>JAUPFR010000005.1:56350728-59349061 GCA_036925125.1 Oreortyx pictus
TCTACCTAAGAATAAGAGATGTGAGGTACACTATTCAATATCAATTTCCCAATTTCTCTCTCTCTCTTTTTTTTTTTTTTTTTTCTTTCCTCTGGTATATGTTTTATACTCAATTTGCCCTTATTCTCAGCCACAGTACTGGGATTAAAAGCTTTTATTTTTGTAGCTGACAGTGGTCTCATAATAAAAACACAGCTCTTCTCTGTGTGCAGTATTAGAGAAACTTCTTAATCTGATAGATGTAGGCATTTTCTTAGAAGAGAGACATTGCAGAGGCACTCGGGTTTGCTGTTTAATTGGTGATGTGCAGCAGCACACAGCTATGTTAGAGTATGGAATTAATAATAGAATCAGAGTAATTTTGAGTGTTTCTTATATCCAGATGGCATACAAGCTTTATAGTTGGATGTTTCACGGGAATTTTTGTGAAGTTATGTTTCAGCAGGGCTAACTAGCTGAGCTGCTGCTTTTGTGGCTTGTTCCCGTAGCTAGCAGTGTCAAGCCATGCTGGAAAAGACTTGTATGGTTGCAGTGGCAAGGTATTTTCAGAGGCACAAAAGTACTTCAGTATAAGTTGAACCTGTAATTGCACCTAGAACAGAAAGAATCACTGGACATGGTACAGGGCAACTTAACTTTTCCCCACTACACTTCCTCACCATCGGTTATTTACCCAATGAGTCTAATCGGGGAACTGATTTGAAAGGTATATATGGTTCATTGTGATAAATGTTGTGGAAGTTAAAGATAACTGATAAGTTCAACTCTTTCAAACAGAAGTTTCCAGTGATAAAATAGTGTGAGGATATGCAAGCTGGTATGGTCAAATGCCACAGATTTTACTGTGATTTTGGTGTAATAGTTAGGGGCGCTTCTTTGTTTGTTTGTGTTTTTATTTATATATATATATATATATATATATATATTTGTTTTAGGAATGTTTAAAATTACTCTTGCCCGTTTGACATCTTTCTATACATGTTGAGTGCAGTATCATTTACAGTGACATTAGATTTCTTTTCAGAAATCCTGCCTCTGAGTTTCAGTCCTCTGACACAGATCTCAAAGTCAATACCATCACAACACCTTCTGCAGAGAGCACAATTTCACTGATTTCTAAAGCTGTGTGTCATAATGTCAAATTCTGTTATCTCTTCTAATTTTTCTCAAGAAGCTTGAAGCTGATTCATCCCACATCTGTGGGCATAAGTTGTGGCTCGCAGAACAGCGATGAGATGTTACAGGTATGACACTTTCCCCTGGAGCAAGGGAAGTCATTAGTCTGCAAAATGCAGAATTGTTGCCAGCTATATGAACTCATCCAAAAATTTACTCTAGCGAATTTGTGCAGGTTTATCTGTTCTGCATGGCCGTAGATACGTTGATGCTCTTTTTGGACTTTTAAATTAAAAGTACAACATGTAAAAATCTTTTCTGATATGCCTTTGCATCTCTTAGGTTTTAACAACCCTGTGCAGAGGTACCTTCCCTTCCCTGCAGAAAGGTTTCTGGCTCAGGTAATACTTGGGAAGTAAGAGCAAAGTCTTTTTTTTTTTTTTTTTTTTCCTCATTGACAGGTTTTCATTTGCAATTATTTTCAGCCTCTGCTTAAAGCCTTCTGGACACAGCTTGGTGCTGAATTTTGAACCTCTAGATAACCAGTTAGTATTGCTAGAAAATTCTAACAGGAGACCTGCGTAAAGGATTTTGATAAAGGAGTTACGACAGTAGCCAGCTTCGTTTATGACATTTGTTTTTGCATCTGCGTTACGGAGTTTGGAAATCGGCGTATGACAATTGCTAATCATCTGAAAACTGGAGTTGGATCTTCCCTGTTGCGTTTTAAAGAGGTTCTAGCGTTAATTTCCTGAACCGTTTGCAAAGCCGTAGAATGCTTTGGTTGGTTTGTTTTGTATTTGTTGCCAAATGGCATGTTCGTGAAATGCAGAAACATACAACATAATGTCTCTGGAAATTTTTGGCATGCTCTGATTAAATTATTCTATCATTTTCTAAAAGAAATGAGAAATTATTAAACTGAGTTCCAGCGGTATGCACAGGTTTGCTGGAAAAGAAGAGCAGATGAAGCTTATGTTTACATGACTGACACAGTAGAAGGTTTCCTTACACAGTTTTGCAAATGGTGATCATAATTTCATGTTAATAAGATGCAGGAAAGTGTGCTGAAGGAATCGTGCTTTGCCGCTTTTGTCACAGTTTCATCAAACTGATTTTGTCAGCACTGGAGCATAACCCTTGCCACATCAGTTTGAGTGCTCATTAGGCAGCCGATTTGTCTGAATCCTCATTAAATTGATTAACTCATTTACTTATGGATGATGACATGTTATGTGGTACAGGAATGGTGGTTAGAGACAAGAATCGAGTCTCACGTTGACTTGCTTAGTATTCTGTTCTTCATTTATTTCTACAATAAATTGCTGTGCTCAAGTGCTATAGCGTCAGTGATTTACTTTCTGCAGAAGCGTGGCATCAGCTGAAGGATTCAGCACGCATTGTGTGAACCTGTACCTCTTGTTAAACATCTGACAGCAATTTAGAAGCTCAGGTTTATAGCTTGTTCTAATTCCTTGTTAATTCACTTGAGTACTAGACTTTCTCATAAGGAACCTAGAAGGCGTTCTTGAGCATCTGTTTTAATGTAAATTAAGTAACGAAGGGAAGCAATTAAAAAACCTCTGCAGTCATAGGTTCAGAAAAGAGAGAGATGGTGGTGGTAGAGGTTGAACCTTCCCACCAGTATTCTGTTGAATTTTGTTGCTGTGTGACAGATGGCAGCAGAGGGGCAGTCTGACAAAGTGGCATCTGACGTGGAAGTGCGTGTGACCCAATGGTGTGTCACTGAATTCCTCCATGCTGAGAAAATTGCCCCCGGTGATATTCAGTGCCTGCTGAATGTTGATGGAGACCAAACAGTGGACGTGAGCGCAGTGAAGTGGTGGATGGTGCGTTTCAGTGCTGGTGACGGTGGCAGTGTGTCACCTCGGCTGGTGCAGACTTTCATGAGTGCAGCATTCAGCATTTGCACTGATGAAAATGCATAGCTGATGCTGGCGACTGCGTTGAGAAGTAGTGTTTTGTGGCTGAGAATTGTCTCTATCAAATAGTGTTACTCTTTTTGTATCTGCTGTAGTGTTCATGGAAATAAATAGGAGGCATTACTTTTTGAGTGACCTACATAGCATGATGTCCATCGCTTTGAAGAAGCAGGGTTCTTTTTATGCTAGCAGGGGCTAACGTAAGCCTTAATCGTAGACTGGAACTGCATCGGACAGCTGTAGTTTACAAACGCAGATTGAGCTCTCTAAAAGTAGAAGGAAGCAAGAGACGGTTAAATATCGTCTGAAGTACAAGAAAACAAGAGAAAGGTATTTCATAGCTAAAAGAAGACGTTCTTAACACGAAAGCTGTAGTTATATGGACTTCTGGAGCTTTTTATAAGTATCCTATTCGGGGATGATTTCTAGATGAGATACATTGTAGAACTTCAGGTGCTGCTGAGAGTTTCGCGTGTCTGTAGTGGGGGCTTTTCATGGGCAGAGAAACTTTTTTTGCGGACAGAGACCTGGAAAAAAGGAACACCTTTGAGAAATGTAAAAGCATTTCATGACTTTTTATAAGTTTTACCCAGAGTACAACTACATGTTCTTCTTTAATGTATGTAAACATGTGTGCATGTATTGTAATGCTTACTATTGTTCTAACGAGTTATTATAGTAATAAAAAATGGCTGTCTCCCTAGTTCTATCTTTTTTGAATTCAGGTAGGGTTTAGGTGTTGTGAAGCTTCTTGGAAGGTTTACGCTAAGTGTCTGTAGAATTCAGAGATGGATACTGTGTAGGAAAATACATTTTTACTGTAATAATGGTGTAATAATTTTGGCTGTATTTTTTATACTGATTGAGAGTTTTACTGAGGATCTAGTCAAATTAGTCTCACTTCCTTTAAATAATAACCAAAGTGTCACTGAGAACGTTTCTAGGGAGACACAAAAAAGAGAGGACATTTTCTCCCCTTCTGTAAAAGAGATTACTGTCACCGAATTAAACCGAAGTAAATTCACCCACATTGTCATTTATTTTTATAAGGAAGGACTCAGGTGTATTTATTTATTTATTTATTTATTTATTTATTTATTGTGAATTGTCATGTATTTTACTTTGCTGAGATACGTTCGTATTTGGAATGATGAGCAGAATTCACAGAAATGATTTCTGGACCCAATTTGAATTGGTGTTTCTGTAGAATGATTTTAGGGTCATAGAATTTTTTTCTAAATTGCATGTAAGTGATACTTAATATTCAAACAGGAAATTGGCGATCAGAGTTGAATTACAGTGCTCTAAATTTTTCTACATCCACCTATTTCCCCCCTTCACTCGCTCTGACAGTAATAGACCGCTTCTCTAATGGGGCTTGCATTTGAAGATAAGCCTGCATGTAAACAAATTAACTTTTCTTAAATGGAGAGCCATTTCATTTGCAATAATGTACCAATTCATAAACTCTCGCAAGCATATTTTTTAAAAAAAGAAAGATAAATGACCCATTGTATAACACTTACTATTAGACAGACTAGATGTCCCTGTGTTCTGAGAGATAAGACTCTTGTATTATTACACCCTAATAAAATGAGTTAATGTTTTAGTATCGGAGATAAAAGGACAGTTGGATATATTTAATAACCAAACTGAGAAACGCTTAATTTTAGTTGTCTGTAGCAATATAACACAAATTCCCCTGTAAAACAAATTGCACTTTTGGAATATACTTTAATGTGCATTCGACAAAGGAGAAAATGAGGTGATTGAAGTTCAATTTGTAGCATGTTATTAACCATTTCCGCTTGACTAGATGAGTAAAAGGATAATGGATGAGGGTTTTATTATTGCCTTTCTGCTAAAATGAAGTGGTGTAAAAGATAAGGTGATGAGATTAATGAACATAAGGAAAAGGCGTAATCAATCAAACTCCAGCAGGGAGATGAGATGACAGTACTTAAGATTTGTGAGGATACATATTTTAAGAAGTGGATTTTATCAACACCAACATTTTGTTCAGGTGGAGTGCTACGAGGCAGATACCTGCCGATTTTAGTTATTTTTTGTACGTTCTTTATGCTGCTGTATATTTGAAATTTCAACGACTGATGTAACAAATGAAAATTGATCTATTTTTTATTTAAAACCCCCATTTTTTAAAGCTGCAGTTATTAAATGAGGACAAACAAATGCAACTTTTTTTTTTTCTCCAAGCAAGAACAATGTTTTATTTATCAGTTTATGAGTTTTTTGCTGGTGGAACGCTCTTAGATGCGTCTGTATGAGTCACTTCTGTCCTTTGTTTTACCGTCCCAAGTTTTGTGACTACTTGGTAGCTTTCACATAGTCATGGAAAAGTAAGGCAAATTCCTTTTCCCCTAAGAAATGGTAAGCCATCAAAATCCTTAAGATTTCAACTCTCAGATTCCTGAAGAGAAAACAGTATCTTTTGAAGATTAATCTGCAGAAGTTTCTGGATATAAACACATCCCTAGTTGTTTCAACTTTTTATGGTTCAGATCTCAAATGCAGTACTTCTTGCCTCTGATACTTATCTTAAAATCTGCTTGGATATTAATATACCTGTATTGTTAACAAGTTGTGGAAATGAGTCCTCATCTTGGCAAATGATTCGTTACAGGTATCTTTAAATATCACTCATGCTAGGATCCTAAATTGTTTAAATTACTTGCAAGTACTCCAGCTGTATTCAGTCATGGAGTGACTTTGGTAACCTGAAGATGGGTCTTCTATCTTCAGGTCTTCAGCTACACTTTTTCACTAAAGAACACGGAGCTGCAAACTAAATCACGGAAGAACTGAACACGCCTTTGCAATATCTTTTTTTTTTTTTTTCTCATGCCTTCGATTTCCCGCTTCTTAAAAGAAACGTATACCTCTTTCAAGATGTGTATCTGTCTGGGAATGGAGCAGCTATCCAGGTTTTTTTCTTGCTCTTCCCCCCCCCACCTCACCCCACTTAATGGTTTAAGAAGGGGTTCCTTCAAATACATTTGATTTGCTTAATGAGTTGCCTAAAGTTACTTTTGCAAATGAAATATGCACAGACAGGATAAATTATGGTATTTTCTCAAGGAACTGTTAGTTCTTGGCAGTGCTTTGCACAGGATGGATAGGTTACTGCTGTGAGGTTAAGTCTGTCTGAAAAGCCTGTTACAATGCTTTCTTCCCTTTGGACTTCAGAATTTATGGAACAGGCTGTTACATATTGGCTAGAACCTGGTGCTTTGCGAATACTCCCACATTAGTTCTGAGTTGTTCTGCCTTTTAGGAAAACTTCCAGTTGTGCAGAACATTGTTGTGGATTTGTAAGATAAACGTGTAACACAGCCCAGATCAGTTCTTCGTGAGAGCTGGTATTTTCTCATAGACTTACAGTTCCTTCTTCTCCTCTCATCCGCAGAATTTTTTGATAGGCCTTTTTTTACTGGACCCTCAGGGATAGCAAGTTTTAGATTTAATACCCTAGAGGGAATGGCGAGGCAAATCATGCTGTTGGATCAATTGTTCAACTATCCCCAGACTGCAGTCTGTGTACATTATATTTGTATCACATTTTCCAGCCTTTCTTATCCATCATTTGGACTAGGTAATTTTCTGTTGCATTTTAAAACTGAAATTAGGGTTATATTCCTGCTTTGTTACTCCAGTATCCTAGCTGTGGTCACAGACCTCACATTAGGCACGTCTGTGGCTTAATTAACCTTGGGAAAATGTCTGTACTCCTACGAGTGCTTTATACCCGAATTTAAACTCTTTTATTTTGTCCTCTATGAAGATGTTAACTGGCAGTTACTTTATAAAACCTCCTATTCACTTTGTTCTCTGTTCTTAACAAATGTGGCTCAGGTTAGTTGGTCCGATTACTTTCGTGGGTGATCTTTTGAGATTCTCTCTTGCAGTCATAGGTCGTAGCAAAACCTTTGTCACTGACTGATTATACTTTTTACTCGAGGAACTTTTTACTTGAGCACTATCTTCTATCCCAGCTTCTGAGAGCAGGAGGGAAAATTTCTCTAGCAGTAAATACTGGGATGTGGGGCAGCTACCAGACATCCCAAGTAAGGCAAGTGTATGTAATTACACAGCAGCCCCTGCAGCTGCTCCAGTATACTCAGAGGGGATTTGGTTCCTGCAGCAGAGTAGAGATTGTGCAGCACAAAGGTGGCATTAAGCCATTTTTACTTTCCCATCCCTTTGCAAGCTGCACCTTCTGTGCCATATCTCCTATAAAACATAGCACAGAATCTTTTAATGTAAACTGCTGGATTGGCAGCTCTGGAGTCTGACTTTTCTCTTTGCCTTCAAGAGGCACATCTGTTCTTTTACGAATGGGCTTGGTTCCCATTAATGACCTGATCAGATGCAGTCTTTTATGATGACTGGTACTCTAGTTTCCTGCCAGATGTGTGGGGGTGGTTTTTTGTTTTTGTTTTGTTCTGATGAAGGAATATGAGGAGTAGTTTACAGGACATCAGTAACAAATCCTTCTTTTTGACATGGAAACTTTGGGTTTTTTTCATTCCCCGTTTGTCGTTTTCTCCTCACCTGCCTTCTCCAAGATCATATCAGAATGGTAGATGCTGGACAACTGCCAGTATTGCAGGTGCTTTGGTTCCCTCCTTTCTTGGTTGTAGTTGCTATTCTGCTTGCACGTGTTCTGGCTGGACAGATCTTTGCTGGGTACACCTAGGAGGAGCCCACGGGAAAAGTCATGTCCCAGAGGTGGTTAAATGGGCAGGTGCAAGGCACCGCAGTGGGAAATCTAACATGACTATTCGGATTTGCTGTTCAAAACAGGAATTTGAAGAGACAGTTAAAAACAAACATGAAGCTTATTTTTCGAAAGAAGCCTCAGTGGCTAAAATAGAATAAAGAGCCAAGACAGCAAAACTGTGTGAGCTTCTAGATTGTTTTCTGTTATCTGCTTTTGAGAGACATGTATCCTGTATATTACCTTTCACTATATCTAGTTATACTGCTGTGGATATGAACTGCTGTGAGTCATTAGTCTGGCAATTGTCCTAGTTTTCAGACTCTGTACTCCTTAGAGATCATTCAATATAGCCGGATAAAGGTTATCTGTGAGGTTTTTCTGCAGTAGGAATCTTATAACAGGAGAGAAACTAATTGCAACTTTAAACTTGAAAGCAAAACAAACAAACAACAACAACAAAAAAAAAAAAAACAGTGTATGGCAGCTGCTGTGTCACAGCCTGAACCTCTGATTGAACACCTGGAGGGAAGACCTGGTCAGCCTTGAGAGCACAGGTGAAAGCAATTCTTAGACCTCACTTAATGGCTGACTGCCACTGAGGAAGAATCTCTTGTTGAAGATCCCTCCTTTGTGGAGTTTATCCTTGTGATCCTCGATCCTCAGAGCTTTCCAGTTTCTTTTTTTCTTTGTAACATCATCTAATTGTGCTTGTCCTGTTGCCAGTATGCCACTGCACCTATCAATAAACAAAAAACCTCTACACATTAGTACCATTTGCCATAAAAAATAAGCACGTTTGATTCCTTTTATAACTTTCTCTACTTTAAACAAGAGAAAGCTTTTAGAGATTTTCTTGAAATCCCTCAAATACTTTTAAAAGGCTTTTTATTGTAGTAATGCTCCAACAGGATGTGATTGGAGCCATTAAGTAGAAGCAAAATGAGCATAGCGCAGCAGCACAATCTGTTCAAAATTCAAAAGGGACTAAGTCTTTTGCTAAGTGCTGTAATTTTACTTGTTACAACTTTGTCAATATCAAAGAGAAAATACTTCTGATATGTAAGCAGAAAATAAAGCTCAGAAATACGAAAAGAAGTATCTATCCAAAAACACACCAACATGAGGTTTTAGGTGAAAATGAGACAGTGATTTCCACAAAATCAGTTTTGATCATCTGAAAAATGGATTGACTAAAGCTTCAAAGTTATTTCAACATGAGTGATTAATCACTGATGATGAGGCCACATCCTTGCAGCTTGCTTTCTGTAATTTTACTGCACTTGTCTTATACAAGAAACAAATAATTGATACATAAAATCTTCCTAGAAAAAAAAAACAAAACAACAATTGTGAGATCCTTTAAAGATATCCTATACTAAAGACTTAAGACACAGAATTACTGATAATAGTTCTTGATGGTTCTTCCAGAGTATTTTAATGACTGAGTGTAGTAGAAATGCTGAGTCACAGCCTGAAGCAGTGATTGAGCACCTGGTGGGAAGGCAGGGCCAACCCAGGGAGCTCAGGTGTGTGCAATGTACCCTGAGTGACTGCAAGGGGTGGAGCCAGGATCCAGTCCTTTCCAGATCTCAGTTAAGAGTTGGCAGGAGAGATGAGAGTATTTTTTGCTTGAGATCTCTATCTACCTTAGGTCTTTTAAGGTAAGCAGTTCTTTTTTCTTATTTCTGTGTTTGTGGTTGTTGCTTTTGGGTTTGTTCTCATTTGCTTTAGCCAAAGGCTTTGCCACTCTGTTATTATCATGGTAGTTTCCACCCTGTAATAGCATTACATTGAGTTATTTCGGAGAGGTGCATCTGAGTGAGTTCTTTCCTCATAAACTGCAACCAGAAGACTCATTTGTTGTCTTGTTTCCATTATGATCAGATTTGGGTGCCTTTGTGAAATTTGGAATGTGGTCATTCTATTTCAGCAATCTACTTTTTTTTTTTTTTCCTTAATAATATTTTAAAATACTGGAGAGTATACAAATAAGTCTTTGAGGTTAAAGTTTTAAGAAGTGTTTTTTTGTTGTTGTTTTTCAGTCTCTTTACCAGTAGTAAAACACTTCCAAAGCAATCACCGTATCACGATCTACATTTGTGTTTTCTTTTTTATCTACTCCTGAGATGACCTGAAGTAAAAATAAATGATTGGTTTTCATGAAGACGAAGTTTGGATTATCTGAAGACTCCTGTTCTTTGTCTTTTATTTATTGTTCTGTTAATAAACTCAAAAGAGAGCTAAGTAACGAGGTAGCAAGATCTGTGCTGATACGAAATTTTGTAGTTAGCCATGAAAGTACAGAGCTGTGGGTAGTTTTTGAAGAGGTCGAGACACCTATTTCTCACTTGCATAGGTAAACTAAAAGCAAATGGCGTTTTCCAGTCTTATTTTCCAAAATACTGTTTCAGTTTGTGTAGGTAGCCTGAAACACGCTGTTGCATCGTACTGAAGATACATGATATTAATAATAATTTATTTCAAGTTATTCCTCAGACTTCCATGACTTAATGAAATCAACTTGTTTAGCATCCTTCTACATAGTAGCAAATCATTTAATTGAGTTTTACTCAGTGATGTTTTAAGATCTGTTTTTGAGTTTTTGTAGGCTACTTCCTTTTTTTTTCTTGACATACAAACTGAAATAAAAGTAGCTTTTTATAGTGTTTATGCAGTTTATATTAAAAAAAATGAAATTCCGTTGACATGTGAAATCATGAAGTCATCAAATTTATTGCAATGCATGAAGGGATTATGGTATCTGCCAGTTTATGTGGACATTAAGAGTAGCCAGAGTTATTAACTAGAATGTATTAAAAGCACTCTCCCGATTTTAAAGCTTATAATGTAACGAAGGAAAAAATGAGAAAATATTCTGTTTGCCCACCATGCCAGCTGTTGCTAAAGGCTGGATGCTGAGGTTTGATTTAGCATGATATTTTTCACGTTCTGTATGTGGTATGCTGTTATGTAGTTTGTCACTCATATTAATGTTTCAGTGTATGTATACACGCAAGTGAGAATCTAAGTATGCGTGTACCAGCGTGCTTTCTTAAGGGTATCTTCATCTTTAGTTAATTTGAACAGTGATATAACAGAGCAAATCAAAATCTATACATTTCCGTGCGTGTATGCTGCTTTGATAAATGCATGAGACGTGAACACTGGTGTGTGTTTTAGTTGGCACCATTTTAATGATGATTATCAGAGACTAGACAAGTTGTAATAGATAGCATTTTCTGAAGAAGTGGCTCAATCATTTGGGATTTTTTAGGGTTAATTCCTTGTGGCACACTGTCTCAGTTGTACAAACTTTTTGCATCTTTCTCTTGATGAGCAAATCCTTACTAACTTAAAAGAGAATGTAGCAGGCTCACTAAATTGAGGCGGCAGTCAACTCTTCTGAGATGATATAAGTTCTTGCAGTTCTAGCTCCATTTTGTCGTAAATCTGCTGTTTTAATTGCCCAGTAGAGGAAAATTCTCACATCCTCATCTTTGTAGGGCTTGGAGAGCCACTCATGCTGTTGTTTTCTTCCTGTTGGACTTCTGCTTTTTAGACTGCGTGATTTAACTTACATGCCTGCCTTTAGCAATTGGATCTTAGCTTTCTTTGAGATGATTAAATGTTTTTTGCCTCTGGTAATGAACCGTTGTTGGTGTTTCTGTCTAGGAGTTACCAGAGGTAATCAAAAGGGACAAAGAAATTATGAAGTACTGGAAGCAGAGGGAAGGAGTAAGGTAGCTGATACTAACTTTGCTATCAATGTTTAATGATTTACTACCGCATACAGGGCGTTGAGAACCTCAGCCAAATCAAAAGAATGCAACCTGTTCAGAATAGAGGTCTTGCTGATAATTTTTTTTTTTCCAAGACAGTCCTTGACGATTGTCTGCCGGTTAGTGGAATGCTACTTTCAGAAAATTTGCGTAGCATATTTTTTTTCACTTTGAAATACAGCTTTAGAGTCAGGATAAAGAGAGAAAATGTAGTTGTGCATCCTCTATTTTAATCGTGTGGGAAGTATTTTTCGTGTCATCACGCACGTACTGATCTGTGGCTTGTGACAGACATTATTCTTTTCCACAGAAATTGTGTTTTTTTGTATCACTTTTTATTTCTAGATCTATTCTGTAGTTGGAGGTAGTTGCTAAGGTGCAACTAATGATAAAGCTATTTACAGATCCAGAGGCCTTAAAGTGTATCAGGCTGGTATAAACAGTGCACTGTGGAAAAAGAATTTCAGCTTGTGGTAAATCTATCTGTTCCCAGCAGCTTCGGGTAGAATAATTTTAGCCTTCTAAAGCATATCAGTTTGCTAGTCTGTGGTTCATGTATCTAAGAGCATTCTATGAAAATATCAATATCATTGGTTAATATAAATGAAATTAATTTTTAAAGGTGGGCTAAAGGTTGACATCTGAAAAATTGCATTACTTTGCAGAAGAGAAATTTCTGTCTTCCAGTGAAATTTCAGGTCAGAAGGGCAAGTAATTTTCACAATCTTCAATGGGAACCAGTGAAATATGAACTTCATTGTCACCTAGCCCCAAAGCGATAAGATAAAATGAGCTGATACATCATTTGCTGTGGTTTTATCATCTCCCCTAGTAATTGGAAGAGAAAACATAAGAGTCCTTTACCACCACCACCCCCCCCACCCCCCTCCAATCCCTTCACCACCCACACTCAGGCACAAGCCATTTTGCTGTGATCGATACAAAGGTCGTGGAGTATTTATTTATTTATTTATTTATTTATTTATTTATTAATGCTAGGTAGAACCATCTAGTGGAACATTTAAGTAATGAATATGTTTAATTGAGTTTGTCACCCATGAAAATGCTGGACGGGATTGTGTAGCAGACTGCATGCTCACAGGAGGGGCCGGGTGGAAGACTGCTATTTGAGTGTGGGTTTCAGGGGCTGCGTGTATATCTATTATTTAAACAGAACATCTTAATCACTGTTCTCAAGAAATCTAAAATAAGCAATAACCTATGAGATTTATTTAAAAAGCATTTGAGTCTTTATTATTATTAATTTTGGATATATTTAAGCAAAGAGCACCGTATGACCCTTTCAGTGTGAATGCTACAGCTAGGAACTCAGTAGTGTTTGGGTGGTAGAATCTGAAGACACATTTGCAAAGCTGAGTTTGTGGTGGAGATCCAGATTTCTATTGAACTATGAATCAGATTTTATATCGTTTACTTACTGTAATTTCGCTTTCCTGAACAGAAATGATCCCGAAAGACTTACAGCATTACCAGAAGACTGTGTGCCTTCTCTTTCAGCAGCAATCAAACTTAAATGCTAATTAAAAGTGTTTTGTTTGTTTGCTTTTGCTGTATCTAGATTAATGTGCTTCAGAACTTATTTTAGGAAAAGATCTCAAGAAAAACTGTTGTAAGATGCACAAATATGCATCAGCTTCTTAAATAAGCTGTTTAGTTTTTATTTTACCAACGGCAGTTAAATTGGCTGGCACATTAAAGTAATGTAATAACTCAATTACAGTTTCAGTTCCGTAACCCATTTGCAGACTTAATTACTTTTAGGATGTTTGCATTTTTAAGATCAATAATACTCTTCTCTAAAATAGGATATGTAGTAGCTGATTTGTTTGCTTAAAATGTAAAGCAAAATGTTCATCTAGTCCTCAGTGAAATACTACTTTTCCCTTTCAGGAGGCAGCTGTAGGTGTGTTATCTTGTCACTATTGCATGTTATCTTTTGTGAGAGATGTTGTTTGTAATCAGTGTTCAAGGGGAATTTTGAAGAAAAGGTCAAGTGGGGCATTTGTGTTCAAAACAATAATGAATAGCTTCCAAGTGAGCTTTTTCGTTTTGGGAAATTAGCTGATATCCAACTATGAATTTTGAGGAGGTGATTTGTTTACATATGACCTTGATTATCAATCAGTGCTATTGTATTCGAGTTTCCATGCAACTCTGAATTCGGTCACTTCAGTGTGGAAAATGAAGCCAGCTCTTCTTCACCTCTTGGGCACTTGGTGGGCGTCTACTGCTGGGTTGTGTGAGGGCCTGCAACTGGGCTGGAAGGACTGGTAGCAGGCTTGGGCTGGTATTTCTAGTATTTGAAGTATAGAAGGACTTAATGTGAAGGCGAAAGCAGTTTTGGATTTTAAATAGTGATGTCATGCCTTTTCTTCATCTAAGTTGACAAAGTTTTGCAATGGAGTAGTTTGTGTAATAAGGTTTTTGCAATCGTGGAACCTTATGTGGCTCACTTGTTTACTTCAAGTATTTTTTATTGAAGCGGTTAACTGTTGAAGTTGTCTTTCCTCCTGCGGGGTGCAGTATCTTTTGAAATAAATGAAAGAGGTGCAGTAGATTAATTTCCAGTCTGATGTTTCAGGTCAACTGAGATCTTTATATATCTGTTCATGTGGACAAGGTGCTTCTGTTTGTGCATGTTACGTCAGTTTTATACGTTGGTCCATACCACTGTTACCGGAGCTGACAAATAATGAAAATAAATAGGAGTAATTTCTTTTAACTCAAAGTAATTGTACTTAAGTATAAGTGAGATGGTCAGTCTAAAATTCTTGCACAGATTTTCTGTGATGTACGGCTTAAGAATAAGAATGAGTAAATACTAGAATAATTTTTGCTAGTTGTAGTTCTGAAACTGAAATTATCGAAAGTGGTAGCACTGATTTGAAAGTAGAAGCTCGAAAATTAAGTAGTTGCAGAAACTGCCTAGTGGTTGAATAAAAATGGCTATATGGCAAGGAGTAGGAAGTTGAATTTGATTTTTGTAAGGAATCCTTGCTGATCCACATGAAAGTGGAGTGTTTGCGCCCTGGATCTTTCATCTTGTCTGCTGGGCTCACTAAGCACAGAGCAATGGTAATGATGCAGTTTCCTTGGCAACCAGTTCATTGGAGGGCTAGACCTCTGTCTGGGGTGCTGTCAGTGTGCGAGGGGCTCAGAGAACAGAGTGTCCCAAAGAAGGGCTGCTTCCACCTAATCCAGTTTTAATTGAACTCCAGAGACTTTGAAGTGAAGCTGCGGACCAGGCAGTTACTGCTCCGACTGGGGATGGAGGCCTGGCTCAGCTAGGCCTCAGCTGCTCTTGTTCCTGATAACGGCTGTTAATGAGCGGCCTGAAGAATTGCTCTAGCGGGGACTCCTATCGTGTCTACGGTGCAGTCCAAGTTTGGGCTGTAAATCCTGGTGTTTCAGTAACTTCAGCGTGGCTCTGTGAGGTGCCGAGCATAAACTGGCTCTGCTGTTTTCAAACTGATGCTTTTCCTTCCAGTTTTGAAATAAACAAACAAACAAGGGCTTTTGGCCATTTGCAGTGTTATCACTGCTTCTACAAATGCTGGTCCCTCAGAATAAAAGTAATAATTTCTCAACGTGCTGATTTTTCTCACAGTATCCGTGTCATAAGGTTGAATATGAAATGTTCTGATTTATGGTGACAATCAGTCACTTTAATTGCATGTATGGAAAAGCAGAAACATTCCTGATTCTCTCTACAAACGATCATTGAAATTAGAAGCTCCAATTTTCAGGTCTGAACATGAATGAATATTAACACAAGTACAAAGTTTTTTTTTTTTTAATGTGGGCGGTGCAACTTAGTCTCCTTTGTCACCTGTTTGGATGTTATGCACTGTAGAGGATATTTAGATGCATGAGACAAAAGAAAGTCAAAAGTACTGCAGGTTTGTGTGGATCTGCCAGCTAACGGTGCTGGGTTGTGGATGTGGTATGGGGAGTACGAGCCTGGCCCAACTCTGATAGGTCCCCTTCAGAAATTATTAGTAGCCCTAGGCGGTCTCTGTCCCTCTCATCACGTTCCAGGAGTTTGTGTCTGGATAATGATGCTTTTTTTTTTTTCTTTCTGTGTTCATGGAGTGTGGGGAGAGGGAGAGAAGTTGTCTGTCTTACTTGCACTGGGAGGGAAGATGGAATTACAACTATAAAAGAAGATGTGGGAGATGGTTTGCTTAGTAAATTTGGAGCTTCTGTTCTAGCTGCTTTTGGTTCTCCCCTCTTGTATTTTTTTTAATAAAGTTTGCAGATATGGCATTGTATTACAACACCTTTTTTAGCACTTCTCTGTGGTGCAAAAACCAATCATTTTTGACCAAATTCTCCATGCAAAGCAAAATCCTCCGTGGTTAAACCTATAAACAAGTGACTGTGTTCAAAACTGATCTCACATTAAAGGCTTGAATTTCACTTTTCTTTTAGTTTGTTTTTTTTCTTTTATTCCCATTATGTTGCTAAGTGAAATAGTAAGAGTGATGGTGAGGGATTGTAATTGAATCTCTTTTTCTGTGGTGAATTTCTGTGCCAAGTGTTTGTGTTTACTAAAATGGACAAACTTCAGATATTTTCCTTGGCTTGTGCTGTGTTAATCCAAGGCACAGAAGTGTCCAATCTTGCTGTCCCTTAACACTTAGATAATTAAGCATTGAAATGAAAAGGAAGAAGCGAGGAAACAAAGAAACAGAGTGACTGAGGACTAAAAATGAGATTAGTTTGAACTGTGGAGGCAGACTAAGCATCTGTGTCTGTCAGATGGGATGACAGGAATTGTAACAAGTTACTTTGACAACCGCTTACTCCATAGAGAGATTATGCTGAGTTCATTTGCAGGTTTGTGTTTAACCTTAGCTGACAAAATGATACTTAACCTCTTATACAGCCAACCTTTATGCTTCCAGAATTAATGAATGTAGCCTTAATGATAAATGCAAGGAACACTTTTTTTCTTATTTAAAGATGTTTTTAAGGTTTTTGTTGCAGTTCTCTTATTACAGTGCTGAAGTGAGTGTGAATACATTTGATGGTACTGGTAATTCACTTCAGAATATGTTTGAGCCTGTCAGGAAAAAACATTCTTACCATTTCTGAAACTCCCGTGGAAGATAGACAGTTATCTTAAAGGGAAAAACGAGCAAATTTTTAGAAAGGTTTGGTACAGACGGTTGAATTAAGGCATAAAATAATTCATGATGACCTCATAGCGTTATTTTATATATCAGCATCTTTTAATTTTACTGTAGTTTTTTGTGTGTTTGGTAGATTCCATCTTTGTGTATCTGTTTCTCTTTCGTTATGTTTTACTTATACTGATAATTTATTTAAACACACTCTCTCACACTCTCAATTCCTCCTAGATTCTGGCTTATACAGAAGGACTCCATGGAAAATGGCTCTTTTCAGAGATTCGAGCTATCTTTTCCCGACGTTACCTTCTGCAAAATACAGCTCTGGAGATATTCATGGCAAATAGAGGTAGTGTGTTGAGAGAAATATCGAGGATGGATTGATTCTGATGACTTTCTCTCTGGCTGCTTACTCACTCCCATTTTTGTTATGCATTTCTGTAAGAAATAGGAAATTTTGCGTTAAGTGCCTCAAGGTTTTAGTTAGTACATTTTTAATGACAATTTTTTTTCCTTTTTTTTTTTCCTTTGTTGAGGGATTATGTTCCGTTGTGATAACTGGAAATTGGCAATACTTCGCTTTCATATATGCGCATGTTTACTTGCCATCCCCTGAACGCTATTTTTTTAATCCTAACCCTAACCTCTCATCTCTTATGCTTGAAGTTTTTTTCCCCTCTCCTGGGGAAGGATTAGTAGTTCTTAGTTATACGAGATAAGAAAACAGAATTAAAGAACTACACTAGCAAACTGGACCAGTGACTGGTAGAGCTTCATTCTTTATTTTTAGTAATATTACTGTATTCTAATGTTTTCAAGCATAGTCAGTTATGTAATAATTTACAGCTCTCTGTGTATTGTACGTATATTTAAACAGAGAAGCACAACTTTCAGTTAAACATTAGCATAACTAAGAAATAAATTCGTGCTTAAGCTTGCTTGAGTATGAACGTTTTTCTCTTTTCAGTTCCTTTCTCTGACATAAATGTAGTTCACACAAAATAGTGTGAGTTAAGATTTTAGACAATTTTCTTCTGCTGTTATCTCCTCCTAAATTTTAATTTACGTTGCATTATGTATTTACAGTTAAACTAAGATTCGACAGATGCTCATATTGCTTTTGTACTGATAGTGAAGTTTTAAGAATTAACTTTTGAAAACACCAAATGAAGTGGGTCTGTAAAGGGCACTTGCAAATATAAAATGCTTGTTTTCTCTGTAATATAACATTACAGGTCAACAATTTTAATATTAACTTAGTGTTTCGTAGGATAACATATTTACTACAGTTAGTATGACAGTCAAAAACTTTTGTCTTAATTTAAAACAAACTCTAATCTTGAACATAGATGGGAAGGAATTGGACGCAAATCTGGCAGAGCTTAGTGCATATTGTCCACCAGAATATTCATCATGTACACAAACAGTTTCTTATCTAGAACTGTGCTGTACTTGCACTTTGTGAAGTTAAAAAATTTCCCTAGTGATCACAATTGGGTTATGTAATTCAGATTTTTAGTTTATTTCATTAATGTCATTAACTTTGTGTTTTGCATGAAACAGTAAAATATGTTTTGAAATACGTAGATAATGTCAACCCAGTTAACTAAGTTATATATAGCTTCCCTACTTGAAGTTAGTTGTTTTTATGTCTAGGTTTAAATTCTGTTCAGAAAGCAAGACAACTGCAGGCTTTCTAAACTTGTAAAATTGGCAATTTCATAGGAGGCTTATGGAAGTTATATAGAATTGTATTGATGGTAATCTAAAGAAACATGTCTTCTGTCTGTTCAGTACTTAATTCTTGGACTAGAAAGGCTGAAATAAATAATACAAAATAACATAATATTTCAACTCTTCTGTTCACAGTGGGTGTCATGTTCAACTTTCCGGACCAAGCAACAGTAAAGAAAGTGGTTAACTGTCTACCTCGGGTTGGTATTGGGGCTACCTTTGGACTACCTCAGACCAGGTATTTTACAGTTTGAGTTAATTATATCTGTGAGGCCTAAGTGCTTTTTTCATTGAACCAACCTGTATGGTTTAAAAACATTTATATCTGTTGTTTCACAAAACATCCCTGTTGGTTTTGTGTGCTTTCTGCAGTGTATTAGTATACTAAAAAGCTTTGGATTTGAGATAGAGATTTCAGAAAATCTGTTTCTGTATCTTCTTTTGGTTGGTATGACTTACTGTGATGAAGGAAAATAGGCTGCTTTGTGGTTGCCAACCCTTTGAAATTTAAGCCTGATGTAAGATTGGTTGTGGAGCCCATTAGCTTTTAGGATGGTTTTTAGTTACATCAGCTTGACTGTAACATCCACGAATTTTCTGTAGTATCAAAATGTAGATGAAAACGATTGTTCCTAATCAGAACGATATTCTGGTCGTATGTAGACCAATATAAGCTAAACTGCACATGAAGGATTAGAGTGGTATTTTTTTGCTCTGGAGAACACTCTTCAAATTTGTTTCAGGTAAGTGGGAAATCAGTATTTCTATGACAGACTTTGTGTTTGGAACACCAAACTTTGATTGATGCACTTCGCACATTTGTTTAGCAGATGACTTGGGCTTGTTTACCAGGTATTTTCAGAATTGAAGTCGTCTGCACTGTTTTGTGTTCACCAAGCCTGATGGAAGTAGTTTTTGAAGTGTCCACAATGTCGAATTGGTTTGATTTCCTCTTGGATTTAACAAGTGATAAAAATTAAGTAGATTTGTTCCTGAGTTTTTAGAAGAAACTGCTACCTCTAATAATATATTCATCATTTTCTTTTTTTAGTATGGTTTTTTTTGTTAAATTATTTTGTGCATAAAATTTTCTTAGCTAATAATGACATAGAAAACATACCTAAATGTTTCAGCTGTTATGTGGTCGACTTTACCACGTACAGAAGAAAATTCCTTTGAATTGCTGATTGGTATTATTTGTTACTCTGTAAAAATTTAAGTATATCTATTTGCAGACTAAGTTATATATGAAAGTTTTTAAAGTATAAATGGAAAGTAGGTATAGATTTGTTGAGAATATCACACCGTTTATGTTGCTAGACTTTGTGGTTTAATGGCACTTATCAAAATGAGCATTCATTTACTGTAACTGTTTTCTGAAATTGTTTACTGATGCCTGTTATGATGTTTAAATTCAACTTATATCTAGATCTTCTTTCCTTAAAAGTGGAGGCTCTGGTACTTACAGATGTTAGAAGAAGACAGTTTTGTGAATTTTATTATAAGCTCTTCTGTGCACGATTTAGCACTCCAGGAAGTGGTTCTGTACTCTTTCACAAACTTTAGGAAATGTGTCATCACATTTTAAAGTTTAATTGAATTTCTTATGGCTAACTCTCCAACACCGTCCAGAATTTAAATCTCAAGAAGATGGAATTAATAATAGAAGTTCTGTTATCTTATCATTGTTCCTGAGAAATGTAAGAATCCCTTCTAAAATGTTTCTTTATTCTTTGGTGGAATTATAAGTTGTGTGATTTTCTTATTAATGTCCTGCCATCTCTCTTAAGTTAGTAGTAACGTGTTTCTGTGATACGTTAAGCCTTTGTGGGACATGAGAATTTGCACAGCTGCAGAGATTTTTGTTCAAAAGATTTAAGATCTTGGGATATGCAGTTGTCAGATGTTTCAAGTCTTCTCATTAGATTATTAAACTTCAAATGTAAGCTTCAGATATCTAAGATAGCGATTTGATCTAAATAGAAATGTAGCAGTGAACTAGTAAAAAGAATTGTTTTATTGCCAGAAAAGCTTTCTTAAGTAAAAAGGAAGAGCCTCCAGGTTTTCCCATTATTTTCCTCAAATGTTTACTTCTGTTTTTCAGACGCATTTCTTTGGCTAGTCCACGACAGATTTTCAAAGCTTCCAATATGACACAGCGATGGCAACACCGAGAGATTTCCAACTTTGAATACCTGATGTTTCTGAACACAATAGCAGGTAACGGAAATTACTGTAAAACTCATGAATGGAAGCATTTAGTTAGTGGTGGCAGTGTCAGCAGTCGTGAGGTACTGTTCGTTTTTCTCTTTGGACAAATAACTTTTCTTATTATTCTGAAGAAAATTTTGCATAACTTCACTATTTCCCCCTAAATGTGCGTTCACATTTTTCTATTGTGTTGACAGTGTTGAGTGGTCTGCTAATTCCCCTTCAGACTTGTCTCTTTCCAAAATGATCTGTAGAGCAAATGCCTCTGCTTGTGCTCATGACTTTAAATAGTCAGTTTTGCTAGTTTCAGAAATCAGACATTGAGTCAGGGATGCCAGAGTACTAGCAGATTTTTTTAGGGATGGATTTGTTTGTCATTCATCGTGACACTTTTTTCTGTTTCTAGTTGAATGAACCTTTTCAGCATTAATGTATTACTGAAATAATGTTTTCTAGCTATTTGGCATTTGAAGTTTAAAGGAGGTAAAAAAATAAGATTACGTAGAAAAGAAAAAACCTAGTTGCCCATACTGGGAAAGTGGAAGACTGTTTTGATGGCTGTCGATTTCAAACAAATGAAGATATCAGCGTCATTATCCTTATTCCTGAATAAGAGAATATGTGTAATGTGACTGAGTGATAAGGGAAAGTAAGCATCTAGCTATATCATTTAAAAATTCTCCAAATCGTAAAGGAAAAATATGAAGTGGTGTAAGAAAACAATGGAAATTAAAAACTTAGAGTGACTATTTATATATTTATTTTCATATAACCTGATAGAATGGATTGTTAAGTAATCTCCCTTGGGAAGAATTAAAAGCCTTTCCTTGAGGCTTTTAAGAGCAGACAAAATCTAGAGAGCGTATTCATGTTGATTGAGCTTCTGTGACAGTGTCCAAAGACAGGATTAAGAAGAAGTTTAGAAATTACACAACCTGTTTTATAATGTATGTGTAGTGTACGATACAGTTGTAATTGGATATTTTGCTTTTACTGGAGGAAGGTAGTTGTTTCCATCTTAAAGTTTTGCGAAGATAGCACATATGGACCTGGTTCTAGAACATTGTGGATTTTTCTGCAGATGTTCTGTTCTGTTACGTTTTTGCGTATCCAAGGATCAAGGCCACTTTAAATTGGATTCCCTAAATGGACTGGTTGTTAATTGCATGATTTCTCAACCAAAAATCCTGAGCTTCTTCACATCCTGAATTTCGTGCACAGTGAAAATTGCTTCAACTTCTTGAAAAACATAAGTCATTGGGCTTGCATTATGTTTAGGTTTTTGTTTTGAAATAGAAGACAAGATGGCAAAGCACAAAATGCATAGAAAATGAATGTATTTAACTGTCACTGCATGCGAAACAGTTTACAAATAAAGTGAGGTGAGCTGCAATGTTTTGAATTTAGTACTGGCAGTTTCAAAACTTCTTAATTATCCCTTTCACTAAAGCGCGGTGGAGTACTGAAATGATAGAAGATCTGAAATAAATTACAGCTCTTTAGAGGAGCTCATAAAATTATATAGTTTTATCTTCAGAGGTTGATATTTTAGTTAAGTGGAAGTCCCTTAATTCATGCTGTTGTTTTTGTTTGTCAGGTCGCACTTACAATGATTTAAATCAGTACCCTATCTTCCCTTGGGTTCTTACCAACTATGAATCAGATGAGTTGGACCTCACGCTACCTAGCAACTTCAGAGATTTGTCAAAGGTATTTGTCATCAGATATCCTTCTTCTTATTTTCTGTTAATTATCACAGGAATTCTCAGTCTTATTCACATCTTCTGCAGTGTTTGCTGATTTAGTGGAAAGTGTAAAGAAAAAAATATTTATTACGTCTTATTCTTTCAATGAACATTTTCTATACAAGATGGTAATGTGATTAAAAGAAAAAAAAAAAAGGCGGTTTTTAACGGTTCTTACTTCCAGATAATTATTGATGAGGTTAAACAGATCTGTTTGAAAATCTTCTGAAAATTTGTTTTTTTTACTTCAGATTTAGTACTTCAACTTGTTAAAGGTATTGTGTATTCACCATATGTATACATGTATCTACAGGTATATGTTTCTATCTATATATCCATATATGTATGTTTATTCTGACTATTCATACCTTTTGCATATTCCTTACTACACATGATATGTACAATGATTTATTACAGATTTTAGATAATATTGTTTTTTATTTCTAATTCTAAAGAGCAAAGTTGCTGCAGTATTGTCATTGTAATCTTTTCTAATATTTTTTTTATTAAGTCGTGAACTCTGTTTGTTCTGTGTCTGACTGATGGAAATCTATAATCATGGGTCAACCCAGACACAGTTTGCATTGTAATTTTTTCAAGTGTGAATAGTATTTTGAAGTAATTTATTAAGAAGTTATTAGAATTTAATGAATGCTTTCTTAATAGTTTACAGGATAAAAAAAAACAACTAAGAAGAGTTTAGAACTAAAAGACTTGTCACCAATATAGATTTAATTTTAAGAATTTGATATAGTTCAAAATAAAGGAACATAAATCTGCGAAATTCAGAGTTAAGATGGTGCCAAGAAGAAATGCAAAGATGGTAAATCGCAAAATTCAGGCATGTTTAGAAAAAAAGGCTCTTGAATTTCTTTGTCAGAAAAATAATTGAAAATTATGAAGGTTTTTACAAAAAGTTAAATACCAAGTTTGAAGACTGTATGTTTGTTGCTCAGTCAGTGGTGCAACAGAAAAAGCTTTACCGGTGCTGTTCACCTAGCACTGTTTTCAGAGCTGCTCTACAGACAAGGGAAGAGTTGTGTGTTTGGTCTTGAACTTATGTGAGAGTGTGGGAGTTTTATCTCATACTACCCACCTGTTCATTTACTGTTGCTTTTTTATGCACTTCACCTACACAGAGGAATTGGTAATTGGCTGAATTCAGTTTTAGAGAAAACTGAAACCTTGAGTAACGTCAGCCCTGTGTAGCTTAGTAGTGCATAAAATAAAGGTACGTAAAATAGATGCTATTAATTTTCCTTGGTTATGACTTGATTTCCATTACTGTTTTCTTAAATTGTACTGTAACTGTCATTCCATTAGAAAAATAATTCAATACATAAAAAGACTGTCCTGCTGTTAAACTTCTGAGGGATCTCCTTTTAATTGTTTTTTAACTTGTCAACTTATCAATTCAGGCAAGATTGTAGTCCTTATCTTTCTCCTCAAACCCTGAAATGGAATCACAAAATCATAGAATGGCTTAAGTTTGGGGACCTTAAAGCCAAGCCTACCCAGTTTGACCTCCATGTCATAGGCGAGGTTGCCACCCACATGATAAAGGTACCCAGAGCCCCATCCAGCCTGGTTTTGAGCATCTCCAGGGATGGGACATGAACGGCTTCTCTGGGCAGCCTTACCACCCCTCTTAGTAAAGAATTTCTTTCTAACATCTAACCTATCTGTCCTCTCTTTTGATTTGAGGCCATTCCTCTTTGTTCTGACGCTATCAGATTGTATGAAGTTGCTCTCCCTCCTGTTAATAAGCTTCTTTCACCTACTGGAAGGTCACAATGTGGTCCTCTCAGAACTTTCTTTTCTCCAAAGCTCCAGCTCCCTTGACCTTTGTTCATGGAAGATGTGCTCTTCGTGAGACAGGTGCATAGGTAGAATATGTTGAATATGCTGAGTAGAACATTTTTTTTCACTTTTGGTTAGATATTAGTTTTGCCTCTGGTAAGAAATTGGATAGTAAACCCACCCCTGTTTTTTTTTTTTTTGTAATTATTATTAACATAAAATTATGTTAATGAAATTGTTGAGTATGTTTTGATAGTTGTTCTTCAGAGTGCATCTTTGTCTCAGGACAGTTAATGGCTTTTTCAGAAGAATGCAAGTCATGGCTGTATACATAATGAAAATCTTTGTCAAACCTATCTCAGATCACAGAAGTTTGGGTTTTGGTTTATCATGTTGGCATTTCTAACCATATATACTGTGTATCTTAAGTTCGAAACTTTGTGTCAGATAATGGATTCATGTCCAGTATCTGCAGGATATTAACCAGAAGTTCTTTGCTGATTTTCAACTATGGATATGTTTGACTGTTACGTGTACTGTGATACTTTCGTTGTTATACTATTGTCTTTAGAGTAATGCTTCAAATTAAGTGATGGTTATTTATTATAGCATGTCTGTGCTTTTGGAAAGTTCTAAAAATATATAAATGTATTCTGTTCTTGTAGTAAAGATGTAGGGTCAATATTTTTATTGGTTGATAAGGAAATTAAAAATGATTTTTTTTTTCAGATGTTGTAAGTAAATGCTATGCATTGTAAAGTGACAAATAAGAATAACAGTTTTGTTAATATATCAGCTAAAAGTCCACCGTTAGTGAAGATTTAAAGAATTGTAGTGCGTAGGTTAAACCAACACTTTATTTAAGCAATTTCTTATGGAACTGTTTTGAACATCAGTCACACAATGATAAACCAAAGCAACTGAAATGGATTGTGGTTAATATTACTGTCAGTCTGATAAATGCTCCTGACAAATGCCAGGAGTGCACTGCCAGTCTTTTACCCTGCTTTGACTTCAGTGTTTATTTCTTAAGAGGTCACAATCCTTTGCAAAGAGTATTACATATTATATGTGTAGCTGCATATATTTTATTTATACAGCAGACAGTTTCCCACCAGAATGTGTCACATTTTCTGTATTACTGACATTATTCAGAAGCGCTTTTTTTTTTTTCTTTGTTCGCTGGAAGCAATGTGTTTTTAATGTTTCTAAATGTGAATAAAGGGAAAACACTGAGTTATCAAATCATGATTTTAGATCCTCAAAAGTTTGTTGTAAAATCTTGTTGTATGCAAGTAGCTGTTGATAATTTGTCTTTCAAGATTTTTTGCAAAATCATAAACTGACAGTATTAGAAGAAAACTATACCATTCTTAAATGTTTTGTCCTCACCTTAGCTACATGGGTACACGCTAATTTTTTATTCTTTTTTTTGTCTTTTTTTTTTTTGGCAGTGCTTGGTAAGTTGTCATTAATTTTATACTGGCTGTTATGTAAGTAATTACTTCTGTTACAGTCACGTGTGTGAAAGCCAAAAAAACCGAACAAACCTAAAAACAAAAATATCCCCAAACACCAACAAAAAAACCAATCCTTTCACCTTTAGCAAAATTAGGTTTTCAATTGGCATGTGAGACCAAGTGATATCAAATAGACTTCAGAAGGATTTGTATGTTTTTTGTATGTTGTATGTATTCATTTTTATTGTTATGACAAACCAGTCTAGTTTTTTCATTCTGATGTAGGCTTCATTGACTGTTCTTCAGTATATTGATCTCATTTGTGTTGCAGGGTTTGCATCTCAAGAGCACAAATTCAGCGAGTATTTTACCACGTGAGGAGAGAGGGGAAAGGGCACTTAATTTGCTTATCTCTTGCCTTTTTTGGCAAGGAGAGGGAAAGTAGTAGCTGTTTTGATCTTTACCTATTGTAAATTTGCAATTAAATAAAATTTGGCTAAAGACGCATCAGAAATTGAGACATTAAGAAATGATAGTTGATTTTTACGTAGGAGGTGTAAAATGACATTTTATTCACCTCGTAATCCAACGCAGGAATGAATTTAGTGTTCCAAATTAAACTGATTAACTCACCAGTACTACGCAGTGTCCTACAAAACATGTTCCAGAACAGGGCAGTGGAAGAAGGTGAGAAGAACAAGATAACCACGGGGCCAATTATTGCTTTCTCTTAAGGTTTGCTTAGGTAGTCATTTGCAGTTGGGATTTTGACACTGAAACCTGTGACATCATTGCTGAATCTGAAAGTTCCCTTGTTATTGCCTTGCAGTATATTTGTCATCTGTACTTTTGCCAAAAAATAGCACTTAATTAAAACATTCCAAACAAAGACAGGATAAGATCCAAAAGAAGGTATGGATATTTTTCCTCTTGCTGTAGCTGTGTATTTGAGCTCCATACCTGCCTGTACAAACAAGCTTTTAGAGCTTGACATTATCGTGTTACAGTGATCTTCTAAAGGAAAGGAATCATTCAAACAGGAAGCAGCAGTCTAAGCAGTATCTTGATTTTTAGGGATGCATGTGTTGGTGAGAGGATGAAGTTGTCCTTCGCAGTCTGTCATTTTTTTTTTCTAAAAAAGGAGGATTAGGGACAAACTGGGAGGTTGTGTTGAGATCCGTGCTAGTGTTACGGGAAATCTGGATTGAAGTATCTCTTTAAATAAAGCTGTGCAAGTGCACGTAGTTCTCTTGTTCCCATTCCAAGGTAGTGCTCTAAGCTTTGGACTGTTACAGGCTTTCTTTTTTGGGGGCCTGAAAAATCTATTGCAAACCAGGAAATCATACCAACTAAAATGCTTTGAAGTCCAATATTTAAAACCAAACTTTTAAAGGGAATATAAGATTTACAAGTTGGAAAAAAAAAGGGTGAAAAATTGAGTTTTTGTAAGCCTTTGCAATGTCAGTTGTCCTCAGACCGTTGCTTTCCAGGTCTTTTGCGAGTAATACAAGTGATCAGTTATCTTCTGTGACAGTTGAGTCATTCTGTTGTTCTTGGATCCATCTGTCGAAATGAGAAGACAAAACTACGGATAGTCACATGGCCGAGAGAGCGATCTTCACCAGTGTCCTCTTCCCTGGCTCCTGAGGTTGGTTTTGCAGCACCATGGTCAGACTCCCTGTGGAACAAGTCTGTCCGTCGCATGGGGTACTTCAGCACCACGGACAGGGGCCGCGCCAGCGGAACGCGAGCTGCTGTTGAGCTGAAAGGCAGGAGTGCGTAGCGAGGAAGGAGCAGTTATTTTAGTCGATGTTACTGTGTTTAATATTAGTCTATGCTTGATGCCCACTGATGTACTTGTTTTACTTTCTCTTCGAGTTGTGTTCTAGTTTTCAAGGACTGACTTTTTGTGCTTGTGTCTTAGTTTGAATCTCATGCAGCATGTAGTTCTGTACATCTTTTGGAATGAGCATGTAACTTTCATGCATGCTTTGTTGCTTTTTTACAGAAACCTGCTGAGACTGGATCCTCGTTTAAGTATATCTTTGAGATGATTTATTGGAACTTTCCTTCTTAAATCCTTAGTTTAGAGAGAATTTGTTAAATATTTTGGGAGTTCACAGTGCTCTGTTACATTGACATAATCATTCTATAAGATTTTTTTAATTTTCTTGTCATTATCTGGTTATTCTCTTTATCGAGTTGTCTTAAAGCACGTGTAGAAGTGGGTGAGTGGATCTCACTGCAATTCTTTTTTCTTCCTTGTTTGCATTTCTGATCTGTTTTGAGCTTACTCAAAGAATTGAGAGTAATTTGTTGTTGATGTAGTTTTAGAATCTTGCTTTATGTAAGCAGCTGTTGTCTTTCATAAGACACTTTTCTGAGGTCATAATTTGGGACTACTAAAAAAGTTCTCAACTTCAAGGAAATGTACTGTTTGTAATATACAAATGTAGATAAGAATAGTTAATTGTAATTAACAATGAGTATTCAAAATGCTGTTATTTATTTGTATCTGATGTTATCCTTCATCCTGAATTTGCTCAAGGGCCCTGAATGTTTAGAGATTTCTAATTGGAAATGAACTGTGTGTGGTTCTTAACCGTTAAAATGATCGCAGAAAACCTAGCAATCAAAATAAAGCAGTTTCATACATGTTTTGGGCAGTCACAGTAATATGGAGGAAATAAAGGGGCAGTTATTTGCTATGTCTTTATGATATTTTTAATCTTGGAAGAAAGAAAATGAAATGGGTATCAGATTCAAAATAGATGTAAACAAGCTTTCTGCATGATATACAGCTTAGCTTTCGAATTTGTAGCTTCAGGTTATTGTAGATAAAGTTTTAAGTGAATTTTTCTTTAACAAAAAAAAAGCCTGGAAGAAAAATACTTTCAGAGCTATAAATATACAAGGACTACTCTGAAAACCCAAACTTTATATTTTATTCCTTTGGCCCACAACATCAGAGGTGGATTGTTGATGGTATGGCAGCAGAGGTTGAACCTTCACACCAATAATCTGTTACTTTGATCAACACTTGCTGAATATTGATAGGGACCAAACAGTGGATGTGAGCACAGTGAGTAGTGCGCTTCAGCACTGGTGACAGTGGTTGTGGGTTAACTCTGCTGATGCAGATTTTTTTTTGAGCATATAAAAATACAGACTCTTGTTGATCGCTGTGGAAAATGCATCACTCACTGTTCTGATCGTGTTGAAAAAATAGACAGTTCCGTAGCTGAGAATTTGTTGTAGTAAATAGGAAATAATTATGAGGCATTACTTTCAGAGTGACCTACATCATATTGTTAAAGTAGTCTGTGTCACTAGTATGCGAGAGGCCTGTGGGAACATATCACTGTACGATTCTCCTATTTTGCATAATTTATGGTTCACTTCCATTAGAGAAAGTATTGATTTTCACAAGTTTTTTGGTGTTTCCTATTGTAAGCGTGCACATGTTGTTGTTTTTCTTTTACGTGCCAGACCAGTAACAAGTTACTGCTGTTTTTTCAAGTTATTGTTATGTGTGATCACTTCTGTGAAAATGATTTTTTTTTCCATCTTTGTATATGGTTTCTGGGTTTGTTAAGCTGTCATAAACAATTTGTCAGTCTGTTGGGGAAACATCTTGTATATACAACTGTTGCTGTGCTTTAGCTGTGGTAATTTTATAAGTTTATATAGTCAGCTTAATACTTTAAGATCAGTGCTTTCATTGATGTGACATTGTTTTATGACTATAAATTACAGTGTATTTTATGTCTAGTCTAAATAGTTTTTGTCTGATTACAGTAGTGCTAGACTTTACTTTAAAGGCAGCTTTTGGTTTATAAAAACATTCAGATAGCAAAAAACATAATGCTCAGAAAAGAATAAACAAAAAGGAATTGATAGTGGAAAGTAGTGAGAAATTGGAGATGATTGTCTTGCTCTTTATTCCTTAGTTAAACCTTTCTAATATTACGATGGGTTTTGTTACTTTGTTTTTTGGGAGGGCTTAATTGGCACCAAATTTGCATTTACGAAGTCTTGAAAAGGAGTAGCAAACAGTGAGGCCTTCTTCCTAAGATATTCTGGAGGAGAGAGGAAGGCATTCTGTGCTTGTGTGAGATTGCAAGTCTCTGTATTTTGTTATCTCTTTTTTCACTTTCATTGTACTTTTCCAAATACGTAATGTATTCTCAGTTTACCAATAGACAAAGAGAAAAGTTCATGCATAAAGCCAAACAAATGCAAACAAGAAGAAGAAATGTTCAACTTTTCACAGCACAAGGAAGATTCCTGATTTGAGTGCTGATCTCTATCCAGTTTCTCCTTAAGTAACTGAAATTTATGGTCAGAATCTCATCTTTATATCCCGCTGGTGTTTATTTGTACAGCTTGATGCTTGCTCATTATGGACAGTGTTTGTGTTGTGTGTCCTAACGCTTAGCCTGTAGAAAATTCATGTTTGTGTCAGCTTTTAGGTTCAGGTCCTGTGATGTTAGTACAAGTGTATGTAGATCTGGTGTTAAGTGTGATGGCTGTTGATTTCTGAGACCGTGTCCTCTGTTAAAGTAGTACTGTGTGTGAAGGGAAGGCGGTGTTTTCAGTGTCAGCTGCCATGACTCAAGTGCGTGTGGCTTCTTGCTGGATACTGTTTCTGGAATTTCATAAAGGGATTTTTTTCTTTTCTCTTGTTGCTTGCTTTTTAATAAGTAGGTGATGATGCAGAGATTTCTTGCACTCGATGTCATGGACAGTATATGCAAATGGTTGCTTTTGGCTAGCAAGCTTATTTTGTGAGGAATGTAACTGCAATGCTATGCTCTCTTCACCTCTGGCAAACAGCTTGATTTCTCCTCGTGATTCATAGGTACATACCATATCCTTTCACCCGGTCCTTTTGGAAGACTACAAAGCATAATAGCTCCCTTCAGTTTACCCTCCTTGTGGTGTTGCACTATAGTTCTATCTCAACTATGCAGCTTTTTTTTAAAACGATGTTGTTCAGCAAAATGTTTTTTAAACATTTTGCTGAACAATTTAATTAAACATTACATAAAAAATGTGTGTTTTCTTAATGAATTTGCAAGTTTGCAGTACAGTAGTGCATTGTTTCTAGACACTTTTTTGTTTTGGAATCTCTTAAGTCAGTTATAGCATTTGTTATACCAAATATCTACAACTGTTAGTTATATAACTGACCTATAACTGTTAGCAATGTGAAGACACAAAAAAGGAAACCACTGAGTTTTTTCCTTTTAGGTGATCTAAGATGTATCGTAAGAACTTAGTGATTGCTAAGCCTAGTTTTTCTGCTTTTTTTTTTTTTTAAGCTTAAGATTATAATCCGTTTTTGGACTTTGAGGAGCTTCTGTACTTTGCACTTTGGTTAGTATTTGTGTAGTTGTTAGGCACTTTAGATCAGTTTTTGCTACTGGCTGTTCTTGTCTTGAAGGTGTGTGTGAGCTCTTTAAAAATCCTAATAAATGACCATATAATTCTGTTGTAATTTGAAGTGCACGTAACTTCAAATACTTCATGAATACCTTCATTTAACTTGAACGCAGCTTATTTCTCCTTTTCTTTCCAACTCCTTTTTTGAATTCTTAGTTTCCTCGAAGTAAAAAAACTGAGTTTAGAAAACAAATCCTGATAACTTAATGTGATCAGGCAAGTTTTTTGATAAAGGAGTTCAGGGAAAGCTTGTAAAGGCAGACAGCTGTTTTAAAGCAGTAAGTTTACTAAGAAAAAATGCTCAATGGTTTTTGAATATGTTCATTTTACTGAATTTATTTTTGAAATGAAGAGATTAGAGGGTTGTGGCATTTTATCCCATTTGCAGGGCATCAGGAAATGCCCATGGACTCAACATGTAGTAAAAATGCTGATCGCAGCCTGCTGGTTATACGTGTCACTTAAATGAAAGAGCTGCTGGGAAATAGTTGTCTGCACCCTAAGATGTGTGTGCAAGTATTAAATGAGGTGGCTGGTGGCCAGTAGTGTAAATAAATTAAAGATGTATCTAAGTGAAGAATTCATTTGTATGTCATAGTAACTGCAAGTTTGTTGTGCTGGAGCACCCTTGACTAGCTTTTGTTGCAATCATGCTCACCAAGATGTATATCTAGGAGGATGTGAAGTTTTAAGAGAAGGGCAAGTCCTGAAATTCATCCTGCTCAATATTTTGTCTCAATGAATAGCCAGTAGCAAAAAAACTACTGAAAGAAGAGATGAGAGCACGCAAAGCATCATCCTTCCCTTCAGATAACCTGCCAGATCTGGCAGGCAGAAGTTTCAATACTTCATAAACTGGGAAAACACTTTGCACAGTGTTTAATGGTGATTGGTCGTCTTATGATCTTCTCTTCTTAACACATTTCCGTGTGTTTTGCATTGCTCCCTGCAGCAATGACTTCAGTTTAATTATATGAGAACGTACAAATGTCTTTGTTTTGTTATTTGAATAATTATGGCATTTTTAATTTAATCTACTCTGTGAAGTCATATGAAGTCTTGCTGTTTTGCAACTCTTCTCTATACCCGCAAATGATTTAACATCAGGCCTACATAATAACAAGGGGAGCTGTTCTTCACGACTTGTGTTACGTTTTCATCCTATTTGATTCCTTTATCCCTACTAATTTTCAAGTCTTGTAATTATTTAAGGTGCCTGTATTCAGAGTAATGAGTTAAAATTTTAGGTATGAGTGTAACGATCTGTCAAGAAGCTTAGCTACATGGAAAATTACAAATATCCAGAAGCTGGCTGCTCAACAAGTTCACCAGATATGTACTTACCTTAGTGACTGGAAAAGAACTCAGTGTGGTTACATACATTTTTCTAATTTTATAACTTGATGTAAGAATTGGTAAAGTACACTAAGTAGTGTTAATGACTTATTATGCAATTTCAATATTACATATAGAAGAAGTATAATAACCATAGGATTTCTTATTTCTTTTCCATGAAATTATTTCTTTACTGTGTGAAATTCAAGAAGCTGCTTATGTGGAAGTTCTCAAAACAGTGTAATGAGTGACTAAAATATCATTTAGAATAACACTGAAGTCTGTATATGTGTCTCTCTGAAAGCAAAGCCTTCTATGAGTTTCCTTGGAAACTCCCAACAAAGAGTGCAGTAACACTAATAGAGTGAATTCTCTGCTATAGAACACTTTTTTCAATGTCATCACCATTAGCTATGCGTTCTCACCTGTGATCAAGTGCCTGTGTGCCGTGCTTGTAAAAATCTGCATCAGCAGTGCAGTGACCTGCTGCAGCTGTCACAACTGCTGAAATAAAAGATGTGGTTTTAAGGTAAAATGTCCTCTAAAAAAGCTGCATGATTTGCATGAGATAGCATTTTTAAGAAAATGGTACATGGCGTTTTGAGAGCAAGTGTGGTGAGTTTTAGCAGTGAATGAGAGTAATTGCTGAGGGGGGGCATGGCATTTGGTGTCCTTTTGCAAAAACAAAAATAACAGATGGGAGACTACTGGTTTACTTTGTATGAATTTATTTCCGGGTATTTCCCAAATGACAAACATTAATAAGGTTGAGGTGCAATTAAAACCTGTCGTCTTTATGGATCTGTATGGGAAAAAGAAGTTGTACTTAGGTGAGAAGGAGCTCCTAACAATATTACAAGTGCTGACTACTTCTGAGAGTTAATTATGTGCTGGTAATACTTAAAGTAACTAAACAAGCAATTCTCTAAAAATGCAGTTGCAGGTAGATCGCAATAGAGTGTACAGCACTTGGCATTTATTCACTGTAAAGTCTAGTTGCAATTTATAAACATTTATAGAAAATATTAGGAAAGTAGAGCCTGTGGTATGTCTCAGAGAGGGACATAGTAAGATTACTTTGGGGAACACACCAATATATTCATAGCCAAACTGGAGTTCACGATTTTTAAGGAAGACTGTGATAGTTGCCAGTAGAATAAGATTCCAAGAAAAACTTTAGATTGTCCATGTCAGATGTCTTTTTGGAAAGCAGGTTAGCAAATTACAGCTTGTACTGTAATCAAATATAAATGTTTGGGCACTCAAAATCATGCAATGACAAGGAATTTAATGGCATGTCATAAAAACACAAGACGAGATGAGATGATGGTACTGCTGACGTTTAAAGGCGAATCAATATCTGGAAAGTACTGGTAATTAAAACCAGATATTCATCTTTAAAATAAAATAATTCAAAAAGAAACATCATACTTTGCAAGGGTGCTACAAAGTTTAATGATACTGGAGATTGAATTCATGGGAATAAAAATACCTGTTTGGATCTGTATTTAAAAAAAGAAATGCACAGAATAGTGTAAGACATCATAAGGGAAAATACCTTTTTTTCCCTTTTTTCACTTCATTTTTTTTTCCTTTTTTATTTTAATTTCCATGGATGCTGCACCCATGTTTATTTGTTCATTTTGTCAAAATCAGTATCACTATGTGTCTTCTTGTTTTAGGGAGTATTTGGATGTTTTCTTCATACTGTTTCTGTACAGCTTAAGCTAAAAGCGCAGTTTCAGTGTCTAGCATGAGCAAGCCGAGAAGAAATTTTGAGGGGGAAAAGTGGCTCTTTTTCTCTGGTCACTTGTCTAGTGTTTAATGATGATGATTTTATGTTTTCTGTCATGTTCCCTGGTAGTCTTAATGTCATCTTCTATTATGCAAATTTAAAAGTGAGAAGGGAGAAGATAAAGCTTAAACAGTCATTAAGAAGATCTCTAGTATGCAAGTGTGAGAGTGTTATATGTAAGGTTGGCTTAGTCTTCTGGAGTGATTCTGAGCTCATCAGCAGTGAGAAATGGAGCTTGCATAGGGAGTCTATGTGGTGGGAGTTGAAAATGTGTGTTGTGAGTAAGCTTGCAGAAAAAGAGTCACTTGTACCACTTACTGAGAACTAAGCTTATGAGTACTGTAGACAAAGGGGCTTTTGAATGTTATATGTACTAAGATGTCATAAAAGAAAATGGACAGAGTTTATTCAGCATGTTTGAAAGTATGTGTAATACAAAAGTTGGGAAAACAATAAGGAGTTCTCGCTATGTTTGTTACTGTGACGATGACCTTATACCTAGTGATTAACGTAAGAAAGGCAAGAATGTTTTTCAGATCTTACTGTGGAAATAAGTTCTAAGGAATTGCCTTTTAAAATATATCTGGGAAAGAGAGATCAGTTCATAGTTTTGTATGGAAGAGAAAAACTATTTTTAATGTATGAATAATTAAGTTATTGAGAAAGTAATGAACTATAGAAATTAATTGGTTAAGAAGTTACATTTTTTGTCATGGCGAAGTTTTGAAATACGTATTTTTAGGGTTGATATTTTTGCACATTTTATATCTGCTGATGTTAGGTAATTAGCAGTTTTCCCAAATGCACTTCTTTTTTCAAAGTGTCTCTTTTCTTAAACACATGTGGCTGAGTTCAGGAGATTCTGCCCTATTTAGAGAAGCAGTGGGCATTCTGCTCATGTCTGTTAGAGGTGTTGAATGACGCAGCAAGGCTTCTTCTGAAAATGGAGGCAAGATGTACCACTGTTCCAGTTTGTCTTGCAGCAAATAAGATGAAAGAGTAGCAAGAATAACCATACACCATAGTTTCTGACATATTTATCAGCAGTAGATTGGTGTGTTTTCTCAGTTATTTTTCAACGAATGATACTTTGATCCATCTCAAAGAAAGAAAAAGACTGGTACAACATCCGAAGATCACTCGGTTCAACACCTGAGAAAACAAAGAAAACAAAAACATCCATTTCCTGCTTCTTTCTACATTTTGGACCGTTTTCCATTTTTCCAATGAACTTGAAAACCGTATGCATTAGATATTTTTTCAATATGGATTGATAGCTTAGTAGCCATAAGTGACTTCTTTTGTCTTGACTTCTGCAGTGTCATCTGTTGTTTTTGCTTGTTAGGATTTTTTTCTCTACCTTTTTTCCTCCAACTAAGTAATTAGTTTTAATTGATGAGCTATTGCCTGATTTTATTATCTTAAAAGTGGTGCTGTGGAGAAAATACAGTCTGAAATGTATGGACATGAAAGCTTTTAGCCTGTGTTTCCTTAGTACTCTGAGGCAAAGGGTAACTATGTTGAGTAGTGCAATTTCTGGTCTCTTAGCTGTGTCTAGCATCGTTTGAATTTACTCATTTCCCTTGCTGTTTATCCACAGCGGAGAGAATCCAGTGTGTAATTGTGATTCCCTGTTCATTTTGCAATTAACAATAGTTACGTAATTTCAGTTGAATCTTTTCTAAATTAAAAGTCAGAGGATATTCAAATATTGCTTGTTTGTGCTTTATTCTGTAGCTCAAGCTCAGTTAACTGTTAACAGTGCAGTGTAATACACCAGAATCACCTCATCCTTACAAGCAGTTGTCAGAAAAATATGGGCCTGCCTGGTAGAATGTATTAGCCCAATACATTGTCTCCATTTTATTATGAAGCTGCTGGGGAAGCTGTGATATACAGCACTGTCATTACAGATCTATTGTTAGAAGGGTTCTACAGTCTTCTGTGTGTTGCCATTAATTTATAGCAGTAAACAATATGTAGTCTTCCAACTGCAGCAAAGCAGAATCTTTTAATGAGGTGGATGTTATTACCACAATAAATCAGTGCATTCGTGTAATGTATAATTCAATGTGTGTATTCCCACTGTAACTTCTCTGAGTAAGCTGATAGTGTATCATTGTCAGTGCACAGCTCCGTGGTTCTTTTTTTTTCCCCTAAGCTTTCTTTCATTTGGGGATTTTTTTTTTATTTGCTTGCATATAAATGTGACATGTCTTGATAGTTGTCCTGTTGCAGGCTTCAGAAACCAACTGTAACAATAACAGCCAAAATCAATACTGTGGATTCTGGCTATATGGATCTCTGTGTGATGCCATTATTATTATTTTTTTTTTTTCCTGAAAAGAAAATGAAATCAATTCTAATTGTGTTTAGCTTTATATTCAAGGAATGTAATTTTATAACTATTGATTTGAGCCATACTCATTTGGAGAGTAATAAAAATAGAGGCAGATAAAGAGAAAGCATAAAATGTTACAGAACCATACATCACAACACTGTTTCTATTTTAATTCATATAATTTGTTTAACGATGACCTTCTTTCTCCTTTTTTTTCCCCCCAAGCATAGCTGAATCTTTAGGGAAAATCGGTACAGATGGATATTCCAAAATGGTTCTTGCAACAAAGGACTTCTTAGAGTCAGTTTCATTCTTTCCTGGAATAAATTTGTTAAATCAGATAAAAATCCTTTTATACAAGGGCCACTTATTTTAAAGGGTTGTATTTCAAATTAGTGAACTGCAAAAATAGTAATTAACCTAAGATGTTTTCTTTATCCTAGTTCAATTTGAAAGCCACTTGAAGTAAAAAATGTAGGATAAGATCTTTAGTCTTTCATAGATCGACTCTATCGTTGAGGAGAAAGTACTTTGAAGCTGCTATGCCAGATTTCATGTGAGCTACAAAGATATTTGAAAAGTAATAACCAGAATAGCAGAATAGTGTTTTTGCTTGAACTGTGCTTGAATTTCTAACTACGTTATAGATTGTGTTCGGATACTTCTAAAGTTTATCCTTGCCTTGTAGTATATTCATTTTTTTGGCAATACAGAAATAAGAAAATAATTTTGCGCATTCTTAAGTCATAGTTTGCTACTTTTACTGTCTTTTCAGATGGGCATAATTTACATTAATAATATGCGAAGAGTGTTTTCCATATGTATACAGCATGGTATTATGTATTTGTTTTACGTGTATGTATGAAGATATTTTACACCTCTTACAGCATGTGGAGCATTCACTTTTGGGTTTCTCTGTGATGAATATGAAGCGTACTCATTTTTCCATATCTCTTATGTCAAATTCTGCTGAGGAAATGCATGGCTGTTGATGCCAAAGCATTATTTTTCTTATATTTTTCTCAGTCTTTGTTCAGTACTTACCTACGTTGGTGAAAGTTTGATAGATTTTTAAAACCATACATAGGTTATACGTGTATTTTGTATCCACATTTTTTTTTTTTTACCAGTAATCAGCTATTGTATTTGCCTACTGCAATGTTACAGGCTTTTTTCATTAAGTAAAGTTTGTCTTGAGATGATAAATAGGAAGCATGCAAGCAAGAACAGTAATGTCAGAAATTTGCTTGTACTGTTAATATTCTTCCACCCTATTACTTACTATTTTAATTTTAACAGAGATGTGGTTATCACACTCAACCACCCCCCACCCCCAAGAACACAAGTTAACATCTCTTTATCGGAGACATTCCACTTGTCCAAGGCAATTTGTGAATTGAGTTTCAGTGTTTGTCTATAATCAGCTGTAAAAGCAAATTATGCCTGTAAGGATGTGGAAGAGACTTTGTTTTTTCCAAACAGCTTTTTGAGTGTGCTTGGGATTCTGGTTTTATATATGGAGATTATACGCCTCCTTACAGAGTATGGCACCTGTTTTTAAAAAAAAACACCACAACCATTATTTTCCATGCTTGGTGGTACTGATTCTTGCTGAAAAAAACATTGGAAAGAAACATTGTGATGTGGTAATATGTGCTATTACTCACCTATTTATTTCTGCTAACTTTGTAGCCTATTGGAGCTTTGAACCCAAAGAGAGCAGCATTCTTTGCTGAGAGATATGAATCCTGGGAAGATGATCAAGTTCCAAAGTTTCACTATGGTACACATTATTCAACTGCAAGTTTTGCCCTCGCGTGGTTATTAAGAATTGTAAGTATATTGTTTAAAAATGTATTTCATTTAAATGATGATAAAAATTAAAAAACAGCTAGGAATGAATTTAACTTAAAGCCAATGGCATGGGAGAATGCCAAGATTTTTGAGTAACTGTAATCAGTACTCCAGTTTGATTACCAAGGATAAATGTATTTCAAAGTTGAGTGGGGGGTTTTGATGTTTATGGTATGGACTCCTCTAATTAGTAAAACTTATCCGCCTTAATAATTACTATTTTAGTGTGTTCTTAATGATACTCAAAACATACTTCCCTTACATGTTTTCTAAACTTAATATATATAGAACACTCGTGGTTCCTTCTGAAAGTATTTAATTTTTACTTCCTAATGATATAAAATGAGTTGTTTTCTGAGGTTCTATGATAAAAATACGTGTTTTTTTTAATTTGTTGCCATTTGTTTGTAAGGAACTTTTGAGACACTACATATTGGTAATATATTGATTAAACGATGCATTTTTCGATGAGATTGAAAACCTGCTTACCTCTTAATGTAATTTCTTTGGGAAAGCATTAGCAGTACATCATTAATTGAAGCTTGTTGGAATAGTACAAGCCTGCATAAATCCTTGAAGTAATGTGTAGCACTTAGCTAATATCAAGCAATTATCCGCTAATACATGCTTAAGTATTCTTTAACTAAGAGGAGGCTTTAAAATCTCAAACGTTTTTCTTTCCTAAATCGCAAATTATGTATTAAACAAAAACAATCATAAAGCTATCAGTATTTAATACTGCATTAATACATTACCTGTGCAAAATCAAATAAATGTTACATGTTGTTTTAGGAAAATCTCAGGTAAAAATATTGAACTATTTCATGTTTTTGAAAGCAATTAATTGTGGCTTCTCCTCCAGACTGTAAACATTTATTTAATATACATTTTCTTTTCTGTTTCTGTATTTATGTGCATAGAGTAGAAATTAAGTCATTTGTTGAAGAGACAAATGTGATTTTGTATTTCTCAGTCTTTGATAATTGAACTAACTTTTTTCAATTAAACACGTTCTTCCAGAAGAACAACATCGTCATTAACTGAACCAGAAAAGAATTATGAATTTCCTGAAGTTACTAAAGAAGTATGTTGCTGGTTTTAATTATTGTTTTTTAAATGTTTTTAGGAACCTTTTACGACACTTTTCCTAAATCTACAAGGTGGGAAGTTCGATCATGCAGATAGAACCTTTTCATCTATATCAAGAGCATGGCGCAACAGTCAGCGTGACACTTCTGATATCAAGGTAAAAGCATTCCTCGATGTTGTTAACATATTTTGTACTGCATCTGCGTTTACTGTGATTGTAGGCCCACAGCTAATGGAAGAAGGGGAAGAAGTTTGGAAATTATCATGCCTTTTAAGAAAAGGTGCAACATACATTTGTGCACTGCAGAGCATTGCAGTGAATTTTCTTTCGTATAATTTTAACACTTCTAGCCCAGAGATTGAAATAAGGCAGGACTGTGTTTTCTGCTGTAGATGAGTTTCCCTGTCTTTTTGTTCCTCCACAGAATTTTTAAGCTGTTGATAGCTCAAAAGATGCTGGTATCAGTTTTTAACCAGTAGAGCTCATATTCTGTTCGTGCTTCCCCCCAGTTTAGCTAACAATGTTGCAGTTACAAGTCAAGATTATTCCACGTAATTATAGATCTGAACATCCAACCTCATTTTTGGGCACTTTGTGCTATGGCCTTTCTTTCCTTGTTTGACTATGACGGATGTAAAGAGGGTGCCAATTTAGATCCAAAAGGGTCACTATCAACTTGTACAATGAGGAATAAATAGGTAAAGGATAAAGAATCTGTCTCTGGAATAAATTAGGAGGCATTACTTTTGGAGGAGCCCTTGTACATGGTACAACTTGGAGTATTTAGATTGACTGGAAGAGTCTGCTTGTACTACAGTACTTAAATGAAATATTTTTATACCTGTACCTTTTCTGTTATTTTCTAGTGGTAACTGAATGCAACTGGCGTACTGGAAAAAATGTTCTAAAATGTTTAAAATGATGAAGATTTCAAAGAAAGATTAAGTGTTTTCTTTTTTCACTGTAAGCTCCCTGGGCTTTTGTTGTTACTTCTACAACTGATGAAAACCTAGCAGTTGAATGTATCGATTTGTAGAAATACAAATGATTTTGGATGCTTCTTTCAAGGTCTTGAAATTGTCAGGCCGGAGTGTATGCTTTTTATTCTATTTCATTGCGCAGAAGGAGGAACGTGCAGGAAAAACAAGGGTTTTATTCCTGTTCCACCTGAAAAAAAATCATGAACGTTTTGAGCCGCTGAGCTGGTAACTTAGAAGAAATAGAAATGGTTTCTCCTTACTTCTTCTGTGATATGAGAGTGAATGTAAATTAGTGATGCTTGTTGTCATAATTGTTAGTCTTAGCTGGTGGCATCACATGTTACAAGGAGGACTAACATGAGCTAGCTCTGAAAGCAGCTCTTGTTGGCTGTTACCACGCTTCCACAGAGAAAGCCAAAGCAGATTTGTGTTCATATCCAGTCCTTGTCAGTAACCTTTGAAGGCCGTGGATTGAGGATCGGAGTGAGAAACTAATGCTGCACTGTAGTATAAGCATTGGTTGAACTTGTAAAACTTTGAGTTCAGGAGGAGGTATGTTGCATAAAATTTAATTTTCTACCTCTTCCCTACACAATTATTTAAGCAATGCAAAATATAAGTTCTTTGGAATGTTGCTGGTGCTTCCATCATTGTTACTTACTAGTTAGATTAGCGCTTTACAATATTGAGTGTCTTTAAATTACATCTTCGGTTCTCAGAATTATTAAATGTATTTTAATTTAGTGAAAATACTACTTAGTACCTTTGAAGTAACAAACAGGCATGGTACTTAACTCATTTAATTACGTCTTAGTTTACTTTGCTATTGTTTATAATCCTAGGTAGTTTTGTTGATGTTGTATAAATATGAGACTTCGAGAGCTTGGTAACGTTTGAAAGAAAAACCAGTGTCATTTGAGACCGCTCTTAAGTTCCCAATATGGAGAATTCTCTCCATTTCCTTTTGTTGCTGTTCTTATTTGATTGAGTAGATTTGTTCATACTTTTTCAGAAGCAGTTATTTCTGGCTTGTTAGCAAGCCTGTTGCACTAAATTGGTTTGTCATTATAATTAGAGCAATATAGTTGTTATCATTGTTGCTTTTTGCATATATTTTCTTTTTTCCAGCTGAATTATTTTTATGATTTCTTTTTGTGCCATGTTTAGAGTTTTTTCAAGCTAGGCTTTTTCTCAGCCTTTTCTCTGAACAGCTTGCTGCCTTCATAGTGTCATCTGGAGTTTTATTACTGCACCTTCTATGCCAGGTCATTAATGAGATTATTGACTGGTATTAGAACCAGGGCAGACCCCATTACCATGTCTTCCCAGATTGACAGAGAGCTATTGATAACTGCTCTTAGAATATGGATTTCCAGCCTGGGTACCCTCACATTATTGTAACCTAATCTCATCATCTTTTCTCTATATTGCTTATAAGGAAGTCATGGGAGATTAAGACAGTCTCTGAGGTCTTTCTCAAAAGGGAAGCAGCTCATGTTTATTGAAACAGGCTGCATAACATAGGCATGCCTAAGACACCCTGTAACCCAATAAGCTTTTTACATATGCTTTGCATTGCTTTATGCTTCTCCACCTAATAGATGGGGTTTCAGAAATTACAAGGAGTTAAGTTACTGCCAAACTGGCAACGTTATTTTGTGAAGGATAGATTTCATGTCACGTTATTAGCAAGGTAAATGATGTCTAAGAGCAATTATTAGCAAAATTTAGAAGTAGGTACCTAGTAATTCAGATTTTTTTTTATGATAAACTGCTTGCCTAGTATAGCAGAACTTTTAAGGTTTAGGATGTAGATCCTTAGTTTTCTTGAAAGATTTGCTGTGAAATTGTACCAAGAAGCATAACAGGAAAATACTTGTCTTACTAAAGAGAAAAAATAGAAAAACACACATTCAGTCCAGCGGGTAGATGTAATCTGTGGATATAGCAGTACTTAAAAAATGTGGACATCTGGGATTATGGATCAGAAAGTTCCATCAAGTATCTGTGGTCTACTTGTCCGAGACCCAACAAATAACTTTGTATATCTATTCTGAACTTTTTCTGGAACTGCTGGAATAAACTTCAAGTAAGATACGGACAAATCTGTTGAAATCCAGGGGGTCTAAAGAATGACACTAGTGATAGAGACATCGAAGTTTTAGGTTGTTTACTTTGGAGAAAAGAGGAAAAAGGGGAAAAATGTCAGTGTCAGGTCTGATGCTTTTGCCTTCTGGGGGTTTTGGCTGGCAGAGGCAGTACACTTCATTTCTTGCTCCAGTGGCCTGCCCTGCTGGGCTTGGTGCTGGTGAGTGGTCATTGTTGCCTAGTGCAGGAGGAGAAAAATGATTAGAAAGTGGTGGTGGGAATGGATCTCTCTGTCTGTGAGGTAAAAGCTATTCCTGCGCAATCATACATGTATATGGGGACAACTGCTGCTATTTCAGTCTGAATAGGACAGGAAGTGGGTTCTAGCTGCAACGGAAGCAGCCCTGATGTTAGGAAGACCTAGCAATCAGGTCAAGGTGGGTAATTTTGAAGAAACACAGCGCTGAAGATTTTAAAATATAAGGTAGAGAAACATCTTTCGAGAATATTTAGCATTGCTTGAGGATGAAATGGTGGACGAGGTGACCTCTCAAGGTTTCATCTAGACCTTTTTATGATTTGGTTTAGTCCTTTTGTCTTTTTTCTTCTCGGTACAAGAAATTGGAGGTAAAGAATGTACACAGCCTTTCTTTTTTCATGTTCTCTGTTAAATTTACCTGGGCTACATATCACATACTGTAATTGCATTCAAATACTTCTATATAAATTCTCAGTTAAAAGTAATGTAATCTGCATATAATTTATTGGCTATCAGTATTTAAGATTCATTTTTTATCAGTAATTAATCAGTTGGTAATTGCATTTATTATGCATTTCATTAATATACATTTTTTTTTCTAAATTGCGAATTATTGAAGATTTTAACCATTTTCCTACTCTTAGATATGTTTTCTGTATTCCGTAGAAATTTCACAGGATGACTAGACAGTGAGGAAACAAGTTTTGGCATTGATTCAATTTAGAAATTTAATGGAAACTTGTTAGAGCGTAGTTCTAAAAGTGGGAGGATTTCAGGTGACGAATTAAGGCAATTTCTTAGTTCTGAGAGAAGTACCATATAGGAAATATAGGGGAAACTTAACAGGAACGTAGAATTCTTACTTTCCTGCTGTTATGGAAGTGATTATGTACAAGTGCAATGAAAAAATGAAATTCTGAATTAATTTAATATGTCCGTATATATTTTCAACTACCATTGGAATACTCTGACAGAGAAAATGGTATGGCAATATGAAGAACTTAGAATTCTAATATGCATTTTTATTATTCTGTTTGACAGGTAACATATAGGCTTAATATTGCCTAATGTGATTGTCAAATAATTTAGCTAAAAAAATCTGATCTCTTATGAATGTTTTAGTGTGGTCATGAAATCTATCTTAATGATTCTTGACACCTTAGCAGATCATATAACTTAACTTCTAAGGACTTAAGTCTGCTACTTCCTATAAAAAATTCAAGTAAAATATTTCATTTCCTATGCTTGGTGGCAAACGTGGAAACAAATTACAAATGTTAAGCTGGCATTGTATTGATAAGCCTTGTTTATTTAAAAAAAAAAAAAGGATCTTTTAAGTGAATTTTTCCCAGGAATTGTGGCTTCTGTGGGGTAGAGGACATTTAAAAATATATATATATTAACGATATGCAGAACTTTATAATAACTTATTTAAAAATCTGTTATTTTATCCTTAATGTGTTTTTTTAAACAAAAACAAACAAAAAATGAACCAAACAACAGTAAATGTTGTGTAATAGATTCATGTTGATATTCCCTATGAGCTCTTCCATGAGTTTGAAGGAAATCAAATGCATGACAGGAGGAGTGAAGTATTGCTTATCATAAGGATGCCTGTTTTTACCCCAGAGATCTGATGAATTGTAACAGAGAAATTCTGAAGCTAATTTTCAGCAGGTTTGTGCAAAAGAAATATCTTTAACAAATCATGTTTTCATTTTTCCATGACATCATATAAACAAAAAAAAAATGTGGAGCAATTGTTCAGCACATGCATTGCATACATAAAATGTTAGGAGAGATATAGAAGAAGTAGGTAAAATATGGAGACAAACGAAATGGTTAGGCAGAAGGGAAGACCTCTAGAAATACCAGACAAGTGACTGCACTGTACTCACTGATCCTTCGCTCGGGCCTCTAATGGCTGAACTTGTGTTTTCATGTGGTATTTGTGTGAAGCCACACTTAAGTCCTTCCACATTTATTTATTTATTTTTAATTCTCTTAGTGATATCCAAAACATTCAATTACTAATGGAGTTACACAAGTCAGCCATTGCCGTCTTAGTGTCAATCTGTATATGTAATGTGAATGCTTTAAGATATAAGTTAGTTTTATCAAGGGAATACCTGTGTCTATATAATTTAAATATATAAAAATATAAAAACATCATTAATGTATGTAATGAGCTTAAGATTTAAGTACTGCACCATCGTGGTCTGGCTTTGTATTCGTGATGCAAGTTACTGTTGAATCAACCATCTGCGCTTCTTATTTTTCTTTGGTAGTTCGAATGTAATGCTAAAATCTGCAGAAACTTTTATGATAGTGAACTTCCTTTCTTATAAACATTTATCTGTGACACATTTTTATTCTTATTCAGTTAATAGTTTCAAAACTTTTCATCAAGTGCTTGTCAAGCATTTGGTACAAAAGCATATTTTACTCTGCCAATTTGATTAAGGCCAGTGTAAACAGAAGGATGTACAATTAAAGGCCAAACAGTATTTCACGTAAGGATAGAGGTGATAATAGTTTAATTCCTCCTTCATCTTTCCTGTTCTTGCCCTGGCTACTCGGATTGTCCACGATCTGATGACCCTATTGCACTCAGTTTTTTTGGAAAGCTGCTCATGCCATAGGTAGTCCTTGGGAGGCTATCTGAGAGACCATCGATCTGCTGACCCGTGTCAGGACAGGGTTTCTCATCTACTGAGCTTCTGATGGAGCTGTGTGCTACTCTCACTATAGACAAGGCCACTGGAGCAGTCTGATTTTATTTTTTTTCTACTCCTTAAGCAGCACGCAGTTTGCACTTGCTATATGCAAGACCAATTTTACACTAGTTGTTTGCTGTGAAATAGACTTCCTGAAGCAATTACATGTATTGATTCTTTCCTCACAGTGGAAGTAGATTTTCTAATTTAGATTTTTCTAAATCCATCAGATTGCCAAGTTTATTGGTATATTGAAGTCTGAACATCAAGTTCCCATGCAATATTGTTTTTAAATATAGTAACAATAGAAATATACGTACTGCATACACTAGACTTTTTCTATTAATTTATACATCAGGATTTTGCAGACGTCTATAGAAGTCTACAAATAAGGTTCTGAAGCCATTGATTTAGGTGTTTTTCTATAGATGCTTGTACATGTTTTTACAAAAGAAGCAATAGCATATGAAGTTGCATATCTGAATGCAAAACAGAAATATTCCACTTGTTCAGAAGAAAATCCTTATTGTTTTGAGCTTAATTTTGCTTACTGGCATCCTGTGATCAATTCTGCACTGCTATGCTGTTTTCTATTTCAGAAGCTCTTTGTGTAGCCATTACTATTACTCAATGCTTTTCTTGTAGGACTTGGAAATTATAATTCCTTTTCTATGTGTGCTTGCATTTTTTTCTCTTCAGCCCAATTGAGCGTTGCATGCAGTGTCTCCCTGCAGCAGTGCCAGGGCATGGCAGCCACAGATGGTTTTGATGCCGTGTTCTAGTCCCATTCGCCATGGGAGAGCATAGTTCTTTAAAGCAGTGATGATCCTGTCAAGGGATTCAGCACATAGAGCCCTTGCAACCATGTGGAATTTCTTCTTTTATTTTCTTTGTGCGTGTGTAAAGTGGTGTGTATTAATTCTCTTGGAATAATAGACTGGACACATAATTGCGATAACTTCTATTAGTGAAACAGAAGTTTTTTCTTGATTCGACCTTGACTTTTTTTCTTGAACATACACTGTAACTCCAGATATTTTAGATTTGACAGAAAATTTACTTCTAGATGTTGAACAAACTCAGATAGTAGTTACTTCCACCCAAACTTTACTATTGCTAGCACTTTAAATTTTGCTTTGTATTAAAACGTAAATGCTTTCCTAACTCCTTAACATCTTCAGTATGTCTGTTACTTTCCATTAAAGATTGTTTGTGTCATGTGATATTTACTTAGTTTTATACGTTTCTCTGAGGGCAGTATGCTACCAAAAGCAATATTCTGTTTCTGTTTTATAGCATGTTGCATTGTATTTATTTGTTGCATTACAGGCATGAAAAGGAGATATCTCAAGGATTGAATTTTAGGAAGTACGAAAAAAGAAATTTCCCCCTTCTTTGTGTGTCTGTGGGTGGATTTTTTATGTTCTGCCTCTGCCTAATGCCATTTTAACAATTATCTCTTAATGTGACAAAGTATGTTTGACAGAATTTATAGCATGGCATTGTTTTTTTCCTTTGTATACAGGAATTGATTCCTGAATTCTATTACCTCCCAGAGATATTTGTCAACAGCAACGATTACAATCTAGGAGTGATGGATGATGGAACAGTTGTTTCTGATGTTGAACTTCCACCGTGGGCCAAAACCCCAGAAGAATTTGTTCGCATAAACAGACTGGTAAGATGTCTCTCTTTTATTTTTTGTCAAGTAGCATTTGTCTTGCAAGCTTTTTGAATTAATCTGTATCTTTGTAATACATAACTTTACAATTTATGTGCAAGGTTCTGAATGAAATAATCTGAAGGAATGGTGGAACTAAAAGTTTTAAGAAGGAGAAAGGTTGTATAGTATTGCTTGTTCTTCAGAACTGATCAAAAAAGTTTTGAGTGTGGTCTGAACAAGCAGGAGATCTTGTTAGTTTTATGTTCACTCCTGTAGTTCTAGAGTGATAATAATCACTTTACAGAAAAATTCAAAAAGCTTTGTAATCATGGACTTTTTTTCACTCCAGTTATTGAAGTGTAATTTTAGATATTTTGATTTAAGTATCCATTTAACTCTGAAGACTGGTGAATGCCTTAGGAGAGAAGGCTGCATATTAAATAAGTTGCCACCTCTTCCCTTTGTTCCATAAGAAATATATTTTTCAGAGCTGTTTTTACAGGGAAATTAAACTGAATTCTTCACTTACTTCATTCCCCAAACTTGTTTTACTGGGTTCTCTGTTCTGGAAAATCCTGGTGTTAGCATTTCCTGTCTTCACTGTGCCCTCTGAGCAGGATAACGACTTACAGAATATATATTACAGTGTCATCATTTGCATCTCAGCACATTCTCAGAGCTAATTACATTAAGCTCTTTCCAAAATGGAAAGATTCTGCATCAGTGGCACTCTAAAAATAAGGTGGGTTTTTTTGTTTTTTTTTTTTTTTAAATGAATATAGATCAACGAGGCAGGAGTTGTCATGAAGTAGTCAGTTAATTCTTTACACCAATCTGGGAGAGACTGAATTAAGGCTTGAAGACTCTCAGAAACTTCTCACAGAAAGCAGACCTTGACTTGATAGCACCCTGTCATTCTTAATCTAGAAAATGAACATTGAGAAATGAGCATTGAGAACATTAGTGGTGCTATTCATATAAATGAAGAGTAGTCATACCTGAACAAAGCTGTACTTAATAAGTAAGCAGAGTTTTTTTGACTGCACTTTTGCTGGTGACATGATACCATGGTCTTCAGAGATGTTGTTTGGCCTGTATGTCTGCAGGCTGTTGAGCTTGATGACCTTAACATTTGTGGCAGTTGTAAAGTACATCGTAATAATCACAAATTGTGTTAGGTGAATCTAGTGTTAGGCCTCATGTAGAGGTATGTGCAAGTTGTGTTTGTGAGGTATAAAATGTACTAACACTGAGCAGGTGTACTTGGCAAACTGTTAAAACACAACTTTTCATTGTACTGTTGTGCTGATAGGTTTAGGGAGGTGACCTGACGCCGTTTTGAGATTGCCATGTGTTGTTGACTGAGAATATTCTCAGAAATGAAAAGCTATGTGCTCAGGCAGACTTGTCAAAGGCAGCCTTTGGCCTTAATCTCTCACCACTATGGTGTTTCAGCTTTTGCATAAAATATAGTTCTCGTTCACTTAATTACAGATCTGGATTTCACCACAATGAATGCAAGTTATTCTCCAACTCCTGCTTCCTTCTCTTCTAATATTTTAACTCTTAATTTTTTTTCATTTTTTGCCATGGTGCCAGGATTTTCTCATCCTCACCTCTCTTTGCTTTCTGACCTGCCTTTCTCTCGGTATGTGATGTTCCAAAACATTTGCTACCTGTGTCTGCCGTTCTTGCACCTCTCTGGTATCTCTCGTGTGTTTATATTGGCAGGGTCAAGTGCTTCATCAGCTGGAACCATCTATGTTTTTGATTATTACTGTTAAACTGCTCGACGCAAAATGTAAAATCCCCTTTTAGTCTTCTCTTAGAATGTAATAAACTCAATCCATATTCAGAATGTTTTCTTCTTTTTTTAATGCACAATCTGTAATAAGCATGTTTTTATTTTGTTAAATCCTCAAAGAAGCAGTTCAGAAAGCATTACGCAGGAAATACTTGTTAGGTATCCACTCATTCATGTAAAGATAAAGTAATCTGGGGATCTGAAAACAGAAGTATGATAACCATCGTATATTTGAATGATGAAGATTACAGCTGCTTCTAATTACTATTTGCTAGCTTTATTCACTGTTACAGAACTGGAAGTTCTTATTATATTAATTAAACATAATTAATGTTTCCTTTTCATTTATTTTTTTTTTCAAGTAGTTATTCATTAACAAATGTGGCTTTTGAAAGTATTTTCATCGAACAGACTTTGCTAGTAATGTGCTTAGTCATAACTTCTGCTATGGAAAAAGTACCACCTGTGAAATGCCGTATTCAAAGACATGTGAAAGTAGCTGTAAGTTAAAGTTTTCAGAAAACGCTGTTTTAAAGCATTGCAGAATCGGGCAAAACAGAAGTGTTGTTTTTTTTTTTTTTCAAATGACTTAAGGTAATTTTGAAAGTGTGAAAGAATTTACCAAGTGACAGTATATTGAAGTGTATGAAAGAACAGCCCTTTTGGTGACATTGTATATTCCTGATACTGTTGATACAGTTCAGATACCAAGTTTTGGTCTGTCTGGTAGTGTTAAATCTAAGCCTCAGTGCCAGTGTTAACTGCTTTTATGTGACAAACTCGCTGTTATTCTGGTGGTGGCAGCCCTGTCAGTGCTGTTGTGGGCAGTGCCCTCTACAATCTGCTCTTCTGGCAGTAAACTGAGGAAATCACATTGAAATTTCATGTAGCTTTTTCTTTTTTGTATTTAATGGAATGCTACTTTTAACATCAGATTTGTTTTTAAGTAGAGTGGGAGTGTTTATGAGAAATGCTTGCAGTTCTCTTTGTCTCAAATACTCTCAGAAGCATTTGCTGCACTGTGGCTTTGACCGATTCATTCAGTTTATTCTTTCATTCTTTACAGCTTCCTGGTTCAGACAAAAATAGTGATTATAGTATTTTAAGCGCTCATTTTGTGAGCTATCGCGCACAGTTATTTTTTTCCCTTTGCATCGCAGTTTACCTTTTTAAGTCCACAGATCTTATACAATGATTGGAGCTCATGAAATGCATACTACTTTGATCTGTGACCTTTTTGTGGTGCTAATCGGGTTCCTGATATCATTATACCTTGCTCATTAATCATATTTCCTGCAGCCCGTCAGACAGCCAGACAGCCCAAGCCCTGTTTGCAGCCTCGTGTTGGCAGGTTTCTGCTTTTCCAGATTATTACAGTGTGATACTTTGGCTTCTCATAACCAGACCCACATCAAGCTGTGTGCTACAATTAAAGTCAGATGGTCCTCAGGTTGAACAGGGATATACTGTTGCAGCTGTCTGTCTTTCTGGGACAGACCAACACTGGGAACAGATGATACGTTGGACAGTGCGTATTAACAGCTTGTACAGTACTTGGTTAGTAGCAGGGGTCCGGAACATTAATTGACAGGCTGGTACCTGATTTAAAACTGATTCTCAACCCGACGTTAAGTCTATCAAGTGTGTGTTTTGGTTGAAAAAGATCACTGTGTGTCTTCTGTATTTGCTTTGGGAGAAAAAGCAGAATGGCATATAATTAGAAGTGCTGCTTGATTGATGGAATGTCACGATGAGTTAAATGATAACATCAGGATGCCACTCTAAGCAATACAAAGAAATGTAAAATGCATGTATTGCTTGTGTGTATATTTGGTAGTTTGTATTAGTTTATGATAGCGCAGCGTTTTACCATGCCACAAATCAATGGGCATGAGAGGGATATTTTTCTCTGAGGGAGACAACAGTTTGATGGAAAAGTAACTGTTTTTTTTACCAATCTGAAAGCGTAATATGTACCTCTGATTCTCTGGATTATGCTTAATGTCACAGAACAACTGCTAAGACAACTGAAATTATTCTTCATTTTTCACAGGTTCGATTCTATTAATCTGTAATTGCATCATTATGGATATATTTGTAATAGGGCTTACAGTATTAGCATAGTACAAGTTCTAAAATCAGATTAAATGGTAATCCTTCTGTCTGCCCCCACAAAACTGAAGTACCCAAAGTATCCATGTATATATATACCGTGTGTGTGTGTGTGTGTGTATATATATATATATACACACCATCCATGTATATATACCAAAGTATCATGTCCTATTGCATCTTTATTGTTTCAAAGTGAATTATGCTGCTTGTAGAGCATGAATGTGACCAAAGGGAGAATGCTAGATTGATGTGCTATCTTAAAAAATAAATAAATAATGGAATACTTCTGTGAAATGTTTAGGAAAGAGTAATGTAAACTGGGCAAGAAAGGTATAAAAAGTTGTTCAAGTGTTTTCTGGGTATAGAAATATTTGATACGAATTATAGCAGTAGCTGATCTTCTGTTTTTCAGGCACAAGCATAAACATATTTATCCAACCTTCCAAATTTTCTGAAGTTAGCATCAAAGTCTTAAGAGCTCCTTTTTTTCAGAATATTTTTCTGATTTGGCAATTTAAATTCACCTGTTGCAGTCAGTGATTTCCCCATTAAACCTTGATGATAGAAATTTATCATGAATGGCAGAGTGGGAATTCACAGAAAGCAGGTACAGTCCAGGGAAAAGTCATATACTTGGATAGAGAGTCAGGAACTGATAGAGTTCTAAACAAGGCGATGACAATTGTTCTAAATAGAGAAGTGGTCTATTCTGTCCTGTGTTTGAAGGCTTAAATATGTTTAAATATGTAAGAATTAATTTGAAATTAAAATCAATTGATAATAATTAAATTTCACACATGTTTAAGGAGCCTCAGCTTTTCGAGAATTAGATTGTTTCAATGATAATAATGTTGAGGTCTGTCAAGACAGCTTTCCACAATACATTTCAATTTAAATACTTTTAGAGCTTTATTGCAGAGTTAGTCCTTCCATGATTAGTGATTTATCCATTTGACTCAATACTGAAAAAAATGCAAGATAGATTAGAAATGTGATGAGATTACTATGTCATTTTGAAAGTTTAGAAATCCAATCTTGGTATAATTGAAAATGTAGTGATTGGAAGCTTGGACACTTCCTGAAACAAATGAAATACTTAAATGCATAAATGTACTACAAACAAAATTTATCTTGGTGCATTAAGGAAGATGGAGAGGAGGGATAGGTCAGCTGCTCACCCAAACTCAAATCTTAGTGGACTAAAATGAATCAGTGTTAAGAATCACCAGTTGGTAAGAAAAATCTACAGTCAGAGTTGGAAGGACATTACTGGGCAATGTGGTGCATTATTTCTGTAGCAGAGACTATTCTATCTTATGCTAGAAAACAGTGAAAAAGCAAAACCAGCCAGCTAGCACACCAGCAGTATGCAGAACTTGGTGTTGTCACTCTCTTCTATCCATGGAAAGTGAGATGATGAAAAAACAGATTTGATTTCAAAAGCGTTATGCTACTTGTGGTCTATTAAATTTTTGCTGTTAGTCAAATAAATGTACTAAACCAGCACCTAAGGCAGTGCCTGCAACTTGGCACATGCTGGACTTTTGTGATCCCTTGGAAAATTCTTTCTGTGGTATTTTTCTGAGTTCCACAAGTTGTGCTTTCACAGATAAATGAAGTAGAAGTTCTGTTGCAAGTGCTGTAGGAAATGATAAGGATATAAACTGTGTGAATTAAGGCACGAGAATGCAGATAGCCAGTAATAGATTGCTAGATTACTAGTAGCATATTGCTGGTAATAGGTTACTAGCTATATATGTTAGAGAAAAAAGGGGAAAGGATAAACTGGAAACTACTTTAACTAATGGCATCGGAGATACTATCTATGCAATGCTAATTTTGAAATTCTTGTATTAGCAGGATTGGATGTAATCATACAAAGCTAGAATGCAGATTGGTCTGTTTACACTGGATAATGAGAATGCTTCTGGTAGTATGAGTGTGAACAGATCTGAAATATTTATGGGATTCGAGTGTAGAAGAAGAGCCCTGTAATCTCATCACTCAAGCTTGTAGATGGTTCTGTTGGTATCTATTTGGTATCTTTTTGCCTAGTACAGAGGAGAAAAAGTAGAGTTTTAATGCTTGTTTTTTGAAACTCTTCGTCAAATGCATATGCAGTTGAAGTATTACATACATTTGTTTCTGTTATCTGGTGATTTCTTGTAGCTTTGTTTTGAAGTTATTGTCCATATGCAGTCTGGGGTTTATGCAGTACAGTATCCTCAGAAAGGAGGATATTTATCAACTCTACATGCATTTTAAGAAAAAGTAGATTGGAGTGTCATCTCTCGCTTTAATCTTCCATGCAAATACTTGTAATTTTATGTCACATACAGACATTTTGTGTGTGCGTGCATAATACAATTAAATTAAATATGTTTAACTATAGCTGTTGACAGAGCATCTTAAAGCACTGTGCTGCATTTATTTCATCTTGCTTCCAGGCTCTGAGTAAAGTATTTTGCAGGACTTGTATCAGGCAAAATAAAAATTTACATTCATAGAAGTCTCAGAAACTTAACATGATTTATAATTCAGAAAGTTTTCAGAGCTGCTGTTCGTCCTTGAAGTCAAGGTGTGAGATATCTGAACTGCTGGCATATTGGAATCAGGGCATTTGCAAATGTGATGTTTTGTGACACAGCCTTTTTTCTCATCTATGAAAACAAGGTAGTCCAGCAGTCCTGGAAAGTACAAGGGCTATACCATGTATGCAATTAATGGGCAGAAAGTCTCTTAAATACTTAAAGAAACAAACGGAGTGTAAATTTTATCATCATCCTTTCCTCAAGTGCTGCTTCTACAAATGGAGTGCAGTTCTACTCTGTGTCCGGTGTTCCCCTTGGATTAGTCCATACCAGCACTGGCCTACACCTGTTTTTGTCTCAGTGGTGTCTTTGCTTAATTACAGTAGCATGCCACTTAGACTCATTTCTTACCGACTGAGCTATACCGGTACGTGTGTAAGAAATTCTCAAAATATATTTGTCACTAAACGTTTTGCATGGTTAGAACTGTCTCCTTAATGTACCTCTGATGCCCTTTCATACAGAAATAGTTGTGTGGAGGCCAGAATCAAGAAATGCTGGATAATTGTAAGCAGTTTTGATTTAATTATGTCATGTACAGATCTGATTATTATCATGGAAGCGAGGTGGAAATATATCCTGATTATGTGTTTTCAAAAACCTTATTCAGATCTCCTCAGGAGCCTAGAGGAACAATAATAATGCCAGTGGAATTGCACATACATGAAATCAGTGCTAGTGAAAAACTAATCTACAGAGCATTCTAAATGGAGAATAGAAGAATTATTCAATATAAGATCATTTTGATCCTTTGTGTATAAGAATTAACTTTTTATGACACGCAGTAGAAGAAATAAGGGCAGAAGTTCATGTTTAAGTCCAATCCTGTTGGAATACCATTTCTACTAATTTTCATGTGAGATTTTTAATTGATTATATTTTTAAAGCTACGCTCTAGACTTCAGTTTTTCAGCAGAATAAAATTCAAGGAAAAATCTGCGCATGCTTAGTGTTAAATAATGGCCCTCGTTCTGAAAGGGGAAGTCTTAATACAATCTTGGAGTTTGATTTTTTTTTTTTTCCCCCTGCTGTCTGTCTGTCTTCCCTGTTACAGGGGGAAAAAGTAATCAAAGAAGTCAGTGTCGAAATTTTGCCAGTCTTCATCATTCAGTGTATTAAGTAATTCTAGCATAATGCTCTCGTGTTGAAATACAAAACATGCTTTAAAAATCTTTTTAAATTACTTGCTAATCATTAAGACGCTATATAATGATCAGTAATGCATCTGTGTGAGAGAAGTCTGAAACTAAACAGGAGAACAACTAAGAATATCAAATAGTTTAAATGAGGGGATGGTACTAAAAGTAGGCAGAAAGCATATAGAAGAGTCAAATGAAAAGAAAACACATTGTGAAGTGAAACTGTGAACATTCATGTTAATGATGAGATGCCTATTTTTTAATAAAGTAAGAGATTTTACTATAGCCAAGATATTAAAACATGGGGAATGATATGCAGTTGTGAAAGATGACAAAAAGCCAAATGAGAGTAATTCAAGCATATACAGTATTTAAAAATACAGAAGAAAACTCAAGTGAGTAAATTCACTTTTATGCGAAAAAAAGTTAATTGGAAGCAGTCTAGACAATTAAATTTGCTTTTCAGCTTTCTGTTGTTTGATGTTGTGGAGCTGGTGTTTAAAAGTGAGCCCATGGAGGACATTAAAGTTATTAGTGTGTGAAATGAAGTGGGAAACAGTTGCGTTGGTGCCATTGCCCCATTTAACGGGTGTTCACTAAATCTGTCTGTCTTCTGTTTGTCTGCTTTCCTAATGCTGTGGCTGAGCACTTCCTGTAAATGGCGCTGTAAAGCGTTCTCTTGAAGACGCGTTAGAAATCTTGGTGAACGTGGGCGGTTGTGTCTTGACCTCTTCATAGGGAAGAGAGGGAGAAAGTTTGAAAGTGGTGGCAGTTCCTCGCTTGGTTTACTTAGAGTTACAGGTAGCGATTGGAAGTTGCTTTCCAAAGAAGTACTGAAACCAGTTCCTCCTGCTAGTTGAAATTATAGCAGTGAGGATTTCCGCACAGCAGAATGTACTGATGAGAGACCTTGCAGAATACGCTGTTGTTGCCTTTTTTTTTTTTTTCCCATGTTATCTGAATATTTCTGGTCGATTATATGTGAAAATAGGCTGGTAAATTTAAATTAGATGGGCAGTTTGTTCTAAATAAATTATTAGTAAGAAGTCAGAATGTAAAGGAATTTCTGGAGTAGAAAGAGTATTCTGTTAGTGCTTATGTTTGTGATCCTGTGGTGAAATAAGTCCAAGTGGTAGCCTTCAGCTGAAGCGGGGAGAAAACATGATCAAGAAAACATGGCCATCTGTGCCCTATGTGGAAGGATACAGGAAAAAAAAAGTCATCTGAGGTTTTGCTTTCAGTGCTTTTCTCTGGCAAGACTGCACTTTTTTGCAAGCCTGGAATGGAGAACAGCAATGTTGCTAGAGCCATCTGGAGAAAGCTTATGACAGTGATGTGAAGGCAGGAGTAACTTGTATGGGGAAAGAGCTTATTCTTCCCAAAAGAGAAAAATAGGAAAGGGTGTAATGAAAGCGTACAAAATAATGAATAATAGTGAGGAAAGGTGTGAGGAAATAACGTTACATTTTATACATAATTATGTAAATATTTTTTCATAAAAATTAAAATTTGTTACCAGTTAATTTTTCTCCAAGAGTGTGCGGTTAGGCTCGGGACCTGTAAGAGTAACAACAGGAACCAGGAAGAGACTATGGATTTTTATAGAAATGGAAAGGTTATCTTGTTTTTTAGGCTCTCCAGAACACGTAATATGAAATACAAGGTCTTATGTTCAGTGGTTAAGACAGACTTTACAGGAATATATGACATTTTCATGAGAGAAACAGTGCTCATCTCTTTTTTCTTCCATAAATACAAATATCTTTTTCTTAACTGTGTCTAATTAAATAATGCTAAAGCTCTGTAGAAAGACAGCTTGGTTTGTTTGGTTCCCGAACTGACAGAGTTTACAGGGCCCGTAAGTGAAGCCTCTTTGTCTTTATTCTGTCCCTCAGCATGTTTCCCCACTTGTGCCTTCATTCAGGAGCAAATGTTTGTGAGACCACTTTACATCAAAATGGAGTAAAGAATTGTTTGTTTGTTTTTTTCCTAACCTTCATTATTACTCTAGTGGTCTGATTTACAATATTGCTCCAACTGACGCTTGTGATACCAGAAATGTAATGGTAAGGCTAGCTGCGATGTCATGCAAGTACAAGCATTTTGAAATGGAAACTTGCAGAGCTAGGTAAGTGCTAGCCAGCCAGGTTTCTGGTATTTGTTTAACTGCAGCAGCACTGTGCTCTGCAGGGGGTATCCTACTGCTGCTTGAGGAAGTGTAGCGTTGAACTCTTGATGATTATGCACTTTTGCAAAAGCAGCGGGTGGAAACTGATGGAAAAGGTTGCTGCACTCCAGCCCATCTGCTCAACATCAGCCTCCTGCTAGATGTTCCTCACATCTGCCAGTTGTTACCCTTTAATTGGAGGTTCAGATAGAGCCCTTTTGGTTTAAGGAGAGGCCAGTCTGTAGCCCATCAGTCAAGTTGGAGAATGTATTCAGCAAAACGAATGCAGGCTTTTGACAATCAAGGTCGTGCTCACCTGAGTAATGAATGTTCCGGGCAGACATTCAGTTCGTTTGGTCAAGTGGTTGCTCCAGCCTTAAATAAGCAACTCTAATGCCTTTTTTCAGTAGTTTTTGTTATTTCATTTTTTTTTTTTTTTTTTAAGAGTAATTTAAGAGGACCTAAATCTCTTAGGTTCTGATTTCTACTCTCGGTCCTTATTAGTTAACAGGCTGCATATGCTAGCTGTTGTGTACTCTTTTAAGTAGTGGCTCATCTGTTGAATTGCATCAGAAAAGTTTGCTAGTTAAGTAGTCATCTACAGAACCAATTGCAGTAAAAGATGGGTCTTAATTTCCTTATTTCATTATTGGATAACTACAAGTACCATTAGCTCTGTAATTCAAACCAATATAGTGCTTCTGCTTTTGAAGCATGGAAGTTCCCTCTGCATTAGAAACACTGTAGTGGAAACACTGTTTCGAGTAAAATTACTTAACGCTTGTGCTTACCTGATCCTTCCCGTGCTAGCTGAAGTATTTGGAAAATGTTGTAGCTGTCTAGCATGGTTCATTTGAACTGAAATGTGTTAGAGAGAGAGCCCTCATTTGCTAGCGTCTGGAGCAGATCTGAGGAGCAGCACCTCCTGGCAGAGGGGAGTTTTAACGAGCAACAGAGGACAGGTATATCTTCCATCAGTGCAGCTGCCTTGTAGGAGGATATTGCTCAATGTCCCTGCAGAAGGATAAAGTTGAGGTAACTTGAAGAAGGCTCTAGAACCTAGCTATCCTGGCTTATTTCTTTTTGGAAGTAATTTCTTCTCCATCTTAAATAAGTTTGAAAATGAATCCCCAACATATTAATAATATGAAATCTATCTTTTCCCCCAGGATTTTTTTTTTCTTTCCACTCTGAAGCTTATTTCCTCTTTGGATTTTATTTAGGAAGAACAATATTGTTAATAAGGAGCAACAGCTTGTAAAGTGAGATTAAAGACATTTGCAACAGCAGACATTCAAATAAACAAACAAAATTCTGTATAGATAATATACAAAGTGAGATAACACTTGTGAGATTCTTCGTGTTTGTTCTTGCCCAAAGTGGCAGGATTTATTCTGTTTGTCTAGGTTGTTATTTAAGAAGAAATCCTGGGTCGGATCCAAGTTAGTTGTTACCAGCGAGAGTTGAATTGGGCTTTTAAAAACATGATAGGTACAGCGGCGTGCAAGAAGTTCAGAGGAAGTTGATTACAAATATTAGGAAACCCAAGTGCTTGAGTTTCCCAGTGTGAATAATGAAAGTACTAGTGGATGTTTCATTTATAACATCGCTATTCTTAAATTAAATTAAAAATACAGCAGTCTGTGTTGCTAAAAAGGAAACAAATGAACAAGAACAAACCCCAGGCCTTGCGGAATGAAGTTGGGGGTGTTCCAGACAGTATACCTAGAATAAAAATGAGGAAAAGAATCCTGTTTCCAAAGATCTGTGAAAACATCAGAGGAGTCCATAAGGGCAGAAAAGCCCCTAATTGCTACTGACGTTATCTCTTGCCATCTGCCTTCTGAGGCAGAAAAAGAACTTCTTAACGAGGATTAGGACTGGAAGATGGTGAAAGCACACTCCAAGAGTTGCTGGAGTGTTTTCTGCTTTTCATAGTAAATCCTGGAACAATAAATATTCCTGCATATTTTGATAGGGCTTTCTTATTTATAGCCTGGTTAATTTATTAAATTGTTCTTAAAGACACTACAAGCACATGAACTATCCATACTGGACTTGTATGTCTGCACTTTTGTTATCCACCATTAAGTCTGATGCAGGCATACCATGCAGGCGTACTCTTAGACTGTATCTATATTGCATTTTAGCTATGATTAAAACCCATTCTAAAGCTGCATACAAAAAAAGCTCATTATGCAAAGCCTCATTTAAGACTGGTTTTACTGCTACTGCGGACAAATCCGAGCCATTCTCACGTGTTTGTTCAGCGGACTGTTCCTCTCTGGCTTGTACGCACTTGCTAAAGTCCATCCTGGTTTCTGTTTGCCCTGTATACACTAGTGGTTTAGAATTATTTTAAAGGAGAGCGATTTTCAAATTAATTCCTTTCTCCCAAATACAGAGAGGTTGATATTTTATTGTCATAACCATAGATGACCACTTCATGGAAATTTTCCCTCTCTGTTGAGGTTTTTCCCAGGGGACATATCGTTTAACCTGATTATGACTCACTTTTGGACCCTCATACCCAAGTTGTTATAGTATGTTAACTTCTGTTCTTTTATCTATCACTTTCATATTGTGTTGATGTCGAAGATAGCTATGGTATGGGTTGTACATTAGAATGGGTAAATTCCTTGTGCTCTCAAGGGTTCAATTTTATTTCTAGCATGTTTTGTATATGATATTGTAAGCTCTGATAGACTTTCATTTGATTTGTATCCCTCTCTGCTTCAGCATATATACGACGTTATCCCTACTTAGGTTGATCTGGTGACAAATAAGCTTGCTTAGAAGATCATTTGATAACACTACCTGGCAAGCCATGTCTTGCCTTGGTGTGCCAGATGGCTCTGTTTGTTATATGCCAGATTTTTCCCTTCCAAGTGCCAACATTGGAGGAAGTTAACAGTTTTTTTCCATTGGTATTCCTTCAATTGAGCCATGAACTTTCCTAGAGATGTTAACTTGTCTCCTGTCTTACGTTTTGACTGAAAGTTTATTCATTTTCCTGCTTCTTTTGTCATGATGTTTACAATGTTAGGTGAAGCAAGAGCTTTAAGTGAGAAAAAAATGCAGCCAGGATAGTCTCCAGAATTTGTTTTCTACAAGCCAGTTATGAACTGCAGCAAAATACTGCAATACTCAGTACTCCAAGAGTTTCCAATCCAAAAATCATTTTCTGCAAGAAGAGTTGAGAAGGTAGTGGCAGATGAACAGTGAGGGGGAACTTGGTGCCCGGAAGTAGTTGGAGTAGGCAGTGAAGTGGAGATTTTAACAAGAAGCTAATGAGAAACTACTCTGAGAAATCAATACAGCAGCTAGATGTGTTTGTATTTTTTGGAGCTTTTTCTGTTTCTGAACATAAATGCAAAAATACAAAGATGAACCAGGGTTTGAAAAAATCAAGACAGCAGCCTCCAGACATTACATGAGAGATGGTAATTCAGGAATCTAAAAAATAATGTTGATATTTTCCTGAAATCATAGGTTCACATATTAGGTATTAAATTTATAGTGTGAGCTGGTCTCAGCTAGAAGATGCACAGGAGTTCTTTAGTCTCCGTGAACTCATCCAGAACTTAGAAGAAACGTGCATTTTTTTCTTTTTTGTGACAGGTAAGGGAAATGCAAATGTTCCTATTGAATTTTAATAAGCAAATTTTGGACATAAAATGTGTCACGATAGTATTCTAGGCTGCAGTTTTATTCTGAGTGAAAAATCATTAAGTAGTAGTATCAACAGTATCTTACAGGCTCTTACATGTCTTAAATGTGCTAGAAGTGACAAAAAGTTAAGTATTACAGAACTAAAAATGTCCAACCATCCTGTCAAAATGTAGAACTTGTAGGGCTCAGGTAGTTGGATCATAAAATTAATACCTTAGAAGTGCACTAGTACTAGAATCAACATATCTATTTTCAGTGTTCTTTAAAATTCTACTTTGGATCTGAAATGTTAGGGCTTGTGAAATTCAAGTGCTTATTTTCAGAATTTAGTTCTTTCTCTATAACATTATAAAAATAATAGTGGAATTCGTTAACAGAAAGCGTAACTGGAAGGCATGACATTTTTAATATGCTGCTTGAGAACAAAACTGCCCTTTTCACTTATCTGATCACTTCAAGCATGTTAGCTTTCTATTTCTCAAGCAGTGGGGTGTAAGCAAATTTCAGGAATTTTTAATGTTCTTGGACTAGGCTGTACATTTGTGACCTGAGGATTAGTAGATAGAGGGTAATACCTCTTAATTTGAGGTCATGAATGCTTAGCAGTCATGTGCTGACCTTACAGTCATTACATGTTTGAATTCACATCATTCAGTTGTTTTCTTTGGTTGCTGAAGGGTCTTTCCACACAGCAATGGGAAAACATTTTAAGAAAGTATTGTGGTTGTGAATTCTTTCAGAACTGTGACTATATACCAACTACTACTTCTGGTTTTTTAACGAGTTTAGAAATCAAAAGCAGGTTGCATAGAGATATGTTTTTTGTCTTCTAACTGAAACATTTTTGACTCTCTTTGTAGGTTTTATGGAGTAAGTTTATGAACTTAGAGTACTTGAAAAAACAAAACCAAAATGATATCTGTATCCCTTTTTCTCTTCAGCTTATTCTTAACAAGTAGCCTCTAACTAAATGATCGCATGCTTTTATTTTTTTTCTGGCAGTACTCAGTCTTCAAGATGAACAGGGCTCGAATTATAAGTCAGTATTTTTGTTTTGTTTATAATGTCGTATTTATTTCCTTCTCTTTTACAGCACGCTGTTTGAACTGTGTTCCAGAAACAGCATTATGCGTGGCCTTTTCTTTAATACTCACTGCTGGACTATCTGCATCATCCACAGACATTAACATTTACCTTTATGTGACCTTCGTGTGATGAGAAAATTGTATTATTTCTGTTTTCTAACTGGAGAGGAGACTAAGGATGATGATCTGTCATCCTTTCTAATCGTGGGTGTCTATTTTGAAAGTATTAGGAGGTGCCATTTCTCAGAGTATTAAGCATTCTGTGTTTAAAAAAGAAAAGGAAAGATGTTTTCAATTAGAGTCAGTTCTCACAGTGCTTTACCTTTTGGCACAGCAAATAGTCATAATTAGGGTATTGGAAATGTGTAGAGTGACAGTGCAGAAACTGTTTGATTTAGTAATGCATTTGAAACCCAAAAAAATCAAACTCGAAGCATGAAATATATTAAAAAGAAATCATGGTACAGTGTTGGAGAAAGCTAAGAATCAATTCAAATACTCCCCAAAATGTGGATGATTTGACTAGGGAGTGCTTGGAAGAAGGTTGGTATGATCAAAATTAGTTGGCAGGCGTATAGCAGGGATAGAATCTAGCTTTCCAGGAGAGGGTTTAGTTATAGCAGTATAAAATTCTTTCCTAAATGTCTAGGAAGAGTACATAACCGCGCTCTTTGTGGAAAAGGAGAAATGAAAAGCCTGTTTTTTTTTTTTTTATGGGTTCTCAATGTAGAAAAGCATTTACATCTTTCTATGATGAAAGAAGTGAACTCTGGATTTTTATTAGTACTCATATTTAGTTGATGTGAAGATATGTTTACTTATGTCCAGTATGATTATATGTCATTCCCTGAAGTGGTATGGAATGGTGAGATTGTGCTGAAGGCTGATGTGCTAACAAAGTGCATTGCTGAAGATGCCTTATTTCTGAGGGTTTCAAAGTCATATTTAGGTGAGAGTGGATGAGTGTTTCCATGGTGATAATATGTAGATCAGAGTGGATAGTAGTCTTTATGAAGTATTTTGATTTCTACAAGAAAGTTCTGTGACAATTCTGTGTACAAGTATTCGGTAGACTTCTATTAACAGACAAAAACACTGCCAGAACAGTTGAGCTAAGCAAAGCTAATGAAACCAAATCCCACCTACAAAGGTGAGTGTTTCCTCAGAAATCACGTTAACCTGCTGAATTTCTGAACTGTTCAGACTTTTGGTTTTGTTGGGAACATTTTTCACCTGCCGCAGTTGAGAGGTCAAAGCCATTTTAAGATCTTCTAGGTCTGTTTTTGCTGCATAAAGTAAGAACTGTAGCTGTGACTTCTAATCTTTTTTCTTTTTTTCTTTTTTTTTCTTTTTTTGGGACCCTCTAAAAATTTCTATTGGTGATGCATTTCCCTATGTAGCGAGTTTAACCTGACCAACAGTAAACTGACTGGCTTTGCTTATTTACCCTTTTAGGTCTCTTAGAAGTAGTCCATAGACTGAAGGCATCTGCGAACCGCAGGTAGAAAACCACAGATTTAAGGAAGTGTCAGTACTTCAATGCTTATATGTCACTGTTAAAATGAGTATCATTTCACTCTTGTAATGAGAAAAACTAGATGTGGCCTTTTATTTGTGTCTAGTGATTATAGTTTTGTAGTGGTATAATTGCTAGTCTAATGGAGATAACTAGGGTTAACAGCAGAGATAAGTAGCTGTAATGGAATGATTTCCTGCCCATATCCTGGTGAGATAGCAAATACATTAACAAATCCCAGCATACCTCCACATTTATTATGCCCTGAAGGAGGATATTTAAGCTATACTAATATGGGATGGATTCCATGCCAGAAAAACGCTAGTAAATATAACTATCGAGGAGCAGTTTGTTTTCAGAGGGTTATCCCATGAAAACTTGTGCAAGTCTTTGGATGTGTAAGGAGCTACAGCTTTTATTAATCATCATAATTCTCAACATTCTACTTGTGTATTCTGAATGTAGACCTGTGTAACATAGTTGCTTGCTTTGGTTGAAAAATAGTGCTGATTGTAAACTATGAAGGAGTCTGCGGTCTGCAAAAATGGCTATAATAACTTATAACGTGCATGTTGTGTGTATTTTTTGGTATGTTTTTTCTTCACCCAGTTTTTCAGCTGTTTCAGCTTGGAAGTGAGACCATTTCTGCTAATGAATAAAGATGGGTTTATCAAATTGAAGAGGCGTGCATAGTTACATGGGTGTTCAGTATCTGCTCCTTTAGCAAGTGTTGAGATTCTTTTTCCTTTTCCTTTTTTTTTTTTCTTTTTTGTTATAGTAGAAACAGAGGAGAAAGTAGCTAGCAGTTGCTGCTAAGTACATCCCCATTTGCAGGGAGGCGTGAGGCACATCTCGTACTCACGTACCTGACATGAGAACAGGCTGGTTGTGTGCCAGTAGCTCTTGCAGGTGCAGGACAGATGTCGATTGCTCTGGGGCACATGTACCTGGACCTCACAAGTCAGACAGGGAAGGAGCCGTGTGACATCCTCACTGGATGAGCCAGTTGTCGCAGAAGGCACCGTGACACCAGGCATCTTCACGGGGAATAAGCTTGATTTGATGAGCATAGCGTAAGAGAGCATTTATCTCACATGTGACTGTTTACAGCACTTGAGTCAATACTTGCCCTTACCGAGTGAGTGATTGTTGGTTTCCTGGGAACAGGACTCAGGTAGCGGGCCCCCTGCCTTGTGGTGGCAGGTATGGCTGTTTTTTTTTGTGCTTCCCCAGACGTTGCAGAGGATATTCGAAACAGTGGTGGCATATAACTTACTCCAAGGCATTTCATTATTTAGATGGCTGTGGAATGACCAAATACAACTGGTATGCAGCTGGTGATCTGGTAGTTTTGAAGCAGATGCAGTTTTATAATGCAGGTTTCAGTTCATATACTGGAATGACTTAAAACAGCTATATATTTTTTTTTTTCCCAGCAAGCTATAAATGAGTCCTTGGTTTGCAGTTGTATTCAATTATTTTAAACCTATTTACAATGTATTCTATTGTAAAGCTGTGACCTTTGATCTCCTGAATGAGTGCATGTCTTTTGTGGGAAGCAGGAAGTCTTGGGGCAAGTGACACTTGCAGTGCAGTTTATTTTACTTAGACTTTGATTCGCCCCCCTCCCCCCTGTTTCTAGAACTGAAGACAAATTTCTGTTTCTATTGGATTATAAACAGGTTCTGGATAGCTTCAGCTGCTGCATAGTGCAGTGATATTTTAATTTGCTGGGTAGACATGTTTACTGTGTACTGTGTAGTTTATGAGTGTTACCATAAATGAGGTAATCTTGCATCTTGGTTTCCATGTGTGAAACATTACATGAGCTAATGCAGCTGCAGCACTGCTTGCTGAATATTAGTAGACTTTATTTGGACATAAAGTTTATACTGAGCCACTTTAAATATTTGTGCTAAAACTGGTAGTGCTGTTTTTTTAATGTGTTTTATATGACACTGATGGATGCCAAATTTCACTAAGCATTGTATGTATGTGTAGTGGTTTTCTGTTTTGTACCCCCATTGTTCTTAGTAATGGAGATTCCAGAGTGAAATAAAATTAATGACAACATTTTTAATTTATGTTCAGTTAGTGTTTCAGGGACTGGTTCATATTAAGTATACATAGGAACAGTAGCTCCATAGCATACTGTAGCAGTCCAAAAAACATGCGCGTTCTCTCCAAAATCTGGATTTGGAATTTGAAGTGACACATGTGGCTTGTAAGAATATGCAGAGAGAAAACTGATTTTTTGGTCAGTGTTTGAAGGACTGCGTAGAGATTTTTCCACTGTTTACCTGACAAAAGTCCTTGCATCTTCGTGGTTTTTAAAAGTCTATAATTTTAGCATTTGTGGCCACATTCTTTTTACTTAATGAAAATTATTGCGCATTTTCAGTTTATGTAGTTTGTTAGAAGGTGAAAGCTGTAATGCACAGTAAGCTATAAAGTATGCCTGTGTATTTTGCTAACTCAAGATTTAACATTTGTGTGTAATTTCTTGTATGGAACTTAATTTACTTTCATTTTTATATGTCAAAATAATGGACGTCTGTGAAGTACGTTCGCAAAGATACTAGAATTATTTTGTGTGATTACAGACTTTAAAGTAAAGGCTAAATAAGCAGACGTACTATTTTTTATGAGCAAATTTTTAAGTTCTTTCCCATACTTTGTGTGTGAAGATCTCCAATGTTATCTCATGCTTTCTTCAATGTAGAACTGGAAATTATCATTACAACTTCTTCTATAACATCTGTTTCATTACTGAAATTCTCATTGAAGCACTTACGGGTAAAAAGTAACTAGTTGTTCAGTGAGCAGTAGTTTTGTGGAAACCTTGTTTCTTGCTTATGTGTGCCCTTTGTTTCCTACCCTGCATCCCTTAAGTCCAGCTCCTCCCAGATATTTCTGGTATGAGAACCAATAAATTCTTATGGGATACCACTACATTCAGTTGCTACTCAGAAGCTTTGTTACTGCTGATAATGTGGCCAATGTGCATCTGCTGGCTGAATGCATTTTTGTGGATATTAGGGGGACACATCCTGCCAGGTTTTCCCTTGGTTAGGGTTTATGTTTACCCCTCTTGCCAGTGCCTGACCGTGGATTTTTTGGAGGGAAAAAACAAAACAAAACTGTGCAAATGATGTTATTTTTGAAAGTCCTATCTGTCCTGCAAATCAAGTCAAATTAAGCTAGAAATTTCTATGTTAGTAAAGGAGGGGCAGGCAGGTGGGTGAATGAACAAGTCACCTAAGGCTTATTTCCTTAGGGGAACAGAGTTAAAAAATCAATTCTGAATTCAGTAATTTTAGTCATTGTAGGCATTGTACGTAAGCTGAACTGAGCACACAAGCTTTAAATCAGCAAATCACTCTTACCAATTGTACATCTGGATTTGTACCATTTTTTTGTTGTATTTTTTTGCCTGATAATGTGTTACTTTTATCATGAATATTATGGGTATTTCTCTTCTGTGTGTAAATTCTACTTTAGTTTCTTACAGTAATGTTGATCTTTGTGTACTTGTTATTATAATACATCTCATCAGAGGTAAGTGCTATTATTTTGTTCAGTTGGAAAAAATATATACTTATAGCATGGTTTTGATTTCGTTTTGCTCAAGTCCCAACTTTTTTCAAGGGAAAGTCTTCGGGCTTTATTTATTAAAAAGAGGAGGCCTGCTGTAACAGTAGAACCAATGAAGACTTTCATAACAGTAACAAATTTATGAATTCTAATCATTGTTAATATTTGTATTTAATATCCCCACGTGTTGAGATTAACATAAGGCTCATGTAAACTTATTTACTTCTTTTTGTATTTTTATTAATAATACGAATGGTAGGGGATGTATCAGTTTGTTTCCCTTGAATGGACGAGCAGCTGTCAGGCCTTTGAAAATATTCATTAGTATATGTCTCACTCGGTATAACGTGGACCTCCTGCTGTTTTACACAGAAGAATCTTTAGGTTATGCAGTGAAGTTAGTCTGCAGCTATTTCTTCACTTGTAGCTTCTCTCTCTCTTTGAGATTTTTTTTCATTTTTAATCTCCAATAAATCAGGCTTTCTCACTTTACATTTTGCAATTGATTGCTTTTCCTGAAGCTGTCGATCTTGAAATTACTAGCTTATAGGAGTCTGTTTTATTGTTTATTTAATTTCTAAAGTAATTTTTGATTTCTGTCTACAAAATATTTGAAATGAGAAGTAGGAAGCCTAAAACATGGCTACACAAACAATAATAATACCCTATTTTAAGGTCCATACTTTTTGGCTGTGATTTTCACTGCCTAGCTCTTTCATAACAGTAAAAAGAGAATTGTTTTTTGGGTGGGCTGGTCATGTGGCACTCTCCCCATGTCCTCATCCTCCTCCATGCTTACCTCGTGCAGACTTTTGAAGGAATGAGGGTCACTGTCCTCTGTTCCTCCGTTTTCCTCGATCCTGAGAGTGCCCTCCTGGGCTGGGCAGTGCAGCCAGATCTGCTGGGCAGCAGAATGAGGCAACCACTGTTGCTTTCAGGTCGTCGTAATGCTGAAAATTCCAACTCCTTGGCCTGTCTCAAACCTTTTTGCTCTGTGGTTTCTAATTGCTTCTGCAAGTTTTGAATAGTGCTACGTAATAAACACTACATTGTAATGGCGCTGAAATGACTGGAAAGCAAACATGAGAGTGCAAGGCAGCTGGCAAACTTTCTGTCCATTAGTTGAGTTGCTGACTTATACAGCATTTTATTTTTTTTTTTTTTACCTAGAAGCTCTTTTTTTTTTCTTTTCTCTGGACAGTATGTTATTGAATTTCTTACACATATCCTCAGCTCAGCACAAATATTACTTAAGAAAAATACCCAAAACAAATCGTTTTCAAAACTGAATACAGTTTGTTTCTTAGTTTACTTTATAATATTTCTAGTTCAGGAAATTATTTTATCTGTTTATCCACTTTCAGTTTGGAGGCAGAAACAGATGTCCAACGTGAATCCATATAGTTTTAACTGTAATGGTGACAGTGAATGTGACATCTACACTTGCATTTTTTCAACTTACAGCTGCATCTCTGAAGTTTATCATCTTCTTCCCTGTCTGTGTATGTGTGTGTTTGTGGGCACACTCAGCTGAATACTTCCTGTGAAATTGTTCACTATTGCCAATAATCATACACTAAAAATTTCATTTCAGCTTACAGTAATAGGGCTTTCCATGTGTAATTTGAAGGATAAATCAGTAATTATGCTTTTAATTGGCTAATAAATCTTAACACTTTTCCTTATTCTGTATTGCTACTCTAAATCTTTATAATGTGGCCTGTTATTTTTTTGTATAAAAGAAAACCATATAGATTGTGCAATGTATGTACACAAAACAAGTGACCTAAATACTTAAAGCCTTCTGTGGCACTTAACTATGTTACGTGAGAAGTTCCTAAGATGACGTGCTTAGGGGTTTTATAAAAATGAATGTACTTTTTTAAAGGAGACACAGAAGTTGTAGATTTTGTATTGTATCATGTATTTATTTAGCTATAAATACAACAACACCTGGAATTTACAGCAAAACGCACAGTAGGGCTTTATGTAATGTATGCACTTGTCATTTTTTTTGCTGCGATATTGATTCTCATATTTTTATGATTAATCTTGTTAATTTTCGAGGTGTCTATTCAGTTGCTTAAAAAAAAAATATTCTTGAAACAGGAACTTAGTGAAATGCTTTAAAATTTGAGAAAAGTTTTATGGAATGGAATCTCATTTAGAGGTTGAAATTTTCCAGAACTGTTTCAAAAATAAAATAACATCAATGTTGACACAATTAAATGATTAGTCATAATCAGGTTAGTTACAAAAGAATAAAATGTAGAAATATGCAGGACTCTTTCTGAGTCACATTCAAATTCCTTGGAACGGCTTTGGTCGTTTTATGATTTGCCTTCATGAGACGAAACTGGGGAACACTTTGTTCCTGTGAAATTTAGGATAAACATAATTGATTTACAAGTACTGGAGGCATGAATTATATTAAATCACTCAGTGAACAAATTCTGTCGTGTCAGTGGCAAAGCTGTAACATAAAATCACTGAAAGTTTTCCTTTAGTAATTGTTTCAGGAGCAGCACACTCAGTTAAGCAGTGTTTCAAGGTTCCTCCATACCTGTACATCTATGTGCAAGTACGTTTGTACATTCATTAACAAATTAAACAGGATTTTTAGCTCTTGTAAGAGGAATATTGTCTGCAGTTTATGATCATTCCAGTCAAGCGTTCTGGATGCTTTCATTTGTACGTCAAAGTTGTTGTTATGGATAGCAAATGTTACTGTCTAGCTGACTGCGTGCATAAGGGCGAACAGAGAAGCCTTACTTTGTCTAGAAGATTTCTCAGTGAGGAGTTCTTCAGTGTGTGTTTTTCCGTGTCGCCCCATCCCTGGAGCAGTCTGCCAATATTACTACAGTATAAATTGGTTTGGAGAGAGAAAGGGAGGATTTTTATTCTATGTATACTGGGATTTGGGTTGGTTGCTTTTATTTAGTTCTGTTTGTTGCTTTTTAGTTTAAATTGTCTGATTAATCATTTCTTATAACCATTTATACACTTATTCTTTTAGATAGACACAGGAATAATTCTGGTGTGTGTGTGTGCTAAGGGAGCCAGCAGTGCATATCTAATAAAAAAAAAACACACTTCTGTGGGGTGGCTGCATGTATGTCCGCTTTTATGTTTTGTTTAATTATAAAGCATTTGCATGCTGATGGGGGGGGGGGAGTGGGGGGTGGAGAGGAAGCTTTTTTGGAGAAATAAGTGCATTATAAGCTATCTAGTTAAAAAATAGCTTCAAGTTTGGAGTTATAAATATTTGGAATATTCTGCATTAAGGCTGATGTACTCAACCAGAAATACTTGTCCTCTGTGCAAGTCCCTACATTCAATACAAGAGGAACACAGTGAGACCACTTTGACACAGAAGTTTGTTTTACTTTGGATTCCTTTGTAACAAGCAACTACTCCCTGTCTAATTCTTGCATGATAAGAATTCTCTGATCAGTTTGTCATAGGAAAAAATATTTTTTGAATGTGGTTCTCTAGTTAGAGTCATCACATTATAATAAAGAACAGGAGAGTAAGGCCAAAGACCTTCCTAAGGAGCACTGTTCGTTTTGTTTTGTTTTTTACTTTAATCCTCACAGCTTTTGTGGTAGTTGCGGGCGGGTGTGTCACTGAATCTGGAATTGCAAATCAAATGTTTGATTAAACAAAATGGCTTCCTTGAATCTTCTTCAGTCATGTTGTAAGGAAAAAGTCTCCCTATGTTGAGTTATCGTATACGTCATTAAGGAAATTTATGTGGCTTCAGTAATTTATGAGTGTAGGGCAAAAATGAGATTTCTATTCAGAAATACAATTCACTGCAGTCCTAAGTAACCAAGTCATATAATCCCCCTAATGAAGGGTTTGATGAATAACTGTTTCCCATTTGCTCACTGTACCAATTTTGAACTTGTCTGATCACCTCCAATTTATTTCCTATGGGTGTAATACTATGCTGTGTTGTATTTTGTTTCAGAAAAAAAAAAGTATGGAAAGAGTGGGTATCAATCATTAAGATGTGCACTTGTAAGCAGAGATCAGGTCTGTTCTTTGATGAGTAACTGCGGTAACATTTATAGATCGTATGCTCTTACTTTTTGATGGTACTTCTGGTTCCTTTTCTTAGTTTTCAAGCTAGAAGTTCTTGGCAAAGCTGAATATACAAAATAAATATAAGCTGCATGGCAAGGATGAGTCCCTTAAAGAAAGAGAGAAGAGACAATGACCTAATGCAATAATGATTTTAGCTGTACACAGGCATCCCTTTTTTGTCTCGATTTGTTAAATTACCTGACGTCTGCATGTGTAATTTAAACAAAATTATGTCTTCTACTCTTTCTTCCTTTTGAGCTATCTTCTCAGGGAGAAGGATGATAAATGGAAACATAAACACAGCATGAGAATGTGAACTAGTTCCCAAACATTTCAGTGGTTTTTATAAACAACTGGTCATTGTTACCTTTTGCTGGATTACAGTTTGCTTTAGAACAACAGTGCTCTTCAGCTGCATTACAAAGTTGATTCTAAATGTTTTAGTGTAGTTGCTTAACGGCTTTAATGTTTAAATAACGGTTATATAATTATACAATGTTTAAACAATTAGCTTTTAAGTCTAGCAATAAGCCTACATTTTATATACATACTACCAAAAATGATAATTAATCTGTTTTTTAAAGATTCAAGCTGACCTCGATGTGAGCAACTGCAGTTTAGGGACATTTGTTTTGATGTCAAGATTTTAGTTTTAACACTCTCATTTTCATTTTGAACGTGGGCAGAGATTCCCACTGTTATGCTGCAAACACAGAAATGATCAGGTGCTGTTTTATGTGATTTTTTTTTTTTTTTTTCCTTCTGCTCCCAATGTTGAGCATTCTTTCTGCATTGTGTGCCCTCTTCTCTCTGATAAGAAGTGCCAGCTTGTGTCTCTCTGGTCTCCGTAAGCACAAAGGGTTGTCTGAGCCTGGAACTGGAGTGCCTTGGAGAGGAAGGATTAACATCACCGTGTGTTACTTGTCCCCTAACTCATCGTGGCAGCTGTTGATTTGTATTTTGAAACAGCTGAAATAACAAAAAAAAAAAAAGACACAATGAATCTAGATACTGGGATACTGGTTAGTATTTTGTTGGGTCTTAAATAAATCACGTCTCCTAATACCTTAGCTCTTCTATCTGTGCTTAAATCATGGTTTGGTTGCCTTTTAAAACAGTTATCACAGGCCTGCATTTTTAATGTTTATGAACTGCATGCGCACAGTGGTTAAATGAAGTATCGTTCGGATGTGTAATCGTAGAACACAGAAGCAGAAGGCCTATGGATAAAAATTCGTGCTTTAAAAGTTAAATATATTTTTTTCTACTTTACAGGAGCATTTCAGGAACCATATTTTATACCTAGACTGCAGTTTAATTTTAAATTCTGTACTTCTTTAATGACTTTCTAATTTACACAGTTTTTGTTTCACTGTCAAAACATTTAATTGTATCATGTCTTGAAGGTGTAAAGCTGTCAAATAAATCAGAGGCTCAGTATAAACATCTAGTGAATTGCTTCTGCTACCATACTGTAGTTGTTACTGGGCAGCTAGTGGAACCTTTTTAAAGCGTTTGCTCAGCAGGTAAGGGACAACACGGGTAGAATGAATTGTTGATTGCTTGTAAAGCAGCAGGTAGTAATACCCTCGCTCTTTGTAATTCCACTTTGTAAAATAAAGTGGCGAGATGGCAAAGGAAGCGTGCAGTGAGTGTAGCTGCCAGTCTTGCTCCCAGAAGCAGGCGGGCACTGCTGCCTTGGTTGTGTGACTCCCACTGCCAGAAGGAAACAGTGCTGCTGGGCTGACAGCGTGTGGCAGCGGGCACGGAATGGGAAAGCCACAGTCTGCACTGCTGAATGAAGGCCTGAGTATCTGCCGTTAGAAAACCTACTGCGCAGCCCAAACCAAACGAAAACGTTTAAACTTGATATGAAAAAGGCTTTCTGAAGCATGGTTTCCTTTGTGCCGGTGTTGTGCTCTGGGGTTAATGCAACCCTACAGGCTCACCAAAATGGGGGCTGGACGAAGTAAATTAGTTCTACTTTGAAGCCTTTATTTTCTCCTCCTTTCAAAATGAATGGGGAGGCCCTTGAATGAAAGCTGCTTTTCATTAGTGCCACCAAATACCTATTTGAAAGGAAGAGCTCTTTTAACACATACAAACACGAGAGTAAAGGAAAGCTTCCTTTTTCTACCAGAAGCCCATGAGCTGCACGGCTCCTCGCCTCCCTTTCCAGTGAGATGGTTTCGAATCAGAGTTAATTACCACCGCCATTTATTCCGATCACCCTGTGTGCGGGGTGGCACGGCTGGGGGGGACCCCACTGGGCACTTGAGCCTCATTAGTGGGGCTTCTCCTAGCTGGCCGGGCTGGGCCCCCCACAGCTCCTGCTGCGCTCCTTTGCGCCCACAAACCCTGCCTGCCTGCTGGCCTTTTGCTTGCCTAGGGGCAAGTCTGGGTTGGTGAATTTGTGTAACTGCAGCTGCTCCCCTGGAACGCGAGTGCTTCGCCACATGCGCAGAAATAGGCATTTTTCTCACAGAAATCCTGGTGCAGGTTTCCCCGTGCCAGCCCTGTGACTGTGGTGTGGTTGTGGGAACAGCCCCTGTCAGATGGGCCCCGGCTATGGGCTGCCTTCTCACCCGTGGTTCTGCCGACCCCAGTCCTGTCCCCACTCTGAGGAGTTCTGAATTGGGCCGCTTGCAAGTGGAGCACGGCTTTTTCTTTTCTTCTTTCCCCCCAAAAATTACAAGAAGGTTTCTTAGCCATTTTGCATTAAAAAAGAAGGAAAAAAGAAGCAGCAGCAGAGTAGAACTAAATGTACAAATGTACTTTTTGAAAAGTGTTAATTTTCCTTAGGTTCTGCCTATGTGTTATAAATAGACTTACGTTACAGGTATTGGACAATCTGTCTAAAACACTTTAAGTAACTGTACAGTGTACTTACAATGATGGGGAGCTAGAGGGGCCTTCAGCTTCCCCGGGTAGCGTCACTCTGTCATGGTCCTTAGCAGCAATGACTAAGACAAGGAATTGATGTTGTCCTTAAGCTTACCTTACTCTGGCTAATAAAGCTTGCAGGCTGGAGTATGGGGGGTTATTTTAAAATAATCATATATGAGTGCTACCCACAGTCAGAGTAAGTAGTTTTATTAGAACGTTGGTTGATTAAAACTTTACGTGTAATTTGGTTGTTACTCCTTAAAAACATTGCAGTGGTGTTTGCTTGTTTATTTTCTGTTTGTTTTGTTTTGACTTGATTTGTTTTTGTTTTCATTTTTATACTTTTGTCTTTTTTCCCACTGGAAAGCAGTATTGTAGATCAGTTCCTCTAAGATTTGCCATGTAAATACAACGGGATAGACCTGTCTCAGGGAATTCAACCTCTGAACTAGAAAAGTGATTTGAAGGTAGGAGTTATATGCTGTTTTATTTTAGTTTTGCATTTCTGTAAGCTACTATCTTTGAAGAAAAAACATTTAAGCAAAGGGTAATTCTAGGTTTTTATAACATCTCATTTAGCTTACAGCTGAAAGCAATTAATTCATTACAATGTTAATAACTTACCACATGGTTTTTCAACATTTAGCTTCCAAATGTTAATGGTATTCATCTCCTACTCCCTTCCCACTAATATGGTTCGTGGCAGAGTAATATAAAGGTTATGAAAAGTTTACTCCTGACTGGCTACAGAATGTCTGTTGCACTTGGAGGTGTTTACACCTTGATTTCCTGAGCGTGCTCAGTGTACTCAATATATCACTAGTCTTTTTGTGTACAGCTGTCTTGGTGAAAATTTGAAGCAGTTTAGGTGAAGGAAGGGAATATTATCTAGGAGAAATTAAACTAGCCACAAGAAAGCATTGTGTGTAAAACTGATTGAAACTCAACACGCAATGCATGGTGAAATTAGAATTTAAAAAGTGAGATTTCACATATCGCAAGGAAGGAAAATATAAGGAGTAATTTACAGACATGATAAATTTTCAGTTTAACTTCTTTCACACTTTGAACCTGACCCCTAGGAGGTCTTTATTCTGGTGCAAATTCCAGCAGTAGACAGACTACTCCCTGGGAGTAGGTGACAGCTGAGGGGATTTGCTGGGACAGGGCATGGCTCACAGTCAAGACTGGGACAGCATCCTTCTTAATCAGAAGGCTGTGGAAGTGCTTGCACTAGAGGATTCAATAGAGGGCGAGCCACTTGTCTGGATCCAGGCTTCCTGGTAGCTTACTTTGCAAATTTGCCAGAACAAGATGTTAAATGAGAAACTGCTGTTTGGGCAAGTTTGCAGAGAGCATGTCATTTTCCAAACAGTGTCTTCCACAGATCTGATCTTTTCCTACGTGCTAAATGTAGAAGCTGTAGTGTGGGGAGAAAAGAGAGGAGCCAGTCCTTGCAACAGTTCCTCCTCTTTTATTTCTTGTGTCTAAAAATACCTGTCTTGGAAGAACGGAAAAACTTTGAGAACTGTAGACTCTCAAACTGAATGATGTTTTTAATGAACAAGTTCTTTCTCTGTCATTGTTAAGTAAGGTTTCTCCTGTGTCACTCCAGTTAAATGCCATCGTGTGCAGTGTCTTTGCCAAACATACCTTATGCTGTTGTCTCAGAAGCAACCACACAATGTCCTTATAAAAGATCAGGATTTGACTGTTGATAATTACTGCAAGGAAGTAAAACCCATGCTTATATATGTGTTAGCTCAAGAGTGGGCTACACTTTTGTGCCACGTGTTTATATAGTATTGTTTCCTATTTTTTAACTGATTTATTCAGATGTGGTACCCTAAATGGCTTCACAAATCTGTTCTCCAAAAGCTCTTGGGCACTTCCTATTCTGTGAAATAGCGGGCAAAGTCAGATGACAAGATTGAAATGGTTTGTCTGCCTGACTTGCGTCTAAATTGTGTTTTGAATTTTAAATTCCTTGACCTTTTGTCATACTATTTCCTAATCTTAAATAAATTTTTCTAGGACATTTTTTTCCCAGAACCAGCTTCAAAGACAAATTAGATTAGCCTGTTCAACTCAGAGCTCTGAGATGTTTGCTTGTAGTATCTGCAGTGATCTGAAGACCATGTGTTTGCAACCATTTCTGTCTCTTCTTACATGCATATTAATACTTGTTGATCATCACAGTCCTTGTGAATTGCATATTCAACTGACACATCAAAGCGCAGTATAAATGCTCCAAGCTGTTGAAACAGAGTGCAGAAGTAAAGCAACATTTGACTTCTAGGAATTACAGAGTAGATCAGATGAGAAAAATGTATGGGCACATTTAGGTGCAAAATACATGGTAAAAAAATCACCAGTATCTCTCAGCGTGAAGTGTATTGTGCTGTTGTTAATCAAAATGTGTGTAAGGCAAAACTTTAATTTCAGGGTTAAAAATGGGATCAAAACCTGTAGCACAGAGCCTCATGCTTAACACTGAAAGCTCTTTCAGGTGCAGTTTTGTCTGTGCTCACACAAACCTTTTCTGCATTTCAGTCTTGTGAGTTCAGTTGATGTTCCAGACACTTTCTGTAACTTCTTACTTTAACCTTTGCTGCATTCAGTGCGATACACTTTACATTACACGACAGTTATGCAAACAGCATATTCATTTAGAAAAAGTAAGCTAGAACTCCAACACTTGATAAATGTATTCTAGCCATAACACTTTTCTGAATTTCTGTTTGGTCTGATTAAGTCTCCCGTGAAAGAGCAGAAACTTGTTCAACCTAAAGGCAAGCAAATTTTGCATGTGTTAATGTTTTGTGGCATGCATTTTGCAGCTCTCTTTTAATGAGAAGGAATCTGCCACATTAAAAGGTGAATCTGTTTAATGTGACCAATGCACTCACGGAAGTGTGTACGACTAGTGCCTTTCAGTTTAGGCTAATACTTAAAGCGGCTGTGATGATGGTGACAAGGCACAAGGAAATGTGATGCAGAACTTCCCTGGTAAGGGGTGAGTGAGTTTGCCAAACTGTTGGAAGCAGTATACCTGCACCGACCTGACGGGAAGGATGTGTTAGGTTGGCAGCTTTCTGAGCTAACCTGGTTGCACAGCCACTCTGCCAGCTCAGTCAGCTCTGTCAGTACCCAGCACATGGCTGTGAAATGCAGTTGTATGTGGTGAGATTTTGTTGGTTGCTTGTTGTTTTGTTGTGTTTTGTTTTTTAATACAAGACTTCATTTAAACTAATTTGACTGAGCCAACTGTCAGCTGTGTGGTTAACAGTCTGTGCTTCCATGGGTAATAGGTTCCAGATCCAGGCTGTCAGCCTTCATGCGAGCAAGTGGTGGAGGAACTGAACGGAGTTGCTGAAATTCAGGGATGGGGGGAGCTTTGTGCCCCTTTCCAGTGCTGTATGTGGGGATTTTCACAAAGAATTCTCATCCAGACTGTCTTGGTCCTTAGACGTTAAACCTTCTCTAGGAGGATGTAGCTGATATCTTAAACACACAGTTCAGAGCAGAGCAAAGGTGAATGTGATGGAGGAATCAGCAGCACCTCCTGCTGTTATAAAAACATGTCTTTAGCCACGTTTGTAGCAAGAAGTGCTTATGGTGTAACTTGTTAGGATTTGATTTTCCCTGTGCCTTTGCAGGAGGACAAATGCAAGACACACGTATCAGTATTAACGTGCTTATGAGTGAAGATGACCTTTTGCATGATTCTATAACTGTGATTAATTATGACTGTTAATATATATATTATCTTTCTTGTAGGGGAATTTCACCAAATCTTCCTGATCCTTTCAGGTTCCAATCAGAATTGTGAATCTTTTCTACCTCTGGCTGGGTAGAGGTGTTTCTTAGCATGCCTTTTGAAAAGTATCTGTGTTCTTATGGAGCTGGTTGGCTAAGACAGGTTTTGAACACTCTAGTTTTCGTTAGGCAAGGTGGCATTTTCGCAGTGATCATAGCTGGAATATATGAATAAGTGACAGGTAATACAGCATGTGAAATAATGATTTGTTACTTGTTGAGTACTGATTTGCACACTCAGTGAAAAAGATAAAACCTATGACATGTAACGTGAGCAAATTAGCCCTTATTCAGCAGCGTAGCGTTGTAACTACGCTGATTTTGGTGCCCAAGTTGGCTTTCTTTAGCCTACTTTCCATTTTCTTTGCGTTACTATGTCACATTTTGAGTCCTGTTTTTATGTCTGGTTTTCCAAATGTTCTAACACCCGTAATCTTGTAGGGAACGCTGTAAGACATCCTGCAAGCGAGGTGGGATGCTTTTCTTCGCCCTTATGAGTTGCTCTTTTATGAAAGCTGTGAAGTTGCTTGCAAGTTGCGCATCCATGTAAACGTTTTCATTATTGACACCAGGAGTTACGTGTCTAAACTTTTAATGATAGAAATGCACCATTCAATGAATTTATCTGTGTACTGTTCATGGTAAATTGTAGCAATTTTGCTATAAAATATTCCACTCAGGCTTGCAATTTGTGTGGGTGTGTTTAGCCTGTTGCATATACTAAGAATATTTTTAATCACTGCCCTTTTTAGTAAGAACAGCTAAGAATACTTCGGGGCAAGTTTTCACATTCACCTAAATTTTTAATCCTACACCCAGAGATAGACATTTCAGGTTGAGATTAAAGCTGAATTTCAAAGGAAGTATGTATTTTATAAAATAAAAGCTGTACTGTCTGGTTTGTTCATTTTAAACTACAAGATAACAGTGTGGACTGAATATGAAAATTACTGTAAAGAATATTCAGAATATTTAGTTAAGCACTATACTAACTCCTGTTTTAGTAATAGTTTTAGAAATTCAAGGGGCTCTTGAGTCATTAGATTTCAAAATTTTTTTTTTTACGTGTTACTTGTGTAGAAATGTATCTCGGCACAAAATAGTGTTTCATTAAGTTATACTGTTATAGAAAAATCTCTATTTGCACAGAAAAGAAATAGGAAAATAAGTTTGTCTTGCAGAGGTCTCAGATTATAGGCTTGATAGCCTTTGTTCCATAAGGTCAGTCTTCTTGTGTAAAACATGAGTTAAACCTATTTATTAAGATTTTATTTTCTAGAGTTCTTTTTCTTTATCGTGGTAACTGAGTTTAGAAATACAGTGCTAACTTTGGCTATAATGGTAATGATGAATACATTGGCAATGCACTTCTGGGCAGCATTTTTTAACTAAAGGGAACAGAAGTTAAAGGGAAATCAGATTGTCTGTGTAACTTGAGCTGTAAAGTAATTACAATACATTTTTTTAATACATATTATAAAATACAGTAAATAAAACTTGGTATCATCTGGTATAGTTGTAGCATTCTGCTTGGACACAGTTACGCAGCAGCAAGTTAGAAACCAGCAAACGTGAAGAGTTTTATATGTGGTTTATCCTTTTGAAATTTGCATTACCTTATGCGAAACTTGGAGTTTGTTCCTTAGTATATTTGTTCTTCTCTTCCTCCTCCTGATATCTTCCAGACAGGCTGGGGTTCAGTACCTGTGTAGTAGTTCTTAGTACTTTTACAAAATCTCAGCTGTATATTCAAGAGATCGAGTAGTGTTTGTGATGTAAGTATATTTTGGTAACTTGCTTTTAAGTAGTGGTGGTTACTGAGAAAGTTCAAAAAATAAAGCCAGCACTTCAAGGGTTAATATGTTATTAGGAGGACAGGAAATCTGGCAACTATTGCAGAAACTAGACCTAATGGTGCACACAAACAATTTGTCAGTCTTGGTAAATGTGAATAGCTTTCCGCAAAGTGGCTGCTTTTGCTTTGTTTGAAAAGCCTAAACTTTTCCTTTTTGGACTTTAAATCTTAGAAGGGAAATGTGATCCACATATTGAATCAAAATCATTTAATTCAAAACATATTTTGATTGGAACAAAGTTGACATGGAAAGAAACTCTAGAATAATAATAATAAAAAAAAGTTGAAAGGACTTTCTATCATGTATTTAGCAGGAAAATTTGAAACAGTTCTAATTAGGCTGAAAAAAACAGCCTTCTTCATTGTAACTTAGAAAGGTCATATATCAATGTTAAGGCAGCATTACCAGCTAGTGTCTGAAAGCCTGCACATGCAAACGTAATTCAGTTGTTTGGTTTTTTTTGTTTTTTTTTTTTTTCTCAAATGTATGTGCACGAAGCAAGCTAGAATACAGACTTAATGAGCCCAGAATAATCACTGCGTACTTCACCTACGTGTGTGCTTCATTGCGCTCGAGAAGAGTATGCTTCAGATCGAAGTTGTGCTGAAAACGTGTGAAATCTCAGTTCATACTTTTCTGTTTGTACACTAATGATTTTCAAATGTAATGTCGGTGTGTTTTTTTTTTTTAAATCCTCTATTATAGCAAGTGTTTCAAAGGAAAGTGTGTACTTCAAAGAGGAATTAGAATATTTAGCCTCCTTGAGATAATAGGCAATTATTTGTACTTGAGATTTGTCATTTCTTGCCAGCCAATGTAGTACATTCCTGGATGTTTATTTTTAAAATTGAATAGAAAAGATTATCCCTGGAGAAACAGTTTTGCTGTCTTTTCAAAAGTTTCTACTTTAACTACATGAACCTCATTTTGTATAGGCAGGACTTCTGTCTCTTGAAATAAGTGTTGCCTGTGTGCTTTCATCAGCGCAGGAATAAAGGGAGTAAGCCTGTAGTCTTACATTTCTGACTATCTTGATTATGGATAAATTTCTGTGCTCGTGAAAAGAAATACACTCTAATAGTTTCATCTTATTTCAGCATATGAGCATCTCACTCTCAAGTGTATGTTAATTTTCAGTAGACATAATTTCACATACTGTGTGTTCTTAGAGGCGTACTGAAATAAAAGCCAAAGAAAAGTAGAGGGGTAAAAGCCCACGGTAATTACTTAACAAATACAATTCATGATCCAAATCCAGAGGTATAAGTTTGAGGAGTTATATCATAGTAAGTGGTCAGACTATTTATATTTATTAAAAACAAAACCAACCAAACAAAAAAGGATAATCGTTTCTAATGTGCTCGGGTTTTTTTTTTTTGTTTGTTTGTTTGTTTAACTCTTCTGCTTGACTGTTTTGCCAGATCCTTTGTGTGAGTGTTGCATTGATAATCTCGTGTCTTCAGCATGTCTCTGTTCATTCCTTTCAGGCGTAAAACGATGCACACAAATTACTGCATATCAGAGTAATTCTTGAAGAAACAATTTAAACTACACTTTGTGGTATCAGATTATATCAGTAAAAAATATTTGAGAATAAACAAAAATTTCCTGATAAGATCCAAGCTTCAGTTTGTTATTTCTCAAGTGTTTCTACTTTGGAGATGGAGAAGTGGAAGTTAGTAATAGGTGTTTGTGTTTGACATCTGTATACTGTACATTTTAGCATATCTGAAATGTTTTAGTCTCTGCCTAATACATCTCATTAAAGAAACAGATATCAGCCCCAGGACAGTTTGTCAAAGTTAATATGAGTCCCCGTGGGCCACGCTGACAATTTGTGTGGTGCTTCACATGACGGTCTTTTCATGGTCTTATTTGCTCCTTAACAATTGGGGATTAGTCACTGATTTATTTTACAATAACTCAATTGGTCTGAACAGTACTGTGTGAGGCTGGAGTTAGAGGTTTTTCTAGTTTTATGCATTTTGCTGCAAGCACTCACTGGGTATAAATGATGCACTCAGCCTGTGGTGACAGTGTTACAGCAATTGATCGAGGAGTGTTAGGAGCAGCCTGGGAAGGATGCTCCTATCCCATAGCAGCATGCCATATTTAACTTGAACCTTAAAGAGCACTGTCTGTCCTAGGTGCTTAAGTGATCCTAAATGCCTAGCATTCTGTACCCTTGATTTAGTATCACAAGAGCCAAGTATTAACAGTAATAGTTTCTTAAAGAACTCCTTTTTAGCCCTTGATCTTCATGCACATTGGAACTTCTGCACGTTTTGGATGGTTTTTAAGTGGCACCCAGTACAATTCTGCTTGACTGTGTAGTGTGTCACACACAGGTCCCTTGAATTATTTTCCTTGAAAATCTGCTTTATTTAATAATTGGTGTGCAGCCCGTTAACTATTGTTCCTCCATGTATGGTATCACAGCATAAGCACCTCCCTGCAACCAAGAGCGTCACTGTGAACCTGGAGTGACAGCCAGGCTTATTTATCATCTGAATTTGTGCTGTATTTGGTCTGTCGGGTATTGTTGTTGACCGTAGTCATTTTTTGTTGAACCTTTGTGTCTGTGTTTTGGCAAATGAGGAAAATGGTCTACTGTGGCCTAATACAGAAAAGAGAAATAAATGAGAATGATCTAGTTTTGAATCTCCGTAAGTTACAAGCGTAAATTTATTTTAATCTTGAAAAGGAGGAGTGCATTCAGGATGGCTGCCAACCGTGCCATGAAAAGGCTGAGTGTATTTCAGTTTTGCTTTTTTTAAAGTCAGATTTAGATATCTGCTAATCTGAGGAGATTGCAGAGTGATATTCCTTCAGTTATTTGAGTGCTTTGTGAGTATTATATGATCCTTTACAAGTCTGGTTTTGAAGAAAAAGGAACAACCTCTGTACATATTAACCACATGTATTATGAATAGTCACAAACCCTTAAAGCCTTTTTTTTTTTTTTCCGACATAAAATAACAGTAAGAATGTTCTAGGGTTAATTTTTTTATTTTTCAAGATAGCAAGAAAATTAATTTCTATCATTGTCATTTGCTGAGCGCCGTAGAATTTTATGGCTGCAAATTGTAGTATTACAGACACTCATGAGACTCCTGACTGGTTTTATCTTATTAAACAATTTTGAAGTCATTAATTTTTAATTGGCTTGCTTGTGGTTTTTTATAGTTTTAATTGTGTGTCTCTGTCTAAACTTTTTTTTTTAATTAAAAAAAAAAATAGGAAAAATAAGTAAAGGTGAAAAAAATCCTGTCTAAGCAAATCCCATGATATAGGATTTTTCTGAAGTGATGCTACACTTTGTAGTAATTCATTCTGAAGAATGCTTTCAGCAATTCTGTAGCTGGGAATCCTAATAAAAATAATAATAAAAAAAGAATGATATGAAGTAGGAGATATGTACAGGTCTTTTCTTGATTGAAAGTTCTAATTAAGTGAATCGAGGAAAATTAACTGAAATTAGCTGTCAGAAAGTCACATTTAAATGAGTGATGATCTGACGTGGCAGTAAACATTTAAATGATATAAATTGCCATTTAAGTGTATGGTTTAATGTTTGTCATGCATTAATATGACACAAGACTGCAGTGACAATCAAGCAGCTTGCTCTAATTTGAACATATTTAGGGCTTTTGTGTGGTGTGCACCACACAAATTAAGACAATTGCTGTTTTTATGTGTCAATTTAACTGTTGTTTTCAGGCATCGGTTAATGAAACCAACCCATCATTTCTCTGTGCAACTTGCAGAGTGATTTCCTTGGTTTTCAGATTAATTTTAACTTCGTCTGCTCAGAATTAGGAGTTTCCTTTACAAGAAAAATGCTATTAGTTTCTTTAGATAGAGTGAATATCAGATTTAGTTAGGTTGTTCATCTACTCATTAAAATAAGAAAAACATTGAAACCTCTGTGTAAAACAAAGAAAAGAAGTCCTGCTAGTGATTTAACCTCGATGTATTAACTCTTTAGATTACAATATTGTATTTTAATATATTTGTGCTATGTCTAATAGCATTGTCGAGAGATTCATTACTGTTCCGGTGCTTTTATCTTGAGGATTAGACTGTGACCAGATAAAATGTTGAGGAAAGTGACTTGATCATTCAGCATACTTGTTTCTGTGTAGACTTGTATTAAGGAAACATACAAGAAATGCATAAAAGTAATACGAGGCTGCTATTCCATCATGTAAATACTTTGTGTCATAACTTGCCTAGTTAGTTCACTTTCCTCAAATCTATCAGTCTACTGTCTATCAGTCACAGTCAGATTACCGCGCTGTTATTTCTTGTGCAGGGAACACAGAAAAATGTTGTTTCGTCTTGAGAATTTGTAAAAACACACTCTGGCTGCCTGTAAATGCAGAAATGCTTCTGACTGACTGCTTTTTTCTTATCCCCACTACTGTAGTGTAAACAGCAAGCTCTTACAGTCAGCGGGAAGAAGGGGAGAAGAGTTAGTTGGCGGACCCATCTGTCACAGGGCCCATATATATTTACATGGGTTCTGGTAGAATTTCTGAAATGCCATTGTCAATTTTGTAACAAGATTTGTTAGAATAACTTTGTGTAGTGTTTGAAATACACTTCTACTACTAAGAAATGCTGACTGTATGTCAAGGTCAAGTTTATATGTTTTGCCTGTGTTTTTTTTTTTTTTTTCCACAGGCACTAGAAAGTGAGTTTGTTTCCTGCCAGCTTCACCAGTGGATTGATCTGATTTTTGGCTACAAACAGCAAGGGCCAGAGGCTGCCAGATCCCTGAATGTATTCTACTATTTGACATACGAAGGAGCTGTTAATTTAAGTTCCATAACAGATCCTGTATTGAGAGAGGTAAGTGTTTTTCTTCAAATCCAGAAATCAAAATTATTAGTTAAACACTGCACTGCTGAAAGTATAAAGACTACATTTTAGGTCTGCCACTGAATGTTCAAATCTTTGTTTTCTGTAATGAGTTGATTACCGTCCAGTCAAATGTAAGGTGCCTGAAACACTCATCACAGAATGCAAAACTTTGTGCACCTAGATTCAGCACACCAGCATAAAAATAAGTGTTCGGAGACTGCTTCACTTGGTATGAGCGCAGTCATTTTGTTCACTAATAATGTGCTCTTAATGGGATTAGACTTTGATCAATCCTGATTTGGTTTGCACTTTTGAGTTAACTTTCACAGTTTTAATAGTTGTCTTCTAATGCAGTCCTGCGTACGGAGAACAAATCAAGCACTCTGTAGTTCTGTAGCTTCCATAACTTGTATTTGGCTTGCTATTGAATTATTACTAACTTTTCATGTATTTTTCATAAGCAAAACTAAATATTTTAACGTTGGAAAAATTGAGTCTTCTACTCAGGCTCAACACTATTTAGAAAAATCTATTTGATAAAATATTTTAATGTTAATGTGGTGTTTAGAATCCCTTCTTCCTCCACCTAAACAGCTGCTTTCTAAAAGAAGAAAAAGAGAAATGAAGAAGGTGATTAAAAGCCATTTTACTCATATTCAGGCAATTGAGAACTGTAGTTATATCAATTATATTAATTGTATAATTATAAATTTAATTGTTCCTTGGCGTAGAATCACTGAAAACATAGTGACATGAATGCTATTAACAAATCTTTTTAAAAGTGTGGCTAGATATATACTGGCATAAGCATATCTGAAAACAGATTTAAAAAAAAAAGATATTTGTGTTTTCAAATATTATGCTTGAAGTTTGCTGCAGAATTCTAAAGCTATTTTTTCATCATTTTGTGATTGTTGAAAGAAGATCTGAGAAGTAAGCATTTATTATTTTAAGTGATACGTTTTTCTGTACCTACCAGCTCTCTGGCTGCTGGGGCACCTTCCAGCCTCTGTAGAGAAAGTCATGTCCTAGCCTCAGCATGGGTTGTAGCTGGCAGGTGGGTACAGTGGAAAGGTCTGGGGGCACACAAGGATTGTAGAGGTACACAAGGATTGGCTTAAGTAGCAGAAGTCGGGTCTGGATGTTGGTGCTATTTGGGTTACAATCAGTCTGCAGACTTGATCTTGGTCCATTTTTGAGCTATTGCTTATCAGACTTTGCGTATCACTTCATTCACTTGCGCTCAGAAAAACCTACTGGAATTCTTGGCTTTTAAGGAAAACTGTATTTAGCCAGATTGGAAACAGTTGTTGACCCATGGGTATTAGATGATACTGTTCACCCTGTCAATTTTTTTGTTTAATTGATGATGTTTATCACTATTTCTTTTTACAGTGTCAAAGAAACACTCTTATTGCATATTCCCATGTATTAGACTCTCAAAGTGCTAAGTTTATATGTGAGTTCAGAAATAGACTGTGTATTGTGTTAAATTCTCTCTAAAATAACTGACTTCCCAAGTAGTCAATGCATAGGGTTTGCAAAAACGTAAAAATAATTTCTCTTTATAAGATTATGAAACAGTGAAGCTAAAAATTGGGATACTGCTAATCAAAAGAACAGATTTCCAGACATGCATTTCATGTAATTTTGAATTGTTTTGAGAACATCTCTCTAACCAATTTAATTATGATCTGTTCTACACGTGTCATAGCCTGAAAAATGTCATTTAAGACCAAGAAAGTCACAAATGTGTCTGGAAGCGTGGGTAATCTCAGTTAGAGGTGCATTTTGTACTTCTGTAAATACATTACTATATTTTGTTAGCAAGTCTTTTGAGTTTTCAAGTAATATTCTTAATTGTACATCACTGTACAATTTTCAGTAGACATTTTCTTATTTTTGATTTGTTCTGTACATCCTGAGCTGAGTGGTGTATAAAAATGAAAACAAGCAGGGACGTTAAGTTTGTAATAATGGAGCTAGTTAACAGCAGGAGAATTACGAAGCAATACCAATGGTGCAAAAAATACACACTACTAAATGCAGACAGTAGAACCACTGTTAACTGTAATATTTTTATTCTGAATTACTCAAAGATTGATCCAGTAGAGTATTTTTATTTAGTAATTTCAGCCTTATTTTGATAGCAGGTTCGAGAATATTGCAACAGTATAAAGATTCCTATTTACTAAAGCTTCCCTTCTTACTTGCATGTATTCTGTGACAGCATATTTTTGTATTATATACACATGTATATGCAATTTGAACTGGTACATATGATCAGTTCTGGGATGATATTGATAACCCTCCAAAGAGATTTAATGAGTGTCATCACCAATGGTGAGTTATTCTGTTTTTACTTGTGAGTAAAGATGAAAGTAATAAAAAATCTGCTTGTGTGTATATCTATGTGCATAATCATTCTCTATATATGTGCTAAATGAATTTATCATGCACCTTTGACAGCCTCACCTTCTTCCTGCTTACTAATCCATCTCCCTGAGGACATACGCTAACATTCGGTGCTGCCAAGCAGTTTCAATCAGCATTTATTTTTCTCCTTCAGTCAGCTAGCCAGAAAATATTTCTTCTTTTTTTCCACCAAATTCCTGGTTAGAAGCCAAATGAGTTTCTGATCTGGACAATTAATAGTATTTTTAGGCAGGCATGACATCGCAGATTTATTGTCTGTTTATTAAGCAGGTATTAGACCAGAAATTTTATTCTAGATTTCTGGGCTTTGGAAAAGATGCTTTCAGCTTTCTTCTTGTGATGAAGTTCAAGGCTTTGGACTTTATGTCTTGAAAGTTGGAATATATATTTTTTTCCTTTGAAAATCTAAACCAAGGGTAATCTTCTGTGTATTCTGAGAGTTACAACTTACCAAGGCTTAGGTATTATGTGGCAAATAGTAGCATGTGTTTAAACCATGTCAGTTTCTGTGCTAAGGTAATCTCTGAGAATATATGCTACCACGCCTAGACTACATCAGTAATGAGATGCCTATGATGCATGTGTTTCTGAAGTATCTTTGCAGATAAATGTATGTATATTGGTGACCTAACTCATCAGGAGAGGCCACACACAATAATAGAGGAAGGAACGGAGGAGTGGAGGAGTTCAGGTTAATGCAGAATTTCCTTAGGTCTCCTAAATGGCTCCAACTGGCACCTTTATTTTTATAGGCAGTCAGGTTATATATATTACAAGAAGGAAGCACTCGTCTAGGAAGGAAAACTGCTTGATTAAAACCATATTCCAACTTACTTTTTTTTTTTTTTAACTGGAAATGTAGAACTTTACATCCCTTCTTACTGCTGCAAACAATTTTTTCCTGCCATTCTTTCTGCTTATGGGAATAAAAGATGTAAAGTATTTTGAAGGGATCTGACTGCTATAATCGATAATTTTTAACTAAAATGCAAACCATGGGCCACATGCTACCTTTTGGCAGATAAACCCCGGGGAGTGCAAAGCTTGCATAATTCAAACGCAAATCTTAGGAGGAGGGGTGCAGATCAAGAGTGGAGGGTTTGAGACGAAGAAAGTGGGGGAAGGGAACTACAACCAGGAGAAGCAGGACAAGAGATCCAGTACCCCTGCTGGCATGTCTGTGCATAAGTCGTTTCTGCAGAGACCATTTCTTCTTCATCGCCTTTTTTTTCTCTAGCCATTTTAGCCACATTGTCATTGACTCCAACTCTTGTACTTGTGCATCCTGCTGAAAGAAGTTTCAAGTGCAGAGGAAACTTGCAGTTTGGTGACAAGCAGTAAATATCACATCTCTTTCCGGTGGAAAATATGGCATTTGCCAGCAGAGGTATGCTGTGTATACCTTCTGTTGAGTGTGCCTCCAAAACCCTATTTTGGTCTGTAGAACTCACTGTCAAGATTTGCTGTGGAAGGTTTTATGTTTTGTTGCCTGTTTGGAAGAGGCAAGTAATCACAGCGCCACAGATAAATCCAGCAGTTTCTGGAGAGAATTTGCAGCACCTTCTTATCACAAATTCTGTTCTCTTTTTAAAACAGCTGTCCGAGAGTGTTTTTAAAAAAATTGAATTAGTTCTTTGCCATCCAGACAAGTAACTGATGAAAGGGTGAAGCACAATCCATAAAAAATAATTTGTATCTTGGACTGATTTACATTCTCTTACTTTCGCAGTCAGAAGAATAGAAATTCTTACGTCTCTGACACAGAGTGAGAGGATCATCATGAATTTGGAAGTCCATTTCTCCACTCATACCCCTGTGTGGCTAGCATAAACACTGCATGAGCTTAAAAAGAGGAAGTCAACAGGCAGAATGCAAAATATTGCTTGGAGAATATGTCAATTTACTGCAGGAACCCCTCAACCTCAGGGGTTGTACTAAATTTTGTACCGTGCTTACCAAAAAAGCATCCAGCCATATTCATTGAATCAATTTTGAAAATATCATTTGACATAATAATTGTAGGCAATAATTAAGGACGACTGATGGTTTTTAAGTTAGCAGTAATAGTATGAAAAAGATGAGGGTAAATTCCATCCAATTAAATATCTCAGGTACTTTCATTAAAAAGCGATTTGCATGTAGCCACAGATGATTCAGTTTTATCTCCCTTGCGGAGAAGATTCCATTTTAGTGCATTTGTGTAGTCTGTTTAACATTAGGAAGCGCAGCTTTCTCCATTCTGTCGGCACCTTTCTTTGTACCACTGATATTTTATTTCCATATGAACTGAGGAGTTTCAAAAATGTCTTTCTGTGAAGAATCAGCTTGGACATAGCATTTGGTACTTTATTTGAACGTGCCACTTCTGATTATGTAAAGAGAGGAAATAATTCTTTTATTTTCTGTCTTAAAGCATATGGCATAAATTATTTTATGGATAATAGCTTTTAAATGTTGCCCTAGATTAATATCTTTGGGCAAGTTTTATGCATCTCAGACCTATCTCTTAAGAGTCTAATTTTATTTTTAAATATTTACAATTTGATAGACTTCTGTGCTTTCCAAAAGGAGTTACAAGGATGTTTAGTTTACATGACCCCAGTTTCATGACAGCAGTAGCAGATCTGATATCTTATCCCAGAGAAAGCGTTTTTGGCCTCTCTTTTAGCTGTGTTCATGGTGGGAGTTAATAGCATATTTCAGCTCTAACTCAGCTGGAGAACTCTGACAGCAGTGAATCTTTCACAAAGTATAAACACAATTTGTATTTATAGCATAGTTAACATTTAGTAAATGGGAAAATGATCAGTCTGGTTTTAGCAGGTTGGGCAACAGTCTTTGTTGTGGCTGTGACGAGTTTTAAAAAGCAGGATAAAATGGTTAGAAAACACTGTCATTGAGCAGTAAATTGAAATGTGTTTAATACAGTAAGTTACAAATTCATGCAAGCAAAATTCAGACTGTTGTTGAAGCAATCTTTGAATCATCTGTGGCCTGAAGTGTGTTGCACAGATGGTATGCTTGATGTTGTGCAACACAGGAACAGCATGAAGAGCCAAATAAATGTTAAGATGTGGTCTAATTCTAATTGAAAAACAGTATTAAAATATCTTATGCAACCAGAGTAAAAGAGAATGTATTTTAAGTAAACATAGTTACTTAATGGCTACGAAGAGGTGTACTTGTCGACTGCAAGCAAACCCTCATCTCCTCTGGTCGAAGGTGGAGAAGAAATGTGTAGTGAAGACAGAGTTGCTGTTGTGAGTGAGCCTGTACCCCTGTTGCACAAAATCAGCTTGACAGGATTTTTGGACACTGATTGGGATTCTCCTATGAAAAAAATGAGTGTTCTCTTCTGGTGAACGAAACAGGAAGATGAAAATACCGGGAGCATCGTTCCTGCCACCAGTTCATGTCGTTTGCCTATGATTTCTCACATCTCTGCTTACAAAATTGCCTATCTGGTGTTTGAATAAGCAGGCAAACTGGATATAATCAAGAGTTTGCTGTGATGTGTGGGAGGTGTGACACTTCTTTGATTCCATTTAGCCCAGAGTTTGACGTGACAAATGGGGTTTTATTGCCTTTGTCTTAACTTTCATATTTGCTGCAGTGCCTAGGAAAAAATAAAAAAATATGTTTCAGTCCGGAAAAATGTCTGACCTGAGCATTCTCTTCATTACAGAAGAGATTCTAATTTTATTTGACGCTCAGAGGGAAAGGGGTAATATTAACTAAAGTAAGTCTGAGGTGCCTGATGTATAAGGATTAAAGAAAATAAGAATTACACAACTGGTTTTACTGGAGGTATTAGCACTTCATGGAAAGAGGTAACTCATGTAAATTAGTTCTTCAGCTCAGAATACTTTTTTTTTTTCTCAACCTCTGATTGAAATTCAGTGTTTAGAAATGTTCAGTGCAGTCAGTTCCCTCACCTTGTCTTGCTTGACCTGTCTTGTGGATCTATCAAGGCCAGAAAGGCCTTGAGTCTCCCAGGGCTCTTTACATTTTCATTTGTGCCTGGCTGGTCAGTCTTAGATGATGTATTTGTTGGCCAACAAAGAACAACAACTAATCCAAAATGTAAACAAGGGATGGAAAAAAGTGTAATTTGTATTTTAAAATTAAATATTGAATAGAATGCTTCTTCTTTTCCTCATTTTCTTTTTTTTTTTTCTTACTGTACATGGAAAGAATTAAATATGCTAGTGTGTAATAGCCTCAGTTATCATGCACTCTCATTTAGCCTTGAATCAAGCGTGGAGGCAGACATTCTACAAGCATTACGTTATTTTTGTCACCAGCATGCTTTGATTATTTGCAGGTTCTTTGTGAAGTCTGGTCAGTACCTTGTGCTGCAGTTGAGAAACACTTTTTGTTTGGAGTGGTTTTTTTGTATTTTCTCATTATAGTTTAGTGTGTCCCGCTCCTGAATTCACGTTGTGTCCGAAGATGTCGTCTTTATTTACCAAACTGTACTGTATTAGTTGTATTTGAACAATAGCTGCTTATTGAGTGAGAAAGCTTGAGGTCATACTGAAGACGCTTTCCCTCAATCAGTGTCCAAAAATCAAAGCTCGATTAAATATTGCATTTTATTAGATGGGGGAAAAAAAACCAAAAGACATTTCAGTGCAGTATAAAACTCAGAGATAACATTGTATTTATACTTTGAAAACAATTACATTATGCTTTAGTTTAAATAAATATATTAGTTTAGCTAAGCAAATAGGGTACTTTGTTCCTTGTTCACAGTTGATACAAGTTCTGACAGGTGATCATGCAGTACAGTTTTAAGACTGCTAGATGCTGGATGTACACACCAAAGTATCAACCTCCCCCAGACTGAAATGTTTTATTTTATGAGAGGAGATGGTATCAAATTTGGAGAAATTCCATGGAATGCTAACAGACTGGGACAGTTTGCTTTTTTTCCACAGGGAAATGTTTTATATCAGAAAGTTTGGAGTCAGCTGAGTAGCAACTAGACTGTGCGAGCTTGAAAGATTATTCTTTGCTTTTTCAAGGGATGAATGAATAATGCCAGAAAACAGTGACATTTCCAAGTAATGCATATGTCAGTACTGATGCTTTCTGTGTAATAATTACTGATTTTAAATGACAGGGAGTTTGAAATCTTCATCAGCTATAGCAATTAGGGAAATTCAGCAATTTTTTGTTGTGTTGCTCAAGTAGAACGAAGAGCCATATTTTTAAAAACTAGCTGCAGAGCTGCTTAGGATATTGCTTGTACTGTATCCAACTTTATTTGCAGGACTTTAAATTTTTCTTAGCTTTCCTTTTAGAATCTTTTCCCTTTTTACTTTGTCAGTCTCTTTGAAGTACTTCCAGGCCTGTTTTTCTAGTTCTTTATTTTTTATCTGCTTCTTTCCAGTAGCCAAAGATTTAGGTGTTTTGAATGAGCACATCAGTGCTCCAGACAGAGATACTGTTTGAAATTATCCATGAACCCAGTGCCTCTGAACATTATTGAGTGACATTTGTTTCTGTTGGTTGTGTCTGCTCTGACTAACTGGTTTCTTTCAGATTGGCAGCTGGGATTACGCTGTAGTAGATGGACAGCTGCATGAACTGGAGATTTCAGCGAGGCCGTGCTAGACCTTAATATGACTGGAATGTATATATTCAGATTGGAGCAACTTATGTGGCCCTGAGGGGGAATCTGTTTGTATTTTCACAAACTATGATTACTTCCTGATCTGTTTTAACCACTGCCATGTAATTTTCGTGCTGCTCTGTCAGGACAGAAAGACTTAATTTTCTCAATTTTCACAGAAACTTTCCTAATGTAGTTTAAGAGCTGTGTTAGTGTTTTTGTTCTTAAAGCCAAGGTAAAAGTGTCCTTCTCTGTGCTCCCTTTTTCACTTCTCTGTGTTGTTAACAGTAGAAAATATTCACAAATAGAATGCTGGTAGCTTGGATTTAAAACCTAAGGAGTGGTTGGACTAGTAATCTAACTTCCAGACAACTACAGTATTGTGAATGAACATACAGAAGAAACTTAATTAAAAAATAAAAAATAAAAAGTAGAAAAGATGTGTTTCTCATGAAGAAGCTACAGAGGAGAACAAAAAAAAAAAAAAATCTAAGCCCTGTTTTTACTTGATGGCTTTCCTGTCTTCATTTTATATCTTTTCTTTGTGTGTTAGATGTGGCCTGTTCTGTTTTGTTACTCATATCGCCAGTGTACTGCAGCAGGCAAGGGTTATGTGCTTTTTTCTATGTAACAACGTGCTGGTGTGCTGTGGTAACATCCCCCTGTGCTGCCAGTTGGTAGTATTTCTGTCCATGCTTAACAGTGCATTAAAGTGGTTGGCACGACTGAAAAAATAAACAACTGAAAGGATGCAATAAGAAGGACCTGATTTGTGAAGATCTCAGAATAAAAGAAAGATTTTCTTTTTTTTTTCTTTTTTTTTTTTTTTGCATAAAGATACCAGGTCTCTTGTATTTTGAAAAGTAGATGTAAGTGCGTGAATTCATGATGAATTTATGAACATTTGAGTGCTGTATTTTGTCCCTGGGTCAAGTGTAGTGCAGTATCCCCAGGGCAGGTATACAGTCATTAAGCGTGTACAGTGCCTGCTTCAGAAAAGCATTTTGTCCATTTTTCACAGTGTTGATCTAATGGGGATGGTTATGAACCAATGGGAGAGGATACTACAGTGAGCTTCTCTTCTGTAATCCTCAGCCTCTTTTCAGGAATTTTATCTAATTGGTATGAATCATGCTTGTTGTCTGCCTAGCGTTATCTGTCCTGCACTCTGTGAGTAATTGAACTAAGAACCATACTGCAGAAGCATAAGCAACTGTCTGGTCAGATGAGGTTTCCTGATCACTTATTATCGGGGCTTGATTTTAATCATCATCCCAGGGGAAGGAGCTGGTCAGTTAGCCGCTAAGCCATTCTGCTTTACCGTCTGAGGGAAAACCTGTCAAACGATCTGTGTTCTCTGGTGCTGCAAAAGCAACATCTGGGTGGAGGGAAAGGCAGGGCAAGCAATCGTAATTGTGCATTGCTTGAGCCAATAGAAATCACCGAGGAACATGTGTGTAAACCTTTTTGAATATTGCAAAGTGAGGTAGGAGCGGCAGAGAGCCAAAGTAATTATTTTTGTGAGGGCTGTTATTTTCTGGATATAAATAATGGGTAGAAAAGAATGAAGACAAACCCAGAATCTTTTGTGTCCTTAACGCACATGCTGAAAGAATACTTCTTGCTATGCTTGAATTTTTTTCATCTGAACTTTCAAATGTTTGGCAGTTAAAACCCACTGATTTGAGAAGTGACTGGAAACGATTGCGTTCAGATATGTAGCAGGAACAGAAGTAGTCTCTTTGTAATGATTAGAGTGTAACTTGTAATTGGGTGTTCAAGCTGTGGGCTGCAGTGTAACATGGGTATGTTGCGCTGTAATTCTCTTCAGACTGTTTGGTATTTTTTGTCTGAGTATGCATGATGAAAGCTACTTTGAACTAGTTCTCTTTAAGGGTCTTTAAATCTAGAGTTAAATGGTGTATGTCTTGCCTTTTAACTATACAGGCCTTCATTTCAGGATTTGAGTTTAAAACTAGAGACCATTTCATTCTTTCTCTGTGACACTTAGTTCAGTTCCCCCTCCACTCTCCCTCCCTCATATTTAATTTTATAGTTCTTTCAGACATAAACATGAAAAAAAAGCAATTTTGACTTAGTTTCTGAGTGTTGCTGCAAAGAAAAGTAACAAACATCTGTTTTTACCTTAACTGCATCCATATGTTCAACCTCCCCATCACCCTCCTTCCCCAAAAATTTACAGCCGTATTTGGTGGGTCCTGCATACTGCTGAATTAACTTGCTTCACAGTTAGATTAGAGGCTATGTTTGGAGACTGAAACAATCTCTGTTAAGCAGTGACCAAAAACTATATTATACCTAATACAGGTTTTCCTGTTTTCACTCCTCTGTTAATTTGCTTCCTTCTCATTCATCAAGAAAAGAGGAGATAGTTCAGGAGATTTTTTTCTAGGAGAACATTATTGTAGTGATCAGACATTTGCAAAATTTGCTTTTTACTTAGAAATTGATTAATATTTGAATACCACGTTTATCATATTAATATGCAGTTAGTAGTGCATACTGTGTGGATTGTGAAGAGTAAAGAGTAACTTAGCTTGTTTCTTTTTTAATTACTTCTTGTTCTAGCATCTGGAACAATTATGACCTTACCAAAGCTTTGTTTTTGTAGAGGATTAACAGGAAGAAAGCTATTTTACTGAGCTGTTTGAGAAGCAGTGAAACAAAATGTTGAATGATATTATCTTTTACTTTGTGATATGTAGCACAGTTTCAGAGATAATGGATTATAGAAGTAAAGATACCTTTCAGACAATAGTTATTACTTTCTAGTGATACAGTGCCTTTAATAGTTTTGAAAATTTCCAAAATGTTTTTACCTACAATAATCTAAATATTTGTATGATTGAACATTCAATCATTCTTCTTCTGCCTCTAGAAGTGTCTGGCTGTCTCACTAATGCTGTTAATACATCTTTCAAGGAAATGAAATTAGAATCTGGGCAGTAATTTGTTAGAAAATGAGTTGATGGCCTCTTGACCAATAGTCATTTTACTGTATATTCTTAGGTATGTAGTAGTTTTTTACCTCATCTCAAAGGAGATAATTCTTTCATCAGAGAGATAATTAATCTCTGCTTGTAGCGGATTTCCTTTGACAGGTTGAACAAAAGTCTGAGTGACATCTGGTGGCTAAAAAGTCCCCTATTTCTTTTAAGTAAACTGAGAAAATGGAGAGAGATTCTAGTATGTTTCTGATGATGGAGGGATATCATCTTGCAGTCTTCTGTATGTGATCCTTCTGACTGAGATGTCGTCAGACATCTGGATAGATTTTAAATATCATCTGGGACAAGGAATATCATTTGGAGGTGCTGGTACATTGTCTTGGTCATAATAAGCAAGTCAAAACGAAGCCTTGAAGCTAAAGAATTTTCTTGTTTTTATTAGGAATGGAAAGGAATGCAGGAGGGTTTTTTGTCTGAAGTCTAGCTGCTGTGTCTAGACTTAATTGCCCAAGTGTTGTTGCCATGATGTTTACTAAAGTTTTTGAAATTTCACTCTCTGAAGATGTTCAGTAAAGATAGCATACAGATACCAATATTTGTATCTGTACTCCGTGTACAGTTTTGATGTTTTATCAAACATCGTTACCTGTGGTAAGATGTGATCTGTGTAAAGATTTCCCCATTTCAGTTGGCTGAAAGGGTAAGATTGTATCAGTGGGTTATTGTATTCCTAGAAATGTAGGCTCTCTTATTTTTTGGGAGCACCATATGGAACCTAATGAGTCTAGAATACTTGCTTGTGTCTAAACTGTAAATCCCAAATTCAAATTAGGTGATAAACAGCTATAAAAACAGACCATTACAGACTTAAAAATGGGAAGTTTTGGACCTCTAAGGGAGGCCAGAAGATGGTTTTGACAAAAACATTGTCCCATTGGTTAGAAGTTCTGCTGACAGAACCCAAGTTGTTTGAAAATAGGCAATAGCTGTTTATTTGCAGGTTGAGTAGCATATTTTATACTTAAGATCCCAGTGCAGTTCTCCTCAGCACTGAGGCTGGATGGGAGATGACTAGCTGTGCTGTTGCTGCTATTGTGTGGTCTGGGAGTATGATAATGATGAGCATCATGTATGTGAGTAAGCAGTAGGACCATAACTTGTTCTCCAACAGTTTTTGTTGCACTGGATGATGTTCCTTGAGATTTGAACTGTGGAAAATATTCTTTAACATATGATTTTTGTTTTAAAACAATAAGTGCTCACATTATGATGCATGTGTTTGTGTTGGTCTTCATTGCTAGATTCCAGTGCTTAATTTTTTTTTCATTTTTTAGTGCTGGCACTATATAAGAGAGTTTAGTTCTTACAGATATCAGTGGGAATTAAAGGGCACAGCAAATTTCAAGGGTAGCTCAAAATCCTGACTCCCTTTAAATGCCTATTTGGGAATGGAGGTTTCTAAACGGGATAGTATGTCCATGTAAAAAAAAAGTTAACATATCCAAAGCTTTTCTCATCTTACCCGTTCTATTTTCTGCTTTATCTAAAATAAATGCATGCGTGTGATGCTTCCAAAAGTATTTTATTCAATTTGGGTAATATCCAGGTAATAAGTAGTAGATTCTGTAGACTCTGTAGGTCTGCCCTAAGTGTTTTGTTATGCAATTAATAAATTGTAGCCAGGGCTGGCAGCATGTTGCATCTCCTGTGTTCTTCTAGTGCCACCCTCATTGCCACAGTGTTCACATTTCCTAGTAGAAATATCCATTCGATCTGCAAGTGAATGTAGGCAAATCTTTTTAATCTGAATGTTTTAATACTTACAGCTTTTTATAGAGAGGGCAGAGCTGCTGACCAGTAGGGTACAGCTTTGTTAATGACTCATGTCTTAAGAGACTTCAGATACTATGCTCTTAAGATTCCCTTGATATCTTGAGTCACAAAACGCCATATTTTTAATTTTAATGTGGCATTTTTGTCAATGGGAAAGGAACTCTGAACCTGCTGAGCTTTAGAGTTCAACAGGTCTGATTTTGTTCTTCAAAAAGTACTCATCAAATCTCAGCAATTTGTATGTCAGATAACACATCCAGTTTTTTATAAACTTACTTATTCACCATTTCTTTGAAGATTAAGGCATTTCCCAGGTCAGACAGACATGTCCATTGAGAAGTTCCAAGGCCTCTTCTGGTGAACTCAGATATTTCAGAAGCCTTGCCAAATACAGCAAAGTCAGCTGTTTTGGATGGCAAATTTCCTATCTCAGAATATGATTATTTTGGTGATCCGAAGGCCTCAGGTGCATTCTACTTTTGATGTCATTATTCCTCTAAAGGGAGACTGCTATGTGTCCTAGTAGTAGTCATTATTATGTAAAACAGTTGTTTGTAAAACTAAGATGAGCACAAGTGTTGAACCATGAAAATGAAGAATTGCAGAAGGAAAGAGCAGGCACAGTGCTATAAATGTTCAAGAACTGTGTTGTTTGTTTTTTTTGGCGTTTAAAGTGCTCCATTTTAAACAGTAAACTGAAGGTCTTGATTTTCAGAACTTCAGAACTTTGAAAAATAATTCTTGCTAATGCTTTGCCTTAAGTACTCAGCACCACTAGACGCTTTTGAGGATGTAGGGCTTGAAGCACCATGCAAGAGAAAAATCAAACTATCAGTCTGAAAATTGAGCTGTTAGCCCACGGCAAATGCAAGACAATTTTATTTTGTTTATCTCAAAATGAAAAAGATTTAATCTAAGATGAATTACTTAAGATTTTCTGTAGGATTAGCATGATCCTGTCGATAGCGTAGGGCATGGAAGAAATGACGTGTTGAGTTTTGGTTACTTGATTCTATGTTTGAACCAGTGTGCCAGTGTGTGGAAACATGGAAAAGTAGTTGGACGTGTATACGAAAGAGGTATAAATTCATGCATTTTGAAACAATTCTTTAGAAATGGGGTAGTATGAGATGGTACTTCCATTTGTACCCAGTGAAGAAAGTGATAAAGCAAGATGGTGAAGATAGAGCCTTTTTGTTTATAAATGCCACACTATATTTTCACATTTCATTTAGTTGCATTTAACAGACTTGCTGTTGGTTTTATGCACCCTAATTTTTTTTTGCTCTATTTGAATAAAAATTAAAATTAGCAGAAAGCTTGGTGTGATTTTCATTGGGGTTTGTGCTGTGAAACTACACTAGAGAGTTTTAAGTAAAAAGTAGAACACATACATAGAGGAACTTGAAAAAAAAAAAATGAACATTTGTGTCTGAGTTATGATACAAACAGGATAAGCCAGTGTTAGAAAGGAAAAATGAAGCCAATAAAGAAGGTTTCTGATTATAATAGCTGGTTTCTGTTTAATATCATTGAGCAGGATGAGGTTTTGCAGAGTTTCTCATGGAAATAGCATCCACAGTACTAAAATGATTACCTCATTCTTAGTACCAGTGCCAAGCACTTAGCCCCACAGTGAACACACGGGGTTGATTTTCAACATGAAACAAGCCAGAAGTGTGGAATGACATTTTCAGGTGACAGTTATGGTTCTATTGCCTGTAATTAGCACCTCTTAACATGCAAACCTGCCTGTGCCTTTTCCAGGCTGTTGAAGCTCAAATACGAAGTTTTGGACAGACCCCTTCCCAACTGCTCATAGAACCACATCCTCCAAGAAGTTCTGCCATGCAGGTGGTAAGTACCATGTTAACTCTTTGTGACCTGCCATTTTGTTCACTTCCTGTGCTATTTTCAAGTTACAGTACCTGCTACGTAGCTTTTCTTTTGTGTGATCTTGGGACTGTGCTATTAAAAAGAGCAGATGAGTTATGAGATTGTAGGACTGTGAGTGTATGCAGTGTCTAACTATTATTTATTGCTGGAAGGATTGTATTGATTTCTAGTATAGACCTTTTTTGTCAGTGTTATCTAAGAACACTTCATCAGTTTGTTTTGTTAATACCATACCTGTACAGGTGAGAGCCAGTCATCGTGGAGACAATTTAGTTAATCTTTGGCAGATTCCCTGAGAAGCATGGATTTAGGAGGTGGAACTTCCTTGTCTTTTCCCCCAGGCATAGGTTTTCCCCTAAAACCAGGATTACTAGGAATTCATGAGCTGAAACTTACATAGCAAAGAATGTGACTAAATGTGTTTTGCAGTAAAGCTAGGGTGATAAAATCCAGGCAGTGAGCATTAACATGCTTTCCCTTTTACCTCTACTTGTGTTTAATATAATTTTATTATACAAACTATTATTTTATTACTGATTACTTTCCATACCGTGTTGCGTGCAGTCCTTCGGACTAAAATAGCATTTATGTTGTCACAGATCCAGAACTGAGTATGTTAAGTGATACTGTGACAAGTGGAGCAAACGGTCCGCTAATTCACAAGTTTTTCAAACGTTTATTGTTAAGGTGGACATATTATCCTGAAACATTTTTTATGAAGGATTTTTTAATGTACATTCTATAAAATGTGATCTATAAGTCTTACACTGGTAGACTAAGGTTATTAGATTAAAAACATATCTGAAGTGGAAATAGTTTTAGAAAAATCACACAAAAAGCTGGAAGTCTGTCCAAAGTAGCTCACAAACCTTACAATAGAGTGTAAGCGTAAGCTTTCTTATCCAGTTCAGCTACTAGTCTTTCTCACATACAAATATGATATGATGTAGATAGGCATGCTCAGCTCAGTATCCCTAGCACTCTTTCTGTAGCATGTGAATCTACAAAGGCACGGGTCTGAAATCTGCTGGCCTGTTGCACCTCCCACATGGTGTCCCAGGGCAGGAGAGAGCCAGCAGGCCGCTGCGGTGACTTGCAGTGTATGCAGCCAGTGGGCTGTCCTTCAGAAGAGCCCTGATAAAAGAGACAGTGGGGAGTCCAAGTGCCACACACCCTACCCGTGTCCCTCTGTCATGATGCTATACATTAGGGACTTGCCCTAATGTGTGGAAACTTACTTCATGTAAAAGAGGAACATGAAAAGTTGGTTGTTGAGGTTTTTGTCCGACTCGTTGTTATATAAATAAATCTGATGCCACGAGGCAGTTTGTATTGTTTTATCATAATATTTTTCATTCTGCTGAATTAATATAGACATTATGGAAAAATTAAATTGTGTGAAATAAAAACTGCTTCTAAATCCTGTGGGTTTTTCAGGCTGAGGGGCACAAAGAAACAGTGCCTCACTTCTCCACTTGTTTTGACCAGTTTTGTGGTTATCAATACATGATTTTTTAGAAGCCCTGTAGTAAGCATTTAAAAAGTAGTATCCTTGGAGCTGAAATACAGTCACAATTCTAAATTATTTCTGGCTGCACTGTTTCCTGAGTTTTCTGTTTTGTGTGTGTGTGTGTGCGTGTATGCATGAATGCAACTGAATCGAAAGCTACCACGCGCTGCGTTAAGTGCACAAGCCATAATATACACCAGGTGTAGTAATTAGCAGTCACACGAAGGCTGCCTATTTGTCTGGGTTTGCTGCTGTTGCTGTATCCCCTTGTGTTTTCAACCATCAGATAGCTGGATTTAATTGAGGCCACATCAGATGAGGCATTACTGACACCTTTAATTGAATGAGCATCCAGGGAGGATTAACTCATAATATTGATTGGCTTTTAGCCACTTGCTCAGAAGGGTGTCTGGGTAGCTTATTAGTTGCTTTTATTTACACCTTTATGCAAAGACTGTAAATAGGAATTCAGAGAGCAATATGTTTTTCTAAGTACTCTTAATAACTTTTTAAAAAGGAGTGATAATAAAAATGCAAATGTATTTAATTTTTTTATTAGTTCTGTATAAATATACATTAGATGTATATAGTCATATATGCATATATGTAATGAAATGTTGCAGGTGGAAAATAGCCAAGAACACTTCATTAATGTTCTATTGCAGTTACTAGAAAAAAACAAGTACTGATGCAGTATGGCTACTGGTGACTAGGATTGTTATATTTCCGTACCTCAGTGGAGTTTTCTTTTTTAGGTATGCCACACAATCCCAAATGCATTATTATTGCATTTCCTTTTCCTTCTAGATGAGTGACATCTAGATCTCAGGTCCTTGAAAGTTATTTTGACATTTTCACTGTTGTTAGAGTTCTTAGTTAAAAAGTTATTAATCTTTTCAACTTACTAAATTAAAAAAAAAAAACAAAACTTAAAAATACTATGAAAATGAATCTGAATTTGAAAATGAAAATGTATTATTTTTCTCCCTTTAGTATTTTTAGAAAAAATGCGAGGTAGTGTCTGTAATCATGTCCACTTTATATTCTTTACAACTGCATTTAATTATGCTTGTCCTTTGAAACACATTTGCACTGAAGTATTCTGCTTTGCATTCATAAATCTTACGATTGTACAACAGAAATATATACAGAACATATTTCTAGGCTATGTGTATCTGTTTATTTTAATGTACTTTTATGTTCTCATCTGGCTTGTAGAGAATTGTAGTCTGCCAATGTAATGCAACTTGAGACTATCTCTGGAAGCAGGAATTTCTTAGCTAACTTCTTTTTTTTTTTTTTTTTTTGGCCCCTCCTGCTTTCCTTGACCTGCTATCTCTGTAGATATGAAGGAGAATTTCTTTGGCCGAGATAGGTGATTAGAAACCTTCAGTTTAATCTTCAGCGACCTGCAGCAAACTCTATATATAGACACACTTGTTCACCAAGGCTTGGCATAATTGTGTACATAAAGGATTTCCATCTAGAGCGGTTGTTTCCGCAAACCTCTCTGCTGTTACTGCATTTGCTGTTCACTGCAACTGCTATCGGATCATACGAGTTTTAATGCAATCTTCCTTTTCTTGTCCTGTCTTCTCCTCCCCGTGTTTTCCTGTGTATTTGGGTTCTTGTTGTGTGCACTCAACAGTATCTCCTCCTGCAGAGCCCATTGATGTTCACAGACCAAGCTCAACAGGATGTTATCATGGTACTAAAGTTCCCATCCAACTCCCCTGTCACTCATGTAGCAGCCAACACCCAGCCTGGTCTGACCAATCCTGCTGTGATCACTGTTACTGCAAATAGGCTGTTTGCTGTAAATAAGTGGCATAATCTTCCTGGTAAGTAAACTAAAGTAAGTAGCCTAAGAAATCACTGCTCTCAAGCTGTACATTTACTATCTGCAGAGCTGTTTGAAATTCAAAGTGTGATATACAAGTTTCATTCGTTGGTATAGTGTGCTCTCCACATGTGGAGTTAGTTTCTCCTGAAGAAGTCATCTGAACTATTGTGTAGTGTTATGTGTATTACATAAAAAGTATGGAGCAATAAACTGTTCTGAAAAAATGTCTCTTTCCAAACTAGAAGACAAAAACTATACCCTTACTTGATTTTAATAACCAGTCACACTATTCCTCTTCAATTTCTTTTTCAATTAGATGGTGGAAACCTGCACAATATTGTGTCAAATTGAAATTCAAAGCACACAGAAGTTGGCTGAAGCATTTTTTGCTACCTTTTTATTCTTTGTTATAAGCATAATAGCCTAATGTTAAAGCTACTCAATGAGAATTGAAAGGTAAAAATACATGGAAAGTCAGTATCTTCTGTAACTCCAGACATCCCAAAGTTATTAAGTACTTACCTATTTGTCAGTATGAGAGGAAAACGTTATATCCATTTGCATAGCAACTAGTCTAATCAACTATCCTTTAAAAAGTACGTTGAACCATTCTGTTTTCAGTTCTAATGTTAGCTAATCCCAAGAGGACTCATCCACCTTTTCCTACTTTGTCAGTCTCAGGCCCAAACCCTAAAATGTAGTCTTGTTTTGGTGCTTTGCAGTAAATCTGGCGAAGGCTTTTCAAAAAAAAAAAAAAAAAGAGAGAGATCTTCTATTCAGTTAACTTAAATAGAAGATATATGCACCAAATTCATGCTCAGATCACTGAAGTTCCTGCTAAGAGATCTCTACCCACTGTCCTTGGTTACATTTTGGACGTACACAAATGACTCTTAACACCTTTTTCTAATTCTTACAAATTGCCTCTCAGCTTTGTTCAGATAGAAGCATTGATGACTTATTTCTTTCAACCAAAAATGCTTAAAAATAAAGGTAGGAAGGAAGGGAGACTTGTCTAGGTAACAGTTTACGAGCAAAAACTATTTACAAGGGTCTTTACATTTGTATGAAAGGACATTGACGGTATCCTCTCATACCTTGAATGTGTGACCTTGGGCATATAACACTCGGGCTTCTAAAAAGTAGTCTCTGAGGATCTTCAACAGTCACGTGAAGAGAAGAGGTTCTGAACTGATAGGAGTTGATGTTGATTTCCTCATAAGCCTGTTGGCTGGTGACCTGTGGGCAAGCAAGCAATTGCTGAGTAGCAGCTGCTTGTTGGTTGTAGTAGTCTACTGCTGTGAGCTGAACAGAAGCTTGGGATTTTGTTTTTTTCCTCTGAAAGGGAGAGCAGTAGTCTTTAACTTCACTATTTTTTTAATATAGAAGCATTTTTCAATTGTTTTGCCTTTACCAAGTGCTTGAGAATACTGACAGTTCAAGAGAAAAACTCAGAATCCAACCAAGCAATAAACCCAAATCCAACCAAAAAATGCTGCACCCCACCCAGCTCCACCACCACACTGATCAAGCCTACAGGCTTTTAATGGAACACCATGTTTAAGAGATCTAGATATGGACACCAGAAATAAGCCTTCACTACTGTTGCCTTCATATTTTATACCAAAATGGGATTTGCTAGGGTTAGAGGGCTGATGTCATTACTATTCCTTATCTCCTACTGTGAGCTTAATATTGTCTTTACTAATGAGGCATCATGATAAGAAAGTTGCCAAGTGACCAGTTGTCACTGATATGTAATTAAAAATCTCATTCCTGCTTTCATATGAGTTTAATGGCTTTGCTGATACTGAATGACACTGGTACCTAACAGAACATCTCTGTTTTGTCATGTGCATTTCCTATTTTGTTCTGCATTAGTGTTTCATTACAATAGTGCTTTGACTTCCCAATTACTTATGAAGCCATTCTATCAACACTGATTTTTACATTAAGCTATGTAGGGCTAATTAGAAAACTCAGATGTAAGTATTCAGCCATTAGGTTTTGTTCCATTTCCAAGAATGCCTTGGAACATTTTTTATGGGGGTTGCTTGCTTGATTTTAGTGAAGCTGTGGAAAGAAAAAAAGAAAAATACTGAAGGAAAATTTAGGAGGTAAACATCTCAGCAGTACGCCAGGTGCTCACATGAAATGTAGGTCTGCAGAATTATATATTAACTTCTATGCAACCCTGCAAATAAATAGTTTTTGATGATAAATGGTTCCTTAAATACTGCATGACAATGAGATTTCCCTGACTGCATCATAAACTGACTTTAAAAAAAATGTCCTTTGTGCTTCACTTGTTCAAAGCAGTGCTTTAAAAAGTAAGGGGGAAAATAGTATCTGCTACAGTCAGCAGATGGTTGTCACATTTTGTTTTCAGTGCTCTTTACCACTTAATTTTGTTTTGTTGCGACAGGAGAGGTTGCCAGTAAAGCATCTGCTAGAGCTTATGGCTCAGGACTGGAGCTGCTGCTGATGGCATACATTCAGAATAGCACTAATCTAAAATAAATGTTTAATAAGCAGCCTGTGAAAGCACCTGGATTATTTATTTATTTATTTATTTATTTATTCGATTGCTGCAGAAAAATCTTGGATGGGTAAATTAAAAAAAAAAAAAAAAGAAAGTGGACATAGCTTTGATTTAAAATACGTTTGTGGCATCCCATTTAAAGAAAAAATGCCGAGTTTTAAAATCTTCTTTCCTGAATTGCAGCTCATCAAGGTGCTGTACAAGACCAGCCTTACCAGCTGCCAGTGGAAATCGATCCTCTCATAGGTCTGTCACTTCCTTCTCTCTTTGCGATTCATTAAGCTCTGTATGGTGGCCCTGAAGTGTAGATTACGGTTGTTTTTCACTTGCTGGTTGCTGGGAATGGAATTTTCCTGATAAACCATTTGCATGCAAATTGGAATGCAATGAGCTGTGGCTATGCTGGTATTTCATCAACTCCCCCTCGTTGGTTTGCCTAATTTGAACAGGCCTAGGACGCGTGTCAGTGAAAATTAATATGGATGCTGTAATAATGTGTGATTGAGAATGTGCATGAAGTACTGTCAGGATAATATTGGATCTTTTCATCACTCAGACTTGTTGATGAGCAGGAGCGAGGCACGTTATGATGAATTGGTGCACTGGTAATGTGATGGAGCTCCTTTGCTGAGGAAATTTTCATAATAACAGTGGGGTTCTTAACTGCACCGTGTTGTGAAAAATAAAACCACGGTGCCAGGGCTTTATCATTAAAGGAGATCAATCCTTTCTTCATAGACCTGCTGTTCAGGCCGAGGGTATTAATGTGTAATTGCAGAGCAGTTTTAAAGTTGAAATATACTGCCTGCTCAGTTTTTGCATTGAGACACTGGTATTCATTCAGCAAGGATATTGCATCTTTGGATCACCATCACTAGTTAAATTTGCATATGTTTTTATTAAAAAGGGGGTAGATGAATATCTCACATTTATTTAGTGACTCAATGTGATAGAATTTGATTCATGATTATTTGTAGAGTTTTATTGGTTTAAATAGGACTGATTTTTCTATTAACATAGTTAGGGTTTGTTCAGTTCTTTCCTTAAGACCCATACTTTGGCTTGGAGTATAACTCTGGAGCCTGTAGCGTGGGTAGCTGAACCTCAGATGTGATCAGAAAAGCCCGAGCAACATAGCATCAAAATAAAAACAAGTTGTCTGACAGTTCATGGGAGCAAAAATAAACGTTTTTTCTTTGTTCCTTTAATCCTGTTAGAGAGCAAACTTAGCACTGTTCATTAATGGGCAATTTCAAGATGGAAGTTTAAGAAAAAAGGAAGCGATGCAAGCAATTATAAAAGCACTGAACAAACAGCAAAAATGAACTTCTCTAGATAGGAGTGGAATGACAGCTCTGACAGACTGTGAGAATTAATTTTAAAACTGTGCGTGCGCATCAGGAGGAACTGCATGGAATCAGTTTGTAGATACAGACTGATGCCGTGCAGCCATTTTGCTAGATAAATTCTAAAATCATTAAGTCCAAAATAATACGCGTAAAATTAAAATATTTTATAAAGATAAAACTATTTTCTCCAAATTTTGTAATCAGTTCCCTCTGAAAAAAAAAAAACAAAAAAAAACATACACGCAAATTGTCATTTATAATGTGTAAAACGTGCTATAGCTTTTCTTTCTTTCTGAAATAAATTTCATTTAAAAAATATTTTCGGAACAGGAAATATTTATTTAAAACCTGCTGTCAAATAGATCTTAAAATAAATAAACATCTCAGTAAAAGAAAAAGAAAAAATCGCATTGGGCCTGACTGATGATTTTCTACACTTTGTAATATATACATCCACCTATATGTCTATCTGTACTGTTTTATCATTAGTTTCCATTTTTTTCATTTTTAAATTCCTTTACTTGGAGAAGTTTTAAGAAGGGAATCTTACAGCATTTTTATGTATCGTTCATTTTTTCAATCTTTCATTTGTATTTGTCAGGTGCATTTTACTTAAAGAAAGGATTTCTTCTATTTTGGAATATATACTACAAGGAATTGTCATTGTTCCCAGAAGTGTAATGAGTATTTTATAGCAAAAATAGAAAGAAAATATCCCTCCCACAAAAAAAAGTAACAGCAGTAAGAAATAGTTCTGGTGTGATCATAAATGTTCTAAAATGTGCCTTTGTTCTGTGTATGCAGATGCTGAAATTTCTTGATTTTTGTTTCTTTCTCTTCAGCCAGCAATACAGGTATGCACAGAAGGCAAATCACTGACCTTTTAGACCAAAGCATTCAGGTACATTCCCAGTGTTTTGTCATCACCTCTGACAATCGTTATATCCTGGTTTGTGGCTTCTGGGACAAGAGTTTCCGCGTTTATTCTACTGATTCAGGTAATGGATTTTTAAAATATGAGAACAGCCTAAAAGATTTTCTGTTCATCATCATGCTACTTGTGCAAATAAGAAGGAATGAAAAGAGTGTGAGGGGCTGGGAGGAGAGAGTAGAGTATGTATTTATACCCCTCTTCATAAATATTTCTCAAATCTTTTCTTACCTGCCTCTACCGTGTATTGTATACCATCATTTTCTTGGATTGATGGCAAATATGACAAGGAGCTCTTGTGTAGTTGTAGCATTACACTTCAAATAACAGAAGATTATATGAAAATCATACCTTCTCTTACACTAGTTCGATAAGTAAAATGGTCTAATGAGTTTTTCATAAGCTTGATGTATGAGAACTATTAATTTCTTAAAGCACTTCCTTGAATTTAAGCCTGTTTGGCTTTGAGCGCCAGAGAACTTTTTAAAGGATATAGAAGCAGGCACTGTAGAATAAGTACAAACCCCTCTACCTCAAGATTGGAAATTGAGTTTTGAAATCTGGTAAAGAAATACTTCTGAAAGCCTTTGAAAGCTATGGTATACTAGAAAAATTGATTTGGAGCCACTGAATTCTTTTGTATAACATAAACTGATCAAAATAATGGCGGCAGTTAAATTAGTCTGTCAGCTGGCATGTATCCAAACAGTTGAATTCATGCATGTGTCATGCTAAATAGAAAAGAATCTTTCATTGTAAGAGCCAAAGGAATTTAAATGCCATGGAGCCCCCAGAAAAAAATAGGTATGATTTTCTCCCTTTCATTATCTTATAATAGAAATAGCGACCTCGCTGCAAGGTATTTCTTTGGGATTAATGACCCGATGTGCTTAATGTATGTGTGCACCATCAAGCTTTCCAGTAGGTTATTAATCCATAGGGAATATCATATGTGTTTGTCATAATTCCTTAAATACATTCGTTAACAGTGTTTCTCACACTTGGCAAACCAAATATTTTGCAAAACAGGGTGGCCTTTAATGAAGTTCTCATTGCATGTTTTAACAGGACAACGTATTTGTCATTTTTGCAGTTTTAAATCCTTAAACTTAAGTGAGAAATTCAATTTGTTTTATGCTGACTGACTATAATTCATTATACAGACATCTTGTTAGACTCACCTTAGTTTAGTTTTCTCATTGATGAAAATGAATTTACATAAAACCTCTGAATTTAAAGATCTTCAGAGAATTTAGCTAGCCATAATGAACAGTCAGTGTATATATTCTTTGATTTACGTGAATAGGTAGGTATTTTCTTATAATGCTGGAGGATATATTTTATTTTATATCTGTGGAAGAAACCTGTGTTATATCGTTAGTTTTTGCCTATATCAATATTAACTGTAAATAGAGACTGAAATTTAGGCACTGTAACGGGCTTCCCAGCAAAGTGGTTCCCTGCTCCAACCAACCAAGAGTTCTGTAGCTTCTGACAACACTCTCAAACACAGGGCATGAATTTTGGATGGTCCTGTGTGAATCCTGGTCTTGGACTCTGTGATCCTTAGGGGTTCCTTCCAGCTCAAGATATTCCACGATTCTGACTTAATTTAAGTTCCGACTTCTGTGTGTAAGACAGATACATTGGGTGTTTTGATACTAGTGTAACTAATTAAGATTACAAGCAAAATAAAATTGTCAAAAAAAGTGTCAGTAAATTTGTATTATTTATGTCTCCTGTTTGTCAGTATAGCAACTCCATCTGTAGTTTAAATTTCATAAACTCAGCTGTAGTGGAATTAAAATGAGAATGTAGTGGTAAAATGCTTACCAGCAGAACAGCAAGGGAAAAAGGTGATAGAATCAATAAGGCATAATAGCAGGTTATCACAAGTGTTGAATTCAATTATGTTTTAGCTCTTAAACAAAAAGAGGACCTCTTATTAGATCTTGGGGCTTTTAACAGGAAATACCTTTAGTCTAAATCATGGGTTTTCAGCGCTGCGTAAGCACAATAAAATCTTCCTTCAGCAGCAGAAATGATTTCTTGACAGTTTTTGAGATTCAGTAGTGAGGAGACTTGAGTCTTATTTTTCTTTTAATTATTTGTAACACTGCTGTCAAATAAAACATTAACTAGAAAATTTTGTTTTCTCAAAAAGAGATATCTGAGTGCATATGGTTATGTCCGATATTACTGTATAGAGAGGATAACTCGTTTTAAAGGAGAGAAACAAGAAAGTTTTATGGAACTTGTATGAGATTGATTTTTATTATTTTTTTATTTTTACTAGTATGAAAAAAATAAACGTAGACATATTTCTTACTTCAATGATTTTGATGGAATTGATTGAACCTTAGCTCTCTGATAACCAAGTAAACCTAACAAGAGCAACTACACGAACAACTGTCAAACAAGCAGATTTAAAAAGTGTTTGTTTTCTAGAATTGAAACTATGGAGTATAATTGGAAGAGAATTCTATAACTCAGTGATGTTTGTAACATAAAGTTGTGTTCCAGAAGCATAAATCTCAAGTATTTGAATACCCGAGGATGTATATAACTGAAAAATATGTCGTATAGCAAAATTACTTTCAAGTCTAAACCAGGTAATTGCTGACTTGAATTTTCAAGGGGAACCATACACTTTATAAGATTTTCTTGTCTGTTGCCAAGAGGAGGTTATGTCTGTGAGTGTCTCACTGCTCTGAAGTTCAGTAATTTGTTGACTGGTCACCATCTTAGACAGTTATGTTACTGAGGCCCAAATTAAACCTTTGGCATATAGAGGTGACTGCTATAGAGCGCTAGAATAGATTCCTAGAGATCAGTGGAGTACTTGATCATTTAAAGATACAGCATAAATCTGTACATTAGGTATAACTTCCGGGGTCTCGTCCCTTCCAGTTTGAAAATGATTCTGTGATAGTACTTCTTTTCACAGTTTCTTTTGGAGGATTTTACTTAACTCATATTTTTTTGCCAGTGCTTCATTTTAAATCTGATGAATAGGTTTCATTCAAGCTACATCACCTTATTCTTACTTTGTCTAGGTACCCAAATTAATTCTCCATTTCTGAAGATACTCGTAGCTTTCTCTTGATTTTGCTGGTTTTCTCCACTTTAATGCAATTAACTTTTAGATCTTCTGTTATAATCGGGCTATTATGTATTCTTTTCTCAGAACCACTTGCTTAAGTCTTTTGTTATTTGTGTCAATTAGTGTAATGTAGTTTCTAGTTATGAATAATGACCTTACAGTGTGTAAGAAGACCTATGAGTGCTTCTCACTTCTCACACTGTATGACTGACAAACTGTTGTTAATTCATGCACCAAAATGCGATATTAACATGTGTCTAATTTGAGTCTCAACACTAATTTGTGTTGCTACTTGTCATATTACTAGTTTCTGTTTTTAAAAAACACTTCACAGATCATTTAATTTCATGTGTTTTTGCCAAAACCACCACGCTATTACTCCTTCTATTCTTTCACATCCTTTATTTAAAGTTCAGAGTACAAATGGATACATGGTCATTTGCACTGAAGAACCCCAGGCTACCTATTAAAGGTGTCTCACTCCCTCATGTTGTTGGATACAAAATTTGGCCTAGCCCAGGTTACTTCAGTGAGCTAAGTAGGCTCAGGAGAAGTGCATGTGTGTGTATCGTTTGCACCTTCTCTACAAGATCTGCAATTGCCATGCTTCAGCAAGTCCATTGAGAGGGTTTTTAGCACTTACAGTCTCATTTCGAGGATTCAGAAATAGTGCTGGAAGATCCTGAAACCAGCAGGATCCCTCATGTGTTTGCTCCAGAGGAGCCAGCCCTGGCAAGTGATTTCTACTGCCCTCAGCCATTTTGCTGAAGAAGGAACTTTCCCACCTTGCTCATTTTCCATCTGTCAGATTAAGCTGGCAGAGGTCTCCTGTGATATATACTCACTCTCCAACTCACAAATCCACTCTACACAAGTGTCCAAATTTCCTTTTTTTTTTTTTTTTCTGAAAATATTGTTTACATTAGTTGACTTTCAAGGTAATAATAATGATAATATTATATACACTGCTGAATCACATGTTTTAACTGCCCAGGCTTATCATAAATCTTATGTATCAATCAGGGTTCCAAAAATTTGTTCTGTGTGACAGATGAAAGTATTTTGTGCTTTGTTTTGGTTTGTTTTGGTTTTGCCAGGTTTATATTCAGAGAAATAGACAAGTGTTTGATTATAGAAAAACTTTGACAAAAGTGTAACTTTCTTAACTGACTTTCATTTATTTTTCCTTTGAAGAAGATGCTTAAAAGCTAGCTATGCTATGTTTTGTAGGCAGCTCTCATACTATCTATTTATTCTGGATTCTGTATGTTCTGTGTCTTCTTTGAAATCTATTTGCCACATCATCATCAGATTTCCGTGTTATTTTCAGTTTATTTTTTTTTCGTCAGTAAACTTATCTTAAACTTGCTTTAAAAGCAAACTGTGTCATGTCTATATCCTGTAGAGTGAATGTAAATATATTGAATAATAATAATAATAATAATAAAAACTTCAAAAACTTGAGACATAGTTGGCCTTTGAATTAAGTATAATATTTATGGACTGTAAACATTATTTTCCAAACCTGCAGACTACTGCACTTAAATATTTTCCTCAAGTCATGAAAAAGAGTAATATTCTCTACTGTAGTTTTTCTTTAAACCTATTTGTATTAAGAATGTTTCTAAAATCCTTTATAATGTATCTAATGTGTCTGGCAAAGAGTTAAAATGTTCTTTTAAAACATCTGATTTTATTTGTTCCAGGTAAACTGATGCAAGTAGTATTTGGACACTGGGATGTTGTCACCTGCCTTGCGCGTTCTGAATCCTACATTGGAGGAAATTGTTACATTCTGTCAGGATCACGTGATGCAACATTGCTGCTCTGGTACTGGAATGGCAAAACCAATATCGTTGGTGATAATCCAAGAGGTAAGAAAAACCTATTTCACAAGGAAGTTGTCTAAATTTGACTTGGATGAACATGTGACAAAATTTTAGGAAACACTAATATATAATAATATAGCATTTCCTGTTTGTAGCTGTGCCCCATTCTAGTTTAAATAATTGAGCATAAACAGTGTCTGTTTTCCAGCACAAGGAGAACTCGTTTTTAAATTGCATGCTACAAAAGTCTACAAATACGTTCTGTTACTTGTCACTCATTAAACTGGGGAGGAGTGACTCCAGGAGTGAGAGGAGGGAACTGTTTTCTTATATTTCTTGTTCAATCTGAGATCTTTTTCTCTCAAACTCGGGATTTCAGGGAAAACCCATATTTGAGTTGTTTAAAACAAAAAAGACCAGACATCGCTGTAATGCAGACTGCGTTCTGTGCGGCTGTTGTCACTATTAGCTGTCATTAGAGTTATGCAGATACTTCATTTCACCTTAGACCAGGGCACAGGAAAGAGATGTTAAATGGCCTGAGTAGGATGTTTATCTGGAAGAAGGAGGCAAAAACATCTTTTATTTAAAACTTTGGGAGGGTGCTTTGTGCTTAATCTTTACTCTCGTGTGCTTACCTGCTCTCCGCAAAAGATAAAATGGACACCTGGAAAACAAGATGGCTTGTTATATCTGGCATATACTGCAATTATAGCTGGCTTACAATTTCATATGAAGTATGAATATTCAACAGCTTTCAAGGTAATGAGTTTGGTAAACTGTATTTCATGCTTATCTATTACTTGACTGAAGATGCTAGAAAGAAGAAGAAGAAGAGGTTCCACTGCAATTGCATCCTGTGAACCGTTTTGAAATAACACAAACTAGTAAGCACAGCTGTTTAATATCAGAATCAGTATCTGAATCTCATTTGCAAATTCCTTGATATTGGTTGGTCATTTGAAGGCTATTCAAAAATCACAGGTTTTTCAGGCAGAGAATGTAAGCACTGTATCAGCATTATCCGTCCAGCAGCCTGGTTCAACAGATGGGACCTTTTGGACAGGTCCGACATATGGCATGGTTTTGGTTGAGAAACAAATTCTCTGAAACTATTTTAAATGTATTTTTCAGTCTGTCAATTTAAAGAAAAAGAAACTTGCATTTAATAGTGAATTACAATGCATTATTTCAGCAGAGCTTGCGAACCTGGAAACTCTGAAGTCTGTGAAAGGAATTTAAGAACTCAGTAGTATTTACAAGCTTACTTGACTAACCTAAAGGAAACACTTTTTTTTTTTTTTTTTTTTTTTTTGTGAGGAGAAGACCCTAAACACATATGAAGCAGATAACATCTCCAGGTGTTGTCTCCCCACGCTGTATTGAAAGCTAGCAAGAACAGCCCATCTTTGCAGATTTCTGGACCGGCCCTGAGTTTTCATTCTTGTTGAATACTTTCTGTAGTTTTGGGTGCTTGCCTGTTTGGTGAAAAAGACCTTGAGGACTCCTTTATGATCTTAACACATCCCATTCTCAGATTTTGTATGTAGTATCTGGCTAGAGTAGTTCCATTTTTTTTTTATATGATTCATTGACTGTCTTCTCTGACACAGATTTCTCAGTTATTAAAATTGTGCCATTTTCAATGTTAATGCTAGTTTACTGACTCTCTTTGCTTCTAGTCTTGCTTATACAAAATGCAGTGACTCCTGTGATTAGTATTTGCCGTTATTTCTTTTTTTGTGATGTAGTGTGCCTAGAAGCCTTTGTACTGAATAGGAATCTCGTGGCACTGTACGTTGGCCTAGACATGTATAGAGAAAGACAGTTCCTGCTTCAAAGAGATGATAATCTCATGGGTTTAATTTTTCCCAGATAGGGGTCTCTGTTAATTTTTTTTTTTTTAGAGAGAATTATAAAGAACTGTTTCTGCTTAGTTCTAATTTTGTCAGAAACTGAAAGCACCAGCAGATTTACTAGATTTGAAGCCTGTTACTACAACTGTAACTTTGATGTGTTTGTGGGAAGCTAGATATTTAACTTGTCTAATGTTGCCTTTTGTATTTGAAGCTCATGACTTTTTTTTTTTACCTCAAAGTATATTTTTATTCATTGTCATTTTAGATAGTTTCAGAGTTGATAACTTCTTTCTTATTTTTTTCTCTATCAGTCTCCAATTTCCATCTTAAAAATGACTTCACAGCAGCTATCATCCAGATATCTGTGGTTGTAGCCAAGTCATGACGCTAGAGAAGTTTCAGCAAAAATAATCTCAGCCAGGACTGTTTCTTTCCCTCTTTCCTAGTTCCTTGTGTCTCTGATGTGTGTCAGTCCGCAGAAAAGTATGGCCAAGTTACAGTAAATATTATCCTATTGGGCACCTCCTAGTTCACCAGTCACATTTTATTTCAGTTCCTTTATCTAGTTTCATTACTTTAGGAAGAACTGAGCTCTTGATCTCCAGCTGCATGTATTCATGTTTTAGAATGGTACTTAACCCAAGCTGACAAGCCAGGTGGGCTATGGCATACGTGATAAAGAAGTGTTTAGTTTTATAGTCTTTATCAAGGACAGTACTTCTGGCCAACGGGACAGAATGGAAAAATTCTTTACATTTTTGTTTTAACAAAAGAAATATGTTAGGAAAATATTTACATTCTTCAATTTTTAACTTTTAAATCAACCATTTATAGAAGTGGTACCTATGCAGTCACAATGTCTGCGTACTTTATATAAAATGCATTGCTCAGTGTGCACCAAATTTGATCAGTTTAAATCTCAAAGATGCAAAATCCTGCATGGGATACATTTACTGAAAACCATTTTTATTCTTTACCAAACAGCTTGATTACATTTAGGTTAAGTCAGTTTTTCCTCCTTGTCAAATTAAAACCTGAAATTCAAAAAATATTCCACCAAGCTCTTTGATCAAATGTGGGGTTTATTCTTTCTAAATAAATTGTTTTGGAAAATAAGGAAACATGGCAGTACTTCAATTTGGTGCATAGGCATTTTGTGGCGCAGAAATGTTTCTGTGCACAATTTCTGACCGAGCCTAGAAATAATTAAGAACAAAGGATTTTTAAATAGTTGTATCCTTTCGAAAAACCAGAGCTGTGTTGAATTCACATTAATTAGCACAATTTACTGTGGAGATGTAAAGTTGCTTCAGATGGCATAAGGGGCTTTTATATTCTTTGCTTGGCATGTGGCTGGCTTTGGGAGGTGAGGATAGGAAGGAGCAAGAGGATGCAATTCTCCCCTTAGTACCCCTTGAAGCCCATGTGTGATCTCCATCACAAGGCTGTTTTTTTTGCGTATTTAGAGACTCTAATAACAAAGTACCACTTGAAGATGTGACATACTGTTTCAGGACTCAGAGTTCCTGAATAGGGTATGTACTTTGTGCAGAGGCTACTAGGAGAGGGCAGTGTTCTTGCAGAAGCATGCAACTTGGCCAGCTTAGTGCAGTGGGAATAGAGGGGAAGTGGGAGTGGGAGGGAGGAGCTAGACCAGATAGTTTTCTGAATCAGAAGAGAGAAGTTAATTTGCATACAAATGGTCCGCATCACTCTCAGATCCTACTCTCCCTTTGAAGCTTAAGCAGCAACCCTTGGTGTTTGGGTATTTCCTAGGTTGTGGGACTGCACTGTACCTTGTAATGACAGCTACTTAGGAAACAGGGCTGCCAGGGACTTCGATCACCTGAGGTATTCTCTTTTCCCAAAGAAGTCTTAGCTACATCAGTACCATTCCTGACTGATGTTTGTCTAACCTGCTATTAAAAACTTTGTCTCGTATATTTTGGGGCTTTGCAATCTAATGTCTATTTTGTTTTTTAATTCTGTTACTTATGTTTCTATTCTTCGTTATGTGTAGAAAGCAGATTCTTTCTTTTTTTCTGTGCAGCAACTTTCAGTTATTTGGATTTTTGTGACCCTCTTCCAGTGTTAATAACATAATTATTTCTGTCTTTTAACATAAATCATGTTTCTCTACGCCTCTGGCTTTTTGTTTGTTTCTCTCCTCTTCAGTTATTTGTCTTTCTTGAAGCAGACTCAGCGTTGCAGTTGAAGTTTTTCTAGTAATAAGTAGAAAACAGCCAGTTTTACAGTGCACTTTTTTTCACATCCTCAAGGTATATCTACTTGTTTCAAAATAGCACAACAGTGTTAATACTTTTAAGTCATGGCTGTCCAGCCTTTTGTCTTGCCTGGGCTGCACTGAATGATGAGGAATTGTCTCAGACCATATATAAAGTATATAATATAGTTCTTGTGTATAAGTAATGAAAGATTTTTTTGCTTTTTTTTTCCTTTACTTTTTTATTAAGGTATAATAAGAAAGATGGCAAGTAAAAATAAAACTAGCCAGTCGTACACATATTCTTTCAGTGTTTAAGCCGATATAAATCTCATTTTTTTCTGAAGAATTCCTGATTACTCAGTAATTTTACCTCCTCTGTCTTATCATGAAACTTCCTGAATGATATCCTTTTTTAGGTTTCTCCTGTTTGTTATACTCATTTTGAATGCTCATCCTGTCCCCCAAACAGACTTGCAGCAACTCATGCCTGCAAATGTAATTTGCAGTCTTATCTGTCAAATTAGTAATTAAAGAAAATGTTAGACATTACGCAGCCTAGGAATGTCCATTGATACATTTTCTGTTTTGACTGCGAATAGCTTTTGGAATACAGCATTCAAACTGGTCTTTTCTTGGACCCACATTAGCATCTTCCAGCCTATTCTGCTTACCTGGTTTCTATATGAAATTAGCAGTGTGAAACTTAAGGTGCCGGTACTAAAGTCAAGTTATGTGGTCTCTCTCTGAACAAAAGTCCTATTACTCTGCCATTGCAGGAGAAAAAATTGGTTTGGCATGATTTGTTCATGACAAATCCAGATCAGCTGTTGCACTGTTGTTTTTTTTTTCTTTTTGTTTTTGTTGTTGCAGAAACTCTGTGTGCTTATGTCTACAAATTCTCTGCTAGCATTTTTCTATTCGTTGGAGTTAAGTAGAAAACTTTTTAATTTCTCAGCTCTTTTTTTTCCCTAATTTTTAAAGATTTTTATTCCTAGCCTTGCAGAGCCTTACCTAGTCTCCATAATACACCAGTTATGACTGGAATTATTTAGTTTCATTTTCAAAGTGTCTTCGTATCACTATTGCAGCTGACTGAGTTCCAAACATTTACCTTGTTTACGTATTCTCTATTTGAGACAACAGCTGCTTTTACTTACTCTTTTTGCCTGACTGCAAGTAGTCTTCTTATTGAATATTTTTGTTGAAGTAGTTCAAAATGCTTGACATCATCTATTGATATTGCTTGCTGTTCACTGAGTCAGCTTCACGTGAACCTCTAAATGTATTCCTGTGTTTACAGAGTGATTGTTGCTCCTGATTTCTTTGCTAGTTGCATCTCTTCTATCCTTTGCTGCCCTGTTTTTTTCCTTCCTTGCTCATACGTTATTGCCTGTAATTATAAAATAAATAAATAAATCACCTGTTTTAATCTTTCTGCCAGACTTTTTCCTGCATTTGCATTCACTGAAGAACTTTCAGTTGCGCCAGCTGGTGTTGGTGACTTCACGTCTATCTTATCTCTCTTTTTCATTATAGCAATATTTGCTGGTATTTATTCGTTTTAGGATTCTTTTTTCTGGAGGCTTACGTCCTGTGAGATCCTGCAGAACAATGCTCTAAGTATGTTGAAACCTTTCTTCCACAAATACTTCAAGAAATTATCTTACTGTCCATGGTTGTTTTTTTTTTCCCTTCTCATAGAGCATCTTGAGCACTCTCATAAGTTCCTTTCATTGTCGAGTTTTTTACATCTGTTTTTCTATGTTGATTATAATTGTATCTAGTAAGTCATCTGAAGTAGTTTCTTATATCCCACTTCCTTCATTCTTTCTTAATGATTCCTCACCTCTTCCTGCTATGGAGAAGCCAGTCGGAACATTGAATTTCAGTCTATCTTTCAAGTTTTTTCGTTTAATTTGTTTCATTTTAGTTCTCTTATTTAGCTGTACTTTCTTGAAGGGGAGGTATACAGTGGTTAATTTAACGCCTTTCATTTTGTTTATGCTTATAAAAAAGTAGGCATTTCCATAGTAGAGGCGAAGCTGAAGTGCTTTTCTATTGTCATGACACTATATTCATAGACCATGATGAGACTGTTCTGTTGCTTAGACAAATTATACAGATTTGATCATAATTATTTTCTTTTTTTTTAAAGAAAAAGATTTAATTTTGAAATTTATTTTGCTTGATGAAGTTGATACTTAACCAGTCAGAGTACTAGTGAAATATAGAGTCAGTGTATAACTGTATTACTACCACTAATACTAATGCAATCACTTCTGAGTTATTGCATTGATCTTCCACACATATGTGAATAAAACAAATTATATTACCTCTTTTATGTTAGCCCATAAAGTTGGAAAATGTTACTCTCTCTGTGTATCACATTTGCATTGTGAGAGTGGCAGTGGTGCTTTCATTGCGCAGTTTTATACTTCTTAGAGGGTATTCTGTTCAGGTTTTCTGAATTGTTTTAGAGAAATGAAAGCATTCTAATAGTGGAGCTGTGTAGCAGAGCACATATGGAAATGTAAGCATGTGTTTTCATAGAGAATTACAGGATTTAACTGAGATTCAATTGAGAAGATTAATTGAACACTTATTAACATGTATATATTCTTAAAATATTTAAAATACTTGATCTTTTCAATTTATAAAATATGAAATCTCCCAAAGGACTCAACATTCAATCACTAGTTTCCTGTCTTGCCAAATAGCAGTCTAGGTACTCTCTAATCTGCTTCTGATAGAAGCTGTATATGGCTACTATTCCGAAATCTCCATTTGAGTTTCTGAAAGACTGTTTTTCAGTTAGCGTGATTATTAATTGAGAGCTATGGTCTGCTGATTAAAGAATTCATCAGTTGAAATTGTATTAGATGTAGCAGATTCAAACAAATCTGTTCTCGTGAACTGCTGTACACACTTTTCAGTTGGAAAATGCAAGCTTTTCATCAATGAAGTCTTGATAATTAATATTTATGTCAGTAAGGCCAGTGATTTAGACTTCAAAAATACGTCCTGATGGATATTTCTGCACTGGTTGATACAAAAGTAGCATCATAGGTAATACTTTATGTGTATGCAGACACAGTAATTATGTAAACCTGAATCTATAAAGGTTTATATACATGCTTGCCTTTGTACGCAGTGAATAGTCACACTCATTTCAAGTAGAACACATGCCTGATGTTAACCAGGCAGCTCCTTCCTCATCTTTTTCATCATCTTGAATTTACCTCCATCTTTGCTCCCAAGTTTCTCCATGGTTTGGCCCTTTGTTTTCTGTTTCAAAATATGAATAGAGAAAACGACATTTCAGTGTTTATAGTACCAACAATTGTTTGGAATATGATTATTTCCCAAACAAAACCATTTTTTAAAGTTGTTTACGTAAGAGTTTGTTATTAAAAAAAAATAGTAGCTAAAAAACCTATACATGTCAGTATTCCCTTTTGTAAATAAATCTTAAATCTGTAATTGGCATTAGTTATTACAAATTTTGCTACTAATATTGTTCATTTCTGTCACACGTCTTACCATAATAGCTAAAAATCTGCAGAGCCTCCAAGCATTAAAATATTCTTGAAATTTCTATGGCTAATAAGTCTGTCAGTTCCATTCACTGTGGTCAGTCTGTTAAGCAGAAAGAGCTGCTCTATGATAACATAGTGCAACATTGCATTTTAAAACAGCCCGTGTGCTCATTCAGTGTTCAGCAGTACATTTATGTTTTGACTTGAATACACTGTGTTATTTAATGTGTCGTCCTTCTTAAAAAGCCAGTAAATAATTCAGTAATATTTTAACGCTGTTTAACTGCAGACATAACAAATATTCTTTGTTTCTCAAAAATGGATGGACAGAGTAGCGCAACGTTGCATGTAAAGCAAGAATCCTGTAGCACCATCTGCTGGCCTTGAGTTGAAAGGTGCACTTGAGACTGATTCTCTCCAAAGCGCTGCTCAGTCAATTTGTACTGCATGTATTGTGACGTATTTGGTGAATATAATTTAATTTTTAGTATATTCAGTATATTTTTTCTCCTTTTTATTAACATCACAATAAGAAAATACATTCATTATGGTTAATTTATTACGTGAATTAGAAGATGTCAATAGTGTTTTGTTAAGTGTGGCTGTTAAAAGGGAATTCTTTCAGTTTCTTTATCTGAACTTCAGCAAGGGCAGTGTTAAATTTTTCTATTCTTCTAAGTCAAATTTAGTATAATTTATTTCATAGGGAAGACCCGCAAAGCGTAGAAGATTATGCAGATCATGGTTTTAAAAGGGTAACAACTTCTAAATATTCTTCTACCTAATATTTAATGCGTTTTTCAATGTTATTTATGAAAGTCCCATGAAAGCATAGTGGACAGAGGCCCTGATGCTCCAATTGGACCTACGGTTCCCTCTGTCTTCTCAGGGTTTCCTTTGTAGCCAGTGCAGGAAGCCCTGAGACTATCTGCATGAACCTAGAAAAGAACCTTAAATTATACAGCTACAAAAGGTCACTGTCATTTCTTTCTTTAAACTGCAACACATTGATCTCAAAGAGACTGAGGCCTCAGTCCTTCACATGCTCTGTAAATCATATATATTTGATGGTTCAAACCTCCAAATCTTTACTGAAAAAAGATGAGTTAAAACAGGTGGATGAATATATCTGTGAATCTGTAATAATGCTGTATAAGCAGTGTTATTGTGTATTTATATAATGCCAAGAAAGTCATTTTTCAGATAGGTATGAGAGCAAGGGCTTCACTGAAAGTGACTTGCAGTTGCACTCTGTGATGATTCAGAAGGCATTTTAACAGTTGTATGGATTTGGCACTTACGAGCGTGTAAGTTTGCGTGCTGTAAATATTTGTACTGGCTAAAAGCATTTCCTACAGCATGCACAGCATCTGTATTATCCTCGTTTTCAACTAGCTAAGGGGCAATGCATTTCAAGATTTGTCAGTCAAGGTAGTTGCAAATGGTACTATAGAGCAAGTTCTGAGGCACAATTCAGGTATATATGAAGACAGTGTGTACTGCGCGACTCAAAACAGAGAGAGTTTTGATGTTGCTTTTCTGACAGTATCCAGCTTCAGGTGTCACTAAAACTATATACATGAAATTCTCCAGAAGGATAAGTGTATTTAGTGCTTCATGATGTAATGCAGACCTTCACATTCCAGGAAAAACAATGCTATATTTACAACTTGTAACTAGTAGTTGATGTGGTAAAAGGAATTATATTCATATGGTAAATGAGTACAACCTTAATGTGCACCATATGCATGGTGGTGGAGTGATGTACTAATATATCACATTTATTTACCTTGTTTGGTTGCTGGGAAAAATGGCTATTCAGTTCTCAGTCTGCACCAAATAATACAAAGCAGAGTAATGCAGAAGAAATAATAATTTATAGTCTGGGCTACCATATTTTAGAATTTTTATGATCAGCTTAAACGTTTTAAAAAATTGTTTGGTCTGTACAGTAATTCTGACTCGGGTAGGAAATTAATCTGTAAGCGTTTCTGGAATGAATGTCTGTTAATACTAGCACCACACAGGTAAGGATTACTCCACTGAGCACAAGAATGCTGTATGTAATTAGAATTATGGCCTGCTTCTTTGTAAAAGTATCTGTTTTGAAATATTTACTTTTAAAAGACAGCTAATTTATGTGTGCTCTGAACTGATGGCATGCACTAAGTATTCCTTGGTACGTCCGTATAAAACGGTAGTAAGCATTCATGTGGTACAATACACAAATGGTGCAGTGCTTTGAAATAAACCTTACAAATGCAATGAAGCAATACATTTTTCTTCTTTCAAACCCAGATAAATTATTTTAATATCTTTGGATGGCAAAAATTAATTGAGCTGAATTCTCATATGAAACCTCACATCTCAGATTATTTTCTCATCAAACCATGCAGTACTGTGTAAGTTTCAAACTATCGATCAATTTCAACATATTATAAAATATCTTTTTCCTAGATCTGTTCTGCAGCAGGCGATATTTTGGTGTGAAATACTTGCTAATAAATTTTTACCTTATCTTTTGAGATCTTTATTATTGTTATTATTGTTACTAGTTCGACTTACTAATGGGGATAGTTATAAATGTAAACCACGGGAGAGAAATATGAAGAAAAACGTATTTTTTTTAAGGATAAGCAAAAAAAGCTCCTTCATAAGGCTGCTTTAGAGAGTATTCAAACAAAAATGACAGTGCTTTAAAACTTCAAAGCTGATATTTAAGTAGCAGTTTATGAAGTTAGGATGGTGCAAATATTAGAATATTAGTGTAGACTGACCCTGAATATTCACCTGCAGGTATTTTCACAGGGCTTCAAACAGGTCTGTATGTGGTGGGAGGGGTGCTGCTGAATGACTTCCAGCTCTTCCAGCAAATGAATCCTTAGGAAGAGTGAACTGGTTCCAGAAAGCTTTGCTTTGCACACATGATAGGAATTGAGAGGCTGGGGGTTATTGACTTTCTGAAATCTGAATTGGAATATTCAGCTCATGAAGGCCTGTTAAATCTGTTTCTTTGCTGTGTTTATTTTGGAAACATAGTGAACCTGTCATTTTGACAGTGGGTATGAAAGATCCTCATATTAGTACTGTATAAGTGTTAGTCACTAGTTGTACAATGTGACTAATTGTGCAATAAGCCTTCTTTGTGTTTTATTCACTGAAATTAATTCTACAGGATAAATTTTGTAGTTTTCACTTTGCTAAGCTACATCATAGCGTAGGGTTTCTTTAGACTCTGTTTCAGGATAGAACAGTGTGTTGAAAGACACTGATCTTTTTCTCAGGTAACATACAGTTGAAGATCCAGGCATGAGGTTTTACTTTTTGTTTTAAGAAGTTTGAACACATGGGAAACAGTTTGAGAAGAATGTTGAAGGGATGAGAGGAAATGCTGATGAATGACATGTGAAGAACAACAACAATAGAGCACAATATGAAGAAAAAATATGTAGTTACATAAAAAGCTAAATTTAACAGGGAAGATTATTCAAAGTGAAGTTTTAGGAAAACTTCAATAATATTGTGTGATAACATGTTAGTAGGATCTCACATCCATCAGAGAGCTAGCCTTTCTGTGGCATTGAAATGACTTTTAACCAGTTGTCTGTTACATAAATGTTTACTGTGTGGAATCTATAAATAATGGTAATGTAGAGAGTTTATTTAATAATTGACAGTCAACTCTGATGCAGTTTAACTCTGAAGCTTGCTGTACTATCAGCACAAAGTAGTTTCCTTCGTTTCCTTACATTTTGCTTGAAAGCACTTGTATCCAAATGTCGTCTATCCTGTAAGAACATTTGTTCTTTGAATTGTATTTCAAACCATTTAATTCCTTTATTCAAAAAACACAGCCTTTATGAAATGCTTTTTGAGTACTTTTCTTGCATAGGTAATTGAGTTTGGGTGATTTATCCTTCTGAGAAAGTATTCAATAACTTATTTTGGCAAGAAGTGGGCAAAAATGTAGTTTGGTGAACTGATGTTTCGTGTAATTAGGATTTTATATTGACATAAAATAACTTAATTAATTTGCCATTTAGAAGTACCCTACAACCACTAGAATCATGGAATAATAATTTGAAAATTACTACTTTGCTGTCAGTGACTTCTAATTAACTGTCTTCTCAGCATTAAGCATAGAAAAGAAATCTTGTCAAATATTTTATTTTATTCTAAAGCATAATATCTCATACAATATTTCATATTTTACCCAGAAAGAGTAGGAGGGGTATCTTCTATTTCATTACAAGTTCTTCAGTTAAATGTTATTTTTGGCTTTTTTTTTTTTTTTGATGGAGAAAATTTTCTTTGGATGCTTCCCTGTATTTCCCTCAGCTTTTATGACTTAGTACTGAAAACAGAGAAAGTGGTCTTTGTAGGATTCTGCTGATGGATATAAAATGTCATGGTTTTGTTTCCTTGTGTAGCATCAGTGAAGCTGAAAAAATAGTGGAGAGAGACTCAGCAACACAAACCAATTTCTTCTTTCTCAGTGAAGAGTTTCTGGATGTTGTTATACAACAGAAAGTTTTGACTTTGCCATAATCCCATTGTTCCTTTGTAAACGTAGGTTGCAAACACCTAACATTTTTTTCAATTAAATGTCACCATTAGCTGACATGATATCACGTGCTGTTCTGTTATTTCTGAAGGCTGTCTTTTATGATGTAAAACATACTTTAATCACCCAAGGAAGGAGTAGTATTTCATGTTATTTTCTGTGGCAAAGCAACTGCAGAAATTATTTATTGAAATGTATGAGAACCCTTTTGAAATAATTTGAATGGTTACTATATTCTGTCCATTACTGGGAAATAACTCCGTGTATTCTTCCTGTGGCTTGAAATAAATCATCAGTGACGTTTGTTGCAGTGTGAATGTGGCATTAAGATTGTTGCAGTGTGAATGTGGCATTAAGATTCTTGCAGCATTTAGCTGCAAGTAGCAAGCCAGCAATGGTATAGATTAGGGATATTATTATATGCTATGCTGAGAAAAAGCACATCTGTAAAACTGTTGTGTCTTGGTTATTAGTGGGAGAATTTGAACTATCTTTAATCTCATTTGACTTGTTCATCTTCCTTAAGGATCTCCATAAAGATGCACTGAGTATTCTTTTCAGTCCTTAGTTAGGGTTTGCATCAGTGGTCGTAAACCTGCTTAACGGACAAAGACTCTTTTCCCTTTGAAGTCACTTCCCCAGCTTTTCAAAAGGTCTGCAAGCCTGTTCCCCTAAAACAATTTGGAAAAGTTTGAAGTGGTGCCCCTTAAACCAGCAACAAAATAAAATTTTCTCTTTGCATTATTGAAAACCATGACAATCTTCTGAAGCAGTAACAGTTTAAAAGCTTTTAAAGAAATCTGTTCTGCTCTATGACCAGCTTTTAAGTTGACCCCATTATTTGGAAAATCAGAGGCTTGGAAACCCCTGAATGCTTGACATTCTTATCAAAGGAGTCAGCCTGACTTTTCACAGGACTCCTGGTTTACAGTATTTATTCAACTTCTAATTTATTTGAAGATACTGTTACAATTTCTTGTATTTCTTCTTTTTTTTTCTTTGCATTAAATTATTTCTTAAATGTAACTTAGTAAACTGCTGGTGTCATTTGAAATGCCATCTATGGATTTGTACTCTTTTTGTACTTACTCTGTACTGTTTGAAGCCAAGTCCAAATTCTAAAGGACTTACAGCATTATGTAATTGTCCTTTTCTGTGGATTGTGATAAATATATATGCCCATTTATTTCTACTTTTTAAAAAATTTATCTCCTATGTGTGTGTGTATATATGTGTGTGTGTGTATGTGTGTATATATATATATAATGTTTTTTGCTTATATTATTCACATAGTAACATAGTAATGTAGCTATAAGCAAAAATTTTACTGCAAGGATTTTATCTGCAACTCCTAATACTTCATTCAGACATTAGTTCTAATAAGCCCTTCAAATTCCAATTTTATTTTCATTATCTCCATTACAGTGTTGCACATTCTCTGATTTCAGAGAGTTTTAGAGTAACGTAGGTCATATATAATTAGATTAATTCCTTGTTGATCTATGCACATATTTGTTAAATGTGATTTCTCTATATAAAGTAAAATACCCTGAACTCTGAAGTTTTGCTAGCGCAGGTAGTTCACTTCAAAGAAATAAAACTCATGAAAGCTGTAAGTGCATAAAGCTTCCTATAGCTTGGGGTCAGCGGGGAAAAATAATTGGATCAAAGAAGTTGAATTGTTACTGTAATGGTAACTGTTAGGTCTTCCCCTAAACTGGTGAAAATTTGTGGATTACCTACACAGTGTTCTTTTAAGAAGCTTCTGAAGTGCCTGTCACATGGTCTAGGTGGGAGAAGTTCAATAGAACAAACTTGGTGGTGGGAGGATGGTTGGACTAGACGATCTTGTAGGTCCTTTCCAACCTAATGAATCTATGAATCTATGAACTTTCTCTAAAATGTTTGTGAGTTTTTCTAGTCCATCACATGAGAAATACGTAAAGGTCATATTCTGCCCTTACACTTCTAATTGGTCGGGAATTTTTCCTTTGCTTCTAAATTCTGCCATAGTTACTGGCTTTGAGTGTGTTTTGCCAAATGTCATATGAAGCAGAATTAATAATGTTTAGTAATTACTTATTGAGAGATTAGGGACAATTCAGTGAGTTGCTCCGAAGTGTTTACAGATTTTAAATGCTGATAACATATATTTGAATGTGTATGTGTGCATGTGTGTATATATATATATATATATATATATATATAGTATGAATATATCTTAGCAAAACTAGATTTACTTACTTTTCCAAAGTTTGTGTTGTAGATACGAATTTTAAAATCACCTGGAGAATAAATATGATTTTGAAATGTTAAGATCTTTGATTTGGTGCTTGGCTGTGGATTATGACCTTTTCTAAAATGCAATTTGACTGCAGCAGATACTTGGATGCACTGGGGATCGTTGCAAATGGTCTGACAAACGATGCAAACTGCTGAGAATAGGCTTAGCCTCTGTGTATGGACCCACAGATTGACACTGCTTCTCTCTGTACACAAGCAGGGTCTCAATAGCTACTTATTTAAATATTTTACATGATTTCTAATAAGACAGTTACGACTGGTAGTGTTAAGGCTCTTAACAAGCTGGACAAAGTAATGATATTGTGATGTTTTTATCTTTTAAAAAGCTACAACCTCAAATACAATTTGATTGATGGCCAAGTGAAGTGATTTGGCCCAGTTACTACTCTCAGCCTTTGCAGATCTACCACCTGTTTTTGAAATTAAAAAAAAAAAAAAAAGTTTTTACTACTACCTGTGTGCCTAGTTGGCATCTCACAGAGGTCATATCATCATTTGTTGCGAAGTAGTTTCTGCAGTTTCAAAGCTAGCCTAATCCTTTTCAAAACAATCTGATAATGTTTACGAAGAGTTATTCTTTAGAGTTTAAATGCTTCACAAAATGCTGTGAATAAATTGATTATATGGTAATACAAAAATCACATCGTGCTTTCCACGAAATAGTAGCACTCTAAAAGAGGGTGATTCTGAGAATGACCTGAGAGTGAAAGTATAAAACTATGTGAAGTGCCTGTAACAGTTGCTTACCTCTTCTTTGTCTTGTCCTAGAGAATACAAAATTTTGTTCATTCACAAGTACCATTTATACTATTTGTTTTTCTTTTTGGTACCCATATATACTTGATCTCAGAAAAGGGAAAGTTTTGTTTGCTTGTTTTTGTTGCAGGGAAATTTCTAATAGGAACATAGGTAATAAATATTTGACCTGATGGTTTCAATTTTGCAATTTTGTCTGAAATTAAAAAACTTGATTGTATTCCTTGATCTACATCTTACATGGAACTCAGACATCAGGCTGAGGTTTCATAACTATTTCTAGCTTAAAGTAAAACCCGTGGATGTTTTACTTCATCATGGGGCATTGTTGGTATTCTCTCAGTACGAGCCATAGTGATGGCTTGAGTTTACTTATGTCTGCTATTGTGAGAGGTAAGTAACTGAGTTAGATCTCTTTCTCCACAGTGAAGGCAGAGGAGAAGGAGAGATGGAGGGGAAAACACAGGTCTGTGTGCTCCTGCTTGTGCTAGTTTTTAACTACAAACATGAATGCGTTAAGCAAGGCTGAATTTCTGTAGTATATGTTTCTGCTGTACCACATAGATCTGAGTACAAAACAAGCAAATGCAAGCAGTGCAATAGCAGTGATTTGCAGGAAAAAATGAATTCTAAGAGCAAGAAAACTGAAGATGCTTCAGCAAGTGGTAATTTTGGAAAAAGATTGTAACCACAGCTCCCTTTTATTGTTTTTCCATTGAAGGTGATTTTGCAACTCCTCGAGCCATTTTGACAGGACATGACTATGAGATCACCTGTGCTACCATTTGTGCCGAACTTGGCTTAGTAATAAGTGGTTCAAAAGGTAAGAAGGCTGTTGTCCATTTCTTTGTTTTCATAAAGCTGGAGTCCTCGTGCAAAAAGGATTTGATTAACTTCATGATGATTTTGTCTTTAAACTTGTTTTAGTTGATGTAAAGTTTAAGTGAATTTAAAACCTCTTTTGCAAACATATTAGAACATCAGTTATTCAGACATCTACAAGAGTCAGCCACATCAGTTTTCCAATTCAAGCGTACTGATTACATTTATTTTTGTTTGCTTGTTCATTGTAATTGCGTATAGCATTCAGTTGGATCCAGCTCTTGACTGTCAAGATAATAATGCATTTTTCACTGTAGTTGGCTTTCCTTTTGTTCTGGATAAAGAAAATCAAAAGTTAGAAGACAGTGCATTCTCTTTCACTGAAACTAAGTTAGATGAAGCATACGTATAAACTACCAAGCAAAATTTGTGCTAATTCTTATTAAGCTCCCATTTTTGAACTTGAAATTTTTTAGAAGTAGGATCTGTCTGTTTTAGTACTTTACTAAAGTTCTTACTTTGAGACAACTTTTCAAAGTAAGTTGGGCGTACTTAACTGCATGCGTCTGTATAAGCTGCTGTTTTATGCATGTGAACATTTGTGGCTTAAACACAAATCATTTATTTTTTCTGAATGTATTAACAAGCATATATTAAAGTCTTAATACAAGAAAATACACTTAGCATGGGTACCAATGAAATTTCATTACACTCAGCTTCACATTCTGAAGTATTGAATTAGGATTCAGTACTACCAAATTTAAAAGGAAGTCCACAAAAATAGTCTTTTAGGTGTTCTAAAATACTTTATTACAAAGCTTTTCAAGGAGTAAACTACTCACTGTACTCTCTGGCACTCTTGCAGTTATAGGCATTCCATTTAAACATCATACAACTCATCACAGAATCAGAAAGGCATAGGGATAAGAGACCTCTGGAGATCATGAAGTCCAAGCCTCCAAATATATGATATATAATTATATATGTAAATTAATATAATATCATATCGCAATATATATAAATACTGATTAACATTATATGTATATATTATAATCAAGATTACCTAATAGTAAACCATTGTTTATTTTTTCATATATAATGATGTAGCACGTGTATCAATGTCTGGAGTTTTTATTCTTTCTCACAGAAGGACCATGTCTCATACATTCTATGAATGGAGATTTGCTGAGGACATTAGAAGGTCCTGAAACATTAGAAGGTCCTGAAAATTGCCTGAGACCAAAACTTATTCAAGCTTCAAGGGAAGGACAGTGTGTCATATATTATGAAAATGGCCTTTTTTGTGTATTCAGTGTGAATGGGAGACTTCAAGCTACTATGAAAACAGATGACAAAATCAAGGTAAGCGTACTCAAAGAACTCTCAGTTCTGTTATCAGAAAAAGCTATCTATTTTGGAGTTGTGTGGAGCTTCTTTCTATAGCCAGACCATGGAAGTGCATAGCATTACACCATAATAGCAGCATTCATAGCAGCATTAAGGGGAGAAAACACTCCTAATGTACTATTTTTATTTTAGAATATCTCTGTTCACACAGGAATAGCCTGTAGGCCTTTCCTTGAGCAGAAGAAAACAAATCGCTGGTCTGCTGAAGTCAGACTGTTTCTTTACTTCCAAGTCTAAAGGCAGGAGGTTGTTGGACATGCAGTTTTCAAAGTTGGCTTTCCTTTTTTGATATCTTGTTCTACATTCCTTCATCTTAGTTTGAGAGAGTGTATTGTGCTGAGCTGCAGGAAATTTATAGACATATGTCTGTATTTCAGCTTTTTAGCCCTTCAAAGTGTCTTTGACATTTGCTGACCAGGCAGCTAAGTTCAAGACATGGAGCATGTCCAAAACTATGCAGGAGGTATTTTAAGCTTATGGTTTTATGGAAATGATTTGCTAATACAAAATGTAGGCCTTTTGACAGTTCCTGTGACATAGTACCTATGAAGCAGAGCAGAACCTGGCAGCTGTCCTGCAGTGAAGCAGAAGTGTCAAAAGAGTATTTTACTTATTCACACTTTTTTTCCTTGAATGAGAGCAAAAGCAAATGGAAAAGAAGGGAAAGAATTAAGAAAGAAAATGGACAGACATTTTCAAATCTAGTGGAAGTGTGACAAAGACGCGAAGCAAGGCCACGTTGCAGGGTCATCATTCAGGCTACCTGAATTATCTGGAGTATGCCAGTATTTGTGATCTGAGAGGCACAGAATCAATCACAGAATGGTTGAGGTGGAAAGGGCCCTCGGGGTCTATCAGGCCCACCCCAACTCCAGCAGGGCCACCCAGAGCAGCTGCCCAGGCCCATGTCCAGGTGGCTTTGGGAGATCTCCAGGGAGGAGACTCCCAAAATTTCTCTGTACAGCCTGTGTCAGTGCTCCATCACCTGCACAGTGAATAAATGTTTTGTATTTAAAACAATGTAACTTCAGCCAAAGAAGACTTCTGTCCATGTGCCAGTACTGTGCCTCCAAGCTAGTTTACCAAATCTGATGGAGAAGACCAGCAACTCAGCTACTGGGATTTCCAGTATTACCCTCACAAAGGTTTCTTCTCCTTTATTCGTATTAGTGGTTTCAGGAAGAAAATGCCTCTTGTATTGTATTCCACTTAAAACCTTCTAAAACTATGTCCTATACTGAATTCAGTTAATCCAACGTCCCTGTGTTTTCAAAATGTCAGGTACAGTAATGCTGGTATAAGCAGAAATAAATCTCTGTGTAGGTCTCTTTTTCATAGTGAGAGGACTGCAGTGGGTGAGGGGGTGTGCAGCCTTTGAATATTATGGCAGCCACAAGTGCAGATGTGAGGCTGGGGAAATGAAGTAGGAATGTGTATATTCTGCCCCTGGCCATTTCTCCAAATGAACGTCAGTTCTTGCTTGAGTTTTTAATCTTTGTTCATTTCTCTGCAATTGGGCCTTTGGCTGTCCTTGTACAAATGCTTTGGAAAATTTAAGCCTACTCTTCACCTTAGTTCTTTCCATAAAGCAAGTACACATCATAGTGTTTTCTCTTTTTACAATAGCAACGTTGATAATCTGCCACTTTCGGTTGTGATTATGTTGTCAGTCAGGGAAGGAAATCTGTAAAATATCTCAGAATCCCTTGCTGGTTAGAACAATTTCTGTTGCGTTTCAGTCAGTACCCGCAGCTTTGGGAATGTCGCTGGAGGCAATGGAAGTTCTGCTCTCTGTTGGCCAGAGTTACATATGTACAGAGTGTTGTTTTTGTTTTGTTTTGTTTTCTCTCTCTCCCAGTGGTCCCACTTGGGCTTTATACTTAAACAATCTAAATCCTTTTTTTCCCCAATACTTCTGCACTGTCTCATGTTAGAAGGCAAGTGGCATCAGCGTAATTAAAGTAGGGGCGTTTAAAATGAATAGTCCCTAACCATGAGCTGCATTGAAACACATTTCTTCTTTTTTTCTTTTTTTTTTCCTCAAAAAGGATAGAAAGGGGAAAGAAAAGGTCATAAGCATTGAATCTGTAAAGTAAAATTCTTATTTATATCTGCCCGTGTCATTACGGACTTGCATTTCAGAAAGTTATTGACAAAATAGCAGTTTTCAATAAAGATGTTGGAACAACATTCTGATTTTCTCATATTTCTGTGCCAGGAAACTGCTAGAAAAATTTCAGGCGCTCTGGGGAAATCCAGTCTAATCAATGCCTTCCACCTGTTTTTGTTTTAAATACTGTATTGCTCAGTGGAACTTAGGCATATCGCAGTACATCTACCATGTAATGTTTAGATATCTTAATGAATAACTTAACTCTAAATAGTCTGCTTGTTCTGAGAGGTAAAGTTATTTTTACCTTAAACAAAGGCTGTGTGCTGTTTCACCCAGAGGAACCAATTTATTTTCTTTTCCTGACTCTGTTTTGAAATGTGGAAGTGCCCGCAAGACTTGTGCTGCTGTAAGGCAGTGCTGTCACTGTGTCAGCCCTGCCTTTTCACAAAGCACTGCCTTTCAAAAAATCTGAGATGTTAAAGGATTTGTGCAAAGTTTTGAGACTTTCCAAGGAAATATAAGTGAGAAATGCTGCTTTTAGAACATAGCTGAGATGGTGCGCTTTGGGGATTATTTGAGAGCCTGAACCTCATGTTGTGAGAGTGATTGGTTGCAGAGGCGTTTCAGTTTCGTAGCTAGCAGAACCCCAGTTAAACGGCGCTAGGGAAAAGCAAAACAGTAAAATTGATTCATGCTTTCTTCTATACCAGTTGGAGTACTTGGGAGTAAAAGCATCCTTTCGTTTGTTAAATCTTGAAGGGCATGCCATGAAACTGAAATGTTGACAGGGTGACCTTTTTCTTTCATTCATTCCTTCATTCATATATATGCTGAGGCTGGCAAGTGGCTGAGATATTTATTAATAAACAGTAAAAATAAATAATTCAACATCTTGTCTTCCTGACAAGCCAATGACTTGGTAAAATTGCGTAGGTATTAGTAAAGGTTCAAAGCCTATACTTTATTTAATCAAAAGATCACAGAAAAACACTGCGTTATACAGGTAGTGGAAGAGTTAAAGATTAATGGCTTTAATTTGCCTTTTAATATAGCATTTCTTCAGTAAAAGCCTCAAGTATAAAATTCAAGTGAACCGTGACCAGAAGGTTAATGGATTTTCATCAGCTGAATTTTATAAGTGTAGCAAATAATTATTTGTCATGGTCTTCATTTCAGTTTGAAAATACCCTTAGGAGATTGCCATTGCTATAAAGAAAAACCCACTCTATATTGATTTTTCCTTCTAATGAATAATCTTTTTAATAATTGCATGTGGTATGTTAGATCTCACGATCATTTACTCAGTGTATATGAGTTCTAGATAATTTTCACTGTGTTACCCCAGGATTGTTTTCTGCACCTTTCTCATTGGGTTGTAATACTCTTGTTAGTGTGTTTCTAAATGACTTTTCAGGCTTCTTGGGGTTGTACTTTGGGAGGTGCTTTGGTACTCTGGTAGAAATAATCACAGAAGTAATTTGTGGTAGGAATTTTTGCTTTTGTTAGAAAAGGCTCCATCTACTCTTCTTTAGTAATCAGTTTTTCATAGGGAAATATGGTTGAATAAAAAACATATTCTGCTTTATGGTTTCTAAGTGTGTGTGTACATGTCGTCACTTCAATCCAAAACACAGATGGAATAGGTTTATCATCTATTTAATTCAGTGTTATCCCAGTGTTTTGTTTACAGTGTATGGTGCTGTTACTTTCATCTTGAAGTTATTGTGTGGAATCGTGTCTTCACAGTGTGATTCATTCTGATTAGTTAGGAGTTGTTGCAGTGGACAGTCAAAACTGATGATACGAAAGTTCCCTACTGATGATGTAAAAGTTACTCTGTCTTGGTCTAAGTGTTGCACACCATGTAATTCTTAAAGGATGTATTTAGCAACATAGTAATAGAGTACAACAGTACAAAAAATATAGATACATGCTGTGTCTGACTTCAGTTATTGCCATTCATGAAGCAGTATCTAGCACTGATTGTTTATTATGATTTCTAGGCTTGTCAGCAGTCTGTGTAAACATTTAATGTTGCATGAATGTAACTTTTTTTGTGATTTGATTGTTCCCATGTTTGTGGTATTGGCGTTATATATCCTGTATACTGAAAAAGCCAACAGCTTCCTCTTCCCGAGGAACTAAAAATCACAGCATAAACTTTGAATACAGGAAAAAGAATTGAAGCAGAGGTTGCAAATACCAGAATACCTATTTCAGCACGGAGGGATATGTTTTCAAGACCCTGTCTTTGGTTCTTCCTCTGTCTCCTACATTTGAACTTTTGAGGTGGAATTTTGCTCATGAACTGTCATCTTCAGGCAATGTCACTGTGTTCTACTGACAGCGATTCAGTTAAAGTGGACCATTTGTAGAATGTTTTTGCACATATATGTTTGTTTAGAATTTCAAACCTTACATTGTTCTCTTGAAAAGTTTTGTGTCTCTCTGCCTAGTGTCAAGGAAGTTGAAATGTATCCAGAATTAGTTCTGGTCTTAAGAACTTGTGTTTTTTTGAACAGCTGCCCAATCTTAGGCAATCCGCACATCTTTGGAAAGTCTCAGGAGGTAATCCATAGCATATGCATTTGGTACTGAACACGTGCAGTCCAGCAATGCAGGAGATGCAAATTTTTTCCTGCAATGATCAGCCCCAACAGTAAGCAGCACAAAATTTCCGTAATGAAAAATGAGATGAAGTGAACCTGAATGAGGATACGAAAGGGAGGGGAAGCAGGGAAGAAATTAATTAAGGATAGAATCAGAGACAGAGTGAAAAGATGTTTGCAGGAACAAAATAAACAGAGGTGAGAAAGTAGAAACTTGTCAGAGACTGGCAGGAGGCAAGAAGTGGCAGAAGGCAGTGGATGAAGAATATAAATTGGAAGTAGGGGCAATGGAGTCAATAGATAGTGTCAGCAGTAATAGGACAGAGTTTAATATGGACATGGTCCGTATTAATATGGTCCATGAATACATATTAAGAGGAGTGGGCACGGTTGTATTATTTGAAATTCCTGATCAGTGTCTGTGGGTGCCAGGGAGCAAGGGAATGTATTGTTGCCAGCTTTACAGCATCTAGCCCACAATACCGAGCCAGATGGATCATGATCTGACCCCACAGAGCATGTTTTATTTTAATAGAAGTTCGAGATAATTCTCTTAATCTTTTTTGCTTCTTTAACCTGTCAAAATCCCTTTTGTAGCATTATTTGTCATTCTTTGCAGTGATCTTACTATCAGGTAGTGTCACGGTACAGTTGTCACTGAAGTGAGTAAAGTTGTTTTTCCTCCAAGTATTCAGTATTTATCGTTATCTTTCAAGTAGTGTGTAAGAAACATTGAAGCAGGTTGGAAACTTGTTTTAAAAGGTCTTAACTGTGCAAATTAATGATGTCCAATCTTTCAGTATGATCTGGATCCCAGACAAATTTTTCAAATGTATTTTTGCCATCAGTGCTTATGTTCCAAGCAGAATCAAGGTATAAACCAGTGAGTTTGTGACAAGCCCTTTCAGGGTGGATGATAAAAAGAAACACAGTCTCCATTATTAAGGGTGAATCATTATCCTCCTAACCCAGAGCAGTAATCTAACAATGCCAGTCGAAAATAGTTCTTGTAATTTTTATACCATTTCAGTTCCCTGCATCCTTCAGCCCTTTGCTGAGAGAGCATCTACTGGACTAGTGCTAAAGGCACTTGAGGGAACGTCAGATCCTGTATTTTGGTGCCAGTGCTGCTGAATCTTGTGAATCTAGCTAATTAAAAGAGTAAATTTCCTTAGTTGAGCTCATATTAAATCTTTGGAATGTGGAATAAAACACAGGTAAGGTAAAATTTAACTAGTGCTGTCCAGAATAATAACATCTTGTTTCCCAAAAGCTTATTTTGGTATCAAACCTCCTAATACTTTCAGCTGTCAATATGAAACCTCTTATGAAAAGTAAGAGAAGAAACATATATTTACCTGACAAACATCCATGTGATTTTCCCTTAGGCAATCCAACTGAGTAGAGATGGACAGTATCTGCTTACAGGCGGAGACAATGGAGTTGTCATGGTGTGGCAGATGTGGGACCTCAAGAAGCTTTTTGCTTACCCGGGGTGTGATGCTGGAATCCGATCCATGGCCTTGTCATATGACCAAAGGTTAGAGCAAAATCTGGTCTTTGCAACAATTTCAGAGACTGCATGTTTACTGTGATTTTATTTTATTGTCAGAAGCCAATATTCTGCGTATCTCAGGTCCTGATGATTATATTGAAAATTCTGTACTTACATCAGTTTCTTTCTAGAATGTCACATGCAGGGCAGGTAATCTTTTTGAGGATTTCAGCTCTTGCTGAGAAAGAAGAAGGTTTCATTCAAGAAATATTTGGCAGACATTCAAAAGAGGTTGAATTACTGGCCTGTGCTTGTGTGGTGTGGGTCAGTTGGAGGTGGAAGGTTACGTATGTGCTTTTTTGTTTCTTCTTGCACTTACAACACAAACCACATGCCTAATTCCAAATCTTGTTAAAAATGAAACAGTTGGATGATAAGATTCCTACTACGCATCCATAGTTTGGTAAAGTAAGTACTAATTTTCATTTCTAAAAGAGTGATTTTATGTCTACTAATCATGACCCTCCTCAAAGATTGCTTCTATTGAAGACAGTCCAGTTAGGTTTTTACTGTATTTTTACATTGCACTTGCCAATGCTGCTTTACTTAAAAGCTGTTGTTTTTATTACAAAAGTACTCTTTGCTTATAGTACATTTATAATTTCATTTGTACACTTTCATCTCATGGGTGAGATTTTTATTGTCTCTGGTTTGCTTGCCTACATTATGCAGGAGAGCATATAGATGAGGCTCTTAACCTTCTATTGAAATGGAAGTCCATACTGAATGAAATATTCTCTAATGAAAATTGAACATTTTTTCCTGGACTCTACTTCTAACACATAATATAAAATGAATTTTGAATAAAAAACAAGCTAGCGTGATCTGTGAGCTTTACTTAAACATTCAACTTCTTGTAAAGCATAATTAGAGATTATAGTTGGTTCATTAAAAAAAAAAACAACTGTTCATAACATGAAAGTATATCAGGAGCTTGAGATACAGTTTTTGAATTTTAGATTCCCGAAAATATATATAGTTTTGCATTTAGAGAATCTGTAAGCTGTAATTAAAATGGCACGCTGTCATAATATTTGCACCTCAGTAAACTGAAATTCAGTATGAACATGTGTAAATTTAACCCATTCACATTGGGTTTGAAGACACAGAAATGCAGAGTAGGGTTTAATTTCTTTGGTGTGCGTGAATATAGAATGTATATGTTTGATAGATAGTGTGTAAGAAAAGTTGTAACCTAAAGACAATAAACAATCAATGGGGTTCTATTGAAATGAAATAGTGACACTATCAAAATGCAGTGTTCTGATGATCTCATATTTCATCTTTGTTATGAAGGAAAAACTACAGCTTTTCATTCTGATAATTCCTTTTCATTCAGAGGATTATTTTTCCAAAATGCCAGAGTTGTATATGTCATCACACCCTTGTTATTCGTTAACACTTAAATAAGAAGCAGTAGAAATGATCATGCAGAAGTTCTTTTTATTGTGTGCTCTGTCAGGGTTGTGGCTTTTCAAATACGTGTAAATTATCTCTAGTAGTAGAATAACGTTTGGAATTTAGAAAGTATGTGTACCTCAGTGGGGGAGTGATTTCAGGAATGTTCAGAACTACCAGAGCCTTCAGATTGCTTTCAAACCTGAGTGCTAACACGTCCAGCTGAGGTCCTGTGCCCACATCCAGTTCCTTCCTGGATTAATGGGGAAGGCTAGACTGAATGGAATGCGTCTCCCAGCCCTCCTGCGCTTTACTCCTTCACCACTACTTCATCCTGCTCCCATATAACCCAAAAAAAGCAAATAAGCAAGCCAAACTAATAATCTCAAGAAATCTCAAGAGGTCTCGCAGGACAGTGGTGCTGGTGAACACTTCTGTTGTCTGACTTCTGAGTGAACTGTGGCTTCAGGCCACCCACACAAACTGTTGCTCGGTGTTTAGTATGCTTTGAGATACATAAATTTTCTGTCAGTGCCAGTGAAGATGTCAGTGTTAGCTAAATTCAGCCTGCTGAAGTCCTTGGAAAGCCTGACTTGTCTTCCTGGTAAGCCCTTCCAGCTCCAGCTGCCTTCTTGTACCTATCGCGGTGTACTCCATTGGTGTGCTGACTCGCACCCAATCACACAGTGTGTTGCTGACTAACATGGTATTGTCCTTTCCTCAGGTGTATACTGACGGGCATGGCATCGGGGAGCATAGTGGTTTTCTACAACGATTTCAATCGTTGGCATCATGAATATCAAACCAGATACTGATCTTCGTGGAGACCACAGTTAGCACTGATGCGGGCGGCTGTTGTCAGAAGGAGTCTGGCCATAGCACGCCTCCCTTGGTGTCCTGCTACAACATTGTTCCTTATAAATAGCTATCTGCTATCTGAATGTAACTTAAATTTGCTGGGAGAGGCAACCTATTTTTTAAAGTTAATTGCTATTTTTGTAGAACTCGCTTGACTTTTTTGGGGGAAGGGCGGCGAAGCAGAAAAATGGCTGCTGGGTTCTCTAGTTAAAAATCTATATTTTTAGTCATAATGAGAAGTCTATTTTGATCCCTGTATGTTAAACCTAAAATAAAGTCAGTTAAGACTCACGTTCTAGCTGTGTCATGGAGAAACAGATTTTCCACCTGAAGCTTTATCTATAACCTTGAAGAATATGTGATTTTAACGTAATGGAAATGAATTACAATGTTTGGGGAGTTTTAACCTGTACTATCTATACTATACTTTGTCTTGTACTTTTCCAAATGATTGTACTACATCAGCACTGACATTTCTGAAAATCAATAGTAATATTTAAATTATGGATAATGTAATTTTAAACTTTGCAAATCGTTTCCATCGATGTTAGTATTCAGGCATGTTCCTAGGCCTAGACAATTCTTTTTCAGTCGTATGTTACGTGCAGTTAAAAGAGCAACAGAGTTTGTGTTGCATCGAGTATGAATCCTTCCAGTTTTTACCTGGCATCTCCTTCAAAGCACACCAAAATGTAGATTGTTCCTCAGAATCAGGAAGGCTGTTTGAAGGCCTGAATGTCAAATCAGAAAGCCACGGGTGCAGGGTTTTTTTTGTGTTATTGTTTGTTGTTTTGTTTTGTTTTGTTTTTTAACAGGTGCATTTACCAAAGCACACTTCTGCTGTCTGACTGTGAAAGCACTAGAAAGGCAAATGTTTGCTGGTGCACAGCCTCTTTACAGCAGCAGAAGCACTAGACTTGCAGGTTGCTCTTCTTGTTTGTCCAGAACTGACCCCTGCAATACTGTAGCACACACCGTGTTCCTTTTCTGTATATGGCAGGAACATCTTTTATATTTTGCTATCACCAAAACTAGTCAGGACCTGTCCAATCTTGTGAAATTCTCTCTTTCTTTCAGGAAATGAAAACTAATTTATATTAAGGAACAATAAGTTATTTTGGTGTTGCACAAATCTACTTTTCTACAAGATTGCTGTGCAGAACTCTGTGAAAATATTTGTGAAAAGAACTGTTATTGTTTTGTAAGTCTGTGTTGCATAAAAATATCTTCTTTGTATGTTGTGATCGATCAATTGAAATTTACATTCCCTCTCTGTATTGATACATACATTTCTCTAGCTGCCTACTAGAGCAGTTGCTCTTTTTCTAAGCATTTAGGTACTGTCTCTTTAAGTAAAGATTTGGAATGAGAAAATTCAGTTTGAGTGAAGAAATTAAATAAAATTGCATTTGTAATTGAGAGCTTCACTGGAATGTATTGTGTTCTTGTGGCTCAGTGTTTGTGCACAAGAGAGAAAACAGGTGCTGTGGCTGATGCATTTCAGAGTGCTCCTGCTGCTTCTGCAGTGGTGACTGAGTTTTGTGTTCCACATTTTTAAACTGACATGGTTATAGTGGTATCAGTAAAGTTATTTTTTATGTTTTGTGTAGCAGAAGGATGATCTAATTAAGCAAAGGCTGTAGTTATGTCTGTGATAAGTAACATCTGTGCTAAGTACCTGGTATACTGAGCAGTAAGATTTGTCGTAAAAAGATTTGTTGTAAATTCCTTAAGTTCAACTACTTTAATTACCTCTTTACCTGAGGACTTTGAGAGGAAACTGAAGTGCAATTTGAATTTTTCTCAAGCCGGGAGTGGGTTTGGTATACCAGGTGGAAGCAAGAAAACAGAAAATGTTAAAATGTTCATTTAGTCAGATACTTTTTGTCTAGTGGAAATACTGAAAATGTTCTTTTTATAATCTTCTTCTGACCCAGGAAACATTTAGTTATTGACAGAAGTGATAGTCTGTGATCTTAGAACCAAAATGTTTCAAAGGGAGCTGGTTTGGTAAGTATGGCAGTGAGCACACAGGTGAGCTTGCTTGTTGTAAAGGCCCAGCTGATCATTAACTGCCTTTCCAAAGTGGAAAGTCACTGCCTCTGTGTGGGCTCTGGTGCTGAATCCAGCCGGTGGGTGCACACCGATGGCAGCTGTGTGATGGCAGAAAGTACTCCTCCGCAAAGCAGAACGTTTTCCTTCTTTGTAGCATGAGGTTTTGCACATCACAAGTGCTGTGGGTCTCCTGTGGACAAGAAAATCTTCACCTTTGGCTCCCGGAGCAAGGCTGAGAAGACCTCCCATGTCTGGGCTGCTTGGATGGAGGCAGCAGTGAGCAGGAGAAGGATCTCATCCCATGGTGAGTGCACACCTCGAGCGCTGTGTTGGTGATGGGACTCCTGTCTGGGATGTCAACTCTGCTTGTGCTGGTCCATGTTGTGCAGTTCTTGGGTGACAAAAAAGGGTTAATTTGGCAGCTAATCAGGTTTTATCAGAGCAGCACCTGCATCAGGTTCTTGCCAGCACAGTGAGGCATCAGCAGGTGCCAGTCATCAACCTGCACCTGAGCTGGCTGTTATTTGCAGAATGATCTGGAAGAGGAAGCAGTGCAGAACGGCTTTTCTTCTTCCAGTTCTCTGTTACCTTAAAATGTAGAGGGAACATTTGTGAACGGCATCTTTTATCTGGCAGTCTGGGCCTCCTTTTGTTCCGGTGAGTTCAAATGTTTTTTTTTTTTTTTTTTTTTTTTAATTGGGGCTTATGTTTGGTATTCTGGAAAAATGTATTTACTGTTTTGGGTAGTTTGCTTTGTGGGGAAATATGTAGCTCAAGTAGCTTGAAATCAGTTCTAGGCTTGTGGAAATTGCTGATGTGAGTTGTACAGGATCTGATGAGAGATGATGGTGTGTACAGTGTTGGTTTTTCTGAAGGGAGCTTGAGTTTTGAGTTACTGCAAGCAGAGAAAAGTGAATGCGCTAACGCTTTGAGAGTAATTTTTGAGTTCTTGCTTTTCTTGTGCCACATGATAGCAAAAAGCTTCTATGTGTGGAAGGTGTGTCCTGTACAGAGCAGTCCTGCTTGTTGCTTATGACCAGTCTGGCATGCCTTGCTTCTGCTGAAAAATTTTAGTGCTGTTTGGGTAGCATACTGCAGGATAAATGTCCAGAAGAGCTCATCTGCCACAGTTAAATGTTAATGGAGGTTGTTGTTTACTAAGAGAGTTTAAACATAGCAGAAGCTATTTTTTTTTTTTTACACGTCTGTCAGAATTTGGCATGAGTTTGGAGTGCTCTTTGTAATTCGAAAAATGTGCAAGTTGATTTTTCAGTTTAGAAATGTTTTGGAGATCCTTTCCTGCCGTGCCGCTGTTAGTATGTGTGGTCGGGCTGGGCTTTTTTAAGCAACAGCGGATTCTCTTCAGTTGTTACTCAGGGAACAGTAGCAGTAAAAACCTGTGTGCTTCATAGAGGGCTGGGGTTGTGGAACAGAAGTTGTTTTTCTTTTCTTGTACTAGCAACATGAGTGCCGGAACCGGGACTTGTGTGGGAAATGAGTTTATTGCAACTTTAGTGAGGGCATAATTGCTATTAGATATGTGGAGTAAGAACAGCTAGGTCTGGTGTCTGTCTGGATTATAGCTTTTCTGCTTTACACATCACACTTCATTTTCACAGACGTGTGAGTGATAAATGCTGCTGCTAGGGCGTGTCTGTTTTGCTCCTATGTTTAAAAATAGTTCAAAGGGAATAAAAATTGACTGTGTTGTTACCAAGAAGCTGGCTGCATCCTAATGAAACAGAAGCAGGGATGAGCCCTTCTGTGTGTGTGACTTTGCTGGATGGGGTTGAGATAGTGGTGTAAAGTCATGTAAGATTTCCCAGCTTTGTAGAAGTGATGGGAAATACAACTACTCACTTGTGAACAAATTGTGATGCTATCAGACAGCTTATTGAAATGCTAAATGATGTGTATTTAGCAAAATCTGAAATCAGATATAAATTCATACTTTGTGCTGTATCATGTAGTCAGCTAGTGGAAGACATCTAGCTAAGTGCTGTGGAGATTGTGCTGAATGAACTGCATTGGAAAAAAGGCACTTCTGTTTACTAAGTGGGAAGAGTTTGGTACATGATCGTTTCTATTTTCTTCAAGTTTGAACCTTTTCTTTGATTATTATTTCATTCAAAATGCATTCTGAGTTCAGAGCTGCAAAACCATGAAGTAAAATGGAGTCTGTTTGTGTGTTTAGAAAATAGTGTACCCAGCAAGATCTGAATTTTCTTTGTTTTATTTGGTTTTTATTGTGCTTATCCTGTGTGCTGGCAGTCTGTATTGGAGCAAGCCTGTCTAGCTGCAAAACCGAAATGTGACTGTTCTAAACAGCACATGGAACAGCAAAGCTGGTTTCTTTTTATGCAGAGTATTTAATCTGTGTTTAAACATTTAAAGTATTCAAACACTCTAAATCTCACTATTTTATTTTAACTGGCAAATATAAATCTGGAGAGAAGGGAGTAGTTGCAGGTACTTTCTGGCAAGAATTTGCTTTTTTGCAAGCTACATTTTGCACTCTGGTTTCAATTTCCAAATATGAATAAGGAATGAAAATCCAGTGTCATTTGGAAAAGAAATGAAACTCAGAAGGCACAGTTGAAGGAAAACTTGGTGGAGATGGTTGCATGGCAACTTTCTTCTTCAGACCCTGCCTCCATAAATTTCTAAAATGCTAATTTAGTTGAACTGTTAATAATAATGAAAGACTCCCTCACAAAGGATCACCTGCCTTCTGATGGTACTGAAAGGCACCCTACCCCCAGGGTAGTTGCACAGGTGTAGTTGTTGAGTCTCAGCAGTGCCCTCAGGCATTCACAAAGGGCACTGCCACCCTCTCAGCTGCCTGTGTTGTTTTTCACTCTTCATTTGTACACTTAGTAATGACAGGTGCTTTCAATGGCTGAACGTGTTCTTTGCTTTTTTTTAAAGGCCAGATAGATATTATAGTGAATAGAAGTCATCTGTCACTTCCTTAATTGTGGTTAATACTTATATTAGATGTGGTAACTGATGTCAGGAGGAGTGTTGGGTTACCTTGCTCTGTTCAAGAGCATCTTCGCTCATCTACACCCACAGCACAGTCATGTTGCTCAGAGCCACATCCAGCCTGGCCTTGAATTTCTCTAGGGATGGGGCATCCACCACCTCTCTGGGCAACCTGTTTCAGTGTGTCACCACCCTCGCTGTAAAAGATTTCCAACCTAAATCTTCCCCCTGTTAATTTGAAATACTTACATAAAATACTTAAGAGTGGATAATTTATTCAGTACGTATACTTGGTTTTTAAAATGCTTGTTGCATAAACATTGTGGTTTATCCTGAGATGATAAGAACTGCTTTCGTAAATAGGAATTTGAAGCCTGTTTTGAGGAGGGTACAGTGAGCAGTATATCAAGTTAATGCCTCCTGGCTAGTGCTTCTGCTCTCCAGGGTGCTGGAGTGTCTCATTTGCTCTGCTCTGGAGCAGCACCAAGAACCTTGATGTGCTTGCAACTCAACAGCCATGCACCTGAGTTAATAGCAAACAGTGCATAACTCTGCATTCTCATCATCCTTCCCGTCTATTCCCTGTAGGACCTTGCTTTTCTTCTCTGTCTGCGGCTTGATGGTGTATTGCTTCAGAATATTGGATAGTGAGTTTATTTCTATATAATCCCACTTGGATATGAGAAAGGAGGATGTGCTATCACAAGGCTGGCCTAGTGGAGAAGGCAGGTACTGTTTTTACAGTGCATGAGAGCCACTTGCACTTCTGTGTCATTTGAATAGAAGGAGTTCTATTTTTCATTATTTCCTAGCTAGATCGTTATTAATTCTTTTTGCTGTAGAACTTAAGCATCTATAGGTAGTATCCGTAACAATATTCACTCAGCTTCTTTGTTCTAGAGCTGCTTTTTTTCCTGCTCTTTTCAGGTGTTAGAATGCCAGCATAACTTTTCTTATGTTTTATTACGTTCTGCAGAGTTGGTGTTGCCAAGTTATGGCAGCTTTTCGTTGTTTTTATTTGTTTATTTTATCCTGCATGTGTGAATGAATCAGTCACAGAACTGTAGGGGTGGGAAGGGACCTCTGGAGCTCATTGAGTCCAGCCCCCTGCCAAAGCAGCTCCCTAACCCAGGTTGCACAGGTAGACGTCTGGGTGGGTCTTGAATGTCTCCAGAGGTGGAGACTCCACCACCTCTCTGTGCAGCCTGTGCCACTGCACTGTCACTGCACTGCGAAGAAGTTCCCATGCACGTTTGTGAGGTACTTCCTATGCTTCAGTTTGTGGCCATTTCCCCTCATCCTGTTGCCTCCCATTCCTTAGATATTCACAGACGTGGATCAGATCCACTCATGAAAGCTAAAACTTAGTTCGTTTATTCTGCAGCGACTCATTATTGATAGTATTAGTGTAAGAATAAACACTTCTGTATGATCAACTGTTAATTGTGAGAGTAATCAAAATATTTCTTTAACAATTATAGAAATATTCTTGGGATCCTTACAGGGAATATGCAGTCATTAGAGATGATACAGATCTCAGGCTGTGAAGTCATACTGTTCATACTGTTGGAATTTTAATGAGCAGGAAAGAGAGAAAGAAATGTGAATAAGATGTAGGAAGAAAAGTCTTAGTGGTATCTTATGTATATAATTACTATAATTACTTTTATTTATTATTAAAATATATTTAAGTTGAGAAAAAGATGCTCTAGAATGTGTTGATTTCTGTCATTGCTTCTTCCTAGCTCCTTTTCCTTAAATGTTCAGTGAAATAGAAAGAAGAAACTGACTGCGTGTAAAAGCAAAAGCTGCTTGTTAATGTTGTACGAGGTGGGATTTACTGACCTATGCAGATATTCTTAATGACTAGCTGTAAGCATGAGCCAATGCCAGGTGATAGTAATATCACAAAATTTCTTCTGCCTTAACATAATGACCAGGATTGTAATTAATTTTATAAGCTCAAGAATAGGGGTAATAATAAGGGTAAGTTTTGACAGCAACCTAGGTGAGCTTAGTATTGTGTTGATTTACAGCTGGGGTGGACTCAGTTCTGTAAATGAGAGATTTTGGGGACTAGCACTCAAACTTGATCCACTTGGATATGTATGAACTATTAATCACACTTAAAGGAGCTAAAAATAGGGGCTTTTAGAAAGGACTGTTTTTTATTAATTCAGGTTTTCCATATGTGGACATTGTGGTATTTATGCTGAATATTTGAAAACACTGGCATATAATCGTTATCTGTCAAAACAGTACATGAATTTCAGGCATTTTAATGAAATGAAAAACATGACAGTCCTCTAGATGAAAGGATCACTTGAGTTTAAAGTTTTGGTTGGTGCTGATTCTTTCCCTTTTAAATGTATTTTTTTTAATACATTTTTGCCTTCTTCGTGCAAGTGATGAGTTGATAGTGATAGGTTAAACAAAACCGAAGTAATTGGCTATGAATGTTCATGTTGGTCAGTCATAAACTTAGGGATGTGAGCTGTAGATATCTATGCCTTTATCTTCTGTGAAACAAGATAAGTTTAACTTGCAGCCAATTAACAGTCAGGTTTTCATCCTTTTCTTCATAAATGCATGAGGCTTTGTTGAAGACTATTTGTTAGCTATTTATTAATCCTTGTCAGTTTTTCCTTTGTAAAATAAGTATCTAGGTCTTGCACAGCTGAATATTCATCCTCTTAGGGAAAAAAATTGAAGCAAGTCAGTGCTCATTGTTTTGCTGCTACTTCCTCCTTATTCATCTCCTAACTCAATTCAGTAATTCATCAATGTCAACTCTGATGAGGGCTCCCTCTCCTTGCTGTAGGTGGCTGGGTTAGCTTATCCCATCTGAAAATTCTGCATTCTTTCTTTAGCTTAGCCTGTGACTTAACTATAGAACTTGCCAGCTGTATATGCATTTATGTCTCACCAAGTTTGTGTAAGGCTAAACAGCTAGCTTCATATTTTTACTCTATATGAAAATATAAATGTACATAATTTCATACAATGCCCATTCCTGTATTTCCAGTAATGTTGACCTCATTCCAGTAAGCCTGTAAAAAGTGTTAATTCTGTATAACTATTGCTGCTATTCAGAGTTTTTTGGTCTTGATCAAGCCCAACTTTTTTTTTGTATTAAGACCTGTTAATACCTCTTAAAACCTTCCCAGCTGCTTTTTGTTGTTGTTGTTGTTGTTGCTGTTCTATCTGTAAATCTCTCAGCTGTTCTATGAGCTTCGGTTAGCAGTTGGCATTTTGTGCACTGAATTGCCTCTTCAAAAGGCAAAGCGTTTTCAGTTATGCTGAGCTGTCTATTATCTCGGCCCTCCATTGCAAGCAAGGGAATTTGAAAGATGATGGGGAATACTCAGATTTATTTTATGAAATCTTGCTATGCACCTGAACGTTCAGTTTCTTCAGTGACAAGATAACAGAATTCTCAAAGAAATAAATGACTGAGTGTTGTTTAGTTTAGTTTAGTTTTTTTTTTTTTAATGAAGAAAGTTTATTGCAGGTCTGTCTTTACAATTCTAGTAGAAAGTATAGCTAAGAAAGAAAACATTCTATGACCAATTCGTAAGAACGAGCAAAGGAAAAGAATAAGCTGAATACATACAATATTGAACTAAGCAGTATGGTAAAGATAAAACCTCCTCTTATCTGTGACTGCAGATTAAGGATGACTGCTCCCCAGTCCTTGTTTCCAGTGCCTGCACCAGGTGAGTGGGGGGATAGTACTGACAGACTGCTGCTAGCTGCTGATGGTGGCTGCTTGGAGAAGCCCCTCTGTCAGCTCTCACTACAACTAAAAACTGCTCTGGCCATCCTAGCTGAGATAACATGCAGCAGGCATTCTGTTTGTAGGCCCAAAGTCATTTTATTCTATCTGACAGGTAGACTGACTCTGGAGAAAGGTGTGAATGCGATATTTGTGAACAGGATAGAACAAAAAGGCTTCCTTGACTCTGGTCTTCATTGCAAATAAATGTCCAGTGCTCGTGTTTACATCCCCTCACTTGACTTAAACTCAGATTAGCTAAACACTACCCTGCAGCCTGCTAGTCTGATAACAAACTTTATGCAAAAAATGACCATCCTTCTCTGTATCTCCAGTGTTTTGTCTCACAATATTTTACAGTTCACTACTTTTTTTTTCATTTTTTTTTTTATTTTTTAATTTTTTTGTGAAAATATGCCTCTTCAAGTTCAGTAGATGTTTGCCTAAAAATAGAGGCATCAGAATAGAAGGTGAATGTAACTTTTCTTTCCTTGTCTTCCTCTCCTGCTTTTCTGAGTACCCTCATCAGAACACAGTGGGCCCCGCTTGTACAAGCGAGGCCAGGCAATCCTTCATCATCTCAGGTGCCCCTGTGGTTAGCTACACATTAAGTTAGTCTACTTAGAGCCCAAGACTGTGTGAATGCAGGAAATTAAACTGACACAGATTAATTTAAAAATCATCTAAGATTACCAGAATCTTCCCCCCTACTGCTGTTCTCCAGACAAGGGCAAAGAGCACTCAAAAAACCACACTGACTCACCCGCTTTAGAAGTTCAGTCCTTGTGGCAGAGCCTGCTCTGGGCTCGCCACAGGAGGGTGCAAGAAAACTGAAAACAAACCGTGATGTGAAATGAAGAGAAATCGTGGCGAGAGTGCAGGGATGCTCAGGTGGGTTTGGTTTAGTCAGTCCTACGCACCAGGCTGCTCCCCAGCAAACTCGGCGGGGAGCGTGGGGGATCTGACCGGCTCAGAAGTAGCAGGGAGGAGGGTCTCGGACCCAGCTGCACGTGGGTCAGCAGCTGCAGCACTAATTGCAGAAGTTTTCTCCATTCCAGCTCTACCGGAGTCCTGACAGCGCTTGCTGCAGAAAATCTGACTCTCTTTATCTAGAGCTGTGTTCTAAAAACAGAAAGAAAAAACGACGACAAAAAAAGGCAAAAATAAAAAATAGAAAACAGCAGTTAAATCCAAACCCTGTGTTCAACTCAGGGTTGAAACAATCTACAGGACGTTAAGTGCATGCATTAGAGTGAGGAAAAAGGAGAAATAACATTAGAAAACTTATAAAATGATTCTTTTTTTTATAGAGCTGGCTTTGGAAAAGGTTATCCTCAAAGGTTTGCCGTGGTGGTCCAAACTGACTATCTTTTTTGCAAGTCTGATGTGGAGGAAAAAACAAGTACAAGCAATTGTGATATTGTCTGAACTCATTTTCTGTTGGCAGAATGTATGTACCTGCATTTGTACAGATGCAGAGAGTTAACTGGATACCTTTTTAATTTGAACGTAATCTGCACTTCTTTGAAGACCAGAACTATTGGTGTGTGAAGGTGACAGATGGAAGCCTAGGGAGTTCTTCTATCTCAGAGTGGAATCCTTTACGGTTTGTTTTTAAGAAGTTAACAGAATGCGGTGGCAAAAATACATCATTTCTAGATAATGTCACTAGAATTGCAAGTGGGAGAAAGAGTTGCAGGTTAGCCTGGAAACTGGGAACTCTGTAATGCTTTTAGAAAATGTGGTTTATCTGCTATATTGTGCAACTTTCATTCCCTCAGAGCTGATGCAAATTTATATTACTTTGTGGTTAATGCTTCATTTGTAAGAGAATGCCTGAAGTGAGCAAGAGGGGAATCTGGTAGTTCCTGTGTCAGAAATTTCAGGTTTGTTTTCCAAGGTTTGGAGGGACGGCATAATGGGTCTTGGTCTTGTTTCACAGTCTGAAGGCTCATGCTGTTCATCATAAATCCCTATACTTGTTGACCTAACCACAGGTAGCAATGAGAGTGTGGACTTAAGTTAATAGAGATCGAGTTGTTTGTAGCTTATTCGGTTACGTGCAGTGGTACAAGATACACTTCCTTTAGTCTAGTGCAGTTTGATTGGGCTTTCTACAGTAATCTGCAAATGTATGACACTTGAAGTGAGAAGAAGAGCACAAACGTGCTTCAGCTGCACGTACATCTCTTCCTATGTCTTTATAAGCATTGTCAGACACTTACATGTAACTTTGTTTCCTGGTAGGATGTGCTAATTTTAGTGTAAGATTAGGTAGTCTGCCTTTTATACTGCTTCATTTCATTGTTCAGAAGGACTTCTGTAATGTGACAGTTTCCAAGTGTTAGTGGCAGTTGTCTAAATCTACTGTTCTGGATTCTGAAACGATTTTCTGATAGGAGTTAAATTTAGCATGTGTTTTTTCACTGTAGCTGATTGTCTCAGAGCTATCAGGGACAGTGCAGAACCAAAGTAGTTATCCTGTTCTTCAAGCTAACTGTTTGCATAGCTAGGGAGTGATGAAAAATCACTTCACTATGGGGTACCAAAATTCAGATTTCTCTATTATCTGACTTTGGCAATGAAATATTGACTGGCAACTCTAGCTTTTCAAGTACAGTTCTTAGTAGTTTGCAGGTACATGGAAGGCAGGTTGTTCTGAGTTGGTCTTAAGTTTTTATTTGAAGGGAACAATTTCTATTTCAATATGTTGTTTTTTAGGTTTGTGTTCTGTTTTGTTTTTTGTTTTTTTTTCTCCTTGCTGTGTTTTTATTTTCGTTGTTTTTGGTACCTTCTTCATAGAATTCCCATCTTTTCTCACTCATCATGCAATTGAACATTTTGTTAGTCTTGGCTGTTGTCTGTGTCACATTCACAAGGAAAGTTTGCCAGCTGTCAGTCTGCTCAGGGGGCACAGAAGGGTATATCCAGTTTTAGAGCTTTGTGGAATGTATGGGAGCAGATGTGTACTTTTTCTAATTGCTTTCAGATACTGTCAGGTTTACACATGCACAAAATTGCTCTAAGGGGAGTAGACTGTGATGTGTCTGAGGAAGTGTGCAATTAGTAGTTGTTAACAGCGCTAGCTTAGAAAATGGCAAATACACATCCCTTAATACAGAAAACTTCCTTGCAAGTGATTAAGGTTTTTCCTTCAGTGTTTTTGTTTGGCTTTAAAGCTCTTTCCACTTCAGACTGGCTGAATTATTTCTCCTTTCTCCTTGTGACAGACGGAGCACATGTATTTTTTTTGTGCAGCAGAACAAAGCACTGCAGTTAGTACGTACCATTGCCTTGGACCTATTCAGAGGAAAGCAATGCAGGCATTGGGAAAGGAGGAAAAAGGAAGGAAGCAAGGGACAGAAACTAGACTTATTTAAGCAGAACTAACACAATTGCAGCAAATTTAGATTAACAGAACAGATTTAAACTGACAAAAAGAATCAATAATGAGTTATCAGCAACATGCTTTTAAGGGGTAGAAAAAGTCTCCTGTTCAAGAACTCTGAAGTAGGTATGTGCAGTTTGACTTATCTGCCACGTTGATGGTATTATCTGCATTGTCCAGACGACAATAATTGAGTGAAGTGATGCTAAAAGGGATTACATTAAATATGGAGGTGGACTGATCTAGCAATGCACTGCAATACTCAGCAATTACAGTACTGTGCTTGTCCGAATGTTTTTGAGCTTTGATGTAAGTGAAGACCCTATTACCAGAAAGATAACTACATTTCAGTGCTCTGGGTAAACCAGAGCAAGAGAAACAAACTTGGGGCTTAACTCTCATTAAATTACCCAGTTTTAAACAGTTCATTTTCCCTTCAGCGCTAACTCAGAGCTGTATTTAGAACTAAATAATGTTTCCATCCTTCCACAACTATTAGGAGGGAATAAGGCAGGAAAAAAGGAAAGTAAAAACACTTAATGATGTGTACTTCCTGGATGAATGGATGGCTGAAGGAACAGAACCAGGGAGGGGGTGTGGGGGGAACCACGCCAATAAGAAGCCAGAAGCTACGCTGTGTCAGAGATTTGAGATAGGCTTAAGTCGCATGCAAGTTGGAGAGGGGCTGAGAGTTAGAATTAAAATTGCTCTTATTACATATATTGCATTTTATACCAGTTTTCAGCTTCAGGCTTATCCATAGTCTCAACAGAATAAAGAATGAAGCTCTGAAGTCCCTCTCAAACTGTCAAGTCAAACTGTCAAATGAAATGCAGACAACAGCATGAACCTGAAATCCATTTTCTGACTTCTTTTGTTTTTATGTTTCCACTCTTCCTATGGCCTATTTAATTCATGTGAATGTATTTGCGAAAGCATATACGTATGCACACGTTATAAGTTTACCTACTTTCAGATTATAAGAACAACTATTTGATAATGTAAGTGTGCTGGTTATTAACTGAATAATTCTGAATACTATACTATCAAGGCAAAAAGCCACTGGTACTTTACTATCAGTGGTAGTTTTCTTTTTCTTCCAGTAATGAAAGATACCATTTGTATCCAGAGTGCATCCTTACTTTAAATAACAGTTGGCCTCAGTAAGGGAATGGCAACTCAAGCTCTTGAACTGTTGCATTTTTCTCTGAAAAAGTGACTCATCAACTAGAAGTGCAGTTCTGAGCACTGTGACAACAGGGAACTCAACTGCATTTCTCCTACATACTGCAGCAGGCAGATGTACTACATATATAGTTAAGCTGTACATCATCCAGTCACCTTTGTATGGTTTGATTGAAGTTCCCCATAAGGAACGTATATAAAATACAGAGCTAGAGTTACAGTGGGACAAAATTAATGTGGTAAACATTCAATACTATGAAAAGGATTTCTGAATGGGAATCTGGTTTCCTTACTGACATAGTATTGAATAACAGTATGCTCAAGATGGAGCATTGCTCAGGCAAATCATAGGAGCCTACTTCAGCATCTAGCTGATCTGTATGATTGAAGTCACAGCTTTTTTAATGAAGGATTTCAAGTTATTAATGAACTCAGTTTCGACATACTGCTGCTTAGTGTTTACATGAAAGCTTGCTTGTATAGCTTAGCTAGCGCACTGTGATAGACTTGGTTGCTCTCAAGCGACAGTGGGACAATCCATAAAATACACAACTAGAATTAGGGACTATTCTAGCTTTGCTTTTGCTATTCTTGCATGACACATGCTCATAGAGTACTGTTAGAAAAATATGCTCAGTACAATATGAATGTATAAAAACACTTTATTTTTCTTACCATGATGACAGAAACCCCAGCAGATGTGTTGTTTTGCGTGGGTAGGGTGTTGTTAAAGTGCTGCTTCAGTTTACCTGTTACTTCGGCTTGCATATTGTTCTCCTGGGAAGTGTCATCCTGTATTAGAACAAACACAGTACTGAAGGTGAGGAAAAAAGTAAAATCAGTTCATGTAGCTGAGCAAAATAGAAACGTTCCATTAGCAAGAGGTACTACCTGCCAATAGTCATTCAGGTAAGCAGTCCAAAACTGAATGCTCTCTATATCATGAGAGAGGGTTCAAACTGTTTGAGACCAACTATGTCGGAAAGGAGCCTAGCGAGTGCTCTTTTGTGTCTGACCTGATTTCTTAAAATGCCATGTGTCACTGTATAACTTCAGTCTGTGAGTTTGGCCCACTGCTGTGAGCAACAACTTTTAAGAAAATAGTTATGGCTGGTTAGAAGTGTATTTGTCATTAGGCTTTATTTGCATCAGCATTTTAAATGGCCCGTTATCCCCAGAACTGAGGAAGCGAACTCCAGTGCCATAGGTGTCTATGCATAACAGCTCCTCTCAAAGGTAAAGTCATTACAGTTGTCTTCTCTTGTTTGAGAGAGATCCATATCTTCTGTTTTAAAACGTCTGTGGAAGATCAGTGTTGGCTATATGCACGTAAGCTTAGCATTTATTAGTAGGAAACTGATTTGAAGTCAATAAGCAGCATACTTCGGTGTTCCCCAACGTGGCTGCCCAGCAGCTCTGTCATCAGCTTAGTGCTGAAGTATCTTATTTGCTAATTCTCTTGTGGAAAAAAGTAGACAATTGTAATTTAAGTAGTATTGCAGCAGATGAGATGCCAACGTGCAGAATAGCCCTTCCTTCCAAGTACGCTTTTTAAAGGTGGGTTTTTTTTTCATATACATATATTTCATATTCAACCTAGTTGATGCCCAAGTCACATCTGCTTGTCAGGTTATGTTTAAGAAGCAGAACAAAAACCTCCAGCACCTTCTAATCTCAAATCAGCAAGTGATACCTTTAACTCTGTTATTTTAGAGCATGGTTGCTAACAGTTGCTAGTGCTGAAGCTTACTTCAGGCTTTTGAATAAACAAAAATGGGTATAACAGAACTGTGTCACTGCTTCTGAGGACTACGCTGTAATAGTTAGATTTATAGATGTAATATCAAATTAGAGACAAGTAAGATGTAATTTACTTACTGACACCCAGGGATGGCTTAAGATCTGTGCTGCTGTATATCGGGCTTCAGTATTCACATGTAACATCAGACTAATTAACTCCTTTATAAAGAAGAAAGTGCGATGAGAATGGGAAAGAACAGTACAATGGAAATCTTTGCACAGTTATTTTTTGTACAACATTCTTACTGCATGCAAACATCAGCTGTAGTGGTTCAGTTTGTTTTCTGTGCTTATGGAGGTGATCAGAACAAAACAAAACCTGGGACAGACGTGATCCTGTATGGGCAGTGCACATTTATGGTATGTAAAGAGCGCAAATCAGAAGTATGAAACTACTGAAATTATTTGAAAACCATGTTTTCTTGCATATTCCTCCAGAATAGAAGGACATTTAAATCATTTCACCAGCTTAAAATTACCTTGTGTAGGAAAAAGCATATTGATAGGGGAAAACTGATTAATTGTAGTTGCAGTATTGTCCCAGACAATCTACAGTTGTGGCTCTCATCACAGCTTGGAGGCACAGCTTTATCAAATAGCTTCATGGACTTTTTGTTAATGATATGACTTCACTGCTTACAGATATGATAAACCTTAAAGACATCACTGATACAAAGCAGTAAAGTACAAAACAAAATTCCAGAACTGAGATTTTTCAGTTCTTACTCAACAAATTATATAATTAACATTAAATTTGCAGGTATGATTCTTGGTTCCTGTCAAGGTTAATGTTTCCCTCTCCCTAATGAACAAGCTCATGCAGAGCCAATTACAGCCTTGAAAAGTTGTCAGTCTTCGTATTCTTTTCAAGACTTTGAGAAAAGGCCTCTTCAAGAAGGTAACATACTAAACAGAGAGGTTTTTCAACCACCCACTGCCAGTGCAAGTCTGAGGTGAAAAGCTGCTTCTAGTGCTATGATTGAGGGGACTGTTTTTTCCATAATGCATGTCTGTAAGAATGGGGAGATCCCTGGAGCTTGGGAAACACCAGCAAATGGGAAAAAAAAATGACATTGCTTTCAGGTAACAGCCATTGAGAAACTCAGGGGAAAAAAATGCAACTTTTCATTAGCTGGGTAATAGGTAACTGCCACTTGCTAATGAGAATCCTCAGCTATTCGGAACACAATACTGACTGAATTTAGGAAGAGAGGGTTAATATTTGGAACTTCTATCCTACAGACTCAGTCATTTTAAGCACAAATGGCAGTGGCAGCAAAAACTACCAGCAATTGCAAATCAAGCTGGCTGCACATCCTGGGATGTTGTCAAGAGTAAAACAGAAACAAATAATGTCAATTGTATTCAGTCCACATAGCAATAATTGTTCTTTTAAAGGAATGACAGGAGGGGAAGATTCATTTGTTACAGTGGTAGCGCTGAATCTGCTATAAATAGTCCATCATCAAATAAACCCAATTGCATGTGCTGCTCAGTAAATACAAGAGGCATTCTTCTGTACTTATTCACTTGGACAGTACCGCGATGGTAGGTCTGCAAACCTGAGCTTTCATCAAGCACTATTAAGCCAACTAAAAAGGCACAGCAGCTGGAAGAGAGGTTAATGTTCTGTTGCAAATGTTCTATTCTACATTTCTAACAGGGCAGTCTTTTCAGTAATTTGGCAGAAATGCTCTTTGGAGGTAGAAGACAGATCAGTACCTTTGCTGAATCAGTGATGTTATCCCAGTAGGGTGAAGGAAATTCCAGCTTCCCAACAAGTATCTGATCGAAAAGGTCTTCCTGAAGGTTGTTTTCACTGTAGAACAGCAATAGTGAAAGAGATCAGGAGAATGAAACCCATCACACAAGTTTTAAATTTGATTTTTGAAATGGAACATAAGTGATGTTGTATCAGTTATTTATAAGTGCCTAATTTGCAGGCTTATATAGCAACAGCACCTCTGTGTTCTTTGCCATAGTTAGGCTGTCAGGAGTGATGAGAACTGAAAAATAACACTGAGTTGAAAGGAATTCCCCTGGCATAGAGATTACAGAGTTAGCACTCAATACAGTGACAGGAATAGAGATTCAAAAGTCACTTGCCCAGCCTAGCTCTAAAGGCCTGCCCCCAAAAAAGTGTGTAATAGGGGAAGAATGGTAGTGAAATGAGCCGCCTCTTCTAAGCTACAGCCACTGCATTTTGAAAATATTCCACAGAGAGGATATGGAAAATACACAATAGGCTGTGTACTGGCAGGCTACTGACTGGATAAGTACGTTTGTATCAAGAATGGTATCATAAATATTCAGGAATCGGGCAGCGGTGCTTTTTATTTATAACACACAGACTTCTGTTGGCCTTACCCACTGTGAACATCCTCCTCAGCCTCTCTCACTGTTAAGAAAAATGAGCTTTGTGTTTTTTTGTTGTTTTTTTTTAACAAAACATTGCTAATGATTTGTTAAGATCTGATTCTCATAGCGTAATGTGAAGACTTTGCCTCCTCACCCCGAACTCCATTCAAAGCAGTTACAGTTTATTAGTATATAGCTTTCAAAACATGTTTTCCTTTTTAAGCAAACTATTTGTGTAGATGATGTTAAGGGAAGAATTCCTTATTAAATTAACTTAATGGCTTCTCATTCTCTGCCTAAACAAAATAATGAGCAAAACACATCCATCTTATTTTTAGGCTTCATTCATAGTCTGACATTGAGAATCACATTCACAAACCCTATCAACCATGTGACACTTACTGAAAGTGATTAACAAGATTAAAAATTCATGGTAGGCAAATTCTTCTCATCTCAGTATGCCGTTAACTTTCCCCTTGACACTCAACCAGTAAGCTGCTGTGTCGGAACAGAAACACTAGAGGGCAAAGCATACACAATCGTTGAATTTGGTCCCAGGTAGCAGACAAAAGGAAATAAGCTGCTATGCACTCCCCTGTCTCTGGACACAGCAGCACAGGCCAGTTGCTCCCATAGAAAACTGAGTATGTTAAGTTGATCCCAAAGCCTGACAAGATGGACAACTGAAACCAACTTTAAAAAGCACCAGTCTAATGTGTAATTTTTTTCCACAAAGCCTTTTCCAAGGGAGATAGATGGCGCTTTGGTAGAGAAACTATTTGGTTCTTTACTGTTTTTCTTCTTGACTTATAGAGATGCTCACCTGCGAAAAGGTGGAAATCCACATAACAGTATGTATGTGATTACACCTGCGGCCCAAATATCCACCTTCAAGCCGTACCTGAGGAAAAAAGATTGCATTACTTGTGCTGGATTGCAAAATAATTGTTTATTGGAGTGACTTGTGAAATTACATGAATCAGCTGTATGTTATTTGGATATGTGGAGTTTATTTAGGGTCCCTCACAGTCTTGGAAGCCCCAGTGTCACCACTTTCATAGAACTTCCCACCTCCCCCCACTTCTGTATGCCTCAAGGCTCTCCAGGGTTTTCCAAATAGACTCACACTCAATTCAGCATCAAAGTTTCCCGATCCAGAATCCCTGATGATAGAAGACAAGGATGTGCTTTCTTAGTATTGCAGTAACTATCTCTAACATTGTCCTGTGTTGCTAAGCAACAAGATACCAGTTCTCCACTCTCCTAAATGAATAAGGAAGAAAAAGATAAAGAACTGCACCTTGCTTTTTGAAGCACAGAAATTAAAATGCCTAGAGGTCAGAAAGAGGTCTTTTTTTCTGATTTCTTTTCTTATCCAGTACCTTCAGTTTGTCCAAATTTAAAACATGCTGGTGAATTGCCCTCTGATGTTTGAGCTCAGTGCAGCTCTGAAATATTTCCCAGTATCACAAATGAAATGAAGGATGCTTGAATCAATTAAACAAACCATCCTCCATTTGGAGGACTAAATTCATAACTAAGGCAAGAGGCAGCTAATATGGAAGGGAGATCTACTGTCTAATAGGTAGTGAGACTAATAATAATATTTTGTTTTTGGCCAACCGCTGGTTAAAGTGGGGGAAACTGGCCTCTCCGAGGAACTGAATGGTGCCTGTTTACTCACAATTATTTTGGTTAAAAGAGATTGAAGATCATCATGCTAGAGTATTCTAGTTCTTACAAGTTAGGAGTTACCTGCCAGATTTAACTGGTTACAAGACCTGTGTCTTAGTTACTTATCCTCACCCTGTCTCTGCAATGATTTCTGGAGCCACGTATGTGGGCGTACCACAGACGGTATATAAAGGTCCTTCAACCACAGTTGCCAGTCCAAAGTCTCCTAGCTTCAAAGATTTGGTTCCATCTGCGTATTCGCATACCTAGAATTAGAAAAATAGAAACAATGGTGAGGAGAAGATTTGGAATTTTTTTTTTTTTAATTTATTTGTAAATTAATCAGCACAATATGGAGGATGTAGGAAAGAAGAGGTAACTTGCACAGCCACGTAGTAAAATTGGGTTAGGTCCATGATTCTTGAATGTGTTCTAAGGTAGGGCGTGAGTGATCCTAATTTACAAATGAAAACTGATGAAGATATATTGTTGCTATGACTTACTGAGTTTCTGAATGCTTGTCTTTACAAGTTCCTAAAAAGTCAAACAAAACTTAGCATTTCTCTCACTATTATTTTGTAGTTTACTTATATAGCCATCTTTGTGTAAGTTTTAAATCTGAAATGTTAGGTTTCTGTCTAGACGTTCTCTCAGAGTAACTTCTTAATGTGAGTGATGCAAAAATATCAAAGAGAAAAGAACACAAGGAAGTTGTATTAACCCTTCAGGATGAAAATAGGCTCCAGTTAAGCCGTGTCTTTGCACTTCTGTAAAAGCTCTGCATCTCCTTTGTCTTAAACAGAAGGAATCCAGGTTTCTACAAGGGTGCCTAGAGCGGAACAGAGATAGGCTATGTTCACAAATTAGAGGAAGCATTGGCTGAAATACCAGTGCTGAAGTTATCCAGAGATACCTGAGCTTTCTAATAAGTCCTATGCATGGAGATTTCTGCTATTCCTAATGTGTCTTCCAATTCTGTGTATTCTTCCAGTGAGGCAGACAAACTTATGATCAGGTGTTTAAGTACTTCTTGTTACTAGCTCTGCACCTACCTCAGTAAAATATTATTACATCACCTTTCCCGTTGTTTTTTATTTTGTGTTCCGTTAAACCATGTCACTTTCACCAATTAGTTCTCTTTTCACTTGCTTTTCATTGTGGAATTCAGTGTAAGAATATTTGTAAGGTCAGAGCTATCATTAAAAAACACTTGGTAAGAGACTGCAGCTGGGAGCGTTTGTTTTGGACAATATCATTTACTGTTGCTTTTTCCAGCTTTTTTGCATGACTGGCAAAATGATCACACACACAAACTGAGAAAAATACATCTGTTCTGCTACTTTTAAGTACAGTGAAGCATCTGAGAAAAATGTATGTCAGGTAAAAGATTTTGCTAGGGAAGCAAGAGTGCAAATAACCTTATTTGTATCATTTTACAACTGTAGCGGTTTGAAAAATGAAAACAGACAATGATATATTTGGAATCAGGCTGTCACCAGACTGACAGTTTCTGATCCTAAGATTTCACAGCTGGCAATGGTTGAATCAATTGATTGCTTCCTGAACCCAATGTGTATTTACTCTCATTTGTTGATAAACTGTGCCCAAATGAGAGCAGCAGGCTATTTGGATGAAGTTTGAAATGAGATCAACAGAATTAGAAGTGGAGTGCCGACACTATAATGGATAATCATACCCTATCCATAAACACTTGTCTGCTCTGCCCCAAATAACAACTGGAGGAGAACAATTGTAGATAACAAATCTGAACAATAATATAAAATTTCATCCGTGGATGGTTCGTGTAGTTGCCTAATTTGTATTATAGCCTGTGATCTCTGTTGTTAAATTTTTTCCTCTACCTTGAGGAACGCAGAACGAACTTGCAGTGAAATATTTGCATTAGTAGCTTGTTCTGTTAACAACTTAGTTCACTGTGGTTTGTTACCTGATGGTGCTACTCTCTCTGCCTGCTTATTTTTCAAAAAAGACAGGGGACTCCTGAAAGAGTCCAGCAGAGGGCTACAAAGCTGATACAAGGCGTGGAACATCTCCCTTATGAGGAAAGGCTGAGAGATCTGGGGCTGTTCAGCCTTGAGAAAAGAAGGCTCAGAGGGGATCTGATCCATGTCTATAAATATCTAAGGAGCGGGAGGCAAAGGGCCAAGGATGGACTCTTCTCAGCAGTGTGTGGTGACAGGACCAGGGGAAATGGCCACGAACTGAAGCATAGGAAGTTATGTGCAGCTGTGCGTGGGAACATCTTGGTGCAGTGACGGAGCACTGGCACAGAGAGGTGGTGGAGTCTCCTTCTCTGGAGACATTCAAGACCCACCTGGATGCCCAACTGTGCAACCTGGGCTAGGGAGCTGCTTGGGCAGGGGGGTTGGACTTGGTGAGCTCTAGGGGTACCTTCCAAGACGTACGATTCTGTGATTCCACCACACAACGCACCAAATGAGTGTGAATGAGTGAGTACTTGCTCACCAAAACAGGAAAAGATTTAAAAAGGTAGCAGAAGACCTGAAAGTTGAACATGACATTTCTATAGCAGTAGCCAAGTGTACCAACTACCAATAAATACCTTCCAAAAAGATGCCCTGGAATAAATGAAAACAACAGCCTGAGGATAAATGACACTTGTAATAGACCTTAAAGTAACCGTATGTGGCCATACAGCTTGCTTGGAATGAGGTGCAGTACTGTCAGATCAGCACAGCAGCAGTGATGCTTCTACGTTCAGTTAGTTCCACCGCACAGCAACAGATTAGTTCCTTTGTTATGCCGTGGCTATGCTGACTGTTACATTATGAATTGGGGTTAAGTTTCTGGTTGCTAGCTCTAGGGAAAGAGGAGAAGAATGGTATGGCAATTTCTTGCCATGGTGCAGCTGGAGCTAGTGTTCAACAGAGCTGTCTGCCAGCTATGTAGGTCAGCCCATGATATAGCCTTAAGGGAGAAAACCAAGCTAGAATGCTGTTTTAAATATATTTAAAAATGTAATAACATACTTGCAATTGATTGGGACTTAAAGATGGGCAGCTACTGTCCTGTTGGTTTAACATCTCTCGCTAACCAATTATTTCATAGGAAGTGTCTTCCTAAGCTTAGTCTCACCTTTGCAGTCAAACTAAGAAAGTTCAGTAACAAGAAACCTGTCTGAGAAGTATTTAGTTTTCTGTGCAGACCCAAATTCACCTGACTCAAAAGCCCCGTAAGAATGTAGCGCATCTTGTTCTGAGTTATTTTGCTGAGGAAAGAAGGTAGCTTTCAAAAGAAAGAAAAACATTATATGATGATGATAACAAGAAAAAAAACAACAAACTGGATCAACAGCAAAGGAAACTATATAAATCTATGCTGTTTTTCTTTTAAAGTGAAATATTTCTGTTTTCACAATTTCAGTGGAATATAAGTTCTGGAACGTAGGACTCTAGCATCTCTAGAATGGTTGAATAGCTAAGTTTTTTCAAATAATTGAGTTGCACTTAGGTAGCAAGACCTTTCAACCTTTCTTCCTTTCTCTATGTAATGCATATCATTAATGGAAACATTTTTCTCCTTGATAAACACGTATGAATTATAAGAGTAATAGCATATATTTTTGAATGCATGACAAATAAAGAGAATGTAGTTCAGACAGCTGGATGAACCTGTGCAAAAGAACCAACTGCTGCCAAGTGCAGGTAGCAATTAACTACAGCATAGGGGGTTCTGCACAAATGTGCGCAATAACTTCTTTACAGTGAGGGTGACAGAGCACTGGCACAGGCTGCCCAGGGGGGTTGTGGAGTCTCCTTCTCTGGAGATATTCAAGACCTGTCTGGATGCCTACCTGTGCGACCTGGTGTAGAGAACCTGCTTTGGCAGGGGGGTTGGACTCGATCTCTAGAGGTCCCTTCCAACCCCTACTGTGATTCTGTGAATTGATGGGAATTATTTGCATTTGCATTCAGTACCAGTTTGCTGTTTTAGCATGCCGCTACTGCCGGTCACTGTGAATAGGACTTGCATCTGTTGAGTAATCTCTGCAGGCTTTCTGGGCAGAAAGGACATTTGTGCTTTTTTTTATAATTGATTCAAATACTAATGAGAGCTTAAAATTAATTTAGATTGGTTGTATTTGAAGTGCTGATAGTTAAGTGATAACTTTTCTCTTTTATTTGCTAGTTTGCTATGACTGTGTTTTCCAGGAGAGTTTTCCTCCCTCTTCCTTTTGTTAAACAGTCTAATTTATTTGTGGGTTTATTTCAGTTGCTAAGACTACCAGTGGAATAGGTTGGGAAAGATAAGGTTATTAATTATAAAATACTTTCAGCTTATAAGACCATCCTTGTTAAAATTCAATACCTACTCTGGGAAAAGCTGGGACTCGTTTATTAAACAGGATCTACAAGTACCACAGAAGGCTTTGAGAAATGCCCATTAAGTGTTAATAAAAGCTCCAGATATTCCTGATGACAGTGACTCAGGTAGGGAAGGTTATGGTCCTGTTTGTTCATTGTATCACACCTAGTATCTAACACCCAATATGTAATTCCTGTGCATTACCTCTGTATGTAAGCTAGGCAGCTACAACAAAATAAATGTGCGTATGGAGTTCATTCACAGCTAGAATACCAGTAAGTCATCAGAAAGATGTTAATTCCTGCTATGAGAGTAAAATTAAAAAAGCTTTAGATAACCATATGATCTCTGGAAGAAGTGGCACTCAGCCACTCATCTCCCTTACTTGCAAAACTTAATAAATAATTCATCAACACAGCTTTAAAATTCATTGTTTTGTGAGACAATATTCCTACTTATCCAAATGGCAGCCAATCAAAATGTAAATAAAGATAGGTCCAAGAACATGTTTGAGCATAGCTCATTTGGGTTATGGCGATCGCTATCTCATGGCAGAAGATTTATTTTATACATACATATTCTAAATTAACATTCCTTCTGTTCCCTGCTTGGCTTTTTGACTTTTATTGTACAAGCATTTGCATTAATGAGAAGAAAGTAAGAGGGAAAATATTAGAAAATAAATGGGATGTACCAGGAGATTTTCTGGCTTGATGTCTCTGTGCACAATGTTGAGACCGTGAAGGTACTTGAGCGCGCTGGCCAGATTGTAGACCATTGCACTCCCATCTCGCTCTGTGTATTTTGTAGAAGAAGTGATGGCGTCAAATAGATCTCCTCCCTAGAGTAAGGAAGGATCAGGGAAAGGTCAGTCCAGGAAAAATACTAAAGGTAGTTTTTAACACACCACATAATGTCTTCCTGCACAAAAGGCATGCTCAGAAGCACGTTAAAAACAAACAACATAACACATTATAAAAATAAAAAAACACAAACATAAAACTTGTCACCTAGATTCTAAAATGGGAACTTGGGTCATTTACAAATCGGTCTTTTTTCAGACTTGATTTCATTTGATTGATACAGAGATACCTTGATGCAGTTCCTGTTTTCTTCATCTTATCAGCCTAATTCTTTCTCTGATTTTGAGTAAGGCCTGAAGAAAACGCGTCCAACAGTAAAAAGCCTAACATGACACATTTTGCAATTGCAATGAACTGCGAAGTGGAAATACCACAGCTGTTGTGAAAATGTCAAGTTACTACAGCTGAACAGGATGATTTTGAAGTGCAGAACTTATGGGTGATTTCGGAGTAGGCCCATTGTGTAGTCTCTGATTAGGATACCCTGTTTATCTTGGAATACATAACAACATGTAAATGAGTTTTTGATGCAGCATTTCCAATCATAGCTATGAATTATATGTGGGTGTCTCTATGATGGTTACCCTGGTTACATCCGTAGGAGTGATTTGTCTGAGCTGTGGGTGGCATTCCAAGCATTTCAATACACGTGGAAAAGAAGCAGCAATTCAGGAATTGCATGCCAAGGCGGTGGAACATTAAAATATTGATAAAATGCTTTCTTAAAAACAGAAAAATCTCTATTGTTTAAAAATAGAACAGGAGATAAATAGGTTACAAAAATTCTGACAACTAGACTTTCTTTAGAGTTTCCCAAGCTGGCAACAGCTCTAGGGGTGGTTACTGGATCAAAAAATGTTTCAGACAGGAAAAAAAGGTGATGGAGTTGCACTTATCTGACGTGATCAAGCCAATGGTCAGTGTTATAGTGTACAGAACGCAGATAAGAGAGAATGCACAAACAGAATGATGCAACTTGTACATTTGATTCAAAAGATGACAACAAAATGAAATTTAAGGTTTTTTCTTTGTACACGTAGAATAGCACCATTAAGTTTTTGGCCAACTGGAAATAAGGTGGAGGAATGTTTCACACAAGGAAAACAGTTTTTAAGTTTTAATTTTGATGGAGCATGATCATTTAAGTCTAGACTACTTGTATCTGTGGTCTTCTAAGATTCATAAAAGAGTTTTTTCCCTTTAAAGCAACTAGTTAAATTAAGACATTGGTGAAATAAACGCAGGTGTTCGATTGCTATATGCATATCACAGCTAGTTCGTGTGTTGCGAACATGGTATAAAAACACCATTCGCTTCTCTCTAGGCTGCACACGTACTTGGCAAGATTACCTCAAATCTGTGTGTCTAATAGTCTAATTACAACAGAAGAGATGTAAATGCCACTGATGTAACTGATTGCTAAGAGTATTTGGATGAATAAAAATGAAGATTTCTACTGAAATCTTATATGATTATGTCTCTTAGATATTACATTCTTGACCAATACAGAGAATTATTTTTTTTTTTTTTACATCTCCTTAGTCTTACCTTGACCAGCTCCATCACCAGATAGAGTTCTGTGGGAGTGTCCATTTCCTCTATCAGCATAATGATATTTGGATGCTTCACTCGACGTAGAATAGACACTTCATTTTCTATCAGGTGTTCCTGTCAATAAAGAGTACTGAGGTTTATATGAATAGAGATAAAATGGCCCATTCAGATTTCCTTTGACCAGCTCTTCAGGGAGCACCCATTTTTCTATTTATTCCATTCACATAATAAAGGCTACTGTCAGGTGCTGCATTTTAACTTGTACTTTAGCCTAATTATATACTTCATCAGTGACCAGAAATTTAACATATTTCAAACATGTAACCCATGGGTTATCTCTAAAAAAGATCCCAGAACAAGAAAGCAATTCAGGAAGTGCAGGTTGTATTTCTTACATGGATATTAACAGGTTCAGAACCTCTCTGGACTTGGATCACTATAAGCTGCTGCCTCCCAGCAACAGCTAACATGTTCTTGATCCTCTGCAGCCTTCGCTTCTCGTTTAGAGTAGAATATTCAAGGATAGACTACCTAGGATTTATTTTTCAAGGACTTGCACTTTGAAAAAGGAGACAAATTACATACAGGAAAAATACGATAACTGCTTTGGTTATGGATTTCAGTTCTTTTTATACGTATCTTCACATTTACAATCTGCAAAATATGTACCAGCTCAGTCAACTCACTGTGGCTCCAAACAGCTTAACAGTGCACATATTGCATTTAATGTATTTTTCTGTATACCTCTGAGAAAGTAATGGCTTTACAGAACAATTAGTTTCAGGATGCTTGGCTTTCCAGAATATCTTTGCATTTGGTTAACGCTGTTGAGTGAAGAAAATTACATGCCTTTTCCACTGGAACAATGATTGACATTTTTCTTTATAAATATTGGAATACAGTCATTGCATTTCAGTTCCCTGTAAAATAACCAACACTGCCTGCCTAAAACATAAGTTTCCTTTCCATTGGCAGGTAATACCTCATCTCACCGGAGTCTGAACTTATTTATGTTTAATACACTGATTAGCAGCATGCAGTTCATGCATTTGTGAACAGAGCACAAAAAGTAGATGTGATCCACTGTGCATAAGCAGTGATTAAAGATCTTACGCTACTTTGGCTTCTATCTTCAGGTTTACTTATGGATGCATTGTGTTTTTGCAAAGCTTTGTGTGGCTGTGTCACTCGGAAACCACATGCCATGTGTGCATCTCATTTTGTGAGTGTGGTGTGGTGTATATGGGTTCAACAGTCACACCTTTGAAATTCAATTTGAAAGAGCATCAATTGTCATTCTGAACAAACATATGTCTTCTCCAAGCAAAGGTGCTCTGGAGGAAGAAAACAAACATGAAGCAATTTTGTTAAACACAATGCTCAATCTCATAAACAGACAAAAGTGAACAGCCACAGCGTACTAAGCCTTATGGATGGAAGCCTGTAAATTCAAAACTAGTGTTAAGAATCCAGAGAAAAACTAGAATCTTTTTAAATATACCTTTCTACCCAGAGAACAAATAACGTATTTATTATATCAGTTAACTCGTACCGAGACACAGTGGTTTTACTGACGTTGTCTGTATTTAATTTGACTGAATTGTTAATTGCTTTACACAAAACCCAGGTAGAAATGATTTTTATTTAAAACCAGTTATAATAATTCTCATTTTAAAAAGGTTCCAAACGACTGTCGAGCTGTTGTTTTGATACCCGTCTCAAAGCACCATCTAGAGTGGTAGTCAGCTGCTTTCAGCCACACCACTGGTTTTTTTCTATTTTGTCATTAAAAAAAAAATAGTTTTCCAACTGATTTTTTTTAAACATTTTCCTTTATAGTGCAATATAGGTTTCAGCCTACATTCATATGAATTATTTAAAAGAGTAATTGCTTTATGACTAGCATTAGGTTGCTTGTAGAAAATGCATCAGTCAGTCCAAAATAAATTGGTAGAGACCACTGAGCAACATACAAATCATATATTTGGTTCAGATGATTGTTTTTAACAGAGGACTTATCTTGGCAAGGAGAGAGAGAGGATGACTAACTGGGAGCAAAATTTAATTATTTACTTTAAGTATGTTCTTTGCTTGCACGTACACACACATCCTTATGCAGCTGTATAGACACAGGACCCATCAGAACAGAGAAGTATGCAAACATTGGTGTATTTTTTTTTTTCTGTTTTTGTTCATTTGTGTTAAAGCAGCAAGAATGATAAGTAGAAAATATGTCTGAACTTTACTGTATAGAATGGTCTCCAGACTGTTAAAGGCTGACTCGGGCAAGTTGAGAGCATTTCAAAAAGAAATCTTTATTGTTTTTATATGCTAGTTCAACTTTTCCGACAGACAAAGAAATTTGTACATTTTACTCTTAGAAAGGCAATTCTAGCACTGTTTTTCTTGTGGTCCTACATTTTTAAGATTCCTTTCTAAATTCTCCATTAAATAAATGTAGAGGTAGGAGATCTCTAGTAGAGGGAAGTAGTAGGGGGAAGGAGCAACAGCCTAACTTAAAATCTGCACAGATAGACCATTTCTACCAGCAGGTAGAATGTCAGTATAGAGCAGTATACAGCTCCTTTACTATACAAAGAACATCACACAAACTTTGAATATCTGCCTTTTGATATCTTAGATCATTTACAACTCTGAATATTACTCTGCAGAGCAGTTACTCTATGCAATTGATAAAAAGCAATTAAAACCCTAACTTGATTGCAGAGAGAACTCTAGAGAGATAACTCATTTCACTGTGGTCATTTACGTACGAAATTGGATATTTGCATCAAAAAAAGACTATCCTTCTAGTCATATTTGAAAGAATGGCATTTATTTCATATCTCATAATCTTTAAACCAAAACTTGACTGCTATTTAAAACTGTGCCTTCAGTCTTACTTTTGCTGACAATAAACTATGATTCATTTGAGTCGTAAGTTCATCAAGAGCCCTTTGTTTTTAAGCTCTTGCGAAGCAGTGAAAATTCTTTTTTTTTTTTTTTTGGCAGTTTGTTCCAACATTTAGTCTGTTCTTGACTGTGTTTTACCCGTTTTGTTACATTTTTTTCTCTCATTTTTAAATGTCTGTACTTCAGATGAGTTCTGTGACACCCTGGGATACCTGCTTCTCTTATGTAATATGCTGTTCTGTTGCAGGTGTTATTATATATATATAATGTATTAAAAATAACACAGAACTCTCTGGATAAGAGATCATTGTTCTACAGGACATTTAAATACATAAAGAAATAGTTGATAACGTTTCTTCCCAAATCCATGTTCTGTATATAAAAGGAGTATGTACAGCCATAGAAAGGGATAAGAGGTAGAAGAGGGAAGGGAAACCAAGAAATTTCCTCTTATTTTACAAATCAGAATAATTAGGCTATATTTTGTCTGATTTTGTTTTGATAAGTACTAGTATTTCTTCATAAAAAGGATGACTGTTTTTTCACTCTACAGTCTAGCAGACTAACACTCACAACTTTTATTATCTGCTTCTTGGATGGAATATCACCCTGTTAAACAGATATTCTGACAGCAGTCAGAAAACCCAAACACACCCACCATTTATAACTAATGAGCAGCTGCTCGTGCTGCTGCTGCTGTTTTTCTTAAACATGTAAATTGTCGCACACTACCTTTCCACAGCATTTAGCCTTGTCTATAATCTTCAGTGCAAACTCCTTTCCTGTGGATCTGGTGAGAAACACATGAAAATGTTAATCAGAAACCAGGCAACGTTATGTGGCGTTATCTGTAAGAATATACATAGCGGAATGCCTTGACCCGTGGAGACTGCTGAGAAAAAATGCTCAGAACAGGCTTCATTTTGTTTTTCATTCTCTCAGCAACATTTGTGCCTGCTGTTTCCCTGACTACCACAGTCCTGCTCACTTAGTGTATTATTCCTAGGCTCCAGCTGCAATTCATTCTTCTCTGACCTAACACAGCTCCCTCTCACCTCTTCATTGCAACGTGCAGAATTTGTCTTAGGCCCTCCACTTTGCTTTGTTCAACTGGTAGGCTTTTAAGATAAAATCATCCACGTTTGTGTGTAGTGAGGAGAGGAAAAAATATGATAGGATTCAGTAGAGCTAAGACCCTGTATTTCATCATATACTAGTCATATACTGAATTTATTAGGGGATAATTTTGTATTTCATTCATTCTCTCTCTTTTTTTTTTTTTTTTTTTTCTCCCCATGAGTCTATGGAACTTCATAGCTGTTGTCTGTAGTGCCAGTACAGTTAAGAAGGTGGTTATATCCAGAGTAAAAAGGATGACTATTTTTGGTAAATACCTTCTCCAAAAGGAGGAGCTCCATTTTGCTTTTTATCCTTGTAAGCAATAATAAATACCTTCTACATTTATTCAGAAGGGAAAAAGTGAGAGAAAAAAGCAATCTAAATAAATTACCTTTTTTTTTTTTTCTTTCTTTAATCACAGGTATCGTTACTAATTATAGTAAGGAGGATTAGGATTAAAAATCAAAACAAAGTGTCATAAAACCCTATTGTTACTGTCCTGGTTTTGTGTTAGTACCTAGAGACTTAAGCGTGCCTCAGAACACCACTAGCATATGTAGTAAAAACACTGCAGGCAATTACAAAAAATAAATTAGGTACATTATTTAAAGTTAATGGGTTAATTCTCGCAATACTTTTTGCATTAGATTCAGCGAATCAAAATTGCTATGTTACTGAAAAGGAACTGAGTTAACAGTTCACATTCAAATGATCCATTATTGAAAAAATGCAGCAGAGAATTTCTGCTCTCAAAGTGCAGCTGTATCTGCTAGGTTGTCATAGTTACAACGTGATCCACTCTTCAGATAGAAGTGTTATCTCAATGGCGTCTGGGAAATGCTATCCTCTTATAGTGCAGATGTAAATCTACTACAAACACAAGGTGTAATTCAAAATCACAATTTACATTACACCAGTTAAAGTGTATTATCTTAAACTCTGCAAATAGCTGATGATGAAAACCTGCTTAGGAAAACCTTCAGCATCTGTGCTGTGTTGAAAGAGGAGCTAACACTGACAAAGCCAGTTCATTATCCAACTTCATATCCCTCCTGCAAATGCTATACTATAGTACCTAAGAACACACAAGGGGTAGCAGACACACAGTTTGTGTGTTGATATCACTGCCTATCATATTGACCAGTATTGTCTGACAGGTTGCTGGCATTCTTCTGTCTAGCTGTCAGTATCCATCTGTTGACGCATGTCTTCATATATACAGACATATAGGTGCCCTTTGAGAAAGAGACCATTTTATTTTGCAGAACAGCTGATATAATGGCTTCCTGGCTCCACAACTGACACTTTCAAACACAAATCTGAGAAATTAAGTAAAATAATTAATAGAAATTGAAGGAAAAGCATTTATAGCTGGTATTTCCTCTCTCTTTATTCTTAGCAACAATTGGTTTATATTTATTTTTATGTAAAATTCATTTAATAACGCTTCAGTAAATATAAAGGTGGAACCATATACAAATTTACGTCTTTGAGTTTGATTTTTCATCTCTATATTTATTTAAATAATGTGAAGGTTGTTTTTCTAGCCCAGTCCCCTCATTCCAGAAAGCACAGATGACATTTAGAAACTGAAGAGACTTGGCAACCCTTTTTCCATTTTCAGTGGAAATCATGCAGTTTCCAGAATGCACAATAGTTACTGCTGAAAATACTAAATTATGCCATCTTATACGTTTAGCCTTCTATCTTTCACGAACTTTATTTGCTCTGCAACTGACAAAGGATTTGTGGCCAGGTTTAGAGCATGTGGGAGGACACCGAAGCACCATTCATTAGATGTTGTATTATGTATTACCCACCAATATTATTTTCAGTAAAAGAGAGAAATAACACTGATACAATATCAGGGAAGTCTTTCTCTTGAGGAAAAATAGCTATGGCTGCAGAAAGGTAGGGATTATAACCTATGCATATAATGTTCAGCCTCACTATATAACCCTTTTAGCTCTTCTGTATGACTTAGCAAGAATGCCCGGGTGTAAATATATGATCTGCTAAGAGTGGAATGAGATGTTCCTATTCAAAATGTTTATTTAAAGTAACCCAGCAGATGAGGATCAAACAGTGTAAATGCTATGGATTTTACTGATGTTTGCTGAATTTGCTCAGTACTTATAGTCTGGAGATTCCTCGTAATGTTTAAGAAGCTGACTAAATTCTCAGATAGATGAAGAAGGTGGTTCTAAAACATAAACTGCAAAAGCAACGGTCAAATCATCTGTTGTGTTTACAAAAGCAACAAAGCATGACACAAAGCTTGCAGAGAATGAGCAGTAATACAGCGCAGGTCTGTAAAGTTATCCTGTTTACCCTCAGGGAATTTGGGCACAAGGGTATTTCAAGAGCCTGAAATATTAAAAGTGTGACTTATGGCCTCTGGCTCCGCACTGTGTACCTCACTGAACAAGCAAGCTTCTGCTTGAGGAGTCAGTTGCACAGGCTGTCTGCCTCTAACTCTGTGCCTTTAAGCATACTTTGTTCACAGTATACCGAAAGCTGTGAAAAATGACTTCAGCAGCAGGCAGTAGGATCCCACAGCAGAAAAGTGGCTGAGGCTTCCTGAAAGTCTGCTTAGATGCCATATAAAATCTCATGTCAGCCCACACTGTCTCATGTGTGGTGTGAAGGGGTTTCTTGTAGATCTGTAGAGTTTCCTTAAGAGCCTCCATTAAAAGGTGATCTCTTTTAGCTTTGGGGATTAAAAAGCTGTGTTTCTCTGCTGCCCGCGTGTGCCTTTGCTGGAATAACACATAGGAAGCTCTGGGTGTTTTACTTTGTCTGGTTCCCCTTAAGCTTGGCATATCTTTGTAACTGCCCTTTGTTTTCATCTCATCACATTTTTTATTCAATTGTGCTAATGCACAGGGTTCTGTCCAATGAAATAAACAGCACTACTGAACGTTCTCCTTGCTCACCGTTCTATGCACTCCTTCACAACAGCAAAATTGCCGTCACCGATCACCTTTCCAACTTTATACTTCTCAAGAATGGTGGATGTCCCTGAGCACTTGTTTCCATTCACACCTGCAGAAAAGCAAGGTCAGTAACACAAACTGAAGAGAGGTGTCAGCAGGGTGTAATATATCCCCCATAGGTAGATACAGAATTAAAACAGTCACAAATACAGAATGGAAGTGTAAGCTATTTTTCTCTGCTTATTCCCTTATTTTTTATCTTGAACTTAAGAATGAACGGCTTAAGACAGAACTGTTTGACCTTTTTACATTTAAGTCAAATGTTATCTTTAGCGTGGGTATATTGTAAAAGTGAGGAATGCAGTTGGAACGCTTTCTGAACTCATAATACTTTTTCTAAAGTATCTTTACATTTTTTGCACATATGAAAGAAAGATTGATCTACAGTGCATGTAAAAACCACAACGACAAGTAAAAAATGCATATTTTCTTTATACGATAAAAAGCAGCATCCAGTCCAATTGCTTCAAGTTGTCATTTTTGGTTTAGCCTAAACCAGGCTATGCCATTGTCATGTCTGGCCTTGTTCAACATCAATTACCTGGATGAAGGGATAGAATTCACACTCAGCAAGTTTGCTGATGATACAAAGCTGGGAGGAGTGGCTGACAAACCAGCAGGCCAACATCTAACATTGCTAAACCAATTTTTATTTACAACAAAACTTTTGCAAGGGCGTTTAGTAATAGTTGGCAGCCTACCTTCAGGACTCTGGCAATGGAGTGATTCAGGTACACCATTCACATTGGATGACGATCCGCCATGCGGAGGGATCTATGAAAGCATATAAGATGTTACTATCCATCATGATAAAGTAATTGCAAGGAAGAGTCAGGAAGCAACACAGGGAAAACAATAGAAAATTTACAAAAAAAACTCTAAAAACACCTGTACAGAGTCATTTACTTTCCCACTCTGATTTTATTTTTACTCTTGCTTTCTCACAGTTCATTAACATAAAACACTGTCTTTCACCATACTTGAGATGGAAGCTTGATATTCCTCTTTATAGAAATAATTGAACGCATTTTAGCAAGCCTGTTAACAGCAAAGAAAATTCTCTCCCTCTGCACAAGCCTTCTCTCTCCATTCTGTGGAATAAGACAATTGCAGTGCACTCTGCACACTGGGCAACATGTATTTTCTCATCAGCTAGAGATTCAAACCCAGACACAGCCATCTCCAGACAACTATCCAGTGTATTCTAATGCATCTACTTCACAGCTGGTGCTGCCGGAGGTTTCCCCAGCTGAACTCTGTCAGTCCATGCCCTCTTCAGATTACCTTCCTAGCATGCTGCAGTGCTAACATGGAAATGCTCGCATGATTTTACTGGTTTACATTTAAAGAACATAGTTTTGGCATGGGGTGCCTAGAACCTATATGGTAGTCTGATTTGCTTGTCAGTTTAAAAGTTTGTACTTTACGTTATTATAGATGTGAAGATTGAGGATTTCTACAAACAGTATGAGTTAGATGTCTTTGTAGAAACAATTATCTAAGTGGTTTTGAAGGATGATGTCAGGTGAAAACAGCTTTTGCTGCACTAACCACTTAACTGGTGCTCAGTCTGAACCCTCAGAGTTCTACTTGGAGTAATCCTGTTCAATGTGTAGTCAACTTTTTTAAAATGGGGCAGTGTATGAACAAACGCAATGAACAGAAATAGATCAGTACATTTTACTGTGTGCTGCTGATTTTTATAACTTTCTGCATTATAGTTAAATGTACTTTAATAATTTAGTAAATACTATAAAAAAATAGTACAAATGATTACATCATCCCACTCCTCTCTGTGTAGTATTTCGTGCTGTTCTGTGAATTTTCAATACCTTGTTTTCTTCGTGGTTTATTACAATAGTTCTCACTGCTCACCACATCAAGGATTAAAATGCTTCCCTGCCTTAAGCTCAGTGTCTGTGGAAATGGCTTTGCATGACACCAGGAATCCAAATGCAGCATTTTCCATTTAGCTGACATTGTCCGGTTACACTGCAGAATATTTTAAATCATTAACACTATTGTCAATGAAAAAACTGAACTGACAGATAGGGATATTGTCTAAAGGCTCATAAAATGCTAATGAATGCTTAAGTTTCTAGTGGCAGCTGAGCTGCCAGATCAGCTAAAGGTACAGTAGCTGTACAGCTGTACAAGTTAATTTTGCAGAGCCTCTAAAACAGTGCTGTTTTACCAGCATTTGGCATAGCAGTAGCATCAAACGACAACCAGGCAACTATTACTTCTACTCATTGCTAAGAACCTAAAATGAGGCTATGTTAACGTCGCCATCTTTCTGAGCTATTTTTTTTTAACAAGGGTTGGGAACAAGGACACTTGGGTCAAATGACAGTGATGAAGTGAGTCAGTCTTTTACCCCATCAGTCACATCTTCAAGTATGAAACAGGAATAACAGAAGACACCCCTGCAAAATCTTAGACATCAATCAAAAATAGTAATACATTTGGGCTCTTGAGTGAGTGGAAATAAAACTGAATACCTAGCTCACATTTCCACCTTCCTTCATCCTTATAATGGTCAGAGCATGACTAGGCACATACCTTCTTACCTTGTACTTACAAGAAGGAAACAGGTAGGAGCAGGAAAAAAGCTAAGAGAATAGGAAAAGGAAAAATTCTAATGCTGCTGTTGTGCCTGAGATGATTGATCAGAATGTAAAACAGCAAGTTAATCTAAGATCTGCCAATTATAATTTACCTTAGAGATGAGGTCAAACCCACTCTACTTATTATTTTGGGAGCTGGGTCAATGGGTCTCAATTCCTCAGCAGCAAAACGAGTCTAGTCTTTCCCTATTGTGTCAGAGCATGGTAGAAATAAACTCTCCATCTGTCTATGGTGTGCTTGATTAGCCAGAAGAGGTGGAAAGGAGTTGGAAATTAACAAGTGACTCATGACTAAGTAACAATTGTTAATGAGATAATTTCTAACCATTTAGCTACCCAGTTATGTGGTATTTTATGTATCTTGTACCGTTGATATCCCACTTGACTGCTTCACTGGTCACGACTGGATTAGCATGGAGAAGAGAAAAGGACGTACACTGATAAACTAGTGAACACAGATGGAATCTATGATCACACTGCAAATTAGACTTTGCAACAACTCCTCCTCCTGTATGCTAGTCCACAGAGCACTATTGCTCTCTTTCAGTACTGCTCTCCTTACACATAATAAATTCAGAGTGCAGAGGACTTAAACCGACCTTCTCACTCATATGCAAGTCCTAGAAAACTCAAACCCTAGGAAGTATTTTTTCTTCACTGATAGTGAAATACCTGTTTCTAACATTAACAAATAATATTGTGGTGTAGGATTTAAAAACGATACAAAACAAAAATCTGAAGAATCCAGAACAAAAAAGAAGATCAAATAAAAATCACAAAAGCCTTTAAATCACCAGAGTTCAGGAGATAAACTAAAATGAGTATGCAAATATAGGGTGATAAGTTGGGAGGGACTGGCCAAGGTCCCTTAAGATCTGTTTCAGAGCCTGGGTCTGTGATCTGGGAGAGAAAAAAACAGCAGCTCATCAGTCTTCATTTTATTTAATCCTCCTCACCCAGTACAGAAAATGTTTAATATGTCTTTTGAGTCAAAATGCTAACATACCTCAGAGAAGGATGTAAACTTTGTATTTAAAATGGGAAGATGGAAGAAGTAGGAAAGTAACCTGAAATAACTATACATCTGGTAGGATTTTATTTTTTATCTCACGAGAGTCTGAGAAAGGATCCACAGATTGAATTTCACATTCTGTCGTGGTAGAATGGTACCTTAGTTGACTAACCTTTGCATTCAGGTTACATAAATTAACCGTGAGGCAAATGTTTTGGGAAATGTTTCGGGCTTTTTTTCCATATTCGGTAATAACTTCTAGGTAGCCATATGGGATAGCGCTTTCTAGAGCATGTTTTTCTGCAGTGTTACTGCTTCCCACCTAAAGGTTTCTTTGTGTCTGTCTGTTTTACTTCTATGGATAGGAAAGGAGGACTTCTGTCACAGAATTGTGTGGTCTGGTATTCGTGGCTGTACACGTATGTGCTAGCGTCTTCTGACTGAGTGACACCTCCTATGGTTGTTTGACGACTGTGTACTGCTATACACTAAACTTGCTGTCCTTGCCCTATAGCACGTTCATATTGTTGATGTTTATTACAATGCTCAACACTATCAAAATCTCTTAAGATTAAAACAACGTAGAACGACTTATAGTTGTTAAGTGATTCTCGACATTGCTAGCAACCCTCCCATACCAAGGAGCTACCTATAACAGTGAAGTAGCTGATAAAAACAGTGATTTTCCTAGCAGTACTTTAAGTGACATGTGTATCTATTTCGTCACACGTTTTGTTGCACTGCTCTGGTAACACTGAAGAACCATGCAAAGATTTACTGTTTCTCCTAAAGAGATTCTGAGTTTCACCACATGATGTAAAGCTTTTAGAGAGCCTAAGACAGAGATGAGAGGACTTAGCATGGAGTTGAATACATCGGTTTTCCTCCGAGTAGAGAATAGCCACGTCTTGTTATCCACTCTATAAACAAGAAAGATGCTTAACTGTAGATTTATCAAAAGCAACAGTGAAAGAACTCCACTCAGAACTGCTGTTGAGTAGGCTGGATAATTCCATGCATATATCCTTAACGTGCAATTGCTAACGTTACATCTGTACAATACTGAAGATTACTGCCTTGATAAAGATAGGTACTAATCTCTCAAATCACTTAAGCACATGTTTAACTTTAAGTAAATTAACTGTCCCACTGAAGTAAAAGGGACTGGCCAGTAGCTTAAAGTTAAGCAAGTGCTTAACTTATTTGTTGGATTGGGTTTTAATGCCCTTTTCTCTCTGATCATTTGCTCAGTAAGTCAAAAAAGTAATACAAGACAAATTCAAACACTACTTCTTAGCGTATTTGCAATTCTAAGAAATGCCTCATCTGCTAAGCGTATTTTTTTATTTATTAAAAAAGAAAAGAAAGAAAGAGAGAGAAAAAGAGAAAGGGAGAGAGGGAAGAAAAGGAAAGGAAGGGAGAAAGGAAGGAAGGAAGAAAGAGAGAAGGAAGGGAGAAAGAGGAAGGAGGGAGGGAGGGAGAGAGAAAGAGAAAGAGGGAAAGAAAGAGAAAGTAAGAGAAAGGAAGGGAGGGAGGGAGGGAGAAAGAGAGAGAAAGAAAAAGAGAGAAAGAGTCTATAAACACACACTGAGAATGAAAGACAAGTGCTAAACTGTGACATGTCTACAGAACAGGACTCACCTCAGTCATACGTTATGTATCACCAAATGTAGTATTACCATTATTTCTTAATTTCATTAACAATTTTTTATCTCCATGGAAAGTTTAGTGTGTGATTTAGAACAGAAGTAAAACATTTATCTTGAAAGATAAGCTATTCATCAGAGGTGTTTCCTGCAAGGAGATTCTGTACTTCTACTTAAAAAGGGCTGCAAAGCAGATGGAATCCGTGTAGACTGAGGATTCTTTCTTCACTTTAAAGGAAAAGAGGCATTCAGAGAATATGATATAAGACTCTATATCTGAGACTGAGAAAAAATGGCTGTTACAATCAGTATCTTTTGCATGTTTACTGCCTTGATAACTAGCATTATCACTTAAGCTCTGTACTGATCTTCCAACAACTTTGCCAGCTTCTAATCTACAGACAAATATTTTATGTTGCTCTGGCTTTCTAAACAACCTTGTTTACAAAGGACACTTTGTGTGCAGCTGCTCTGATGGCCTGCTCTTCACAGGAAATAGAAAAATCAACCTTGATTTCTTCCCTTCTCCTGTTTCCCAAAGCTCACAATTACTTTTATTTTAACATTACAGTTTTCTGGTTTCATGCTCTTCAAAAATAAACACAAATGCCTTCAAAACAACAAAGCAGCTGTAGGATTACATTTCCAAAGCCAAAAAACCCTCAGAAATATTCTTTATACCTTCACTCTCTGCCACAGTACTTATTTTTGTCCATGTTTTCATTCAGCTGCAGTCCCAGTAACTTTAAATAAAAGTGCAGGAAACCAGATTACTTGTCTGTGCTGTGATGCAGTCGTAGCAAGAAAGAATTCTTCGATAACAAGGAGCACCAGTAATCTCAAAATAATAAAATTGGTCTGTGCTTTCCCACTGTTTTTGTCATCGGAATGGCCAAGATCAATCTTTGATTAATAACAACGGTTTTCTTAAAAGAATCTTGTTTTGCATTAAAAATTACTTCCCTATTACTGGTTTTAGGTTGATGCTTTCCACTGAAACTGTCATTAACACTAGAACATAACCAGGAAATTGCAGGGTGTTCTTGATCCTTTTGGAAATTAGCCAGAGAGTCACCTGTTATTTTTTTTCCTATCTTTAGTCTTAGGAACACAGCTGGAATCTTCCTACTGAACAAATACATCTCAATGGGATATATTAAGGGGTACCCACTAGTTCAGTGTCACATTAGGTCTGAGATGATTCATTTATAGTTGCTGTTTTCTTTGGTCACATAAAAACGACTAGACAGGAGGTCTCATTAGTATCTAGCATCAATTAAATTCCAAGATGAAAAGGTGCTACAGCCTGCTTCATTGAAATTGACAGTGAAGGGAAAACAGGACATGTCCACTTAGCAGAAAATCGCTTGCTCCTAACAGAATTATCTCTTTCTTACTGGAGCTTTAATCTACTGAACACCGTATGGAAGGGGGAGGGGGGTGGGAAGCCTAATTACACAGTTTCTGAACTTGTAATTTCAGTCACAAGCATTTGTTAAATATTGCACTGACCAGCTGAGGCCTCATGTTCACTAATTTTGGCATCCTTTACCATAAATTTATACAAGAGCTGTCAAGACAAATTTAATACTGCAGTTACAATTTACAGTATCTGATCTATTGTGGCTCTTGAAAATGCTTTATAAAGGAAGATCAGTCTATGTTCCTTTGGACAAAAAGCAGCTATGGAATGGTACAGCTCATCAACATGAATTGTCCCAATGAACCAAAAAACTAAAATATATATTGAAATTTAACATGTTAATCAAAGTCTTCTCTCAAGTATCTTTGCAAGTATCCTTGCAGAACAAAGGCATGGTAACAATTAGCATGTCAAAAAACAGATCTAAATATTATTCAAATCACTTTCTTTTGCCAGACCCTTAATTCAGGCAACAGTTCTCCACAGAATTATACATCCTCTTCACAATTGTTGTGTTCACCAAAGGGAGCTATTACTTGATCAGAATAATCAGACAGAAAGCCATCTAGTGTGCTTCCACAAAAGCTGCAATTCACAATTCCCTAAGAAAATTCTCCTTGAAAGGACAGCTGCACAAATCCTGCAGTGTGATTCTCTGCTGTGTGCTCCAGACCATTTCCTTCCTTTTACCAAGCAAAAGGCTCAGTGCAGCCTCTAAGAACTGTAAATGTTGCTGTTTTTAAGTAGGAGAGGCAGAGAATTCTCTTGGTGCAACACATTAAAAATCTGCCAGACATCAGGCAGCTCTTAAAGGAATTCCTCTCATCCTTTGTGGTAGGAGACTGCATTAAGTAGTGAAATTGTGTGCCACAGGTGAAGGAAGGGTGCTTCAGATGAAATTCTGAGCAATGCTGCAGGATGAGAATGCATTCAGAAGAGAATACTACATGAATATATGCTAAGGGGATATAAATTACGCAGGGAATTTCTGCCATCTACAAAACAGTTGCAAAAACAAGGATAAATTGGCGTATTCAAACCACTGTCCGCACCCTCAGTCTTAAGCTATGAGCTCCGTCCTGCAAGCCAAAGATAAAGTACAAAAATCTTACTTCACCTCTCTTTTAGACTTTAACCTTAACTTTAACCTCATACTAGCAAGGCTACTGTATAGAACTATAACTTCTTTTATTATTATTCAGTGTTATTGTAATACATCGTTCAATTATAAAGAGAATAGAGCATTTTTATGGTTCTGCTACTTACCTTGAGTCCACGAAAGCTGCCTGGGCTTGTTGGTGAAGAACTGGAGGACTTTGTAGATTTTGGAGTGGATAATTGACTGCTTGGGGTTCCATTAACTGCCAAAAGTAATAAAAGCAAACAAATGGAAGATGAATAAAAAGAAACAAACAAACCCACCTAACTCGCTTTAAAACATAATATATCTTTCTAACTAGGTGTCATTCAAATCTGTACACGAGGATCAAAAAAGACTCAACAGCATTTAGGATTAAATCATGTGACACAGTTATTCCCCCAAAACTCAGCTGGCTAGATATAGGATTAAGAAAATACTCAAATATCACATCGCTCTTCCAGAATTTTAAAAAGTCAACTCTGTGCTTTACAAGTGCAAGAGCTTCTATAATTGACATAATCTCTTTAAATTCCATAGTTTACTGTGATATAGCACAACAAAATATGGTGAGAGGAAGTGTTCATAAATAGAAACACATGGCTGTCTGTTTCTCCCTTTTCTATCACTACATCCCTTTTCAGGTGTAATATTTCACAGAATACAGTTTTTGCTGGTTTGTTTGTGTGTGTGTGTGTGTGTGTTTTGAGTACATCTAAATACTATTTTTTCAACTTAAGCTGTCTGCCTGTCAGTAGGCCAGGCTGACTGCACTGCGACTTCCAAAAGCTCCTGGTGTTCATAACCACATCTTTCTCTCATGTGTGATAATAAGGTAATTCTATTTAGCAATAGAATTAGTCCATCTTGAAATCTTTTAACTTGATTTTCATCCCGAAACCTGTTGCAGGACTACAAGTTTAGTTTTTTCTGCAAGACATATTTAGTATTTCAGCATATCTTTGAGTTTGACTTTAACAAGGGTTGCATACAAGAGCAGTAGATAAGTAACTTCAGCTTAAGTGCATTTTTAAAGAAGTAAAAGGAATTTAGAAGCAAACGTCCTTCCTGCATCTCTCTAAATATGCTACCCTTCATCACTTTGTTTTACATGAACTTCTTTAAACTGGACATGTCAGCACCTCCTTTTTTTAAGGAGTTTGCACAGATGAAAGTGAAAAGGGCTAGTAAATGCTGTTAGAAATAATTCCAAGCTGTAAAGTACATGAACAAAATATGAGATGCTTCATTAGGAGAATCTGCTTTCAAATGACCAACTATTACTACAGAAGCGAAACAATTTTTATTTCTTCACAAGTTCTTCTTTATGAAACTTACAAGTAAGTCAGCTTTTCCTGAACATAAGCATTGAGGCCTACACCCTAAGTCATCTCTAACTGTCTCTAGGCCACTGTCATCCCTTTAAGCACTAGCAGAACCACTAAACTGTACCTGTGAGTTTGGCTGGTTAACGATCTTCCCTCTTCCAAGGAAAAATATCCCATCATAAACTCACAGTATTCCAACTCTTTGCTAGTATCTTAGCTGCGATTGTGGGACAAGTGTGGTGGCACTCTGAGCCAGGGGTTTGATTAAACGACCTCCTGAGGTTCCTTCCAACTATTTTCCTTCTGAGATTATTCAACACATAGCACAGTCTGCCGAGAATCCTATTTGAAAGGGATGTCTGTAGCCATCACGGAATTGTAGTGGTTGGAAGGGACCAATTGAACTTGAACCCCCTGCAGATAGCAGTACTTTATTTTTTTAACACAGAAAACACAAGCAACCTGTATTTATTTTTAGCACTTAGCCCATTTGCTGAACTGATTGGTTGATTATTTCATGTACATGCAAATCTTACCTTTCTTAACTATTTTCTAAGTATAAGTGCTTTTGACTTTTCTTCCTTCATGTACAGCAGCCTGAATATACAGAAAAAAATCTCTGCTTTTCCTTAGATAGTACATGTTAGGTGAAAATTGAAAACCTTATGAATAACTTTCAAATTGTTAACTTTTAATATGGTCCAAAGTCACAACTTATTTGCTAATGAAAGCATGGATTACTTGTAAGAGATTTAGCATTTTAGAGCAATTCTAGTGAAACTTTGACTTGGAACTGAAGGTTGGAAGAGGTTTCTTGTTGTTCCAACCTAAGTTCTAAAACGCCAAAAGAAAAGAAAGAGAGCAAGAGGCTCAAATAAAAAGGTGTGGCACATGTTTCTGCACCTCTCGTCACCAGATCTCACCCAGATCTTAGTGTATTTTTGCACTAGCTGAATGTTTCTATTATCATACACGCGTACATTCTGCTTCTTGGAATGCTCCTCTGCTTGTAGGAAGATTATACCTTTATAAATTTAACATCGACACCATTAACAGATGTCCAACAAACAACTGTAAAGCATCATTTACATTATCTCAAAGACCCGCTTTCACAAAAACACTGGATGCATTATGGCTCTGGCTCAGTAAATGCAAGATGTGCATTTTGAACTTAAAAAAACTCACAGATGCAGAGGAAAGGGGAAATGGAGAAGAAGGAGACAAAGTAGTGATATACAGCCATAACAGTAATGGCTCACCTGGGGATTTTGCTGAAGAATAAGCACTGGAGTAGTGGCCACCCCTCTTAACTGTGCTCATACATTTGACACAAAGGAAAAAGACATTAAGGAGAAAAGTTATTAAACAGCTCTGAACATGCATGAAAGAAAGGAGGGAAAATGAAGAGAACTACACACTACATAAGAAAAAAAATGGCAAGTAAACAGAAGGATAAATACCAGACACTTATGATAAATTTTCAAATTAACCTAAGCAATGGAGGTGTCCAAGGAGAAATTAGTAAGGAAATGACAGTGCTGATTTCTTAATACTTTGCATTCACTATTGATAATGAATATATTCTATATGTATTCCATGCATATCCCATGCAATCTCACTGCAGTTAACAGGACTGCATGAAATAGAGGTCATCTGAGAAACTCACTGTTTGAAGTTTTTCGGTTAAATATACAAACTTTGCAAACAGAAGAAAAATATTCCACTTTTAAAGAATTCACAGACATATAAATGGCTTTAACCAACATCAGTTAAGCAAGATATATATTGATATGGAAATGAGAATATGGAACATGTTGCATTTTTGAATGTGGTCACAGGAGCTTACATGGTTATAATTACAGCTGAAACAGAGCATCGTATATTTATGTATTCAGTCATTTGATTTCAGGGCTACATCTCCAGGTATAAGGGAAATAAATCAATTAAGTTTTATTCTATTTAGAAAATAAATGCAGAACTAAAATAGGAAAGACAAGATTCTCCCTTCTGTTATTTGTATAAAAGACTCTGTTTGGAGCAGATGGGATTCAAACTTCTGTCAGATACACAAAGTGAACCTTACTTTGAAAATACACAGAGTATAAGCAGAAGAAAAAAAAATCTGTTAACAGGTAATTATATTCCAGAATAGCTCTTAAACTTGCTTCAAATACCAAAATGCTGTATTTTGATATGTGGTTTATATAGGAGAAAGCTTTCCAATTCAAAACATTTAAGGCTGTACTCTATAAACATCAATTCAACCACCTAGACATCTTATAGTTAAGTTTTTAAGTAAGTCAAGCTACGCTGAAACCATATCCTAAGTAAACATGAGTGCAAATTATTTGGATTTTCTTAAAATGAAACTTCTTTTGGATGTTTATTATGAAATAGAAACAATATTCCTTCCCAGGATTCAAAAATAAATGTGCATTTTATTATAAACCAGTATTAAATCTATGAGATAAACCGACAAAGCATTTTCATCAGGAAAAAAAGCACAGCACTTGTATTTCACAAAGAGTCAATAGCTTTTTCAACCAATTAAACAACTGCTAGATTGTGTTTTATGTATTTGTTTATTTACTGTATTTTATCTCTTTCCTAGGAGTTGTACCTGAGGCAGGTGATTTGCTTCGACGAGAAGGTCCTGGACTTTTGGACCCAGAATACCTCATGCCAGATGATCGGGAGTAAGATGACTTCATAACACGGCATTCTGCAAACCAAGCAGATGGAATTTCAAAAACAATTCAGTGAACCAGCTTCCCCCAAAGCCTACAGTTGCTGTTTATTATCCAGAAAAGAACATCAGTATTTTCCAAATATGCCTGCCAAACCAAATGAGACAGTCAATCTCAGAACTTAACCCACACATCATATAAATATTTTTGAGCCAAATGCTTTATGTAACATTCCACATGTCATACTTAAAGTCTTGAATTTGGCTTGTGACCATTATTCAAGTTTGTACATAGGCACAGCTGAATGAAGTCAGTCAGTGATGATGTTCCTCTGATGGCTCAGTAAATCCTGTGTGCTGCAATGGCAGCTTCATAAAGGGCAACAGCACAGCAAGCTTATTTTAGCTTCTTTTGCAAGAAACTGATGTTGCAAACAATTTTTGAAGAGGTGAAAAATGCCTATTGCTTCCAAAATGCTGAGACAACAGATTACTGTCATTTACCATCAACTGTATATCATGGAATAAAGGACAAGCCAAATAAGAAAGGAATAAATAATCATACGTGTATTGACATTTGTGAAAAAAAATTTAATTCCTACAGTTAGCATCTATTGCAAATCTCCCCCATCTAATCATTTCTTTTTCCCTCTTATTTCTGTCCCAGTTATTAATCACTGTGATGTCAATGCCATGACTGTGGTATCACATCATCATCAAAAATGAAATGCAGAGCTGTTAAGCCCAAGCCATGATCCACTCTGTACTGAAATTGCTTTTATCTATTAAGAACTCCAAAAGTGTTATAGAAGGCAAGGATCATTGATGGTGAAGAGACCAAGAGAGAAAAAAAAAAAAAAAAAAAGAAAAGTCAGTTGCTAGTTTCTCAGTAAGGAAATAAGCTTAGTTAGTCTGTGTGTGTTAGAATGGGAAAAGCAAACTTTTAACCGTGAAATCTACAAACGAATTTATATTTTTGTCCAGACCACAATTTGTAATGTGATCCAGTCGTGTTCTCCTATGCCTGCACAAGAATACATCTGGATGTCAGCTAGTTTCAAATAGTATATAAAAAATACCATTTATTTGAATCAAAATACTCAGGTAGTGCTGGAGGAGCAGCACGTTGGCAGTAACAGTAGAATGGGAGAGAGCTGAATTTGCCAATGCATTCAAGTGTTCAAAACGCTGTGGTTAAACATATAACTATACTACTTAATATAATAGAAGATTTTGTAATGAAATTACAGTGTTTATAACAATCAGAAAAAACAGCATAAATACACAACCCAAAGCTGTCCTCAGATAATCTGATGATTCTTGCCAGGGCAATTACTGCTCCCCACAGAACTCTCACAGTATAAACATGCTGAACATTTGGTCTACAGCATTCAAGAGTGAAGTACAAATTATTTAGCAGGACAATCTGAGACATGAAATTAGCAGTTACACATACGGTTTTTCAAAACTCACATGGAAGCCATCTTGTAGTTTACAGTTGTCAAAAGAAGATGTTTATAACTGGTTTTAGAAACATCAGAAAGGTGAGTGAACCTTTTAAAATGCAATGCTGTTTTCCAGATATCTTTAGGGAAAGGGTTTGTTTCCCAAGAAAATAGATCATGTTTGTTGGTGCATTTTGACTGATACATAGAATACAGATAATGGGTTGGGAAAATGGTTTAATCTATAGGAAAATATATTCCAACACATATTTTCCTACATCACACAGCTCTTGGGGATTGAGCAGAAGTTAGGGAAGGAGATCTCAATGACTTTGACTGTTTCTAGGAGGTCTTACCACTGTGATCCAAAACGAAGTCATCCTGAGCGTAGCGATATTTTTCAGGTCCGCATGCAATGAAGACATCATCATCTCCAAAGAAGTCCTGCAAGCATGTCACCTTAACAGCAAAACATACAGAGTAAAATAAACAAGTGTAGCATTTTTGAATGCTAAATGTTCAGTTAGTCAGCAACGCTTCATAAGTTTGTGCACTCCTTTTTACTGTAATATTCTTTTCCAGTAACAGTCTTTGTAGTTCTTAAACACTTCAGCATTTCCTCGTGTGCTGGCTAACTCACAGTCAAGAATGTAAATACTACTGCCCCTTACCTCCAGGACAACCTTATCTTACATGTATACCTGTACTTTTGCCTATATGTGCATGGTGATGGCTGTTGTAGTAGGCGACAGATGGCTTTGACCAAAACAGCTAGAAACCCTACTGGTAGCACTAAAGCTTCTGGTATTCTGATGGCTTGTGGGAAAACTCCGTTAAAATTTTTGCTTTGCAGTATTTTGTTTAATGCTCTCAGGCATTTAATTTTCATCTTTAAATGTCATGTCAGACCAAACCAAACCACTAATTGTCTCTTTTATTACAAGGCATTGAAGAAGGAATAAAATAACACAGGGTTCCTTCCATGCCCTTTACAGCTCATTCTGTTTTTAATTGTCACAGTAATAATGTTACAGTCTAATTCAAGAAGGATGAGGCTTTCAAAAGGATGAATGGTTTAAATCTTCTTTTAAGGGAACAAAACCAAAGATCACAGAAAAAAATGAAAATAAAAAACAACCAACCCTCTAGAAGCCTGTTTGTGTAGGAGTAAATATCTACTTTAGAACAAATTAAAACCAATAATGCCACAAAATAAATCCCACTGAACTCCTTTCAACTCACTCTAAAAAAAAAAAAAAAGAAAGAAGAGATTACAGGTAGCAAGATAATTCTTAAAACTAATCTGATCAACATTTTCCAGTGTAATTGCTTTACATCCTCTCCTCCTCCCAACCTTCCCCCGCCCTTTATTTTTAACATTCTTTTTTAACATTGCATACCCTGAATGAGAATTGGGAATAAAAGATAGGCAGAAGCTAGGAAAGACAGAACTATTTGGTAAAACCATTTAATTAACCAGGTAAAACAAATAACTGCCTGTAGAGAAATGGGCGTTTCTCTCCTTTCCAGCTACCTGTCAGAACCGTTTGCATATTTTACCCAGGGTGATAATGGCAAATGCTGGCAGATCTAGAGGGAGGGCTTACTGCTGCCTGCAGCAGGCAGCGCTCAGAATACCAATGACCCTGTGAGCTCTGCAAGAAGGGACCGGGCGGCCAGAAGCAGCACAGTTGTCATGGCAGCTCACCCAGAACAGCAGCAGGTGCCCCTCCAGCACTGTCCTCACGCTGTGCCATTTGCAGTATCGAGTATTTCTTTCGCTGCATTAGGGAGACAAAGGATTCCAGCCACTAACAAAATCCTTTTATTTTTATCTTATTGTCTCGACACCAATCTAGTCACATTGCCCAGGGACATTTTAAGCTGCACTTGAAATTGCTACCAAAGAGGCAGTAACAACTTGATTCAAAAGGCTGTACAAATTTAAGAGTTTTGCTAACATGGCACGTGTTTCCCCGTACTTAATAACCCCCTCTACTAATATCTGGACTTTGCCATTTCCAGAGATTGCAGAATTTTTTCTTCCTTTTGACAGGAGCATCACCAAACAGAGCATTAGAAAAAGAAAAAAAAAAAAAAAAAAGACCAAACATCCTTCCCACCTGCAAGGAGTAGGATGGCAGAGAACTCAACAGCCAATCCAAACCCACCATTATAAGAAAAGCTTTGAGAAAGCATTCAGAATGATCATCCTGGATGCACTACTGGAAGCAGAGAGAAGCACTCCATGAAGCACAAGCTCACATCCAAAGTTCCAAAGTACAGGCTATTCCCACAGGCTTTGCGCACCCATCACTTGTTTGCTAGTGCCTCCAGTGCCCTCATAGTGCTGATTAGAGCAGGTTACACTTAAATGCTGTGCTGAAATGAATCCTGTTCTGACAGAAAGCTTCTCCTTCCCTTCTTAGCACATCCAGAGTAATATCCAAGCTGTAAGTTGGAGAGGACAGAATAATGGGTCTAATGTCAGTGGGAAATACATGGAGATGCATGATTCTATGTGTGGTATTATCCTTTCGCTGTTTATAGAGCAGTTCTATACGCCAATGAATTACAAAGATCTGTGCACAAAAGATGACAGGAGTACCCTTGGAAGTGCACCTTAAAACCTTTTCTAAATGGTCATTGTGGTAAGGAGTAAACGATTTTTTTTAAAAAAGGTTTTTATTTCCATAGATGTTTTTCCATGGACTTATTTGTAGTTTCCCCAGTCAAGAACACATAGTAGAAACTGCCAACTTAAGTACCATCTATCTTTTTTTTTTTATTCCTGGATATTCATAAAGAAATGGCATATATTTCCATGGGAGAAATAATGTTACACCAGTAAGATTCAAGCCATGACAGAGCATCCAGTGTGTCTTTGTGATGGCACACTGAGCCAGAAGGACAAGTAATGGCCAGGAAGCAATGACTGGCAACCAGAGTGCAAGACCCAGCCAACAGTGCTGCTGCTGGCGTAGCAAAACTGGACATAAAGCATAACAATATTTGACCTCTTCATCCACAGACCATGACAGTGCTGTTTTTACTTTATCTGTGCCGACTAACAGTGCAACAGCTCACAAAAAATAAGATACTCTTAAAATATCCAATTATCCCAAACACAGCTATGTGGAATAAAAAGAAACTCACACACTGAAGTAAATAGCACTGTGTTCTTTAACTATTTATTATCTTTAACTAGTTTCAAGATCAAGCTCTAGTAAAAAAAAAAACCAAACCAAAACAAACAAAAAAAAAAAAAAACAAAGTCAAGCTTTTAACAAATGCACTTGTGATGTATCTTTGAAACACAGACAGCCTGACCTGGTGACAAATTAGAACAAACAAACAAACCAAAAAACCAACCACAGAGCAGATCAGTATCAATACCCTCCAGCCAAGAGTTCACTGAATAAATTGGTATTTATTCCAGCTGCACAGCTATGTTTCATTCTAAACGTAGAATGATGAGCTGTAAAGACAAATGGTTTGGTTCAATTTAGCATGGCTGATTCAATTTAAGTAACAGCAACAGGACTGTTCAGTGCCTGCAGAGCCACACCCTGCATCTGGGGAAATCTGCTCTGTATGACAAAATCCCCACATTGGATGGAAATTGAACTACAACATCCAGACTGGAAAAGATAGACAAGATTATTTTTACGTCTTTTTAAACAATAAAGGAAAAAAAATTGTACTTACTGACTTCAGGAAAACAGGATATGGTGTAAATATTTGAAAAAGGAAGTGCATATCATATGAGGCAAAAGAAAAACAAAGAGAAGCAGCATGCCTAGTAAAAGCTGGATTTATGGATATGTTTTCAGCTCAGCAGCAGTGACAGGCATTAAATGCTGAAGCTCTTGAAGAAATACAATGTGTTGTTTTTTGTTTTTTTGTTGTTTGTTTTTTTTTCCCAGGAGCTGCTACCAAAAAACATAATAACATATTAAATGTCAGCGTGACAAAACTTGATATAGCCTCCAGGCTGCTACCTCCAATCTGACAGGTCTTCACTTCTCTGCTGAGATATGCTACTCCTCTTTGACTGGGCCAGATCACAGCTATGCTGTCATTACAGTTTTGCCCTTTGCATCAACTTTTCTTTATGAGTAAGCAAAAGTAAAATATGTGTCTATTTTGCCACACAAGCTAGCTTTGTAATCATCATTTTTGTTTCCCTTTTTCGAACAGTTAGCACTGCCATAGTTCAAGGGTTTGTGTGTGTCCTAAAGAGCAAAGTACAAGTAAAGCAGTCCTGCTGAAATAGGATGGTTGTCCATTTTCTATTTCAGTTCCATCACCAGCAAGGGCAGACTTAACTTTCAAAAGGAAGAACTTCCTCTGAGCATCCTCAGGAGCTCAAAAAGGAAGGTGAAAAGGGCAATTCCACCCCTTCCAACTGAGCGCTGTGATTTTAACACGTTCTTACCTTGGAATTTCCCCTGTGTCTCTGCACTGCCACAGACCAATGTGACCAAGCCAAAAGGGATGGATGTGTTTAACCATTATTCTTAACTACTTATTAAATCATCAGTGTCCTTCACTACTGAAACCGAGACCAGAACAAAAGATGTTCAGCACTAGCTTATTTGCCTGTTTATACTGAAACACATTTCCTGACACGTCTCCACTAAACTGAGAGAGAACAGCCAAATCAGTAGCCAGGATACATCCTGGAAGAAGACATGTACAAAGAAAAGTCAGAAACCAGTGAATCCTTGATATACCCTTCTTTAAAAAAAAGAAAAAATTGCTGTAATTGCCAGTATTCTTTTTAATTAACAACATGTTCACTTGGCAGAAATTACAGTGCCAAGGGCAACCATGCTAAGGGAATTAGAAACAGGTGAAAAATAAACTGTGCAAGAGCCAGGTAAGCATGGAAGCCCACATTAGAGTACACAAGAACAGCAACAAAAACACTGCTAGACTGATCTGGAATCTAAGGTAGAATAATAAAATTCTTGCTGGGGTAGAGAAGAAGTACTTGCTATCTTTGAGGCTTAACTAGGTCATGCAGGAAGAAAGCAAAACTAACAACTGTTACAAAATGAAAAAGGTCATTACCTGATTTGTCATATGCCTGTGCATGTCGGTGACTTTGAGACCAGCAAATTTAGTTTGCAACTTATTTTCCTTTATAATCTCCTATATTTCCGTACAAAATAAAGAATATTTTAATGGCATTGTCTAATTGTCTTTTCTTTCATTAAGTTCAATAAACAGCAAGAAAAGAATTATGTTTCTTGAATGCACATGTATTAAAAAAATCTGTATATATTTGATTTTTGTTGGGTTAAGACAGCTTGTTTCCGTACTCAGGAAAAGTGGGGGGGGGGGAAAAAGGAAAATTACAACATAGACTGCAAGAAAGAAGAATAATGTTCCTAGGCCAGCTTCCTAAGTGACTATTTAATCATGGACTGTGTCACATTCTTAGAGTCATAATCAGAAAATGAACCTTCTTTCACAGATACCCTGTGATGAGGAACAGCAGTGAAAATGAAGGAGACAAAATCCTTCTGTCCTACAGGGAATCTGAAGAGTAAGAAAGAAAACAAATGTTAAGTATTCGCCTGCTGCCTTGTAAATGGAAAAAGTTTGGCAGTAAGCCCAGGAAACGCCTAATACAGTATGACATTGCAGAAAGACTGCATGAACAGACTGGTCGGGGCACCGGAGCTCCTGCAGCTATGTGGAACAGATGACAGAATACAGCACATGCCACATTTTAGTTTAATTTTAAATCCAAGCAGGTTTTTGCATCTATTTTTCAGAATCTCTAGAGTTTTATTCAGAAAATGAGTACATGTGGAAATGGGAGACTGCAGTTGGGTGCATTTCAAACAGACAGATCAGCTTCACTGCAGCGGAAATGACTGCCAGAAAAATAAGCTCTAGAAATATGCACAAAATGTGTTCCTATCATGTATCTTCCAGTACTGTGGGACTTCTTGGCAAGGCCTGCTCGCTTGTCTTCCAAAGGGAAGACCTGACCTCTTTCTGCAAAACAGTATTTCAAATATTGCACTAATTACATGCAGCCATTTAGATATAGGAACAATTGCAGTTGAAAGGGACTAAAATTCTATAAATTCTGAATAATTTTCACTCATACCATACAAAACAAGTCATCATTCTCTGTAACAAAAAATACCCTGGAACTACCTTTTTCCTAGTGTTATCCACTACTTTCAAAAGGTTTTGATTGTTTCAGTGTATTATATAACAGTGAAGTTCAGAATTGCACTTCTCAATTCAGAGAGTTACGCAAACAACACCTGTACTAAACATGGAAATAATTGGAAACTGGAAGCAGAATTAACTACTGTTAAACTCATGACCATTGTCCAGCCTGTCTGAAGAGGAAAACACATTTTCAGTTACCAGAATTATATCTTTGCCCATGGAGGAATTAATCACAGCAGCTCAAGTAAGTCAGCATAACGGATTCTTTCCTTTAGTGGCACAACTGGGTAGACTAATGCAGAACCAAAAATAGCACCTGACTTCATACAGCTAACCTTCCATCTTAGTCCTGAGTAGCTAGTCTAAAAATAAAAGCTACTTGTATTAAGAAAGAATTTTAAAAGAAAAAGCAGACCTAAGAACAGACAGCTGGCTCAGTTCAGTAAAATATTATGGATTCAATGACACAAATACAGTTAAATTATAAACTGTATAGTTTTTTTTCTACTAGTTCCTCTGCACTACTGAAGAAATAAGTGCCTTTAGCTAGAATCACCTTACTTGACAAACGTGGAAATCATGTACTGTGCATTACAAAGGATTTAGAAAAATGAAATTCACTCTCATTTCTTAGATTTTTTGGATGAGAAGAGCTGCTGGGGCACACAACTATAATCCACTGCAATCCCAGGCTTCCACTGTTTGCGAGCAGACACTGTCTTCAGGTCCTACAGTCAACCACAGTGAAACTCAACCATTTTATTTTGCACAGAACTGAGTGAGAGCTGCTATGACTTGCAGCACCTCTCTGGCATTTCTCATGGTGTTCCTATCACAGCTGCCAACACGTGGAATTAATCGAGGTTCAGCTCAGTCTGCCTGAATCTGAGCTACAGCACTACATGACTTTGCTCTTTGCTCTGTTCTGGTTTAAAGAGGCTGGCATCAAGCTGCTCAGTTTGGCTCAGAAAACACCTGTTGCTGCTTCTGATGGAAACACCTAAGCATTACACCTAAGATTCAGGAGTCCTCAGGTTATAGTTTTTTCATTACTTTTACAAGGATTAATTTGCTAAACAGAAAAGGAAAAAAAGAAAAAGAAAGAAAAAAAAAAAAAACCTTGTAACTTCCCTCCTTTTCCTTTCCCTAAAAAAATAACAACAAAACAACCTCCTAACCAAGACTAAGTAGTCATAAGACAGTCTCATAAAGAGCTGAAAAGTATATCTGCAAGTGCTTTTCAGATTATTCCATAACTAGATAAAAATCTGAGTTTGGAGATGGTGGTACATTGTTGTACTTCTGGGGAATTTTACAGGTGTAAAATATCAGGCTGAAACATGCTCAGTGTTTGAAAAGGAATTCAAAGGCATAATTAATATCCATATAGGCATAGTTTACGTTTCTGAAAAATAATGCCTTTAAATAATCTAAAATAGAAGTAAGTTTACAAAAGACAAACTTGTTTCATAAATAGGATTGACAATCAGTTGGTTTTTCTCCCTCTCAGATTTCTCCTTAGAGAAAGAATTAATAGGATTCTATACAGCATAACCACGGTACCCTCATACACACTTAAAATAATAAATGAGTGAAACAAATACTAAAATGCAGGTACACTAATTTATCCATATGGACAGAGGTGTACACAATGTTGATAAACCTTAAATTCCAGTGATGACTCAGAGGAAACCATCACTCACAGCTTTCCCTTCCCTTCCCTCTTTCCCCCTGCTTGAACATCTTCCAATTCAATTACCAGCAGTGGTAATGGAAATCTGTAGTGCAAGCAGTTATCAGTGTGAGGGAAAGAAATGCAACAATTTCAAAAAGTATACTGATATATACAAATATACCAATATGCTTTCCACAAATATAAATCTGCATGCAATTTCTAAATGGGATTCTGCTCAAAATCCAAGGTAGCTGTGCACTAGCATAAAGCTTTGCATGAGGCAAAATATCAGCATTCTGGGTCCCACCAGCAGCAGCTGAGACTGGGCTGCTTCCAGTTCACTGCTGTTTGTATCACAGCCAGCTTGAAGTCATGCTGCAATTGCACCTCTTCTCTATAAAGTGATCCTTCTGGAACTGAAATGTATTTTAAGTTCACACTCGCTCCGTGCAGAAGGGAGGTGTCTAGCACCACACCAATGCACAGCTTGCATCTGGGTGTGCGCAGAAATGCACATCACACACTAGAGTCACCTTGCAATACCTTGGTATTAAAGGAGTGTACGCTGTCTCAAAAGCACAATCATACTTTGCAACCAGCAACAGTGCCAGGAAGTGCTGTTTAGCAGCACATCAGAAACAGATACTGCATCTGCACTGAAGAGAAATTACATAAGTAACACTGTGTCAAGGCTGTCATTACCACCTACTTCTTATAATGCATACTACAACATGACACTAACACTGTTCCTACAGTTTTCAGCAGTCAGGTCAAGATTTTATTCCTTTCGCCTCCAAAAGGTAAGCAGCATTCCAATTTAAGAAGCATATAACTTTATTAATATTTTTCCTTTCTGCTAACTTCAATTACATGCATGGTTCATTTTATCAGTTGTCTGATCCCGAAAGAGCATTAAAATAAATGATTTTCTCTTTTGACTAATATTTTGCTTAAATTTCATCATAAAATTCTTCCTGTGGCCGTGAGTATCCAATGCTCTGGAAAAACAGATATGCTTCTTCAGTGATGATTTCTGACATTCCCTTCAAATGCTGAAATAGTACCACAGTCCTGAAATAATATAGACCATAAAAGGGGAAAGCAGGCACTTACACAAAGACACGTCAGGATACTATCACTGAATCTCATATATGAGTTATGTGTGGTACATACTTGTTACTATAGATTCACTTTTCACTCTTTCCCCTCTTGCAATTCCTCCCACTAAGAGAATTTTTGTACACACTGGATTTCTGGTTTGAATTTCAACCACTCCTACACTTGTTTACAGAAGTATTAGCCTTAATCCATTTAGTTGCTATTACTAAAGCAGTATAGTTCTGCCACTACTCCTTCATTTGGAGGTTGCTGCTGTCCTTATTTCTACTCTCAAGGTCCGAAGCTTTCGTAGATGTTAGCCAGTGCTTAAAGAGCTTCCTAAGCAGCTTCTGGGAACATATGTTGTTTTTACTAGCTCTGGGTAGAGTTTCACTGTGTGTGCCAATCAGGTCTCTGTGAGGCCATGCCAGTGATTGACTGATTTAGTATTCAAAATTAGAACACAAGCCCAGCTACTTTTGGCAAATTCACTGCAGAAGTCCTAATTCTTATCTACATGAGCATATCTGATCATAGTTAATTGATTTTACTTATCCTGACATTTTCCATACTGGCACATTAAAATGGGCTGGCAGTTAACTGTCTGACTTGCAAAGCAATCCCAAAGAAGCAACTCTCACAGAAGCTGCCTTAACAAAGATATCTAGCAACACAGTTTGTATTGATACAAGCAGTCTTATTTGCCATTAACAAGTCCTTTTTAATTTAACTGCAAATGGAAGGTCTCAAGAAGAAGAGGCAAGATGGCTCATTTATTCCCAAAATAAAGGCACAATCCTAAAAGTTTTCAAGAAAGCACATATGGATCAGTGGAGTGTTTCTTTTCTTTTCTTTTCTTTTCTTGTGACTCCAGAAATATTTCTGGTGGAGATGCAGACACCTGATAAGGGAATTCAAAATGATCACATATTACTTTACTATTCCTAGTTAGATTTGTACAAACCATCTGCTTTCCGTGAACACCATGTTGAAAGTGCTGATTCAAGCACTGTACGGAAAAGCCAACTGCTGCTCTTCAGAAATCCATGGTTCATACTCCATCTGCAAAGTATTCCACGCATGTTTTCCTGCCAGGTTTTTCTTTTGTTGGAAGAGTAATATAGCAGTACTTTTTAGCTCTAAAACTCTCTACTTACTAGTCTAAACAATCCTTTGAAAATTGTTTGAATTTCAAAGGATTGATTTGAAACAATCAAATCAATTGATTGTTTGATTTGAGATTTTGATGTGAGAATTCAGTCTTTAAAATAGGTGGATATGTGTTCATGAATGTTGAGATTATAAGTACAGCTTAATATATAAGAACTAGCAACCAGATTTAACCATCAAATAATCTACTTCATTTGGGTGTCAGAGGTGTATAAACTGCTTAAATTATACTTCCTATGAATATATATATATATTACACGTTTTGTTGTTTTGAGGGTACAGATTCATAAAACATTTGTACATGTATTTTACAAAATACACAGACAAACTCAATTATATGTTTATAATAACAATTGATAAAGGTCACTTTCTCACTGAATCCAAGATTTTCCATTTCACAGAAAACCTACACTTTCTATTATAGTAAATGATAGTTAAAAGTGAGCTTTTATAGAGTAAGACTTTAACTTGTTTTCTGACAGCTGAGGACAGTTTGCAGACGAGGATCTCTTACAAACATCTAGGAATCATCCACTCATTATCTAGCCCGTAGCTAAAAATATTTTAAAGTAGGCTAGTTAAGCTAAAAATGACTCAAGAGTATGAGAGTGGATGAATCATTTAAAACATTTTGAGATGAATTATATTTAGATATATAAAAAACTAAGGAAAAAAAGTAACGAAGAGCATCTGACTTCAGATTCACCCCTAGCAAAGTAGTTTACACAGGACAAATTAATATCTCATTGCACACCTGCTAAGGCTTTTTTAGTTCAACTCGAAGTCACTTTGAACTGCACAGAGCACTTTTTTTCTTAAAGCAAACAAGGGAATGTTCCAATTCTTATCCTGTGTACCACTGTCCTAACAAGGATTCATGGTAGAGTCTGAATGTGAAAACATCGGACTCCAGCTTTCCTTCCCTGGTTTCCTGATATTTACAGTAACAAAGACTGTAAGCTCAGAGCAGTGCACAGCGATACTTGTTTTTACCAGGAAACAAAACAGTCACTGGGTTTTGGGACAAGATGGAAACATAGAGACTACTACTTTGGAAAAGTTTTGGGAAAAAGATTCCAGTTGAGAGTTAGATCCACTTTTGTACTCTATTGTGTAATCAAGTCCGAGGCATATTTTTCCTTTAATGCAGATGCGATTTCAAGAGGCTCTCGCCAATAAACTCTGCCATATGGACATCTCTTCTCTTCCCTTAAAAGAGATGATTCTGAAAAACAAAATGCTATGCAAACATCCAGGTGATGAATACTCCTGGTGACAGGAGTATCTTCATGAAAGGAAGTTTTAGTGTTGGTATTACTGGTAGTATTTATTATTTTATTATTATTAGTCAAGAATCCTTATTTGAAGCAGATGGATAGACTGCAGTCTTCCATTTCACACAAGTGTTTAAGCACTATTGGGCTTGCTCTCACCTTCCAAGAGATGAAGAAGAGTCATGTCGGATGTTACACAAGAATTTTCCCTGCAGTGTGAGCCAGAATTACGGATCTCAGAGGCTGAGCTACTAGTATCTCTGGAGTCACTGTCTTCATTCTGGAAGCCTACTGTGTTTTAAGTTCATAAAAACAATGGCAGTGGTCTTTTTTTTTTTTTTTTTTGCTGCTAATACCTGAGCAGAGTTTTCCGTAGCTCACAATTCTTGATGTAAGGAACGTATTGTAATAATGTGGACTAAGGAGAACTAGAACAAATGAAGTATGTTTGTGCAACACTGTACTCTGGCTGTTCTCTCAGCAATCAGAGGTAGCTCTATAAAATTCCTGAAAACTGTGAGTCCATTTTTTATTTCAGTAACAACTACAGGAGTGAATAATGAAAAAATCCTCATCCTAATATTTCAGATGTTCAGTTCAATTTTAAAAGACACAAGGATAAAACTGAAAGTCAAATTTATAAAGTGGATCAAGGTTCTACTTGTTCTCATTAGAAAACTACATTCATTAAATTAGGTCATCAGAGATTGAAGGGTTTAAGTGTCTGTGATCTGGACATATTGATTCTGCTTGGCTAATCATATTTTTATAGCTTTACAACAAGAGGTGTTTTATTTTGTTTTATATATTTTTCTTCTTTTTCTAAGGACTTGGAAAAAGAATTCTTGAAGGTTTCAGGTGAGATTAAGAAAGGAGCTAAATTAATCATTTTTAGAGGTACAAAATATGCCAGTGCTTCTGATAATTTTCAGTTTGTGTTTTTTGATTTGTATTGGAAAAAAACTGGATTCAGATACACCTTTTAAGTTGCATTAGCAGATGTGTAATATCAATCATACTCATCCTTTGTTACATAGGTATTCAGTAAGACTAAAAACTTATTAAAAAAAAAAAAACAAAGAAAGACTTAATTGTTCATGTACCTTGTCTACCTAACATCTGCACATCCCTTCATGCAGCTTTTATCATGAAAATTTTCCCACAATATTGTGACTATGGCACACTCGTACTATTAGCATTCATTTTATATCTCCTAGTCATTAAAATATACATCTTCCAAAAACAGTTAAAATAGGCTAATCTACTGTGACGGCAAATAAAGTTCTAAACCAGATGCTCCTGGAATAAAATTTTTATCTCATAAAATGTGCAAACAAGTCATCAGATTTACTTTGGAAACTGCAGCTAAGAACCTGTAATTTACAAGAAGCAGTATTAAACATCCTTATTCGCTCATTTACTATAATAGCTTCCTAAATTTTGTATGTTCAGTAGCAAATAGTTTGTTTGGGTATTGTAGTGGACATGCTAAGTCATGGCTTGAACCAACGATTAAGCACCAGGTGAGAAGTCATGGCCAACCAAAAGGAGCTCAGGTGCATGCAGTGGATCCTAGCTCCACCCCTTCCCAGACCTCATTTAAGGGTTGGCAGTGCAAGCAAAGGTGTTTTGTTGGAGATTTCTGCTCGCCTCTGGCCCTTGTAAAGGTAAGCAGTTTTTCTTGCTTTGTTTCTTTGTCCATAGCTCAGCTAACAAGACATTTGGGTTTGTCCTTGTTTGCTACACCCAAAGACTTTGTCACGCTGCTGTTATTGCTGTACTTTCCATCATATTATAGTGTTACTATTATAAATATGAAATATTCTTAGTTGAGTATTTCAGAAGATGAACATGGGAAAAGATGTCCAAGAGAAATATTCTGAAATAAATGAAAGTGGTTTTTTTTTTTTAAAACCCAACACAAATCTAGAGGAAGGCTTCTAATTAGAGTAGTGATTGTAGGCCCTTCAGATCCAAAAAAATTTTTAACACCACCCTTGACCATTTCCCAGCGTGGTTTTTTCAATAGTTCATGTTAGGAGACTATGATGAGGTTCTCAGTCCTGAAATGAAGAACAAATTCCTTTTAGCAAAGACTCCTGGGACCAAAGGAAGTAAATCCTCTGTTTACATGAATGGCCTCTTTGATGCTTAAACTGCATAGGATTTTACTGTTTCCATGTGAAAACAAAAAAATAAGCACAGCCACAATGGTACGTTATGAACCAGATTCCATCAGTTGTTCATCTTCTTACTCTTATTGCTATATAATTCCTATGCTTGTAGTACTGTTTTTTTTGTATTTATGCTTTAAGTAATATTTTTATGTTTTATGTGATTATTTTGAGTTTGCAAGTATCCAGTAACACAAATGTTACAAATGCTCTAATGGATTTACACAGTCTATTGTGTCAGAGCTTTCATGGATATCAGCAAGAGACAGATAAACTTGCCTGCATGAGCTCTAGAGCTTTGGGGACAGTTAATTGTAGCAGGGAACTTGTTAGCACTATGCTTCTTCATATACTCCTATCAAATATCAAGTCAGATGTGGTATGCAGGTGTTATCTAGTTTCTCCTGAGTCACATGTCAGGTATACCAGTGTTCTCTTTGCTCACAAAGCTAGAGCATCACATGGTTTTGAAAGCTGTCTAGGAGAAGTCTGTCCACAGTGGAAGTCTTACGTCACAGCCTGAGGCAGCGATTGAGCACCTGGTGGGAGGGCAGGGCCAGCCCAGGGGAGCACAGGTGCGTACAGTGTACCTGAGTGACTGGGAGGGTTGGAGCTAGGATTCACCCCTTTTCAGATCTCATTTAAGGGCTGGCAGTGGAGGCAAGGGTATCTTGCTGGAGATAGCTGTGCACCTGAGGCCTTCCAAGGATAAGCAGATTTCTTTTCTTTACGTTTGTGTCCACAGCTGCTGCATTTGGGCTTAACCTCATTAGGGCCTTGCTACCCTGCTATCACTGCCGTGCTTTCCATTACACTACAGTGTTACACCATCTAAAGTTATGTGGCAATGCGAGGGGCAAGAACTGCATGAGCACTCGTGATTGCTCTTTTCTGTAATCCATGAAGTCACGAAGTTCTAGTGACTGCAAAGTAGTCTTTAGTCTGTTACAGGTGTTGAAGGTGGATTTGTGGCAAGCAGTATAAAGGATAAAGACATAGCGGATGTTCTTGGGAAACATTCTGGACATAAAACATATGAGATTGCCAACTCCAATATAGCAACTGAACATTCTCAGTCAGGATGTCCCTTCTGGTTCTAGACCTGAAAAGGTTGTTTAATTCTTATTTCTGAAGTGATTATATGGAGGATTGTTATTAAGAGCTTCCTTTAAATGTACTTAGACTGGACTGTTATTCCCAGGTGTAGCATGGCTGCATGTAACATGACAACTGCCCCAGATACTGGGGAGCTCCAGTAACAACACATTCAGGATCCTTAAATTTATAGTAGTTTGTTAGAAGCACAACTTATAATTAGCTTATTTTAACATTTTTAGTGTTACTGATTCAGTCGACTTAAGAGACTGACAATCTGATTACAGCCAACCAAGCAGCAGCTAGTATAACAAATCCATCAACATGACAACCTGAAAGACGCATCTCAGAACTAGGAAGTCTGTTCACAGGTTAATACTAAGAAGAACAGAGAAAACTCAATCTTGAATCTCTTTCAGATATGGTTGCAATGTAAGGTGTTGCAGACTTCTTATGTTTGTGTCTTTAGACTTGATAATCCAGGATCTTGATAATCCTGAAGTAAAAAAGGGATAATTTAGCTATGGGAAAAGAGTTCAACATCTCCAAGTGACAATGGACCTGTGACACAAATTCTAATCTAGCATATGACAGCTGCAGAATGAATTCAAAAGATTTTTTTTAAACCAGACTAATTATCTGTTAATGGCCAGGCTCAGCAGGACACAACAAATTCCCAAGGTTTAGTTTCCAAGTCATGTGATTTCATCTTAGCGTGGCAGATGGCAGACAATGACTGTGTACCCTTCATTTATTCTAACGTCTACACACTGAAAACCAGTATTGAAATTACTGTAATCATACATCAGCGAAGATGCAATGTTTCTGTTGGTGACACCACTGTTTTTGCAGTGATTGTCTCCCACACGGTGCAGTCTGTCATTTGTATTAAGTGCTGTCAGCTCTTGGAGTGCACAGACAAAAACTGAAAACCCAGAGAGATTTATCCTCTCTGTGGATTCAGAAAGACTCTGGCAAGTTGGATGCCAGTTTTAGCAGTACACATATGCTTGCTTTTAGTTAAAATACCAGCTTTTTTTTTTTTCCCATTCTTTAATTTAGAAGTGCTGACTTCCTATCAGGGTCTTATTATGTTTTCTTTTTAACAAATACTCTTATTTTAACATCCCTCTTAACTAATCTGATGGCTTGTTGGCAGTGTGTACTACTGATTATTTATCTAAGCCTTACCTTGCAGGAGAAGATTAAATCTGCACTCAGTGGACCCCAGCCATTACATTCTGAGTTCTGCTACACCACATCCTCCTGGAGTTGGAATTACATTTTCCCAGGGGAGGGAGGAAAGGAAGGAGATGTTATCCTTTTATCTGCTCTCTATTTTAGGTTTTTATTTCCTGAAATTAAGGATACATGGGTTCCTTTCCATAATCTCCTTTCTCCAAATAAGTTCTGAAATACCTTTGTTTCAGAAAGCCTAGTTGTTTTCCAGCCTTTGACTGTGGCTGTTTCACATGGTGTGACCTTTATTTTCTGCAAATGCAACAAAGCTAATGAGCTTTCTCAGTGTGATTGTTTACTGCCAACTTAAGATGCTCATCTTAGATGACTCATTAGATGGTCTTTTTTTTCCTTCAATACTTTCAGCATCATGATTTTGATGCTTTTATGCGAAATAGTACGGATTTTGCTTTTCAATTTGTCTCATTTTCATTTCTCCTCAGAATGGTAATGATCCTATGCACACTGTGGCAAAAGCTGTGAATACTTATTTGAGGTAAGTCCTGAATGATACACTACCTATCCGTGGCCTTTGTATGACTACATTAAATGAAATTGCTTTGGAATGACTTCCCTGACAAGATTTAGAGGTGGAAAAATGGTGTAGGAGTATTCTCAAATTTAGGGTATTTTTCAGACCTCGGAATCTATGTCAGGGCTCAGTTCATTTCAGGATAGTTTCAGATGACACTGCCTTCCATAAATAACCACAGATGGGAAAACTTCTATATCCATGGATGAAGGCCAAAATTATCTCCTCTGTTTGAGTACACAATTTCCTCCTTCCCTCTAGCAGTAAATAACCACTGATTCCACTTCTGAGCCTACCAACTGAAAGTCTGAAGAAAAAAACACAACAGCAAAAAAAAAAACCCACAAAGCTTCATCACTTCATCTTCATCACTGCATCTGTGGATGGACTCTTCTCCTGTCATACGATTTCCTCAATAACAGGGCCACTTTAATTTTTTTTCTTACATGAGTTTTATCTTATACCCAATGGACAGTCATCTCTCTTCAGTTATTCTCTGAAAGCAATTCTAGACTCTGGTATAAGACTGTCTTACCCTAAGTCATGTTTTCTTTCAAATGTGAGAAGAGGCTTGTTAGCACTGGGTTTGCTCTAACCAGTTAACCTTGTGCTATTGATTTTACTCTGGCATGCAGGTGTATATACTTAAATATTTCAGTGTTTACTGGCATTTAGATTTTTGTTCTTTTGACTCTAGCTCAACAGTTCTTCCAAAGGTGTAGACAGCCTTTAGTTACTGAAAGCAAAAATGACCTCTTCATTCATCTGATTTTTAGAGCAAATATTTATCCTCTAGATTTGATAAGCTGTAAGCCTTTAATGTCTCTTCTACTGAACACTTGTTTCAGTTTCTATTAAGACCTGCCATCTCTGATGGGTACCTTAATAGCTGCAGCTGTTCTCTTAGAATTACCTCTACAAAACAAATACAAGATTAACTTTACATATGTTAGCATCACTCTACTAAGCACTTTCAAATCTGTCACTGGTTAATACAGGAAAAAAAAAGTGAGAGAAGAGCATGATGAGTCTGTATACTTAAAATATAATATACTATCTTTAATTACCCATTTACTTTTAAGGTGTCTCTTAAGAGAAATACTATCAGAAAATCATGGAGCTTTTGGTTTGAAGAGATATGTCAATATCTTTGTGGCCCATTGAAAAAAGCTTTTGAAATAAGCTGTGTTTATCTGTGGTATGTTTTCAGTATTTTGGAAATGGGGTATAGCATAGATCCACTTTTCCAATCTGGTTTTGGACTTTCATCCATGAAACTATTTACTTCTTGGGAGTGAATATTCCATTTTCTTTTAGGTGGCAAGTAACACATGCTTCCAAGTTCTGCATGTTATTATTCTGCATGTTATATTTTTTCAAGAGTTGCTACCTGAAGCTTTGTTAGTAAGATATAAATGCTCCATTGTCAGTGGAGATATCGAAGGGTTAACTTCTCGACTGTAGAAGCTTTAGTGTGACTGTCCTTGCTTCACAGTAGGAAAGTGACATATTCCAGCAAAGAACAGAGAAGGGAAAACACAGCCAAGTAAGGAAAGCACTCTGCTCTGACAAATCTATTAGGAAAACCTCAATGTCAGGAGGACAAAAACTGGTATGGCAGAAGCTTGCATGGCCAAGTAAAAGCCTAGTTATTTTCATGGGATTTTTTTTCCTCAGAACCAATCACAAAAGTCTTGAAAAGAACTTTTTATTTTAAATGTTAGTTGCTTAATGCAAGTGAAATAATAGTTTTGTATAAATGCAGATTGAGGAAATTCTGTACTTGAGATTACACAGTGTTAATGCTCCAAATTACTTCATCTATTTATTACACATCTGATGGTAAAAAGAAATCCTTCCAAGTATTGTAACGTCTTATGGTTTAAAGCTAGATAGTCTATTTTCATACAAAGTATTAAAAAAAAAAATACCATGAATGTTGCTGTGTTATGATTATCAGGCCTTCCTGTAGCAAAAGATTAATGAAGTCAGATGAGCACTCAAAACTTGTAGACACCATTTCCATTGTACTGTTCAAAATTAAAAGAGATTCCTTTGTAGATGACTGGTTTACATGATCGTTTGTCACTAGTCATGCTATATACATCAATAGAGAACAAAATTATCCCATAGTTAATAAGAACCATAAGTTCTGTAATCAAAGGACACAATTTTAACACGTGTTTAAACTCTTGAGTGTCAGCATTGATTCCATATTTCACATACAACCTAATCCTACTGCCCCTTAAAAAAGGGAAGAAAAAACAAATTGGTATTTCCTCAGTTTAAGTAAGGTGGGGGTGGGGAGGGAACCCTGAGAATTGCAAGAGCTACATTTGTAAGAACACAGCCATCTACAGAGTGATTTTTTTTTTTAATGGTTTCCTTTCAAGCTGTGCCAACAATAGGACAGACACAAAAGATCTGCCTCCCTTGCAGATTTAGAAGAATAAGCAATTACCACATTAGAGAAAATAGGCTCAGAAATTTCCACCAATTGGTAATTGGCAGCAAAGCAACTCTTTATTTGCCAAATCCCACAAAGTCCTTGGGTACCAACCTCTACATATACCAGCAATAAACAAAGAAATTCTCTTTCCCTCAGACTGGGGTCAGCCCTTTGCTTTGTCATTGTTGTTTTCCCCAAAACTGCTCTCAGCTGTCTCTATCCTCCTAGAGAAGCAGAAGGCAGTTTTTATTATCCTGGCTCTGAAGTCATAGGTCTTCCACCTGGGGCACTATATTGCATGATCCCTTAAATCACAATTGTGCTGTGGCTGTGTAAAGAAGAGCTTTGAGAAGGAGCCTAACTGGAAGAGCAGAAATCCTTTCTTCCAAATGTGCACAGTTTGAGGAGATGTAGGAAGGAGCATGCAATAAGGATATGTGCAGGATGCCATCTGCAAGTAGGAGTCTTTGCCTACCTCTGCAATAAAAGTCTCCTTACCAGGGAAGGGTGGGAGGAGAGATTCCATAGCAATGAGAAATCTTACTCTTATTTTGAAGCATTACCTATGATTAGTTGTCCTGACTGCAGACTGAAGATGCTCATTGTCCACCGTGAGTAACATTAATATGCAAGCAACATGTGTAATTTAATGTACAGCTGCAAATTGGTTAGTTTTATTGCACCCTGATGCACCACTGCAACTATCTCACAAATGCAGATTAGTGAGTTTCTACTGTGTCAGTATTTCATAGGAGGTGTGAATCCAAATTGTAGCAGTTGCCTTTCTGATTCTTATCTTTTTAAACTACTTGCCTGAGGAAGTAAAATGACTCTTACTTGGGATAGTAACAGAAGACTTCATGGGCAGAAGAAAATAATTATTGCAGAATAAATATCCTCAAAGCTATTTTACAGTGAATTAAACTAAACATGACTAAATCATATTTCAGGACTTCTAAAAAAGCAAGCACACTCTGAGAAAGGATTTTCCTATAACAAATCTCATTAAAAAAACAAACCAACCCACAACATAAGACTATTAGAAGAACTAAAGAGCATGTTATAGTGCCCTCGAATATCGTGAATCTGAATTCTCAGTTATATATTTGTCTCACTATTTAATAATAAAGAACATAAGTACTTTCCAAGCATTATAGAAAGTGTATCTGTAGCATACAGAACATAACCAGAGAGACAGACCTTACATCCAGATTATATGGAGCAGTGCACTCTTCCTGCAATAGATTATCTAGCAACTTTCAACACAAGAAGGGTGCTTCTTCAGTGGTCCATAGGACCTCTACTACTATAAAAAGGTTGAGGAAAACAAGTTCCCTGCTCTCCTTAAGTAAAATCAATACCTTTAACAGTAGCACATGCTAATGTACAGGTATGTAGTTATGCAAAAGTACCTTTTGAACGTGTAAGGATCCTAATATTTAGTCAGCAATACCATAGTCTAAGCTCCAGGTATCAAACATGATTGTTTTGCAGCCTATATTGCTCTGCATTAGTAGGTTCACAAAGCTGTCAATGTTCCATATCAGTGTCAAAGGAAGGCATCAGATGTCACAGTCCTGTTATGCAAAAGGCTGACTCCTTAACTAGACTGATCAACAGCTAATGTATTACTGACCCTTTAACCTGGAGTAGCACGATATTCTTTGGGTCACTCCTTTGTATTTCTGGCTTAGCATATAAGACCTACCGTATCATTAATATTCACAGCGTGTTTTTGCCATTTTAAAAATAAAACAAGTTACAAACATCTCCTGTGAAATACTATTTCAGATTAAATACTTGACCTTAGCAATCTCGATTACTTTTTGTTTATTAAATAGCAAACTGTAGAAGTGAAATGGAAGAGGATAGCAATGTTTCTCATATGACACTATGCAATAAACTGAAATTATGACTGTGCTTCTGAAAAGTATTTCAAACAAGCTTCCTTTCAAAAATTTCAAATACAACTGTATTACTGAAAATAAGAAGTACAACACAGTATATGAAAAAGAGCGAGTAGCAAGAACTTCAGTTATAAAAACAAACTTAGAGTAAATGATGATTATTAGATTTTCACAGCAATTTAATCTCTTACCTGCTTTCCATCCAGCGTACAAAGCCTCTTGACTACACCTGAATCTAACTTAATGGCTTCTGTGATGTCAGTCAAGACCTGTTCAAAGGAGTGAGCAGTCTTCTTGTTCAGGAGAATTCTCACAGCTTTTCGTGGTTTTACTCCACTCCTAATAACAGTCACTAGTTTGGGTTTAATGAAATCTTTACTCTCCTTCACTTCACTTTTTGTGGACGTCAGAGATGTCAGGGATCGAGTGGACCCGGTCCTTATGTTCACACACCAGTTTGGATTGACGTTCTTGGTATAATCAACTTTCCGGTATGGTTCATTGGATGCGCATACATAACTTTCACCTGAAAAGGAGATGACATTTTCTTAATTTAGGAGGTCTTGCAGCTATTTTTGTCAATTTAAAAAATAACAGATTTGTCAGAAGTAGTGATTTTCCTATATTCCAACTGCAATCCATTATAAATGAAGGTTGGTAAATGAGCCGAACTATATCCAAACAGCACTCTCAGAGTGGTTTCAGTAGGTTTCAAAAGACCTCTGGCTAAGTAATGAAACACAGGAAAGGGTAACAAGGAGTTTGAAAGTATTTTCCGTTTCTTTTGAAAGATAGCAAAATGTGAGCGTCTCAAAATCCCTGACCTGAAGTACACATCAGTGACTTTGTATCAAGGGATACACAGTTGAAATGTAGTCAATGCTTACTAGGCAAACAGCTTCTGCTGAGGCCACAGGGAGACTGAGATTACAGGAACAAAAAAAGGAAAACTGCATTTTATTCTCTTTCCTAGTTAGAAGCATGCTTTCCTGCTATCTCCTCTAAAGAAGAAAGGTAGAAGACAAACCAACAAACAAAAAACCATAAAACACTTCATTACCAGCTAGTAATTCATACCCTTACATCAAAGTACATGAAACAAGCCATGATGCAGATCTAAGGAGTCTTAATTTTCTCTTGTATGTTGGATGTTTCAATAAACAACAACATGAACTTGAAGAATCACAGAACTGTATGGGTTAGAAGAAACCTCTGGAGAATATCTAGTCCAATCTCTCTGCTAAAGCAGGTTCCCTACAGTAGGTTACACAGGAAAGCATCCAGCTGGGTTTTGAATATCTCCAGAGAAGGAGACTCCACAGCCTCTCTGGACAGCTTGTTTCAATGCTCTGTCACTCTCAAGGTGAAGAAGCGATTTTTTCTTGTGTTTATACTGAAATTTCAGTGTTCCAGTTTGTGCCTGTTGCCCCTTGTTCTGTTGCTGGGCATCAAGAGCTTGGCCCTATCCACTTGACTCCTGCCTCTGAGGTATTTATAAGCATTGGTAAGATTTCCCCTCGGTCTTCTCCAGGCTGAACCCAGGCCTCTCAGTTTTTCCTCATAAGGGAATGCTCCAGACCCCAAATCACCTCTGTGATTCTGTGCCACTCTCTTGAAGTTTCCTTTCTTTCTTGAACTGAAGAGCCCAGAACTGGACACAGTTCTTCAGATGTGGAGAGCTGATATTGCTTAGAAAATTGCAAAGTTTGTTCAGTGAGTACAATAGTAAACTCCCTTTGGACCTCTTAAGAATTACTGTGGCCTGAAGGATGTTTCTGTGCTTCTTTTCTCCCCGTGAATTACTGCTTACTAATTTACCATGCCTTTAGCCCTTTCTGAAAGATTGCTTCCTGTATTTGTAAGAAAACAGGATGAAATTAAGTTAATAAACTATTTTGTTCAGGAAAGTTTTGTAGCCAGTTCTGCATCCAGAAACGTCACGCATACGGCACTCCAATGAAGAACAAATAAACAAACAGGTACAAGTTTTCATGGATGCTACTGTCTTGCCATTCATTCCCACCATTTATCTTAATATTAGTTGATCAAAAGGTGCACAAAACAGGAACTGATATAGATAAGAAGATCTCTTCTTCCAAAAAATAAACAAAGGAAAATGAGCTGTTTTCAACCCACAGACTCCTGGAATGGAATATCCATGCAGCTGCAGGCACACTGGTGGTGGTGGGTAAACACATACACAAACAAACAAAACCAATCTACAAACTTACAGCTTAGGAAGAACTATGGTGGCTGTGCATTGCCACAGAACCATGTGCTAAGTTGCAACAGGGCTTAAGTGATCCAGTTTAATGAGACTGGTTTTGAGCAAAATGCTGGATTTGATGACCTCCAAGAGGTCCCTTCCAAACTAAATTACCTTACAGTTCTATGCAGGTGAACAGCTTATTTCAGCAGCCCGAGCCTGCACAGATATCTCCCTAGTCTGTCCTGTTAGCTTGAAATAGCTCTACATCCTTTAATGGCAGATTTGGAAAGACTACAGTTATTTTCTAAGCAATTTCTAATGAGCTCTCGAGCTCTAAACACAGAGCTGCCACATACAAACTATCTCAACGTAGTTGGTAGCTCTCGTTCACACAAATGCTGTTATTTATTAACATCATAACTGCTCAGGAGTTGTGCAGACAACAGCAGCATGCTTTTGTTTTCCTTTAAGTTACAACTTTCAATTTCGATCAACAGAGATCTATTTTTTACTTTAAAAAAGGGAGTTAACAGAAACAAACCTCTTCATATTGCTGACACAGAATCTAGGTGCAAGATGAGAATAGGATATTAGATTCTGACTGACAGTATGTATTGTGAGAGAGAAGAAAACCTCAAATCATTTTATTATTCTCCTCTCTGCAGCTTATTGTGTGATATAGAACCCTTGGGATATGTTTTTCCACTATTACATGCTGAAATTTCTGTCAGTGCACCTGGGAAGTAGCTTTGGGTTGGGGGTTGGTGGGTTATTTCTTTGGTTGTTTTTCAGCTGGGTGTGTGCATACTCACAGGCTTTTAAGACATTTAAGAATGCTACTGTTTCTTCTAAAAATAACAAACAAACAGAACTTAGTTATTATTCTGGGTCCTTAATACCAGGCATTCAACTTTGGACGGTGCCCGACATCTTGATTTCAAGTTGGTTTGTATAAGACTTCAGTAAACTTGAAACAACTTCTGGTAACAATCTTTATGTATAAATCAACCTGACAACACCCTGTGCACCGGACAGTTTTCTAAGCGCAAATGCCCCTAGTATCTCAAAGTTTTTTAATAAGTTTCAGTACATAAAGACACCTGCTACCTCAGAGTAACCTCTGAAGTACAGCCTGTGTTGACATATGTAGAAGTTAAATAAATTCTAGCAATAATTACTACAAGATACCGCAACACTCAAAATCATTGACCACATTAAGAATTATCCTTTCAAACTAGAAAAGGATGCACATCCTAGACCATTCACATTAAAACAAAAATCTGCTTTTCCCTCCCCTTGTAAAACAAACAGAAAAACCTAGAATCACAACAGAAAAAAAAAAGAACACTCAACAAATAAGCAGTTGTCATTACAATGGAAAAGCAGGAAAAGCTTTTTCCTGTGACACCCTGACTCAAAATAGCACCACATTTTCATCTCTGCAGTTACTAAGTACTGAAGAATTGAAACAGACTACAGCAAATGCTTACAACGTAAGTCAGATTTAAATTAACAAAGCTGACAACTCAGAAGCAGATCTCCAACACAAAATGTGTTATTACACACAAAGAAGTAGAGAACAACAGGTCCCTTTGCTAGATTTACCATAGAGCAGTCTCAAGAATATATTCAAACTTTGAGATCCCTTGACAGATTCTCTTCCTTATGCTATCACAGAACATGACCTAAACTACCTATCAAGTTATACTGCAACACCCTTCGAAGAGGGGAATTTGTCCTGTTACAAGACCTTCCACTCAGGGTAGACCAGAAAGGATCTTTAGCCATTTATTACAGCAGTGTAAAACCTGCTGGTTCAACCAGTTTGCTCCCTAATGATAGGAACTGGATCCAATACTCATTTACTACATATTTCTAATTATTGTTTCTTAGATGCTAGTTTTCCTCTTTAGATGAAAAGAAAAACAGTGTTTTTAATAATAAAACAAAATTAATCTCTTATAAGAATGAATTTCAAATAATTTGTTTCAGCTGCATTTAACCAAGCCTTAATGTGAAGCACAAAGTGCTCAAGCTTTCCAAAAAGTGTATCTGGCAAAACTAATTGCAGAATTTCCTATAACTGGCAGATAGAGAAATACGCTAATTACTTGAGAACAGTAGCATATAACAGATTGTTCATTAAGTGTTCGTTACATGCCTGTTTTCTTGTTCCATACAAACTAAAATTGGTAATAGAGGTTTTTACATGAGAAACAAGTTTTACCATGCCCGCAAGGCAGGCACATATGGCAAGTAAACACAAGAGAGAAAAATACATGTATTGACTTCCTTTGTTCCTAATTTAAAAGATGAAGATGTTTTTATTTTACTGAAGTTAGTTCTTAAGCTTCTAGTATTTCTATTATTTTACTATAGCCAGGACATCACTCGTAGTTCCTATGTTCTGCTGAGACTCTTGAAAATAAGCTGCTTGTTACATTCTTCATAAAGGCTGATTTTCTAGGTATTAACCATTCTAGTTATTAGTTGGCATAACAGGATATCCAATTGATTATTCACATGTATAAAATGTTTAAGGAAGAAAAAAACCTGCAGGATTAAGGTAAATCACAGCTATAAAGTTCACTACAGGCAACATTTCTAGAGAATGGTATACTTGCAAGTAAGCCTAAGAAAATCACTGTTAATTTTAGAACACTGTGATACTGTTTAAATTGTTGTTTTGGCCATCCTTCTAGGCAGAGAATGCATTATACCATACTTCTATTTGCAAGAAGCCATTTGTAAATATACTATCTCATTTTATTCTGTAGGTAGAGAAAGGTAAAAGTGTAAAGCTGCATTTGTCCACAGCTTTAACATGTGACATGATTTAAATACTTCAGATGATCTTCACATACATCCAGAAAGCCTACATTTGTAGAACACAAAATGCTGCTTGCTTGATTGCTTGCTTGCTTGCTTTCCTTCTTCCTTTCTCCCTCCCTTCCTTCCTTTCCTTCCTTTTTCCTTGTGGTTGTTTTTAAGGTGTTCTGTTGTTGTTTAAACCAGTCAAACTGAGTCCAACATTGTTAACAACGTAACAGGTAACTTTAAAGATCAAATACCATGTATCAATAAGTTTGGCTGTTTCTCTAAATGTCTTATATGAGATTTTTATGTGTCCAACCAAAATGCAGAACCTTCCTAGAGCAGAAATGCTGAGTCATGGCCTGGACCAGTGATTGAGCACCTGCTGGGAAGGCAGGGCTACCCCAGGGGAGCTCAGGTGCACGCAATGTACCTGAGTGACCAGAGGGGATGGAGCCAGGATCCATCCCTTCCCAGACATATAAGGGTTGGCAGTGGAAGTAAGGATATTTTGCTGAGGATTCCTCTGCACCTGAGGCCTTCCAATGGTAAGCAGAATTTTTCCTTTTTTGCTGTTGTTGTTTGTTTTCTTTTTTCCATGGTTGCTGTGTTTTGGCTTATCCTTACTTGATACAGCCTAGGCTTTTGCTACCTTGCTACTGTTGCTGTGCTTTCCATTGTGTTATAGTGTTACACTCCCTAAGAAAACCTTTTCTGAGACTTTGGTGTTTTCATCATGCTGTAACTTTTTAAATAATTTGTAAATCTATCAGACGTGGAAAGGTGACATAACTCCAAACACAAGCATAAGCAATACTTCATATATTTATGTTCCTGACTTAGTTAATTTTATGATCTGAAGGCTCTGTTTCTACTCAAAGCTATCTTGAAACGTTTTGAAGCTAATACACTAGTCTTAATAAACAGTGTGTCTTTGACTTACGTTAACAAGAGTCAGACAGCTCGCTATTTTTTTGACCAGACCATGAAGTACCTCACTAACACTACACAGGAATTTGCAGTTAAAGATGTGAAATAGAGACTAATGAAATAAAAGCACTATGAAGCAATATGTATGTATGTGTGAAAAAGAAAAGCAAGAATCGTAGGCACAGGTTACAGCTGGGGCTCTAAACCTAGCCAAATTCTTCAGCAGGAAGCTTCACCAGCCTGCAGAGCAGTTTTGGCAGACGCATGAAACTTCCTTATAAGCTGGCGTTATAATTTCAGTGGAACATATGTGCCATCCATCCAACATTTCACAGTGGTATCCAGAACGATCTAAAAGTGTCAGTTCTTCAAGGAAGAAATTCTGCTACCACCAAAAATTCCTCAAATGGGCCATATGCTAGCATTAAATGAATAACATCTGTTGACATTTTGAGTCACAATATAATCAACAAATTGAGTTAGTTTACTGATTCTCTGTCTTATTAACACTGGAAAAGAAAGAAAGAAAAAAAACCACCAAACAAATAGATATGAAATGTTGCCTATTAGCATGGGAACACTTCCTGCTTCTTAATAATTTACTTGTTCTGCACTAGTAATCAGGCGCACTAGTCATGAAGACCCATGTGTTGGCAGCGTGTTCAAGCACGCTGCAGGATTTCACTTCAAGAGAGCACAGACTAAACTAAATATTCACCATTCTCCCACCACAGAAAATGGATTAAAAGAATAAACAAGATTATATTGATCAGTCTGTCTGATAAATAGCCATATACCATTAGCTGTCTAGATACTGTTTAGCCTACTTAAAAACTCATCTAAGGAAAGAGTTCTTTTTGCCATCTGTGTATTCAATACTTTTAATCATGAGGAAGGTATCTTGTTTCTCAAAACAAAATCGTGTGAGTGAAGAGTTGGAACATACGTGAATTCTCCAAAATTAGCCGTAATATTCTAGGTATGCATAGGAAAAAGAAATGTATGCTTGTGGTATGAAATGCCAGGATGCACTGCTTCCAAAAATGTGGAGTTTTTGAGGAAATGCAGCTGCCCTAGACCTCAGAGCTCTTCATGCTACAAGTATTATGAACTGAAGTCTACTTCAAGGCATTTTTAAGAAGAGCAGAGAAACATGCAGACAGTGTCCTTAGATACAGAGTCTGCTAAAGAAAGATATGCAGATGTTTCCTTTAGCATTAGAGCTAAAAACAAAAATAAAGTAAAATTAAAAAGTGGCTATATTGTGTAGTGGAGAACCTAAGGAAGAAATGAAATACTGTAACGCTCAAAAATCCTGAGTCAGGATATTTGAAACCAAAGTTCCTGAACAAGCTTTTCTGGTTACGTTTTGCGAAGTGTTAACAAGCACTATTATCTTCTGAAAGTCATGTAGAGCACTGTGTTTTAATTGACACACTGAGTAACCAGGAATGATATAGCTGACACAAGCATGTCTACAGGAGGGAAAGGAAAAAAAAAAACACCACTGACACATTGTTCTCCACATTTTTCAAACACATTCCACTTTGAAGCACATAGGATCAATCAGGACTTTAGGTATACTTTGTACATCCTTTCATATCCCTCTTCTTTTTGTGGAACTCATTAACTTCAAGTGTCAGAAGTTGCTTTTCCAGTGTAGTGTGGCAGTTTTTAAAACAACTAACCTTCCAACTTAAGGACCATGACAGAGGTATTTTTGTATGCAGTGACATAAAGTTGAGTGGATTTCCAGAAGAGTGTATTTACACTGATCTAAAAATAAAACCTACCCTTTTATGAAGGATTACATTCTACTTAAGATTTTGCTTCCTTTCTTTCACAGAACTTCCTTCCTCATAAATTTTTTACAGTTCTTTCATGTCACCTCCAGTAACCCTGTATATGTTACCAGCATTCCTTGTCTAAAGCATGCGTGTTCCCCTTGCTCTGTCTAAAACAAGAATTTTAGTATATGGCTAACTGCTTCTAGCTCTCTTTTGACTTTATTTAGCCAGAAGGTGCAGGTACCAGCTTCCTACAACAATTCTTGGACTCGCAGAGCTGCTGAAGTTGGAAGGGGACCCCTGTAATATCTTCTGGTGCCAACTCCCTGATAAAGCTTTGTTAAAACCCTTAAGGAAACAGTTGAGGGATCTTGGTATAAATCCTACCAAAAATACCACCTGCACTCTCCGCAGTAAGTAAATAAATCTTCTGAAGTAGACTGCACTTCTCTCACTGAAACTAGTTTATTTGCAGTGGAGGGAATACCTTATTTTGCTGGGTAATAACAACTGTGTCAGTATTTTGCATCCATACCCCACTGCTTCAGGACTGTAAAGCTACAGTATTTGGAAAGTAAACTCAAGCATAAGTGCTTTTTATTTTTTAAATCCTTTAATTCTTCCATTTTATTGCTCTTTCTTATGCTTGTTAGAGCTTTTGACTTTAGCAAAGGAAGCTACTTGTACCTTTTGAAACAAGTTACAAATGAATTGCCTGTTTTTACCATCTACTTGCCCTGGCAAGAAAATACTTTCTTTCTAATCTAACACTGCACTCAGTAGTCACAGAAACTTAAATAGGATTTGGGCTGCTGAACTGTGGAAAGACATTGCTGCCTGAATAAAGAACCTGCTTGTAAAGTTGTGTCATGTAGTTGTGCCCAAGAATCAGGCTACCGAAGAACTAAATAACCAGCAGGTAGATCAAGCTACCAAAGTTGAGGTGGCTCAAATAGATCTGAACTGGCAAAACAAGGGTGAAATATTTCTAGTTTGGTGGGCCCGAGACAGCTCAATCCATTGAGGAAGAGATACAATGTACAAATGGGCTACAAACTGAGGGGCAGACATAACTACCTGACTGCATAGGTTACTCCTGACTGTGAAACGTCCACCCCAGTTAAACAAGACAAGAGGATGAAAACTCTCTGGGAGGAAGGGCAACTGCAAGAGTACAAATATGGAGAGGCGCGGCAGGTTGGTTATATCACCTTGCCATGAATCTGCAATGGTAAGTGTTCTGTGCTTTCTATGGTGGAGGCAAACACTGTATGGCTTGAAACATATGCAATACCCCATGCTACTGCCCAAACACCATCTTAGGTCTTGAGAATTAAGTCCTATGGTGACATGGCACTCTAGAAAGAATTGAGTCAGATAATGTGACTCACTTCAAAAAAATTCTCTTGTGAATACTTGGGCCAAAAATCCTGGCATTGAGTGTATTTATCATATCCCCTGTCATGTACCAGCTTCTGGTAAAATTGAAAGACACAATGAGTTGTTTAAAACCACGTTAAAAATCCATGTGTGGCAGAACATTTAAGCACCAGGAGAAGCATATGGCAAAAGCTACCTGGTTGATCAACACTTGAGGGCCTATCAATTGTGATGGTCCTGCCTAATCCAGCTCCCTACATACTATTGAGGGAGGTACAGTCCCCTGTGGTACATATCAAGAGCATGTTGGTAAAAGCAGTTCTGGTCTTTTCAGCTTCTGGAAAGTGAAAATATCTCTGTGGAACTGCTATTGCTCAGGGACCTGGGTCCACTTGGTGGGTGATGCAGAAAGATGGGGGTGTCCAGTGCGTACGACAAGGGGATCTGATGTTGGGGGAGTGCAGTCAGTAATTCCATGTATATATATGTGTGCGTTTAATGCATGTTAACTATCACTTGTTTATATATATAAAGCATGATGTAAAATAAGGGGTGGAATGTCATGGTTTTACCTTTTTTTTTTTTTGTTTGTTTGATATCAGTATTCCACATCATAACATCATGTATTGCACTGGGAGTTAAAAAATTCATGCTCCAGTTCCATGGACTGCTGGCAGTTTGGGGTACCTGCTTCTCAGAAGAGAATAACTATGTATCCCAGAAGACTTTGCATTTCCATTTTCCATGGAGATGGAAAGATAAAACTGCTCACAAGTACACGGCGTTCCCTTTTCCCTTTCTGCTCATCTCTGCATTTCTGTTCCCTAGATGTCTCACCTTCAGCATCAGAGTAAGGCCTTTGGTTTTGGACCCTGTCTCTTTTTATTTATTTGCCTGAATTCCAATTATATTGTATTATATTGTTATCTTGCATTCCAATACTTTATTTAGTATGGCAGCTTTCTTTCTCAGATCATTGCCTCTTTTTTTTTTTTTTAATTTGTTTTTGTGGGGCTTTTTTTTGTTGTCGTTTTTTAGACTCCTGACCCTTTCCCCTCTTCCCCATTCCCTTGCTCCTGTGGCATGTGTCTGTGAGTACAGTCATGAAACCTGGCTGAAATGGCCCATAAACTGTTGACAGCTTTTTACAATTTAGGTTACTACATGTTACTTTGTATGTAATGTGCAATAACAGTAATAATCTAATGCAGAGAGTACTTTGTTCAATGCCCGGTATGGAAACACTGATTTTTTTCCACCTCTTCCCAAAGATTTTCTTACAGGTGTTTGCTGAATACAACCATACAGACAAAACTACTGACTTTTTAAAAGGATTGCATCAATTAAGCATTGTAATTGGGGGAAAAAACAAGGGCTCTTAGCAATGGTTCCTACCTAAGGAACAACTAAGAGTCCATATCATGTAACAAATCAATATGACTTTTCCTGTGAGGAATGCAATCTGTTGCTTTCTTCTCTTAGCTTTACAGAAGACCTTAACAACCAAGATTATCCACATTTTTAACCAGCATAGCACAGGATAGCAAAGATGTCATAACCAGTATTCATGTCAAACAGAAGTTTCAATGCTAAAGGATTGCACAGTTCTTTCTACTGCTGTTGTGTTATGTTTTAGGGAAGTTACATTTCTAAACACCATTTACACCAGTTACATTTCTAAAGACCATTGAAGAATTTAGATGCTAATTAGATGCTAATTTAGATGCTATTTAGCTAATTTTTTTTTTATTTAGCTAATTTTGGCAGAGAACAGGAATGAAACTATTATTTTATTATTGTTAATGAAATTTTTCAAAATTTCACCTTGGAATCTACTACCCAAAAGTAAAGCAGAGTAACATCAGTAAAGGTGCATAACAAAACCAGAAGAAATTCATAACGTTCCCTAAATCCATCCTCTCTCTGAATTTCTATGCTTAAACAAGATCAAAAGCAGACACTGAAGTTTTTCACTCCTCCCGGCCTAAGAAAGCAATGAACGCTGTCAAGCTCATGATCTGTAATGTTCCCTAATCTGCAGAGGCTGGAAAGATAAATGAAATTTGCCCAGGATTGGTCCAGCAAAGCATGCTTTTTTTTTTTTTTTTTTTTTTTTTCTCCTTCTTGTCACATCCAGTTAGGAAATGCAATATGCTTAAAATAGAGCTTGTCAGTTTTCAATAGAATTGTGCCTGGACCATACTTATTAAGGTGACTCAACCTGTGACATTAATGTTTGAAGCTGACAGTATGTCTGTGTCCTAGCTATTTTCCTTCTCTAACAGTCAACAGACTACCAAATACACCCAAATCCTGAAAAGCATGCATTGGTGACTCAATTCAGCCAGTTTGCATTATTGTGGTACAGAATTGGATGCTGCCAGCTTTTACCCAAAATGGATCATAGGATCTTAGAATCACTCAGGTTGGAAAACACCTAGGAAAAGACCTATAAGATCACCCAGCCCAACCATCCACCTATCGCCAACAGTTCTCACTAAACCACGTTCCTCAGCACAACGTCTAAATGTTCCTTGAATATTTCCAGGGTTGGTGTCTCTACCACCTCCCTGGGAAGCCCGTTTCTGCACCAGATAATAAGCTGAAAAACAGCAAATAGGCGTTAAAGAGCTTGCATTGGTCAACATCCAAGAGCTACACATATAGACTGGAGTTGAGGGAAGCTAATGCAAATTTTTCTAGCTCAGAAAGGTCAGCCAATGTTTCAACTACTTATTTCAGAGAGCTGCCACTAGCGAACCTCAACTGTTGAGATTCGATGCACCCTTTCAGTGACACTGATGATGTGCAAACAAGCTAGTCAAATAATTAGGCATTGCATCCAGTAGCTACGCTTGGTCTGATGTTCAGCCTGTAGCAAGCATGCACCATGACATTTATCTTTCCAAAGGCTAAAAAAGTGATACTACCAAACACCATACAAAACTATTTGTGGTGCTACTGCAGTTTATGATTCAGCATATTACCAAATTTCATTTATACAAAAAATTCAAGGCTGCTCTGCTGGAGAAAGTGAACTACAAGAAAAAAAATAAAATCTCTCCCATGTCTATCAGGAGCAAAAACAGCTGGCAAAGAGTTAAAAGAATTTCAGGGAATGATGGATTCACTACTTCTTTGCTTTCTTCCCATCACTGTATGTGGTTCCCTATTTCTGTATGGTGATTAGACTTACACTGGTAAAGTTTTTGGCATGCTTATTGGAGCACTTACCAATCCAATTACAATGTTACAGGATTTTCTTAAGATTCCTGAGAGTTATATTGGTCATGGATAGATGACTAAGTAATTGGGAATCTCTTTTCCCCTTCATTTTTGCTGAGAAAGCAAGGAAATGGCATTTTCATTGTGACATTTGCTTTGCTTTATTCTGCCAGTGAAGTGCAATGACAAAGGTCACTCTTTCAATGAGTATTTGAAGAGACAGGAAGTCAGTTTTTGCTTTCAGTTATTAACTTAAATGGAGTTGTGAGACTATAAGCTGCATTTACACTGTTATACAGCAAGTCCTTTTATCTGTTTTTTTTATTTTTTTTTTTTATGCACAAAAGCTTAAGACTCATTCTTTCTTCAACATTTCTAAAGTCACTCCAACTTGTTGTTACTTTATCCAAGTTTCCATTTATCTGCTTTCCCCATCATTCACCCTCCAGCTTCTTTTTTTTTAGCTATTTCTAAATTAACCACTAAACAATGGAGAAGTCTTTTGGTCAATTCCATCATCACAAGGCTTTGAGAGCAAGTTCTGCTGAAAGTCACATTTAGTTTACCACCACAGACTTGGCGTTTCACTCTGTAGACATTTTGCATTTACTATTTTGACTGTGAAACTGCCTTCTGATAGATGACATGACATGGAAAGTTCTCAGGCACTATGTTGCTATTGTGGCACACACTTTCTCATGTCTTTTTTGAATGAAACTCCCTAGATGCAGTAAATGCCATAGCCTCCCCCCTCTTCTTGTATGATTTGGCACAACTGATTGACAGTAAAGAAGACTAGGCCAATAAGCCACACCTGGCATACAGAATCACCGCCTGGAAGACTACATTGGCAGATAACTGAACGACAGCATTCCATTCAAATTCATTATGGACTGCAATATGACCTGAAAGCTGCTTCGTATGACACAGTAGAAGAAATGCTAAGTCACAGCTTAAAGCAGTGACCGAGCATCTGATGGGAAGGAAGGACCAATGCAGGGGAGCTCAGGTGCATACAATGCACCTGAGTGACTGGAAGGGGTGGAGCCAGAATCCACTCCTTCTCAGACCTCATTTAAGGGTTGGCAGGGGAGGCCCAGGTACCTTGCTGAAGATCCTGTGTATCTGTGGCCTTCCAAGGGTAAGCAGATCTTTTTTTTTTCCTTTGTTTCTATGTCCTCGCTTGCTACAGCCTAGGACTTTGCTACCCCACTATCATTGTTGTGTTTTCCATTGCATTATGTAAAATAAAATAAATGTAAATTTACTCTTATAAGAGAGAGCATGAGGGAAGTTGTCTGGAAAGTAGATGCATCTACTGAACACACAGCTTCTGCAGGTAAGTATACTCAGCAAGCAAAGCATAGGACAAGAGATAATGGCCTCAAATTGCAGGTTAACATAGAAAATTAGGGAAAACTTAGAGTGGTGAGGTGTTGGAACAGGCTATCCAGAGAGGAGGTGCAGTCACCCTCTCTGGAGGTGCTCAAGAAATATGGCCAAGTGGTACTTAAGGGCGTGGTTTTGTTGGACATGGTGATGAGGGATTCATGATTGGGCTAGATTACTTTTGAGGTCTCTTAAAAACATGTGTGACACCATGAAACTCTTTGTAGGTGTGGGGGATTCCCTTTGAGGAGAGTTGCCTATTCAAGTGTGTGAGAATTCCCTTCCAGTATACCATAAAAATAAAAATATTCTACTCCATATATAGAGTGAAGAAGTCAGTATAATTCCTGCACCTGACACACAGCACCAGCCAGCAAAACAACCTGAAACCAATCAAGTACCTATCCTGACAATGAATTTGCCAGTGTAAATTCAGTCATAGTTAATCTATTAAATTTACACCTATATTTTACTGACTGCTCCACAGGAATCTTCTCTATGCACCTGAGCATTGCACTACAGAAATTACTTCACCATCTGAACCTCCTGAGTACACCAACAATAATTAGCAACTAGGAGAAGAGAGGCCTGCAAGGGGAAAAATTCAAGACCCTGAGCCTTTGTGGTCTGCTTCAGGGCAAACTGGAAGAAAATGAAGTTGGTACAAATAACACCCAGCTGAGGTTGAAGCTGGATATTGTGATTGGTTCTGCAATGATGAAGCATGCCTGTGCAGTCTGGTGCCCTTAAACCACATTTGGAAAGCTGGAGCCTCACAGCTGACACCAATCCATTTTGGAGCAAAGTCAAGACAGGTGAGTTTGAACTCTGTACTAATTCTATGAAAGTATATCTGTATGCCTAATTTGAAGTGTCCTGTCCTGTACCCAGACTTGGGCTTATGGCTTAATATGCCTTATAATGTTTCACACTTTGTTAGTTAAAAAGATGCTGCAGGCTAAAATGGAAAACACAGAACAAGCTTACACAACAGTAAGTTAAGCTGTAGAAAGCACTCAGAAGCTTATCTGTTCTTTCCTCAGGTAATTATCAAAAGGTGTATGTTACATTTAGAAAAAGTACCTCTGCCCCCTTCCAATTTGGGATATTCTGTGATTGTGAGAAGTAGTTAAGCACTGCACTACTCAGATTTTCAAGGTCTACACAACCTCTGCAGCAACTCCCATTATCAAAAGCTACTAAGACAATTCAAAAAGCATTTGATTCTTTAAATGCTTTGGGAATTAGGTGGTTATCTGCCTTTAAGATTAAGGACACCCACCATACTTGAAAGTGGGACTTTACAGCAGTTTTCTTAGTAAGTGGGAAGCTATAAGCGTCCTTTTTCACAGCATGGGGGAAAGCTTAAGCCGCTGTGAGGCACCAGTGACAGCATAGTAACAGTTAGGGAACTAAATTAAAACATTTCTCTCTCCTACAAATGGAGTTGAGTGCAGGGCAGCCAGGAACTTCCCCACCATTCTTAGAGAGGAGAAGCACCTTCTGCTTCCCCACCATTGCTGCCAGCCCACCTGTGATGGGAGAAGTGGACAAATCCTCCCACCAAAGCAAGGCCTCAGCAGCAGGCAGCTGCAGCCCACCTGCCCTCGTGGTCTCTCCGTGCTCCCTCAGCTTCTCGGGGCGCACGCAGCCCACCCACAGCCCCTCACCTTCCAGCAGCTCGTCCAGGCTGGAGAGCTTTTTGCTGCCGTCGATCGTGTAGATGGTGCGGACACCCTGGGGCAGGTTCACGTTGTCCGACAGGGAGCGGGTGAGCTCGGCGAGAAGAGCGTCGAAGGAACGGAAACGGTCGCTGGAGATGGCATACACCAAGCCCTTGAAGTACTTGTCCCCGTTGCGGTAGAAGCGAGCTTTGCGCGCTTTCTTCTCCGAGCTGAGCGCCTGCAGCGTCCGCGTGCGGTAGAGGCTGCAATGGGCGCTGTGCGCGGGGCTGGGGATCAGCCCGTTGCCCCGCGGCCCCGCGCCGCCTCCCGAGCCCGCTCCGCCGCGCCGCGGCCCGGCGCGCTGCTGCCTCTTGTCCCGCTCCTCGAAGTGCTCCAGCTCGATGCTCCGGTTGCTCGCCATGGGGACCGCCGCCCGCCCTCGGGCCGCACGCGCCTAATTCAGCATCGCGAGCGGCCGGGAGGGTTGCGCCCGCTCGCCCCGCCGCTGCCCGCTGCCGCACACAAAAGCATCCCTCGCTCCTCAGCTGCTCCCGGCGGCGCCGCGCCCGAGCGGCTTCGCACAACGCGGAGGATGCCGCGCGCTGCTCCCTGCCCGGCCCGCTCCCGGCCGAGGAGAACGGGGCGCGGACCGACCGGCTGCGGGGGCACCGCGGCCCCTACGGCAGACGGGCGGCGAGAGAAGCGGCGCAGCCTCCCGGCTCCTCCGCGGGCGAGCAAGGGCGCCGCCGGCTCGCGCCTCGGAGAGACAACAAGCGGCGGCGGCGGGAGGAGCGAGCTGCGGGGCGGCGGCTGCTGGGCCCTAGCGCCGGGCGCCGCTGACAGCGGGGGGGAGGGCGCGGCGGCGGCGGGAACGGGTCCGGAGCGGGGATCAGGAGGCGAAACCGAGAGAGAGAGGGGTTCTTGCACGAAACGGAGCGGTCGGAGGGAGGTAGGTTGTTCTGGGGAGCCGCTCTGCCCGCCCCCAGCCTCCCCAGGCTCGACTTGCTCTGTGCCTCAGGTGCAGCAGTGAGGCAGTCGTCCAGCCCTGGCCTTGCTGTGGCACTCCGCTGTTCGCCTGAAACATCTCAGTCTTGGGGGATCCGAAACGTTCCTCAGGTCAGAGATCTACCCCCCGTCCCTCAGAATTCCCTTTTTTTTTTTTCATTTTCGGATCGCATACTTGTAACGGATCTAAAACTGGATCCCTACAATAGGTTACACAGAACACCACCCCAACACCACTCGCTTACCCAGGAGGTTTCCCACTCTCTCAGAGGAACCCCATCAGCGGTAGCCCAGTTCTCACCAGCTTCATCTCCTACACTAGTTTTAGCCCGCAGGTTCCTCGGATAGCCTTTATATAGTCCCTAGATTGCTCAAGTTTTCTGCAGGTGCGCTGGAATGGATAGTTTCACCTCTCAAACATTTTCAAGCAACACAAAATATACTATATAAACATATATAAACATAATATTAAAAAAAGAAAAAGAAAAGAACACCAACAAAAGGCATTTATTATACGTGGGCACAAGTTGTCACATCCTATTTCCAGGTCTTTCTCTTGCTTTGAGAAATTCCAGTTTTTGAGAGATCATTGCAGATGGTCACAGTTTCCACTCTTGTCCAAAGTCTGCACAACCCTTTGTATTTTCTTTTCCGCACTGCTTACTCAGAATGAGGCAATGAGTTTGATTCTCTGCTGCACATAAAGATTTTCTATATGAAAACTAAACTGGAGACGTAAAATGCAGGTTTATGAAAGTTCTTCTCATGCTTAGGACAGAATTGCATTTTGTAGAATGACATTCTGCAGAGGTTAGAAGTTTTTTTGGCTAATATAGAGAAGAAAAGGTTTAAGGTTGGGATAGAACTTTCTACTTCCTTTTAGTGATTTTTGAAAAGTTTACTGTGCTTTTTACAGAGACCTTAATTTTCACTTATCATATTTCAAAAAGCCACTAAAGTTAAGCATTATTTCACCATTATTGGTGATTGACAAAGCAAGTTAAGTGTTTAGCTACACTAAATACATGGAGAATATTAGCAAGTCTTGCTTTCTCTTGAGCCATCAACTTCTGTTATGCCTGGAAAGCTCTCCATGCAAAATAAAGTGATGAATTACTACGCTAGATTATCCTCTTCTCCCAAAATCAGCAGAAGGAACTGAACTAAGAAAGAATTTTGTAATGGAGTACAAATGCACTGTTTGGAGTAGAAATACAAGTCTTGCCTAGAAGCCACAAAACAGCCAGACCCATTTTCTTTAACTGCCTCCCACGTGTGGCTTCTAGTCCTCTTTAAAAACCCACCTGTGTAAAATTGCTCCAAAGTGGATTGTTATCAGCTGTGGGGCTCCAGCTTTCCAAATGTGGTGTAAGGTCCCCAGATTGCAAGGGTATGCTTCATCTTTGCAGAACCAATCACATTACTGAGGTTCAACCTCAGCTGCATGTTATTTGTACTAAATGCTTTTTTTTTTTCTTCACTTTGCCCTGAAGCAGATCACAAAGGTTCAGGGTCATTTGACTTTCTCCCCTTGCAGGCCTCTTTTCTCCTATTTGCTAATTACTGTTGGTGTATTCAGGAGGTTCAGATGATGAGGTAATTTCTGTAGTACAATGCTCTGGTGTGCATAGAGGACTCCTGTGGAGCAGTCAGTAAAATATAAGTATGAATTTAATAAATTAATTGGTTGAATTGACATTGGTAAATTCATTGTCAGGATAGGTACTTGATTGGTTTCAGCTTGTTTTGCTGGCTGGTGCTGTGTGTCAAGTGCAGGACTTGCTCAGACTTCTTTACTCTATAGATGGAGATGGGATGGAGAAAAGGATTTTTTTTTCATATATAGTCAAATAAAACAAGGGAGGAGGTTGATTTCTAGCCTGTAAGACTCAACTACCCTTATATAAAAAAAGAACTCTTTACAGGGAGGTTGCAATTATACCTGTGTGTAAAAGTTCTAAAGATATTCTAGGTAGCATGTTCTTACTACTTGTTCTCTTCTGTTTAGATTCTTTGTAGATGCTGCTTGGATTTTTAATAAGCTTTGTCATTTCTATGTGGGAATGTTGCTTCTATTAACTATGCTTTCACCTTTTCCTTGCTACCTCACCTCAAAAAGTTGCCTGGTCTTACGTACATGTTTGATAAGGTTTTCGGAGATGAGGAACTGAACCCCAAAATAATACACTTTGCAGCTGAGTTACATTTGCTGTTATGCATGACTGAATTATCATGCATGATACGTAGTCCTATGTAGAGCTGAGCTGTGCATTCTAATTTTTATTTCTCTTCTCCCTTTATAAATAGGGTTCATAAATTATCAGTTCACTTAAAAGCAAACAATGTTACGTGCATAATTTGACTTTGTTATGAAAGGAAATCTCCTGACATGATAAATAGCAAAGTTATCATTCATTCCTAAGATGTTCTTATTCTTGGAATAAATATATGTTTCCTACAAATTGTTGCTCCTATCGAAGTGGAGAGCTTTAGTCTCTATTCTTATAGAAGGGGGAGAGCTTTAGTCTCTTATCAGGTTATATATCTGAGGCTATTATTTCTTTAGAATTATGAAATTTAGAAATTATTGTATTGAAGGTACAAATTCAACAATTCCAAGAAAGTACTAAATTCATTTTGCATTGGAGAGTTAAGAAGGCATTTTGATACATTTTATATGAATCTTATACGTTACAGGTTCCAAGATAAGGACCTGAGCATAATTTTACTTGTAAAAACCATCAAAATAATTCTTTTCAAGACTTTGTTGACATTTGCCAACTATTATTTGTTGTTATGAGTTATCAGGATACTTTAAAATGAGAAGTTAATCCTGCTGGCACATCTGCTTCAGCAAAGAGGGTTGAAGTTTGTTGCTGACCTGTATCTGATCAGTTGTGGAACCCCAGAGACAAAAAGAGCGTGGAACAGTGTCTTGCAACAACTGATACATTTTGCAAAGGGCTAGCTTTTGAGCATACAGACTCTTTCATATTCAGAAGAGAAATATATTCAGTACCGTTTGGAAGAAAAAAGAAAGTGCCAAGCTGAAGTTAATTATTTTAACAAAATTTAAGATTGAACTGGCTTATTAGCAAGAAGAAAAGTAGTAAGCTCACTAGCTTTGTGATTCAAGGAGTAAAAACGTCTCTCTTTGTTTCAGGAGGCAGAGGCATAATGAAGAACTGACTTCAAGAAAAATAGAGTGAGTAAAAAAGCATCCTTCATTAAATCTATGAATTTTAATACCTAGTAGAATTAGGAATTGTACTTATGTGGTTTATTCTCCAGAGGAGTTTTTTTTAATTGTCTTGTGGGTTTTGAAGGACATAATTAGTGCAAATAATGATGATCCTTCTGTGATGTACTTTGAAGGCTGGAGAATTGGAATGAAACATAGAAGCATAAAGTCATATGTTTAGTGATTATATTCTACTTCAAGTTGTGGAAATAAGAAAAATAAAGAAAGTGGAATAAACTTTATTCTCTGAGCTGCTAACAAGATACAACTGTGAGAAAGGCAAATGTAGTTGGGAATATCAGGTGGAGCGCTTCATCTGGGGAAAAAAAAAAAGGTGAGGAAGCCTCTTTCCTTGCACCCAACAGCTGCGTGTAAAATAAGTTATTATGAAGATGAAGCTGTAGTTATTGACTGAGAGGAGGAAAATCACTATTGCTGGTATGTGTTGTTATATCTAGGGTGAGCGTGGTCGTGTATGTGCACATCTCAGCTTGGAAGTCTCTTTGTGACTCTTAAACTTTTAACTTGGTTGCGGAAGTCCGTGGTCACAGTGCCATAGCTGGTTATGCTTGATTTGTACTCTACCAATATAGCAATGGAAACAACAAAGAAGGGTTGTTAAAATTATTGTCAGTAACATTCTGGTGTTATTTCTTTTTATCACCTTGATGGTTATGGAGTGAGACTGTGAGCTGTCTCTTCACAGGAGAGTGATTTCACGCTCTTTAAGTTAACATGTGCTATGTGTACCTTACTGGAGACTGCTTTCAACTTAGAGCTCTTGCAACCTTTGTTTGAGAACTTTTAGATCTAAAGAGAAGTGCTATTTTGGAGCTGAGAGACCAAGCCCGTTCCTGACCTTCTAAGTTTATGTGACTGCTTTAGTAATTATGGTGTGCATTTTCTTATGTGCTCTGTCAGATTTACCAGAGAATGTCATGCTGCTATTTTGTTTCTAACTATAAGCAAAAGTTTTAGTTAAATGTAATGCAACTATTATGCCTGTTCTCAAGCACAATATAAAATGAAGTCTAGTCAGTGACATCAGTTCCTGTGCAGAAAAAAATTGCCTTTTGGCTTTCATTTTATAAGAATCTTGCCTTTGTTTTTAAAGGGAAATCAGATATCATTTTGTGTAATGTGCCTTTAATTTTTATATGCTCTTTCTGTACCTGTGATACTTCAGCTTATACATTTTGGCATTCTTTGCATCTTTGTCAACAAATCCATCGGTCTGACTGCTTACTGCCAGCAATACCATTTATATTAGAGCAGAATCACATCTTGTAACTGCTACAGCCTACGTGGTCAAAGCTTTAACTGGTGCTTTCCCAAACTGAACTTCTGGTTTTAGTAAAATAATAATGTGTTCCTTTAGGGCTTAATTGTTGACAGTTTACTGTTTTCTTCAGTTTCCCTCATTCTGACGCAGTTGAGAGAGGAAGAGTTTAGTCTGTTAGTTAAATAAAGAAATCATGAGAAGTAACTGAGGGTGATCTGGTACATTTTTAAAGTTCTAGTAGCGTGAACTAGTGGGCGAGAAAGTGAGTAATTTGCTGCAAAGACAAAAATGTTTCTTCTGGAAGTGGCAATGGTCGGTGCTGCTTTGCAAAATGTTGAAAGTAACATGAACTATTAGTTTTGAGAAGCCAAAATCTTGAACTAAATGATTTCAAGGTCAGCTGTGAATCCATCAGGAATAAATCTTGGTTATATTTCCAGCTGAAGGGCAGGAAAAGTTAGCTGCTGACATAAGAGCAAGCATGACTATAGGCAGGAAGTCACCTTGAGCTGTTGCAGTCTTCAGTGTATTTGCTGAGGTCTGAGTTTGGGGGAAAAAATAAAAAAGTAAGAATTCTGAGTTTTATTTTACTTTTAAAAAAAAAGGTCAGATGGCAGGGTTAGCTCTAAATCGTGCCTAGAGGAATTTTAGGAAGGGTGCTAATTTTTACAAACTAAAATAAAAGATATGTAGTTTCAGCTTGTATGCTACTTTATAGAATGGAAAATACTAACACCTGGAAGCTAGTAGTTAGCCAGAGCAGATAACAGAGGATTAAGTTCTTAAACTGCTTAACAAGGACATGTGCCAAAGTAGTTTAAATTGTACTGGTTTGTAATTCTGTTCTTACATAAGTGGAATTCTAATTTAGTGAGGCATAATGGGGTGAAAAGAGTATAAGCATAGAAGTCCATTCGAAGTCCATTTTCAAATGCAGTAACTGCCCTGTTCCAGCATTGTAGCCTTTCAGATTTATGGGTGTCTGTGAGCTAGGTTTACACCAGCTAGGAGATGGCATATATTTGGTTGATGTGAAATCTTACATACGTGGAAGGGTATTTCATCTAGTTTTCTGTTCTGTTGTCTGGTTTTTACTAGCAAATTAATCATTAAAATCTGCTGTTACCATATCATGAAAATATTTATAGTTTGAATTTATCATTTATATTTAAAAGGAACTATTACAAAGCATGCTGACTTTTTTTTTTGTGCGTGTATTTTTGAACAGCAGGAAAACAGTTGTGGTGTGGACATGCTAGATTTTTTTTATTCCTCATGCTTATTTACTGTAGAACAGGAAATTCTCAGAGACTTAGTAATCTCCTAAATTGTAGGTAATATTATTTAACCTTCGAATGTCTATTTTAAGAATGTGGTGTGGATGGAGCCAGGAGAATGGGATATTGCTGTCAAGGTTGTAAGGTATACCTTATGTGAAAACTTTTGCAGATAAAAGGTAGTGATCTCCTTCTTGCTTGACTGATCTTTTTTTGTTGTTGTTTTTCAGAGGGGGAACTTTGAAAAGTTAGGGTTAAAACTGGTAGTACCAAGATGAATAAAATCTAAGGGTGTGCGTGGAGTTCATACTTCAGTTGAAAGCACATGCTATTTAATATTCACTACTGTAATTCACTGGAATAGCTATATACAACTTGTACATGCATTGTAACACCTGCACAATTGTGACTTCATTTTGCTGCATAGATGTATGCAGGATGATAATTGATTATTAAAGCTCATCCCTAGTTTGGACTAAGATGTTGCATGGTTCTTGGACACCTGGCCAGCTGTGTGGAGGAGATAAACCAACCCATTTAGCAGCCCTTTCATTACTCTTTGCACCAGAGATGACGCCTGTAATTTTTGACTCATTTTTGTAATAAGTTTCAGAGGCCATTATGCTCCCTGGGGAGTCAATACTGTGACAGTTTCTCCAAACTTGCTTTCACTTGACTGTTAGTCTGTAAAATGCTTTGTTACAGCATGTTAAATAATGCTGAGTCAGTTGAGAAAAGGTGAGGATTTTGTTTGGGTACGAGGAAAATACCATCTGAGAGCTGCGTGCACAACAGGGAAAAGGCAAGCTGCGCCGATAATCATTTAGGTCAGATTATTCTGTATGATGCAAGCACTGCCATCTTGTGGATAATCTGACGATGTGGAGCATTCTGAGTTATTTGTTTAATAAATGTAGCACATCTGAAATGATTCTTGGAGGAAGTAAGCTTCAGTATTGATGCATACAAGGAACACGTGAAAAGGACTTTATTTCTGAGAGTAGCAGATGAAGTGCGTGTTAATTCTTTCATTTATGTGTGTTTTTGTCATATTATACAGCTTGTTTGCTTCTTCCTCTTGTTGCTTTTTGTAAGCAAAGGAAAGTGTTTATTGCCTATTTGAAAGGAACAAAAGGCAAGCTTCAATCTCCCTTACTGGAGCACCATCAGTTCTAGTAGCACAAAGAATGGTTGAAGGGGGAGAAATGGGAGAAAAAAAGAAGCAACAGAATGTCTTCATGATTCCTTTTATAACAGAATGCTTGACTATTATTTCGTTGTATTTCCATCAGTGAGGAGTACTCCATGAGCGATTGCTGTCATGCTTAGTATCAGTCCTGTTGTGGACTAGACTGGTTAACAACAAATTATCGGTTATTCTCTAGCTGAGATCTAGGAAGAGATTAATTACTGTTGTAGAAATCCGAAGCTCGCTAATTTCTGTTATGCAGCTGCATAGCTCTAGCTAGCAGTATCTCATGCTATGTGCTGTTCTGTTTTGTGCAAGTCTGCTGGTCATGCTCATTCTTCCAAAAAGAGGCATGAGAGAAGGATATTTGGTTATCTACACATCAACATAACTTTCAAAACCTGATTAACGTACACGTATTTCTTTGTGCAACTCAGAAAAATAGCACTTGAAAGATGTTGGGTGACTTTCTCTTGCTACAGTATTGTGCAAGTATGCTGTGAGTAATGAGCTGTAATAGGTGGCTTCCAAACATACAATTTACAGTACCTGCAGAGTTTATGTTTAGAGCAGCCTAGAAAAAGGAAAGGAAGTAGGAAGGCTATATCACCTTTAGAGAAAAGGGTAAGTATAGCAATATCATGTGATGAAACTCCTGGAGCTAGAAATCAATCGTATCTTCTTTCTCCAGCCCCCTTTCATGTTCACAGTTTTACATACTGTGAGCTATTTTACAGTTGAAGCAGACTAACGTGAAAATAAAGCCTGTGAGTTGATCTTTATTTAGAAATCACATCTCACACGGCAAGGTAGTTGAACAACTGAATGAAAACAAAGGTCAAGCATTGTTACGAAGAAAATAGCAGTTTACCTCTTTGAGGGTAAGGTTATGTGTCAAAGTTAAGCTAATCTTGAGAACTCTGTGGTTTCTAGTATTGCAGTAAAGCTGTTTTACAGGTTCAAACTGTGAAGTACGTGTTGGCTTTGCAATGTTTTTATGAATAATGTATGCCCAAATATATACGAACAAATGTGAAGAATGGAGACCATAAACTTCAGACACCTTTAGCACTAATACTTTACTGCAGGTGTCAAATACTTCCCTGTTTCTTTTGAATGTGTCACAATGCTTTGTTAGAACTGAGACAGGAAAACTGAACACAGTCCTGAGGTTTGAAAAAGAATAAGGTAAAAAATCAAAGCAAAGGACATCCTAGCCCCCAAAATTGAGTCGTTCGGGATGATATAAGCCTGTAACTAAACTATGTGTAAATATTTTGTTGCATTAATAACAGATATGTATTACTTATGATTTATTCCTGCTGTTTTTAATTAGAAGTGAATCTTTTGAAAAAACTAGCATGGTTCCCTGTAGCAGAAACTCTGAGTCACAGCTTGATGCAGTGTTGGAGCACCTGGTGGGAAGGCAGGGCCAGCCCAGGGAAGCTCAGGTGTGTGCAATGTACCCTGAGTGACCGGAAGGAGCGGAGCCAGGATACACCTGTTCCCAGACCTTATTTAAGGGTTGGCAGTGGAGACAAAGGCATTTCTTGCTGGAGGTCCCTGTGAACTTGAAGCCTTCTAAAGGTAAGAAGATAGTTGCCTTCATTTCTGTGACCGGGCTTGTTGAATTTGATGAAGTTTTAACTTGCTACAGCCTAGGAGTTTGCTACTCTGCTGTCATTGCTGTGTTTTCTTTTGTGTTACGATGTTATAGTCCCTGCTTACAATTTTGGTCACCATTGTAGTCAAGTCAACCCAGTGCTGATTAACTGCTGTTTAATGTTCTGTGTATGTCCTGTGACTGGTTCTTTTGTCCAGGCGTTACAAAGCATTTTGTGCAGCGAGAGGTGCTCTCATTTGGTTGCAAGTATTTGCAGGGAGAGATTTTATAACATCTACTAGACAGCTTCCTTCCACAATACATTTTTCCTGCTGTTTTTGTCAGTGAAATGAACTTCAAGAATTAAAGAACTGTAAGCTACTCTTGGGAAGATCAGAAACTTAGCTCTATAGTACAGTTTAAAACAAACAATAACGTTTTCTGATGGTAAGTCTCACAAGTGTGTGAGCTCAGCCTTGCAGACTGCTGTTCCTTGGGATGGTTTTCCTCCGATGGAAAGCTGGAAGTAAATATTATGAAAATAGACAGTGTATGTTAATGGCTCCTCTTGAACAGCAGCTTATAAGCAGTAGCACAAGGTAGCTGCTTCTCCAAAGGTGATAGAGGTATGTTGTGTGAGAAAGGTCTCTGTGCCTTGTTTCCCTTCTCAAAGCAAACCAGTCTTGTTTGTGCTTTATAAAGGCTTAGATATGCTCTGGAAGTTATATTCTACCTGTTCTACCTCGGGTAATTTAATCTTCTACTTCCCCATTTATCTTTGTCTCTGTAGAAGGTTACCTTTCCTGTCAGCTCTTCTGCTCCCTCTGCTCCCTTTGGAAGGTACTGGCTATGGTATTGTCTTTGCTGGTGAATTTATCAATAGCAACAGGCTCTAAACTGTATCACTTCAATAGTTTTGTGGATTTTCTTGTCTTGATTGTTATGGGGGGGTTGGAGGGGTGTATCTCCTCATAGACGGGAAGTGATAGGCGATGGTAACTGCTTAATCAAATGCACCCCAGTTCAAAAGATCATAGACTGAAAGGCATGAAGACATTGCAATTCATTTTCAGCTGTAATTGCAGAAATATTCCACTTCTTTTATTTTATCAGAAGTGGGTTTTGTGGTTTAGTTTTGCGGTTAAGCTACTTTCTGAACGTCTGAGAGAAAATGAAAGAAAAGAAGCAAGTGCTATTAAAACAGCAGTGCATGGGAAATGCTAAGTCAGGGCTTGAAGCACCTGGTGGGAAGGCAGGGCCGGCTCAGCAGAGCTCTGAGTGCTATGTACCTCAGTGGCCAGACATCCTTGCTTCAGCCCTCCTCAGCCAAGATAGGCAGTGGAGGTCAGAGTGTCTTGTCTGAGACCTCTGCCTACCCAAGGCCCCCACCAGCCTCTTTAAGGTAGGCAGATGCTTTCCTTTCTTTTTTGCACCTACTGCTATTTCAAGCAGGTTATCCCTTGCCTTGCTGCTCTTCCATCTTGTAACAAGTCCGTAAAAAGCAAAAGAAAGAAAGACAGGAACCAGATAGTATTTTCTTTAAATGTTTTCTAGTAATTGTATCATGTTTAGCAGCTAGGGATGACAATTTTATAAAGTGCCTTTGGATGAAGGTTGAGCAACTGAAGTAATAATAATAAGAAGCAGCTATGGTTGCAGGGATCTGAGTACCTCTCACAAATGTTGCGGAGAAAGCAGCAATAAAACAAGAATGTTGATGCTAAGCATGATCAACACAATCCCTGACATTTGACAAATTGTAAGATACGTTGTCCTTGCTAAAAGGCAAATAATTATGAAAACACAGCTATGTCAACATAAAAAAAAAGAAAAAAGAAAACAGACTTTTTAGGTAACTGGTTGAAAATGGTTTTAAAAAGAAAAAAGATTAAATGGCGGGAATAAAAACCACTTAAAGCAATGTTTTATCATGAAGACATCAGTATCAGCCATCCTGTGTACTGAATTGCTAGTTTTTAGTTGAATTCAAAGTCAAATCATTTTTGACTTTATATAAAACTGCTGGTTTTCTATGAAGGTATTCAAATCTTTCAGTCTAGATATCTAGAACTAGGTCATCTGTCTCCTTACTTGAAAATATTTGAGAAGCAGGATGGAATGGATATAATATTTTCCATGCTTTCAAGTTGTTTTCTCAGAGGAGAGAAAACTAACCTCTTTGCCTCGATGCTGACTGGCATCCAAACAAAGCTGCAGCACGAGGTAGTTATTCTCCTTGTGAAGAAATCTCAAATTTTTCTCTGAGTTTCAATTTAGATGTTATCGTTATTGTTGAGGAACTTCAATTTTTTTCTTTGCAAATAGGACTGCCTTTTTTACATGTAGTGAAGTCAATGGGTACTTTCTTCTCATTGACAACGGCTGGGTGTTTTGCACTGCGGAGGATGGCAATATGCGAATGCCTACTTTAAAACCGTAATGATACTGTTGTCATGCCACAAATGATGTGGTCCTTAAATGTGGAAGAGTAGATTTTGCTATTTAAAATCCTGTGTCCTACTAAATTTACTGTTTAGCTACTTTGTGCAGAGCCTAGCAACATGTTGTATCTGGGGTTAGAAACCTGTCTAGTGATGTGTGTTCAGGCAGGAGAGCTGAGAGATGTGAATTATAATCACAGGATGGCTTTAGGATTTAAGAAACATTTGTAGAGTTTTTGGCCCAACGTTCTGCTCAAAGGAAGGCCTGCTTTGGATTAGACCCTGCTTGGTCAAAGTCATTTAGTGAAGAATTACACATTTGCATGTTAGTCCTGATGTTCCTCTGAAGTAAAGCTTCTAAACAAGTCACCGGAGTCTTTTTTTTGCATACTTCATCTGTAAAGCAGAGAATTTTTTGCATAACTAACTGCAAAATGTTTTGATTTCTCAGTAAAATCAATCAACAGACAGGAGTGGTTCACTTTGGTACTAAGGTAAAATTATGATTTTTTTTCTTCATTATGGAAGTTGTGAAGGAAAAGAGGTCTTAGATGTTCTGCTGCTGTTAATGAGGATTATGGGAATGTAATACAGTTTTTATGGAGTAAGTAGGTCATGTTCACCTTTGCTTGTGTTCTTGCTTATTCAGAGGTTGAAGTGCACTTTTTTGCTGCCTGGCTGCTTAGGGGAGATGCTGTGTTTGTGCCATAGAAGGCCTGAAAGCTTTTATTTCTGTTTGGTTCCTGAAACTATTCATGCTAGGGAGAGCAGAAATACTATCTTGTGACATTATTTATATGAACTGAAACAAAAGGGTCATATTCTGTGTTCATTTCCATCTTCTCCCTGAACACTGGTGAATAAATAAGGAGAGTTGAGTAATGTGTTAGTGACAGTGGTTGAACTAGCTAAATCCAAACAAGAATCCCCATACTGGAAGCAGAGTTTGTATGTAGAGACTGGGTAAATGGTTACAGGTCTCTAGTTTTATATAGTACTGCTTAGACAGTGTTCAAGTCTTCTACATGTAACAATTCTGAAAGTCCTTCTTCTACTACTATCCTGCTATCTCATTACACAGAATGTTATTTGTCTAAGATCAGAACACATATGTGAATCATTGACAAGATCTTGTTATACCTGCTACTGCTGCCTTACACGTTTCACTCTTTCTGGAGCAGACTGGCAGAGCAAACCTTAGGCTTACCAACTGACCCAGACTATCAGTGCTAGGACTGGAACATCTGGATCAGATCTGAAGTGTTTTTAAATAGTGAAGTCAGGACAAAGAATACCAGAAGGGTTGGTAGGAGCACCTTTAGTGTCTTCTATATCCTTTTAGTTTTGCTCAGCAATAATTCAGCCATGACAAATCAGATGTCTGAAAGACACTTTAAATTTCCATCTGGATTTTTTTTGTGCTTCTCCCTCTTGCCTCTGTGTTATTTGTCTTCTGCCTTGATATTTTTGTTCTTTCTGGTATTATCAGCATTCTCTAATTCCATTAGTTTCAGTTATTGGTTATTGATATCTTTTTTTCTTGGCAACTCATTAAACGTGTGTATTATAAGTCGCAGTTGTCAGGAATGTCAGGTTTGTGGTTCCTATAATAAAGCAAGTATTTAAGTGTAGATTTAACACTTACATTTCCTGGTATATGTTCTCAGCTCAATAAGCAGAAGTTTTGTCAATATTGTTTTCTTGCTTTCCATTGATTGACTTTCACAAGGTGAAGCAGTCAGACAAATCCCTAATGAACATTGCAATTAATTGCTTTCTTTCCCTAGTCTGGACTTATGTTTAACAGCAATAACACAATTTACAATTAAATTTAACACAATAATATAATGTGCAAACAAACTGAAATCCCAGAGTATTTCATAAATAATTTTTAGAAGTTCCTTTTTGCTTATTTCCCTTGGCTTTTTTTTTTTTAAGCTGTATTCAGAATGATTATAAGCTGTACCCTGTCATCTATATCTATGATCTTTCTAGATGACAGTTCACCTCCTACATTGGGAATGGTTCAGTTCCATTATTCACTCAGTAAATGGAGCTGGATTTACTGATAGTATTCACCACTTAACAAATACAGATTAAAAAGCAAATAATACAAGATTTTATTTCTTCTGTAGTTTTGTTCTTATGGTACGCATGGTTACATTTAAAGTCCTCTCTTACCTATGGTCAATACAGTGGATCACATCTCTCTACCGCTTGATGACTTGTCTTGCAGAAGAGGCATTTTTATAACACCGTGTGGTATCTCAGCCATTAGATGTGCCTTGTTAATTTCAGTAGCCTCTTCATTTACTAAAAGTTCTTCGTTGTCTCCAGTTTTATTGTTTTTGTGATTTGTTAGAACTCATTTAATTTTCTCTAACTGATTTGACAGCACTGATTTATTCTGTTTTGGCTGCTTTTCTCTTTGCTACTGTGATACCCTCTGTGTATTTGTCTTCTACTTCTATTACTCCATTTTCTTTCTCTCTTACAGGCACAATTAATCCCTGATTGTTTTAATTCTTTTCCAGAAATGTAAATATACAGCTGATACTATCTCTGCTTGAAAAGGAATATTCACGAAACATTTATTTTCATTCTTTTGTATAACTTGAATGAGAAGTCAGAGAAATGATAATTTTTGACGAGTCAATAGGAGTCAGTTCCAAATGGTGAGCACTCTAAGTAAACATTACTCTAGTCAGGCAGGATAGAGTTTAATAAATATCATTGCCCTGTGTTGAAAACTCAGCTGAAATGGGAAGATGCTAATACTTGACAAGAAACCTGCCCCCCCCCCCCCCAATTTAATCTATTAATTATGACTTTTTTTTTCCTTGAAATGTATCCTAATGCATTTACCATTTGTAATAATATCTTGCTGCTTTTTGCACCAGGTGTTAAATTAGGTAGGCTTTACACTGCCTGATACTGAACAGCTTTATTATCCTTGTATGCAGTTGAAACATAAATAGTATTAACAGAGCAGATGGACAGATACTCTGCAGCAAGTGTTCACCTTCATAAAGGTGAACCTACTGTGCTTCTTTCCACATTTTATCACATGCAATAGTTGCTTATGCTTCTTCTGGGCATTAGTAGGAGCGCTTCAGATCAAGACTCCCTGTCTATAGTGAGAAATAGTTTTTCCTTCAGATGAACTGTCTATGCTGTGATAAATAATGGAGTTGGGAACAGTTTGTCCCCAGTTCATCTTAAAACCTAACAGGAGTTCTGAGTTAACTGGCAGTTACTCTGTTAATTCAATGAATATCATCTTCCTCTGAATCTGCCTTGTACTCTAATTCTTCCATATTTTTTCCCGCCTTCTTCATCCTGTTTCTCTGTCTTCTGCTCCTTTACTCTAATTTGATAGTTACAGGTGGTAGTGCAATGGTCAGGATAACAGGAATTAACATTCGTTTACCCAGAGAAAAAGTACAGCAACTGGTTTGAAGGAAGATCTGAGATTGCTCTTGAAGTTCGTTTCCAAACTGAGCACATCTTAGCACTCCACAGGGATGCTCCCTGTCCAGAGATACAGTCAGCATCAAGGTGTGCGCTGAGTCAGGTCTCTGTGGTGTTAGAAAAGCTGTGGTTGTTTTTGCCTAGTAAAACTTGGAATTTGTCATATCAGTTCGGTCCACATGAAATGTGGAGGAGAGGTACTAAGGCAACGTAAAACTGAAAGGCGAGGGACTTTCAAAGCACGTGAGACAACAATTCAAGAAAGCTTCTCTTGGAAGCTGGTGTGCTTGAGGGTAAGGTAAGGAGCTGCATTAGTAGCATGGCTTATTGCTTTTATGTTTGCATTGGAGTACATTTGAACCTCTCTACTGGATTTGTCTTAACATTTAACTGGCTTTTTGCTTTCTGAGAGGGTTTGGTGCTCTTGGATTGAAAAGGTTTTGGATTTAGAGTTCAGGAAACACAAAATAAGCCTTCCAAGTTGCTATTAGTTATGTTTTCCTCCACTGATTATTTTTCTGTGTGAAGAGTGGCATATGATGCATGTACAGAATACACAAAAAATTGAGCCCCTCAAATTCTATTCAAACCAACATGCTTAAGCATAGATTTCCTTGAGTTTACAAAACTTCTAACTAAATAGGACGCTTCTAGTATGAATTTTCTGTTTTAAAGGAAAATATTTTAGCATCTCTCTCCTGTAAAAAGTCAAGTTACTTGAGCTTTTTATCTGGCAATTCACAGGCAAAAGGAGGTCAAGGAAGCCTGCTTTGGCAGGAGAGTTGGAATAGATGATCTCTTGAGATCGCTTCCGACCTCTACAATTCCGTGATTCTGTGAAGTAGTTATTATCCCAGTATAGGGAATTTGATAACATGTGAAGTAGCTACTGGAGAGCCACAAGCCTGCTTTCAGCTGTTATCAGAGAATAAAGGATGTGAGAGATGGGACTATGGGAGACTTTACCATAGGAAGACCCTTTTAAAGAGGTTCTATTTATGCTCCTAACATTTCTACACAAATGGATGTGAGACCACAAAAACTAGCAAATTCTGAAAAGGCTTGTGTTGCTGTGTTCTTATACCATGAAATATTGATGAGCAAAAAGCTGGAGCAGATTGGGATCATCTAATAGTGGACATTCAAGTTAGGTAGATATCTCTCAGGTCCTAAACATGTAAAATTACATGCTGAATCTGGAGAAAAAAAGAGATTTGTTGAGTCTCCTAGGATAACTTATGTCTGTTCTTACTCATGAATCATAACAAAAAAAAAAAAAAAAAACTTGAGTATTTGCCTCCATAAGAAGGTATTTTTTAAGTATTATGCTTTACAGTAAGGAAGGAAACAGCTTTCTTAGATCTGTGAAATGTGAACTTCTAGTGTAGTGCAATTCTCTTTTCCTTTCCCGTGATTACTGTTATTGGTCTTGTACTGGCAGCATAAGTTATACCTTGGGCAAATAGATTCCCAGGAAGATGCCTGGGGAGAGGAAATCTGGAAACACTTTGCTAGAAAAGCTGTGTGGGTCAAACTGCTACAGCAAGGCTCTTGAGATATGTTAGTTGGTGAAGATTACATAGGAGGATAAAATGCACAGAAGAATTCAATGAACTATATGGATATCATCCGCATGTGTTTTATACCAAATGTGGACCACAGCCATTTGCTGCAGAGAAGGCAGCGATCAATCAGCTTTGCTAGTCATGTGTCCTAAGAACAAGTTCTTGCTGGAATTGCTTTAGATTATTAGCTTAAGATAGTTATTTGACTTAGCATTTGGCTGGGATACTTTACAGTTTATGTGTCTAAATTCTTTTGAGCTGCAGCATTGTCTTTAAGAACACAGAAGAACAGATTTACTTCTGGCGCATTTCCATTGGACTGGGTCCTAAGTCTGCCATAAAGTAACGTCAACTGCGGAGCTTCAGTCGGAAGCATTTCTTGTACTGGTTTTCTTGGAGTTAGCCTAGTGAAATGAGTTGAGTCACTTTAAATATAGCATTGACTTCATTATTATTATTGTTTTTAAATCACACTTTTGAGCGTGACTTCAGAATACGAAACCTATTTGAAATAACGCTATGCTACAGAAGAACCTAAAAGATGAGTATGACTGATTTTTGTCTATCATCTGTAAGGTCTTGAGAATTCCTGTTTCTCACTTATTTGATATTTTTGACATTCAGACTATTAAATTACTCTCTAGGAATTACTTAGTGGTACCACAAAAGAGCCAAATAATTTAATCTAGTGTGGCAGTGTGATCTGACTTGTACTTCTGTTGCGTAGCTGTAAATCTGTTGCTTATGTGCACTATGTCTTGTAAGAAGTGTACATGTGCAAGTAAATCTTTTTTCACTTTTGTTGATATTACATGCAAAACTGAAGATTACTGGAAGCAGAGGGGCTTTCAATTGCACGGAATCAGAGTTTGATGCCCATGCATAAATAAGTAACACCACTAAAAATTTTCCTTTCTCCTCCCTCGAATTTTCTTAACCATACCTAAATAACGATTAAAATCAGGAGAGACCTGCAGTTTATAGGGTCGTATCCGATCATTCCTAGGTATGTTTTTCCTTTGCAATCCCCATACTTTGTACAGGACAAAAACTTCTGTTAGCAAAAACTTCATGTAGGAGGTATTTTTCCAAGCCAAATAAAACCAAACCCAAAAGAAAATTAGAAGCTTTTAAAATGAAATTATCTGTAACATAAATTCAGTGTATTCCTTAGAGGATGCGAAGTGAAGGTTACTGTGGTGTTTTGAAAAAGGTGATGTGTGAAATAGAGATGAGTGAACTGTTGAAGATATATTTAGATACTGCTGAGCTGTCGCTTGTGTTATACAAGCTATCACTTAAAAATGTCTCAGTACCACAGAGGGTAGCAAATATTTCACCAGTTTTTGAAAGGACTTTGGAGATGATGTGGAAAATTCCTGACTGATATGTCTAATGTCTCCATGGGGAAGCAAAGCTGTAGATTAATGTAACCAGGAAGAGTCTCTGCAGCTCTGCAAGGGAGTTACGTCTCACAATCTTGTAGTTCCCTGAAGGAGTGACTTCTGCGTACTTGATCAAGGTGATGTAATTCATGCTGACTTTAAAAGGTCTTCCCCCTGCTCAAGGAAGCCGAAATTTAAAAGTACAGTTGAAAAGACAAATCAGAAGGTAAAAGATATTCAGTTTTCTCTACTGTAGGATTTTCACTAGGCAAATTCCACTGAAAACTTCCTTAAGGACTCTACCCTACAGTGTAAGCAGTCTTGGGAATAGAGTAAAAATAGAAAGGTGGCAGAACTTGCTGATGGCCCTAAACTGTGCAGAGTATTAAAATGAGAGCTTACTACAAAGACCTGAAGAAGCATCTCATGACACTGAGTGACTGTGTACACAATGAAATTTGCTGCTATGATGAGTAGAACAATGTGGAAGAGCTAAGTTCTTCTTAACTTATATATGCGATGCAGAGTTCTGAATTACCTACTACTAGTCAGGAAAGATATGCTGTAGTTAGGAGCATTTCTATGGAAATGTCAGCTCTGTGCTGATTACAAAAAAGCAGATGGGTGTTAGGAAAGATTAAGGTTGAAGGGAGAGTGAAACAAGTACTACAACATCTGTGTTATAAGGAATTGAAAGCGGAAAGAGTTGCAAGGAAAATTAAAGTTGTAGAATGATTTTCTGTGAGAAGTGTCTATACAGACCTTCAGTCTGTGGGAGGGTTTGTAGGTGGGTGGATATAATAGGATCTCTGAGATCACAAATATTCAAATACAGGTGTGATCTGATCAATCATTGTCTTTTGCAGTCTGTGAAGACCGTAAAAAGAAACCATTGTGAATTTCAAAACAAACAGAAGGAGAAAATTTGTCACATAGCATGCATCTTAACTGTGAAGTTCATTGCCAATGAATGTTGTAGATGCCATGTTGCTTAGGCTCAAAGTTGTGGAAGGAACCTAGAGAAGGAAGCAATTCCCTGAACCACAGGTGGCTGGAGGAGTGTTGGGTTCATGTTGACTCTGTGTGTTTGTTCTGCTCTTACACTCTTCCCTAAGCATATACTATTATACTAGAGACAATAAGTTGACAGTTTTTGTATTCTCAGATATTGAAGCCTGTAGAGAATAATTCTGTAAGCTGCTAATTTGTGTTTGTACAGTATATAGCTAACTAGAACCTAAGCAAGCCCTTCTGTGTAAACTAGCATTTGGTGACATTAAGCTGCAGAAACACAGATGCTGTATTGTGGAGCATGGACAAACAAGAACATGACACAGTACAGTACAGAACACGTGTCAGAATGGTGAGGCTGTGACTTAAGGTTGAATTCTTCCAATCTCTGAGGTCTTGCTTTTAGTTGAATTATTTTACTGACGTCACAAACAGATACTTGCTTGTATTAAAATTAAGCCCAGAAGTATCAAGGTGGGAAAGGAAGGGGAGATTTCTTTCCTATCTTGGTGAACGTACATCATTCTTTTGTCATTAGTTTTCTGTTTCAGGTGTCAGTGCTATTAAGCTCTGTGGTTGCTGAATGGGATAAATGTGAGTGTCTGTTCCCAGTAAGAGATGGAGAGTAGAAAATGAAGATGCATCTTAAAGATTGTGGGACAGCAGAATAGGAAGCCAACAAAACTGCCTAGAGAATGTGTAGGCATTGTTTCTGTGCCATATGGAGATAGAGATGTATTCCTCCAGAGAGGAAAAAAATAATTTCTAATATAGAGAAGATGAACCTGACTGGTTTGTTTGTTTTTGGAGGGGTTCATGTTGCTTTTAATGTGATCTAGTGTCAACCGTAATGATGACATTATTATGTTCGTTATAATGTTCTGGACGTGGAAAAATGTCTTAGATAGCAGAAGGTTTTGCAACTCTACACAGAAGACAAACAGTAATTTTGATAGGACTTGCTTGAATCGCTGCTTTTTTCTTTTGCTTGTTTGTTCCCACCTGGTGTCGCTATTTATCACTGCTAGGCTTCCCCAGGCTCCATGTTTGGCTGAATGGCACAGTTCTGCTCTGCATTTCTTGGCAACCACCATGTGTATAGCCTGCACTGCCAGTCTGTGCTGCCTCACATACTTGTCTCCCTCCTACATCAGACGATCGCAGTGACAGCCTGTGTAAGGCTGCTACCAGAGATCTATATTAGTGCAGTGTTAGAAAAGATAGCTTGCCAGTAATTTCTCAGTGGTGGTTATGTCTTAAAATGGGGATGCGAGTTGTATATACTTATTTTCTTTAAAAAGAGCGATACTGCTAGTAAGCATGAAATTTCTCAGAAAGCTAATGTGAGTGCCTTTTGAGTTTTGGAAAAACTCAAACATTTAACTTCAGAAGCATTTGGAGGCTGTCTGAAGTTTTTCCTTTCGTATCTGTATTTCTTGGAGTGTAGGGGATGGGGAGATCTAAGGGTTTGTGTGTTATTGATGGACAAAATATTGTTGTTGTTTCCCTAAGAATCCATTTATTTTGAGCCATCCCTCTGATGGCTTGGATCCTGGAGCTGGCTTCTGAACATACCTCCAATCTTCCCTTCTCATGCAGCTGCTGTATATTCTGACATGCAGTATCAAAATCTGTAAAACTATGAAGGAGAGTCTATTTTACCTGCCCTGATCCATCTCTTCCTGCTGTCCCAACCAGAACAGCTGATTATTTGCAGTTACGTTCGTTAGTTCTCATTCAGTACGATGACAGCTGGACTTCTATGCCATATCTTTGCTATGTGTTCTGTGAAGGCAGAAAGCAGCGCTTGCCACCATGTCTGTAGGAGCTTGCTTTTTTTGGTAGGTAGGAGATTTAAACCTGAGTTGGGGCATTGCTGGGAGGTGTGGCGTGCGGGCAGCTCCTTGGTAACCCGTGGGACCCATTCTTGTGGGTGGTACAGGCTCTCTACAGTTCACAAGGGAATGGGGAGGTTTTGTCTGCTTTCTTGAGGTTTCAATATCAGCCATCTTCCTGCCACGTTTATGCTTGCCAAAACCTTCATTTCTGTGCTTTGTCAGAGCGTTCTAATAACACTACTGCAAATGTTGAACTGCCCCAGAAAATAAATTTACAATATCAAGTGTTTCCTTCTGTTTTTTTTTGTTTTTTTGTTTTTAAAGCAGGTTTATCTTTGTTCTTTCTAAATAATGAATGAAAAGTGGTATATGAGTTGTTACAGTCCAGGTGATTGTTTTGAGTGTTTGTCTGTTTGACATAAAGGTATTAAAGAGAATTCCAGTCAGGGTGAAATCTTTTTTTTTTTTTTTTTTTTTTTAATCCAGGAATGACCTGGGGGTGTAGGGAAAAGAAGTAGACCAGACTGGCTAGCGGATTACCCAGGGAATACTCTGGTATTTTTAACCACGCAAATAGCTAGTCATCTGTTTTGAAATAAAGAGGATTACTTTTGCTTGATAGCTCTGTGTTGTGTTTTCTCTGTGCCCGGAGAATGAACTCTGCACTTGCCAAAGATGGAAAAAAAGACAGTAGATCACATCACAGCCTTAGCTCCAGGAAGAAAATGCTGTGGTCATTTACAGAGTCTAATCTAGGTTTGACAATTGTGTGCTTGCTAGATCACTGGTGACTCTATAAGCAAAAAATGCAATGTGGATGTGTTTCTTATATGGCAACTTGTGTCTTCAGCTAGATAAATAAATAAAGAAACAACAACAACACACCTTTTCTTTCTACAGGCAGAGTTTCCTTTTATTTCACCAAAAACTATATCAAGCAGCCATCTGCATCTCCTGTGGTGTTCAACTCACTCAGCTAGTTTCTGCAGGAGCTGGCAAGAAAACACATATACGAGAAAAAGTACAGAAGCAGAATTGGTAGCACCATTCCTTTTAAATGACAAAAGGAGCTTTTTCCTTGTTGCAAAGTTGTTTCTTGTTACAGCTCCTCTGACAATGCTATTATAGGAAACTTGTTGATTTGTCGAAGTAATAATTTTAACAGTTATGTATGGCACAGAGCAAATTCTGACCATGCTTCAGCCAGCTGTAAGGCCCCCAAATGTAAGCAGTTTTCTTTCAGCATTTGGAAAGTACTGGTAAACTTGCTCTTGGTACTGTCAGAACTTTTAGTGGGATAAGATAGCTTTGTGAGGCTAGCTGGAAGAATTTTTTGTTGCTTCAATCAGAGGGTAAGATAAAGTTATATGTTACTTGCAACACGTAAAGTTCAGGAAGACCAGACTAATCATACTTATTTCAGTATTTCGTGTCATACTTCAGCTCCATTTCGGATACAGTTCAAGAGGTATCCTAGTAACAGAGTTGTTTTTGCAGAGCAAAGGATACTGGGTTAAACCTTTCTAATTGCAAGCGTCTTGATCTATTGCAAGCAGACTAAATCGTGTGTGGAATATGAGTCTAATTCTCAGTATATGCTTTTTTAATAGTCATTGGCCACAGTTTGTTTTCTTCCTTTTTCTGCCTTAGCAATTAAATCCATCTGCCATCTTATGGCCCATATTCATATTGGGAATAACGTGTGTATGTTGGTATTTCACTCCATGTATGTTTCTTCTATTTGCATGTTACAAAGCAATGTAGGCAGAAAGTGTATTTAGAAATTGTTTGTTTCCTTTGATCTTAATTAGTGAAGGTGTCGGGCCAATTTTCTCTTCAGTGTTTTTTGGCTCCAGTTGAATTGTGAATTCTAAGGTGTTCTGAGAAAAGCAGGAAGAAAGTATTTATGTATTGACTCTGAATGCAAGAGTTACCTAATGTCTCTTATAAATATCTCCAGGAATGGACTGATTACCGATAATATCATCTGCAATTAATTTTTAAGCATGTAGCAAAATAATGGTTTCTTAAGAAAAGTTGGAACAATGTACTGAAAAGATGAGTAACAAGAAACAAGTCCCAACTCTGCCTGTTTTGGCACTGTGTTATTTTTAAGTCCTGCTTCCTTGAAGTTGTTCTCTTTACTTTAAAGGGATGTGGTCTATGATTATTTCTGAAAACTTGAGGTTCCTGTTATTGCAGTGAAAGGAAGGGAAAGAAATTGCAGTGTGTGCGGAGCAGCAGCTTTGCTCCAAGGATTCCTACTTATTTGAAAACTTCTATTCCATTGAATTTTGTCTGATTCCATTGAATGCTTGTCTGATAGAAGCTCAAGGACTAAGAGCAGACAGGTCAGTGTGAGAGAGACTGCTTCTGCTCTGGGATACGTATAACAAACCTGAGTCTGGTATCATAATAATGAGCTGTGATAATGAACTTGATGCAAGGATCTACTTTGAATATCTTAAACTGTTTTCTTTCAAGAGCAATCTGCCTCTTCCTAGTTATGATAATCTACAGGTGCTTCTTAGACACAAACGCACACAGTTTCAACTAGTTTTATGAATGTATCTCTAAGATGAACTGTGCTAATTTTCATCTCGTTAATGTATTAGTTTGCTTTTACTTGTCTAGTTTAATTAAAGTAACAGAGTAAGCTATCTGTCTCAGTAGCTCTTTACTGAAAAAGAGGTAGAATTCTTCAGGGACTCAATTGTATGTTCTTTAAAAAAAAAAAAAACTTGGCTTTACTTCAATATACAAATCATATAACTTTGCCTTGAGTAAGCACCTGCAAAGTCCCTTGTGGCTCTTTACTCTGCTCTTTGGACCCAGATAAAACATGCTTCCATGAGGCTGCTAACTGCAACAATAGATAGGTTTGTTTGGCTGACTAGGAAAAGAGGAAGTTGAGTGCTGTGCTGTTGCTTTGGCAGAAATGGGGAACTTGCCTCATGTATAGGATCACTATGAAGGTAGACATCAGGCTTCTGTTGCCTCTGCTTCTAATGTACCATCAGCTCAGAAAAAGGGAGTTATTCTCCCATGTGGTGTAACTTCTAGAGTGAAAGAGTTGAAATAACTTGAGAGAGAGATCAGGAGGAACAATTCTTGTTGAGGGCTAAGCTTTCGAAAGCTTGTTCAGTGGCAGATAGACAAATGAATCTGTTGTGTATTGTACTTGACTGAATGGGGTGGGTGAGAGGAGGCTGTCAGTCCAATATTTGAGGTTATTCTTTTGAAATACCTACTGACAAGGATGAAGTGAACCCAGTTGCAGAATTTTATTAGAGATCTTGCACACAAAACCAGTAGTCCTTTCTAGAAGCCTTCTAACACAGTTGAAGAGAACCTTGACTGTGTAAGAAAGAGTTTAGAAAATACTAGGCAGAATCCTAAATAAATCTCAGCAATAGTAGGATCGTTGATTACATTAATCAGTTTTTGCTACTAGCTCTCTCGATTTTTAGCTCTTAGGATAAGGTTAGACTTTCCTGAATTCCTGCTCACCATCTCTTATCTGCAGGACAAAAAAAAAACATACCCAAGGAAAGCTATCATTATTTCAGGTCTCTCAAACCTGCTGCAGTATGCTTTTTTGCTTGCACAGACAGAAATATCAGATGAAGTAGCTTTCTGTTTGCATGTTCAACATTGTCACACTCCAACATGAAGGAGGGAGATGAGGTTCTTTGATTACGTGTATACCCGATGGCGAGATTAAGACACAATGGGTCAAATGTTAGCCCAACCAGTTTATTACAATTACTAGTTGCTTAGGGATATGGGGAAGGGAAGGTGAGCGATAGAAAAGGGATAAAAAGCAAGGAGTCTTGATAGAAAGCAAGAGAGATATAATCACCACCGTGGGTCCAGCGAAGTTCGTAGTAGGTTTGTTGATCCTTTGGTCTCAGGAGCTCGTCTGGTCAACGCGGGGGATGGGAGAGAGTCGGGAAGCTTTGCAGCAAGCAGGCCTCAGGGTTCTTCGGTAGAGGTTTCCCCCCCCCCTCAGGGAATTCTCCGTTTCCTCTTCGGAAGTTCTCCGTCAAAGATTTTTTTATTTGGGAGTTCTTCTGCAAAGTTGTTAGTTTAGTGAAGGCCTTTTATCCCCCATTTCTCAGTCCTTTTTTCTCTGTTAGCGTGACATAACTGGCCTAACAGATAAGCCAGCGGGGAGTGGTACCTTCATTGCCATGCACAAGCATTATTGCATTTTGCAGTGATTAGCTTCTCCAAGCAGAACCCCGAAAAAGACAGGCTTGGTCCCACTTCTGCTTGTCTTTACAACAATAAGCAGAGGCACTGTGGCACGGTGACACCCACCTAGATTGTACTATTCCAAATGTCTATTTAATAATGACTGTGTGTAAGCACTGGGCTGCACCTAGGGATCTAATGGTCTTAGATGAAGATTTGGCTGCAGCATCCCAAAGCTTTCTCCTACCTTTCGTGTCTGGTTTTTCTTCCTATGGGAAGTAAGTTGTGGGAAGAAGTGTGGAGAAAGCCTGGAAATTTTGTGGAAACCTGTCTTGACAGGAGGTCAGAAGGCCGACAGAGCCTGCAACTAGAGCAATGGGCTGGGAAGGGCTTCTAGATTCCGTTATTTAGGTACGGAAATCATGGAATGTGAGAAAACACACAGGTTGCTGTGAAAGTAATGACTTCTATTTGTTTTCATGGGAACTACAGCAGATTGGAAGAGAACAATAATATTTATTTGATAGAGCAAATTCTCAGCTACAAAACACTATTTTTAGTCACCACCAATAGCTGAATTTGTGGACGTGTTCATCAAGAAGCACTTAATTGCATGGTTCTGTCTCTACTCACATCCACTGTTTAGCGAGCGAGCCTCGACATGAATGTCAGTGGGTGCCAGGTTTTCTGCATGGTGGAATTCAATGGTACACCTTTGTTTTATATACAGATATCATTCTGTCAGACTGCCCCTCTGTTTCTGTCTGTTACACGGCCACAAAATGTAATAAAATATTGATAGGGAGGTCTAGCTTCTACTACCATATGATCAACAACTGCCTCTGGTGTTGTGGGCCAAGACAATAAAATAGGAGGCATTACTTTCGGAGCAGCCCTGCATCAATGATGTTGCTGCTAGAAGCATGTACAAGGGATATGACCATCAGTAGTGTTCTCTAACAGCTTTCAAGCTTATTTAAACAGAAATACTAAAATTCAGTGTTTTAATTTGTCTGTAGCACCATTTAAAAAATTATCTCAGTAATGAGATATTTTTTGATATTGAATTTACGGGGTTCCTTCCTCAGATCCTCTCACTTGGCACCATAAATAATGAACTGCTTATGAGAATCAGGATTTGACAGAATTATTTACTTAATATGAGAAAGTCTACTAATTCTTGGAAGTGGACAATGAAAAGTAGCGAAGATAAGTTTATCTTTTTACATATATTTTAGGTACTACAAACCTAAGCAATCTTAACATAAGCTGAATGTATTTCCAAGCCAATTATTTCACAACTTTCACGTAGCCATTGCGATACTAAATAGTTCCTTTTATACCGTATGTGCTTTTCCCAAGTAGAGGTCATATTGAGCATGGAGCAGTTCTTTGTTAATCGTTTGTATCCTTTCTCATCTTGTGTCCCACCATAGTAACAGTAATGTAAGAACCTTTGGCCATGGATCTGCTTTCCTTGTTGATATATTAAACTTTTCTGTGGTAATCAAGTGTGGAATTCAGAGGCAAATCTACAGTGATTCCAGAGCTGTACTTTGAAAGTCTGTTTAGCGTTGAATTTTGTCCCAGCGCGTTTTGCTCATTTGTAGGCCTATGTGACTTCTCACTAAGAATAATCAGACCTTTCAAAAATAAATTACTGCACTCAGAAGCTATGGAGAATTAACTTCTGCCCTTCTGCCTGATTTCTCTCTTCCTCTTTGTTTCATGTCGTTCTTCTCCCTTATGCTTGACCAGAGTTAATTCTCAAGTGTCTCATGTTTATTCACCAGGCTGCTGACAATGATCTCAATGAAATCACAGTAGCTTTCAGCTCAGGCAAGTGTTATTTTTTCTGAAGGCATATGATATCTTAGGCCTTGATCTTATGAATGTTATACTTGTTGCCAGGAGGAGTCAGTCTGGTGAAGTCAAGCACGTACAAAAATGTTGGCAGGATTTGTTCTTTCCTAAACATAACACTGTAATAATTTAACAAAGTATGTCATACATGTAATGAGTATTTATCGGGCCCACACAGAACAGCTGTTGGTGCATTAGAACTGTAATACATAAAATGTATCTATGCCAATATATGCATTTAAGTGCGGCTCTAAGTGATGGGTAAAGGGTTTTGGAAGCACCCAGCTTGTGTTGTAAAATGATTTAGAATACACTGTTTGTGTGATTGGATGTAGGTAAAATGTTGGGATTTCAGCACTGCATCTCGCCCCAGTTGCAGAAATTAAAGTCTTCCAGGCTCATGAAAGTAATAATGATTAAAAAAAAGTGCTCCTGTCTGCCACCTTGTGTAACAATGTCTAAAATACAGGGTTAGATATTTTAGAGAAAATCCAATAGCAGTGGTTATCTACTTGTGTAAACAAGTACTGTATCTTAATACCACTGATCGGTAGATTCCCTTGGAAAAACACTTGAAGGAGTGTTAGGAAAATGAGGAAGAGAAGGGAAATGAGGAAGAGAAGGGCGTGCACCACACTGAATCTATAATGATCAGGAAGAGCAAGCTGAAATATTTCTAGTGTTTCTGTGTAGTGAAGCACTAAATAAAATACATGTACCTAGGGTGCTAACAGATCCTGGTCCTAAATGAGGGGAACTATAAGTCTGTCATTGCCTCCAAAAGGTATAAGAATGTCTTAACCCTTTTCTCTGTACTCTCTGGTAGCCTCAATTTGTTGTTGTCACAGTGAATATACTTCTTTCTTGGCTATTACACTTTAGCATATGGTGCATAGCCTTAAAACAAATTTCTCCCTGTTTTTGTCTGTGTACTGCAGGTTTTTAATTTGTAGTTTCTAACCACAAAGCTCCACAGTGAGGTTCTGCTAATCTGCTCTTTGTATCTTCTGCATGTTAGCTGAGATCCATCTTTTTTGACCCTGAGGGACATTTTCTGCTTCAGCTGTTAGAGTCCGAATGGACTCTGCCCCTCTTCACGTAGCTGTGTTCTCAATAATTGGTCCTTAGAGCTGCTGCCAGCTCTAAATGGAATTCAGCATCCAGGCGGAGATGTGAGATGATGAGCTATCTTAGCTCACATGTAATCAGTGAAAGAGTGGGCTCAGCACTCCAAGGCTCGGGTCCGTGAGGCTTATTTAATTGTCTGGTCTTAAACCTCTGATTTCCCCACAGATCTCAGTGATGAATTAGCCATCTAATTAAGAATCATTCGGACAACTTCCGCTCATTTTTCTTAAGTAATCTAGTAAAGGCAGTGGTGCTGCCTGTCTAAAAAAGATGAAGTCTTTGGGTTAGACTGATAGTAGTCAATTATATAAAAAAGTTATCAGTTGGCTGAACTAACTTTTTTCAGTGTCTAAAACCTTACTAATATTTTTTTTTAAAAAGCAATTAAATGAATATACAATCAAAACCAAGACATTCAAATCTAAAATTAGAAAACTAATTAGTCCATATTTCCTGCTTCTAAAGGGGGAAATTTTGCCATCAGCTTGAAAGAAACAGTGAAAACGTTTTCCTCGATTAATGAGTTATCCAGAGAGAATATTGAAAATTAGTATACTTAGAGTTTATCTTTAAGGATTTGATACTTTATATTGGTAATAGGAAAGTACATAGGCATTTCTAATGTACAAATGTCCTCATAACATTACATTTATGTGCAAGACAATCTTTTAAGGTAGACTTGTAACGCTCCAGTGTGAAATGCTGAACTCTTTGAAGTTACGCATCTCCATTGACTAATGAGGCAATGAGCAGCTCCAAGATGTGTTTCTTTCGATCGTATGAAAATGGAGTGGACCAAAATTTGCAAATTCTCTTCCTTCTGTTGACTGTGGAGGGGAGTCTGGTCAGCTTGGCTGCTATCCTTGGTGCTTGACTTTTCAGCAAGGGATGGCTGAAGAAAGACCTCTCTTTTCTATAACACAGTCATTATTTTCCCAGACAAAAAATTCACACTGAGAGATTGAAACCACAAGCTATTAGAATCCTGTAAGAAATCCCTGCCGTTGCTCCAACATGAGACTTTAGGAAGTTCTGAAGAAGACTTGCAGTGTCCCAAGTACAAAGGTTTTTCTGCTTGTTTTGTTAAATCAAGGACTTGAAATTTTGTCTGTCTCCCTGACATTGAAAGCTAGGATTTCTGCCTGGATCTGGAATCCTCCATGTGATTTCTGAGAAACGCTGGAAGATAAGCAAGCAGGAAAAGCATTTCACATGCTTAGAATTGTTTTTGTGCCTTAAAGATGAACGAAACCTTGTAGGATCAATCCCGCTTACGCCAACTAACTTAATGAGCATTATCACTGAACTGATCTATTTGTTACTGCTGATTGAAATCGTGTACTTGCAGTTTGTGTGCTGCCAGACATTCTACTCCCCCAGAGTCGCCCTGCACAATCATCCTACACTGAAAGTTTACACTTCCTCGGTCTGCTCTAGTTTATATAAAATGTAGATTATTAAGTTATACACAGGAGAGCAGGTGGGTGGAGCAGCTGGCATGAGAAGTGAGCAGCCTGACAACAGAAAAAAATATATCAGGGTAGATTGCAGCACAAAATTTTTCCTAGGAAATTGCAAATTTCACAATCTGTTCGTGAGAACTGATGATACAGCTCATGTGCCAGGTAACAAGTCTGGGAGACTCTAGACTTCACTGGAAGCAGACTATTCAAGACCATCAAAGATCTTGTTCGTTTTGGCTTCAGACTGCTACAGTTTATCATGCAATCCTACTCATTCCGGAGAGCATTTCTTTGTGGAATTCATAAGTATATTGAAAAGGTCACAGTAGTTTTTCAGTCTTAATTAACTGCCAGACTGACTTATTGTTTTTCTTATTACAGATTTAGTTTCAAGGAGGTCCTTATGAACTCTTAAGCAATGTAGGATTTGGGGGTGGAGTGGTCTTTAGTTCCATTCTGTGACAATAAAAACGATCAGATTACATTAACTCTAATGTACTAAGTGAAGTAAACCAATCAGCTAAAAATGTCCTCCTTAACTTAGGTGCAATGAGGATTGCGTCCTGGTAGAATGAAATGTTCCGGATAAAAAATTATTCAATTTTTAGTATAGCACGTGCAGGCATAGCCAAGGGAAATAAGATAACATGCGTCAGGGACAATGTGCGAAGGCCAGAGTGGCAAGATTTCTACAGTAAGGAATCAGTAGGTGCCTACGGTGGAAGTAAGAGAGAAGATCAGTTATGGAAGAAAATCATATTTTCTTTGCTGCACGATAATATAAAATCTCTTCAGCATATTCTGCATCAATTACAAGGGTACCCAAACCTTAACGGCCTTGTGGTTACGTCACTGTTGCAAGAGAGTAGAATGAAGTGTTACTTCTGTGAGCTGTCTGTTCGCTTTCTTTGTATCCCCCATTTTGACCTGAGAAAATTTTGTCATGAAAATTTCATTGAACGTATACGTTTCCACACAAAGTTGCTGTTCTGAAAGAAATCAGCATTTTTCAAAAGAGAAGTGTTTAATCAAGGTGTTTCCAGACAAGACTAATTATAATATCCTCTTTAAACAGGGTTTCAGACAGCTCTTGAAAAAGAAATGCAATGTAACATCCATTATTACTAGAGTCTTTCATATTACTCAAATTACGAGAAACACTTACAAATGTCAAAAATAATATCCTGATAAGAATTTGATATAACGTGGAATAGCATTTAGTACTGTAAGTTTCTAATGTCTCACTGAAATGTGAAATTCCTTCTAGTTAATGTCTGAATTACTGTTGAACACAAGCCAAAGTTCACTCAGCCTTCATTTCTCCACAAATTGAATTGAGAAAAGTAAACATTTGGAGCCTTTCTTCAGAGGAGGAAAAGGAGAAGGGGGCTGGGGGTAGGGTGGGGAGGTAAATATCTCAGAGAAGCATGGAGACCAAAAGAAGAGAGAGCTGTTTTTGTGTGGAGGAAAGAATCAGTAGCAGCTTTCAAAATAGACGAAGTAACCTTTTGGGAGTGGCAGGCTTCTTGCTTTTGGCAGAAAACAGACAACTTTAAAGAAAGGTAACTCAAGTGTGCAGTCACAGGGAAAAGCATGATGTTAATAGTGGATGAGCGTGCATAGGTTGTTTTTTTGTTGTTGTTGTTGTTGTAATGTGAACTTTAGTTTGAAACCAGAATGTTGTTGTTTTTCTTTCTGTTTTTTGTTGACCTATAGCTTCTCATAGGCTTTTGTAGAACAACGTGTGAATTCTTGACGTAGTTTAAGACCCCACAGTAAGTTTTATGAAAGCCATGGTAAAAAGGAAAACATGACTATAGAGAATATAGGTGAAAAAGACCTATGGAAAGTATGGGAGTTTATCTGGTAGCATGGAGATGGTGCAGACTTAAGGCCACTACGTTGGCAAAAGTTGGAAAGTTTATGCGAAGGCCAACATGTGTCTTAGTCAATGTCTAGAGTCTGGCAAAGCAGATGACAGCTGGTGGTGTTCTTAATATCGGCATCAAATCCAAGGAAACCAGCTGAAGCATGTAGCTGAGAAAATTCATTATCCATTTTAAAGTTCAGGGGGGATGTGAGGAGAGTTCAAGAAGGACTTTGTCTTTAGGATACTCAGATCTTTCACAGAAGCTTTGGGAATTTTACAGTCTTGCAATAAGTAAGTGTGCTGAGAATATTAAAAGGACTTAAAAGTTTGACTTGCTCAAGGTATGGATTCTAAGAAAAATGACTATCCTTTAACTGAGATAGGCAAAGCAAAAGAAAAAAAAAACCTTAATAAGCTCTAAGTATGTGTCTGAAATACATATTCACATCATAGTTTTGTTTAAATATATTAATTGAAAAGCATGTTTGTAAAGTTTCTGCAGTACCTGTTAAGAGAATTTAAATCTTGAGATTCCAATTGGTTTGGGCTATACTATGACAAAGCAGATCTGTAAGGCAGCTCCTTTCTGCTCCTACTTAAAAGAAGAGGATTATTCCAACATAGACTGACAACACACTCCCTTTAAATTATGTTGCCTGAGTTGCTAGGATTAGCTGAGATCTGGAAAGCGTGGACATGGCTCTGAGAAATCTCAGCATCCATATTTGCATGCCCAGCTGGAAGTTGGGCACTGAAGCTGATGTGGTGATCACAATTACAGAGTCATTTGGGGCTATAGAAAAGCTTTCTGAGTTCGAAGTGACCAATCATCAGCATTTCACTGATTTTTCACTTGAAAATCAAGGTTGAATCTTAGAGACAGAGAATGGCTTAAGATGGAAGGGACTTCAGGGATCATCTTCTTCAAACCACCATGATACGGAAAGGGTTTGTGAAATTGGTTTACGAATGATTACCATGCAGCTACTCTTAAGAGCAAGATGAGTATTATTGTACAAATATCAGGTGGATTTAGATGATATTGATACCTTATAATTACCTGTTTTGAAACAGCCATGGGGTGTTACTAAGAAGTATTTAACTCTCTTAAAATATAACTAGAAAAAAAAAATCTAGCTGTTTATGAATTTTAGCCTACTCTCAATGGAATGGTAGAGAAATAGCTGACCCAAATCATTGTTCATTCTTAGCTTTTGAAAAGATGGGTCTGACTCAATTCTGAGCAACTTTTTGTAGAGCTGCTCTTGTGTGTCCAGAACCAAACTGGCTTTTCCCTCCTATACTGTCCATCTCCTATGTGCTCCTTTGGCCCGTAGTTCTAGGTCTTCATACTTTCTCAAATGGGAGTCTTAATTATTGCTGAGACAGACTCTGTGAAGTTTTGAACCAGTTAGGGAATTTATTTTGGGACAATGTGAAGAGCAGATGTTTGTGAAGATCCTTGCTTCTCTGAAAAACAAGGCAGCTTTTGTTAGATTACTGAATGCAGAATTCAAAGCCAGAATGTAAAAGCAAAGCTCGTATGCACAATCATATTGGCAGCATGATAATTCCACACCACTAAAAGCTCTTTGTAGGTCCTTCACATCGCATACGTTTATTCTGTGTGTTCCCCATATCAGTATGAATTAAACCATTTATTGCTAGCCTTCAGAAAAATCAGACTCACCTTCATCTTCAAGAAGAGTCTGTTTCTCTGTGGAAACCCTACCATGAACTGAGCTTAACATGTACTGCTGATTTGTTTTCCTGGTTATCCATTCCCAGCTTTATAAATATATATTTCCTGAATCATGGCCTTTGCTATTGTTGGTAATCATATCTTTCTATTATTTCAGTATCCCTTTTTTTCCCCCTTTGGTTTGCTTTGGTCTTCCAGATCGTACACTACTGAGTATTCCAAAAGAGATCTTTTTCTGGTTAACTGATGAAGCGCTGTCATAGCATAGTTCTATTATCTCTGCTTTATGCATAGAAATTCAAACATCAACAGAAGACAAGAGCTGTCAATGATGACAGAAAAATAAAAAGGTCTTTGGTCACCACCAAAATAGAAATTGGTCTTACTCGTTATGACATTATTAAATGCTAAAAGGAAATGGCAGTGAATTTTGTCTGTTTTTTGTCTTTAGATAAGAAAGGACCTTTCTTGCTCTTTGACTTGATTTTCTCAGTATGTGACTGTCATTGATGATTAAAGCCCACAGATGAAGATCTGTGTCATCTTTGGTCTTATTTTGGCCGTGATATTATGGCTGAATTTACCATCCTGGGCATCTTTTAGATATATATATTTTGCTTTTTTAGGTTTTCAGTGTTGGAAACAGAGTATGGATGAAAAATTGGCAGAAGAGCATGAAAATCTTCAGAATTTTGAGTCAGGTGGCAGAACGTTCAGGAAGCTTCTGGCACACTACAGATGGTTGATATAAACTGTTGTTGCAGAGCAACTCTGCCAGGAACCCCATGGAGTATTCCTAAAGTAAACTTTTAAAAACACACAGAATATTAAAGCAGAAAAAAATGTCACTTGAAAGCACTTTTAATATGTTATTGTCTTGGAATGCAGTTCCATGTGACCCCTTCTTTCATTTCCTGTTCTAGAGCAGTATCTCAAGTTTTCCAAATTGCACCCTCTTTCACCATTACACTTTTCATAAATTTTTTTCATGTAATATGTATAAATGATGCTTTTTGTATATATGCACTATTCATGTATTTATATCAAATATGTATACATAAGTAGTAAGTGAGATTAAAAAAAAGTTTTATCGTGAAATAATTTAAGAATATTACACCATAGTGTCAGAATCTTGACATATGGATTGGGAATTAGAAGGGAAGGCACGTTTATACCCAATAGAAACACTAAAGCAGGTGTTTTTTTTTCTTTTTTTAAACAAAGGAGAACATACTTTTGTGAGAATAATAATTTTCAGCTGAAAAAATTCCATGTACTTGGAACAACTTAGAATAATACAGACTTGGGGAAATTCATTGTTTATTTGTTTGTTTTTAGAAATATTACCCATACTTCAGCATTTCTTAGAACTCACCATGTGATCTATGGTGCCTGGCAAACCTTAACTAACAACTGATATTTCCAGAAGAAGTCTTTATCAGTCAAGTTTGTGTTAGATCCTTAACCTCTCTCATTTATTTATTTATTTTTAATTCCCTTATTAATTGAAGAAATCAGCATTTGGAAATGTCAGACAAAACATATCTTTTTAAGTGATAATGGGATCCCAAGCTGTGATTCATCTCTTCATAATGATTCCTTTGTACACTGTTTCAAGGAAAAAAAAAAAGTTAATGCTGCTTAGGCAACTTAGATACTGGCTAAAGCTTTCCATCTCCAAGCAAGTTTTAATATCAAGTTCCAAATAATTAAGTTGTCGAAATAGGAAAAATCTCATCTTCTCTTACCAGTAAGGTACATCCTCTACGATAAACATTATCTTCTCTGTAAGTCCTGAACTTGGAGCATGTCTCTATTCTGCAGAATTTTGAGGTGGACTTCTACTTGATATTTGATCAAACCAGTTAACAAAGGAGGGCAAGCTTGAGGGTATCTGGGCTAATTTGATTGTTTCTAAAAGTGATGCTTGTGTTTAATTTTCCATGAGTTCTTTTACCCTTTACATCTTTGCCTTTTCTGGTGAGAGTATAAGCTATTGTGCTAGTTTCAGGCTAAATCCCACCAAAGTCAGTAGGAAAATCCCACGTACTGGGATTTTACTGGGCTACTTGGGGTGGTGCATATGGGTCTGTACTGAGATTTAAATTAGAGGATGAACACAACAGCTTTTGAGAAAGTCCTTTTTTATTTTATTTTTTTTTTTCCCTTCTGTTGAAAAGAAGCAAGTTAGGCACTTGGTAAATTTGAGGAAAATCTTGAATGGTTACTTATTACATACAATTAGCAGCAGTTGCATGCCTTTTACATGCAATACAAACGCTGTCTTGTGTGCTTTACCATTGTTATCTTGGAGAATGGAGCTAAGCAGGAAAAAAAAACACAGTTGAATAGATTTGGTAGCCTGTTCTCATTATATAGCTACAAGTTATAGTAATTCATAGGATTATATAACCTATAATATGCCATTTGTGCTGAATGTGTATGAAAACCATATTTTTATGGATCAGCTTGAGGACTGTTAGACATTTGTGCATTATTTTGTTGTTGTACCTTTCCACTACCCTAGCAGCATTTTAGCTATTCTCAGCTCATAGTAATTGTGAGAAAATCAAATTCCATCTGTTTTTGCATAATGAGGTCTGAATATAACTTCACATGCTAAAGATCAGTTATCTTCACTCCAAAGCTAGTTAAGCAAACTACTGTTTGGTGGTGTTGCGTGAAGTCCAGGTACTGAGCAAAATGCATTGTCCGTCCAGGTCACAGCTAATTCTTACTGCAAAACTGAAATAAATATAAACATTTATATACCTCAGTTGGGAAATATAGGGAGTTGTTCATTTCACTTTTTAGTTAAAGGACTTCAACAAGAACAGCGTTCTTAAGGGTATGACCACTTAATTTGCCAGCAATGGCTAGTCAAGAGCATGGACCTCTTCAGCTTTTGTAGAATAGAGCTTTAACCATCTTGTACTAGAGAGTTTTAAAAACAGTATAATTATTAAAAAAATTGAGCAAAGGAGGAGAAAATGAAATCTTTTTAAGTGTCACGTGCTTGCTAAGTGGTGAGGTGAGATGAGTTCTCTTAAAAAGAAAATGCAAGAATTCTCAATACAAAATGAAGAATATGGAGTGACGTTATTAGCTTTTGCTTACCCTGCTAGTTTTTGTTTTGAGATAGAATAGTTCGCTTTAGCAATTAAGGGGATTTTATATGATGAAATCAATACGTGAGAGAAATTACTCTTTGCTTTCACTCAAGCTATGAATGTTTTAGAAAGTTCATTTGAGGCCAGTGCTCCAGGATCAGGTTCTAACCTCTATGCTGCAGTACAGTGCTCATCAGGAAATCTAGTTAAGTTTCAGCTTGAATTATGTTGTAGAGATACACCAGAGAATTTGCAGCTCCAGCATCCAAGGCTGTAAGTTCCCTTTCTCTTTAGAAACCTACCACTGAGTTCACTGACAACTCTGAAAACAGTTCTACCTCCAAGACCATTGCAGAGCAAGTATTTCACAATGACCTGTGAAACACGGGGAGGTTTCCAATCCCCTTGTTTCACAGGCAACCGAAAATTAAGATGGCTTCACTCACCTGTGTTTTGTTGACTGTGTTCTGTACCATCTTCTCTAACAATGAAAAAAATGGAAAATCAAGATTTAACCATTTTCCATGGCTGTTTCAGCAGGCCCATCAGAATATCTGCAGCTGCTCTCCATTCAGGCTCATAAAACACCTCTCCCTTCACAGCTTCTCAAACGCCTCCACCTCAGCATTTCAAGTAACTCAAGCTGCTTCCTTTCTTGCTTGCTCTCCTGCTTGCATGCCAAAACCAGAAAGCCTTTATTAAGAGCTTTCCTGTCAATCATCCTGAAGGCCTCTTTGGAAATCTGATTAGTATTTGCAGCCTATGTTCAGAAACTGGCTGAATATATCCAGCACAATTTATACGAAGGGGTATGAGGGAGGGGAACAATTGAACTAGAGGATAAAGTTTTGTTTCTGTGCTGCAAGATATGTTATCATCTCTGTGAGCAGTGAGATATTTTCAGATTGTAAAGAGTTGTGCACATGGGAATTTAAGATACGCTATGTCATTTGGGATTGTTAAGGCTTGCCTTTACTGCAGTATATGAGAAAATGGGTAAATTAGGCTGTGCTGGAGCTTGAGACTGCTGTGTTGATACTGCTGCTGTAGCATTATTAGCTTACAGTGGCTTTAGATACGTCTACTGGCTGTACAATTGTATCAGCACAGTCACTCATTTACACTTTTTAAGCCTGTTCAAACTGGGTAAAACATTTAAAAGGAAGGAAAAAGTATTCTGTAACGGGTGCTCTGGAGCCCACGCTTTGTGATTTCACGAGAAGTTGAATTCTGTTCACTCAGAAGAACGGAGAATGGTGAGTGCTGAGTAATAATTTCATGGGCAGTACTGGAGGCTTGAGAGATGGTGACCACCATGAATTCACTATTTGTCTGGGTGGATTGCATCCTGTCTGTCCTCATTTGGTAGACAGCGTTGAAGCAGAAGTTGATGACAATGCATCTGGTTGAAAAAACAGAGTGAAAGTAATAAATAATGTAATTACGATGCTGAAAGCGATCAGTTTACATGCTGAGAGGTGAGCTCTTATTTGGGTACACTGCTTTATTCATGCAATCCTTGTTAACCCACTAATTTTTGCTGAAATAACATTGGGATGGTTTGTCTAGCCTGTTGTTGCTGTGAATTTTGCTTCGCAACTCTCTGCAGCCTGGTTTCTGCTACCTGGGTAAATTACAAAGCAACACTTAGAGCAGAGTGCAATCCTGCCATTGCTTGCCAGCTCTAAATGCCACCGAGTGAATCCTTTGGAGCCAGGGTGGCAGAGGCACCCCATGCCTTATCACAACCAAGCCTGGCAGAAACTGGTGGTTGCTTGGTAACGAGGAATGTTGCTGTTCCTTTTTCCAGAGGTTTAACAAACAGCTGAAGCAACGAATTTGGGGAGCAGCATGAGGTTTGAAAAGAACAAATAGCAGTCAAAGAGAAAACCAAGAGTGAGACGAGAATGTTACTTGGATACAGCAAAAGACAACACAACAGAAGGAAGGGCTGTGAGAAGTAAAGGCAAATGTTTAAGGTCTGGAAGGATCTGTGTTTTTAGTGCTCCTAGTGGCAGAGCAGTTACATTCTGTTTGCTGACCCAGAAGTATTTTCAGTAAGTTGTCTAATACAAATCTTTTCTTCTTTATTTTCCAGTCATTTCTGCTTTCGTGGGGTTTTGTATTATTCTGCTGTATATCTTACCCTCTATTTGCCCTTCAGAAGTAGTTTATACTGTTAAATCTCGCAGAAAAGTAGAGCTGTACTAGTTTCAATGAATAGCTATTGTCCTGAGGCAGTAGTGGCACTGGTTACTACTGCTGACTCCATATGCCTGGTGCCTTGTTATTCCAGGTAGAAGACATGACATTATCTGCATATCTCAATTATTTTCGTTGTTATCACCTGCAGACACAGATAGAAAAGCTCCCTTGAGAGCGTAAGGAAGCCTTCGTAAGTCTGCAGACAATGCAGAAACAATGATAATATTTTGCAGACTGTTTCCTGTGGAAGTGCTGACTTGAGTTCTTGAGGTTTTTTTAGAGATTTGGGAAGGTGCTCAGCTCCATGTCCTTATCATCTATGTAGCAAATGTACGTAGCGAAGTTGTTCACAGAAACAAAGAATTGTCTAAATGGGTCCAAAGTAGACAGGCTTATTTGTGATGGCTTCACCATATAGCTTGGGTAATTGCAGTAAATCACAAGTATATGAGCTATCTTAGAGAAGATAGCCTGGCTCTCAATGTGCAATGCAGTTGCTAGTGACATCTATGTTATATAGATTAAAATTACATCAGACATTTTCATTTAATTGTCCAGGCTTTTCTTCCAGCTCAGCAACAGGCTGTGCAGTTTCCTCTTTGGTTTTGTGCAGCGTTTATAATGGAGATCTACCGAAATATATTACTAGAAAGGAGATGCAGTGCATGTCCTACACCTGAATGTGTCTGCCAGTACAGCAGACTTCACAGGGCAACTTCATTTGGCGCTGCCTCTTGAAGGAATGAGCAGCTATGCGCACACGTACTTCTTTAGATTTCATCTCTGTAAGATGCTTCTCCTCACCAGCATGAGAGAGAGCTGTCTGCACTCAAGATTTGACGTCATCATTGGTTGCACTGATAAAGTATAGGTTTTCAGTCTGTCCTTTTTTTTTTTGTTCTCCAAAACCTGAATTAGTTTTGCCCGTTTTTGTCATCTCTATTTATAAATGAAGTTTCTTTTCCCTTCAGTTTTCCAAATTCCTCACCTTTTTTTCATGTGTAAAATCCTGTTTCTGTGCAATCATTTTCCTCTGCATATATGATTAAACATGAGAAGTTAAGTCAGTGATGTGAGTCTTGTAAAACCCTTGATCCTTTTCTATAGAAGCAGTACTGAGGTTCACTGCCTAGTTGTCGTATTTATCCATCTCCCTGCTATAACTATGCCTGTAAATACTAATTCTTCATGGTTTTGGGGGAATTCATACTTTTTACGTGTAGCAAAAGAAATGAGAAGAGCTTAAAAATGTTTTTAAAGGCCACAATCTAATGTTTGTTTTAAATACTATTAAATAAGCAAATACATGTATTTTTCTATGGACTTGTAGAACTTTAGTATTTAAGTTAATTCCTTTTACTGAATTAGTTATGTTTTAATTATATTGATTATAATAGGAATATAAAATTTTATATCACCAAAGAGCTCAAGAGAAAAAATACTTAGGTAATGTATTAAAAATCTTTTGTTAAGGAGAATTGTGGAGAACTTGCTCTCAAGAATGAGAGATGCCTCTCTTGGCTTTCCTTCATTTGACATATTTTAGACCTAATTCAGCAGTCATAGACATCTGTGATTTGAGCTTTTATAATATGTCATGGCATTCCATGAACATACTGTATGTGTCTTTTTTTTTTTTTAAGAGCTTGTCACACTACTGGCCCCACAAGATGATGCATTTGCTTTTCTTCTTTGGATCTAGAAAGAACTATTTTTTCTGTAACTATTATTGAAGTGGTAGAATACCTTCATTTGGTAGCGTTCCAGCTAATGGCTCTGAACGTATTTAAAAGGGAAAGGCTTTATTCAAGAACAGAATCTGCCATTTGTAAATAGTTTTAATGTGGGTGGAATAAAGAATTTGGGCAGTAATTTAGTTTCCCAGGGTTAAATTATTTTGAACTGCCTGTGTAACAGCTCATAGCATAGAACTACTGTGGAAGCATCTTATTAGAATTGGTGTTACTCCTAATTTCTAAGAGGAATATGGCTTATCTTGGAAATTTGTTACAGTATAAGCGTTTTTAGAGGTTGATTCTGCACCTGCATTCTCCATCAGAGAAATTTTGGTTATGCAGCAAAGAGAGCTTTTCTCTCACTGTCTTAAATGACCTAAAAATCTATAGATGTTTTATTTTTCATTTCTCTGTATTGCGAGCCAGCTGGCACGATTGATAGGACACTCATGTTGAGTTGTGGCTTTTCCAGAAGTTTTCCTGTAAAAATGATCAATGAGTATTGAACTGCACTCAACTAAGCTGATTTCTGTGCCGCAAACCACTTTCAACATAGAGTATAGAAAACTTATCTGATATTTTCAACTCACGAAACTTTGAGATTTTTTTAATGACATAAAACCAAGCAGTTTTGGCTACAATGAATGTTGAGCTGTGACAGTAACCTTTTTTCCTGGAGATCTTTAAAAGCACTTAGGAGCCAATGCAGTGCACTTTTTTTTTTTTGTGCTGTTGAAATAAATCATCAGAATAGCAGATGTTCAACAAGTTACAGGCTATCATATTATTCTGCATTATAGCTGTGTGTCAAGCTTGAAGATGTGGGCCATATTATTCTGTGAGACCCCTAAGGATTATAGTGTCAACAACTAAGTGATATAAAAGTGAAAAAATTAAACTGAAAGGAATGGACAAAATCCTATCACATACCTAGATTGCAGCGATTGTAGAAATGGATATCTAGTATGAAACAGAACATTGTTACTTACGATACAGAGAGTTGTCAGAAGTGATTAAATGAGCATATTACAACCAGGGTTAGATTTGCACTAGTAAGCTTTAGGTATGTTTGTGTTGGAAAATGGATATAAGTAGCTCTCTTCCCAAGGTAATATCAAGCTGAGGTGATTTCAGGTGCTGCACAGCACCATGAGTGTAAGTCTGGAAAGCAGTATGTGTGTTATTATAGTACTGAGCCCAAAACAGGGAGTCCTTCCTTTCAGGAGCCCTTTGTTGGGTGCAGTTCCATCGAGCAGAGCAGTGCTGCTTCTGGATTTGCAGATGGCATTGAGAAGTCTTCTTTATGGCACTGTCATGTGGTACAGCCTGGTTGTTGTTGTTTTGGACACCTCTGTCCAAAGAGTAGGTACAAGAGCAAGCTGGCTAAAGCCAAGACTGTCTAGGTTTCTGTTAAGTCTCTGTGTCCCTAACACTTTTTGCTTCTGGCAATGCTTGGGAAAGTTAAATCCTTATGAGCCTGGGTGTTTAGTTACTTGAATCTTGTCACTGCTTTTGAAGCTCAAGTTCCTCTGCCTTTTCCACTTAGAGGCCAGTGCTCTATGAAGCCCTACCCATGACACAAGCAGCCACGTGGATGCCTCGTTTAGGAGTGGTTTAGTGATCAACCTGCTTGCCTGGGCTATGACAGACTACAGTTTAAAATATCTCTTTGGTGCAGCAGATCAGAGCAGTTCCATTTTGAGTTAAGTATTCATTAGGCCCCTGAGTGAAAAAGGGAGACAGAATAATTCTATTTCGGTCAGAGGCTGTGGCATTTAACTGAAACAGAAGAAAATTATGGTTAGGTTCTTATTCCTATTCCAGTGAAAGAATTCACGGTAAGATTATCTTGCAGTTTCTATAACGTCTTTGCCTGTGTTTCATCTGCAAAGTAGGTAATTTGTACCCAGTCTGTTCTTTCATGTGGTTGTGGGCGCCTACATAAAGCACTGTGTCAGAGTATTGTCTATAAAGTTTGTTTACATGCTTTGGATGTAGACATGTCTTTTATATAAAGTGTGTGTATGCATATATATATATATAGTGTATATATATATACACATATAAAATCAAAGTTATTTTCTTTATTTTTGAGTACTGCTTCATTATATATACTATCCAAATATTGTACCATGTTATGTCCAGCAGGTTAATGCTTCCATTAAACTCTGGATTTCTCATGTTCTGTTAGATTGTAACTCTCCAAACTGAGGTCAGTGCCTGTGAATGTATTAAACAATGTGAGTTTTGTTGAAAATCTTCGAAGGTATGAGAGCACATCATATTGGCAGCTTTCCTACTGAGAAGAATTCAGTCCTTTCTACATTGTAGGTCAGTAGTTATGTCCTTCAAGGGAATAAATAGCTCTGTCTGTATGAACCAATGCCTATCCCTGAATAGTTCTGACCTTGTCAGACGGAACAAAAAGGTGGTCAACCTGAAAAAGCTCAGCAATACTTTATACAGATCCAGGAGCTTGGACTGGGAAATTATCTCACGCCACAGAAACTGACAGAGGCTAAAACTCACTGGAAGACTTTACATTGCAAATGTTGCAGAGAGAGTGCAAGATGGCAGCAAATATTTCTAGAAACTTCGAAATGTTCTCAGCTGCAGCAATGACATAGCGTGGGCTACTTAGAACCAGATTGATGCTTAAATGACACTATTTCAGATTCGCTGTGTTGCAGTGGTAGGTACTTTTCCTGCAAATCCTCAGTTCTGTCTATGTGTAAAAATCCCATTGGAGTAGTGTGGTTGGGAGACAGGAATCAAGGAGCTCATGAGTCTGAAGGCCGTGAACGAAGCGGTTATGAAACTTGTCTCCAGAGCTGTACTGTGGGACACTTGATGAAACTTATGACTACCAGAAGGTGGCAGCATTGGCGAAGAAAACAAGCTGAAATTAGGCATTATTAAATACAGATGTATGCACTGTATTTTACTTTGAATGGAAAAGTATGATAGCAAGTTAATGACAACAAAATAGCTGAATGCAAAAAAAGAAAAAAAATCTTATTTTGTCTTTCTGTCTTTCTTGATGTGCAAATTACGGAGTTTAATGTTGTGTTTGATTAAAATGAAGCAAGATTTTCTGAGGTGAACAACTAAAAACCACATATATAAAATATTTGCAGAAAGCTCAATATATTCCTGGTGAATTCAGTTACTACAATGATGATTGTGGCAAGCAGACTTTTTCAACTTCTTTTGGATTGCAGTTCACTTCTTTCAAATGTAGGCTATGATTAGACCTCTGAGGCCAACAGCAGGCTTGAGCACACATGTATTTGTTCCTATCAAACAAATCTACTCTTAGATTCACTGTAGCTTGCTTACACTGTAGGTAAGAAGCTTTGTGTTCTCCATTACTGGATCATGGTTTGTTTGGTCTTACTGATGCCTGATTTATTGATGCTAAATGCTGAAAAGCCTGAGTTTAGTGCAGAGATTGCAAAAGGGTCCCCTTACAGACTTGCTCTGTGGTTTACCCTTTATCTACTCAATGCAGGTTTGCATGTGAACAACATGCAAGTAAACAGAGTGTGTGCTCTTCTAGGAGGAATATGGTATTTAATTCACTCCACGGCATCTTGGAATATGAGTGAGGTAGGTTGTGAGTGTGGCCTTCAGTCATTTGTACAGCATAAATTTGTCATTAAGAAAGAAAGAAACAGTAATTTAACTTACTGTTCTAAAAGAATTTTCCTAATTGGAAACCAGCTGTAAGTAGCAATACATTCACTTCCAAAATTTGCAGATAGAAACACAATCTTGAACCACCTCTTTTTAAAAAATCCTCACTGTCACCTGAAAAAAAACCACATAGGTTCTAGAGACTGCTTGAGACAAGGAAGTCAAGAACAAGGCAGATGTATGAAACCCAACAAGCTAAACAAAAAACAACTGTCCCTCAAAAAAGCCAACCAACCAAAAGAAAACTAAACAAGCAGAATGACTATAACATTCCTCCAACAAGTTTGCAGAGTCATATACACACGAGTTACTCCGTCTGCAAAGCACTGAAATAATTGGCTGTGTTGTTGAGCTGGCCTAATGGAATCTGTCCTGTGCTTTCCTCTGCTTTTATTTTTTTTTAATGCCGACATAGGATGGTTAAACAAGTGTTTATCTGCCTGGAAGTAATGACTCCTTATCCTTATGTACAAGAAATATATACTTCAGAGGAAGTTCTTTACTTCCTCATTGCATCTGTTTTTCTATTTTTATGGTTCAGGCTATGCATTTTGTGGTGTGACTTTTTACAGAGATTCATTGAAGGCTAACGTCTGCAAAATGTTGAGGACTACTAGCACTTGTCACTTGGAAAAGATAAACTGAAGAAGTCAAACTCAAGAAATGATGAAGTGAGTGCATGCAGCTATTAAATACTACATTCACGTTTTAGATTTGTTCACTTCATTTGCTGTCCTTAGCTGATATAGTTGTACATTACTGCCTTTTCTTCCCTTCCTCTGTGGTGCAACTTCTTCAGCAAAAAGGCTCTCATAACTGAGGCTAGCAGTTGTATTCTTTCCTGTTCATTTTGATGCTCTGTTTATTTTATTAATTAATGTTTGTATTTTACTTTACTCTTTCCCATCACGAGCAAAGCAATCAGAATTTCTCTTCTTTCTCTGTGAGGTTTCAGTCTTGGGTATCATAGACTATATTCTTTGCCATTTTCATTCTTGTAACATCACAGAATTGCAACCGTGTAATTAAAAGGAGAATTAGACTTTGTCAGTGTGACAGCTAGCTGTTTAGCTTCTTACCTGCTCTCACTGACTTGGTTTTTGATTTTTTTTTTTTGCTTTTTCATATCACTTGGTACATGCAAATTTCCTTTTGCTAGGATCTCATTAAAATATCTCAATTATATTTTACATACGACATTGGGTGATAAGAAAAAAGAGAATGTAGGACAGAAGGGACTAATGTTTTCAATAAACCCTAACCACTTTTTTAAAAACTCTTCATTCTTTTTTCTTTGCAAGTCCTCAGATTACCATGGCAGAAAGGCAGTCAGATTTTTTTCTCACTCATACCATGTTCATTGCTTGTACCTGCCTTGGCAATTCCTGTCTTCAACAGTCTTCCAAAAAAATTGCTCTTAAAACTTAAGAATACTGTGGCAAGATTTTGTGCATATTATCCATAAGTTTCGCTAGACTTTTTTCTCTTGATGAAACCACCTTTAAATGTACACACTGGGTTATCGGCATTTGCATAGAAGTTACTTCACCTTCTCTGTTTCTCTTGATCTTCTTTTCTTTTGCTGTTTCCATTAGATTTTCCTTTTCTTTGAGATTTTGGCATTTTCACTTGATACTTCAGTGACTTTGCATTTTTTTCATGTAATCAGGACACATCTCTATCCACATATATAGCTCATGATGATATAAAATTAAATCTATTTTTTTTATGCTTGATGTGTACCCTAGAGAACAAAGAATTGGATTTCTCCTGCTTGTCTTCTGTTGAGATTTTAGCACTTGCTCATTATGTCAACAAAAATCTTGTCACTAACTTTAATAGATTTGACTTCACAGTGCCTGAGTTTAAAAACAAACCCAACCCTTGTCAATCTGAGTATTTGTTCTCCTTCTCACATGCTATCCTATTCTTAATCCCTGATGGGAAGGGAGAAAGTATCCAAATAAATGTCTCTTATTATACCCATCCTACTCTACATTATGACGTTGTTCTTTTTTCACTTTACTTTAGCTGATCAGATAGAGCCGGTCTACCTGTTGAATAGTGTATTGAACCATCTGTGCTGTACTGTACATAGCTTGTCTTCCAAACTTTTTATTGTTACTGATGTGAGGTCATGGTCATGATCAAGCAGTGGAATTCCAACATTGTGGTACTGGCAGTTAGGAAAATTAATGCTTCAGGTCCTTCATGTTCATGTAAGAAGAAGAAGGTGATTGTGACAACATGGATAGAGTACTTAATTTTTGTGGTTATGTCAGCATGAGAGACAACATCAATTGTTACCTACTTCTGCTAAAATTTTCCCACATTGGATAGTGCACTGCTTCTTGTTCCAAACTTTTCAAAGATGGTAGCTCAGAAGCATTTTGCAGACTTAATATAGGAGTTCATTATGAGTAACTTTCACTCAGTACGCTCTTGAAAATCTAATTTGCCTATTTCTTCCTACCTGAGTTGGGTTTGCATTAATGGTCTGTATTTAAAGGCAGTACTAGAAGCCTGTTAGTCTTGGAGCTTCTTTGTAATCAGCACGTAGCAGTTAAGTTTTAAAATTAAGCTCCTGCAGGCATCTAGTCCACCAGTAGTGTCATATATTTAAAAATAGTTATTTCAAACCTTCTTTCCCCATGCCTCAGCTAACTTTTCATGCTCTGAGTTTGGTATGTGTGTCATTAGATTTTTATGGATATTCTTCAGATACTGTTTATAATCCAAACTATGTATTATGTTATTGTAAGTACTTAATATGTACTGTAATTCCTGAACATGGCTACTTCGTAGCAGGCTACCTGTCTAGTAGTCAGTGCATACTGAACTGTGTATATGTATTGTGTGTATGTATGTACGTCTGATGAAACCAGCAAAAGGTTTCAGTTTTTAGGTTACAAAACTAATTCTTTTAAAAGATGGATTCCAAGAACTTTTCAAAGTTTTGTGGAATATCAGTATTTATCATTTTATGATGATTTTTTAATTAAAATTTCGTAGTAGATTAAACTACTTAATTTCTCATTTTGACAATATATTACTATGTTAGAAAAATGGGAACAGATGCATCATAGTGAGTTTTAGAATTTTCAGATTATTCATGTAAGTTCACCAGTGGAAGCCTTTGTTAAAACAAAGTACGAGACTGCTGTTGGGAGAGTCAGTTGTTGAAATGCTGAATATGCCCATCTCCAGTTACTACTACCAGTGCAAAGCATGCCACAAAGATTGTCAGAGCAACAGCATTAATATCTGTTTGTAAAATACTTGTTGTGGTTGAATGAGCATAATAAATAACCTTGATTATACAGTGATGTAGAAATGAAGCCATTTTTTATATGGGTTCAATCCAGGTATTTCTGTTCTGTAGGTCTAGCATGTAATCAATCACATTTCCTAAGAAAAGTGTTTTTGTGACCACTTAGGTTAGTTACATTTACATGCATTGACTGAGCAGCTCTCTGATTTTAGTCCTTTTTCTGATGTGTTAAAAGGGTAAAGAGGAAGGCAGTTTGTTGTCTTTTCTGGTCAAGAAAGTTGCAAGTACATTATTTTGGTTTTGATTTAAGGTGTCCTTGTCTCTTACACCACATATTCACCTTAGAGCTGAAAATGAAAGTAATAATACTTCGTTAGTTTCTTTTCTGTGTGATTGGTTTATCAGAATCCCATCATAATAAGTGGTTAGGAGAGTATCTAAAGATGAAATTTTCAATAGGCGCCATTGCTCAGTTCATTGCTGAATAGATTGACTGTACTCTTGATTGGTGATGATGGCTTTGCTAGCCTTTGTTTGAGTTTGGGCACCTCCCATTTTCCTATTCCAGTTTTCTGATTTTCTTGCAAAATCAGCAGAGTTCTGTGAACTTATGATTTTGAAGTTCAGTGTACGAAGTGCTTGGATAACGGTACAACAAGCAAACAAACAGCGATATGTGAGTGAAACACTTATTTTTATGAGCTGCTTATGATGATTGGAAGGGCTCTGTAGCAGCAAATTGATCAAGTAAGATAGCTCTTGTTGGAAGTAAAATAACTCTACATGCTTTTCTTTTGACCTGTGTCAGTTCTTATCCAGAGACTAGCTGGAAGAAAAATGATGCAGCACTATTTAAAACAGCCATCAACTTTCTCCAAAGGTTGATGTCAAAAGCTGCAGTGTTCTGTTAGTTAATGAGACAGTGTGCTTTTCCTGACATTCCTTAATACCCGGGAACTGGATATCATTCAGTTAATGTCCAGGACTGTTAGGTCTCCTGAAGTTGCTATAGAATTATTCTGTCTGATCTTGTCAGATCAGATATGAATGTTATTAGAAATTAATACTGGGACTGTGTTTTCTGGTTTGGTTGCGGCTTTTGCAGCTTCGTGCTTCCTTTCTTTCATTCCTCCCTTTTTCCTACACTGTCTGTTTTAGCTGTTCCCTACTGTTAGCTCTCAGCTGCTCTTAATTCATTATTCTCTCACAGAGAAGGGAAGGATTGTGATGCCCAGCTTTCTACATTTGTTAAAGTAGAGCAACAAAATCTAAGACCTGAGTTTGACTGGCTTGTTCATTTATTTACATAAAGCTACGTTTCAAGCTTTTTTGGTTCTGTAGAGAAAAGCCTGAAAGTACCATCTAAGTCTCAAAGACTCGAAGGCAAATAAAAAGGATCCCTGATATCATTCCCTAAAGGACACTGCTATATGTCTCATGATTTTGTGCACTTGAGATGATCAAACTTAGCACTGTCAGTATTGCTTCCCTCAGCTGCTTTGCAGTAGATAAGAGAAACTAGAGAGCTCAATGGAGTCACTAAGTTTTTCCTTGTAGAGGAAGGTCTGCAGACGATGAACAGCAAACCTGAGAACTAGTGGAATGCTAATTGGCACTGATTGTGAAGGGGAATTCTTAATGTTCTGCTACCTTGCCAAACTGTATTACCGTGACCATAAATTGCTGTAACTTGTGGCAAATTCCCCTTTTTTTTTTTTGACTCTGATTTCTCCCTCCCTATCTTCAGCTTCTGCTCAGAAAGTACTTCACCTTTTCTAAAGACACTTAGAAGTAGTACATCCAGAGCAGTCAACAATTACTCTTTTTCTTAAATAAAACAGAACTCTTATTTGGTGTAGAAACAGCAAATAAATTAAAAGTAAACAGTGTCATTGCAGATGTCACGCAATGAAAAGCTAAGGCTTTTTTATTCCTTTTTTTCTTTTTTCTTCCTTCTTTTTTTCCTTTTTCTAGATAAAATTAGAGGGGGAACTTATATGCTGATTTTAGCTATCTTGACTGTGAATGTCATTTTTGTGGCTTAAGATCACTCTAGTACAAAGGATGCCATGTTTTTGAAAATCTGAGTATCCAAACAATAGTGCAATTCTCTGCAAAACTGGAAACACTGACTGAAATATTCACACCTTCCTGCTAAAAATGGAATTCCTGGCTAGACATTTAACTGTGAAGTCTAAATCTTAGTTTTTGTTTTGATTCTTCAGTTTTAAATCCTACTCAGGGAAGCACTTCACAAGGATACTTCAAGGTTACTCAACCTCTCATAAAAACAAGCTTTTGTCTTTATATATTTATTATGAGCACACCAGAATTTGAGAACTGCTAACAACTGCTCAAGGGAGCAGTAGTATAGGTTACTTGTACCTATATGTTTTTATGAATTCTAAGTAACTAGTTTTTGAATGGGGAATGAAAAAGAAGCTGGAAGCTGTCATTATTCTGCTCTTCCTTAACCTTGCTTTAGTCATGTAACTTCATGATCATTTACTTGATAAAGTAGTTCAAGTTTATTCGTGTCAAGTAGTACTAATCAAAAGCATTCAATTTGTCATACTTTGGTTTCTGTCATTCTGGTTGGATGGGTAAGACCCATCTCACCCCTCTGTGTTTTCCCACATGATGGTAGGTGGCAAACTTCTACTGGTGTGCGGCTGTGGTTGAATGTCTGGAATCTAGGTCTTTGAAACTGCAATAGATTTTGTCTTACAAAGAGGGAGGCGGTCTCAATTTATTTATTAATCTACTTTTGCCCAGATTGTCTGTTCTAATCTAACCTATTTTGGTTCAAACTGGAGTTGTACGGGCATGATATTATTTCCATATAATTTGTTAGAGCTTAAGGAAAACAAAAGTTAGTATAACATTTTTCATTTGGTGTAATTCACAATGAAGCACAGGCTGTAAAATAAACTATCTATAATCTATCAGAGGCATAAAAATAGTTCCTCAGAGACTGTACAGAATCTGCTCACTATACTTTTTTGGCCACAAGCGTTACCAGTTATAACAATTATGGCAAAAATGACAGATTTAACGACTACCATGTCTTTCTCCTTCCCACCAACATATCTCTCTAAGTTAAAGGAGTTACTTCATATTTCTGTTTGTCGGCACTCTTCATAGGTTCCCACTGTGATAATTTTAAGATAAATATTTTTATAAAATACTTGATATGTAGCCAAGGCAAATTTTTATTCTTTTTGTCAGGGAGCTGATATATGCACAGCTTTCTTGTTGCAGAGGAAGAAGAAACTCTTAATATCCTTTTGATAATCTGTTGCTTTCCAGTGTTTCCATCAAATATCTGCATCATTCTGCCTTGTGCATCCTTTTCTGAAGAGAAGAGGTGAATCGAATCTCCGTTGCTCTGTTTTTGCCTTAAAAAAAAAAAAAAATCTAATGCTTCATGGCCAGCTGGATGCAGAACTGAATTTGGAAGAAGGGGAAAAACATTAGTGTGCTGCTAAGAAATTTGTAAAAAATAAACGAAGAAAAAAGCTTAATATCTTAAAAGCAATGTTGACTTACAAAAATATGGAAGGCAAGAGAGAAGAAGGGATCTCTAAATCTGAATTTTTAGAGTGTTTAACTGGTAACATGTTTTTCTAAATTTGGAAAACATGAAAAACGTTATTCACACTCTGGGGGGGGGGAAGAAGATATATTCCTGACTTTGTATACTTATCTTACTGTGCCTCATGGATTAGCAGAAGCATTTTGACAAAAGGTCAGAGAGTGTAATACCAGTCTTCTTCCAGCAGTACTTGATGAGGGCAGTCAGAAGAATTACTCAGTCACTCTGTTTCACTAACAGCTTTGCTAAAAAAACCTTTTCAATAGCCAGGTCGCTCCTTCCCATGCTAGTAAAACCTGTTTTCATATTTCCTCATCTTAAAGATATTATACTCATGAGTTTTTTTGTGATTTACTGAGCTATATTGTGATCTTGTACTTCCACACCTAGGAAGACTCCCTCTAACAACTTGAGAACTATGAGAAATATTAACTTAAAAAGTGATGTGCTGCTAAGTTATTGAAATGTCTTTGTATTCTCTATTTGTCATTTATGTCTCTGTCCCTGTCATGGAAGCTGCTGTTGAAATCTTTCAACATCAACACTCTGCCATTTAAAACTTACCCTGCCAGCATGCCATCTGTTTTGATCAGGGAACCACTTTCTACGTGAGCTGACTCCTACACACATTGCACTTCGCAAGAGAAAAATGCATTTGCTGAAAAGTGTATTAAAAATATAGGAAATCTAACCATCCCTTGGAAAGCAATACTCCTTAATTCTTTTTTTTTTAATCTTAGAATTAGATAACTGTATTTTCTTCCCTGTCTCCCATTGTTTTTTTGATTTCTAGACAGAGAAAAAATCATAGCAAAATGAGTCAAGTCCTTCTTGTAATTGCATTTTTTACCCCTGAAGCTGGTTGCATGTGTTGGTATATTTCCAGGCAAGGCAGAGATACTGGCCTTTGCAAAGTTAACTTTCTATGGAAAGACAAAGGTTTTTTATAGAAAGTTAAGTTTACATTTAAAAAAAACCCTCTTTTTTATTTACTGTGCATAGCTTTTTCAACGGGCAAAAGTGATTCATTTCTCACTTTTCTAGCTCACTTTTCTAGCTTTGTGAATGCAATTGTAATGTACATTAGTTACTAATAGTTACGTGTGATTTTAAACAACAGATGCCGTTACTGTAGGAGATCTGGATAAGATACTGGTGCTGATTATCTAACCCTATTCTCCCTTGATAGGCTTGTCTGGTAGGAGTATATCACGTTTTCTGCCTTTCACAGTCTCAACAGAGCTTTGCTTCATGGGTGGAGGGAGGCAAGAGGGAGGTAAGAAATAGATCTGTACTCTACACTGAGCCATCCCTAAGCAGGCTCTCGGCATCTCGCCTTGTACCCACTGCTTCCTAACCTGTGGCTCGTGCCACTGAGGTGGTGTGGTAAACCGTATTGATTAATTGCTTGTTTTTCTTTTGGTTCTTTATGTGGCACTGTACACAGATTTTGGGAACAGTTCAGTTTCAAGGTTCCTTTCCATAAATATTTCTTGGCAACTGAGGATTGTGGGCAGGCAAAAAAGCACTGAGCAACCACAATAAGTGGTGGTGGCAGTGGTAGTTACTGCTTAGTGGTGCGGAAGGCCTGACTGCTAGCTTCTGGACCTTTTAAACTGACTTAGCAAGGAAGGGGAGAAATCTGCCAACGTGTAAAATATTTGTGAAAACAAAGGAGTTTTTATTTCTATCTAATGGGCTGTAAAGAGCAGGGAAAGATGCTGCTCTATTCTCTCAACCCATCTTTGAACATCTCTAACCTCCAGAAAGAGCAGATGCGATTTCTTGCCAGTGTCAAATAATCCTTTGCATGCAGTTATCAAATTCTACCTTATTATTTCTTAGGTTCGAGAGTTGTACTCTTCCATTGACAAGAAAGCTGTTTTTAGTTTCGAGCCTCAGCCTTTTCTTGGCCAATATAAAACTGCTTGTTCTCGAGCCTGCTGAACACTCTCTTCTAACTTAGATAGTTCTTCTTGCTGTCTGTAATTTGCCCCACAGTGCAGTAATGTAGAGCACATCCTATCATTTCATTAGTCTAAAATAAAAAAAGTTCCCTTGTTTCCTTGGCACTGAAGTCACTACTGGCGAGGCGTCTCTTCCTTGCAGACTTAGCTGCAATCTTCCTTGTTATCCATTTTAAGGAATAACCTGTAGAGGAAATTCAGCTCTGGTTGATTTAGAGCAATGTGAAATGCTGTAAAGGCCACCAGGTCAGTCCTGCACTTTACCTGAAGGAAAAACAAAGCAACACAACAAAAAGATATACTGTCCCCTATCCCCATCCTATAATTTCCCCCTAATTAGTTTCATAGAATATTATCCAAATTTATTGGTTTTTATAATTTATTTTGGAACTGCACTAAGATTCCTAATAGAGTGCTGAGCTGTTTGTGAATTATTGTCAAGGTCAGAGAATGCACATTTGTTTTTTCTGGTACTTGTATCATTATCAGCTTTTTATGATATATCCACTCGTACTGAAAATATAGCTAACTTACCTCGGTGAGTTTGATTTATTAACTTTGCAACTGACAAGGTTGCCTGTTTGTTAGTGCTTATTTTATATTTGAATAGCTTTGAGCACATAAATTTGAGGAATTGCTTGAAGACTTTAGCTGTTCCATATTTCATGGAGAAAACTGGACTTGAAGAGTGCTGCTCTTGATATTTCTATTTTGTTACTGTTCACTTTTTATAAATCAATATGATGCCTGCATGCAGACAGAGGTGTGCCCAGTGAGTAGAAATTATTACAAACAGTAAAACTTATAAGTTAAAGCTCATTAGCTTTATTTTCAATGAACTCTAAGTGGCATAATCTTGCAATACAGTTTTTTTAACCTTCAGAGCATATCATAAATTTATTCTTTTCGATAAATAAGTCATTAATTTCAAATAGATGAACTAATTAGATGTGTTGTTCAGATTAATCTTAAGTAAAAGAATGAATGGAGAAGGAATATTTGAGCATGTGTACAATGCAGAATGGAGCTCTCAAATGGGGCCAGAAGCAAAGCCTTTAAGTTTCTTATTGACTTCAATGATGTTACATCAGGCAGGGGAGCATAGCTTAATTACAGCCAATATTAGCTCTTCCCAGAAGGATGTACTTTTAAGTAAACACAATTGTATAAGGAGCCAAATAAAGAAAAAGCAGAACTAATTACTTGCCCCTAACAACTTGTAACATCTTGTAAAGTTCCTTTAACACGTCTCTATTCTTTCAGGTTTCCTTTTTTTGTGTGAGGAAGAAATACATTGTCTAACTAACTTTACACCCCTGTACCAGTGTAGGTCATCTCACACATACCTCCAGTTCTACAGATATCGGTCTGTTCTAATTTGCTAGAGGTTATGAAAGAAGCCATTCAAAAGCAAGGGGCAGATTTCTTTAGTACCCTATGTCATCGTGTTGACACTCAGGACTTCCCAACCTCCAGACTGTCCTTTCAATCTGTTCTCCCCCAGTGACTGCCTTTCTAAGAATACTGGAGAAGGCAGAAAGTGTCCTCTTCTGCTTTCCACTTGAATGAATGTATACTTCCTAATAGAAGGTGAAGGTTGCATTTTAATGTCAACAATAGGAGTGACACTGGTGATCGTAACGCTGAGCATGATTGTCCAGTCATGCAGTGACTTGGCTGCAGCCAGGACGGGGAGCATCTGGTTGAAGTGAATCATGGAAAATCTGAGTTGATGTTGTTCAGCTAGTTCAGGAATTTGCCAGTTTATAACATCACTTACTGATGAAGTCATTTTTCCTCAGATTATTAACACCAGCGTTGATATTATCTGGACTGCTCATTCTTTCCAGCCAGTCAGAACTAATAATTTGTAAAATGGCTTTTTTGGAGAGAAGCAATCAGAAGGCTTTAATTTTGCACTAGGATGATCCAGGCAGTTGCTAGCTGCAGGCTTCGTTGTGAACATTCACTTATCTACTGCAGAAATCACATGATACATGTATATAGTGCTTAAACTGAGTTTAATGTGCTTTTTTTTTTCTCGGCAATGATGCACACCTGGAGTGTTTAATCTTATTGCTCTTTTCTCTTAGTATGCTGGGCCTATTTCAGGAGTTGAGTTTTCATGCTTTGAGGCTTCTGTTAGATAAACGAACAGTAAACAGAAAAGCTTCCTTTCTGCATGACTCTCCTATAAGAGCTGTATTCCAGTGGGACAACAGCAGTGCCACCATCAGTAAAGAAGCTTCTGTTTGTAGGAAGCAACACCCAAAAAGACAAAGAGTGATTCACTGGTGAATTCTAGGCACCAAGCAAACTCGGTTTGCTGAAGTATTTCTTGCTGGGAAAAGAACATCATGGTAAAATATTGTATTCCTGAAGCCATTAGTAGTGCTTCAACCGGTGATTGTTGAATTGGCCTATGTTACATAGAGCTTAGCTCTGATTTTCATGAAGTTATTTTAATTACAATATATCCGCTGCGTACTTAGGAGTATTTAATACATGATTTGTTCGATATATTTTGTATGTAATTGAAATTCTGTGAAATTAAACTGTAATAATATAAATAATCTTCCAGTATGAAAAGTAGGTTAAGATAACCAAATTTTATGCTTAAAACACTGAGATAAATATTCCTTAGTGTATTAAAATACTGCATTTTAGGCTGTTAATCTTTTCATTGAATAATAAATATGAGCTTCCCTTTTATGTAATTAATGCAATCCTTATAATTCAATAGAGAAATGAAATGTTGAATCATACATAGAAAGTAGCTATGAGTATTCCATTACCAAACTTAATTCAATCATTTCCACAGACTTATGGAAAATGTTATTCACCTCTTGGGGAAAACTTTTGGCAGTGAAATGTAGTTTTGCTTGGCATATATTTTGAATTGCTTGAATCTCTGGTAGCTGTTCCCTTTTGAGGGGAGGAGCAGTGCAGAAAGGTTGGTTCCAAACAATAGTTAGTTAAGAACAGTATGTTGTCTATTCAAAGCCATGTTACCAACAACCTTAAATAAGCCATCCTTAGTATCCTTCCAGAAATGATGATCGAGATGCTAACTCGTGTTTTATAGTATTTTAGTTTTTAATTGGTCATAAAATCTGCAGTCTAATATTGCTAGATGGAGTCCATAAGCAAGATTGTCAGTTTTAGTATTTCAGGGGACCGTGCATTTTTTTTTCACAGGTTGCTACTATGTTTTTACACTGATGTTTCTGCGGTGTAGAAGAAGGATTACACAGTGAATGGTCAGTGAAGCTTTTCAAATGATACCTTACGTGCAGCTACATAGGTATAGATAGACATTGATTTTTATACAATTTTTACAAAGAAAATCTGTTAGAGGAAAAATGTAAGGAAATAAACATTACTTCCCCATTTTAACGTTCGGTGTAGCTAAGAAAAACCATTTCCCAAGACAACAGTTATACTTTCCCAAGTCTAATTTGGCTTTTCTAAGTAAAGCCCTGAGGATTAGGGTTAGGACATAGTTCTTTTTGTTAAATATTTTTGTTTGTAAATACTGTGGAAACCTATGTTTGGCATTCTTAGACAACCTGGAAAATGAGGGACTTTGATTTATTACTAGGGCATATACTCTTCAAACTAATACAGAGCTCCACTACAGTTTTAGATGGTCTAGGTCGGCTTCTGGAAGCTGAGTAGCAGCAGCAGAATGCAGTGCAAACTGCAAAAATGTGCTCAGGTAAATGTAGTAGCCTTTTCTGAACTTTGCTCTGTCACTGCTACTGAGCACTGAAGCCAGTCTGTGCAGATACATCGGTGGTGCCTGTGGTCGTGTCTAGTGTACAAGTACTCCAAGGGATTCTGATGTGTGTGTTTTCCAGAGGAAAGGCATTACAAGATCAGGCCCTAATTATTTTATAGTTTGCAAGGCTTTAATTATAAGACCTTAATGACTAGCCTCATTTAAAACACCTTGGGGACGATGACTTAAGTAAAATGCTATTGTTGAATTATTTTCTTTTCTAGAAGTCTGACCGCTTTCTTCCTCTCTCAGGAGTCTGTGGCTCCTAGCACAGTGGAATGAGCCAAGTGATTAAGAGACTCAGTGTCCAGGTTTTCTGATTATCCCCACAACTGCTCAACTGGTGGGCACTGGGTACCCAGTTTTCAACTTCTTGTCCTCACTGAGCTCAAATATTCCATTTTCTTTGCTGTAAATACAGCAAAAAGAGTTGAATATTTTACTGTATATCTTACTGTGGTGTATTTAACTGTATGCCATTTCCAAACGGGAGAGAGAGAGGGTGGAAAATACTAATAATATTTTGGTCAAGGTCACCTGTCACGGATAACTAGCATCAGATCTCAATAGATTTCCCCCCCCCCCCCCCAAAACAAACAAATAAAAGAAAACAACAGCCAACCAAAGAACTCAACAAAACAATCTCAAGAAGTAGAATAGTGGAACAGTAGAGTAGATTTTTTTTAAATTGGACGGGTTGTAAAATCCTATGCTTACACAGAGTATAATGTTTTATTTCTGGGAAAGAGATGAATGGTAACAGATGCTTTGAGTGGAAAGCTTCCTTTGTGCCCCCTGGAGTCTGCGTGCTTATCAGTTTATGTATCTCAGCTGGCTGCAGGCCAGCTGTATGTCCTGTTTCTGTATGTCCTACTGTATCTCTGCTGCTACATGTGAGTAATTCATGAGATAGGAGTGAGAACTGAAAGATTTGGGTAAAAATTCTGTGTTCCATAATAGAGAAAAACACATTTTTATGGAGACAAAAAAAAAAAAAGAGGGAGAGACTTGGATTCCTTGTGTTTAAGGCCATTGAAATCATACCAGAATATTTAAATGTTGAAGTAGTGACTAGTGTTATTTCATAAGAAAATGTATTTCAACCCCTACTGTGGTCATGCTTCCATAAGGAATGCAGAAAAGCACCTACCAAATAAAACAAATCACATTCAGAATTGAATAGAAATGGAGTCATCAGTTACAAAAAAACGTATTTCTAAATTCCAACAGTATTTGGTTTCAGGTTGCAAACTTTATCAGTGATTGACATGAGTGCTCACATAGCTGTGCAGCCAGAAACCAAACTTTTAATTTCTATGTGCCTACTTTCCTTTTATTTTTATTTCTTGTCTCAAATAAAACCCTTTTTTTCTTTCCCAAAGAGCTTTTGTAATGTTGATCTTAACAGAACGTCTTTGACAAGTGAAAGTTTGATGCTATTTGTTTTTAGGAGTTATCATAGCTAGTAAAAACAAGGAAGACTTTCATATCCCCAGAAGCCATCTCAGTTCATAGAGCAGCGTTGCTATTTTCAAGCACTGAAAATTGCACAGCTCCTGAGTCCAACATTAAAAATATATATTATTACGTGTAATACATGAATTTAGCAGCATAGACATCTTCTCTGTGTTTAGTATAGGATGGCCTTTTGATACTTTTCAGCTGTGTTTTTGGTACATAGTCAGTGCCCAACCTGAAAGGCTGTACTGTTATCGGAACTTAGAAGCTTTGCAAATAAGAGTAATGATTTACTTCGGTTTGTATGAATATGAAAATGTAAATGTTGTGGTTTAACCCAGTAGGTGGCTAAGTACAACACATTTGTTTGCTCGCTCCCTGCCTTTACAGTGGGATGGGGGAGAGAACTGAAAAAAGCAAAGTAGATCTCGTGGGTTGCATATCTCACTGAAATTAGAATAGATTGCAGGATCAGCTTTTCATCTATGCTCTGTTTTGAGGCTAATCAGTGAGACAAGCTCATCTTTTGTTTTGATGGAAACACAGAGAGGATATCAAACTTGACCTCCTGACTTTCGATGCGATTCATACTCAGGCTGTTTTTGGAATACAATTGATACAGTACTTTCAGCTCAAAACTGACCATAAACAAAATATGAGAAGACTTTTAAAGATGAATCCTGAACATCCTATTTCTTGGATATAGGATCTTCTGCCACACATAAAAATAAAAATCCCATGCTTATGCTTCTGGCACTGCAGTCCACCTATAAATGCTCAGTCAGGCCTAGACTGGCATCCCAGAGTACCGTGTTTTAGGAGGAAATTCTTGCAGCTTCAGTTATTATTAAGATTTATAGAGAGATGAATGGTAATTTAAGTGAGCTCCAAAAGAAGGATGTTATTGTGCTACCGTGAAAGGTTCATCCTTTTGAGCAATTGATTATGAGCAGGTGTCTTTATTTGAGGTATAAAGTGAGAAGGAATCCTCGTTTTCCATATCAGAAAAACAATGATTAGCGCAGTAGATGATTGAGCAGTTAACGATGAAACTATTTGTAAATCTTTATCATGCTGTTTTAAACCATATAGGTACATTTCTGTATCTCATGTAAAGAACGCCCACAAAGTGAGCTGTGCAGGAGACTATTCTCTTCAGAATAGCAATCATCAGAATGTGATAAAACAAAAACTAACAAAAAAACCCCTCTGTAAACTGGATTTCTGTTGGAATCAAACCATTTCTTTTCTATGAGATCAAAACTTGAGATGGTAGTATAGAAGGGAAGATTCTAGATGGGTAATGCTTAGGCTTCCATAATTGTTTACAGTAGAGGGAATAAACTTAAGTTTTAAGGATCCAGTAAAGATGAGGCAGCCACTGTATTTCAAAATTGCATTTTCAATTTAATTTTGATTTCCTAACACGTTATCTTTTCAATTCTAGTTTCTCATGTTTTGGCTTAGTTTAGAGACAGATCTCTCTGCATGTGTCTGTGCGGGGGTGTATATATATGTGTATGTACATGTCTGTATGTGTATATTTAAGACTTGAAAAATGTAAAGCCTGGATCCAAAAAACATTCATGTTAATATCTTTTGGCTTTATATCCATCATTATTTGGAATATGATTAAATCTCATTTGCTTCACTGGGCCCAAAGCATGTGTTTAAAGTCAAGCATGTGCTTAAATATTTTCCTGAATAAGAATGCTTTCCTGAACGAGAAGTTAAAGTGAATGCACTCCATGTGCACAGCAAACATTTTTTTCCCTATAATCTTCAGCTCCTTTCTCAAGTCTGAGCTTTTGTTAATATATGTCTTTCTAGTGGATGTAGAAAGCAGTACTGGTTCACAAAGACTGAACTGATGTTTTAACTGGTTTTAACTGATGGTTTTTGTATAGTTAAAATATATTATTCATAGAGCAAACCTCTACTTCAGGGCAGCAGTAACATCAAAGGAATAGAGAAACGTTCTTTAAAATGAACTATTGTCTCATCACTGATCTATAAATTCATTAATGTCCATGAGTATAAGAGATCTGTTTCAGAAGCGTTGTCTACCTTTTGTTGTTTTCTGAGGATATCTTTCGTTTGTCACCTGCACAGTCATTTACAAAATGTTAAAGCTAACGTATAGTAAACTATGAAGAACAACTTTTTAAAGTGTATCGTTACAAAGGTAATACGTTTTTACTTTACTAGTAGTTGCATAAATGGTTGTTAGGGATTGATTTCCTGTTTGTCTGCAATTAGCGGTGGTAGACAGTATTAAAATGAAGGACAGTATTCATAGTGTGAAAAATGAGATGTTTTCAGAAGCCAGTTTTAACCTCCTCATATTTTTAGTAAATCTTTTAGTCTGTTTTCTCCTAAGAAATTCAGATATGTTAAAACGTACGATGAAATAATAATATTGTGGTCTTGAACATAAATGCAGAGTTTGGAACCAGGTTGCAGAAATAGCAGTCCAATGAATCTCAGTTTGTGTTTAAGTAAACTCTAGTTTGCACCTCATTTAGAAAATAAAACAATTGAGAAGTGAATGTGATTTGGATCTGCACTTTAAATGGAGGTTTGGAGTTTCAGGTTCTCTTGAATTTGTCTTCTTTTTATTTCAGAATATATCTTGTTAGTTTTCATCATGATCACTTGTGTAACCTAATTCTCTTCCTCGCAGTTATTTCTGGGAATGGTGATGGAGTATTTCACGATGCACCGCTGTTTCAGCCACCTTAACAGTACCTGGATCTCAGGGCAGGGGAAAGGCAGGATATCATGAGGAATGCAAGCTGCCTTTTAGGAGTTAAAACAATGAAGATGCTCCTCTTAAGAACACTCATTTGCTTTGAAATCCAGTTCAAAAGTCCAATGTAAATTTTCAGCACTATTAGAATTGCAGCAATGCTGTCTTTTTTACATTTTCTCTGTAAGTTTGGCATTTACCCAATTTGCCTGGTAGCTGGCATTTTGACATGTATGTGTGCTCAAGTGTTTTCAAATCTGATTAATGCACAGAGTGCAAAATGTAGCTCCTGTACCTTTCAGCAATTGCAGGAGAGTTACTTCTGGCATCAGATGAATAGAAAAAGACAAAAAGACAACTTAGTTAAGGAGATACTGTGGGGTTTTTATGTCTTTATAAGAGCTTCTGTAACGATCCTCTCTGAAACTTCTTGTAATTGCTGCAGCATGTAGTGAACACAGATACAGCAAAGCATAGTATTTTTGGTATTTCTGCCAAGGTGAAAGGATTTCCTTTTACCTTAAAAGACCTTAAAATAAAACACCCTTCTGGTCACTATGTTCAGTGAATCACTAAGCTTGCTGGATTTTCTCCTTCAGTATCTTGCTACAAGTTTAAGGCTGTTTCTTAAACATATATGCTAACTATTTACTCAGCTAGAAAAATTGAGTTCTGTGCAACACTTGTGCAAATAATAGGCTTTTCCCTAGGGCTGAGTGAGTCTGCTTGGGCTGTCTTTACAGTAGGTGGAGTAAATGGGCTTCTTCTGAAGGCAACTCAAAGAGCTAGCTCAGCCTCCCTGTGGAGGAGCCTACATCTCTTCATTTACTAAAGGGGTCACCTAGGAGATTTGCCTCAGGTGAACCTTGGCTACTCGGAACCCGTTGCAAAGATGACGAACAGCTGCATGATGGATTGCATTCTTGCCACGATCTGGAAGGCTTTGGCAGCCATTAGTTCCCTTACTACTTTTGCTGATTATTTTCCACTGCAATGGCGCGTTGCTGTTTTCTATTTATATTCTGCTCATTTCACTGGAGCACAAGGTTATACCCAGCATGTTCTGCATCTCTGCAAGAGCATTGTTTGTGGAGATATTTGGGGTAGCAATTGATGTTAACTAGAAATGTGTGTATAGCATTTGTTCTGGAGCCGACTAAGCCAGTGGGAAGGTTTCAGTGTAGTTCTATGTATTTTGGACAACAAAAATGGCATTCTGTGTATTTTGGACAACAAACAAACTGATGGTTCTGCCATTTCACTCTCAAAAATACTGATCGGAGTTCATTATCTATAAACATAAAAATTTAAGACAATTCAGGTTTTAAAAAAACAGGTGTTACAATATATGTGAAATGTATTAACTCTTTTTTTTTTTTATTTGTTTGTTATTATATGACTGTAATTTATTGTGCCTGCAGCAACCCGAGGACAGGCTGGAAAATGAGATGATTCATTTCAAGTGTTTTATCCTAGTGAGCAAAATTTTAATCAGTCAGTTTTCTAATCCGAGCTGTTATTGGCACACTCTGTAAACTTGGCAAGGTCACAGAAGGACTCCTTTGCAAACACAGACTTGCAGTAATGATTTAGCTGAGATGCATGTGTTTTAATTTAGCTATGTTATAGAATTTTTAAACAGCACTGTATAAAGATGCTCTGAGTTATGCTAAAGGTAATATAATAACAAATTATGATTTACATTAGATTTCTTTTGAGTTAGGGTTGGAACTTTGTATGTGGATTTTTTACAATTTCACCTTTAAGAAAGCTCTTATCTGGTATAAAAGAAAGTAACAAGGAAAAACAAAAATAGCAAGCAAAGATTGAGCAATGTAAAATAGACTGACTACCGTCTCTGTGTCACTCTTATGAATTCATTGCTACATTGTTCATTGTGTATCTTACATTACAATAACAGCAACTGTATTACCATTTTGCTGTACCTCAAACCATCCTGTTTGTTTTTATTAAGGATATACTGCTTTTGAGGATGTGGATGTTAGTTCAGAAATGTATAATGGTCTAGCATCCAAAAATAGGTATGTCAAAAAAATAGTGCTACTGTAGAAGATATTCAAATTAATTAATTATTAGGTGGGAAATATAATAAGAATGGTTAATCTAGGAAATTTCACCCCATGTGACTTATGCCTCTTTCTAAATGGGATAAAACCAAAAGATACTGACAGCTGATGGAACACCTATTGACTTCCGAAAATTTGACTTAGACCCCTAAAATATGTTAAAAATTTGTAGACACAGATAAAACTGGAAACAACAAGGTCTTCAGAATAACAGATTGAATACCGTAGGACTGAGTAGTTTCGTGAAATATGTTCCATGCTACAATTTTGACATAGGGATTCAGTTTCTTTACAATGTAAACATAAATTTTCCTTTGGTTACCAGAAAGTAAAATGCATCTCTGATTAACAAAACAAAAACTGAGCAGCAAAACAAACTCTCAAACAAAATCAACAGAACATTTAAAACCGAGGATATCAGCAAATTATAAAAGAAAAAAGGAGACAAAAGGCATAAATTTGATGTTATTTTTAAAAGACACGTAAGACTAGTAGTCTTTTCCAACCTTAACAATTCCATGATTCTAAGCAAATTACTATTGGGAGGGAAAGAAGGATTTACAGGTATTTTAATGTATTTATATTCACAGAAATACATTCGAGTATATCTTTACGTATCACATAATCACATAAAAAAAGACAAATTACTTGAATCATACTTCTTGCGGACCTTTGCAATTTTTTTACTTTTTTTTAGTTTTATAGATAAAGAAATTGAAACGTTGTCATGCTTGGATGGTCTTCTATTCTGTAATTTCCAGAAATTTTAAAAATAATGCTCTTAAGACCTGCACTGACTTTTTGTACTGCATCACACACACTGCCACTGCAGTCTGTTGTGTTGGTTAACCTTCTTTTCAAACAAGGTGGCAAACTCTGACTGCTGACTGCCCCGTGCCAGCAATGCTACTTTTCTTCTGTAATAGTGACGAAACCTGGCAAGTAGGCAAGAGTTAAGAAAACTGTGGAGTGTATCCCAATTAAGATGCCAGCAATATTGACCCTACGTGAATGATTATTCAAACAGTAATTTTTTAAAAACAGTTACTGATGGCTATCTAGAATTTTGTTGGCCTGTGTTCCTGTTTTCTCATTTTGTTCTTGTGGCACACACCCAATTAGAAATTATCACCTTGCTATTATTTTCTGAGACAGTTTGATCATTAAACCTGTGGGAAAAGGTATAAAATACAGTGAGAGTCATTTCAAAATAGCTACCTTTTATGATAGATATTTGATTCTTAAATCCTGTATTGGACTTAAAGAGCTGCAGAACAAAACAAAAATCTTAGGACACCTCAAATGCAAAAAAAAAACCAGTTGAAAACAGGGAAACTAAAGAGAACCCAGCAGCTTGGGAATGGCTTTGTTCTAAGAAAGAATGCAGAAGTGGTGGAAAATGAGCAAGAGAAATTCACAAATGTATGGGAGCCACGAATTCATACGGCATATTGGCAGCTACGTGGAGTACTGGAGTACTACCTCTCATCTTCCGATGTTCTATCACAGTACTCTTGATGAGTTTGAAATAAATTATGTACCCACTTTTGGAGATGTTGAAACCATTGATTAGCTCTTGTTCTACTATATCACCTATTTGTAATGCTATTTGTAATGCTATAATCCACAGTAGATTCTGCTTACAGATTTTAGCAGTAGAAATCTTTGCACAGAAATAAAAGAACAGGGAAAATTGTTAAACACGTTTGGTGTAACAAGGCTCTCTAACATGTACTTATGGATAAGGATATGAATATTTCACTTGTTTTTCAATGACAATAAGCTAAGTTAATTACAATAAAAATACTAGTCATTTCTTTCAAAAACAGATGTCCAAAGATGTGCTGTGGTGTTCCTTGACGGAGCAAGCTAGTCTGTGATTTTCTGAATTTAAAATCATAGAATAGTTTGAGTTGGAAGGGACCCTTAAAGGCCATCTAGTCCAACTTCCCTGCAATGAACGGGGACACCCACAGCTTGATCTGGTTGCTCAGAGCCCTCTGCAGCTTGACCTTGAGTGTCTCTCAGGCAAGGCTTCCACCACCTCCCACCACCTCTCTGGGTAACTTGTTGCTGTGTCTCACTATGCTTATTGTAAAAAAAAAAAAAAAAAAAAAAAAACCAAAAAAACTATTCCTTGTATCCAATCTAAATCTCCCCTCTTTTTGTTTGAAACAATTTCCCCTTGCCCTATCACAGCAGACCCTGCTGAAGTATCTGTCCCCTTCCTTCTTATAGATACCCTTAGACACTGAAAGGCTGCCAACAGATCTCCCTGGAGCTTATCTTCTCTAGGCTGAACAGCCCCCTCTCTCAGCCCATTCTTGCAATGTTCCATTGTTCGAATTGTTTTGAACCTGGTATAAATGAATACCTTTTAATATGTCTGCAAATACTCTTGAGTGCATCTGACCTGTTAGTTTCCTCATTTTGCTTATGTCTGACCAGATAGAAGTGACTTTTTTTTACTGTTTTCTTTGTAAGTAGCGCTAATATGAATACTAAAGTTATCAGCTGAGGCGTGGACAGGTTCTGGTGTTAGCTCTGGTGGCCTATTTGAGACCATGGTGGTGTGAGTGGTAGTGATTTAACTGTTCTTTCCTACCAGCACAGGCATTTGTTCCAAATGCCCTGGGAGAGAGCCCTTCCTGGCTGTGGCTGTAGGTGGGCTGTGCTTGGCTGCCCCTAGTTGAGCTTGTGCTCTTCAGGCGCTCTGCTTTCCTCAGCGCATTGTAGCACTCTCTGCAAGCACGGAAAGCCTCGTTGGACAGTGCTATGAGACTCTGAGTGGGTCAAGAGGGCCAGCCTTGGTGTGCTGTAGTCCCTCTTGCCAGCAGGACTGAAATGAGACAGACCCAGCTCCTTGCACTCCATTTGCTCTGAGAAGCAAGACTCTTGTCCTAATGCCAGCTGTGCAAGAGATGAGTAGGTGCAAGTATGCATCTCCTGTGCAGCATTGGAAGGTTAATTCTCAGCAATGATGATCCAGGGCTGTTTAGATCCATGTGACACAATGAGGAAGGCTGTAAAGCCATGGGCTGGCCACTGTGATGGGACTGGCTGGGCAGCAGGTAGTGAGCAGGTTGGTAGCGGGGTGTTGGTTGGCACATGCTGAGTAACTGCATTGAGGAGATGTATGTATGTATTTGGCTATATAGGGGGAAGTGAGTGTGGTGCTGAGCTGCTGCTGGGTTAAACCACTTGGCCTTTAAATGTAAAATTTAAGATAACTGCCTAGGGGTGACCATCAGCAGAGTGTTTGCGCTTCTTTGTCAGCCCTGTTGAGCACTTCCACAAAAGAGCTCATGTCACCTTATTCTGCGTACGCATGTAGAGACTGACTTTTCCTAGCTCATTTTTACCTGGTGCCTTTTCCCTTTCTGAGTAATCCCCGTTTCTTTTTTTTTTTCTTTAAAGTTCTCCAGAAGTTGACGTATTAAGTTCTGACAACTGAAACAAATCACTGAGCCTTTTTAATAAATACTATATTGTCATGTATTTGCAATCTGATTTAGCTGGTGATTCATCAGTTTAGCTTTCAATATACATAATGCTGATATGATTTAGTAGATCATAAATTTGATTCAAAAGATGTATTAGATTTGGTAGGTCCTGACTTCAGTTCACCAATGGATGACTTTATCTGTCTTATGAGGATATATGTGATTTCCAAAAAGAGCGTATCTGTTGCTGAAAAGTTCTCCACTGAAAAGGGAAAAAAAATAATTTACTGCAGGGCATAAAACGTTCATTTTAGAAACCTGAATATAGAAATTACCTGCATTTATATTAGAATTTCATAGCAAATCAATATATTGTGCATGTCTTCACGTTCCATGTACTGAAGGTATTATTTTTTATCATGATAAGTTCACTGCATGTTCTGCTGATTTCTGAGCTGAAAAGCACTTTGCTCTGTAGAATAGAAAAATCAATATAGCATAAGGTGATCTCATTAAACTCTATTTATCCAAGATTACAACAATTTAGTGGGAGATTGAGAGTGAAAGTAATTGTTCTTTCATTAATCTGAGTATAGAAGAAAACCACTGATTAGGAAGCTGTTACCGCTTGACTTCTTCTAACTTAAATCTGCCAGCACCTACTCCAGTAGGTTCTGCTTTCAGTGATGTGTTTGATATCATAAGGAACTACGGCCATACCTTAGTCAAGACACAGCACCAAGGTTAGCATGATGTGTTAGTATATTTCAGTATAGATTTTGATAGGAACGTTAATACTTCCTAAAAGCTCTGTGTTTGTGCTGTTTTGCTAACTGGTGATGTCAAGCATAAGTTTTAGAAAGCCCTTTATTTTAGGAATATAGCGCAGCACTTTAAAGATACAGGGCAATTCTCCATGATGTCAGAAAAGCTACCTTGGATGCCAGTTCATAGATAGCTCTGTGTGCCAAGGTTCCATTGCTGACCCATATGGATACTAAGTCACTGCCTCTTTTTTACATGCAAGATTGCACTATTTCCTGCTGCAGGCAAGATGATAAAAACAACTTCCACTTCCAGGACGTCTGGATTTTGGTGTGACACTGCAACATCTACCTACTGAAAATGACCTTGGATTTCAATTTACTTCCTGGTTTTTCAGATTTTGAATCTATAGTTTTGGTTTTTATCTTCCCTTTTAAAGTGTAAGAGTATCCAATTGCAGTATGCTGCAATATACTACACAGGGCACTTAAAATATTCATTAAATTAAACTGATGATTGCTTCAACTTGCAGCTACAAATGTTAGCTTACTTAGTCCACAGTGTTCACTTGCTTTTGACAATTCTTATTTCCACTCCAGTGATTCAGTTAACATATCTGCTGAAGTGAGGGTCATGCAGTCAGTCTAGGATTTTATTCATTAAACTATCAATACACTACAAAAACAAACTCACTAGTAGACTCTCACACAAAATTTAGCCATTTGTGTGTATACACACATGCATATATATATAACCTATACATATTTACTCAGTTCTTATGCAGTAAGCAATTTATTTACACTGTGCAGAATAATTGTGGGCAGAGGGTTAAAAACTAACAGATTTATCTTTTATTACTGCTGTTATTTTTTATTTTAATTTTACTGAGGTCTCATACTAAAAACTGTTCTGCTATCTTGCAGATGTACAGTTTTTTGTATAAGGTTCTAGTGCCAGAAAAGATATGTTTTGCTATTTAAGGCCATGTTACTGTTTTATTAAGGTTTTATGAAACATCAGTGACTTTATCTAATATACATTATCTGTTGTGCTTTCTAAAGTTTTTGCTGCCAAAGTGTACTTAAGTGATGATTTAGATCAAGAACAAAATTCCAGTGGTGAAAGTCCATTGGTGAATGGCTCCAGCCCTCGGATATAGTATAGGCCCTGTAAAGGAAATAAGTCTTGTAAATTTTTCAAACTAGTAGAAATATTTCATACTATAAAAAATTTGAAGTGGTTAAAACTGGGGAAAAAAAATAAGTGCAAGGAAAGAAATATTTTTAATCCTTTCTGAATCTTTTCCAGAACAGTACGAAGGTTTTTGTGCTGCTTCTGTGTTCCACTTTCAGAGAAATGAACTCAAAAGAGGTAACCTTTCTGATTTCTTAAACATATTGTAGAAATTGGTATTTAATAAAATAGAATTTATTTCTTTATTTATTTGTGCTATATGAGTTGGAGAAAAATAAAGAGTTGAGCTAAAGTTGCAGAGGAGACAAATTTATAGGCTTTACTCTATTTTGTAATTGAGCATAACTGTCAGAGCAATGATAATTTTAAATAGTGCTGGGCTAGAAGAAAAAGTTGGCAGGTGGTGAAACTTAATTCAGAATGACTTGGCGATTATTGTGATTTCACAGACGTCTTGATTTCTAGAGAATTGTTCCTAAAGGGAAATACGTCGTTTTACTTTGTGTTGTAGGACAGATTCTGCAGTAGCTGTTGGAATGGTTACTGAAGGCACTTTATTGACCAAAAAGAGTTACATTCTCAGTTTCCTTTTACTTAGATTATTTAGATTGTGTTATCCACGTGCCCCTGGCTATGAAGAGCAAGCAAATTATGGTTAATGATTCCTACTGCCAATAACAGAATACTTAGTAGGTCCCTTGCCTGGAGGTGAAAAGTAGCTAGCTGAGATTGTGGGGTATTTATCTTCCTTTTGATTTTCTATTCTAACTTCAAATCATCCACACAGTGGTGAAAACAGTATGTCTTAAATATCTGTTGCTGTGATCTGTAAATCTCCAGTTTTTGTTTCTTGAAAGTTTCATTTGCTGTAGAGTTTAGACAAACATATTAATTAACTTAATAATCGAGGAAAACTATCTCCGGAACCCAATACTGAGATAGGTGATCATTTTGCACCTCTGAGTAATGGAAATCCCAGCGTTGCAAGGTTCTGAGTATGTTGTTCAAAAAAAAAAAAGAAAAAAAGGAACCCACAAAATTAGGTCTTTTATGTTTTGATTGTAATGCTTCTTTATAAAGGACTACTCTGTGTAACCTTATAGTATGAAAATAGCATGCAGTGTTGAAGGGAAACTATGTGTGTTTGAGTAGTGATGGTTTTCATCATCACAACCCACCCTTAAGTCTTCAGAAGTTCTGCTTTGAAATGTGAAACTGCGTGTACTCAGAACTCACACTAAATTATCTCCCAGCTTTATTTTTCCTTCAGAGTACTTTTGCTTTGCCGCCTTTTCCCCCTTTCTCAGCCATATCTCTATTTTTATTTGGTATGTATTTTTTCTTAAGCTGGTCTTTTTCTGGTTATGTGTCTTGTTACTATCAGGTTTCTGCCACAGCTGATGACATAATGGCTGTGGTACCTCCTCAGTTGTGATGTTTTCCTGCAGTACTGCATTATATCTTATATTTTCCTTTCAACAGATGCATGTATCTGTTGATGGAGAAAAAACCCTCAAACTCTCTAAACAGGATTTACCTCCAGGTACTTGTTTTGAACAGTTATTTGTTCTAGGATTACTTGGGGACTGACGGTTGTAGATAACTGTGCCACAGCACTTGAAAGTGAAACAGAAAAGTCAAGTAGATCCATTGGATTGTAGAGATAACAGGAGGGACACAGGCATTCCTAAATCCTCAGATACAGGCCTCAGGCTCTTCTTAAAAGAAATTTCCAGGAAAAGGGTAGCATCCTGTGGGATATGCCTTCAACTGACAATTCACTACTTAACTCTGTTCTACTAACTTTGTTATCAATGATACTGGCAGCACAAGAGAGTTTCAGTTATTCATTTGGAAGTTATAGTACTTTTTCTAGATATACATTTATTTCTTTGCTTGTTGTTAGTCCTATCCCATAAATGAAGCCAGGCTTTTGGCAATGGCAGAGAAACTTCGCTTACATGTTAATTTTTATTTTTGGAAAGGAAATACTTGATCCATCTGATCTGAACGGTATTTCATGTTCACCAGTAAGTCTTTTTTTTGACACGCTTTACTTTTGTGCTGCTTTTATCTCCAGCAAGCTCAGATACTTGGAGCTGACCCTATAGTTTTCTCTTTCTTAGCCTTTAACATTTGCGGTTATGAGTCAACTTGATTCTTTTATTTCCCAAGAGTCTGATAGTGTAATACCATTCTGCAATTGATCTGCAGCTTTGCAGTGTAGCATTGCCATGATGCTATTGATGCATTTTTTTTTTTTCTGTAATGGCCCCAGAGTATTCTCCTCTGTAGTGCACCTCTGAAAACAACAGAAAACAAACATCCCTTTCCACCATTCCCCTCCTCTCCAAGAAAAGGAAAACCTCCCAAAACCCCACAAACCTGAGTACAAGTCAATAGGAAGAGTAACTAAGAGAAATATCTTTATTAAACAAAATATATATTTACACTTACATAGTAAAGCTTTCCATATAAAATGTATTATGTTGATTTTATATATTAAGAAAAGCTTGAAAAAAACACAAAAAACATTGCAGACCCAAGTCAGATGTGCAATGAGAAAAGTTCAGGAGTACTATTAACGTTTTAAGAGCTATAGAATGCATTGCAACAGCTCCAATTGTTGTACCGTTCATCCTGAATGTACCAGTTAAATCAAACTCAAGGTGATGCTTTTTTTCTCGAATCTATCACCTGCTCATTAGTTGAATAATTACATTTATGTAACTGTCAACCCAAAGGCAGAATCGACTGTAGCTAGTGTCGCAAGCCTCTGGAAGAGGTGGTGCTCTGCAGGCTCCTGTAACACAATCTATTCCAATTCTGAGACATTTTTTTTTTTCCTTGTTATCAGCCTATATCTACTACCGCAAATTCAGTGGTTTATTTCTCATCTTGTCAGTTGTGGACAGAGAGTATACTTTACAGGTAACTCCATACAGAAGTCTTTGAATTTCTCCTTCAGTTGTTGTAATAATCATCCCTGTGAAGCCAAGGCGTTTTGTTTGTGTCCAAAAAATTTAAAAGAAAAAGCTTATTTCTGGGAATAAAAAAAGAGAGAGAAAGGTGAATTACATGTGTCTCCAAAAGTCTGCTGTTGCTTTTGTTCTAGCTGCTGCTTACCTTCCTACCTGCTAACTTCCACCCATACAGTGAGAGGCAACATCTTTAATGACAGCAGTCCAAGGTTATTCCTCGGTATTTAATGGCCAGAAGGAAAGTAATAGGGAGCAAAGGCAGAATGAGTTTAGGCAAGAAATAAGAGTTTTGAGTTAAAGAGCGTGTGGTGAATTTGTAAGGAATTACAGATTCGTTTGTCTGAGGCATCCTAGGACATTAGGGCCCTGCTTATTGCACCTGCTCATATTAAAATTCTGCCTTGACTGAATACAGCTACTTCAACATTGACTTTTACAATAATCAGATCGGGAACTCCAGGATCATTTTGAAGAAGTATTTTCCATGATTAGAATGAAGAGATTTCAATCACAAGAAGTTTCAATACCAAGAAGTTACTCTTCAGTGATGGTATCAAACTTTTCTGCTTCCTATGGTGCATTCAGAGGTCAGCTGCACTGCACTGAGAATAGAGAAGTCTGTCTGACAGAGTAATAGGAAAACTGCAACCTTATAAATCGTTACAAAAGAGGTAAAAATTGATGTCTTAAGAAAATGGGATTACTTTTTTGCTCAGATATGAGGATAAGAGAACAAGTCATATTTCTGGACATCTTTGAGAGAAGACAGTAAAAATCTCTGTAGGATCTATAGTCATATAAAGCAGTGTTTTTGTTGGAACTGCCACAATGTGATAGGTTGGAAGTGAGCTATTTCTGCATTCTCATTCACATTTAGAAAAATTATTTTCACCTGTGCTGTAATTGTAAGATTATTTTTAAGGAAAAGAACCCATAAAGCTTTAAATTCAGGAACAGGAATATTGATGAAAACCTTATCTTCAAATACTGCAGTAGTTCATATTTAGGAGGAAAATGCTTGTGCATACATCTAAATTCCTTGATAACATTCTCTTTTGTTTCCCTCCTGTTTGCTTTCTAGAAGATATTTGTCATGGAACCTTCTGTCAAGGAATTACATATATAAATAGAATGTATAAACATTTACATAATTGTAGATCTGTTCTTCATATATATTTTTCTTTACAGCAGGAATTATTATTCACATTATTATTATTTATTGCAATAAATGAAAATATATTTTGCAAAGTAAATTCAGCATAGTCTCAAATATGTTTCTGCTGCTTAGTATTTCATACTGTTTGCTATTGCAGATAATCATTTAAAAAATATATTATTTGTAAACATCACACAGAATACTTCAGGCTTATAATAAATTACATCCAAACCTTTAAAAGTTGGGAAGATGCTGAAGGCTGTAGAAGTTAGAAGGATTTCTAGATGATTAGACAATGTGCAAAAAGAAAATGAAATGACTTATCCTTGCTTAATTATGAATGTCCTTGGAATGACTAGATACAATTTGAAGAAACGTGAACAAAGGTATGTGAATATTCCTTTTAATTTGGCACCCTCTTACCCTTCTGATTATTTCTTCTGCCTTGTCACCCTATAAAATATATTTTCAAGAAGGCCAGAAAATGTTGCAACATCTGCCCCTCAGTAGCAGATAAGGGTTCATTAAAGATTTGTATGCGTCTTTATGCACTGCCATTCCTGTCTGCTGCAAGTCACCATTTTTGTTGCAGTGGGATTCAGGAATTGCCTCTATTCTGAGTTTCAGTGAATTCAAAGCTTGAAGGAACTGTTAAAATAATCTAGTCTGACTTCCTGCACAATGTGGCTGAGGAATTCTTGCACTTCATTTTTACATTTTGGGTTTTGCTACATTTCCCTCTGTCTGATTAAAAAGCCAGTTAGTATTTGAAAATCTTCTTACCGCGTAGGTATATTCAGACTGTAATTTGTTTCACAGAACTTCTGTTACAGAGCATTTTCCTTCTTATGATAAATAAGAAAATGAAAAGTTGATAGTGGACAGCAAGGCTTACTGTTTGAACATTTTATTAATGGAGAGCAAAACATTGTGTTCTTGGTTTACAAGCAAGGAGGTAATTCAAGTTCTAGTGATTTCTTTAGAGATATTGTTTGTATTTCCTGAGCGTGTTTTTAAAGAATCCTTGTCCTTTCAATTTTTGTTGAATTTTCCTTCATTTCTAATTGTTTGTTTTAAACAGAAACAACACACACTACCCCCAAAATCCACTACCCACTCCCAAACAGAAACAACTAACTAAAAAAACCCGCACCAACACTCCTCTCCCATCCTGAAATCCCAAGTAAAATTCTCTCTAATCTCATTTAATGTCTACGTGTACTGTTTTGTACTCTTCAGATCTGAATTTGTTTCACCCTTTGACTGACTAATCCAAATTACTTTCTCCCTTGTTTTTTAAAGGAGTGATGAAAGAAAATGCATTCTTCAGCGTTTTCAGCTCGTGACTAAATTTTTTTTCCTATCTATTCTGAACATGAGTGGTCACAAGGCAACAACTTTTTCTTAACTCTAGTATTGTCTTTTTTCCCCATTTTCCTGGAAATTAAAAGTGCCAATCCATTTCAATCAAGAGCAGTGATATATTTTACAGTCAGCTGCATCTACATACCATCTGTGTATATGGCCTCTTTATACACAGACTCTTGGTATTCCTCTATGCAGCTGACTTTCTCACTGGCTTCCACACTTCCAGTGGACTTCAGCTTCTCTCATAGTGAGCAAATTACCTTCTGATGTTGTGTTGATGAAAGTAAGTATATTAACCTTCTCTTATGATAGATTTTTCTGGTGTCAGATAATTTTTAACACACTTCTGAATCTTTTTCCATGTTTTAATGTATTTTTTTTTAAATGCACATTTCAGAGTAAACCATATTCCAGCACTGGTGGTGTCAGTATGAACATGGAAATAGTGCCTAACATCAGCTTCTTTTTAAAATTCCTTCACTTTTCTAAGGATCTGATTAGTTCATTTAGCAGTAGCTTTGCACTTTGTGTTGACAGTTCCTTACCCACCTTCAGAATCACTTTTTTTCCAGTTCCTCACCCTGTAAATGTGGCCTGTTCCCTTTGAATAGATTTGACTTTCCATTTCTCTGTGTTAAAATTTGTCTTCTTCAAACCTAACCATTTGAAACAGATTATTCTGTAGAACACTTGACTCAGTCCACCAATTTTTGCATGCCCTGCAAGTTTTTTCAGCAATTGCTTTGTATTTTCTTCCAGACCACTGAAAATGATACTGATGACTAAAGAGATAGATACTAGCCAGACCGTATTATAAATACTGTGATTTGATCGGCAGTCCTCATTTACAGTAGGAGTGTAGAATGTATTCTCAGAAGTTGTAAATAATAATTTTATAAGAAATCTAATAATTTTTGTATAAGTTATTGATTTAATGCTATCCATTCCTCACACCAAGAAACAAGCAAGTATGTGATGAATGTGGAAACATGCTGAATGCTTTACAGTGTTGTGTGTACTGTATATTAACCAGATTTCTTCTCCCCTGAAAAACTCTAAAGCTTGTAGACAGAGTGATCAAGGTAGAATACTTCATTTTTAGTAAAAACAATTAAATTTTCAGGAAAAAATAGGAAACCATATTTCACAATCCTTTTACTTAATAGACGAATATATATTGTGTTACTAATATCAGCGTTCATCTGCATCTTTAGTAAGTAGGCTTGTGAAGTTAAACTGGCTCAGAATAATGATGAGGATGATGATGCAGGAACCTGTCTCGTTCAGTTTTGCAGGAGGATTGTGAGAACAAGGGCTGTGTTGTGGTCAACCTACAAAAATTTTCTTAGGTCCCTATTTTGTAAACACTTAAACAAGACCTTGAAATCACTGCTGGAAAAGATTTTGTTTCTCACTTGGAACTTCTTCTCTTAGTAATCTTTGTCTGGTGGCTAATACAGTGATCTGTCCATATTCTTACATCGGAGTCATCCAATCTTGTTTGCATAGGTAAAACTTGTGGAGAAAAAGATTTACAAAGAAAACAAAAATTCAAGTGATATGTTTATTTCTTTTCAGTGATGGGTTGTAATAGAAAATTTCATTTCTTCAGCCCCCCCAGCTGAAACAGGAAATAACATTATCTGAACTATTTATTTTCCGACAGTTTTAAAGCTTGTTTGTTTGCTGACTGCGTTGAGCCTTCTTAGTAAACAGAAGCTGATAAATAAGCCAGACACTGGAAATAAGTTTCGTTCAGGTTCATAGAGAGTAATGCTTCATAAAACTCCTCTACTGTTTATCTAGGTTTGCCCTGAACTACTAATTTGTTTTTTTTTCTCTCCTTAAAGCCTACGTCAAATAAGTATCTCTAATATCATGGAGGACGTGGTATTTAAAAATGGCTTCTTTCTACTTTTTTTTCTGGTGTTTTATTACTGGAACAATTGGAGAAGGGCTTTTAAAATATGTAGGGATAATTATACTTCCTTGTTAGAAGCTGTGTTTGGGATTCTCACTCAAGTGACCTTTTCTGATCATACATTGTTTGTCCTTTCAAAATAGATCAAATGTATTAGCAGCAGGAAGGAAAATATTCTTTATCAAATGGGACATTGATTTTTGTCATGAAGGAGCTGTCTCCATAATTCATTTTTTTTTATTTGTATTTAACAAAACTGTGCTACTTTAAACATAAAAATTATTATGGTGTGATCATCACTTGGACATTCAGAACACGAAGTGATGTACATTCACAGAACTTTATTTCTGCATGGAAATCGTTTGAAATCATATACAAAACATTGTTTTCCATAGATATACTGTACCATAAAAATAATTTCAATCTGATTAAGCAGTTTTTCATGCAGTAGACCGCAAAATATATACCTATACACAATTTTTCAACCCACAGCGTGCAGGCAAGAGTGTCTTTGGTAATTTACAGTGATCCATCTCTTTAGAAAACTATATTCAATGAGTCTGGAAACAAAAGTATTTACTACTTTTCTACTCATACACCTGGAGTCACTTCCACTCAGCTTTCTATCTCAGCCCTCTCCTGAAACATTTCTCTGCTAGCCAAATTTGAGAATTGCTTTGAATATGTTGCACACTCTTTTTCTCCTTTGTTTTCTTTGTCCTTGACCCTTTCAATTCAATGCACCCTTTGAAAATTGTATCTTTGGCAGCATTTGGTAAAACTTCCTTATAATTATTGCCCACTTCCCTGCTTAATTTCTCAACATCTTTCAGTACAATGTCTTTCATGCTGCATGATGGCTGTGGACTTTCTTTCTGTCCCTGAAGAGCTTTCTGCACTATATCCAGCGCTGTTTTTGTTTTGATGACTTGTTTTTAACCCATTTCCTGCAACTGTAGGTCTTGATTTTCATCCCCCCTTGTCATGGTTCAGGTTTACTGTCCCTGTGTGAATCTCCTTTCAGTTGCCAACTGTAATGTCTCAATCCTTTTAATGCTTTTGTCACTAAATTACACTATTTTTGTTCATCATCTTGTCTTTCTATTCTCTGTTTGAGCTTATTCCACAGCTTTACTTTTGTCGTATATACTTTTGCCTTTACTACATCTTCAGTACTCTTTAAGCCTCTTTAATGAAAACAGTTCTAGTGAGCACAATTTTTTTTTTTTTTACCTTCCTAGTGGCTGAGATCATATCTTTGTTGAGGCAACTGTACAGGAAACTGCTCCTTCTACATATCCCTTTTTAAACTGGTGTAAAACTAAACAATTCATGGTCTTCATAGAAGAGGCATTTGAGTATAGCGGCATTTTATTCTTTTTCTCATTTTATGTTGCTTGCCTTGGATTCCATGGACTTTGAATTTGGGATCACATAAAAGTTAAGACATTGGCAAGCCCAGAATGGAGATGATTTTTAGAAAAGATTCTTTTGAGTTATTAAAAATGCATCATAATCGCAAAAAACTTTAAAATATTACTGCTTGCTGTATTTAGCACACATAGCCATAATACTCTTAGCTACCTTCTCCAAATGGTGCAGGTTATGGTGATTTCTATTAAAATTCTTGAAAACTTGTATGATTGCCCCAATTGTGTGATTGTCCAATAGACAACATTAAGCCAAGAAAATCTTAGAAGTGTAATTATCACCCAGCACTTCTAAGTCACCAACCAGAAGACAATGCTGATTTGTGATAATTCAGAATTTTCCACATGCTTGGAGGAACCTACAACAAGTTCAGATTAAGAATAAACCTCTTGGGGAAGGTCTCAGATAATAAAATGTTGATAGAACTTGTTCAATTTTACTGCTTACTTTTTCATCATCTGTATTTATTAAATAACTTTTAATTTATATTTTATTGGAGATGGACAGTCCAGGCATAAATTGATCATATTAACCTACTTTGTGCTGTGGAAAGATGTGGTATGTTTGCTTTGTAGTAGCTTGGAGAAGTGTCCACCACCATATAGAGTGTCACAAATGTGGCTTTTGTTAGGTTAAAATGGGAGCTGGTGTCTCTCAAAGAAGGGAAGCCAAGAGCTCCTGGGAACTTGTTTGTATCTAATTAAAACTAGAAATTCTGAGACTCTTTTCTTTTGCTTCTTTATTTTTTGTTCTCCTCTTCCTGCTCTGCTGTCACCCTTCTCCAGTCTGGTCCTGTGCTTTCTGCTCCAGCACAAAAGATGCTGCTTTTTGCATCTCTTTTCTACCGTTCCAACAGGAACTGGCTTGGTTACAGAACAATATTTTCACCTTGTTGCTAGGCTAGGCCAGGCAAGATGAATGCATCCCTTCTTTAAGTAGTGATTATTTGTGATAAAACCTGTCTCAAAGTCTAGATGGCTGAGGAACATTGTGTAATTACTACTGTAATTAACCTCTGCTGATATAGTATGTGTAAATTTTATGTCAGTTCTTCATTAATTTTACCTTCATGAGCTTTATGAAACAAACTAATATAATGATCCTTGTTAGAACAGGGACCTGGACTTTTTTTTTTTTTTTTTTAGATAAGACAGGGATTGCTTCTACTTCATATCTGTGAACTACCAACCTTGCTTATAAATTGGCCAGAATACTAAATAGAAGTAAAATGTTAAAAATATAATTGCAAGTATTTGACTGCATTCATAAATGGCATAATTGAGCAGCTGTATTATTAAGCTGTTCTTAAGAAATTAAATTACTCTAATGACAATAAATGGAAATGACTTTTATGTAAATGGAAGACTATTTGCATAAAACAGGCCAGCAGTCAAGTGACCAGCTTCTAAGTAGGTGTGAAATCTAATCTCAAAGTTCAGGGTCAGGGATGGATGGGTTCTTGCCACAGATGTTCATATTACAGCACTTAACCTATATGGATATTGAATACTGGAGAAAATTCAGTGCAAAATAAGTAATTCAAAACTACTGTCACTTTAATAACTTATATCTACTTAATCAACAGAAATGCAAAGGATCCATATCTTCACAGAAACTCACTGCACCTTCTTGCCACTGGGGCTTGACTTGGACTCCAGTGAGTGCTGCCTCTATTTCGGAAAATAATGCAAACTCTTATGACACCAAAACTTTTGGAATGGCAAGACCAAGGCATTTTCAGCAAGACTCTTGGTTAGAAGAAAGTTTCTACAAGTTACCTGTAAGACCACATTATGGAATATCCAATCCTATGTGTTCCAAGAAGGCTGTCAGAACTTACAAGGCTCATGTCTATCTCTCTCCATGGTACGCTGTGGAACAAGGTAAGAAGTATTTTCTTTCACATGTCATTTTTAAAACGGGGAAATCCAACAATTCAGTGCTTGCCCATTGCTACCTTTATTTTTATTTTATTTTTATTGAGTGTAGCATTTATATTTTTCTGTTAGTTAATAGTTCTGTGTGACTGATGAACTTCTTTAGAATCTTTCCCAAGTCTGAGCATACATATATACATACTGTGTATATATATGTATATATACATAGTGTGTATACATATATACATACTGGTTTGTATATATTTATATACTGGTTTATATATTTATACTGGTTTATAAATAACATACTCTAATAAAAGTAGACAGTAGAAAAAATATTGGAGAACGTTTTCTATTTCTCACCCACAAATGCATGTGGAAAACAGACGAGCTGAGTAAAGAATATTAATTGTTCATAAGTCACACTGCAAGTAATGCCTCCTACTTATTTCCATAGAAACTACAACAGATACAAAGGGAACAACACTAATAGACTGAACTGTCAGGACTTTAATCTCTTTTCTCACAAGGGCTCGTTGAATCACTCAAGTGGAGGAAAAAGAAGGAAGATGAGAAGTGAATCGTGTATGACCTTGTGACATTTATATAATATTATATGAATGGCTCTGGCTTGGGCTCATTTTAATTGATTCTGTGATGTGGAAGGAAACTTTTCGTGAAGTTAGATAATTTTTTAATTATATAATATGTGTTTATTTAAAATATATATTTTCTATATAATATAAATGTGTATTATATATTATAATCTTTGTGGAAAACCCTAAACTCTCTTTCAGAAGGGGACATATTTTCCCGCATGCTTTTGCTTTCATTTTTACTTTGAAGGTTGTGGCTTTGTGTGTTGTGAAAAAGAACACCGTAATGGGGGGTATGAAGAAACATTTCCAGCTTTTTCAGACCTAGACAGCTGATAAGTTTAACAAGTGTCACTGGTTCTACCTGAGGTGCAGTAAATCTCCTACAGGTCTATAAAGAGCTGCTCTGAAGGAAAATATCTGTACATCTGATTTTTCCTTTTATGTTTGAGCTGCTCAACATTGAGTAAACTGCTTTTTACAAAAATAGCTTCAAGCTCTACTCCTTTGGCCTTGTCGAGTATTTGTTTAGAGATAAAAGGGATGAAACCACTAAACACTGCAAGTTATAAACCAAATCCCGCTTCCTGACATCCTTAGCCTTTAGACTTTTATCTGTGTTCTGTACAGGCTACCCAAGTCTTGCAGTATGATGCAATCTGGTAAATTCTGAGGGGGAAGAAAAGATCTCCTTAGCATTTTGCGAAGAAAGTTGAGAAAGTCTACTTGGCAGTTCTGAAACCCTAAAGATCTGTTTCTACATTCTGATTTGTTGTTTGCTTTTTTAAAGTTTCTGTTAAGGTAGAATGTACCTACTTTTGGCCGATTTCACCTCAGTTCAAGTGTTATAAATCAAGCAGCTTGTCCATAAATGTTCCTCTAGATATTTAGGTGAATAACACTAAACTTATTTATCTAAATGTATACAGTTAAACATTTAGAATCAAAACATAATTACTAGGTAAAGGTGTTTGAAAGTGGTACTGGGATGCGCATGTGAATATGTAAAAGAGAACTTTGTAATACAGGTATCATGGTACTTACGCTGACTCATTTCATTAGCTTAACCGGAAGCCCAGCAAAGAGATTTTGCTGGGTACCCACCATCGTACTGAAGTACACATTGTTAACTAGTTATCTCTAGATACAAGCTAAAATTAGTTTTTTTCTACAGAGAGATTTCTAGGGAAGAGCTGTTTATACACAGAGAATCCCTGAAAAACAAATATAGGGAGGGAAAAATTCTGAAATTTCTATTTTTTGTTAACACATACTTTCTGCCATTTTGGTATTCTGTTCCTTGACTTATTAATATAGACATTGCTTCAATTATCTCCTTTACTGTACATCTTTATTTTTGTGCTGGTGAAAGTGCAACATGGTCAGCATTAGCTCTCCTCTGCCTTAGTTAAACTCTGATTCACTGAAAGTCAATGGGCCATACAGCGCATAGAGATTTCAGTTCCATCCCCAAAGAGTGCCTTGTGAAACTTCAGATTGCAGTTGCCAGAGTGAACAGGGTCACTGGATTGTATCTCTTTCGATATTTTCTTAATTTGAGAGCCACTTGTTTGGGATACAAGTATAGGATAGCACCAGTAGTACATGGTAGTGAACTTCCACGCTCAGCACGAAATCACTGTTTCCACATGTTGTACAATCTTGAGCTGGCACTAACACAAACTGGGGAAAAGTTCTGAGACTTCTAACGAATAGGACCTTCTGAATGTATTTGATCTCCTAGGTGACTAGTTCAGTAGATTCAATGCAAGTAGAAATCAGAGGACTAGTACAGCATGTAGTCTCGTTTTCTTTGCTATATTTATAAATATATAATTTATAATATAAACATTTGCCTGAAACAATCAGTCTTGTAACTTCCAGAACGTTCAGCAGTCACTTTTTTTATATTCTTGTGAAATTAGATCTCCTGAGCTTTCCATGGTATCATCAGAAGTGTGTACTGCACTAGCATTGTACTTTTTTAACTGCAGAAATCTAGGTAAGCAGATCTATTCTTTTCGGTCCCTGGCATTTGCAGTCATTGAGTGCTCTTCTCCCCATTAAGCATTTCTGAAGACACTGTTGTTTTTTCCTAAATGTAAGTTGTAAGGAAAAGTGTCCCAGGCATGTAATTTCAATGGTATCTTCTTCCCTTATGACTCATAACTGCCGACATCAACACAACTTGGGATGCGCTTAGGAACTTCAGTACCTCTTTGTTTTCAAACTGTAACATCTGTGCATGTTTATGACTTCATGCTCCGCTCTAGAGTTAGTCTTAGACAATGTTTCTGAGAATTAAATTGTTGTACTTTTTAAAAGTCCCCGTGTACTGTAAGAGAATTATCATTATTGAATATTTCATTGAGCGGAACTGCAGCAATGATGCAAAAACAGATCTGCTTTTATCAGAACCATGCATGTGTGTTCAGAAAATGTGTTCTGAAGTAACTTACAGGCATTTTCTTTTTCCCCAAGTCACTAACAGTCCCTTCCTTTTACTTTTTTCACTAGTTTAGAGACACTAATGACCCTGCCTTTGAACACTGGACCTTATGGCAGACCCATTTATTTTAGTCTGGTGTCTGCCAGAATGGCTGGGGGGAGGGGGGAGGGAGATACAGACGTGGAGAAGACAGAGAAGTGAAGTTTGGCTTGACGTCATGTAGTGAAAAAAATACAGTGGATTCGGTGAACAATAACGACCTAAAACGCCACTGCTTTTGGAAATAGATGAGAGGGAATCTATGTCAGGGGAAGACTCCAATTGTTCTTGCTTGTGTTTATGTAAACATGTTGTTGAATTGGGGCTATGTAAGAGAAATATCCTGAGTAACTATTACACATAGTCTTGATGGAACTTCTGTCATCACTTGCGCTGTACCCTTTGCACTGTTACCAGCACTGTTGATCTTTGAACAAACAATGCGGTGAGCGACTTTTCAAAGTCTGCCTGCTGGTTTTTGTATTCTAGACAAAGAGCAATCATACTGGTTCAGTTATTGGAATCATATCAAGGTAATTATCTGTTTCTTGTTGAACTCCATCAATACCTTCCTCTACATTTTCCTATAGTGTATTCAAAATTTTGTGGTGTCTAGGTATAGCAAATAAATGAGCTATCTTTCAAAGCTCAAAGCACTAATAAAAATGTGAAGTATGAAATGAAAGTGACAAAACGTGAGAAAGATGTTGCAAACTTATGTGCAAAGAGACTATATCAGCTGAAAATGCCATGCTATTCATACTAATTTTGTCTTCTCACAAAAGATACATACCTGGTGTTCAGAATAGTAGTGCTGCATGCGGGGAAAGTTGAAAGATGGATTATAAAGTCTTTTGTGTACTTGACATACGCAGAAATCTTGAAAGTTTTATGCCAAGCAGATAAGGTTTTCTGTTTGGATTCTATATTTGAAATTAATATTTTCCATGGAACAATCTCTATTTACAGAGGAGCTAATGATATGTTAACAGTCAGAAGAACAAAAAGTCTGAAAGTTGTACAACTCTGAGGAGAAGCAGTTTGGGGTAATTCTAAGGCAATGATTACACGGCTTGTAAAAATGCATAATTGTATTGAACACAAAACTAGGAAAAAGCCAAAAATACAGAGAAAAGGCCACAAATAGCAGAGCCTACTTAAAGCTCCTCGTGGAGCGTCTGAATTTACTTACAGCTCTGAAACAGAAGAATGCATTCTAGTTCTCTCAACACACATTTTAAATGCAAACAAGGAATGATCTATGAAATCGAAGTGATACATCATAAAGTACGAAAAGATCAGTGGGGTCTTGCACTTCTAAGCAGGTGCAACTTAAGACGTGAGTACTACTCCTCTGAGTCTGGCACTCCACCTACTGGAGATCCATGATTTGGTGGTAAATTTTGCACTCATACCTGAGTGTGGGAAGACAGCAGCAGAATGTTGCTGGGCTAATGGCAGTGAACTGTTACTGGGAGGAAGGTGCATGTGCTGCATTTTATCTGCTGCAATGAGGTGAGAAGCGTTCATAGGACTTGTTGGGAACTACTGATTTTTGAATCCCTCTGTATGTATTAGTTATTTAGTTATTATTTAGTTGCACATTTTATTTCTCTCTGGAAAGTTTGGATGTATGAAAGAGGAAGACTTAAATAATGTTCCATTTGCTGGAACTGAACTGGTACCCTGGGGCTTGGTGCAACGGACGTCCTCTGTTCTATCTTGCCCATAATGCACTGTGGTATGTTTACGTGGTTGTTAAAAGAAACAGTTTCCAAATTAATCTGTTTTTGAGTGAACACAGTACCAAATATAAAGCAGTCCACAACATTAAAAAAGAGATTAATCTGGGGAAGTAAATGCCTAGGGAAAGTTTTTTTTTGTTTTTTTTTTTGTTGTTGTTTTTTTTTTTTTTTAAGGAAAATTTCTGGAGGGCTAATACAACTGAGGGAAAAAGAAACAATACTTCTATAATGTACATACTTGAAGTCTATTGAGTGATTTCGCTGTCTTTGGCTCTTCTAAAATAATTGCTATATGTATACATTCCTAACCAGATCTTTTCTAAGGCAATTTTTATGCTTAAAAGTGTTTTAGTTTTCACCATGCCTGTGAATATAGAACAGAGCTGTGTGGAGTGTGTGGTCCACTTACATAATGGTTTGGAGTCCAAAATTAATTGCAGAGTGACATTGGAGAGAATGTCTGTTTGGAGAATGTGCATATGTTTGTAGTTTCCCTGATAAATTTCTCATACCCTTTCCTGTATAGCAAAACAAAAGAAGAGTTGTTTTTTTTTTCCTCTGGGGCTTGTTGTGCTTGTATGTATACGAGTGAGTGTATTTTAATATGTTGCTTACCTTTTTCATAGAGAAAATAAGTGTAGCTGAGTTATTGTCTGGGATTGACTCACTGAGTAGAGCTCTGAAGAATGAGGAAAAAAAGGAGAAATTCTCCTATCTCAGGTAAGATCTGGGATAACTGGCTGAACTATGGCCTTCCCTCTGAAAGTCAGTTTACCCTCTCTTTTTACAGACTCTATTTTACTCTTACTGTAAATTTCCTACTGTAAATTTTTAGAGAAATTGCAGAGTTCTATGAGAGCTAGGAAAAACGTTCTGTAGTTTGATTGCTTTGTTTAGTTTTGCAGAGCTCAATAGTGCCTCTTGAATATATAGATTAATTCCAAGATGTCATCGAAAATGAAGGATGAGCTTTTTTTCCAATTACATACTTCTAAAATCCAGTTGCGTGAATAAGACACTGAAATTTTTTTATTTTTAAATTTACTAGTTGAAGTGATTTTTTTTTTTTCCTCATGCATTTTACTAATCAAACTTAACATTTAAATCTCATAGTCCAGTAAGGCCCTATGACAAAACACTACCGAAATATATTTAAACTTTATTTACACCTTATTTTTAGCGTACCGACTTTGCCTTTTCCTTTTTAAAATGTCATTTAAGTGGGATGGTGCTCATTTGCAGCAGCTGCAAACCTGTCTCAATTCTCCTCCCAGAAATGAACTTTTTTCTTCATTCTGTTCTAATGTGTATGCCATAATCATTCTATGGCGTATTTCTCCCTTGTGGCAGCATCACCTCTCATGAACGTACAAAGACCTGGGCTGCTCAGCTAGTAACTGCACTGATAAGCATTTATTCACAGCTGCAATCCATGTGCTCTGACGTGTATGAACACATGCCCACTCGTAGTGTGCGTAATGGAGCACACTCTCACCCACTGCGGGTATTTATTTGCAATTGTGGCAGATGCTTTGTAAGCTGAATCTTCTCAGAAGTTGTTTTATGCTTTTCATAATTTCAAAGATTTCTCAAAAATCCTTTTTATCATTTTAAACACCTTTCCAATAATAAAGCCTCAAAATTGTTGACAGTGCCTTCTTTTAATCATCTGAATTCTAGCACTTGAACGTTCTTAGTGGAAGATTTTCAGTTTCAATTTGCGATTGAAATATTGGTGCGAGAATATAGAGATGCAACTTAGTAGTCTTAGAAACTTCACGTTTTGTCTGTTTAGCAGTGTTATTTTGTTTGCCTTGGAATGAGCGCGGTGGAATGGCTGCCCATAGAAAATGCTTCAGCTGTATCAGTGGGCTTTGACTGCTTCTTTCCACAAGTCCTCAAAGGGAGAGAGAATTACAGCTTTTGATAGACTTTTCTTTTGCTCTGGCTTCCCTCCCAAAAGAACAAGCCTTAATATAGTTACTGAAGTGTTTATCTGATGATAATGAAGGGTTTCCACTATTTGCTATTCCTTTCCTCCCCATTACCTTTTGCATGCACCTAGATGGAAAAGAGAAATAAAATCACAGTGAGTGGAGGAGATTGGAAATAACAAACAAAAAAGATGCCACTAAAAAGTGGAAATAGAAGTGGAAGAATTGCCATGAGCAAATGGCTATTGCATCTATATATTGTGAATACAAATAACAGACAATGACCCTTGACTAGAAATTCTTGTGTATGCCTGTTACATTGTTCCATACTTGTGGTTGCATTTCTAATGCATTTTCTAAGTGATGATGGTAACTTTACCTATATAATTTAAAGGCACGTGCAGTAGTTGTATTTATTTAAGTGTAGAGACCTGGCTGAAAATAAAATTTGTTATGCCTCATCATTATCAGTAGTACATAAACTCTTAACTGAAAAACAGTGGCTAATTCTAGTCAGAAATTGTCTTTGTCCTTCTCAGACATGAGGCTTTTCAGATTCTTGAGTATATGAGGAAAGCGCAACGAATCTCCCACAATCTTTCTGAATTTATTTATAGTTCAAGTGGTGATACTCCCAAGAAAATTGATTTATATTTATATACTTCTATATATACTTCTAATTTCATTCATGTATTGCTTTCAGTACACCATCTTTTTAGCCTGATTATCTCAGGAAAATCACATTGGTGATGACTTGATCAGCCTTCCAGTTCTTCCTGGAGAGCTTTATAAAAGAAAATGAGGATTTTAAAACTATGATACAAGATGTGGTCTTTGTTTTTGGAAAGTGTGATGTATCTCAGTGATAAAACAGAAATAAGCACTATGCTCCTGGTTCACAGCAGTGTTTTTGGTGTCTGTCAAAAAGGAATGGGATTTAAAAAAAGCTGAACACCTTTAACCTTGATGAAGTCTTTAAACCTGGAGAAGTAGATTTCTATGCATGCAGTTCATAATATCAAGGCATGGAATGTGTGACTTTGGCTATACATGAAAAAAAATGAAGTTTGTATGATAGCCTACTTAAATACCAAGCACATTTGCATACATGAGTTATGATAATGTGTTCCTTTCCATTAATTTTCTATTCATGTTTCACTAGTGTCTCGATCCATGGTTGCACGACAGGTGTGGAAAAGCTATACTGAAGTTTTAACAGCGTTTGATGTTACTATTGACTGTGACAGTTCTTGACAGGCTCATCTGCAAGCCAGAACTGAAACTGAGATGTGTTTATCCCATGGAAGCTCCTGGGGCTCTTCATTATTTCTGTACAGTTGTAGAAACTGGCAATGGGAACAAACTTACTCACTGGGCTGAGTATGTTTCCTGTGCTCGACATTACGCAAAACTAACCATAGTTAAGTAGCTAGGTTAAAACATTTTAGATATTTACGTTAATGTAACATTTCTTTATTTAGCAGAGTCCAAAAGCTCTATCTCGCTAACTGAATAAAAGTTCAGCAAGTCGGTGAATGGGTGTCATGAGCACAAAGTAGTTCTCATGAACGCATGTTAATTTTCAGTAGCGGATTTTTCTGGTAGAATAGACTTACTGTCTTTGAAATTATTCACCATGACAACTACATACCACATTGTTTTAATGGTAAGATAAATGAAACATCTGGAACTGCTGTACTATGCTGTAGAGCAATCCATGAACAGATGAACAGACAGATTGGCACGATTATGCAGAAAAAATATCCAGAGAAGTCTGCTCCCACCCATCCAAAAGTGGATGGAACTTCCAAGAAGTAGTTTTCCTAGTCTCCCTGATGCCTACTATTCATCTTTCAGCCACAGCATATCTGTAGGCAATGCTACTTGCCCACATTTTACCCATATAGGCAAATCTGTATTTTCCAGTGCTACTGTATGAAATATTTGTTTTCTTTCATTTTCTGACTTCCATACCTGCAATCCCAATAAGAGCCAGTTAATTAAAGTCACAGTGACAGAAGTCAGTCTGTGAAGAACTAGAATAAAACCATCAATTTATTTTCTTTTATTACAAAGCTTTTTTTGGATTGCAATGACTTATAAGCACATCTGTAAAGAACAGCTAGTTTAGAAATCAGTCTCCCCAATTAGCAGGTTCCCAACCCAAAATCTACTGTTCATTCAAATGACTCACTTAGACTTTTATTTTAAGTGTTTAAAAACATATTTCAAATTAATATATCACACAGTATGAGAGTTTAGCTTACAATAAAGTCTTGTAGATATACAGATGATTCAGTTTTGCTTTTTCTACCTACAGCAGATCCCTGGATTTACCACCTCCTTCTCCTGGGTCAGGTGTTATTCCTGGGTTTCAGATCACACACAAAGGTAAAGAGTGAATTCTGTTCTGGTGTAGAGAGTATAGAGAGTAGATATAATTTGATTAATCTATGCAGAGTACTGGAGAAGATAATATTTTGAGGGAGAGTTGTTTTAAAAAGTCCTCTTATGGGTTATATTCTTCTATAATGTTCTTCAAGACTTGAAAATGTTTAAAATGTTGAATGCTAGACAAATGTGCCTTTTTTTTTTTTTAATTTTCAATTTCAGTCTTTTTGATAAATCCATTTATCTCAGGGTCAATACATACTACTTCTGTGAAGCTCCGTTCAGTTTTGGTTGGGTGGGAGCAGACTTCTCTGGACTTAGATTCTTCATTATCATGCCAGTCTGCTCCTAACTCCTTTTCAGTGAACTGGCTTTACCAGTTTACTTGAAACATTTATGCTCTGACCTTCAAACCCAAATGGAAACGTGTCTTAACTGTGTTTTGCTGTGCACCATCAGACGTATTTCCTTGTACACATGAGAATGTAGTAAGAATTTGTCTGACTGAACATAATTACTATCAAGACCCATTCTTGAGCCATCTGGCATGCATCAAATCTCTTCCAGACCTCACTTGGATACTCAGATATCTAATCACTGTTAATCCAAACAACAGTCTGCCTCCAAAGGATGTAGATACTGGCCTGAAAGCATGACTGGTGGTTTCTCCAGTGTATGGCCGTAGCTCTGTTCAATGTTCCTGAGATCTAGTAAGTTTCTATCTGCTCTAACCTTGGTTCTTGATCCTGGTTTTGGAATCCTTTACCCCTCTGTTCCGTTTGTTGTCTTAAGCATCCTAATTCTGTGCCAGTCTTCTAAGTTTGATGCCTCCAATTTTGCAGGATGAATCTCTGGACTGTCAGACAAGTCTTGTATTTGCTATCAGACTCTCAAATTCTGGCTTGAGCTTCTGTCAGCTTGTCACTGGCATGGACTGCTGTAGTCAAAGGACAAGCTGACATACTGAACTGTTCCTCTATGCAAACTCACTAAAAATAATGTGACTGCATTAAATTTTCCTGATGAAAAATCAGTGATTACTGGGAGCTGAGGATCTTGCTTCCTTCTCTTTCAGTCCAAGAGCACTGAGAAACAGGTAAAAAATCGGACTTCAGAAAAGACAGCGCTCATCTGACCCTAATTTTCCCTGATAAACAGAAACAATAAAAAAAATGTGTTTTCCATAAATGTGTCTTAAGGCTTTCACAGACTTAACTGAGCTCTGGATCATATTAGTCACTAGACATTTTCTTAATCTACCGCACTTAAAAGTCCCCAGGCAGTCAGTTGCTAGCAGCAAAATGATCTGTCTGCTCTGATCTTCCCTTTTTCTCTGCACTCGAGTCTTGGTAAAAGGCAATGTAAGACTATGAAAAACAATGGATTCTGAAACAGCTGGGTACTAAGATTAAGATAACATTCCTTCTGTCTTTTAATGACTTCTATTCGTGACTGTCAACCATTTCAAAATCTGAATTCCCATGTAAGCTGTCAAGAAAAGGCTGATTTAAGGTATCATCAATAAGAAATTCCGGTCTTAAAGAATGAGAAAACTTGAAGTGCATCCACAAAGTGTTTTTGGCAATACTGTTAAGAATGCTATGAAAAGCTTTAATTGTTCTTAAGAACCAAATGGCAGCATGATCATTTCTCCCAAACTCCGCGGCAGGCTGTAGTGGTCCTCCAAAGATCAGATCAGGCAGGGAGTAGCTCTCAATTACTGTCTTTGCTTTGCTCCTCCCTCCATTACAAGGAGGAAGCAATCTGTCACTCTCTTTTCAGCACAGGATTGTTTTTCCTTCCTAGCTGGAAGTAAAACTTGCTCCCACTATTTGTGCTGTGCCAACCAAAGGATGCAATTGAAGAGTAAAAACCCCTGTGATGTTAGTGAGAGAACTGAAATGCTGTTCAGTGGAACAGAAAAATGCGAGACAATCTTGGAAAAGTTTCTGACTTGCCTTTTTAAAGGACATAGTTGTTTTTATTTTCTCATAGTTTCATATTTGGTTATTTGAACCGATACACTTAAGCAAACCCTGTATGTGTGCAAAATCATTGATTTCCCTATGTGAATGTTGACTGGAGATTGTGGTGCAGGAATTAAAAGGGGAAGAAACATCTCTAGCAGCATATTAAGAAAAAGTAGATGGTTATTTTATTGGAATTACCTTGATATTTTTCTATCAGTGGTGAAAGTTGAGGCTAAGCATTAGCTCAGCTGTGTAATGATGTCTGTTATACATCTTTATAAGAAAGCCCTTAATTATGACCTCATAATGTCTGCAAAAACGTTATTTCAGAGAAAATAGTTCAAAAAATTCTGCTATTAAATGTTTTCAAAGGTGTTTTTTTTTTTTTGTCTTTGCTTACTAGAAGAATGTAAACTGCATTTTTAACCCCCTCACTAAAAGTGCTTCTTAAGGCTAGCGGATTTTGTTGTGAAGAATGAGGAACTGGTAGTGATGGTAACGCCTAGGAATATAAAAGGAATATATATATTCTAATAATTTATTTAGTGATTAGTGCCAAAATCATTCAAACCATATTCAAGCAGCTGTCATACTAGCTGAATACCTAAATCTTCAGTAAAAACAGTTAAATTATTTGATGAGAAATGTCAAGATGAATTCTAGAATGTTTTTAGCAAATTCCGTTCGTCCAGCTGTCTTGCGAAGTAAAAGGACCAGAGCTTTTTCCATATCTTCTGGGAACAAAAACTGACTAATTCTCTGAATGTTTTTGTGGATTTGCTTGTATTCCTCTGAGCCTAAACTGCATATTAGATTGTGATTATCATTCTTCTTGTAAAAGAGGCTGATACACTGTTATGAAAGCCAGCTAATTAATTCAATTAAAGATATGATGCAAGAACTCTAAGCCAAGTATAGATTCTTGTATGTTAACATGTTTGCATGTGTATCAGCAGAAAATATGCCTGAATTGAGGTTTATCAATCTACTTTGATTACAGATACAGCTATGTTCATGGTACAGAATTGATATGATCCTTTTTTTTTTTTGTCATTTTTTAATGCCAAATAAGTATCAGCCTGCCATTTTTTCAAATAACAAGAATAAACAGTCACTGATATTCTCTAAAGTCTTATATAAAGTTCCTTAATTTATGTCTGTAACCCTCTTTGTGCTCATATTGCCACCTTGCATGAGAGAGAGATGATGTTTTTTTGCCAGCATTTCCTACTTAGGACCCTGGAGAGACATGCCACAAGTGCAGCAGTGTGCGAGTGAGCAGAAATTGAAGGAAGAGGAATACAGGAATACAAGTGCTTCTTTCTCTACCAACCCTTGTTAAATAAAGCTCATATGAGCGATAAGTTAAAGGAAAAATGGATTGGATTGAGTCAGTGTCAACTGTAAAGTAGGCTGGTTCTGTTCTTCTGCAGGTCCACAGTGACCTGCAAGAACCTAAGGGGCTTGTGGATTGGCCTGGAGTGTTTCAGACTTATGCTGAGAGAAGGAGAAATGAAATCTTTTAAACAGAACTCGGAGGCTCTTGTTTCTGTTTATTTTCTGCTATGATTTGTTCGTCATATAAAGATGATTGAATGCAGAATATTTTTCTTTCAATGACCTAGATAGTTAAAGACTAAGTTAAATCAAGGGTCTAGCTTATCTCCATCAGCCAAAAGCAATCTAAGCCAAAGGAACTGATGACAAATATGTGAAAAATCAAACATATTTGATGATAAGGAAATAATGCCAGAAACCTTGTACTGACTTGGTTCATCCTTATTCATGAACAAAGATGAGTCACAGTCAAGCATTGGCTTGAACTTAGTTCAGCTTTTTCATTCTGTTGCCCCACTCTATTTCTGTCATATGGAATAATGATTTTCTAGCAGAGTACAAGGAGGCAAGTTGAAATTCAGCTTTTGTCTATATACATTTATTTTTTTAAAGACAAATATGCTCAGCAAAGAGAACTTCAGCTTCAGTAGTTGAAGTTTCTTTAAGTAGCTGTAAACTGGTCACTGTATGAGAAACGTGGCCTATTTTGTTGGGAAGGACTGGTAACAATACTGATGTCCAGTTTTGCAAATACACGACTAAAGAAAAACTCTCTGAAATTATTAGTATAATTCTTAACGATGAATGATGTGTTTCAAGTAAACCACTTGAATTATACTTAGAAAATGTAATACTGTGGTTGGAATATCTGTAAGACCACCTAGCGTACTTAATAAGGTAATACTGTGGTCTCCACAATGGTTCAAAGCCTGATTTAGGTTCTTCCCATTTCTTCCATTGCGTTGAAATAACGTGCTTTTTCCAATTTACTCTTCATATATATATATATATATATATATATAGCTTCACAGTTCAGATACGACTGATTTTGTAGTGGATAGAAAACAGATCTCAGAAGCCAAGTATGTCTAAATATTTGCCAAACCTGTTTTCCACAGACAGGTCCTAAATGATAAAAAATATATTAATATTAGCATTTCTGAGTGCACTGTTGAAAAAGAACTTTGACAACAGTCATTTTTCCTCTTCTGGTTTAACAGATGACACTAATAAGAAATCTGTTTTCTGAATAAAAGACTTGATGTAGTAAAGGCGAGAAACTGAAAGGCCAAGTGTTGGATTGGTACTGCATTATCTGTGACAGCTGAACAGTTCTGAAAATCTGATCTTTAGAGCTGAAGGACTGCCAAAAGCTGGAGGCATGGCCTTAGTATGTGACTTTGGCTCATTTCTAAACAGGATTTGATGCAGAATCACACCAAAGTTTGCGCTGAGTGAGAACATCCACTCCCTCATTTTCCCATTAAAGGGACACTGGCTAGTTGCTGAACTTCAGCAGAATCATAGGTCTAGCTGCAGTTCTCTTTTGTGTCACCGTTTTAGGTAATTCTGTGGTCAGTCACACCTAGATAAAATGGAAAAAAAATCATTTTTCTGAGGCTGTGATTGAATTTCAGTCTTCAATATAAATGAGTTTTTAAGAAACAATGAAATTACTGCTACCTGCTTCAGACACATCTACCTATTCATTTTTTTCTTCTTGTATAAGAAAAATGACAGATGCTTCTTTCAAAAAAGGAAAAAAGCTGGTGTCAGGTGAAGTTGTTATCATTTTTAGGTTCCATTGTAACTGCATTTTCAGTTACGTGCTCCTAAAATGGTGGAGTTATTGATAATTAGCATGAGTAGACTTTGAGGCCATCTATTACAACTTCTAGGTGCTACGTTTTATGGTCGCTTACTTCCATCATACAACAGGAAACTCTGGACTGGTTATTTTTCTTGCTTGATTCAACAGATTTCATGGTCACATTAGAAAAACAAAACAAAAAAACATTTGTTTAATAACAAAGGTACAAAATTCTGATGGTGCTTTTTCATGGGAAATTGTGTGAAGCATTATTTCATTTCATAAAGGAGAATGTTAGCTGGAAATAAGTTTTGAAGAAGGGAAAGGAGAAAAACAACCACAGCGCTGCAAATTAACAGTGAATTTTCAAATAGAGATTGAATCTTAAAATAAAGCAGGTGAGGAGATTTCAGACAACCTTTATGAAAGATAATCACACAATATAATGGTTAGGCACTTTGATGTTTTGTTGATACAATCAAAAACTTTTAAGAGCAAATTAGAAATAGCAGAATTTTGAAGCATTTGAAAATGTTAGATCAGTTTGCAGCAATGATAAAATAACTTCTGCTCTCCTGACCACAGCTGTGGTTGTTTGAATTACAGTCTTTATTCTTTCCTCTGTTTTTTCTGCCCTAGTATTATTTCTTTTTTCTTTTTCTTTTTCTTTTTTTTTATTAAAGCTTAGTAGAAAAGCTTTACTGATTGGAACAGGATTTGGTTTTGGAATTGCAGCTTTGTATGTATTTCTAAAGGTTTTATAGGCAATATAGGCTATATTTTTAGCAGTCTTCTCACATGCCTATTAAATACAGGGCTGAACAATTGTAATTATTGAACTAATACCAAGGTCTCAAAGTAGGAGCATTCAGTTCAGTGAAGAGCTGCTGTGAAAGTCCATTTGAAAAATAACCCATGGTGATGAGATGGAGAAGGAGGGAAGGAAACTGCAGTTCAAAGTTGGTTTTTTGTTTTTTTTTTTCTTTAGAGGGAACATAATCCAATCATGTGTATACATTGCTCTTTTTCCTGTAGCATTTTCATTTCAATAAATTAGATCCAAGGAAGTTCCCTGTGGGCAGAATCTGACTTCTTCAATGGAAAGGTTTATAAGACTGATGTAAAGAATGGCTGTGAAATAAGATATCACTGAGTATTTGGAAATGAGTGGGTATAGAAAGAAATGAATGAGGAAGATTAACTTGAAGGTTTAGGATGGTGGGGTTCAACTAAGACATCCAGAATGCAAAAGGAGAGATCTTATGAGGTGGTAATAGAGGCACAATATCATTTATCATCTGAAAGCTTTAGGGATATTTTCCATCAGTTTTCCTATGCTAGAGCAATGCTAATAAGGGGCTTCTAGGAAACTCAGATGAGTACTGCTATAACTTACACAATTTCACAGTGAAAAAAATATATATCTAATATTGCTTTGATGAATGTGGAGTGTTGTAGAAGCATGCTTTCGTTATTTGCAAGCAGTAGTTGTACACTGAAATGAAAAACTAAATTTCTTTTTCCTTTCCATGGTATTTTTATGCTTCTTCAAAAAAATCTTAGCATTTTAAGTTTTCGTTTTGTTTTGTTTTTTAAATGGAAGTTTTCTTGAGGAAGGGTTTTTTGTTTTTTTTTTGTATGTGTGTTTACTTTCTTTTTGCCAAAAAGCTTATCTTTGTTATACTCTTAGGGTTTTTCTGTGCTTAAGGACCCCAAAACTTCATCTTGCAGTTATAAAATGAATTAATGAAGGAAATAAAGAGGTAAAGGAATGTGTTTCCTCTTCTCTCGAAATGTCAACAGTAAATATGACAGGACATTAGTCATTGACATTGCTCATTCATCCTAACAATTCCTATAATTCACGTTTTACCTTTCTTTCACATATTATATACTGTAGATTTCAAATGACCTTTTCTAGATCTTTTTTGTGTCATGCTAATACTTTCTCAAACATCTAGAGACAGATCCAATGCCCTGTAACTGGATTGCTTTGTAGGTCTTCATGATCTTATACGCACTTGTGTGTGTGCATGTGCAAAACCAACCTCGCTCTCTCCATTTGCACATCGTATAGGGGGAACCATATTTATAACTGCCATTCAGATTGAAGACTCCATTCTTGCCACTGGAGAGCTGTGGGTATGCTAACTAAGCAGCTAACCTGAGTGAATGATATTCTGATATCATAGGTACTTGAAAGAAATGATAAGATTTCTAATGCGTAGAAATAAAGCTGATCAGGCTATCATTTAGTATGAACAGTTTATGTGCTGTGAGCTGGGTAAATAGACAAGCGCACGCATTCTCGATTCTTCAAAGTACTTCCTATTAATTGCTGCTATCAAGCTTGATTCTGAAGTATAGGAAGAGGTCAAAAATATATAATATCCAATTTTTTTCTTTTTTTTTCCTTAGACAAAATATAAAAGGTGATCTGAATTAGTTATGAATTGAAATATACTTGGAAAAAAAACAAAAACGACCCACATCTTAAAGTAAGAGTGAGTTTATTGTAACTCTAGCATGAATCCACTCAGTTGCAGCATATATATGCTTTACCATGTTATCATTTTTTGTGAAGCAGAAAGCATAATAATAAAAAGTTTAGTGTACAGTGGGGATGTTTAATTCAAGTGTTTAATGCATGAAGATGTTTTCATCCTGAATTGGAAAAAATATATTTCGTGAAATGTGCAACAATGAAACTACATTTTAAAAACAACACAAAGTTGCTCTTTTTGATTGTTAAGTCAGCTTTAGCAATTCTTAGAAATGTCATTTATTAAATGCCAAGCTAATTACTTGTAATATCAGCTATGAAAAGCAGACTTTCTGCACTTGTAGAAGCTTTTCCTTTTTATTCACAGTCTGTCTGGTACATTTCTGGTAAGCAAATTTATTTTTATTTATTTTGCAAAGGCAGTAAATTGTTTGTGAAATACCTAGCTTTGTTCAGAATGTAGAATAATGTTTCGTGAGTGTAACTTAAGTAAATTAAATACATATATATATGCAGGTGAAAATAAAGATGAAGTGGTATAGTGGTGTGTGGGTTAAATCTGGTTTAAAACGGTAAATACAGGGTGAAAATGCAATGATCAGATGAGCTAGCATAGGTTGAAAGTTGAAATAAGTGACAAAGGATGAAAGCGCTTGAGAATAGAACCGATAATTCTTGAATTATAATAGCTCCAGTATGTATATATGAGCACAGTTAGCTCTCATTTTCTGAATTGGCACTCTCCATGTAAAAAATAGGCAAAGAAATGTATTCTCAAAATGGACCAAAGCCAGAGGTTAAGAAGTCAGACTTCAGTAATGCTGTGGCATACAAAAATGCAGTCTGAGTCCTGGACATTTTAGGAAGCCCCATTGGGTTTTAATTGTTCTATTGGTCTGCGTGGAAATTAAGTTCTTTGGTTGCTCAGAACCCTAGTAGACAACTGGTGTTTTGTTTGCTTTTAAAGTTTGCTTCAAAGAAATTGTGTAAAAAGCAAAAAGCTAATTGGAATACATTTTCAGATTAATTTTTTTTTTAAAAAAGCAATTTTCAACGTTCACAACGTTTCATAGATTTGTATAAATATTCTTAAGAGTATCCTAATTCTATTTTATTGTCAGTCATCAGAGACACACAGGTAATAGGTTTTTCTGTTTTATTTTTTTTATTTTTGTTTGTTTTTCCTGTAGAAATTTATTTACAATAAATGTAATGGAAGTTGCAATCTAAACAGGGAACACAATCTTGAATATGTTGCACTGATGAGCCACAATCTTCTTTATGCTATCCTGTTAGTGTAGAATACATCCAAGTAGATAGAATGCATGAGGTTGATACTGAAGTTTCTAGGACTGCTTTATATTTCCAGATTCTGGGCATTGTTTTTGCAGTTCACTCTCAAAGCACATAGCGACTGACTTTATGGACAAAACTGGCATTATTTGCGTTAGTTTTCTAGCACTGTTATCAAACTAGCCCCATCCACCATTTAATTTATATGTATACGTAAACAAGGAACTTTTAATCATATTTGTCATATCTAATCACTTCTAATAATAAAATTCCAATTCTGTTGTTTAGCTAATGCTTGTAAGCACTACAGTTTAAAAAGGAAATGTCCTATTTTACAGCACAGTAGCTAGCTGTGAGATTTCATTAACTGCCTCCTCTTCCTTCCGACATTCATTTCTGAATTGAAATGGAAAGTGGGAAGAAGTGCTTTTGGGAGGAGCTTGGTTTAAACTCTGGTTTTTCTCACCTGCTTATTGGATCACACATACCTTTCCCAAGATTCCTACAGAAATTTTTGACTTTATAAAAGGTCCGTGAAAGTTAGAAGTCCTCCTGTCTGACCTTACTGAAGTGCTCTTTGTGGGAAGGGACTAGTTAGAAGTGCCTGAGATCAAAATGGGCATAATCTAAATCACTTTTCTTAGCAGTGTGAATAATCTATGTAACAGAGATCCCAGCACATTCCGACATCTCTGCATTAGGATGTTGCATGTGATCAATATATAACTTTATCTTTCTTAGTGAGCTATATCATGCATCCTTCATTTATGACTTCATTTAGTAGATGAAGGATCGGTGAAAAGAGAAGCAGTAGATAATGTTCTTCATTATTTCTAAGCTGACTGATATTTCTAGAAGTACCTCCAGTAACTGAACGTTGCAGTGGTTTCCATTAGTTAGGCATTCATGGAGAGAGTTATAAGTTGTAAAGTTATGGGAAGTATCTGAAAGAACAGGAAAACAGATGAACAAGACCTGAGTCTTACCCATTTGTAGCACTGTTTTTTTTTAGTTTTCATTCCCTAGTGCCTTTGATCTTTTTCCATCTGTGAATCCATAATGAAATTACTGAATTACTGTTTGTTTTGGATAGAGGGATAGGTGCTTGCACTAGTAAATGTAAACATTGTGATCTGTAGAGTAAAAGCAAGTGTATTTTGTTAATGGTGAATATAAACAGTTGTACAGTACTTGTCTCAGCACTTCAAAAACATGTGGAAGAAGTAAAATAGTGCTACAGTCCAAAGCCTGAACAAAATTTATCAGGAAATAGCTTCAATAAAGATGACTATACTACAGAAAGGGAATGGTTGAACAGGTATTTATGTCTCGGGGATGCTGAGTAGTAAGGAAAAAACTGATCCAGAAATTCCATCTTTGAGTGCTCCCTTCAGTGAGCTGCTGTGAAAGTACATTAGAAAAATAACTTGTGGCAACAAAGGGTGGAGAAGGAAGAAAACAAAAGGGATTTTTGAACATGAAATTAAAAATCCATAGTTTTCACAAAATTGTAATTACTTTTTGAGATCGTTTTTTTCAGGGAAATTATTGGTACCAAAATATAAACCAGCAGGAATAGCCACAGTCTTTATTGATTATAACACTATAAATTGCCAGTTACGTTACAGTACAGTACTTTGTGACTGAAGAGTTCAGACAGCCTAGAGAGGAGGAGGAGATTGCAGGTATCTCTGTATCTATTCACAGTTAAAATCTTCTCCTAAGTGATTAGTGTACACTACTTTTGAAGAATGAGACCTGGACAAAAAGAATGGAGCTCTTTATCAGCATGTTTGCTCTATTTTGATGTGAATAATAGGTAAAACTGGCAAGATTAAGATTTTCATTTCACTAGCCAAATTTGATTCAGTTTTTATGAAATGATCTATTTTACTGAGATATCAAGCGTCTTTGATCTCCCTGAGATTGTAGTGCATTCACCGAAATCAAGGTTGTGTTTTCTTCTGAAGTTAGAGCAGAAAATTCTTCATTCATCATGCCAGTATCACAACGACTGTGGTACAGGTTAAACGTTCTACCATTTCAAATTTGTGGTATTTTGTACAGCACATAACAGTCACTACCATGTGATGGAAGAACTACTTACATTTGTACCAAAAATGTAATATTCTTATTTTTGACAACTTTATAGCTAAGTAATTTATTTTACAATGTAATCTGCAACTCATGATCTTCAGTAATGAATGCATTTTTTTCATTAAATGAAGTTGTCTTGCAGGAAGGAATTCAGCGTAGTTGAATCTATAAGGATAGTTTTTCTTAGAAAAGTAATATGTGTGTACTTTACCATTAGGAACATTTTAAAGATATTATCGTACTAGAGTGAGAACTACGTTATGACTTGTCAGAAGATACACATGATACACAGACTACAGTCGAGTTGCAGATAGATTAAATCAGACTGGCTCTTTAAAAGCAGCTCTGTTCCTGTTTTCAGCCTCAATCTGAAAGAAGCATACAGGTTAGGTAATTTTCAGGAGACAAAAGAACAGCAGGTCTTGCAGACAACATTGCAACCAACAGCTTTAAGAAGGGAACAGGAAACCATGCTAAATCTTTCCACGGCAAGGTGAATGGAAGAATGCAGAGCTGCTTTTATGCCTTTCTGTGGAGGCTATGTGGATAAAATGAGAATTCAGTTTTTCCTTTGAAATTACTGCAAGAACTGCATTAAAAGCAATCCATTGCGATGCTGACTTAAGATCTTGCTCATTGATCCGCAGAAGGAGCCTAAGAATATTTGAAGTGCTTTTTGGAAACTTGGCTCACCCCATAGGGAGGTAGATGTCAGATTCACTTCTACAGTCTGAAAGTGCAAATTCAGTAGCTTGAATGCAAATAGTGTGAAGAAATTTACATAAATGATCGGTTTTTCAAAACCACATTAATCTTCCCAACAGGTAAAGCATACTGGGACTGGAGAGGCATGGTTGCTCCAATTCCTGTGAAGGAGGAAGATCAGATGAATCAAGAACGCTCGAGTCTGAAGAAGGTATGTACACTGACTGAGTGTTAGTGAGGATAGATGAACTCTGTGTTCACTGCAGATTTGAAATATTTTAGTAATAAACTTCACTTTCTGCATGAGAAGTTATAGTCTAAATGGTGTTATGAAAGTATGGTAACAAAGATCATAGTTGGAGCAGTAGCCAAGTTTTTGGGTCCAAAATTTATTAACTTACGGGTTAAGACTTATCCTTCAGTTATTACGAAAACCACGCTCAACTCGTTACCATGGACAAACTAGTTTTTCACAGATTTCGAAAATTTACACCATCATGGCATGGCTCTCATTGTTTTGCTAATTTTATATTTACAGTATATTATCCGAAAGTATCAGCTTTTTCCCAGTGGGCTATTAAAGCTGAAATTATTTGACCCAACCGCATGAAATGTGATGCAGTAACTGCATTGCTAAAATTACCATAAATTTATAGTAATTTTAACGTGTTTCTTCAAAATATCTGAATACTTCAAAGATGAGAATCGCTCAAATTTTTGTAGTTATGAATGAGGTTATGTCTAGAGATAAATGTGTATTTCAGTTTTGTTAATTTTTTCTATATGATGACATGCTGTCATTGTATGGTTTTGAATTACAAAAATTAAACGTTAAATGTGATTTAAGGTAGCCTGCAGTTGTTGGATATAAATTCCATACTTAAAATTTTCTCTTTGACCTTAGAATAGGTCATATAATCATAGAATGGCTTGGGTTGTGAATATATTTTAGGCTGCTGGAAAACCCTTGTGAAATCTGAAAGGCTGGCAAGAAACAAAAATGGAAGGTTTCCTTTTCCTTTAAATGTTTCTTTTGTTCTTAAAAAGGAACCTCTATCTTTGAATAAAGAGAATATAAAAGATGAGAGGAGGTTTGATGACTTAAATTGAGTCAGATGGGATTCTGGGTAGTGCCAGTTGAAATTCTATCACCTCTTGAACTGGGAGATGTTATCCCTAAAAGCATCATATAATTACAGCTGCTTTTAAATGATTCATCCTCAGATAAATACAGTTGGATAATTGTTCTCTATATTCTTTGGAAAGCACTATGAACGTAGGCTTTGTATAAGCATGAACTTCTATTTCTTTACTGTAATTCAGTTCTATTGTAAATTATCCTTAGAGTCACTTAATTCATGAAAAGAGAGTGACTTTGAACAGATACATTTTTATCTGATAAACCCAGGACTTTTCTGCTGAAGGTGACTGTACTATTTAGATATACAAGATATTAAGTGCTGTTTTTTACCTAGGTTTTTTTCTTTAAACTCCTACTACTTCCGTGAGAAAACAGCTCTAGTCTCTTTTGATAGTTAGAAACCTTAATCAGTTTTCGCCCTAACTTTTGACATGACCAGTTTGTACTGACTTTATATCATGCCAACATTGTCATTTGGTGTTACAGTTCTTTTCCCTTCTTGACTTGTCATGCCCACTCCTGTGTGAATCAATCGTATCTACTGTCTGACTTTATCTCTCTGGGCTGAAGAAGGTCAAAACACTTCTTGTTTCCTCTCATCTGAGACACTTCATGGCACTGATTATCCTAACAGCCATTTCTCTGCACTTTATCCAATCAGTGCTTGAATGCTGAGTGACCATACTAATACACAGTATAATGCTACGCATGATAGCATGGACTTCTAAGCATATTAAGCACCTCATGTTAGTATTTTGGGGATTCCTTGTTGTCGGTATTAAACTGTTTTACAAGTGGATTTTCAGAAGTTAGCTGCAAAATGGTGCCTCATATTGTTGCTTCCAGTTTGATAGCTTTACTGGGAAGTATGGTTGTATAAAGATTTCTTGAATGATATTGATCCATAAAGAGACAGAGTCTTAAATTTAGTTTGCAATATGGAATAGAATTACTGAAGATTGTTTTGGGAGGCCTATTTTGTTAATATTACACTAGATGTTTTGTTAAGCAGCACTAAAGTGTCAGAATGATACGAGATTCTGTAATCCAATGAAACTGCTGTATTCTGAAGTCCATCGTCAATGTTATTGGCATGTTCAAGGACGTCATATTTAGTCTCAGGTACAAGCTTAGAGTGATGGTGACTAAAAGCTAAATGAAAATTTGTAAATTGTACGTGTTTATCAACGTTGTAGTTCAGTCTTAAGAGGCTAACGATGACAGTTCTAACAATTGCAGTGTCTTATGAATTTGTTAAGGGTGTCAATTTTGCTACGCTGAAAACAATTGCAGTAGGAGGAAACAAGGCCAACTGTAGTGTAGCGCCTACTGAAAAATTCTTATTTCAGCAAGGGTAAGACAACATTTCTTCTACAAGGAACAAAGAACTGATAAATATATGCTGCCTGTAGGCAAACCCTGAAACTCTCCAGCTGGAGTGTTTTACCCCAGAAATGAGTTTCCACAGCTATTTTTTGTCAAGAAGTATTTCTCAAGGCATAGAATATCTGCTGTGGGGAGAAAATGAGGAGAACAGAAATGCTTACTCACTTTTGAAACCTAACTTGCAAAGCGTGTATTTTGGGTAGGCTAAAGTTGAAATCGCTGTGCTGATTGATTCAGGACATTGTTTTATATGACTTTTTAGCATCCTAAGTGAACAGACTCTCTTTAGTTCGTTTTACACCAGAACAAAACTATGCTTTGCAGTCTTGAAACGTGATGTCGTGAGTGAGTCTCCAGTGAACACATCATTCGAAGATGTGATGGTACTCTTCCTTTGTATAGATAATAGTTCACATACCTTCTCCAAAGAGGCTTTGATGATAGACCTGCGTTGCCAGTGCAGTTAAGTTGCTCTTACAGCTGATTCTGAAGGATATCTTTTCAATTATTTTTAACATCAAGTCAGTTGTCTGTTTACAACAGCTATGCTCCTGGTAGGTGAGTTACCATATACACTTACATACTTTATGGCATTTACATGTGATTAAATCAGCTAGAGTACCTAATCTAGCAAGAAGAAAAACTATTAAAATTCAGACATGAAATGGGGAAGAAGGACTGGAAAACCTGTTGTGCTCTGACATCTATGTTACTTAACATTTCACATGAAAGAAAGTGAGAATATTTGTGTGTCTGGCTGTATGTTATTTAGTGAGATGAGGCAACATAGATCACTGTGTCTTATAAATCTGGGAAAAACAGTGAGAGTGCTCAGGAAGTGCCTGAAGCTCTGCTTGTCTATATACAAGCATTTGTTGTTTCTTTAGAGTGATTTTCATGTAGTCTCTGAGAAACAAAACCAGTAAAAGGAGTACATTAAACTTTAAGGTATGCTTAATAAAGCCATTTCTAAAAAGGTACATGGGGAAGGAAAGGGTTATAGACAAGGTATTACCACACCAGAATCTCAGTTTTTAAATTACATATTTGTTTTCTTTGGGAGGGCGCGGGATATAGTGGTGATACTTTAAGTACTAAGATGGCTTCATTTGCTTGTGATTTTCACTTTACTACAGTTATGCACTTGACCTAAAAGAGAGGGTCATTTAAATCTAAAACTCTTTCAAAGCTAACTGTGAATTAGCTGTTCCTGAATTATGATTCAAGGCTCACAAAGAGCTCTACTGTTTATCATGCAGAGTAGTTCCGTAGTTCAAATTCACCAGTTTAGACAGGATATCATGTAATCTGAATTGAACAAAATGTGGAACATCCTTCTTCACTCTATCATCTCTGATTTGAAATAAAATGATCAGCTTCTATTCTTCCTATTGATGAATGATGCAAGGTTTGATGTTCCAACATTTGTTTTTCCTCTGCTACCTGATAGGCTTAGCGGAAACTCTTTGTAGATGGTCCAAAACAACCTCTTTAATTCACTTCCTCTTCATTCTTAAGATTAACCTTAACTATACTGTCTGTTCAATAGTTAAAACCATTTAGCTATTGTTGTACTGTGATAGTTCTGTACCATGCCAATCAAAATCAATTCATTATTTCCTCACACTAAATCACTTCTCTGTATTTGTCTATTGCCTCTTGATTTTTACTGCAATTTGTAGTTAGCAATCTGGGCTAATTATTGCCCTATATTTATTATATTTAAGCAGTTTTCTTCATCATGGGGCCTTGGAACCCAGATTAAGGTGTTGACTTTTTACTGGCTATAATAAACAAAGCAAATCTTTTCTCTGGTTGCAACCTAGTCATCTGCTTCATACGACACTTATCAACATCTTCTGGGATTCTGTCATCTTTGGCTTCATTTCTAAAGGTGTTTGTTTGTTTTCTTCATGCTGGCACAGTAGACTTAAAAGGCATCAAAATCTTGCATTTTAGAATCCTGCATTGCAGCTACTTCTCAGTTACAAAAATACTGGAAATGTTACTGATGTTTAAATTATTTTTCATTCCTTTTGCAGATTAATGAAATTATTATATCCCTATCTATCTTGTTCTACCAAGAAAACTTGAAATATTCAGAAATAGTTCATGGTCTCCATATAAAAGAGGAAGCAGACAAGCATACCTAGAATAAAATCAAATAGTTTGCTACTCCATTTCTGGAGTAGATTTCCATACAGGCATTATTCTTAAATAAAAGCTAATTTTATTCCAGAATAATTATTCTGCTCACAGAACAGCATCAGCTCTGAGACAAAGATGAGACTTCTAACACTTGGTAAGTTTATCTCTGAATTCCTGCTGTGCAGATGGCACAGTTGGGCTGGGGAGCAGCAGGACCGGGAAGCAACAGAGAAGTTGGCAGGTTGATGAAGAAGATAACAGGTGGCTTGTGAAGTGGAAGCAAGGTCTTTATTGCAGGCCACACTTCTCTCAGGCAGAATAAAACTTTGAATTCAAGGGAGTTAGGCAGCCTCAGATGAAAGCATGCACAAGTTGCTGGGCTGCTGTCTTAGCTTCAGCTGGGATAGAATTGTTTTCTTTAGAGTGTCTGGTATGATGCTAGTTTTTGGTTTGTTAGGAGAAAAATGATTGATAGCAAACTAATGTTTACAGTTGCTGCTAAGCAGTGTTGTATAGAGCCAAGGGCGTTCTCAGCAAAGGGCCCAAGGAGCTGGGAGGACACAGAATCAGGACAGCTGAGTTAAACTTGCCAAAGGTGTATTCTGTACCATATGACATCACAAGGAAGGAATTTTGAAGGGAGTGGGAATTTATCTCACTCTCTTTGTTCACTGGGACACTAGCTGGGCATCAGTCTGTGAGTGGTGAGCAATTGCTGGTGTATCCCTTGTTATGTACATTCATATATATATTCATAGCAGTTATACCTTTTCTCTATCTTAGTCAATAGTTTAATCTCAGCACAAAAGTTCTGCTTTGTTTGTTTGCTTTTGTTTTTTATTCTTTTCCCTCTTGCACTGGAGAAAAACTGTTTGTGGTCTTCAAATGAAATGGACTACCTTTTTTTTTTTTTTCTCCTTTCAACAACCTTATCAGAGTACAGATTGCTGCAATAGCCAATTAAATTCCTTCTGCAATTGGGAGGCAGGAGGCTGAACTCAATTGGCAAGTTGCTCATCATAATGTGAAGTGAGAACAGCTCACTCTGATTCAAACACATGCTTCACCGCACTGTCTTATGTGGAAGATTCTGAGAAGATCAAGCCAGTTGATTCCGTTGTTATAGCAGTGTATCAAATATCATGGCAAATGCAGATTGAAAAGAAAATCTCTGTGTGTATTTCTCATCTTCTATTTTTCAGGGATTGATGACGTGATTTTCCTTGCTGTTAAAAAGGGTACAAACTTCAAACTAAGTAGCTAACTTTAAGAAAGTAATGTAAGTCTATGTCATACTTTAAAAAGAGTACTTCACAAAGTAAGGTGAAAAATAGCTTTTCCCTTGGTTCATTAGGTTTTGTAGGTAGCAGTCTACCAATCAAAGGTAATTTTTAAACTGTTCATTTTTGAAATAAGCAATGTTCGCATAAGTATGATACCTGATTTTTGAAAATCAGATGTATTTAAAGATCTGATCCTGGAAATTCTGATCACACATTCAGTAGCATATTTCCCTTGTCAACATTACATACCAATAAGCACAGTTGGAGAACCCAAGAATATCTTTGATGATGTCTTGTAGCATTAGGTAAATCTCATGTTAATTACTAAGATATTTTTCAAGCAACGTAGAAAATTATCAAGTGTATATTCTGCACAGAATTAATACATTTATACCCAGAAATGTGCAAAATCACTTACGTTATTGTTGGACCATTGCCCAGAAATTCATTTTCGAAGAATGGCTCTTGAGGTCTTATACAGATAGTATGTGTATCTCACCTCTATGTCCACTTTTTCTCATATTTTCTTCTGAGCAGCTGGTGTTAACACTCAGACTGTATGAAATGATCAGTTCACATCTCAATTGCACAAGAACTATAGTTTCATCTTCATATTACATCACTGATGGTGGCTTTATTAGACATTGTCTTGATATTGCACAACATGAACTAATAGGTAGACAACCTGCCATCATATATTTTTTATGCTGGGCAGGGTTTCCAAATGAGTGTATGGGGTTGATATAATGACAGATATTAACTACTCTAGGTCTGGGAGTAATCATTTTAGGAATCAGAGTCTTAGTTCAAAAATAGATGTGAAGAACAAAATATGTTAAACTAGTATGAAAGCCAATCAGACTGACACAGGCTATTCAGTAATAGCAGTTAACTTCTTAAATAAATGACCAGAGAACAATACGCGTATAAAAATCAGAAGCTAAATAAAGCTACTCCTGCTTTTGGCCAGGCCTTCTTTCTACAGCAGCATTTACTTGAAGTGTACTAGCCTCATTAAAAAAAAAAAAAAATTCTCTCATATTTGTTTAAGTTATACCTCAATGGTTGAAGTCTGCAATAAAAGTCTGTGCTCTGACTTGCAAACTTAAAACTGGCAGTGTGATTAAAAAATTGTGATCGGTGTCTTGCATTTAGGCTCTGTGTGTAGATTTGCTAAATAACATTCTTGAAAGAATTGTTAAGATACAATTAATGCATTCCCAGCATTAATCTAGCACATACTATTAAGATTTTTAAAACTATATCATATTTTGTTATTTTCTTATCATCATAACATCCTGGTGACTGAAAAATTAATGAAAATGTTTGGTAGAAGGAAGTACTTTAAAAGCGTATACCTGGATGTGGTCTAAATTTGGCATTTTCACACAGTTCAGAATTTAGAATCATTATGGTTAGTTTTCTCAAATTAGCTCAGCACCAAATGGACTCTAAAATATGGTAGGACGTTGTGTATAGAAAGAAAAAGAACTTAAGGGTATACAGAAAGCATCGTCATGTCTGTGTGCCTTGTGACAGGTAGCATTGTGGAGAGAGGCTACAGTCAGGAGTTAGAGATAATGACAGGAGCCAAGCACATCAAGTGGTGAGACTCTAGTATCAGTAAACAAGACTAGGGACCATGATGTAGCCATCACAAACTATGTGGGATGGTAGCATGGAACCAGTAGGACTTGTCTGTGATTTGGACAGGTGCAAATCACCTGTCCTTAACTGACTGGGAGATTCCTGATATCATCTCCAGCACTGATAATCTAGTTGTAATTTACTAAGAACGTGAAAATACTCAAGTAACTGACTGCTTCTTACTACATTCATAGTGCATGCATATCTTAATGTTACATGTCAATCAGACTGTCCTAAAAAGAAAAGGTGTCTAAAAGGTAAAGTGTGTGATTGGCAGAGATCATTGTTTTTTACCAGCCTTTCCCCTGCTTTCAGGGTTTTATTGCTGTTCCGTTACCTTTTACTTAAATCTTATGATACTGAATCAATGGGTTGTAAAAATGGTATATGATATTCATTATCAGTAAATACAGTGTGAAAATGTGTATGGGAAAAGCCATATTTCATACTAGAGAAGGACAACTGAGATGCTCTATAGTTACATTATTTCACTGTATGCCATTTTTAACTTTTACCAAAGGATGGGATGTGTCCTTTATAAAAGTTAGCCAGAGCGGAAATACAGTCCATCAAATGCTGAACAAACTCATCTACACAACTGGTTTTACGAAGATAAATGTTTTGTAATCATATTGATTAAACAAGACATTGGTAGACTTGGAACCAAAGGTAGATGAACTGGAAGTACCTGTCATCTAATTTACTGGATCTTTCTTCTCTCTCTCCAGATAGACTTCCAAACCAACAAAAAGAAACATGCTGCATCAAATCGTAAATTAGAAAGGAAAAATCTGAGGTGCATTTTTTCCTATTATTCTTTCATAAACATGTCAGATGAAAGTGATTTATTTTTGAATGTACTTTCCCATGGGTTGGTTTTTTTTTTTTTTTTTTTTTTTTTTTTTGAAATTCATATTGAAATGAAGAAAGGAATTAGGAAACATGAATGGGTCTTAGTCATGCATTTACCTTATTTCCAATAGAACCTATAGATTTTCAATATCATTAAGTTGGAAAACCTCGGAATGACAATTCTGGGTCTGATTGACATGGTCTGATGAACCAGATCAGTTTTTTAATTTCACTTTGTCCTCAGATTATAGGCAAATTCTAGTACCAAGCCATGACATCAGCTAAATTTAGCACACTGAAGTTGAAAACTATCTTCAGCTAAAAGTTAAAGATGGTGTGTCTGTCATTGCAGCTTCTCCTTGTGCCTTTGTGTTGTTTTATTGTCATATTTTGTCTTCTGTGAACACCCTGAGTGAATAATTTGGGGTATATCATTGAATTTAAGCAGTGTTTTATCATCTTGCTAATTTGTCTGCATGAATTGTAATTAGTTGGTCATCAAAATTCTACTCAGCCGTACATTGATTATGTATATGCATATCTTCAGTTTTATTTGTATAGTGATAATTTCTGGATTAAGAACATACTGACACTTGTGAGTAATCACTGGGCTCCCGTTCAGCACTCCATCTGTATTCAGCAAAACACTTAAGCGTATGCTTAATTTTAACTTTAGCTCAGGTAAGCGTACAATTGCCTCCATTCCAATTCAGCATGGCATTTTAAGTATATGCCTAACTTCAGGCATGTCCTTAAATTATACTAAAGCTAAAATCAAACACATCCTTAAGTGTTTTCATGAATATGGATAACTGCTGTATTAGGTTTGATGAAATAAACTCTGGCCATTAAGTAACAGGAAATGCCTGGCCACAGTTTCATTATGGTTTTACAGACAGGAGAAATAGAACAATATATTTGTGCACCAAATTTTTAACGCTGTGCTGTTGACAGTTAAAAGATTTTGTAAACTCTTCCAAACCATTAAAGAGCACAGTATATCAAGACTTCATTCTCAGACTTTCATTAGGTTCAGAATGGTTAATAGCAATGTTTCGTTCTTGAAAAACATTTCAGATTATCAATTTAAATGTGATTGAAATTACAAGAGAGAATGAAAGGACAACTGGCTACAGAATTTTACAAGGGAAATGAATAAACTGTATGTAGGTGGTGAGGATATTATAGTGTTATAGCATCTTCCTAACAGTTTTGCTTTCTTTTTGATGATGAAAGATTTTATTCACATCACTAGGTTGTGTTTCAATCCTTTTTTGCTTTTCCTGCTTCAGCCTCTACAGCTCTTCTGAACTATTTATGCGAAGAGCTCTTTGCATTTTTTTATTTCAGATCGTCTCCTATTGCAGTTCACAAAGTCTTTCAGCAGTAGGCTGTTAATCTTTTGCCAATTAATGTGATTTCAGTGATAATCCTTCCATTTGTTGAATTTTTAAGACACATAATCATTAAAGAAAGTGCTTGACAGATTTTTCCATTAGGGAAATACAATGAAGGCTGTATGCCTTTAATGTATGTTGGTAGCACTTTATGTTGCTCATTTATAAAATTAATTTTACAGATGAAGCAAGTGAGACTAGAGTTAGTTTCTGGCTTTTTCCCTTTGATATTACCTTTGACCTTTACCAGTTCAAGAATAAGTTATTTAGGGCGTTTCAGACCAACCAGTGTTAGAATATCTGTTTGAAAACTTTTTCACATCTCCATTGTTACTTTTCTCCTGGAATAAAGGTCAGCTTGAGTTCCACCCAGATACTTTAAAGTATCAAGTTACTATGTGAAAAATGGGCAAGGTATAATTTAGTATGTGAAATTTGCCTTCAAGTAGGCCTTTGGATGTAAATGCTTTACAGGAGTTATTCTGGCTCTTTGCACATGATGTTATGATGTGGAATACCGATACCAAAAGTCATAAAACCATGACAACAAGTCTTGTTCACATAATTGTTTAAGTTAAACATGTGACTGAAATACTCTTACAAAGATAGACCTGAAATCTTCAATTATCTCATAAAAATGGCATGCACAAGTCTCTTGTTATTAGAGATTTGTTTGCTGTTGATTGCCAGCTTGCTGTATGTGACTATAGCTTTCATATAATTCTTAACTTTTTTCTTTGTTTTTCTTTTTTCTCTTTCATTACCTGTTTTCACCTATTTCTCATTTTCCTACTCTTTTAATCACACTGATGAAACAATAGGCAAGAAGAGAAGGCATAGGTATTCAGACAGTTAGCAGGTACGGTCTGTCATTACTAGGCTGAAGTTTTGCATTTGCTTACTGAAGACTCAAAGGTACTTCAAGCAGGAGGGGGAGGAAGCAGACACCACAAATCTTCAGGAAAATAGGGTCCTGAACTTGGCAAACCTTTAGCTGATTTTGTCACATATTTGCAGCTTTGAAATGATTTGGCCTTTGCAACAGCCAAAATAAGTGTCCTTTAATCACTTCCAACCTATTAACAGATGGGCTAACAGCTTTTATAAATGGGGCATACCAAATACTCCAGTATCAGCCAAAACTAATTAGTAGCAATATCTGAACTGCAATTTATAAGTGATGGAAATATATATTAATGTAGAGAAACTGATGATTTGATAGAAATTCCTTTTCAAACGTCATGCCTGGTATTTGTTCTAAACTAGAATGTTCTAAACACTCTTTAAATAAAACATGCTTTTTTTTTCTTCCCTGTTTAGCTATTTTCTTCCAATAACACAATAAATTTGCTAATAAAAGAGCTCATTTAAAGGTAGTGTAACTGATAGAAACTGCATTAAGCAAGTGGTACTTCAGAATGCATTTTTTTGTTACATGTAAGAGGAAGGACAGTGTAACTTGAATGCAACATTAAAAGAAGTTAATCCTTACGAAAAGTATAAAGTAGAGATACAAGTCATTATTTATACACCAGTGCCAGATCATATTAAATACATCTTTACTCTGCACTATTAATCAGCATATGTAAATTGCATGAAATTAAATTGTGAGATGATAGAAAAATTGCCACATACATAATTCAGTAGGAAGATCCAGTCAATGCATTGCCATCAGTTCTGCAGAATGAATTTGATTTCACAAAGACATCTGTAGTGCAGGCAGCTGCTGTACCTAAGTGAAGACTTGATTGTACACTTGATATTTCGAACAAGCACTTGTCCATATATTCCATATAATTTTTTATTATTATGACTCTAAAAAAGACTAAGTAGTTACAGTCTCAGAATTGTTCTGAAAAACATTTTCATAATAAAGCATTTATTTAATATTTGCTGGTGTTAGAAAGACTCTTTCCTTACATTTGAGTACCCTTTTTTCCACAGATAACCTACCTCTCCACATCAACCTTTACCTAGTGATTTAAGGGCTTTCTTAAAAGACTGAACCTTATCTAAAATACAAATTTGATGACAGTGCCAAGAAACTTCTCAAAATTTTCTTCCTGTAATTTAACAGAAAGGGACCTGTCCTCTCATGTAGATAATCATCCCTGATAACCTTTTTCTCAAAATATGGAAAAAAATAACAATAGCAAGATTGTGTATGTTCTTTATGACCATGTATCTAATAAATAAGGTAGTTTCCTTCTTGTCTATCTGACGTAATGATGTCCCTAGCCTTTGAAGATAGTGGGTCTGACCAGTTTAGCAGTGTAGCCCTTGGGTATCCTAACACCCGACACAGCAGATAAGCATTACCTGTAAACTGGCTAGAGACGGGTCCACTCAGGCTGCCTCCAGTGCAAGCCAAGGAACTGCAACTTCTCTGAAACCCTGCAAACAAGTCGAAATGATGTTCTCTGTTAGAATATCTGGGAAAAATAATCAGTACTGTTGGTATGAAGCTGAGTTAAGCTGATAAATGAGGTTTTTATTTACTGAAAGATACAGAGGGAGTTTCAGGATGTGAGTGGTGCGATAGTGGTCCCATTCTGGGACGTTATGTGAAATACCTGGAATTTTTTTTAGCCAGTGAAGAGATCAAGATTGATGGGGCAGATTTTTCTTTGAGGCACAAACTGAAATGATGAATAAGTGCAAATGATACTTTTTAATCATAAAAAGATTGTCTGATTAAAAATATTGTAGGATTTTGGCTAGAAGCGAAAAGTGCTGCAGAACACCAGAAAATAACTAGTTTGTAATTCATCATGTAAGTTATTCCGTCTTCAAAAAATGATTATAACATCAAAATAAAAATCCAGACAACCAAGAAAAACTACAAGATTTTGAGTAGTGCTCAGATCTCTGTATCTCAAGCATTTTTATCTGATTAACACCTTGCTTAATTAAGACCAGGCATCAAAAAACATTTTCCTGTCAAATTAAATTTCAAGTGGATTGGTTTAGTCTTGGCTAAATCTGGATGTAATAAGTAAAATTGCAACTAACTTTGCAGTATACAGTTACTTATGACCGTAGGTAGAAAAATAACTATTTCCTTGAGGAAAAAAAAAGCTAACTCTGCATCTATGAGATGAAAAATCCTCAGCTATTTTTTAGTTTACATTTCTGTCAGTCACACAGCTTCAAGTGCAAAATCTAGTGCTTAGATTAACCACTTAGTCTTTTTTTTTTGCCTGCTTGATTGTTTTTAATTAAGTTAGAAATGATTTCTTATTAATTTTACTGTGGCAGAAATATGTACTATTCAGTTTATTAAATATCTTGTTGTGTCTGGTGTTTCTGCTATATATATATGTATAAAAATACAATATATAGTTGTATACTATAATAGATATATGGCATATATACACATTCTGCTACATATAAAACATTATTTTTTTACCTGACTCAAATTCATTAATTCAGAGAAATGTTTTTCATATTAGGCATGATTTTTTGCTTTTTTTCTGGAATGGATAGAAAAAACTGTGTGATTGAATGGGAATTGAAAATTTTGAAAAAGAATTAAAAATGTTTAAAAATAGAATAGAATTTAAATCCTTATTGTTTACGAAAGCATGGGAATTCAGCAGATCTATGTCTCTGCAACCAAACATTTAAGTAACGGTAATTCTGTAATTGTAAACAGTTGCTTTTCTGTTTTTTCAAGTTATTCTGTAATCATTTTAGTTGCAAACTGAAATGTGTAGTAGAATTTTGTTTCGTTAATCAGATTTCTCTCTACCAAGCTGAAAAACAAATTTTGTGTACTTTAATTTCTAGTGATAAATGCCTTTCCCTTCAAACTCAGAAGAAGCTAAAGAAGAATGTAACTCACTCAGAACTCTTTCATTCTGCTTGTGATCGTAGAAAGCATCCAAGCAATAGAAAAGAACTTAAAGCAGTCGTTTGCATTCAAAGATATGTGAGAGGGTGGCTTGTACGTACAGCATTTATGAGAGTAAAAATCAAGGTAATGTTTTGATTGTTTAGTCCTTGTGCTGCTTAATTTTTAATTATTCTGTTCTTACTATTTGGCAAAAAACTCATACTCAGCTAGTTTGTCTGCCATTACTGTTCTGCACCTTCAAGGTCAGAGCTAATTCAGCGATAGTGAGTTCTCTGCTGGGACCTGTTTCTATCATTTGATTGTTTCTCTGTTAGTTTTAGAAGAGAATAGCTTGTGTGACCTATGATCCTTTTTCCTTTAAATACTCTTGTTACACGTGCATATTGTGTTAATTTAAGGGCTTGCAGTTTTTGAGGGAAACAGGCTATAGGTAACAATGTTATTGCACTCTTCTTCCCCCAGCTCCGTTTTATGTTTAAACTACTGAACAAAAACCATGGATTTTACAGTATAACTGTATTACTGTTCTCGTTCGTCAGCAAATATTGCTAAATGAAATGCCATTTTCTGAGAAATGATTTAACACAGTGCCCTAATACACGCTTCTCTTTTCAATATCCTAGTTTATATCAAGTTAGAAGAGCTTATGCATACTGCAGGTTGAGTGCTTATGGAGGCTACACAACTTCAGTTAAGATACCATTTTTCTAGTGATGTCTAAGCCTGTGGATTGAGAAGCCTGCCATAAGAAAACTCGTAACTCATTGAAATAAGTGGGTCAAGTAGTAACTGAGTCATTCATTAAACTATCTATTGTATTAGTTTTCTAGAATCCAGAAATAGGTGGTAAAAATCAGGTCATATTATTTAGTAATCTTCAACCTTTAAAATATTCCTTCACTTTATATACAGGAGGAGAAGTAGTTTTCGTTGCTGACATAATTAACAGTGAAGTAAAACTACATTTCTTTATATCTACTTCTGGGCTGCAGGAGACAAATATGTATTTTTTCTCCCATGACATACTTTTAATCAAAAAACAAATGTTGACCATAAATTTTCTCACCTTGCCAAGTTCCAGTGTTACACTTTTCCTCTTCTGAGGTACCGAACATATTCCTTCCAACCTTACTTTGATAATGTGCAGATAGTATCTTCTATTTCACACAGTTTCTGACTTACTTCTGTAATTTGAAATAAAATGTGTTTATCCAAAAATAGTTTTATTCAATAGTTTTATCTAATCAGCTCTGGAAGGGACTACTACTTATCAATACTGTGGAGTAACTTTTTTTACATATCTATCTATGAGTCTACAGCAGTGGAATTTATTATTGTTTTATTTTAAGATTTTCTTATATGCTGCATAGCTGTCAGTTCTATCTCCTCGTCTGTGGTTTTGTTTTTTTTTTTTAGTCACTTTTCACTTATTTCTTACAGTAATGAAAGTGAAATATCTTTAATTACAGTCAGCAAGTCATGGGCTGTCCTTACGAGCAGTGGTGAAGTCCTACCGTAACATGATGGCACGCATTAAAAGTCGAGCTGGTGTTTTGGATCTGTCTACACCACTTCGTTACTTTGAATTAGAGGAGTGGATGGACAAGAAAAAATGTAAGTAATTGCATTTAATACAAAATTACCTTTATATTAATTCCAGTAGTCTGTCACTTGTTAAGTAACATTCCATGTCCACCACAGAACTATTTAAAAATGTTTCTTGGTGCAAGGCAGATTTCATTTTCCCTTATGGACATCTGCATTTTTAAGATGTTATTCAAAAACTTCCTAATTATAGATTTAGTTTGAATAAAGAGCTTCTCCCAGTCACTTGATAAAGAAATTGGTTATTGACTGTTCTTCTTGTGTCAACATGTTATGTTTTAGACTTCTAACTGTCAAGTGATGGGCAATATCATGTAATGTCACAAAGGAGGATTTCTAATGACATAGTAAATGAGACAGTGCAAAACTGAATACCATCACACTTGTCTTAATACTTTCATTCATTCTGGCCATGGTGTTTTCCCTTGTGTTATTGTGATGAACTGTGGGATGAATAGCATCATATTATCTCCCACAAAGAAATAAAGTCTCTCCAAATATGCAAGTTGTTTGTAAAGACTGTACATTTGTAGATTTTTTGAGCAATCTGTGTTTTGAAAAATGCTGTTCATAAAGCAAGTTTTACAGTTGTTTCTCCTGATTGACGACTTTCCTGTACAGTCAAGCAGGTTTAGAAGAGAGGATACATGTTATAGTTATTTTGCATGTTGGAAAACACGCAGACAGACACAAGAGGGTAAACTGCCATGACAGGGATATGCATGAATGTCACTAGCTTGAAAGCTGCTTTTCTTGATGATTCTCTTGATAAGTAAGGAGAGAAGTGTTGAAAGAAGAGGAAACAGTTGACTAACTACAGCAAAACTGCCTGTTCCTGAACTCCAGATGCTCTGCTCGCTGCCTTCTGCATTCTTTTGAATATTAATTTTTGAGTTGTTCTTATTACTCCAAGGATATGGGAAGATATTAAGGAAAAGGAAAAACAATTTAGACTGCAAAATAGCATCTTAACTTCCTTTTTAAGTAATCTGTCGCTCTTCCAGAGGAAGAAATGGCTATGGCATTGCAGAGGATGTTCAAGATTAGATAAAAGCATACAGTAGGCTTTCTTGGTAGAAAAGAAGTTGGTTTGAGTTTTCAACTGTGCATCAAAATGAAAATACTCTACACAGGACTTAGATCTACTGCTTTATTTTTTTTTCTTTTATAAATAAGCATTCCAGAGAAATAAAAGTATACCACCCATTTTAAACTGAACATTGATTCTGATTGATTCTTACATCTTTTGAGTGTAAAATGTATCAATTGCTTAAATTTTGATTCCAATTTTCATTCAGTCCTTTGATTCTCTGAGTTCAAACATAAAAATTGAGAGAGAAGGAGGATTTAAATATTTAATTTGACCATATTCTGTGGGTATGTTTTGAGTTCCCTGTAAGTGCATTACTGATGCAAATCGTGTAATTAATACATCTTTGGAAAAAATAGCTTCTGGAAGTTGATGATATAGTCTAAGTATTTACTTCAAAATTCCATAATCAGTCTTGTATTCCCATCACCACATATGAAATATATATGTGCATACTATAGACATTATATACATAAATGAGTTTTATTCCCTCGTGCTATGGGAAATTTATAAATAAAACTAAGTAACTCCTAGAAAGTAGTCTATATCTTCCTAAAAAAGTGTATCTTTTTTATTCCAAGCTGAATGGTTCATAACATACTGGGTGATGTTAGTTGACTAAAAAATCTTTACTGCTCTTCATATTGTGATGAAATGCTCTTCAGCGGTTGAGTCACTGATGCTTTAACCTGAAGTCTTTAAGTTAAGCTTTGAAAGCGTCTTTGTAGAAATGATAGGATACTGCAGCTCAGTATATTGTCTTTTGTTGTGTTTTTTTTTTTTTTTTTTTTTTTTTTGTCGTTATGGTCTTCAAAAATTAGAGTGCAAAATCTGGCTTAAAAGGCAGATGCTGTTTTTCTGAAATGCTAAATTGACATTAATTTGCTCCTCTTTGATGAAGATAGAAACAGACGTTATAGATGCTCACACATAGCATAGAATATAATTTGATCTATTACTGTTAACCCTTACAGGAAAAATATTGGTTCCATTAATAGATAGCAAATTTGCTAGACTGATATTTTCTGTCTCTCAGGGAGGAAGGTTTTTGGCAGCATTTCTGAAAAAAAAATTGTAGACTTGGTAGATCAACTGCAGACCTCCAAGTATAGGAGACAGGGATTTTTAATCCATACTTTGTCCTCCCTCAGCAGTGCAAGCTAACCACACAATGCCTGTGTGTGAGTTATTGTATTTGACTAATCAATTTTAAAAATATATATTAAAATTTGTAAAAAAAATTGAATGCATGTGTCTGTATTTTTTCTAGCCTTGGCAAGGCATGTACAGGAATCTCCATTTTGACATTACTAGAGGTCGCTTTGTACACTGGGAGTTTTTTCACTTGCATATAATTTTAGGGGCAGCAGTTTAACGTACTTTTTTTAGATAGGTTGAGCATTTCTGCCAAGTAAATAAGAGTATGAACCACTATAATTATCTACTTGCCTCAGCCTCTTTCTCTGTGCCTAGTTTTGCAGGGACTGGCTCTTTCTCTACTGAGAAATTCTTATATGGGGAGAGATTTCCTCGAGATTTCCTCCATCCTATCTGTTCCCGTTTGTGTTTGGTAAGGATGATGTATGTTTCACTTTACTGCAGAAGTCAGCCAGCAGCAAGCTACCTAATCATCAGATCTCCACATAGGCCTGTGTTTCCGTACTTAGTTTATCAAATATATTAACTTGATTCTAAAGAAAATATTTCTAGAAAAATTGGTGCCTACTAGGATACAGTAAATATGTATCTAATGAAATCTTCTGTTTTTAGTTTATGAAGAAATGTTTTCCAAGAGAGAGTTTGACAAAAAAATGGACAGAGATCATCTACTTGAATTTTTTCAAGACTGTGGATATTTTATACCTGCCAGTGGAGTACACCGGATCTTCCAGCTGGTCTTTCCAGGCAAGTGGTTATTTCAAGATGCTTTTCAATGGTACAGAAAGTTCAAATGTGAGTGTAGACTTTGGATAATTTGCTTTCACTATGTAATGAAGCTCCTGCTCTTAAAAGCATAGCTGAGACCAATCCTTCCTGACGTTGATGCTCTTTTTGAAAAATGAATCATTTTATCCTTATACTTGAAGCGCATTTTGTTGAATTGCACTGTGTCTAACAATGCTGGACTACAGTTCTGTACTATCTTGAAATGTAGGAAGAGAATGTAGAGTAATTTTGTGGCAGGTCTGCACTTGCAGGTGCCTCCAGGAAAAACACTTGCCTTATTTCCTGTTTTGTAATGTCAGTGGTACCTGCTTTCTGTCACTCTTAAGCAACTCAGCCCAACTAAATTTTAAAAACATTCATAAATGAATAGATGAGGGTAAATAGAATAAGATGCCATGAGTCAAGGTATCATGTACTGTAAACAGAAGGGAGAACATTGCCCTTCAAGAATAGAAAGAAAATATTTATTAAGCCCTTCAAATAAAACTAAAGACTCATCTTCCTTCTGTCTTTTCCCTTTCCCGGGCTTGTCAGTGGGGAAACCAGCTTTTACTGCGGATCAGCAGCTCCTGGGTTAAGACTTATTGAGGCAGCCTCCTTGGGAACCTCACAGGGTGTGGTGGGAGATGCCATTTCCTATTTTTCCTCTGTAGTAGCACGCTTTTGTTTTGTAATGACATATGTAGGTGCTGTGAACCAAAGCTGATGTAAAAGTAGGTTTATATTACTTCTGTGTTCTTAAGTTTATCATCCGCCTCAAGTGGGAGGTTCTTGCAGATGATGGTCTTTGGAGGTTACAATTAATTTCATATACCAGCGTTCTGAAAGAATGCTTTTGAAATGCAACTTCCTTTAGTATGAAATAAAAACATGTTTAATTGGTGCCATTGCTTTGTTAATGACCTGCACGGGGTTTCTTTTTATGATATATGTATTGCTGTATTCCAGCTATCTTTGAGATGAAGGTGATCTCTTTGAGTGTCTGACCAGACATTGTAGTTGCACATTATGCTGCTTCTGAGTGTTGGCTCCTAGTGAATGCAATTAATTTATGATGAAAAATCATGTATTACATGTCATTTAGGTCATATTCTTAAGACAGTGTGAATAAGACCAGGTATTTTTAGTGATTTGTTCAGCCCCCATCACTATGGTAACAGGATATTTTGTGACTGAGAGACAGATTTCTGTCTTATATCCTAGATTTGGGAGACTATTGCTACTTTATGCTGTGTTCACAGTCAGACTAGGAAAGGTTCATGCTTCCCCACTCATTATTTAATTTATTTAGAATCTCTTAGATATGAGGTGTTATCAAGACTGGTTCACCCATTTGAAACAGGGTGTGAGCTTCTTATTCATTTCGAGTTTAAAACTCTCCCAAATTATGGATGTGTAAATGATGAATAATTGCTGAACTATAGATATGTGCTAGTGTCTAAAGGGCACCCATAAAATGGTTTCTAACATGAAAGCATTTTGAATAAATGGCACTTATCTATAAAGTGCCCTCTCTTTCTCAATTTTATAATACAAATGTCATTATTTCTGAAGATAAGTTATTAACAGAGTATAACCTTGCTAAATTGCCTTAGGAAAGAGACTGCAATTGGCTGAGTGTTTTGAATTTCTTAGTATAGATTTGATGCAACTGTCTTCTGTGCCTGTACAGAGCATCTAATACCGTCAAGCTGCCGATTTAGTAATGGAAAGATAAGGTGTGTATGTGTGTGGGCAGAGTGTTGGAGAGATCTACTAGTAATAACCATCCTTAGCTTTTTGGGTGATTATTCCACCTTACATGGCCATTGCTTCTGATCCAATGAAAGTTATAAAAGAGTGAAGGTGCCTTTGCCATGTGACTATTAGAACACAGGAAATTTCAAAGGATTCAAGTTTTTTCTTTAAAATTTTGGTCTCATTTTACTCTTAGTCTTTTCCTCCTTCTCCTTTCGTACTTTTCAGCAATTTATTTATTGCTGAACGAACACAGTCTGTGAAAATAAGTATCTCAATGTTAAATGTCCTGTCACCTTTCCATTTCCAGTAATGAAAAGATGAGTACTATCTTTGGCTAACAATAATTTAGGCATTAAAAGCCTGAGACTTTTTTATTTTACATGCTCTTTCGAGAGTTTTAATTGCATTGCTCCTAAATCTGATTCAGTATGGATCTGCTTATTTGAAGCAATTTATTTTTTGTAAAAGTTTGACAGAGAAGATAGTAAAAATCATTGGAATAAAGCAAGCATACTTGTCAGAAAACACTAATATGCATTATTATATAACAATGTCAAAATAAGAAAGGAGACTATCTATTCTAAAATACCTGCTATGTGAATTAGAAATATCAGGTTGAATAGAGAAAAAAAAAAAAATTTATGGATACTAATCATAGTGTTTTGCATAGCTGTGCTTATGTAGAAAAAACTAGTGCAGTAATTTGACCAAAATAACAATACTGATGACACTTTCAGGAACTAATGAACGCACTAGTACCTGGAGTGGACTTGTAGATGCTGGATGCAGACTTAGACTTGTACAGGAAAACATGTTTGTGATTTACTTTTGAATTCTGCTTTTCGACTTCTGGGGAACAAAGTGAGTTTCCTTCAGGTCAAATAAATTTCATGAGAGATGACTCTCTAGATGTTTCTGTACATATCTTGTTCCTTGCAATGGGAGAAAAAGTAAGTGGCTTGGGTATTAACTAACACATTGCTCACTGAAAAACTGTCCAGGATTAATTGAATGGTTTTAGGTCAGTGGTGAGGTTTAGTTTCCAATTTCAAGAAACAGCCAATTATAACTAAGGTCATAGTGCAGTGGTTTTTAGATTTCATACACAGATAGTGGTGCTATTTTGTCACATTTAAAAACAGTTTGTACTGCTACTTCATTCTGATGAGAGAAAACTTCACCCCCACACCACTGTGCTTTGTTTGGACGAAATAAGGAAATCAGAAATAATTAACCAGTCTATTTTTGGCCCTATATTTGAAGTATCCATTGAACCATACTCAGTATTTTTGAAAAATATAGACATTTTTCATGTAGAAGAATGTGTTTTTTTTTCTCTGATTGTCTTAAAATGCTATCTGTTTTGTTCAGGTGAATATTTACATGGAATTCAGTAAATCTATGCCTGTATTTAGATTGTATACTGGGACTTCTAGTTATTCTGCTTTTAGATTTGCTGAAGAGTCCTACAGCAATGTCTTCTTTTTTAACGCATTCTGTTGTTACTGGCATCACCACTATTAATACTCAACTAGTATGTCTGTCAGGTACATACTTGTTAGCTGATCCTGGTACCTTTTGTTAGAAGCAAACTGTTCACAGTTGTAGTATCCTGATCAACGGTGTGTTTTCAAATAAGATACAAACACAATAAGGATTTGCTCTCCAATTGGCCCTTCTAAGCAGCCTGTACTAAAAGCCAGATTTTTACACTTTGTGTTTGTGATCTTGATAACTAGTCATGTGTTTATATAAAATATACAGTGTTTAGGCTAAGGATATGAAATACTGCATGTTCTACTTGAATTTGAATCGTTGCCTGCAAGCCACCTCAGTTTATATCAGCTTTGCCTCATGGCTGATTGCTCTGTATTTGCAGGAATGAAGTAAGCCATCTCTGAATTTGAGAATATATATATATATATATATATACACCTATATATACACAAATATACGTATATACATTATATATCTGTCTCTGAATTTAAGAATCTCTATATACATATATGTGCAAATGTATATATTATATACACATGTATAGTACCAGAGTATTGAAATAGGCAGGCTGAGCGAGCTGGTGCTCTTCAGCCTGGAGAAGGCTCAGAGGAGAATTTACAGTGGCCTTTCAGTACCCGAAAGGGGCCTACAGGAAAGCTGGGGAGGGACTTTTTATAAGGGCACGTAGATAAAGGAAAAGGGGGAATCGTTTTAAGCTGGAAGAGGTTAGATTTGAAGTAGATATTAGGAAGAAATTCTTTATTGTGAGAGTGGTGAGACACTGGAACAGGCTGCCCAGCAAATTTGTGAATGTCCCCTTCTCTGTAAGCATTCTAAGCCAAGCTGGATGGGGCCGTGAGTAAACTGGTTTATGGGAGGTATCCCTGCCTGTATTGAGAGGGGGGGGGGGAGGGGGGGGAGGGACAGTGCTGAAACTAGATGATCTTACAGGTCCCTTCCAACTCAAACCATTCTATAATTCTATAGTTAACTGGCAAATATTGTTTGAATTTACATATGTTATCAGAAGTGAGCTTTTTACAGGTGCTTTTAGGCTACAGACTTATCTGTCTGGATTTGAAAGAATTTATGACAGTGCAAAACAATGAGCTTTAACCGATGTGTCAAAGTAATATGTCTTCATTAAAGTCAGTGCCTACTCCCTTTCAATCTGCAGACCAATAGGCAGTCTCAAGGGAATGCTTCCTTGCATGAAGTTGGTAGAGGATGGCAGGGCAATCTCAGACCTCCTTCATCACAGCCTTTGGTTCAGAACTTGGCTCATGATGAGCCTTTGCCATTTTTTGGTCCCATTGAGCTGTTCCATGATAACTACTGGCTGTTACTGGAGCTTCTAGAAATCTCTTGTGTATGGAGAAACAGCACTATGTGACTCTGAAGCTTTCCCCAGTGCACTCTGCAGTTATTTTCTCTCTCAACTGTTTCCCACTGTGATTCATCTTTGTGACATCTTGTGAATAAATTGTTAAAAATAAACAACACCTAATAGCAATTTATTTTGCAATAATGCCAGAAAGGGTGTTGTTTATAGAATGGGACCCTTGTGTGCTGAGTATTGTACACATTCTGAAGAAAAATATGCTTCCTGAATCACTGATGGGAAATAGCCTCCTAAACCTGTTTATTTCTCATTAAACAAAATCTTACAGGATAAGCAATAGAAACCCATGAATACAGTAATAGAATCAGAGAGGTAGCAGCCCTCATGCATCTGGTGGAACACAATACACTAGTTTTTTGTTTCATTGTATTTTTGCTCAATAATGTTCACCACAGCTCTTTGGTAATGAGCCCTGAGACAGACATAGGCTACTATTATGGCCTTTTAAGTCAAATATAACATCAAGAGATTGAAATTCCACACTGGAAGAATGCTATGAGTGAATTAGTGCTAATGAATAGCTACATTAGTAAAATGTCTTGACAGAGCTATTGCAAAACATTGTATTTCTTTATGCAATGGTTTCTGGATCAAAGCTAAATAAAAATTGCATCTAGTGATCCCTTTAGACCTTAAAGACTATGTTTGTTTGGTTTTTTTTTTTATCATCAGCTGTGGCAAAAGAAAATAAAATCCTTATATCCCTCTCATTGACTTCTGCTTCCCGCTCAAAAGAATTGCAGATTATTATGGTTTTACAAGGTTAAAGATATCCCACAACACCTGGAACATTTGTGAGCAAGCATGTACGGGCCATGGTGGCTGGATCCAACTGCAATCTGATCAGTATTTGTCCACAAATATTTTTCTTACCCTCCCATATGCATATATACAAACACAAGTTTGTTTCCCTCTTTCTCTCTCTTTTTCTTTTTTTGCTTAGAAGAGGGCAAATTTTGTGCTTAAGAACTTAATTTTCTTGAGTGTTTTTCTGTTAGCATATCACCATTATGCTCCTCCTGGGGCTGGAAAATCAGAACAGGAAATTCAATTTGTGTTACCCACACAGCCCGGAGTACTCTAGGGCAGCCACCAACCTTGTTTTAACATGATTAAAATCTTATTTCTTCCTCACAGTAACAATAGTCCATAACATCCTTGTGGATTTATTAAGATGTCTTCATAATAAAGTTGAGACCTAAATAAAACAAATGACCTGTTTAGTTGATGAAGAGAGTTTTTATTTTTTGTTCAATTTCTGTTCACATTTTGCATTGAATTTAGAGCTATTCTTAAAAAACCTACTTTGGAACACAATGCAAGTACCAGGGAAAGAAATTTTCTTCTTCAAATTTTTTTTGCCACAGTGTCTGCAGAACAGTTGATGACAGCTGAGCCTTTAGTATGCTGACGCTACTGCCTGGTATCCAAACCAATGCTGTGTTATTTATGTCCTCATGTCTGTTTCTTATATGTCTAAGTTATAAAATCTTGAACCACCTTTTGTTCCATCTGTATCAGAATCTGACACTTACGGTCCTGTTCTGTGCCTGGGGTTCTAAAGCACTGTCTTAAAACAAATAAACTGTAATGATGCATTGTCAAATCTGCTTTAAAGAAAGCTGAGAAATATTAAAATTTACATGATTAAATTCAATACACTGATGAAGACCGAGTACGCACATTTGACTTGTTTTCTTTGCCAGTCTTCACTCCTAAATATGATACTGGATGATACCTTTCACTGTGAACCCACTGGTAGGTTATGTGTGGGAAGTATAATGCAATTGCAGTAGTTATTCATCACCATGCATGCAGCTTTGGAACATAGATCAGTGCTGGTGCTGGTCTGACTCTTTCTGGGATGAACAAGATGTAGGTGAAGGAAGAGGGACTTTCCCTGGGCCAGCATTTTCCATAGCAAGTGCTTAATCACAAACTTGTGGGGTGTTACTTCTCAACTGGAGCTTAGGATGTTTGTTTTTTTCCTGCTCTTTGTAGTAAGAACTTTATTTTTGAACACTGTAATGGAGTGGTTTGATTGAATTGCCCATGTGCTGTCATAGCACTTCGGCCTGTTTCAAGCCCAGAAAGGTTATCTTATCAGGCAATATATTTTTACACCTGGAGATTTTGATTGATATCGCTGCAGTGAATTTGCGTTTAGACATAAATATTAATGACTCAGTTTGTTGATACATTTCATGCAATGGTATCAATTCTCATGGAGCAGTTTCATCACCTCATGTTCCTGAATGGCAATGTACCCGATAAAACAAGTTTGGATGATATTTTCTCTTTTTGCAATTTTCTAGTTGTTGTTTTCCTTCACGGCCTTTACTGCTGCCTAGAGAGTTTCCCCCATTTTTGAGTACTTAATTATTCGTTCCAAGTTTAGTGCTTTGCACTTTTCTGTATTGAATTTTATCGCTTCTGCTCTTTTCTCCAATTTATCAAGATCATTTTGAGTTTCAATGCTCTCCTCTGAAGTGCTTGTAACTGATTCCAGCGTGGTGTCATCTACAAGCGTTATTAGTGTCTTCTCTATTCTATTATCTTAGTAGCTGTCAATGAAAATACCAAACACAACAAAATTCAGGACAGACCTCTATGAGTTCTCACTTCATAATTAATCTCAGTTTTGACAGGTAACAATTTAACACCACTTAGAGTAGGATATTTTGATATAATTTTTCTAGTACTTCTTTATTATAGGCAAGTGTTAGTCTCATTTCTTAAATAGAGAAATAAGAGTTGGTACTATTTGTTTCTTGTCTTATACTGTAAGAATGATATAAGTTTGGTCTGAATTGTTTAAAATTGGCTGAGAAGGGGTTCTTACTTCTGTATTTGTCAAACAGTTGCATTTTCAAAGGAGCATCTAATGTTTTTCTTTCATCTAGAAACGCATGCACACTTGTGCTTAGCTCTCACCTCCAGACACATATGTAAAAATGGTGATCTGGGTATGATTGTTCTATGCTGTCATCTGCTTGCCGTATAATTTGTAATACTTTCTTAATCTTTTCTTTGTCTGAAAAAACTGGCCTTTTCCTTCTGCCACTATGTAGTTGACAACATTCTCTTATTTAAAGTGCCCCATTGCATGTTCCTGTAAACAATTATAGTATTTAAAACAATCTCATGTGGTTATCTGGCACAATCTTGAATGGTCATATGATTGATATGGATATGTTTCAGTAGTTTTGTTTTTAGAACCCTCTAGAAAATCAGTCACTCGTTCTTCAAACTGAAGAATAAAAACAATAATAAAGCAATATGATTTTGTAACATATCATCAGGTCAAACAACTTTGATGTCAGCAATTTATGTTGATATAAGCCATTTCCGTAAAGTTCATGTACAGAGAAATATTTTGAAGTTCTAAGTTGTTAAGATGCTGCCCTATTCAAATCTAGTTCTAAAATCACATGCCTACAAAAATTGCTAGTAGTAAGTTTTATATTTTGAAGAATCCTGTTACTTAGGCATTGTGTTTCAACACTTCTCAAGACCTTTTCATTATTTCCTACCAGTTTATAGACTTCTGGCATTCTATTGTAAAAATTCTGTATGATGTAGTATTTTTAAGTCTAGAAAGTTCTTAGTTTCTTTTCTCTAAATTATCTTCTGCATTCAGTTCAGTGGAAGAGTCAAACACTTGTCTGATAGTCATCTGTTATAGCTGCCTGTCAAAAACTGACATATTCTCTTTAACCATATGACTCCTGAGAATTACCAGTCTTCTACCAGAATGTGATTTGGCTATTGATGTTTGTGTTTCTTCTAAGGAAAACAGATTTGGTTGTCAGTTTTAATGATAAGCAACTTTTAGAACTCATTTGGCTTTCTATGATCCCATTTTTATGTCATTTCTATTATTCTATCTGAATCTGAGCTTTAGTGTAGTCTTGATAATGTTGTCTGTCACCCAGCAAGAAGTTGTTTTGGAGGCGTCTGTCACTGTGGCCATCATGGTTGTAAAAAAGCTATGTAATTTTATCTTTTTTTTTTTTTTTTTTAAATCCAGGGTTTAAAACCACATTCCTGCTGTTGGACACCTTTATGTATAGATGTAGAAAGTAATGCCTCCTGTTTATTTTCATGAAAGCTATAGTACATAGAACACTGTTTGACAGTGACAATTCTCAGCTGCAAAACACTATTTTTTTGAGTACGGTCACTACAGTTATGCATTTTTGCCAGTAATAAAGAAGAACCTACATGCCATGCTCATAAAAATCTACGCCAGCGTTGCAGTATAGCTGCTGCTGAAACGCAACATACCATCAGCATCCACTGTTTGGTTTCCATAAACATTCAGCAAGCACCAACGAATGTCAGTGGGTGCAGTTTTTTTCCTCCTGGAGGAATTGAATGGCATCCTTGCTTCACACATGCTTCTGTGTCAGAGTTCATTTTGCCGGACTATTCCTCTGCTGATGTCTGTCGCACAGCAATGGAATATCAGCGGGAAAGTTCAACCTCTACTGCCATACCACCAATGTCTGCCTCCTACATTTGTGGGCCAACATGTCAAACAGGAGTCAATACTTTCAGAGCAGCCCTTGTATATTATTTGATAACCCTCAAACACAAAAGTCTCTGGACCATGTGTGAAGGATAAGATTCAAGGTGTCTCTCTACTGTAATTCAAGACAGCATCTAATAAATCTGTGGCATGTGACCAAATACTTTGTGATATCCATTAATAGACTTCTATTCTTGAGAGAAAAAAGTGAATATTGCAAGGAAAAAGAAAAGTGGATTTCTGCATTTCTCTCTTTACATATACTCTAATTGAAACAAAAATGAATAATGCTTTTCTCTAGGTTTTCAAGTTTCTTTTCCAAGATCATGAAGTTTTCATTATATGCTGATTTGATATAGTAGTGGTTGCAGTGTCTTTAACTCTTTCTTAATATTTCTAATTGTATTTTCTTTTAAATATACAAAGAGGCTCTTAATTGCAGGATTTAATCTGAAGGCCAATGGCATCAATAGAAATATTAATTTAAATCAAGTTTATCACTGAATAATTTGGCTTGGCTATAGGTTCAGACAGATCTGGGTATCTCTCATTCAGGTACTAGCATAGTACTGTCACAGTGAGTTAAATATTTGAAATTAATTAAAAGCTTTAAGAATTTTTTTTTTCCTGAGGAAAAAAAATAATTGCTTCTTATGTGGTTTTGCTTAGGGTAAATTCTATTTAATTCTGAAGAAAAAAATGAAGTCTGAAAAGTGCTGATATTTTGTACAGATTTTTCAATTTCTTTAATATTTCAAAGTCAAAGAAAAAAGGTGTAATATACTATTCAAAGGTACTTTGACAATAATGATTTTATTGGCAGTTTCAGAACTGTTTTTTTCGAAGAACTTCCTTCTAGTAAGGAATAAGAAAAAAAAACAACCTATTTTAGAGGAAACAAGTGAGAAATTTGTTGTCATTACATGAATTTAACAGGTTTAATTTCTGTTAAGACATCTAAACATTTAAAATTGTGTCATCCAAATTTAGATTTCCATGTCCAAATGGAACATCTGTACACAGAAGAACTGGGACTTTCAAAAGCTTATAGATGTAAGTTTGGATTATGTTGCGATACTCTTCAGAACTATAGGCTCTGGGTCAACTGGGGCTCTGCCTTTTGAGAAACTACTAGAAACAAAAGTGCTTATTATACTATGCTTTTTTTCCTTCAATATGGAATAGTTCAAGCAGTTCTTCATGCAGAGGAAATGCAGTCACGCATTTTCTATTCAAAAATATTTTGTCAGTGATGCCTTACTGAAACAGCTTATAACACACAATGGCTACAGATATAATTATAGAAATAACAAGGAAAAGGGAGGATGTATAAAATGGAGATGTCTGCCATAATTGTCTGAACATGGATGTAATGAATAAATCAATTTTTTTTTGGTGCAAAATGTACAAAATTCCATTTGGAACAATAAAAAACTATTCTTCTGAGTTTAGCTAGTACATAATTAGAATTTCACAAGGAATACTACCTGAATGACATTTCATGAAGTAGTGAAAAAATTTGCTTAGTAGCATATCATCTGTCGTCTTAACAGATAGAAATTTCAGTAAGTTTTGGAGGATCAAAATTTGTAATCTTGCACCTGCCAAATGCAGACAGCTTCCTAACACATCTTCAGACTTCGTCCATGACCTAATCAAATTTGAAAGCACATAATTATTTGTTCCACCCAAGTCTACAGATAGTATTTATATGTATACCCCAACTATGAAGTACTGAAGCACACAATGGTTGTAGTTTTTCTAGCTGGTGTAAATCTTCTGCCTCTTTTGACGAATATGCTACTGAGGTGGATCTTATCTTAAATGTTCACAGGAAGTAATGTGCCATGGTGTTTTGTTGACAACCTGAGATAATGTGTATTTCTCTTTTTGCCTTAGGAGGTGTATCTCATCCGTGTTATCCATTTGACCCTTCCTAATGCATGCTATGTCCTAGAAAGAAAAAGCTTGAGCTTGCGCAGTTTGAAAAATATTGTGTATCATATGAAATAGGTAGAACTGGCTTAAACAATGAAAACTGTATAAACTTTCAGACTATCAAAATGCCTTTTTTAGCACATGGTAGCATTTGGATGTTTTTACAGAACGTGAAATACAAAGTTGTATTTTAAAGCATGAGCCAGGATGAAAGGCAAAGATATCCTATATGGTCAAATGAAATTATTAGAGGGTTACATAGAAGGCTCAAAATTAACTTTGACATGACTTTTATGTTCCCCATCATCTAGAGGTCTTCAGTGAGTTCTTATCAATATGAGAGAATAAGTTAGCTGTTATATCATGTAAGTTTAAACTTTGAAATTCTGTTCTCTCTTGTTGGTTTGTGTCACAACCTGAGTGTTATTTAAACACCAATTTTATTCTTTTTATTATTTTCCATATTTAATACTGGATAATACTCCAGAGGCCTCTTTAAAACAGCTAATGTTCCCTTTGGCACTGAAATCCACTTACCTTAACTGACTTCTGTTATACTTCAACCTGACTCTCAGAGTCACAATGGTAATATTCATTTTAATGTCCCAATAGGCTCTTAGTATTCATCAAATATTTGATTTACATTTTCTAATAAGGTTTATGGAATGCAGAAACATGAAACCCATACTCTGCCATGATTCTAACTACAGTGTCTTTCATTAACACTGAATTATTTCTCCAAAATAATTAAAATCTGTAATTGAATATACTAGAATAATTTTGGAAGATTAGTTTAATTATTCCATTGCTTCTATTTGGAAAGATCACATCATTTAGAATAACATAATAAGCAAATATGAATTTGCTCTCCTGCTGTCCTTTTGTTTATAATCATCTTTTTAGAAAATATATGTACTTGAAATGCATATACTTGTTAAGCACTAGAGTTACTATGTAAATGCTTTGTTCCATAGAATTTACTGAAAAATCCTCACTTGTTTTCACCTCAATATTATTTTAACAATTACTATGTTTTCCCCTTCAGGAATGTGTGGCATAGTTTTGTTGTTGTTGTTGTTGTTGTTTTCTGTGTGCATACTGTAGGATAGAAAGTATTCTCTTACTGAGCTAGCTGTTGTATGTCCACTGGCAGTAATCTGAGTAAGCAAATGAAGCGTGTATGCTATACGAGGGATTATTTATACTCCAGAAATGCCAATGTTTGTGGAAAGAAAAGTATAACCAAAATAACCACAAGTGGAATTGGAAAGGTTAAAAATTCCTATCCTCTCCACTGTTCTGGAAGTATACTGCTGCTGTGTAGGCAAGTACAGTTGCTTGCTGGGGTTTGTCAGTGGCTTCCTGTGCGTGAAACTAAAGAGGTTTGTGATTCATCAGAGGCCTGACCAGAAGGTCTGAAAACTGTCCATGAATCTCTGAACAGCACTTAGCAGCTGCTACTGGAACATACTGAGTTGTATGGCTGTGACATTGTGACCGTAACGAATGTGGGTGTATTGTGTATTGAAGAGAGCAGAAAACCTAGGCTAAAAGCAAGTCTGAACTGAATATCTTGTAGGAAAAAGAACTGGAGTGACAGAGAAGGAAGGGGATATAAGTACTAAAAGGTAAAGACGGAAACTTTGTCAACTTGGAAAAATTAAGAAGAAATAACTCTTAAACGTGTGGGTCTTCAACTGCCCCAAGGATCCCAATCGGTCCTTTGGCCTAATATCAAAGGGTACCTGCTGGGGGGGTTGCTCGTTATGTCTGAATTATTGGGCTGAAATTAGGGGGTAGGTAAGTGTAGGATACACCCAGTTATACCAATGCATTGCTCCTCTGCCTAATTTTAGTTACAAAGAGGGTCTGTGGGTGAATGCTTTCCAGACTGGCAATACTGCTGCACTTAGAAATAAAAGCATCATAAACTGGTTCCCTGCAGTGGTGATCCTTGCTTGGCACGTTTCTCTTGTGAGGCATCCAGCACCTCTCATTCACAACCTGCACTTTTCTGTATTTTTTTTTTTTTGAGGGCAGTTTTTAGTGTTAATTCGAACCTGTATGATTTTAAACACCTCATTTTTGTGTTACTTCAGGTGCTTCCTCTGCCCTGTGATGAGGTATGGTTCACAGCACTGCCTGTGCTAACTCTTGATCTGACACAGTATCATCATGCCAGCACACATGCAGATCCTAATTAGCCTTGCTGAGAGACGTGACTAATTAGTCCAGATATAACACAGCTTTCACCATGCTTCTGGGAGCAGAGCTGGAATTGCTGCCTGGTACGTTGTCAGCAAGCTCATTTGTTTCTGGGGACCTCCGAGTGGACTGGGTCACCAGCTACAGCCCAACTTGCTCCAGCTTTCTGATCTTACAGTACAGAGGCACTTGAGGCTTAACCTCAGGGTGCCTTTTCATACACCTTTATCTGTTTCTTTATTCTGAAGTTTGTTTCCATACTTAGCCTGTTAACCTTTTGTGATCTTGAGTTCATGTCAGAGGCTTGTTTGTTCATCCAGACACTTCAGCTTTCTGTTCTCCTTCTCACTGGCCCCAGTGGATGGCTCTGCAGTGGAAGAATCCCCTTTCCAGTCCAGGCAGGAACACAGGCGCTGTGCAGGCTGTGGAGATACTATTCATCAGGGCCCAGACTTTCACACTTTGTCTTAGTTGTTATAAACCGAGGGCTGGGACAGTGAGAAGGGCAGAGGGGCAACTGCTGATTGAGGGATGTCCTTTGCAATATCCTTCCCAAAATCAGTATCAATAAAAGTAGTATTTTATTTTTTATTTTTTTATTTTTTGGTCTACATTATTTTCCATGGTGTTGATGTGAGAGGGGAGGGGTAGAGTCTGATCCTGCCTTGTTTAAGTCTAGTTCAAATCACTGGCTACTATGTTGTCACCTAGCCTTGTGCAGATTCATATCTAGCTCTAGCAGAGTATATGAAAATGTTGCAGACTGCAGCACAGGAAGGACAAATAAAAGCTGTGTGGAGGGATTTTGGGGTATATAGTAAGCTATTTCTCTCTGTTCTTCCCTTCAGGCAAACAATGTTAAATGGTTAAATTGCTTAGTGAATATTACTCTTTCTTTCTGGTCTTATTCCATACATTTCAAGAAATTGAATAGCGGTTATTTTTAGTAAGTGAGACTTTAATAGGTCTTATAACAATAATGTTCCACGTAAAGATAGCTGATTTAGCCCAAGCAAACTACTACAACTGCATATAAGCACTTCTTTTTTTTTCTGAAAGAAGTACTGGAGTTCAGTGTGTCTGTGCATGAGGGGCAGAAAATGTCTTTTATTGTTATCCTGTTATTTCAAGAGACAAGATTATTGAATAACCTAAGAATTCTTAGGAGTTGTTTAGCTCTTTTCTTGTTCAAGCCAGAGAGAACTGTACATTTACTGCTAATGAGCAGAATGCAACTTCATGAATTTGTTTGAATATTTTCCCTGAGATAATTTCCTTTACTACTGAAATTGTTGGCAGAACACCGCCTGTTGGTTTTAATGAGGAAGGATTGGACCTTTAATAAGGATCACAGTCACGTAAGCTGGGGGTTTAGTTTTTTAGCATCATGCTTTTTAAGTGATTTTAGTTACTGCCTGCAGTGTATACAGCTGTGAACTTGGATAATAAATAAGGATTATTTCTATGAAGAAACCTTTGGCAGCAATTTTTGCTTTGCTGAGGTAAGCTGTTAGTCATCTGCCACCAAAGGGTAATCAGCTAGATTTTAAATATTGCTGTGTCTTTCTACTTTTACTGTATTTTTGATTAGTCAATAAATACATGTTCAGTCTATTTCCAAAGCCCAGCAATCAGTATAGAGGCAAGATTCGTTGCTAAAAAGAAACTAACTAGCAGCAGCTAATTGTAAAGCTTTTGGATGTTTTAAGAAAAGGTTGGCCTCTCATGGGAATTAGTGGAAGGTGGTAAAGCTTCGTTATTAAAAAAGAAAAATAAAAACAGCCCAAAAAAGGGTGTTGGCAGGTGGTAAAGTGCATTCTCAAGACTGAATTAACTTATTCACTGATGGTAAAAGGGATGCCAGAAAAACTATGCTCTCTGATATGAAGGGTGAATTTGAGATCCTGCCGGTAAATGCAATTCAGATTCAAGAGCCTAAGTTTAGGCTAGTAGATTGATATTTGGGAATCTGCCAGATTTTCAGATGTGCTTTATACCCTGTCAAGGAGACTGATTTGTGTAACAGTATAAATACAGAGATGAGAGAGGAAAAACAGTTCTCTGTTCTTGGTTGTTAATAAATAATTCAGAGCCAAAAATGCTTACCATCCAACTCTCCCTTCTAAATCACACCTCAAAAGTGTTGATAAATGCTACGTAATAACTAAATGTATTGTATGAAAGGGAATGTTTGGTATATTGAGGGAAAATAATGGAAATGTTCTGACTTGATTAAACATGGATAGATAAATCCTAGCTTACAGGTAGGAAGTAAAGAAATTATCCGTTTGGTTTCTTACTCAGACAAAAAGAGAGTTGTAAGTTGCACTGCAAGCAAACTGAGTGTGCCCTCTACTCAGCCACTGGATGCACCTCAACATCAAATTAAAATTAATAAATTAAACATATGTAAATAAATCCTTTTGATAAATAGGGAGCATGGTTTATCAGGTGTTTTTCTGAAACCTTTAGTATTTTTTGTCTGTGAAATGGATGCAGACAAGGACATGTGCACTATGCAGATATCTTCTTGTTCAAATTTGGTTTGAATAAACCTCTGGTTGGTATTTTAACTTGGAAAGCTGATAGCAAAAGGCTGGGATGCAAAATTTTTTGCATTTCAATATAACAGTCTTTCCTATGGGGAAAGGCTATCTTCACTAGTGCATAAGCACGTACGTCATCCAGTGTATCAGAGGACAGAATCAAAAACTTACATTAGGTGACAACTTTTGCTTTATCCCTCTTTGTTGACTGCAGTGGTGTGCAGAAGAAATCTGTTCTTTGGGCTCCTTATGTTCAGTTAGTGGTTGTATTTAAATAACACATGAATTGAATCTTGCATTGTCAGCATCAAAGATGAATTTTTAAGGGTACTCCATATTGTTCATTTTGCACTTGTTCTGAATCTGTGCAGTACAGTAGTGCCTTAGAGGACATCAGCAGGTAATAATATCCCAACCTATGAATTTGCGAATGTCCATACTCCATAGAAAAAAAATTCTCCCCTAAAATTGAGAAGCAATGTGGAATATCCACTAATGTGAGTAATTCTGACACACAGCAGTAGTTTGAGAAAAACTGAGTGGACTTCTCACCCTGACTTGACTGTGTCTGACCTGATGTTACAACATGGTAGTTGATCAGGTTTTTGACTGTAATTCTTATAATAAAGTACTGTAATGGACGGTAGACCATTGTGTGTGATTGTACAATGCCTGGAACAATAAGGCTGATATCTCCACTGGGGACTGAAGGTATTACTGTAATGTAAGTATCAATGTTTTAATCATTTGGCTTATTTCATCTGTTATCTCTGAATTGTTTAGAGTAATTTGGTCATTTGTTTTCTTTGCACGTTAAAAATGATCCCATGGAGACTTCACTAGATTGAAGTTTGGGGATTATGAGGACCTGATTATTCAAATTCCCTGCATCTGTGGGGGTTTCTTTTGATATTGCATGTTTCAAACTGAATGTTCACTAAATACAATGAATTTAAAATATGGAAAAAATGAATTAAATGAAAACATTCGATCTGCATCTAAGTTTATAATCAGTACGTTATGGGGGATGGAAATGAATGTGGAACTCAGCTGAACAGTGTTTTGGCATAAGAACTCTTGACTTACAGCTGTTCCTTTGTTCTTTTTTGTTAGTTTTACAGCATTTTTTTTTCCAGAAAACCTTACTTTGCATGAACGACAAATTCGTATGGGAAGATTGTTTAGCTTTGTGCATCATAATTTAAGCAGAGTGAATTGAAATCTGTTGAAGTTGCACAGCATTCTGATGCAGTGGGCAGTTCAGCCAAATAGGTCATTTCTGTGCAAAATTGAAAAGTAGTCTTTTCTGAAATTTAAAAAGAAAACCCCACAAAGCCTTGGAAATATTCTTACTCTCTAGGAAGGCTAATGTGTCATTAATACCAGAATTACAGAGCTATAATAACAGAATAAAAATCTCTTATAACTAAACACAGAAACCACCTATAAATGGCTTCTCTGGGCACTGTGAAATAATCAGACAGTCTTTCACCATTACCCATCTCTCTGATAAGCATTTACAGTTAGGGTCCTTGTAAAGCTTGGCTTCAAGTGCCAAATTTAAATGGTGAAGAAGGCTACTATCCCCTTAACCTGTGATTGCATAGAATAGTTCAGGTTGGAAGAAACCTCAGGAGATCTCTGATTCCCCCTTCTGCTGAAAGATGGCTTAACTGTGAAATAATGGGTTGCTCAGGATTAATCAAGTATTATCATGAAAATCTGAAAGAATGGAATCTCCACAACCTTCTTGATCAGGCTGTTCCCCTCCTTGACTGTCCTTCTGATAAATGAGTTTTTTCTTCTTACCAAGTCAGTATGTTTTTTGTTTTTAACCCCTGAATATTTAATGTTCCAGTACTTTACTGCACCTGAAATGGTTCAAATCCATGTTTCCAGCCTCTCAGATTAATCTCTTACTCACTGTGATATATGCTAGTTGGACTGTATTACCTGTTGTAATTATTCCAGTGGTCAGAAAGGGATCTTCAAGTCACTAGACTAGGGAAAGAGATCCAGGGTTTGCAGGAATCCTATCTTGAGCTAAAGGAGTCAGGCGCTGGGAGGAAGAAGCATTTGGTTTCTGACCCGTACTCTGATAATTGTTATTATTTATTTCACATGAAATAGTCACAGGCTAATGTACATAAACATGAACAGAATCAGAACCCAGGTTACTTGCCTCCCAGTAGGACATAGTATTTACTGCTTTAGAAAGTCATAATAAATCTGGGATTTGTTGCTTTTTTTTTTTTTAACCACAGTTTCATCTTGTAGCTTGAATGTTGTTTATTAAAGTTGTCCAGATCAAACAGGAAAGGTATCATATCCTGTATACCCAGGTGGTGAGAGATCTGTTTAAACAGATAAACTTTGCCTTCTCCCCTTAGAGTGGCATAGCCAATGCTTTAGCATCAGTGCTTTCATCACTTGCCTGTTATGCAGTAGAAATCACTTTTACTGATTCCCTCTTTGAGACATCTTCAGAGAAAGCAGCCATATTCAGCACTCAGTTCTTAGCTCTTTCTGTAGCGACTTGTCAGTCCACATTCTCAGGACCCCCACTGAGTCGCTCCATCATGGGGTGCGATTGTCCCCTGCCAGGCTTGTGTATATGGGCTAGGTTTCAACAATTGACAGCCTTTGTTGGATTCAATGGCAGTGGTGCTATATGAACAGTAGAAGTGTTTTTCCAGCATCATCTGCCTGCAGATTCTCCATTTTATAATGAAATTAGAAAACGCAATAATAGAAAAATCCCTAATTTCTCAGATTCGAATCTTTTTTTTTATTTTTCCTTCCAATCTTATCAATGTCATTACATGTTCATTTGTTACAGAAATGAAAGTGTGCAAGGCACAGAACTGTAGAGAGAGGAAAGGATTGTCTCATGGCTCAGGTTGTTGGACGCCACTGTTGGGATTTAATTCTTCTACTTTCAGCATCATTTTCTACTGAGATCATCAGCGGATCTCTTCAGTGAGAGTTTTCATAGATTTTTTTGAGTTAGTTCTTGTTGATGAACATATAGAAGTTCATACTTAAAGTACATGTAAACAGATGCTATGATTTCAACATGTAAACAGATGCACAAACAATGGCTTTCCCCCACCTTGAATACTTAGATCAAATCAGGCACACAAGCTAGTGAATATTTAGTGATGTGGCCTTCATCTCCCTCTGCTTCAATTATATGATTTCTTAGAGGTGTTGTGAGGATAGTTTAATTATAGTGAGAGCTGAGAGCTCCACAGAAAAGCTGAGAAAACCTCCAAAAAGCCCATGAAGAAATTAGTAATTTTGTATGCCGTGCAGGGTTTTGATGATGTGTGCTAAATAAGGCCTGGAATCAAACACAGAAGGATGAAGATAAAAAGAAAAACTGAATAGCTCCCCATTCAGTCAGTGTCCATTTCATACACTAAATAAGTCCCTGTAAGGGGAAAAACTGCAACATTTGTTCTCATATTTTATAACTTTTGAGGCCTTTGAATCTGTGAATTTAATTTTTGTGCAGCATGAGATTAAAGAAATGCACAGCAGAAATGGCACAAAAGAGTGCTCTTCCATGAGGACATCTCGCAGATTTCATTTAAGCAAGATATAAGAGTTTGTGCAAATTTTTGTGTACAAAGAGCTTTTGTTATTGTTTTTTTTTAGTGCCGGAAATGAAGCTGCTTGTTATCAGTAAACTTCTCAGCAGCTGCCTAGCCAGCAGGCTGCCACACTTCCTTGTACAGCTACACAGTGCTGTGCATGGTAGGCACGTCTTGGGGGTAGCAAATATGCTTGAAAGAGATCTAATATTCCTGACCGGATCTGATGAGCCTGCATTTTTGTGAAAAGAAATTGTAGTGTAGGGTGGTTCAAATGCTTGGGAGCTTAATTTTTAAGCTTTGTAAGTAGAGGTACAGATTTTTACCGCCCTCATCTGTACTGTAATACTCTTGTGTGAATCACAGTCCTCTCTGGAATCAAATGGCAAAGGAAGCTTCAGTTTTTAATTTCTGCCTGTCAGTCACTGGAGCAGAATTGATAACCCATTCACAGGGATTACTTAAGCTACACGTTTCACAGGTAAAGGAAAACTCCCTTTTTGTTTGGTAGCTTCATGGTTGTAATTAACGTTTCTGTTTAGGTCTAATTATGCTTTTTGTATCTTAGCCATTATGCTAATGGTGTTGTTCAGTAGTATGTGAGATTGCATTCATTATCACTGGTGAATTAAACCTTTATTAAAGAAAAATTCCCCCAGGCCTCATTCTGAAGTTAAGTAATTATTCATTTGGTTTTATCCTGGCAATTAGCTTATATACTGTAGCACTCATGATTGAGTTTCTATACCTCCCTAGATGAGATTAACCCACCATGGTAAATAAATGCCTAACAGCTCCCAGCATATTTTTTTAAGCACATTATTATATAGAGGAAAAAAATAAGAACCATTCAGTAAAAGAGATTTCTAGTTGCTAGCAGACAATACGGTCAGAAAGAAATTGTGCTGGACATTTGGGGCTCTGAGCAGCAAAAGTAATAACAAACAAGTTTATGAAGCTCTACAACAGAGCAGTTAATTCTTCCTTCAACTGCAATGGTTTCCTAGGGTAATATGCTTCCTAACGGATATACGTGCTGTACTTGGCCATGCTCGCGTAGTGAATCAAGCCTTCTGAGAGCATTCAGACATAAATAAATTGCTTGGTGTTGATAGCATAGCTCTCAGGCATGAGTGGGAAAAAATATTGAGAAATTTCTTATTGGTCCACCTCTACATATTAATTGTTATTGTCTCACAGTATTGAATTCAACCATACTTTTATGCCTATTCTACCACTAGAACATAGAGGTATGGGGAAGTTAGGTGATATACTCACACTCATACAGGAAGTCATCCATAGCAACCGACTCTGAATATGGTTTCTCTGTGGCTTAGTCAGACATTTTACTAGTCTTAACAATTTTTCTTTCTTATTTTTCTTTCTAGCATACATTCTGTTTAGGAATCCCTTATGAAATAGAGGATGCAAACCAGATCTTATGATTCTCCATTAGTGGGCAACCACTGTCCTGTCTTTAATTACTGCTACAGTTTTTAGAAATATTTTAACATGGAAGCACTGTAAAGGCATTAAACAAATCAGCCAAACATCTTTGATTCCATGTAAGCCTTCAGTGATGGCTCATATATAATCATTGCATAATGTAAAATCTAACATGCTAACACATTCAAAACACTGATCAACTACCTGGGGGTCTTTTCAGAAGAAGTAATTTAGGATTTGACCTTGAATTTGTGTAGCTAGTACATGTGAAATGCAGGCATTGCATTGCCCATGTTTTAAACCTCGTTTCTTTGCACAAACAAGTAAAATTAGCAAACATTTATTTCTGATAAGCATCATTTAATCCACTGTATATTCTGGCACTACCTACCACATACCCACAGGTATCTAGGAACCACCTTAAACATATCCATTTTCAATTCCAAATGCAAGCTGCCTGTCATTAACCTTGTCTCAATATCAAACATGTGAAGCACATCAGACACAAATGAAAAATAATTTTTAAATTGTCACATATTCTTCTCATTAGAGAGAGAGGAAAAGAAAAAAAGAGAGAGAAAAGGAGAGATGGGAATCACCGTGACATTCCTGTTTTTTTAAAATACATTTCATAAAATTATTTCACTTCAGATTCTCAGACGTTTTCTGCCTCACCTGCATGGGAGTTGCTGGTATTTGAGTTACCCAGGCTTAAGCTCCATGCAGCTGAATTTAGGATAAGAGTCCAGTAGGAATTCAAGGTCATTAGTAATTGCTATTAAATTATGAAGTATACCTTTAGTTATAGATGGCGTAACACAACAACACAGTATTATCTGCTGTAGGCATTATTCTACTTCTTGGGAGACTTTTTAGTTGCATAGTGAATATTTATAAAGTGCTTAAAAAGAGTAGGGATAGAGAAGTGCCAAATACTATTGTACTATACTAGACTTCATTTCATAATGGATTTCATTTGTGTACTGTAAGGCTTTCACACAAAGTCATTTTCCAAACTGCGTTTATCCAACTGTGCTTTGCCTCATGGGCTCAGTGGCAGAGTGGCACAAAGTTTGGGCAGCTGCTACATCCAAGCTTTGTTCTTAATCATTTGCTTTATGGAGTAGCAAAAACATCTCTATGGAAAGATAAAGAAAAAGGAAGTGCTTATGTGACCTGTTGATCAACCCAAGATGACTGTTAACTGCTATTCAGGGGGGATGGAGGAGAAAACATATTTCAGCTGAAAAATCATCTTGTTGAAGTAATTAAGAAAGCTTCTGTATTCAACCATGTGTCAGTTATTTTGCAGTGACTCTCTTCATTTTAGGAAGAAATCTATTTTTGCTTTCCAAAAATACAAATGAAATGAGATTTATTTTTTTATCCTGCGTTATTAGTAGTTATGTTCTCATTGTAAGGAAAATCCTAAAGACCAAATTCTTCGCTAATGCTTATTCAAGTGAAATGCTGCCTGTTCCTTGACCATCCAAGGTTGGGATAACAGTATGCAATGGTATCCCTCAGGGCGTCCATTGCAATTATGCAATAAAAAAATAAATTCCATATAAAAATCGACATGATTATTGCCTTTTCGTCTATGGCTGCTCAGTGTTTTCCGAAAGTGAAAGATAAAGACAGCAGAATTTTGCTGAAATTTTCTTCTGTTGAATCTTATTGTGGATTTTTTTTTCCCCTGCAAAAGTATGTGACCTAAAGCTGCATTCTTAGTTGAAGAGGGTTATTTTAAAGAAGTAATTAATGACTTATGTTCTTCTTTCCTATGGTAACGGCACATCAGACACACAGAGATAGGCATTGAGCTTATAACTGTGATAGTTTAGGCATAGCCTGTCTACCCATTAATTCTGTTTCCAGACATTTTTCTCTCTGCTAAGAAGACCGTTATCATGATTCTAGTGTTACTTGTATTTTTACATAGCTTATGTAGAGGCTTATTTTTACAAGCTTACTTAGTTAGCAGCAATGATGATTTTTCTCTTTTTCATAAAGAAAAACACTCATGTTTCTTCTTTTGAAAAATGCATTTTAATCAAAATAAAGAGTTTCTGTTCATTTTTTCATAACTGTGCTTAAAAGAAAATATTTGCACTTCATATCTGCCTATCATATAAAAGTAGATATTTTAAAGAGAATTTTGAGAGATGTCAGTTTGAATGCTCAACCCCTTTAATAGTGGTACAGTGGAGAAGATGCTAGATGGTTGTAACTGGAGTGAAGAGTTTGGTTTATCAGTTTATTGTCTTCGTTAGATATTCCAATTGTAAAACTCATGCAAGGTATTTGAATTTGTTTGCACTGATGAAGAAATACAAAGTATTAAAAATGCTATTTTAAAGCCATAACCAACTGGGGAAGAAAGGATTTGTAAGGATGATCAAAGTGAACTGATTTAGTTAACTGGTAAGCCGTACATTTATCTCAAAACAGATCATGTGCTAAAATGCTCAAATGTATCAGAATTGCATTAGAACAATATTTAAGGTCTGTGAAAACAGTGCAATTCTAGGTTGATTGCTGCTTTGCATCACCATCTTCAGTGCTGATCTTAGCAACATACACAATCAAAAAGTCTTTCATTTTCCATTTGTATAAACATTTTCTTGCTAAATGAATATACTGTTGATTTTCTCATGGTCCCCAGCTCCCTGAAGCTACTGTGCTAATTGTGCCATGAAACTACAGAGACTGATTAGAAAAACACATTTTGTCTTGTAGGGACAATGCACAATGGTTTCCAGTGCTGTTTTCTCAAGGAAATCTGGTCATTCTGGGGAAAGCCTTCAAGTATTTCATAAAAAGATGTGAAAATATATATATTTATTATTGAAAAGCGGATAAATACTGGTTTCATATTTGATATGCTATCATCTCATTCATGTCTGAATCACACTAATTCTCTGAAATGTTCAGAAAGGAACTTCTAGTCCATTTGTTATTTTCACACTTCATTTTATTTATAAAATCACAGAATCGTAGGAAGGGACCTCTAGAGACCATCGAGTCCAACCCCCCAGTCAAAGCAGGTTCACTACACCAGGTCGCACAGGTAGGCGTCCAGGTGGGTCTTGAATATCTCCAGAGAAGGAGATATTATGGAATTCCTAAAATTATGCATTGGTAGTTTCTTTATTTGGCTGCACTTCAGCTTTGATACACAGAATGTTTTTTAAGATTACTTAGAAAAAACTGTCCATTTCAAAATAGTTTTCCAGAATACCAGGTAAAGACATCAGAACATACTGTGCATATGAGCAGAAAGGATTTTATTATTATTAATTTTGGCTGATACCTATTATTTTTTCTAGAATCCCTTAAAAGGAACTGAAACAGGACAGAAATACCATTCCTGAATCTTAACTGAAGCACTCCTGTATTCTATTGTTATAATGACCAATTATTATTTCTCCATCTTCAAGCTAGGAGTGGAATTCCTGAAGACATCGAGTTAAAAATAGCTGTAAATTAGGGCAAGTTTTTGTTTACTTTTTACACGTTCAGCTGAAATTAGACTTTAGAAGACTCAGAAGTAGGAATAGAAAAAATGCAAATAGCGAAGCCACAAACAATTCGTAATGTGAAAATATTTTAAAAATATTTTTATTAGACTGTTACAGTAGGTTGTAGGTCAAAATTAGAACTTTCAGTCAGTCAGAATATCAAAGTATATTTTTAAAATCACTTAGACATATTAGTGCTTTTACTGCACATGGCACAGTCATGGCTTGATGCCAGTCAGACACATTTTCCTTACTTAATTTACACTTTGAGGTCAATGAGATTTCAAAGCAGGATTACTCATTTGTACCTAACAAATTTAGATTTGCCGGTGAAATGACCTATGTTATGAGCAGGATTGTCTTAAGCCAAAGATCTCGATTCTGTGCTACGTGAGTAAAAGGGGTTACTAGTATAAATGGTAATAACAATGTCTTTGGCGGACCTTTGCTTTTTAGTTTGTTTAAAAAATACAAATTTTTATGGTAACATGATATTATAACAGCAATATCGCCAACAGGATGTAATGTTGTTGGCATTTTAATGGTCACTTTTCCATTTTTGTAACCCTGACTCATGGTTATCAGTGGTCAAGCACCTTGCATTGCCTGACTCTGCTGCCAAGCTGCAGGCTTGAAGTGACTTTGGTGTTTCTTGTTTGTTTGTCTTGTCTACATGGGCAATTTTTGTTCCAAGATTAATCAGCACACAATAGGAAATAGAAATTTTTAGATCACACTTGTAATTCCCAGTCACAGGGCTACATCCTAAGTATACTAAGTCCATAAGAACGTGCATTTATGTAGTTAGAGTCTGCATTACTAAAATGTTATGTTTTTAAATGTTTCCATTATTCACTCTCAGGAGCTATATTGCTTCAATTTCAATGCTAGGATGAAGTAAAATTTATATTAACCTAGAAGAGAGTAATTATTTAATATAATTTAGTAGCTGTGTTCTTTGTCACACTCAGAGGTTTGTTATTTACTCATCCCAATTGTATAACCAATTGTTCCCATAATCCTCAGCATTAAAGAATGAGGTTTCCATGGTAATCTTAGATTTTGTAAATGCTTACCATTTCTCTAAATGGGTACTTGAAATAAATAAATGATCAGCTATCTCGTAGCCAGAATATACTTTATTGGTATAAAAAGCAGAAATATACCTCTGTTACAAAAATAGATTAGTTTGTTCAGACATAATAAGTTCACAATCTGCAGAATCATGACCCTACTGCTAGTGTTAACAAAAGCTTGCTCCTTAATTATCTTCATTGCATTCAGCTGCTGTTTCCCTCCTAAACTCAATTATAATTCTAATAGCAGCTGTGCTGCCATTGTTTGTTGCAATTCATTTTAAGGAAGTTTGATTGGATGTCATTGGTCTTTTTGACTAAATGTTCAAGGTTCAGAGTATCCACCACCACTAATAGCCCTCATCTTATCTCAAGATTATACTAATTATATACATAATTATACATTACACATTATGGAGCTATTATGTATTATTTCTAAATGATAGTTCACCATCAAGGATGTTGAACAAAAGAATATATATAGTTGTATTGTCCTTACACATATTTCAGTATTGGTGAAGATATACTTATCATTATGCTCTGTTTCTGTGTTAGCCAACAAGTGAAGTATCCTTCCAGTACACTGGAAATTTATTAGAGCTTTCAAAAGTCTCTATTACTTTTGACAATGACTCTTCATTTATTTTTTTTCTGTACATTTATGTCTGCAGTGGATGCTATAAGCAAACGTTTTTATAGTAAGAAAAATGTCCTCTGAGGTCCTTCAAGTTTTGTATAGCCCTACTATATGACAAATCTTAGTTTGACAGTTTAATATAATAATTACAAATGCTAGTAGAAATACACTTCATTACTGCCGCATATATAATTGTAGAAAGCCAGCTAGCTCATGTGCGATGCAATAAGAATTTGTATGATAGGTGAGTTGATCTGTACTGGAGTAGACAAAACGAGACAGTGGACTCACTGCAAATGCTGTATGTTAGATTAGGTTCTGTGTATGGACTACTGTCTTTATATCACTGCTACAAATATGACTTTATTTCAGAATAACTCACACATGATGAAGGAACGTAAACAGGAATAGAAAAAAGATAATCTTTGCTTATCTTAAGAAAATGCGATCTGTTTAGATAGTGAGTTGAATTTTTTTAGTGTTTATGAGGAGTTTAATTTCTAAGACTGTGGGACCCTTAAAACTGATTTGATAATATCTGACAAAAAGGTTAGGCCATGAATTTCACCTTGTAGCAACCATGATAATGACCAGGTGTGCATTGTTGGTTTTTTCCCCTCTCTTCTGTTTGTGCTCTCTAATGTCTTAAATGTTATAAATCTATCAGGAAAAAAAAAAAAACACTGTAAAATTAACTCCTCGAAACATTAGATGAACGCTGTTGGAGTTGCAAAGTCAGGTGATCTGTAACTTGCATATCAGCTGCACTGCATTTGCAAATTGGCCTCCGTCTGTATACATAATGGATTTCCATTGCACAGTCATGTACATATTCGCACGCAATTGCTGACCCATTCAATATGCAAGAGATTCAGGGTTGATAGTGAAGAAGACTGCAGTTAAGACTCCTCCATTTTTTTTGCAGAAGCTGAAAGGTATGTGGTTGTGTAGTTAGGGCATTTCAGTTTTGCCCACAGCAGCTCCACGAAAGTTTCATTTTGCTGATGGTTCATTTATGTAAAAGCATTTGCAGAGGTATTTGGTATTTTTGGATGCCTGACTTGGGATCTTGATGACTGATTTGTAAAAATGCTGAGGATTCAGAACTTACATTTCTGCTGCAGCTTAAAGCTTGTGTTTAAAACAAATAAAATCTTGGTAGAATGCAAAATGCTCTGAAAATGAGATCCGACATGTCTAAGATTGGAAACCTGCAATTTATGGATGCTGTTATCTATGTTATGTTTTGATCAGATTTTAAAATGCATTTGCATGGCTAGTGATGCTGATAGTCTTGTAGAAGAAATTTCAAAAGAACCTCCCTGCTGGAAATGTAGTGTTTTAGCATATCAGGGAAAACGATTAGGCTTCTTCATGCATTTTTGGGTACCTACTTAGCTGTGAAAAGTCTGATCTTAGGTGCCTTAGCTCTTAAGCAGTAAAAAGATCATAAATGGAATCTGTTCCTCCCTTGGTTTCTTGCAAAGGTAAATTTGCTAGTGTCTATGAACATTTGATAACTCTCATAATGGGTCCCATGAAAAAGCTCACAATGAAATCAATAATCCTATCTTCGGTTCAGAATGTGAGTACTATATGGTAATCAAGTTCTGGGATAATGCCCTGAAAAAGGAGAAAACAAAGTATCTTAAAATGTGAACGCTCTGAACCTAATGCAGTGAAGCAGACGGGGCTCATGTGGATCATGAAATTAAGGACCATATCATAGCGTGCATGCAAAAGGGACTGTAATACTTAACTACTTGACTTTGAAACCTTAGTAATCACATCTGAATGCAGTTGTTTTATATATAATATTCTATAAAATTTTGTTTGAGAGTCATTTGAGACAATGCATATATCAAACTTACAAGTCTGCCACCTATTATTAAATAGCAATCCTGAACCGAGTGCAATACAAGCTTTATTGCACCTCAGGCTGTCATATATCTATATTAAACAAGCGATAGATGCATTTCTTCTTTTTTTGAGAGTTGGCTACCAAATACAAGCAATTGAAACCCCCTGGAAAACAAATATTAATCTGGATAATGGGACAAGTCTGCAATGTTGATGAAAATAAATGTAGAGTTTATTCTAATACAGCTTCAGAACCGCAATCCATTTATAGGAATATTGTATATCAGTTCCAACTATCTCGTTGTATGGAATATGAACATGTATTTTAGAGTTATGCATGGCATTTCACATTGAATGGAAGCTTAATCATTGTTTAGGATTTAAAGAATTAAAGTTTACTTTTGTAAGGGAAAAAAAAAATCACATTTTGAGTGTGAAGTCTAACAATTCCCACATAATTCCCCTTTTAAAAAAAGCAAACAAATTATTGCAATTTGGAGCTGGACTTCATGAATTCTTTGGATTTTTTTTTCCGGTATTATCAACTAATTGTTGGGTTTGTGCTTTTCATTCTGTGACTGTACTTCCAAACACTAGGGCTCCTCGAAAAGTACTCCCTCCTATTTTATTATGTTGTCCCATTATTTCAGAGGTGCGTGTTGGTGATGTGGCAGTAGAGGCTGAACCTTCCCACCACTATTCCATGCCATTTTGTTCTGTATCACAGATGGCAGTGGAGCAGTGGTCTGACAAAATGGCAACTGACATGTGATATCCAATATGAGATACCTGATGTGGATTACTTTCTTACTTTCTCTGATACCAATATCACATAGAATATTGGCAGCTATTAGTGAAAAATAGCAATTCCATGTATTGTCTTGCAATCATAGTTCAAAAGATACAGACAAATATTCAGAAATAAACCTAATAGTATTAGGTAAGAAAAAGGAAGAAAGATTGTATTTTCTAATATCAAGGATATAACATTTTAAGAAAAAAAAAAAATCTAAGATGAGAAAACCAAGAAAGTAAAAGAAGCAAATAACAATAGGAATGTTTTTTAAAAATATTTCACTGCATTTTTCAAAAGGCACGGAGCCATAATGGTAGAATAACCAAGAATATGTTCTATATTGCAATTTTGGTCATTTTAATCAGCTCTGAACGTTCTAGATTATTATTTTCTCTTACATTAAAAAGAATTATTATTATTATTACTTATTTATTTTTTATTCTCTTACATAAAAATAAGTCATAAGGATGGATGATCTTCACACTTTTCAGCTACTTTCTTTGAGTACCCAAGAGGTAACAAGTGATGTTTTCAAAATGAATCTTAACAACTTGGAAATTTCTGAATAGCAGTAAGGAAAAATAAAAGTAAAATGTGCTGATGTGATTTTCATAGGCAGATGATACAGACCAGATTCCAGCAGTGAACAGCATTTTTATTGTACAGAATTAGAGAGTGAATGCTTTAGTTCTTGCAAGGAGAATGCACTCTCAATATTTGTAGTATGGAGTAAAAAATCAGCATCAGTGTAAGGTTGTCTGCGTGAATTTGCACTCATCAGTAACTTACCTGTACCTGTGTTCCTTCCGGTTTGTGACCTTGCTCGTGCCTCAGTTGCTTTTAAGAAGCACAGAAAATGTCGTTTCCTCCAGCAGTTTGCAAAAGTTATATGCTGTATGCTTTCCCCCGTCCTGTAGAAAATGATTATTTTTTTTTTTGGAACCTAACGATGTGTTCCAGAACAGACTAACATTATTTATCAAAGTACTTCAGGGCTACATTGAAAAGGGGATCATTTTGTGTGTGTATGTTTCTCGATGATCCTGACTGTTCTAGAAGTTTCTGTGTTTGCTGGTTTCTAGTTTCCATGTCCTTTGGGAAAAAAGAGGAATCTATTTTTATCATCTGATTTTCAACATGAGAAACTCCTAGTAATGGACGGGGAAATGACCTTTCTATAACACTGCAAACTGAAACCTGGCGATTTCTTAAACTGTTTTTGTAACTGATGAGTTTGTAGACCTAATCTCTACTTCAGAATATTCTTATATGAATGCGATAGACCTACGTTCTGTCTTCTGTTGTATACTGTAAGTCTTTTTCAGTATGCTTTGCATGTAATTTAAAGCTTAGTATTTGACAAATTCAGTATAATGTCGAAAAATGAATGGTGTAAAGGGGAATTTTAAGATTTTGTTAATTAAAATGAAAGGTCTACTTGTTTATAAACCTGAGCATTCCTTATTATATCTGCTTGATTAGTCCTGCAGCTTATGTTGAAGTCAAGTTTTAATGAACTTTACTATCCTCTCTCCTTCTCATCAGTTCTGGATGTTTAATTATGGTATCAGAGATGAGTGATCCTTGCATTTATTTTTCTACATTGTATCACTTGATGACATGACTCTGAAATGCTTTTTTAGCAGTTTTGCCCTTCAGCTGAAACCTGTGATTCTGTATTTCTTCATTAATGATCTTGGAGTGCTTACATAACTCCTGAAGAGAAAATATTAAATGTAAAATAGTTCCATTAATTTAAGAGCAGGGACGTTCTATTTAGACTTCCCTTTCCTTGCTCAAGGAGTACAACATTTTTCATTTTGATAAATGATTTGCCTTGTTATAACTTTTTAAACTAATGGATATAGAAAAAAGGTGTTAAATAAAAATGGTATGACAAAAAAATGTGACATTCACTTTATTTTATATGGAAACGAATGAAACACAAAGTGATTTTATTGAACTGTAACAGAAAAACATAGAAAGTTCAGTGCTGAGTTGGCCTTGAAATTTATTGTAATATAGATCCCTTCAGGTACAGATGGAGTTTCAGATATGGACTAAATGGTTAACAACCAAGACTGTTAACAATGCCATAATATCAAACATTTGGCTCATTGTACTTTTCAGAATGATACAAAAGGTATTCTAATTGCGAGTGTCAATATATGCATCCTGGAAACAAGTTGCATTTGGTGTTAACCAGGAGAAAAACTAACTCCTCCAACAAGCTTCTGGAGAGCCTGTTATAACTGAAGCTACAAAAAGATAATATTCAGAAATCTGCATAGCTTTAACAGTTCCTGCAGCCGGGAACAAGGCTGCAGTTTCCAAGAAATTGAGCCCTCCAATACATGAGCTCCTTTACCTCATGAGGACTCACACCTGCTGAATGTGGTGTTAAATACATGCATGAGACATGCTTGTAGAATTGGAACTTTTCGAGTCAGGATTGATCCATTTTTTTCAAATGTATTATGATCAGATGTTGTTGAGGATCAATGTCAAAACAGAGATAAGAATCTTTGAAATCTTAGCTCTTTCTGTTTTTCACTAGGGTAGTGTTAGTAAGTATTTCTTTTTGCCATATAATTTTCTGGTCTAATTTCAGGTGTGATACAGTTTGTGATCAATCAACATCTTCCATTAAGCTTTGCATGCCTGTGATAATTTTTGTTGTGCTTATCACTGGGCTCAACTCAAGAAAGATTGAGTCATATTATTTAGTAAGTGTCATTATAGAGTATATCTGTATATTGAACTAGCTGAGGTATTAGAACAATAATTAACTGTATCTTTCCAAACTGGCATCCTTCTCCTTGCTTTTTCTTGCATCCAGTAGCTGCACAGTTGATAAATCTGCATGCATCCCAACCTTTTGTCTTGCAGAAGTCCATCGTTTCATGCTGATATGTTCAAACAAAGTAATTAAATGAAATCTATCTATAGAAGTCATTGCTGTGGATGTCAATTGCTTATAAGTATCGGAGAAAATATGTTGATCATTATTCTTTTTCTCTTCTGCAGCTTCTGCTACTGCATTAAGAAATATCAAAAAGCATCAAGCAGTTGAAATGGCATTCACTCTGTTTCCTCCTCTTGGTGCAAAAGTGAAGAACGTAATTACAGTGCCGCTTCCATGGCTGCACCCTCTCATGGATGGAAGAGGTGGACTGAAGAAATCAGGTAAAAATTTCAGCCTCTCGGAAGGTTGTGAATGTAGTGAAAGGCATGACAGTGACATATGTTTTGCATCACCTGATATTCAGGAGTTTCCAACACAAAATCTACTAACTCAGTAACTGAGCACCATTCTTAATTTGCATTGCTTTTTTCTGCATATCAATGTTATAAAAGGCACATTCAGTTGTCATCTGTTTGAATGTTTGAATTTGGGAAGGTAAAAGAAGGTGGGCAGCCATTCAAAAGTAGATGAATCTAGATGTGTAGAAAGAATTAATGACACCTGCATAGAAGATAGAAGATGAAAATAATAGAGAGAAGCATACCTCTCTGGGCTATGCTAGTGCTAAGGCTACAGTGCCACTGCTAAGTCCAGGGAGATATACTTAGAGTGCCTTCGAGCCTGATCCACTGAGAAAGAGAGGGCCAATGACTGCAGTCCACAACTGTATGAACAAGCAGACAGCAGGGAAAAAAAAAAAAATCAAAAACCCCCATAGAACTAAGAAATATGTAAATACGTAGCAGGCTTTTTAGTTTTGGTTCCTTAATCTTAAAATAAAGAATATTTTCTTAATAACAAGCTTGGAGTCAGGGAAATTAAGAGATGAAGGATCTATATAGTAAATGTCTGTGATTCACACTTCTTATGGCCTTTCCACTTAGTTTTGTAAGTACCAGAAACCAAGCTGCAGGTTAGAAACTGAAGGCCTGGATCTTGTTTTTTCTTCCTGTGCGTTCTTGGGAATTTCCTGTGGTATATTTAGGCTCTGATCCCGTTCCTAGGGTATTGGCCCACAGATAGAACTCCGTATGTTGCACAGATTTGTGGAATTTAAGAGCTGTGACAAGAAAAGTGTCCAGCTCTGCAAGCACAGATTATTTTCAAAATGTGTACGTAAATCAGAAGGTGGGTGGGAAGAAGGAATAAATGCAGGCAATGAATGTGAGTCAGTCCTTGCTCAGAAGTTCTATGCTCTTGCCCTGCAAAGAAGAGCATTGGATTGAAATTAAAATAGTTGTGATCATCCTTGATGTTTTAGCAAGACATTCTCATTCTCCTGTCATTTATCACAATACTGCTGTGAAAAATTATTAATCAAACAAACAAAACAAAATTATGAGTAAAAAAACTGTAGTCTCTCTCAAACCTTAAGCGGTTGGATCTGTTCTTTAACTCTGATTTCTAAGACTGCATTTTCATAATAATTCACAACTCTAATAGCTGTAAAGCTTTGACTGAAAATGAAATGTAGAAGAATTTTTTTTAACCTTAACAGGTGTTTGTAAGGCAAACTTACAAATGCTCTTCCCATATCTGTTGTTTCATTAACACTTCAACTGGCATTGAAGAATGATAGATTGTACTTTGATCCCTATCCCTGTCTGCTATAAATAGTCATAAATTCATTGATTTTAATACAGCAAAGCTGGTTGACAACACTTTGAGACAGATGCCGTTGGTGCGAGATTATTAAATTTTGTCAAGACCTGAAGTGTTTAAATGTTTTCTTCATGTTAGTCAATATTCTAGATAATGACTTCTCTTTTAAAATGCTTATTCAGTTCCTTGGTAGCATACTGTTTTTTTCGGATTTTGATTATAATATGGACAAGAATAGTAGAAGAGACAAAAATAGCTCTTCAAATGGGATTATGATCTATATGGTAAGATCTACCTCTGGAGGGCTTTTTTGCTCCCTGACCGGTGTATTGCATCTTCTTGAGTTACAGCAGTTATTAAACTGGTTGACAAGGGAGACGCAGTAGTTGCCTTGAGAAGAAATTAGTCTATTGAAGGAGGACTTTCTGCAGCTCAGAGACTCCTCTACCAATAAGCATTTTAGTTCTGGATAGCCCTGGAAATTTATTGTGTTTTACCATTAATGCTCATAAATGCTGCAAGATTCATACACCCCGTTTTGCTTACTGGGTCTGTTCGTGTGGCCTCTGAGATGCATCAAGCTCTTGGCAGGTTACTGAGAAGCAGTGAACGCTCTCTTCACCCACTTCCCAGCTCATGTGTAAGCAGGGGTTTTGGTCTCTGGCAAAAATCTAATCTGAGAGAAATAATCCCTGAACTGTGATTATATTAAATTCAAATATGGAAGTTCCCATAGGCATAGCTTTACGCTATGTATGTAAATTATAGATTCTAGTGCAGTGTACTGTGAATTTCTAATCTAAGTACAAAAATTCTACATGTGCTTAAATAAGCAGAAATTAAGCTTTTAAACCCTTTTTGAAATGCAATAATTTTGTTCATATCGTCGATACACAAGGCATGTTTTCATAACACTTCTGCACTTATATAAACTACTACTGCTCCTATATTTCCAGTAAGTAGTGTGCTAACATCTCTTTTAAGGATGAGTAATCTTTACTGTATTTTTTAACTAGAAAATGGAAGATAATACTCATTTCCCCTTAGAAAAATAACTGTATAAAAATGCATCTTCCTACTCCATTTATTTGCCAGCTTTTGTATTCAGATTGCTTCACTGATTAAAAACTCATGGCATCCAGGTTTAATTCAAATTCAATTTTGTCACTGCAGTAAGTTTTTCAAGCATTTCAGCTTTCCATATATCCCAATTTCAATATATGAGAATAGAATAATATTTCAGACTCACTTTTCTGAATTGCTTTTAGGTGGAAAGAAGCTCTATTTTAATAATGGTATGGATGATTGAGCATTACTTTCATTTTGCTTCGTGAGCAATTTGTAATAAATACTAAGCAAATGTAGTACTGTTAATGGTGACATAAAATCAGCTTTTCTCTTTGAATCCTCTGGTACAACATTTCCTTTTGATAGTTAAAGGAAGAACAGTTTTTTTACTTTATCTGTTGCAAAAGTCTTATTCCTCTATGAAACAAGGATATCATGGTGGGTTTTGTTGTTGTGTTGTTTTTGCTTGCTTGTTTATTTTTAGTAAAGTAAAACTTTTTTCAGTGTTTCACTGCAGTAAGGAAACAACGCCTCAAAAAATAACATTGCTGTGCTTTCTTGTGTATAACTTTAAAATATCAACATTGAAAGCATACCAGTGGGCTTAGTGTGATTAATTTGAGTGGCTCAGTAAGTATACAAGGTTTTTTGAGAAAGTTTTTTGTCTTGAAAAACTGATTTAGAAACCTAGTATTTACCTCCACAGATTCAAGGAGTCAATGAGAACTTTCAGTGATAGTTAAGATCAGTCCATTCCATACGACATTCTGATGTATGCCCAAAAGCAGCCCATTTACTCATTGCTAGCAGTATTACGAGTGAAAGGAGTAGATGCTAAGAATGCTTCCCTGGCAGTATTCAGATCCATCAACTCCTTTCACTGCTAGAGAAAAATATGTGAAGAAGGCCCTGAAAGTACCATATTCTGTCAATAATGAGCACTGTAATATTGTATTCAGTCTTATTCTGTACGTCAGAAGAAGCTTTGCAAATGTAGACTCAGCAATTCTGTAGGACAGAAAGTAACAGGGAGGAAGGAAGGCAAAATGGAAGGCTGAAGCAGTCATGCTTCAGAGGGTAGAATTCAACTACCTGAGCAAGGGAGGATATGACAGGTGTTTAAACGTCTCTCTGTAGGCTCTTTCTTTTAGCTTTGATGTGAATTTCCCAGTTTAATTTACGTGGTATAGCTTTGAATATAGAGATGATACTGAAAAGCTATCATGGCAAGCTTTTCATATGGTGTCAGTTTGGGGTAAAGGAACAAAAAGTTCTATTAATATCTTTCTAGCATTAATCTCTGCAAGATGTCATGAAGAACAGAATTAGAGCAATATGTGGTCTTTGCCATCTTTGACTGTTCTGACTCAAAGACACTTCTGATCACTTTAAAGGAAAATTCAACATCTAAAAAGCACATGAACCAGTAGAATTTCCACAACAATCCAGTTCCTCATTTACATCCCAACAGGGTCAATTTTCAATACATTTCACATAAGAATGAATACACTGTTCTCACGATTGTTTGTGAGTGTACTTCCCCATATCCCATGCTGTAAACATACCCCACAGTGTTAGATCCATGCTGTGACCAACAATATATATGCCCAGTGGGCTAGGCTAGTAACATCTACGATATGTTTATATTTTTTTTCTTTGCATTTCTGCAAAGCTTCTCCTTCAACTGCATTAGTCTGGCAGTATATGTTGCTATAGTTTGGGGGATTGTAAAGCTGTCTCATAAAGCCATGTGGGAATGGAGCCCTCGGCTTCAGAACTGAAAGATCAAAATCTATACTGCAAGGCCTTTATTTTGCAAATACTTACAGGGTAAGCAGCAAAACGGTGCTCAAAACAGGAAAGCTACTCATCAACATAAGCATATGTAGAGGCTTTACATAATATAGTGACTTGTGTCTCATTTAAGGTGATAATTGTAGTTCTTTCACTGTGTGGCATTTCACATTATAGTACATCTCAGCTTTTTTAGCTCTGTTGGTTATCAAAGGAATCTGAAGTAAAATTCAACCTAAAATTTCTTTAAAAATCCTGAAAATAACAGCTTGACTCCTCAGAAAGGAAGAATTTTATTTCATGAAAAGAAGAAAAAATAGGTTATTTGAAAAATCTTTAGAAGAAGGCAAAAGAGAGATGTCAGATCCCTTCCAGCCCATTTTTTATATGAATCTGTATTTTTATTATGGAATTTGGGTTGTTGATCATTTAGTAATGAAATATATCCAGTAACTTTAGAAAAGCCAACTTTTGTGTAATTTTGTTTTAAACTGACAAATTACAGGGATATTCACTGTAGATTGCAAAGACTAGTTTGAGTACATTTCTCTTTCAGGTTCTGAAAACAGGCACAACATAATGTGTCTGTTAAAAACAAATTTCACAAGTAATTTTATTATAAGAAAAAGAATTGAATATGTAGATGAATAAACATATATTCATAGATGCATTTATACATAAATTTATCTGATCATTGTAGATATAAAATTATTAATATTTATGATATTGCATTGAATAGTAGACAAAGAGTGGAAATAAATTGGGGGAGTGTTTTTATTTTTTACTGAAGTCGTCACTATTCTTTCTTTCAGCATATTCTGAGTGAAAGGCATCAATTTTTAGCAATATATTTGAATGAATCAAATCAATTTCTTGCAATGTATTTAAAATACAAATTTCAAATCTTTCAAAATAGACGAAAAAATTTTATCAACCTGTCACTTTTCAAAAGTTCTACGGAACTGGAGTATCATTATTTCATTGTAAACCAACACAAATTTTGAAAATATCAAAGACAGCAGCCAAAAATATTTGGTCTCATCTTAAATACTCTCTATTCCTGGATTGTCATTAGATACTTGTCATGAAGCAAGGTATAATCACTTCTAAGGAATTAAAATGAGTTAGTATCATAAAAAATTATTTCTTTGTAGTTATAGTATTAGATATAGTTTGTCCTACTCATGTGTCCTAGTAGGCTAAGAACACGACTCTTAATTGCAATACAGAATCAAGTTAGCCTTTGTTAGAGAGTTTATAAACCCAAAGGTATCTTAAATGGCTGTAAGGATCTTATAAAGGGGTCATAAATCATTCCAGTATGAAGCTAACTGGAACTGGAATTCTAGTCATAAACTAGGAATTTAAATTTTTGGGGAAAATGGCTGATGATTTTGTGAAAGAACAATTAATAATTGTCCAATCTGCAAATACTCTGGAAGTATTTTATATACCTACAGTTAAATGTGGAACTCTGTGCTATAAAAAAAAAAAAAAAAAGTGAAAGTAACTTCTTGAAAATAAACCAGAATGTGTGATGGGTAGTTTTCAGTTACAGAAATATAGCATTAAGTTCATCTCCAGAATAGGAAGGATAATGAAATTGCCCCATTCACTGGAAGTAAAAATACGTATATATTATCGTATATATCTTGCCTACACCTCAGGAGTTCACTGGGATGAGGATATCATAATTCCTATAAAATAATAGAATTCATGCAGTAATTTGTGAAGAATGAGTAGAATAGGAAGGGCTCTGTACTAGTAGAAGGGAAGGTCTCTGTACTAAATCAATACATGCAAGAGTAAAATTTAAGTCAAAACTTTTGATGGTTAATAGCAGAGTGTCATGGTTTTATGATTTTTGTTGTATTGTTGATATTCCACATCATAACATCATGTGGTGTATTGGGAGTTAGAGAGTTAATGCTACAGCTCTGTGGATCGTCGATAGTTATGGATATGCCTGTCTCAGAAAAGAGGGAGAACTACATTCCCCAGAGGACTTTGCGATGCTTTGTATTTTAACAAATTTTATTTGTTGTAATGTAATTTTAACAAAGCGAGTCTTTTATGTTGTACCAGGGAGGCTTTTTGTTCTTAAGAGCAGTCTTCTAATTAATCAAACACCAATATAGCTTTCTATGTAAAGTCAAAAAAATTCAGTAGTCAAATATGTGATTCATGCTTGTAGTCTTTTGAATGTGAAATCCATCGTCATGATTTTTAAAATCCTAAAATTTATTTATATTTCATGAAACTAAATCTTTAAATCTGACGTTCTTGGCTCTTGAAACATAATTACTGTTTATGTTTATTATTATTCATTTATATTCTTTTTGCCTGCTCTGTTTAGTGTACCACTTTTCATAAATGTTTGTTTTCCTGTAGTGTTTAATAATTGTTTAAAAATATACAGAATATTTAGTAAGTAACATGTATTTGAAATAAGTGAAGATTACATGCTGTAATCCTGCTCAAAAGCCTTCTTGTGTTTGCTTTGAGATATTATAGGCAAAGCATTACTTTTGTCTGTTTTGCTTGATGTCAATGAAGATTTTGAATATAAAGGGAATTAGTTTGCTGCTTATCTTCTATATCCCGGTTTCTAGTGTTTGTAGCTGTTATCAGGCTTTCAATCACAAAAAGAAATGCTGAAGCTGTTGCTTAGCAAACTCCTTACTTTATCAACAGGAAGGACATTTCAGAGCATATAATTCAAATTATGAAACTTGAACCTGTGGTCTTTGTGATCTGATTGGTTTAGTTCCTGAATATATCTCGTTAATACCTGGTGCATGTGAAAAATTGTCTGTCGAAACATGGGAAGCTGCACACCTGTGGTTATTTTCATTGCTACATCCCATAAAGCCAGGCTCTGGGTTTAACAGACATACAGATCAATAAGAATGTGCTAAGCATCAATGAGTTTCTAGTCAAGATACTAAGAAAATAGATGTATTTATTTATTCAAGGATTTTTTTTCTCCTAGAGTCATCGCTGCTGGCTTTATTCCTGTATTAAATTTGTTCTCTTGAATAGTCTCCAGCGAGTACCATATTTAATAAAAATGTTAACAGTGGTGACTAACATGCTACAGTTAATAATGTAGTGGCAAAGTTTGAATATTTGCTAATCTGTTTCCTATTGGTTATCCTGAAAATGGTGACTGTGTGCCCTATTGGCAGCTTCAAGGGCTGTAGTGAATAGGTGAGGCGTTATCTTTCCAGGAAATGCCAGCTTGAAGTCTGGAAGCAGATGAGGTTTTCCCCAACACAGTTTGGATCCATCTTCTAACTTAACAGGACCTGTAAGTAGCAGAGAGATGGTGATATATCTAGAAAGCTCGAAGAAAATTCTGACTACACTGCCACCTAGTAAGCAGGAAAGTTTCACTTCTGCAATGGTGGTCTCAGAATGGTGACCTTTTAGAGCAAGAGAAAGTGTTAAAAGTTTCTGATTAGAAAATTGAATCAGCCATCTTCATAGGCTTTCATATACTGTTATGTGTACTGAAACATTATGATATGAAGCAACTGTTTTATTTACTATTTGGTATTTAGAATGCTTTTCAGGGAAGAGATTATTTAAATCTCACTGTCATGTGCATCTTAAATGGAAAATACATAAATCTGTATCTAATTTGACCTTTGATGTTAGGTCCAGAGCAGGGATCAAGCCTTAATTGGTGTGTAATTGTTTCATTACTGAGATTGATTTTCACTCACTTTTCACTCAAGCATGGCTCCATGAATGCAGTTTTTCAAGGGCTAAGAAATTTTTCTCCAGCCCCTGCTACTCTTTCATTTACTTTTACAGTGATATAGGTTATTTCAAACTTTCATTACTTAGTTCCTTGGAGAGAAGAGGAGGGGAAGGAAAAGAAGAAAAGGGAAGGAGTGTTCAGTTATTAATTTTTTCACTTGCTCTCAGTCCTACTGTCTCCCTTCACTCTTCCCTGATCTGAGAGAGAACCATCTGTTCCTCTCACCTTCCAGTTTTTTCAAGCATTTGGTCCAGCTTTTATAAAGCAGTAATTTTCTTCTCAATACACTGGTTTCTCCTCTGAAACTTGCATAGCTAAGGATGCTCAGCTAACACCCAAATTTCTCTGTTGCTCCAGACCGTTCTTTGTGTGTGTTATTGCAAACTCTGTAGCGTATAGCAAGTATATTTTGTTAAGATGACTCCAGGTTATGTTCAACTGCTTTTTTGATCACAACATCTAGAAAGCAGAAAATTGCTTTTATATTTACTATTAGAGCACGTGGAAGAAAAAGAGATTTAAATCCAAGGCAGCTGTTCTAGCACCATTAGTATGTAGTAGCAACAACAGAGAGATCAGATTTATGGAACTAAAAAGACCTTTGCATTCCAATCACATGAGAGGCAGATGGGCTGTTTGGGTTAGCTGAACTAAATCCCGTGGGAGCAAGGGAAGCTGAGCTGTGTTGTAGATGTGCTGATGTCTTTTAGGGGAGGTAATCAGGCATCTGCAATCACAGAGGATCCCCTGTCTCTAAGGCCAGTGCAGTTCTAACAGGAAAAGAGGAGAATGGCATATTTATGTTTATGGAGAGGGTGCACGGACCTGCTACAGTAAAAAGCTTGTTTTCTGTGGCTGCCTGCAAGAGCTTCATCAAGAGGAAGTTGATCTGTGAGAGATACTACTCACATGAGGTCCATCATTTCCTCCTGAATTGCTCAGCAAGAACGAGACCAGTTTAGCATTAACTTCCTTGATCAAACCTGGCAATATGAACATGAAGGTTTAGCTCTTTGTACATTTATATTTAAGTATAAAAAAACAAACCAAAATGAACGTCCAGTTAGCTTGTGATACCTCGTTATATCTACCTACTCTGTGTGAGATTTTTTGTCCTGGGTATTTAGTACATGCAAAAAACCACAAGCCAATATTTAAACCTCAGCCCTGACAAACATTCAGTGAGGTTATTTTTTGTCATTAGGGACGCGATGTGAATTTGGCTAGATAAATTATTTGCAAGCTCCACATTTTAAGAAAGCAGTTATTTTGAGCTGTATAAAGTGATACTCTGAAGTATCTCATAGAATGGAACATTATGCCAATCAGCAATGTGTGCTGCCAGGAGTGTAGATTATGCGTGTAGATAGCAGACTGATTGATTGACTGACTGACCACCCAACCAATCAACTTTACTTGCCTCAGATTCAAGGAAGAAAAATTACTGGCAAGTTAAAAACTCCTGGGTAACAAGGTTTAAAATAAAAAGAGTGGTACAACTTCTAACAAGAGCATTGTGAATGGAGACATTGTCATTCTGAATGGAGTTCTGCTTGACTCAAATCGAATAACAATGCTGTTTTTCTTCGTTAAGTCCATTAAAATCTGTAAGGCTATGGGACCTGGATAGACATAAAGGTTTTAAAAAGCAATGAGGAGAGACTAATGCTCATTGCTGTGTACTTACTTGAAGAGCCCAATTAAGTAAAAGTTTGTGCTAATTTGAGCTCTCCAAAAAATCGGAGCAGAACAACTTCGTCTTTGCTATTGCATTAGTTCAGAAAAAAAAAAAAAAACACTCTTTTTTTCCTCAGTATCATCATATAAATATTAATTCTGTGTAGAGAGCAAAATGATTTTTACTATTGTAGCTGGAGATAAATGCTATTTGTACGTATCATCAAAAGATAAAAATTCACCAAGATTCATTCTCTGTGCCTCACTGTGCAGTTTCAATGGAATGTCTCTGGGAATATTGCAGTTTTCCATTGTTTTTTGGAAGTACTAATATTAACGTGAAATGTGGTAAGAATTATTTAAGAACATAATTGCATGCTCTCTATCTGGCATTTGAATTTTGCATCTTCAGAATTAATCTTTTCACAGTGCTTTATTTAGTTTCTGTTAATACCCTATAATTTAATAATTGTAGTGGGAGGCTGAGAAGAATATGGAACAAAGAAAAATTTGCATATTTCTCTGATACTTTTGGTTTTAATAGACTCTGACCTTTTTTTTTTTTTTTAAGCCTGTTCTTAAATAGCAGTTTTTCTAAGGCTGGAGTGAACATCACAGATCATGGAGGGACTGGACAGGGAGACTGTTCATTCTTTATCCCATTCATTTGTCATATGACTAAAGGAAGTTTGAATCAGTCAGTGAAGCTTTGCAAGGCAGTGCTAAGCAATGTAATTCTTGATTCAGTCTTGCTTTCACTGCAGAAATCAACCTGAGAAAAAGGAAATTTTAACACAGTCTAACCATGAAAGCAGAAAAAGATTGCTTTTTCTGTTGCCCTATGACTACAGTGAAAGCGCATCTGAAAAAAGATTTTGTCTGTGACTTCATGTTTGAGTTTTTGCCTATTAAAACATATTACTACAGGCCTCTGTTTTTTGCACTTGTAACCTAAGTAAAAAAATGGCATACTAGAAAGAAATCTTCTGGAAAGATTGGCTAATGGCTATGTAAACAGCAAATGCTTGCTGCATATGGGCATTAGGAGGTTTTATTGCAAAGATTCAGTGACTACTGTGAACAGAGTAGAGCTCTGAAATATGGCAGCAAGACAGCTCTTTTGGATGAGGCCTGGAAGTGGTTTGGTAAGGTCTTTGGGACTAGAAGCTTTGGGACTGTTGACTCAGGACTGAAGCAGAGAAAGAGCTGCAACAGCTAAGAGACGTGGCTGCGCTGCTTCAGTCTTCTGCAGGCACTTGGTGTGATGTGAATGAAGGGAACCACAGATTTGCCTTGTTCTGTTGCCTGCAACAGAAAAAAAAAAAGTCTAATTGAAAAATTATTGAAAAATAGGTGTTGACGAAATGGAAAAAAAATACAAAGCAATTTATTTGAGTGGTATGCATTATCTCTAACATTCTTGATTTAGCGCCTTTATTTCAGCATTTTTATTTCATCACCTGGCTCCTCATCCACTTTCTCTGAAGGAAAATGTTAGTTTTTGAGAATGTCATAAGCTTTGTTGAATGGTTGGGGTTGAATTAAAGATTGAATAAGGATTATTTGCAGGAAAGAGGTATTAAGAAATTTCCAGATATTTGGGTATGTTTGCGTGTTGTGTTTGATAAGGATGTGATCTAAAATTCTGTTGTGTAATGATGACAGTTTCTCAAACTTCAAGGAATGCTTGCTTCAACTGCTGCAGTAGAAAAAAATTGTTCTGCAGCAAAAATACTTGGACAGATTGCAGAAGTCTGTTAAATATTAATTCAATTAAGGCTGAATATTCAACTAAGATTAATAGCAATGATATATAAAAATACTTTCATGAATTCATTTAAAAAGAGATGTAATGAAATCTATCACAACTTATAACTGATTTTAGATAATAAGCTTATAACAATTTGTGTATTTGAGGATAATGTAAGTACAAAAATGAAAAGATTATATATATACTTATGTGTACATGTGTATGCATACATATATGTACATATATGTATGTAATATATACATATATATAATGTAATGTATATATTAAAATGACCGGGGAATTGGGAAGTAAAGCAGAAAACAAACTGGTCTTGGGCAGCCAGCCTACATTTTGTGCTTGTCCATATTCCTGGACTTCTGGATTCCTATCTGTGTGGACAAACTTGTTCACACCTCCATTCCCTGTAATGGGGATTTTCATGGCACAGAATAATGGCTGGGCATGTGTTGATACAGATTGATGCTTTATCTGGACAAGCTGGGGAGCTGGGTCCTGGAGCATGGTGTAGCGTGATAAATTAGTAAGGTGGTACAGAAGCAGTGGCTGTGCTCTTACCGAATGTGATAGGAGATGGTAAAGAAATTAGAATATTAGAACAGAATTATGATGTCCTCTGTTTGCTGAACTTTTTTTTTTTTTTAAGGGAAATAAACCTTCTAAATTTATTTTTTTTCTTATTCAGTATTTCTCTCTATTCTTTATCGTGTGGCCCATCAGCCATGCGGATATTTTGCAGAAGGAATAAGGACAGATATATGAGTAGGAAGAGACAAAGAACTCAGTATAATTAATTTTTCCTTTCATACATTTCTTTTCTAGTGGTGTATTTTCCTTCAAGAACATTCACAGGGTGAAAACAACACAGGGGCAGCTGAAAATATGTAGCATTGTATTGCATGATTTTTCTCCTCATTAATGCAAGACAGATAGCATTTGAATGTAAAATATCCCTTAATATCACTACAGAAAAATAGAAATACAAGACGAGCCATGCTGTGTCTATTTTGGTGAACTTAGAATGGGTTTCACTGCACTACAAGGAACTGTGACCCAAGTGTTCACAGGTATCCAGTTTTCTTACCCTGTGTGACAGAGGGTTCAATAGGAAGGTCTGTGGGATGTCTACTCTGCTCTTTCTAGCTGGATAGGTATGCAGTAGGTACCAGATGGACACTGCTTCTAATCTCTGCTTGGAGAGTTCTGCAACTGTAAACTCAGTGTACGTGTCCAGTTGGGATCAAAGTTTGATGGTTGGTGAGAATATGGATGCTCATCTGTAAGAGCATCTACAGGTGGAAACCTTGTTTACTACACAGGCGTTTGCCCTGCCCATGCAATTTAAGACATCAGCAAGTGCATAGCGCTCTGCTGAGGGGCTGCCATGGTCTGCATTAAGAGACAGTATCAAAGCCATTAGTGGGTTCACACCCGGTCCTATCTCTGTTGCAGTTTGTGTTGACGTGCTGCTGTTCTGACAGGCATCAGGTCCCCACTGACAAGCTGCTATGAACCTGATCCTGTGGTTTTAAACGTTGAGGAAAGGCATCGTTTACATTTGGTGGTCTTCTCAAAAATATCTGCTCTATTTAATGCTGGATTGTTTTTTTCAAATGAAGATTTGGGTACCTATTCAGTCTAAACTCAGATGCTTTATTAAAAGATTGGCACAGGAATTTTTTCTTGTTCTTCCTCTTCTTTTTTCTGGGAAGATCAATTGCTATGAACAAAATTAATCAACATTTTAAAACTCCAGACACACATATGTAAAGACAAATCACTTTCTGGCTCACTTCTGTTATTACAGTTATGTGATGGAAAGGAGAATGCACCCAAATGTCCTTGCAAATGAACCCACTATCCACCTAGCAAGAAAGATTCCAGGCTTAGATTCACTGTATTGAGTCTATGTATGAGAAAGCTTACTGTAAGACCAAAATTGAATTATCTCTATGTTCAGAGGATAGTTACCCCTAAATTCATCTCTGCAATGTCTAATTTCATTTTCAGATTTTTGCGTAGTTTATCTTACCTAATGAAGAATGTTGCCACAGCAGATTACGCTTCTCAGAGAGGAAATCATCTTTACTGGCTTTAAAATGGCTTTCTTCAAATTCAAAACAGTGCTGGGCAGAATGACATGAGTAGAATAACAAACCAGGCTTTTAGCTTCAAACCCAAATTAGAAAGCGTTATGCTAGTGTTAGTGCATCAGGATTGCATTGTCAGAGACGGTCAAAATGCTAACGGCATGAGAAAGATTTTAATTTGTGAATATTTAATTCCTAATGAAAGAAAGGCAGAATAAGTAAGGAAGTCCTTCTTTTTCATCATTTTAGGCTGCAAGTTGTCAGTACGTCCAAACACATAACTATATGGTTTATTTTTAATGTACAAGCTAATTTGTATTACATCACAATTTCAGTGGCTTTGTTTCAGGCTGCTACTTTAGTGTCAGGATAACCAGATTGGCAATACCACCTTTCCATTACCTGGGTTTCCCAAATGTATCTGACATGCCAATTGGAACTCATGTAAAAACCACAAAGGTAGAGGTTTCTTCTAAGTGGTGGCCATCCTCAGCACATAAAGCCTGGAAGCTGATAGAGTCCAGTAGTTGTACCTGTGGGAGCCAAAATGCTCTTCAGCTTTTGCTGTCACTTCTCCCAGTTGGAGAAGCTGTGGTGAGGCCTGCTCCAAATGCCCTTCTGCTTTTCTGTGCAGCCCTCACTCTGATGTTCCCACCTTGGAGCGGTCCCCTTTGTAACTCAGGATCTCCTAGATGCCTTGAAGTCTCAGCTCTTCAGCAATCTCACATTTTGGAAATTTGCATTGGGTAAATCTCTTCTTAGAAAAGGAACATTGAATTCAGAAACACATACTCAGAGCTCACTCAGCATTCCCAAATGAGGTCAACTATCTTTGACACACTAACTAGATGATTTAGAGGCAACAGAACAATTAATTTTATGCTGGAAACCATAGAGATGGATGATCTCTGGAGAAGAATCTGAGGAGTTTTACTTCAGTGTGGTTTTGAGGAATGGCTTGTACATGGAGAATATGAACTTGTACTTTCTGCATTGCATATATATTATAGTACAGGGAATGTATTCCAATAGTAGTATATATATGTAATCATGCATATACATATACAGCATTTTACAGTAGAAAATATGAGCAACGGCACTTTCAGGACCCATAAGGAAACCAAAGATTATGTCTTCCCATCCTTCTACCAATGTTTATTAGTCCCAGAGCAATAAGACCACCCTTTATTGGCAAGTGAAGCTATCTCACTTGGTATCTGAGAAGCTTAAATACTAACCAATCTGTTGCATTTTCTTCTCTCCTTAATACGCAGAGGATTACCCTTGTGAAGGACTACATAAATAGAAAACATGATGGCTGTAGCTGCACTAAGCTTGTCTTCTTTTCCTGGCAAGAGTTTTAAGCATTACTGTCGCATCCATGTTATGTGTGAATTCCCTTGTGTAAATCCCATTAAGGTTAATAGAATTTTATTTTTACTGCTTAATAAATTTCAAAGGGGATTAACTTTTGAGTAATATTTAACCAACCGTAATGCACAGAACACAATCCCATACCACCGTGATTATATGATAACTGAGACAGAGAAACTCTAACAGGGACATTGATGAGGCAGTTTCTTATTTTATATGGAGAGAAAAGTTTGTACTTTGGCTGTATTTCAATAATGTTTGTGTCTTTTACTGTTTGTTTCTTTTGTCACTTCTACTCCTTTTGAAATGACATTTTCAAGCTTTTGTCTTCCTAGGTTTGAAATAACAAATGAATTGAGACACCAGCAGTTCTATGCTGTTGTATCGTAATGCAGTCTTGTTGTAAAGGAAGTACTGGACCCATTCAGGGAACTAAGACTTTAAGAGAGCTGCCATGCAACCGCATGTGTTGTAAGAAGATCTCATGATGTTACATCACACATTACACTGTGTGTGCACTGTACGTACCAGTGATTATGCACTGTATGAGCCCCACTTTTCCTCCTATTCGCCAATGTAAAATCTCATGCTTCGTGAATTTGAAATGGGCTTATAGTATTAAGTATAGATTTCCTTTAAAATTAGTATGTTTGTCCCTCAGGATCTTTCAGAGACTCAGTTACCTCCAGTTTCCTTTCTCTAAATGCACAAATCCACATTGGATTTTCCAGTTTTAAAAGATGTGCTTAGATAGGCAAGCCTGTTTTTTTGGAGACAGGCACACTCTTGAACATTTTGTTATTGGTGCTGCTCTGAGGGCAAAGAGAGGCTGCTTAACCTTGGGCCAGCAGCCCTTCCTCTGACCTTTTAAAGAGGAACGCCACTCCTGGCAAGTGAGAGCCAGCCCACTCTTCCCAGCCCTCCTACAAATCTGCAAGCATAGCCACCAAATGTAAAAAAAAAAAACAAAACAAAACAAAAAAAAACCCCACAAACTTTCCAAGTTTCCTAATGTTCACTGCTCTCTGTTTTTCTGCTGGAGTTCTTTGCTTTTTAACAGTGCTGACATCCCCTGTACATCCTGCTTTTTATATGAGTTGGGAAGTCTGCCTGTGTTAAGTGTAAGTTGCAAACCAGGGTGTGAAGCAGCTGAATATCTGATTAAAAGTTACACTGAGGAGATTTACCCGAAATGTCATTACAGGTCCCCATGTTTCTTATCTCCTAGAGAATTCCTTATCCAATAACAATATGATTTTTCCTTTACATGCTAGCCCTGTAACTCTGCACATGATCTGAAAGCCAAGCTGTCATCTTTGCTTTTAATCATCTTTCTTCAACAGAAATCTACTTTACAAGATTGCTGTTAACTTCAGCCTGAACAAAACTGTTTTTACAGCTCTATTACTTCTGCAAAAAGCTGAAGTGAAAATAGAAAGATGTAAAAAAAGAAGAAAAACAAGATTATTATTTTTGTCATCAAAAAAGTTATAATCTTAAGTCCTTAGAAAGACATAAGTGGTTGAAAAAGAAAATGCCATGTGTTCACAGTCCTTTTTAATTGCTATAACTTCTAATAACTGCCAACAGTAAACTGATGCAGTAGCATCCATCTGAACAGACAAGGTGACTTCTGCATCTCTATTGGACGTGATATCTTAAAACTGAAAAGTGACTTAGGTGTAGTTCATTCAAACTAAAACTAGTTATCTAAGGCCTACAGGAGAAGTGTCATGTGAGATTTCAGCCTATGGCCTCACTTTCATGGAAGGATGCAAACTGGCTCTCTTTCCATTATTTATCAGTGCTCTAGATCATGCTCGATTTTACTTTCAATTTCAGCAGGTTTTAGTGACTGGCTATGCAAAATCTGAATATCTATTTGGGATACTACCTAAGCGTGTTCTCTCTTCAGCTTCATTTGTAGTTTTCCATCTTACCTCTATGACTGAAGCTTGCAGTTCTCAGAGTTGTTGTCAACTAAATGACAAAGTCATGCAATTTGGTCTTTAGGCGTTTTTGTTCATGGAGAGTCAAACTGCCATATCTCTGAAGCTGACTGATGTAATGTGTATTTGCTGCTGAACTTTTAATAGTGAGAGAGACATGTTCTTGTTTCTTACAGCTTTTAGCAATCGTTAGATAACTTATGGCTGCAAAATTGTTGCATATTATTCTAACTTTCAAGATGAAAAAAAATAAATGAGGCAAACAACCAAGGTAAGCTGTTAAAGTTCACTAACACATCTGTGAAGCTTTTATGAAAAGCAATGAACAGTTGCAGAAATGAACAGATCAAAAACACTTCAGCTAATTGACTGATTTTAGGCTGGCCTACAGGAGCCAGTGTCTCAGCACAAGTCATTAAGATGTTGTAAAGTGGCTTCTTCTGCTTCACAATATACTTGTAAGGGAAGTTAACTTTTGGGTAGCATGGGATAACTGTGGAGACCTTGCTTACGGCAGATTTTTACTTCTCTGCTTTACAGTTATTTTGAAGTGCCTTGAGGAGTAATTATGAGGATACTTTCTATGGTCAGGTTTTGTTGTAAACAAATTTAGCACTCTGGGTTTTGCTTGTTTGTTTTATGGAATACTCATAGCTTTGTTTCCTGTTCTTCCACCACGAAGTCTCACTTCTGGTGTTATCTCAGTGCTGAGGCTTAAAGAAACCATATGCACTCTGTCCAACAAGGAAATTTTAGGTGAGACAGTGTTCTTCACATGCAGAAGTTCAAGAGACCAAGTGTAACATGTACAGATGAAGAAAAATTTTTACATCAGTTTGACCTTTTCTACTTGGACTGTTCTCTGAACCATCAAAGGTTCATTTATTATTTTGTTTGAGCAGAGAAGGTATAGCAAAGCTTAAATATGTGTATTATATAAATCTTTATTTAGTAATGGATTATTTTATATAATTAAGCTCTATGGATATGGCCTATTTTCCACAGATCCTGCCAAGAGAGTTTCCATTCTGGGGCTTCCTGCTTATTTCTTCCAGCTGCTTCTCTTTCTTATCCCTTCTGTTGTTATTCTCCTCCTGTCTCCTTGTTTTCACTACTGATGGAGGAGAGGCTTGGTTAGACTTTGAAATCATAATATGTTCTTGGCAACCGTTGCTTTCTATACTCTTTGTAATTATTCTCCAGCAATTCCAATTGCATTTTCAAGTTGAGATCTTGCATTGTTCAGTCTGAATGCTGAAGGTGCAAATCACCTTTTAGCAGGGTTCACAAGGGACATCCTGGATGTGGAGGCGTGGCATGAGTAACATGCTGGCCAAAACAGTGTTGGCTGTTTTGACTAGAGGAATGCAGGATAGAAACCTTTTTAACAGATCTTCCTTTCTCACCTAGTTTCTAGCCCACCCCACAAGGTGCACCTCTTGGTAATCACACCCTGCGAGCTCACTGTCAGCAAAAGTGTGATTTGTGGAACTGTCTTGGTGACATAACTTTTTACAGTACTGTGGTACTAGAAAATGCACATAAGTGGATTATGCTTGTCTGAATACATCTTTGCAACCATCTGTGTTATTAATAATAGGTAGTTCTAAAAGAAAAAAAAAATGTTCTATGTCTGTGGAAGTCATTTGCCTACCTGTTACTGAGATGGCATTTATCCTGGTCTTGTCAGAAGGGAATTAGTCTTTCTCCCTGCAAAAATAACAGTGGGCATGGAGGCAGCAAAGTGCCATTTTCTCACATGTGAAAGTATTTGCAGAACAAAGTCCTTTGTTTGTTTGTTTGTCTGTGTGTGTGTTTGTTTTCTCTACTTTTGGAACATATTAGAAAGCATCCTGCTCTTGTTATTTCTTTTGAATAGTCTATTTTCTGTAGAAAGTAATAGCCACATGGTAAACTCCTATTCATCAAAACTGTGCCAAATATGTGCCATTTTAAAGCTAAATATATGCTATTTCATTTTACTTTAAAGCAAGCCAAAACACATACCAAGAACACAGCTCTCAGGGTGCTGGTCCTATTTTCCAATGTGTATTTACAGTGTGAGGCACTTCTCTTCAACAAGCTGACTTGGTAAGGGGTTGTTTTACGCATACAGTACAGATAGCAGTATTTATCCTCTCCTTATGGTGAACTTCCCTTTTAATTGTAAAAACACATTTTTCTGTTCTTGGTATGTCCTGTTTTGCCTCATGCAATTGTACCTGACTCCCTAATGCTCCCTTTGTTATGGCATTTTAGGAGAGTGTCTCCAGGGTACATGAAGATGACCATAGAGTGTCGTGTTCTGAGGAATTAATAAGTCAGTACTTAAGAGTTTCTGAGTGAACTGTTATGTCCTTGTGTAGATATGATTGTCTGGTACATTTTTGGTCCCATTTTTCTTTCTTGCCAGGTATTTTTTCATTTTACTGTGTGCTGGTGATGTTTTTCTTCCTTGACCTGGTTAGGATGAGGAGCATAGATTGGATGGGGTACTGAGCAACCTGATCTAGTGCCTGATTTAGTGTTTGACAAGCCTTCTGTGGCAGGGGATTTGGGTCTAGATAATCACTGAGGTCCCCTCCAATGGTTCTATCATGTCTTAAACTAGCTCTCACAGTCCTCTTCTTCACAGCAAAACATGACCCATTTCAGGGCAGAAAAAGTAAAATACAAAGATTACTGGAGTTATAGGACAATGTGGTAATTATCTTCCTTTTCCAACATTGTGCTGTATAAGATCTTAAAAGTTGTTCATTACCTCTTTGTGAGGTTTGCATTATAAATATCTGATGCAACCTTTTTTTGTTCAAAAAATGTAAAATGTTACTGAGAAACCATATTAGCAAATTGTGAATCCAGTCTAAAAACTTGTGTATTGCAGCAAGGCCAAAATAAGGACATGATAACATGTTTGTCAGTTGACTAAGAAATGTCTTAGAAAGTATTGAGAGTAATCTAAAACAGTAGTTATTTCTCTTTAATCACATGGAAAACAGTTCTATGTTGCCTGCAAACTTACTGGCTGAGGTGTTTCAGTAACTGAAAAATGAAAGTAGCAATAATTACAGTAATATCACTTCTTTTTTGGACACTCCAACTGAATTTGTCTTGCAAATGCAGCCTGGATGTATGAACAGGCAGGGGGAAGTCAAGTCACTCCTGCTAACAATTTGTTTATTTAGAATATGAGTTTGATCTCCCTGAAGCGAGATGAAAATCTATCCTAAGTTTTTGGTGTTGGTGTTTGTTGTTTTGAAGTTGAAATATTGGCCTCGGTTATTGAACTTCTAAGGGTTTTTTGTTGTTTGTTTGCTTGTTTTTAATTGCAGTATTTTCTCATCGAAAGTCAAAAAAGCCTGATTTTCAAGTGTCAGCTGCATTAGTGGCTTCTTCAATGAGAGAGCAGAAAGAAACACACCTCTCTGATCAGAATTAATGGTACCTCTGCATGAAAAGCTGGTGATGTCTTAAGAAATCAAGCTCCAGAGTAGACACATTCTTTCATTGGGAAAGTATATCGCATCTGAGAGTAAGCAGGACACAGAACTCCTTCATGTTGAAAACATCCTCAACTAAAATGTAAAAATAAATGTGAAAATCCATCATGCTGCTTAATTTTTGACCAAACAGTTTGCACTCGATAGGGTGATTCAGTGTGCAGTGTACACAATGAATTCAAAGATTAAAACATCATGACTTAGACAAATGAAAAGAAAAATGTAAAATTGTACCAACTGATAGTCTTCACAGAGCAATGTATAAGCTAGCATCGTTGCTTTTTTATCGGCAATTTGTCTTTCAAATTTATAAGGGACAGGCCTTTATACTATCCATCTTTCAGTAAATGAAGAGGCAGCTTGTTCGCTGAAAAGTCAGTAAGTATTTCAGAATTTGGGGCCTCAAAAAAAACCAATTGCTCCTCTGATTTTTCTTAGTGGGTGCAGTAAGAAATCTGTTCTCGACACTGGCATAGATCTGTTGTATAATGTGGAGAGAAAAATCAAGGAGGAAAGGCTGTTTCTTTTGCCCTGTAAGCACGGCCAACAACTGATGCAAAAAACTCATTATTATTTTCACACAGGTTTTTTTTTCCATTGCTTCACAGGCACACCTGCAGCTGGTTCAGAGTGCAGCTCACCTTGAGGTGAGAGGCAATAGGAACCCTCAAAAATAGATGTGCCGCTCTGGGAGAAGTGTTTTCTTGCTGCAAGTTGACTCCATTTAGGAGTTTCTAGCTGTCTACCACCAACTCTTTCTGCCCCTTCAGCCCAGACAGGGTGCTGAAACATCTGGCAGAAGGAGAGTAATCAATTATCATTTCTGAGATAGAAACGACCAACTAGGTAGTCAGGTAACCATTCTCCTGTAACCCTTCACAGAGTCAGAAGGCATAAGCGTGTTGCTTATGCACAACTCCTGCTACAGCTTTGAGGGAAGGAGGCTTGGGGGCAGTGAAAAATTTGGATAAGAGGAAGTACAGCGTTTGCTGATACTGCTGCATGGATTCTGCCTGCTTTTTCTCAGTGGAAGTAGTAGGCTAACTGGAAGGATTCCTCTTCTCTGCCTTTATATGTCTCAAACATAAGTGTAAAAGATAATATTCTGAGTAGATGCTGCTGCAGGATGTGCACTGTCTCCGTCCAACTTCTAGAAGGAAGGTACATTTGACTGCTTTTGGCTTTGAATTTTTTTTTTCTTTTCTATTGTTTTCTATTATTCCTACTTTTATTTTCTATTATTAAGTAGATTTTTCTGTTATTATATTTCTATTGTATCCTCAATATTCTCATGCTTTGTTTTTGACTTTCTAGATAACTTTCCAAAAGTGAACATGAAAAGTAAAGTAACTGATATTAGCTGAGTGGTAATGTGCATCCTCTCCAAGCAGAGGGTACACATCCAAGATCCGTTACCACTGCTAAGCATATGGATGAGGGTTGCCAGTGGTTCCTCCATTCTTTCAATAGCCCTTTTGCATTTCCCCAAGCCAGCTGCATCCCACAGCAGCCCAGTCAGCTCTCTCTACTGTGTCAGTCTATATTCGTACCTCCTGTGATTGCATCAGCATTTGGTACTAGGATGACATCCAGGTTATGCTTGAACGCACTACTTTCCTGCTCCTTCTACCCTGGGGCTTTTAACCTAACAGTGTAACTGTTTATTCAGCTTCTCAAGAGAGCAGCAGCCCTATATTTCTGCATTGCCCTGTGGGGTTCATGCCACCTGGGTCCCCAACTCTTGCCCCACTGGTTGCTTAGCAGTGCAGTGACTCATACTATTAGCAAATATGGGAGAGTGTTTTCCTATTAAACTCATAGTTGTTTTGCTATTTCTTAATATTGACTTGCTTTACGTTTATTTTTAGGGGAATGAACTTGTTCCTATATGTCTGCAAAAGACAGTGTAAGGTCAGTGAAAAGAAGGCTTCACTTTACAATAGTGAGTTTCTATATATAAATTGGCACTTGATGCTCATCAAAGAACAAGAAATATTGGATATGCTCTAAATGTCCATTGTATTTTTGAGCCAACTACCTGATGGAAGTCATCACTTATATGTAAATGAACTGTCAATGACTTGCCTTCATTGGCAACCGCTGGACTGTGAAGGGTATGTCTTAATAAGAACCAAAGCTCTTCACAGACTTTGATTTACTGGAAATAAAATAGAAAAGTCCTCTGAGACTACAAAGGACACTTGTTTCAGATAAAATGTCTAGACAGTAGCAATATATTTGGGGCTTTTATTATAGCAAACCTGCAAATTAGAATAGAGTGCTGAGAAAGTTCCTATGACCCAGCTGAGTTCAAAAACACTGTTTCAGACTGGTACTTGAAACACACTCAAATTAAGTTCATGAGCAACCAAAAAGGGCAAGAAAGGATGTGCAAGGTCAAAATTCAGGTTTGCTAGAACTCCAGAACTGACCAAACTTTACATTCCCTCTGATAAAGAGGGATTTGCAATGTATCTGTGATGAGAATCAGTTGAAGAAAGCAAAAATCACAGATTGTGTTTCGCACCATTAGGTAGCATTCTGCTTTACAGTACAGCTCTGGTTAATGGCTTCCTTTCTTTGATTATTGAAAGTAGAACACCAGAGAAATATTAATTCTGGGAATTGTTGCATTTTAGAGAAGAAACAATCAAAATGAATCTGACTGCATATTTTGGACAAGATGTCTGTCTTTTAAGGATGTCAAGTCATACGGCATTTCGGACAGAGATGTGGAAATTTCTGAATATCCAGTGCTACTGAAAATTTAGTTTTAATTTTATTATCATCATAATTGGCAACATTTTACCATCCAGAGTTTTTGGAAGTTTACAGTTTACAAAACTGAAAAAACTGATGGGGCAGAACCCGTGACTTTTATCAGAACCTGTGTAACCTGGGCTCAGTCCAAGAGAGTTTATGTACATACAAAATGTAAATACAGGATGTGAGAGCTTGGGTATTTAAATTAGGGCTCTGGTCTGCTTGTGGAGCATTCACAATTCACTTCAATGAAGCATCAGTTTCCAGCTTTGGAGAGCTCTGCATCACCTTCAATATAATTTATCCCAGCTTTCCAGGAATCAAACAGTATTCCAGGTGCACGCTTCGTTTTCCAGCCGTACAGAGATTGCATGGAGGCACACGTGATACAGCCTACCATCATTTGTCCCCAGACGCCATCTTTTGTATTGGAAACATGTGAGCCACTACAATTGGAAATACGTAAGTCACTAATTTTCAGAGAATCACTGCATTTGTAGCTGAGTTTTCATGTACAAGGAACAGCAACTCTAGGAGGTGGTAACTGCCTGGGAACCTCTGTGTGACATTGCATCAGATATTTAAAAAGTCATTTTTGTTAGCTGTCAGTTTTTTCCACAGTTTGGGTTTATGATCCTGGGCGGTGTGTACCTCCTCTTTGACCCTCCTGGGTCTCAAGGTAGGGACTTGGATGATATTCTCACACTCATGTGCTAGTTCTTATCACTGGAAAAGCAAGGCTGTGTTGAGACAGAAGGCTGAATAGTTCCTGTTGACCTGAATTAATGAATCTATTATCCATTAACATCCAAACAAAAGACAAGAAATACTTCAAGAGGATCAGACTGAGTCTGCAAGCATTCTGAAATGTTGTCTCTGAGAGGTACAGAAGGCTCCTTCCAATTCAGCTGGCTGCTAACCCTGAAAGTTGAACAGTCTCAACTGGGGTCCATTTGAGTGCAGAGAAATCTAGATTCAGTTCTATGCTTGTGTACCAAGGTAGTCTATTAAATGACTGCAGGCTGTGTTTTTAGGTCAGTGAATTAATATTAGTCCTAAGGTCAAATGGTATACATTGCTAGTATGGTGACTACATTAGCTGTAGTTGTACCAAAAATAAAGTTTATTTGATAGTAACTTTGTTTCTACATAGTCCAAGAGATGAGTCATCAGATGATGTCCATAGAGATAAATTTTATTCATACTTTCAGAAGATTAGTATTCACTGTTTTTCTGAGTCTAAGAGTAACCATGATAGAAGATTAAATTAAATCCCATAAATGTATCTGGATAATCAGTGTCTTCTGAGGATTCCTGCTGATTCAATATTTGATAGCCACAGCATACCATGTTATCTTTTCAACAGTCATATGACAGGATATACTACTACAAATGCAAAATTAATAGACGTAAGTATTTAGGTATAACTTGATACAGTTTATATTAGATTGCTTATAGACTTTTTAGGATTTAGTACCCTCTCTATCCTGGCATGCCATCCTTAGAATGTTTCTCACTTCTCTCTTGTGAGAGAGTATAAAGCATGAGAAAACGATATTTGGTATTAGAAAACTGAGTCTAAAAAGCATGCAGAAACCAGATATTGAATATTAGCATTAACTGAGCAACGGGCAATATTCCTGCCTATATCCCTGTTTCTGAGCGTGATTAAAACGTTGCCTGCCATTGCAGAAATTGTCAAAAGAGCCGTTGTCCCCGATGCTTTGACATTATACCCACGAGCACTACGTTGTTGTAGTAGTTTCACTGCCTGAAGTATTATCTGGAACATCTATTTTGTGTTCAAGTAAGTGCTATATTTGGAATCTTTTTTATTCTGCCTGAAGTATACAGTACACTAGACCCTAATGTACCCTCTAAGTGTACAGAGGCGGCACTGAAGATGTCGGCTAAAAATAGTTATTACTCTAGAAGCAATAATTTGTTTGAAAGCTGTTGCTTGCATTCCCGAGCAGTAGTGAATGACTGGGGCACGCATTCCTTCTCTGCTGGAGATAAACCTCCTCAGCAGATCCTCTTCTGCAGTTGGCAAATTTGAAATTTGTACAAAAGCAGTAATAGCAAAAAGGCAGGAAAATTTCAGCATGCCATTACCTCCTGCAGGAGGACGGAGTACTATCTGTGAATTCCTCTCAGCGATAGTTACTTTTCATTGCTTTATTTTCTCCATTGGGAATAAGGTTTCAGTATTATCACTATTATTGGTAGGAGTAGCAGTGAAGAGGAAAAATAAAATTGTTTATTATTGGACCAATCAAGCCCAGCTAGATGAAGGCCAAATTGTTTCTTGCTTGTCTGAGTTTGATTTTTAGTCAGTCTGGATGTGTTTTTTGTTTAGCAGAGAACTTCAGTGAGGAGTATGTTGTTTTATGACTGAGGCCAATAGAAAGTCATTGGCATAATAAAACTGCAGATTTTACAATTTCAACGCAGCTGCTCTGTGACTTTTAAGCAACTGTGAAATCACATTGTTTAAACTGTGTTTATAAGGACTGCTGTCTGGATCCATCTTTTCTCTCTCTTCTATTTATCAATTTATTTACTGGGGGGGGGGGGGGGGGGGGGAAGAATTCACCAGAAATCCCTCAAATCAACAATTTATATTGCACCCCAGCCATCTTAGTGGGTGCTCATCAACCTCCATTTAGGAGAAACCACTTCATCACCCTATGTTACACTCACTTAGGAAAACAAAAAGGACGTCGCTATCATGAGTGGTATCATCAGTATCTTCTACAAGTTTGCTGACTTCACCTGTGAAAATCCATTTGTTTAATGACAAACACATGAGTTTGGATGACACATTGATTAAGTAAAATGTCCTGAGCAAAATGGCATTTAAATTGCTTATGCAGCTCTCTCATGACATCTTAAATTGCAGTAGTTGGTAATATTTGGACGCATTTTTATATGGTGTTATCCAAAGTACAGGCAACTCCTTTATAAGAAATACTGTTTGCTGATCATGGATCAAATTCTTTGCAGTGACGAGCTGGATTCTGGACATCCACTGCAGCCCACGGGTAATGCCTAATGCCTTCCTCCCACGAGCAAGCACCTGTGAATGTGAGTATTTACCTATGTGGTTTTCCTGATGTCACAACACTTCAGTAAATGCACTTGTTTATAAAATTGTGCCTTAGGTTAGGCTTTAGGTCTGAAATGAAAACTTCATATGAGAAAGCTGTATCTTTTTTTCCCCACCCTTACTCATTAATGCAATAGGTGTCTGTGTATGGCACCTCTTGATGGTGAGTCCTGAGGGTTCAGCCTGCCATGGTCAGACCACACTGTGTTGGACGCAAGTGCATGTGGGTAAAGTTGTGTATGTGGAATAAAAGGGGGCTAGTGATGTAGTGAGGAGCGGCATGAAGCCAGCAGGTTTTGTGTGCTTGGCACAAAGAGTATTGACAAAGAGCAGCTTACCTATAGTAGGTCCAGTGTCATGTTACAAGGTAGGAGCTAGTCCTTGCGGTGACTGACCCTTAAGACTGAGAAGACCGATAGGTCAAGAGTCCTGTAGAAAACTGGAAATCTAGTTCAGAGGATTCTGTGCATTTTGTTTGGCTTTTGAACTTTGCTGAGAGCCTCAAAAGAGGAGTCCAGCAGCTGCTGCCCTGAAAGAAAAATGAGATGAAGAGGAGTCTCTGGAGAGAAAGGAAAAATGTGACAGAGCATTTGAATTGGAAGCATCAAGGTTGTGATGTATTCTGAAAAGGGCATAGACTTCAGAAAAACCTACAAAGTAGACCACATACATCCTTATGGGTATTTTCTGGGATAAAAGAAGTAAGGATACCTTCAGGACGATGTACACAAAGCATATGATCAGCACGAAGGATGAAATTGGAAACTATGAGAGTTCAAATGGAAGGGATTGTATAACAATTGTTAAACTGTTTCTTATGACTTAAAAAAAAAAAAAAAAAAGTACAAAGGAATAAGAGTATCCTTTTATCTTTGGGAGATTAACTCTGTTTGTTGTGTCTGATTCCAGGGGTCAAATCTCTTTTATTTACAAAAGTTCTAATCAAGAGCAGCTTGTGGGTCTCAGTGGAGTTATTCTAACTCTAATTGTGAAGAGAAAAAGAAAAGTTTACCTTTGATATTTCTTTTTTTTTTTCTTTTTCCCCCCCCTGAATGTTACAGGCCATGGGTCATGAGACAAAAGTACAGTTCTATCTTCTTAGGCAGGCAAGTAGCTACACCGAAATAAAGGTGTTTCAGGACTGTCTTTCAGAGTTACCTACCCTAAAGTTGCCAAATCCAAAAGGTTTTTCCATGCTTGCCAGCCTCTTGCATGTATGGGACATCTACAGCACTTGGTGGCCCAAAGCTCATAAGACAGATAGAAAGGATATACATTCCCATGACATTATTGCTTTGAAACGCAGGCTATTTCCAGAGTGTGGATGCAAGAAAGCTTTTGGTGCTCTAGAACAGTCCTTGACTTTTATTAACAAGAATTCATTTCTGTGTCATTAATATGTCAGTCAGCATTGGTTGTTTATTCCTGTGCTTGGATTTGAGCTATGTCTCCTGCACATTAAGGAGGAAAAAGATAAACTTACCTTTTCCCTGTGCTCCTGCACAACAAAGGAGACATAATTTAGCCTTCAGTGCCTAAAATGAGGGGGTTAATGCAAAAAAATGCACTGCTGAGATAAAACCTCAACTCAAGTCTGATAGATTTTTAATATGCTTACACAAACAATGACTCAGAGGTTCAGTTTCTGTTTTCTTTTTGCACTGCACAAAGGAAACCGAAGTGCTATTAGTCTTTCTCAGTTGTTTCTTTGCCATCTCAAATTAAGATAAATTGCTTATTCTTGTCCCTTAAACAGTAATACTGCTCAGATATATAACTGGGATCTCCCTCTGACAGGTTTTAATTACAGAATGAGTCAAGCTGGCATTTACCTAGAAAGTTCACACATGCAAGTACTCTACGTCAGACTCCAACTTGCTGCATTAAAAAAAACAACAAAAAAAAACAGCAACAGCAAGATGAGTTTCACAAAGGCAGTAAAGGTAAAGAAGTTTTACTTATGTATGGTTCTAAGAACATGGCTATGGCTAACACTTAGCATGTTTCTGATCTGTGGGAGTGTATCGTTTCATAGCTGAAGAATGAACAAAGGATGAACTTGGTACTGAGCATCTACTGCTGAGGACAGGATTCATCTCCATTTGTTAACACATTCTTATGCACAGCACTACAAACACAAAAATAAAGATGCAATAAATCCTGCATTTCCATTCATGTCCCTCAAGGCTGCTACTTTGCTTATAACATAGGTACCAGGCAGCTTTAAGGGCAGCTCTGGAGCTGGGATCTAGAGAGAAGTGCGTTGGGGCTATCATGAACCTATAATATATATTTGGAAAGAGAGAAGAGGGAGCAGAGTAATGTATGAGCTTTCTGACCACAATGGAAGACCTGTGATTCTCTGACCTTCCTGCAGTTTCCAATGTCTTGTATGAACAATGCGATGCTTGACCTGCTAATTATTTGTAAGCCTAAGAGCTTTGACATTGTGGCATCAGTAACTGTAAGCAGTGATGGAGAGCTCTTCCAAAAAAAATTACAGGGGCGCTGTTAGAGTTCACACACTGCTGCCCTGGAATACAGCCAAATGAGTTTATCCCTTTGGTTCACATCAAACCTACTGGCTGCAAGTGTACCTCAGATAAAACACATTCAAATTGTTCTTGCAAAGGTAGCAACATCGTTTTTTACTTCTGAATTGATGCCATGGAATGTCAAAGATTCTTGCAATACTTTTGTATTGTGTAACTGACTTCACAGCATACAGAAAAGCAAATACCGAGTTCACAATACTTGAATAAATGATATTTGAGAAAAAGATACGAGCATGGTTGAGCTAGGATGGGGGCTGCACAGCAGGGATTGACTTCTAAATGATACAAGCACCTTTAGACTTGCCCACTAAAATGAGAATGGATTCATCATTCTTATCTTCCTGCTCAGCAGAAACAGAAAGAAATCATTAAGTAGAAAGCTGTGAGATTACAAGGTCATAAAGAGACAGAGCCCTAACCTTTCAGTAGAAGTGAGGATTTGGCAACATTTACAAGGTCTGCTCTGAAAGTTATGCCTCCCATTTTATTATGTTGGCCCATGATGTCAGAGACAGGTGTTGGTAGTATGGCTGTAGAGGCTGAACATTCCCACCAGCACTCCATTGCATTTTGTTGCCATGTAATAGGTGGCAGCAGAGGAACAGTCTGACAGGATGGTGTATGACATGGAAGTGTATGTATGAAACAAAGGTGTGTCACTGAATTCCTCTATGCAGAGAACATTGCAAACATTGACATTTATCAGTGCTTGCTGAACATTTATGGAGATCCAAACAGTGGATGTAAGCACAGTGAGGTGGTGGTGAGTGGTGCATTTCAGCAGTGGTGACAGCAGCAGTGGGTCTTCTCTGGTACAGATGTTTACAATCATGGCATCCAGGCTCTTGTTCATTGCTGGTGAAAATTCATAGCTTCTGGTGAGGACTATGCTGAAGAATAGTATTTTGTAGCTGAGAATTTGATCAGTCAAAGCAGTGTTACTGTGTTCTTTTATCTGTTGTAATGTCCATGGAAATAACTAGGAAGCATTACTTTTGGAATGACCTATATATACTTTGCTTTGGCTTGCAGAATATGACATGCATATTGTTTTCCACAAAACAAAGAGAAGATGATGTTTTATTACTGGGAATTGGTCTGCTTTTGCTTCTTTCTGTCTTCTCCATGTGCTTTATTCTCTTTCAAAAACCTGTTGGAAGAGCTGGGAGGGAGAACTGAAGGGATGTAACTAAAATATGCATTTCAGAAAACAAAGGTAAATGTATATTAAAAAGCAGGGGAATACTTGATAGCCTACAAATTTATAACTGAAAGAATTACTGTTTTGTTCACTCTAGATTGTTCTAATCCCAAGACAAAAATCATCCTGGATTCCAGGAACTAATAAATACATCTATCAGCAACCAAGGGATAAAAACACCCCAAACTGCCAGTAGTAAATGAAAGATAATAGCAAAAGGCCTCTGTGGAAAATAAACGTTTGTCAAATGTGAAGAGGTAAATTTATCAGAGTCCAAAATCTCTCTCTCTTCTTTTGAGAATTACCTATAAACAGTCACAGTACGTTATTTAACTATGGATTTCTATGCTCTGATTGTTTTGTGCAACAATCCTTTAAGGAAATTTCAATGAATCCATTAAAAAAATTAAAAAAACCAACCAACCAACCAAAAAAATCCCAACGACTTGGCTGAATTTTAATCCTTGAACTGAAACTGATCTCATCTCATTTTTGAGCAGAAGTGTCTGAGAAGTGGGTACAGTGCAGCTCTTTCATTGATATCACATCAGCCTCTGGAGCTGATCCAGGCGTGGTAGAGGTTTACATGCAAGCCTGACTCACTGAGGGTCTTCCATTCACATCTGATCTGCTTCCAGATCTGATGTCAATGGAGGCAGTGTATATCCTACGCTGCTGCTCTCCAGCTTGGCCTCCCTCCAGAAACTTAATGTTTTTCTTCAGTTGCATCTGTGCCTCTGAGGAAAAAGAGAATGACATCCGTATGTTTAAAATTAAAGCAGAGTCAACATTTTGAGTGAAAAAAACACACGTGTTTGTAGACCTACAGTAATACGGTGAAAGGGTAAATTTCTTGAAATAACAGTTTTGATCTCCAAGCTGCTGAGGCTATTGTGTTGGTTATATTTAGTTGAAAGAGATCAGCAGAAAGATGCATATAGACTGCTACGGTTTTCCTTTGGTAGCTAAATTTTGGTCCATATTCCTCAACATATATATTTTTTTAATTTTAGGTCACAGATGAGAATCTGGCAATAATTCAGTAAATTCATATTTAAAAAACAGTTAACTTGGTAAGCTAGTGAAGGTATCTAGAGATAGGAGACTGGGATTCTACCATCGCCCTTTTGTTGCACCTGACCATGGCTCTAATGTTTTCTGAGGAAAAGTTTGCATTATTGCAGTTGCATAATGCAACAAATGCAAACAAATTCCAAACAAAATGATTTGCTTCCATTCAGAGTGAGGCCAGACTGAAATTTTAAGGAAATCATTTATTGCAGAATCCTTCTAACTCCTGAACAAACGTCCTCTGGGTTTGTTCAGCCCAGTAAAGGGAAGGCTGAGGGGAGGTCCCATGGTAGGCTACAGCTCCTCACAAAGGGAGCGGAGGGGCAGTGCTGAGCTCTCCTTCCTGTTGACCCACAAATTTCTTAATGAGAGCAAGATGGAAACACTTGGTCCTTATCATATATCTTTATTTGTTAAAGATTAGTTCTGAAGCTCTACTGGTATAATAACAAGTAAAGTGAGCTAAAATCTTGGATCTCTATGAGATCAAGATAGTTTTGAATCCTGTTGGCAGAAATACTTCACAGACAGATCTGACTGCCACCTATTTTGATAGACATGGCCCTGGTGTTGACCACTTGTCAATTGACCTTTGTCATTTGATGAAAAACCTAAATACAATTACTCGAAGTGCTTATTAGTTTCCCAGAGTTAAGTGTGGGTGTGCTGGCTTCTGCACCTTGGAGCCTGAACAAAAGGGGTTTACAGGCTAAGAAAATGACAACCATATCTGCATTTGCCTTTTCTTCTTCATAGTGGGAAGGGAGAGAGGTATGGAGTTCTGAGCTGGAAAAGCATTACAAAATGGCAGCTGCCACCAGTGACTACACCACTACAAGACATCCCAGCCCCCCCAGCTTGGCTGCAGGCATTTTTGAGTGCACTGCACTGATATTTTTCATAGATTTTGAGAGCATTCTCTTACACCGCTGTGTAGAAAAGCCACACATGAGAAATCTTTTTCTTATTAAATCTAAACATAAAAAGAAAATTTCACAAATCTGTTGGTCTGGCTGTTTCCCAGTCATGTGTCATCTGACTTACATTACCACAATATTCCAGACATTAAATTAAAGACAGTAGGAACAAGTATAGTTGACATCTGTGCAACATTTAAAACTAAGGAACTTCCAGTGGTTTCTTTAATCCCAGCCAAATTACGGCTTTTACCACACTCTTCCTTCTATAATGCCAGCTTTTTTTTTTTTTTTCTTTCTATTGCAAATGCATTCACAAGATCACAACTGTGCAGCTGTGGCACGCCTGTTGCTGTGTGGGCTGGCCCTGCTCACAGTTGCACCGAGGAGAGGAGGGGATGCCATCCTGCCTCCCCTATTTTGGAAGGTCTAAGCAGGGATCACTGGAAACGTGCAGTGCCAGGAAGAGGCAAATCCTGGTGCACCAAGCGCAGTGGTCACATCTCCCTTTGCTCAATGTAGAGAAGAAGTCAGTCAGGATTAACTGTCCTCAGAACAAGGATGTCACTGGAATGTGGCAGCCAGGGAGACTGTGAAATCTCCATCCTTGGTGGGTTTCAAGACTCAGTGCTGTCCACAGTGACCTGAGCCATGCTGCCAACAAACCATCTACTGGCAGGGTTGAGAGAAGATCACCTCTGGGGTCTCCTTCAGCAAAAGTTTAAACATGCGCTCTTTTATTATGGAGAAAATACAGCAATAGCCATCACTGGCAGCAGAGCAATAGTTGATTAGTCCTAACTTTGACTTTTGATGATCTACCCGCAATGAGGTGGAGGACTTTTTGTTTTTCTTTGCTTCTCATGGTGAAAAACTTCAAAAGCATCTGGTTAACAGGCAAGTGGCTACCAAGCAGGCCTAATGGTGCCCACTGCTGTCCCAGGGCTCCACCCTACAGCCCACCCACACCGTGGCTGGCCCACATGGGAGCGATGCAGGATGCTTTGTGATGCCCTGCATCCCCTTGTTTTGCTCTGTGTTTGTTCAGCTGTGAGTATATTTGGAAATGCACTGGTGGTGGAGGGGTTGTTTTGGCACAGTAGAAGGAAGACTGTGGTAGAAGCACTGTGTTTTCCAGAACAATTATCTGATTGATACCATTCTTCTTTCCTCTTAATAGAAACAATCCTGTATGGCTTTGAGATTGACTTAACCACATAGGCCATAAAAATTCCATTTTGGCTTAGTATGTTTAGACATAAATAGTATTTTCTGTGGAGTCGATCAGGCAAAGGTAAATATAATACTGTGAGATGTTTCAAGAGAAACATAATTCCTCTACCTTTAGTATTTCCATTGCTAACTATTTTGGTGTGGAAAAGCTGTGATATCTACATGTTCCTTTCCCAAGGGAGAGAGGAATAAAATAACTTGAGAAAACATTGATGCTTTATGCCACAATGAAATGAATACCTTGCATAAAAAATATCGGAATGCTAGTAGGAATGAACTTTTCATTTTGCATATCTGTTCAGTATACTTCTTTCTTTATTATATTTGAGACTGAGGTACAGAAAGGAAAGCTGGGAGTGTACTTTTCTGTTTTTAAAACTTCCAGCCATGCTCTGATATGTGGGCTCAGCAGATTGCTTACAAAGGCCGCATGTTGTGATAAGAGCAAGGGGGAACCTATCTTAATTTCATTTTTTACAGTGCACCAATGGTGCTTTGATGTATCCCTCTGTGATGTCCCACTGAGCTCAGTGTCATTAAGGCTGTGCAATCTGTTAAGCAGTGGATATTGAAGGGCAAGTGTGATCTTTTCATGTTTCTGGGCAGAGTTTTGTTTTCTATGGGTTTGTTCCCTGAATGAAGACTGCAAAGTGAGATTTGCATTAGGAGCACTCCTTCTCAAGCTGCAAGGGTAGATGTTTGGGTATGGTCCCTGGGGCAGTGACATCCACATATGGAAATCAAGCAGTCTGTGAGGAGGACCCTGGCACAGTGACTAGAGCACCACAGTAGATAATTTTCCACAGGACCCACAGGTTTGTGAGTGAAACAGGGAGGAGGCACTAGTACTCTGGCTGCTGCCACACTAGAGAGTGATATTCAGTTGACCCTCTTGCTGTTAGCTTGTGAAGGAAGGCATGAGACCCCTCCACTTCCCTGAGATTCAGGTAACAAATGGAGATGAAATAATGGATTTCCCTCTGCCACCTCTATTATGTCATTGGTTGCTTTTATTTCTATTTTTTCTCTTTTTTTAAGTTCTTATGTTACTGCCGGGCACCTACAGTTTACAGCCATCCCTTATAACGTCTTCACCTTATGGTCCAACTCGAATATCTCCAAAGAGTAAGCAAGCTTTAATGAAGTGTGTGGGAAACCTCCTGCAAATAAGTATGTGCACGTTGTTCGCTCTGGGGGATCAGAGAGAAAAGAATGCTATTTGATGTTTTATTTCTATTCTGTTGTTCTCTTTCATTTGCTTACTATTCAGTTATGATTTTTAAACAGCTACAATGAGATTCAAATACGAAGTCCATCTGTTTTAACATCAACCAGATATCTGATATCTTCTAGGAGATCTGGGGTCCAGAAATCAATGAATAAATTGCTATCATCCAGTGAATAAAACAGTCATCCAGTCATCTGAGTAAGTACAGCACAGATGTGCCCTTTCACTACACTAACACGTACTGTATGCAGAATACCTTAAACATGATGCAACTTCATGTTTCATAATGTGCACTTTTTTTGTAAAACATCGTCGTCTTTTGCAATTGCTTAAAGGCACTGCTATAAACGTGGTGGCTATTATTATGTCTGTTGCAGTTGGCTAGTCATTCTAGAAACCTTTATATTTATTTTTTTTCCCCCAGTTGGTAAAAGAGATCACTTTAATATTAATCAACTCAATAAAAATATTTATTAAAACAACAGTCAATAATCTGCTTCTCCTAGCATGCATCTTGTACTGTATTAAAGTGAGAGCATATATTATAATCTTTCTAAAAAGAAAACTACTCAAATAATAAGATTTATAAAAGAATAACAGTAAACAATCTGCTGAATTAGGCTTCTTAAACACTTAGGTGTGTAATTATAGAAGTGACACAATGTTTATGTGAGCGTCTCAAGAATAACAATAAGATGCAATGTGTTTTCTAGCAAGGAAGATTCACTTAAATCAACCAGCTGAGTCCAGCAGGGCTACTCACATGACAACAGAAGAGTGAGCAGGGAGAGGCATTCCCTAAGGCACAGTCAAAAGGGCACAGAGGCAAGGCTGTGGAATATGAGGTTTGATCAGTGTCTGAAAGGTTAGTGTTCGGTCTCGTTTTTCTTCTGCTCTATTTCAAGTATTTGTGCACAAGGGGTGGACAGCATAAACAGAGCTTAAATTGGTGGTGCTCCCAGCTCTCCACTGTGACAGGTGAGCAAGGAGTTGGAAAGCTGGGAGGATGCCTGCTTCCTTTTAGACCTAATGAGTCTCGCACAGTTATTGCCTGTCTCCTACTTTTTGTATCTCATTTAATCCTGTCCAAAAAAAAAAAAAGAATTCTGATCTCTGTATCTCACTTCTAGATAGCTCTCCTAATCACTCAGCTTACAAAGCAAATTCATCCTCATTACATCAAATTTTTCTCTGTATAGCCCTCTTTCATCTCTAATCTTCCCCTTACAACAGGAAAACGTGCCCTGCAGCCAGGCCTCATGATGTCAGATTGAGAGGCTTCTGGCTGGATAAACAAAAGACTATTTAACAGGGAATTTTAAATATCTATATTCTGACTACATAGTCATCACTGGTCTCAAAAAGGAAAGGAAATGCCTCTGCTCAGCTCAACCTGTAGTTTCCCTTCTGTAACTGTACAAGATAATTTCAAGTAAGAAATACAGCTGAGGGCTGGCCTTCTGCATCCATATAGTGCAAGTGTTCCTGATGGTACAGTGCCAGAACCTAGAGTGTGGGATGCCATTTGTGACCAGCCAGAGTGCTTGTTCTGTGGCATTTCAACCGACCTGAACCTGACCAACTGCGTTTATATAATAGTAAAAATAATTCATTCTTATCTTTGAGTCATATTGGTAGCCTGCTTCCAGTACAGTGACTTCCCTGCAGTACCATGGCCTGATTAACTCTCCTGCCTGAAGTGTGGTCTGTGGTGTTCTTACAGCAGAAAAAATGACTTTCAAGGTAATGCCCAACAATAAGTAGGGGAATTGGCACAACCTTCCCCTGCTTTGGCTGCATCTCACTCATGAATAGCTCTACTCATTGGTAGATAACACATCCGTAGGGTGGCCTAAGACCTTGAGGCAGCACTAGCAAAGCTGGGTTTTGTTGTATCAAGGGTATCGATATATTGTTTATGTTATATTTTATTAGGAAATTTGTAGAGATGTTCATGGCTACGACCTGAATAATTTCCTTGCTGTATTAGAGCCTTTAACCCCTAACGAACCTGGAAAGTAACTCTGGTTTGAAGGATGAGAATGGGAAGATTACTGGTGTTTTAATACAGATTTTGAAAATTGAGGTTTTCTTCATTTTCACCCATGAGAATTAACCTTATATTGTTGCCTTTTCTTCTTAAAAAGTTTAGTGCTATTCCCATTTTATTTTTGTAGCTTTCCACACATTTCCCTAGAATTTCCAAGGAGGTTACACAGTGTTTGCTTTATGTTAAGCAAGGAAGCTAACACACTTGGACTCAATTCAGGCCTGGTCACAGCTGCCAAGAATGACTGAAAGTATTTTGAAGCCTGAGCAGACCAGGGTCACTGTTCTTGTTGGTGAGAACAGCTACGCACTCTCCATACTATGCTTACTGGACTTGGGACAGAAAGGCATCTCCATACCAGTACTAACCAAAGTGCTGAAAGGCAACACCTGCAAGTGCGAGTCCATGTTGTGAGGAGCAGCCACAGCAGTTAAGGGTGGACACTGTTAATAATAATTTAACCAGTAAGGAATCCAAGCATCCCTGTGTAGGGACAGGCTGATGTGCATAGAAAATTAACAAGATCTAGCAAATCAACAGCTTCTTTGAAACTCAGATATACTTCCTCTGCTAGCAAAGGTATCTCATGGGATGTATCACATATATAGGGATCCTTGGTTTTAGGACTGTGCATGTTACATCCCGATTGTACTGTTGTACTCCCTCCTATGGGCAGCTTGCTGTGGAGCGGTGGTTGTTACCAAAGCAGGCTTGACATGGATTGTTGTTTTCCGGGCTTTGACTGGGGGAGAAAAACTTGCAAAACTAGGCCCTGGAGATAAGTGATACAGAGGTCTGTATGAATGAAGCTGGGTCTGTCTGTGAGGCTTGCTGTGGTACGACTTTGCAGTGTTAGTGTGGCCGTTTGGTGCCAGCTGTGGGCACCCATCCTGTGGTGGTCAGGGAGCTCCTGGATCCTTGAACTTCATGCAGACAAACTCGGATTCCTCCCTCCCAAGTGAACTGTGGGAAAGTTAAATGACTTCTGGGGCACTTAAGGGGACTGTGGAAAAATGTTGGAGGGCTGTCAGCACTTGCATGATTTAGCCTAACTCCTCTCAGCAGAGCGAATGTTCACAGTCAGAGGGGAAATCTTGCCTGTAGCTGTGTACAAGCCAACTAACTTAGTCTGAAAGGACTAAATTAACCTTGGATAAGAGGTTTTTGTGCATGGTTGGTTAGTATATTAGAGATGTCTAAGTGAAAGCCCAAGCAAAGCAAAGGGAAGGACCAGGCCTGGCCATGCATCTGCCAGCCTCTTCCCACCCCCTGCAGTGACCTGGGCCTGGCCTCCCTGCCTTGCCTGCGTGACAGGAATGCTGGCATTCAGCATGAAACGCTGTCCCACGCTCTAACACTGATTTACTTGAGGCTTTTTCCTTTTTTAATTTTACTTTTTTTTTTTTAAGAACCACCCACCTTTACCTGCCAAGCAAATAAAGGGACCCCCTGCTGCCCCTGGCTGCATTTGAAGAGGGAAAAGGGTAGCACTGCATCCAAGAACATGGTGTGGCAATTTAATCTCTCAGAAAATGATAAATGCAGTCTCTTGTGCCTTGTTTCAAGTGTCATTGTATCTCAGAACATGGCTACTCTGCATTACTTTTGGTAGACAGAAAAACATAACCCTTAATTGGATCATTTTTCGACTGCTTTCCATCACTTATCCCATACTCAGGAATTGGCTGTCCACTTGACATGAAAAAGTCGTTCTTCATCAAGCTGAGTACAAGCAACTCCTTTATCTTGTTCAAAGCATCCTTGCATCCTTCAGGCCCCGGCTCCAGCAGGAATGGCAATTCATGCACTTATAGCATGAGGTAACCCTTTTTAGATATCACCTACCTGCAGTGAGCAGCAGAACTAGTGTGGGGCTGTCTATGGCCTGGGTTATACATTCCAGCTCTACTGTGCTTTCTGTATGAAGAATGAAGTTGGCTCATGGTGGCTGGTGGCATTCGCAGGAAGTATGGTGGCTGCTGCACCTCAGCTCTGTGCAGATGCAGGGCCAGGGGCCATTTGGCAGGCTGAGATAAGACTGTGTTTTGTCAAGGTATTTCCAGGCTACTGAGGATCCAGAACCAAGGGTGGTTCTGGATCACACACATGCATAGAGAAAGAACAACAGTAGCATGCATATTGAGAAGAGGAATTGCATGCAGGTCAGCTGCTTTAAGCCCTCTTTAAGACCCCAAAGTAACCTTAAAGCTGCTTTAAACCCTCACTTTCAGGATTTCTTGTGAGCATCTACAGAAAAGAGGCAGTATCTGAGTTGCTGTTCTACTAAACTCCCTCCTGAGGTGCCAGGATGGTCTCTTTGCAGTCAGTTGTACAGTAGAAGTCCTGAAAGTCCTTTTAGTTGAAAATTGGGTCCAGCCTGCTGTGTAATGAGCAAAGATCAGGGAATCACAAAGATGTGTATGACCATTTTTTTATTCTCTGAATTAGACTGGAGAGTAAATGGATTAGACCAGGATCTCCAGCCTGCCCTCATTATTATACTAAAAATATTTTACTGTAACTTTGCAGATGGCAAGCTTGACATAATATCTATTCTATGAAGTTTGAGATTTAAGCTATGCAGTTGGCAAAACTACCATACTGTAGAACTAAAACAATACGAAGATATTTACAGCAATTATTTTGATCTTATATATCAGGCAGCAGCATGAAAGGAATACAAAAATGCATATTCTTATGCTCCTTAACCAAATGCTGGAGTTAATAATAACTGATGTTTGAAGTTAACTGTAACTGAAGTTTGGGCTCTTCATTTTTATGTGCAGGACAAGCCCCCAGTGGTTTCTGTAACCAGGGTTTATAGACAGAGATGAGAAACATCCCCACCACTGGAAACATGCATACTCCTACTGGGTCAATTAGGGAGGGAAAATTATCATCTTGAGGCAACGTGCCAGATAAAGCCAAAGGTAGGATTAGGTCAGTCATGGAAGGTCTGTGCTCTCCTCCTAATCCCTAAATATTTGGAGGGAAAGCTCAAGTAATAGAAGTTGTTACAATATTGTTGCTTTCAAATATCTGTCCAGAATTAGAGCTAAACATCAAGCAGCCCCCGCTAATGGATGAACTCACTCCTGAGAGCTGGAATCTCACTTGCCTGGACTTGAGCTGGCTCAGAAATAGTTTTTCCATCCTGCAAAATTTAAGCTTTGTCTTCTTTGCCCTTTCTCAGTCCAGCATTTATTTTTCAGGAAGAAAGCAGACAATTCCTGGTAGGTATGTACACAGAGAATCTTCCCAGTCTCAGAAACCTGGGCTGTCGTTTTCTGCATCCCTAGTGGGAGATGTTCCTATAGGGGGAGACCCTTCCTCTCTTGGCAGAAATTCTACTCTGGACACGAGAGAGTACACAGGTTGTGGTTCACTGGAAAATACTCTTGTGCAGCGATTTGATTTTGATGAAAAAGCATTTTCTTTTCCTGCGTGAATGGGAAATAATGACCCCCACCTTGTATTGTATTAATCTTGTTTTGCATGCAGGCAAACACAGTTCTCCCCACAATAGTTCTGTTTTAGATGCAAGTGTAAACAGATTTCCCTTTGTTATTGGTTGTGGAGTACTCTGAATAGGAAATCTTCCTCAGTGCAGACAGTGAGTGAAGCTTACAGGCAGCTAGTTGGCCTCATACCCTACATGGCCCACTAGTCCTTGGGATGCTTTGTGCTGCTACGAAGCAGCACCTCTCTCTGTTTCCTTCACATTTTGTTGTCTCTCACTCGTGTGCAGTAAAGACTGTGTACTCTGTTTAAATCTGCATTTTTAAGCAGACATGGTCTCAGCCATCCCCTGTAACAAGAACAATTAGTCTGACCTCTATCTGTCTAAGTCCTTGCCCCTTTAGTTGCCACCCTTTTGACATTTTGTTTCTTAGATAAAGGCCAAAAGCCAAGCATCAAAACGGAAATCATTACGTTCACGTGTGTGAACACAGGAATATGCTTCTGTAGATCAGAAACTCTTCATTTTCATTATTTCCGCTGTCAGAAATAGATTTCTTGTGAATAAAGATTGAACTGGAAGGGAGAGAGAAAGGTAGGTGGGTGGTAGGTAGATAGGTAGTTAAACAGCCACCTAAAGGAAAGGGCGAAAGAGGCCACTGTGGAAAGCCTTTGTTTGAACTGCATTGAACATTATTTCCTGGAGCCTTTCAAAGTGGAGTCAAAGGACTCTGTGTCTGGCAGGTAATTGTAGTCTGCCAAGGTTTGATGATGGAGAAGCAAACAAAACATCATTCATAAAACATGTCCACAGTACATGCGCTACAATCAGCTGGGTTGGTTGGCTCTGTAGGAACAGCCAGCAGACAAGACCTGGGAAGTCCTAGCAGCTGTGCTCTAACCCCGATTGCTATGTATTATTTATTCACTTTGTTCTGCCTAAGCTGGGACGTGTGGACAGACATAAATTTGAATCGCCTTTTAGAGCACATCTGAACAGATATAATGGGTGTCTGTCAACGCATTTACCTCACGTGAGGAGCGCTTACCATAATTAACAAGGGGATGTGTGTCAGGGCAGGACCTTCAGTGTTTGCTACATTCAGAGCCCTCTGAAGCTTGGGCTCACATGAAAGGGTGTGTAGCCCAGGGTCCTGCTGAGCTTGGGGCCTATTGCAGCTGTGCTGATCTTGCTTGCCTACAGCCATCCCTGAGGGTAAGTCCCCTGAAGCAAGGCTTGCTTGCTGTAATGCTGCCAGGAGGCAAATTTAAACACAAAACAGAATAACCTACATTAGCAATAGGACTTTCTTTCCCTGTTGACTCTCTGTTGTAAGATTTCCATCTCTATAAGGATGTATTTTTTTTTTTGTTCGTTCAGCAGCCAATACTGTTTTTCAGAGGAAATCATGATTTCTTTCTTACTGTCTGTCCTGCAAGTGATACGATGTGAGCCTGCTCTGAAGAAGCAAGCACGTAGCTGCAGTTAGCCTGGGAATAATGTGCTCTGGAGTATAATAGCCTGGGCTCTGCACTAACCACAGCAACATGGCTTCTGTTTCGGGGCTGTCTCACATCTGTCCAAAGAGAAGCATAGGCAGCTGGAGTTTGTGTCTGCCTGGAATATAACATGGAGACATACCCACACGTATGCTGGCCAATCCTTTAAGCACAGGCGAAGCCTATGAGAAATGAAACGGAACGCACATCATCCTAGCTTTACCTTACTATGAAATTAAGGATTTATATCTTGCTCAGAAATGAGAAGTCAGTGGTAAAAGATGGATATTAATGGTGCGTTCAGAGTGGTTTCTTCTGTGCTGGTCAAACTGTTTGAAGAAGGAGAGAAATTCTACTTCCCTGAATTGGTTGTATTTGTGCATAGCTATTTCTCAAGAAAGACGGTCTTTGGTTGTATTCACAGACTTTGAATAGTGTCACTTTTCGCTTATTGACAACTTTTGCCTGAAAAAAATTTACGTTGAAACCACTGGCAGACTCACTAGTTATAAGGTAGACAGGTGACCCATGGAGTCTAAGGACATCTCCTGACAGTATGCAGCTTAACCAGCCATGCAAGGTATGTCTTCATAGCCACAATTAGCAGCAAAGCCTGGCACTGCTGAGGATCGATGACACAGTGACAGTTTCAGTGCAAGCTGTCTGACCCAATAGTCTGGCCTTAGCATCAGCCAAGAAGAATTTGTTTCATGTTTCTTGCCTCAGCTTTAGTTTCTTCTATTTGTGCTTGTTTCCATCTCTCTGTTGTTATGTGAGCTGTGGAAACAGAGACCATAGTCTGCAAGGAAGGTTCTGCAAATGATTCAGCCTTAAGTTACTACCATTTTTATTGCTAGGCTTCATTTTTTGTGCACCTTTAATTCTGTGTTGCTTTCCCCGATGAAGTAAATGATGACATGAGCAATGTCTTTTCAATTTTTATCTGTATATAAATGAATTCTAGTTTTCTTTCTCAGTATGATGCTGGCCCTGCATCTAGTTTTCTTATGATTTATATTCTGTTCAGAGATAAGAGCCTTCCTGAAGCCTACTGCCTAATAATTAATTAAACTCATTTTATGTCATTAATCTATTGTTCTGCATGATTTTTCCAGAACTCATCTACAATGTCTGATGCGATGTTTATTCTCAGTCCTTTTAATGCAAACCTTTTCTATAACTGCCTGCCTTTATTTTCCATTTGCATCTCCTGCAAGTGATTATCAATACAAGCCTAATGGATTTACAGTAACCCTTGAAAAATTAGATACTTGAGGTGAATCCATTTAACTTCTTCTTTTTTTTTTTTTTAACAAGTCTAGTATTCTGCCCAACCACCTGAGCAGTATGTTCAGAAAGCCAAGTGGACTAAATGTACCAACATTAAGATAACCCAAACCCATTTGCTGCGGTATTGAAGACTTACACGCAGGTGACCCTGGATCTCAGTACCTGGAAATGACTTATAATTATTCTGTATTTTTCAACCCTCAACGTGCACATCTCCCAGCTCTTTGGCAGAGACTCTTTTGAGCTGGCTTTAACATTTATCAGGGGAAATTCTGAGAACTCTGTTGGAGCTCTCCAATTTGCAGCAGAGCAGCTGACCCATTTCTGTTTAGGGCAATGTGTCTTTGGTTATAAAATCATCATTCTTTATAGGACCCTTGCAGGGGGACAAATGGATGTATTTTTTACTCTAGGTGACACTTTTAAGCTGATAGACATTATTTGCCCAGCATTTTTTTAATCTCCATTTCTTGAAAAATAAAGGTCTTTGGCCTAGAATTTCAATTTGATTTATATTCACAATTTCTCTCAACAAGTTTCAGCCTACCTGATATCAAAACACGAGCATTAGCTTTGCTGAAAGGTTGCCATGTGATTTAATAGCGAGAGAGGACGTTGATTTTTCTCATCATATTTTAATTTCTCAAAAACTGAATTAAAAATTCACTAAGTTTCATCCAAAATGAATTACTTTTAAAACTAATGGTAAAGGAGACTTTGAAAGAATATCCTACCATAATTTGTCACTCTATTCAGTCTCCATACTGTCTCTAATTATTTGCAATCATTATGATATCTTAAATTAACAACTTTGTACCGTGCAGCTCAGTGTATCTGCATGTATTCTGAATTTTTGTTATGTATTCTACTGAAGTATTTTATTTTATTTTTTAATACTGACAAGTCAATAGAGCTTTGAATGTATGACTATTTCTCTATTCCAAGTCATTAAAAAAAAAAAATAATGCTTTTTGTTCTGAGGTCAGAGACTTTAGGAGTGGATAAAATGTAAGTCGAAAGTGAAAATGATTAAGTTCCTGCCCATCAATGGGTGGTTCCCATGTGCTGTTACTAAAGTGTATGAGCAAAGTGTATGAGCATTTTTGCTATTGATTTTCTTGACTAAAGGGTCAGATATAACTCGAGAAGAGTGCATGTAGCTGTTTTTTGTCGTTATATAAAATAAAAACACTTCAGCTTTTGGTCATCTAAAAAAGCTGCTTTGTAGAAAACATTCTTAAGTTTTGAAAATGTGTAAAACCCCTTGAGAGGAGGTGGACACGGCAGCAGCACATCAGCACAGATTAGGTAGGTTCTTTATTACCTCTCAGACCCCATTGTGGCTGAATTTAACTAACAAAGGGCCTTTCCGCTGAGCATACATCGTACTAGAAAAGCAATCATCTCCAAATATTTTACAGGTCATCAAGGCTGTCCGGATTTTACTGCCGACCTGAGGAATGTTCTGGCAAAAGATCAGCCAAACTTAACCTCACCTTCAGATTTTGCTACCAGTGTGTATGAACAGTCTGCTTTTGCTACGGAGACTACATTATGATCTCACCCGCTAGGGCAATGTTTTCTCCAATAGTTTTTCCAGTTTGATCAATGTAAACAGTCAAATATGCTTACTTTCAGGACAGAACTTGAGAGCTCCAGTTCCAGCTGAGAGTGGAGTGGGCTGCACTACCATCCATTTCCCAGATTTTCACATCTGTTGTATACAAGATTGATATTGGTTTCCCTCCAGCTTGTTCCCAGAGCAAGGTAAGCGCAATATTTATTTTCAGTATGCAGTTTTTACTTTCCCCTTCAAGTCAATTTAGTCCCTCTTATTACTTACATTTTGTGCCTTCAAGTATGGGTAGCATGTATTGTGAAGGTTCTTTTAAACACATTGACTTTTGCTGTTCAGGGAAATCAGACTGGGCTCAGTGTATAACGCAAGAACATAAATAAGTAATAATTAACAAATCAGTTTATAAAAAGTGGGAATTAAGGAATATTGCAGGAGGAGATGTATAAAAAAGAAACCCTATAAAGCAATTATGAGGCACAGACTACATTCCTAACTGCAAAATAAACTTTTTTTCTTGGTAAATACGTGTGCCTGCAGAGTTCCCTTTCAGTCTATTCCCACAAAACCTTTCCAAGTGCATCTGTAGCTGTCTTATCAAAGATAAAGAGTCTTGACTAGCAGTGTGCATGTGTGGGAAATCAATCACTGCTGTTAGAGCACCCACAGTCTTTACCTGCTAAGAAGACCTCCAGACGATTTCTGTGATTTTTTTTTTACATGTGTTCAGTATCACAGTCACTGTTGGATAGGTTGCAATGTAATGCTCACTTGCGTACTGGCTGTACACACGTAATTTCATCAGTCAATCACTTTTAAAAGAATGTGTCCCATCAAATTGCTATGCATTTCAAAACCTGGAGATTTAGCTTGTAGTAAACGGGTCATGTGAGTCTTGCAATGCAGCTCAGCTGCTGAAAGGAGTTGTAAAGCCCCTGTGATAAACTGTGTTTATCACTACAGGCAGATTTTCGAGTCACCGATTTCACATTACCCTGGTTACTGCCTTGACTTTTTAAATAGCTGGTAATTTTCTCTTGCCTTGGTCACTACTTTCTGAATAAGCTGTGGAAATTCAGTGGAGTTGTAGCTGTCATACCAGTTAAGGATGCCTCCTTCTATAAGCTCTTACAGTTCCTGAAGTGTGTGTGATTCATATTCCATTGGGATTGCTCTTTCATCTTAGTAGTTGAAAACGTCCATATTTTTTCTTCCAGTTTGCCCAAAGCAGCAGAAGAGTTGTGAGCTAATGTGTACTGCAAAAACATGTTTCAAAAAAAAGAAAAAAAAAAGATTGTAATCATTCATTTGAATAACTTTGATTTATTTCAACTACAGTTCCAGCATCTTTAATTGCATTTTCTAGTAATGTTCGTAGAAGCTTGTTTACTAAGAAGTATGCTGGTATTGCAAACTGTCTTGTAAAATATGGATTTTTTTTGCATATTCTTACCCTCCAAAAAGACAGACTTTCATGTTTTGAAGCTGCAGCTATGGGACAGAAGCAGTAGTACGTTAAGTCACACAGCAGAAATAATAAATTGTCATGGTGAACAGACCCACACAAAGACAGCCAGTAGAAAGAGTGCTCTGAAAAGCCTCTTCATCAGAAAATGAACAAATCTACACAAACATAGTGTGCAATCAGTTAAAGGTGAGGAGTTACATATTTAGAAGACTCTCTTGCTGTAATACAGTGGCAGCTGCAGTTCGAGACACTTAATGGAGTAGAGCTATGTTAAACACCTTGTCTCCAAGTGGTTACAGAGCACCACATGGTATCAAGAACAAAAATAGCCTGAGTAGAGGAATGGAGAGCTTAAAGTCTCTGCCTGAGCCAAAACTCTATGGAAATGTGGAAGACAACGGGAGGAATTTCAGCAGGCATTTTGCTCTGTGTTTGTAAGCAAGCATTGCCAATAGAAAGACCTTCAGAAGGTAGCCTTATTTTTGCTAGTGGCTGGTTAGAATGATGCGGTTAATAGCTTTTTGTTAAGCTGCGTGGAGGCTGACTGTGAAGTTGCAGTACAGAAATATGAGGCATCCTTTATTCCATGTAGAAGTGAAACTTAAATGTGAGATTGGCTCAGAGTGAGCAGAGTCTTGAAGTTTCAAGGGCACACTGAGAGGGGACTGGATTCTAATGCGAGTAATGAGGAAAATTCAGAGGAACTTCTGGAAAACCCAGAATGAAGCTGAACAAAGCTGCTAGAAGGTGCTGTTATGAGTGTTAGTGCAGAAGGAAGTCACTTATGACATCCTACAGAGTGAAATGCACATGTTTTTTTGTGTCAGCAGATGTCTTTTGGTACACAAAAATACTACAAACAAAAAACATCGGCACCTGTTTAATGTACAAAGAGATGAAAAGCTCATGCTTGGGACAAACCGAGAACAACACTGTAACCTACATACTTCAGACAACCACCACTTAAAAGGATGGTAGCCGGAAAAAGAAATACAGATCCCAAAAGGTAGTGAGTTGCACCATTTTTTTAATTGATTGCAGACATCCCCAGAGTGGAACTGATGCAGGCAAAGATGACAAGTCTGCCTCTAGCCCAGACAAACTCCACATAGTAGCAACAAATAACACTTTGCCAGAATATGAGAACTGTTGACCTGAGAGTAAATATGACAGCTATTATTACAAAGCTGCACGCTGACACATAAACCACTGTTCCCAGAAATTCTATTAAAAGATCTTAGGATAAGCCACAAAAACAGGATATAAACAGATAAAGGGCATTATCTACACATCAAGTGAAGAAAGTCTAGTACAGTACTAGTACAAAGTACCAGTACAGTACTCCAGTACAATGCTGAATGACACATGCCTTAAGAGTCAGATGTTTTGATTTCTCCAACGAGCTTGAACTAAAAGTGCAACGCCTCCGAGGCCCAAGCCAAGAAAAAGGTTTCAGCATTTGTTCCTGACATGGAAAACCGAAGTTCCTGGCTAGAGCATGCTAATAGGGTATATGAAGGAAAAGTCTGAAACAGCAACCTTTTTTGGGGAAAATACGTGGTTTGTTCTGTACTTTATGGAGATACTTTGCATGTATTCAGTTTCATGTCCTGAAACCTGAAAGCAGGCAGCTTGTACTCTAGAGCTGAGGAGGAGCTCTTGTGCTTATGTGAAGATACAGATAGTATAAGATGTGAGACAGTATCTCTTCATGTGTAATGGCCCTGTAGTACAGGATTGATGCAGACTGGTGAAGAGCCATCTGCCAGCAGACGTGCATTGCTTCCCCGGGAAAGTGCTCTAGCCACCAGTTTGAGTATTGTAGGCCACACGTGAATGTTTCATAGAGTGGAAGGGGATGTCCTGGTGCCATCTCGGTACCTGAAGCTGGGCACTACTGTGCTCTTCCCCTACCTTTTTAATGTAATGAATCTTAAGATATTCAATACTGAGCAGACTGGCTTTGGTGAGATTGCAGTGTCCCACCAAAATGAGCTTCCCTAAGGTTAGATGTGGTGCTCTTGCAGGGAGGTGGTGCTGGGGCTCTTGTCTTTTTCAGGCTGTGGAAGGAGGTACATCCACTCCTCCTTCTGTGAACTCTCTGGACATCAGTGGTCAGTGTGTTGGAGAGAGTCAGAAAAGCCATGCTATTCACAGCATTAGATAGCAGCTGAGTAAGAGTGTTCAGGACCCTGATTTTCATTTGCTGTTGGAATATACCCATGTCCCTTCCTGTTTCAGATCTTAATCTTACTTACTCAGTTTTGCCATCTGTTGGAGCGGGATAATAATTCTTTTATATATGGGCTTTATATGAAGAGATTTATGGAACTTCATTTGTAATCTTTGAGCTTGCTTTAATTGTTCAGAAGGAATGATATACACACTATATATTATTTTAGATGTAAAATTAACAGTACATGTTTCATTACAAACAAAGTAGCTAAAAATATGTTATCCTTACTTTTATCAGCCAACATTTTCATTAATGTTTTTTTCTGATTCTCCTTTTTTTTTTCTTTATCAATAATCACTTGATTTTCACGAACAAGAGATCTGATTTTTTTTTTTTCTCCACCACATTCCACTGGATACATGCTGACATACTTCCACCAAAATATGTAGACAGAAGTAAGGCTAAGACTAGAGAACACAGTGAAGAATAAAGAAAAATACTATAAATGACCAAAGCAAACAAACAGACAAACAAAAAAAAAAATCCCACCCCACTGATAAATAAATAACGTAATGCTTTTGAGTACACAAAATTCTGGATTCATAAAGTATCTCTGTTGTTTGTGGTTGAGTATCTTTTTCTCTTTTGACTTTAAGATTTTCAACTAAAATCTTGTGGACTGATTCTGAGGAAATTTATATCTAGAAATAATTTTACACACAAGTAATCTTCTTAAGTTGAAACAGAACTAGTGTATTCATAATGCTTCCCTAGTGCATATTCAGGAAGAGTATATTTTCATTTGTGTATGGAACATTTGTTGTCCTTTGTTAAGAGAAAAAAACATATGTACATGTACATTTACGGAAAAAGATAAGAAAAGAAAAAACATGCAAGCTAAAAAATCCCTGCTTGCCCTCCTGTTTACTAATATAATAATGCTTATTTAATACATGCAAAAAAAAAAAGTAATAATCCAAACCATGTTGTCTTAGAGTTGGCTATTTTCCTAGTGAGTCTTCGTTTGTCCTCCTCTGCTTTTACTTGTTTGACAATCTGAAAAAGTTGTCCTCAAAATTAGAATATATTTTCTCTGAGATAAATATTTTCTTTGTGTATTAAAGTAAAAATGTGCCTCTGATACAGAAGGTGTGATAATGAGGACTGCTGGTAATTCTTTTCTTGGCTGCAGTCCCACTAAACGAGTCACATTTAATCAAGATTTTGCCCTGTTATATACCTGGGGTCAGTATCCTGGAGATTCAGTGGTTACTAATGGTTACTCAGCCAGGGAAATGAAGGAAGTAAGACAGAAAATAAAAATAGACATTTAAGATGCATTTAAGACGTGTTTTTCTAAGTCTTGCTGTGAGAGTAAGAGCTGAAGACACTCCCTTCCCCTTCCCCCCTCAAACATTCACTTTTGCAGGCTGCAAAATGGACTCCTGTTATGGTCTCTGAAAGGAAAGTGATAGTAACGCCCTTTTAGGATAACCTTAAAGCCTTCTAAAACACCTGTGGCAGCAATGAAAAAAAAAACACAAAAACAATTAGGTGAGCCTCTGTGAGATGATGGGCTGGAGAGACTGTGCTGTAGGTTCTCCACACCTCAGTCCCTCAAAAATAGATGTACAACCAGTGCTGAAAAAAAAAGGCATTAGACGATGTATAAGGATACGGTGGCTGCTCTGGAAGTAATGCCTCCTGTTTAGTCATTTTAGTCCATGTTGTCAGCAGCAGAGGTTGACGGTACAGCAGTAGAGGCTAAACCTTCCCCCCAGTATTCTATGCCACTTCGTTTCCGTGTGATGGATGGAGCAGTTTAACAAAATGGCATCTGACATAGACATGCATGTATGATGCAAAGGGTTGCCACTGAAGTGGCACCAACTGACATTCATTGATGTTTGCTGAATGTTTAGGGAGAAAAAAACAGTGGATGTGAGTACAGTGAGACAGTAGGTCGTGTGTTTCAGCAGTGGTGACAGCAACTATGGGTCACCTCCTCTGGTGTCGATGTTTATGAGTGCAGCATGCAGGCTTTTGTTCAAGTCTGGTGAAAGTGCATAGCTCATGGTGTGACTATGCTGAAGAATAGTGTTTTGTAGCTGAGAATGTAATCAGTTGAATACCGTGCTCTTTTATCTCTTCTAGTTTCCATAGAAAGAAGTGAGGCATTACTTTTGGAGCAATCTATGTAGATTTTAGATCTAGCTATGTTCAACAATTAACCTAATCCTATAAGATTTTTTTTTTTTTTCATCATTCACATAATTGTCTCTCTTCCAAAAGTCTGCTTGTGCATCTGTCTGGAATTGTTATCATATTGTCATTTGGTGTCGATCTCATTTTATCTAATGCCCTTAAGTTTTATTCACAGTTAAAGGCCTATGTGAAATGGCCACTTAACCAAATGGCTACATTTCAGTAGCATCACCAAATGACTACTCTGACAGAGTGACTCTGATAAGAATTAGAGTTAGCACAGCTCCCTAATTAATCACTGCCTGATGGCCTTTAACAACAGCAGTATTTGAGCTAAGTTCAGGTGTGCAGGGATTTGTGTGTCATAGGAACGCAGGATGAGGTGGAGAGGAAGGAGGGAGAAGTGGAGAAGATTATTCTTTGTTTTAGGAACATTTTCTCCTTTCAAGTCAATCACATATACCGTTATGCCAAAGGTATATGAAGCACATCACTGAGTCTTCAAGGATGGTGTGCAACTAAATGCGCTGGGTCTTGCTATAAAAAGGACGCATATTTCCCTGACAAGGACACTGAAATGAGTAATTCCTGTTACTGAAAGAAAGTTGTGTGGGTGTAAAGTAGTTTTTGAGACTGGGATTCAGTTGCCAGCTTAGCACTCTTTTGCACAGTTCTGTGGCTGATCAGGGCACACAGAAAAAAAAGTGATTCCAGCTGATCCATGCTTTCCCCCGGGAGGGGTTTTATTGACTGCTTCTGTGTGTATATGTGGCAGCATCTCTCTCAAGCCACGTATGCAGCAGCTAGGGAGGTTATTTGTGGGTCTGGTTTGTTGGTGGGTTTTTGTTTGGTTTGAGGATTTTTTTCTTTTTTTCTTTGTATCCCAGAGGAAACAGCTGGGGAAAAGGTTTTGGAGTTGGTCTGCAGGCCTTTCATGCCAGTTTATTTGAGCTGTTTGTTACATTTGATTTAATTTGTCCTGTGTTTAAAAAACATGAACTCTTAAAGAATGTAGATGTGCATGAGAAACATCCCAAATAAATAAATATTCCAATAACACCACCCAAATGGTCCTAATGTTATAGCATAAAATAAATCAGTGCGGGTACTTCCAGTGTGATGAACCAGCAGTTGAGAACGTATTCCTAAAAGGAGCTAATTCAGCATTGCCTGTGACCAACTCTGTAACTTGAATACATTTGTCAGTAGGAGTTACTCATACAATATGGTCTTCAGCACTGGAAGTTGAATCCACAGCATGGACAAAAGCTCTGCACTGGTTGTATTTGCTAGAGGAAAGATGGAAATTTATTTATGTCTAACAATGTTAACCAAATAGCACAGTTGTTTTTGGTTGTTTTGAAGAAGGAAAAGACCTTGAAGACAATTGTGTAAAATATTTATTTTTAGTATGGTTTTCATTTGTTAAATTGCTTCTTTCCCCATTGCAGTGTTAGAGTTTGAGGTTTCAAAAATGTGCAAGAAGCACTTATTTTTTACATGATTAACAGACAAAAGCAGAAGACAGGCAAAATGTCATCTTCTGTTCCTTTAGTATCTTTAAATAATTAGTGCATTTAATGTTAATATAAAATAGATGTGCTCAATTGTGTTGTGGGAGCATGATACATTTATGAAAAAAACCCAACTAAATACAGCTTAAAAAAAACCAAACAGAAACACTTTTTTTTTTTTTGCTTGCTCTAGCTCATTAAAGCATTTCTTTACTCAATACCAATGAGTTATCAAGAATTGTCACCTTCTTATGCTGAAAGCAACGTTTCTCTATATTAACTCTTTGTTTCTCATCACCAGCAGGGGCATTTCCTCAGCTTGCATGAGATCATTGTGAGAGCAACCGTCTTTAAGTAGAGCGCTGAAGATCTGGTCCTCCATTTTCAAGGCCATATAATTGAGGTATTTTATGATTATGAATTTAATTCACAGATTGTGCTTCAATTTTGTTGTTAATTCTGCCCCTGTAACTGTTGCTGTCTTAGTTACTCCCCCATATATACCGATCTTTTAAATTTCTGGTTTAATTTTGTTGGTCTCACTTCTTTACTATATGCCAACGCTCAGCTTTAGATCATCATGGATACACTTGAAAAAAGGTTTTACAAATAGTTATTGTAAATCTCGTGACCAAAAAACTGTATTTCTGCATTTCTTAGCAAGAGAAACTTAGCTTTCTCTGTGCAGAGAATGGATCCTTTACAAACATCAGTGCCATCTATCTGAAGGCATTCCTAATAGATGTAGGCTGAGTTTTTGTCATGGTTTTGCTTACAGGTAGGGTTAAGATTCATTAACGTCAGATTCTCTGTCTCTGCAAAACCACTGCGTACTTTGCGTGCACTGGGTCTGTCTATGTGTTTATATTAAGTATAACTTCAATATTGATATAAGATAGTGTTTGGTCTGTAGAAGAGACTGGGAAACCAAGAAAGAAACCCAGAGCAAAAGTCAGTGCGTGCTGTCAAGAGAGAATGTGCTCCTAGGTGAAGTGTGAGATGTAGGTATGCAAGAGGACACCAAATGCATTAGGTAAACTTCTATAGCTTGTCAGATGGATATGGAAGAGTAGAGAGCAATCTTTTAAGTTTACCATTAGTGTAAATCCAACTTCCTTTTACTTTTGTTCTCTGCTTCTGTGTAATCTGTAACTCCGTAGTTGGTATTCTTTTCGGCACGTTGTAGTAGTAAGTAATCTGCTTTCAACTTTAACCCAGCTTCACTGAAGTGTTATTTTCAGGTAATTAGGTTGCACCGAAATTTTCTGTGGTTGTGGCCGTCTTAGCCACCCCTACAAGTGCAGTTTCGTTCTTTTCTCCCTAACACTCAAGGCAAAATGCTATGGTTGAAGGTTAATAACACAGTGATTTAACAAGGAAAAAAGAAATTGTTTCCGAGTCCAAAACACCCTGGCATTGACAATATGCATGGCTGTACCTGCAGAGTCCCAGCATGGCTGGTAGCCACATTTGGCATACATCAATAATACATCAATATTTTACATTGATCAGCAGCTTAATAAGGCAGGCCTGCATACCTGTTATTATCAGATCAGGCTGGAAATAAGTAAATGTGGAGAAACAGTAAAATTACTTTTCCTTATCTTGGTTGTATTGTATAAATATGATAAGGCTTAGAAACAAAACTAGCCTGCAAAATCTTACGTTGTTATTTTCTTCCCATTTCCCTTCCAATGCAGCCAGTTTTTTGCTGGCAGGTGAGCATTTCAAGATGATCCTCCCACGTAAGAAACTATGGGAGATATGAAATATTATTGCAGTCCAGTTATCTCTGAAACCCTGACCTGCCTGGCTAACATGGAGACGAAATGCAGTTATTCCCTTTGACATGAAGTCACTTGTGAATTTACCAGATGAACTTCCCTGACAAATGGCTACCACCCACTCAATCCATCACTTCAGGGAGGCTGGGCTGCCTCATACGTTTTCTTTACTGTGCTTTTAACTTTTGTTCTGCTTCTCAAAAAGATCAAGGGGAAAAACTCAATCCAATATTTAAAAGTATGTGATTTAGAGCACTGAGTAACAAAGAGATCTTTTAAAATTGCATATTATACAGTAATCATGTACTTAGAAAAGCTTCCTCTTTAATATAGAAAATCAGCTAGAATTCTTCATTAATATTTTAATTGTGTTGAGTTCCCAACTATCCACATGGTAATTTACGCTTACACTGTAGCTGGTGGGAGTTGATTTATTTTCCTTTGTGCTAATCCAAAGATCTCACTTCCTGTGACAGGAAAGCTGCAGATGACAGTAGTACTGTATGGGTAAAAGTCAAAAAAGGGAAGGTAAAATATGTATGAAAGGATTTTTCGAAAACCTAGAGGAAGAAATGTTAGCAGAAGTACATAATTGAAAAAATCCACTCTACCATAGCAAGATAAAGGTAGGAAATAACTATTTTGTAGATATACAGCTCTCAGCCTTGTTTTGTCTAGGCAGTAAGTGATCTTCTCTGGAGAAATTCACGACCTGCCAGGATACTTTCCCACTCAACCTATTGTAGGAAACATGCTTTAGTGTGGGGGTTGGACTTGATCTCCAGAAGTCCCTTCCAACCTCTCTGATTCTATGACCTATGTTTTTATGATTCTATGAAAGGCTACATATTGAGAAGACTAATAAGTACTTTTTCTATTTAGAGTCAAATCTGAGTAGCATGTCAATAGACACTATATCTTAGAGTATTAGGTGGGAAAGCACCCCACAGCTGTAGTAGCATGTGAAAATACCATGAACTACTTTCACTCGAGCTCCAGGGGTATTCATGAGAGCCACCATCCCCATGACTTCTGCTCGGCATTGGCACAGCACAGAGCTGTGGATGAAGCAGGGTACGAAAGGGGCTGCTGAAGGAAAACCTGGTCTGGGAGAAGACTTTTCTTTGTGGGCTTTGGCAAGGGGAAACATGGTTGTCTTCAGTATTGCTCAGTGGATGGTGGTTGTCAGGGCTCAGTGATAGAGTTAGATCTGGTGTGAGCCTGGAGAGGAGCTGCCAGAGGAAGAGGGTGGGCTGCTGAAATTGTTCTCCTTATCTAAAGCAGGATGCTGCCTGAAGCCCAAGTCTGACCAATTGCACTGGGCTGCTGTGACAGTTCCCCCTCCCCTGCCCTTCCTGGGTGCCCTTCAGCTTGTTGTGTTGAGGGGGAGGGAGGAGGTACTGTCCCTCTCGTGGTTTTCCCAGTTTCCTCAGGGACTGTGGTGACTGCTTTAGAAAGTGTGCTATCTTTCTCAGTGTGCAGTGTTGCTGATTTTGTCATTGCTGTTGTTTTAATTTATTTCTTAAGGGAATGAAGCTAGCAGGAGTGGAGGATTTGACTGGATGTCTGTCTCATTGTCTGTTACTAAGTTTTGAACCCAGTGGCAGGTTTCAGCCAAATGTGACAGAGGACTAAAGCTCTCCCAGATAATTAAGTAACAAATGTCATGAAAATAGACAAATGGGTAGAGGAGACAGATGCTGTTAATGCCCTTACTGTGGGAAAAGCTGCAGAGTGGTATCTCACATCATTAGGCACTGGAATGGCCACATGGGAAAAAGGCCCCTATACATGCTCCAAACATGGAGCAAGCTTCAGATGGATTTGTGTTTCATACGTGCCAGACCCAAGAACTTATACGACTAAGCTTCACAGAAAGTGGGCTTAAATTTCTTCTGAGCTCAAATAGCTGTTCTTCTGATTGGCATCCCCACAAAATGTTCTTTTCATTCAACTATTTATATTTTTGAGAAAAATATTATCTACCTGTAAGCAGGTAGATTGAGTTGCTTATGATCTAAACAGAAAGCAATGGCAGCTCCCTTATTCTGCTCAGAACCACTTTACCCACAGTAAGTTCTGCACTTTGGTGACTTGTAAGAGTGGTCACAGTGAAGAATATGTTGCGTTGTGCCAAGAAGTGCATAGCTGTCAGGGGAACCGAGTCAACAGTGTGGCCATGATTGCATATGTTGTCGTGAGCAGGATTTGGGAATAAAGAGCAGAGCCCAGCTGAGAGAAATTAGAAGCATTGGCTCATACCATGGTATTAGCAGTGCACTAGCCATCACGGAGAGGCAGCAGTTCCCACAGCCAAAATGGCTGAAACTAGCAAGGTCAGGAGCTCCACACACTGCTAGTTAACTATGTTGTTAAATATTTGGCTGTCACAGCATCCTGGAATAACACTGGCAGAGATATACATGGGGACAAATGAGAAAGGCAAGTCCTTCTGCGGCTGAACATTCCAGCTGAGTGTGGCTGCATCTGGGGCACAGCTGGATACCAGAGACCTGGTCAGTTTCAGGAATTCAGTAAATTCTAGTTTTGGAAAAATGAGCTGAAAAATTAGAAAATGTCAGGAAAATCATTTGCAGATCATTTCTGGCTGTCTGAAGCTAATCACCTATGTTTCTGCTACACAAAATACTCCCGGAGGGTTTTATGACATCTTGTGTGTAGTCAAGAGAAAAGGTTAGAAAACAGACACCTCTTGGCTTTGTAGCCCATAATTTCAGGAGTGGTTTAGATCTGTGGCTCAGCCTAAAGTTCAAGGGAAGGAGTAGAGTCGAACTTACTTCTGTAGCCCAGCTCTATTTAAAGATACTTTTTAAAACAAAAGCCTTTTCTGGATAGCCTGTGCGGAATTTATTACTAAACAGATGCTCAGATATCTTTATAGTATCAACCACTTCTTTAATTTTCTGTGCTATTTCTGATAATTCTGCCATCATTAAATGAGAAAGAAAGAGAAGAATCTTTCCTTTTAAGTCTCTGTCTTAGTGCAGCGCTGGTTTTTCCTCCACTGGGTGATTTCAGGTTACCTGCCATCTGTGGCATGACACGGAGACTGGCTATGGGTAAAGCACCATAGTATTTTAGCACATGTTCAGTAGCTGCAAGCCAGCATAAGTGAGTGAAAAAAACAGAAGCCTAATCATTACTCCATGTTCCTAGTGCATAAAGAGAGATACTGTCCACCCACACAGTCTGATCGATGCCAACTTTTTTGCAAACTTAGGGCTTTAGTTCAGCTTGTCTGATTTGCGCTCGTACGATCTCTCAGCTCCCACCTCAGTGGTGACTTTCATGAGCTGACTGGAAGCGTCTCTGCCACAATGCATAGGAATAGTCTACTAGGAATGTATGCTGCTGAGGAAGGAGAGGTTAAGAACAAAGCCTCTTAGTATCGTTGGGAGCTTCATGAGATAACACAGTGGCTTAGGGTTGACAGGATTTCAGCACTCATTCACACAGAGTTGCCCACATAGCAACTTTTTGCCTCTGTTTCCCTACCGATTCCGATTCCATACCGATGATTTTCCTACCGTTGCCCATATTTTAAAAGCTGCTTCGTCCTCTCTGCAGGATGCTCTGTGATCTCCTGAGCAGGGAACGGTGTGTTTGGAACGAACTCTGAAATACAACTATGGTGATGTCATTTCATTAAAAAGGTGCCAATATGGAATGCTCAGGAAATTTGAGACCATTTATGTGCTGCCCTTGTTAAAAATAGATGACTTACAATATTATATTGAGTTGTGATCAAGAGTGGACATTGCTCAGCCATGGGCAGAGGGTGAAGAAATTTCTGAGAAGGATAATTCACTCCCAGTCGGCATATTGGTTAAGGAAATGACTTTGAGTTTATGAAAAGAAAAGAAATACAAAACACTGGTGGGATGTAACAGGAAAATTTTGAATCATGACACATATAAATTATTCCTTTTGGAGGACTAAACTTGTAGTGATACAAACAGAGGAGTACTGCAGAGTAAGTCTGTGTAGATCAGTATGTGTGAACCGATGCATCTAATATTTCTGGATTCCACCACTGCCCTCTCTTGCAGTTCTTGCAGTTCTGGTTACGTATTATAAACTAGAAGATATGGTACATTCCCTCAGAAGCTCAAAATGAGTAGAGAACTTAGCTTTGTGAGACAGAGATTCTATGTCAGGCTCATCTTTCAGTACAACAGCTATTGATTTTGTAGTGCTCAAACAATTGTAGAAAGTTTTTAAAGAAACAGTTATTAGGAAAACGTTTTTCTACTTCTCCATCTTTTTTTTCTGTTAAACACTGAAAAAAAAAAGGAGTTGGTCTTTTTACACTAGACATTATAATTGAGGAAGAAAATGATGATTTAGAGCAGCCTTACTGATGGTTAAACTGTGGTGTGTTAGAAGACTGAAGAACCCCTATCTACTTGCTTATGAATATATACCAGCAATCAAGATCATCAAGAAGGGCAAAGGGGAGAGATTCTCAGGCAAATATCCATTACTCACAGTTCAACTGCCTTGCACAGTTTTGTGAGTTTATGTATACAGGTATGTATTTGATAAAACTTCAGGGTAGTTCTGAAGTTTAATATGTGATGTAATATAATTTCTTAGAAAATAAATAGAATCAGCCCCACCGAATTTTTACTTCATTTTTTTTTTTCCTTTCTCCCTCTTAAATTTACTTCAAGGGAGAATATTTTCATTTTTCTGTGGCTTGTACAAGTCAGAGTCATGTTTCTGTCTACACGCTATGGGCCGAATCAGTGAACTAACTGAAGAAAGGAATAAGCTGAGAGAGAAAGAAAGAGAGAGGAATGCAGTATAGATATCTAAAACTATCCTGTAAAAACAACAAAAAAAAATTTCTTGTTGAAGTACTATTTAAGTAATATTGTTATTTTGTACGCACTAAAAGAGATTATGAGGTCACGCTACAAGTTAGTAAGCTTTGAGGTGACAAGTTTGGGCTGACAATAAAGCAACAATCCATTTTACTATTAATTTGGTTTAATGAGTATTCCAAGAACTGGCTGTGCTGCAGGCCTCGATCATCCTATACACTGCAATATATGGAGGCTTTTGTATGCAAAATAAGTAGATGTATGCAGAAGTGGCAAAATTATAACTCTGCTTGTTGCTTAACATCTCGGTAAAGAAGAAACTTAGGACTGTGCATTTCACAAGACTGTAAGAATTGTTTTGATGAACTAAATATTAAAATTTAATTTTCTCATTAATACTGTAGAAAGCATCCTTTTAAAATTGCCTGCATTGTTATATTAAATTAACTGCATTTTACAAGATTCTTGACACAGATTTTCTAAAAAGTATCTTAATATTATGTATTTTACCTTTTCAAATCTATTCTGTACTGATTGCTTTTGACTACTGTGAATTCTTTAGCATGATGTGATTTTTATTTAAGGTACAAAAATTATCTCTAGGCTCAGCACAGCTAAAATGGAAACAGCACGATGTAGCTCTCAAGGCTACGCTGGAGAGCAATATTTTTCTGTAACTAAAATTCAAATTAGAGCAGGAGCTTGAGTTTCTCTCCACAAGGTGTTTATATGAACAAGGGCATATTTCCTCACTCAGGTTATTGCATTTCTTATCGTTAGAGGTTAAACTCAAATCTAACATGGGGTCTGATCTGCAGACACTCATTGCAGCGGGACTGAATCCCAGAGCAGAGAAAATTTTCTGTAGAAGGTGATGTGGAGAAATGCTGAGTTTGAAGTGAGTAGGGAACATTAAGGTGCAAATTTACAAATAATTGCCTTTTCTAATTAGTTCTATCTGCCGACGCATTGTGCTCCAAACAGGAAGGGTGCCACCTGGGAGGTTCTTATACTTCACTTTGAAACCTCTCTGTGCCATGGAAAATTGCAAAGATGAGTGTCTCTTTAGCATGAGGAAATGCCACCAGAGGGTGGTGTGAAGCCAAGCAAGCTCACCCTGAGCTCCCTGTCCTGAGGGGCATCTGGAAGGACCCCAAATGCCCCAAGGTCAGCTCCTGGTATGCAGATGGTTGGTGGTGCTGCACAGAGCACTGGCAGATCTTTGCTCCCCCACCAGTTAGCTACACAATTCACAGCCTCGAGTATTTTAAGACTGCTCTAAACTATGCCAGAGCTTGTTCTGGCTACTGGCCAGGCAAGAGCCGGAGTAATGTGAGTGGGAAAATGCTTCCTACCAACATTTCCCTCAGCTGCTCCAGGCAAGGCCACGGTACAGCTGCAGGCCTAATGAGGTGGTAGCCACAGTGAAAAATAAGAAAACATGCTGGACTGCTTTGAGATGGTGATTTCATTTAAAAAAAAAATAAATAAATAAAAGGAGAAAAAAAAATAGTAAATGAATTTCATTCAGGAATTTATGATTGAGATTTAATTTCATGAGTGGAAAGTAGTTTTTCACCTTGTTTGGTCATTTCTGCACTGATGACTGGGTGTGAAGCTTTAGCACTTCGGTAAGTCTGATTTGTCAGCACTTCATGCCAGCCAAGCTCAGAAAAGATAGGGGACCCAGAGGGAATGAGAAAGATGAAAACTGAGCCTCTGCAGCCTCTTTCTACAATGGAAACTCGAGAGATGATAGAAATCCTGCAGCACTCCCCATCCGAGGAAGTGTCCTCTCCTGACAACAGTAGTCAGTGGGGCATTCAGAAGGTCGTTTAGGTCCAGACAGCTGGAGCCTGAGATGCAATTGCCTTGAGTTTGTGTTAACAAGGAAAATCATTCATTGTAACACTGACTTGTCCAAACTGAGGTGGTGGGATTGTATATATTTTTATTTTTATTGAGTGATAATGTTGAAAAAAAAGCAATTTGGATGGTGGGTACTTCACATAATGCTTACTTTCAGTAGTCCTGCTAGTTATTACAGAACATGAGGCCAGAAATAGGTTAAGATGGGCCCTATTATGTAATATAAGCAGAGAAACTACTAAGGGAAGTGGAGCTTGCTCTGTCCATACTAGCGCATTTCGTTCTTTAGAAGACAAGCAGTCTCCAGAATTGGCTTCTAGTAGCACTGGAGAAGACAGTATTTTTCACTGTTACTACCTCCCTCGATCACCTGTGGAGACACGCATCAATAGCAAGACATAAGTAGTGGAAGGAAAGTCAGAGAAATGCTAAGAACAGAGGAAAAGCAGTAAGCAGAAGAAAATTCAATTTACTTTGTCTTTCCTACTCCGATTAATAGGATCTAACAGAGATTGCAGAAGTATGCTGTAGGCTGAACCCGGGCAATCATTGTGGTCTGATTCATGAAATGGCTGCTCATGGAAGATGAACTTATTAAGTAACCAATCTGATCCTAGACCTAGACTCTGCAAGGTGTATCTTTTGCTGATTTTTTTTTCTGTGTTTGAAAAGATAGGGCAGACTTAAAAATCTGGTTAATAAAAATGTAATTCTTACTAGAGGACTAAAATGAAACAGGAGGATCTCAGGCTGAATTCTTCAACTTCTGGAGTTGCTGAAATATATTTATTCATTATGAAGAATGGCTTCTCCTACTGCTCCAAGGAGCCGGAATCCAGAATGTTCTCTCTTGGTCTTGTTATTTGGCTAGCATGAAAAAGATGTAAATCTTTAAATACCGTTAATGCAAAGGTTTCAAGATTACTGGATAAGCCTAAACCATATATAAGAGGCAAGAGATCAATTTTGAGCCTTTTTTAATCTCTTAAGTCATGTGACCAAGGAACCAATAGAGCAGTTGTGGGTGACAGAGTGGTAAGTGAGACTTCTGGAAAGGATGGTGAGCAAAGAGAGCGCTCATCTTCTCACCCAAGGAATTGCTGTAAACAGCATTGAGTGGATGTGAAGATGAAAGCCCTAGCAGGAGACGTGCCTTTTGTGCTTTTTTGGCTAGGCTTCTAACAGTGAGCCGTGAAGCTGTCATTCGGCCCTTGTCATTCGCAATATGTGAGCCACATGCAAGGCAGCTCCATACAGCTGAAAGGAGTGCTGCTGGATAGCAGAGTTGGATTTGTAGCCTGCCATCAGGACAGCCAAACATTCACTGCTGAGGTGTGAATTATGAAAGTTAGTTTCCAAATGGCCAAGGGGCAATAAACATTAATATAATCTAAATGTGGGCCCACGCCAAGTAACCCCAGCTCTCAGGGTGTTTGAATTGCAAACATTTGATCAGGATCCAAGCTTTGCAGCTGGTCTTATCTCTGCAGTGGCCAAGCCAAAACCCCAGGGTTCAGAACCACATGGCACATTCTGTGATCCAAGGATTCAGTGTCTGATTACCTGCTCCTTTGCCACCTTCAGCAAACAGCCCTTTTTCATCTACAATCCCTCGTGCTTCCTGTCTTGCTCTGGTATTCTTTCTGTCTTGTTATTTTTTAACTCCAGTATTTCTACTGGAAGTTCTCTGAATAAGGGACATGCTTTAAATCTGTTTTGAGCAACTTTGGGTAGAATTATGCAATATTGGGAAAAATCATCAGTGGGAAGGATGGAAACTATGCATGAACCTTGTGCCTTTCATGCAAGGCTGACAAAGGGCACTGAACTGCTGTGCTTGTGAAATTGAGGAGAGTAGGCAGTACAAGTAATAAACACACCCAATTCAGCTTGGAAGACCTTCTGATATTTTAAGAGATGTACTAGAGCTGGTTAGTAGTAGTTGACTAAAACATCCAAGGCAGAAATCTCCAGCCCTTCCTGGGGTCAAAGATTGGACTCTAACTGTCTGTGTTTATTCTTTCCACCTGAAATCCCACTGACTAAGTGTCAAATGAAGATTGGCAGTCTGGAGGTTGCAAGTGTTTTTATTCCCCAGGATGTTATGAAGAGAGAGTGAATTGCTTGGATTTGCCAAAATACACTCCTCACTTCACCTCCAGCAGCAGTAGCTATGGAAGAAGTTGTGTGGTCCCTGTTCCCAGTGGACTGTCTTTTTTCTCTGTGGACCTTGGTAAGATGGGGCTGACCTGCAGGTTCTTCCACAAGTTCAATAAACTGAACAAAAAATGCATGGTGCAAGAAGTACTTTTAGGGGAAAAAATATTTCCAGTCCCAGTTTCTAATAATTGCCTTTATCCTACATCAACAGCTTGCAAACAGTTCACGTTTAAAAGTTTAGAAAAGTATCTAGGAACTTAGCTCTCAATTCTTTACTGAGTTAGAAAGTCAGATTTTAGTGGGACTGACCATGCCCCATTACACAGAGTGTATGAGCAGATGCATCAAAAGAAGAGAGATCTTCTCACAAGTCTGGCATATTACAAGCCCTGAAAGATAGAATGTAGAAGAAAGAAAATACATTGCCTTTCCCTAATCCTTAAAGCCAGACCCACACTGGGATACTGCGATTGCTGTCTTTGATAACAGAAACAGCTATATGTGAAATAAATTTTGAAGAATGGTGACCTTTTATGAATTCTAAGAGGTTAATTAGCATGTTAATTATCAGTAATTAATATATGCACATACAGACATGAGCAATTGAGACATTATTTTTAGGAAATTTTTCTACTAGCTGCACTTTACACTCAAATCCAGTGTTCATAGAGCAGTAAGCCTATTGATCTACATTATGAAATCTGCTTGGGTAGTTACAATGTGTGTTTATTATCCTCATCTTAAAACAGAATGGGGGGATGCAGAGCTTGCGTCTGGAGTTGTCTCCATTTCTTCTTCTGACTTAGTGGCTAAAAAACATGAAATTTTATGATCTTTTCAATCCCTTGTTATATCTGTCTTCATTTTTAGCTGAACTGGTTTTCTGAGCCTACATTTCTGCCTATTGTAATTACATTCTTGACTCATGGTTGCACAAGGTAAAACTTTGTAGACTCCACGCTGATAAAAGATCTCCAGGGATCTCATCTGAACTTCTAAGAAATCAAAGGTTAATAATACTGCCTGAGATGGATGGGTGAAATCTTTGGTTTCTGACATTTTGAGAAATAGTTCACTTCACTGATATTTAAACATAGTGCTGAGGTAAGTCTTCGTGGATTTATATCTGATCAGTGTCTATTTTTTCCATTGTTTTTTTCACTGTCTCCATTGATACATGTACCATTTCAGATCAAGTTTTCTGTATAGACTTTTCCATACAGAACTCCTGGATCGGGAGTGTGCCTTTGTTTAGCTGAAGTTTTTATTTGATACCAAAATTTTTTTTAACAGTATAGGTCAGAGGCTCCCAAAAAGTAGACTGAGATCTATTCTGTTCAAGGCCTAGAAGCAACTGCTAACATAATCAGAACACAATTCTTAAAAGTGCGGTTGTTGGTTTGAAAGTTACTCCACCAATGCCAACAATCCTTGTCTCCACCCAGAATATGTCTTGCAATGTCTTCATTTTTTGTGAGTTATTTATTTGAGTTGGAATCTTAGTTTTTCACTTCACATTTCCAGATACACTGGTATCTTGTCATTATCTTTTTTTACCTAGATTGCTGTAGGAGCTAGAGGGTTGGACTAGAGGTCATCTCCAGAGGTCACTTCCAACCCATACAATTCTGTATAATTTGGTGAACTCGAGTTCCATCGTCTTTTCTTACTGATGACAGTTTATTGAAGTTAGTTAATTTATTTTTTGCTGGAGCAAGATTCAGAGGTGATGGGCATTGCAAGGGCATTCCTGGCACGCATGATCCCTGACAATTTTACTGACACTATGGGGGACTGTGAGGGATAGGAAGAAGGAAAACTATGGTGCAAATCTATTGTAAAGCAGTTTCAGCCAGAAACAGGCAGCTCCATGCTTTGCAGTATCACCTACTGAGACCCCAGGAAAGGCTGGAAGGTCAAACTGTGAGCTATTTCACTTTCATCTATTTGTGAAGGCCAAAAAATTCTTTGTAGACATTTTAACAAATAACGTTTCTGAAATATATTTTTCCCTAACATCCTGTTCCTTTTTACTTCCCAAGTGTAAAAGCCAACAACAACTCAGCACGCATGTTTTAAGTTGAATAAAAAGAGCTGGTAAGAATGCATGTTTCACCCTTCCAGAGGGGTCATTATAAAAGAAGCTAGGTTAAAAATAATGTTAAAGTGATCTGTGAAAAAAATGAACTCTTCATTTTTCTGCATCTTTTAAGACATTCTGAAATGTCTCTGCATGAACCCTTGTCTCATCCTCTTTCTTTTCCCTTTGCCCCCGCATCCTGCTTCTCCGTCTCAAAAAAGCAAAGTTTTTGGTGCCACTGGCTAGAAATAAATGAAGACACCTTCAGTGCTCTACCAGCTCCACATCAGGATGAAGTCAAAGTGCACAGTTCTTCTCACTTTTCCCTTTTGCCTCTGCCATGATGGTTACTGTGGTACAGGAGAGAATAAAACATCCAATTGTGATGGTTACAGGAATGTCACAGGAGGCACCTCTCTGCTGCTCTATTCTCCATGAACCAGTATTAATACAGATCTTCAGTGGATGCCAGACAATTTGAAGTGTATTTTAAATGATGTTACCGGTGCTCTACTGTTTAAAAGCAAAAGTTGTGGAGTATTTAGAGACATCCTTTCAGCAAATGGTTAACGGCCGTTCAAGACGATCCTTCTCAAAACTGCAGAATGGGCCTTGAAATACTTGTAAATGTGTTCATCTTGTCCTTCTACTGTTGGTGTCATCTAATTGACTGAGTTGTAGGAAGTTCAAGATATTCTGCATACAGAACTGCCTTCAGAATCACAGAACTGCAGGGGTCGAAAGGGACCTCAAGAGATCACCGAGTCCAACTCCCCTGCTAAAGCAGACACCCTGCAATAGGTAGGCATCCAGACGGGTCTTGAATATCTCCATAGAAGGTGACTCCTCAACCTCTCCGGGCAGTCTGTTCCAGTGCTCCATCACCCGTACTGTAAAGAAGTTCTTCTGCATATTTACTGATGGAGTCTGGTTTTCTGGATTCAAAACAGCGGCTCATTCTTTGTGATGAACTGGTACCTGCTGGCCCTGCTGGGAAGCTGAGACACACCAGTAATTTAGTAACAATCTCCTGGACAGTAAAGGTACGTCAAAGCTCTAGACACTGTAGCAATTGACTCGTTAATGAACTTATTAGCATAGTTATCAGTGCAATAGTTATAAGCTTACCATCACAGTGATTAAGGTTGTTATTAACATAGTAGATAATTTAATTAACAATGTTGCTTTTTAACTTTTATTGGTGCAGTTACGAGCTCTTTATATATTCTATGAGGAGGTGTGCTCTGGTATCCATGGCGTCTTCTAGCTTCGTTCTCACAGACTTTCTCAGTTCTTTTCTGATTTATTCTCCCTTGTAGTCTTTCTCTCGACCTGTTGAATCCTATTTGTTGGTTGCCCCAGAAGTCACCCTTGTTTCTGACTTTTCCCCTGCCCCAGCATGCTACCTGTCTCCTCTTCTACAGGATTTGTCCCAGCTACACACAATGCATGTCATGAAAGTTGAAACTGTGCTGTCAGTACTGGATTGCCTTCACTACAATTGCCTTCACCCCAGGAGCTGGGGTAAGAAGCTCAGTTTGTGCTAGGATAGATTCATGTTCACTCAATCTCAACATACAAAAGAATAAAATACAAACAAGTGAAATAACACCATTGAACATAATTAAACAATTGATGCAACGAGCAGAAATTGATAACTGTTAATATTGAGAAAATAATTCCTCTGAAATCTAGGCAACTTTCTGAAGAAAAAATTCAAGTTCAGTGTGGTTATTGCCTTCCCTACTTAACGTTTTTGGCCATGCTGTGCACTAGCTGGACTTTGAAACTACTAATGGGATTTACATTGGCTTCTAGTGTATTACAGCAGCTCGTAAAGCTCCATGTGAGAGGGACAAGGTGCCTGCTGTTTTAATGCTTGCTGTTTCTGTTCTGAGATGGACCGTCCATAAAATGTGGTGAAGGGGTATGGCATCTTCAAGCAGACTGAGACAAATCGTTTCCTCCTGCTACCCCCAGACTCAGTAGTAAGAAACTTTCACTTGCAGAAGGAGCAGCTTCTTAGGCAGGGAATTCTGAGAGCACTTTTACCATTGGTTCAAAGGGAGGTGATAAATTACAAGCACACATTACAGATTTGTGCAGAAAGAAAACTACCCTTTGAAAATCAGACGTCTTGCTTTCTAAGGGGCATAACACTACCTGCAGTTATTTCAGTCTGTAACTACTTCTGGCCCATCATGCTTAGATCTAACGGTGCAGCGGTGTTTGGCACAGATGCCTCTGTCACCGTTTTACACCGCTCAGTGTCATATGTGTAGACTGACTAATGCATCTGCAGAGGATAGCCAGTGGTTCAAACATCAGCACACGTGCACGTATTCACATAGCAGCAGCACCTGGTCCCAAGATTACATGTTCTCCCTTCTTTGTACACCTTCATTGCTGTCTTGTCAGTAGACCACAAAATGTATTAGGACTGCTTTTGAAAATTATGCATATTTTTATAAATGCGTACAAACTTATACAAGCATATAGTTATACCTGGAGAAGGAGACATGAGGGTGAGTATTTAAGTACAACAACATGGTCTCGTAAAATATGACCCTCATTATGCCAATGGACGTTGGCTATATTAATTAACTAAATTAATGATACATAAACATCTTTTTTTTTTTTTTTTTTGAGTAATGGAGTTTTGTTCTTGTGCATAATCAGAAGAAAGAACCATATAGCAAATTCTAAAGCTGGTTTATAGCAGTGCCATCACAAATACCTTTGCATTTCTTATATGTTTAGAGATGAGGGGCCCTGTCAAGCCTGGCTAGTGTGTGAATAATCCCAAAGGAGGGATGTGTAAGCTCCACCTTTCCAGTGCTCACTTTTGCAGAGGATGCTGCCATGACTGTAACTGAGTACCAGCATCACTGAAAAGGGCATGGAGGAAACAAATATCAGCAGGGCCTGGCTTGAGCAACTGTGGAGATTTGCCATGCATTCTGTGCATCATTTTTATAGTCCAGATCATGACATATGATAGAAGCCAGAAAATAAGTCTCTTATCATCATTCTGCAGACAACAGTCTCTCTTATAGTATGTGCCCTGGGCATGGTCCTGCCAGTTTCACTGTCCAGATATGGAATGCTCTATTTGCTCTTCTCTGTAACCTGTTTACAGGGATTTCTTCTGAATCCCCAGAATTTCCCGTGGCATGGGACAACCCCATGCTGTTCTTGGTTAGAGTTATTCATACTATTTTCTAACAGAAAAAAAAAAAAAAAAAAAGCAGTTGTTTTAAGCCTGGAAGATTTCTGTTACAAAATATTTGCCAAATGCAACCCAGGATTTCATTTGGGGAGCTTGCTTCTGAGCTGGGGTCCTTGGGAATCTGAGGCCACCAGCTTGGGATGAGCTAGTTCTTCGCACTTCTCTACTTATCGAGAGAAGGAGAAACCTCCCAAAGACTACAAACCTTGAAGTCACAGGCAGCTGTTCAGCAAAACTGAACTTGTTTTGCATCAACAAAACTGAGGAAAATGGCAATTTTATTGAAAGGTTGGATGTTTGGGTAGAATAGTTAATCTGGGAATCATTGTGTGTCTTAGTTTCTGAAAGAAAATGCTATTGGAATATCTGGATCTTAGCAATTCATGAAACATTTTATATTTTGGATCAGTTTTGATTTAAGTAAAATCTGGAGATGATTGTTTTTCACCCATCGGAAGGCTACCAGTTCTCCTTCTACTGCAGGCTAGGTCTAATTAGAAAAGTTTTTGGCTTAGTAGGCAAGGAGATGTCCAAATCAAACAAATAGCTCTACTACTAGTCTCCCTTACGTCATGGGAGAAGCTGACAGCTTCACTGCTGTTACTGTAACTAGGATTTGAAAGCAGTATTATAAATAAATGTCATTGCTTTGTCAAAGAGATGTAAGACTTCTATACTAGCTGTATATTTGCCCTCTGGACTGCTGTAAAACTGTGGAAAGAAAGATGGCAAAAATAGAAGCCCTTGAAAATAAGATGGAAAAGCAGGCAAATAACCAAAATTGTTTTTAGTTATAGCTAAATATTTAAATTTCCATTTACCCTATCCAGTCTTGAAATACTAGGGTAAACATTGCAGTAGTGTTTAGAAATGCATCACAAGAACCTCACTATTTCTTAGTCCCATAAATCTCAGAGAGATGCAGTGTCATGTAATGTCCTCTTCATGTTACAGCTGCTCTTATGGATGATGAGGACAGGAGCCACCTCTAGGAAGAAATCAGGCTTACCTAGCTGTGAGAAAGGAAACAAAGTTGCCCATCTTCCAAAGGGCTGGCCAACTAAATGCATTTATGTACTCAGATACAACAACTAGGCGCAATCCATTTGATTGCACATAGTGATCAATAAAGCCATTGGAAGCAGAGTGGAAACAACTAGTTTGTCTTGAGTGACGATTTTTGTTCTAAATGAGGCATACCTCATCTGCAGATGCATTTAGGTGTTTCCGTTTTCAAGGAAACTGAACACAAGAGGGGGGAAAAACACAATACCTGATGAGCTAACGCAAAGGTAATTGTAAAAGAGACAGTTGATATGGAACATGGGACCTAATGTGTGTGTATGCAGCGTTTTATGAAAATGCCAGTTTTCATTTTTTACTTTGTGGAATGTGGATTTGCAGATCAGTTGCATAAGATATGTGCTGTCCCCTTTTTTTCTCCATTTCTAGTACCTTTGGCTTAGGTAGATTCCTTTGACAATGAGCTGAATGGAACCCAGGGTCAGGTGTGTTTCCTGGTGATACTCTGTAGCCCAGCCAGTCAACTGGCTACAGCAGTTGGCCTATAGCGGTAAACTACCTCCCGCTTAGAGCTAGTGTCTTCTAATGGTTACAGAAGTCCATCAGTTTCCAAAGGTAAATGCGACAGAGTGATGGCTCTCAGGCTGGGCAGGCCAGTTACTCAGTAATGTAAGAAACTTGGCCTTCTGTGCATTGTCAAAATTTGCCTGCAATATGTTTGGACAAAGATCAGCCGTAAGCTGAGACTGTGAACTTTTCAGACTTTGTGTGACCTGCGTGTGGTTTTCTCTACTATGTAGCTGCCAAATCTGGGCCAGAGATACATTTTCTTGCATTCTAGATGTTATCATCCTTTTATGTTTTACATCCAGTGTCTCTGTGAGAAGAAATCTGAGATTTTTTCAAGAAGTGGACTGAACAATGCAGGAGAAAGGTACTAAAACATGTAGCCTGAAATAATTGCTTTAAATGAAGCTCCTTGTGTGAATATTGATTTTTGCTGGTAAGGAAGATGGAAGAAGGCTGTGGAAACACATCCTATCTGCCTTACTGAGAACCATGCCTTACTCAGAACTGTGACTGGTGAGCTGAGTGTTGGCTGTGGCTGCACATGTGCGATGAGAAAATAATCAGGCCCGTAAAGCTTTAAGTTACAAGAGCAAAGATCTGAACCCCAGCCAAGGGGGAAGTCCCTTAATAAAGAGATCAATATGAACCATGCTACTGAGTGCTCACTGCTGCTTCACACTAAAAATTTGGCATACGGGCTTCTCAGAACAATAAGTAATTCAACACGTGCCTCAAAGACTTCATCAGTTTAAAAATCCTGTTTTTTCTCTGAGCACATCGTGCATTATGTTACTGTACTGAGCAACTTCCAGTGGAAAAAAAAACAAGTATTGCTGCAATGGTTGAAGAAACGCTTCTGTTTCTTTCCCCTATCAGTCTGATGGTAGTATGGAAACAGTCAATTCTTTATTTTGCTTATAGATTTCATAATTCTAATCTTTGATTTGTGTGTTTTTGATACACAACTAGATCACTCTTTGAAGTAGGCTGGATAGGTGATCCTGTATCTTAAAGAAACAGGATAACAAAGTATTTCATAATAGCAGTCTTTTCATGTTTCATCCCTCAATCATGAAAATTATCTTCTTCCATGATGCTCTTAATAATGAGCAAATCAACACTTATTGCCTTCCAAATGACACATGTAACTGTGGAGAAACCAACTGCCATAAGTACAGAAGATGCAAAGTTCTTTGAAATTGTAAAGTTAAATCCATCTTCAAATAAAAATCACAGTTCACTGACCTTGGTCTGACTTCACCCTCAGTTCTTCGTATATTGGGAAATAAATCTTGGACTAAAAAAGAATGAGCTTACCTTACAAGTGGTTATCAGAAGGCCTTTTCCTCATTTCAGTCTCACTGAAATCTGGCATGTGAGTGGGACAGCCTTTGTTAACCAGCCCTGTGCCTTCCTTATGCACAGAGGTGAATGCTATCCTGAAACGTGAGAAAAAATGTGATTCAGACAAGGCTTAAATACAAGTTTTATACGCTCAGAAGTCAGAATTCAACTGATTAAATTTGCAGCTGTCTGGGTGAAAGCAAGTGGTTGGTTGCCCTTAGAAGGTTTGGGACCAGATTTGGTTAGAGTCATAGTGACGTTAGAAAACATCTGTAAAACTACTTCCTTGACCAGAAAAAGTAGGTTTTATTGTTACTTTGTTTTTCCAACCATCTGATGAATATAGTCCTTTGTCACCAGGAGCATCTAAAAACCTAGATACTCATCTGCATTTCTCAGCTAAATAAATTAAGATGGGAGTCTTGTGGTGATAGCCCATTGTGAGCTTTTCAGTCATTTTCAGTGATGAATAATGGGTTAGAGAACATTTGAATGAAAATTCTCCCTGTGCCAAGAGGAGGATTTATCTTTTATGACTCTCTCAATCAAATGGAAGATCCTGCCCTGGGTAACTCACAGCCTAGGTAAAAAACAAACAAACAAACAAAAACCTTTAGAAGAATAGTTAATTGGTCTAGATAGACAAAATAAGAAAAACAACATGAGGAAAAAAAAAAACAAACCTGAAGAAGAGTGACTGAGCAATTAAATTTGGCTCGTTTTCATGTCTTAGTAGAGCTGCAGGGGGCTGTTTGTTTTTTTTTTTAAATCTGTGGTACTTTGATGGACTCAGTGGGAGGATTGGGGTTTAAAGATTTTATGAGACAAGAGTATTTTGAGAAGAGACTTAAAAGAATAAGGGGTGGAGGCATGAAGGATTGGGTCAGGAAGGGAATTTCTGGCAGGGGGGGCTCCATTGAAGAAGGCACCAGAGAAAGCTGGCGAAGCAGGTGTGTGAAAGTTGAGCCAAGTAAAGGAGACAAGGGTGAAAGGATGAGAGCTCTTCCAGCAGACTTCCCATGCTTCTCCTCCTGCTCTCACTTTAAGCCTCAAGTGCATGGAAAGAGAGAATATGAATGGTGTTGATAGAGTTTTGTAGTGGCAGAAACTAGCTCAATCTCCTCAACCTTCAAAAAAGATGTATTTACTGTTCCAAATTGAGAGTTTAGATTGGAAATTTTGCACTGACTGATAGAAAATTTTAAAACTCATTTTATAGATTCCTTTGCAATAAATTTGTTATGTTTTTTTTTTTTTTTTTTTTTTTTTTTTTTTTTTTTGAGAGAGAGAGAGAGTGAGCGTCTGCCCATCTGGGTTCCCCAGGTGTTGTGCAGAGACTCTGGAGACTTAGAAAGAAAAAGGTGTATTATTGTTTGCTCTCTCACTCAGACTGTCTTTTCTCTCTTCTGTGTCTCTAAAGTATATATTTCCAAATGTGCAGTTTCTCAATCTTGTCTGAATGTTCTTAGGTTAAAGGTCAAAAATGCAATTCTTGTCATTGTGTAGATACCAAAGAGAATGGTAAAAATGGAGCAGTTTCAGTTCTGTGGACTACCTTAAAAATACCTGAAAGCAACAGCTTTAGGACTGAATTTTAAAGCCGTGCAAATGTGTAATATCTAGCGGTTCTAAGACACAGTTTAACACTTTGGGACATATTACATGCTTTATAAAGATCAGTAAGAGTTGGCAGCAGATAAATCACCTTTTCCAATTATTTTGAAATTATGCGAGCTAGGCATACCACAATTTTTGATCACAAGTACTTATGGAATTGCATATTCACAAAGTACTCCTCAAGGTCATACTTGAATGTAGACCATAATGGCTCTCAGTCCACTGAGGTCTGAGGGATCTTTATCCTTTCACTGACAGCAGTTAAACGAGTACAAAGAAAGAGGAAACTGATGGCTTTGGGGCTAGTAAGGCTTTGCATCCATTTTAAATAGTTTTCCATCAATGAGGTGGCAACACAATGACAAGAGACAAAATGAGTATCTGAAGGGTTTTGAAAGCCTGTTTCTCTATGACTTACCAAAAGAGGATCATTGCAAAAGTTCATCAGGTTAAAGTAAAATACTAGCTATTAGATGGAATACAGAAAGTAAAAAAGCAATACACTATCATAAGAGAATCTCAAGTGATAAATATCAAGTGCAGTGCACAGTTCATATGTTGCTATTGTCACTATAAGCACTGCTATCTCTTTGGAAATATGGAGTACGTAACTATAGGAAGAAAATAAGTCAACTATTCAGTTTGAGCAGTGTGACAGACAATGACATGGTGGCAGTAAAGCAAAAAGTTTTGTGCCCTTTTAAAAATAAGTATTGTGTATTCCCACATATTGGAATAGTGTATTCTCCAGCTGATGAGAGTTAATACATAATCAACATGCTTTGATAGATAGGGATACTTCTGGAAGGGTTATTCAGTGCTTAAGAGAGTACTTGTCACTTGCATAATTCTAATAGAATTAGCAGGCAGTTTGATGGGATTACTTCTTCTCATGATAATCCATCTTCTCTGCAATACTTTGAATTTTTAGTGACAAATGTGGCCACTGGCTTATTCAGGTCTTTTAAACCTCATTTTTAATGTCAGTGTCATTGAGAATTGTTATTATTAGATATGGACACTTGCCAAAACCCAGAGCTATTCAGTCCCAGATCGGGAGAAATCTGGATTCATTCTTTCCATTTTGAATCTACCCTTCATTAACTATAATTAATCAATATTTTTTTTCTTTTTTATTGTTATATGCAGATTCAAGCAAGAAGAAGTATATAGAATGAAAGTGCTCTGAAATGTTTATGAAATAGAGATGATAATGGAAATACAGACTGAAGGATGGGCCAGGAGAAAACAGGTAAACTTAACAGTAAACTAGGACAGTAGGATGAGTAATACTGGGAACAGTTTTTACCTAATAGTGCAGTAAAATGCTTGATCAAATAGAAAATTCAGTAATACTGCTGCCTTCCCAGAAGTCTTATGAGTAAGGACTTAGGAACAGAGAGAAATAGTCTTCTGAGATCTTTTTGAGGCTTAATTTCTCTTTACAAACAGACAGTGGGGGAAATGGCTTCTTTGCTAACCTTGGAATAAGGACCACCATGGAAATTAGAACTAAGGAAACTTCTACGATTTATTGTCTGCTGCTTATTTTAAGTCTGAAATGGGAAGGAGAATGCAAGGATCCTGCATTGCCTGCCTCTTTTCCATCTGCTGTCTTCACCTATAGGAATTTTTGTAAGCAGGCACAGGGTAGACTCCAGTGTTACATGATACACAGCTGAGCCAGGATAGGGAAGGAGAAATGTGACCCTCACACTGTGCATTCAAGACTAACAAGCTATATGGGAGGATGGAGTGTAACAACTGTCCAGAAGTAGTCTTAGAGGAGATTGATTTCTGTATTAACTTGTATGTGAACACACAGAAATGACATTGTTTCTAGACCTGGGGGTAATATATGTAGTATAAAAAAGAGTAATTAAGGAAAACTGTCTGAAAATAAGTAAGTAGCAGTTAGCTCCCAGAGTAGGAGAAATCTCAATTTTTGCAGTGTGATTCTTGAGAAGTGCAACCACAGCAAAGTAAAAATATTTCCTTCATCACAGTGATATAACGTCTTATAATCTCATCTTTTCATTAATACGATTTTCTTTTTTCTTTTTTTTGTTCTTCTGTGGACAGTCCAAATGTACAAAGAGATAAAGAAAGGATAAACTGAATGCTGAAGATTACTGTAGGTGAGATTCTGTTGAAACTGTGAAGGTTCAACCCTTACTGCCGTACCACCGATATCTGCCTCTGACATTGTGGGTCAATGTAATAACACAGGAGGCATTACTTTCGGAGCAGTGCTATATTTGCAATAGAGCAAAATGTAAGAAAAACAAGAAAACTTATAGTAGAGGAAATGTGGAGCTATCTTATCTGTACAGCATACTCATGGCAGTGTTTCTAAAAGAAAAAATAATTATACAAATTAACTTTGGTAAACTAGAAAATGGACTGCCAGGGAGTCCTGCTGGAAATCTGGATAGTTTTAAGGTCTGTATAGCAGACAGGAATTTTTGTACTGGACTTTTCTGTGGATTCTCTGGAGTGTAACACCCTGGGTCCCAAGAAGATGCTGTGCTGGCAGATCCTGGGGGCTAATTCAGATTCAGCAGCCAGTAAATTCTTGGTTCCATCATGATCAGGGGAAGCTCCCTTCAGACTTATTCTTGAAGTGGTTCTACTTGAAGGCACATGGTCAAAGTTCTGTGAGGTTCTGTGCAGAGTGATAGGAGTAGTTTTGAAACCAGCAAGGAGGAATAAAATGATGAACAATCCTGTGTACATGTAATGCAGTAAAAAGCAAATTGTTTTAATTAATTGGAACAGGAAAGCACTTGTTTGATGAGTTTATGTGGATATCATAGAAAATATGAACAATGGTGCATGTCTTTTTGTAGTTCTCATTGTTTCTGAATACGCACAGACTTCCATTAGGCTATTTTCTGGTTTACTCACAGTGAAAAGGGAGCCTGAAGGGAGAGTTAAGCAGCTGCAGAAAATCATGCCAGAACAGTTCCTAAGATCATCTGCTGTTTGGCATCATGACCCTGTAGACAGAAGGAGATCTTCTGGGTGACATATCTGCAAGATGAAGGGTACTTGTTTCTTTTGATTCTTAAAACTGTGAATAAATTATATCATTTAAATGATATAATTTTGCTTTTCTGTATGTGTCTGAGTCAAAGGATGTGCCTGTGGATGAAGGTCAGCGTGTTCTCCTTTCTGCTTACCAGTTAAAATTATTTTATTGATTTGCAATTCTATTCTCTCTTATTTTTTGAAAGAGTAGCCATTGGATGGCTTTCTAGTAGATCTGAGTTCTCGATGAGTTTGGTTCACAATATAATATTTTTGTTGTCTTGTTGGAGGACTGCCTCCTCCAGAGCTCAACTCTTACTTCTCTAGCCCATGGTGAGAAAGAAGAGTCTGTAACATTCTCAGATTCTAAGACATGCTAATTTTTCTTTTAATTGTATTTGAAACTTAATTTTCTTTCAAATTGATTGTCTTTTCAGTCATTGTATGTTGTTGTGGACAGAACAACAAATATCAGTGAACATCATAACTCCTCTTCAGCAGGTGGTTAAGGCTTTGAAGAAATGCACTATTGGTTATGCTTATTCTTGTGACTTTTGAAAATGCTTTCTTATTTGAATTCAGATTTGTTTTAATTTGATATTGATAAGATCCAGATAGTTAACTGTAATTAACTGTTTATTCAAGATATCTAGCTCTTTCATATTCTGTTAGCTGTTAGGTTGCAAATAGTGGCAGCTGAACAATTCTTTTCTTTAGTTTGCAGTATTTAATACGTGAGTGATTATTTCAACATACATGCATAAAAGATTAAATGACTGTAGGAACAGTCCTTCCTGTGGCTAAAATTTTATGTGGTAAATATATCCTCATGTTAAGGACTTGATAGAATACATAAGGCACAGAACATGGTATTTATTACTTGAGCTTGGGTGGTCTGGTAGATCATTTCTGCAACACAAAGCCCCTCGCCATTTAGTGAATATACAATACAGTATTCTTCCATGACTGTTTACATTCCTTTATTTATTTATTTATTTATTTTGCAGCGACTTCAAAGGCATACATTAGGCGCTTCTATCCCTTTGCCTTTTTTGATCTCCTTGAAGACAAATTTTACTATGGTGTCAGAATATAATACAATCCACCCATTCATTAGACACAGACCTTATTTACAGAAGTATGATCCGTTGTAATGAGAAAGAGCATAATCCTGAAGAAAAGTCATGGAAACAAAATCAAAAAACAAGACTAGGAAGCTCTAAGAAAAGTAAAGCTCTGCCTTTTTTATCCCATCAAAGCCTTTGTACAGTAGGAGAAATGATTATGAAGGCACTGCAGAACAGAAAATCTGAGAAATATTCAATTTTATTATTTTAGAAGTTTCTGAGCAGGCAAGTTCTGCAGTCCTCTTGAAGCTCAATTATAATTCAGTAGGAAAAGGCAAAGGAGAAAGATCTGAAATGGAATTTAAAGAGGGACTGAATGTAGAGTAAAGATAATGAGATTTTTCTGTCCCTAATAGCCAAGTTAAATGCCCCATGTAATTTTTAAACAAGTACTCAGTTCTACCATATTTTTCAAGAAGTGCCCCAGATTTCTCATTTGTAAAATCACTCTGAATTTTCAAGGGGCAGGTAAAAAATTCCTTGTTCAAAACAAAATTAAAGAAAGCTAAGAAACTAGCCATCATTGCAGTGACAACTGAATGCTTTCATCTATAGAGACTTCCCTTTGAGGGTCTCAGAACACTGCAGACATTAATCAAACTTCACAATGACAATAGAAAATATTTTAGGTTTTTTTTACTAGAATAATCGGAAAATATTGTTTTGTCAAACTTAGAACATTGTCTTGTTTTTCTGGGCTTTGTAATGGTTTGTCATGATAACATAAACTGTGTTGGGCTGCTAAGGTTGAAGTGCATTTTTTGACTATTCTAGGTACTAGACCACATTATATCCCCATACAGGACATTTGAGAATAATAGAAATCCAACAGAGGGTCAGAAAAATTGTTAGTTGTCCCTACTGAATACAGATAATCAGTTTTCATAAATTTATTTTGACTTTTTGATAATGAAAATTCTCAGAAATTTCATTGTGTAGGAACTTGTTGCCCTTCCATTAGAGTTCAGGATAAAAGAGCAGTTTGTTATAACTTTCCAGTGACTGAAAGATTTGGTGTTTTCATGAAGGTAATTGTATCAGATTTTCAGAGCTTGAAGCCTTGCTCTCTGAACAGTACTGCATAGGCTAAGATTTAAACAAGAAGTACCTAATCTTCAGTGATCTTAACAGTATATTTATCTGTAGAGCAAGAATGTTACAGAAGTTTAAAAATCTGCAACTACTAAAGCAATCAAATTAAAAAAAAAAAAGAAAAGAAGAAAAGAAAAGCATCTCCATCTGAAATGGCATCGCTGTTTTTCGGCATGATAATGCAATTGTGTGTAAACTATACACCCAACTTGCTAGCCCCTACCCCCAAGCTTAGGCACACAGAAACCTGAAAATAAACAAAAACCAAAGCAGATAAAATGGATATATGTGCTTCATTCGTCATTAAAACTGTTTCAGGTAGGCTGAACTGAATTAAAATCTTCAGGGAAATAATACGTGATTACCTAAAACTGGCCAATATCACTAATAATATATTTAATACAAAGCAATGCTGAACCAAAAAATGTCATTTAAAATCTCATTCAAATTGAAACCAAATGAACATTTTTATAAATAATATATACAATTTTCAAACTATCCTGTGAAGCAGCAATGTTATCAACATCCATCGTATACTTTTATGCATACACATCTGAAAGCAGCAGGATATGATATTTTACTTCAATGGCAGCCCCTGTATATCTAAGATTAAACAACAGTTTCTTTTGTGGCTGGATCAAGGTTTGGGGCAGAATGGGCAGTAAGTAAATGACACTCAAAAATGGTGAAGATGGATTCATGTAAAGCCGAAAACAACTCTGATCAGACGTTTAAGAACTTATTAAAAAGAGGTGTTTGAGGATAAGGGAGGAAGAAAAGGCAGGAAAAGGGAAAAAGAAAAAGGAACCGTTATCACGACTTACTTTTACTTTAAGGCATCTTGGTAGACAACATCAAGTGGAAAAAATTGTTGGTCTCCAAGATCAGCAAGTACAGTGAAAAAAGTAAGATATTTGCACACAGGCAAAATCGGTTTAAACACTAAAGACAGAGGGTCTTCTTCACTGAACTTCATAAAAAGGAATGAAACTAGTGGACCTCCACGCAGGTAATCATTGAGGATGATTCTGCTCATTTATTGTACCTGTGACCTAGAAGAGGTAATGCAGCTCTCTGATAGAGAAGAAGCTGGAGTGAAAGACCAGTTATCAAGTGAAAAGGAGCTTTTAAATTGACTTAGACTAGAAATGATGTGATGTAGAGCAGAGATGAGACTGTTAGTGACAAGCAGATGTGCAATAGAAAACGCTAATAAAGAGAAGGATCTCAGTGATGTTATCTAGAATAGAAATTTTGTTTATTAGATTCTGAAGTTAAACAACTGGGAAAATTACCATAAATATAAGTTAAAATAATGTTTGCCTGAAGACAAATATTACTGAATATTCAAACAAATCTTTGAATGCATATTACAGATAATATATTTATGTAAATATATCCACACTAGAAAAACACTCTGATTATAAAGGTAACTACCAGCCAGCCCAAAACCTAAAAGAAAGTTGAGCTGCTTTCATTTCCTTGTCAATAGCTTAGAGATTGAAAATGGTGCTGAGTACTTTCATGGCAGAAGCAAGGACCTAAGAAGAGGAAATATCGGATTTTTTTCTTGTACTAGAACAGTGGGTTATCATCATAACACATGAACAAAACAACTTTTTTTTTTTTTTTTGCTAGTATGCATTAATATTTTCTTTCTGTTTCACATTTGGTGAAACAGTTATAAATAATGACATATTTTCAAAAAACTGAAGGTGAAGTTCTTGAGCCATACTTATGCTATTCAGATATATGTAAAAATAGCATATTGTGATGCTGATCAAAACGCATCTTGAAGCATTAATATGATGCCTCATAAATCTGGACTTGTATAAACAAATGCAACATGTATAATTCACATTATATAATTACAGTATAAGAGAATATAAATTCTCTTATCCTGGAATCTTTTAAATTATGATAGAATTTTCTGTACTGTAAACTGCTCTTGGCTAAAATCTTTTCTTTTCAAATACGTAGTCTGAAAATTGTTTCACTCGTTGACCTGTGAGCCAAGTTCCCCAAAGCCTGATGCAAATTAAAATGGCTGAGTTATAAATATCTCTGAAAGTAGGTTTATAATGGAAACACAACCAGATCTTTCACTGCAGCAGTACTCTTGGGGGCTGTTAGGACAGTTTATAGAGCTATCAGCGCCAAACTATAAGTTAATGAGGAGGAGCAATTGACTGTAATAAAGCACCCCTAAACAAGAGGAGAACATTATAAAATGCAGGCACTGAAAATTCCTGTTGGGCTTCCCATTAGCTATGTCCCTGTATAAAGTTGCTTCTTTCATCATTCTGGAATATATTGCCGTGACTTCTTACATTTTCATGTGCTGAATTCAGTAAGTGTGCTTTTATAGGCCTGGGGAAGAGGTGTGTGTGAAACTTGAAGTCAGAAGGCAGTTGTCAAAAAGCAATTTACTATTCTCCTCTCTTCTCAGCCTTCCCTCTGTTCTCTTTATTATTACGTGACTGGGAATGCACCACAGGATGACAGCAAGATAAAATTAGATATGGCTCCATTTGACTTTTACACCTTTTCACATCAGTCTATTCTCACAAGTTTTATTGTTAATGTCTGAATGTAGCAGAGAGTACAGGTGTCTATGGAAGGCAATCAGTGCTTGAGATAGGTGCACATAAAGACAAGGCTTAGTTAATGCTAAGCTATAGGGACAATGTACATGATGGAGACAATTGCTGTTATTCTAGGCATACGAATACATCTCTAAGTAAATTTAGTGTATGTTGTGACAGTCATCATAAAGGTAGCATTCACTGCAGAAGAGATAACAGAAATATTCTTCTCATTTCAGGGGTGACTGGTGATAGTGCAGAGTGATCAGATTTTTTCTCTTTTTTCCAGCCAGAGGTCGTTGTACTAATTTTGGAAGAGGTATTTAGAAGACTGAGACTGATCAGTAATTAATGCTGCTGAAGGTAGGAGCATATGGCTTTGAGCTCACCTTGATTTTTTTACACTGGGACATATATATACTGCAGGAAGCATTAAATAGATCCTTTGTGTTGGATTGAGATGTATCCATCAAGAACAAAACATATGATGAAGTAATCCCCCCAGTGCATTTGTTTATTTTTCCTTCCTGTTGGCTACATGCAGTTTGAACTGCATACATACACTTCTTAACGAGAGTAATAAAGAGATAATTTGGACAATGTGTATACTATATAAAAAGTCACAGAGTTTTCCCGTCTCTGGTTTAAATTAGTGGTTAAAGAATGTAAAAAAAATTAATAGTATATAGCTTCAACTCCTTCCAAACACTGTTATTTAAAATGTAGTAGCATAATGAACCCTTTTAAAGTTAGAACTCATTCTGTGGTCCCCTAAGGCTGTGCTTTCTACCTGTCATCCCACTTACAGGACTGCTGCCACCTTGTTTTTTTTAGCTCCTCTTAACCTTCTGTGATGGTAACCTGGAAGGTGAAGGGTAAAGCTAAGGGGAGGATGGCTATGATTGTTGGAGTTTTGCTCTAGATTGCAAACAAAACCCCAGATCTTCAGTGTGCAAAAACTGACATTCTCTTCAACAAAATGGAGCTGTGCTGAAATCCAGTTTCTTTAGTGGAGTCCATGACAGTTCATTGTGGCCTCCTTTCCTATGCACAGGGAATGGAAAGTGAAAATACAGAAAGTGATCTCTGTTTCTCAGTTGTGTTTAATAGGATGCCTCCTTGTTCCTAAATTAAGAACGTGACAACAGCTTTTAACCTTAAAACTACAAACAGGAGAGCTTCATCGGTGCTTGCCAAGCTGTGTAGCACTCTGTGTCTGCGGTTATGGGAAACCCGTTAACTTGGTCTTTCATCAGTGTGACCGCTCTCATTCTGCACTGCACTGGAAGACTTGCTGACTCAGACAGAGATTGCTCTGCACCCATATGTGGCTGTAAAGGTGGAACACTGCTTTCTCCAGGAACATGTGTGCCTTGCTGGTGCTGCAACATGCCTGAGGTCCATCTTCAGCTTCATGTGCAGCTTTTAGGTGAGTGGCCGCAGCTGGCTGAGAGCTTAAGGCATCTTCTTGGAAGAGCATGAAGGGCTGGAGGGAGGGGATCTCAGCAAGAAGGAGAACTCTCCTTGCATGTCCTGCTTCACCACTGTCGTTAAACGGGGATACTCATGCAGCAAGGGACCAGGGACCCTGCAGTCTTGTTGTGAGCTAGAGTCTGTGCATGCTATGGCTCCAGTGGCCAAGCTGGTCATGTGCTACTGGTACGTAGAGTTTTATGCTGAAAACAGCATGCAAATTCCCTAATACAAGGAATTTGACTCAGTTCAAGTACCATTTTTATCCTGTTGTGTCTATAGTAACTCTAGCAGAGCAAGACAGGATGCTCTTAAAATTTAATAGAGATTCTTCTGATTTTTAATCCTAAAGTTATTTGTATAACGGTGAGGAAAGAGGAAAATAATCCTTCAGCATGTCTGCTGGGCTCTTCAGGAAGTGTGTTCACAGACTTGCTATATATACTTCCTATCCTACATAATTGCAGTGGAGGAAAAAAAGAAAAATTGCACATTCAAACTAAATTGAATTCAGAACCTCTAATATGTCAGGTCACAGAAGACATGTACACATTTAAATAGGACTGCTGCTTTGGAAACTGAGCAGCTCTGAAGTACATCTACATGTTGGTTCCTGACTTCATGCAGCTCCATTAGGTAATGTTTTAAATATAAAGCCACTTAATGATGAATGTTCATAAATGAAAAATGCATATTACCCATAAAACGTTTATCAAACAGCAGTGCCCACATATTTTTAGTGCATGTAAAAAAAATCACATTAATCCACATTGTTGTGAAACTCCTGATCTGCCCTTGAGAGTTTGTTCTAGGATTTAAAATATTCAGTCTTAGGGGGGAACCTTCTTGTTTCAGAAGTTCCTAATTTTTTTAATAGGTAGCTAACAAAGCAGAGGAGGAACTAATGTGGAATGGCTTAGGTTGGGGGTAGTTTAATACCACCATAAAATTTCTTCATTTAGAGCTGTATGACTAATCGTTAAGAGTTCTTATTTTCCTTAAAGAAATTATGTGTTGAATCGACAGACACACTGATTACAGAGCCAAAATTTCCACAGCGGCAGACCAGGCAGAAGGTATTCTCAGTAAGGGACCACTGTTATTAAATACACTGTCACAGAAAATTAGGCCAAAAGCAGATCACACTTAAAGAGCCTGCACAGCAAGGCACACCCTTTCAAATTAGACTCTCCTTCTGCAATCCACAGAGTTTGTTCTGTGCTGGAATTTAATTTAATTCAATGCAAATCTTACTGTAGTCAACCTTTTGGCTTCCACCATCTTTTCTCCCATGCTTTGCATGCTATGAAGACTATTTTTAAAGTTAATTAGCTTATCCAAAATAAAGCAGAGAAAGATGCAAATTCCAAACTAACGTTTAAAAGTACTATAATATAGAAGTTAAATATACAGTACTATCTGTTAATTTTCTTCTATAGCAACTGCTTTCCTAAGAAAAAGAAAGAAAGGCATTCTCACAAAAAATTATTTTGAATACATAAACCCCTTCAAACTAATCTATTTGTTTCTTAAAGTGAAGTAGTAAATATTGAAATGAAACACTAGATAATGGGAAAGGAAGCAACATGGATAGCGGAAACACCAGCATCGAGCAGAATGTTTCTATAAAGAACAAATCTTGACAGACATCTACCATCAGGATTTCAAGTGGCCCCCACCCTCTAGGCTTCCTGTTCCACATGAACAGCCTTTGTGCTCACTAACCATAATGAAAATCGAGACAGTCAGGATTTCTTAAGAAACATCTTCAGGAAAGGTATGAAATACATGAGGCATGATCCACTGAATAGGAGCTAGCAAAATGTGAGGAAATGCACAATCTTGTTAGTGATCATTGGTTCATTGTGCAAATAGAACCTATGCATCTCAGACTGAGTGGTGAGTTCTGTGATGGGCACTGTGTGGCCACCCTGAAGTAGCCACTTATCATCCTCAGAGACCACACAGTACTAGTCCAGGAGCCCTAATGCCATGATGGACGTTTATTTTCAGTTTTATTATCTGAGACCTTCTAGAGCTGATGTATGTGTTCAGGGGAAACATATGACAACGTTCTCCTTAAGAAAGCAGGAAATGAATGCTCTGCTTGAAGCTTCTGTTAAACAAAAGCACCAATTTGAAAACTTCAGTCAACAAGCATTTGTCCATGGTTTGTCATGAAGTATATCGAGTCTTGCCCTGTGCAGATCTGTCCTGCTTCTAATACTGAAATAGGTTTTCATTTCCTGCTTGTATAACAAAATGCATTATTAAACTTTCAGACAACATGAAAGGGAGTAAAAACTTTGGAGTATAGTATTAGGAATTAAAGAGTTCTTGTCAAATTATATAAATGGTCTAAAATACAAAACGAAGCATTTCAGTAAAGATGAGTGATAAGTATTTCACTTAAATAGGCATAATCAACCCCGCACAATTACAGGGAGTAATGATGTGGTAGGCAGCAACTCTGCAAAAAAGAATCCAATGGATTGCACACTCAGCTTAAGTAGAATAACCAATAGTTTTGTTGGAATAAAACAAGTTTCATGCTGAAACGTGAAACTAGGAGTGCCACAGACAGAATGCCCTGAGTGCTTCCATCTCCTGCAGGGTGAAGTATCTTGCATGTCATTTGTGATCTTGATAGCTGCATTTGGCAGTTTGTCTTTCATGTCATTTAACAAGCTTTAAACTGGCCTTAGGAAGTCACATTGGGCTAACTCTCTGTCTGCATTATTGCTCCACTCTGTTCAACTTGTGCACCCAAATCTTACCACACTGCAGTAATTCTGCACATTGCACTAGGCTAGGTGCTGTTGAATTGCTTTATATCATCCATTTTTAACCTGAGACTATTTCTGGAAGCTCAAAACATATCCAGGGAAGGTGGTTCACTTGCATTCAGGGCCAGGCTGTTTGTTAATCACATTAAAAAACACCAAAGTGACAACGACAAAACAGTTCTATATCTTATCAACTTCACCTGGCATTTACAGAGAAAAGACCAGATGTACTAGGAATTATCTGGCCAAGTGGCAACCTACTGTGTCTTATACAACAGCAGATACACACATTTCTTCAACTGTGTACAATTTTCCATGGATGTTCTGGTGAATGTCTGTACTATCCTCATTTCAAAACACCAAATGGCTCAAACCAGACCAAGTATAATTTGCTAAAGATGGTTTTTCTTCTTGGTAAATATGCCCTTTTAATCAACAATTGGACTAGAAAAGAAACAAAAATGATGATTCAATGTCTTCTATACTTTCTGTAAATCAAAATTTTTATTGTCTTTTGTTTGTTTGTTTGTTTATATTAAGTTTTAAGTAGATCACATTCTCAGCAATGTACTTTGAGATACTGAGGACCTGTTTTCTAAAAGTGGTTTTTTTTTTTCATGTTATTATATTCATATGATTTAGGTTAATTAACATCTGTCCTGTGGTTTTAGGGAAGAAAGTAGCACTCCAAAAAATGGAAGTGAAGTTGTGATCTCAAGTACACAGGAATTCAAATTCAGCATCGCACACTGGAATAGTTGCTCTGTAGATGATAAAGGTAAGATCCATCTCCTGTAGATTTCCGACTTATATGTCTTTTTAAAATGGGATATCTCTAGACCCTGTTTATCCAGCCAAAGTAGTAGGCACATCTGGAAAATGTGAAAATGAGAAAAATTAATCTGTCTTATATGTCTCTATTATATATATTAGCCGTCTAACTTCCAAATTATTATATGTATTTTTGCTAGCTGCAGAAATGCATAGTGCTTGTTTCTTCCGGTGGGTATAAAAGAAGTTTAAACTTCTGCACAGATCTTGACACCTACATTGCAGACATCAAAAATGTCGAAGGAAAAACCCAGCCAGGATAATGCAAGCGATCAAACCTACAGGAGTGCTGGTGTGCACTGGATCAAATCTGCCTTATTAACCAGACAGACCACTCAATACATTGCACATTCCTTCCCACCAGCTTGGTTAACTATTCAGTTAAATGATAGTGACTACCTCTGAATGACATCATTTGAATTGTATTTACACTCACAGTTGCAAAATTAAAGTAGCCTACCAGAAAGGAAACTGGGCACTGGCATCAGTATGAGCTGCAAGCTGTGAAATGAACCCTGGGCATTAGAGAGCTCTTGAGGAAACGCCTGTAGAGAGTAAAGTAGTAGTGACTGCTCCTGACAAGTGGTTTCAGAATTTTAAATACTATCAGGTAAATATTCCATTTACCTAGGATCTGGTAACACAGAAATAATTGCCAGTAGCTGCAGTGAGTTGAGGAGTTACAGTAGATAATTCAGTGTGCTACGCAAATATACGTGTTCTTCTATTATTCATACCATGACATTTGTTGGTTGTCTCAGGAGTAACAAGTGAGGCTCCTATTGGTTCATGAACTGCTTGAATTATGCATGGTTATGGGTAGGCATTCACCATGTACAAACTGGTTTTGAATCATGCATTTCCTGGGGGCAATATTTCTCAAGGTAACTATCTAGTTTCTAAGGTATTCCAGAGCCTGCTGAGTATTAGTAATTACTACCATGGCAGTGATCCTAAGATGCATGCTTTCTTGTAAATGTGGGATATAAAGAATGTATAAATGTTGGGAGGTCTGAATCATCGTTGTATTTATTCACACTCAAAGTGGTAATCTACCTCTGCTGGAATAAATTATGACATAAAACTGCTAAAGAGAGCTATCTGCAGTTCAATTGTCACTATAAATAGCTGTCCACAAGAGGGAGGTGGCAGTAGATCATACGTTTTAAGTCCACAACTGTGTAATTGTAGCCTAAAAATCCTGCTATGTTCTCAGTTTTAGACGTCTGTTTCCAAGTACCTCTTTAGTGTGTTTTTACTCATTTGTATGGACAATTCTGGTCATCTCTGAGGACATGAAAACCCATTAGTACACCATTCATTGCATAAATACAATACACTGGTTTTACCAAAGGACAAGCCCTTTTAGAAAAGGTTGATAAAGTCATTAATTTACTAGTTAACAAGTACATTTTTACTCAAGGAATCCATTTTTTACACAGGTAAAAGCTGAAAAATAGCTCAAACATTGCAAATTTTCTTGCCATCTATGAAAGGTTTCAGATCACTGAGCTACCTAATTTCCTAATTTACTTTTTAAATAAATCACACTTTAATAAATGTATTTTTAAAACTGTGACTCAGGTAGGTTGTTTGATCCTTACTGTAGGAAATGGAGAACCTGCTTCACCCTGGATTGAGCAGGCAAAATGGCCACATCAGAGAATATTCTTAGCTAGGAAATTGCAAGTGTTCTCACACTAAGCACCAGCTATCCATTCAGGTCCAGAAGTTTTATCTGGAGCTCAGACATTCAGTGAGCTCATTAAATGGCGTTCTTTGTCCCTCACCGAAAACACTGAGATTAAACATGCTGAGAAGTTAGGGATTAGTAAAATGCTGTGAACCTGTCTCCTTTTCAACCTTTGAAGAGAAACTTACTTATTACACCGTATTTTTTTACTGATTTCTCCAAATGCAACTTAAAGTTTTGAAACAGCAGTACTTCTGCCTTGGCAAGTGAGCTGGAGTCAGAATGTATCTCTTGAAATTCAGGTTAAATTTATCTTGTTTTTCATTTCACTACTTTTAACAGCACAAATTAGTATCTAAAGTACTCATGTGCTGCTTTAACCTTTGCTTCCCTAAGTGAGGATGGCTGCTGTGAAAAGGTTGGAGCCCTGCTAGGAAGGAGACATTGCAAGGAGTTTTTATCATATTGGTTCTTAAGATACAGAACTGCTTTAAAAACCCTCCTTTTTTTTCCTTTTTTTTTTTTTTTTAACATATAATGATAAAGGAACATTCCACAGCTTGTTGGCAATAAGTACAGAAACTTGCTTTATTTGATAGGCATTGTGAAACCAGTATCTGTTGTAAGACATTTTTCTGATCTGTACAAAAGTAAATATCTTCTGAGAAAATTTCAAAAAAAAAAAAAAAGTCATATGGAAGCACAGCTTATAGATTTTGTGCACGCTTTACTTGCAGGCTGTGAATTTTAAGGCCATAAACTCTGACAGTATTTTGTATTTGTCCTTCCTATTCCTAGATTCAACAGTTACATTCTGCAAGTCTTTCTTTACTCCTGTCCTACCCACAAAAAAAGGCTCATGCAGCCCATCTGGCCAAAAACTGATGGCTCCCAGTGACTCCAGTGCCCTGTTGTCCTCCATCTTAGCTTTTCCAATTTTGATTGCCAATTCTGTATGCCTGATTGAACCTTGCAACAGACCAAAACCAGAGCTTGTGACTGCAGCTTGGGGCAGCAGAGTTTCAATTCAAACATGAGTATTGGAAGAAGAAGCAGTGTACAGGAGGTAACCCAGAGAAGCTGTGAATGCCCCATTCCTGGAGGCAGTCAAGGCCAGGATGTATGGGGTCCTGGTAGCATGATCTAATGAGTGGCAGCCCTACCCATGGAGTGGGGTTGGAACAAAATGGTCTTGGAGGTCCCTTTCAACCCAAGCCATTCTGTGATTCTATGATTCTGTGATTCCACATGTCCATGCCTGCTTCCACCCACAGCAGGCTCCCGCTCTGCATCTACTCCTTTCCCTGAAGTAGCTCCCTTTAGATTTGTGCAATGACCTTTTAGCTAAATACAACAGTAGGTACTAGGTGTTCTGAGTAAGCCCTGAAGTAGTTAAGTAGGGGATCATGTTAGGGGATCAGTTGTCATCATGTTACACCTCTACACCTCTTTGAAAACTACTAGCTTATTTTCATAGCTTAATCTATAGCTATGTGTTACAGAAGGAAACTGTGATGGCTTCTGTTTGAATACTGTTTTGAAAGTAATGGAGTACATGACTAACACATGCTTAAGTAGTTGTCAGCTTCAGTAGTGAATGTTTGTAGTGAGCAGGTTACAATTGTAAACCTCATGGTTAATTTTATTCATCTTGAATACATCATTGAATGCTTGTTAATCTTAAACAGTTAGGAGGTTCTCCTGATTTTTATGGTGCTCATCTACATAGTTTACAAAGGTGTTACTGTGAGTGTATGTCGCTGAGCTCTGTAGATGCTACTGTAACAGAAACATTCAGTGGCAAATAATACAAACCGTTATGTAGTTTACTGGGACTGCTCCTGCTGTCTGGTTGCTATGGATATTTTCTATTGTGTTTACGTGTTATTTTTAACTTTGGGATTATATCTCATAATTCTTTTTCTTTCTTTTTTTTTAATTTTTAATAACGTAGAAAGAAATCATTAGCAGTACTTGTAATGCATTGGTGAAGCTTCTTCAAATTCACTATGATTAAGCATGCATTTTGTTACAAAATATATTTCAAATTATGAAAGAAAAAAACTGTAGACAAGATGCATGTGTTTGAGCAGGACTCGGAAAAAGCTAGGCCTAATAGCAAGTGAAAATCCAACAGCTTCACTGCTGAAAGACCTCACTGAACTGACTATCACTTTCATGCTTCCCATCTGCAAGTTGGAAATACTTTGTATGGGAAAATGAGGAAGATGTCTTCCAAAAGTAAAATCTAAACGCTTCTCTGTTATCATTAGCAGCAAATCACATTAATTTCTCTACTATTCATTGTGATAATGATATTAATCAAACTGCTCCCTGGATACTCATGTCGATGTAGTATATAATTCTATGGAAGCTCCATTATAATTTAGCTTGAATTAACATTCATTTGTTGCAAAGTGTAATGGGAAAAATATATTCGTGGACTTTATGGAGGATCCTATTCTTCTACTGTGAAAGAGGCCAAGCAGATAAAGCATGAGCCTGAATAGATGTCGGGTGTAATGAGTAGATGCAGTTGCATGTAGAGTGCACTTAACAATCTCACAGCGTAAAAATGCAAGGCACTCAGAACTGTTATATTTTCAATGGCATCATCAAGAAAATGCTGAGAGACTATGTTATTGTGGTTAGGATTAATGGAATCCCTCAGCGTCCTCATTAAATTTAATAAACCTGTGCGATAGGAATAATAGTAACACTTCACATGTATATTGCATTGCTCCTTTTGTCAAGGATCTCCAAGAATGTTAGGAGCACTCAGGAGTGGAGCATCACCATCCACCTCAGTGGAGATGTTCTCCTCTTCCTGTTGCTGATGACATCCCCTCCTGGAAGATGTCTTGACACAGGGTCCTGCAGGATGGCCAGGTGGGCAGGCTTTAACCTTGTTTTTGCACCTTGAGACATTTAGTCTTATGAAGAGCAGCTGTGATGGAAATGGGATTGCTCAGTCTGGAGAAGAGAAGGCTCAGGGTAGACTTCTCTGCTCTCTAAAACAACTTGAAAGGAGATTGTAGAGAGGTGGGAGTCTCCCACCTTTGTCTCCCAGACAACAGCTATAGGATGAAGTGGAATGGCCTTTGGCTATACCAGTGGAGGTTCAGGTTGGACAGCAGGAAGATCTTATTCTCCAAAAGAATTGTTGGGCTCTGGAATGGGCTGCCCTGGGAAGTGGTTGTGTCATCACCCTTGGAGGTGTTCGAGATCCGTGGAGACGTGACTCTGAGTGACGTGCTCTAGTGTTATGGTGGGGAAGGGTTGGTGGGTGGTCTAGATGATCTTAGTGGTCTTTCCAAATGTAATGATTTTATGATTCTGTGATTATAGTCAGAAGTTGCCTAATACTTATTCAGTGTTCTTAATTGTGTTTATAATGTTCAGATTCCACTTTGCTTCACTGGAACTGTTTGTTTAAGATGCCATGCAGCCTATAGTCCTGAAATGTTCATTTTAGAAAAACTTCATATTTTTGGTGAATCTTCAGTTGCCCAAAGACCACGTAGGACTGTGGTGCATCTTGTCATATCAGCTAATGATCAACTGCTTTCAATTTCTCAAAGTTTCTTCAGCTGTTCTGCAGCGATAGCAAATTCTCCTTCTACATAAAACCTAAGACGTCCACAGCTCTAGGATTTCACTTCATCTGGTGAAAACTGTTCACTGATTTTTTAAATGTTCTTCAATTCCTGTCCCTCTTTTTAAGAGTCCGGCTCTCTTCTACTTGATCCATTTTTTCCCTGAGATGTGGATGATGTTAATCTGCTCACTTGGGCTAGGAGAATGACCAGGTGCTTTTTTTCACCAGGAGACTGGAGTAAGGGAGATCTGCTGGGAGCTAATTAATCTGTGCATCTGGTCCTTTGACTGTTACTGAAAAACTTGCAGAAAATGAATAGAAAGGAGAGGATACTTAAGGATACTTCTTTTTTCTGCCTGAACCTAAGATTTGTGCTTTGCATTGGTTGTTGAAGACCAATGGGAGTTACACCAACACCCTTATTCAGGAGAAAGAAAGGCTGATCATGTTTGCTGTTAGAGGGGACAGGACTTCTGAGCAGCTGTGGACAACAACAGTCCAGCTTGAGTCATTTCTCCTAGGTACTTCTAAAAGCTCAGACTTGTTCTGCTCCTTTTCTGCCTTGCTCATCTGATTCTTTCAGACTGCCACTCAAATGCACGTGCTCCTGCTCTTTCTACCTCACGTAAACAAGTCCTACTATTAATTATATTTGCCTTCCAGCCCTACTATTCACAGTCCAGTAAACAGAAATGAATCTAACAAGGAAGACAGGAAAGGGTGGGAAGCTGGGAGATCCATCTCCAAGTTTTGCTCCCAGGTCAAATCTCTTTCCTTGCTTAATTATGCTCTGTAAAGTTTAAAAGAGCTGTGCTAGTATATGGTGCAGTTAATTATATTGCATTTGTAATCAGGCCATAAAAGAGAAACCCTTGAACCACAGCTATATTGTTCCAGGCACCGCAGTCTGTAGACTTCTTCCTTTGAATTTCATTCCATGTGAGCCAGCGGTAATAGGTTCTTGCAGTATCCAAAACTCCTGCAGTCTTTTTCAGTCTGCCCTGGCCAGCAGCCCATCAGCTGTTCCACAAACAAACATATATTTCTCTCTGTATTTATTTCTTTTTTATCCCACTGTACAAGCAATTAGCTATTGAATCCTTAATAAGCCAATCCAGTCCAACCCACATGAATATTTTGCTTCTAATCAATTTATTCAGCTCACGTAGAGGGATTTATCATATTTACAATATCACAGCTATTTGTGTGGGAGTTACAAAAGGTAAGGAGTAATTTTAGGGAAAGAAAATCCAGTTGTAGGCTTTGGCTGTTTTTGTTGAGCTCCAGAATGCGGGGGTTCATTTCTCCGCTTGGGAGGGGAAATTCTGGATTCAGTCAGCAGAGTTCAGATCCACTGAGGGAGGAACAGAATGCGTAATTAAACAAACAGAAAATCACTTGGAAAAAAAAGGAGTCGACTCTTGCAAACTCTCTTTTTGCAGAACTATTTTCTAAAGTATTAACACACTTCTCTGAACCTTGGAGTTCGACTTCACCCTTCTGCTATCACTTTAAAGTGAATTTATTATTACCAGGGAGGGAAACAGGAATGGCACAGTGACTCTGGTTGGGGAGGCATCTGTGCAGACTGCATATTTATGCGAGGTGACCTGTAAACATCACCACTGCTGTAGCCCCGTGTCCCCACGAGGTCTGCACATAGTTCAGCCTCCACGTTTCTAGGCCCCATGTTCCTCACTGTGAGCTTGGTGAACGCTTTTGGATCCAGGCAACCATCCAGCTCTACTTGAGATCTGACTGCAAATCAGACTAATAACTTCCTTGGCCTGCAGCAAAAAGAAAAGGATAATAACGCCTTCCCAACTGGTTCATTTTTTGCTATTATTAGGATTTACTGACATAACAGTTGTATTGGGGGCCCAGCTGAGACTCCCAGAATGAACTTGTCCCCCAGCTCCCCTAATCCCCACCCTTCTCCCTGATATTTCTGCTTCATAAATAATATGACCGGGACTTGAGCACACTGTGCATTGCATTATCTCTATACACGATGGCATTATTCTCATCCTGCCAAAAAAATAAGACCTAATGCAGAAACAGTATGTAAGACTATGCTTTCTGTATGAATGGCAGTTCGAGAAAGGCTTCTTTTCAGGATGACTCATGAGAAAGGTATCTTCTCCTAAGTCTCCTATGTTAAGAAACTTGGTTTCTGCCACAGCTGCTGCAGGACGTGGTTTATTTCATTTCAGAGTGAAAAATTCTCCTTCTAGAGATAGGAAAATACTTTCGCAGAGGCACTTTTCTAATTCAAGCCTTCTTCCTCCAGAGATGCACACATACGTCAAGTTTCCAGAAGGACTGTCTACACCAGTGCCAGTGTTAAAACATACCCGAGAATTTGTTGCTTTACTGATTTCAGTATATTTTATTCTTCATCTAGATACCGGATCCTCTAGAAGAGTAGAATGGATCGGTTCCAGCAAACAGCACAGATGAAAGCTATCTGCATGGGTTTAAATCAAACACAAGTACAACCACTGTAGATTAAATCGAACCTTGAAAATGCAAAATTTATGGAATTTGCATTTTTCAGGGTGGGCTGTGTAAAAAACTTCGTGGTCTGTTATTATAGCGTTACGTACTTATGCCACAATAATAGCATTGGACAAATGCTTATTGTTCTCATTTTAGCATTGAAGCTCATTAAGTGCCTTTCTTCTGCTATGGAGAATGAAATGCCATCTGTGTAGCACAACTTGACCATGCCTTTTAATAGGGTTATGCTTCCCAGCACTGCGTTGCCCAGATCGAGCTTCTGAACGGTGGCCAGACTCCTCCCAGTGCTAAAGTTGCTCTTAATCTTTTTCTGGGGCACATGGGAAGAAGATCCAAAACAGTGGCCATCCATCTGTTTTTGCATTTCCTGACTGCTTGAATTTGCAATAGCCTGGTTAGTCAGTGCTGTCACTCCTAAGACACATTCTTTTGTAATTGAGCCATCTCAGCAGGCTTCTGAGCTCTATTTTTGATGGAGTCAAGTTCAAGGGGAGGTCTAAGAGAGAGGCCAATACATACCATCTATTTCTCTGTATCTGTGTATCTCTTCTGGTAGAGATTCAGACAAAATCTGCCATAAAATAAAACATTTCTTCCCATTTTTTTACATGCTGTTCTTCATGCAGATTGAATGTATTTCTTTATTAATTAAGAAGAGCTTATGAAAGGCAGAAAAAAAATACAAGAACAAAGGAGATGAGTGTGAAACTAAGGTAGACAGTCTTGAAAACTGCTAGAAACGAAGAAAAGAGCCAGGAAAGAAGAGCAAGCTCTCAGTAGTGTTAAAGTGGGGGAGAAAGAAATAAGGGTTGAGGAGGACACCACTTGCAGCAAGCCAAGTTTTCTTGGCTGAAGAGGAGCTGTTCTTCATCTTCAGCTAAACCCAGCTTGTATTTAACAACCTAATTATTCTTGCTTAACAACCACAGCTCCCCATCTCAGCCTTGGGCCTTGTGTTGAATGCAGTTTGTTGCTCACACTCCAGCATGTTTGCTTCAGCCTGAGGCTCTGCATTTTGACAACACTCCAATGATGACCCCTTTTGACCTTCTCAGCATCATTGCAGATATTCAAACAATGGCTGTTCTGCACAAAAGAGAGTGGAGAGATGTAGGTAGGTGAGAGGTATACGTGCTGGGGATTCTCTGCAAAGCTCTTGTTAAATTGAGCCCCACAGGGTGCAAGTACTTACCACCATGAGACTGAGTCACCGAAATCTATAGTTTTAACCTGAAGAGAGGAGCATATAAAAAAGAAATTGTGAGTCTTAATGAATGGCTGCTTTGAGTATGGATTATACATTGCTAGCAATATGCCAGTGTTTACAGCACATCATTAGCCTGTAAGAGCTGCAGCAATTGAACTTTTGTGTTTGTTTCAGAAGTGCCACAGTACAACATTTTAGTCGTTCTGTTGCAGTAACCACTGGTTGTTACAAATCCCTTCATGAATGCATTATGGAAAACTGGGGCAGAGTTCTTCACTAGCTAGCCAAGTGCATGCCTGCTGGGGCTTTGTACTAGGAAACAGTGAATAATGTTTTTAAAGCCGAAGTACAGTAGAAGCCCATTTTACACATATAAGCATGTTACACAAAACTAATTTTCATTGAAGTACCCTGCTGGTATGTGAAATTTATATCGTTCCACAAAGCAGAATTTATTTCTCAGGTGTTCCTTTAAGCGAGCTCATTCTTGCATTGCATTTCACCTGTTAGTGTCCTCAGAATAACTTACTTCAGTAAGTCTATTATTTTATTGAGTATTCATGTAAAAAGGTCTCATTGTACTTTTCTCTATGGTCTGGTGCACAGCAAATTTATTCTCAAAGGATATACATTACGTGTTTAATTCTGCCCTGCTTTACTTATTGATATTATTAGAGGGAGAAAAATCATCCTGTTTGACATCCTAAAATATGGCTATTAGTTGCAACACTTCACAATGTGCCATTGATGTTTCAACTTATCTAAGGGGATTAAGACCTCTCCGTTGAGATGGAGCTGGTGTTTTAGAGTATAGTTGTCCAAGACTTGCTGACCCATGCAATTCATGTGAGAGACGTAATCCACATGCATAGCCTAAATATTTATCTATGTCATAGATTTCCTAAATATTTATGTTTTGGATCAAGAAGAAACAACCTCATGGTGCGCCTAGTAGAGATCACTGTGACATTAATTACAGTGCAGAAAATGACTTTCTCTTTTATATATTTATTTAGAGAAAAACAACTGTATATAAAAGCCTTTATTTCTAGATCTGGAGATGAAAGTTACATCTCAACATTCACCACAAATATTGTGTATGTATATGTACACATACACAACAGATTAGTAAATAGAAGTCAGTAAGCAATATAACTAAACTTCCAGACAACCCAATGTCACATCTTCCCAAGAATCACATGGAAAATGGTCATCTCCCATCTAGGCAACACCTTACTAGGAATTTTCTGTTTCAGCTACTGACGCTGAGGTGGTTCCCTGGGTTTCCTAATGAGTAGATCCCCTACAGATGCATGGCTCTTCTTTTTTTACCTTGTCTCAGTGGATAAGGGAGAGAGACAGGATTACAAGGGGCTCAAAATCAGGAGACTGTTGCAGTGGTCAGCCAGGGGTATCCTGTACCATGCCAGGATATGATAATACTTGACAGTCTGCTCTAAAATAATGCCTCTTATTTTATTATGTTGGTCCAAGACATCAGAGGTGGTGATATGGCAATAGAAGTTAATTCTTTCTATGAGTATTCCATTCCATGTTGTTGCTGTGTGACAGATGGCAGCAGAGGAGCAGTCTGACAAAATGGCGTCTGATGTGGAAGTGCAGATGAAGCAAAGGTGTTTCAGTGAATTCCTTCATGTGGAACAGATTGAACCCTCTGACATTCACCGACTCTCTCTGAATGTTTCTAGAGACCAAACAGTGGATGTGAACACAGTGAGGTGGTGCGTGGTACATTTCAGCAGTAGTGGCAGTGACAGTGGGTCACTTCCTCTGGTGCAGATTTTGATAAGCACAGCACGCAGGCTGTTGTTCATTGCTGGCAAAAATGCGTAGCTAATGATGGTGACTTTATGGAAAAATAGCATTTTATGGCAGAGAATTTGCTCAATCAAGTGGTATTATTGTGCTCGTTGTATCTGTTTTCATTTCTGTGGAAATAAATAGGAAACGTTACTTTTGGAGCAACCTATATAGGTGATATCAGGATATTATAAGGGATATGTCAGATGCTGTTTTTGGCCTTAAGCCCACATGCACACGCAGCCTGACTTTTGTCTGCCTCCTTCTCACGTTTTCTTAACAATCTCTGAATTAGTTAAAATCACTACTGAATCCAAGACACCGAGTTAGTAATATTCTCATTGCTTTTCCAGCTCAGGTATCATGTACATAATGATAACATTTTTTACAATTAAAGATGCAGATGTTTGCTTCTGGTATTACAACATTTGCTTTACAATTATGACACAGGAAACGAGGAGAAGTTGGAAAAATACGATTTTAACATGGAAAGAGAGGAATAAAGAAACTGAGACATCTCTTCATGTTGACAGGTAAGGACCACTTGGAAAATCTACATGTATGTGCAAAAATCTGGATGCCTAATAATAGTGTAATACAACACTTGACCTAAGACATTTCAAATAAGTAATGAGCTGAAAAATCAAATGCATTCATTCAGTGGTATAGAGAGTAATTCTCTGCTAAGTTATTCTGAAATCTTTGCCATCCAGGTGCTGTTAGACCTAGTGTCGCAGGAGTAATACATGACAGTAACTTTTGCATTTTCCTCAGAGCACCCACATATTTGCCATAGACCATAAGTGAGCATTTGGGACTCCTTTTCTAGCACTCCTGCTTTTGGCAGATTAGGTTCAGGCTTAGAGTCAGGAACGGAGAAGGAAGATGGTTGAAATGACTAATCTGTTTGGCCTGCCACCTAAGAGACTTGTGATATGAAATACTGCTTGAGCTTTTAGAACAAATAACTGTAATTTTCATTTAATTGATTTTTGACCTTGCACTGCAATTATTCAATGGTAATTTACCTGAGCATAGAAGAACAGAAGCTGCATACAAACTGTGAAGTAAAATGCTGTAAAAAAGATATCTGTAGCAGAGAAAGAATGCATTTCTTACAGGTTAGCTTACATTTGTGTAGTAGCCAGCTGAAGACAGTTTCCTTTTCCTGCAATGTAATTATCAAAGGCAAAATAATTCACAAGGAAAACTTTGAGAAACAAATCGAAGTCTGTGCTTTACAAACAATACAAATCCTTGCTTGGAAACAGTTCTATTGCCTTGTTTTTAGTACTGTTTTTATTATTTATTTCAAGACCCAGGAGTGTGCTTGTGATTTTATAGAACAAAAAGGAACAGCAGGTCTCCACCCTCAGCTGCAGACACCCAGGAAAATTAAGAAAATATTAATGTATAGGATGCCAAATTTTGGGTTAATGATCTTAATATATCTTTTTAGGTTTTACATGGAGTATAATAGCAAGAACTACTGTTGCTCTTAATAGTATCATAGAATCAGAGAACTGTTTGGGTTGTAAGGCAGTTTGGTCCAACTCCCCCTTCAATGAACAGGGACATCTACAGCTAGATCAGGTTGCTCAGAGCCCCCACCAATCTGTCCTTGAATGTCTGCAGGGATGGTGTCCCCATCACCTCTCTGGGCAACCTGTTACAGTACCTCACCACCCTCATGGTAAAAAAAAAAAAAAAAAAAAAAAAAAAAAAAAAAAAAAAAAGCTGTTCCTTATATCCAACCTAAATCTCCCTTCTTTTCCCCTTGTCCGGTTATGACAGACCCTGCTAAAGAGATCTGTTGTCTGTCCTGTTCTATCCACAGTCACAATGATTAGTATTGCAGTGTTTCCCAGGGTTTCACTAGGTGAGGGCATTTTTTTAACCACTGTACTTGTGTTGTAAAATGCAGAGAATTTCAGTTTTCTTCACTAGGGTGTAAATGGAGATTGGCTTTTGCAGAATAAACAGGAGTAGAAGGGAGGAAAATCTGAGCGGTTCTTGTCTTGAGTTTCTGCTCCTCCAGGCATAGAACATCAGTCAGTGCTAGTTAAGGAAAACATTATTTTCCTATCAGATAAATTGTAAATCAGCCCTCCAGGTCTTGAGCCATTCTGACTTTATTCTTATACTTTACGTCACTTCAGGAATACCTTAACATATCTTCATTGAAAACTGGAAAAAGAATTAAACACTTCATTGCAAAAGAGGAAAAAAATCTTAAATTCAACTACATAAATCATGAACCTGACTTGAATGAACCTCTTGAAATTATTTGATAAAGGATACAGTGATACCCTTGAAACCAGCTGTCTGTCACAAGCTCTCAATCTCTGTTGAGTGGAACAGAATTTGGAGAATGGGGATTGCAGGAGTAAATGATAGTTAACCTTGACTCTTAGGCACTACCAGTGTCCCATTTTCAGATTTGCTACCAAGATGATGAGTATTGTCATGTGTGTACTGGTGAGAAGAGCCGTGTGCAAGGTTTTTCATTCAGCCTTCCCCTTTCTCCTCCCCTCAGGAGATGAGCTGCGCAGAAATTACCCACGGTTTATATTCCCACTATGAGTGGTGGCAGGATGTATGAGGAGTCCTTGTGATTTGTCTGCCGTATTTAATCAAGGGGCCAAATGTGCACATAGCTGTTGAACTGCAGCTTCTCTGTCTGGATACTGTGTGCTCATAGCATTCACATTTGAAGTGTCTTGGTTAGAAGTTAGAAAGTTAATTCCTGGCCACATATCAGATGTGAATTGTCCTGGCCATGACAGCAAAAGAAGGCAAGAGCAGTCAAGCTGGCACAACTAGAAAAATGAGTTTGTGAGAAACATGAATGCCTCCTGCTTGGTTACATCCTGCCTCAAGGAAGCTTTCCGTAAGCGTGACGGTGGTTGAGTATTTGACACCTAGAGCTCCCACTATGTTTATATCAGATGAGAAAAAGCTGAGGAGTTCCATGTTTGTGGTAAAAGAACTGATGAAACTAAATTTGAGGGTGAGGTCTGAGCACAAAGTAAACACTGAGAAGGTAGACATCTTGTCTGAAATGTTGATTTCTTAGGAAAGAGATATTCCTGCAAAACCAGAGGTAAAGCTGTCTCTTTAAAGTGTGCAGGCCCCAGGGGAAGGGGGATCAGAGAACAGGACCAGATTGTAGTGCCTTTGCAACTTTGCTACTAGAATTAGCTCTTTGAGTATTCAAAAAATGCATTCTGCTAAACAGTGATGGATAGAGCAGAAATGGAAGGTTTCTACAGAATACATGTATATATATATTTAGCACAGAGAAATATATAAGGGGCTAAGATTTTCGGGGCAAGTCAGGAAGATCAATGCTTATAGCAAACATCCATCTAGGAAATTTTAATCATTGGTACATCGAGAAGTAGTTGCAACTAAGTAAGGCAGCTAGCTCAAAAACAGAACATAAGAGTGGACAAAATTAAGTCACAGAATACGCACTGTGGATATACATGAGAAATGAAAGCTGCCAAGAGATGGCAAATGGATGTGATCACAGAATCTTCCAGGACAAGACAAGTGAGCAAAGTACAAGGCAGAGAAAAATGGCAGGTGCTCTCTATCAGTCACTTGGCTATCAGCAGCTGCTGCTACTACTATGATGTTATCTGTGTTATATACAATCAAAGTTCTTTATTTTCAGTTGATTTTAAGTATAAGACAGAGCTCATGTTTAAAAGAGAAATGTGCACTCATTAGCATTGCTGAGACTGTGCTGTTGCAGAACGTTGTGCAGAGTTTGCTTCTGGGCTTCTGGAGGAGCTGCTGCTGTTGGAGCAGAGCACGGAACTGGTGAATTAATTCATGTTTTGAAAATATTCTCCACGGGATCACTCATAAAACATGGACCTTGTTTGCAAAAAGAACAGAAATAGGCAGCAGTCATCAGCCCTGGATCTCCATACACTTCACAAAACTAAGCAGATGCTGTTCTCTCTGTGCTGTTGTTTGCTGTATGAGTAGTCAGACTTTGTTGGTATAAACCCACATATGATTACTGAGAAATTTATGAGGAACAGCACAGGAAGAAGTGTCAACTTGAGGGAATTCCAAATGGCCTTCAGTGGCTCAGGAAGTATCTTTTTTTCCCAATTATACTGGTTGATCAAATAGAGTATATTACCTCTAAATAAAATCTAGCTGTCTTGCCTATCTTAGAGAAATAAAGGAAAAGAACAGGACTTCATATTTGGGTGCTATTAATTATATACATGTACATAAGCATGTTTATATGCGTATGAAATCATAGTATATCTCACCTGCAAAGCTACTATCAGTTGGGTCCCAGCTGTGGGCTCTAGAAAGCAAACACAGAACTAGACGTAGGCACTAAAAGAAACATCCTGCAATCTCCATGGGAACATTAATGTGCCCAATTTACAAGCACAGAAGGCATCCAAAGCACATGTTCCCTTTGTTTCCTGCAAAGAGATAAAAATGAAACAACCTGTAGTTTATGAATGTCTGAGATATATAACTGTAAAAGAGTTTCATGAAGTAATTCTGTGAATGTGAATTCTCTTGAGCTGCTTCTGCTTAAAGGTTGTCAGTAATGAACAAGTGCAAGTGAACAGGTCAGGAAATATGTCTGGAGGAAGTCTGGAGGTAAACATGCTTTGCTGCCCACCTGGATGTGATATGAGGTGACTGAGTGACTAATTCAATATGCCTGAGCATGAGTAAAAGAACATCTTGAATCAATATGATTGCAAAGATAAAAGATCATGTGTGTGAATGATTATCTCGCTGGATGTACAAGTAGGAGATGAGGTGAAAAGACAGGAGTAAAAGAAGAGTAATGGGAAAATCTGAAATGCAGAATAAATGGTGGAAAAGAATGGCCCCAAATGGCCTATTTCTCATAATCAATGGGAAATCCGTATTAGCAATTAGCTTTTAAGTAGGAAGGACACCATTGCTTTAATTTAATGTTGTCTGCATCTAACTTATCCCCAAGATTAAACAAGTTAAATGGTAACATAAAGAGTAATTGCAGACAGCTCTGAGTACTAAATTATTTTGATAGGACTTTCTCAAATCATAGAATCATAGAGTTATTAAGGTTTGAGGAGACCAAGATTACCTGGTCTAACCTTCATCCCATTCCTACTGTGCTCACTAACCGTGTCCCTCAGTGCTGTATCTCCACAATTCTTGAACATCTGTAAGAACAGTGTCTCCACCACCTCCCTGGACGTCCTGTGCCAGTGACTCCGCATTCTTCTGGTGAAGATTTTTTTTTCTAATGTGGAGACTTTTCTGACTTGTAAATAGGCACGTGGGACACATGCAAAAGGGCTGGCTTTTCCAGCAGTCTTTGCAATACGTCATTTAAGTTCTGACAGGAGCCCTTTTTGAAGGAAAACGAGGGAAATATTGGAGATTAGACACCTTCTACCAGAGAATTGCAAGACGTACAAGCTCATTGATTTAATAATATATATTTAATTTCAAATTATCTAGTTGTAAGTTACTGTATTCTTTGCTCCATCTAGAACAGCCTCATCTGCTAGTGGGTGGAGGGCACTAAATAGAGATATAAAATTCCACTTACTTCATCAGCCATTTTGCTCTCTGTTGTCATGAGGGAAATGGCAACACAAGGCAAAGCAGCAGCAAATAAAACGCTCTGACACAGTCTTCTACCTGAGGGAAATGTAAAGATGGTTCACAAGACAACTCATCTACCTTACAGATTTATCTGGAACAGAATAGCTGAAGTATCACAACTCACAGCAGGCAGTTATTCTAGATAAAACTAGAGCCCTGCTCCATATGTGAATGTAATGGCAGTTACCTTCGAACTGTTCCACCCTCCGTCCAGGGGATTTATAAGATTACAACCAAAAAAAAAAAAAAAAAGGAGCATGCATAAATGTGTATGTATGTTAGTGCCTGCTCATCCCTCTATCTCGATGTAACAGAAAATTGAGTTAATAAGCAAATAACTGAGATATTCCTGCTTGATGATTTTTTTGTAATACTCTGAAAGAGACACTGTCTTCAGGACTTTCATTGGCATTCAATTTGATGGGAATTAGATTCTTTTCTTTGTACAGCACCAATTTTTAATATTTTGTAGAATATTAATTTTTTCAGGGCATTAAAACACATAGTAATGATTCTTTCCTGGCTCAGAAAGGCTAAAACCAATCTTCTCCAACGTATTTAGAAGCCATTGAGATGTTCTGATATTATGGAAATACATTGATGGGTACACATACAGTAAACCATCTAGTTTTCTCCCACTGCCAGTAGAATGTGAGTGGATTGAGCTATACACAGGATTTGATCAGTACTTTAGATTATTGTTTTGATAGAGAACTAGAAGAAGAAAATCCTGCCTTATTCAGGGCAATGGCATGCTCTCTCAATGAAAGATAGCAAGAGCAGTTAACGTTACATACAGTAAACCTCCTGTTACTGTCACAATTGACAGTCATGTTTTTTGGAGTGGGAACATTACCCTTATCTCTTGGGTACAAATACTCTGTTTTTACTGATGATGTGCTTATGAAATTTGAAAAGATAAGCAATCATAAATTTAATAATAAAATACTGTATGTGAAATTAGACAAGAGGCAGCTACTCCCTAAGCAGCTTCCAAAGTTAGAAGTAGCAATGACAATAATGACTCAGGAATAAATTCTAAAGTCACTGTATCACCTTTTTCTTTCCTCAGACTAACATTTACACCATATACCCGCTTAAGATAGTAGTACTAAGAAACTCTACTCTGCTTACGTTGGAACAATAGTAAAATTTGAAAGAAATATTTCATAGTAGCATAGAATGGAAGGGACCCAAAGGATCATCAAGTTTCAACCCCCTGCCATAGACAGGGCTACCGGCCTCCAGATCTGGTACTCAACCAGGTTGCCCAGGGCCCCATCCAACCTGGTCTTGAACACCTCCAGGGACAGAGCATTCGCAGCCTCTCCGGGCAGCCTGTTCCAGAACCTCACCACCCTGTAAAGAATTTCCTCTGGACATCCAGTCTTACCCCTCCCTCCCTGAGCTCATAGTATTTGCAGTATTTTTTCAATGCCACCAGCATTTCCCTCTGGAGGAAAACTTTCTGATGTGGCCCTTTCTTTCTTCTGAGTAGGAGAGATGAAGTTTGCTCACTGGCATATACTCTCTGGCTGTTGCATGCCGCTTTGCACAGCCTCAACAAAGGCCATGACGGTGGCTTGCTTCATAAAACCATGTTTTTCACCTTCTTCTGAGCCCATGTGCCAGGGGCACTATTCAAAGTGTGCTTTATAACACTCTGTGTTGGTGACACTTATCTGTCACGTCCCAAAAATAAAGTCAGCAGGCAGCTAATGACCGTCTGCTTAAAAATGCCAGCAGATATCTCTGAAAACTGCCCAGAAAAGTGGTTTAGAAGGAGTGGTTCAGAAGGAGTAAAATATTTTAGTTGACTTATTTCTGATGGTAATGTGGAAGGTCTCCTATTAATTAATTCTGAAGGAGGGTGTAGATGTGATTGTTCTGTTGTCACATTTGTCAGTCAATGAAAGAGAAAGCAATGCAGGAACAATAATATGTAAAGGGCCTTGTGATTTCATAGTTGGGTTTGTATTATAATTCTGGCAATCTGCTGTTTAATGGACAGGTTTCCCTTCTGCTCGAGTCCACAAGGCTTTTCTGCTGATTTGGGTGTTACAGATTCTTAACTGGTTCTTTACTTATATGATGATTTTGTATTTTATATAATGTCTGTCAATTGATGTTTCAGCAAGTTCTTGGTGATCTATTGTCACGGTGTTATCCGCGACAGTAACCCAAGGGAAACCGCGAAGGGAGAGAGAAAGGGAAAAGAGAAAGAAAAACTGCCCCGTCAGTGGCCACGCGGCCGCCCCAGCAGAGCCGTGCGCTCTGGGGGGAGGGGGAGACAGAGGGAATAGATGGGTCTGTAAAAAAAAACAACGGCACGATCTGAGAAGGAACGGTAACTTTACTAAATCTAATAAAATTGAACAATTTTGAGAGAGAGAGAGAGAAAGTTTCCAAACCAGAAACTGGGAGCTTACGTTAGGGAGGAACGGCAGGGGAAGCACACGTGCTGAATTTTTTCACCGCAGCCGAGAGCGCGCCGAGAGCCGAGCGGGGCCTCGCGTCCGGTGCCCAGCTCCGCCCCTCTGCTGCTCCCACACCATTAACTCCTTCACTGCCTGCATGGTGTTCTGATGTGGAATACCGGCATCAAAACCACAAAACCACAACATCTATCAAAAAGGCCAATAGGCTTTTACCATTTTGTCAGCTATTTTATTAGCTTCCTTTATTTTAAAGCATTGAAGTTCACAGATAATAATTTTTTCCTCTCCCCTTGTTGACAGTGGGGACTCTTGCACTAAGTTTTAAATCATGCCTTTGACTATGCAGCTCTATTAAAGCTCAGACTGCAGAGAAAGCAATTATGTCACCTTATCTGGGACTTCTTCCTCTGTCTCTTGCACTCTCTGATGATCTTACAGAGAAAATAATTTATGAGACATTAAGAGTCAAAACAAGCCCTCAGAGATGCAAAGGAGAACTGGGACTTGCAATTAGACATTACATTATGTGAGTGTAACTAATCACAGAGGTAGCTTTCTTCACCGACAGTAAGACATGACCAGAATTGTTGAGGCTGTAGGTGTGCAGAGCAGGAAAGTCAGACAACTCGTGTCATTTCATGAACCCATTGCTGACAAGATGGAGAGGAAAACAGATCGTTTTCCAGTTCTTAAACGAGTCATAGACAGAGAGACAGGCAGCTTCAGGAGGCGTAGAGATGGAATTCCTGAACCTGTGTTTAACAGCTTCTCGTCTGTCACCTTACATCCTGACCAGATCAGTTCTAACAGTACAAGACTTATGGATAGTTGGTGGCCTGCCTGAGAACTTATGATTTAAGAGGAAGCAGTCCTTTGTCCCACCATTGTGGAGCATGATGTCTATCATGGATGTTAGCATCATCAGCAAAGAGGCTGTGAAATCAGCTTTTGGACATCCTCTGTCCTATATATAAGAGGACAGCAGGAGCAAATTCATGCCGGCAAGCACTCCCTGTTTATGCCATAAGAAAACACTCTGACATTTTAGATTACATTTCATAAAAGTCACTCTGTGCAAATGATATTGAAATACCATTCGGTTTCCTCTCTGCTGTGACTCAGTGTTGCTTTGTCGGAAATAAACCCATTCTGAGAGCTTCTTATTCTTTGTGAATGTCCTGTGGCAGAGATGACACTTAGTGGTGTTTATCTGAAAAGCATACTTAGGGCTCCTTGTTTGTTTGTTAATAGCTATTTCTGGACTGTAAAGTGAGGACATAGCCAGTGAGGGCCAAATCCAAGTCTAAGTGCACCAAGTCCAGTTATAAAGAGGCTTAGCAGAATAAGTACAGAAATGGAGATTTCTGTCCAAAGTATTTTCTCACTAATTGATGGGATGATATTAAATAGCTTGCTGAAATGTTTTTGTCCTTTCTGTACTGAGATAGGAAGACAAATTTTTAATTGCCTTTGTTAATGTGATTGGAAATTGCTGTAGATGAAAAAAGCACGTTATATGCAGTCAGTGCTTAAATAGAATGTACTAGAGGTTGCAGAATTAGTGTCTATGAGATTGAATGCCATGCAGACAGAATTTTTGTAGCAGACACTCTCATTCCCCCCAAAAGCCAATGTTTAGGGGGCTCTGGTGGAGGCTGCTAGGGAGGAGGCCCCTCTCAGACTTCCAGAGGCAAAGCCAACCTGCTCCTTTCACTCATTATTGAACAGTGGGAGTCACATCTAGGAAGCGTGGCGCGTAGATTAGTGTGGGCTTTCTCAAATTCTTTGAAGCTGTAAAGCATAATTTGAGACTTAAAGTGCAATTTGAGTGCTAATAAATATTTTTCTGTGCCATTTTGAAAGTGGGTTATTGAAACTTTTCTCTAGGCCTTTGGGATCTTGAAGAGTAGTCACACAGAGACAGAAAAGATTGATGATATCTGTGGCAGTACTTCACTAAGGGAATAATTAGTAAGATCCAGCTTCAAAAGATGGCACTCACCACCTCCTCCTTTGCCAGGAGCCAGAAGGGAGTCCAGAGAAATCACCTCTGAATGACAGCACTGCTCCGGAGAAGAAAGCTTCATCTGAGAGGAGGGTGTCTCAGGATCACGTGAGTTTTGCAGCACTCCAGTTTTCTCAGGGTGACCATCCAGAGTTCAGGGAAGTCCCACTGGTGGTGGAAGATGTATTCCAGCATTTTTCAGTGGGGCTGCAAGGAGCACCCCCAGCAAGGAGGGAGAGAACTGTGCCTTTTGCCCTTACCTGGCATGCACTGCCAGAGCTCTTCAACAAAGCAGGTGAAGCATGGATAATCGCATGGCAATGAGGGCAGCCTTTGGGCTTTGATGCTGCTGTAATGCCTATGGGGTTTTTTGTATGTTTTTTGCATGAAAGCTCATGGAGTGTGAGCTTTCCTGCATTGCTTCCCCCAGCATTACGTGGCAAACAGCTCAGAGGGGTCACCGCGGGGCAGCAGAGCCTGACAGGACAGGTGTGAGAGAGATGGGAAAGGTGTCTCCTCTTGTGCTGTGCTATCACATTGACAGAGCGTAATGCCAGCTGACATCGTTCTGCCAAGGTTAAAACAGGCCATGGCTCTCCATGAGGATTCTGCTGAAACATCTTTCCAATCTGCAGCTTTTCTAAAACAAAAAACCACCAACCATTTCATCTACTGCCTCTGTGCACAGTATTTAATAAGGTACATAACTGTGTATGTAAATGCATCCGCTATGAGGTAATCTTGGCCAACATATTTTACCTTAAATAGAGGAGTTATAAAGACTGCACTTGCCTATAATACAGCCCTGAGAGTGGGATGCACTTTGGGCAGTAGCACACTATTTGGCTGCACTTTGTGAGGTGTATGAGTATCACACAGCAGGATCTGCTGTGCACCTCTCCTCTGTTTGGCCCCACTGATTGGTGGCACTAAGGCTGAGAGCAGCTCCCAAACGTACAATAAGTAAATCTGACCACAGATCTCGAAGTCATACTTAGCTTTTCTCCCTGGGGATGCTTGCTACACACACACAACAATACTTCCAGCTGAGAAAGCCATTCTCAGTGTGCCTCTTTAATAGGAGGAAACTAGCACTAAGTACTTCAGAGTTTGCACCTCCGTTCTGCTTAGCAAAGCTGTGTTTTCCTGTTTTAAATTCACAGCTTCAGCTCCCTTGATCCAGGAGGTTAAATACTTCAAATCACATCGGTGCCCTAAGATGGTGAAGGGCTGGCTCAACAATGATGACTGCAAGTCGAAACATTAAGAATGCAAATTATCAACCAAGTGACAACTGTTAAGCTGTATTACAGAGCACGCTGCTTCTGCTTAGCAGGTATGCAGGTAGAAATTATGTTCTTGTGAATTATTTTTTAAGGGCAGTGGAAGGGAAATGGCATGGTTTGATGTACAGGGAAAGCATTTGTTCCCTTGTCCATTCACTAGATGTTTTGAAAACAAGCAACAGTATCACCTCAGGAAATCCGCAGCTGAGACCCATCACTAGGCAGTATCCTTACTAATAAATATGGGATGATGAGGAGTAAAAAAAAAATATTCAAAGCAGCTGTGGTTCAATAATCAATATGTTGTATAGTATCAGTTCTCCTTGTTAGACAATCTAGTACTGTCTGCAAGTTGTAGGTAGCACATTATGGGATTTAAAGGTAATGGCCTCTGGCTACTGACTGTTTGCTGATGTGTCATAAATACACCACACCAGTAAAGCTTGTTCAAGTACTTTTGTATGTGACATTGATTTCATCTCTTTCTTCCGTCAAGAAAAAACTTTCTAGAAATTCTGTGTTAGATGTACAAAAGAGATTTTTTACAAAGTCAACAGCCAGCATGGAAGTGCCTCACATAGGTCTCTTTACTTGTTTCTAAATAGATTCACATTCTGCTCTTAAGCCTTCTGCTGCACATGTAGAAATCTGATGATGACCTCAAATCAAAATGCGTCAACCAAAATACTGTTGCTAGAATAAAACAACAAAGAAAAAAAAAAAAGAAAAACCACTCCTCCCTCCTCTGAAGAAAAACAACTAACTGAATGATTTTATGACATTACTCATATCCCATTCTGCCATTACACTGATCACAGTGTAAATTGTACCTTGTTACACGGCACTTGGCCACTGACTCCAGCAAGAGGAGGATCAAACCTTGTGTTCTCGTAAATCCTTAGGGTAGTCTTGTGTATCTGCCAGTGTTCGTCCTGCACTCAGCGCATTGCTGAGCCAATCTGCTGTGGTAAATCCCATGCTCATGCTGCATTGGTGTGTTTTTTGTAGTTGTTGAGGAGTACATCGTTTTACAAAAGCTGACAAAGGCGTCAATGCCAGCCAGTATGATTGCACTGTTTTACTAAAACCCATGAACGACACCCAACAATTCTGTGGCCTACGTGTATCTTATTCACTGATGGATGCAATGGCTGCAGGCAGCCTGCAAGCAGAAACCCAGCTGAATGTAAATACAGTGGCATTAACATTTTTAGAAAAATCGTTGTTTTGAAATTCGCAGATCCAAGTACCCACCTTGCGCAACTCAGTCGGAACCAATCAGGTTTTGTTAATGTCCGGAACTAATAATTGTTGTCTTCAAACACAACAGGAGAGTATTTTAAGCTTTTGTATGGAAATCAGTGATACAGAACTATTGCTGACATAACAGTACTGTAGGTATACTGTAACTTGCTGTTACCCTCCTGGTGTAAAATATTTATTCCTATAGAATGATTCTCTGGTGAATTATTTTTTAATGTGCAAACTATCCTGTAACATATGATGTTTTTTCTCTTGCTATTGTGACTGCTGTTTTTGATTATTTTTTATATAAAAACACTCTAGACTTCTGAAGTGATCTATTATTTTTTGAGACACTTACTTTGGAAGTGGTCCCTATAGATGGCCTTACCTAACAAATATCTTCATCTGCTTTGCCCTTAGTACTTGAAAGTCATTGTTTCCTTGGCATATTGAATAACAAGTTCCATGAGACAAAGTACAGTGAAGATATTTTGGAGAAGCATCTGGAATTCATCTGTGTAACAAGTAAGTATAGACATGTAGAAGATAGTGCTTCTAAAATGATTACTCACCTTCTTGATTCAATGCAGTTTTATAGAACTCCAGATTCAAGTTAATGTGGCTTTGAAACAATCAGTTTTATTTATAACATAAAGTAGCAACTAATCACAATCTCTCATTTACTGTACCTCAAAGTACTTTACAAAGGAGGTAGATACCATTATCCTTAATTTATGAATGGCACAGCTGGCAGGCAGAGAAGTATGACCAAGCACCTTCCAACTTTTTCATCAAGCTATTACAGACTTTCCAAAGCAGAGATCACACATACCAGACAAGAATTTGACATCAAACAGTTCAATAGGAGCATGACAGATAAGTATAATATGAAAGCATCTCATATTTCTGAAGTGGTTAATAAGATACCATATGTGACATAGGTTTGCTGTTTTGCATTACCCATGGGGATAGTAACCAGAAAGAGAGAGACCTCTGCTATTGTGGAAAATATTTCCTAATTCTTGTCCAGAGTTGGACCACATTAATTAGATTTGAATTTACAGCTTCTGAATGCTGTGGGAGTGTAGAAATGCTCGTGCCTAAGGCGGCTGAAGTGACCGTTTTGGAGGAAGTCTGATAGCATTAAGGAAGTGTCTTTGCTGTCCCTAGCCCATGAGTTAGCACTGAAACAGTGTGTTAACTGTATTTCTTGAAACAAAATAATAGAGATATTGGAACGATATCACCACTGTTTCCTACTAAAAAAACCCATTATGGCTGCTTCATGTGTTCTATTGAAATCTTGATGTCAACTACTGTATAGTATTTTTAAATAAGAGACTAAAAATGAAGTTTTGATTAATACAGTATTCTTCAGCCTTGCTGTACAGCACTTTCAATTTCTGAGCATGATCGACTATTTTAATCAAATCCTACAGGTATAAAGGGTGTGACAAGCTTTTTGAGTTTCCCAAAATGGTTTTGCCAATGCACCTTTACCCTGATTTGGAACTTCCTTATTATTCCAGTCTCGGGCTTTTCTTGATGAGAAATGACATGTTGTGCCAAATTGCACAGCAGTCTCCGCATCAGTAAGTGCACTGTAAAAATTAAGCGCCTGTCAATTTCCAGTCGCAACAAATAATATAATTTCCCACAAAATCAAGGCTGAGATTCATACCCTGAAGGTGGTTCAGCATGGCCAAAACACAACAAGAGAGCTGCCAGGTTGAGCCAGTGTTTGAACCTAAATTCCTCCAATACGGTTATGAATAGAAGTGCAGTCCTGAATTGGAAAAGAAGGCCTGAAAAACACACATATGAAGGAGTAATTGTTGTTTTTTGCTGTGAAGAACATAGGCCTGGAAACTGCATCCTGCGTCACTGTGTCCAGTCCCCTGCTGTCTTAGGCAACCACAACATACAATCCTTTTCATAAATTTATCAAGTTCCATCTTGAACCCAGTTAGGTTTCTTGCCCCCAATGGGAAGACTGTTCCCAAGCCTGACTGTGCTGAGGGTTAGAAGTATTCTTCTAATTTCCAGCTCACATTTATTCATGGCCAATTCAGACCCATTTGTTCTTGTGCCAACATTGTTCTGTAGCTTAAATAGCTTTTCTCCCTCTCTTGTGTTTACCACCCCTGATGAACTTATAGAGAGCAGGCTGTCCCTTTGGCCTCTTGCTGTCATGCCATCCTGTTTGTACACGAGCTACAATCCCCCTGAACAATGGATGAGCCATTGTTTTAGGGAGGCTAGCTGCAAATAAAAACAGTGCTCTGTTGTGCTGTCTGGGGATGGGCAACATCTATCATTGGGTGTCAGGCGACCCACCAAGGGCTCTGGAGCTCAAACACAGCTCAAATCAGAAGCGTAATGTCATAGACCAGTCACAACAGAATGAACATAATGGGGCTGCTTTAACACATTTCCCCAATTAGCCCCTGCAACTTCTGATCATGGAAGAGCAAAAACTGTCAATTATGAGACAAACCTCCTAATCCATAATGGCTAGAAAGAGAAAACTACCATCAGTAACAGGACCAAATGAGTATTTTCAACATTGTCAGTGTGTCTGTTGTAGGAGGAAAACATGTGAATGCTTTCAGGCATAGTGGGAATGACTAGCTAGAGAGGCTGGTGTTTGTGAGCCAAACATTTCTCTTACGAAGGCTCCTTTGTGTGTGCCTAGCTTTGCTTGGTTGCAGCTGTTAACATCCAGGAAGCAGTTTATGGAATTTTCTCGAGACCCCCCGCAGTTTTGATACTGAAAGGCTAATCGTATTCCCTGACATATGCTAGAGCAATTTAAAAAGGTTCTGCCCCCTTGTGTCTCTTGTTTATGTGTTCTTCCCATGCTTCCATGATTAGGAAATCTCCGCGTGTCGTAACATAAACATCATTTTCTCAATGAGCAAGATTCAAATGGCAGCATGTCTTATAAAGGATGCAGGCTTATCCAGAGTTCTCTCCCTATGTTTGTATGTATTCTATAATGTATTTGCACTGTAATATAAATATTATGTTATATATTGTATAACATTACATGAGATTATTATGTAATGTGGTGTTTGTGGTAGGAGGGTTAGGAATGGTGGAATCTTCTGTCAAGGCCTCACAGCTTGGGGACTGATGACCTTGTAATTCAATTTGTGCTAGTATGGCTACAGTCGCTGTTGTATTCAAAAGCAGCTCTCTCTCTTTCAGCTTCACTAAAATGTAAGTCTTTTAGTCAAACCACAGTGTTCAGAGGGCTCTTTACTTTCCAATGTACTCATAATGGTCAGAAAATTCATCCATATTTTATTTTCAAACCAGTAAGTAGATTCTTGCATGCTGCTCAGAAAAAAAAGTTTTGAACTCCAAAAAATTCTGCATACTCTGAGCCAAACCCAAGAAAAAATGAAAGGATCAAAGAAGTTGCAAAAAAGAGGTGACATAAATTAACTGAAATATAGTGAATTACAGTTGCAGGTCTGTTCCTACTCTAGTACCTAAAGAATACTTTGTGCTGTCATAATAGCGTTTTATTGGTTTCACATGCAAAGGTGAAGGTCTACTGGAATGTTATTTCCTGGAAACTAGTTTGTAAATGACACGTGATAGTGGTGCTAGGGACAAAACAGAGAAATTATCTCTGTGATAACATCTGTTCATAATGCTGTCCTGTGCATATGCTGGTGCATACTTTTGAAGAGCTGATGTAGTGCAGCTCCACTTCAGCATCAGCAAGGACAGCATCCATCCCCAGGCATGCTCATGTGCTCACAGAGACTACTTCCACAGCATTCGATGCCAGCACAGCCCCTAATGATATAGCAGGAAAATTACTGTTGTTCTCAACTTGTAGCTATCACCCGTTCACGTTTCAGAGGCAAATTCATGTATACAGTTCTATTTTCCTCAATTTCTTTGCCATTCTGATGAAGAAATTAAGTCTTCCACAGAATTTAATGCTGAACTAAAGGGCCTGCTTTTGGTGTGAGTTGAAGTGGGAGATGGAAAATGGGCCTAATTCTACTCTCAACCAACTCCTGATATTTCATGGCTTAGGCTAAAACAGATTTTCTGTTGTCCTTGACACATGATCAGACTCAACTTTAGCTCATGTATATCTCAGCAAGACAGATTTGGCAGTGGGAGTTGGTGTTGGTCTTTGCAATAAAATTAAGCATTCTGGGTGCAATTGATGAGACTATTCCCTTGAATCATCTCACTGTGAATCTGACTTCCTTTCACAGAGAGTTGGATGGAGGCCAGTGGTTCATCAGGGTGCCTTGGGCCAGGAAGAACATTAGGAGAGAGAGACATAGGAGATTTATCCACTCTGTTGGAAATTAGTCCCTTGGTGATCAATGCTGATTTTCTTCTTCTCTGGACATTCTTGTCTGGCTTCATGGATTAGATGCCGATAGTGTGGAGAATAGCAATAAAATTGTTCACTAGCTGCATCTGGTGCAGGGAAAGCTTTCCAGAGATGATTAGTTTAAGCATCCTAGAGAAACATAATAAAAGGGGGATCATTATTCTAACGTGTGTGTTTTAGGGGATCTGTTACTGCAGTGTCTTGGCATTATTACATAATTTAAAATAATATAAACAGTTATCCTTTAGAATAAAGACGACTTTGAGGATGCTGAGTTATATATCACTGCTTATGTATTTGTTAGACAAAGATCATCTTGGTAAAGCCATCAGAAATTAAATAAAGTGTAAACTCAAGTGATAAATTTTGGACAGAAAGAGGAAAGCTACAAGAGTTGCGCTCAGTGTTATCTTTGACAAAATCATCTTCCACATCTCCAAGCTTGGCATCAGCATAGTTCAGACTCAGCTTTTCTTTCCTGATTTTGCTTTCCTTTGTGATGTGCAAAAATAAAGAGCAGAGGTGATTTTCATCCACAATGGATACCATTTTGTCCCCTAGACATCCCATTAAGGCTGTATCTATGAATGTTTTGGGATACAGAGATCAAATGGTAATCCCCATTGTTGTTACCATGTCCCAAAATACCAAGTTGAAAAAGGTCTTCCACAAGCTACTCAAATAGTTTAGGACTCGATGCTTGTGATACCCTTTGCGACTTTGAGATGGCAGCAGGAAAGCCCAAATGGAAATAAGTGAGATCTGTGAGCTATCTTACTCTTGAAATATAATTATTTTGACACATGGCAATTGCCTGATGGATATGCAAGTGACTTGGATCTGGGCATGAGGGTTTTTTCCTCACAGCTTTCCCTTCTGCGTCACTGTCTTGCTGAATGACTTGCATAATACTGGAGGTATTCAAAACTGCCAGGACTTGGAGGTTTTAAATATAAGAATGTTGTGTTTTGAGACTTCAGTACAGGTTCCGTTGTCTAACTTTAACCCTCCAACTTTGAAAATGACAGCTTTCATTTACTTGCCTCAAACAAGACTTGGGAAACCCAGTCAATTCAAATCAGTAATATGCCTACCAGACACTGCATAAAATGTGCTACTTAGATGCAAATTATTAGTGATTATGTATTATTTTGTCAGTATTAAAATACATCAACACTGAACATATTGTCATAGATACTGGAGGATGTGGTGGGGCTACACAGGCGATTCTTCTTTATAAAATACCATGTGTTTGGCATGAAAGTTAATTGAGGCAAATGTTCTGTTTCAGTAGATGTCATACAGTCACCAGAATATGGGGAAGATGACCCTCTCCCACACTAGCACAGCCTTGAAGGACTGGCATTATGGAAAGTATCCTGGTTTCAGAATGCTGAACCGCTTTCATCTCGCTTACTCACTGCAAATTCCTCTTGAAGTCAGTGGGTGGCAGGTCCTAAAAGAAATGTTGGACTGAGAGCTGTGTTTTTCTTAGATAAAAGTTGAGTTACTTCTCTCTGTCCCTTTCTCTGCTTTCCCCAAGTATTCACATCAGCAACTGTTTGTGTTGGCCACACCATTATGTCAGACAGAAGGGGCTGACTTGCACACAACCCACACACGATCAAAATCACCAAGTAGCACAAAGCTGATGTAATCTGTTGCTGCTACTCTCATAGCGGATTTTGTTTTCAGTCTCTGCACCAGGACAAAATTTACTAGGCTACCTCATTCCAAAATAATTACTAAGTCAAAACATTCAGAAGGATTACCAAAATTCAGAGTGAAAAGAAAAATACATCGATGTCACTTGAATATTCTAAAAATTTTCTATCAGGTTGACTTTCACAGTCCATTTTTCTTCTCAGGCTGTGGAACAACACCCTCCTAGACTAAAATGTTCATGAATTCCAACCTTCTTTTCATTCTCCCCAAAACAATCACTTTGTCACCAAGACACATACGAAAAATTTAATCCTGTCTCCGCTTGGCATCACTGCCACCTCATGGATTAATGAATTCCGTGTCCTCTAATTCCCCCACATTATGCACCTCTGTTTTATGTGAGTAGCCAAATGTATCAAGATTCATTTTAATGAATGTGAGTCACTCCCCATATTCAGAAGGCAAGATTGTTATGTTGCAAGATAGCACACCATTAGCTGTGCTAAAAATAAACAAGCATTACCTGCAGGAAAACCTATGCAGTCGAAGTACATACTGAGATGTACCTAAAAAATGATCCCCCCCCCCCAAAAAAAAAAAAAAAACACGCACAAAGAAAACATATAAGCCAGGAAAGGTTTTTGTGCTGAGTGCAAAGGGAACAGAATATATTGTGAATGCTATCTACCCTGCTTTCAGATACACTGAAGTAAACATAGAATAGGACATGAAGATTACCTTACCAGGAAATTCAAATTCAAGATATTCAATATCATTGTAGATTTTACCAATTCTCTTCTGGATTTAATTAAATTTAATTGTTAGTGTTGAAAGAAATATAAATGGATGATTCTTTGTAACACCAATTTTCCTCTATGTTTTGGTTGGTGTAGAGCAACTATTTCTTCTGCGGGTAGCTGGAGATTTCAAAGTCTGAAGATCTAAACAATTCAAGGTCAGCTTGAATTTGCTTAAACAGAAAGCATGCATGGTTTGGCTGTGTGGTATTTGTGTTCCACTATTTTCATGACTCTTGGTGTGGTGCAATGGGAAAAGCTTTGGTTGAGTCTCAGAAACCAAGCCTATAAATCAGTAAGTCAATCAACAAGTCTGGGGAACAATATGTTCTTCTATTTTAATTTCTTTGTGGGAAATGTGTAAATAGATACTGGCAATGAAGCTGGAATATAATGGGTACTTATAAATTAAGGCATCCAATGATTTATCCTCTCTACGTGCAATGTGAAAAGAGGTTATGGTTTCTGATCTGTTAAAACACTATTTTTTAAGAAATGAGATTTCTTTAGTTTTTAAAGGATGAGAATTACTGTCTTCTGACCAGTTTCCAAAAATGTGGGAAGTTAGCACACTGAAAAGAAGATTTAGGGACTCTTAGCAGGACAGTTCTTACATGACCGTGCTTGCACATTATCAGAGACCTACCCGTGGCACTTCACGCACCACACGGCAGCATGGCAGCCCATCCTGGGCAGGGGTGGCACTAATCACTACAGGCTCAACCTGTCCCTGTACTTCCCCCAGTGTAAGACCTCTGCGTGTCTTTACCTAGGTGTTTCCCTCTGTAAAGCTGGATGACAAACACTAGGCTTACCTGATTCACAGCAGTCTCTGGGAACTGATTAGTTAATATTTGCACAGAGCTGATAAAGGTAGTCATAAACCATACAATGTAAAGCATTTGCCAGAAGAAGGGAAAAAGGTTTGAATCACTTTGTCCCTATCCCTTTGCTGATGAGGTTTCATTTTGAACAATTGAGGAGTTGTCTGTACAACTGATCTCAGAAGCTAATTTAAGCCCCACTTACTGAAATCCTTTCAAACGAAGCAAACAAAATGTATTGCATGATGAGATTTCATTATGGAAAGCAACAGAAGTCATTAATAAAGTTACATCATCCATTCCAGGAAAATAATGCAGACGTTATGATTTAGGAAGACCAACCCTGTATCAAAGAGGCTACTAAGTATTTACTACAAACAGTTGACAAATGGCAATTCGTAGCTAAAAAATGTTTACAAAACTGCTTGCCAACCTATTTTAAATAATTTTGTTACTTTTTTGCTATTGTGAAATAGGGCTATATTTCTGGAGAACTTCTAGCTGGGAGGAAAAAAAACAACAAAACATTTGGGAAACCAGTTGTTGGCAAACAGTAGTCTGTCCTGCCCTAAGGACCTCATTTTTAAGGTGTATTTGGGCAGGCAGACCATAAGTGGAATTTTCAAATGCTTCTAAATATCTAAATGAGGTTCCTATAAATTTTTAAAATCACATTTCTGCCTACCCAAACCTTGGTGTGCTTAAATGCCTTTAAAAGCTGACCCCATGTTTTTGCAACATGAAAGGCACTCTCTGAAAGCTCATCTCTACTGCAAGAGGTGACTGCTATTACTGTACCACAGCAGTGTCCCTCAGATGAGGTGAGCCAGAGTAAGTCAACACAGCTAAGGAGCACAACAGCATAGAAGTAGCTGTGCTAATTCAGGCAATCTTCTACTTTATCATTAGAAGACCACTAGGTTGAGTGTTTTCCCATCTTCAACCTGTTCTGTTAAACTGCAAGTCAGCTTGAACTTAAACATGGCCTCACTTGTCCAGGAGAAAGGATCTGGAAAGGATGATGAGAAGTAAGGAAGTTTCCGTTGATACATATTAACAGCTACATGTCGAGGCATGATTTAGTACTTGAGTTTCAATTAAAGACATGGAGCCTGTCCTTCTACTTCTGTAAAGATATATGGTATTTCTAAAAATATAATTCCTGGTGAAGCGAGCTGAAGGGTATGTCCTGAGTTCAGCCACAGATGTAAAGGCTTAATATAGTTTTTTGAACATGAGAAATGCCTTTTCCTTTTCAAAAATATGGTGTCCAGATGTGGCAATAATCACTTTAAACCCAGTTATACAAGTGCATAATTCAGTCCTGATTTGAATTCCAGCAGGTAAATTTGTATCTAAAAACAGTTATGAATCAATAAATATAACAGCAGTTACAAGCTGTTTATTTGTACCTGTAAAATAAATAAAAGCTATAATAGTTTGGAAACGTATCTAAGAACTGGGCTGGAAGCAGCAGTGAAAGATATGTTCCCTAGAAAACTAGACAGTTTTCAGCTTCCCTTGGGAACACAGTGATTAATTGAAATTCACAATAAAGGGACATGAAAAAAGCTAACAACATATAAACAAAAACCACCATAAACACCACACTAAAGAGAAATCTGGCTAGCTCCAAACCCTGCTGCTGATAATTCAAGAATCGTAGCCATTAGTTTAAAACAAGCATCTTTGATGAGTTTTCTGAGTTTCTCTTCCTTTGTCAGTTTTCCAAATACTGTTCTTGAAAAAACGTACTATTTAAAACACTATTAGGTTTGGAACAATATTTATATATACATTTATATTTTTATATGAAGAGCTTTAGAATTAAGAAGCACACAGCATCAAATTGAGAAGGTTCCTATGTGGAGGGTCATATTCATATAATCTAAACAGGTTGTTTTCCTGTCCAGAATGGTCCATTCTGTTTCTTTATTGCAGTGACATAAAAATGTAGGATAAAGTCCTGGAAAAAAAATCACTGCACTTAAATTTAAAAACGAACTTTCTACCTACAATTTAGTACTCCAGCAAACACTTCTTTCACTGAATTCAGTTGATGAAATACTTCTATAATACAAACACAGTCAGATGCAAAATCAGATCGTGCAGATTATGTTAAAAACATAGCTGAACTATTAATATCACAGCTTTTGATCAGCTACTTCATCATGTTTTTCAGAGCAATGAAGTCTGGCCTTACACCTGCAAAATCAGGCAGCTGCACAAGGTGTCTCCTTGCACTGAAATTACTTTCCAGCTGCTTTGTAAACAAAGTGGCTCCCCCTAGGCAAGTCTTTCTTGCCCTTGAAAGAGTTGAAAGATTCGTTCTGCACCATAAATATGGTCAGTGTGTAGTGGGACAGATTTACTGCATCTCAGTCCTTTTCTAATCTCTTCCCACAATATCACCAACACCCTCTGTTGCAAGAAATTTCTAAAACAATTGTGTGAAGCTGGGAACACCAAGAACTGCCCCTTTGCTCTCCAGCAACCTAGGGGATGGTCCTTATCCTCGAGGAGGCACTGTGGGGAATACGCACAGAAGGTGTCAGCAACTGGCCTCGGGATCTCAGCACAAACTGCTAAGGAAACAATATGCACAGATGCCAACTTTCTCAAGGCCTTCACTCAGCCACATAATTGTCAGCCACTGGGGGAGGACTTGGAAGACAGACAGCGTCACAGAATTCCCATTGCCTTTCCTAGTCCCATACTTCCTGGATTAACTGAGCTACCATTACTTCCTCCACTGAAACCAGTTTTTGTCAGTGATTTTTTTCTTTTCATTCACAGCAGGAGCTGTTGCATTGTCTGGAATCAATCAGCATACAAGTGCTATTTTTTCTAATTCTAATTCCTTGTTTTTATATTTTCCTGTGACTGATACTTTTTGAAGGTCAACCAAAGCATGTCAGTGTGAGTGTATGTTGGGTGCAGTTGAAATGCTCTAAGAAGCCCTTTAATTACTTCTCTTAGAGTAGGATGGACACTGAAAAAAAACCACATCTAGTGTGAAACAGAACTTGGAAGAGAATATGAGGAAGATGCTGAAGACCAAAATCCAACAAAACTCCAGCTACATAAATAGAATCAAACCTCAACGATTTCCATGTTGTGAATTATGTTGGAAGATGTCATGCTGAATTGAACTGCAGAACTTCACAGACGAATCCTTTTCTACTTCTTTCTTTTCTCATCTATTTATTTTTTTAATTTCTTGGATTGTTCCAAAACATCTTCAGGTTCCAAATGGAACAGATTTAAACAGCTACTTACTAACAAAACCAAAGAACTTTTGAAGGCATTTTTCGTAGATTTTTTCTTCATACCCACCTACTCAACTTCTTTGTGCAGGTGTTCACTGTTGAGAAGGACATGTGGCTACTTGGCTAGAAGTCAAAACAAGAACTCCATCACTGAAAGACATCCCTTTTGGATCTTCTCTGTGTTATATGTTCTGCTGCAAGCAAACTAAACCATGTCAATGTGTGTGTGTTAAGTACTTCTTAATGTAACAGGCTGATTGACTATGTCTAATATGTAAGAAGTCTATCCTAATATATGCTTTGAAGTCAGAGAGGAGTTCTGAAAGGGAAAGGAAGGGAAAGGAAAGGAAAGGAAAGGAAAGGAAAGGAAAGGAAAGGAAAGGAAAGGAAAGGAAAGGAAAGGAAAGGAAAGGAAAGGAAAGGAAAGGAAAGGAAAGGAAAGGAAAGGAAAGGAAAGGAAAGGAAAGGAAAGGAAAGGAAAAAGAAGAAAAGAGAAGAGAAAAAGTTGGCATATTTTCTGAACAGAGGTCATAAAATAATTGTAGACTTAAAATGAAACTATTCATCTTTCAGTAGTAAATCAAAACAGATAGGTAGATATTTTCCCAGACAAAGAAGACTAATGAAGGCTGACAGGACGAGTGGTAACCATGGCTCTATGTTTGGCAGCACTGTATTTGAGTTTATCCAGTCAAAAGCTGTGAGACAGGAGCAGTTCTGAAAACGGACAGCCAGAAACCCAGACATGTAAAACCTTGACAGACTGAAGTTTCTAAATTAAAATGGAAGGTTAAGAAATTGTTCAATTTCCTTCAGCAGGCTGTGTCATATCTATGCTGAAGTAATGTGCAACACCAATTTCTGATTCTTTTTTTAGCTGATATACGTAATGCCATTTACTAACAGATTCTTATAGATTAATAACATATGGAAGAAAATTTTCTGGAATAAACTTCGAAGGCCAGCCTTCAGCTGTCAGCTGTTCTTCATGTTTTTCAGTCCTTAGATCTTATTGGAAAGGAAGTCTCTTCAATTTATTTCAAACTATGTCCCAAAAACAACATTCATGTCTCAGGAAGTGCCGAGCTATTGGCTGGTGACCCTGTGCTGGTTTGTCCTCATATACTTCTCCTTTTGACTGACAGACAAGGAGGAAAAGCAAAGCATCAGTATGTAGTTCAGTAAGGAGATACAAGTTTCCCATATGTTTGGGTTTATGTGGTCATAACCTGTCACTTTAGTTTGTTAGCTCTGAACTTCATATTTTGGTATTAATAGCAATGAGTTGACCAGCCTGGTGATAAAATGACTTCACACTATGTCTTAGTACCGGTAATAATAATTATAACAATTATCATACTATTGTAATTGTCAGAAAAATGGGTAATTTGTGAATTAATATCTTGGTAAACCTTGCTTTTCTGATTCTCCATTAGGTGACAACTAATGGCCTTGAACTTACAGTCATACATTCGTTCTGAATTATTAACATCTGATCTCACTAGTCATAATGATTTTATTGACAGTATCCAAATTACAAAATCGATTTTTCTTCTCTTAGGTAAAGAGTTCATTTAATTAAAGTCAGCATTTAATAAAAGGGAAACGTTAACACATTATGTGGCAGTTATCCTCTTTATAATTACATTAAACAGCATGCCTTCATCTGTACACTTTCCCGTGGCTTAAAAAAAATTGCAAGACCAACTTTGTATTACAAGGCTTATATTTGTGATTACTTCACTTTGACATTTGAATAGTTGTATATAATAACAGAAAGTAGCATTTGCATGAGGAACAAGTATAGATATAAATCACAAAGAGAAGGCATCTCTGTGAACATAAGAGAGTGATGAGGATTCAGCAAAGCGTAGTTGTCTAATTGCTTCATTTACATAGACATAGATGTTCAAAACAGAACATCAATTGTTGTGAAAGAGTAGCCCAACTAAGAAAAAGAGAGGACAGGGTCTGAGTAAAATGTGCAAGATTCTTGTTAAAAATAAAATATCATTGAAGATTATTAAAATTATGTTCAGTAGAAGAGCAACTGCAGTTTCACCTAAAGCAGACAGCAATGCCTGTGTCCAGCATCAGCCACTGGTTTCCCCACTGATTACAGCAATCTTCCCTTGTAGTGCTCCCTGGACTCGTGCCACTCCTCAACTGCCACGTTTCTGGCTACATGCCCCTCATCCCAGCAGCAGCTTCCATCTGAAGCCTGGCTTGATGTGGAGGTGTCCAGGGACTACACTATGCTATGCAAAAACAAGGCAGGGAATTAAAAGATAGAGATGGACCGTGGAAGAAAACGTATAGTAAAAGCAATAATTTCCTGGGAAATACAGGAGGCCAAAAAGCAGCAGTCTTACATGTTGCTGGGAGATGTAGATTGTGATCTGCTATAGAAACTTTTAAAAAGCCTTACATTTATACGTCTGTATTTTATCCAGCTTAGAAACAGTGAACTGTCGTGTAGCTTCTCCTCCACACTGTTTCTAAGGAGAGAGCAAATCAGACACTACACATGACAAGATTTCCAAGACACAACATGTAAGAGATTTAATTTCCCTGGAAAATGACAGGCATCTAATGTTAAGTCATCTGTCATTTATTTTCCTCCTCACCTAACCAAATAGCCTGCTTCAAAACAAACATAATCCCACCTATTAACCGTCTTCTTCTGAAGTGACCTGCATCTCTGCCTGCTGCCCAGAGATGCACTCAGTGGCTCACAATGATGAGAATGAATAGAAACTCCAACATGATACATTCCAAGGTTGGAAAGATTTTTCACAGTTGTCAGATTCTTAAAAGGGAAAAAGCAAAATATCTTGTTCGTAGTTAAACTTGGCTTGCTCATATATTTAAATCCATTGGAATGGCTTGATAATTCTGTTATCATCCAGAAAAATTGCAATGATCAGAGATTTCAGTTTAAGAAAAATGGTATTTCAGAACACAGTCCATTTCCAGTTTGTTATCTACATACAATGACCAATATCCCTAATAAGTGATGAGAGATGTGGTTAGAGAAACGATAGAGACAGTTATCCTAGATATCTGAGCTCTAGTAATAGCACTGACCAGCCAGTCTGGGGCTGCTTGATCTGGCACCAGACAGCACCACCTAAATTTATTCTGGGTCTGGTTGGCTCACTACTGATCTATGCAGATAATGTGCAATTTCTTTGTTCAGCTTTGAGTAAAAGGTAAAGTTGCCACCATGCATTAATTGCCCTCAGACTTCAAAACAAAAAGTCTTCAGGTATACTGATGTAGATTCTTAGTTCCTGCAAATGCAGCTCATTGAGGTTTTCAACTGACAGGCAATATTCATTCCACTATTTTTAATAAAACTGCAAGTATGACTTGCAGAGACAATGTGCAAAAGTCTGTGCTAGGTTCAGTATCCACCTACTTGCATTCCTCTGCTTTATCATACTGATCTTTGCCACCTTTTATGGGAGCCAGCACCGTCCTGGCATCCTATGCCTGATTCTATGATAGACAAGTTGTCCCAGAGGACTTCTGCAAGACAGGAGTATGTGGATACTGAACATGGCTAAATTACTTCTGAACATGGCTAAATTATTTTCATACCACTGATCTGTCTGGTGGTATCTTGAGCAAGAATTCTGGACTTCCTTATCTGTTGGTAGACCAGACTGTAGTTAAATGAAAGCCAAATTCTATTATGTGTATGATCTATTTTAAATGCCAACTTTCAGTTCTAGGAATGTCCATCAGTAGTAAAAAAATACAAGAGTAAATAAGGAAAGAAAGCAAGAGGCAGAGGGCTAACATATCATGTATAAATAATACAGAAGTAGATGTTACGTAATGATAGGTTAAGATTGAATAGTGGCTACCTGTAATTGAGAATAACATAGGTGCATTTAAGAAACACCTTAATATAGTATTTTACTTACATACCATGCCGTGAATGGGATGCATACGATTATTTTTAGTAACATGAATAATAGTGGTACACAGGGAATTTGTGCATAGCATTTTACAGTGAGATGCTGTATCACTTATAAGTAATGTGATTCCTTCTGAATCTTGTGCAATGAACCTTGCTCTGAAAACAGTTCAAGAAATTGTTTCAGCACACAGTGTTTTAGCATACATTATCTACAGCCTATGAAGTCAACATGCACTTTTGCACTCAATGTCATCTTAGTGGCAGGACTGACCATCAAAAAGGGTAAATTTTCAAGGTGATAATCTCAGGCCTCCATCGGATAACAGAGCCTTCATAGAGAGTTTTAGGCACCAGCCCCAGAACTGCCATCCACTCAGAAAAACTGAAAGGAAAGAGTGGAAGACAAAGGCATGCCAAGGAAATAAGCCGTGGATGTTGAATTCTACATCTGAATTGCAAAGTGAGTCTAGATTCTACCACATTACAACAAGAGTCAATCTGGAGCATTTTTGTTCCCCTGAAATCTTCTGTAAGATTCCCTCTAAACATTATATGATCCTTGCCAGCTGAAAACAATTGCACACAGTTCCCTCCAACTAAGTTATATCACATGCAGGAGATTAAAAGAGACATAACATATTCTATTACCTCGAAGACTACGACAGTTCCATTTAAAGCAAATGGAAAGGCTCTCAGTGCCTTTGGTCTTGTCCAGCCTGGTTCCAGAGGAGTTCTCTCTCCTTTTGCTGCTGCTTCTAGTGTCTCTTACTTGTGATTACTACTACGCCTCAACTAGGGGAGAGCAAGAGAGCATTTCCCACTACTTTTTTCAATCACAAAGTGGAACGCAGCACAGCCTGTGAAATGCGCTCTCAGGAGAGCATAGAAAAATGTGACTGTTTGAAGTATATTTATCGTTCCATGTGACCTAAAGATAGTTTCATGTGTGCTCTACAAGCAGCAATGGAGGGGATGCCTAAATGGTTTAGTGAGGAAACAGTGTAATGCAGAAATAACCCTGTGACTCATCGTCTGCAAAAAAAGGGAAGCAGGTTGAATTTGGTCCCTATTATTTGAACTTAACAATGTGAGATAGGTAAGTAAAAAGCAAAACTTGGTCTGTTATAGTGAGGTGTACTCTTTAAATACCAGTTAGCACATAGCATATGTCTGAATCATTTGATAAGTGTACCAGTCCAAATAGCCTAAATCTCATTACATCCCTAGCCAAACTGTCATGACTTCCATCTGCTCTGTGTGGCTGGTTTCCTTCCCCCAAGAAATGAGGAACCGAGGAAGGGAGAAGTGTATGTATACAAATCTGACCCCCAAAATGATGGTGGCATGGGGCTACACAACTCAATCTGTGATCTTGGAAGTACTTCCAGGTGCTGCTTATTAAGCATACCCACAGAGATTTCTGGCAGAAAGCCTAGATCTCGTGGTATGGAAAAACTGTAATAAGCTGTTGACGATGCATATATGGAGATTGCATATACAAAATATTATAAAACTTCTTTAATTCAGCTTCTTCCAGTGCATTGGACATCCTATGCATTTTTTCTTAATTGTTCCTTCTAAACAAATAATTGTTAAGTCCGTACATATTTTTGCATGCATCCTCATAGGGGAGGAGTAGAACATGCCCATACACAGCATTTTCAGGTTGAAAGGATCCGATAAGCACCAACTAATTATGCTACTTAGAATGAAAAGAAGAAAGACTCATCTACATAGCCATAGAGGAGCTAGTCTCCACTTTTATTTGAAAGGCATGTAGGCAATACAGACGAGAATCTAGGGTACTATTCACCTCATCTCAAAGCAGCCACCTAAAGTAGATGAGATGCATGTAACAGAAAAAAAAACCTTTTTCTCCCGATTGACTGCAAAGACAGTTCACTCTGGCTGCTTTAACCAATGGAGTACTTAGATAACTGAACCTGACTGGGAAGTACTACCTTCAATAACATCACATACTGTATTGATTATATTCAGTTCAAATATCTCCCTTGATGAAAGCAGTGATTTCAAGATTTGAAGAAGGAATAAGAAAGGAGAAGGAGTAAAAAAAATTCAGGTGTACAATAGGACATACGTGAAGAATATCCTGTTATCTGTAACTGTACTGAATATTTGCTGTTGGTACTATGATCACTAGTTTCTAGAAAAGAGAAGCTGTTTACTTAATTCTGCAAGGTTTCTGGTTCATGTAACAAATGATAACCCTGGTTTCTTTAGACCAAATACTGGTAATGTCAGGTATTTTAGCTACCCCTAAAAGGCAATCTATAAGACAGCATATAACAGAAGAGTTGAGTCAGATCTAGAAGCAGTGATTGAGCACCCGGTGGGAATGCAGGGCCAAGCCGGGGGAGCTCAGGTGCATTCAATGCAGTTAAGTAACTGGAAGGGGTAGGATCCACCCCTTCCCAGACATTATCTAAGGGTTGGCAGTGGAGACAACAGTCTTTTTTTTTTTTTTTTTTTTTTTTTAAGTCCTTGTGTATCCAAGTTTTTCTAAAGGTAAGCAACTTTTTTTTTCTTTCCTTTCTGTATCTGCAGGTGCTGTGTTTGGTTTCATTGTTATTTTTTCCAGTCTAGGGCTTTTCCATCCTACTATTAATGTTGTACTTTATATTGCTTTAAAGCATTATACAGCAACATGATAGCTGAAACTGATTGTCCCTATATCCTTTCAAGTTATATTGTCATATTTTGTGCTATTCAAATTGTATGCATGTACACTTCTGTGATAGGTCATATTATAAAAAAAAAAAAATCCTATTTAAAGTGTCATGAAAAAGCAGCTGATGTGCAATTTAGTCATGCTTCCTCGTGGCTTGTCGCCTAAAGACATAGGTGCCCACTTGTTCATAAAAGCCACAGATGTGCTTTTACTACACAACAGTTATAGTTGTTAAATTTCTGGTCAGTCTTCTCCCACCTTCTAGGTAACAAATACGGTAGGTTAAATAGTAATATTTCAGCCAGAGTAGAACTTGATGGGTTTCTTTTATGCTAACTATGTGTAGGAGACAAAACAAGTTTTCTAAGGATTGCTGAAGAAATATGTTATTTTATTCAGTTGATTTTTAAGAAATAGTGTGGACAAAAGTATCCCTGTCTGCTTAGGAGCCCTGTACACAGTGTACCATGGCTACTTTCACATTCCTTTTGATTTTTGTAACTTCATGCTAGAATATTATAGCGAAGTAAACAGTTGCATACATTTGCAAGGTATAGAAGATGGGCCTGTACGGTACATATGTTGAGTTCCTATTCCATCGTGTTAGGTTAATGGAGTGCTCCACTTGCAATGATCAAAATGCAGAAAACATAACAGAAAACAAGAATAGGGAGGAGAACAAAAAAGCAAACAAAACAAACGAAAAAAAAACCAAAACCAAACCAAAATCCCTAAGCAAACATAAAAAAAAAAACCCACAACCAAGAAGGAAAAACATATGTCCCCTATCAATTCAGTTGCAGAGGAGTCCAGTGAAGCTGGTTTGAGCTAAGGTTGTAGCCAGTGCCACAAGAAGCAGCAGTATTAGCCATCTGGGAGCCTGAGACTTGGAAAGATGGTTGCAAGTACAAAGCAGACTCCTCATCTAGGGGGAAAGGGCAGCAAAGTATCTCAGTTTCAAATTTCACCCAGTTCTGAAGAATATATCAATTTTTGTTCAGCCTTTGTGTATGAGGGCACAATATTCACACAGTGAGTCCTCTCTTCCCCAGGAGGATGGAAGAAAGAATGACTCATGAGTCAGTATGATGATGCTTTGACAATGGTGGAGGCTCACAGCAAAGCACAGAGCAGTTCTATGGTCCTTTGATATAATTTAGGGCAACCACCAGCTGTCTTCAATTGCATCAAGAAGGCCCACAAAGTTGCAGTAAGTTAATCGTGCTGCCCATACTAGAAGTATGGGGCGTTGTAGGTGTTCTTGTTCCAAGCTATTATAAAATCCCCACATGGAGATAATAAACTGGGATTAGCTTAACATAGATGAGATTGATGATACAGCAAGTATTTTCTGTAACAAAATAATCTTTGTTCTTGCACGACAATTAGTTTTCATGACTTTTTCTAATATGGTTGCAACTGAGAGGAGTAATTCTTTTCTTTCTGTTTTTCTGAAGGTCTTATTTGAAAGCTCTGTTCTGTCCAAAGCGTTGACTCATCCGTGATGCTTTTCAACATCTTCCTTTACCCTGAAGCACAACAAACTTTTATAGCTTTTATACTGGTAAGTAGAAAAGAGTTACACTGGAGAAGAAAATAAGGCTATATACCAGGGCTGCTATGAAAGCTATGCCTATGTTATTATGTCTGCCCACAACATCAGAGGTAAATGGTGGTGGTAGGACAGTTGAGGGTGAACTTTCCCACCAATCTTTCGTTACAAATTGTTGCTGAGCAACAGTTGGTAGCAGAGGGGCAGTCTGATGAAATGATGCTTGACAGAAGTGTGTATAGAGCAAAGGGGTGTTGCTGAGTTCCTTTGTGCAGAAAAAGTTGTACTCATTTGCACTCATCAGTGCTTGCTGAACATTGGTAGAGGCCAAATAGTGGAAGTGGGCGCAGCGTGGTTTCTGTGGGAATTAATAAGAGGCATTACTTTTGGAGCGACCTAGGTTGTTTGTATATAGAAGGATAGTTTGAACAACATCATAATCTGCTCAATTTGGTGGGGGTTGGAGGGAACAGAGGATGTTTGTTTTCAATTCTCAGCCTGACAAGCTCCAGTTAAAACATAAGTCCTCATTAAAACGTACAGCACCTGATTCTCTCCTGCCCACTATCCCTTTTCCCAGTGTGCCAGATTATTTTTTGTCAGTTGTTTTAGAACAGCCCTACTCTCTTCAGAGTACACCCCCAGCAACCTCTGAATATTGCAGTTGACATCGGTTGGTATGCACAGATGTGGTCAGCTATTCTTTTGAGTGAGATGCATGGGGAGTTATCCTCCTGATAGTGAACTGGGACAAGATGCAGCTCAGCCTCTTGGTTTGCGTTGCTCTTCAGGGTTAGTAAGTTTAAAGATCAGTAAAAATTATTTTTGGCACCAGTGACAGCATGAATGCACGTAAGGCAGAAAAACTGGGGACAAAAGTGTCAATTTACATAGTGACTCTTCAAAGCAGAGCTTTACCTTTCCAAGTCCCTTGTTTCCTATGAATGTGAATAGGTTTCTGGCTTCTCCCACTCCTGTTCTGCGTAATAAATCCAGACTTCCTACTGTGGATTGTAAGTAAAATGGCAGCTTCCACAGGGGTGAAGTGATAAGAAAAATTTAGAAAATGGACAGCTATTTCTAGGAAATGTTCTGAAAATTTACCTCCAAAAATTTAGCATGCTAAGCATCATATTTTTTCTCACTAGTTTTTGTGCTTCAAGTACTTTATTATTGTAATTAATACTGTTTGCATTTAATTCACTGACATAAGCTAAAAGTAATGACATTTTCAAGTGGTTGAAGTCCAACAGAAACTTCTATCTCTTTGACTGGAAATCATCCTCAATAAGTGCATGTGGGATATACATTATTGTTTTGGAGAAAAATGAATTTATTGTTTTTTACTATAAAGTATCTCCGTGCAAAGGTACGTAAGTAATACAAAGATGATAAATGCAATTACTTATGTTTTATTTGTCTGGTCAAGTTTAAAGAAACATAACTTGAGTGGTCATTCACACAGAACAAATAATGATTAATCAGAATAATTATTCTATGGTCAGCAAGTACTCATTGACTTCTTGGATTAAAAAAAAAAAGCTATTTTTACTGATAACATAACTCTGAGAGAAAAAAAAAAAGGAAATGAAATTGCATACTCTAAGTTATGAAATGAGTCTATGTGAGATTAAATGTCAGGAGAACATATGAAAAGAAAGAGTGTGAGTAAGACCCAGATTCAGCTTTCCAAAATCACCTGTGGAGCACCTATAACTAAATCCTCTTGGCTCAGTCTGACAAAAGTTCAAATGATCTTGATAGAGTTAATAATCATAGACAAGAATTTGTTATCCAGATCTGAAAAAGAATAACCTCCTAGGCAGCAACATAGCTGCATTTTATTTATTCTGACAGGGGAAATAAATGAACAAAATGCAGATTTAAAGGTGGCAAAATACATATAGAGAGAGATCTGTAGATATATGAAAGGCACTCAGAAAAGAAAATATATTCACACTGTACGACTAACCACTAGCAATAAAAGTCTCTCAGGAGGTGCTTGTAAATCTCCTCCTTACTGGAAGTCTAAAATCAGAGGAAAGAGAGGGGGAGTGAGTTACCTCTTTTTTTCACACCCTTTCCCAGAACACCTGGCAATGCCCATAGGGACTCAGATGAGAAGGCAGCTGGACCAGAAGGTGAGAAATCCACACGAGTTTCAGCCTCAACTCTCTGTGGTGTCACACAGCACTGTGGAAAATAACTGCTCCAAATTCCAGGACAACAGTGCATACAAAGGCCCAAGTATTTGCTAGGGAAGTGCCTGGCTCCCTGGAGGGTTGATTCTTGAATGTGTATCTTATATACCTTTACCGTAACTTCTTTATTATAACTTCTCTGTATCTGCACAGCACAGCACTGGTTAATATGTGTGAAATTCAGGGAGCTTTAGGGGAGTAATTCTCACTGTACTGGAAGCTGGTTTGTATTTAGAGGCAGAAGGAGTATTAGGGAGAGCACAAATGTTCTTTCAGTTTCATTTCCGTGGTCTGCTTTGGTCCTCCAATGAACAGCATGCAGGCTCTGCCTTTTTTTGGTGGACTGTTGGAGATGGACTTTGTAAATAAAAAGATTTTTATTTACATCAGCTTCTCCCTAAAAGAAGTTAGAAGATAAACTTTGATTTTAGTAGAAAGATTGAACATCACCTGTGCACAAGAGAGATGAGAAAGATTGACTTAAATGTGTTTTACAGCACCTTCTACTTAACGGAATCATAAAATCACACAGTTGTGGCAACTCTCATCACTGGATTACAGCAGAAGTGCAGCACATTCCAGGATGGATTCCACTATGGTGGAAGTGCAGCCCTCAGGGTTCCCTAGGGTTACTATTGAACACATGGAAATTGGGCTCCAGTTCTTCTTGTTAGGTAAGTATTACTTAGCATTGAGCAGTTGTTAATTTCTTGCTTGCACGAGGGTTTGACTTCCTTAATTCCAGATGCCCATCCTTAAAAATCTATATGAGCCAGCAGCTACACACTCAGTACTCTTTGATCTTATGGTATGAGCTTCCTACACAGCAGGAAGCAGATATTTTTCATGTCAAGATCGAGCCATATCTCAGAAGGAAACAAAAATAAGCTTTTTATTCTCTGCCCCAGTTTTCATCACAAAACCTTTGGCCCCTGTTGCTTTTGTAAGATCTTTCCTCCCTGTCTGTCACATGAACTGTGGGAAATCTTTCCCAAGTGCATTTAAGCCCTTCCCATCAATCTGTTCCAAAAGTTGCTTTAGGTGTAGCATCCCTCAATTCAAACACTCCCTTCTGCTCCCGTGGGTTTTAACTCAAGAATATTAATATCACCTGAATGGCCTGGCCTTGAAAGGTCATCTTCAAAACCTTCTTAACCACTGCTCTCTGTGTTGGTAGAATGGGAAGAAAATGAAACTGCAGCTAGCTTTATATCTGATTTCCTTACTTTTAAAAGTATTTCTTTATCATTTTAATTTATTGAAAATATTCAAACTAACTTCATGACTCAGGTCACCAGTAACAGTAAGGCATTGTGTTAGCAAAGGAGTGAAAAAGTATAGTAACGGTAGGGTTCTTTATGTGCTATGTATTATCAATAGTTGCATACTCTGCCTGTAGTAAGATTTCCCTGCTTTGATAAGGGGCTGACTTTTAGTTTGTAGATCATCAAGTTGGTCACAGTATACACAAAGGAAGTTTTGAGGGGTGAAGGAAACAATGGGTGTTGGGGAGGGAGTTTTAGGCTTCCTTCAGAGACTTTGCAGCTCATGGCTGAACCAAAGGTTTTTGCAGGCATAACTGGAAAAATGTGCCAAGCAGGCTGTTAAAGAAGCATAAATGCTTCTGAAATTGACTTATGCATGGTTACCTGAGGGGTCAGCAGTACATGATGCTATATTATAGTCATTTTAATGCTTTACTCTGTCCATTTATGCCTTTGGTCCCATTCCCAGAATGGTTGAGTCACCTTTATAAACTTATGGCAAGGAAACACAGTGACTGGGAAAGGAACAGGACAATAGCACTTGAGTTCTAAGCTGTATCTGCTCAAAGTACATCCCCACCATTCCCGGATATGCTGGAGAAAACTGATCTCTTTTACTTAGCATTGCCAGGCACCCAGCAAATAGGTCCATGCACCACCCTCCAGACAATAAATCCAGCATCTCCAAACTCTCCAAGGCCCCACATTTCAGCTGCAAAAGCTGTTCTGAATTTGTGTTGAGGGATGAGCAAGCAGCAGCATGACAGACAGCACTCATGACTCAACCTTGATAATAGGCATACCGAATAGTCAAATAATTCACTGTAATTCTGCCTAGCAATTCAAAATACCACACAATCCTAATTCTCTGGCAGGCTACCTCGTGTAGGGTATGATATATTTTTTCAGCAGTTTTGAACTGCCAAAAATGTGGTATTATTTTTCAAACAGGAAACAAATTAATGAAGGATATGAGAGGTAAATGAAAACATGTCACAGAATGAAAACATAGTTCAGAAGCTCTTAATAAATTAAAAGTTACAAAAAGCAATTTACGGAGTGTTTTATGTATGTCACTACGATGAGGTTTTATTGGTGTGATATCATAATTTGGCTGTCTCTGGTCCCTTTCTCTTGGCAGCTCTAGCTCTAAAGTCATTATGCGCTGATCATGCCAGCTCAGAAAGCTGAATGCCAGAGGTCTGCTTTATTTGGGCAGTAATCAACAGGACTTGTAGGTTTACCTAAGGACTTCTACATCAATGCTCTGTGTACTGCATCTTGGGGTCTTTCTTGTTTGACTTTAGCAATAGGTTTTTGTGCAAAGCATCTGACTTAAGTTTTCAGGATTCACTGCTGAAACTGTGTGGTTTTTAGTTGTTTTCCAAATTTCTCATGGAATTATGTGTTTACAAATGTATCCAGATTTTGCTTTTGAACTTTCCTTCTGCCCTTAAAGATAAATGAATTCCTAACCACGTTTGTACTTGCAAATTCGTAGACTTATACACTTCATGCCACTTTAATCCCTATTAAACTAATCTGAAGTCATGTCAGGCCAGCTATCCACGGTAAAATGGATTAGACAAGCCAGTTGATCAGACATAGAAATGACTCTGGATTCTTTTTCTGCTTAGCCTCTGTGCATCTAGAGTGCTATTTTCATACAAATAATTTTGTTCTCTTTAATTCCTTTGTGATTAAGCTAATTCAAAAAATAACGTTGGTTCTTAGAGAATCATTAGTGTGAAGCACTGCAGACAATGCTTCTAATTAGGGCCTTTTGTACCTCCTCTCTCCATTTAGTAATAAAATTACTTCTGTATTAATTGATTAGTTATTTTAATTTGCACAGTAGTTAGTGTTGATGTACAGTGGCCACGGAACAGCCTTGTTAAATTATTTTTGGTGTGCGACTGATATTTGTTTCCTGAAGAAGTGAAAGCTGTTATTTAAAAGCTTTGTCATGCATGTGCTGTAGCTTCTGACAGTCTTTCTCAATAGAATGTAATAGACCTCTCACTGAATTTTAAGGAACTTAGTATGTATTTTGAATTTATTTTTATTTCTTCAGGAGGTTCTTGTATTGCTGAAGGAATATGTAGGTTCTTTGTATTGTCTGTAAAAGGACTCTTTGTATAAAGAAAGTTTTTGGCTTTAGAAGAATGCTTATCTACTGAATTTGAAGGGAAGGGGGTACTGTGTTTTTGATTTTATTTATACTATATTTGACACAATGAAACAAATTAACATGCTTTAGCTTGCAAAGGGGAATAGTCATTAAATATGGTTGTTGGGAACCAATTTCTTATACCTTTTTAAAATAGGACAAATTGCTGTTTGGGATAATGGGTTAACGTAATTAGATCACACACAAAATCTCTGTTAAGTTGGCCACATTAACAGAAATATATGATAAGAATATTTCTTAAGTGCAGCTTTCCACATTTCATTTTGAGAACAATGGCCTGACTTCTCAACTACTTTATTTCTTCATACTGAGGGATGGAAGTGCAGTGAAGGTTTACATTACTTAATTATAAATTACCTCACTCAAATGACCTCTTATAGTGCTTGGTTGTCATAACGAAATTTCTGTGCAAATCCTAATCATAACTGCATCCCCCACCTTTCCTCCACAGGAGAAGGAGAAGCCTTTCCTGTCTGCTTTGCCACATACACATCACATTGCAGCTTGGTAGCTGGTTGACGCAGCTCTATCTACCCTGACCTGTCGTACCACTCCTCAAGCACTTACGCCCTATAAGCAGGAGTGAGACTTCCACTCTCATTCCACTTCCTCCATAATGTCATGCCATGGTTGGAATAACAGTCGACAGTATTCTGTCATTCTCCTCATCATCTGAAAGGTTTTGCATGTGGTACTGTTGTGCATAAAATTCTCTGATCCTCTCTTACCTATGTGAGTAAGAATGAAAAAGGGATGAGTTCAGGAGGTTTCTTTTTTTCTACTTTTGTTGGTATACCCTTCGATGCAGTTCTTTCAGGCAGTGCTGTGGATAAAGAAGAGAGCAACTGAATGAAAGGGAAAATGAAAACAGACTCTTATAATGTAAGTTTGAAGCTAAGTGTCTGATATCCAGAAAAGACCAACTTTGAGCTCAGAGCTGCAGCTCATGCTAAGCAGGTTTGCTGCACTTGCTCATTCCTGTTTATATCAGCTGTCTTTTCTGAATCCTACAGCAACACACTGGTAGAAGTAGCTAAGAAAAAGCAAGGATTAGCAAAATAATCTCTAGTGGTATCCTCCATTCTGTTCTAAAGCATGGGGGAAGGGGAGAATAGTGTTCAGAGGAAATAATATTTACTAACGTAGAACTGTTTCATCTACCTTATCCATGGACATATTTTAAATCGTTTAGAAATCTCTAAATGCAAATATATGCTTCTAGTTGAATTTATTTGAGGTATTTGTTTATCAGTTAGAAGACAGAAGAAAATGGAAAATGGAAAATATATATATATAGGGTATTGACGCAATGACTTTTACGTGTTTCAGCACTTCGCCACAGAAAAAGTCATCAAATTGTTGCATCCTGCTGATTGTATGTGAACTAAATCCTTTGGGAAGAGAAATGGAAAACAAAAAACAACATGCAATCATGTGGTTGGACACTGCATATTTGGGTCATTTTGCAGCTCTTAAATACTAGTTTTTTAAGGCTCAGTCAACCCCTTAAAGTTTTCGCATGCCTCATATCTTATAATTTTGGCTTGTGCTTCTTCATTTCCCACACCTTTTGTCTGTTTTAGCTTTTGCTTTGCATCTACCTCAAGATTAAAAGGTCTTAGTACAGGAAAAGTATCAGCCTGCCAGTTTGGAAGGCAGCTAGCATTTATTAATATAGTTGTTGTAATAACTATAACCTGAGTTACCATTTTAAATCACAAAAGGGTGCTGCTTTAAGAGACAGGAGGCACAAGAACATACAATATTAAGGAAAACTCTATTTTGGTGTTTAGCATCTCAACATTTATGAGGAAGAAAAACATTTCAAAAAGCTGATCTTACAGCTGAGTAATTGCTAGCTATTTTACAGATTTTTCTGTATTTGGCAAGAGAAAATGCAGAAGAAAAAGTTCCTTCCATTTCACTGGGTATTGCTGGTGTAATTTGTCCTACAGAAGTCAACAAGGTGACAGAAAGAAACTCTCAAAGGGAAGAATCAGATCAAACTTTTCTGGGGTAATGTAAGTATTTCAAATATATTGCATTTGATGGTACCATTAGGTGTGCACCAAGGAATACAGTATATCTCGTAAAAGCTTTCTAATTACTGTCAAGGTGAGCTTCGCACTGAGCCTTCATCAAAGTTTTAACCCAAACAATGAGAATCAACAGAGATGGTGACAAATGGAAAGGAAGTGAGGAAGAATAGTGACATTTGGTGCTGAACCATATGTGCGTGGTTTGAAAGACATGACTGAATTGTTTTTGGTGCTCTATTATTCTGACATTTAGAATGAGGCAAGTTTCCATTTCCATTAATGTACTGCCAACTCGAAGGGGAACTGTCGCAAATTTGAGACTAAAGAAAGCTGTTCCTCAAACTTCTCTTGAGCATAATCAATGCCCTTGCTAAGCAACAGTGTAGTATCATGATGTATGATCTAAATGATTTTTATGGTTTTTGCTTTGTGAATGCAAGAATGTGTTTTATATCCTGTAATGATATGGCATAACTTTCTTGGAGAAAAGATCATACCTTTATGTATGAATGAGGAGCAACCAGTGCAAAGGGTCTCTGTTCATCAAGATTTTCTGAATGCTAACCTGTCAGGTATAGCAGCTGAGAAAGTGACGCAGCATTAGGTAGGGGACATTGAGAGGAAAGAACCTGAAAGCTTGACATCTTTTTAAATTGTAACAAAGCCCCAACATTGTTTGAAGGAATAGTGGGGTGACCTTCAACCTCCTTTATTCCATCTTAAGTCCCTGGATATCTTTACCAAAAGAGGAGGAAAAAAAAAATTAAAAAGGAAGAGAGAAAAGGAGGAAGCAGAAGGTAGCACTAGGTAATTTGTTAGTCAGGATCCTACAAGGAAGCTCTAGACTCTGTGACTCCATCCTTCTCTGAAATAGCTCTTCTGGATGCTGAAATATCCATGAAATGTTCAGTAGCTTTACAAACAACTTGAGTTTAAGGGATTTTCCTGACTTTGTGTAACAGTAGGTGAGCAGTTCTGGGGATGACTCTTAGATAAAACTGAAGTGATGACTATTTAAAATCATTTTCAGAATTGAAGTCATCAGTGTGAGCTTTCTTTACTAATTAACATTTCCCACTATGACTGCTTCTCTCTAAAGGTTTGGTCATTGGCTCAACTTAATTCTTTCAGCAGGCAGTGATTGTTTTTCAGTAACAGAAGAAATCAGACATATTAGCTGCCATACTGGCTGAATGAAGTTATTCTTTGTGTCTGTGTGTCAGGCAACAGTTTAAGAAAACTTCTAGGTAATAAGGTGGGTTTTTTGTTTGTTTTTTGTATTTTTTTATATTAATTCCTTTTCCATAGTAGACTTGGAGCCCAACTTTCTCTGTTTCACCCTGGCTCAGAAGAAGAACAAATTCACTTGGTATTCAGAATAGTGCTGTTTTCCAAATCACAGTCCTGAGCTGATCCTGTCCTCCAGGTCCTCCCGATGCTCATTTCTGGAGCATTCTATAGACAACCAGAAGTTCATTTTCTTGCATGATTCACAAATTTCTTTGAGACCATGTAGGACTTTGGTGCCATCGTGCACTTTTTTTCTTTTTAGGTTGGATCAACTTCCTCATTCTTTATCAGAGTGAATTTTGCACCCCTTTTTGTGACATTAGTCCATTCTGCTAGCAGAGAACACATTGAACAAGTATGTGAATGTCAAGATATTACAGGTGCACCTTGACTTCATAGGAACAAGTTTATTGCTAGAGAAGGTGGGAAGATTGGCAGCCATGGCATCAGAATCTCCTCATGGAAAAAGTGATACAGAGATTAAATATCCTGTAATAAAAAAGTATGTATTCCTTCAGAACATCCTTCCATTTGACCTCAAAAACTGGACCTTTGAAAATACAAGCCATGAAATGAATGAAGGCTAAGAATAATCAGCAGAAATTCCAGGGCAGAAAGGCACAATTTCAGCATAAATCACAGAACTTCCTGTGAAAGGGATGCAAGCGTAATCCCTGGAAGTTGTGCTGATTTGTGAACTGTACATTGAATTCACCTCTCTTTAAATTCTAGGTGAAACAAGAATGTGAGTAACACAATGTCATATGAGATGGGGAAATGAATGAAAGCTGGAAAGTAGCCAAGTGGGAGAGAAAAAAAGTCTACTGCTTTGTCTGCAATGGCTGTTGACAAAAATACTGCCTTGAACAGTTACACCTTCAAAGGAAATAGGCTTGAACTCCCATTTGTCATAAGGAATTGTAAAACTATGCACTGGAGAAGTTTGCAATAATTACCATTCTGCACTGCTTTTCACTGTTTGCCTTTTGGTCTACAGGCACCATCCACTGAACATTTGTCTTTGAAGTGCTCCACCTTCTATGCTGCATGGAGGACTTCTTGGTTCTGTCTCAATTTGGCACAGACAAGTTTAGAAATATTCAAATTGCGAGTAACTACTTTTTTGTTGTTGTTGTGGAATTGCTACAGCATATTATGTTCAAAGCAACGAACTTGATATGAAAGGATGGACAGCTTGGGTTGCCCAGGCAAGACCAGATGAAGAGTAAATAGAATGGGTTGAGAAGGCGCAGCGATAGCCTAGGTAATAATATATGTTCAATCCATTTCACACTATAATGAGAGTTTTTCCCCTGCAGATGCTTGCTATTCTGGATTTCCTTTATGCAGCTTTTTTTTCATGTATTTGAGTATACGAAGCATAGGAGAATTGTACAAGATTACAGTTTTTCTCAGCTCACAGCAAAAACTTTGACTCTCTGACTCTCTGTAAAGTTTTCTCAGCAATGTAGGAATAGTCACAGTTTTGTATGAAGGTCACAATATTGTATATCCAGTGTTTCTATTATTAGTCTCCCAATAACAGAGTTTTCTTGTATCTGAATGGCAGTTATCTTCATATTTGGTCTCTTTCTAGCTAGAACATGCTGTTGAATTCAGAGTTATAAGATCAGAAATTCCACCAAAAACCAAAGGCCTTTGATTTTATTCTCATCGTTGTTAGTTGCTGAAAGTTCCTTGATCAGATTCTAGTGGATATCAATACCTAAGGAAAGGTGTTTCTGCCTCGGTTATCATCTGAGGTAGTCTGCAGCCTAACTGCAGTGTAGTTTCTGTAAATTCATGGCACTGAATATTCATACAGCGTATGATACAGACACTGAACCCAATTTAGTAAATGAATACTTGTAATTTCACCAAAGCCCCTCTGAGAGATTATTATGCAGATTTATGAAGGAATATTGCTGAAGCAATTCTTGGCTGTGTTTTCAGTCACAGAGGACTTAAAGTATGTAAACCTAAAATAATTTCAGACTTATTTACTGTCACTACTTTCATCTTCTGAACTTTTCTGACGTCATTTTTCTTACCGTTCTGTATCCAGTACCCCCTCCCTGTCCTTGCCCTTGAGCAAAGAGCCAGCATCACAACACCTGTGAGTGTTGCCAAGCTACTCCCAACAATATCCTTGCTGCCATAATGCCAGCAATCTGTTCTAATCCTGCTACTGCAAAATTGCATTACAGGCAGGGGAATGTATGGATGCAGGCGTGTGGGTAATATCACTCACCTGGAAATGTGGAGACTGACACACAACCAGATTTGAGCAGACTCTCACGCCTCCTCTCTGTGATGAAGATTACCTTGCTATTTTGGGAGCATCAGCCTCCTAAAAGAAGGAATATTCAGGCAGAGGGATGATGGAGATACCTGACAGCATATTGTTGTCCTTTGAAAATTCATCAAATGTGCTATATGTTATTTGCCATGTCAGTAATTTTACAAGCAGTATGTTTTTAAAAGTGTGATGGATCCACATATTTTTGTAGCAATTTCCTGTACCCATGTACCCATCATAACACCTTCAACTTCATCCCTCTGGATGTCCGAAAGAAAGCTCATTGCTAATTGCTAAATGTCTCTTAAAATAGCAGCCTATTCTCTGATATTGCTACCAAAAATAATAAATTAAAAAGTAGATCGCTATTCCTCTCTCCACTCAATTTTACCTCTCCTGCCCTGCTCATTAAGGAAATTAGTCACCATTGGCCATCTCAGCTTGATAATGGGCGCGCGACCAAAACCTGGATCTTTATTCATACTGTGCCATTCATTCCTCAGCAATAGGAGCCCTACCTCGTGTCAGATGAAGTAAAGCATGGGCCGTCTTCTGAATGTGTCCCACAGGCTTCTGAAGGCCACAGCAATAGTTAAATTTTAGCATACTGTAAATACCACAGTTCTTCTTGGTTGCATTTCTTGTACAATGTAGCAACATATGTTACATGGAAGTGAATCTTAAAGGCCAACTTCTGCTCTTGGATTCAGATCTCCTTGACTTCAGTGAGAGTGCAGAGCAAGGGAGCCTGGTGACACCTTCAAGCTGTAAGTAACCATGGCAAAGTCTCCATGGGGGAGCTGAGGGAAAGATCCAGCAAACATTTCCTGAAGGTCTCCTGCTTCATGTAAATCATCACACTGCAGCTTGTTTTAGCCATGCTTTGCATGGTGAGCATGTGCATGTACACCTTGAACTCCTTTTACAAGTTTGTATTCGGTAGAAAGACAATTGAAGCCTATGGGTCAGAAAGCTAAACATCTGCAAGTCAGAGAAACATGCAAATAGAAGAAAGAAGATCGAGATTGACCAATATGGTAAAAGACATGAGTTGGTTCAAAACAGCTTCCTTTCCCTCTATATTTTATAATTTTTCCAAAGTTGTTCATGTTTCATCCTTCCCTTTGTTTTCTTCTAATTTCTTATTTTTTTTAAAACTCAATTCTTTTCTGTCTGCGTGCCCTGATCCCCTATCTTGTTCTCCCTTGTTACTTTGCTCTTGATTGACTGTCAAGTTAGAGATGGGAAAAGGGAACTATCTTTGCAAATGTCAAGGAGTAACTGCAAAAAGGCGCTATTTGCACAGTTTATGGGAAACATTTTCAACTCAACACAGATAGAATCCAAGACACTGAGGTATAGAAAAGTAATTAAAGAAATCTTCTTCCTTTCCATTCTGCAATCACTGAACTATCACTTGCTCAAGTACAGCACAAGGAAATGACTGAAACTTAAGGATGGGTCCAACCTCTTGGCTCTGTGTGAGAGCAAATAATGAAAGCCAAGATGCATATTTTGGAAGGTGAGTCATGGCTGTAATTGACTCGACTAGACCAGTAAATTGCACGTGGTCTATGGAAGTTTTTCTCATTGTCAGGAAATTCCCCTTTACTTGTGGTGCCCCTTCAGTAGGACCACTGTGCATTGCAATGATCCGAAGGTTTGAGGGGAGCTGGGCATCTATCATCTTTCAGACACAATCAACCAAAATACCATGAACTGCAGATAAGAAGTACTATGGTTAATATTCCAGTGCCGGGAAGTGACTATATTGTTCCACAGATCATTACCCTGATCTTCTCTCAAGAGCCCTTTCTTACACCCATCTCAGATAAAAATACAAGTCTTGCAGCATCCAAAGGTAGAACTATTTGTGCCTGACTTGCAACCAAATTGGCTTGAGGATCATTATTTTTTGTGCTGGTAAGGAGAAGGTAGTTGTTGTTCTTTCAGGTGGTCTGTTGCCAGAACTCCACCAAGTCTGAAAGGACCAGGCACCATTTTGCAGCATTTGGAAAGCCAGTATGGTAGGCAGCAACTGTGAAGACAGATTTTGCAGTATATCTTCTGTACCTTTATGATCCAGCACTTTCATAAATAGTAATTATACTTTTAAAATATTAATAGTCAAGATTTGACAAGATTACATATTTTCCTTCTAATTACAATAATGTCACGCTTTAGGGGTGCCAGTCTTCTAACTCTCAGTACAACCTGCTTCCTGCTGCTTTCGGGTGCTTTTGTCCTTTTATTCTCCTCTTCTAGGAGTGGAATACAAGAATAATACAAGAGCATGTATTATCCACTGGCTAGAATTTTGGGGAGATGCTCATTCCTATAGAACAAGTTTACTGGCTTACATCAGCAAGTTGTGTTGGAGTCGCAACCGTCCACACAGCCACAAGTCAGTGCTTGGCTCCATCTATCATCTTCCAGTGATTCAGTGGCTTCACTGAATGTGGTTTTGTCCTGGGACATCTCTGAACAAGACTAAAGCCCTAGATTGCTGTAGATAGTCAGCCTGCTATGCCATCCATGGTTCCCCGCTCATACTCAGAGCACAGGGTGTAGTATGAGTACAGACTATGATAACTTTTAGGAAGACTGGTGTACTCCATCTCTGGTGATTCAGTAGGAAATATAGGGAAAAAAAATGCAATATTCTGAAAGTGAAAGTTGCATTTTTGCCTGAGTGCGTACACAGTAGGAGGCAGTGAAGGAGGACATTCCAGATACAGTACATGTACAGTAAGCACAAAACATCTGTGCCCCCAGCAATTCACCCAGCCCACTGTAGCAGACCCCTTCAAGCTGTCACACAGAGGAGAAAGTACAGAAATTAGATGAAAAGAAAATGTAGAAGCATCCAGCATCTACTTTCCTTCTGACATTTGTTTCTGTGCAGTGATCATTTTATGATCTCCTTAATTTCAGAGTTCATTTATCCAGCAAAGCAGAACGAATCACTTGCTCTTCAGTCAAGGTCAGTCTTTTTACTTTGTAAATAAAGCTCCACTCTGTCGTCTGACATTAAGCATTCTATTAGATAGCCTGTACTTTAACTGTGTATTCTTTCAGGTATCCACAGTAAGGCAAACCCCAGACTGTTAGTTGTAATTTTAATTTGAAGTGCATCTTCTGTAAAGAAGACAAGAGCACTTCTGTGCCTAACAAGTAGATACTTTAAAAAAAGAAAAAAGACATTATCTGAGATTTTGCCTGGTCCAGGGCAGCACACATACGAAAAATATGTTACTATAAATTTCTTAGCAGTATCTGTAATATAGATTTAATTTTCCTTTTGTCCAAATGACAAGAAATGATTGTGTACAAGAATATTTGTAGATACAGAAGTCAGAGTCTTGCTTGGGTCACATAATACCGACTGAAATCTGCTCAGATTGCTAACCAAGGTTCTTTTAGAAACCTTTTGCTTCTGTTTGTACAAACTGTTTCTTACACAAATAGTATGCTTTCTTGTGGAAACTCATAAGGCTCTAGGGCATGCAGGCTTAATGCTTGCTCCTATCCATGAAATCTTGAGTATAAAAAATCAGTCGCTGAAGAATTTATGAAAAGTGGAAGAAGTGATGCAAGTACAGCTGCAGGAAATTCATTTTATAATTTGAATGGCTGCTCAAGGAGATTTTTTAATAATAACCACCTAGTTTTCATGGGGACATTTTCACATCCCTCATTCTGTATTTCTGAACATCCATCTGATACTTTGTTAGAAGTACTTGCCATATCATTTAAATGAAGCAGAACCATTCATTTTCCTTATTTCCACCTCAAGATTTGCCTTTTTTGATTCTGAAAAGCTCATACGCTTCTGCTAGTTGATCCTTTCAAAGCGTTGTGTGAAGATGTTCAGTAAATCCCAAATACGCCTTACTACTCTGCTAACATCATCCATCATCGTTTTCCCCCTGATATAAATCTTCTCCTGTCTCTGTTTGCACTTGGTACCAGAAGGAGCTTCGAGAAGGTGACCCGCATGACTCCTATCTTAACTTATCTGCTGTGGTCCCAGAAGTGATTCATGATCATATCAAATCCATCTCCCTGGTGTTGTTTTGTCCTTAAGGCTTCGGCAATTGCAGAGATTGGCTAGAGACTCCAATCAACCATCTGGTGTCTGCCAACTGTACTGTCTAGCCAGGTTACACTGAATGCAGAGAGAAATGTGCTTTGTATTTGGATCCTTAATATGCATATCATTTCCCATGGAACAAGCAGAATATTAACGGGTTGCAACTCCAAAGAACTGGGATGGCAATAGAAGAAAACCTCAGATGTAAAGAGAGTATTTCAAGTCAGCTCTAAAATTTGAGGGAATGGAAATGCTAGCATAATGCATACTGCAGCTCTGTACTGGCCAGAGTTGGATTTAGTAAGGGATGTAGTTTTTTCATCAGTATTTCCTGCTGGTTTTATGAACTGGTTTTAATTGTAATTTGCCTTTTATGAGTGATTAGAATGTTGTTAAAGGCAGGGTTTTTTTCCTTTAAATTCTACTTGTCCTCTAAATAAGAATAATAAAATTAGATTCATAGATTCATTAGGTTGGAAAGGACCTACAAGATCATCTAGTCCAACCATAGGACCTGAAGAACTCATTATATGCATTTTGCCAAATAGCTTGTCTGAACAGACTGCATCAGTCAGTGCTTTGCCATAGGCTGCTTTACTCCATGTGTTATGAAGTTAATCTAGATCTCATTCCTTTTTTCCTGTCTTCCCCTCCCAAGGACATCGTCCAATTGGAAATACAGGTGCTTTTGCCATATTCAGTTCTACCATATTATTGCCACGTGAAAAGCCCTACTGATAAGCCTTTAGTAACAAGCTTCTTACTCAGCTGCTTTCCTTCTCCCATGACAAGTTTTATTGCAGGCTGTATGGAAACTGCTGAGTCTGCCTGAACCACTGAATGAGCACCTGAAGGAAAGACCTGGTCAGTCTTGGGAGCACAGGTGAAGGCAATTCACCTGTGCGACTGAAAGTCTGGCTCCACCCCTCTTAGGCCTCATTTAAGGGTTGACTGCCACTGAAGAAGGTTCTGTTGTTGGAGATCTTCTCTTTTTAGACTTCTTTCCCAGTGAGCACAGACCTTTGGAGATAGGTGAGTATTTGTTTTCCTTTGTTTTGTTGCGTTTCCTTGTTTGCACTGTTCTCTTTGCCTTTACAGCTTTTACATGGGTTTTTACGATCAACACAGCCAAGTGCAATAAATGTATGTTTGGCAAATTTATTTTTGAAGGTGGCAGCACTACCTGCCTCAGTCTTAAGTGCCTCTAGACAGAGGGTACTACGAGCAGGATCCCCCCCAGCATGTCAGCACGTCAGCATCCCATAACTGAACAGCAACAGCAATCAGTGCATCCTCGAAACATAATTTTAACGTTACTGCTGGCTCCTCAGCAAGCAGCATCAGCTATTTATGTTCAGATTTAATGGCTGATGTTGCAGAGGGACTTGAAACTGGTTGGTAAAATGCTGTGGATTTTTCGTCTTTGTCATCAATCGTAATGAAAAAATGTCATTATGTATACTCTTTCATTGTTAAAACCTAGAGCAGCAGATCTGTAGCAACCACTGTGCAGGAGACGAGGAGCTTTCTTACTTGTTTGGTTTAAGCAAAGAGGTAAAGTCAGGCTGTGCAAGTTGATTTCAGGGGTGCATCATCATCCACATTCTCTGTCATCTTTTTCTCCTAAGGATAACAGAGTAGCTGGTTCTGAGGGGATTTCCCAGCATAGCCACCCACTTTCTGCACCTCCAGGGAAGCCAAAATACCAAAAATGGAGCAAGGTTAGACAATTTTTCTTCCAAGCATGGAGGGAAATGTAGAAATATTTGCTTTTCCATTTCATATCATGCAGTTTTCCCTTTAGGACATACAGATACAAACTGACACTGAAATTTTGTATTGATTCTTGTTTTGCTTATTCAGTTTGCTTGTCTGACTTTTAGGAAAAATGCATGCAGTGAAACCTAGCTAGAAAGCGGAAGTGAATCAAGATTTTTCATTGCGTACAGCATGCCTTAAGAAATGAGAATCTTAGCTCCTGAGGGCAGGAACCTCAGTATCAACCTGTTAAGAGTGCTTATCAGACCTTATTGTTTGCTGAGTTTCAAGCAGGGCTGTCCGCGTATCACACACTTCCAGGGCACAGATTTGTTCAAAAGTAAAACCCTGAGCAACCACAGCAGCAACACTACTAGGTCCTGGGGAGGCAGCTCAGGCTATATTTACTACATACCATCTGCACAGAGCCCTAGGAGACATCATGTTCCACACTGCCTGCCTGTACTACAGACAGCTTTTCTGATATGTAAACCATCACTTATCTTGTCTTTGATTCCCTCTGTGTGACCTTTTGTGGATCATGGCAATATAACATCCTTGCTGTGGCAGGCTCTGAGACTGTCTGAGGACAGGCCTCATAAAGCCTGCCTTTAACATTAATCGATCACTTTATTATGGAAGTAAATCAAAGCTCTTAAACTCTGGCCTTCTGGGAGTTGAAGGTCAAACTGGGAAAAACAAACTTTATCCTGGGATGAAAGCAGAAAACTCCTTTCTGACCTTTCCCTCTATTCCTTGCCTTAGGGCTGTGGCAAAAACTACACTTACCACTGGGGGACATGGCTGTGCTAGGAGGACACCCATTTGAACTGCTGTTCCGCAGCCTGCCCCACCCCAGGCATTGCAGATGCCCAGGCGTGCCTCTTCCCCAGGAACTTTGTGTACACAGGAGAAGGCCCCTCTACTGGGCAGGCATATGGGAAATTATAATGACTTGTCCTTTCTGTAGCTGGAAATGGGATGGGAAGACAGGAATGGTACACAGGAGAGAGTCTCTCAGTGAGCTGAGGGTACATAAGCAGAGACTTTGCCTTGGACCAAATTCTGATTTGTGTGCCTCAGTTTTTCCCATCCAAAATGAGGAATACCAAATATTCAATTTTTTCCCACTTTTTCAAATACTAAGCTGTTCCTGTGTTGTTTGCATTACTTGCTTTAAAGAATGAAATCCTTAGCCCCAACTTGGTTTTAGCCTTGCATCCACCAAGCCCTATCATTTGAGACTGAAGTGTCTCCTTGAACTGTTGTGCTTTTTTACCTTGCCTTGGATTTTTCAGGGCTTCACAAACACGCAGGCACACCCACATGACATAGGAGGGTGTTGGTCAGTTATGAGCTTTCTAGTCAGGGGAACCTGCCAGTTTAATTTGTTTCTTTGTAAGGCAGCCATTTTTTAAACAGGAACTTGCTGACATAGTAAGTAACACGAGAGCAAGAGCTGCTTAACCACTGCTTATAGTCTTTAGCATGCTGAAAAGCATGCCAGTCGCTTTATGGAGCACATATGAGGATATTGTCCTTGTCCTGAGCTGTCTGAAATTTGAACTTAAAACCTGAAGTGACATGGGAGTATTGCTGAGAGCAGGCAGGGTGAAGAGAGGCAAAGGTTACCAAATAAGATGATGCCACCGATCAGCTATGGAATGTCCTTATCTTGGCATCTCAATTAAAAACAAAGTAACTAAGCTTGTTTTAATGGGATTAGTGCAATGGTTGACTCATAGAACCACTCAGGAAAAGGGTGCTTGAGAAGGAAGTGATTCCCAGCTCTGGGAAGCAGGGTACTAGAGTTTATGTATAAAATGACAAATAGACTAGTGCACCCAAAACTGTGAATGTAGTGAGAAACAGGGAAATTTATGATAGAGAAAAGAGACAGAAAAACCGGCAGAGAAGAATAATATAGAATATATGTATCTATTACATCTATTAATGGAAGACTGAGGAAGGAAAAAGAGCACTGTCAGCTTGAAGTATAATCCATTTTGTGGAGTTATGTTTTCCTATTTTTAAGTGATTTCATCTCTTTTTCTTTTATGCAATGAATCATCTGAAAAGAGCAGAGAAAGCTGACTGCACTATTAATTAGAAAGAAATTGAATTATCAAGTGCTATCAAGTACACAGCACTAAACCCTAGAATAAGTATATGTATTTCCACATCTCTGTCAATTACAGCATTATTAACAGCATTACCAGTAGCTAAGAAAAATCAGAGAAAATGTTTTCAGTATCACAGTGACCCTGGGGAAGGGAGTTGACTCAGAAGTGGCATGATGCAACCAGACAATGCCAGAAAGGTCATTTTTCTGAAGAACTCTCTCAAGTGTTGCCCGGTTGATTGAGAAGCACAGTGTGGGTTGCCAGGATCAAGAGCAAGACTACATGAATGTCCCCAGAGTGGTAAATATCACTACAGCCGTGGGCGCAAAAGAAAACTGAGGCTGTCCAACAAAAAACAAGTACTTATTTGGGATTGCCTCTGATGGGAACCGTTCACAGCCTTAGAGATGGGCTCCTGTCCTACAGCTCAGCGTAGCAAATGTGGTACCCATTGGAAATAAAGCAGGGATCCAGCTACAAGACAAGCACAGCAGAATATCTTGGCTTCATTTTTCCCCTCACTTATGGCAGGAACATTAAACTGAACCCGCATGACATGGTTGGGCCCCATATCTCTTGAAAAGATTTTTGTTTTGGCTTGGACAGGCAGCATTCAAATCCTGAAAGATCTCAACCTCTGGATATGCACAATTAAATGGGAAATATTTATAGCAAGATTTCCTGGTGCTTTCTAATACTTAATGGGTCAAGGAAAAAGTGTGCTGAGTATTCTAATATTCCCATCCAACAAGCAACCACAAAGTTCAGGGTCCAAGTGAAAGACAAAAATTATGGAAGATTTTCCCTGAACTGTCTCGAGACTCAGCAAAAGGTTCTGATGAGTTTAGCATGTTTTGCTTTGAGCATTTTGAGTGAAAACTTGACTTCTTGTTTTGTCCCAGCAGATTTGTAGCAGTCAGTCAGTGCTGGATCACTTCCCTGCATATTTGCATGTGTCTGTAAATAATTCCAATAATTTCCCTGGACACAGATTTGAGCTAATAGTTTATTTCTAACTGTAATGTGTCTTTTTCTCCAAACACTCTATCCCCAACATGCTATTTCAGCTCATAGAAAGTATGTATTTTTTTCATCTCCTTGCAGACAGATAAAGAAGGCGTTTCAATCAGGATTTCCACTTGGAACAATGCTCGCTACCTGAAGGGTACAAATACACCTTTCTATCTGGCTGATCTGAAAGCCACGTAGCATTCAGTGTATGATTTTCTCCCAGTGTGGTGGTTGTGCAAGACAAATGTGGAGTTATTCTACTATACCTCTCACAGTCCCCACATCTCAGTGTCCCCCAGAGTACTTGATACCAAAACCTGAAATTCCCAGTAAGTTTTCTGAAAGATCTTTTCCCCTGTGTTTGCATCTGAGTGTTCAACTGGGCTTGTGGCCAATACTCCCAAGAATATTTACAAACTTTTTGTAGCTGACCTGTGGCAAAACTTCCCATCTGGGTGCTGAAGAATTCAGTGGCACATCTTTGCTTCATATGCGTGTCCGTGTCAGATGCCATTTTGTCAGCCTTCCCTTTTGCTGCCTTCTGTCACAAGGCAACAACATAGAATGGAATATTGGTGGAGAGATTCAACCTCTACTGCCTTATCACCAGCATCTAGCTCTGACACTGTGGGTCAACATAATGAAATAGGAGGCATTACTTTCCAAACAGACTTTGTATTAGCACTTTAAATGGGAAAACTAAGCTTAAAGGTTGGCTTTCATATTGGCAGTGCAAAATGATGATGCTTGCAAATGGTCCTGCTCATACACCTATATATTGTAGCTCCACTGGGATGAAATATAGCCAGGAGGGCTATTTTCATGATATACTGCATTCATAATCAATTTCTATATAATTTGTTCTTACAAAATAGAACGTTTCAGAAAACTTAAAATGCCATTGTTTAATGAAAAATATAAAATAACTAGCTTGGCAAATGTTGTATGTAAAGTTTCAACAGAAACCATAAATTACACTAAATGCCCAATAAAAATGTTCAATCAAAAGCTCATTTTAAGATACATTGTTAATGAACTGTATGAAATGATGCTTAATCAAAGCCCGACACCTTGCAGGGGAGAAGGATTCCACAGGACCTCCGGAGCACTATTGTTCAGAACGAAAGATAATGAGAGAACACAGTAATTAATAATCTGCACTCCCCTGGCAATATCCAAGGAATTCCAGTTTCTAAATGTACTGCTCTGTTTTTCAAGAAAGCAGAAATTATGCTGCATGGTACCATAAGTACCTTGAATTTGATCGAACATTAAGACATCATTTGTCAGGCAGATTCTCTTTTCTCTAGAATTTCAATCGTTCCTCTTTTTGAAGTTACTGTGTGAAAAAGAGAAGAAACTTTCCCTGTAAAAGCTCATGTTGCGAAAGTAACGTGGCATCCTTATAGTTCTATAATTCTCAAATTAGATAAAACAGGTTAAAGAAAACATCTTTGAAGAGTTCTTTGGTTATAACATATCTGTGAGAGGAATAGTGTGGGAATATTGATAAGCACAACAAAGTTTTGTAGATGGTACTCCATCATGAGTGCATAGTGGTCATTATATGTAAGTTTCTAAATATCCATATGTTAAGATGTGTTGTGTTGTGGTTGATGCTGTCCCTGGAGACTTTCAAGGTGAGGCTGAATAAGCTATGGTATCCCTGTTCATTGCAGAGGAGTTGCCCTTCAGAGATCCCTTCCAACTCTAAGGGTTCTATCATTCTATGATTCTAAGACAGAAAGGCTACTCTACCAAGCAGAGTAGGAACCAGGGGAAAGCACTACTCCAAGATTCAATGTGAGCTTGCGATGTGTGCTTGTAGCCCAGATGGCCTATTATCCTGGCTTGAATCTAGAGGAGTGCGACCAGCAGGTCGAGGGAGGTGGTTCTGCCCTTCTACTCTGCTGTTGTGAGACCCCACCAAAAGTACTGTGTCCAGTTCTGGGGCTGGAAGAGGGTGGATTTACACTAGATATTAGGAAGAAATTCTTTACTGAGAAGTTGGTGAGATATTAGAACGTGTTACCCATAGAGGTTGTGAATGCCCCCTCCCTGGAAGCATTCAAGGGCAGACTGAATGAGGCTTTGAGCAACCTGGTCTAGAGAGAGGTGTCCCTGCCTGTAGCAGGGGATTGGAACTAGATGATTTTACAGGTCCCTTCCAATCCAAACAATTCTACGAGTCTGTGACTACAAGGTCAGTGTACTAAATCGCTTGAATATTCCTGATTACAGTCAGCATTTATTGGTGTAAATACGTAGTTTCAAATTCAGTTCTGAGTATATTATTCCCTCTTAAATCTCCCGTTTTCCAAGAAACTTGGAAACATGCATTTTCTAGTAATGCGATTTTTTAAAACAGTCAAAAGCTGCTATTATTATTAATCATATTCATTCAAGATGAGTTTACTGAATGACAGAGGAAGATGTAGCCCCCTGCCCTTCTCTTCATTATTGTTCCCATCCCAAGTTGTGCTCCCATTTACTCAGCCCAAGACACTTAGACTTAAAAGAATGCAAGCACCCCATTGCCAACAAGATGTAAGTGCTAAGCATTTCCTAATAGGAAAATCAAGGTTTTACTTTGTGCTTGTGGTGTCCTGAGAAACATGAGCTCCAGGGACAAGCTGGGGTTGTGTTTTATAGCCTCCTGGTGCTTTGGGTACCTAGCAGGAGTCTTCTGCTTAGGGTCCTGGCATGTCCATGGTCACGTCTATGCTCCTGTTCCTTTATCCCTGGCAGCACTCCATCCCCTCAGGCACATTGAAGAAGCCATCCCATGTTCATGCCAGCTGATGGGGTGCGAGGTGGGAGAGCCCCACGGAACAGTCATTCTGCTGGAGACTTCTATGTCTGCTAGCGTTATGAAAATGCATGCAAAAAAAAAGGATTTATATTAAAGACAGTTAGATGTGAAATGTTCCTACTATGAAAAGCTTCTTTTAATACATTTTCTGCTGGACTGGAGACAGCTGTACTGAAATGAGCAAAACAGGCTGAGCAGAGAGGCTGCTCAGGGTATTGTATGGCTACACAGGGCAGCCCTCTGCATGCATGAGGATCTGTGCTGTGGTATGGAGAAATAGTTTGGACTATAAAGGTTAGAGAAGGACAGTGGGGTGTAGCTTTTGCTGACAGAGGCATTACTATGCCAACAGTATGCAACATCTCATTCTCCTTGTTTCCAGCAACAGGAACAGCACATGGGGCACTGTTCCTGAGGAGGCTGGTGTGGGGCTGATACAGATGGAGGAGCTACTTCCTCCTCTGCTGCCAATGCAACATGGGGCTGAGCACAGCCTTCAGCCTCACAGGGAAATGTTGCTGATTCCTACCTGTTCCTGCCAGTAGTTCATTCCTGCAGGCACTGGAGTTCTTGTTCCATAGTGGAGTGTGGGCTTGAGAAGTACGCATATGTGGAAAGTCAGGAAATAGAGAAAATTAAAAGAATCAGTTCACTGGTGATCTTTTTTATTTCATGATAACGTGGCTTTTTTTTTTCCCCCTTTCTTTTTGCTTTTTATAAACGAGTATCTGTACACAGAGAAGTGTGAAACACTTAGACACGTAGCATAAGCAAGGCACCAAAATATGTCAGTTGTTGGGAGGGAGAACACTGGATCAAATCATAGAATCGCAAAGGGTGAGCAGACCACTAAGATCACCTAGTCTAACCATCAGCCCATGCCTGTGTCTGTGCTAGACCATGTATGTCCTTTGGTTACCCCTTACTTGAGCACATCCAGAAGCGATGACTCCACCATTCTCTCATACTTCAAAGCTGTCCTTCATCAGGAAGGCCACTTTTCTGCTCTGTTCAGCTATCAATTTTTTCAGGTCTTTCCTTCAGTTTGCTATGTAGTAGATTGGTCCTATTGTCCTTTATTCCGTAAGTATCTAATATAATTACTCTTTATAGGCAAACAATGTTCTTCCCAACTAATCATTTAAATGGATTTTCAATTTTTTTTATCCTTTACAGTAATACACATCACTACCAGTACACATACTTTTACTTACTTTTCTATTTCAGATATAATCTGTCTTCCTCTTCCATTTTTTTAACCTTTACTTGTGTTTTCTTTTCCATACCTTGCAGCATCTTATAAAATATAAAATAAAAATTGTAATGAAACTTTCAGAGGTTTCTTCTTCTCCTTGTGGGTTTTAGGAGATGCAGCACTGTGCTGAAGCTCCAACCTGCATTTTATTTCTTCCAAGAAGGTGCAAAGAATAACAATAAACAGCAGCCTGCACTTGTAGGCTGACAAATCTAACATGCTCAGAGGTCCTCTCACCACAGTTTTTAGTCACAGCTGGATTCCACTGTGGCTGTGCTCACATTCACTTATTTATTTATTTACTTACTCGGGGGGGGGGGGGAAATGTATTGTATTTTGGTGTCTGTGGTTGTCTGGGCCTCTGTGATGTTTTCATGGCATGCTTTCTCGTCTGTCTTGTTCCACTCCCTTTTTCCTGCCCATCAAGGTCTTAATTACAGCATTCTTTCTCTTAGTCATATGCGTTTCTTTTAGGTTACATGAGCTACTTCCAATCAGGAAGCCAGACAAGATATGATCAGAAAACTCTTGTTTTAAGCATTTCTTTGCCTCTTCCTCGATTGCGCAGTATGGCTGCTTAGGATTAGCTGCTCCTTACAGGTACTTGTGCAAACAAAGCAAAACCTAGCAGTGAGCACAGCTGTACAATCACCTGGCAATGTGCAGGGTACTGGCCTCCATGGAAGGGAAGGCTCAACAAGTGAAGGACTCAGTATTTGTTCTGGGAACACAGTGCTTCCTCTGAACAAAAAGGAGTGCTTCCGGATTTCTGAGGTGCAATGCTTTGAGGGTGTCCTGGAATCAAGGATAGAAAGTGAAATAGTACTGTCTGATCTTGGGTGAATTATGGGAGGATATTTGGATGAATTTATTAGTTGAAGATCCAAAATAGATGATTGCAGATTATTTAAAGGCTGTTTCTTTCTTGTGTTACTATTAATAGACCTTCTATTCTTGTCATGCCTATGGTAATTTTAGTTTTCGAAAGCAGACCAGTCTTCAAGAGTGTAACATCTGAATGTACTTACTCAGTGCTTTGGAAAAGAATTAATATTCCTAGGTGAGCTTTGTGCTTTTACCCATACATGTGAAATGTTGGGCATGGGGGAAACATCCCAACAAAGTCGATGAGTCAGTAAAAATTCTATTTAAACTAAATCAAGGTTCAAATGAAATAGATTTAAATAAACCAGTTAAAACACACAGAATGGTGCACAACTCCACTCCAAATAGATGTCTAAACAGAAGACAACTCTTCACTGTGTCTTCAAGTAGATTACTAAAAAAAATCTAATGCCAAAAGCTGGCAGATAATGAAGCTGGGAGCAAAAGGAAGAAGCGCTAGAAAGTATGTGAAATGACAAAAAACAGATGAATGCCTAAAACGTCTGGGAGGCTGTAAATCTGCAGATCTCAGAAAGTCAGCATGATGGACTCAGGGTCACAGTACAGAAGGAATGATGCAGTGGATGTACGATGCTGCATGAATAGAAATTATAGTAGGTTCAGCTACAATGCAGAATGTGTTTACAAAGGCTACCAGCAGGGAGAAGTGACACTAGGATAAATATTAGTTGATATCTAGTGCACATATTATTTTAATATCCATAAAAGATATTTGAACAGGTGAAGCTATTCAAGCTTATCACAGTCATTGTCTAAAAACTGGCCTCCTTTTGCAGCTTAGTCATGAATGTGCAAGATGTGCATGTGCATTAAAGAAGATAAAATATTTACAATTCTAAATTGCAGATACCGTGTTCCACTGCAGCTTGCTTTCAAACCATGCCTGAATCTTAAATTGATTGTGTAGATATTAAGACTGGTAACCATCTGACTTCCAGTGCTACCAGCATGCATTAAGCCAGAAGATGTATTGGAAGTATACAGAGCTTTGTTTCATAAAGCCCAGCAGTTTCCTGGGGAATACAGGATTAAAGAGAATCCTCCTCTATGATCACCATGAAATACTGATCTTGCACTAAGGCAGATTGACTAGCAATAGTCCTTGAGACTAAAAAACAAACAAAAGCTCTGTGTTACAAATAGAAAAAGGAATGCACAAGAAAGCTTTAGCTGCACGTAAGTTCATTATATCTGAAAATGGCGCTTGAACAAAAAATATTTCTTTATAATTGTATCTGATTGTATATATGTTTATATATGCAGTGTTCTACTGAAGTTCTACTGAAGATTGACATTGAGGGATCTAAGTACAGCTCTAGTTTGATGCTCAGTGTATTTAGATTCTTAAACCTTACTGTTGGCCTATATTGAGCTTATAATTTTATTATATTATTTCACCTGAACTTCACTTTCCAGAGGACACCACGTCTTAGAGACATTCATGGCAAAGCTGCCACTTTTGCTGGACTCCAAAGTTGTGGCTCTTGCTAGCTTACATTCCCTCATCAGGCGAAAGCACCATTCAGTACTCCTGTATTTCCCCAAATCTGTACTTGTATTCATTGTTTTCCTTTTTGATATTTTAATCAGGCTGAGCTTTTAGGTCTATCATATTATTTACAAGGCCAAGCTGAGCCCTACCATGCAGTACTGATCAGCATCACCTCTGTGAAGCTCCTGCAGCAGGATCATGCCCATAAGCAAGCAAAATCCCAGACCAAAAAAATATAAAGTAAATATAAGTAAATAGGAAATTCATTTACAGAGGGCAAGGGACCAGCCTCTGAGCAACCTAATCTAGCTGTAGATGTCCCTGTTCACTGCAGGGGAGTTGGACTAGGTGACCTTTGAGGGTTCCTTCCAACTCAAATGATTCTATGATTCTACAAAATGGGTCCAAGAGGGCAGTCAGCAACAGACCTCTAATTCTCATGAAAGCATGCTGTACGATAGAAGTATGCCAGGATATTTCTGCTGTTCTTTCATTGGTAAATTATGCCTTGAGTTCGACTAAACTTTCATTAAATTTGACTGAGCAATGTCCAGTCTCCTGAGAATGAGACTGGGCATTGTATTTCCATAATATGTTGATGGAAATATTGCAATGGAGATAACAGCAATGGAGAGAATCACAGATTCAGGGACGGATATGCCAGCTGCTGGCACCTGAAACAGGCTATGGCAGAGCATTATAATACAGAAAAGGCACTTGAGGTACACATTGAATTTAGTATAACTAAGGGTTATATTATATAATATAACTAAGGGTTAAAAACCCTTAAACCTAAACCAGATCATGAGTTGTGACTTATCTAGACATTTTCTTCCAGTATTAATTCAAATAATGTCCATGTACGTTGTATTTTCAAATGGGGTGGTTGTCTCAAATCTGTTCTGGTTCTAAACAGAGCAGTGGTGGATAACAAATTGATTTCCACAGATAAAAGATTGGTTGGACTATGTTCACTTAAAGATCACGGACGAATCCATTAAGTTTAAATTATTAATTTATTTGAATCCACGTGCTTCAGATCATCTTTCATGAATCCTTGTCTTCAGATGAGATAAGATTGGGCTCATTCAAAATTCTTCTTCTTCAATCCACAGAGAAATGAAAAAGCAGAGGAAAGCTCTGTTATCATTTTGTGTTGCTTGTACTCTAAAACCACCTGAAGGCTTGAATATATGAATATTTGCTCTAAAGTTGACATTAGATGTTCCTGTTGAAAAGTAAAATGTAGTATGGTGAAATATTAACAGAGCACTGTCTAAAACCTCTCTTAATTGTAAATTCAGGAGGATCTGCTCTCTGAAGCTGGCCCTGAACTCCTGGAGCTGTGATAATTTGGACCCAATCTTGGAAGTGGGGAGAAGGGAGGTCACGGGTAGGGGGAAGGTGCAGTGATTTGGGGAACTGCTACCAATGTTGTGACAGGCACAAATGTAGTTCTGTCAGTTGTGCTTAGCCTAATGTGGGATGAGAAACTGCTGCCTGCTGTAGGACTTTTCCTTTCAGAATTGTGCTGTTCCTTCCTTGCTTTTGCTGGTCAGGACTGTCCTGCTAAATAGCTATGGAGAATGAAAATGAGGGAGTGGAACATATCAATTTTTATAAAAATGCGTTCATGTTGTCAATTTCAATATACTTTAATAAATATATCAAGACATCACCATTTGCTATTCATTCCTTTTATAAGACACAGAATCTTCTGCACTCTGAGACAAAGGCAGTGATTAGTCTTTAATTTATTCCTTTACGAGAGTCCGAGAGATGTGCTATGAGGAAACAAGGTTTCTGCCTCTGCATTTATAAACACACTGCACATATGTTTGTGTTATGTTTTTTTTCCTATTCTTTAACAACGTTCTAAAAGGTGTCTCCCTCATTGTTACTGTGGAGATGCACATGCTTGCGTTCAATATCTCATTATGATCTTTCATACAAAGACCTTCAAGATTTTAAGAGGGAAAAAAAAATAAAAATGTGTTATTCAGAATTATCTCATCTCCATATATCATTTTCCTGTAGCCAGTCTGGGTGCAGTGCATGTGTTTTGCAGGTGCATTCTTGCTGACCTTGAATATAGCAAATAGGTATAAATGACATTCAGGCCCCTCTGCTGCTGTCATTATGGGTTCTTTGTTATACTGCAGGAGTCATATTAGCATTACACTGAAGAGTACAGTATTGCAGGTGAAAGAGAAAACTGAACCTCATGGATATTACAGTGTAACAGCTTTGGCTCAGACTCCTGAGGCACTGAGCCAAGCGATAACAAAATGTATGTTAAATTAAATACAAAAAAAAAAAAAAAAGCCTCCTACATTAGCATTAAGGACTTGACTTACACTCCTAAAGAAAAAATGTTCTGAGGTAAGTCTGCAGCCGCTGAGTTTGGAATTAAAGCAATGCAGTCTACCTAATCTTAAAAAAAAAAAAAAAAGTGTTTTTTAGTGGCATTTAGTGGTTTTTGTTTGATTGGTTTTGTTTCTTTATTACTTTTTTTTTTTTTTAAGCTTTAAGTTTTAATCTAGATAGTATGCAAACAATATATAGTAGATTCTGGTTTTGAAGTTAGGTTTGTTTGATTATAAGTTTTTTGTTGTTTTTTTTTTGTAGGCAGGAAAAAATAAGGAGCCAGCTTACGATGACTGTATAATCCAATTTAGAAGACCTTGTAGCTGGTCCCAACAATCCAAGAACATAAAGAAAGCACAGTTTTTCCAAATACTTACAAAGAGAGGACATGATGGAAGGGGGCTCACAAATAACCTTCTCATAGAGTTGTTCATGTTGCAGCACCATATGTATCCACTTCAGACTTCATTTTTATGGTAAGTATTACCTTTTTCCAAATGATAGTTTCTTAATTGTATGATTAATCAGTAAACCTTAAAAAATGAGTTTACGTATTGAAATACACAGAGGTCAAGCTGTTAAGTACAAACTAGTTCCCCTGATAAAAATGGAAGGACTTAGATGAACAAACCCCAGAAGATCCAGGTTTCTTGCCACAAAACTGAATTGTTTTGGTCTTATTTTCCTTTTTAACCAGGCACATGTATACAGCACAAGCAATCTAGATAACAAGGTTTGACTTGAGGTTTAAAAAGGGCAGCTATGGATTTCTTCCTCTCTTTCAAAAGGCAGAATGATGAAAATAGTAAAAGTCGCATATCAATCCTTGCTGCTGTTGGCGGTGAAGGAGAGGGACTTTAAGTCATTTTTCATCCATAGGAATAAGAAAAAAAAGCCCACAAACTGAGTATGATCAAATTCTAAACATGATTTTTTAAAAAATATATTCTTAGCTTCTTTTTTATTAATTATGAGATCCTGTGAACCATTACGTGTCACAGAAACGAGTCAGACAAGATGTTTGCTTGCAATTAAAACGATAAAGAAACATTGAAGTAAAGCCCAAGTTCAATAAAAAATGCATAAAAATAAGAATGCAGTACACATGTACAGACAGGAAAAAATGTGAACATGTTGGAAAGATATGAGGCATGAGTCAAAGGGGACACTGAGAAATCTGAATTCTACTGTTGACCTGGATGGTGTGTGTATACAAAAATGCTTACCTGTTGACCTCTCTCACAGAAATTATGCATTAAAATTATGGAAGATGATCCTAGCTATAACCGAATCTGTTACATACACTGGAATACAGTAAGTACTCACAGGTCTTCCTTTGTTTATTTCTTGTTAATTGAGTTCTATGATAAAATGATACTAATAAACAAGACAGCAAACAGATAGATGCATTTCAAAACAAAATCAATTTATTACTGATTCTGATACACATAATCTATTGCAACACTGCATACATCTTTGAATAAGTAAAATACCAAAAGAGGACTTCTCTCTCAATACTTTCATTGTTTAACTTGCTTTTCCTGATTGTCACAAACTCAAAGGTGAAAGAAGTTCTTTCTAGCCAACAGTCTATTTCTACAATTGATCTTTGCTCTCTCTTTTTTTTTTTTTTCAGTTGGGACCAACCAGTACACCATAAAATTAAAGTCAATAGACAGGTCAGCTTCTGTCCACCCATGCGATGACAATCCTGCTCTTGTTAAAAAACAAACAAACAAACAAAGTCATGATGACAAGCTATGGAAAAAGACTGAAAAATTGGCTAGAGAGATTGAAAAATACTCTTTTCCCTTGAAAAAGAAAATTCTAGATAAGCCATTCAGAAGTGAAAAGGCAGCAGGTCTTTTTCTTGTGCTATGCACAGTGTGAGGCAGAGCCAGAATGCTTGAATTGAAAGCCATTCTGGTGCTGCCTTGCACTCATCCTTGAGTACCTCCCCATGCAACGGAGAATCCATGGACGATCCATTGGCCTTGGTCTGTTGTTTATGAATGCCAGCCTTTTAACCTTCTGAGTGGATCAGAAGACCACCCTGGAACAATTACAGCCCAAATACATGCTGAAAGTAAGGCTGCAATGACATTTCATAATAATTAACAAAAGTTTCTATATCCAGTGAAGCGATTGTGAGCCTGGGGGTGCTCGTGTTCCTCAGCCTGTCTAAAGTTCTTTTGACATGTCCTGGGCCACGTTTCAGTTGCCTTGCTGTGTTTGCTGTCCTTCTGTCATGGTGGCTGCTCTCCTTGTCCCTGCTGATCAGTGTGTGGGACAGCCCATCCACTCACTGGGAGCTGCATTAATCAGAGATTTTCTACCTCTTGTCTTCTCCCAAAAAGGAGGCTGAAAATACACTCAATATACTTGAAGCCGTGATCCAAGATCTGAAGAGGATGCCACTCGGCTCATACTCTTGATACCCCAGTACGTGAGTCTCTGCAAAGTGTCCATATCAGCCATTATATAGGGTCGGAACTACAGAGCTCTGGGTAGAAGTATGTGTCTTTTCACAGTCTCAAGTCTCTCCTTCCTCTTCCAGCTTGCTCAGGGATTATTTGTTGGGGTTGCATCTATCTGATCACATCTTACCATAGTTTGTCTAAAGCCATCATTGAAGTGAACTGCATGATGGGTCTGATGAATTAAAGAGTTAGTAACTAAGATTGCTAGGTACAACAGCAAATTAATTTGGTGCAGTTTGTATTTCAATTGGTGCTTCAGGAATTCAGCTCAGTAAGTTACCCTTAAGTTACATTTATGTGTTATGGATCATTTTAAGTTGATGCGGAAGAACAGAGTATGATTTATGTAATATCCACATCAGAAGGAGAAGAAAGAGGGGCTCTGGCTGTAGAGCTGCAATTTTGTTTTCTTAGGTACTCTTTGAACTGGTGTGAGAGTGTAGGTTTTTATATATTCATACTTGCCTTTCTTCACCTTTCAAGAGATCCTGAAAATTTGTTCCTGTATTGGTCTGTATGATGCTCAGCCCTAATATCAACACTTCTGAGCTGGCTGAGCAGCAAATACAAGGCTTTGAGAGCGTAAGCTTGCAGATATAGACACTAAGAGAAAGATTTAAATACCTTTGAAGGGATGGTACAAGCCTGTTATACAGGCTGAGACTGGTAATGCATTAATAACATTTGTTTTAGTATACTCATGGGTAATGTCTAAATAAATATACTAGCCATAGACAATTTTACCAGGCCAAGTCAAGCAGTACATCTGACCTGTAGCTTGAGAAGTGAGTTACAGTCAAACTAATTGCAGTGGCTACTGCGTGAGGGCATTTGTGGACTAAGTCTGTTGTGTCATTTAAGCAATGGAAGTCACTCGTGTGTAGAAGGTGTTTCCTCCCTATCAGGCTGGATTTCACACTATGCACATCTGCAGAATGCTTGCTTGTGGAGGAAGAAAGAGAAGGTTTGTGGTTTTAATGCAGTTGCAGAAAAACAAATCTTCAGTACAGCCTCAAATAGATTTAAAGGGCTTCCAGTGAGACACAGTACCCCACCTACACTGCTGCTGCCATCCCTTTGCATGGTTTCTAGCCACAGTATGTAAAGCATGCTGGAGCACACAGGCATGCTCATTCAGTCCTACAGCTTGGTGTGCTGCTACATCCTATTGCACTGCTGACATCACAGACATTTTTCAACACCTGTTAGCTATGCATGGCTTCTCTGAGGTCCACAGCCGTGTGTGGTGAAACCAGTCATCTGAAGAGCACCCCACAGAGCAACCACAGAGTCATAGAATCATCTGAGATGGAAGAAACCCTTAAAGGTCATCCAGCAATGAACAGAGACATCTTCAGCTAGATATGTGTTGTCCAGCATGGCAGGAGAAATGCCAATTCTGCAGAACAGTCTAATAGGACATCACTTAATTCCAGCACTGGTGGAGTTTGGGATGATGGCCTGACTGATTTGTTTTCCAGAAACCCGGAGTGCAATGTCTTTATAAGTCTTCTGCCCTTTTTTAGACCTGATGAGTGCTACGCTGGTAGTTCAGCATAGGTGAAACTCACCCATGTGCAAGAGGATTGCAGAAATCTGTGCCTTACTTTCCAAAATGTGGTTTAGTGAGACTATGAGGTGCGTTGGCCTTTTCCAAGCACTCTGCTTAGGCAGGAATTCCTCTCAAAATGAAGACGGCTCTCCAGTAAATAAAACCTTCCAGAAAAAGCTTGCATGATGGATTTATCATATGGTACATCATGTACTGTATTTCCCCCCTGGGTAACCTGCCTGAACAAAGACTCACTTCTGTCTGTGAGATCTTTTGCCTCCTTGTATGGCTTGCATCAGTCATTCTTCAGCAATGCCCTCCACGCTGGAGAGAGACTGTGAAGCCTTGCTACGTTGTGCAATGTTCTCAGGGAAATTTATGGTACGATATTTTGTTTTCAGAAGTCTGCTCCTCCCATTTCTGCTTTAGCAAAGAATTTATCTGTCCAAGGTCAAGTGGATTTCAGCAGTGGGGATACCTGACAGTCTTCTGCAGCATGCCTCAGAAGTGTAATGCCTTTCATAACACATGACAACAGTGTACTAAACCCATATTCAGCTTACAGCTTTTTTATTCTAGGTTTGACTAGGCTTGCACGCTATGCAGACACAACTTTGGTAGCTGCTTCAGGAAAAAAAAAAAAGATAATTCAGAGTAAAAGTATGAATCCGTATCAATCTTTCACACAGGTTTATATACACATAAGTGTGTGGGAAAAGTGAAAGAACTCAATCAAAGCTGATTTGGAGAAGAAATGACGGGCTATGTTGACAGCAAGGAAACATCACTATAGAGATACATGCCAGCAAGACTAATAAAAGGGATCCTCACAACCAGTGACAAAATCTGAATGAGAAATTTCTCAGAAAAACCATTGCCATTCAGGTTGTCAGCCATAATCCTGTAATTTGGGTAAATTCTCCATTACTTTCTTACAAGCCTTTAATAGCTGCTCTTGCATTCAAAATATAATTTGTTCCTTGAAGCTGAATGGAAAAATGGCCCACTATTAAGGGCACAGTGGCAGCATAATAGTATGCTAGCCATAGAAAAAATGCCATTCTTAGGTAGATATGTGTACTGAGGCAAGTTCATGAAGCTAGCTCCAGACCGCCATGAACTATGCTTCATTTATAGATCAGGTCTGGTCTTTGGTCTATTTGCCTGTGCCTGCCACACCTTTGAAGAAGTATGAAGTTCAGCCTTACTTCACACATACCAAGCATATTTCTAAAGATTGTTGAAAACTGACTGAAAAATGAACATTACTATGCAAAATGGACACAGGGCTCTAAAAGGCCTACTAAAGATAGATTTTTTTGGAGGGGTAATAATCAACATACTTTCCAAAAGAGGCTTCATCCCTTGACAACAACAGCTTAAAGAGCGATCGTGTCAGGTGGCTTTTAAGTCCAGGCTTTTGTAAGGACGTGAATTCATGAGCCTACTTCACAACTGACAGTTGAACTGTGAACTTTGTTTTTTTGCACAGTGTGTGAGGTTGTGCTCCCGAACCCCCAGACAATGTGTTGGAAAAAAACTGGAAAAGGCAGTTATACCTCAGTCCCATCACCTGACTGGTTTGTTCTTGACCTCAGGTTCACATTCAACTTAACTAAGAAAATGAAACAGATATATAACAAGAGAAAAGGATCTGGGGGAAGGGAGCGGTAACGGCCACACACTGCATGTGGAGAAGAACTGGAGCAAAGTATTAACATGTGAAAATCACAGTTCAAAGCAGGAATCAAATGAGCTGCAAAGACCACAGTGCATCCAAAGTGTTTTCTGTGAGCTGGAGGAAAAGATGCTATCCAAGCATTTACAGGAGGGACAGGTGTCACCCCTTAAAAAAATGTCCCTATCAAACAAACAGCAAATATCACCCTCTAGTTTGATTTCTTACTCTGCAGTTTTTTCCCGACCTGCTATAATTTTGAAACATGCTCTGCAACTTTCTGACTGGTCTGTTGCTCGAAACAAACTGACTCAACAAGTGGTGCACTTTTACTGCTCTGTTTACATTACTGTAACAGCCTTATTTACAGTACAATAGTTCACTCTAATGAATGAATATATATATATATATAAAAAATAAAATAAGGCAAAGCTACCAAAGATAGCAGCTTATTCTCGTCTTATGTGTCCATAGCTGAATTTGGGTTGTGCACTAAGTCTTGGTGTACATTTTCCATCCAAAGTGCCATGTGCATGACGGTATGCAAGAACATTTCTACCTTCAGGAAGCCTCAGTGTAAAAGGCAAGATTTGAAGTGAAAAGTGGAAGGATGTCAGGGAGAAAAGAACCCAGATTTGATCATAAAAGAGCATTTGCAAATGCGCAGAGGAAGTGGTAAAGCATTAAGAGGAGCTGTATAGAGCGTATAAAAGCACGGACATAAGAGCTGACTTAAAGAACTTAAGCGCTCCCCTCACATTTGATCCTCACCCTTTAGATTTCCTTTTTCCTTCACCTTCAACAAGGTTCATCATGCATCATAAATGCTTCAGACTTCTTTTATCTTGTTGCTTTAGAAAGGAAGAGGTTAACACCGCCAACAGGAACCAAGGAGTATTTGTGGGTAGGTCTGTGCAAGCTTTTAAGTACACAGCTCTCCTACAGTACCTCTGCCTTACCAATAATGCACCTCCTGCTGAGTTTATGAGGTTGAAACTGTCAATCAAGTAGAAGGAAGTTAAACCACAAGATGCTTTTGTGAAATGCAAAGAGATTTTCCTTGGAGACCCTGTTTCGGTGATGGCCCAAAAGATGCACAAGACTCTGAGCATAATTCCTGCGTTTTGTTCTGCCTTATGTATTTCAGTCTGTTTTGTTCAGTGTTTGGTACCAGGCAGTCATTTCAAATAGGCATGAGCAAGAATAGGAACAGGATTAAGTAGTTAATGGGAAGTACTTGTTGTTGCCTAATTGCATCAAATATATCAGTATTTAAGAAAGCAAATTATAAATATAACTGACAGTCATGGAAGTGCTCAAGGTTGAACACAGTCCCGAAGTCAAAGATTAAATAGCCTTTGCCAACCATGATTCATCGTTATGAACCTGCTGCTGTAATAACAGCCAAGGAGTTTTTGGCCAAGGAGGGAATTCAGAACATATGACAACTCTGTGGATTTCTAGTTATTTTAAAAGTCGTTTTCTTTAAATATAGATCATCTATATGAGTATCTACTCATTGTTCCATAAGGGTCAATTATCAGTCTTTTGCAATTATTCTTCCAGCTTCTGAAGCTCAGCGATGCCTTTTCTCCATTCTGAGCACAGTTCTTAAGTATTGAAGTACATAGAAACCCTCTGTAATGAAAACTGTATGAATTAATTTTGCATCCGGAGTTGACATAGCTGCATGAAGAAAGCAGGCTTAAATGTGCAGGGTTTTCACTGTATGATGATAACAGCCTACATAAATGGGACAGGGTATTACTTTTAATTTGACCATTAGGCTTTCAGAGAAAATCAAAATCATTATTGATATAAACATCAGGCTCAGATCCATTTATTCTTCAGGGTAATAAATGATTCCTTGAGGTCACTGGCTCCTGAAAGCAATACTACAGTTGTTTGATTGCAAAACCACTTTTTGCTTCCTAAAATGCAGTCATAAGTAGCTACAGTATTACTTTTTGCAACTTGTTTATGGCAAATCAGCATGGGGCATTTTCAAAACCAGCCATTTTTTAGAGCATGTTGCAGATACACAGCTTCTCTTGAAATGGCAAGATGCTTAAGTAGAGAAAGAGAAATTACAACAGAGTAAAAAAAAAGTCAGATTTAAACTTTTTCTAGAAAACATTAAATGTAAAATCTAGCAGAGTTTATACTAATAATATAATATATTGCATAATCGTATGTCATTTTCATTATCACAGAGGAAACCCAACCTAGTGCTGTTAGGTTGACATCGTTTACATGAGAAAACATGTAGAAAAAGATTGAACACAAGGTATGCAGAAATAAGATGTATTAGCACAAGAATTGATATACCCAAACTGTGCTGAAGATACAAAAATACTGCAACAATCTTTAGACTAAAGTTCACAAATTTGTAGGTGTATGAGAACTGTTGAATCATGGCCTGAACCACTGACTGATCACCTGAGGCGAGCACTGAGTCAGCTGCAGGAGCCCAGGTGAAGGCAATTCACCTGTGTGACCGGAAGGGGTGGAGTCTGGCTCCACCTCTCCCAGACCTCATTTATGGGCTGATCATGACCAGGGAAGGATCTTTTGTTGGCGATCTCTCTCCTGTGGAGTTTTTGGTAAGCCTCAACCATCTGCAAAACGTGAGTCTTTATTTACTGGTTTTGTGTTTACCAAGGTACTTACCAGGTAAGTTGAGCAAAGTATAGTATCCACTTCATTATTTTCTGAGAATACTATTCTTTTGGGTTATTCACCCTAAAGTGGATTATTTCTACTGGTTGTTAAATGTATATTACTTCCATGAAAAGTGATCATTAAAAAAAAAACACAAAACTCTCAAGCCTATAGGGTCACTGCTATGTTGCAGTGGAACAGCACACTTCTAGCAGTCCCTTTAAATTGTGGTAAGAGCACCAAAATTTAGCATAACCACCGCAAACAGCATTATGTAGCAGAGTCCTACTTCCTTTTCCTTTTCCAAGTCAAAGAGATGATGACAAATGCATGTTTTAAGTACCACTCAGTCTGTCAGATTGCTCAGTCGTTTTTGCCCCAAGCATACGAAGATGCATCTAAGTCACTGGCCAAAAAAAATTTTATGGGGTAGAGGGAAGGGAAACAAACTAGAGTCTTTTGCTTAGTAGCTCTCTGTCACCATCTACCACAACCCGTGGGCTTATCTTTCAGAAACTGCGTGGGTGTGAAAATCTTCTCAGACATTCATACTAACTTTTGGAGGGGCTGTTTTCTCTCTCTCTTCATATGACAGAATGAAAATATTGGTCTCTACAGGATAAGTGGGCAGTTATAGTGTATTAAACAAATCTAGTACTGTTCTGTTAAACTTGTTTATTACATACTTGTGTGTTGTTACGCCATAAGTTCCCAGCACCCCAGGCAGTGTCTCTTCCATTTATGCACTAAGTCATTTCAAAGAAAACGAAAAGTATCCAAGTCTCAAGGGAATTTATTTTTACTTCCTTATGCTTTAAATATATATTGATTTTACTAAATTGTGTTAAAATATTCAATTTCAGTCCTTTTTCAAGTTAACAAACAAGACAGTGGCAGAAACTCCCCTTCACAGACACTTGTCCTTTAATATGAGATTAGTTTTAATTTACCTTAATTTTTTCTGTTTGTTCAGAATGGTTGGACGTATTGAAGCTCAGATTTGAATGTTAAGATCAAATTACTTTCTCATCAATTTATCAGTATGTGAATTTCACTTACACAAAGTTTTTCCCTGTAGCAATATCTCTGTAACTCCTGAAGTGGTAAACCGCATGTGTTCTCTGTAAACACATGTATTTCTCTGTAGCACAGAGTCTACATTGAATCCCTGGCAGCTGGGCCACTCCTAGCCTTGGTGTCAAATTTGATTAGGAAACAAATTATTTGTTTAATTTTTTTTTGGTTCATACACTAAAGAGGGTAATTATCTCTTTGGACTCCTTGGCAGTGACAGACATTGGATGAACAGTTTTTAGCATTCCTTGTCAGCTGACCGTTTCCAGCTCCTTCAGCAGAGAATTAATTTCCTCACTCTGCAGTTCACTGGGACTTCTTCAGTTACATGTATATTGGTAAACATACATGTGCATCACACACAGTCCTGGATGGCTGCAGAATAATTGCTGAGAAATAACTGAGCAGTAATAAACAAGGTGCAGGTCATATTTCTTGACTCACTGATGCCCAAACACAAAATGTAATGTCTCACAAAGGCTCAGAAGAATGAGATGAAAGAAGGATACATAGTGAGCTGTATTCTTTCGCTTAAGGTAATTCATTTATACAATTTTGGCTTCTCATTTATACATAATAAACAATATTAGGAACATTTTTCAAAAGCAATAAAATAGATTGTTTTTCCTGAAACAGGTATTTTAGACGTCCTGAAATGAGAGAGATTTGAGAGTTATGTAAACAAAGAGTGACTGCTAATAATCTTAGTCATTTTGTTTGCCTTATATCATGTTATGATAATCCTTTTACTGTCACAGGCAAAACATATTCCTCGTGCAAGCTCAGAAAGCTGACAGGGCTGGTCAAAGACTCTGGATCAGGAAAGATGTCTTCTTACTATCAGAGTAAGACAAGGAAGCTCATGATGTGTTCCCATTTGAGCACAAAAGAAGCAGGTAAATTCTGAGCAGATTCCATATGCAGGAGACAGACTATTAGATAGTCACTGGGATAAAAAGCCCCACTAAGAGATTCAGACAACTAATTAGTAAGATTTTTAATAGTAAGATCTAAAACAAGTACTCTTACGTCATACGCATCAAACCAATCTCATACAGGATGACAGAAATGAGAAGTTAAGCTCCTGAATTCCCAGACAATAGAATCTGAAGAACATGATAAAAACTAGAAAGCACACAGCTGATCTCAAAGTGAACACGAATAAAACCAGCATCACAAACAACTAGTATGTCAAATCAGAAGATTTTTATTACTGTGCTATGTCACTGGAGGAAACAGATGACTTTGCAATAGCTATGGGAACAGATAAGCATTAATGACAGCATAGAAAGATGAAAGAGATTAACTAGCTATTCAAGCAATGTGTCCTTCCTGTCTTGACCTACAGTGTGATGAGATACAACTTATTTTTTACATAAAATACTTAATATGTCTCATAAAATGCTTTATAGGAAGAGTCAAGAAGGGTAGAGGAAGACTACAAAGAAATACAACCCCCAGAAAAAAGTTGTAAGTAATTCTGATAGAAGTCGGTACGATTTCCGTGTTCTCCCTTCTCTGTCCACACCTCTTGTAAAATCTGCAGATTTTTCTCTTTGTTATACCCTCTCTGTGCTTGCTTTTATACTTCAATTTCACAAAGCAATGTTAGATGCCTGACATTTATTGCGGTAATTTAATTATTTCATGTGACTTTTTCTTCTGGATGCTGCAGAGTAGATTTTAGAGAAGTGAGGAAATCACACCTGGCAGTCTCCCCCTTTTTATGTGATGACCCTGGTAAATCCAGTATTTAAAGATTCTTAAAATAAAGCAAGATGTATTCACCACTCTGAAAGCTAAGGGTTACAGTCATTTTTCCTCTCTTCTGAGATTAACCAAATAGATGTACCTCATTACTTTCAAGAAGTGTTACCTTTGTATCTCCCATTAACAAGCTATGAAATACTCATACCTGAATTTCAAATGCATAAAGTTGTGACCAGAGCTTGAAATCCTTACGGCAATCGTTGTAGTGTTTTGTTTCATTTTGCTTGCGAATTCAAAATTAACAGATAAACATATTGGACATCTTTTCAGTTAGAAAAACAACTTACTTTAACCAGAGATAGACATATGTGATGTGAAATTGAAATGAGAAAAAAAAAAAAAACCACCTCTGCCACCATTTGGATTCCTAGGATTTCTACTTCTGCTGTTTCTTACTATTGAGGAGAAATTCAGGGGAGAGTAGAAGGAGTTCAGTTATTTCTTGCTGAAAGGAAAGCAGGTGAAATAAATAATACAGCAGTGCTCAAACTGCCTCATCTTCCCAAGTCCTAATGCTGAGACCATAGAAGATGGGAACAAACGTAGTCCCATGATGAGAGCATAAAACACCAAGAGGAGTGGAAATCTGATGCTAGAGTGGCAGTGGAGCCAGGTAGAAAAAAATGTAGGGAATTCTCTTTTTCTTGAAACTAAGCACGCTTTTACATTTGCGTTTTGAGGCAGTGATGAAGTCATTGATTTGCACTGATACCTGCAGTGCATCCATGTTGCCAAGTCCATCCTGTTATTAGTAGCTCTGACTGATGTCAGCTGCATTGTGCTTGCAGATGCTGAGACTGAGTTGGGCCCACTTACACTTATCAAACATGCCAAGCTGCATCAGGTAAAATGGAAAAATAAGGAGGAAGCAGTGGCAGGAATTGCAATGAGCTACCACAAAATAAATAGCTGAGTAAGGACCAATAGTTACAAATCAAGCAGTGTACTGTAATGGATAAGAGGATAATGGGGCAGGGCCGGGCATACATCCTTCAAAAGTCTCACAGTGGTTGGATCTATTCACTGACCACACATTTATCCTTAAAGATCAAACTGTCGGAATGCCTAAGATTGAACTACTGGCTTTTTTTTTTTTTTTTAGTTTTTATTTACTAACTTATTTTACCAACAGAGACTTGGAATAATGAGAGGTGAGCTCTCATTATGTTTTTTAGCTGTGCAGTCTTCTGAGGTAGTCAATGAACTTTTGATGATTCTAACATCCTGTCAAGCATTTTTTGAAGCAGACTTAACTTTTACTGGGAAAAGTTTTTGATTAATTACAGCAAAGAACTCAATTCCACTTACAATTGAAGGGAGATCCTGTTATTTTGACACAAATTCTGCTTGTGTAGGTTTAAGTCTTCAATTTTCATTTAAGGCTCAGAACATTATCTAAGACAATAGAAGTAACCTTTAATATCTATTCTCTCAAAGCTGTCACCATAGCTCTATACCAAGTGAAATTCATGCAATATAAAATTATCATAAAATTGTTACAAAAAAAAAGTGCTTATTACACTCACGTGAATGCTGGTGTAGTTAATAATGGTTACATTTTTGCAATGAAGAATGAAGAAGTATTTATGATTTACCATTAAGTGTGGAATGCTTTCATCTTGAGCTGACACAAATGCAACTAAAAGAAAGAAAGAGGGGAGCTGCCATGCGTAGCTGACAATAAAAGCAGTGACAAGCACATGCAGAAGTTGTTACATCATGAGAAACTGAAAGCACTGTTCTTCATTTTCTTATATTGTGTTTTACATACTTTGTCAGATTATTTCACTGAGAAAGTTTTAGCCAAGTTTTTGAAATACAGACAGATGCTTATAAGGACTGCTCATACTGCTCATAGTTCTTTGTTTAGTTTAGTTTATCTTAGTTTTTATTTGTTGTTGGTTTTTTTTCCAGGGGAGCATCATTCAGTTGTTCATATTGGCAACAAAGAGCTTCAGACTAGAATTTGAGCAGAAAAACATTTCCCTATCCTGTATTTGTCGTTTCAGATGGATTCCTAGGTCATCTGTGTTAAGACTGAATGCAGCTAGGAGATTATGTTCCATGATTTGATCAGGCTTCCTCTTCTAGTTCCAGGTGATGGAAAATTTGTTTCTTAAAAGTATTCCTACCGCTTTACCCATTAACTTTTGAGCTCTGCTCCACTCCTGATTTAACGGAACACTCATGCCTTACATGTCCTCCCTGTGCTTTGTTATCCAGCGAATAATCTTTTGTGCTTGTTTTCTGAAACTCACAAAAAAACCTAGTATTTCCAATAACTTATCCTCTGAAAACTGGGCTCTTTCCTGTCACGTTGAAAAGTGGGAACTCTGAGCCTGAGTTGCTTAAAATCCAAATTTAGGCTTAAAAATCTTCAGCACAGTATTTTAACATTTAAAATATAGTGCCTCTGAGTTATGGTGGCACTTTAAACCAATTTATGTTTCATCACATAGATTATGAATGTAAATACTTAGTGAAGGACAGAATTCTGGGTAGCTTGAGTATACTTTGCAAGGAGGAACTTTGCAGTAGCTGGGGAAGCAAAAAGGCAGAAATCTTACAAATTTAGTCAATAGAGGTCATAATAAATCCCTGAATAATCTAAATTGGTTTCATTTCGACACTCTCTTCCCCTCAGGATCTAAATTACACTTTCTTGCACTTCTTTGTGTTAAGTCTGAAGCTCACTTTTTGGTAGGAATGGCTTAAACCTACTGTGGTCAAGAGCCCAGTTCAGACCCTTCCTGCAGCTGAGTGGTTCCCCAGAACCATGACAGGTAGACAGAGCTGTGTAACTACAGAACCTTACATTTACTCTGCCTGGCGATATGGAGGAGAAGAGGAAGAATAAGGAGAAATGCAAATATGATGTGTGCTGAATTCCTCATCTGAGGAAGGTAAGGAAGCTTACCATAGGTCATGAAGTGAAATTCAAATTTCACTTTAGTTTCCATTCTTTGGGTCAAATGAAGTGCTGTAATGTGCATATCTCCTGAATTAGTTTCAGTTTGCCTTTCTAGAGGCAAAGATACTCTTCCATTTCGGTGCTGCATATTTTGCTCTTCCTATCTGCTCACCTTCCTCATGATGGGTGGAGCAGGGTAGCCTTCTGGGTGGGACAGCATTTTTCCAAGAATTAGAAACCTTGGCTAGCTTTTTAATTAGTCAGGGCACCAGTCATCCAACAGCTTTGAGGGAAACTGACTCACAGTAGAACTTCCATGCCGCATGACAGATCACTGGTTATTATCCTGTAAACAAGAGTGGAGCACCACGTGAGTGATGCATATCAGAGTATTAAATGCATTCCTTCACTTGTGGCTAGGAGTTCTTTCAAGGATAGTCTCCTGGAAAAGTTAAAAAGAATGAAAAAAGCCAATATCTACTAGAGATAAGAACACTACATGATTTTGAGATTTCATGACTTCTGAGTCATTTTATTGCAAAATAAAACCTTTCTTCAGCCACTAATGAGAATAAAGTATATATATTTAATAGAGTTTAAGTGGTAGAGGAGAAAAGCTGTATCTTAAATTGAGACTTCAGCTCCTAATTGGTCTTCTCAAACCGTATGAGAATGTTTATATGCTGAAGAAAGTCGCTGCAATACCTAGCCATCTGTATAACCCTCCATCTCTATTTCGTTTGTGTGAATTATAATGGAGATTTACAGGAATTTGTGGTCTGCAGAATATCTTTGTTTAAAATATAATTGCCTTGTATCAGCAGGAGTTCTCTTCTGAAGAGGCCTGAACAGACGGTACAGATACATATTCTGGATGGCACTCTCTTTTCCACCTGGCAGATTATCATCCTGCTTGGGTGCGTGAAGCAGGACAGTGCAGGGCAGCCTGTGAGGTTTTTGTGAGGCAGCAGAAATTAGTTACCCAGTTTAGTTCCCTACCACATAGTTATTTAGCACTCGTGTTTTAAAATCTTTTAAGATTTATCTTTTTGGTGACGAGATGTATGAAACAAGGAGGAATGGTTTCAAACTAAAAGAGAGATATTTAGATTCGATAACAGGAAGAGGTTTGTAAAAATAAGGACGGTAAGGCACTGGAACAGGTTGCCCCAGGAGGTGGTGGATGCCCCACCCTTGTAGACATCCAATGTTATGTTGAACAGAGCTCTGAGTAACCTGATCTACCTGTAGGTGTCCCTGTTCATTGCAAGGGAGTTGGACTAGATGGCCTTTAAGGGTCCCTTCTAACTCAAAAGATTCTATGATAAATGTAAATTGAGTTTTATACAAGGGTGCAGTTGTACAGTTTTATAAGACTTATGGGAAAAGAAACAGAAAGGAAAGATGGAGAAAAGGAAGTTTGATACAGGTGACTTATTGCAGCAGTCATTTGTATTTCTTACTCCTTGTAGCATTTGAGGACTTGCTTAACCATTAAGATCATGCAATTTGATCTCTATATTTCATCCTTTACAAAAGCTAGTGCTCCTGAAAGTGCCTGGGAAGGAAGAATTTTTAAAATCACATGCTTTTTCATTTATCGTCAGAATTCTGATACATATATTTTTCTGGTGGGCCCTGTGCAACTATTAGTTCTAGTACAGTGCTTCAGATAACCTTCTATTTAATAAGCTTTCACCTTTTAATATAGGTATGTTTGAAGTATCTAATTTTACTAATAAATTGCTTATTGGATGGAAGGTTGCATTGCTTTTCTTTCTTATTTTTAATCATGGGCTCTTTTACTGTAGTAACAAAATTAAGACAATTTAATCAAATATATTGTTTTTATTTTGGGGGGGGGGGGGGGAGATTTTTTTCAGATTTACTGTGCTGACTCCTAGGGTTTTCATATCAACATTTTTGCTATGACATTTGATCCTGGAGTATAAATTCATGTATCTTGTAACCCAGCTCTGCAAGAGACATATTCACCCTGAGCACTAAAATGCACCGGAGACTGCTGATGAATGGATTTATGTACTATGTAGAGTCTCACAGCAGCCTTCATATGAAGCGTAACTCTTACAAACCAAGAAGATTGTAGATCTTTAAATCCTATACTAAATCATAAACAAATACAAGATGATGAACACACTTTAAGGGGGTCAGTTGCTCATTTTTGTATACCCTTGAGCAGAGTGTTTCAGTGCCTTAAATAAAAGCTGGTAGTCAAGGTGTGACTCAGAAAGGTAAAATTTTCACTCTTATTTGGGGTGAAAATTTGTGAAGCTGTGCCCAAAGAACTGTTCAGGCAAATCTACAACAAAGGGGTGCTTATTATTGTTATGCTTATGTGCCTTTGGTTTTGTGACCATTATTATACTTTTGTCAGAGGTTACTAACATTTTGTGATCCTAATGATTAAGGAAGATAAATATTTTCTCCAACTGAACATTACCTCTATTACGAAAAGTTATCTCAGAGAGCTAAAACACAGATCTGGGATGGAATGCAAATGCCCAAGCACATCTGCTTAGAGCTATTTGAAATACCCAGCAAGGTATTTTATGGAATGGGTCACCCTTGGATCTTTTGTGATGTCTGACAGCTCTTAATAGTTACTTCAAACACAGAAGGTGTTGGAGATGACAGAAGATGACATTGCTAGGCTCCTGAACAATTCTTCAGGCCATCTGAAAGCTCATTTCCTCTTTTTCTCTTTTTTCTGAAGTGCCTATACATGAATTTCCCAGTAAGGAACATGGTAGAACTAATGAATGGGCTAGAATTAAAAAACATTTGCAAGGTTTTGGCACAAAAAATTTAGTGCGTGTGAGCTTCTCCCATGCTAATCCTCCCTCTTCAATACAGGGACCATGATGATGATGTAATCTGGATGAAAATTACCACACCTTTTCAGACAGATAAATTATTAAGTAAAATAGTTTTGAGGAAACAAAAATCTGGCTAAACAAAGTGCTCGGTTGTATAAGCAATCCCACCATAGTGAAATAGGACTGCTTGTGTGTTCCAAGAGAAGCATACTCTTGAGTGCTACGTTAAGCTGAAGCCAAAGAAAATACATATAGAGCTGAGACAAAAGAGACAAAAAATATTAAGAGAGGGGAAACCAGTACAAGGAGGTAGAAGTAAAGAAATTGGGCCAGTCAGTGGGATAGTGGAAAGGAAAAGAAGCTGAAAATATTTACTCGGAAAGAAAAATTGAAGTATTTTTAGTCATTTCTCAGTGCTTATTGAACTATGTGAATTGTCCAGTGGAGATAGTTTGAAGAAAATTAGAAAATATTATTTGCTGAACACTAATTTTGCTTAAAGTATTGTCATGTTTTCTATGAGATATTTTGACATATGTACTTCCAACCGGTATGATGCTATACCATGGGATCTGTGGAGTCCAAACAAAACAAAATATTTCAAACCAGCTGAGTGACCTCTTTACCATAGAAATTGATATGGGTTTATTAAGTAACATTTACCTACAAACACTTGCTTCAACTTTGAGCTATTGCTGTTGACACAGATTTTCAAAGGCATTGCAGTAGAATCTCTATGCTCCTTTGAGCTAGATGCAACAGTAAACATTGCTGCCCCAGCCCCTGCATCAACCAGGTATGCTACCTTGTGCCTTCAGCATCCACATGGTGCCTTTAGCATTCACAGAATAGCTAGAGGATGGGTAGCAAAGCAAGAGAGAGAATACTGTGTGGAAAAAGAAATTCAGATGAAAATGCACCAGATACTCATGGTATATCATTCTACCAGCTGGGCTAAATGTCAGAGTGACTGACACTTAACTCATGCAAAACTCCCACAGATTGGAATAAGAGTGTTGCATAAATAGTGACTTCAGGATCAAGTCTGTTCCCAGGAGGTGCTGAACACTTTTCATTTCTAGCAGTCCTGGAACAAAATCCGCAGCATCCAAGAATCTGCCCAAATCCTAGCTGTCTTCTGAACAGCACCAAAGACTGCAAAATGTTTATTTTATCCCAGTATCTTTGTTTCATTATTCTATAAAAAATGTATTTATGAATTCTGTTGGTTTTAAGGATAAGCTAGCCAATAGAGAAAAACAGATACAAATCCCTCATGGTTTTCTGTGATCCAGAAAGAAAATATGCAATTTTTCTGGTCACTAAGAGGCTGAAATACTGTTGGCAAGAGAATGATTGCACTGCATGTAGACCTTTAATATCCCTAATTCTGCTTCTCTTCTGACTGACAAATGGAGTAAACAACGGAGAATGAAGCTCCACGGGTTTTCAACCCTGACTCCTCTCACCATAGTTTGTTCAGAATTTAAGTCTTCAGGGCTGACAAGAAGCTTTGATCAAAAACAAACAAACAAAGCAAAACAAACCACCATTACAAACATAAATAGAATGAACAAGCATTAATATTATATTTAGAGCTTGCAACTTCTTGCATTTTCAGGATAGGTGACAACAAATCTCAGTTCTTTCTGGGGTTGATTCTGTCACCTGCAGTACGAGACACCATTTGAAAAGTGAGGAAATACAGAATTGCAAGAGGAAGACTTTTTCTTCCTCTTTTCACCCCTGCTTGCTCTGACACACTGCTATTTCATTGAGAAGGGGCCTGTATGAGCCCCGGAATAAACTGAATTACTGCATATGAGTTAGAACAGAAGGTAATGGTTTCAGTTAAACTTTTTCTTCTTAGCTTCTGTGAATGATAGATAAAGACGAATTTCTCTTGTAAACTGAAGAATTACACAGTTTTAGCGTCTTGCCAATGCAACAGCATGTTCATCACTGCTGGCTTCAGTGGAGCACACAGCCTCAGCAGATCAAAGCATGGGACTGTGTTTAACAGGTAGCTATAATTCTCTGGTCCACTGCTTCAACAAATGAAGACACGTTCATCAGTAGAAAAATAATCTTGATTTGTCAGAAATATCTATAGTCTGCCTTCTGTAAAACCTGCCCAGTTATCACACAGCCCAGAGCTTTTCTCACTTAATAAATTCAACATTTTCTATAACTTTTTAGGTTAAGACTTCCCTGCATACATAACGTCATCCAACTGCAAATTTTTTTGGAATCTCATAGTACAAGCAAACAGTTAGGTTTTCTTATTGTATGGGAACTGTTGAGTCACAGCCTGAACCATTGATTGATCACCTGAAGTGAGCACTGAGTCAGCTGCAGGAGCACAGGTGAAGGCAATTGACCTGTGTGCCCAGAAAGGGGTGGAGTCTGGCTCCATCTTTCCCAGACCCCATTTAAGGGCTGACCACCACTAGGGAAAGTTCTGTTGTTGGAGATCCCTCTCCTGTGGGGTTCCAGGCAAGCCTGGACTGTCAGTGACAGGTGAGTTGTTCCTTATTTACTGATTGTCTTTATAACATCTGGATAAGCCATACAAAAAGATACTGTCTACCATTATTTTGTGTGGGTACTATTCTTTCAGGGTATTCACCCTACACTTATGAACCTGGATTGTTTCTAAGGAGTGTAGTTTACTAAGGAGTTTCCCCTGTCTTTCACAGCAGCTCATTATCCTTGGGCTCTTTGTAAACACTTGGACAGCAGCCCTCTCGTCACACCCCGACATTTCAAGAGCAGCAGCCTGCCTGCTCTCTTCTTCTTCAGTGGAATCAAAAGTTATAGTTGGCTTTCCTGCCTCACGTAGAATTGCTCAAAAGTCGATTCAACAGCCTTTGGATTTTGCCCCAGTTTATGCTGCATCAGAGCAATTCCTCTACCTTAATGACTGCAGCCCAAAATTCCAGCCGTGGCCCTGCTATGCATGTAGCATTCATTTAGGCAAGAACCCTTGTTTGTTGCAAGGATGGTGAATTATGATTAACTCGAAATCAAAGAGACAGTAAATTGCCATTTAAAAATGTTTATTGGAACCAAGAAAACAAAGATACTTCTTTCTGTATTAGCATCTGTTTTCTTCAAAAACAAAGAAATGGAACTTCAAGAAAGAAGACAATATTTTGTTTTAATTTGAATAAACATTTTCTTTCAAGTATCTTCTTTTTTCAAAAAATAATCATGGCTGTAGTCAATACTTGTAGCCTACAATTCTCTTAATGAAGATTTGCTGAACATTTGTGGAGAAATATTTGATCCCCAGACTGCGAGATCCAGAGATCAAGTAGCTGCTTAGCATAGTGCGACACTTTCTCTGGTTAGCTCTTACAGCAGTCACGTTGCTCACTGCATTAATTGAGAGGAAATAGAAACAAGCATTGTGGTTGAGACACAGAAGTGTAGGCACAGAAGTCAAGCACCACAGTCCTATTCTTGGCCCCACTGCAGACTTCCTGTGCAGTCTGAGATAAGTGGTATCACCTCTTTGTGCCTCCATTTCCTTCTCTGTAAAAGCTGTCCATGGTTTTACAGTGGTGTAAATCATTACAGTTGGGGAGGACCTGCTTGAGGGGCCAAGCAACCAAATGTTCAGATGCTTCGAGTTCCAAATCCCCTTTCAATATTGGCAGAGACACTTGGGGAGTCATAGCATAAACTGCTCTGATCACCTCCTGTCAAACAAAAAATTGCTGGCTTGATCAGCAGCTCAACCTCTTTGTCTGCTTTGTCTGCTTTGTAGAGGATACGTAATTCCACCAAGCTGGTGGCAGAAACTCCTGCGTCAGAAAGGTGAGAATAATCAGGTTTTCACAAGGGAGTCTTCTCTCAAAGATGAAAACGTGAAGCCCTGAAAATGTTACCGATGTCCAAATGTGATGAGTTAAATCACTTTATAACTTGCTATTAAAACATTATATTTGCATATGTATAAATGCATCATTTTTAAGTGGAAATAAACATTTTCTCAGTATGATCGTGAAAAGCCCCAAAACACAGGCTACAGTACATGTAGAGTAATATATGCGTCACAAGTTGCTGAAAGCTGAGAAAACACCCATTTCCCTTTCCTACCTTCTGAATTTAAAGAAAAAAAAAAAGTGTAGAAGAAAACAGACTGAAGTATTAAAGTAAAATATAGTACTGAGTGAATCTGATATCAAAAGCATAAAACAAAAAATAACTAGAGTATCCTTTTCTAATTTATTTCTTTTTTTACCGGGTTGAATTTCCAAGGGACTTTGGTAATACACACAGCCCTTAAATGAAAACCCCAAGTTTTGGATGCTATGGCTGCAGTAATCTTGTGTTGGGTGTTGTTACTTCCCAGATGCTTGCTTATCCTGAAGTGACCTGGAATAGCAGCATCACAAAAATATATTGTAGATTTTATGAGGTCAGTTTCAATTATATCCAGTCTGTTACTTCTAACACACTTTCCTCTGAGCGCTGTAGCTAGTATTTGAAAATGTTACTTTACGTTTGCCATGATATCTTCCTGATTTTTAATAAAATTCCTTTGAAAATGCCTATTTATCAGAAGCAGCCATAAACCTGCTTTTGCCTTGGGAACTAGCAAACTTCCTGGAAGAATTACTTTAGGTTGCTAGAAAGATTAAAAACATAATTTAGTCTTACAAACATAAAGTATGACTTTTAAAAAAGGCTCTTCCAGATGTATGGTTTGTTCTCTTGTCAAAATTAAAACAAAGAATGAAAATACTTAGCTAAAAGGTATACTTTTCATCTCGAACTTGCTCTTTATAGCAAAAATTCACTTATCTTGGCTTTCTATATAAAGTATTTTACATCATTTAAAATTATGGCCGGGTGTGTGTAAAGGTTGTGTCAGCATTTCCATTATAAAACCATATTTTAGGGGGTTTATAACTCAACCATAAAAGCTCACTCTATGCTGAAACTTGGCACACAAAATCCCAACCTGGAACAGATTTTTATCACCAACAGTTAAAAAAAAAAAAAAAAGTTTGGCTGTTTTTCAGTTTTCTGAATGACATATAAAATGGGAACAATTTTCAGTTGGGATGAGGAGGAGAAGCTGTCTTGTGAAGATGCTGCTTGTTGGCACTTGGGATGGAGGGATGGAGAATGGCAGAACCTCAGCAAAAGCAGTGGGGCCCTCTCATGTAGGGATGTTCTCATCATACAAGGATTAACCTTATGTGCCACCGCACCAGGCTGGCAGTGCTCCCTGGGCGTTTAAACTTCTCAAAGCAACGAGGTGAGCTCTGTTTCTCCGGAACCAAAGCTGCACATGGGGACAGGAGCTGAGGAGAAGCTACCTTCACAAAAGTCACCCATCTCACAGTAGGGCTGGCCATCCCAGGCTGCAGCAAAATTATGGGCACCATTTTGTTCTGAGCTAAGTGAAGATAGATCCCCAGTCCCCACGCAACTCTCAGACAACCTGCGTGGCTGCTGTTTGGAGATGATTGTCAGATCTCTCATGGCAGGAGCAACCACTCCCAATTTAGGCCTCGAGCAGTACACAGAGCTGTGCTGAAGGTGTAACCACTGCCAAGATAAATTCCGATATCTGCAATAATGACCACACCATGTTCAGATTCAGTGTTGCCATAGGAAGTAAGAAACGCTCTCTAATCCAATATCTAGGTATTACATACACTAGCGAAGGTGGGCAGAAAGTGAAAGGAGCAGTGAAAAAAGTGAAATGCTTGCAGTCAGGAGATGTGCTTAAAGACAGCACAGATTCCATGTCTGCTGTCAACGTGACCGCCTGCATGAAGGCTTGAAGAGAGCTCAGGAGGCAGAGGAAAGGCAGACGTAGGGAAAATGATTTCAGAAGCGACAAATCATGTCCAAAAAAGGAGAAGCACATAAATTCTGACAAGTTAAATGTTAAACGTCAGGAAGGCATGCCAATTTATTGAGGAGCAACTTATTAAAGGAACTCATTAAAGGAATAAAAGTTAATAATAAAACCTTTCTCAAATGTTTCAGGAGTTGGAAGCCTGTCAAAAAGTCAGAGGGGTGAATCCCAGATCTGTGAGAAGCAAAGTTCTTGGTGACAATAAAACGATAAAAACAGTCTTGCAGATTCCTGATCCTTTTGCACCACTGACCCTCGGAGCCTGAGGAGCACAGCCGTTGCACTGAGAATAAGGCTGCTGGGAGGAGAAAGTGAATATCACACCAAAATCCACCACTGAGCAAGACAGCCACTTGCACAGTGACGTACTTGGTTGACACGGGTCTGGATCCATGAATGTCAGTGTGAAAAGGGATAATTCCATTAGTTAACATCCTTAATCCTTTTAAAGCAAATTCGCCTCTGAAGCTGCCTGAGATCACCCAAGGCAGTGCTTCAAGCACTGCGTGTAATTCCAAAGGAGGTTCCTAGTAGAGGCAGCAGCCCACTGGCCCCAGCTGCCCAGTGCAGGAGCTCCACATAGCTCTGCCAGCCCCCAGCGCTTCTCCTGTCCTTCCACCACTTCTTTCTCCTAACAGCCTTGAAAAGGCAGCTAACCCCAGAAGCAAACAGTTCAAAGTTCCAGTGCTAGGTGAATAGTTAGAAAAAGATGTATTTCTTTAAAAAAAAAAAAAACAAAAAAACAACAACGACAAGCACCATAGTGATCTTTGACCTTGTCATTTAGCTTTCCTCATCTTAATTGCTTTCAGTTTCTACAGGCAACTGTTAAAGCGGTGGGAGCATCCTCCCACACAGCATTACAATGCGGTGTCACCTGCAGCGCCCTGCCCGCTAATTGCAGCCATAGTCACAGTCAGTCTGCTGGGAGCTCACACACGGCTCTGCTGCTTCTGCCACATCCTGTAGAGGCGAGCAAACCTTGCCTGTTTTCTAATAGCGTTCCATATTACTTCAGTTCCAAAGCAATTTAGGATGAGCTTTGCTATTAGCTTTGAATGTTGTTGATGTTGTTTCTTGGTTACGCATCTGCTAAAGCTTACTTCTATGGAGGGAACATGTGGGGAGCTCATGTATGGAGGCTGTATCCCAGCGCAGGCCTGGGCTGCACACCATTAACACTAAAAATTAGGAATCTTTTGTTTCCTCTTCTCTTTCCCCGTTCTTCCTTTGTGAAAGACTTCATGTACCTTAGGAGTACAGAATTGCTTTCCCAGATCTGCCTGATTGTTATCCCAAGTACTCACGGTAGTATTTGTTGTACATTCAGGCATGAGACAATACATATTCCATGCTGGCCCTAAGGAGAGAAACTTCATTTCTCTATTACTGTCAGTTCGGCTCTGAGGATATGTGTTGATTATTTTAGGCCAGAACGGTAAGAATCAAGCACAGAATATGCATGTGATAGGGCAGACAAGGAGTTAAAGACAAGTCTGAAATGCTGCATACGTCTGAAAGCTTTAGTGATACATAGGATGTCTTACAGTACCATGTGTAATATTGATAGTTTAGTGCTATCTGTCTTCTCCTTCCAAGTGTGTTATGAGGACAGTGTTAAGTATTTAACATTTAAGTAAATACCGACACTGCAGAGATATCACTGGTGCTTATCCCATTACTGATGCTGCTTGCTTAGCAGCAAGTGTCACAGTGAACTGGTGCTCAGGTGTATTGACAGACTCAAGGTACTGTTGCACTGCCCGTAAGTGGGAAAGCTTTATCCCTCCTTTCTCTGGTCGTCCTGAAGTGCTCAGTGATGGGTGACAGCTTTGGGTAGGTTTTTATTGAAGGGGAGTTGGACTAGGTGACCTTTAAGGGCCCCCTTTTCTTTTTTTTTTTTTTTGTGTGTGTGTGTGTGTGTGTGTCTGTATGTGTGTTTTTGTTTTTGTTTTTTGGTTGATTGGTTGATTTTTTTTGGTTGTTGTTGCAGAGTCCCCATTACTGCTCATCTGGGAGCCACCAAAACTTGAGAACTTCATGTAGTCATTCTGCCACTCCAGGGCCTCCTCTTAACCTTAGAGTGAAATTCTTCATCTCATTGCTGCTGTCTTTCTCTACAGCCATTTTGAGGTATATGTCAACACTTTCACAGACAGCACTGGAGACTTACTAGGTCTCAAGACATCCCCTCAGCAGATCCTGAAAGAAGTGTGCACCTAGATGACAAATCTGAAGGAATGACAAAAGAATTAGTGGTTTCCCTGGAAACAGAAACCAGTCCAGACTGCATTAGGGAAGGGGCTGAAGGTGGAAAGGTGAAGACTGAAGATCTGTCATGAGCCAGGTGTTGTCTTCATGCGACATACAGCAGATAAAAGAAAAGATGTATGGATAACAAAATAGTGATAACTGCAATAGGTCAATATTTCTGCTCAAAGCAGCCTGTGAAGCTTTTTACCTGTCAGCAACAAAGGTGAGGAGAAGATGGTTGCACTCTCAAAGAGCAGTTCAGGACAGCCCACCAGTGGCTGGGAGATGTCCCACCTTAGTGCAGGGTACAGCCCAAGGGGCCTGGCCTGCAGAGAGCTCTTCTGAGCACCAGGACCCTGCAATAGCCAACCTCTTCAAAGTATGTGTCTTTAGGAAGTTTTCTCCTGGTACTTTTTTTGGTGAGGTGCTGGAACAGGCTGACCAGGGTGGTGGTGGAGTTGCTGTCCCTGGAGATGTTAAAGGTATTTACAGATGTGACACTGAGGGGCATGCGTTAGTGGGCAAGGTGGGGACAAGCCATCAGTTAGACTAGGTGATCTTAGGGGCGTCTTCCAGCCAAAATGACTATATGATTCTTACAGATGGTCTCTACTCGAGCAAGTTTCTCTTGGCTTATACCACTAAAGTCATAGTTCCCACAGTACCATAGGGTGTAAACACATTCAGTTTTCTCATGATATTCAGTACTGAAATGTATAAATGGAATCCCCTTTAGTTCAAAGAAGGAAAGAATTAACCAACATTGAAAGTCCTGTTGATTTTTCTGAATAGTGGATTTGTTTTCAGGGCTAGCATCCCATAGAGCGGTACCATTTTGAGCATAACATCAGAAGAAAATCAGTCTGCTTTGGCCTTTTTTAATCTCACTTTGTTGTTTTTTATATTTTGGCAATGAACAAGCTGCACAGCTTTCAGATCGTAAAGCAGTAGCTTTCAACAAAAGAAAAAAATGATGCTGCTCTAGTGTTAAGTTAGTTTTAAGTCATGGATGATATTTGAAAAAAAAAAATGAAATAAGGATTATTTCAATTAGCTGTTCGCTTCATTATTTTTTTTTTCTGTTCTGTCATAACAACTACTTGTTAACTTCTCATCTGCTTTCTTTGCTTCCCTAAGGCCAGGTCTAAGAACAGAAACACTTAGGTGCTCACGAACACATGATACAAGATCAACACTGCTTGAAGTAGTAAAGCTGTTTTCTCAGAGACAGTGTCTTCCTGCCCACCATGAACAACATAATCACTGTCAGCTGAAGAGCAGATTCTCCGTGACAAGTACAGTTGTGGCAGGGCTTTTGCAGACACGTGTATCAGTCACTCCCCTTGCTATTATGTGGTAGAAAACACTGGTAATGTAGACCTGGTTACATTCTTCCCTGTCGGTAGTTTCTTCACTACCGATCACATCAGTGTTCAGTAGGAAGCTCTTACAAAACTGGGTGAAAAACGACCAGAGAGGTGCACTAAATTAAGGAAGACTCTTAATCCTACCACGAAGCAATAGCAATACTGCATATTACCGGCCAAAAGGAAGAATGTTGATGCACATGTTAAACTGTCGCTCCAAACGTGTGTCAAAAATGGATTTCCACAGGAAGAGAGCAGCCCTCCAAGTCCTGTCAATCTTTATTATTCTAGGGGACTCAGCTGTATAAATCCAAGTCAGATAGCAATACTCTAGTCAGATAAAAACATGGGCAGCAATTAATTGATTAAGTTCTATTGCAGCTCCTCCTTCCCTTCCAATGTGTAGCAAAAGATTAAATAGTTTGATGTGCACAGTGATGGAACAGCAAGTATTATGTATTCTTGTGATTAATGCATTTTCCATTTTGCTATCTCAGACATTTTCCACTACATCCCCTTCATGCTATCGAATCAAGAAAGTTATTTTAATTATTGCTTTGCTGTCTGGAGAATATTAGCAATGTCATTAATGATCAGAACAGGAAATATAGAAGTCGCACTGATTAGATTTGAACATTTGTATAAATTTGTTTAATGAGATCAATAACTAAGTTTTTCACTAGGTTTTGACTTTTCCTGAAAGCCATTGTCTTTCTTGTAAAATACGTCATGACATTAATTAAAAATGAAAGCTGAAGTAAAAAAAAAAATCAAAAAAATGATTTATGTGCTAGAACAACTGTCCAAAGTCTGAATTAGATAACAATAGCAGATGTTTGCTCTGCCAATGGAAACCAGTACAGCCTGACTGACTGTAACACTGAATGCCTTTCAACTCACATAATGAATGCTGCAGTGAGTTAAGGGAATCTCTGTATTTTTATCAATATTATACACCTCCATTTATCTTATTTTAACTATGACCTTGCTGTATTTTATTGTTATGAGTATGTGCACGTTTAAATTACATTCAGTCGAAAAAGGAGAGCTAAAAGAATCAGAGGATGAAGTTAAGGGAATGTGATGGAGGATGTTAGAAAAACAGCAAGGAAGCACAATATTGCCAGTGGACTCCCCTGTCTGGCCTCAGGCATCATAGAAGTATTTACTTCTCCAACTACAAACTTTGAAGTGTTAGAGATAAGAAAATGGAGGTTGCTAGCAACAGCAAGAGAGATCATAGAAAACATCTTCTTCCTCTGTCCCCAGACAAAGATGTCCTGACAGTGGAACTCACCACTGATGGAAAGTTAAAATTAAGGCGTTCTTGAAAGGGATAAAGGTTGCACTGGTTTTAACCTTACTTTGCCTTTTAGTAACCAGCCTTCTTCATTCTCAAATTCCTTAAATCTCTGCTGTAAATATTCCTAGGAAAAGAGTCTAACTGATGTCATACCCCATTTGACTCGTTATGTTGGCACTCTTGAGAAACCAGGGATGGCAAACTTCTTCAGCTGTAAAACTATAAATTCAGATCAGAAGTAGGTGTAAAAGCTTCTGTCTGTAACTTGATGTGTTCAGAATTGCTGAAAAGATTTAAAATGTATTGGCCCCTACTTATGACAGTTGAACTGGAGAAACTTCTAGGTCTTCACTACACGACTAGAATACTATTTCCATATGTATTTCTTATGCATACCCCTGTAGTGGAAATGCTAAGTCACAGCTCGAACCAGCGATTGAGCACCTGGTGGGAAGGCAGGACCAACCCAGGGGAGCTTAGGGACATGCAACACACCTGAGTGACTTCCCAGACCTCATTTAAGGGTTGGCAGTGGAAGCCAGAGCATTTTGCTGGAGGTTCCTGCATTCTGGAGGTCTCTCGAAGGTAAGCAGATGTTCTTTCTTTATGTTTTTGGCTGCTGTGTTTGGGCTTGTTCTATCTGTTGCAGTTTAGGTTTGTGCCACCCTGCTACTTCTGCTGTACTTTCTACTACATTGTGCCATTACAGCATTACAACCTTAAAGCATTGATAGGTGATGTACTCAGAATGCTGTTGTGGGTTAACTCAGCAGGCATCTAAGCTCCACGTGGTTTTCTCCTCTTGGGCCTTATGTCAGGCAACTAGATGTGAAATTATTAGAGTGGCTAATAAAATGCAGTCTCCCTGGTCAGTGCTTCCATGTGAATTATACATAAAATATGAGGCCTGTTTCATAAGGATGTGGTCTGAGTTTGGGATCAGTGGTATATTGTATGCAGTCTTTGTGGTTTTGAGAAGGTGATGCTTGTGAGGCTGTGTGGGGTCCTGCCCCAGGAGTGGCTCCAGCAGCCTGCTCTGCAGCCAAGGGAAATGCAGGGATGCGTGCACGCCAGGTCATCCATGTCCAGCCAACCTTAAAATGTACTGCAGATGATAATTGCCTTTAAAAATATTACACAAGAAACTAAAACCTAATCACTCTAAGATATGGAAACAAGACACTGGCAGCTTTTAATACTCAGGCAATGCTCATGACTCAGGCAACTGCTACTGCCCATCTAACTTTAATTTTATCCCCCCAAATTTGCAGAAGTACACGAAAAGGTCAAAGTAAACAACTAGGAGATAAAAAATCCCATTTCCTTTTCAGTTGAACTGTCTCCAAAGTATTAAAACATGAACATATGCTACAGTATTACTCACTATGTAAAAATACATATGTTAGTAGATATACAGTATAGTTAAAACACAAAATTATACAATCTACATATACTTGTATAAACCTGCAACAACATAATCTATCAACACACCCAATCAAATCCTATATATAAAAATATTTTCTTATTCTTTACCAGACACTAGACAAAAAGATACAGAACTTTCAGCTACATCCCTCTTGAGAATTTCGTTACATTCATAAATAGAAAGCTCTTTTAAATCAGAGTCTATGGTGTTGCCAATTCCCAGGATTTCTTTGAGGCCTCTCAATTTGCTGTTTACTAAAGTTTCTACTCCTGAAATCCCAACTTCAGCGTTTTAAAAATAGGAGGAGGTTGTCCTCACGTTCCAGAGGAAGAATTGGGATCAGATTTAATAGCTAAAAATTCAGTTACTAGGGACAAATAGGAAGAACTGCACTCAATATTTAGAAAATATTACTTCTTGCTCTAACAGGAAAGGTTATCATTAATCCACCTAAATCTGCCAATACATTTTTCAGGCACATTGCCTTCCAAATTACTGTGGTTTGAAATAAAATCTGAAAAACGTCAGGGTATTTTGGCTTCTTTTTTTAAATATTTATTAGAAAGGAAAGTCAGTTTTCTAAATCTACATTTTCCTTGCTGAGAGTTCCTTTAATTTTTAAAAAGCAGAGGAGTCTTGAAGGCTCGAGTTTGGTATGTTTATTGATTTTTAAACCCTGAAAATAAAATAAGGAAAAAAAATGCATTGTGTTATTGCTCCAACCACAGGTGAAATATTTTTTTTGTATCTGCAAATCATGCACCTTCCTCAGTGACAGCTGAGGTCAGAGATCACAGTGCAAACAAAGTGCGTGCAGAAGACTAGCACCTTTTATGCACTGTAGTATGAAGATACAACAATTAGCCATAACAGGCTCATGCCTTTTGAATCTCAGCGGCCTCCAACCTAAAAATGGTTTCTTGAAAGCCCTCTGATATTCCTTTACTAACTGTTGGCTTTGTTTACTCTTATATATACAGTACACAGGCTGAATATTGTGGACTCACAATTACTGTGTTTCAAACAGTGAGTCACTTGACAGTAATAAGGCAACGGATTTTTTGCTCGTGCTTCATCAAAGTGTTTTCCTGTATTTCACTGGCTAGAAACTTTCCATCACTCTATATGTGCAGTGAAGCTTCTTGTAAGAAATGTGCTCCACAAGAATGCCTGTGAATGAAAATCTGCTCTTAAACTCTGTAGGAAAATGAGACACGTTAGTTTTCAGTAAGCTCTTAGAAGTCTGTAAAAAGTTAGATTTGCTGTCAGGCAGTGGAACAAAAAGAGTGTTCTGTGCATGTTGATGAGCTGACCTTATACCAAGAAATTAATTTCAGACAAAGCTGTGTGAATATTTTTTGGCAGCTGATTGCAAAGTAGCACTGACTCTGGTCCTGAGGAATACAGGCTATGAGTCTTTAGAAAAGGGGCATGCACAGTTTCTTTTGTAGTTTTGGTGATGTATCTGAGGTTTTGTAGACACAGGCCGGTTATTTTACCAGTATTTAAGTGTGACACTAATTACAGTTCCTGAAAAGAAGATCTAGTGTAACCACACAGGATCACACAATCAGTAATGAAAGTTTCTGGAGAGCCTCTGAATTTCATATGTATTCAAAGAATTAAAGAAGATTTTTAATTCTCCAGGTTAAGCTTGCGTTTAATATCTGCTTTCTAACAGTATTTTACCATCACATTATTTAGCATGTCCATGCATCTAAGATTAAAGTCCCAAACCCATGGTTAACGAGTACGCAGTTCAAGCACTCACACATCTCCATTGCGCTGAGGGATGTTTGGCTCTTCTCTGAAATAGGACACTTCTATTTTTGTGTCCAAATATTACTGCAAAAACCCAAGTGAGACAGTCAGTTTGTAAATACTGCCAGTTCTATCTTTCAGACTCTTCATTTATTATTTCATTGCCATTGATGTTCTTGGACAATTTTTAGGTAGTTGACAGATTTTCTTAAGTCTTCAGAGACAAACTCTAAGAGTCTGTAGTTCTGTTTCTAGGCCTTTTGAAATAAATAGACCTTCAGAGTTACTAAAATAAGTTTTAAAAAAAAAAAAAGAGGGGGTTAGGGGAACATATACAATGCCTTTCTTCCAACGTCTGTAGAGTTTTTTATTTATTTATTGTATTTTTTTATTTTTAGTAGCTTAGGCAGGATTATTACTTAGTTAATTTTTGATTACTTTTTTTACAGTGAAACAGGATTTAATAAGTCAACACTCACCTTTTTCTGACCCTCTAAAGCCTACAGTTGACTATTCATAATGGTGAGAAATAGCTCGGGTATTTGTTGCTGCACAGATCTATATCTTCTTGGACGCCACAAACAATGTAAATCTTTTCCATTTATAAGCCTGATCATTTTTCCAATGTACCCAAGTGTTTGAATTTCCAAGGTCAGAAAATGATTAATCTTATTAGATGTCTGACATAATAAACTAACCAAAACATCTTTTGATATTACAAAGAGAAGATAAAAGAATGAATTCTTATCTTTGTAATGCTTTAGCTGCATGACTTCAGGGTTCTTAGGCTATCATAATATAGTGTTTATTGGAAGCCAAAACAAAGATTTCTTTCTTAAAGAAGAATCAGAATGTAATACAGACAGCTATCTGGTAGATATATCCTATTTAAATAAAAAGTACTGTACTTGCAAAATAATTGTGATACTATGAAAAGAATATATATATACAAACATTCAAATGAGAAACTCCTTTCTGGGCAAGGCACTAGCACACTAACAATACGGATTTTCAGTGGATTCTGTAACAAATCTGGGAGACTTTTATTGAAAAATGGCCATGGGCAGCCATACTCTGGTTTTGGCTAAGCCTCAATCATCATGTTTTGATTTAGGAGGAGAAAACCCAAACCACCTGTGGTTTTCATTTTTAATTCATGGCCCATAGGAATACAGACTTTACACTTTGCAATTTTTCCTACCCATATGCAGCCCCTTAATCAGAAAAATAATATTTTAAAGCTATTCCTACCCATGTGTAGAGTTTAAAAGCGAATAAGCTGAAAATATACAAAAGCCATCATCAGCATTGCCCGTTAGCACGCAGGAAGGATCTTGAAAAATTCAGATCACCAATAAAGGTATCTATGACTGCCCTTTCTAGAACACATCTGCTGCAGTTCCAGCACTGTCCAATTCAAGTTTATATGTTGCTTACTTAATGAACAGCAATGGAGATGAGTGAAATAATAGGTGTAATGTAGATAGGAGACAGATTTCTCCAAGGAAATGTTCATTTTCTGTAAGAACATCCAGTGGTCTTGGAGAAGTGAGGGAGAACAAATAGCCTTGCTCACTGAGGATCTACATAGCAAGAGGCAAGGTACAGGGTGCTGTCCTGGAAAAGCGATGAGCACAACAAAGGAAAGCATGTACACAACATCAAGATAGCTGGCAGGCAGAAATTATGCTTGAAACAAGACTGTGAGTAGTATGAAATGTGGTAGTTCTGATGAGGTACAGTGAATTCACAGTTGTGCCTTCCGTGAATACACTTAAAAAGATATACAAAACCAGAAAGATCAATCCAATGCTCCCTGTGCTGAAGGGAAAAGTACTTTTTCTGTGCTAATCTACCACAGCAGACTTTCCAAGCCTCTATCCTTTGTCATACAATGAAATGCTGACTTGCATTTCTTTTGTCTTTACCCACACCTAACTGGATCTCCAGCTGGCAGATGTTACTGGCAGTTCTTTTTGAGAAAACACACCAGGTGATATCCAGATCCCTTTGAAGACAGTGGGAGCCTTGCCACAGCCTTCAGTAGGGCAGTTTATCAAGTGCTTCCATTTGATAAGGGTGGCAAATTATTAGCAGTAACTCGTTTTTCAAGTCTCTATCAAAGTACAGGTATTTCTTTTCTTCGCTAGAGCTAGGCTTCACTTTTGTTGCTATTTCACTCCTATTGCAGGCAACTAGTTTAATATTTTTTCAATACATATGTAAACACAGATCTGCATGTAAATAAAAAAATGCAAAAATAATAAGTGTATTAAATATATTTCACTTTCTAAATACATTTGATAGAAATCTAGTCATGTGGATATTGCCTTTCTATTTATTAGAAAAATAGTCTAACCATAAAAACTAACTTTTCCCTCAGAAATTAAGAATATATCAGTTCAAAAGCGAGGACATAAATAGATGTATAAACATTATGAAAATGTAAGTGGAAGTTCTTGATGTCTTTGACTTTCTCTCACATATATATGAAAATAAGCATATATACGATAGTAAAATACAAAAAAAAAAAAAAAAAAAACAACGAATACTTCTTTGGAGAAGTTCTAATGAAGCAAGGAGAGACCACAATGGCAATCAATAATTTTATGAACTCTTCTGTGGTCGGAGGCTCAATCACACAAACCAGTCATGACAAAATTATAGCTTAAGGCCCTGGTAAAAGCACCATCAATTCCAGAGAGGCTCATCGCATTAGTGAAATGAATAATATTCACGTTTGGAGGTGGAGATCTTTTGTTATACTGAATTGCCATAGTCTTCTTCAAAGCCTCTGTGACCTACATCTCAATGGCATTTTTCTAAAATGTTCCTAGAAGCACATGAGAGAAGCAGCCCTTTCTTTAATTTGTAGGTTGCTCCAAAAGTGGTCTTCTGTTTATTTCCCTGAAAACTACAAGAGACACAAAGAGTACAATAACACTATTTGATAGAGACAGTTTCCCACCTATTGAATCTCTAATTTTTTCACATAGTTACCCCCATTAGCTATGCTTTTTCATCAGTGATGAACAAGAGCCTGCGTGCTACTCTTGTAGCAAGTCTGCACCAGCGGAGGTGATCCACTGCTGCTGTCACCAGTGCTGAAATGCACCACTCACCATGTCACTGTGTTTCCACCCAGTGTTTGGTCTCTGTAAATATTTAAAAATAAATATATTTATATGAACATCAGTGAATGTCAGTTATTCCAGGTGGAGGAATTCAGTGACACGCCTTTGCTTTATATGCACATCTGTGTCAGATGCCATTTTGTCAGGCCTGCCGCTCTGCTGCCATCTGTCACACAGCAACAAGATGTAACTGAATATGGGCAGGAAGGTTCAGTCTCCAATGCCATGCTACTGACATCCACCTTTGATGTTGTGGGTAAAAATAATGAAATAGGAGGCATTACTTCTGGAGCAGATCTCATATTTAGGTGTTTTGCCACTTTTCCTGTATTACTCCTTCTATCTTTAAGCACACTTATATCCAGTTGATTTAAATAGGGATTTTGCCCCAAGTTATGCATCAAGATGGGGTCTCTCACAGTTATTAATGTTTTATTAGTTATTTTCCTTAGTGATTTGCCAGCTTCAGGATTCTGAGAAATGTGTTCTACTTTGAGTAAACATAGCCACTCTTTCTCCAGAAATGCCTGAGAGACATTAGATGATGGAGCCCAGCAATTCTGTGAGAAGGATTAATATTATTCGAGTATTCAAGTCCCACAATTAAGGAAGCTGAAGGAAAAAAAAAAAAAAAAAAGCTTGACAGAAGAAATACTTGACAATAATACCCAGCAATGTTATGGCAGAACTGAAATTAGGTCTAATTTCTCTATTTTTCAGGGAGGAAATAGCATACCATGCAAGTTTGTCTCTGGTTTTACTGAATCTGAAGCATTATATTTTTTCCATTAGTTGCCCATATACACCATTCAGCTGCTGACCCAGTTCACGCTAAAGCAAATGCTCTAGTTAAACAGAATGTGTTGAAACACCATGTCAGATCACTTTCTATAGTAAAACAGGTCTACTAGGAGCTCAGTTTCAATCATCTGTAAGCTTTCTACTTCTTATTTGCATCTGTAGAAAAGAAAACACAGAAAAATTGAAAGTCAGTTCAGTTCTGGGGCAATATAAAATGTAGGTCCTACATTAATGGTGACTTCCTTAGCTGATGCTGCCAGAAAGGCCTGTGGTGGAGAGGAGTTGAGGTGGAAGAGTTCTGAAGCTGTTTTGGCGCAATGCTAGAAAATAGATATTAAAAAGCTATTTGTACACACAAGAAAAAAGCAACATACTTAGAGGAATTTAAAAAAAGAAAAGCAGAAAAAATTTCAAGCATTCCTACGCAATATAATTGAAATTCTTCATCATTTTTATCATGCTGACTTGCTTACATTCATGTGGTTTTAGTCTCACAGATGTTCTGGAGGCTAGAACATGTAATATGGCTCCATAGTTTTCTAACCACAGAATATCCAAAATATATAACCAGGAAATCACTTGCAGTCTGTGTGGGGTTTGGCAGATGGTATTTCTAAAAATGCAAATATCCAATATGGAGGTAGTAGAGAAGATGGATTTCACAAGGGAACAGTGCAACTCTTTATATGGAGTGTAAACTTTACACAGTATTCCAATATAGAACTGGTGAGCACTGTTAAAAGTTTCCAATGAATATTCATTTCAGTTTATAAACATATTCTCTTCAACTGTTTCAATGCCCTCTTTGTGTTTGCTTACTGTGCATGTTCTAGCTTTTGCATTTTCTGGCAAGAATGTTTGTAGAAACAGCAAATTTTAAGCAAGTATTAGAGAATGTATGTGGGAAATGAATTTTTAATTTGCAAATATGGGTGCTGGCTCCAGAAATTTATTGCAAACAGGTATCCTCATCCATTCAAGAGAGGAATGAATGCGATCTGCAAGATCAAAACTAGCTTAGATTGAATTTCTGTTGCTGAACGCTTAAAAGCACGTGTAATAGCAGCGCATCAGTTCAAATTGTGGTCAGATGAGACAAAACGAGAGAGTAATGCTTTCTCCTGCTAAGTAACTTGCACGCAGCTGAGGGAAATCAGCCAGGAAATAGGATTGCATAGGTTATTGTCTGGTTTCTGTTGAGATGATGGCAAGCCTAATATAGAGAAAGGCTGCCTCAGGTGAGGGGCAGTTTTCCAGCCAGTTTCTGTTGGCTACAATTAATATTTTCCAGCAATGAGAGCTGCACTGAGCATCTGTCCCTTCTCTCTGGAGAACAGCCTCTGGACCCAGCAGAAAGCAAGCCCCATTCTCACTGCTGAGAGAGAAGGTATTGCGTTGCTGATTGAGCAGTGCTATCCACTGCTAGCAGTGCGAAGTATCTATCTGCTCTCCCTTTTCTGCAGTCGGTTGGAAAATCCTGAGACAAGCACCAGGTCTCGCAGTCCTGTGTAGATGAAGCAGTCTCTAGTATTAATTTTCTTTGCTTGACAAGCTGGCTCTGTGAAACCGTGTAGCTCCATGTTCTCATGGCTTTCACAGTAAAACCATACATACAAAATAAAATATATGATACGGGAAAACAATTTGGACCAAGATTCACTCACATGGGACCTGGATGACATAGAATCTTTGGTAATGATGGTTCACGTTTGGATAATAGTAAACACAGAAAAGATGAGGCAGATTTCATATGATGGAAAATTTCAGTTTAAGTGGAAGCGTTGCACAGCTGCATTCACTATCTTAATATACCATAAAATACATAAATCCAAGTTCCTAACTTGTGTCAGCAATTACTGTTCCATCAAGTAAATTTACTGTGGAACTGAAACATACCATCCATGTGGCAGTTCTACCATAAACAGACTAGATTCTCTGCCTCTATAGACGAGTAGTTTTATAACTCATCGATGCTTTTACTGGGGAAAAAAAAAAATACAGAGAAGGCAGAAATGCATGTTCTCCCAGAAAATTGTTGTGAAGTTTAAGACAAATAGTTTTTTATGCAAGTTTTTCTTCTTTATACAGCCACTGCAAAGCTTTCAGTATATGTATACTCATCTCAAGCATAGTGCTCTATATAATGTTTTATTTTCTGATAGTGAGGATGTCAAACTTGGTTAAGTTCTGGAGGACTTGAAGGATGGATGTTGAGTTCAAGGCCTATTTCTTCTCCCTCTTATTTTTTTTTTTAGCTGTAACTTTTGCATGGCTTCGCAATTCATATTTTGATGAAGGAAAGTCATAGAACAGAGAAAAAAGTTATCTGTCTCTGGATTGCTGACTTTAGTAACAGGTCAGTTTCTTTCCAAGCCACATCAAGCTCAGACAGTTTTCTGGCAGTTTCAGCTCAGCTGCAAACAGCCAAGATCATGTGAGATGATCCAAAAGATTCCTGAAATATTAGATATGCCTACGTATATATATTTCAGACTAAATATTTTCATGAATGTAATCACACAAAAGAAAAAATCAAACTCATGTGAAAACCTGGTTTTATGTACGTTAGACTGTTCTTATAAACTAATAAGCTGTATAAATTGGATTGTCTGTTTCATAGTGGCCTACACAGACTTTCACAGCTGCAGTAAAATCCGGCTACAGTGAAGTTACATCCCACAGTGTGCTGGTAATTTTTTGCTCTCTAAAGCATGGTCTGTTACAATGAGAATCAGTCTTCCATGGTGAGAGTCTGATCTACAGCCATTGGGGTTTCTGAAGCAGAGGTCGCTATGCGATTTACTTCATAGCTTCATTTGTGGACAATTTGTACAGAAGTTTTTGCTTCTTCAGGATCACGTATCAGTAGAAAATTTGAGCAGATCTGTAGTTAATAATTTATTTTCTGAAATCTTGTCACAGAGAATAACATGGTCTTTATTTCCCATTCTAGTATTTGCAATTGGTATGAAGACTTGATTTATATTTGTGTGTATGAGTAGTACATTTTTGATGCAAAACATCATGTCTCTTTTTCATTCACTGGCAAGCAGTGTTATAAATCAGTAGATATTTGTATTTACACACAGAAAATTGCTCTTGAACTCATTATTCCAAGTTATCATATTCTAAAGCATTAACTTCCAGTGGTGCAGTACTCAGTTTTGCAATAGCAACCCTTAAAGAACTTCCTAATTCAGGGTGCCCTGTGGCCCAGGTTCCCAGGCTTCTCATTCACACACTGATGCTAGCCCCAGTTAAGTCGGTGAGATTAGTGAGCTTCCATGGTGATGGTCCTCTCTCGCAGCGCTGTAACAGCTTTTGCTTCCTGAGCACTCTCCATTCTGTGCAGCCGTCAAAGTACAGGCTACTTGGCTGAGACATGGAGCCATAAGAGCACATCACAGACCTGAAGCATGTGGGAGTGTGACATTTCTTGGTTTCGAAATGCATTTTTAAAGGAAGAGTAGATATCAAGAAAAAATAATTTGAGGTCGTAGAGCTCTTTTCTGTGAGAAAGAATAAATTAGCATTAGCCTTTCTGCCTGAGATACGAATATCTGTGACAATGAGAACAGTTTAAAATTGTCAGCTCTTCTTATATCACGGTATTGGAATTAAAGCTACGCTTTCAGTACATTTTCCAAGAAATTTTAAAGTAAGAAGGGCTGATCAATGTGAGAAGTGTAATAACCAGTAAAAATATGACTCATGTGTTGCTATTGGAGTAAACAAGGATGGTAAACACTCTATCAGACTTGATTTTCTTATTACTTGCTGCAATTTTTCTCCAAAGTAACGCAGCTGGACTTCTCTGAAGTTTCTCTATTTATATGGCAACTGACAGTGGAATTCAAATATAGATTTACATGCCTTTTCTGTTATTCATTCAGTTACATTAAAAATCAATATCTTACAGAAGAGATTTTCTTTTCTATGTCTTAAAGGCAGAATAAGTTTGCTTCCATGATTTTGAAAAGAAATGACCAGTTTCTCACATTCACAAAGGGCAAAAAGCCACAGTGGCTTTCATTTTAAAATGGATGTAGATAAACCCAACAGGCAGCTCCTGTTCCTCCTACAGTCCATGGTGCAGCACCTTCTAGAAGCAAGACCATACCTCAGGGAAATGTGTGCCTAACGTTCTTCCCCAGAAACAATCTGCAGAAATTTGGGTGCAAGAACTGCAAAACTGCAGAAATACATGAAGTGCTGAATGATGTAAGCATTGCTGAGGACCAGAGAGCACGCTTTTGCAGATAGATGAACATACCACGTTCTTTATTTTCTTACTGTGAGAGGTCAGTGTTTATACTGCAGATGTGCCTGCCAGGGAGAACTTTTTTCACTTGCTCTTCTTCCAGTTGCTATTCTGCACGTTCATTTGCCTTTGTTTGAGGAATGGTTTGTCTGAGCCTCTCCAGCATTACTGGCTCTGGACTCGGGCATTTCCACATTCATGCCATTTCACTGTCACCCCTCTGCAGCAGGCACAGGATGGAAACATTATCTTGCCCTTGATTTGCCTAGCTTGCTGTACCACTCTCCACTGGTTTTGGACCACTAGCTACAAGAAAGGCACTGAGGTACTGGAGCTCATTCAGAGAATAGCAATGAAGATGTGAAGGATCTGGAGCACTCCACTTATGGGAAGTGGATAAGGGAACTGGGATTGTTCTGCCTGAAGAAGGGGAGGCTCGGGGGAGCTCTTGCTGCTCTCTGTAACTACCTGAAGTGAGTTTGTGGTGGGAGTCAGCCTCTTTTTCCAGATAACAGTGACACAATGAGAGATAATAGCCTCAAGTTGCATCTGGAGGGGTTCATTTGGATACAAGGAAAAATTTCATCTTAGAAAGAGGCATTGGAACAGGCTTTCCAGGGAACTGGTAGAATCTCTGTCCCTGGTGGTGTTCAGGTGTTCAGGAAGCATGTAAATGTGGCACTGAGTGACATAGTCTGGAGCAGTCACAGGTGTGGCTGGGATGACTAGGATTAGGTGATCTTACTGGTCTTTTCAACTTTAATGATTCTCTGACTGCCTTGGATTCTACCCCAGCCTTAGGACTGGCTTTTGTAGGCTGGGTCTGAAGTCTGCGACAGCAGCAATTAACCAGGAGATGGAGAGCCAGTTCTCCCTTGGTCCTCGCTCTATCCTCAGCTGGGCTCTGTGGGATAGCATGGATGTGCCCAAAGCTGTTTATAACATTCTCAGTTTGCCATTGCTTTATCTTTGCCTTGTGTCAGGTAACTGTGTGGCAGAACAGCCTTTTAAGGATACTTCCAGGCCATCTCCTGGTGGTGTTTGATATACATTTCTCCATTTGAAGTGTATTGCCCTATCCCTAATCGGGCTGCAGAAGGAAAGAAAAGATCAAGACAGTTTCTCCTGCAAACTTCACATAAGCTTGAAACAAGGACAAACTAAGCAAGACCTTGGAATGGAACTTATCCACCCAAACGCCCTCAGGCTTTCCACCTGCTAGAGTAGAGCTAACAATTGCAGGATGCAAAACTGCCACCAACCAGCTTGTTCAGGTCTTTTCCCTTCATGCTTTTCCCATAAAAAGCAATGCATTAACTTCTGGGTCAGGCCATGCCCCATTCCTGCACATGCCAGCTCTCCCCAAGGATTCTTTTGCTCACTGTGCGTTTATCAGACCCAAAGTACTTGTCTGCAGCTGGGAGGGGAAACCCACCTGAGCAGCACCAAGCTGCTCTCAGTAACCCTGTGGATTTTTGGGGAGATCTTAACTGAGTGCTTCCTGGTTTTCTAATGTTTGCTTGGGATTTTTTTTTTTCTCCCACATCCTAGGAGGTGTGAGCTGAAGGAGGTATTGTGAGAGACTGCAGCCAAAACTCCATCTTGATAAAGTTTTTATGGGGGTGAAACTACAAAGAGTAACTCAGCAGTTGCCAGCAAGGCTGTGTTAGCACGAGAGAATAGCCAGAAGCAGGCAAGTAAAATTCATGCTGAAAATATGATTGATCGCTGCTTTTGTCTTTCTTTCCTGCAGCTCTGCTGCAAATTCAGTCTCGATGAGATGGGGCTTGAACTGGGGCTGAGCTCACACTGCAGAGGCAGCTGTGCTGTTTTGCCTTCGATCTCAGGTTCAGGTAGGAAGCCCAGACAGGACCTGCAGGCTTGCAGGCAGCATGCTGCCCAGTTCTTCACATATGAATGACAGAAATAGGCATTGGTCACTTTTGGGATTTCGTCCAACAGATGAATCAGCTCGTTCACGCACATGCCAGACAGCTGAGAGAGCTAACAGATCACTTTCTGTTTAGGAAATGCAGCGGCCATTAATAAAGGTCACTTTGCCTTTGTTTTGAGAAAAGCAGGGGGACTTTTTGCAGGTACCGTATAAAAGTTGAATAAAAGTGTGTTTATGCAATTTACTTAAATTTAACGTCTGATTTGCATATTCAAATATCTACCAAAGAATTTGCCTCCAAGTACGGCTTTAGGAAAAAAGAACTAGTATGGAGTTTGGAAAATAAATTACGACCTTTTTTCTTAATTCTGTAGGCAGCAGGGAACTTAAAGGAATTAAGTATGGAAACAACATCTGTGTAATATTGTGAAGGATTTCAAAAGGGCTTCTCAAAAAGGGCTGACACAATCTTACTCCTTTTAGAAGAGGATATGAAATGAATTGCTTACTTTGGCTATTGCACGCACTCCCCTTCCCTAGCAGCAAAAGCAAGAGGTAGTGTAACACGTCTGAGATTTTTGTATAGGGAGTCCTTCAGATATTTTTCACTGTTTGCAATAGGACCTAAGAGAGGCCCCCTCCCATAAACATAACAAAAGAAGCTGTTACACTAAAGCTTCACTTAAGTGAATGAATAATAGATTAATAGAATCTTATGATTAATTATTTACATCATGTCTTTGCATATGACCCTAATTGCTGACAGTGGTAAATAAGTAAAATACACCTAAGGACTTTTAAGAAATTGTAGACTTTTTAAAAAAATCTTCATTACTTACACAAAAATGATATTGCTATCCAATTCAATTAGTATTAGACCTGTAAGACCTAATCAGAGAATTATCTGCAAGTTTAAAGAAATGTACAATGTCACTTGACTGTAGGCAACACCTTAATCAGTGAAAATACCGAAGGATGCTGCCCTCTCCTTTCTTCTGCATAGTTAGCAAGGAGTTGTTAGCCAGGACTGTTCACCTGCCCACGGTCTTGTAACTGCATTCTTCAGCAGACAGTCAGATAACGCTGAATTTGAGGTCAGATGGGATTTAAAATCACCTAATTGATATTTTCAAAATTGATCTTATCCTATTGAAATTTATTTTATGTAGAGTCAGAGGCTACTCCTGTGTGAACAAACATCTTTTTTCTATTTTCAGAAGTATTCTAACTAGTTGTAAGTCAGGAATTTGGCTAAAGATATTATTTTTTTACAACTGGAAGAACACAGACTGATTTGAGATGAAGTTAAATGTTACGTTAAGATAATTCCTCTTAGGAAAGCGAATAATGAAGTTCTTGTCAACTTGTAATTAGAATAACAGTGAAAATAGCTGCCTTATGAGAAACAGCCATTGTAAACACTTCGTCTGAGTTAGGCTCGCTAAACAAATCTACATATAATGCATGTCTCTTCTTCCTCACTTCAGGCATGCCCATCTACTTGATTGTCTGCTCTCAGCTCCTTTGTACCAAGACTGGTCACCAATGCTGCACTGAAGTGTCATCACCTACCACCGGTATGGATGGATATTTTGGGACACGTTGCCTGGCCAAGGGGGCACCATCATCCTCTGGATTTAGAGGTACAAGTAGCTTCTGTGATCTGTGGTATAGCATGTCAATTTGTCAGGGAGCTACTTACAAACGCCCATTCTGCTTAGCAGGAAACCATTGTGATTACAGCTCCACCTGGACTGTGTTGCGTTTGGGCTAGGATCAAGCTGTCAGATGTAGTTCTTTATCTATAGGTTAGTTTTAATCCAAATGGAGAAAAAATAACCACAGTTATGCTGTAAAAGCAAGTTCAAAATTTTTAGGCCATTTGACCAGCTGCACTTGAAATACTGTAAATGTGAAACATTGCAGAAGCAGACAGGGCAGACTTGCAACCCAGCTGAGGACAGCTCTTGTCTGCACTCTGCATAAGTTTTTGGCCCAAATCCAGTGAAGACAGGGAAGGGAAGCACCAGGGCAGGGTAAAAAAGGGCATCCTTTCCAGGAGCACTTAATCTGAGGTCTCATAGCTCCACGCCTCTGCTCCTCTGCACGGACCATCCCTGACCTGAACCTAGGCTCTGCTTGGCTTAGGCTCTGAGAGCTGTGGCCATGAATTTCCCCACGCCAAATCACAAATGGGTACCATGGCCTGGTTTTCTCTGCACCTCCTTCGTACCTGGTGCTGAAGTTTGGCTCAACCTTTGCTGGCCAGTTTGGCAGCAGCAGTGAAGCTCACTGAAGAGATTATTTGTACCAGGAATATTTCCATGTGCCACGCCAGAATCCAACAAAGCTCTTTCAAAATAATGCTGTCTAGTAAATTCAGCCAGCTGAAAGGCGTTTTGCACAGTATCAAAAATGTAAATAGAATGGACAGTTGGCTGTTTATTATGCATTTGTATGGATATGTAGTCACTGGGCAAATCCAAAACACATATGTACTTCAGAAAATAGAACAGATGCATGTAGAAATTATTTACATTGAAATAGCTGTTCCATGCAAGTGTTGTCCTATAGTTTTACAGGAGTGAACTGGGAAATAAAAGGAGTCTGTATTTTCATATTGGCGTATTATAGCTCTGTACTTTTGCACACATTTCTTATTCATAGGAATTGTCCCCAGTGAAGCTAGCAAGACTCAGTCCTCCAGGATCAAGCCCTCTATTTGTACATTAACAGAGTACTTCAAACTCCAACGTATTTAATCTTCTGTAACCAAAATATTCCCAATAGTATCACAAATACTTTATGAAAAATAAATATTTAGACAAGATAATGTATATTAATGTAGAATCTATTTAACATCGATTCTTTCTTTCCATTACAACTTGTCTAATGCCATGGGCTGATTAGATCAACTTGTATACACATCAGCAAGGCTTGCAGATGTCAGATTTATCCTTAGGGTACTAACTTCTCAAAGTGTAGCTTTTGGGAATTATTAAATTTAAATAAAATGCTTTCTCTTTTCCATTCATCATTCACCCTTCCATTTCAAAAGCTAAAATTAGCCTGAATCACAAAAATAAAAATAGTATCAATAATAAAAATATCAGAAGCGCTCCAGCAGTCTGATCAGAGAACTTTTTCCTCACTTGCACTAGGGACAGTAGAAACAGTAGCCTGAACAGGCAGAGAAGCAGCAGTGCCTTTTATCCATCAGTGCATGCTCACTACCTCATCATCTGAGAGCCATGGACGCTCAAGGCCTCGCCAGAACCCCTTGACCCATGAATACTGCATGGGCAGTCCCAGGGGCAGCAGACTGGAGGTGTCTGACCCAGTCTTTTCCTCAGTGCAGCTCCTGCTGGGCTCTCTGCATAAGCTGGCAGCGCTCTCCCGGACTTGGGATGTCTTTTGCTGCAAAGAACAGGAAGCCAAGGGTCATATAACATGGAAAGCCCTCAGCCAGGGCCCTGAGGCTAAATGTCTTGGAGCCAGAAGCCCGGATAAAAAAGCCAAAGAAGCCTTTGAGCCCAGAAAAGGATTAAATGGATTTACTGGGCCCAGAGAAAAGCCAAGCAGAAACAAGGAAAAAATAAGGTTTCTTGTTCTCTTCTCTCTTAAATGGCAGTGAGCTGAAGAAATATGAGTTACAATGAACCGAGAAAGCTTTCTTGTCTGTGTGTGTGTGGAAGGAAAAGAAGTTACTTGTGCTTATTTTATGTTGTTCAATAAACCAGCCTGTGAAAGGGATAGTCAATAGATTTCTGTATCAGGAGCTGGAAAAGGGAAACTATTTAAGCTAGCAGTCACATGCTGGTGCTGGAGGAAGAGTTATTTTGGATTACATTGTTAGAGGCCATTTTCTGACGTGCTGTGTTTGGGCAAAGGCTTTCTGTACTGCAGCCATGTTATTCAGGAACCACGGGACTTCCTACATCCTGATGATGGCTGTAACGTTGCGTGTGAGAGCGGATGCAGCATGAGTAGCTCTTCTGTTTCTCTTACTATCTCCATGCTTCGTAATCATCAATAAAATGCCCTTGATTCACAGCACTTCTGAAAAGATTCGCCTGGTGTACCGTCACTGTCTTCACTTATGTTTGTATTTAGCTTGTGCTCTTTTAATATTCTAGGTCTGCTTATCTGTAGGAGACACTTGAATAATCTAATGTGAATAATATTGATATCTAAGTATGTGTGGAAATTCATCTGTATTTCTGCTACCATTAACATTTATTTGTTCAAAGAGCAGTGCAATGCAGGTCTCTATTTCTGTTTAAATATCAGCTGAGGAAAGAAAATGATTAATAAAGATTGACTTGCCCCTTATGTAACAGATAGTGTCATAAGGAGAGCTTTTAAATGCAGCAGAAGTTGCTTTGTGTCTCTCAGTATCAGTCTCCCACTGAAATTTCCATCCGTTCCTGTGGAATCATTTTTGTTTTCTTCTAGCGTATGCATGGCCTCGTCATTTCTGCTGTGCTTCTCCATCAGCCAGAAGATTTTACCAGTGTTAAAAGCTGTTTGTGAGTCTTTGGATATCTCTTCCTTGCCCTCTGGGGGCTGTTCCCTTTTTGAAGCACAGGCAGAGACCTGTTTTGGAAGACATGCACGTCCACACATCTTTGTATATTCAAGGCCACATTTGTTTGTGTCGATTTGCTGCCCTGGTCACGTGCTTATTTCTTCATTTCTAACTCCATTTAATGCACTTCTATAAGAATGAATATCTGGACCATGAACCCTCCTTTATCAAAGCATATATTTGTAGGCTCTGATATCTCTGAGTACACAGATACCTGATTATGTAACATGTTTGCATTTAGGCTATTTGTGTAGCTGTTGAGCAGCAAGAGGTACTGAAGTACCTTAACAGAGTGTCAAGTTTGCTGAAGCCTGAGAACCATTTACGGCTTCAGATAGCTACGCTTTGCTTCTCACTTGTGCACAGAGCAGATAAATAAGTTACTGTGGTGTTCTTCATCACCAGTCAAACAGAAATTATTCTGCCGCTACACAGTTTTAGCAATAGGATATATGCATCATTACTGGCTTACTAACACAAATGAGAAGGATAAATGTGAACAACTCTGTGTCTGATTCTCTCTCCTCTGCTTATCCTCTAGTCTGTGCACTTACACTTAAGAAAAATAAATATAAAATTGTTTGTGCCCACTACACATAAGATGTACAATGGTGTATGTGTAGCAGGGAAAATGTATGAAAGCATGTTTGTCTTCACCTGTGTGACTGACATAAAACAAGTGCTCTTTTGAAAAGCTTCAAACACTTTCTTAAAAACATGTCTTAAATACTAAATGAGCTTGAAAATTATAAATAGCTTTCTCTTTCTTCACTGAGGAAAAGATTTCTCTCAACTTTGGATTATTTTAGACCACAAAGAATCAACAATGCAGGAAAAATTTCAGCAAAGGTGTTTTCTCTTATGCCGTGCTCCTCGTGGACTTTCCCTATTCCTACTCACTCAACCTCAAAGGAATAATTAGTTGCTAAAAAATGTGTTTCATTTTGGCTGGGAGAAGACAGAGCATGTTTTTAATTAAGGAAGTACTATTAAAATAAGCTTTTCTAGGAAAACGTGCGCAGGGTAATATATGACATAATTAGAAAAATACATTTTTTTTTCAAAAATGTTTGACTGAAAAGTTGTCGGCCAACTCCAGTATCATCTGTATCTTTCCTTGCTAGTGTTCTCTTTTTGTTCTTGTTTTCCTCTTGGTTATACTCCTTTTTTGGCTCTTTCTTTTCCTCAAAGAAACCAGTGCCTGAGCTTGTGTTCTATTTTAATTGTCTCTAAGTCTGCATTCAGAACAAGCATAGATATATATATTTTTTTGTGATCAATACATGTCTGCCCGCATGGAGTCTTGCCTCTAACACTTTGCTGTTTGCATCATTTTTATGCTTCATCCTTCTACCTCTGCTCTCTCATTCTACTGGATCTTTTCCTACTGCATTGAACTTCCAAGGTTTTTCTGAGATGGGAGACCTGCCTCGCTTTTTTATCAGCACTGAGTTTTCGGCCTGGCTTCTCTACGCTGATCTGCACTGTACTTTGTACCTGTGGCTTTCTTCATGGCTTTAGCTTCATGCCAGTTTGATTTCTGAATTGCTCACCAATAACAACAGGCTGACATTTATAGAAATGTTATAATTCATGCTCGTGTTAGGGGAACCTTCAAAGAATCCGGCAACCTTTGTGTTTCCTCCTGTAAAATGCACTTGAACTGTAACTCTTTTATCTTATAGTGTCTCATTAACTTAAAAATATTTTTTCAGTCTCTGCTGAAGCCTGTGTTGGCCAGGTCTCTCCATAAAACCCTATCAATTGGCACCGGTTTTTCCAATATTTTCTGACAGCCTGTCAGCATAGCTGACCAACTCATGTTATTCTGACTATGCAGTAAATGCTGCTCAAGTAGAAATGTCAGGCAAGTGGCAGGACATGTATGACGAAATTGAAACAGGAATGTTAGGGCTTCCTTCCACAAAAGAATAATGCCCTAGGTCTTTTTTTACTGTATTTAGTATACTTTGGGAGGCTTTGGTTTTTGAAGCAGCCACATGCTGATTGTGTAACTAGTACCAGGCTTTGTTTGTTTATTAATGATAGCCATCAAGGAGTAATATTGCTACTTCAGAGAAAGCAGTACAAATATGAATATTATCTTTCAGCTATTTGGACCTGTGATAACTTGAAATTAATGAGTTCTTTGCTGTTAACATGCTTTGAAGACTCTGTATAAATTCCTTTTTCTTTCGTACTCCCTCATGCAGAGCTTCATATCAATATTGTCTTCCATTGTCTTCTGCTGTACTGCACAAGTATACTGTTATTTTAACCTTTTTTCTTCCATTGGAAGCTGAAGAAACACGCAGAAAAACCTGTTTCTGAGAAGTTCTAGCCCATTCACAACACAGCTGTTAAATATACAGAGGTGCACAAAAGCAAGCTCGGATTTCGGGCTCAAGTCGGAGGAGATATGGTGAAGGCTTCATCTAGAACAGGAAAACAGCTTCTGAAGCAAGGACTGGCGCCATGCCTATGTCAGGGCAATATCCATCAATAATGGAGCTGGCAACGACGCGGGCTGTCATCTCTCACAAATGCTCTCTGGACACCCATTTGCAGGAGATGTTGATGCCATGGCACAGTGCCTTACTGACGGCAATGGAGATTCACGCTGGTGCTGGGGGAGAGATTTGGGCACCTGTTTTTTTAATCAAACGTAGGTAAATTCATGCGAACACAAGAAACCAGTAATTCTGATGGGAATTTTGCTGTTGGTTTGAACAGAAACTATGAAAGAAGCACTAAAATAAATGAAAATGCACCTTTAAAGAAGTCAGTGCAGTGACTCGGTAGGGCAGTAAGAAGCATATAGAACTGGCACGTGTTCACATTTTGTTTTTGTCCTTTAGCTAGGCAGAAGCAAGTCATCCATCATTTGTTCTAAAGCGTGGTTAAAAGTGACCATAAAAATGGCATTAGTGTATCTAATGTTTATATTTCAATAACTTCCAGATATAACATTCTTTTCAATTTATAAATAAGAAGCTTCTATTTCTGAACTGTCAGCTCAGAACCCACCAGCTGGCCTCTGGGAATTGGACGTCTCCATGTTCGACCTGGCCATTAATGGAAGTTGTGCCATATGTCCCTATCCCCCACTGTGCTGGAATTCTCACACCAGTTTTGGATAAAGTTGTGCATTTAACAGGTGAATTGTATATGCGGATTTGGGTGGGTTTTTTTTGTTGTTTTTTTTTGCAAGCAAAGGATATCATCAGCTATACAAACAAACACATTGTTTGCAAATCTTCTTCGTACAGTCGAAAGCGTTTGGGTTTGTCAGTAGTTTATAGACTCTATCAGAAAAGACAGCCCTGCCTGCTGTTTCCATCAGATATCTCAGGATGGTGATGTGATGACTTTCCTCATTTGTTGCCAACACAGGGCCCAGATTGTTTCTAGGATATAAGGCCCATCCAGAGAAATGCACAAGGAGAAGTCTCCAGGAATCAGTTTATTCTCTTTGCTGCCTGATATTCTGCCTGCTGACACAAATGGGGATGGGAAGGATCCACAAAAACTCATCAGGGAGGAGTAAATGAGGTTAATTTCTCCTGCTGCCTCTGCAGTCACTCCTTCTCAACACCAAGCTGAGGATGCTGGGAATGGCCCTGATGGACTTTGGTACAGCTCTGCCACTCATCCCCATGGAGTGGGCTCCCCAGGAGTGGGGAACACACCAAGATATCCCACACGGCCTTCTCAGCTCCATGTTCCCCATCAGCAAATCAGAAGATGCCCAGCTCTATTGCCTTGCTGGTTTGCAGAAGTCCATGGGAAAGATGGAAGCTTAAACATCTGATCTGGGTTTGCCTTTGGAAATGCATCCATTGCGCCTGAAGAAAATACGTTCTTGAAGTTGCTTGAAAGAGTCAAGAGTAATTAGAATATGTGAGTGGTAAAATTGTACATAAATAATAGTCTGATTACCATTTCAGTGACAGATGTTCCAACACAGAACCAGATTTTCAAAGGAGATCCGGGTTAAATTTTCAAGCATTCAGCCCCACATCTGGAGATGAGCTTTCAAATGAGCTCACCTCTTGCTTCAATGCTCTGCGGGCAATTCTCCGCAGAGCTCTCGACATGTAGCTCCAGTTGTGATTTTAGTTAGGTCCTCATTCTAAAAAAGATGCAAGTGGATGAACTTATTTGAAAAACTGACCTTGCTGATGCTGAACAGTTCTGAAAATCCATTTCTGTGCGTGCACCTACGCCCTATCAGGACCCATTGTCCCAAGTACAGTTCCCTGAGAGGTTTCCCAAGGACAGCAGAGTGGATCCCTTCGTCCTACAAAGGGATTGCATTCATGGGCTGTTGTACTCCATGCTATACAATTGTCTCCCTAGGATATGATTTTCTCTAACGAATGTCAAAGAAAAAGATAAAACAGTAGAAGCCACACTGAAACCAGGGACAGATTTCCAAGTGTTAGCGCAGTAGGTATTAGGTGCTAGGATCTGAACTTAGTCACAGCAAGTCAGAATTGCTACCAAAGTTATGGGAAAGTAAGGAACTTGCTTTCTATATGCATATACATACTGTCCAAAATGTGACAGAACCTCCTAGACAATCTCCATCTGCCTCTTGACGAAGTTTCAAGTCAAAGAAGGAACTACTAATGACAGCTAACTTCAGGAGGAGCATCACCACCCAACTTGCTCACTGTGCAGCATTTACTCTTAAGGCACTTCTACTGTGCTGAAGTTAATACTGTAGAAAAAGAGGGTAAATGACATTCCTTACCTGTACTGCTCCTGAGCACCTTTACAAAGAGGACTGTACCACCAAACTGCACTGCTTGAAGGTCTGACAGCTTAAACAGATCTGAGAACTAACATTGTCATCATGCTGTGGCATCAGAGAGATCAGAGAGATGCCACAGGGAAGGGCATGGGGAAGCCAAGGTAAAGCCGCCAGTGGCTGCAGCCCCTGCAAAGGCCACTGGGCCTGGCCACCTGCAGCCTAGAAGTGGCACCTATGTGAAAAAGAACTTACACGCCTTTCTGCTAATAAAAATAGGCTTCTTTTATCAATGTACATAAATTGCTTTAAGAGGGGGAAACATGCTCAAGTATGATGACTCATTTCCACATTCATATCTAAGAGTATAGCACTAATATTGAAAGTACTGAAGCCGTTTTCATGCATTTGCTTTATTATATGTTGAGATTCTGGAGCGCATGAAACACTTTCATAATCACTTACTGCTTGATTTGAGTTTCCCTATTGTTGGGAGGCAAAACTTGCCTGCTTCACTCGCTCATTGCCTTCTCTTGTGCTGGTGACCTTCACACTTCACACATAGTAGTGCCAAATTAGTATTCTGGGGGCAGGGAACTCCTTTGTCCTTCAGTGGCGAAGACATTTTTTTTATTATTTATTCATAATTTAAGCATCTCGCAGCAACTCAGTTCTTCAGAACCTTTTTTTGGTTGTTTGTTTTTTTTTTGTTTTTAAATTACCATTTATTTCAAAGTGATAACATCAATGGGGAAAAAATGTATTTGGCAGGCAGTCGCTCAGAGCTCTCCATGTTTTGTCACCACCAGTCACTACTAGCTGCCTCAATTTTAAAATGAGACATGCATGTTTTCCACAAGAAAATCAGTAAATATTATAACTGCAGGATCATGACCTTCCTTGCTCACCATGTGTGAAAGGTTTGTTAATCTCAAAATTCATGAATTTCTGGTGCCCAAGACTGTCTATCAAAATACTCATGTTGGAAGGATTTCATCTCAGAAGTCTGTACTCATAGCTCTTTATTATTCTCTGATAATCACTCTTCTCTTTTGATAAGAGTTTCTTGCTCTGAGTTCAGCTGTTGAGAAACATCTGTCTGTGGTGTTCATAGACCTCCTATTTTCATTGGAAGTTTTGCTACCTTAGTGCATTTGCCACTGTTGTGACGGAAGCAGGGAAATAAAAAACAAGCCTTTCAGTCATATACACTCCTAAATGAGACTGTGCATTTATTTCAGCAGCTTCAGATTTTAGCTTTAGGAAACATTAATGTTGTGATGGCTGTGGACTAATTTTTTTTATCCTAACTAACAGCACTATTTTTCTATGGTTCTTCTTACCCAGATTCACAGAAGTTACTCAGCTTTATTTAGTCATCCATTATAAGCATGGACAAATGTTGCTGTTACATGATATAATTGTTTCTGAAGATTAAACAGTCAAAGTATCCATAATGTATGCTGTTTCTTAAGCAAAAATCTCCATACCGCAGCTGCAATGACTACCGAGAGTGTGGCTGGCATCAATCACGTATGATTTCATTCAGCAAGGACTCAGCATGGCGAACAAGTCACTACAAAATGTGCACTTTGACACTGAGCCTGCTGCCAAGTTGCAAAATGCTTTTCACTTTGTCCAACCCGCCTGAGAGAAGTTTGATCTCTCTATGTCAGGCAGCATCAGTCTAATTCGGAAAAAGCACAAACAGATCAACAATAATCCAAGCAGGCACTGTTTGATCAAAAGGATGCCTTCTTCAAAATATGTGGTTAGGTGGAAAGAGCTGGATAGATGCTGTGATGTAACCCATTGCTTCCCACTGAGATAAAAGAGAGGCTGTGCCTTTGCAGCTGGGCCATTCCTCCTTGCAGACACTCAGCACAAACGTGCAAGAGCTGATCTCATGAGAAATCATGTTTTCTCTTACCCATGAGAAAACCATGAAGTTCCTGCATGTGGGATCCTCAGCTATCAGCGTCTGCTTGCGCTTTCCTCAGACACTCATATCATACTTCACAGAGCTCTGGAAATGAGATTCATCTATTGGGAATGTGAGAACAAGGGGGGAAAGGCTGGGGTCTCACTGAAAGATGTTTCAATCAGTTTTTGCAGTATTAGAAGCGTGAATTTTCCCATGCACCACGTAAAGACACCAGGACAGCAGAGAATGGGCAGCATGCCCAGTGGTGTAAATGTCCCCAGGTCCCCAGCTTCTCTTCAGCACATGGGCCGAAATGCAGCCATAGCAGGCAGGGAGTGGTGGGTGGCTCAGCATCTGCTGAGGGCAGTGACCCTGGGTGTCACACCAAGGGGTCCCTTCCTGTATTTCCATTTGTGTCTTCTTTATCTGAAGCCTACTACAAAAGACACGTAGCAGAAGACAGTCCCATGCAGGTGAGAATGGTGTAGCAGAAATGTTAAGTCACGACCTGCATCAGTGATTGAGCACCAGGTGGGAAGGCAGGGCCAACCCAGGGGAGCTCAGGTGGATGCAATGCACCTGAGTGAATGGAAGACAGGAGCCACCCCTTCCCAGAGCTCATTTAAGGGTTGGCAGTGGAGGTAAGAATCTTCTGTTGGAGATCCCTGCCTTCTTGTGGTCTTCTAAGGTAAATGACCCTTTTCCTTTGTTTTTGTGTCTATGCAAGCTGTATTTGAGCTTGTTCTTATTTGCTGCAGCCGAAGACTTAGCCACCTTGCTATTATTGCTGTACTTTCTAAAGCATTATAGCATTTGAAATGGCAAGCACCAAGGTGGGAATGAGCTCCTCCTCTTCTCCAGTCCTAGCTCTGACCCTGAAGTGCTGTGCTGCGCATCTCTCTTCCTCTACTATTTATGTTCACCTGCCATAAAACATGGATAGTGCTTATTTAGGTCTTCTTAGTCATGTTGTGAATACTATTTATGAGTGTGTTACAGTGCTTTGAAAGCTATATTCTCTGAATTACTGTTTTAATGCTGTGCTAGTGATCAATGACATTGATAAAGCAAGTCATCTTGTCATTAAGTCAAATGTTGGGCTGGCATGCAGCTCACTATGCCACTTGGAGAGCTCCACGTTCTCCTCTCTTTCATGCCATGACCGAAGCAAGAGTCCTAATCCTGTTTGTTGAATCATCTGCTGGAGGTGTGCAATCAATGTATTTGCTCTAGATACTACCTCCAGTGAAAATAACTGCTCATGAGACCACGCCTCACACTTAGTAGTGAGATAAGCAGTTAACCATTGTCTTAACTCGAGATTGGTATAAAGTTGATAAAGCCACTAACCTAACTGAATGGTAACTTCATTAACTCTCTATGAGCCACTCAACCTAAGACATTTACAAGTGAACAACCACCACAAATCTATACTTTTCCAGATGTTTCTGAATGTTTAGGGAGTTAAATTCTTGCTAGAATTGTGTACCCTGTATCAACTTTAAAGCCCTATATTTGCCTATTCCAGCTAGCTGTGCAAGCATACGCAAGCTAATCTTCCTCGTAACTCTGTCACTTTGGGTGCTGTGCACGCCTGGCCTTTGAGAGAAGCTCTGCTGTCTGCTTCATGTGAATGTATCATTGTATTGTGTCTCTTGTTTTCTTCTTTCTCCTTCTTTCCAATAATAAAAACAGATCAATCATGATATGGACTGAGTGCTCAGGGGTGGACCAGCCTCCTGATGAGTCTGCAAGAACATTTTTAAAACTCCTGAGAATTCAGGGATCCACCCTAGACCTGCTGCAAGGTATCCCAGAGTTGATTTTCAGACTGCCTCTGTCCCACTCTTGAGCCTGCTTTTCCTCTGTGGATGTGGTTTTGCTACCAGCAGTGCTGGATTCCCTGCCAGTACATCCATGTCCCTCATCTCCCACTACCTTAGCAACTCCCTAACATCAGGCAAATGATCAGGTCAGGTCTCATCATTTCACCCTGGCCTTCAGGCCAGGGTGGTTTAGACATTTTTGGTCTTAGAGCTGTCCCAGGAGTAACTGTCAGGATTGTTTGCTGTTTTCCACGAGTCCACAGGCTGTGTGAGTAAAACAGCTTTTTTTCCAGATCGGGGCCAAGGTGTGTTACTGGCATCACATCCAAAAAGAAAAAAAAGTAAGAAAATCGTATGTGTTTTGAAGAAAAGCTTTGAAGGTCCAAATGAATCTCAATATCCAATTTTTCCTTCTATAAAACCTTCAGATTTTACTATGTATTCTGCTGAAATCTGTAGGATAAACGGCAAGCTTCAGTTTCTCAGAAATCCAGAGATGTACACAGAGCACAAATCTGTGGTATGCAACTGCTTCTGCTTAAAATATGGCCTTTTTTTTTTTCCCCACCAGACCTAGGGCCTGAGAAAGCACTTTATGTAGTGTAGTCTTGGATCTGCAGTAAACCCCACAGCCCTAAGATGTTTGCTGCAGAGAGAAAATATTTGGTAGATTAGTCTTGTTGGGTAATCAACATCTTACCCTTGGACTACATCGTAGTATTTGCCTTTGCGAAACACACTCTGGATAGAGAACCCTGCTTCCTTGTGCTTGTTATCGATATATTGCTTTTATCTTCTCCAAGGCTGAAATCTGATTTAATCTTTCATACTCCAGGTGCAATAGGGCAGGATTTTTTGAAACAAACTTCAAAATAAGGAGTTCCCTGACAGTGCAATTATGGTTTATTGTTTCAGTCAGTAAATGTTTAAAAAAGCAGCTGTCTCTTAAAAACATGTCATAAAATGTGACATGTGCATATAAACTGTAAATAGATAGAAATAATAGCTTGTACTTGTATATCCAGTCCTGGGTAGTTATCAGTTCCTTGTTTATTTGCAGTCTTTCTGTCCACATATGAGCAAATGAATTAATCTTCCCTGTAGCTCAGTTCTCTTTTAGAACAATCAACAGAACCAAACCCCTCTTCAGATTATGAGTTGAGTAGCTCCAGGAGCCCCGGGATACTAGCCTCTGCTCCAAGGAGGACTTGAGCAGGACCAAAGTAAATAGCCAGCTGTGATTTCACAGTCTGGCATGACTGATGTGATCTTTAAAGAGAAAGAGAGGATTTCCAGCCTACCTGTGATTGAACTGTTAACCACTTACAAAGAAGAGCCCAGAGGCTCGAGTCATGGTGTGTCTTGTTTAGCAATGTTTCATTCCACAGAATCATAGAATTATCAGGGTTGGAATAGATCTAAAAGATCACCTAGTGCAACTGGCCACTTAGAACCACTATTGTCCACTACCTCACTTCCCCTGGTGCCATATCTACATGTTTTTTGAACGCTTCCAGGGGTGGTGACTACCACCTGTCTGGGCAGTCTGTTCTAATGCCTCACCATTCTTAAGGAGAATAAGTTTTCCATAATATCCAGCTTGAACCTCCCCTGGAACAACTTAGGGCCATCTCCTCTCATCTTTCCTAGTAAGATGACTCACTGTCCTTTAAATCCAACACTGCCCGAATGACCAAGTGAGAACCTCAAAGGCTGGGATATGCTTGAGCTGCTTTTTCTTGCTTTTAAAACAAGAGCAATCAGTTTCCAGTGTTTTTTTTTTTTTCCATGGTCTAGCAGTTAATACTGATCATCGTGCATCACTGACAGTTAGAAGCAGCTCCTGTTTGTCACCCACTGTTATTATATCTTATCATAATTGAAGTGCAGAGGCTCCTTCCCACATTTCCCCACCCACATCTAGGAAGCTTCTGAAAACCTTTATGTCTCTGTGAGGAGACACAATAAAGCCTCTTGCTTGTGTTTTTCCGCAGACTTTTTTCCTGCTGAGCTGGTGATCTTGTCATCTGTATAGAAAAAAAAGGCTCATTTTCAAGAAGAACGGAAAATGGATCTTCGCAATTATGAGGGACACATCTCTCTGTGAGTTACTGGTACCTTCACTATCATGACAGTGGCTACCTAGCAACCATGTCTTTCCACTCAAGCAAGCTTCACTTACAGATATTTGTATTTCTGATAGTGTGGGGAAAAGGAGGCCGTAACAATATTAATTCACTCAGATGTTATAAGCTAAAGCATCATCTCTTAGAAAATTTGAAATAGCATTTCATTAACAGATTGATGAAACATCAGTGACATGGTCATGTATCATGGCAGGTTTAGGCTCACCATGTAGAACTACTTCTCTCCAGGCTGTAGTGTGCAAGAAGTGCTACCTATTAGAAAAGTAAAGTTATTAAGTTTATTAATGAATAAAAACAAATAAGCAAACACAAACAAGAAAAGACTTCACACTACTTAGGGAAGCAAGCCCTCTTCCTACTTGCACAGTAGCAGTTAACCCCCACCAGTGGGTGTTATCTGGGTTTACCTTGTCATAAGAATTACTTAAGCTTTAAACTTATGTACCTAATGCCAGTTACTTTTTGCCCAGAAGACAGGGTGGAGTTCACTGTGCTTGAGATTTGTAGACAGAAGCAATCCAAGGCAATAAAGAAGTTCTTTTTTCCTCCCTCCTGTCTGAAGACAGGATTAACCATAGAAAGCTATGTAATTGTTTTGGTTGTTTGTGTTTTAGCTCATTTTCCTTCCTCATCCCATTCAAGAACGACAAAGTCAAGCAGAAGCTAAAACTCACTATATGGAGCTTACCTAATCCATCCCTTCTGTAGGTGACAAAGAGCAAAACCTAGTAAATCTGTTTCTTGCCTATGTTCACGTGGTGACACTGTTGTTCATTCATGTGGGATAAAAATATCCTTCAAAAAATGTTTAGATACTGCTCTGTATTCCTCCTTGATCACAGGGTCACAGTGCTCTTCTCCCCGGCTTTGCTCAGCATTCAGGCTACTGTTTTAGGTTTTTAGTTCTTTCTGTCTCATCAGTGTTATCTCACTAACCTGGAGTTTCTCAGACCCTTGCAAAGCTTTTGTGAAGTAACGAAGTATTCCTAGTCCAATTTAGCATGTGAGAAACAAGGAACTGCATTGTTAGAGTATTACAGAGAACTGAGTAAATTTCCTGATTATGCCAGAATTGTGTACTGATTTAAATGACTTCGTATGGTCATATGGGATTTGGATGACTGTTAGCAAGACTGAAATATGAGCAGCCAATAGGCAAATGGAAGGAAGGAGGGGAAAGTTGTTTTCATAAAGGTATATATAGCAAGGAACCAAGACATGCAACTTGACAAGAGACAAAGCGGAGAATTTACTGAGTGAAATGAGTACCTGGTGTTTCTGAATAGCAACGTACTTATTCTGAATATTAGAGGTATGCCTTCAACTTCATGCTCCTACAGAAATCTGAGGGTTTATGTCTGCAGTTAACAATAATATAGAGAAAGAAGGGTCTAAGTGGAATGTAGCCTCACATTAAGTGACTAGGCTCTTGAGATGGTCTGCGCAGAATTCCAAGTCTTGAGTAGTGGCTGGCCGTAAAGAACCTGAGTTAATTGAGGAGGATCCCTCAATCCTAAGGTCTCAGTCAGCACCAGAGGAGACTTGCCAGCAAGTCATCCAGAATCTCCTGTGGTCCTGCCTTATGGAGGCAGATGGAAGGATTCCCACTGGAGGCCACTAAACTCACAGTTCTCAATAGCTAGTTGACTACCTTAAAAGGGGCTGGAGAGAGTACTAGCAGCTACTTAAAAGGCTGCTGCTTTGGGGTTGGTTTTTGTTTTGCTTTATGGGATTTTTGGTTGTATTTTATTGGGGCTGTTTTATTTGTTTTGGTTTTTATTTGTGTGATGCCCATTGCTTTAGCATTTGAGACACACCCTTAGAAAATGTCGAAGTGTCACTCCCTGGTACTGACTGTTCTTGGGCAGGACAAAGACAAAAGTTGCTCAGACCAAGGCCATTCTGGGTGTGTGTGGAGGAGCAACTGCAAGTATCTTGGCAGTCTTAACACCAAACCAAGTGTACGTGCAGCCTTAAGATGCTTCCACTGTCAGGTGAACAATATAAAAAAGATCCTTTTGAATAGAAATGTTTGCATTTGAAACAAATCCTGCTGCAAGCACTCAGTTCTTGGTCAAGACATAGCTTTCACAACTGATCTTATTGAGCCCAATATACCATGGCTTTAAGCCTGCAGAAATCAGTCAAGCTGCATCAAAGACTATGACTACATTTCTGCAATGTGTTCTGCGGAAAAGACTGATACCCCACACTTGGAAACCCTACTGCTTTTGTTGGTTTTGATATTAAACATTTCAGATAAAAGAATGAGAAGAGCAGGTTAAAGTCTAATGCGACTTGCACTTAACAAGTGTAAAATTGGGATAATACTACTTATTAACTCATGGGAGAGCTGAAGTTTGCAAAGCGTTTTGCAGATGTCAGGAGAATTATAATAATCATTAATTAGAAAATCATAATTCAGCCTGTGCTTTGATTCTAGGCAGATTTCATCCTCTACCCTCTCTGCTACAACTGATGAAGTACAGTTTCATTTATCTTCGTTGTCTGTGGTTTTGAAGAAATGGGAAAAGTTCACAGCAAAAGCCTTGAGATGTCTTCCCGCTATGAAGGGTTACTATTAAATATATTAAATTGATTCAGGCTTATTAGTTTATCAAAAGAGCATAATGCTATTTTTCAGCTTTCAAGGGAAAGCAGCAACTGTCTCAGTAATTACTGCTTCCTGGTACCCCAGAGCAAGCGTTTTCCATGGTCCAAAATAATTGGTAATGGCAGGATACAAGCCTGTACATATCAGTGCAACCAACTAATAAGGTTAATAGGAAAAACTAGGAAAAGTGTGGGGTGTAAAATTCCTCATATCTTGGTAGGAGATGATGAATTTTCCAGCTTACCAGAACATAGATAAATGTTCTACTTAGTGCTACTAGTGTAGGGGGGAAAAAAAAAAAAAAAACAAGTTATAGAAGACATCCAAGAGATATAGATGTACCGTCTGAATTAACAAATAAATGCATCCAAATGAGTTTTGTCAAGATGATGGCCAACTTCCATACGCAGTGTATTAAAAAGTGCATGAGTACCTCTGCGTGGGGATGCAAGAGGGGTTTAGTGTTCTGTTTTGTTTTAGGGGTTTAGCCTGAGGATCCCACGTGCCCTTGCAATAGGCTGCTTCTTGGCCCTTTTTCAGGCACTATTGCAAGGTGACAGCAGGAGTGGAAAAGGGAGAGTTTGGCCTGGCCATGCTTCTCTAGAGTTGTATGGAGGAGAAAGGAAGAGGTTTCTGCTCCTTGGTGTGTGATGTCCTGATGTGCTTCGTCCCTGGTGGATGAGGGAAATACATCCTGGGGTGGGAGAGTTGAGTGGGAGCAATGGAGTGGGCACAGCTGGCGAAAAGTGAGTTGTGCTCAGGGAGAGACTGGTGGCATGAGGGGGAAGGATGCCTGCTGATTCACGTGGGTTGTAATCCAGACTGGCAAGTGCCATGAGGCAATAAGCTTTTAGACTTTCATTACCTTTACCTTTACCTTGATTCTTGAGAGATTTCTAATACAATAGTCCTGTCAACTTCAGTGAATCTTTGATTTATGCCATCTAGGGATTTACACTGTTGCTGGGGGTATTTCTTAAGTACCTATATTTTTGCTACACTATCAAGTTAGAGTTATTTTGATACACTTACTATTGGTTACTGCGGACTGTCATCAGTCCTTCAGTCAGCTGGCCACGATTCATGAAAGAAAATTACAGCTAATTAAACATTCTTCTAATTATTCTTGCCAGAAACATGTGAAATATGCAACCAATATGTTCCACAACAGTTTCATAAGAATACCACTAGGATTTGTGAAGCCGGATTACAGAATGCATGGGGAAGCTTTTCAGCATATTACATGAGAAAAGGATTCATCCCCACCTTTTAACTGTCTGTCGAATGTTTCAAGCAGTATTTAGTGTCAAACTAGATTTTGGAGCAAGGCACGTTAATGACTACAGTAATTGCTCTTTGGGAGAACAGATTTGAGTGACAACACTTTCTCTAACCTCCAGGGTCTTACTTTCCCATGAACAGCTTAACATTTAAACAAACTGATTTCTCAATAATTTATGTGGAAAAAAAAATCCCCGCAGAGGCTCACGTAACTATTTTTCTGTATGTAATTAAAAGAGATCTAGCATTTTTCTTCAGTGTGTCACTGCATTGCTTGTCTGCTCCATGCATGCATATGCATCTAAGTAGTAGGATGTTGACCCCTACAGATTGACTTCAAAATGCCTGCAGCTTATCGTTCTCCCCATTTCTGAGAGTATAAATCTAATTATCACGTGCCTGGAATATTTGTGTAAGTCCTGTAAATTTCTTTCTTGCCCTAAATTATCTATGCTTACTAAGTCTTGAATTTGTAGTAGCTAGGGATTTTCTTCCCAATGCATGGACATATGAGATGCAAATTGCTTATAGATACATTTGATTGAAAACAGTTGAACTTCTTTAGAACTAACGACTGGTTTTACTGAAGAGAGAAACAGAAATGAGGTTTAGCAGCATTTCCCTTATTGAAAGCACAAGTACTTAGATGAGTGCATGTTTCTGCTTCATATTCACCCCCAAAAATCTGTCTCTTACATATTTTTGGTTACTACATAACCTAATGCCACTAATAGATGGGTTGCTAAAAGATAGGTGACTTCTTCACAGAAAATAATGCCATAAATACGTTTGCTATCCAAGTAAATAATTTCTCTTAAGAAACCTTCTCAATCTGAGAAAAATGTGACATGAGTTTTATGAAAAAAGTAGCATTTGGTTGTTTCTAGGCTGTTCAAATATGTGGCAAATGCCTGGAGATTCAGCAGGATACTTCTGATACCGTCACATCTGCAGGTTATCAGGTTCTGGCATGCTACTTCTCTGTAATTATTTATTAAAAGACCAAAAATGAATGTTTCAAAAGGAATTTTCAGGGAGGTAGAAGTTTGGCTTCATTTCCCAGCTCTGCCGTAGCTTTTATGTGCAGGAAATTTAGAACCATACTGGTTAATGCAGAAAGGTGTTGATCTCCCTTTGAAATCAAGACTTTCAGATGTTTCTTATGAAATCAGTGGGAAGTACACATCTAAAAAAACTTCAAAAAATCTAGCCTCTGTGCTCTCCAGAATATCCTTCTGTTGGAAGCAAGCACTGTAATACCAGGTATAGTTTGGGAGTTCAATGTGAATTGATTATATTTTGGAGATTTCTTAAAGCCATCTTGATTTTTCATAGATGTTTCAGGGACTACTTTCAGGAAACATGAAATATTCCAATTCTTCACTGAGTAGATAAATATTTCTAACACAGAGAACTGACTCTTTAATTCCAAATAGAATGTCTCCCACATTTCCCAGAAACAGGTAATTCAGTGATCATCTCTGAGGACAATTTTTGGACTCAAGATGTTGAATAGCTATGGATACAGCCGTTGTTTTGTACGTGGTGTTTGTTCTCCATCATTCGTGGCAGTTGTGCTAAGATGTGAGACTCAGACGCTTCCTCCTTTGACCACATTAATTTATTTCTCCACTGTACAGGAATATTTTGTGATTCTTGAATGTCACCACCTAAGTACCCTCTTTCTCATTCTGAAAAATATGGTCAGTTTAGTTTTGTTTTCGGTTATAAATAGAGATTACCTCTGACCTTAAACCACAAATCATGCTCGTCTTCCCACAGTGATCAAATTAGTCATCAAACAGTCAGATCTGTAGTCATCTTTCTCTCTTGGTTTCCTTGTTATCATTTTATTAGCTTTAAGATCCTGTGAAACCACACAGGCTTCCTTTCCAAACCTGCCTCCTACTGCTCCCGTAAGCTGGGGAAATGTTTTAGCAAGCTCTGACCACAGGAGAATGGAAATTTAGGATTTGCCGCTATGGCCACGTGCTTCCGTGATAGCAGCAAAGCACCACAGCATCACACCCAGCACCCGCATGTGTGAAAAACAGAGCACTAATTCTACAGCCAAGCCCTATGTTTAGTGTTCCAGCTTGCTATCTCTAGACACATCTCTGTTCAGCTAGATGTGAGGTGGTTTTTTGGTGGTTGCATTTTTTTTTTTTTTTTTTTTTTTTTTTTTTTTTACAAACTCTTTTTGATGTGCCTCTGTGCTGCTTGAATGGCCCAAGAACTTTAGATTGCGCTTCTCTTCTGAGGACCAGTTGGCTGAATGCTCACTTTGCAGCATTTGCTGACAACTCTACATGAAATGGCGTTCTGCAGGCAGCAGTCTTTCTTCACAACATGGTCCAAGGAGCACTGAGGTCAGTTGGTCAAATGGGAGCAGAGACTAAACAGGGGGCCAGTCTAATCTGACGCACTGGCACGTGCTGTCTCCCACCACTTCTGAAAGTGTAAGGATTAAAGGCAAAGATGTAAATCCAAGAAAGATTTCCTACTGCACTGGATAACCAGAAAAATCTTCCCTGCTTCAGCTTTCTACCAACACAAATTACATTTTCAGGGAATGGTTGCACTGTGATGTGAATTAAAACAGTTTTTTTTCACTTATACCTGTTCCTTTAAAATGACAAGTTCTGTCAATCTCTGCACTTTAGGGCATAAAATAAAGTCAGAAAAAAAAATCCCTGAGGATGAAAGATTTGAAAAGGCACCAAAGAGTAATTTTTCCTTCTCCCAGATACACCTGTGAATATGAGTGGAGGCAAGAGATATGACATTTTGTTGTGTTGGAGAACTATTCCTACAGAAATACTGGCTGCAGAATTACTGAGAGAGAATGGATGCACACTGATAAGAATGAGAGCAAGTTGTAGGATGCTAAAATATGAAACATGTAATTACTCTCATGCAAGCATAAAAAATTTCATCTTTGTTGGTAATTCCAATTCTTAGGTAACTTGTTTGAGTACAAGGCGCTTTATTTCATTATTGTTTGTGTTTTTGTATCTGGATCAAGAGCTCCGGAGTCTCTAATGTACAAACTAAGGATGTTTCCATCCAGACATGAGCTATGCAAAATTTTTTCAGTGAGTCCACCAACCTGAGCTGCTGTGAGAATTCAACAACAATAAGAATTGATGTGACAGATCCTGACATACAGTAGGTCACTCCAGTGGTGGGTAGGGTATAGCAGAATACTCCATCAGCTCTACCGAGGTGATCACCAGTCACCCCACACACCTATGAGCTTCCAAAGCAGTAAGAGTTGAGCCCACAAGGAAATCAGTAACGTAGTTAGTGTTAGAGGATAGTTTGGGACTGGAGTCTCTGCTATGTTAACATGCAACAATTTAATTAGATTTCATTCTCAAGTAAATATCTCAGAGCTCTGTAGTTGGGCAAAATGCCCACGAAAAGCTAAGAGGAAGGAATCAAGCCCTCTAGTGTAAGGCAGCAAATATTGTTTGTTTGTTTTTTAATATGTCCACAATAAGCTCCGCCAAGCTCAGAAAAATGCGGAGGAGGTTATTCCCTCCTTCCTACAAATTTATCTCTCAATTGAATTCTCTACTTCCTACTTTGAAGTAGCCACTGCTCCCAGAAACGTGGAGCTGAGTGATAACCTTTTCATTTAGAGATTAAGACAGGGGAGGAAGTTTGCTTTGGACCAGATGCACCAACTTTAAATTCCTTTTTCTTTTTCTTCAGTATGCTGTATATTGTGGAATAGAAAGGGTGTTATTAAGCTTTTCCAAGCAATCGTGATAGATGTAGTAGCACAGCACCAGAGGCTTTGAACATAGTGTAAGTTTATAGCCGGTGAGGATGCGCCCTGCAGTTTGTGCTTGCATGTGGCGATGTGAAAGAAGACAGCGTGTGCGCAAGCACGGACTTCTGGTGTTCTCCACTTGTTTAATTTCAGAAGTTAGCTGTTCCAGCCCTTCTGAAGTGAATGCTCTTCCAAAGCTCTCTTTAAAAGTGTAAACCTTTTGGATAGATGCTTGAGAGCTTTGTAAATAGCCTTTAAGATGTCTATGCCCCACAACAGAGATTTGACTAATTCCAAAGTAACCCATAGTCAATCAGCTAATAAAACAGAAACCAACTTGGAGACAACTCAGAAACTGTTCTAGAGGAAGCTCTTGAAAATTAACAAAAAATTTAGCATGAGGAAGAGTCACAGTTTCATAATAATAGTGAAGGTCTTTTGACCCGTTCCCAGTATATTGAAGCCTTTGTATTATTTAGTGTTTATTGTTAAGGTTGCTTTCATTCAGTGTCTCATATCCCATAAATCCCACCCTTAGACTTAAAAACTGAATTAGCTTTTGGCTTACGAAGTAAAGGCCTAATGAAACACCTTTTTGATGATGTAGTAAATGAAAGTGATATTTCATCTCTGATTGTTTAATACTTAGAAGTGCTTGTAACTTGCAAAATGGGGAAAAATTCAGTGTGACAGATGAATTCTTATATTTAAGATGAAAAAAGAAACAAAAAAAAACAACCCTGTAGAGTTTCTGAATTGATTAATCTCTTTTAGTTTCACATGGAAGGAGTTCCATAGCAGTATAAAATTGCACATTTCTTAGTGTGAATTGTCTTTACCAAACTAGTACAAGTCTCTTCCAAGAGTGCTCAAGGAAAATGTATTTATCCTTAGGCAGTACACGATTATGAAGGTCAAGCTTGTTTCTAATCTGGGTGAAATATACGTACCATATTTAGCAGACGCATGTACAAGTATGCCCATACAAGAAGAGAGAGTGAGAAAAGCAATTATAATTGCTATTCCCCAAATATATCATAAATTCTCAGATGTTCTTGGAATGTAAAAATATAATGTGAACAAATCTTCACAGGACATAGAGGGGGGGGAAAAAAAAGGAAAAGTTTCTGCATCCAACAGGACGTTTTGCTTGTTTATATGGTAAAATACTTTAGACTTCTTTATTGAATTGCAGTTGGCTTGCGATCCTTCCAAAATGTATATTAATCCAGAATGCAAATTTTATTCTAAGCAAAGTTGGACGGCAAAATTCTGCTCTTGATGCAACACTTTAGATGTCCATATATAACATAAATCTGGAAATGGAAGGTGAATTTGATGACATTTTTGTACTTCCATCTTCCATTGACAGGTCTGCAAGCAACATATCTAAATAGTCTGATACAGAGAGAATAGTCTGAACGCTAGGAAGCTTTTGTATTTGAGCACTATTAAAAAAGATAGCTTTGTAGAAGGCTATTAGAGTGATTTACGCATACATACAAAGGAAACACCATTGATTTCCTATTTGATCACTATTCAAAAAGTTATTGAAGCAAATCCAGTCTTTAGGTTTTAGATTTAACTTCTACTTTGTAGGCGAACTAGATTCTTTCACTATGTACCCATACAAACAAAGTAACTACCACCAATTTATTCTTCAGTGAGGGCAATGTCAATGCTTTGGTGCTTTCCTGGCTTCTTTTGCCCTTTGTTTTTGGAAATAGCAAAGGTAGTTAGAAAAATAATTACTACTAATCAGAATTGTTCTTCTCTTTTCATAAATTAACTGTTACACATCTTGATAAAGCAAGAAAGAAATTTTATGCATGTACTCGAATGGCACAGCTGTCAAGGTCTGATCTCTCTTCTTTTAAATTCTATTGTAGCACAGAATGAATACAAAAATTCAATAGAAAAGAATTAAAGTAAAATCATTACATTTCATATAGCAGATGATGACCAATTGTGTGGTGTCATTGAGGAGCATGAAGTGCAGTAAAGTCTAAAAGCTGTAAGTGCCCCATTAATCATTTTTACTGAAACTCTAAGAGGGTTTCTTGTAAACTCAAAATTTGTCATGCAGCCGTAAAAGCAGGTCTTTCAAGACTTCAAACAGTTGCTTCATTACTGACCTTCAGAACAAGGAGTTATTCCTGTGTTTATAGGGTTCACAGCATTTATAGATGCCTGAAGTGCTGTGTTAAGTAGCAGAAATACAATGTGAGGACTGAATCTCTTTTGCTACTAGCATAAAATTAAAACCAGTGTTTAAAATATAAACATGCAGAGATTGAGAAAATAATTGTTTTCCTCTTCCATTTAAAGCTCTTCCTTTTTTTTTTTTTTAAGCATTTCCATTGAAAGGATTTTGTGTATTTGTCTTTGAAAGAGTTTTACTTCTAAGCCAATAACTCTCCGTCTAATTGAAAAAAGGTTTCTTCAAAATGCAGGATAATCATCAGTACTTTCATGCCTGTTGCTCTCTAAAGTGAAAGATGTCAACGACAAATGAAACAGTTACAAACTAGCCTTCATAGCTACAGACTGGTCATTGCTTGGGAAGGTGATGGCTGGCATTAACTCTTCCCGTAATATTTAGTTTTTAATGTGAAGGCTGCCTTTGGAAGAGGTGCCAGTAGCATCCTGCCCATTCAAGAAGCGTAACAACTATGTCATCCCTGACAGCTGAACCTATCTGACCATCTGAAACCTTTGGAGACCATACAGCAGTGGTTTCTGGAAGTTCCTGTCCCCAATATCTTTTCCTCAACTAAGTTAAATTTGGAACAATGTTCATCAAAGTAGCACGTCTTCCCTCACTCTCCCTCCTGTGCTAGGGGATGTTTGGAAATATTTGCATAGGTAGTTCAAGCTGCTAGAAACACCAGCTTGTTTTCTTTCAAAATAAATCCAGGGATGCATGCATATGATTTTAGAGATTATACAACATTGCGCTGTGGAGAATATCTGGTTCTTTTATGTTTGCACATGGTTAAAAATGTTTTTATAAAAGGGGTCTCAGCTGAGTACTGGGGCCAGGAGTAATGATGGGATTTTTGCATCCTTTGAATTACATGACATACAGCTATTTGCCTTCTCCCATGTTATGTGAGTAGTGAAAATTTGCTCTTCAAAAAATTGTGCCTCCACTGTGCTCTGGTTGCATATGCACATGTACACACCTACTTATTTTTGTCTTAGAGTTCTAAGCATTCTCCAGCCAGGAATGTAATTCACATTATGACTACATAATGCTCTTCTGTGTTCATACGGAGGCGACATATGAACATAGGTACCTCAGAATAGCTTCTTAGTACCAACCTGTTCTCTTTTTATTGTGTATGCCCTTTTTCAATAGTTTGAAGGACATCTTTGCAATTGTTTGACATTGTATGACTATTTACCACCTCTCCCCTTTTCACATCAGCATTTGGGATATTTGAACCTAATCTGTCTCAAGACCTCAGTTTCACAATAGAGAGATCACCCACAGAAACTTCTTCTGACCACAAACAGAGGCACCTGGCTTGGTTCTGTACTGCTTATAATAATTTAATAGAATCATGGAATTGTTTGGATTGGAAGGAGCTTCAAAGATCATCCAGTTCCATTCTATGTGCTATAGGCAGGGCTGTGACCCACCAAATCAGGATGATGAGGGCTCCATCCAACTTGGCCTCGAGTGCCTCCAAGGATGAGGCACCCGCAAGCTCTCTGGGCAACCTCTTCCTTCACCTCACCATGCTCTCAGTAAAAACTTCTCCCTGATATCTGATCTATATCTCCCATCTTTTAGTTTAAAACCATTCCTGCTTGTTCTATTGCTGTCTACCTGTGTAAAAAAATTGATTTGATAATGACAAGTACGGATCTCAAGCATTAGCTTTTAAATATTCCAAACTGAAAGTTGTTTTACTTGATCGTTTTTTATTTTCTTCCACTTTATCACAGGTAATTAATAGGTACTACACCAAATGTATGGTAAAATGCCTGCGACAGAGAAATACACTTCTTAGGAAGCAAACTCACAGCCTCAGTACCAAGCAGCAGCAGCAGCCTGTGCCCATCCTGTATTCCACAATCTGTAATTTCAGCTACATATCTATTTATTCCAATGCTGCAGCATTCCATTTCTGAATGAGTTCCCACATCATGGTGACACATGCCTAGCATTATTGCATTTTAGACAGCCATCTGTACTGATATATTCAGCCAATAATTCGCCACCAGGAAATTGGTTCCTGGGAATACATTTTTTATGCGAAGTGCATGCATGCCTGTCTGTAATTTCTAAAATCCATATATTCTTGACGTATCTTGTAGGAAGGGGAAATCCTTTTTCATCCTGAACTGGACATAAGATATAATTCTTTATGTTAATTAATGAGCAAGGGAATTTATGCCACAGTTTATCAGCAAAACATTAGCACTGGCGAAACAATCCCTGAAAGAGTAAGTCGTAGCATGGAGATGCCAGTTATCTAAATATGGCAAATGGCAGGGAAGAATGTAATAGGTCTAAAGGGACATGGATCCTCTAACTGATGAAAGATATGGGCTAAAAATACACTTCAGTGCAGATAAATATAGAATAATTACTGTAAGAAAAATAATCCAAACGTGGGTTGTAGCATCACTCAAGCAATTATACAGTATCCTTGAAAAGAAAAGTCAGGTAGTTATTAACAAATAATCGTTCCATGTGTTAACACACCAGGTTATAATGCCCAAAATGTCATGGAAAAAGGCCACCTAACTTTAGATCATTAAGCCCATTTCCTGTGACATTAGAATGTAGCCCACCAGATGGGAGACATCTGAAATATTGAAAAGATACTAAACGTGTACTTAAACTTCAGGCAGAGAGCCAAGGGTAACCAGAGCACAGGCAAGCAGCATGCAGGGGCTGAGGAAGTAAGAGTTCCTGCATTGAAAACTGTGTTTCAGATTGTATGGTGCGCAATGTTTATGTCTGCTAAAACAGATTTCTTTCTTCTGCCAGGGGTGTGGTGGGAGAGTGAGAGAGAATAAAAAAGGGAAAGCCTTAAAGGACAGCTCAACATGTTGGGAGTGAAGAAATTCTATTCCTTTAAGCTAAGAGAGATAAAGTTTATTTTAATTATCAGAGATTTTTCTGTCTTTGCGCAGACACCAGGCTGCTAATCAGAGGCTTTCACAGCAGTTAATTCCACTTTGAGTAGGATTAACTTTCATATTTAAATAAATAATCTCCCTGGCTTTGCAGTTTTTGTGTGGCAGGAATCTATGGAGGGGAAAATTGAAAGTACTGGGGAAAAAAAGGAAGCCTCCACCAGGTCTGGTAGCTAAGCAGCAAAACTGGGAGAGCATCTGAAAGATCTTCCATAGCCCTAGAGGAGATTTCAAAGGAAATGGTCAACCAGTTATCATAAATATTGGTTCGGTTTGTTCCTGCAGGAGATAAGGCATTGATAAGTACATCCAGTCTACCACGTCTTCCCAGACAAAATGCTCGTAGTGAAGACAGAGTCTCCAAAGTATCCATGAAACTGTATATAATTATGGTTTATACTTAGAAAAAAAAAAACAACCCTCTTTGCTAGGCTTAATTTCTTTTGCAAATTTACACAGTACTGCAAAAAAAGCAACATTTCATAGTAAATGTCAGCCAGTTTTTGCATTTCAACAAATTATTTATTGTCAAGGTAAATATTTTTATGAAAAAATTAACTTAAAAATTGATCGTTTTTTTTTTCTTTCCTTCCTGTATATACTAATTTTTTTCTCTTGTATATTTTGAACTTCTGCAAACCCCCGTGATACTCTTATCAGCCCACAGTGATCAGAAAGTAAAATAGCTGCACTGTTGCCTCTTAGAGCGTTCTGATATTCTTTGTGATACTCTTTTTTTAAACTCATGAGAAGGATTTTTAAACTGGTTTGGAATTAGAAAGGATAACCCATTTCCTTGATTAATTGCAGCCTACATGTAACAACAGGCTTTGAGAAGGAAATAACTTATGGTACCAATTTAAAGGGATGGCAAGTTTTTGCAATAGCATTCATATCTTAGAGATATTTTTTAGAATTACCCTGTTAAGCAAAAATAAAACACAAGCTATTGCAAGAAGGGAACAAAACAAAATGTTAGGTCAAGAGAAGTAACCAAGGCGTATGCTTTCTCAGGGGTCGTTCATCATTAACTGTAAGAGAGGGGGCTGTGAACGCTTCAAACCAGCGCTCCTGTTTGTGGCCCCACTCTTGCTCCCCAACCTCTGCTCCAGGCAGATACTCATTTCAGATTAACCCCTCAGAACCCATCTCACTTTGCATGGCCCTGCATGTCAGTGAGCAGAGGGAGAAGCACGTTAAGTAAGGAGCATTCAAGGGGGAAAAAGCAGCCCTGCTTCTTCCGCCGGCTTTGATGGATTTGACCAGGTTACCCGGCTTGCAGAGCTGGGACCTAATATTCATTCTTAGCACAAAGGGGAAGATTTTCGATTTTTGTCAGTCTACTTCAAGCAGACATACAAAGCACTCCCAGCTTTTGAGCTCTCTTGGGCTGCATATGCTAAGAGAATCACACCATAGAGAAAGATTCCTACTGAAGTTCCCTTGCAAATGCTCTGGGTAAGGAACCGCAGACCTGATGTCAGCTACATTTAGATTGGCTCTAAGGCCTTTTGGCATTGCTAGATGGAAAAAAGAAAGGAGAAAAAAAATAAGCAGACACCCATGAAGTGACTTCTAGGTTGAAATTTGTTGCATATGTTCAAGAAATACTAGCGACATTTGCTCCCATGTATTGCAGGCAGCAGTAACAGAAATCTGACATGTCAAATAGAGGGCATGCCACTGATCTATCCAGCTTGAGATCTGAAACTCAGTGTTACAAAGACCTGGAAAAAAAAAACAACAACCCACTAAATACGTGTGAAATGCTATGGAAGAAAAGTGTAAGTTCTGTTTTTCTGCCCCCAGCATCACCATTCTTTCTTTCTGATGTGAATAGCTTCCAGAGAAAGATTTTGGACTGCAAATTTGTATGAAACATTGGCAATTCAAAAAAAAAAAAAAAAAGAAAAAAACCGTTGAGGAATGACATAGTTTGTTTCCTTCAAAACTTCTTAACTTCTTTGGCTATGAAGCACCAGAAGAAATTTCATAACAGGTCAGAATTAAACCTCCCTGAAATGTTAGTGAATAGCATTTTGACGATCCATCAGCAGGTCAGTATGTGGCAAAAGTATATAAAAAAAAAATATTGCACCAAACAAAATATTTGAAACAGTAATTCAAAGAGTTAACAACCACTGCAAATATACTTAACTGCTCTTCATTATAAAGTTAGAGTAAATGGAGCATTAAAAAAGAAACAACAGATGCCATCATCCTGGATGGATAATTAACAGCAGATCCTCTAACACTTATATTTAAATGGGACAGAAATGTTTCGAAAAGACTTTTTGCTTTCTGTTTCTAAACATTTTTATGTTAAAAAGAAAGAAAGAAAGAAAGAAAGACTCTTCTCCTCCAGTACCGTCCTTAGGGAAAAGAACTTTGGAATAAAACTGAGGGAACACTCCAGCAGTGCAGGTTTTTACATATCCTGAGAGGAACGTGGGCAGTGTGTTGAGTGCCTCCATTTCAAAAACATAGGAGGTGATACCTAATACTTTATCATTTCTTTGGGGAAAGGAGATTCTCTGATTTTACAGACCCTTGGTTGTCAAGTCCCTATTTCTGGTGGGCTTTCCTAGGCAGCTTTGGTCTGCATGCACCAAAATGGGTGCCAATACAAATTCGAGAATGCACCATCCTCTTTTTCATCATTAGTTCTGGTGTAGTTGCACTGGGGCACCATCCATTAGCAGAGAACTTATAATAACAATGACCACACTTTTTTCCATACGTATTTTTCTTCCACCTTCACTTGAGCAACTCTGTTTTGCTTCCACCTCCCTGATTTTGTTGAGATGCACAATGCCAAGGTTTGCCCAAGCCTATACATCACAAAACTACACCTATTTTGTCGTCATTTGGCACCTTTTTTGGCTGCAATAGTAGAAAAACTGGCTCACATCAACAGAGATTGGAAGCCTCCTTTGTTTTTCTAGAGGTGATCTTTCAAAGGTAAGGATTAATGCACTGTGCAGATAGTCTGCAGGAGCAAAGCTGTTTTTGCCATTCTCCGTGCCATTTTGTGGCACTGGATAACAACTTTCACTTTACTTTTAAGTGCAAAAGCCTTTAACAAACTCTACAGCCGTGAGCTGCCAGCTTGCAAAACTCAATCCACATTACATGGTCTGGCTGTTTAGGTCCAGGAACAATGTGTGGTGGTCCCTGACAGTGCGTGACCAGGATGGGTGCACACTTTGCACCAGTGGAAGGCCAGCCAGGGTCTCTCATTCTGGCCTCATTCAACACATGTGACAGATCAATCCGTCTCTGCCCCAGAAAATCCTTTCAGCCTCAAAGTGTGTGTTACGTATACAACAAAGTCTTTCAGATAAACACAGGTTTCTCAATTTCATTTTCTGTTTACCAGTCTGAATGTGTACAGATTATCTCCCGAACTGAGACACACAGATGCTCTCCTTATTAATGTGAGAAAATAATAGTGCCAAGGGGCATTGTAAATCTTTTCATTCAGCTGGGGGAAAAAAAACTTGCACAGTATGATTAAGTCAGACAAATACCACAAAATGAAGGACAACTCCCCTCAACCACTTACATGTCAAGCAGATTTCGTCTGACTATCTAGTCTGCACGTGTAGTCTCCATACTAGCAGGTGCAAATTAATAATTGAGCCTTTTGACAATTGTAGCACTGGAAATGCAACGTACCACAACAATTAAGTGTGTAGAGCGCCTCTTGTTTGGTAAACATAAAGCTGGGACTCCAAGCAATAGAAAAAGACAGCCGCTATCTACTAATCAGGAACAACTGTGTCCGCCTGTGCCTCCATTTCTGAGCATACAGAAGGTAACTGATTAATATGAACATCCAAGAATGATTATGACAGGAAGTTTACATAATGGTAACAGTATCTGTCATACTTTGCCATTCTCCCACATGTGATATCTGATGTCTGACAGTGACTCACGGGCCGCAGATCTCATGTGGCTGCTCAGTTAGGTATGACAGAAAGACAAATGCAGGATCACGTAGATGGCGCGCACGTGTGTCCCAGCGCTGACGGAGGAGTGGGTGTTTATTGGTGCCGGTGGCAGACACCTGTGTGCAATCGAGGAAAGCACATGGACACAGAGTTACATCTTTATAAAACTGTGATTTTGAGATGTCTGGAAAGAGAAGTGATGCTTCGCCATCCCCCCCTCCTCGTAAGTTGATAACTTAGCATTTCAGTCTCAGTTTAATTTTCCCAAACTTCTATGCGTATCAAATTGCTATAGGCAACTGCCCAATGCCTTTGCATCTGCTAGAGCTGTTAAGTAGTTGATGAGGTCTTTTTCACAAGATCTGGCTTTTTTTTTTTTTTTTTTTTTAATGATTTCTGAAGATATAGAATCTGTTCCAGCAATATGGCGAGTGCAAATGCTCCTATTGGAGACCTGCTGATATCCAAGAAGATGTCTTAGTCCTTCTCTCAAAATTATCTTTTGAGCATAAAGGTGTAAATAAATATGTGTAGAGAAGGGATATTAAGACATTAAATTTCTAGTACCTCAGATTTGTCTACAGCTCCCATGAGAGACATTTAACTCAGTGCAAATTGCTAAAGGACAGTCAAGCTTTTAATGTTATTATTGGGCATCACTATCTTCAATCACACATGGAGAAGGCAATGGGCTATGTTCAGTCCTTACTGCGTGGTAGAACTACCACTCAAATTGGAATCTTTGGGCTACATAAAGTTACAGTTATATACTTTCGTTATTCTGAAAAATCAGGTCAAAAACACTTTGTCTTTAATGAGTTGGGTCGTTCAGGACTTTCATGTCTGAATGGCTTCTCATGAATCCTATGAATTGTCAGTTTACAGACGTTTCACATGTATTTTCTTACATGAGTTTGAGTTTCCTGAAATGTAACTTGGTTTCATAGGTTCCTTTCTTGTAAACTTATTTGCGAAGGGAGGATCTCTTGGCCATGATGGCTGTCTGCTAAGGGATGAAAGTGAGGCAAAGGACTGTAAAACAAATAAAAGAGGGAGAGGCAAGATCAAAGTACCTCATTAAGAGTAGTACGTTACAGCCTTGTCCAAGCTCTGCTGCAGAGATTGTATAAGTGCCTGCTCCCAGTTGCTGATCGCTCATTTCTGCAGGGTGGGGTGCGAGGAGGGGAAGCTAAGGGTGGCAGGGACACGGGCACTGGAACGACCAAGGCTTCCCCACATGAGCTGCAGTCTGAACTGTGCTCATGGTGCTTCACTTGGTTTTTGAGGAACTTTTAGGGAAATTCATAGTGTTTCAGTGAAATTCTCTAGTGGTTGAGTTGTGCCTTCACTCGAGTGTTCCTTGAAAAAAACATACAGCGATATTTTGTATTTATCGTAACTGTATTTGGCTGCACTGAACACCTTCTTACACCTCTTCTGACAACTGCACATTGAGAAAAAACCTTGGAGGATGAACTTTTGCATCTATGCCATTATCCACCTAATTCTGTGACTGTGCAAGAGTGGCTGAGTTCTTCCTCTGTCCTAATGCTGGTCTACCTCTTGCTAACCAGTCTGTCTCCCAACAGAGATTGTAGCCACACTGCAAACAGCCTGTGACGATGGCTGCCTCACCCGGCTAGGAAGGCATAGCCTGCTTCTGCTTCTTCACCTAACTGAAGCCAGAAGGACTTTGCACCCATCCTTGCCATCTGACAACTGTTTTTCAGATCTGAACAGGAACTATGAGCTTTTCTGTGCTGACAGCTACTCCAGGGTCAGTTTCACACCCATTCTGCAGGTGCTCCCACAGGCTGTCACGTGCCAGGTGGAGCCCTTGGGAAGGAAGACACATCCCTGGAATTCAGACCAAGTTTCCAGCAGTGCGCCAGGACTAGTCTAAGGAGTTGCAGGTGGCGGAGGCAAGTTGGGATTTGCCCCTCCCTTGAAAAGCAGTAGTCAGGAGCGAGCACAGTAAGTTTCCCATTTAGCTGTGTGAACCAGCTTCTTTCCTGCCTCCTGCCAGGACACTGGCTGTTCTGCTGCCTGGCTAGAAGGCTTGCCAGTTGTATAGATGGAAAGTCCAACAGCAAACAGCCCTCACCTTGACCTGCTTTCAGTGGGCACTGAATGGTGCTCCGAGGTACCTCAGGACACTTTGGCTTCTGCATTGGATCACACAGTACCGCCTGAGTGGAAACACTCCTTACAGCCTGCAAAGTGTTTTTAATGACAAATGACACACTGTAACCTGATATTATTGGCAGTTACTATTATCATGAGATCTGTTAATCTCTTGTCTTCTTGCTGTCAGCTTGGACATTATTCATCTCATCTGAAGCGCTGAAGTCCAGCCAGACAATGTTCCCAAGCAAGGTATCATGTGGCACTGGTTGCATTTCAACCATTTTCAGTCTGGTTGCAAACTCCCCTGCTGGCAGAAAAGAGGACACCATTCTGAGCTCAAAGGGAATGCCCAGAGATATTCATCCCCTTCTCCTGCTTACCTGGACAGTGAGTGTATTCTTGCACCCTTGACCTAACAGAAAGTCTTCACCCAGGACATGCTACTTGGCCAGCACCCCATCTCCACCCCACCATCACTCTTCACAAACATATTGCAGGCTCTCACCACAGGCACACACCAACAGCCTGGTCCAGGGGAGCGTCTCTTTAACACAGAACAGAGAGGGAAAAGAAAAGGGTAAAGCTGAAAGGGAGAACAGCTGGGAACTTCCAACAGCTTACCAAAATGCAGAGTCTTGATCAGGTTGCCTGCCACCAGCCTATTCTGTTCAAGTCAATGTTCCCATCTCTTCTCAGCCCATCCATCTCAGGAGGGCAAGTCTGTCCAGCGGCTCGTGACCAAGAACAGTCCTAGGTGTTACATTCATGCCAGCGACAAAGGAGTCATAGGGACCTCATGAAGAAAAGGCTTGGGGAAAAGACAGGGCAATCCTGGCAAACAGTTCCAGTGATAAAACATGCTAAGCGCCTTGCTGTAGTTCTTTAGGACCTTATCTGTTCCTGTCGTATCTCTAGGGAAATGTGCTCACTGATCTATCCCAGAGGTCAGGCAGGCAGCCTGTGGCAGCGTTTGTTCTCACAGCACGTGAGCATCGGCTCATGCAGCTATAGCTCTGGCTGCCTGCTGGCTCGTGAGTCTGGTTCGTTGCCTCCTGTACAGCCAGTAGGCCTAAGCATGCCTCACATTCTCCCTGAAGCAACACAAAACAGACATAATCATGCCAGCAAGAAAAGGAAAGGCAGTTGCACCCCACTGCAGCTGCTCACTGCTCCTGCCACATTCCACAGGGACACCTGGGGAGCCTCATCCCAGAGGTGTGCAGCTGGATTCAGCCCAGACCTCACACATGTAAGTACGAGTGGATTGCGACTGAGGAATAAAGGCCACGAAACAGGAGATGGATTGCCTTAGGAGCTGGCTACTGTGTAGATGATCAAGCAGCCATAGCTGTTTGGCACATGTGTAAGAGAGGCAGCTAGGCTGTCTGTGTGTCTGAACACCGGGGTGCTGCTCTCATGCAGATGTAAGCACAGTGTCTATCTAGACATCTAGCCTAGGGCACGTGCAGAGTGCAGAAGTGAGGGAAGCCATGAAGATTCCTGCCAAATACATGTATGATTAAGCAGCCTTGACGCCTAATTTCGATAAGGTTAATCATATCCTTGGTGCTTCCTAGAGATGTTGCTTACATCTGCCTGTGGCACCTGATCACAGACACAGGAGGTAACGCCCTCTAGAAATGTGGGCAGAGACTGTCTTTTCATTTTACATACTACCTGAAACCTCGGTAGCCGAATCACCGGTGTTTGCTTGCAGACTATATTGCTATATTAGTAGGTACTAATAGCGATAGTTCAAATATTTATCAAGCTATTAAAGTCTCATCACCACACCCCTGAGAGCATGATCTAATTCCACTGAAGTGAGACCTGGCTTCTCAACAACCACAGCCCCAGTGGGCTTGATCTGCCAGGGTGCCTGTTCACCTTACCTGCCTGCACAATGAAGACCGTTGTATCTCTGCATCATGGACTCAGGGAAGTCCCTGGTCGATCAAATTATTTAATTTATTTATTTATTTAGACTTAGCAATTATGTGCCAGTAGTCTTACATAAACCTCCACTGGTTCTGCTTCAAGGGGACAGGTCAGTTTGTAAAGTAACTTACAAGAATCACGCCTTCCATCAAGAATGGGAAATACGGAAAGCAGCTCAATTGTGGTTTCCATAGCAAAGGATTTACAAAGAGATTGAACTCTGTTTTTAGGTTGCAGGCCTGTATTGAGGATGCTTGTGAGTGCATTCTTTCTTCCTTGCTCTCTTTTTTTTTTTTTTTCCCCCTGGGTTCCCTGTCAGTTGGACTTGTATTTGCAAGTAAGGACAGGTCAGGGGGCATCTCCACATCCTGGTGGAAACCATAGCACAAGGTGGCACTGGAGCATTAATACACCTTCTGGGTGACCACTGGTTTCATTCTATTAAACTAGAATTTTTTCCATAGGGAATACAAACAAATTAGTGTACCATATAAATAATTACCTTTATGTAAATGCATGTGATAAGATAAATAGAATCTGAAATGATTAACTAACCTTCCATTTAACAACATTTCTGACTTTTGATGCGAGGAATGAAGTTCAACCAGCTTTACTATGCCTTCTACTGTGAAACAGCAAGGACGTGTAGTGGTCATTAAATTGACTTGGACTAGCTTTGATCATCTTCCTCATAAAGATTCAAACCACGAAAAATCAGAGTGGAAAGAAAAACAAAAATGAGGCAACAGAACAGTCAGCCAAACTTTGATGTCCAATCAGAGTCAGCTACCACTGCGTACTTCACCAATCTCATTTGAGCTGTGCTTCAAGTTAAACATGGGCTACATCGCATTGCAGCCAGCTGGGAAGCTAGTGGTCCATCAATACTTGCCCACAGTTGGTCCCAAGCTCACTGAAACTGCCCGTCGATAACTCCGTGCAAATGTAGCTGTTCCAGCTCAAGGTTTGGAGCTAGCTCATTCAGTCCTTCTCTGGGGATTTCTGCACCACGCCTTCATTCCCAGTGTAGACATGTCCCAGGTCTATCGTAATTTTCATCTGCCAAGCACTCAGACAAAATAATTAAGTTAGCTTTGCTGGCACACATTCTTTATTCTAAATTATTTGTATCAAAGAGCACAATTTCAACAAAAACTTTGTATTTAAATCGTGAAAAGTAAACATGAGAAAGCTTAGCACTAACACTGATTAAAAATTCAGAAAGGTTTGACTGTGTTCTGGCACAGGAAGATAATTAAGAGGAATGTTAAGGGTTTTCTCTGTAACAGGTAGAGATTTAGCAGTATTTTGTATTAATCACCTCCAGGCTGCAGACACAGTACCACTGCATACTGCAAAATAAATGACCAGAAGGCTTAATGTTTTGTGTGTTCTTTTTGAAGTGATTTCATATTGCAAACTCATGCCAAAAGGTTTATTTGTTTCTGAGTTTCTGGCTCGGTCGACTGTTATCCATGCTGTGAATGTACAACTCTGTTTGTCCACACAGTTATTGAAGTGCCTTTGAACAGTTTGCAGGTGCCATTCAAGCTTCTCTTTTTTTTTTTTTTTTGGTCCCAAAAAATGCTTTTGACAGCTACTGATCGGTCCATTTTAGCTGCCTACGATTCTGTATCTGCTGTGATTATTACTGTGATTAATGAAAAACTGTCTCTTATCAGGCTAGGAATATCTTTCTCGTGAGAGCATACCTACTGTAGGAGTGTTATACAACACCACTTGCGATCAGTGGAGGAGTATTACCAGTCACTTCCTTACACTCTGAATGAAATCCTAACTTGTAAACTTTCAAATCCTAGATCATTTTGTTTTGATTGTTTGTTTCTTATATTGTTTTGGGGTGTTTGTTTTTGTCTATGGTTATTGGTTTTGGGCTTTTTTTTTTTTTTTTTGGAAAAAATAATCAACCTTGTTATTTTACTGAGCTCCTCCTTACCTATCCAGAGTTCCATACAGTTTTTCACTTCTGGATATCATTCCCTCACCAAGACTTGCCTTGATGGCTTTTATCATTTGCCTCTTCTGTTACAAAGTCCCAAAAGGGCAGCCTGGGACACCGTTGGGTAAGACCCACGAGCTGACATTAGCTGCAGCCATCCTGGATTAATTCAGGTGATGTCTCAGGCTATTGGTATAATGTCTCCTGCACACATGCGAAGTGTTAGCTGAGTCTTTTAGGACCCAGAGAGTCCAGAGAGCTGAGTGTGTCATAGTACCATCGTTGCATCCCTCAGCTGCTCCCATTTCTCTGAAAGCAGCAAGAACCTATGGATCACCCTTTTGCTTTGGAGAGTGGTAAGAAGGGGGCCACTGAAAGTTTCAGGGAGCTGAGAAGAGAAATGATCTGTGAATTGCAGGTTTATTATTTTAGGTCCTGTGGCTTGATGCCCTGCTTGTTGTGCCAGCTTTCCATAAACAAACTTTGGGAATCCTTGTGCTAATAGTATCTTTCCATCTTCTTAATGGTTATGTTTTTCACTCCATATGGCCACTTCATCTGCATCAAGCCTCCTCGCATATAAGAAAAAAATCCTTCTGTCGTTTCTGTGTTTAGCCAGGTCTGTTGCTCAGATGGCAACCACGGAATGGTTAAGCTGAGTCTGTGTAAAATGTTGTTTCTCTAGCTATAGGCGAGGGCAGAAATAAATATATTTGGTACTATAAGTATTTAACTGAAAAATCCAAACTAGACCTCCAAATCTGTGCGCTTTGTCGCATATGTTAGAAACAGATCTTCTGCAAATTGATTTGTAATAGCCATTCCTATCACCACCTCCTCCTACCCAGGAGCCTGACTGCTCTTGATTGTGTCCCAATTGTCTCCAAGGAAAATTGTCTGGATTGAGTGAGGCTGAGTGAGAAAATTATAATGTTGTTTTAACACCATAATGCTTTGGCTGTGCTGGTCCAAAGGTCCCTTGTCTCCAATAGTAGCTGACAAAGATTGTCTGGAAAACAGATAAGAGCAGAGTAAGACCACAGTGTTTTTTCCCATGAACCCTCCTCTGTTTCTGAGATCTCTGCCCATCCTGAGCCAAATATAATATTCCTGTACATGATAGGTCTTTTCCTTCATGAATTTATCAGATCATTTCTTGAGCACATTGAAGAATTTAGCCTCACCAGCATCCTATGACGAGCATATTTCAGCTGCATTTTGCATGACAAAGTACTTCCTTTTGTTTCTTTTGAACTTGCTGGATAATAATCTTATCTGGCCTACTCTAATTCTTATCAAATGCAGAACAATGACCAGTTGTTCCCAATTCACTTTCTCCATTGCCACTCATAATAATACAGATCTCTACCGTATTTTTTTCCAGATCTTTGCCCAATGAAATATTTCTTACAGAGCAGATTCCATGTGCTCTTTTAATCACTGTTGTTATCTTTCTCTTTTTTTTTTTTTTAAGTTCTGTTTTATCCTTTCTGAGAGAAGGATGAGAGCTGTACACAATAACAAGATCGTGAATTTAGTGACAGAAACATGTTTTTCTTCTCTGTTTCTTTTCTAATAATTTCAGGGTAACAATGCTCATTAAAGATCTTATCCAAAGCACTTTGTGGTCAATGAAGATTCCTCTTGACTTTGGATTGAAACAGGCACTGACTTTCCCACTGCCAGAAAACTAAACAAGAGAGACAAAGCATTTTCTTGCAGTGATCCACTTGATCATATGTGATACTGCACTGTATGGGAACTGTTGAATCACAGCCCGAACCACTGATTGATCACCTGAAGTGAGCACTGAGTCACCTGTGGGAGTGCAGGTAAAGACAGTCCACCTGTGTGACTGGAAGAGGTGGAGTCTGACTCCCCCCCTCTCCTAGACCCCATTTAAGGGCTGACCATCAGTTTGAAAGGTTCTTTTTTTTGGTGATTGCGCCTTTGGAGTTTCCTTCTGTGAGCCTAGGATATGGGTGAGTGTTTTCTCTTTTTTTTTTTTTTTTTTTGATTGTGCCTTTTCCATCACAGTGATTTTCCTAACTATCACATCTATGAAATATTTTGTTTAGATTGCTATTTGGTATCATTCATTCTGTTAATCTCACATCTTACACACAGTCACTGTTTTCTGTTTGAAGGCCACTGTTAACACTGTGTAAAACCCAATCCTTAATACAGCAAGCCCCAAAACCTGGTTTCCATGGTGTTAAAAAAGAGCTATCCTTTAGGGATAGGAACTTTCTTTAGATCTTTATTCTTTAAGGCTGAGAGACCTGGGAGTGTTGAGTATGGAGAAGAGGAGACTGAGAAGGGATTTTACCTATGCATATAATTTTCTAAAGGGGGGGGTGTCAAGTGGATGGGGCCTGGCTCTTTTCAGTGGTGCGAAGTGACAGAACAAGGGGCAATGGGCCCTTAAATAATAAGAATTTAGTAGAATGCCTCAACCAGACCGGTCATTTTATGGCTAAACTTGAAGAGTGTGTTAGGTAAGAGGGGAGGTTATTTTCCTTTCAGGTGATCACAACAGATTGCTCCTACCACGTAATCTTCCTCTTGGCTTTCAAAATATTATCTTTGCTACGTCTTTGCTACGTCCAGTTGTCTTTTTCCTTAACTCATGCTTACTGGCCTGCGTGTCTGGAGATGGTCCCCACAGTCTGTTAAAAAAGAGAATTGTTTTTAATTAGGGCTGGAAAACTTTGGCAGCAGCTTGTTTGTTTTATGCTCAGAATTCTTGCACTTTCTGGTGATGCATTATTTTTGAATTTCCCTACATCTGCTCTCTTTTGAGAGTTGTATCTCCAACATTAATTTGTACCTTTATTGCCTCAAAGATTTTACTTTGTCTCCGCCAGTTCCCATGGCAAGGTGCTGCTGTAAGGAATGATGTCCTTCTTAGTTTACGACAAAGCATGCCTTGCAAAGTTTGACTCTCCTTTTCAGCTTTGCTCCCCTCATGTCGGGAAGGAAGTTATTTAAATCAGAGTATCTGGGCAGCCAGTTCAAATGTAGGCTAATTCCTCAGCAGCACTATAAATACACCTGTCATGCTCTGCTCCTCCAGTTCAGTAGCTCAGGTCTCCTGATACCATAAAAGTGTCTGTCACCAGAACCTTTGCTCTGTGACTGCACATTTTTGGGCAATAGGGCATGTAACACACTTTTGAATCTTCATATGCCAAGATGCAGAAAATCAATTTTAATGTCCCTATATAAAAGAACTAGTGAAGCAAAAGGCTATTAATATTGCTAGGCACCATCCTGCACTGGAGGTAGGAAGATAAATTCTATGAGAATAAAGGAGGCTCAGCGCTGTTTTCAGGCTGATGCAGTTGTGACAGTAATTAGCTATGTAACACAGTGCAGAGAAATGAAAGAGGAAATAGTAGAAGTAGAAATGTAAGCATCTTCTTAATTGTCTCAGGAAGTGTCTTTTCAATAAAAGAAATTGAAAGGTTATTGAAATCGGAAGCAAAAAAAAGCCTTCTTTACCTGTCCATAAGTAGGTCTAATTCTGTTCATATCAGCTCTAGATCAGAGATCAAATGAGAAAATTCTAAGGCAGCATCTAGAAACCTAAAATGCCTGAAGAGAAAGTGTTGAGGAAAAAAAAATCCAAAGCCAGAAGTTATTAAATAGGAAAGTAATGGTTCTATAAAGACCTCCTTGTAGTTCTAATTAAAATTCCTGCTTTGTGTCCCTCAGCAGTAATGGGCTTTCTCACATCTGAGGCATAAGCCATCCATATCTGGATTTTTTTGAGCCCTTAGACAGCTTCAAAAGTTATAATGGTTGAACTCCACAGATGAGAAAATAGAAAGTGAAAAGAGGAGAGAGTACAAGTCAAAACAATCAATTCAAAGCAAGCTGCTTTTGAAAAGATCAACGTTAAATATCTTCAGATTTCATCTTGAAGTTGTGACACAGGCAGATTCTAAAATCTTGGAATATGCTGCGGAAAAGAAGTCAGCAGCTCTTGTCAACAAGCAGCACACAAATGGGAATTATTTCAATGGCATGAAAGCTTTAACCTTGGTGACTGTGCCTTTCTAGGGATAACGTGAGCGCACAGGCAGACACTCTTTTGTGGGCAAGGCCTCTTATTCTTCCAGTTTCCCTCACCATGCCAGATGCTACCAACCGTTCTGACTGTATCCTGAAGAAATTTCTCAATGTGCTCTCAGTGTTTTCATGGCTTTCTATTATTTTTTATTTAGCAATAGAGAAGAGTTGTGCTGCACAAGACTTCTCTATTGTTATGTAAACATTGATAGCCACAGAAAAAAAAACAGCGCCTGATCTGGCACAGTGATAGTCCTTTCAGTCTGGCTATATATCACAAATAAGAGGATGTTCACTGGGCAGATTTAGCTGATGTTTTATTTTCCTTTAAATATCCTCTTAATAACAGCACCTTTTAAGCGACGTCACAAAGAAATAATGCTGAGTGCAAAGAGCCAAGGATAATAAAGTTGTGAGAAATGTGTTTGTACAGCACAATGAAATCTCTGCTGGGTTACAAACTGAGTGATTCCCTAGAAACACCTACAGTGAACAATGTTGGGTGTGAATAACTCCTTCTCCAACACTCAGTGGTCTGAAGAATTAAGAAGATAACACCGTGCAACCTTTATTTCTATATAGTTACATAGAGTGAGGAAGAGAAGAATTGAATGATTTTGTGAAGGGAGGGGGAAGCATTTAAGCTGCAAGGAATGATTGCAAATGCAGAAGGCAGAGACTTACAGACACTTGAAAACACAATATCCTATAGGGTAACCAATACACTGACATGGCATCAGTAAATGAAGTTAGACATTTTGAGTTTTGCATATTCTACAAATATATCAGAGGGAAAATGGTTATTTGATACTTAGTGGGGGAAAAAAAAAAAGCATCTGAACAATGCACTCCATGCTATATTTTTGCACTATTTAATGCTGAAAGAATTGTTTGTGGCTGTGGCATGTGGAGTAACTGGAGTATCTGTGTCATTGAAACATGGTCAGTGTTCTGCTACTAAGAGAAAGTTAAATTTTATTAGAAAATCACTCGTAATAGAGTAATCACTGAGCTGTGAATGCGTGTGCAAGTAATGAACTCATAGTGCACAGCACTTTCAATTTCAGGAAATAAGTCACATTCAGAGTTATTTAACTAAATGAAAGAACATACATCCCTCTGTATGTTAAGTAATTTCATTTGGTACTTGAGAAGCAGAAGGTTTTCACAACAGCAATTGTTTAGGTACGTGGAATACACACTCTGAGAAATTGCGGTTTAATTGGCTAAGAAAGCTCCCATGGGAAATGGCAAACATTGGATACTATGCTTCTTAAAAAAATAAGAGTAAAAAAGGTGCATAATAAAATTGGGGAAAAAAAGACTACTCTGAGAACACGGGGCCATTCTGGAAGCGAGGGGAGCAGCCTATGCCAGCTCTACCCCCAGGGCACACAGCACCTGCCACCCCTCGTTGGAGGCATCCACCCACTGAATCTCAGCCTGGAGCCCGGCAAGAGCCAAGCCTCTCAGCTTCCCTAAACATCTCTGTTTTGAGAAACACGTTCTTTCCGGTGGAAAGATGTTTTCTTGTAAAATTCCTGGCCGGCTGTAATCAGGAGCTACGCCTATTTCCTTCCAGAGGTTGTTTTCTACAACAAAGCAGCACAGGTTGCAGCACTGTGACAAGGGCGTCTTTAATGCAGAGAACGTCAGGCAACTGCTTCCCATCCCCGTGTGCCTGGCCATGCAGGATCCGGTTGTTCATTCTCCTCGTGCCGTGCTGTAAAAGCAAATGTGTAAGCTATTACTGTAGAACACATCCCTGCAAAAAAAAAAAAATAATAATGTAACAATAAAAATGTGTTGCCACCTCTCGTGCGGTGTATTCTATCATTGTTAGGTTTTGCTCACTGGTGGAGTCAAACTAGTTTCTGGTATCAATCTACAGATTTCCACATTATTTCTTATTAGGTAACAGTTAATTTCATGGAGTTTATAAGCTGTTAAAAATAAGTGTACCTTCTCTTACTCTTTTCTGTAGACTGAATTTGCTACGGAGGATACCAAATGAAAACACGGTGATATAATCTTGATATATCTGCAGACACATTTATTCATGATGTGTTTTCAGAGCTGAAAGCACAAACATGACACAGCTCAGTAACTTTCCTTTAACCAGTTATGAGGAAGATAGCAACAGCTTATTATTAACCATTTCAAATACATTTGTAAGACTTGTTCACATATTACACGAGCCAGTTTGTAAATGTGAGATTTCTGCTAGCCTCTAACACAGCGTCTGTTGGATGTTTCCAGAAGCCTAACGAAAGTTGGGCCAAGTTGAAAACTTGAGTATTTAACAACTTAAAGTGATGTGTTCTTGTTTTTCTGCTTTGTAGATGTTGCAGTACGCCATCAACAAGAAATAGTGCCCATGACATCAGCATAAATGGGTGAAGGAAGGGATGGGAAGAAGTGCCTGGGGGAAATTTGGAGGGTGTAGAAGACACCTGAGCCCCATCCCAACCAGTGCAACCTCTGCAGGTAAGGAAGGCAATGGATGGTATATAATTTCAGTCTCAGCTTCCCTTCCTCCCTGCTGGCTTTCTTTTCATTTGAAGAGTCAGGAAAGAGGTCACGATGCTTTATTCAAAGCCCTTCAAGTCATCGACTGGCTGTTTATCCATCAGGATCATCTATGCTCTGACAGAGGAGATAAGTGAAAGCTGTCACAATCCTCCAGTTTCCTTCAAAACCTCTACTTGAGGCCCTTCCTGATCAGAAAGGAAAAAAAAGTCTTTGTAAGTACTCTGAGCCACAACACTCCATTCAAACAACTCCTTTCAAAGCTGCAGCATCTTTGTATACAGCAAGAGAATTCTCTTCATTTAGAAGAAAATTCTTTGGCTCCAGAAAGCAGTAACAAACACATGAGCCACAGTGCTTCCTGAGCAGAAGCGCTCAAGCTGGGGCCATTTCAGCTACCACTGAACCTGCTGGACCTGGCGTGCCTGGAGAGGACTGAGGAAGGCCAGGAAAGCAGTTCAGTGCAGGACAGCTACAACACCCGTCCTATCCAGCATGGGCATCCTGTCCTGCACTTTACGGTACTAGAATAATCAAAAATAATAGATAAGCTCTCATTTACAGTTTGTTCATTTGTTCCAGTTTGCTGCCTCATCCTTTTCACAGCCACTCATTCTCCCTGTCCCGCGTCCTAGGATCCTTGCCTGAGTTAATGGCTGAAAAATATTTGTAGGCAATCCAGTATACTGAAAACAGTTTTGTTTATCCTAAGGAAAATATTTAGCATTATTATTATTCAGGTAAGCCTTCCTTAATGTTTTTATTCTTCTGTTTGCTACTTTACAAACAGCAAACTGAATTAAACCCTCAGACGGCTGTCAGTGAGAGACAGGAAGAGCAAACACTGACTTGTACATACATACTTCATAAGGACCTGTCTCTTATTTAAAAAAAAAAAACAATCTTCTGTTATTCAGCCTTCATAAGACTTGATGATTTGAACTAAAGTCTCTGAGTGCTGCACTGTTCCTTCTTCTCTACCAGGGCTGTGAGGAGGGCAGAAAGACTTCCAGACAGCCCTGGAACCTCTCTGACTCAAGCACAAAGGGGAAAAGCCCAAAAAAACTGTTATAAGAGACTTTTCTAGGCACTTTCCATAGGGTCTGTGAGGTGTGAGAGGACTAGCTCAGCAGCAGAGGACACTGTAGATCACAGAGGCAGCAAGAAAAGTGAGGAAACACCATCCTGAAGGCACAGGACAGCAAATACCCACTCATGAAGGACACAGCCCAGGCACTGAGAAGGTATGGGGTCTGCCCCAGTGTTCCTGTGCTACTGTCATGGCCTACATGGTGTAGGAGGCCCTTCAGTGTTTCCTTGTCAGGCCCTTTCCTGCCTGCACAGCCGTGCTGTGCTGGGTGCCGCCTCCTCCCACAGGCCCTTGCTGAGAAGGGCTGTCCACGGGTGTTGGGTTTCGCATCAGAAACTGTAAAATTTCCTGAAATGCTGTCAAAACTTGTCATCGCTAAATAGGTCAGACTGGCTGGAGCACTGTGTACGTACCTCCTGAAGCCTCGCCAGTGTGTTTTAGCCAGCAGTGTTTCATCCCCGGCCTTTTTTCACCATGTCCAGACCCAAGCTGTACGGACAAAAAAAAGTTAACTCTGAAACTTGCCCTAACTTTTGTCCTAGCATGGCTTGGAGCCAAAGGCAAAGAGTCAGTTCTTTAATCCACTTCAGCATCTATCCCTCTGGGGGTTCATAACTCAGCCATGAATGTTTGTCTTGAGCTGAAACCTGCAGTGCAGGTTCTCTGCCGAGGAGCAGAGGCAGGATAGCAGGCAGACGCCAGCCACAGGCCCATGAGAGCACTGGGTCAGGCAGCACGGGGGAATATGCAGGTCAGGAAGGACAGGGAGGTGGGATACACAGCAAGGAGCAGTGGGGAAAGGTAGAGAAGGAAAAACTGCAAAAAAACATGCGATAGAGCTCTTATATTTGGCTGGCATATTCCTACTCTGCTATGGCGTGTCGATCTCTTTATTTCTTGCTCTGTAAGCTCCTTCCATAGAGGCCAGGGTCTTCTCCCGACTAGGCAGGTGTCAGGATAATGCTCTGAATCACTGTAATAGCAGTGATATTATCATCACTGTGACTGGTTCATATTTCTATAATGGATCATTTTTTTTATTTGTCAGCATACATATTTACATCCTGGCAAGTTTTATGGAGATTTTTTAATGCAGAATTAGATTTGAGAGAACAGTAACTTTTATCTGCAGTCCTACAATTGTGTTGCTGGAATATCTCAGACTTTTTCTTTTCCATAATGCCATCATGATGAGTGGAAATCTCATCTCCATTTTACAGAAGAGGAACTGAGGTACAGAGAAGCTAAATGACTTCCCTGAGGCCATACAGGATGTCTCAAGCAATGCAAAGAATGAAATTGTTTCATAGCAAGAAGATCACTGGAGTCCTGTGGTGGGTCCCCAAGCACGGGAGCTCTGAGATGTACACTACCACCATTCCTGGCTAAAAACTAAAATCAGACATCCTCTTATCAGAGCCCAAAGTACTCTACATATCTGCAGTGTTTACAGAGAGCTTCCCTTGGTTTCAATTCCTGGAGTTACACCTTTAATCTCTGCAGTGCAGAACTCGTGGGAGTCTTATTAATAATGAATCTAATGTAATATTTTCCATTTCTAAAATCCTTTTTCTGTTCAGACACACACCCTCAGAAAACACCTTGTGAAGAGGTAGTAGGTAGATATTTAGGTAACTATTCCTTTCTTTAGAAATCCTTCCATGGGCAAAAGTTAATTTAGTTCAACTAAATCTGAATTTTAAAACTCCAAAAGGTAAGAATTCTTTCCAGCATATTGTCATCTTTGTATGCATACCGCTGTTCCTAGTCAAAGGTACACTAGCAGTAGACTGTTGAGACTGTAAACACATTCAGTAGCTTTTTGCACCAGTCCAATTTCCAGCCTCCCTCAGCACCTACAATGCAGAATGTCATGGTGAAGAAACAAGGATACAGCTGTTCCCAGTCGTACAGTTGGTCCTACACATGCTAGCTAACGCAGCAAGGATTGTCTGCTGGGTACTTTCTCTCAGCTCAAGGCCCAGGACACAAAGGTTTCTCCACAAAGGGACAGTCTCCCACACTATGCATTTGATGATGGTCTTGCGACTGACTCAAGCTGTTTGCTTTGCAGCAGGGATGAAGATCCAGCACAAAAGTACCTGGGAAAAGCCACATTCTTCACCCACTTCTGACAAGTCAGGGTAAGGATAAGCATGATTAAGCAAGTGCATGAGCATGAATAGATGAAAAGTTGAGGTGTTCTTGGAAATGCAGCTTTCACTGCACAATGCTGCACAAAGATCTGCCCACTTAATTCTGTCTGAGAGAGCATTAAACGATCAATCAGCAGCTCACCCACACAGCCATTTACCTTCAATAGAGAAAGGGACAGACCTTGCAAGGGAAGAAGAGCCACTTACTCAGGCAGTCGCAGAAGCTAGAAAGCTGAAGGATAAACTGTTCAGGTGAGCAAAAGGCATCCCAGTTACGTGTGGTACCTCAGGGTAGTCTACAAGAATTTACATCAGACAGGACAGCCAGCACAGCCTATGCAATTCTTTGCTTTGTACAGGAAGATGGGCACAAAAAGGTGCCACATAACTACAGCAGCCATCTGCACAGACTCTTGCAACACAATATAATCACCAGAGTGGCAGTCCTTTCTGTTGCACATCCACATCGTGCTTTCATCAGTATGTAAATTGTAGCACGTCATATGTGGTCACACTAACGAGGTATGACTCTGTGACCATCAGATACATCCCTGGCTTCCTGTCATCAGCAAGCCCACTCTGGCCGAGTATGTTGCTCAACAATGGCTGTTGCCAGATGCCGTTCAGCAGATCATAAAGACAATAGGTGGTCACTCCCAGTTCATGAGTTGCTGAGTCATTAACAGGAAAAATACAGAATGATTCACCAAATATGAATGGGATACGGGCATTGTTGTCGCTATGCTGTCTCATAATTAGATATCATGCCAAAGAGAAAAATCAGTGCACACTATCCGAACAGTATTTCACTGTATACTACCAATACATACAAGAACGCTGATGAGACACCACCATTGCTGGTTATGGATGACCCACAAGTCTGAGATTTGTTATGTATTAGTACTTTGCACTATAGGCACACACACGAGCACACCACTGATAAATGCAGATGTGCAAAGGAAAGATGTAGATGGGACATCTTAGCTAAACTAACCTAGACTTCTCAAAAATACATGTTCACATATTTCTAGCACAGATGATGCCTGTAAGTACATGATGGATTTATCTTGTACACTTTAAACTTCTGAACCTGCCCCATTCAAATCATTGGAAAAAGTGGCTCAGCTTCACTCCTTAAAGTGTACTGTTTGACAGTCATCAGTCCAAGTGAGGAACAGAGCCCACAGGCAGGCAGAATAAGACAGTACTGATGATATCCTTTGAGAAATTAAAATGAACGCCCATCAAACTAGTAATAATGCGTAACATCAAAAGATTCTTCATTAGAGGTCACGCATTCTACCTTACTTGCCTTCTCATTTCAAAAACCAAATTAACATGTGCATTCTTTGAAGTACTGGTGTTTACTCAGGAATTGCTAGATCATTGCTGAGTATGGGTAAATATATAATGACTAAGCAGAAGTATTTTGCACCTTCTATCTTTGCATGCTGCTTTGCACAATTGCATCACTGAACATGCTCCTGCCCAGCTGCACGCACTAAACAGCTTGTGGCCCACTGAAGGAAAAACAATTGTGGAAAGCCTTCAGGACTCATGAGCATACACTGGCAATGACCTACGGGATCAGTGTAGGTCACTAGGTGACATTAGTGTAGGATAGGTGACATCTCACCTGCTCTCTCTCTCTCACTTATGTTTTCCTGGTGGTCAGTCTGCTTCTTATTAAATAACATGAAAGTGACAGGTGTTGATCTCATGGTACTCAATTCCTTCAGTCAGCTGCGTACTCCTTCTCTATTCCTGGGTTACCATAAAACAAGCAGATATCAACCTCCTCCAAACAAAGGAAAGAAAAAAACTCGAGAAAAAGGATACCACTTCCAGTGAAATATCAGAGCTCTCTTACTCATGGGAACTGGTGTTTACTCTTCCAAGAGGCCTTCTAAGAACGTGGCAGTATTTGTTGACAGAGCGGGACTTGTGCTCTGGCTTTTTCACTATTTTTTTTCTTTCCTATTGCTGATTATTAAAAGTGTTCACTTCCCAGATATTTGTCTCTTTGCTCTAGGAATAGCACAGAAATAATATTTCAGCTGAATGAGAACGCGCTGACTTCTGATGTTTTCAACAATAGATGGGTTGATGTGAATATGAAAGATAATGTACTTGATTTGCTTCATTTTTACCAGCCTCTAGAGAGTTTAATCTATCCAGAAAAGAAATGTCTGTCTGATTTTTTTTTTCCCTGTGTGACTGTCAGTTCATCATCTTGTAAGACAGAATTATTCTAAAAACAAAAAAAGTAGAGTTCATAAAGCAATTTGATCACGGGCCAGATCCTATCTCTTTTACTCATCCTATCTGTATGTCAAACTTATCTATGAGATTGAGATATCAGTCGACTATCATCAAAATGGTGACACCCAGATTCAGTGTCCAAGCTTTGAAAGAAGGGATTTTTCTGAATGCTTATCAATATTTACTTGAATTGAAACTGTCAGATTCAGCTTTTCATAACTGGCATAAAGCAGCATATGTTTACCTTAAAATGTAAGCTTATTTTGTACACACCCTAATATCTTTTTTCATTCCTTTTAGAAAAAAAAATCCTCAAACATTACACAACAAGAAAAAGATTTCTCAGACTTTGTTTTCTTATTTTCATAATGGCCTTTTTAAGTCCTTCCACTAGGACTTCCGAGTATTATTAACAAGGATGGTTCTGTTTCACTGATCTGCTGGGATAATTCTGACCAGAAGAGGAAAAAAAATGTAAGATGATGCAGAACAAGAGATGGGTTGTTCAATAATCATTAGCTGTCAGCCCCCAAAGTGTTGCTGTACCTCCTTACACATGAGGCCCCACCCTTCAACTGCAGGCGCACCAGTTGCAACTATTCTGCTTCAGTTTTTCCATCTGCCAGAAGAATGCAGAATACAGATTTACTTCCTGGTATATCTAGCTCAATTTCTGGTAAATGTGGTGTATGGGAACTGTTGAATCATGGTGGGAACCACTGATCGATCACCTGAGGCAAGCACTGAGTCACCTGCTGGAGCACAGGTGAAGGCAATTCACCTGTGTGACCAAAAGGGGGTGGAGTTTGGCTTCACCTCTCCTAGACCCCATTTAAGGGCTGACCATCAGTGGGGAAGGTTCTTTTTTTGGAGATTGCTCCTTTGCTGTTTTCTACTGTGAGCTTAGGACAGAGGTAAGTGTTTTGCTTTATGTTGTTTTCTATCGCAATAATTTTTTGAGATGTAATGTCTGCGAAATATCTTTGCTGCAATATAGTTTGGCGTTGTTTGTTCTGTTAACCATGCATATGGCCTTTCCTTTTGTTTAAGAAGAATTTAAGAAGATTAATAGTTTTAGGCATTTATTAGCTGTACAGTCATAATAAGTTCTGTGTTGTGATTTTCATTATAACCCGTGTTTTTCAATGACTTTAGTGTTTTCCAAATCAGTCTTTTTGGACTACACAGTCCCTAGTAGTCTTTTCTGACCCCTACAATTCTGTGTTTCTGTAATAACCACTTTGTGAGGCTTCTTGGCAAAATTAGTACTAAAACAAGTAAAGATCTCCTGTCAGCTTAACATTTTTCATAGAAATACTAAATATAATTTCGGTAAGTAGTCCAGATTCAGTTGTTACTTGTAGTGTTTTGCCATGCTTTTTAATAGATACATTCAGCTATGTGTAATTGCGTCGTCTGGGGAGGGATTTTTGTAAGGGCATGTAGCTACAGGTCTAGGGGAAATGGTTTTGAACTGGAAGAATGTAGATTTAGACTGGATGCTAGGAAGAAATTATTTACTGTGAGGGTAGTGAGACATTGAAACAGGTTGCCCAGAGAGGTTATGGATGTTTCCTCTTGGTAAACATTCCAGGTTAGGCTGGATGGGGCTGTGAGCAACCTGGTCTAGACAGAAGTATCCCTGCCTATAGCAGGGGGATTCGAATTAGATGATCTTAAAGGTACCTTCCAACCCAAACAACTACATGATTCTATGATTATAGAAGTTGGAGATCTCTTATGAATTAGTCCAATTCATCTCTCCAAGACCTGGAATGGTATAGGTTGAGAATGATTTACAGTTACGCAGTTGTCTTTCTTTTCAAGTTTTATTTATAACCAAAGGAGGTACCTCAAAGGCTATTTGAGTTTAGATAACCAGTGGGAAAGATGTACCAACAGGTGTAACCAGTATCAGCAGATGCATCACTGGAGCTGTTGCCTTCAGAGTAGAATATATGAAATACCAGAGTATAATTTAATTCTGTGGTTCGAACTCGAAGGTGCTGTACAAATGCAGGCTGAGGCAGAAGAGGACCAGATTATGTTGTGTATTTGCACTAGGTACTGTATTTATAAAAATGTGGGCCTTATAAGAGTTGTTGCAGGTGAGACCAGAGGTTTATCTCACCCAACATCCTGCCTCAAACTGCTGCTTTTTGAAAAATCTGGGGAAGAGTAAGATAAGCAACAGCTCAAATGTGTGGATGAGCAACTTTATTTTACAAGACCAGCTGCTAAATTTCTCCACTTCAAAGTATTGGAGCAGCATGTTTGAGGACACTTCTTTCCTCAGAAATATTCATGAGAAGTAGATATACAGGCAGAAATGTCATTTTCAATGCTGAAATCCACATAATTTAAAATGAGTACAGCTGTATCAGTGGTGGTTGAAGAGGACATGTGATTAAAAAAAAAAAAAATCCGCTTTGCTATACTATTTATCTTATTTTCTTCACTTCCAAAGAGTAAGATCATGATAGCATACAGTCATAGAACCATTTGAGTTGAAAGGGATCCTTAAAGGTCATCTAGTCCAACTCCCTTGCAGTGAACAGGGACACGTACAGCTAGAATAGGCAGTTAGAACCCCATCCAGCCTGACCTTGAGTGTCTTGAAGGGCAGGGCTTCCACCACTTCTCCGGGCAGCTTGTTCCAATGCCTCACCACCATCACCATAGAAACTACTTATGTCCAATTCAAATCTCCTTTCTTTTAGTTCGAAGCTATTTCCCCTTGTCAATGGCAACTGTAGTTCCAGTCTCTTCAGAAAACTGGCATTGTTAACTTCAGTGGCAGTGATGGATACACTGACACAAGACAGACCAAAACAAATACAGTCTCGGAGGTGTTTGGGCATGGAACATTCTTGTCCACCTGGTCACATGTACTCTGTGCTGCCTGAATACCACCTCCTGCAACAACTTAAATGGTTATAAATATCTTCTCCTAATAAGGGACAAATGTTGTAGTCAAATCAGCTCAATGTAATCATAACTGATGTTTGCGCTTCATGGGGATCCAGCCCAGCACCAGAAGGCTGAAGTACCAAAACAAAATGCATGTTGCAGGCCAGAGGCACTTGGTCAAGATAAGCACCTGAAAGTCAGGATTTCCTTGTTAATTGAAGTGCACGTCTTCTGAGGTTTATATCTCACCATTTATAGCTCCATGGGGCATGGTCTTGTGTCCCTTAATCAGATGAGTAGTCCCACTATAGGAATCTTTATCTCCCATCAGCTACTGCTGGTGCAGGGGCCGTGGAGCAGATGTTATTATAACCTGCAGCCCCAAACTACTTTCAGCTTACAGTGGCACATCATGGGTAAAACCACTGCAGTCGCTGGCATTACTGCAGGAGTAAAACAGCTGTGAGCTAAGTGGGATCAGGATCAGATCATCTGCTTATGGCCTCGTATGTTTCCAAAACATCCTCCGATGAGGCTGAAATTTTCCATGGATTGATCTCTGGCCAAAGGCAACTCTTCTTTTTTCCTTTTTTTCTTTTAAGTAAGCTCTCGATTTTTGAAAGCAGAACAGATTTTGGAAAGAGGTCTGAGCGGCATTGCAAGGAGCAGTTCTATAACCTGTGGCCTTACTGTTCAAGGCTTTACATCCCTGTAGTGCCAAATGTGATTTATTACTGTAAGATAGTTAATTGCTGAAAGAGGCTCAAAAAGTGTTATTGGACCAAGATTTTGGTTTTGTCCTGCTTCTTATTCAAACATAGCTCCTGCTTATAGTTTTCCTCCAATGCTCTGTATTGTATGAGAACAGATAAACCTGACTACAAAGCAAACCAACCTTGCTTTGTGTTTTTTCAAGAGTGTAAAAAAATCCCTGTTTTCAGAGAGCCTACGTAGAGAGCTAGCTGGCAGGTCCCATGCCCATGAGGAAGAGCAAGCTCAGAGCTGCTCATAAGAACAGAGCCAGCAAGAGGGCCAGCTCATTTGCAAGCAAGTAGTTCATACAAACACATTGAAAAGCACAGATCCATTTAAGAAAAAAGATTTGGTATTTCTAAAAATAATAAAAAGTGTGAATGAGCCTTCTAGCATTTGCCACAGGCTTCTGGATGACGCCTCTTTACTAACATGGAGCATGGATGGAGAGCTTGCTTTAATTCCTCCAGGTTTTTGTTTCTGGCTCAGTGGTTTCTGCCTGAGCATAGCCCAGATTCTCTGTGAGGTCATCAGCCATTCAGCCTAGCTCCTGCTCCTGAGGACCAGCCAAGGCTCATTATGTTTCTGTGCAAACATCCTCCTGAAATCGCAGCTCCACTGAAAAAGTTTAGCACGGCAGAAAACAGCAGGGTAAATCACACTGAGCTAGGAGTCACCACTTTAAAAGTTTTCAGCCTGTATGGTTAAGTATGTAATAGCATTACAGCACAAGGTATTGAAATGAGACGAAAGCAGGCAGTGCCCATCACGCATGTGTGTTGTCTTGAGGAGGATCCATGCAAGGGTCACTTTGATAAGGTTGTCACACATCTAATAACTTTCAGATGTGCTCAGCAAAGACCCAACTCTGGCTCAGCAGCAGGGACTTGTTCTTCAAAGAGGCTATTCTACAGAGGACTTATAGCAAAGACTGAGAAAAAACCTTCCACAATGGGAAGACAAGGAGCTGCTGGCAGGGGAGGGGAGTTTCATATCACAGTGGTAAAATGATATGTGCTGCTCTGCTCTAGCAGCCCGGTTACTTACATTTCACATTATGAAAGTTCACTGCAGAGAGAAGGTGAGGATTTGCTTCCCACCTAAGTATGCTAACAAACACAAGCTTTCAGAACCAGCATCACAGATGTTGGAAGTCTTTGTTTCTACATAGCGTTGCTTTGGCAAGGACCATGGGAAGTGCAACCTCCATTGGATCCTGCTAGCTAGCTAATGCTGGGGACCCTGGTCCCCACAGAATATGGGATGCTCTGACCCTAAGCCTTCCTCACCAAGTACTCTGTCCACTGGATGGCCACCCATAGAGGGAGAGAACGGGTGCTGCTCCTGTGGTGTGAGCTGCTGCCAGAGTCCTGAAAGCATGCCCAGCCCTTGCAGCTGTAGTGATGATGGGCGGTCCTAACTTGTATGAGTAATGCCAGAAGAGGGATTTGGTTTATGACTCTGGATTTCATCAAGAGCCCATCTTCAAGTCCAAAATTAAGCCTCTGCCATCTGTCAGCAAGCTGGGGAGAGCTGTCTCCCCTGCCACAGGGACTGTATGAATGGAGCGGGTTAATGCGCTGAGGCTCAAAAATAGTGTGGTGATGGGTGACCACGGAAGCACCATAGTTAGACATGGTTTGTTTAGTGCCAGAAGTATGCAAGTCACTTTGCCAGACAAGAATTCTTCTCCCAGAGAGGCTCCCAAAGAGCCTATCATCAGTTTTTTAAAGTGTTTGCAGTTTGCTGGCTGAAGTGTTCCACTGGAGTTGTTGGTCTTGCCTAGGGGCTGTACACTTGCAGGGTTGGATAACACAGTGCTGATGTATTCTTGCCAAATCCAGCTTGTTCCTTGGATTGTTTCCTTTCTCTAATCACTGTTTATCTTTACACAGGCCAGATTGGCCCATTTCTTCCACTCTTTCACTAGTCTCTGCAACAGATATACGATCTCTGAAATTCTTGCTTGGCTGACCACAGTTCATTCATCGGAGAATAAATTTATCCTTTCTTGGGCACTCAGTAAGCATCCAGTGAATTTCCACAGGCATTTCTAAGGCCTCAGCCACCTTGGATGTCCTAAAGTCAGATGAGCAATGCCTCATGTGCACCCATACTTTCTTCCCTTAGCAAAGAGCCTCCCACTCACAGGCAATGGAAGAGCTATAACTCTTGAAATGGAGTGAAATCCACCCTGCTATGTCGATTTTAGGAGGAAAAAAATAAAGCTAAGCGCCCCAATCCTGCCCTCAGCCATGTTTCTAAGCGGGGATTTTCACTGAGCCAGCCAAGGTTGTGTTTTCTGTTCTCTTTCTCATGATATTTGCTTTGATTCCAACTAACCACCTCTGTAGCTTCTGTAATCCAAGGCCCATTTGCTTAATATTCTGTTATCACTGCTTACATTTCAGTGTACCGAAATACTATGAATAGTTAAGATAGACGGAAAAAAGAAGATCATCATCCCTTTTTTATAGGTAGGCAAGAGAGAGTGGAAAAATTGGGTTATTTCTCTGAAGTCAGGCCCAGCATTCAGTACCACCATTGGAATCCTCCAGTGTATTTCTGAAGGTCTTCCAGCTCTTAGTGATTGTGAAGGGCTGGATGGATGCGCTTCAGCTGTACCTCTAGCTGACCAGGACAGCACCAGCAGTGCTCTCATATTGAAGAGGGAGGAAATCATTTGTCTGTTAAGCACTGGAAGGCAGATTCAGCCCTTACATAAGTGAAAGCAACTCTGTTTTGCCAAGTCTGAAATTGCCTCAGTTATCCATAGCATTGCATTTTTGGAGTTCTTCTGGCCAGAATGAAAGGAGCTTTGGTAACCCAAAGAAACCATAAAGTCCAGCTCCAAACTGGCTGTAGCACAGCCGGATGTCATCTCTGACAGCTGGAGATGGTTGGGCTGTGGACATGGTGCCAGCACGCAGATCCAACACCCACTGCCCCCCGCAGGGACATGAGGACCATCGCCAGACTATTCCCATCTTGCAGCCAGAACTGTGGGGCTGAGGCAGCTCTGCTGCCATCTCATGCTGTGCTGCTTCTGCCTGCCTCCGTTAGGAGCCTGCTCTCCAGCTCCAAGAGCGGAAACTGGGGCTGAGCTCGGCAGTGATGCACAGGGCCCTGCCTGCTTCGCCATAGGGGTTTTCACACATTAGCCTCTGCACAACTCCCACATAAAAATGAAAATCTCAAGATTGGGGCGAAAAATAAAAAGTATTCGCCAGCACATCTTAATTGGATTGCTTTGCATTCTGTTTCCCAGTGGCTGCACAGTACGTTTATTTACAGTTTCTAACTTTTCTCCTCTCAGACATTTGGTTATGTAGATTTTTACAGACAAAAAGTACTATGTTTTTATAAAGATTTTGTAAATAAGCATAGGTGTCAGACAGCACATGAGATAGTGATACCTGGGCAGGTCAGTGCCATCTCTGCCAGCAGTGAGCAAGGCTTCATTCAGAATTGTGACATCGACTTGCAGGAAGGGAAGGCAACAAAGTTCCCTTGAGATTTCTGATTGTGCTGCCTTTAAATCCTTCAGAGATGTTCTATTATTGTGACCTGTGTTCCTCTCCATGTAAAATTATGAAATCTTCTTGTTTTTTATTATCTTCTTGCACATTTAAAAATAAAAAAAATGTAGGTGACGGATTTTGTATTGCCCCTTTCCGTAGTGAGGCATAAATATAGCACATACAAATACTGTAGCTCTTGCAAAACACTAAACTCCATCAAATACTAAAGTATACTCCGACTTTCCAAAGCAAAAGGGAGAAATACAGAAAAAAAGAGTGCTTGCATCCTGGCACACTGAGGCAAGAAAACCTCTCTGCTGGCCACAAGCAAGAAGCCTTTCCCTTCCCCTGCCCTACATCACCATTAGCCCCAGCCAACAATACCACAGATGGCAACATACCGCATGGCCACAGCTCATAACACAAAGACTACACCCTTTTGTGGTCATGATTTCACTGGGCAGCATGATAACTCAATTTAGGCTCTAGTGAAAATGAAGCACAGATGTTGCATGCGGGCGGAAGGTTCCTATGGCTTGTTTCCTCACTAAGACACCTGGGCTACTGAGCACTTCTCAAAGACTGCCATTTTCTTAAAAATAAGAACAGCAACCCAGCAAACATTTCTTAAAAATGTTTTAATCACGTGCAGTACTTTCAGTGCTTGCTGGAGTAATCATGAACTCTGTCAGTGTTAATGGGGGTGTTAGAAGTATCTATGTAGGACTGCCTCTGTAATTCAGCATTAATTAGCTGAATCATTATTTTAGAGTGTTACTGAATTATCTTATAATTACCACCTATCTTGGTGCTTGTAAATGCTGCAACAGAAGGAAATGGCAATTCTTTTAAATGTACTTAAAGTTAAGAAGGCATAATAAACACTCCATTCTGTCCTTTTTAGAAGCTTTTTTTTTTTTATCTCCTGTGAGATGTAAGGCTAGTACAACTGCTTTCATCTATGCCTTGTAGATTTATTACAATCATTATAACAAATGGAAATGAATATTATTCAGGTTTATTACCCTATAGTATATCTTTATGAGCACACAGGAAACCATGTTGCTTCTTTATCCACTGCCTATAAAGAGAATGAAAGATGCTGCTTTGGAAAACAGAGTATTGTGATTAAAAAAAAAATCATTTGACTCTCCTAATTTGATTGTTTTGCTAATAACTCATCCGTTCTGATTCCCAACACAATCAGGCCTAATTGTCGCACACTAAGAAGCCTCATTACTGCTTCACTGGGAAGGTAGTTAGGAAATACCACCTATGTTTTGCTGCCTCTGATTCTGCTCTGCAAGTGCTAACGCTGTGGTGCAAAGTCTACTGCACCTTAACCCTCCGCTTGAAGCATGCAGAAGCAAAGGGAAAGGAAAGGAGTATGCTTGTCACTGGGCAAATCAGGAATGCTTGTAACACCTGGCTGGCTCAGGTCCGAGCTGCTGTGATCAGCTCTGAATGCTGTAGACAAGACGCTTCGCTCAGGCCATCATGCGCTCATGAGAGACTACCTAGTGCAGGATCTCCCATCGTGCTTTTATAAAAGCATAGAGAAGCATGCTAACTGAATTTATCCTCCTGCTCAGGGTTTATGGGGAGGTACTTTTAGTAACTTTTCCACTTGTACTAAGAGAGATTGTCCAGGTCAACAGATCTGAGATCGGTTAGACCGAAGGGGAGTCAATGTTGTGCAACCAGTTGTACTGGCAACCAGACATTTCTTGCGTGCTTTAGTTTCTCAGGGTGTATTCAGAGATTTGCAGGAGACAGTTACAGACTGCATTCTTTTACTTTTGCTCCTCCTGTGGGAGTCACAACATACCTATAGCCTCCATTTTACACCTATCTTGCAGGCAGAGCTGGGGCATGTTGTCACTTGACTTGTCCAACTGGACATGAAGCAAATATCAATATGCACGTATGAAGAATGGGGATATTTGAAAAATCTTTGTTGTGAACAGATTTTCATCCTGACTATTCTCAAGTGCATTGGTCCCTCAACTCTATTATGCGCAGTCTTAAATAATGTAATGGTTTACTGTCAATGATTGCTGGTAGGGTGTTACTGATACACCTAAGATATGAAATAGTAAATCAAACTTCACATTTATTTCTATGAAAAAAGATGACTTTCATATCCTGACATGTTTATCACTCTGAGACTAAGCTTGTTATTTATTAGGATTCACCCTCTAGTTCTTAGAAACAACACAATGTTACTACTGTGATTACTCTTCTCACTAGAATCATGATGGCATTTGCTCGTCATACAGAGCAGTTTAAATCACAGCAAGAATTCACAGTGCAGTTAGACAACTTGTTAGCAAACAGCCCACAGATAATCACTTGTATATCTGTAAAGCTTAAGCACAAGAGAATGTCCTTCTTTACTCCAGTTTCTCTACCCTCTATGTCAAAGTCAGTGGATTAAAAATGTGTGCCATATCTAGTCTTCAAAAGCAGTATTTTGAGTAGGCAGCAATGGTCCATTATTTGAAAATATAACCGTTCTGAAAACTAGAATATAAAACACTTGGAAGTTCATATGATGAAAGTATGAAGAATGGAAAAAAGATTGGTTGGAACAAATCTTGAGAGCTGATTTTGTCCAACTTCCTTCTCAACTTTAAAGCTGAACAAGGGCACTTCAGGACCTCTGTGAGCAAACTGTGATTACCCAGTAAACTTTCCAAAGCTTCAAATGGTGAAATGTAGCTTGCATCTACGACATCTCCTCTTGGCATCTGTCTGAGTCACACATTTGATTTGATTTTCTTAGGACGTTAACCGCTATGTATTATTTCATGAACTTCAATGGGAATTTCATGATGTTCATCAGGGATGTACCTGCTTGTGTATCTGCAGACCATGGCCAAGTATCTTTAGAATGAGGAACACCAAATTACAATTTCTGTGGGGGGGGGGGGGGGGGGGGGGGAAGGCGGTTTAATCAACCACCCAGTGTCCTGTCAGGGCTCATTTGGCCGAGTTCTCCGCACCCAAAACTATTTTACTACACATTCACTTCCAGTCGGATATCCTAGAAAAATCTGTCAGGAAGTGGTGTAGAAGAAATTTGTCAAGAGAGATGAGTAATTTAGAAAGGTGTGAGAAGGTTGAGACAGGAGGAAATACTTCTAGCGTGTTGCTGACTGTACTCAGCTTCCCCCACTGCTATAGCATCTCACCATTTCAGCTCATTGGCATTTCTAACTTCCTCCAGGACAGGCAGGACCCAAGTGCTCTTAGTTGCATCTGCCCCGCTCCCAGCAGCACAGACACCGAGCTGTCCAGAATAAATCTCCCAAGAGATGTTTTCTTCTCTAGCCCACAATTAAATGACTTCTTTGCTCTTTCTTCCTGTTTATGCTCTCCTCCTCCCCTGTGATTGGGCTCATTGGCTGGAGTGTCACGTATTGCTGCCTGGGGTGGCACCCTTCCTCCCCTCCCTCTTTATAGTTACTGCTGAATATACCCCTGTGTATTCTAATGAGCACATTGCCAGCTTTGGGCTGGTCACTTTCTTCAGATTAAAGCCTCCTTAAAACACAGTCGTGCAACTTTGCACATTGTAGAGTATAAAAGCATTTAATGGTGAAAGCTCTTTTTAAGGTTTATTTTGTTAAACTTGATGAGATATTTTGTACTCTACTGTGTACTCTGCTTTTCCATAGACAAAGGCAACGTGAGCATTTAGAATGAAGCAGTCAGCATCTCGGTTTGTTAGGTTAGGGAAACCACCTTGCACCTGCCCTGTGTGTAGGTTAACTCCAGTGTTCAGGCATTAGCTTGAATGCAAACAAAACATGTTTGCTCAGTTCACTTTGAACATGAACAGCGTCAGACACCTGATAGCCTACATGATACCATGACATTTATAATTTTGTTGATTCTTACTGCCAAGATAAATCTTAATATCTTCCCTTTTAGGTCATTTTGTGCGTGAGCAAACGTGGGGGGGAGGTTGAGAAAACAGATGCAGAAGTGGTATCTCTTTGCATTCTCTTAGGTTCATTTTGAGCTCAGTTACAATGATCTTATTTACTCTCAGACTTCTGATTAAGAATTCGGTTTCAGGAAGCATTTTATGTCAATTTCACACTCTTTCAGGCACTAAACTATTTGCCTGGGGGATGATGCCAAGACCACAAAATCCATCATTTCTGACAAACGTTTTATTGGTATCTAGTGTCAGTAGCCATTGTCCATCCCAGCACACTGCTGCTGTGGATCCGGTAAGGTCAGTTTCTTGCAGCCCACCCAGAGTTGTTCACAATGCTCACTGTATCCACAGAGTGAAACTCCAGTGCCAGTTCCTCTAAAAAGTTTGCCTGACAGCTCACTGATCAGGATACGTCACTTCTTGGCATATATCTGTCAAATTATTTGGCAGTTCTCTCCATTTGAATTGTAGCAGTTTAGCTGCAAAAATTTCCAGATCAAAGCTGTCAATCACTAGGCAATTCCCACAAGGACATGCAAAAGGACCTGGCTGGGAAATTATCTGAAGCTGCAATAGTTTTGAAGGCTTGATAAAGAAAAAAAGCAAGATTTCCCAAATTATGTGGTCTGAAGTTCAATCATGTTTTCCTCTGTACGATTTAAGACAGTGAGCTATCACAGTCCCAAGATCTGGAAGCAAAATCAGGAAGTGAAATGCAATTCATCTATTTCCTTGGCATTCCCTCCCTTCCCAATTAAGCATGCTTTTCTTTTCTTTTCCATTATTCTGGGGAGGCAGTAAACCTCAGTCTAAATGAGCATTTACATGAAAATCAGAGCTCTCCAAGGCATCCGCTGAAACTCCATTAATACAATATACACTTCAATTTGATTTTCTGTCTTGCCTGTGGGAGAGTCTCAATCACATTTTGTATAACTTACGGCGGTACTCGCCCCCCTCCTGCAGAGGTCATTCCCTTTCCTAAAACCACCTCTTTTGACCAATAAGAATTCCTTTTACCGGTTAACAGATCGGTAACCAACATTGTCTACAGCTGATGGCAAGCGTGATCCAGTTTTTATTAGGGTCTCTCAAATGTCAAAAAGCTCACTTTAATCTCCAAGAAGTACAATCTGTTTATATCACCTGCATCCTCTTGGTTGTCTTCTTCATAAAGTCTGTTTCCTTGGGCTCAGGGAATAATCTCTTCTACCTTATCTTGTGAGGAAGTCAGCTTAACCGTATGTATTTTAAGCAAACTTTCCCTTCCCAAACCCAAGTGAATCTGGGAGTAATATCCTGTGACTCATCTTATTTTGCCACTTCAAAATTTGAAATCGCACGAAGGGTTAGGACAGGAGCACCTTCTTAAACATATTTAATCTTGCTCTCATTACATCTACCTCAGTTTGTGTTATTAAAATAATCTACCACATGCTTCTGAAACGGTCTCTCAAAGAAAACACATTTTGAAGAGGATTCACTGAGTAAACATACTGCTCAAACTATTAACAGCAGAGCAGTTAGCATTGTGTACGTGCAGCTTTACTAAGCCTTTATCAGTCATGGAATGAATAATGGGCAACAGAATAAAAGCTAAAGTTAGTAGCAGGAGGGTACAATTTAATAATCATCAAAATAAAGTTTTTTTTCTATTGTTAATCTATCCCATGATCTGCCAAAGTACTATCACTACTGATGTCCTCTTGGACCCAAGACAAAACATTTTCTTTATCTCTGGTCCGATCTTCTGTCCCCAAATTTATCTCCATCTGTGCACTGTATTACATAAAATTGTCTAGAATTTGTACATGCACAGAGTAAACGCCTAGCCATGTTTGGATGTTTATTTTCTGTTTGGCTCGGAATATGGAGTTGTGTGCTTGGTGATCGCCTACATAACCAATAAAAAATGAGTGTCTGTCGGTCAATATGTATCTCCAGGATCTTGGGTTTAGGATTTCATGAGATTCCTCTTTCTTGTAATCTCTCAACAAGTCATTATGCATCTCCTCAACCGATTTATTTCCTCTATTCACCCACCTCAGCTTCAAGTGCTAAAGTCATGGGGAAATCCAAGTGATTTCTGTTTGCCTTCTTCTGAGGAACTTTGGGCTTCATTTTAGAAGCTGTGTACGTTCTCTAGGCTCAGGTCAGCTCTTCCTACTACGTTACTGGTTGTCTTAAAAACATTTCCTCTCTTACACTGTAATGGATGGAAGTGCAACTCATTTTTCTTCTATTTTTGTTCATAACAGAGTATCTTCACAAGAAAGATAACAAACTTTGTAAGCAGTGCAGAGGCAGCTGATCTAACTCCAGAAACCAAGTGAGGGACCAAAAGTATGGTACCTCTTGAGTTAACATATCTTGTAAATTAAATTGACATGCATATTCATGATCTAGGTACTCTAAGTTGTTTTACTTGTTTTTACAGTGGGTATAGTCTAGTTGTGCACAAAGAATTTGTGTTTGCACATGTCTTGCAAGGGCTGTGCAGCTCCAGTCAACCGTATTGTTAAAGGCAACACAGAAAGCCACAAGGAAAGCCTGCCAGGCACTGAGATAGAGTAAGCTTTGTGACCACACAGGCTTGAGGGGCTTTTGGCTGCTTCCCTCAGGATGACCAAGCTCAGCAGACACGTTGCTGGTCACTGAATCGCTTGTCAGCCTCTGCAGGTAAACAGTGAGAGACCTCGAGGTACATCAACTCCCAGTCATAGTCAAATATCAGTGATGTTGACATCTGTACCACCACTGCCACTCACAGAAATGAACGCTCACAGGTGACAGTGCAAGCTGACTCAAGCTGATACTAAGGGGAAAATTCAGAGAAATGATATCTCCCAGTTCTTTGGCTCACTCATTTTCCTGATCACTGTCCATCCTTCTAACACACCCCAAAACCTAATCCACCAGAGCTGTAGGATTTAGCCAACACTTTGATAAACTTTGATGCCCAACTGGAAGCCTTTCAGCCTGCTCAGTTTCACGCTCCTAAAATGTTTCGGGGTTTTTTTTTCTTTTTTTTTTCTTTTTACCATCCTAATGAAATGAAGCTTCTTGTCTCCAGATATGTCTGCAGCCCTGATAGCTGAAGGCACCCTAATGGGATCCATGCACAAACTTAGGTGCTCTGTGACCCTGTGCTGTCGCCTTACAGTAACTTCCACTGTGTCTTTCATTGCTTTTATCAAAGCCTTTGTGGTATTAAGCTTTTCCTGTGATGTGCAACACTTTGAACGGTACCCACTTCAATCTATAGGACAAATCTCTTATTTTTTTCTCATGGAAAACCCACTGTCTCTGAAAAGAAGATATTCATTCACCTGAACCAGAGATAATGTCACAATATTATTAACTTTAAATCCAGCAAGTAAAAATAGCAGGGATGCACAGCAATAAGTGGAATCAGATTTAATATTATGTTCCAGCAAGCCCTGAAGCAACATAATTATGTGGCCACTGCTGCATCAAACAAGGAATAACCACTGAACATACACTTGAAGGCATACGCTGTCATTTACAGATGATCTTTAGCAAAGATTTGTGACATGTGCATCTGCAGCCTTCCTCTTCCTTTTTGGTTTTACAGAAGTGCAAAGAGCTGGGGAAAGAATGGCAAAGGAGGATGGAGGAGATGCATTTCTCTGGTTTTGATTGTCTGTTTTGTCATCTGTCACCTCAAACTAAGGTTTCTTTGAACAGCTCTTTGGACTGGTCTACAACAAAAGTGTCATATCTTATTCCTTACCAAGTTCACTGGGACGCAGTTTGGGAGAGCTTCAAATCTTCTATCCTATTTTGACTACTGCTGTTCTCAACCCTCTTCTCTCCCTGGAGGTTTGATCCCAGCTCACACCCCATAGGTGCAAAAGCTTTGTCTCACAGCTGACTCTCTAGGTGCTGCAGGTGAGGAGGCCTCACAGGGAGAGGAACAAACTGGAAACCAAACATATTCCCGCCCTCCCGGCCACGATGCTGAGTCCTCCCACATCAACCTAGAGGGGTGAGGTTGCCCAGAGAAGGGATCTTTAAGGTCCCTTCCAACCCAAACCATTTTGTGATTATATAAGCTTCTTTTAATTCACTTAAACACTGCACCCCATTTCAGCTCAATGCCATGTAAAAACTGAGTCTCTGCCCTTCTGAGAGAGTGCTCTAAGCCTCCCATTTTGTTGTTCGGTTTCCAAAGATTTTCAGTGCCCTCCCGCATACCTCTGCCCACTTTTTTCAGTAGATAGCATCACAAAATCATTCATGAAGATCAAGTGGGAAAGAGAAAATGACAGGCTTTTGTTGGCATGCTTCGAGTCTTTGATATAGCTGAGATGGACAGATGAGTGTGCCACTGCATCATACTGCTGTTAATGAGGAGATACCACTGTTCTCAATGGCCACACCCACTGCCTACTCCATTTTGCCTTTACAGCCTGAATTGTAGCGACCTTATAACATCTTTACTGGCATGAAGGCCATCCTGCCCAGTTTCGAGCACCGTGTAAAGATGCACATTGTTTTACACCATTGCTACTTCAACTCTGTTGCCTATTTTCTGTATATTATATATACACAGTTTCTGGATTGCATAACAGCAAATTAATTTTCGCTAGCCAACCAATGTAGATGCCCTCTTAATACCACTCTGTGTACTCAAAGTGTTCCTATCAATCTGAATTACCTGTAATCTATCCTCCTTAATTTTCATTTTACAGGGTATGAATCTAGACTGGATAATCTTGAGTTCAGTATCCATTTTGTATATAAAACAGGAGGTCACATTATTGTTTTGATGAAGTATTCCAGTTACTCATGGATTCAGAAATGTCTTGCCTATCTCACTTTATCTCTTGGATCTGTCGTCTTCTTTATGTTAATCAGAACTGGCATGGGGAAGTACCTTAGCCTGTTTTGACCTATTACATCTTCTGTCCTGCAAATCTTTCTGGCACATTTGATTAAAATGGATCAATTAAAGAGGACACTTTGCCATTCCTTGACACAGGCTCCTCACTTTTGGTCCCATTACTTATTAAACTTCCCAAGAGTCACGGCACCATTAGAGCTTTTCTTCTGTAATCAAACTGTGATAATCCTTTTCACAATGGTGCAATTATCTACTCCTTTCTGGTTTCACCTCAGCAAGCTCAGTGAGTCATAGACCTTTACATCGACTGCATCTACGCCCACTGATGATCAACAAGGAGTGACGATCCTGAGGACTAATTTACTCTCCACACTGGGTTTACAAGGAACCTTAGAGCTAGACACCCTTCAGTATAGGTTCTGCAATAAAAAAGCCTACTTTGTTTACTCACTTTCTGTGACTCCTAGCAAAGGTCTACTCCCTTCTGTCCTAACGGTGTACATCATGTTACAATCACTATTGTTACAATTATGTTAAAGTAGCGTAAACGCTAAAAATGCTGATCAGTATCTCTAAACGTGAATATATTTTTACGTGCTTCTTTTCATTATTTCTATGCAGTCTTCTTACTGAAAAGAGCAATGCTCAGGACTTGAAAAGTGAAGCTCCTCTCTGCAGGACTCGCATCATGATGGCAGCTGTCCTTCACCTAGAAGAGAACTAAAGAAATTCGATGAGAAAAAAATCAGTGCCTCATCTTACATTTCAAAGTAGTGATGTCTTCTGTGTAACTGTCTAGACCCAAAAGATTTCAGTTAGGCTTAATTTTTCAATTTTAAGTCACGCATAGAAGACAAAACCGAAACATGCTGGTTGGCTAAACTCTCTATCATTCCTGCCCTGAACCAACTTTGACTCTTAAATAAAGAAGATTTCCTCTGAGTCTTTGCTGATCTTCCTTTAGAAGTCTAGAGTGGGGTGCATAATTTTTACTCTGTCACTGTCTAGCCAGAGCTGTGAGTGCAGTGTAAAATAAATAAAGAAAATCATTAAAAATTACTGTTATTTGGCTCTGTTTCTGCCTCTTCTGTGTTTGCTTTCCATGTATATATGAGGGTCTGAATTTTGTTGTTGGAATTACTCACAAAAAGTAGAGTTCAAAGTGGCAATCGCAAGAACAGCATACGCAGAAGGCAAAATGTAAATGTGCATGTACAAGAATTCATGCCAGAAATTCTTGCACGTTCGTGGAATGCACTTCTTCTGACCAGGCTCGAGGGGGCAAGGTAATGTCAGTCTTCGGGGACTGCTGCTAATCTGAAAGGCAAAAAGCCCTGACAATATGAGTTTTCTACATTCACTTCAATAATGAATGCATTCAAACAGATCCTGGTGTGTTTGCCTTGCCCAGACAACAACCAAATGTGTTTTAACCATACGGCGTCATTTGTGTTCATATAGCAAGGTTGGGAAGCCAACGGCTGAAGAGGAAACCTGTTCCTGTGATGAAAGGCAGCAGGCTGGGATTTGGGAAGTACTAGACTTTGCCATAGCCTCCTGCAGTGACCTCAGACAGATCCTTCATTACTCCACTCCTGCCCATAAAATGGGCTTTCCTGAGCTCTACATATGTCTGCATAGCTGATGCAGAAGCCAGCACTGTACAAGCACAGATACACTGGCAGCATCGTTTCTTCAAACCAACATGGGCAACTGTCAGGCTCACACAAAAGAGAATAAACCGTAGCCATGCAGTTGCATTGGAAAGGATGTTTCTTCTCACAGGAGAATCACTTTGTTTATTTGCTTATGCCAGGGACTTTAGAGACCAACCTGCTGAACGTGTCAAAATTTGTGCCATGCTGGAACCCCTCTGGCTTGTGGGCCAGGTATTGGAAAGGACAGTGGTAAAACTTGCCGTGCATCAACATGGCTTAACAGAACGCTAGTGTAGGCCCAACAAATCCTGGTAGGACCTTCATCTTCAAGGACAGGGTACTTTCTTAGAACATCAAATTACAGTTCCTTGGGGCAAATGTATTCCTGTTCAATGAAATCTGTATACATAAACATGCATCCGACACAGAACGACCCTCTCTGCCATGTGAGACAGGCTGCCCAGCTTGGGCCCAAGGGTATTTGGGGGTACACTGAACAAGCTTTTCCAGCTGGACCATAGCCTGCATGGGAAGAAGGTATGTAATGCTAGAATCAAACCAACAAACTACATCTACTTAGGAAAGCAGCGCAACTTCCACCCAAACCATTAATTATTTTTCCCCTTTTCTTTTTGGACGCATCTTAAACTTGCTGAGTGTAGGGAAACTGTTGAATCACGGCCTGAACCACCGATTGATCACCTGAGGTAAGCACTGAGTCAGCCACAGAAGCACAGGTGAAGGCAATTCACCTGTGTGACTGGAAGGGGTGGAGTCCGACTCCCCCTCTCCTAGACCCCATTTAAGGGCTGACCACAACTGGGGAAAGAACTTTTTCTGGAGATTGTTCCTTTGGAGTTTCTTATTGTGAGCCTAGGATATGGGTGAGCTTTTTTTTTCCCCTTAGTTTGGATTGTTTCTTTTAATTGCAATACTCTGACTGTACATACTATCTATAAAATATCTTGGCTAAAGTATCATTTGGTATTGTTCGTTCTATTCATCTCACACCTTATAGCTTCATTTTCTACTTACTGCCTTGGTGCTGCTGCAGTTTTGGTAGTAACTTGTCCTGTGGAAGTATTTCTACTTAGAACCGTGAATAATCATTCAAATTAACTAGCCTATAGGAGTGATTAAATAATTTCCTTCAATTTGCATTTGAGATGTTTATTAAGTGCTGGAGGGTGTTCTTCATTCTCTTATTTTTACTGCTGTTCGAGACTATGTCTAGATTTTTGGCATAGGTGCAGTGCTATTATGGTTAGTTCAAAATTTTAATCTGATTAAGGTATGAGTTATCATTTGATATTGTAAAAATGCCAGTAGGAAGTAGATAAATATTTAAGCTACAATTAGCTGCCACTGCCTTTTATTGTTGGAAATTCATTAATATTGAGATAAGTCTGAGTTCTATGGTAGTGACAATTTTTTTAGCAGCGTGCTCTTATCAGGTTACCTTTTCTCACAAGTAATAGTGCAGGTAATAAACAAGCTAGAGGGCGAATATAAACAACGTGGATAGACACAGCAATATTAAAGCTACAAAATATACAAATTACCACCTGTGCGTTATTGCTTGTGCTTCATTTACCCTACCCTTGTCAGCAAGACCCGTAATTCAAAACATGTAATCCCTTACGATACACTTTCATTTTGAACCAGATGAAACTATCAGTTCTGGTCATCAATAAAAACTGTGATTTAAAAACATATTGGAGCCCTGTGCTTTCAAATTCACATCTTGGCCCTTCACACAAGCAAGTAGTCTCTAATGCCAATATGCATTAGAAATGCAATTGTACTATACTTAGATGTGGTTCAGCTGCGGTTACAACATGGACCATTAAGAAGCATTAAAAAAAAAAAAGGGGGGGGGGGAAGGAAAGAAAGAATGCAGGTTAAAAGGGAACATGTTCTGTTGCCCAGCTAAAAGTCTTAGCCATAATTAGAGAATAAGACAGTTCAAAATGGGACTTAACAGATAAAATGTAAATATCCAGGAGTGCAAGAGCATGCCATATGGAAACATGTTTACCTATTTTTTTGCAGGGCTGGTGTCAGGCTTTTGCTGTGCCTGAGAAGCCAGGTGTTCAGTGCAGTGAGCTGGGGAACCAGCAGGCTGCTCTCAGGACGCCAGTGCCAGTGGTGCTGGGAAAGCGACTTCCACTCCACCACATCCACCTGAATTTGGCTGCAGTCCTTCTGATAAGTGATCCCAGCCAGCTACGCATCTTGCACGGTCACTGGTGAGCTGAGCAGCATTAAACTTAACTCTCAGCTGAAGGACTTGTCCAGCACAGCACGTGACCGCCTGCTCCGCTGGGGCTGTGAGCAGTGGGAAATGCCCAGCTGCCTCACTTGGACTCAGCTCAAAACTTCATCCGCTTTGATTCAGTTCTCAAAATAGGGCACATGGCCTCTAAGCAAGGCAGTACAGTAGGCTGCTTTCACAGTGCAAAGTCGCTGGCTTTGCGAGCAGGGGAGGAGGTAATGCTTGGCGCTCGCCGAGTTATCTTGTTCAGCGTTGCATTATCCAGGGCAAATTTGCCACTATCTTTGGAGCAGGGATGACATCTGCCGCAGAGTGGCTTACCCCAGTGTGCCCGCCGCTCCCTGCTATGTGGCTGGCATAGGCTGACCTGCATCCAGCACTGGGGAAAGGACCTCTCCTGTGAGAGTTCTCTGCTCTCTGGCCCACGTGGAGTCTGTTGCCCATTCCTGCACTGTGACCCAGCAGCAGGAGGTGGCCATAGGGCCACTCCGAGCAGAATTTGCAAGCACTGTTTGTATTATAACTGCAGAACAGCAATATTTCCTAGTCAGGTAGATCCCAGTTATTATTTTATCAAGTCCACTGTAGGACTTTTTTTTTTTTTTTTTTCTATGGGATTGGCGTAAGGGGAGCATGTAGCCTTTTTTCTTGATGGATAAAGATCTAAATTGCATTTTATAATCTGGCAATTATGTCATTTGATTTTTTTTTTTTTTTAATAAAACAGATAATCTCTCTTCCCCACTCAAGATGAGATCTTGGTTGTTAGTGACAGCTGTTAAAATGCCGCTAAAAATAGCTGTAGTGTCAACCACTAAAAAGCAGAGTGCTCCTGTGAACTGTGGGCAGAAAACAAATGAGGTTTGCACTGAATCTGCAGAAAGTCTGCGAGCATCCTGCGTGTGCCTGGCAGGCACTCTGCCCTCCAGCTGCCATCTCACTGCTCGGATGGGGAAAAACGCGAAAAAAAAACAAACCCCAAACAACAGACCCATTCGGTACCAAGACGTTAGGAACGTTCCCTCAACTTTTTTTTGCTCGACAATAATAATTATAGTTACGCACTACTGAGGCTCAAGACTACCTCCAAGCATCCCGGCTGCTGTTTGTGTTTACACCTTTGCCCTGAAAAATAAAAATAAACCCCACAAGAATGGCAGGAAGGGTGAGACAAAGCAGCGCGACCCTCGGCCCAGCCCTCTGCTGTGTGCGTGGCACGGAAAGAGAGGGTGCTGCCGGGGGGTCCCTGCGGGCGGGCACTGCCCTCTGCCCCGGAGGGCACCGGCGCTGGGTTGGGAGCGATCCGAGCCCCTTAGCACGGCACGGAGCGAGGGAAGAGAGAGAGGGAATTGTTCGCGTTCTGCGAGATAATGCATCTCGGTAGGTTCCTCCTTTTTAGCGACATTCTGGCTAAAAATAGCGCGCTGGTGTAGGCACAGTGAAATATGATTTGCTTCCAATAATACGGCAAACTAATTGTGAAATTAAGCTCCCGAGCGCGCCGTTATCTCTCGCAACCCAGCACCGCGTGCCGCCCCGTTCCGCATCGATCAAGTTTCCCGCAAAGTTTGACGGGTGCGGACAGCAGCGGATGGAGCGCAGCCGGCCCTGTGCCGCAGGTAGGGGCGGGCAGCCCTCCGCCCGGGAGCGCAGCGCTCCCACCCGACCCCGAAGCGCGGTGCGGTGCCGCCTCCCGCAGTTCCCCGCGGAGCGCCGCGCGCTCAGCCCCGCAGCCGGGCTCCGCGCCGCCGCCGCCAGGCCCGGGAGAACCGCTCCGCCGGGGGAAGGGCGCGGAGACACTCCTCCCCCGGTGCCGCCCGCCCTGCCTCCCGCCCTCCTTCCCTTCCTCCGGCGGCTCCGCGAACCAGGAACCGCGGCGGCGGCTCCGTGCGTGAGGAACCCCGCGGCGCCGCGCCGCCGGGTGCCGCCGGGAGCGCCGGGGCGGCGCGGCCGCGGGGCGCTGCGAGGGGCCGGGCGGTACCGGGGAGGGGGAGGGGGGGTGGGGGGGGGGGGAGAGAGAGAGAGGAAAAAGTTTACACCCTCCGCGCTCCCCTCCCTCCCGCTCCTTGGTGGCGCAGATGGGAGTTTTACCTGGAATGACATAAGTTTTTTTTTTTTTTTTTTCCTATTATTATTATTCCCGTGGCTTTCTTTTTTTTTTTTTATTTTTGGGAGGGTGTCTCCCTTTTGCTTCCCCCCCCCCCCCCGGCTTCTCCCTCCTCACCCCCTCCCCACTCCTGGATCCACCCCCCCGCTCCCCTCCGCCGCCGGGCGAGGGTGTGACCCGCGGGAACACCCACCCACCTCAGGCGTCCATGGTGGGAGCTGTCCGCCCGCTCCGCCGCAGCCCCTCCGCGCCGCTCCGCCGCTCGCTCCCCGAATCCCCTATATATTTTTTCTCTCCCCTCCTCCCGGAGCCGGTGCGCGCTCGCTGTCGGATGGCTCGCTGGCAGCAGCCGGGGGCCGCGCCTCCTCCTGCCGCCGCCGCCGCCGCCACCACCACCATGTCGTAGCGAGGTGAGTGCAGCGCGGACCCCGCGCGGTATCCAGGTCACGGCCGCAGCCCGAAAACTTCGCGGGGAGGAGGGACGCGGCCGTGCGACAGCGGCGGCTCCGGGCGGCGAGCGCGGATGGGAGCAGCGCGGAGGACGCGGCTGAGGGCGGAGGTGCGCGGCGTCCCGGCGGCCTCTCCCGGGCGGGACACGGGGTGGGGGGCAGCGGGCGGTGGGGGGGGGGGGGGTGGGGGTGGCGGCGCGGGGCTCAAACTTTGCTCTCCTCGCGTCTCCGTGGGAGAAGGCGGCGCCGGTCGGGATGCGCGCGGGAGCCGAGGGCAGAGGACGAGTCCTTGAAGGCTCGGCGCGCTCCGCCGCGCAGCCGCTTTTTATTTATTATTTTGTAATTTGTTTGTTTGTTTGTTTGTTTTTCTCCTTCCCCCCCCCCTTTTTTTTTTTTTTTTTTGATTTCCTTATCGTTTTATTATTATTATTATTATTATTAACCCATCCTTTCACCGGCGGCGCGCGCTGTCGCCGAAACGCGGAAACCCGCGGCCGGCGAGGAAGCGACGCTCGTCCCCGTCGCCGTCCCCGAGCCCCGTGCGGCCGCCCCTTCCTCCCCCTCCCCCCCGAGCCCTCCCCGCGGCCCGGCTCCGCTCCGTCCCGGGGCGCGGCGCCCTGCGGCTTTAAGGAGCTGCGGCTGCCGCCTGTGTCGCAGCAACTTTGTATCAGTCATGTCGCCCGGCGGCTGAGTGACGGCTCCGCGCGGCCAATGCGGGGCCGGCCTGGCCCCCTCCGCGCTCCGCTCGGCCAATGGGAGCGCGCGGCGCCGGGACGTAAACTTGAACTTGCGGGCATGTGACATGTTTTTAAAGGACTTGGCACCTTTTCCCGTCCCCTCCCGGGTGCCGCGCCGTGACACCGGGCGGCGCGGCGCGCCTCGGGCGGGCGGGCAGGGGCTGGGGGGCCGCCCCGCGCCGATCCGCCCGCCCTCCCTCCCTCCTCTTCCCTCCTCCGCCCTCCTCCTTCTCCTTCTTTTCCCTCCCTCGGCGGCAACAGGTACCGCGGGCGGGGGCGCGGCCCCGGGGCCCCCGGGAGGAGCGGGCGGGGGAAGGCGCGTATGTGGGGGGGGGGGGGGATGGTGTTGCGGGGATGCTCCGCCGGGCGGGGGACGGCTCAACGAGCGCCGCGAGACGTAAAAGGCTGCGGGGGGGAGGGGGGGGGAGCGAAACTTAGCGCGGGTCCCGCTCGTGGGATGGGTGACCCTCGTTGGGGGAGCGGGACCCCCGGATTGGCGGCCGTCGGTTCTTAGATTGGTGAGGAGGTTCTGAAATTCCGGCCCGTTTCACGCCGCCGGGTCGCGGTGCGCGGGGGGGTGGGGGGGGGGGGGCTCGCAAATGGCCGCGCGTGGGGAGGCGAGGAGAGGCCGGAGCTGAACGCGAGGGACCGCGCCGCGAGGTGGTCCCGTCGCGAACCCCGCTCCTTCTGCCGGCTCCCCCGCCGCGAGTCGCGGTGCTGCTCGGAGCCCGGCTCCCTGCCGCTCCCCGAGCCGCGCAGGATCTCTTTCCTTTCCCTCCGGTAACGCAGGACCGGCGGGGAATTTATTTATTTTTATTCCCCCCCCCCCCCCCCCCCCCCTTCCCCTCCTCACGGAGTGACCCAGATTTCCAGCCGTTTAAAGTTCTGAAGCGCGCTCGCCTATTGATTGTGTCCGAAGTTTTGAGGTCTGCTGCTGCGAAGGATCGCTAAGCCAGCGCCGCGGCGCTCCCGCAGCTCCGGGCCTGTGTCGGAGCGGCCCCGCACCTCCTGCGGGGGCTGCGGGACGTTGCCATCCCGGCTCTGACCCTCCCTGAGCTCCCGGGGTTCCGAAGTGGCGGTCACTCGCAGCCGCCATTGATTTCCGTAGGAATTAGGCTTGCTCAGCACTTAACGTGAGGGGGTAAGTGATGATCTGGAAGTGACTTCGTGCGTGAGGGTGAGCGCTTCTGGCTGGAGGTTTTTGACTGTAGGAATGGGATTGGGTCCGCAGGGTGATGTTCTGACAGCATTTGTGCCCGACAGGAGGGCCAGGCGTAGGGCCGTAGCCCCAAGGAAAGGCAAAGTAGCACGCAAACCTTTCCCTTGAAGGTTGTTTTATTATCGTTATCATTTATTTTTACAGCGTTGCTTAAAAAAAAAAAAGAAATAGTTTTTAAGCAGTGCTAGGTGAGGCGGTTGAGCGCGGTGTTAAACGCTGCAAAACTGAAGCATTTCGGAAGTGGGGAAAAAAATACTGATATTCTAAGTATCGGCACTCGACTTTGTACGGTTCTGACAAGATGATGAGCCTGTTCTTTGTGATGTTGCTGTTACCTGTACGTGATTTTCAGAATAACAGAATCCTTCCAGAATAATGCGTGCGTGACCACTCAGAAACAGCCATGCCTAGGGAGAGTGCCACGCTGGGTGGGAGGCTTTGTAGGGCCAGTTCTTAGGAGGAGGTTCGTTTTCCTTTATGCGTTCCTCTTGCTGCCTGCCACGGTTGTTGGTGGGGTTGCGGACCCTGAAGCACTGCATCATCCCCTCCCTCTGTGCTGGAACTTCTGTGGGGCTTCTCTTCTCGCTCAGCTTGTCCTTCCATATCCTGCAGTGGGGCTCTTGAAAGCTTGGCTCCCGGCCCCACGGAACTGCAGCTTTCCTTCAAAGCATCACTTACAGCACTGGAAAATCAAGAAAAACCCTTGCAGAGCACCAGCCCCTGCTGCTTTGCCGTCCCTGTAACAGAGCAGCATGAGGTCTTTGGTGGTGCTGCAAGGTTGGGCTGACACTGGGCAAACATACGCTTTCAGGCAGGAATTTGAGTCATTTTTTAATGGCTGGCCATCTTTATCTGAAAATCTGTCGGACTGTCTTATTTGTAAGACTTTTTCCCTTGGTGTGGTTGAGAAGAGATTGATGGGGTTGGAAGCGGGGCTGGCAAGCAGACAGACAGGGATAGACAGAGTGAGCGGATATGCCTTGTTTCCTTAGGAAATTAGGAAATTTCCTTAGTAAATTGCACTGTCCTGCCACTTATTAATTTCACTTTTTTTTTTTTTTTTATATATATATCTTTGCTAGTTATGGAGACAAAAGGATACCACAGCTACCCTGAAGGCTTAGATATGGAGAGACGGTGGGGTCAAGTTCCTCAGTCTGTGGAGTATTCTTCCCTAGGTCCTGGAGAGCAGGCTGATGACAGTAACTACATGGAGATTGTGAACGTGAGCTGTGCTGCCGGCGCCTTTGCAAACAGCAGCGCTCCAGGAAACAAGGAAAAACCCGAGCTGCTCTCCTGCCTGCAGCAGGACAGCAGCCAACCCGCTGTTCTGCCCTCTGACATCAAAACTGAAACGGAGTCAAAGGAACTGTCAGCAACAGTGGCCGAATCCATGGGTTTGTATATGGATTCGATCCGTGACGCCGACTACCCATACGACCAGCAGAACCAGGGGAGCCCGGGTAAGATCTACCAGAACGTGGAGCAGCTGGTGAAGCTCTACAAGGAGAACGGCCACTGTTCCTCTCCCCTGCACAGCCCCAGCAGGCCCCTGCGGTCCCTGATGGCGGACTCGGGGAGCGCCATGAATGGCGGTGCCATGCACGCTATTGTCAAAAGCCCCATCGTGTGTCAAGAGAAAAGTCCCTCAGGCTGCAGTCCTCAGAACATGGCTTCCTCAGTGTGTAGTCCTGCTGGTGTTAACTCAGTGTCCTCAACTACTGCTAACTTTGGGAACTTTGCTATGCACAGCCCCATCGGGCAGGGAACTCCCTTGTCGCGGTCGCCCAACGTTGAGAGCCGGGGGTCCATGTTGCACAGCCCCGCTCACGTTAGCAACGTAGGGTCTCCACTTTCTAGCCCTATAAGTAGCATGAAATCGCCAATTTCTAGTCCTCCCAGTCACTGCAGTGTGAAATCTCCCGTCTCGAGTCCTAACAATATCACTATGCGGTCTTCTGTGTCCAGCCCCGCAAACCTGAACTCCAGAAGCTCTATTGCCAGCCCTTCCAATGCCAACAACAGGTCCACTCGCTCCAGCCCGGCGGTTAGCACTGTGGGGGGATCTTCGATCTGTAGTCCCGTCAACAGCTCTCTAGGATTCCCTGCTTCCAGCGCGCCGGCTGGACCCAGCAGAAGCCAAGATACTGTTCCCAGTCCAGAAACAAAAGACAAGGGTGCTCAAGAAATCCCGTTTCCCAAAATGGAGGAAATGGAGAATGCCATCTCAAACAACAGCCAGATGAACCTCGTTCAGTTCATAAAACCCGAACCGGACGGTTCATTCGGTAGCGCATGCATTGGAGAAAACAGTAAAATAAGTTCTGATTGCCCGTTTTCAGTACCAGTGAAGCAAGAGTCAGCTAAACACCCTTGTTCTGGTGCCTCTTTTAAAGGGAATCAAACAGTAAATCCTTTTCCATTTACAGATGGCTCATATTTTTCTTTCATGGATGACAAAGACTACTACTCTCTTTCTGGGATTTTAGGACCACCTGTTTCTTCCTTTGATAGCAATTGTGAAGGTAGCGGTTTTCCAAATCCAGGCCTCCCTGTGGGGATTAAGCAGGAGCCTGATGATGGCAGCTATTACCAAGACAGTAGCATACCATCCTCTGCCATTGTTGGTGTAAATTCAGGTGGACAGTCCTTTCACTACAGGATCGGTGCCCAGGGCACGATATCTCTGTCGCGGCCCATTGCTAGAGAGCAAGCGTTTCAGCACTTGAGCTCCTTCCCTCCTGTCAGCACGCTAGTGGAGACCTGGAAATCACATCCAGAGCTGGCGTCCAGAAGAAGTGATGGGTATCCAGTTCTAGAGTACATTCCAGAAAACGTGTCCAGGTAAGTGAGCAGATTCTTACTTGATTTTTTTTTTCCCCTCCCTTCTTCACGAGATGTGAATTAAAATGAGGTCTGGGGTGGTGTTTCTCAAGCTGATGCGTAGTTCTGTGCTTGCATTTCAGTTCTTACTGTTAGGTTTGCTGGTCGTTTGCTTTGGCTTTAATAAAAACAAACTGCTCGCTTTAATATTTAAAAAGAGCATATTATATTCTATTGTTACTAGATTTAAAAGTGTAGCTTTATTATGTTTATGGGCTCTTACTACTGCAAACATTGTCTTCCTCATAATGAGAGGTTAGTAAAATTGCTCTTGCGTGTCCGATAAAGGGTATTCTTTCTTAGCTGCTGCTCAAATGTGTTGTAACTCAGGTGAAATGTTGAGATGAGGATAAGGTGGTAACGTCAGGAATCCATTTCTGCAGAGATGTTTGGCTCTAATTTTGCACCAGGCTTCAACTGGTTAAATTTGAAAAAGTAAACCTTACAAGCCTGTGGCAACATATTATTTCTGTATTGTAACTGTAGGAACATTTGGTTTGTATATATAGAAAAATGCCTCCAGAAGGAGGAGGGCTGTTAAAACTTGACGCATTTGAAAGGGAAAGATGGATGAACTGATCTCCTAACTTTTGGTGAGAGAAATACTCAGGGGTCTGTGCATCTCTATTGGTCGATATGTGGAAGCGCGTACCTCTTCCACAGGCAGGTGTTTGTGTGTTTTATGAAGGACGCTTCCTTGCATAAGCTGTCTAGTTGCACAGTCAGTTTTAGAAATTGTTAAATGCATCTGGCGATGTGACTGAGTTACAGTAGCTACGTAGCCTCCTCGTGTGTCCAACTGCCTGGCCCCATGTTTATGCTATCAGCAAAACGGACGATAACAGAACTTGCATTTACCTGTCTAAAGCTGGTTGTTTTTGTTTTTTTTTAATCATCAAAAGACTTGCAACTCCTACCATATTCTTGAATTGGGGTGAAAAGCATGTGTACTTGCTTGCTATTTGTATGACTCGGAGTATTTCTGGATTAAAAAATGGTCCTGCAATGGAAAACGTAATGGCTAAGCTAACAGTGCTTTTGGGAAGGGAGGACGATCTGTGGACCTAGAGTTTGGGGGGGGGGGGGTGGTAAACATTTTAAATATTTGCATTTTATTCTCAGACCCGTCTGGTACCTCTGCAGTCCACTTGAATAATTTGTGCGCCGTCCTTGACTTTTACTTTGTCTGTTTCAAGTGTTGTTTGTAGCGAACGTGCTTTTTTTAATACATTTTGCTCAAATTGAAAAGCCTGTAACCCCACCTTCTTGCTGAACTTTGCACGTAGCTGTATGTTTGTCGTCTTCTACGCTTGGATCAAATGTACTTCCTGGATCAAAGGAGATGAAGTTACTGTCTTCTAGTTATTTTGCCAGATGAACGTTCATAAAAATGCATTATTTGTACACTGGGATAAGTTCACCAGAAGAGTGATGGGTTGCCTGCAAACAAAGCCCAATATTACCTGCCTTTGTGTTTGAGCACTGTTACTTGGGAGCTGGCTCCTGCCACCCGTGAGAGCTCTTGCATGAGTAAGTGCTGCTCGCATTAAGTCAAGGTTGTCATCTGCTGTGGGATGCAATCCACTGCACAGTAAACAGGGCAATGCTGTTCAGGAGTGTGGTCATCTGTAGTTAGGCTTTTATGACAGTTTTGCTTAAGGCTTTTGGAGGAATATCTTCTGATCTGACGTTATTCCATGAGTAGCTCTTCTCACCTGTGCCTCTAGACCCATAAATGAATCATCTGACTCCAGGGGCGATGTGACTGCGCTTTCCTTTGTTTTCTAAGCTGATATCTTAGTAAGGTATGCGTCTCAGTGTAGCTGTTGCTTTGCATGATTGAAATTCTGAAGTTTATACCTCTCAGAGCAATTATGCACATGCGAAATTCTGTTTAGGTGGCAGAGATCTGCAGGGTTGCAACACTTCAGACATCCTGATCTGTGTTTCAGATTAGGACACGTGTCATCATTTCAAATCTCTTTCTCAGCCTCGTTATTTAACAAAATGTTACTGTTAAGCTGTCTGGCAATGACTTTGTGCTAACAGATGCAGCAGGGGACCTGTGCGAAGCCCTTTCAAGTTTCAAAATAAATTAATGTAGAGGTCATCTTAGCAGTACAGATTCGAATGCATAGGTGCCCGTACAGATATTTGTCTGCAGAAGAGACAAATCTAAGACTTGTAAAAGCTTACTCTTCCTAATGAGCCTCAAATCCGTCTTCACCTTTATCCTTAATTCCTGTGCCGCATTCCAGCTCAAGCAGAGAAAATCGTTATTAAGGTTGTTCATCCTCCCAAGTATTGTATTAAGATGCACATAGTTGAAAGCCATATCCCAAGGGATATTCCATCTGCCCCATGTTAAGAGGGTGTTGGAATGACAAAATTTTTCCACCTTCGTGTTGCTGAAATATGTCATTAACCTTTCATAGCCTGCCGTACAAAGCTTCAGGTGCTTTAAGTCTTCTATCTGTTTTTATTTCCTGAAGTATGTTTATTTTGTGTTATAAGTTGCCATAAGAAAAACACCGGGGTGAAGGCAAAAAAAGAGGCTACATGATTCTCTGAAGCCAGTAGATCATTTGCATTGTTTTGACAGCACTGTGATTGGAACTTCAACATCTTACCCTCTTTGATCTGCAGCTTACACTGTGGAGAGGACTGGGTGACCAGGAGTGAAGAAGGCTTTTCACATTGAGAATGTTTAGAATGTTCTTAGAAATATTTTCTTTTCCTATTAAAATATCACTTTCTATTAAACATCAAATAAACATAGCTTAGGGATGTGAAATACTTTGCTGTCTTATTGACCAAGTACCTACTGTCAACTGGAACATTCTCATTTTCTTTTCTAGTTGTTTTTATTTGGTAATGGACAACTATGGTCATCCTTCGGCTGGATGGTGGGAACTTTGTTGGCAAGACTGCAGTCTGCAGGATTTGGGGAAGGAGAGCTTCTTATGTGGAAAAAACCACTTTCGCCTATTTCCTTTGAAACGTTGCTTCATGCAGAACATGTCTTTGTCTTTGGAAGAGTGAATATGTTTTATTTTTAACAGAAGGCGAATCATGCCTGTGTGTCTGGGTGTAGACCCCCGCCCCCCACCCCTTCAACCGCTAAGAAATAACGGTTTTTAAACAAATAATGGCAAAAGTGGGCTCACAAATTAAGGTATGGAGATGGTGTGATGTCACTGACGGAAATCTGCTGTAAGGTGATTGCTCATCTGAATCAGGGTATAAGCCTAAGACTCATGATCGTGCCAATTATGTAATTTTCAAAATGGCCTAGGAAAATGTCAGGGTTGCTTGAAACAACAGTAAAAAATTGAAGAGGATGACCTTTCTGCTGCGTTAGCTCTTACCTAAAGCTTTTTCTGCAAATGTGCCTTTTCCCTCTCATTTCCATGTTAACTCTTGTATGTACACGTACGTACTTGCTGTTCTCAGCAGCTGTGGTGGAAACAAAGGGCTGATGTGCCTACTGTGCATTCTTCTAAACCTTTGCAATTGGATAGTTTTCAAAATTGGCTAAAATTCAGACTATTTGGTTCCTGGTAACACCTCCTTGTGCTGCCTTGCCAGGCAACTCCCCCAAAGCTGCTTTCTTCCCAGGCTGAGAACAGGTGCAAAGTTGCTCCCAAAGGGAGAGAAAACCCCTGGGGATGACGTATCTCCATGCCGTAGAGGTGTGGGGTAAAGATCCATGCGCGGCCTTTTTCCCTGTTTGGATGATGGTGTATAGGTGCAGGAGTTGTTTGGTGAGACAGGTGACAGGAAGAAAAGAGGACTCGGATGCAGTTCCAGTTTCTTGATTCACCAGCAGTTTTGCTCAAAACTTTTCCAAACTCTCAGGTTGCGCTTTCCCTCCCCCTCACAATTTTCTTTTCCCCAGTGATTGTAAGGAGTGTTGTACCAGCTGTTGATCTGGCATGTGGTTTGCTTGTGTAATTTTTGTCTAATTATTTTTAATAATGAAACTTTCCCCCCCCCCCCTTCAATTTTGATTCAGAAACTAAAGAAAAATACCTTCAAACCTGTTCTTCTGTGATGAGGCTTAACTGCATGTCTTAGATGGTAAACACATCAAAGAGTCGGACTTAATGTTTAAATTTAAGCATGTGAATATCTGTCTTTTTGAGGTGTGGGTAGCCTTAAGGGAATTGAAGTTAGAAGTGTTTAGGAACCTGTATAGTTTTGTTTCTGTTTGCTAGCCTGCCTGGATATGGTGGTGGGGCATGAAGCGATACTGTTTCAGCCAAGTTTCCTGGGCCATGTGGGTTGAATTCACAAAGTGGCAACGTGTTGATATTATTAAATAAGTTCACTGTTTCAACGAGAGTTACTTGTACCTACTAGTAATTACAGTTTAATTGTCAACCCGCTGAGGGAATTTGAAAACATTTCGTCATAATATTTTAGAGTCTAATGTAGGTAAGCCAAAATCACTTGAAAGACTATCATTGACTTCTTCGCATTTATGGTCAAGTTGGCGGTGTTTAACGACTTCTCATACCTGCCTGTTCCCAAGTGGTTTGCACCCATCAGGGGATTGCTTTGGTGTGCAGCCCAGAGCCTGAAGGCTGAACTGGGCGGTGCATCCCAGTGCACCAGAGCGCCGGCTGCGTGTAGGACGTCCCTGTCCATCCTTCCAACCCTGATAACAACAGCACGGGCTTTGTTTATGGGTAACCCTCCCTGATGTGAACGGGTGATCTGGTTTAAAATCTTATTTTAGGCTATTGCAGTTATTTTCTGTAAATAACGTTGTGTTAAAAATTATCTAGAATAGTCACTTATCAGAATGATACCTGCCAGGGAGATAAAGGCCTGGTAAATATTATTTTTAGAATTTATGATTGACCTTCACCTCTGTTTGTTTTTTGATGTGCTTCATATGAAAAAGGGCAAGGTGTTTAAAATATTTCCGTGCTTTGGTAAAATTGTTTTCCCCTTTTGTTTCCCACCAGTTCACCGTTGAAAAGGTTGGACAGTGATTCTCTGGTGTTGCACACTGTAGCCTTAAATTTGTATCATTCTTCTCAATTTGGAAGTTAATTTATATGTGGGACTACAAAAAACAACTGTATTTTTAATGTTTCTGGATATGAGCTTGATACATAACTGGAACCTCTAAATATGTCTTTATTTCTCACTTTAGAGATTATGAGCCTGCATTAACGCATGGGGCCAGGAGGTCCAAAGGTTCTCCTTGGTGTACCAGCATGCATTTCACAGCCTTGTACTTCCTAGTTTTGCTCGTTATTATTTTGTTGAGGGTGTTCTGTTTTGTTCTGCTAATTTTATCAAGGCATTCAAAATATGAATACAAATATATATATATATATATGTAAAAAATACTTTAAGGTTCCTCGTGACGCTTCATTTTTCCCTCTAAATTATACATGTAAATTGACTCTTACGAGAGGGAAATAAGAGCTCCTTTCTCAGTCCCTATACCAGTACCTGGGGATTGGTTGCTTCTTCCTGTGGGAGAGTAAGTCAAGCTGCGTGGCACGGAAACGTTATGTGGCCAGTTGATACTGTTAAACTGTACGAAACCTGGCTGTTACTAATTGGCTTGCCATTATTTATTTTGATAATAGCCAGTAACTGTTTCCTAGCTTTTATGCCTATTTGGTGATGCAGAATCTCACTATGATACCTACTTCTGGCTGTTCTCTGGAAAAGGCAAGACAGGCTCACCTTTGTGCACAGATGTTAAAATAAGCAAGCAGAAGAAATTTTGATTATCTGTGTTTTGACAGTATGGATTAATTCCTTTTAACGAGGATAGGAAGACACTGGTGTCTGAAATAGGTACTCTGCAGAAATGTTCCCATTCTCTTATATGGGATGAGCGTCCTCACAGATTGTTGCAGGGGTATTAATAATGATGCAGTACTCCTGTTATCTGCAGAGGGAGTAAATTGTTAAGTTCTGATTCGATAACTTGTCCTTATTCAACAAGCACTTAGTATTAATGGAGCCTAAACGTGCTCTCAGGTGCTCTGTCTGGTTGACTCAGACTTCTGTGCATGTGTTTGTGCTTTATTGAACCGCAGTTTGAGTAGAGATTGCTGTTGGACGTCGTCTGCAGTTGACCAGTATATTGTTTCCACTGATGAAATGTGCTGTTGGGCAATGCCCCGGAGTCTGGTCTGACACCGTTTCTGCCATTGGTTTGGGTGTGCTGTGTGTGTTACATGCGAGAGCCAGATCGGTTTCCTGATCCAGTTCACTGTGAAGGTCTAGAAACTGGCCACCAGTGCTACTCAGTGAGCAGCACGGTGTGGCGTGGGCACGAGAGCAGACTGAAGGGATGGAGAAGGAAAACTGTCCCTGAAATTCCACAAGTGCATGTTGCTGCTCAGTGTGTCATCAAGCCATAATCTCAGCAGCTGTCTTTTCAGGGTATACTTTTGAAAGACAGCTTCTGTTTTCTAACTGTAGGTGTCTGTATTTATTAACATGTTTGAACACAGTTGTGGAAGCTGGAGTTAATAATGGACTGATTTCAATCAAAATCCCTCAGGGAACAAGTGGAGTGCTGTGATTTCAGATTTAAGCTCTGAGAGGTCAAAAAATACCGTGGTTTACGATGAACGTAAGACCTTGACTTGTTCTCTGGCAAATCCATCTGACAATATGGTCTGTATAAGAGTGATAAAAGGGTGCGTGGAAAGCAAGTATTAAGTATGTCTAAGTTTAGTAATTTTATCTGTTCTCACACGCAGCCGGTCGTTACCCGGTGCTTGGTGCTCAGCGTATGAATTACCTTACTTCAGCTGCAGTCTCTTCCAGGTGGAGGAGATGTGTGGAGAAAAAGTGACAACTACTGCTGTCACGTGGTAGTTGTCCAAGTGGCTGCAGCAGCTGCTGGGTGTGTTTGAATGCCTGAACAGCACCTTGCACTGTGCTGCCCTGTGGAACTGAAATGCTAAGTCGTGACCTGAACCACTGAGCGCCTGGTGGGAAGGGAGGGCCAAACCAGAGGAGCCCAGGTGCATACAATACACCTGAGTGACTGCAAGGCTGGAGCAAGGATCCACCCCTTCTCTGACCTCATTTGTGGGTTGCCAGTGAGAGCAAGGGTCTCTTTCTGGAGCTCCCTGTTGACCTTAGGCCTGCCAAAGGTAAGCAGCTTTTTTTTTTCCCCCCTTCATTTCTGTATTTGTGGCTGCTGCGTTTGGGCTTGTTCTCATTTGCTGCAGCCAAAGGCTTTGTTACTCCACTATTATTTATTATTGCTGCTGGAGGAGTTGTGCTGACATTGGTGGGAGGTCTATTATTATTATTTTTGTTACTGTTTTTAATTTTATGCCACAGGGGGATAGCTTGTAGGCCAGGAAGTCCCTGCTTATCATTACCTGCAAATCCTTGCATAGTATGCTCTAGTGCCGCTACAGGCACAAGCGACGGAAGCAGCTCCTGTCTTTGTGTTGGGCTCTCCACGTGCTTAGGAGTTGTTTGAAGGCTTCTTGTAACACTGCGAAACAGGGTGGGTGTGCACTGTTAATATATGCATGCTTTTGTTCAGAAATCCCTGAGTTTTTGCAAAGTCTTGAAAGTTAATTAGCTTTCTGGGTAAGATTTTTGAATAAGTTACGTCTTGAAATTGAAAAAGCTACTTAATTTTTACTCATTTAGTTTTGTAACTAAAGCGTATTAACAGAAATTACTAATTCTTAACATCTTTACTGAAAGGACATCATCTCGGTAGTCTCTCTCTGGCTCTATTGAAATCAGTGCTGTAGGATTTCAAGCAAGATAGATGATTCTGGGTTCTGAAAAGGATATCTAACACTGGTCCTGTCTGTTTGGTACGTGAACAGACAGTCTACAAGCAGTGTTCTATGACTGAAGTTCCCAAACTGTAGATAGGTCACAAGAGAATGACTTGAATTTTATTTCTTTGTCTTAAACTGTGAATTAAGCTCCTGCAGTTACCTTAGAATGCATTGTTAGCTGCTTGCTAAATTAAATCTCTATAAATCTGTAAGCAGCAGTGCTCTGAATTACTTGAGGAAGAAAACAGTAGATTGGATTTTATATTTGAAAGTGGGGTAACGTAGGGTTGATATAGGAAGACGCTTCTTGAAAAAAAAAAAAAGAAAAGTAAACTTCAGTTGGAACATCTGAACAGAAACTGAATGCATTGTTTTTAAAATGGCTCATATGACTCTGATGCTCTCTGAAGATGCATGGGAACACTACTGATTGTGGTTAGTGATAATTAATAATAGATCAAAGACTTTTAGCCTTGAGGTTGAAAAGTAAATTTCAGACTAATTGCTGAATGTTTCTGATGATTTTTGTATCATTTCACTCAATTACATTCTCCCTTCTAAACAATGCTTTTTATTTGCATTTGGAGATGCAGTAAGTTCTCTGAATGGACTTTGAGTGAAATTAATCTGTTCTATTCTGCTTTTCTTTCTGCGTTGTTGCTGCTATCCTGAGTTTAAAAAAGTGGTGGCTTTAGAAACAGCTTCCCCCCATGAGCTGTGAGGAGCTGTAGGGCTGCCTTGAGGCCTCCTCTCTGGGCTGAGCAAACCAAGGGACCTAATCTGCTCCTCATACAGCTTGCTCTTCATCATCTTTTTAGTCCTCCTTTAAATGCTGTCGCACAGCTTTATGTCCTTCTGACTTGTGGTGCTCAAAACCTCATGCAGTGCTCGAGGTGAAGCCCAGTCCCCTAATCAGTGTGAGCAGGCAGAGCAGTGCTCTGCTGATAACCCTTAGGCTGTGCCTTGCTCCCTGATGACAGGTTAAGTGCTGCCCCGCCTCAGCAGGCGGCTTCGTATGCCTGTGCATCCCCTAGAGCTTGCACAATCTGGCCGTGTCCATGTACCTGCATAACTGCGTCACCCCGCGGTGTCCTCACCCAGACCTGTGCTCCCGGAGCCCCTGGGGAGCTCAGGTTTCACAACCTGTGTGTCCTGGTTTACTCTGGCAGTGTCTGGTTGTGGAAAATCGATTGCGTTTGTGTACGTGGCTCTTCACTGGTACTGCTCCGGTTCAGGGAGTGGGGAGGGGGCTCTTGGGTTAGCTGCAATCCCTCTGCCAGCATGGGCTCTTGTGCAGAGGAAGGCTGAAGGTCCTCAAACTGGGAGCAGGGAGGCTGTCGCTTCTGGTAGCATTGTTTTGGGGTTGGTCAGATGAGGGATGCGGGTTCCGGCAGAAAGACTGGAGGTCCCACATTCAGTGCTGCGAAGGGCTGGTCTCCAGGAAACTCATCCACTTCAGGAGCTTTGAAGCCTGTAGCTCCAAGGACTTTGCAAGTGAAGGTTGGTGGGAAACTTGGGATGCTTCCAGTAAGGCTGTCTGACTTGTTCGCTTTGGTACAGTATTTTGAAGTAAATGAAATTTGTGTACAGTAGATGAGATCAATCATTGAGCTGTTTTTTCAGTGCAGTGTTAGGATCTACTTTGCTAGCTCTGACTTTGTTACTTTCCCAAGTTGTTTGGAGAAATTAAGAAAATAACAAAAAATCCTAAACTACTAAGACTTGCACAGCTGTTCATCCTTTGTTTGCCATCAAGGTCTTTTTTTTTTAATTAGTTTTTTTTTTTATTTTTATTTTTTATTTTTATTTCTGAATAGAAAATAAATGTCACTAGTCCTGGTCCGTTGGGCTGGGAATGTGTGCTTCTGGGTCAGTGCAGGTGTCTCTTTCTGTAGCTGGCAGAAGGCAGTGTCCCAGAGCTGGGCATGACCCTATGTTACGTACGGGGAAAGTTTTGGCAGCACATCTCCCTCTGAAGCTGTGTGTACGGATGAAGGGTGCCCCTGGTGCTACGGGGATCATCCTCTGATTCTTGAGGACTGCCCCTTCTTGCTTGCTTGTCTTCTTGGCTTTAGGGTGGAGGAAGCTTTGCAGCATGTTTTGCTTTTCTGCTTTTGCTTTGTTTGTTTATCTCTAGGCACTAAGTCTTTCTTAAGTTAATAATTAAAAAGCAAATATTGGCCAATAAGCGTTCCTTAAGGGTTGTATAAAGTTACTAAATGTTACTAGCTTGTCAAAATTTCCGCACTGAACCTTTGTCGTAGTCCATCCTGCAGTAAAACTCACGGAGTAGAACAACATTTCTGCAGGATGAGCTCTGCGAGCGCTCTAGGAGTTTGCCCCGCTCTTAATTCTGATTTACAGTAGGGAAATTGAATCATCTTAGTGGACTCAATTACAATTTTTAAATCCTTATTTTAATCTGAATTCATGTAAACTACTGGAAGATGAACGAAGTAGAGGTTAGATGTGTCAGCTTCTACTCAGTGTATGGAAGTAAATATTGGAAACGATCCAGAGCTTTATGGCTGCTGCCAACTAATGACATAAGATAATGTTGCAATGAAACAATGTACTTGATTTGTGCTTGTTTCCTAACTAACCTTTCTATTTCTTGAGACTGTTTGGAATGCAGTTTTTTTTTTTTTTTTTTTTTTAAGATGTGACAGTTGAAAGTAGATTAGGCATTGAAATTTTTGACTGATTCAGTCTGTGGTAATGACAACTTCAAATTGCACAAGCAGATAATAAGATAAAAGACAGTCACTTACTTCATATTAATCCCACTTGGTGGAAGAGGCAAGATGGACGAGTGTTTTGGATGGACATACTCTAAAAAGAGGGAAGAAGTTAAAGGTGCTGATTTATACAGGAATACAAAGTGAAAAGAATGAGTTGCTGATTTACTGTGTTTTTTGTCTTGTTTTCTGGGACCAAAATGGCAGTCATTGTAGGTCTGCAAATGGTCCTGTTCCCTTCTTCATGTAAAAAAAAAAAAAAAAGTTAACGATGTTAATAAATTTGCTAGTGTATGGAGACTGCTGTATCACTGATTGAGCACCTGAAGGAAAGATCTGGTCAGCCCTGGGAGCACAGGTGAAGGTAATATACCTCTGTGATTTGAAGGGCTGGAGTCAGGCTCCATTCCTCTTAGACCTCATTTAGGGGCTGACTGCCTTTGAGGAAGGATTTCTTGTTGGAGATCCCTCCTTTGGAGTTATTTTCTTGTGAGCCTAGATCCTCGGAGGCGGGTGAGCATTCATTTTTCCTACTTCTTGTAACGTCTCATTCGTGCTGGTCCCTTTGCCTTTACAGCTAGGTTTGTGTTAGCATTTTTACTTGGATCAGTAATGTGCTTTTGGAGTAAATCTTCCGCTTACTGTGGGGTGGCTGTGGAGTGGGGAAAAAAAAAGAGACGCTCGTTAGATGGCAACGCGTGAACCTATGGTACTCCAGGCCCGATGGCTTTGGTCAGTGGGATCTCCTTGGAGCTGCCCTGCGGCCCAGCCCCTGGAACACAAGTAGTGTGGGTGGAAGGTCTCCAGCCCCAGCCATCCCTCTCTCTATGTGTCTGTGTTGTGCTGTACTGCCTGGTAATGCCAATGCTGGCAGTGCGCTTATTGTGCTTTTCACCTGCTAGCTCAAGCACTTGTAATTGAAAAAAGGTGCGGAATTACAGGCAGAAGGAATGATTCCCAGGAAGAACTGAAGGCATGACTTTCAGCACGTGTATCTGTATTTATAAGCTGTGTGCAGAATTACCAGAGTACCTACTTACTCTTCCTTCGCAGCACTCCAGAATTCTTGAAAACAAACAAATGAAACCCTGGAAGCAGGAAATGAGACTGAAGTGACAAATAGGCCGTATCCTGTTGGTTTTAATTTTTTTTTTTGGTTAATGAACTTCACTTCTTTTGATCTAGTTGGAAGATCTAGATGAGGCTTGCAGATATTCTCATTTATAGTAATACTAATGTGCAAAGGAAAACAGAATTGTTTTTTATTGCAGACAGCTTGAAGAAGTATTTTCAAACAGCTGTAACTTAATGCAGGCTTATTTAATGACTTAGAATTGTGGTGTCATGGAAAATCATGTTTCTGTGAAGCAAACCTGTTCATTTACAACTAATTCTATGTTGCAGATGCCTGATAGATTGATTTTAATATGGTGCTAGCCAGGTGAGATAGGTGATGTTTTAATGGCTTGTAAATGACTTATGGCCATTAACTCCGTTTATTAAGGCAGACATATAGAAAGAAGTGATTTAAGCCTTAATCTGTGTTTTTTTCAATGAACCAGTACCATAACTCCAGGACCTAGATGAGTTCTGAGCTAGTTCACTGACTGCTAAGAGGAGAGGATCTTCCAATTTTTTTATTCGTTTATGTATTTATTTTGTTTTCATACTTAGTACTGTGACCAGAATCCTTCATGTCCTTCAGTGCTGGTTCCTGTCTTTCATTCTCTGGTCTTAGTCCTTTCCCTGATGTCAAGATACTCCAGGTTCTAATTACTTCAGCTCACAGACCTGTTGTTCTTATTAAAACAAACACCTAATAAGGCCACTAAGGTGGTGAGGTGGGGTTGGTGGGTGTTCCTGATGACTTCTCCACACCAGCACTATCAGTTTGTGTCCCCAGTCAGGCTTCCTGCTGCCTGGGATGGGTATTGACTTGCTTACATCACATAGAGTACCCCAGGCTCTGAGGTGACAACAGGTTTAGCGTGGCTTAAATCAGTAAGTCAGTAGAAATGAATGCAGTTTTCACGCTGAACAGGAAGTATTTGAGATCAGGAATGTGGAATTGTTAGAAATATGATTTAATGAAAAGCTATGATTACAGCAGCTAGGAAAAGAGCAGTTATTGGCTCTAGATGATGTAAGCTTAATACAGTGCACCAGATCCTGGTCATGTTTGTGGTTTTGTCCACCAGCACTGAAAATGGAGCATATTCACTGCTTCAGCCTGAGTGAAATAATTTGATCAATTTCACAGATGTATTTCATGTAATCAAGTTGCAGGATAGTAGTAAATACAGAAGTGTTGCGTGTTTAGGCTGATGTAGCCTTTGTCTGATATTTCACATGGACTGGTTAAGTGCCCCTGCACTGAATATGAGAGTTGATGATGGGATACATTAAAATACCCATTGTTCAAGGAACAGAAATGTAACATAACTGCCATCTGCCATTTGTAGAAAACTTCGTATTAAGGATTTTCGTTTCATTAAGTGTGCGTGACAGCAAACAGTAGAGCAGAACTTTGTTTTTTCTGTTTCCCTGTCTGTACTGCGGGGAACATCTGAAATACAGGTTCTGCAGATGCAAGGTAACTACATATCCTCATCTTAATTGTCCTACATTGTGTTAGGGCTGTGGAGATGGCAAGAGTAAATTTAGGTTGGGAATTCTCCGCCAAGTCCTCAGCGCTTCCACCGGTAGCACTATGAATTGAGGTAAATATTGAATAGGGTTTCCTAGCAACAATTGTAAGGTTAAGTAAAAATCAGATTTGTTGGTTACTGCTTCCAGAGCACGCTTCTCGATTTTGTCGCAGAATTTATACTTTTAATACTTTAACTGCAGTATGAAGTGCTCAACAAAATCTGATAGTATTGTGAATAATTTCAAGGGTCTGTAAGTCATTAGAAATGTTATTACTACTTTGGGATATGGATTTTTTTTCTTTTGCTGTGCATTTGTACTGTGCCCAAACTAGTAGGGATTAAACTCGCAAGTATTAGCTATGTATACGTGCATGTATAAATAAAATAGTATAAATAAAAGCCAACATATATATTGCACTGCTCAAGTCTGCTTAAAAATTATTTACTGTTGGCTTTGTCAGAGTAAGCAAACACATGATGTGCAGGTCCAAACTGGAGCTAAAATGACAAGAGCAAATGCTTCTTCATGTGACATGGAAGTAGAGGATTCATATTCTTTTAGTCTGTTTAGTAAACTGCATGCAAGGATCTCTGGAGGTGCTTTGAGTTTTTAAGGTGAGTACCCGCCTAAGGTAGACCTATTCTGGATAGTATAATTTCCCCTGGAGATGCATGCAGGCCTGGAATTTAGGTTAGCCCAGGACAGATAGATAGATAGCAGAGGGGAGCAAGGAATGGAAAAATTCGGTTGGCTGCTTCCAGTCTTAAGTTTTTGAGTCTATAAATAGAGTCTATCAGAATATTTCTAGTTAGTTCTGGGGAAAGTCAGCTGCTGTGCTGGGGATTGGCTGTGCTCCCAGAATAAGGAGGGGAAAAAAAAAAAAAAACTATGATAGGAGGCCTATTGAAAATCTACCAACTGACACCAGTGAAATCAAGAAATTGCAGGACTCCCACATTTAGGCTTCAGTTTGTTTTCTTGCAGCCTGGGTCAGCCTGTTTGTACCCAGCCCACCTCCTTGCCCATAGCCACTGGCCTGAGGAAAGCAGAGGGACTATGCTGCATGCAGCTAAGTGGGGTCCAGAGCGTAGGAGCCGGCATCTCTGAAGTAGACTTGACCCTTGCACTCTGCTGGTTTGACCTGGGCAGTCTTCTCTCTGGGTTAGGTGTGCTGCATTAAGGGAAACAGTGAAGTGCAAGCAAAAGCTGGATTTTAAGTTAATAAAGTTATCATGTCAGTTATGACTTCTTTAAGTAATAAAAGAGATGTCTTGCTGATAATTTTATGTGCAAATTAATTGAAGTACATTATGATACCAGAAATAGGCATTTAAAGGAGTCATGATGAGCTTTTCAAACACTTAAGGTGCTTTCTAGGAAACATAAATTATATACTTGAAAAATACTCCGAATTGAGGTTAAATTACATTGTATGACTGGAGCATAAATAGCTAGCAAGTTTTGTCTTTAAGGAAGATCTTGCATTTACAGAAAAAATTAACTTTTCAGCAAGAGTTGTTCTTTTTTTTTCCCCGCCCAATAACTGCGGAAGAGTGATGCTCCTATACTGTAAGTGGCCGAATGAATGGCATTGTGCATGTGAATTGAGCGGGAGTACTCAGATGAGCATCTATTTGTGTCAGAGTTCATAGGAGCTAAAATTGTTAATTGAGCTTTTTTTGGTACTGACCTAATACCAGGAAAAAATACCTTGTAAATAAATGCATTTCATGACAACTTTTAGGTTTTGCTGGCAACTCAGTTTTAGCTTATCATTTTTCAGGTAGTGGAAAAAGTGGTTATATTTAATGTTCACGTCAGAAGAAGGGATAGAACACCATCAGCACTTACAAGGCTTTCCTGCTGCCTCTTGATGTCTGTGGATACGGCATACTCATGAGTTGCTTAACTGCTTCTATGAGATTTCCGTAAATATTAAATAAAATCAACCAGTATTTTTTCTAAGAGTAAAATCTTGTAGTAATCGATGACCTCAGCTGACTTACTAATTTTTTTTTACTTATTAAATATTAACAACAGGGGAATTATTTCAGACATGCATGAGTGATTTAAATGGCTGAGCAATAGGTAAAACTTTCTTCAGATACAATGAAGGAACTGTTTTGTTTTTAAGCAAATGTTAATAAATATATTTTTATCAGCAGTTCCCAAAGACAGTTGGGTGGAATGTTGGAGAATCAGAGGCTCATTGAGTGGGCTTGGGTTGGAAGGGACCTTGAAGGTGACCCAGTTCCAACCCATCTCCAACCCCCTGCTGTCAGCGGTGCTGCCCAGGACCCCATCCAGCCTGGCCTTGAGCCTCTCCAGGGATGGGGAATCCACAGCCTCTCTGGGCAACCTGCTCCATCACCTCGCCCTCCTCTGAGTAAAGAATTTCCTCCTAATGTCTGATCTTAAGATCACCACTCCTAGTTTAAAACCATTTCCCTTTGTCCTATCACCATCTGCCTGTGGAGAAAAAACAAACAAAAACTGCACATGTATTTTATCTCAAATGTGTGGGAAAACATTCCCCCCCCCCCCCCCCGAACAAAAAAACAAAAACCCACCAAACAGAAAATGAGACTTGTGCTGTTCCCATTTGAATTAAGGAGGAGAAAAATCTGTTGAAGGGTTGATATTCACTCTGATTAGAATTGATGACCATTCTCTGCTTGCTTTCCATGGGGCTACTATTTCACTAGGCATTTCACCAGAGGATGGCTGTGAGAATTAAAACTCTAATTCATTCTGACTATGTGTGTTGCCTTGGAGAAGTGTTGAAGAACAGCTCATCTGTAGCGGGAGGAGGGGAAAATAAACTTATCTACAGCCAAGGTAGATTTAACTTGGAATAATTCACCAAGTTTGGAAAGAAAATAAAAATAATAATAAAAAAAAAAAAACCGAAGAAACAATTGACTGTGTCAGTAAGGCTCCTGGAGTATTTCTACAAATCCGTTTGTCAAAAACTGAGGTATAGGAAAAGGAAAATGAACTACTTACTAGCGTTTTAATTTTTTCAGATTGTTTTGTGTTTCAGATCATTACTAAAAATATTGTTTTTGTTTGAGGAAGCAGCTCACAATTCATGGGAACTGTTCACTGTGTCTCTTCATGATTTAGATTATGCAAACCTATTTGTTAGTTGGGTCTTGACTGAGCTGAGAACAGCGTTCTAAACTGATGACTCCAAAGAAGTTCCAAGGCAGTGGATGTTTTGCGCTTTTTTTTTTTTTTTTTTCCCAAAGTAGCATATTTAAGATATATTGTTTACCACTACTCTCACTAGCTTTCTTAAAAGCGATGGCTCTGGATTTAACAGTGGTTTTTTTTTTTTTTTTTTTGAAGCAGTGTCTGCTCAAGGTTTCAGATTTGTGTCTTTAGACTGAGGATTTGATCTTCCAGCAGTCAGAACCCTGATGGCTTTTCAATAACGGTCCCATTAGAATCAGTGGGACTGGCCATATAGAAACGCTTTGCTTAAGCCTCTGCCGGCTGGAAGTTTTCAGTTTTCTTAACGTACATCAGCTGCTTTATATGGTGCTCTCTTTCCTGTCTTTTTCTGACACTTTGATTTGTGTCATGCAGAGCATGCCTCTTTTCACACTTCCGAATGCTGAATGTGATGGCTTGAATCCTTCATTATTTTGTGATTAATTGTAGAGATACAAACATTATCAAATCAAAATCCCCGAAAGGCCTCTTTTAAAGGATCTGCCTAGCTTTTGATTTAGCTGTCCCACAAATTACTTATCTGGTGGCTGTGTGGTTTTTAACATCCTCCTAAATTTGGAACGTATCCATGAAATACTTTCTGCTATGTCTGGGGAATAGAAAGCTTGGTAAGTTACTTCGTCCGTTGCTCGGGTCAAACCTTTCAAGAGACAGCAGCACTGAGTGTTGAATCCATTAAGTACAAATCAGTGGGTGTGCAGGATCATAGCTTGTATTGTCTGTTATTGTATCAGGGTGTTCCACACAGGTTTTCTTTTTGCTGGAAGTCCAATTTTTGTCTTTCAGAGGCATGAAAATTCATAAACTGCGAGTGTTGCTACATAGGAGAAAATGGTGATTCAGGGAAGAAATGGCATAGCTAGGAAAGCACTTTGCATTGGCTGTTTTATGCATAGCTATGTGTGGTGGGGTTTTTTTTGTTTGTTTGTTTGTTTTTAAACAGATTTTGTCCCTTGGGATGTAATAAAAGGCTAGAGACTTACAAACCAAATACGTCTGTGCGGTATATTATTTAGATATCCAGAGGAAAAAAAGGTCAGAGAAGTCTCTTGTGTTGTCAGTTCCTCAGTGGGAGGCTATATTAGAAACTAGAAAATATAATACTATATAATTTGGAAACATAATATGTAATGCAGGTTGAGAGACAATTACTGTATTTTATTTCTCTATATTTTCCGTTTTACTGAATGCGTTTCAGCAACAATTGAGTTTTGGCTGTAATGCTATTTGTAGCAGTTTCCCGTAGCTGCACAGCAAATTACTGTGGTGTACCAGATCAAATCAGCTCTTCACTTCATTTGTGAAAGCTACATTATGAATAACTCCTACTACTGGCTTCTGTGGGTAACTGTATTTTTGTCCGTATTTACAAATGTTAACTAAGTTTTAAAGCAGTTCTAGCTTATATAGCTTGTTTGTTATTTTTCAGCGTTTGTTCTTTGAAAACTATTGAATTAGTTAAGAAGATATGCAGAATGGGTTTGTTTCTTACCAAGTCTTGCTACCTGTAATGCAAATATTAAAGGAACTGGTCTCATGCATCTACCTCTTCAGCAGCTAAGCCTGACAAGAAATTAAAAGCGTGTTGGTTATAAGTGATTAACAACAAGAATACCTTTACCGTCAGTGGTATTTTTAGCTTTGGTGTTCCCCCTAATTTAATAAATATTTTCCTGCTTTCTGTGATTTACTTTGGAGTGTTAAATGCCTCACACCAACGTGTAAGACCAGTTTGGTAGACTGCAAAAAAGCAAGTTCGGTGCGTCTGTCAGTTGGCAGTTTATCTTGGGAGCTTGGCAGACATCACTGCTTGTACGTGTCCTGAAGATTGAGCTTACCAGTTACGTGAGGTTTGCAACAAAGTCAGTTGCAGGAGGGAAGTTAAAAGACAAGGTGCAAGTGATGGAGGTTTTCTTCAAAGAAGTCAAAATCTTCAGTTTGGTGAAATCAGGAAGAGGTGATAAAATCTTCCTGTGATGGATGGCTGTTTTCTGGTTCCATGTTTAAGTGCTTGCCACTTAGACTACTTAGCAAACCTGCAGGGAATTTTGGGGGTAGATTGTGCTTTCTCACTACTAAGTTCATAATCCCTACCCTGGAAATCTACTTTTCATCACTGTTTCTCTGCATGGATTTCACTCTTCCTCCCCTCTGTTGAGAGCAGGTGTTACTGACTGCTTTTTTTTGACACTGCTGTATAGTTCTTGTGCCCCAGTATTCTTGCATTGTATTTTAAAGAAAACCAACCCAACGGGGATCAGAATTTCAGAAACTGGGCAAAAGGCCGTAAGTGCCAGCTCTGCAGCCATATGTGCTGTTGAGTCAGGTAAGCAATTCACTGCCTTCGTATGTGGAGGAAGAGCATTTTCTGGAGGGTCTCTCTGTGGGCTCTGCCAGGCCTCCTGAAGGGAGAAGTGCACCTGAAGGGAACCAGCAGGAGTTATTTGAAAAATGATTTTTAATGTAGAGGAGATGGTCTCTCTCAGAACAGTAGAGAGAAGGAGGAGAGGAGGGTTGTTTGGAGCAGAAATTTAATTGTGATGGCTGAGAGTTGCGGTGACTGTCTTCTACCGTGTGAAGGAGGAATGCAAGGGGACTCTCGGTTAAATATGACCTTTGTAAATGCTGTTCTTGTGTTGTTGTCTTCTGTTAAGATTGTATGTGTTCCTTCAGGTTTCTTTATTGGGTTAACATCCTGATGGCCTTTCAGTAAAACCAACAAAGAACTGGTCTGTCCAGATTTTCTGGTCTCATCAGGAGGGCTTTAAGAGACTTTCTCTGCAGCAAAGCTTCTGTACATTTAATTGTTTTAGCAGCTGCATGGGCAGAGCACTCCAAGTCAACAAGAAGTCTACATGGTCTCCTTTGGGCATTTGTTGGATTTTGTGTCCTCAGTGTTTTCAGTGTGTCCCATCTGCTGTCACTCTCTGGAAGGGAGGATGAGATGGAGTGAAATAGTTTTTGGCATGATCTAACTGTAGTTTATTTCCACACGCATCTGCAGCGTGTTTCAGACCTAGCGTGTGCTCTGCTGGTAAAGCTAGCTAAGCATACAGAAGTCTCCCACCAGCCTTAAATCTCAAGTTTCTTCAAGCCTTTATAGTCAACAGAAAGTTCTGTATACAAAAAGATGATTATTTAGTTAAAGATCCCTCTCTGAGATGTGTGTACACCTTTGAGAGATGTTCTTATCTATCTTGTTGGCAGGGTTGGTCTGGGAGTTCATCCCTTCAGTATCCCCTTCTGCAGAAGAGCTCCAGGGCAGCCTTCCATTTCTGTCCCTGTCAACCTGGCACTCTCCCAGATGTGGCAAATTGAAGTTTTAAGGTGGTGACAACAATTTCAGTGTCCACATAAGAGACGTAGATCAGAAAACCAAAACTTGTTTAATCCTCAGACTTAGTTGTAAGTTAGGATTGGTTAAGGCTGGTTTTACTTCCTGCTTTATATAAATACAGTCTAGTAATATTTGCAGATAATTTTTCCCATTATATGAAAAAATCTGCTTGGCCCTGTCCTTCCCTAGTGAAAGTTTCACAAAACTACGGTGAAGTGGTAGAACATGTTTTCTTTTTTTGCTTAATAGAGTTTGTTCTCTTTCTTGGCGGTGAAAGTATATTTTCTCTCCTATCAAGGGCTGTTGGAGAACAGTGTTGTCTTTTTCTTTTAATTGTTGCTAGATTTGATTTAGCCAAATCAAAACTAGTTAGAGCAAAGGATATAATTTGACTGTTCATTATATGGAAATGCATGCTCATTTTGGTTATATTTTTTCCAGGTTACTCTGTGTTATAAACTCGAAGTACGTGAAAGTTAACACACATTTTCAGTATGTTGTCTTCCTTGTCTCACTGCTGTTATTCTGTTGTGAAGGCTTCCATTTGTGGATTTTTGTATGCCTCAACATTGTAGATGACACTCATGCATTGATAACCAAAGTTCAGGAAGTGAGTATAGTTTTGAAAACAGGAGGAGTAAGGTGGGAAAAATGATTAACATCAATTTTCATGACGTTTTCCATTCTTACTCCACAAAATGGCTTTATGTAGAGCAAAGATTAGATGATTTTAGGTCTGTTGTTCTGTGTTAGTCCTGTTGTTTTCCATCATTTCAGAACAATACACATGTATTTTTTCACTAAGGAAACTTTAAATGTAGAATGTATCAGAAATTCTTGACAAAAGATTGTAAAAGAGCCTCAAGGAATTATGCTTGGTAACCTGTTATGCCCTGCTATGCACTTGCAGCAAAAATGTATATGAACCTGTAGAAGGATCAGTTAAGAACAGGAGGTAATACCAATCTAAACTTGTCCTTATGACTCTACGCTTCTCCTTTAAACCCGAAGAATGATTTTATTTACTTGTTAGGGATTGAGGAAGTGTGATTAAATGCCAGTTACAGCATAAAAGTCATTTCATGGTGCTATCTCCTTACTTGAACTTTGTTGAGTTTCTTTAAGGAAATACTCTGCTAGAGTGAGTCACCACCCCACATGAGATGGGAATAAAAATTACTCTGGTTGGCCAAGGGAGGGATGGAGTTTGTCAAAATCTCGTGTATGTTGGAACAGATGAATGTGGAAGGAGATGGTGGGTAGCATCCCAGGCTGAAGATAGCGTGAACAGAATTGAACATAAAAAGTATGACAGAGCCATTAGTTTGCGAATGTAATTTATGTTTTGGAAAACACAAACAAAAGCCCAAGTTTAGATGAGGTTTGTCCTTGAATTGATAATAGCATTCAAATGGAAATCCTAACAATGTGAGGTTGCTGTATGGAGCATAAGAGGAGCTCCAATGAATAATTAAACAAGTGATGGCTAATAAAATATACAGCACATTGCTTCAAACTTAGAAATTGTAACTCTGCCTAAGGGATGAATGTTTTTCATTACTTTTTAATTGTTGCCAGTGTTGACCTTCAAGGTCTTTTTCTGGCAGATAATTTGTTATGGTAAGGATGAGATCATTAAGCATTTTAGCACAAGCCGCATGATGCAAATAGTTTCCTAAGATTATAGAACGCTGATGTAGTAAGAGTTTGTTTTCTTAGGAATTTGTTCTCCATATTTAGAGATTATTATTACTTTTTAGATCGTATCTTAAAAGAGCAGTTCTGTTGTAACCTTGCAGGATAGTGGCCATAGGTAGTACAGTAGCAAATGTCAGCAGTTTTTGCTGTGAGCTTTTCGTGGCAGGTTTTGATTTGTAATTAAAAAAAAAAAAAAAAAAAAGTATTACTGTAAAGTCTTGGTATGATTATTTGGCTCATACTAATATTTGTATATACCAAGAACAAACAACGGCTTTTCTTGTTTGCTCGGTTCATGAAAGCAGATACATAGCAGTCTGTAGGCTTTCCCCTGCTGAAGGGAACCTCTGTGGCATTTAAGGCTCCAGGACCTGTATTCAAGGAATTAAGTGTTACTAAATTTTGCTGGGTTTATTCTGTAACTCCGTTTTACTGTTTTACTGTTTGCATAGGTTGGCACTAAAAATATGTATCAGGCAAATAGCAAATAATGTTTAGATTTAAGTTTGCAAGTCTCAGTTTGAAATTTTCTCCAGGTGGATGCGTTATTATTCAGCTTTCTGTCAGACAGTAGACATGCGTGCTGAGATTTGAACGGTGGTGCATAGGAGCAAGCCAGAGTATTGGTTTTTTTCCTTAAGCTTCTTTGCCATCATTATTTGTCTAGCCTGAGATGCATGCGGTCAGTTATTTGTACAAATTGCTGATAGAAATGTTTATTGCTCACGTTGCTGCTGACGGGAGATGAGCAAAGCTATTGTCTTGTGCTAATCTGTGCTATAGGCAGTCACTTGCAGGAAGTCTATAAATAATTCTTAGAGTAAAATCTACCTCACACTGCTTACAATCCGAAGAGAACAGCCTGCAGATGCGTGGATGCAGAGCAGAGAGCTCCAGAGGGCAGCTCACCTCTCTGCTAGGGGTCTGCAGAGCGACTCCCAGAACTGGCCAGCAAGTCCCTAAGGAAAGGGTGGAAAGAGAATAGGAAGGGCCGTGAGCAGAGCATGTACTCTGATAGACAGATAAGAGGGATCAGTGCCAGCAGCTAGTAGGGGAGAGAGAGGGCTGCAGGGTGGGGAGCCAGCTACAGAAGATACATCGCTGCCTCTGGGCATGATTTCTCTTAGCGGGCCTTCACCAGGCATGTGCTTTTGCTTGGGCTGCTGCACCTTGGGGAAGAGCCCGGGCAGGGAGAGGAGTGTGCTGGCTGTCCCAATTTTTTGGGGTTTGGTGTGTTCTCTTACTGAGGTTCACGGATAGCTGAAGTTTGTGGAATTGATTCGTTTTCATTTTAAATCTGTGCCATCCTGTATATATTTTTAAACAATGTCCTTTCTGTGGATTGCATTCATTTGTCCTTTGTTAATCTGTAGATCCAATAATTTTAACTAAGAAACATTTGTCCTTTACTCTTCTGTGATTGAAAATCCAGCCTGTCATTTTCTGCTTCCTTGCGGAGAGATACTGGCATCAGATGTGTCACTTGTGTTCATGAGTGGGTGCTGCGTTCTGTAGGGAGCTCCCGGTTTCTAAGTCAGTAAATGACACAATTGTAAGGATTGGAGGGGTACCTCTAGAGATCACCTAGTCCAACCCCCGTGCTTAAACAAGTTCCCTAGAATACTTTATACAGGAAAGCATCTGGGTGGGTTTTTCGTGTCTCCAGGTGAGGAGATCCCACAACCTTTCTGAGCAGCTTGTTCCAGTGTGCTGTAACTCTCACAGTGAAGAATCTTTTTCTCGAGTTCATGGGAACTTTGTGTTCTGGTTAGTATCCATTGCCGCTTGTTCCGTCACTGAACGTTGTTGGAAAGTGCCAGGCACCATCCACTTGACTCCACTCCTGTAGGTATTTCGAAGTATTAATAAGATCCCCTTTCAGTCTTCTCCAGGCTGAGCAATCCCAGGTCTCTCCCTTCCCTCCTGAGGGAATGCTCCAGCTCTTAATCATCTTTGTCAACCTTTGCTGGATTCCTTCTAGGAGGTCCCTTTATTTTCGAACGGAGGAGTCTAGCGCTGGACAGAACGCCCTTGTCCTTCTTCACACAGTTCCTTTCCAGCAGGTCATTCCCTATCCCGTATTGCTGTATGCAGTTATTCTTCCCTTATATGTAAGACTCTACGTTTGCCCTTGATTTACTTCATAGTGTTCCCCTCTGCCTAGCTCTCCAGCTTGCCCTGGTCAGAGTGAAAGAAAAGTTACATTTTCCCAAAAATATTACTTCATATCATTCCAGAAGCTATGTGTTAATACCCATCGCGTATGTTTTAATGTTATTATTCCAAAGTTAACCAGATGATGAAAGCCTCTGAGGTGATAGTGGGAATAATGCAACTTGGTAGCGTGATGCACTCCAGGGGGACCTGGAGTAGTCTATCAGTGTGGCTGATAGCATGGTACCCACAAATGTGTATTCAGCAGCATGAACATGGAGAAAATAAGCATTCAAACTGGACGCCGATTCCCCTGGCTGTGGTGGGACTCTATGCTTGCCTGAACTCGGGACAGCTACTGCATTCCTGCCCCTTTTTTTGTCTTCTTGAAGCAAACAGTGTTTGAGTGTATGGGACATGGGGCACAGGTGGGAAGCAGAGCTGTGATTTTCCACCGTAGCTGTAAAAGAAATTGATCTGAATATGTGTACTTTATTTAGTTGCCTTTTGTTTAGTTATTTCACACTTACGTGTATGTCAAAAAGGCCAAGTAGATATTTTCATAGCTTCCTTATGTCCAGGAGAATTAGAATTCTTTAGACAGTCAAAATTATTGACAGGATTTGATGAAGAAGTAATGCTTATCGAAGTGAGCACAGTTAATTACAGAGGTCTTTGACAAAGGAGAGATTAACACTGGCAATGATATCAATATGCTCTGTTATTTGTTTTTATGCTCAAACAAGGATGTCTCAGTCTATCAAAAAATGTTCTTTTTGGAACGTTTTCCTTAAAAGAAGCCAAATGCTGACTTTGAAAGAACTTGTAACTTTGAACATGAATTAATCAAGTGTTTGAATAACATATTCTGGAAACGTACTTTCTCAAATCAAGTGGGAAAGATGCTGCATGGCACAGCATCAGCACAGAACTGAAGGAATCATCAGGAATGTGGGTTCAGAGCGTGGGCAAAATTGGGCATGATCTTACCATGTTACATACCCTGCAAAACAGTAGATTAGAAGTAATGATAATAATTATCAAAGCTTAAAGATAGTATTAACTCCTTAAGAGGAAGCACTGTTAATCAGGGAATTTGAATACACTACCGGATACTTCATTACTTGCAGGAAATATATTACTGAAACAATCCAGAAGCATAAAGATAATAATTTAATGTGAGTCCTTATATAGTAGAGAACTTGGATGGCTCTAATTGTTGCTTCTCTTCAAGCACACTTCATAGCGATGAAATTCCATGTTGCGTTTATTCAGAGGCAAAAGTAAAATGTTAAAAATAAACTTAAAAAATTAAACCCAAAATATGGTAAATGAGATCTGAGACAACTTCAGAAAATAGTCAACAATTGCAAAAATGTCCTATTGACATGTAAAATTTGCCTTTCGCATGGGAAATTGTTCACAGTTATTGCATTGACATTGTCTACTGTTTTGCATTTATTTCTCAAACGCTGCAAGAAATATTGCTAAATTAGAACTGTGATTTAGCGCAGTGCAATTAATTTGCATTAAGGCATTCATATAAAGGGAAGAAATTGGTCAGTTGGGCCTGTTGCACAGTATCTGGTTTACTAAATGTAATTTAGAAGATGTTCTCTGCCTGTGGCATTGCAGGACGGTTATCCCTTGTATTTGTCTTGCGAGCTTTGTGCCTCCTTTCCACCCATCCTTGGAGCTCTGTCCCCACATTCTCTTAATGAAGTATTAGTTTAATCTGTGCAGTCTAACAAGAGAGTAGAAATTTCTTAGGATGTAGCCATAATCTTCTTCTACTGGTTTTTGCAAACAGTTTATTGCTTGTGCTTGTAAACTGAAATTAACTTAGTGTTTACTTAAATATGTGCAGACATATGTATACTTATGTATATCGAGTCTCTGTGTGTATCTATGAATTGTTGCATTTTCAAGTTTTATTCAGTCCGCATTTGTTCCATGTTTGTGTAATCCAATTGTGCTTTCTTCTAATAAATCAAAGACAAAACGTAGCATGACAAGGGAAGGAGCCGCTGCCTCTCTGGAGTGCAGAGCATATACTTAAATTTCTTCTGTGTGTGAGTAGCCTGCGCAGCAAATTCTTCGCAAAATTGCCAATTCCTAATTCCTTGCATTCCCTTTATTTTGATTTTGAACCATGGGTGTTTCTACGAGGTGAATGGGTTTTTTTTTTGTTTTTTTTTTTTCCCCTTCCTGTATTTGTAGTGGTGAAGTGAGTGTAGGTAGAGCGAATACCCTGAGTATCAGGAATTGAAATGGGATGTCTGAAGGCTGGCTCAAAGCCAAGATGAAATACATCTCGCTTGGCAGCAGGGGTGCTTGAGAGAACCCTGTGATATCGGATAGCTTATTTTTTTTAATCAGTTGGGCTCATCCCTACCTCGGCCGACCTCCTTTAGCTGGGCAGTGGTCAGTGGTCAGGCCCGTGTCCTGTGTTCAACTGCTGTGTCCCTGAGCATCCTCACCAGCGTAGCAGAAGAGACTTGCAGGGTAGTGACGCTGTCCCTGCATTCAGGGCCATTTGCCTCTCGTGGCTGGAATAATGGCCTCGTGCTCCAGGAGGAGCCAGCCTGCTGAGGACACCACATAAAACCTCCTGTTGTCAGAAGTTGCTCCCGTTGGATATGGCGCCTGCTGGCTCTGAGATGCTGGCTCTGTTTGGTGTCCTGTGGGGTCCCCCAGTGCTGCAGTCTCCCACACGGCTGAGCCCCATGCCTGGCCAGCTGTGTGTCCTGCTGTCAGTGCCTCAGCCCCTCCTCAGGATGGGAGTACGCTCTGCTCCATTGGCAGCGTGTTTCCAACATGTTTTGCTTTCCGTGCCAGAGACGATCAGCGAGGAATATGGTTGGGGTCAGTGTTTTCTTAGGGGCCTTTCCAGACAGAGAAATGCAGCTCATGGCTCCTGGCCCAGAGGAGCTGCACAGTTCATGTGAGCTGTGCAGCTGTGGGGAGCGGTGTCAGGTCCAGGAAGATACTCCTTGGGGAGGGAATGGTGAGAAGAGGACGAGAAGAAAGGATCACCGAGAATAAATGACTGCAAAAAATCTGTGAACTATTTTTTTCACAGCAGTAGAGCTAAGTCTGGCCTGTGTGCTTGACATCCTTTTTCTCCAAGCCGTGGAAACTGTGCTGGATCTGCACAGTGGATGCTCCCACTGCTGCTTTTGTTTCTTCTTCTTTCCCCCTTCCCCCAGCTCCAGTCTGTTTTCTAGCCCTGCACTGGATGCTGGCAGGGAACAAGGTCTAGGTGAGAGCAGGAGTGTTGCTGAGCTCCTTGCTTCCCCAAAGGGAGATGCAGGGCTATGAGGCAGGTCTGCTCTTCCTCCACAGACGTGGCTGGAGCTTCACCTCTGTTCAGCAAAGACAGGCAATTTGCTTTTGTGGCTTCAATGGCAGAAGGGCATGGCAACTAGTGCATTAAGATGTTGACAATTCACAGTTTTTTTTTTTTTTATGGATTTTTAAATAACAGAAATACTTCAAGCAGTTGCTACCGGTACTGTGCAGAGTGGTCACGGACTTAGATGGATAGCCTGGTGAATATATTTAACTAAAAATGTGGGAAATTCTACTTAAAGCAATTCATTGCATAAAGTGATATTAATGGCGTTTCGGATATTACCTAATGAATGGAAATAATCAGTGACGTAGTAGAAGATGCAATGTTTTTAAAAAAATCTGTTTTTGTTGTTTAATAGTTGTGCCTGTAGTATAATTCAGCTGCTCTGCATTAGCAGTATATGCATAATTGTGCTGTATAATCGTAGTTTTGTAATAGTGTGCAAGTTCCGTGGGTTTTCCAGATCTTGTTTTTAAAATGAGTTGAAACATTTCTTTTTGAAACGCTATGAACAAAGATTACCAGGTTAGAGCAACTTTTTTTTTTTTAAATCAACTCCTGTGTACATAGTTTTTTTTTTAATGGTTCAGACAAAGTATAGATGGAAAGCTTAAGAAGTTGAATTATCTGCTTTAAGAGATAATACTTATAATTTGGTAAAAGAAAAATGGTTGTGTGTTTTGTCTGTTAAAATAATGTTTCGCTTTGACTTAGTTGGCAAAAGGCTCAGGCAAAAAGAGAGGTGCTTAACCTGGTGCGGGTCAATGAAAATTGCAGGCCTGCAAGATCAGGCGTGTGTTTTGTAGGTCGTTTTGTTGGTTTAAACAATAATGTGTTACTATAGCTGATGGCGTTTTAAAGAATCTTGACCTTGAGAAGGCTAACTGGAGTGAAAAGAAAAACTGGAAAAAAAAAAAAAAGTCCAGTTCCACGTGTTTCCATGAATTAGCGTACAGTTCTCAAGGCTATACAGGGCAGGTTTCTGACAGCCTGGTCAGAAGCACACTGAAGTTAACTGGAAGTAGGCTGTGAACTTATGCTGTGTTTTTGGATCAGAGCTCCGGTGAATTCCTGTCTTTGTTGAAGGCGCTTAAGTGCTGTGTCAGAATAATTAGTTAAAAGGAAGAGTCTTTGCAAGATTTATTCTTTTTTCACTTAAGCAGTGAAGGAAGTTTGTAATTGGATATGATAATCAAAATACCTAAAAATTGTGCCTAGAAATGTGTTCCTATCTCGTGTAATTGCTTTATAATTGTCAGGGAGGAGGATCAGATTAGGAAAGATAAAAATTTCCAATGCTGAAGGTAATTCTTTTTTTTTTTTTTTTAACAAATGGTAGCTATCTATCTGCATTCCTTCAGACTGGAGGGTGTTTGAAAGTTCTGCAGTTTGAACTAGTTTTTGCCAATTCTTAATGCATGTGCTTTTTACTTTTGATATATATACATATGTATCTATTAGGAGTAATCAGAACTTTTAATCAGAACTCCCATATATGTTTAGAATTTAAGTAGGAAGTGTAACTTTGATTCTCAATTTTTCTTTCTCGCCTACGCTCCATCATCTCATTTAAAGAAATAAATACAGGAGTGTTTCTGTAAAGCAGTGACAAATTTTTAAGCTTAAGTTCAGGTTGAAAATGAACTTTTTTCTGCTGTATGTATCTTGTTATGAAATTGCTGCATTTTCTACCTGAAGTTAAAATAAGTGTGGGACCTTAGGAAAACATCAAACCGATTTAGGGAATAACGCTTTTTATATCATTACTGCCTCTTGATATTTATTTTTAATGAATAAAATTGTTATCACGTTGTCAGTAACTTCCTTTTGGAAAAAAATTAGTCTTTAATGCAGATAATTTTCCTAAATTCTCCCAGTCAGAATTTCTGCTTTAAGATGTGGAATAGATGCTGATTAGAAAGACTAAAACTGGCCTTCTCTGAAAGCTGTACTTCTAAATCAGTGTGGGACGTCTGAGAAACATACCTCAAATACTGTATTTACATGATACTTCCAAGAAGGAAGTGATCTTGTTTTTTCCTGTTTTGTGAACGCAGACATGGAGACAGCAGTGGTTTTGTTGGACTGAGCTGCAGACTAGGAACAGAAATGCACCCGCAACCCATGTGCACGTGTGTCTGGTCTCACTGCATCTGACCCAGGACAATGCAGAGCCAGACAGGTCTGGTTCTCTGCTGAGAAATCCTATTGGGGAAAGTGGTGCTCGGACTTTACCCTTGCCAGGGATTGTTTGTTCTGGAATATTTCTGAATTGTTGTCTGCCTGTGAGGTCTGGGAAGGATTTGGCCATATGATACCCAGAATTTATGCTCCATATTAAAGCAGTTTTCACGTTTTTCTTGTGAAAAGCAAGTGTGCTATATTTGCCAAAGTAAAGTTCTTTGTAAAGCAGGATGCACGTCAGTGTTCTTAGTATCTTGTTGAGACTAGGCAAGCTGCAAGTATAAGCACAACCTTCACTGGTTTCACTCAAAACTGGGATCCAGCATGAAACGATCAGACAGGTGCAGAGGTCATTTAAACATGGCTGTGTCTGACTTGCGGTAGTTACTCTGGACAATTTTACTTACTTACGGGAGAGAAAACTGGTGTTTCAAGTACTTCCAGGGCTGTTCATTGGGACGGTACCAATCCCACCGCTGTCTTCTATGTAAGTTGAAAATACAGTTTTAGGTTCAAGAGGCTGCGGTGTATCGTAGTTCAACTGCTTGAATGCTGTCAAATCTAGAACTGGAAGCATTTAATTGTTGAAAATTGACTGTGAAGTACAAAAAGCACAGTAGTTTGGATTTAAAAAAAAAACAAACAAAATAGAAACCTTTTTTGAAAGAATAATTATTTGAGAACGTATTCTGAAGCCTCTGGGTTTAATAGTTTGCTTGCAACATAACCTAGGCAGGGTAGAAACAGTCAGAAGTCCACGGTAGCTTGCACGATCATGTAATAAAATGAAAGCACATCACCTGGATGTTCACTTTATATTGATACGTTGACGTTCCTTTTATTTTTGTTTTTAGTGTTGTTTCTATTTTTGTTTTGCTTTCTTTTAATTATGGAAGGATCACTCAGGCTGAGCATACAGCCACTGTTCCCCGACTCCCCTCTGTATTCTCTCTATTTAAATATGTTGTCCTTTAACAACTTGTTTCCTCTTCATTCACGGTTCCTTTCACTTCCTTTTGGCTCTGTTAACTCTAGCCTATTTTATTTCTCTCTCATTGCTTTCTTTTACTCCGTCCTTCCTTCTCTCCCTAGTGCTTAATTCCCCCCCTTCTCCTGCTCCTCTTTCCTTTCTGCTTCCTCCCCCTGGGTCAGATTGGAGGGATGAAGGTATGGGAATTGTGTACAACACCCATCTGTAGTGTGCAGTAAAGAAACTTAGCTTTAGTCAGTGTATATTTCAGATCTTTTCACTGCAACTTGCTGACAAACCACTGCCTTTGTACAGTATAAAATCTTAGAAATGAACCCTTGGAGGACTTTGGGGGTGAGAGGGTTACAGATCCCCATGCCCCTGTTGAAGCCTTCTTGTATGAGTGGGTGCTGGCATCCCTACAGCTCTAGGCAGTGTGAAACAGAGTGCGTGCACTTGTGTCATGGGCAAATAGAAATATGAACTGAAGTACTTAACCCAGTACCTTATATTTCTGCTGGAGCAAGTTGATTTAATAAGTTAAAATGTTAACTCTGTGACTCTAACACGTCCATTTCTTCTCTATGCTTTCCCTCTGAACATGCTCAAGGGCTTTTAAAAACATCCACCGAAAGAAGGGAGAACCATGAGAAACGCAGCCTTAATTGCGCGCAGTTAAATATTCCCGTGCTCTGTTTTGAAGGGTACGCTTGACACAGAGAAAAGCAGCAGCCCCACACTGAATCCTTTGTCCTTCCTGCCGGGTGAAACAGTAGATAGCTTACTGTAAATATGGCCGGCTGCCAAGCCGCGGCGCAGATTCTTTTTTTAATACTGTAAACTGGCAAGAAATCAAGAATTGCCGTTCTTCCCTTTATTTGCTTTCCCTTCTGCATTAAAGAGTTCAGTAAATAAGAGAAAGTTAAACGTTGAGTGGAGGTTTCATATTGATGAATCGTCGAATAACAAAGAGTTATCAGCTTGTTTTTCTTTTGCCTCCTTTTCCCATTTCTTTTTTGGTGAAACTAGAAATATTAGTTGCTTCATCTGGAATAGATTATAGCAGTGAAAAGTCTGTGCAGAGTTTGAAATGAGGACAGAGCAGAGTGCATCCATCATGCGCAGTTTAAAATAGTCCACGGGGCTGCTGCTGATTTGATCCTTAGATGTACTTCCTCCCATTTCTTCCAAACTCGTGTTAATAATGAGCACTTTGTCTCTAGAAAATACTTTTTTGTAAAGTGTACCCCAGCCTCTGCTTGTAAGTATTTTTTTATTCATACAACTAAGCTGCTTGAAGTAGCTGCTGAGTTTTTTGCTTAGCACTAATGCATAAAACTGGTGGAGGAGTGCGGAGTTCCTTCTGCTGCTTTTCAAATGCAAGACATGCCTTTAAAGCTGCTTTGCTTTCATGCTGGAAAGAGAATTAACGTTATTGCTTTTCTGATAATTGCATTGCTAAATTATTGGCAGAGTTATCCCTGCTTAAGATAAGTGATTATGGAGATACATAGATTGTGCACATTTTAATGACTCGCGTGGAGAAAAATCCTTTTCTATATGAATGGTACAGGAGGTCAAATGGAACTTAAAAATTACTGCTGTTGTTAAATACAGATTTCATGTGAAAAGCAGCCTGCAGTGGATTGTTTTAAACCCCCAAATGTACAGTGATTCATTCAGAAATCTTTCTGTCTTCCTTAAAATATTTTTAACATTTATTGATATCAACGTATCTGTCTCTGATGGGATGAAGTCTAGAGCATACCATCTAGGTCATGTATGCACAGCTTTGCTCCAGGTATTTTTTGATACAAAACCCGGATCGATAATTTCTTACCTTCTCTAGTTTGTGACTAATTGGAAGTTAAGGATTCTGAAAATTAAAAGGAATATTTTTGTTTTTGAAGCGGCGGACTGGGACTGAAAAAATCCGGGCTTGGTTTCTAGATCTGCCAGATTTCTTGAAATAATTTGGTTAAGTCATCGTTATTTTTTCTTTTCCTGAGTTCTTCATCCGTAAAACGGAGGTGATCGTGTTCTCTTAATAGATGGCAGTATGGTGGAGATAAATTCAGGAGTGTTTGTGAGGCAATGCAGTGATACTTAATGGCTTTGGGATAAGTATTCACATTAATGATTCATGTGAAAGAAAGATGGAAATACTGCATTAACTTGAATGTTTGGAATATATTCTTGTAGAAGCAGAACGCATCTGAGGCTTAATTCCCAGTCTGCAGTGCCCAAATGAGGGACACAGAAAGTATTTATGCAGGAAATTTAGTAGTTTACAAGTTTCCTTCCTCTGGTTCCTTCCTTTCTTTAGTTACAGTTGGTTTTTTTGTTTTTTAAGACACTGCAGGACGAGTTTTGATGTCTGAAGTAAGTTCTCTGCAAATGTGAAGGCAGTGGCATACCTTTATAGGCATTCACATAGGTAACTTGTAAGTAAATTAATGAATAAATGAACTATTTTAAGTTTACTGAATTTGGGAGATGATCCAAAGAATAGAAGCCCTTTTTTTTTTTTTTTTTTTCCCCTCCGCAGTTGATTACTGTTTACATGTAAAAGGTTCCATTGCAAAAGCGTGGGGCAGAAAATATCCCTCTGTCTCAGTGATTGGCACCGGAGATCTTCCCCTCATTCTATTTTATTTTCTCTTGTAACTTCACTGTCCAGGCTATAAGGGGAAAATGTCTTGGAAAATGAAGTCAAACTATCATGAATTTGTTACGTTTTAAGATTAGTGGAGGAGATGCACAATTATCCTGAATACAGTTTAGAATTTGCTGCCCTTTCAGTGGAGTGTGTCACATGGAAAACTAGAATTCATTCTTTAAGCATCTCTGATGTTAGAATATCTAACTGATGGTTTTGTTTTCACTCATGTTTTACAGACTGATTTTGTCTTTGGTGAAAGTGGTTGCTTATTTTAAGTGGAAGTGACAACAATTTCATTCTTCTTCTGGGGGAAAATAAAGAAATACTTCTTCAGAGCTTGAGTTACAGTGTGGCTGTGTCACTAAACTGCGTTTTTCTTCTGTGACTCTTTGTGCGGATTATCTTGAATAGTTAGCAGATTTCAGTGTGCATTTTTAAACACAGGAGTAAGTGCTTGATATAAATATTACAGTGACTTGTTTAACAGAGAACGGTGCATTGCACCCTTAGCGCATGCAGGTATTTCTCACGTGGATAGGGAAAGCTAGACTTCTTAGCTGTTTTAAATATATATTTGGAAGAAGCAGAAGATGGCTGTATCACTTGCTTCTTACTGATGTTCTCTGTCCTTAGAGTAGCAATTTTCCTTTGCTCGTGCAGTGTGTGCCAGGAGCTTGCAGGTTCTGTGTCTCAGTGCAGCCCCAGTGCCCCTGAGGCTGCCCTTTATCTGATACGCCAGTAAGGCAATTACCATGAGTCAGATGAACCCTCCACTCGAGGATCCTTGTTATGGGTCAGGCCAGAGCAGGACCTTTTCTGATCAGGGAGCCAGTCTGTGAATTAATGTCAGTGAGAATTACTGGTCAAATCCCCAGCAATGGCTTGTGTCTAGATCAGTAGCAAGGCTGACCATTTAAGTGTCTGCCCCTCCTGAAAAGAGAAAAATACAGCTGGCATCTTGCTGTTTTTCTAATCCTTACAAGGATAATTTCTGATTTGTAAAACCGAGTATGTTGGAGGAAGAATGGGGGGAAAAGGAGCTTCCTCCCCCTTCCCTTCAGTATGACTGTATTTGTCCTCCCCAGCATGTCCCTGTCCGGACAAGGCGTGTCCCACCAATCTGCTCTCTTCCTCTCCCCCTGGGGGTCACAACATAAGCTCAAGACCACATACTGTTGTGTTCACTCTTCTGCTTCGTTTGCTAGGTCACGTCCTCTTTTCTCCTCTGTAACAGGACTTGGACCAACCACATTGGTATCTGACTCCTGGTTCTCTTTCCGGAGCTGGGCTCTGCCTTGGTGGAGAGGAGCTCAGGCCCTTTTCAGCTCCCTCTTCTCCTTGGCCCTGCCACCACACCTGCATTGTGACGGCGGCTAAGGGATTTTCTTTATTGCATTAAGGTTTAGTAGGTGTGCTGCAATGCTGTTAGCCTCCCATGACCCCGTGTCTTAACAAATCCTTCCATGGCTGTGAAGAATTTGGTTTGGGTTGAGTAAAGTAATTTTGAACTATCGGAGCCATCCTGGTGAGACTTTTGTCTACCCAAACTGCTTTTTTTGTGCTTAATTCTGGGTGGGAAGACCTGCTAGTTTCTGAATCATTTTGCCAGGGTTGAGTAGCATCCCATCTGACAGTTGGTATCAGATACAATTAAGTTTCTTTAAACTGTATATTGGTGAGATCTTTCCTGACTTTTGAACAGAAATAGAAATGTGCTGTTTCTGGTAACGTTGTTCGTACAAGATGCTTCAGTGTACTTAGTGTGAGGTAGTGTTTTTAGAGGACTGTCACAAGAATGATTTAATAAAATGGTGCGAGTTACACTGGCTAAAGAAATCTATCGAAGTTTGATGATGTTTGCTTATGGTGCAAACAATATAACGAGCTCTTTCCCTGCCGAAAGGAGCAGCATGTGTGGTTGCAACAGCTTGAAAACTTTAAATAATTTAGGAGTTCTTTTTTTCGATGTCAAGTTCACTTTCTGACACATAGGTGACAAAGATGTTAGCTGATGATTGTGTTTATTATCGGTGTGTCTATGTTTAAATATCTGCAAAACCATCTTCCTTGTAGTACACTAACGCTGTTCAGGTGTATGCATTGAGCTCAGGTATCTGTTGTGCATGAGCAGGTGTGCTCATAACAAATATCAAGGAGTATCTTTTGTCATTGTCCAAGCTCTGAAGCTCTCTAGCAGTATCATGGAAAGAGAGTGAAGACAAGCAAACCTAGGTGAAAAATATGTAAGCAGAATAGGATTTTTATGTGGAACGCAGGTAGGACTTGAGGGCAGAAGGATAAAAATGAGTTCTAAAATGATGGATTAGTTTCCTGCTAGATTATAGGTGACGTAGTACATAGAGCAACTCTCAGAGTTGTTCAGTTATCATGTCCTTTGGATTGGATTCCATGCAAACATACAGGAGTGGTTGGGTACCAGTGTGTTACCTATCTGAACTACGAAAGGAACTGTTTCAGAGTACTTGGGAGCCAAGGTCCAGTTATACAGCCAAGCTTTTGCTTTACACTTTTCAAATATATTTTCGTAGGTGGGTGTCCAGGGGCTAGAGTTAATACTAGAGCAAGTGCACACTCAATACAGTTTATGGAAATCCTTTTGATCCAGTAAATCTTTATTGATCTCAGGTGGAGACATAGGCTTCCTCCATCCATGCTATGAGGAAGGCGATTCATGAGTTCCAGTTCCTCTTCTAAAGACCATTCACATATTTGACATGCATTAGCTGTTGGGTAGAATGTGGACCCTAAGTGGTAGAACATATTGTCAAGGTGAACTTTATTGCCTGGTACACGGAAGACTAGATCCATTCTCAGCATTTTTCTGTTGGGAAATGTAAAACTCTTTCCACTTAGCTTGATAAACTTAGGGAGGATCTTACAATGAAGTTTTCATTCTCCTTGTGCGTATGTTTTCAGAGACTACACGCATGGCTTTGACCTGTGGATGATTGTTGATGGAATTTAATGTTTTTGTAATATTCAAGAAGTCCACTACTTTGGTAAATTGGTAGATACTGTTACATCTTCAGTGCAGTAAATATGGTCAACAGGATTAAAGGATGGTGATTGTTACAGTTCTTTTACGATCTGACACTATGACAAAATAAGCTGCTCTTCTGTTGTTCTAGTATGATGAAAAATGGATGAATAAATAGGATCTATGAGGTTTTTTTTACAAGGCTTATTTACGGGGCAATTGATTTTATTTTAGTCTGTTCGAGACAGACCAAGAGGAGAAAAAAATTGTCTTTCTTTTCCAGATCCAGTTTAAATGAAGCAAGAATGATTTGTATTTACAGATCTTTTTTGTAAAGTACCTTAACAGTTGCAATTTGGCTTTCTGAAGGGGAAATTCTGGTCCTGTATTGTTATTTACTGATGCAGAAAAAAAAAAATCATTTTCCTGCTGTTGGGTCCTGTTACGCAGAGCTTTATAGTACTTCATAGGAAGCACCCTGCACAAAAGTATTTGGGATGGGGCTCCCTTTTTTGAATTAGGTTGCAGGTAGCGCAAGAGTTCAACTCTCTCCCTTTCATCTGTTGGAATTTTCTGTAGTAACTTTTGCTTTCAATTGTGCGTTCTCTGTCAAGGTCAGAAGTGTCACTGAACTTCAAAGACAAACACATAACCCTTTGTTTAAGGAAGTAGTGGTCTACTTTGGAAAAGTCATCGGCAAAAGATTAAGTTGGTAGAATTAAGAATTCAAGGTAAATCAAAAGGCTTCTCATACTTGTAAAGGCATTTAATTCAATGCTCGGTTGAGGTTTTCCATGTTACGTAATTAGACAAATGGAAAATTAAGTAACAAACGTCAGGTTCAGATGCATTTTGAGGTTTTTCTAGGTGGATTTTTTTTACTTGTTTGTTTAGTGTGTTGTTTATTCCGGGAGAGCATGCTTTGAGCAGATATCAAGCCTGCAAAATCAGCTTGTCATCTGATAAATAAGATGCCGTTACAGTAAAGACAATATACTGTCATAGAAGTATCGTTTGTCATGGAGAAAATATGCCATGTTAATACTACTATTTAAGTACTCAGTAAGAATCAAGCTGTTGTGATGAGAGCATTTCAGTGAAGTTTCTAATGTGCCTGTGCTGCAGCAGACCTGCTCTTTGTCCTTGCTTCCTGCTATTACGCATGCCTTGCAGTGTGGACTCCCAGTGCAGAAGCAGGCTGCTTTTGGGGTGACGCTACACCAGAATATGTTTTCCCCTTGGAAAAGTTCATACTGGCTTAAACTGAAGGGGGTAATATCTCAGTGAAATGTGGATACTGGGCCCTCAAAACCTTGTGTTTTGCCCTCTACATCAACTCCTAGAGCACTGTGCTGCTGTTTGACCCAGCCTGTCCTATCTCTGCCAGCGACCATCAGCAGATGCCTGGGGAAGACTGCAAAAGGCATGCACGTGGTAGTGGCCTTCCAGTATATTTTCCCAGCTTTCAGCAATCTGCATCTCACAAACTTCCTGAAACAGAGATGGTATCTTGAGTCTTATAGCCCTTGATAGATTTTTCTTCCATTAGTTTGTCTGATTGTTTTAAAATCCATATGCACTTTTATCATCATCTGCAATATCCTGTGCAGCAAGTTCTATAGCAGAACAGTGTATGTGTTGGAAGTGCTTGCTTTTGTTTTGAACTTGCTACCTGATAATTTCATTTGATGCTTCTTTGTTCTTGTATGAGACAAATGATTCCTTACCCACTGCTGTTACGCTGTTGTGTTTATCACAGATGGCTTTGATACCACCTTGATCGCTTGTCTTCCAGGCTGGAAATATCCATGTCTATTTAGTTCCCTGTACAGGAGCCATTCCGTGCCTTTGATCATCCTTGCTCCTCTCTCTGTGTTCCGTAGTTCTGTAACATCTTATTTTGAGTCTGGAGTACTGCATGCAAAATAGATAGTGTAGCACGCAGTGCCTGTTGGTTAAATGCTATTGCTGTGGTGCATTTCGTGTTGTTCTGTGGTCCTGATGACTTTAAATAGTTTTTGATATTTTTGACTGCTGTTGAAATGCTGACTTTTTCACAAGAAGGGCCCTTTAAAATGCAGATAGTTCTGTAGTGGTGAAAGCTCATCCACAGCCTGTATTGTAAACAGTGTTAGGGTTGTTTTCCTTCCCACCCATCCTGACCACCACTCCCTGCAGTTCTGCTGCCTGTCAACACTGACTTGTCTTCTGTTTTTACTATCTAATCCCTCCTTATCTGAGATTGTTCATGGTTATCTCTGTCAGCTTTTGTTTGTATTACTGTGTGTAACTTCAGTATCTGCAGCAGGCTTTTTCTGTCCAGCGTTCTTCTGCCTTTTCCAGTCCATTTATTAGGCTGTGTACCATCGAGACTCCAATAGAACACCAGCGCTGACCAACTTTCATTAAGAAACTGGAAGGCGTGATACTGTCTTTTACTTCTGATCTGTTATCTACTTGTTTGGTGATCAGACTAGATTATTGATCATGCTTGTCCTCATGTACATTGAGTAGCCAGCAGTGCTGATAGATTTGAGGTAATTCTACAAATGCCTCTTTGTGGCTCACATTGCATCTAGTGCACTGTTTAAAGAATTCAGTTCTTCCTAGTAGTTCCTATCAATTTGCTCAACGTGTACACCAAATTAATTGTTGTGTAGTTCTCTGAATGCCCTTGGGAGGTTTTATTAAGAAATTGATATTGTTTGCTATCTTTTTTTTTCTGCTGCAGAGATGGGTTTAAATAGAATTAACGTGAACAGTGTTCATGTTCGTGTATGCGTACGTGAATTCCTGCAGAGCTTGAGGGGGCAGCATCTCACATTTACAATCTGTTACCTTTCATTTTGCCTTTTATTTCCTGTGACCTCTGTCATTGATATTTCCAGCCACAGGTCACCTACCCAGTCTCTTCCATGGTAAGCACATAAGCAAAAAATGCACATGTAGGTGAGGGATTTATTTGTTGGTCGTTATTGATTTGTTTTTTAGGGGTTCTTTTGGTTTGCTCTTTTTTTTTTTCCTTCTTTCTTCCCTGCTTCAACCTTTTCTGCTCTGTACATATTTTGGGCCAGATCTCTGCCATAGTATCTTTTCAAACAAGAATAGATCGGTTTACTCCAGGAAGGACTGAATAGACTTTGCTACTTAGGGGGATTTGGTCAACTTTCTTTGCCATTGAACCCCAGATAACAAGGAAGCAGAGCACAGCGAAGTCTGCGAGTGAATCTCCTTCCAGAATGCACCGTGAGCTGGAGGAGTATGCAAAACCTGCATTGTGTGTTCTGATTATTATTTTTATTGCTGTAGCTATTTTGTGTATGTGAATTGTTTTGTAGTCTCCTTAATCTTTCCTTTTAAGACAGCTAGGAAACTAAGCATGGTAGTTATCTTTCTGTAACATTAGCATTTCATAATTGTGGTCACAATGACAGGAAGTACAGAAGTATAGGCTTCAGTAGCAATATTAACTACATATGGACTGTTTTCACTTCCTGCTTTTCATAGTCAATTTTTATTTACGTATTTTAGTGCCCTACGTTAATATGAGTGACCTGGCCAATAAAGTGATTTTTTTTTTTTTTTATCCTATGTGCCTTGGAAGCTGGGGGCAAAAAAAGAAGTAGATATTTTAGGGTAAGAATTGAGGGGTGAGAAGTTGCAGTGATTTGTTCTATTTTCTGTGTGAAGCTTATGGAGTTTGGAAATAAACGTGGGCTGTTTTAGTCTTATCCCAATGTTAACGTATCACTTATTTTCTATAATACTGATAACGTGCCCTTTGCTGAGAGATTTGGTAAGAGATATAAAGCAGCGGAGAGCTAAGAGAAGCGTAAGAGTGTTTAGATTGTGAATGGCCAGTTAAGGAGGAGACCTGAAAGTTGCAGAAAGAGGGGGATACTGTGAACTCCTCTGTCTGAGGGTGAGGTGGGGTGTATGAAGGCTTAGAGCTCGGTGTCTGTAGGGAGACAGCAGCATAGACACCTGTGAGCTTTGTTTCTCAAAGGGATGAGGTAAAATGAGTTGCCGTATTATGTACCATAGTTTCAAACTATGCTGGTGAGTTAGTGACCATATACTGCAGGAATGCAGGATGCAGTCTAAGTCCTTGGCTCTGAGTCATCTCAAAATAACAGCTACCAGCAGAAGGGCAAGGGGGAGCATCTCGTGGGAGCCTGGGGCAGTTGGAAGCTCTTGCAGAACTGCAGTCCTAGTATGTCCTGCATGTTAAAGCAATGGATGTGAACAGAAAGGGAGGGAAAATAAATGATTTTGAAGCACTTACTGGTTCAGGTGGAGGAGGCTACTGAGAAAACCAGGAGCTGAAAAACAGGGAGGTTTGTGACCAGCCTGGATCAGAAGATTGTAGCAGAAGAGAGTCTTCTAGATTGAAATTTCAGTGAGTGGACTAGGCAAGACATAGGAGTTAATTTCAGCAGAGCCACTAGAATTTGTCAGGCGATGCCACCTGTTCCCAACCAGCGTGCACGGAGATAGGCACTGTGCAGAGCTGCCATGAGTCATAGGGAATTAGATGTCTCACAAAAAGAGCCAAGGGCCTACAGAAGTAGCACGTGGTTCTCCATTGGCTGTGACGCACTCCTTAAATGTGAGATTTTAACAGTTCTTGACTTTCACTCTAAGTTTTTGAGTTTTCTAGCATCCTAAGCGAAAGAGGATGATAAGTGCATTATTATCTATAAAATTATTCATAGGAATAAGAAAAGTGGGTTGACCACTGTTGCTGGTATGGTTGTCCTGATGAATCAAGGAGCAGTGGAGTCAAGGTCTTTGGCATGAAAGGCAGTCAGATGAAAATAGGCGTCTGATCTAGTGAACCAGGAAAAAATGAGGGTTGGACTCAAGATACAGCCGTTTCAGAAACTGAAGTTACCTGTCACGCTACTGGGGTCATTTGGCACAGGACAGCGCATTTCACATTGATGAATATAAGGGAGGGTATTTTGTGCACTGGTCATGAACGAATATATTTACCGGGCTTCACAAGGGTAGTGCTGGTCTTTCAGGAGATGCTAGCTGATCTGCACAGCTATTTGAAGTCTCAGAGACTAATTGAATGTTTTCTGTTTTGTTTAGTTAATAGGTACTTGTAATTTCTGCACTGTATCACTGTTGATGGTTAATTACTTGTGTATTTCATTAGGAAGGTAAAATGAGATTGTGGCCATGGTGCGATCTGTTTGTGCTGGTTATCGTGCTGTGCACAAGTTACTATTACTGATGGAAAAAAATTAGACGTGAAAGGAAGCCAAAGCATGTGAGGCTCCAGGACTTTGAATGATTCTAAACAGCTCCATGCTACCTTTGCTCTCTTCAGCCTTAATATTCTGTTAATTTTGTATGCAATTCTTTTGTAGCTGGCGTACTTGAATTGTGATGGGATTATTACTATTTTTTCTTAAATCGTCTCATATTCATAACTCAGCAGTGAGTAAATGGTCCATAGATTCATTCTTTTTCTGTCTTCTGTCATTTTCAAGTAATCTCAAGCGCAACTCCTTTATATTACAAATGGTATATATTTCCAGTTGTGACTTAATGGTTCGGATAGTGGCAAAGGTAATGAGCTGAGGAACTCAAGTTGATCATCTCATCTTTCAGCGCACCAGCTTGTCTGAAACTCTTAGCTAATCACTGCTCACATATGAATACTCACTTACCTGGAATGTTTCATGGTACTCCAAAACTTTTAATATCAAACACAGAGTGAATTTGGTAATGAATCAGAGGAGTCCTCTTTCATTGAAAGGATTTCCTTTTGCCTTTTTAAGGGAATCGAATGTTTTAATTTCGCTGTCATATGTTCATTGCTCATTTCCTAACTTCAGACACTTTCTGAGCAGTGAAGCTCAGGCGTAGTGTTTGACCAAAGTGGGCGTGGGGGGAGGGATAGTTGTAGTGAGCAGTGTTGTGTATCTGATTATGCAGAACATCTAACAGTGTGCTAAAACTGTTGTATGTTTCATAAAAGAGATACTCTAGTAAGAGAGGATCTTGCATGACACTGCTTTTTGTCACTGCTAAGAAGCAGTAGCACTTGTTTGAGCCTGAGCTTAGCAGAAAGTGAGTCACAGCATACAGATTTGTGGAATGAATGTTTATACACTCAGAGGAATTTTCAGGTACTTTTGAGCTTTTTGTTTGGGGGAGGAGCAATTTGCTTGGTCTTGTTCCCCTCCCCGTGCTAGCGTTGACAGATTGATTTAACCCTGTGCATAATACACAGAAGTTTATATGTTAAAGGTTAGTGTTCATTGCACAGACGGCGTTTTGAACTAAACTAAGGCACGCAAGTTAGCAATGCAGCTGCTGTTGACTCTATCTATAACCCACAGAAATAGAGAGGTGCTGCCAGAGAGTACTTTGCAGGTGTCTCTGTTTCTCTTCTCAGTGCAGGCATTATCGAGTGCAAATCCCTTCTATTCCTTTTTAGTCCAAGTACCACGAAGTTCCATCATCTTTTCAGCAATGGGGCTTGGCATCCTACCTCCAGAGAGGTTTGCTCAGCCACAGCCTAGTCTGTGTGGGATGTGGTTCTCATCCTGTTGTTTTTCCTTAGAGCTTTGATGGTGTGACTGTCGGGTTGGCATCTCGCTCTGTTTTGTATCTACAACCAGCACAGCTTCACTTTTGCATCCTTGTTATGTACTAATGAACTGAGTCTGGAATTCTGCTGCTGCTCCTTGAAAACTAAGTGCCAAATTTGTTTCCACACAGAGCTTCTTCACTCAAGATGTGAAGTAGATTCAGATGTGCTAGCATACGCAGTTTGTGAAGTCTGTCTTTTGCTGCTCTCTGGCTACTGATCGAAAGATTTGATTGCAGTCCATTTTCTTACCGTCTAGTCTTCTTCCACACATTTCATAAGACCAATAGAGATTCTCTTCATCATTACAAGGTACTTTCAGTAGCGTATGACCGTATGCCTCTTGGAAGCTTTATGATTAGAACAGAAACTTCAGGCAGATGCCAATGGAAGGAGAGAGGTTAGCTTCCTAATAATTTAGTATTAGCTTGGAAATAGTGGCTTTCAGGAGCTCTCTCTCCTGATTGCTTTGTTTGCAGTAAGTTCTACTAACCTGACTGTATGACACTGGTAATAAAACTACTGCAGTTTTGCTGCTCTTTCTGAAAATGAACACTGGCTTTCAGTGTTCATTTTGTAACGTGTTTTACATTGCATGAGTCTATAAATAGCATTGCTTTTATCAAGTGGAAGTCCAATGGCAGTGTATGCTAACTGTACAAGCCTTACATGATGCTTTTGGAAGCAGCTTCCCATTTGTGGGGACGCCGTGGTTTAAGGTAGTCATTGTGAATGGATTTGTTAGAAGAGTCAGGCTACAAAGCACAGATGGATTTTTGAGAGTTGAGCAGCTGAAGAGCCATTTCACAGGCTACATAAATAACATTGCTTCGGTGCTTTGGTGGAAACCTAGAGTTATCTTTATGTATCTAGTGGATTGCCCTTTTTTCTCTCCTTACACATACACTTGTTGTGTAACTAAGTGAGCAGGTTGATGAAGCCTTTTGTCATTATCCCCTACCTTGAAATCTTTACCCAAGAAATTCAGGTGGAGGTAATACTCTCCTTATGCTGCCTGTGTTACTTGCTGTAGTAGTCTCAATACCCAAGTTTCTATCTGACTACATTTCTGTAACTACTTAAATTTTTACTGAAGGAAGCAGCAGGAGGGGGCAGTTCTCAGGTAACACAGTGAGACAAATGAACAGAGGAGTCTTTCATATGATAAAATACAAAGTTGTTGGGCAGGAGTCTGTGGTTTCTGATATGACTTAAGATTGATGCTAAGGGTGGAAAGGACTGTTGCATAATGGAAGGGCAAAAGTTTGTCCTTTCTCTTGTAACAGTTGAGGCTTTAATGTTGCTTCTTAATAGGCAGGGAAGCAGAAGGCTTTATGTGTTTGAAGGTGGAGTTTTATAAAAGGGCTGACAGGTCAGGGTTGATTTACCTGTAAGATCTCGTCCGGTCTTGCTGTTCCTAGCTACAGGAGAAAGGTTGCCTGCCTTTGTGAAGCAAGTTTGTATTGTCATTGACAGGTGTCGTAGGTGAGGAAAGCGCATAAGAGGAGTTTTGATTTAGAGAGGAAAACAGAATAGTTTTCACAATTACCCATCTGCCACCATATTGATGTATGCTTGGCATTAGTGAAAGAATTTTCATGACTTGATTGGGAAAAATGGTATTTTCAAATACGTAGAAAGACCGTTTTCCATCTGTTTGTCCAGTTATTTTGCCCATATTAGTTTGAAACTCACTGTTGCAGTAAAAATCCAATAAAGACCTGCCCGTGAGAAAAGGATCGCTTGGAAGATTAAAAAAGAGATCTAAATCAGATAGCAGCCAGTAGAAATAAAGCTTAATGGCACCTTACGTTACATTGTATAAGGCTTGAAACTTTAAAAATATTTTACTCATTTTCCAGGAATGTGTATTTGTTCCTTGATTTTATTCTTTGACTGGTCAGTGAAAGACAAGATGTGTGAAACTCTGAAAGTTTGGTAGATACCTTTCTGTTAGGAATGCTGTACTCAAGATGTAAATTTCAAAGGGAAAAATGAAACTTCTGCTATAGAAGCCATTTTTTTTTTACATGGCACCATCTCAGATATCTTGTGACAATGAGAAAAGTATAATGAAAAAGAACCAGTCTTGAACTTAAGATGAGGAAAAACACAGCTTTATACTTTCTGACTTAAGTAGAAGCCTTTTTAACAGAATCTGACTTTTTTTTTCCCTTCTCCCTTCAGCAGAGGGGATTTAAGATACAGTTGGAGACTGCTCTTCTCATGGCAGAAGCTGAAGTTCAAAAAATGTTTTGACAAATAAAGGAGCAACCACCATGTTTAGTTTTCATATGAGTTATTTCAGTGTTCATCAGTTTATTTGTAGTTCAGGTTTTGATATAGTTGAGTCTTTGCCTCTTCTAAGTTATGTTCCCTGTTACTTAGTAGCTGTGATGAAAGCCGTAAAAGTTCAGTATACCTTCACTGGAGAATGTGCTGGCAAAATAACAATGCTCTTTGGCTTAAGACATAACTTAACAGCTGGGACTCAATGTAAACTCATAGCAGGAAGAAATTTGAGGTCAATCTCCAAAATCTGCAGAGAGGGAAAAAAAAAAAAAAAAGAAAAAAGGATTAGTTTAGTTTTCAGTTGCCTTTATTTTACTCTTTCAGAAGAAGGCGTGTGCTTTTGGAAGAGCTAACTTAAGATCCGCTTTTCATGAGTATTTATCAATAGAAAAGTGTAGAAAGAAAGACACTTTACGTGTTTTGGTTTATTGCTCTGTTCAATACTAAACTAAAAACTGAGATCATGGAGGTAAAATATAGAGTAGTATGACGTTCTGATTTCCCTGATAGGCATACAGATACTGTTATTCTGGCTCGTGTTTCTAATTTGTTTTTTAAAATGTAATTTAAGTACTCCTGAAATATCTTCATTTTTCATCCCGTTTCCTCTGCATAATCCCATGAGATGTGATGTAGAATTGCTAGTAAAGTTTGTTTTTCAAGGCTTGATGGGAGGCAGGTGGGGGCAGCTGCATTTCCTTAGACATTGTTAATTGTGTGTTTAAATATTGAAAATGGGCCAAGAAATTCCAACTCATAATTACATTTGTAGTTTCGTGGCAGAATATAAGACCACTGCCTTCAGTAGCAAACGTGTGAGAGTACGCACACCAAAAATTACAGTAAATCTATCTGTAAAGCACAGACCTCACTAATAAAGACTGGAGTTTGAATATGAAGATCACATTCCTGAATTTATTTTCATGGTTTAAGGAGATAACAGAACAAACTGTTGATTAATAAATTAATCGTATGAAAGATTTTTGTTTTTTTTTAAATATCATTAATCAGTATTACAAAGCAATCTATTAACAGTAAGGAGGAGGACATGTTGTGGTAGGTCAAGTTACTGACTTTCAGATTAGCTTTTTTGTATTTAGACAAAAATTTGTGTTTATAGGAATACCAGAACATCTGTATTCATAGCAGTATTCTTGAAACTCTGATACTAATATTATATATGGAAACAAGGATTCTTTTCTCTTTGACTTTATTATCTGGACTTTGTATTCCACTATGAGTCTCTACAACTGCATGTGTAGGGAACATAAAATGGCAAGTCAACAAGAGGAGGTGTTTTACTTCACTTGAAGTACGTGACTACCATGCTGCATTTAGTAGGAGCCTCTTAACTTTGAAATTAAGGACTTCAGTTTTGGGCTGATGGCAGCCTTCAGGAAGGTGCTGTACCCAGATTCCCGAAATTTTGTGATCTGCCTCGCTTCAGAGTCTTAACTATTCCCTTACTTTTTTGCGGGGCTGGAGAAAATGATGACTACATGAGAAAATATAGGGAGTTGGACAAAACCTAGAAATAAAATAATCTGCTGTTACATGTTGGTTGCAAAAATCGGCTAGTAATGGATGAAGCAGCTTCTCTGTGCCTGGATGAGGGAAATAAGTAGCTGCTCCATTTCTAATTGTATATATCCAAATGGAAGGAAGCTACTTACATGCAAATAAAGTGGCTGTGCCCTGGTGTGTTCCTGCAGCAGGAGGACATAGTACAAGTTTCAGTGTGAGCCAAGTGTCATACAAAGAGCAGAAGAGGAGTCACATTAACTTACTGACTGTCCCGGGTGTGTCTGCCGAGTTAATCTCAGGTAGTACATTTCCCTTGGATGTTCCATGGATTAGAAAGTATCAATAACTTTTTAAGTGCTTGCTGTTAGGTGTTTTTATGCTAACTAATTTTGTTAATGTTATTAAACAAATAATTTTCCTCTGAAGGAGGAAGAAGTTAAAACTATAACAAAAAAAAATATATATTTTTTTTTGGAGTATGTTGCTCAGTATGTGCCCACTTCAGGCAGCTGAACTTTCCCGTTGCCGTTCCGTGTTGATTCTACAGCCATCTTCATCATCACCATATTCAGGGTGAAACCACAGCATCTAGGTTTTCAAGGTCAGCACCTGCAGATGACAATAATGTCAAACTTTTTTCTAACTACATATGCAGAGTAGTTGGACTTATTAATAGTGAGGTATCTGATCTTAGTTAATGCCATATATATATATATTTATATGAAACAGAAAACCTGAAAATACAGCCTAAGTAGGACCATGTTAAACTGTCAAATATGTATTTGGTAGTTGATTTCCCATGAGGAACTGCATCAGTCTTTGTGCCTCCCAGCCTATTTGCCTTTGTTTAAGGAGGTTTGCTAGATGAATCTCTTGCCTGCATGAAGTGGGTGTTTTAATATCAGCATCAGTTTAGTTCGGAAGCCATGAGTTGCTGTTGAATTTGAGGCACAGTTTACCACAGTCTGAACTTAATCCAGTATGTAATTAAACACATTAATAAGTTTAAGCTAGTGTATAATTCTAATTAAATTAATGGGTCGAAGTACAGTTATGTGATTTTGCCGGTCTGAAATGAACTGTAGGATTAGGAACTTAATGTAAAGATTATGCTTCACAGAATGCTCAAGTTCGCCTGTGTCCTTATTGAAGGTGGTATCCACTGTTAATGTCTTAGAATGAGTTAATATTGATGTTTTAGAAACAGATAAATACTAGCTTGTTTTAGTTTTGGAGGACTTTTACCTATTTGTTTTTACAAACATTAAGGAAAACAGCCCTGATGAGTCATAATGCATGTATTTTTGTGGTTTCAAGTCTGCCACATCAGTGTTTCCAAGTGAATATGGTTTGCAGTAGATGCTGAATACTGTAAACCTTTTCTGAGGCAATATTTAAATGCATTTCCCTGGCAGCATAGAAATATAAATAAACATTCAGTGTTAACTTCGACTATTATTAATCTGAGTGAACTTCAAAAGTAGCTTGAAAAAACTGTGAAGTTATTTTTATTGGATTTCAAAGTAGATCTGCTGTACAGATAGTGATGATTTATCAATCACACAATGGGAATAAAAGTATAAACCGTGTTTGCTAAAAGCCTAATAGGTTTTTATACTGATGTACTAATCCATTCAGATTTCATTGTTAACATCTGTACGAAGTGATCGGAAGACTGATTACGTTAGGAACCCTTGAGACAAATGTTATTTTCATTTGTGTAAATACATTTGATAAATACATGTTAGAATGTAGAGAGTTCGGCAGTTAAGCTATTAATAAAAGTGAAATAGTTTTAAATAAGATATTGGTGTTCATTATTGAGATAATATTCCAAATAAACATCATTGTGTTGCTTAGTTAGAGCTTCCCCATTTGTTGAATGATAATCATGTCTGTAAAGAGCAAGTAAGAGTACGTGATAAATGAATTAGCTGATTATGACCTTTGTCTTTCCCCATTTCAACCAGCTGCATATGTTTATGATTGACATCTATAAACACTGCTTTCACTGCAGATAAAATCTTGCTTGTGTATCAAGGAATTTATGGCAAATGGTTTTAATGGAATTTCCTTACATATTATGGCAGTGTGCAAGATCTCGTCAAACAGAAACAATATTTTCTTTTTGTTTGTTAAGTCACAGTAGACAGAAGCAGCAGTAAAGTGGCTGTTATTGGTGTATATTTGCAACTTTCAAATGTAATTCTTTGGTCATACTTAGTAGGAGTTGATTTTGTTGCTGTGATGCTTCTTGGTGGTGGTGTTATCTGACCAAATAAGTTAGACTGATTAATTTGGTAAATATTTCTAGTGTATGCTGTGTTTTTTTTTCCTTTCGTTTTTTTCTTTTTAGTGACAGCTGTATAAAATCCTTGAGTCTCTATAGCAATCACATGGTACTGACAGTCACACATTTGGTGCAATTCAGACTTTCAGCTTCACTGTTTTGCAGATAGATCACTGAGATGACAATGTTGTCAGAAGATATATATATATTTAAAGCGCTTAAGTGAATTGAATTCATTTTAAAAGCTGCAAAAGCTGCTATTTCCACTGTGACCAAATATCTTCATCTTTATCCACTGCTTTTGACTCAGAGCTGCTGTGTTTTTACCAAAAAATTTAAAGTAAAGCAAAAATATCCAACAGAAGTATCCAACTGTTCTAAAAATGGAAATCTATGCTTCCTTTGCTTTGTTTAAAAAAGCATCTCTCTTCTTCAGAAGGTTACTTTTTACCAAATGTGCCCAGACCTTGATGCTTGTGTCCTGTTTGAGGGTGGAGAGATGCCAGGGGTGTGTGACCAGCTGTAGAACAGGGAAGGCACCGCTGCATGCAGCTCTAGGTCAGGGAGGGACCTGTGCGCCTATTGGTCCTACGCCAGCAAATCTGTGCCTGAACTGAAGTGAGCGCCTGTAGCGCCACAGAACCTGAATGGATTTCATTAACAGCCCTAACGCTTACAGTGGTGTTTCTGCGTTATTTTTATCTATTACTAAAAGTCTATTTATAGAGCAATTGATGCATACTTAAAAAAATGAGCTCTATTAAGAGAAAATGACCTTGGCAGGATCAAACCACCAGACTTGCACTGTGGGAGAAGCTCAGCCTTCTGATTTTATCTGACTCCTCTCTTTGACGGATGTATTCCAACAACAACCGTGCAGCCAAGAATTGTTGCGGGTTTTGCTTCTTCTAGTTTGTTTCATACAGAAACGAACATATATGTGCATATATCTCTATAAAGAAGGGCACCTACGTGTGCCTTTTTTCAAAAGTCTTCATTGTGACTGTGTGAGAGGGCCGTGCATCGTGCTAGTATAGAGAAATAGTGTTTTAACAGATGAGTTTGGTATCAGCGTCGAGAGGGAGAATCAGTTTTACTGTCTACAGTGTATTTCCTGTTGTCTGCTGTAACATGTCGCGTTGTTTGGAAGGTCTGATTTCTTTCATAGTGTAATACGGAAAAAAGTTGAATTTAATATAAATGCTTCTTATCAATTTCTTTTGATAAAACATGATTCTGCAATTCCTATTTCCTTAGGAATTTGAATTGTGTTCCTAGGTGTTTCAGTTTTACTCCTTTTCTGCGCCATCGAATACCTCACAAACTTCCTGCTTGCATGCCCTCCTTTTCAGTCTGGCAGTGCTGTGGATCCTTCCTTATTTCACATGTGGTTGGGCTTCCTGTTCTCTGAAGAGCATCCTAACACTGAGAACTCCCAGAACGCAAAGTCAACAAAGAGCCTTAACAAGGAGTATCAAATAAAAGCATTACCCTTAGGGGTTTGGTGTCGTTGGGAACCTTTCTTATCAGAAGCTTAGCGCATGTGTATCCTTCCACTTTCAAGCATAAGCTGGGACAGAGGAGCTCCAGTTTCTTGGGGAATGCAAAGGAGCCTGGCTTTCCTCCCTTTCCCCAGAAGATGCGAGAACTGCACTCTCATTAAGATTGAGGAGGAGCTATGTAGCCCAAACTTTCCTATCCTTGCTTTTTAGGTATCTTCTTAAAGGCTGAACCTCTTGAATGCAGGACTTACTGTTGTCTGAACAGAACCCTTCCTGTATGTTAAGGATCAGTGTAACTAAACCATACTGTAAGCTTAGTATTGAGAACTGCTGAAACAGCCAGTACTGAATCTATGAATTAGGCTCCTTGAGCTGCAGCAGTTCATTAGCCTGCAGTTCTTGGCTACTAGTATCCTTTAAATCATTAGCCCTGAGATCTTTATCATATTGCAGAAAATTATTCTGTCATCGTTTGGTTACTTTGTTCACAGAGGTTGAGTAACTTTTCCATGGTTGATTAAATGTAAGTAACATGATAGATACTATACTTAGCTTCCTGAATTCTTACAGAGGATTTAATAAACTACCAAAAATTCAACAGCAAGGTAACTAGAAGCATTACGCTTTTGTTCATCTGCTTTAGCTGAGCATGTTTTGAAGAGCACATCTGAAATTTAAATGCAGTATGTTTAACTGTCTTCAGTTTGAGCAGTACCCTCTCCCACATTGTGCATGTTGCACTGGAACTTTGAGTAAGTCATAATTCACGGTTATCCTTAAAAACTGTGTCATAAGAAGTCATAAAAGGTATCCTACAAAAGTTTTAATTTGGCAAGCAGAAGTAGCTCAGCTAGATAATGTTTTGCTTTCAAGTTGTTATTAAAATATGTGTGTATGCCTGTGTGTTCCTAGCATATGCTGTAGTTCAAGTGTGTTTTTAATAGCTGTATAACTGTTTTTCTTTATACTTTGCCAGATGAATTCTTTTCAGTTTGAAAACTGTTATGCTTGCATTCATCCCAAGAAATAATTATTTGGGGAATGTTTGGAAAAAAAAATGTGTTTAAGCATTCTGTAAAACAAGTAATCAGTTTTACTTTTTTAATGGTGTTAGTGAAAACTACAAGGGAAAAGCTGAGATGGTGGGCACGCGGAGCCCAGTGGCGATGCTTTATGTGCTGTGAAGGCACTCTGGAAGCTGTTTCAGGAAAGACCGTCATCCCATCAGTTCTAATTTCCAGTCTTTAGAACAGGCCTCGCATGGATTTAAAATGAACTTATCCCACCTTGTTTGGCCTGATCACAGTGAGGAAAGACTGTTCATGGTGCTTCTTGTTTTGTGTGCTGATATGAGAGAATGCAGGAAAGCTTACAGGAACCTAAGGGAAATACAGTCGTTTATTGGACATGAATGCATCAGTTTTGTTGTTCTGCTTTTTTGTGTTTTGTTGTTGTTAGTTAGCTTGAACCAGCTGTAGGTTTTAGGAGTTGTTTTTAAGACTCTCTGTAGTTGAGGACAGTGCCAGTAATTCACATGGGATTTAGGCTCTTTGGAAAGCTGATGTTTTTGATAGTACCCCCAGGCCTAGTCGCACCACGTCAGTGCCCTGAGTAATGGACAGAATAGGAATAGAGTCCAGAATCATCTAGGCTGGGAAAGACCTTAAGGATCGTCAGTGTGGCTGTCAACCTGACCTATTCAGTCGCATTGCAATGCTATGTCATTTCCTGACATGTCCGCACATCTCAGAAACACCTGTGGTGACAGTGACTCCACCCCATCCCCATACAGCCAGGATCACATGTTTTGGGGTTAATTAAGCTAATGGAGGGAAGCTCAGAATACATACAGTGATGAAAGGACTTTTTGTTACATCTGATGGCTTTAGATCAGGTCTGATGTCAGGCTATTTTTATTTGATGCTGTCAGTGTACTTAGAAAAGGAGTGGGGAAAAAAAGCATGGCTCACTGAAAATAGACCGCACAGGGGAGGCACTGTATTGCAGGAGTGACTGCTTTCTAAATAAAGAATTTCTGTATCTCTTGAGAAAAATTAGGAAAAGGAGTATGAAGTTTCTGTTGGCCAAAGGAGGAGAACCATCTGCTGGAGCTGCAAACAATTGGCTGCCTTTAACAACCAGTGGTTGATGGTCTCTGCTCCAACCAAGAGTAATTAGTTTATTCAATGCAGGTGATTGAAAGTGAAGAATAATGCACCATTGTTAAAGGTAGGGGAAAACAAAAGTGGAAAAAGCTGTTTAAAAAACCGAGCTATGGTTCCACGATGGCAGTATTTTTCTATTTCAAGATTTTATCGCAAATTTTTCACACCAATAAAATGCAAGTATTTGCCATGTATGATGTTGGTGATTCATCAGCTTCATCTGTAGAGAGAAATACAACATTTTGGCACTTCCTTTTCTTTTTCCTTTCTTTCTTTGTGGTTTTCCATTTCAGTTCTGCAAACAGTTAAGATGAACTAAAGCATTCTCTGTTTTCCATTAGGTCTCATTTGCTACAGCTTTCTGCCTTTAAATTACTTCTGAACCACAGAATCTGGCAGGACTCATTGGAAGTCATTTGAGGACAACTACTTGATCTGGAGTACAGCCATGTACGGTACTTGAAGGCATAGAACAAAGCAGTATAAATTGAGATTATTTTACTAAATGTTTATGGCTCTTCCAGGGCAGCCAATAGAAATAAAGAAAAAAATCTTAATTAGGGCATAGTATGTAAATACTGACTTTTTATTGCATCAAGGAATGCTTTTACCTTCTCTGTCTGAAAACAAAGGCCTTTTTAATGGCTTTTCCTTCATAGTATCCCTAATCTAACATTCCTTATCTAATTGGCGGGGATTAGGTACATGTTTTAAAAAAAAAAAAAAAAAAAAGACGACAAAAGAAACCTGCTAACGTCAGATGAATTGAAGAAGCAATTTAAGGAGGACTGGCTAGGTTAATAGATTAATCAAGCCTATGCAACTTTTTCAGCTCAGGTTAAGCTCCATACTGGAGCTCCATTCTGCAAATAGAAATTTTAATAATATCTCATAGAAGCAAGTTTAAAAGTTTTGGACCAATTCTGTTCTTATATGTATTCTTCCAGCCTTGTTAGTTCCTGTAAAACTACTGTTAGGGATGCAAACACAAAGTGAATTGTTCCAGTCCACTTTAAAGCATCTGAAAATGAGGTAGGCTAGTAAAAGGAATGATGGCGTAAGTAGTCTAGCAATATACTAATTATCATCAGAATAGAGAATATTTTACAGTGTACAATAAAAGAATGCTGTCATTGGAGAAAGTGAGGCAGTGGGAAGGGATAAACTGAGATAATAACAATTCTGAGGAAGTCTGGGGTCAGGAGATGAGCTGAGCTCTCAGTTCCTGCCCATTTCTCTGGATTCCTCTAGGCTATGCCATCCTTCCCCAGCATTTGACTGTGCTCAGTGCAATTTTGAAAGTGTGGCTCAGACAGGGAGAAAGAGCGTGGTAAGTAGTACAGCGTAATGCAGAATAGCATTTCCACTAATTCACTTAGCTGTTACGTGTTAGAGGAATTCATGCAAACTGTTTTGCAAGGCGTGAGGTCATGTGTTTGTTTTTTTTATTCTCTCATCCATTACATTTTATATTCTTTTTGCAGCAGTCTCTTTGTCTGTTCAAGAACTTGGAATATATGGAAATGTTTTCAAAACTTGATCAGTTGCTTAAATGGAAATTAGGGTGAACAAAGTCTTTGTACATTCTTCCATGGGGAAAAAGAGAGTGCCTGTGCAGACTGTGTAGATAGGTTTTTCATGGATGAGTTCTTATTTTCTTGCATGTTAAGGGTTAGAAATCATGACTACAAATGGACTAGCTTGGACTGTTCGGGGAGCTTTGATAATAGACAATGCAGGATTTTCTACACACAGCTGCTATTTCTTGTAATACAACGAGCAAATACAAAGTTTAAGGATACTGAAGATGTATCTGTAGCTGGAAACAGTACGTTTACGCTTAAAGCGCACAGTGGCTTTTAGGCCTTGGCCAACAGTGCAGTTATTCAGGGCTTCAAATTCAAATAGTACTCATTCTGTAGTTTTGTGGCTTCCTTACCTGTGGTAATAATGCAATAACGAAAAAGATATGTAGCATTTGAAATATTAAAGTTCTTGGTTTGATTAAAATACACTAATGACACCCTTGGGACAGCTGCCAGCAGTGTATTTTTCCCTGCTTTTTTGTCAAGTTAACCGTGCACCAGCTGTGGAGACGCTTGACTGCCTTCACTTACTGTGACTTCAGTGCAGACAGAGCAGTGCACAGGAAATCATATAAACGTTTGATAGACTCCGAGGTTGTAAGAGAACATTTTGAAGAATTGTCTGTGAAACCATAGTGATAACTTCCATATATCCCCGTAGCAATGTTTAATTTGCAGAAGATCCTTAATGAATACTTCTGTTTTCTTTACAATGCGAGAACCTACAAAAAGCGAATGGTGCTTTGATTAAAAAACAGAACAGTAGAACATTAATGAGCAAGTAGGAAGAAATACGGCTGATTTGAATTTGTAGCCATGCTCTTAGACTTCAATATTTGCATGTCGTGTAACTCTGTTTCTCTTATACATCTTATAAATTAAGAAAGTATTCTATGGAAAAGTAAGTTTTATTTATCTGGTAGCTATCCGAGGCTTAATAAGCCTAAGGAAAATTAGCCAGTAAATTACTTTGCGTGAAATATAGAAAGGGTTACAGGGAAAAGAGTTTTGGTTTTAGCTATTATTTTACTAGCATCTAGAATGCTGTTTTCCTTCCTTTCCTAGGTTCAAATCTTGCCTCTCTTACTTCATTGGGGCTGAATGCAAAATTTATTTAGATCTCAATCAGATATACTAGTAGCGTGTTCACTTTAGCTGCATGAAATTTCCCTGACTACTTTAAGTGATGCCAATTAAGCTCACAGCTACATGAGTCACTTCAAATAAAAAGAGGGGAAAATGACCAAAAAAGCACATAGCTGTCTTTGTGTGCTGATGATTTAGGAGGTATAGAAGAAATGAATTCAACATTTTTTCATTTTACTAGCTAATGTGCCAATTCAATATGCACTGATGAAAAGCTGCTTGATTTTGAAAGGTTATTCAGTCTTCTAAAGACAAATACAAAATTCAATTATATTCTAATGATATTAAAGAGAGGACACTTAGTTTCATCAGAGTTGGTTTTATGAAATAGGAGGCATAACAGCTGAAATGCAAGGAGTGATTCTTTCTTTGGAGTCTAGTGTTCGGCAAGCCTGTATGTGGAAGGGATTCATAATAAGTATAGAAGTTGCCAGGGAAGGTTCATCTCTTACCACAAGCACTCAATAGAAAACTGTAAACATTGCATTCTAAATAAAGTACATAGCAAAGAGAAGTTTAGCAGAGAACCTCTTCCTTTCTCTCCTGGTCAGAAATTCACCTTGTTATGCCACTGTGGCTGACTGCAAGCTTCTCTTTGTTCTGCTGTATGTCTAGTTGCCCCTGTCTGCTTGCTGTGGAATCTCTGTGCTTTACATGAAGTAGTTCTTGGAAAAAAGTGTGAAGGTGGTTTCTGCAAATCCTTTTTATTTTTACTTTTTTGTAGAAGTAGAGATGTGTTTAAGTAGCAGGGACAACTTGGCAGTGCTCACTACTTTTCTCGTTTGATTTCAACAGCAGAAGAATGAGAGTGAGAATGGAGTAATACAGTGGTATTATTAAGGACATCATTGTCCTACCATCGTTGTATGATAGCAGAGTAAGTGTTTGGTTCAGTGTTAGGGGAATAGGTTCAAAATTACTGAATTTGGTGGTACACAGTCTTGCAAAATGTGGATGTAGGTTTAATGCAAGTGTAATGCTGTAAAGAGATGTGCAGAAGCTACCTGAAGGCAAAAAAAAGAAGGGATATATTAGTAGTGAGATAAAGGAAAATAGAAATGAAAAGCAAAAGTGAAAAGTTTATTGTAGTCAGTGGTAATCTCAGTAAGGGTAGGATAGAAACACCATAATAATGGAAAAAGAAAAAGATTGTGCAATTTAGTGGTGGCTGTAAACTTGCACGTAAAGGTAAGAATTGAAAAGAGAAGCAGGCTGGAGAAAGGGAATTCCAGACAGATGAGGCAGCACTGGCTGAAGGGCAACCCCAGCTGCGTGATCATGAGGATGGGATGGTGAGGAATGCATGAGTGGGCAGTAATTGGATGATGGACACGAGATTAGAGTCAGGGTGGAGTGGGGCCAAGAGGAGTTTTTGAAAAAACAGGATGCTAAATATAAATGGATTCAGATATTTACTGTGTCAAAGTGACATAATTATGGCAGTTACGTTGTATTATTCCCTGAAAGGATGAAAACTCAGACCTTAAGGTTTTAAGGTACTGGCACTGAGGGGCGAACTGAAAGAAATAAATTGTATGAGTGGAGGCAGGAAATTATTAAAACATTAAGTGGTGATGTAGGCAGAGAAAGTAAGTAAATAAATTCAGCTCTACTTAGTTAGCTTTCAATTTAGATTAATTTGGAAGTGTTCCAAAATAAATTTTTGCTTTTTCTTGTAAATAAAGCTGAAGACATTGTCTTTTTTTTTTTTGGCAGGTGTTTTTTTTTAGGTTGTCATACTCTCAAACTCATTTTCAACCTATCTGCTACTTAATAGGTTATCCCAGAAGTCTTTTAATTCATTTTTTTTTAAAAACTGCCATTCAGATTTTGTGATGTGAGTGTATTTTACATTCCCTGATAGTAATTTCTTTATTACATTAAACTGTATTTCAGTGCTTGGACAACTTCGGGGTTAATGTGCTTCAATCATTCTTAACTGGAGAAAAAAAAAGTCTTAACAGATTACTACTGCTTGAAAATTCTCATGTCTAATGATCAGGTGGTTAAAAACTTACTTGTAATTGGAAATTAAGCCTCATTTAGGCTCTTAGGTTACTGACTTCTTCTGTTCACACACAACACTGTGCAGCTAACAAAACCACTTAGCTTGAACATTTTAGCCTACGTACTTCAGAAAATTTTTTCTGGACCACATTCATGGTTGTCCTTCGCTTCTCCACAGTGGGCTTTTTGTTATACCTGACGGTGCTGCAGGAGTGCCCTCACAGTGCAGTCCTGCAGTGGCAATGTGTCCTGAGAGGGGTGGGCTGTCTCTGCCTGATTGCCCCCTGCAGCTGGGAGAAGGGAGGCCAGTTAATTCAGCTGTGGGACAGAGCCTGAGAAGGAGCAGTGCTTCGAGGGGCCTCGGAGTGAAATGGGTGCCTGTGGTGCTGCTGAGCGATGGAGATCTGGAGATCAGGTTAGTGGCTTGCTTTCTGAAGGAAGATATTGATGTGGTTTGGGATTTTTCATCACAGTTTGGCATGCTCGGTGCAGCACTGTTGGAGCACCTGGTCTGTGTCACCCTTGCTAAGGTAGCTGCGGCTCCCCTGTTGTGGCAGATTGTGTGGTCTCCTTTCAGAAGGAAACTTCCAGCGTTACAATGCCTTCATTTTTATTTTCAGCAATTTAAAAAGTGAGTGCATTAATGTATTGATCCACCCAGCGAATGCTGTGGGGAAGCTAAACAAAAGGTGGAAGAAATTGCACCTGGGTCTGCAGTGCTAGATGGTGTTGCAAGGTTTGCTGCCTGCTGAACTGCTTTGTAGTTCTCTACTTTCTTTTATGCTAGCATTTTATTTGGGTTGGGAATTTAGGATACAGAATGGTTAGGTTGGTTTTTTTTTTTTTTTTCTTTTTCAAATAAGCTCTTGGATAGAAAATCAAAATCGAATGTGGCATAATATAGCACTGAGTTCACTTGAGGGCCTCAGGCTGTACTGTATTACAAATAGCACTTGAAAGTCAGTGTATTCTGGTAACTTAACAGGGAAAAAAAAGCCTTCATTATTCAGAATGACAGAATTTTTTAACTAGTATTTTTGGTTTAGAGATGCCCTATGATTTTTTGTTACAATCTGTTGAAAGCTTTAACTGATGAGAGATAAGCATACTTAATTGTTAGCATGGGGACTTCATGTAACAGAAAGACTTTATCTGTGTAAAACTTTCAGGTTTTTTGAGCTGTGATTGAGTAATGGAAACAGCTGCAGCCATTGCATTCTGTCTGTGCTGCTGGGCTTTGCTGTGCTCAGTCCTCCATTTCATGTCCTTCCTGCCTCCACATCACCCCCAGGCTGCCTGAGGGCTGCAGGTTAGGGCTGGGGACAGTCCTGGTCCTCCTGGTTCTCTCACAGGCATACTAAGGAGGAGTTCTTGGTTACTGATGTTTCAGAAGGTGGGGTGCTTGAATTGTCATGTTGGGGTCTCATTGATGTTTCTGTGATGGTGCCTTTTTCCCCACCCCTCGTTACCACCTTCGTGTTTCTGACTCCATTTAGTTTTCAGTCCTGTGCAGCTGTGAGTGACCACCAACAAACTGCAGCCCTCATTCCCCACACCTGTTACTGACTTCGTATTTCATAGGTTGGTTTAGGTTGGAAGGGACCTTTAAGATCATCTAGTTCCAACCCCTTTGATATGGGCAGAGACTCCTCCCTCTAGTCCAGGTTGCTCCCAGCCCCATCTAGCCTGGCCTTGGATACCTCCGTGGAGGGGGCCATCTGCAACCTGTTCCAGTGTCTCACTACCCCCACAGTAAAAAGAAGGTAGCTACAAGGTCCTCCCAGAGCCTTCTTTGCTCCAGGCTGAAGAACCTCAGCTCTTTCAGCCTGTCCTCATAGTAGAGGTGCTCCAGCCCTCTGGTCATTTTTGTGGCCCTCCTCTGGACCTGCCCCAGCAGTTCCATGTCCTTCTTTTGTTGTGGGCCCCAGAACTGAATGCAGTACTCCAGGTGGGGTCTCACTAGAGCAGAGTAGAGGCGCAGAGTCACCTCCCTCAATCTGTTGGTCACGTTTCTCTTACTGCAGTCCAGGATATGGTTGGCCTTCTGGGCTGCAAGCGCACATTTCTGCCTCATGTTGAGTCTTTCACCAACCGGTACCTCTAAATTCTTCTTCTCAGGTTTCCTCTCAAGCCATTCTCCTACTAGCCTGTATCTTTACCTGGGATTGCCCCAACCCAGGTGCAGGATGTTGTACTTGGCCTTTTTGAACTTCATGAGGTTGGCACGAGCCCACCGCTCAAGCCTGTCCAGGTCCCTCTGAATGGCATCCTTTCCCTCTAGGGTGTCAGCTGCACCACTCAGCCTAGTGAATTTTGATGTGTTACGTCCCTGGTGCCAAAATGTTAAATACTGCAAGGCCCAGTTGATGAGCATTTTCCTTCTGAATTTCTTTCCTTTAGCTATTTTGTATGCTGGTGGGGAGCAGCTCAGTTTTCATACAAGCTTTGCTGGCAAGAGCTGTTCTGTAGCTGGGTGTACTGCAGTGAGCTGATACTGGGCAAGAAGTGCAGATCTGGCTTGACTTAGAGCAGGTTACTGCAAGCTGAGCTGCCTGGGGAGTGCAGGCAGCCTCAGGGCAGTACCCACAGTGAATTCAGATTCTTTTTGAAGTCACAGTTTTCATTGAAGCTACTATTGCTTTGTGATCTGCACAGTAACCTTGAACCTTTTTTCCATTGGTGATGGCAGTTTGGAGGTGCTGTTTGATATCTTGGTTTGTTTTTTTTTTTTTTTTTTCTTTGTGTGCTTCTTGCGTGCATCCTTATGCAGAGAATCTGTAAACCAAAAAACGAGATCTTTATGCGAGGAAACGAATCCCACCTTGCTCAGGCTGCTCTTCTTTGTGGAGCGTCCCTCCTATGGTATTGCTGCTTCAGTGGTGGAGGCAGCTGTAACTTCTGTGGTGGATTGTTGGTGGTGGTTTTTTTATTGTGTCCTGGTGTGTTGAAAAAAGGGAGTTTGAAAACCCAAGAAAAGCTACTAACGTGGGCATGAATGAGAATGTCTGCTCTGTATATCTAGCACTTAAAATGGAAATAAAGAGAAATACTCTTTTGGGATGTTATCTGTCTCTCTGTATTTCTTACTCAGTGCTGAGACACTTAATGACATACTTTAAAAAGCGTGAATATGTTAAGTATCCATAAATCGTTACAGTGTGACATATGAGACTACTCCCATCTTTCAGTTTGTAAATATGATTTATACTATGTTGCAAGAGATCCAAAAAGTTCTCCCTAAGCCAAAAATGAAGAACCCGTTGGCATCCGCAGGTTTTTGACTCATCATAGCAGTTAATAATCCTCATCGTTTGGAATATTACATTGAAAGCAGCTTGCTAGTTTAAAAGATATTTACACCAGGAATTTAGTTGGTAGTTGCTTTCTTTTTTTGTTGTCTGAAGAACGGTGCTGCTTCTCGTGGGTTTAAATTGATAAGCTGTTTGTTTCACTACAACCTGTGATCAGTCCAATAAATCGTGGCAGGACTGTGAGTCAGCCCATCCATTTGTCCTCTGTGAGTCCATCCTGTGACAGCTGATGTGTCCGTGCAGCTATTGCAGAGTGTCTCAGTAGGCAGTCGAGGTAGAACTGGAGTCGTGAAGTAACGTTTGCCTCTTGACACAGTTTATAATAAAGGGCTTAAAAAGTGCGTGACACCTATTCAGGGCTTTAAATCACTGTGAAAACTTCTAAAGGCAACTTGGCTAGAGCTGGTGGATTTGCATGTGATATGTCTTACGTCTGGGTGAGTGTTTAGTCCTGTCCTCCTGGCTAGAGGTCAGTTCTTAAAATGGCAAAAGATTTTTTTTTTTTCTTGCTGCAGTATTTTTAGTTTTAGTAGTGGAAAAAGTCGTGTGTAAATGCACAGGAACGCTGTTGGCATATATATATATATATATATAATGTAATATCTTCTATCTCCAATCTGTTTTTCCTGCATTTGTGGTCCCAGCCTTGCTTCTCGTAGTGACTGTGAGCTGAAGGGTACGTGTCCAACCTGGCAAGGGGAATCCTGCCTTGACTTTCCTGAAACAAAACTTGGTGTGCTCTGAAAAGCAGCCAGACAGCCAGAAACTGGTATGGAAGCAGAGGGAGGGACGTTCCGAAGTGTAATTAGGTGAGAAAGCCTGCTTGCTAATACAAGTGCACGGGTCTTCCAGGAGCATTCAGTCCTGCGGCCTGACCAGGAGAAACAAATGTATTTCTTTTAAGAGTCTGCAGGAGCCTGTACCATGAGAATACAGTGCGCTTTTCAGAAGCCTGCTCCTCATTCTGACAAATTGACCATGATAAGGGCATTTGGGGGCTGCTTGCCTTGTGAGATTCAGCTGCAGCCGCTTCATGGTAGTGCTTGTGGACTTCTCTGGGTGACGGAGCACGTGGAAGTAATATAGGTCACAGGACCTTATCACTGCAGCCCAAGAGCGGGGGAAAACAGGCGAGTATTACTAGGGTTGAAAAAGTAATTAAAGTGCCTGAGCATGTAATTCCACATACGATAGGATTTCCAGAAACACCCACCATTTCAGATGCACAAACAAGTTACAGTTCATCAGCTATTTGTGGTAATTGTATGTGCGTTATTAGCCCCTGGCAAAAGCAGGGTCGCTTAAGTTGAAAGAGTGTGCATGTACAATTACCGTGTTTGTCAGTTGACTCACAGTATCTTAAGTAATTTTAATTATTTTTTTTTCCTTTTTTTCTTGACTTTCGGCAGTAGCTATGGTATGTTTAAAAATTATGCGCTCAGTGTTTTCAGACACTTGTAATCCTTGGGAAACCTGGCCGCACGCAGGTTCTGAACTGGGATATGGGCAAGGAGCTGTAGTCCTGACTGCTGCCTATGTCCTGCAGAGTGGTTATGAGTGGAAAAGTCATGCTGCCTCCTGGCCAGACTTGTTTGGTGGTGCTACGAGTGTGCAAAGCTAGGCAGTTATGCCTGCATCTGGAAGCACTGACCTTCCTGCTTACTGTCCCTTGACTACCCTGTGGGGTCTGTCCTGCTCCTGAGAGTCCTCAGGATAACGTGAGCCTACCCTGCTTTGCTATTTTGCTTCCCAGAGGGTGACCTCGGCAGGGCTTGCCAGCAAGCAGCATTAATTTTTGCTTCTTTCTCTGGCTTACCAGCACCACAACTCCCTTGGTATGGTGTGGCTGAAATTTCTCAAGGACCCTGCCTTTCTGCTGAGGGAAGTTAATCCTACTGCTGAGTCACTGAATTCAAAAAGGTTAAGTGAAAGCTGGAGTAACACACAAAGTCTTTGTTTGTCTTTTTACCATCCTTAGGGGATTCCAGCAGCAGTATCAGCAAAAAAAAAAAAAAAAAAAAAAAAAAAGGACCTGGCACAAGGGGTGAAAATTTTGTGTTTACAGTTCTATAATAGGAGTGCATCATTATGCATGCAGGGTGTGGAAACATGTTGTATAAACATCCCTGTGCAACACTTAGGACAAGCGTTGGGCATTATGCTTTTTGGGTATTGCTGGAAGGTCATCTCTAAAGATGATGGATCAAAGCATGGTGCCTCTACTTCCTCATTCTTCTACAGCTGCTTGCAGAGATTCAGTCCCCTTGTTACTTCCTGCTGCATCCCTGGTGCTGCCTGAGCTCGGTGGAACTGCAAGTGGGACCTGCCCAAGTCCAAGTTGTGTTTCTACCTTCGTCTCTTTGTGCTTTGTACTGCCAACTGCTATATGTGATTTTGGTTAGGAGGCAAGTGGATAGCAATTGGAGGTGATACTTTTGTCCCTGCAGAGAGCATGTCTCTGTGGCTTTCTGACCATGAGAATAGTTGCAGGGTAACTGAAATGGTACTTCAGTACTGATAAGGCTTATCTCCCAATGCTGGCAGAATTTGGAGAGTTTGCTTTTGTTCCATGTTGCAAAGGAAGTTTTGGAGGAAAAAAAAAAAAGAGCATGAATTTTTGAGTTACGAATTCAGGGCTGATTTATTAACAGGCCAGCGGCAGTGCAGCAGTCTTCATCAATGGTAAAACAAAGAGGAGGGTTAAAAATGAAAACAAAATGTGTAATTGATTTTCTGTGTGAAAGTTACGTTTTGACGTCTCTGGTAATGCAGGTATCTTATTCAAGCTTTGTTGTGTTTGACGGTAAGCCTGTGCTCCTTAGAATCATAGAATCACCAGGGTAGGAAAATGCCTCCAAGATGATCCAGTCCACCCGTTCCAGCACTGGCCACTCTTATGGAAAAGTAGTATTTCCTGTCGTCCAGCCTGAGTCTCCTCTGGTATCTTATTGATTACCAAAAAAAAAAAAAAAAGGAGGGGAAGGTCATCTTCCAATTTATGCTGGATCTTTTATTATTAATTTAGATGATTATTTATTAATCACTGTCAGTATTTGTACCATTAGAGAGTTTCTGCTTTCTCTGCTTGCTACCTCCATATTTATATCTTTCAGTTACCGATGCTGGAATTCTTGTTTCTGTAAGTCGGATTATGTTTCCAAGGACTTACCTTTGCCTGTCCAACTCCACGTGGCTGCTTTACTTTGCAAATTAATGGATGGCATAAATAAGAGGATCTTCAAAGGCTTAGCAACATGTGGAAGAACAGAGCTTGTAAGGTCTTGCAAAAGGCAGTAACTTGTGGTAGCCATTGATTGTTTTCTTCTCTCATTTAACTTTTTGACTTGCTCTCCTTCAAAAATAATTGCTTATGCACAATGCAAGTGCTTGTTGAAATAGTGAAGTCAATATGTTTCTATAGCACCTGTAGGTTAAGCCAAGGGATGTGAAGTCATAATTATTTTTGTCATTCTTGTTTAGTTTCACTTCCACCTTGAAATAAAAGTGTGAGAAGGTTGAGGGGCTTCACTGTGTACTATTCACTGTGCAGAAAAGAAAGAAATCTTTTATATTTCTACATCCGGCAGTAGTTCTCAAGATGACTTAAGAGTACTTAGACCTCCTTTTCCAATGTATAGTTTTGTGTTAGAAAAGTGTCATACATGGGATTGTTGTAACTGTTATGAGCATACCGACAGTGCATAAAGACTTTTTTAATGCATTAGAACCAATTCTGTTATTACTCGAGATTTTTAACTTCAAAAATGCACGTAATGAGGAAGAATAATAAAGGAAGAGTCTGAGGAGGTTGTGTGTTAACAGGGGCTCTATTGTACTGCTTGTACACCCTGACAGCATTTAATTTGCCACTATTTATGTAGGTATTTAGTCACACTTCTGGAACTCAAAAAATGTGGGAGAAAGACAGACGTACACTTATCTGTAAGGTAATGAGTGTAGAGTTAGAAAACCAGAGGGTCTCATTTGCTTTTTTTTTTAACCTCCTTGCAGTAATTTCATGTGCAGGTTCCTTGAGTTTCTTTTGGATCTTTGCTTTAAAGTTTCTGCCCTAGTTCAGACCACTTGTTCTTTTCAGTTTGTCTTGGCTTCTCTCCTGTGAGTTTTGTTTCAGTGTTTAATCTTCTTGCTTGAATGTCACCATCTTGCTGCTTGAAAATCACAAATTAGGTAGACTCAAAGTCCATTTTTGGCTTTAATATCCATCTCCCTTATCCTCTAAGCTGTTACATTTGGGCTTTTATTTTACTTATTGAGGAAGAGGTCAGGGAAGTGAGGAAAGGTTTACAACTGGAGAAATTGTTTTTCCTTTTCCAAATGCCTGCTGAGGGAGGGAGGCCTTAAAAATCATTGCAAGAGCAAGATCTTAGGATGGTATCTCCTGCTTTATTGGATACTAAACTATAAGCAACCTTTATCCATCAGGAAGGTTACTTAGCTTCTCAGGGAGACGTGAAAGTCAAGATGCAATACACGATGCACAGAGGCTGAGGAGTTTTCTTCAAAGTATCTTTCTGATGAGCCAGTTGAGTATTTAATATTAAATTCAGGCAGTGTTTTCTTTTGAGGTATGTTTGGAGGATATTATGAAAATGAGGATGGCAGAGTTGCATGCAGTTGCTGAAGCAAAAGATAATTGTTCTTGTCTTTGGCTTTATTTTGAGCTTTTTATGATAACTGAGTTTTCTAGACAAAAGTTTAGCAACTGCAGTCAGGAATATGAACAGAAAAACCTGCAAAGTGAAGAAAAGGCTGTGGTAGTTATTCTGTAGTTGGTTATGATGTATGCCGGTGTACAAGAGGCATCTTGTCACAAGCGTTCTGAAAGAAAGCAATCACTTCAATTTTACTCTGAATTACTTCTCACCTTCAAGATGCTGGATTTTTGCTACAGATGTAAAAGCAAATACCTGTGTAATCAAAGTTTGCCTCGTCTCATGGGTGCCTGGGGACTGTCCAAGCTCCTCTGGGCTGAGGTAGGCTGAGCCCTGGGTGAAGAGTCTCATCCCTGTACTTGGTTATGGTTGTGGCTTCCTTCCAAATTACAGTTCTTTCCTCGATAATGTCTTTCTCAACTGTAGATACTGTATCAAGACTACATATTTTGACTGTAATTCGAATTGTCCCAGCTCCCTTCTCTCTGTTCTAGCACTCTGGACACGTTAGTGTTCCCTGCTGTGTTACTCTCTTGTTTCTTTTATCTTGGCCTTCTGGCTTATCTTTTCTCTTCCTGAAGTTGTTCATTTCATTGTATCGAAATGGAAAGGCACTAGAGATGCCTGGATCTGTCTGAATAGATGATTCAGATCACTTTTACTCAACGTTACTCAGATGTTTCCCATCTCCTTGCCAAAGTATTAGCTCAGGAAGTAATTGTTTTTTTCCTCTTTGGATTTCTTGCTTTGATTAGGATTAGGCCAATGATTGGTTCTATAGGGACTTCTAGAAGCAGGCCCCATCAGAGCTGGACTCTCAGCTCTCAGGCTTGCTCGTTGCCTTCCAGTCTGCTTCCCACCCTGCTCTATGTTTGCTAATGTTTTCTTAGTCCTTCTAGTTTCTTAATCAAGATACTGTGTGGAACTGAGTCAAATTCTGTACAGAAGTAGCAGATCTCATCAGTGCTTGTCTTAGCAGCTAAAAGCAAATCAAAAACCCAAGTTCTGTCAAAGAAAAGTAATAATTAGTTTGACAGAATGTACTTTCCAAAAGCTTGTTTGATATTAATTGCTTTAAATTGCTTGATGCTTATTAATTGAAGTCTTTATTAATAAAATCCTATATCTAACTTCTCATTAGTTGTATGGGCTCAATATCTAGGTGACAGGCTATCATAAAGTTAATCTCCCCAATTACTCATTGAATGTATTGTCACAACCCCAGCTCTGTTTCAGGCTTCTGAAGCTTCCTGAATGTTCCAGGACTTAATGACACTCTCTTTTTCTCTAACTTAATTAAAGCTCTTCCATGCTTTTTTGTTGCGTTGAGGAGAAGTTGTTTGGACCTAGCAATCTCAAGTAATCTGATGGTCAGTAAGTGCTGTCTGACTTTTCAGATACGGAACAAAAATTTCTGTAACATATCTCAATTTCTTTTTTTATTAGCAGCAGTTCCATAATTTTAATGATAATTGATATATTTTTTCTCGTTCTGATAAAATTGAGCATTCCTTTTTGTTATTTTGTTTTTAGTGATGATGATTAATACTTTGCCTTTCTTATCTTTTAACACTTCTAATTAATCAAACTTTGTTTCCTTCAGTTTTTTCCATAAATCTGCCTTAAAGTGCGTAGTTGGGAGCTGCTTTTCCTGCTACTTAGAGCAGAAGGGGTTTTTTGTTTGTTTTTTTCCTTCAAGTTATCTTCTGCACCTTTGGTTATTTCTTCAATTGGTTTGTGTCAGAAGGTTTCGAAGATTTACAGAACTGGATCTAGCTGAGTATAATTGTGCACTTCTTTAGAATACCTAAGAATTAAGGCCCGGGATGAAGGGAGCTGGTTTGACATCCCGGCTAGTGAAGAATTTTGGTTGTGTGTCTGTATGTATGTATGTTCTGGGGTTTTGTCTTTTTCATGGATTCACAGGTATTCTCTGTATGTCTAGAAATCAGTAAATCCCCAGATAGTACTTTCTTTGAGAGACTGTTGTCTATCTCTGTGTGGAAATAGATGTTTGAAAGCTGTTGAGGATCATTTAAAACTTCTGATTTATTTTTCTTTATGCTACTAACAGCTAAACTTTGAAAAAGGTTAAACATTGATTGACACCCTCGTTTGAAGCTTTTTAATTAGGTTTAAAAATGAAGAATTCTTATTTCCAAGTGGAGAACTTAACGGAGAATTCCACTGAATTGCAGAAGTATCTGTTGTGTGTCTGTTGGGTGCTGTTCATAGTAGTGTGACTGCAGTCCAGGTTGTGACAAACCCTTGTAAACTGCTGCAATTCTGCTGCTAAAACTACAGCAGAAATCCAAGAGGATGCCACAAAGCAAAGACTGACACTGCGTAACAGCTTCTTTCATCATTCATTATTTGCAAGGTCTCTGTTCTGAAATCTGAAGCAAGATTTTCCTTGTCGAGTACTTGCTTCAGGTGAAAGGCAGTAGTGAGACCCCTACCATGGGAGCTGAAGGGCTGTCCAAGGAGTAAGTGCTTTGGGTTAGGGTTGAAGTGCTGGTGAAAGCTTAATTGGGATATGCTGTAAGACTGGGGAAGTGTCTTTCACAATCTCTATTAATGCTAATGTTAAGTATATTAAAGGAGTAGATAATATATTAATTATCTTAGCTAACAGTGAGGGTTTGTTTCCCGTACCTGGCTGGCACAGGAGCAGTGTAACCACCCTGCTAAGGTGGGCAGCTGTAACCTCTGAAGTTTTAGGGTGGTGCTTTGGGACATGCCTGCTTCTGCTAACCCTGCATCTCTAGAGCATATTTGCTGGCATAGACGAAACTTAGACTTGTTTTACTGAAGAGGCTTTTATAGCTCTGAGGATAGCATTGTAGCTGTCCTGAGCCTTCTCAGCTTTCAGAGGTACTGTGTCAATATGTCTCATGCGTACAGTGGTTAGGCAGAATACCTATCAATTGCATTTTTCATAGATAACAAAATGTGTATCTAAAGCACATGTTCAAAACTGCTCATATTGTGCAATAAGAAGTAACTTATGCTGAGGCAACATAATACTTAATCCCGATCTTAACGGGAGGATTTGAATGCAAGTTATTGATAGTATATTCTAAAATAATAATTCTCCTTTTCAATGACTGATCTCCTTAATGCCTCTGTACTTTTGAGAGACTTTTTCATCATTCTGATCTTTCCTACAGTAAGTTCTCCTTAAGCCACTGAGATGTATCTAAGTGACCTATGTTTCTCCATTCCCAAATTCAGTGGCTGAAGAAGACGAATGAAAAGGTATAACTAGTAACTTTTTAAAAAACTTCTTCATTTTAAACACACGGGGACACTTACTGTATGAAAGAGCATCTTCGAATAAAGTGTCCAAATGCTTTTTGTGAAGGCTTATGCGTTTTCCTCTTAAAAAGAAAAAGAAACAAGACATGCACACACATACACGCCCAGAGAAACACGCCTATCCTTTTTTTTTTTTTTTTCTGTTGCTGCTGTTACCTGAGATGACCTATCAGCATCATGACTCGGAGCCTTGGAGCTCAGTGGTGATGTAACTTGCAGATTATTGAGCAAAGATGTAATTTAAGGTGAAGACCAGGAATTCTTCCTGTTTCAAACCAGGTTTTTTGCTATTCCAACTCACGGGGCAGTTCTCCTCTGCACTGCACGTAGACAGAGCAGAGACCGTTGCCCTGTTCAGCCCACAATGGCATGGCTGGCTGTTTGCCCATGGCCTGGGCCTCCCTACCTATGCCCCTTCTGGTGAAGGAGGCAATGCCAACCGTAGGTCATGCTCTGTGTGCTCAAAGTGCTTTGCTGTTATGTCTTAGGCTACCTTTAACACTTAAGGTTTTTTTTCAGTCTCGCTCTTACTTCATAAATGCATGGAAACACTCTGAAAATCCAGTGTAATCTATCTTCCAAAATGACCAGAAAAGCTATGCAGTGATGGTTGTTTCTTTCATTTTGCTTCTACTAACCTAAGCTAATAGGGAGATTTATTTTTTTTTTCTTCCCTATTTCTTTTTTTCCGCTTGCTGTGATGTGACTTGGAGGTCAGAAAGTCAGGTTTCCTTCCTGCAGTTAGTGCTGCTTCATTGGAAATGTAGATTATGGAGATGAGCCTTGTCCTGAGCCATGTCTGTGTAGCCCTCTGCTTTTTCAGCCTACTGGTGAAACCCAGGTATGCTTCCCTGCTGGCTCATTTTCTTTGCATTTCACCAGTACTTGGGACAGGATGAACAGAATTCTTTACGTGAATGAAGTCTTTCAGTGTCCCAGAGTGGCATTGGCCAACCAGGAGACAAGATAATGTGTATCTGGAAATGTTATCTCTCTCAACCTACTGGTGCAGGAACGTCAAACCTGAGGGCCACATGTGGCCCAGCACCGCTCACAATGTGGGCCCACGCCATCGTGGTGGAGGCTTATTTCTGCCAAGCAGTCTGGCCCAGACCCAGACACACACGCATCGCTCAGCAACAGCCCAACATCAGCGTGCTATTAACACTGTCTGGCTGAAACCAGGGCACAGGGAGGGTGCCGAAACAAGTGATGGCAAATGCCTTTTGATGCATTGCCTATAAACACGTGAACTGTGAAAAATACGCAGCCATGCTTTCTGGTTTGATAAGAGATTTTGAGAATAGGTTTCAAGATGACCAATAAAATGATCGTTTTTAGTATATTTGCAACTGCATTTGGTCAGTGTAAATATGTTACCAGTGAATATTCAAATGGAACTATATCAATCAGATGTCCAGCTCAAAATTTGATCATGCCTTTTTACCAGACTTCTCTAAGACCTTTCTTAGCAGAGGAAAGATATCCTTGTCTTCACAATCCTGCCTTGTGTCAGGACTTTATGGCAGTACGCACATTTGTGAACAGCTGTGTTCAGAGGTGAAGTACAGGAATAGTAAAGCTTCATGAAAAAATCTCTGATGCACACCTTAAGAACTCACTAAGAATTGCGGTCACTGCCATCATACCAGACTGATGCACTGGTTTCACAAAAACAAGGTCTAACATCTCACTAGTGTCACCGGATTCCTACGTGTGGGGGGAAAAAAAGCACCCACTGATATTCACTGATGCTTGCTGAATGTTTATGGAAACCAAACAGTGGATGTGCATGTAGTGGGGTGGTGGGTGGTACGTTTCAGCGGTGGTGACAGTGGGTTATCTCCACTGGTGCAGGTTTATGCAAGCAGGACATGCAAGCTCTTGTTCATCACTAGCAGAAAGTGTGTAGCTAATGTTGGTGACTATGTTTGAAAACAGCCTTTTGTAGCTGAGAATGTTCTCTGTCGAATAGCCCCATTGTGCTCTTTGTATTGTGTGTCATTTCCATGGAAATGAATGGCAGGCATTACTTTTGGAGTGACCTATATGCAGCCCAAGGCAATTTCTCTTTACCCGTTGTGGCTGAGGCGAACCAAAAGGTTGGACATCCCTGTAAGATTGAGCAATGTCATTTGTGCTGCACTCAGGAAATGGAGTTACTGAGTCCAGCGTGTTTTTCTCCTGCGTGAGACATTTGAGACTGTACTGCGCTTGGTGCGTATGTGCTGCTTTAATGCATATAGATGTGCTTTGTTTTGTGAAAGTGTTAGTTTTAAATTGAAGGTTAACAGTTGAATATTCCTTTTATAGCAGCAGCTATGCACTGGCTGCAAATATCTTGCTGATTCTCTAACGCTAGCAGATCTCAGGCAGTGAAGGGTATTAACCCTCTGCAGTTTGCAGCTGCTATTGCCATGCTGCGGCGGGAAGGAAGAGCTGTTGTGAAAAGCTTGGGGACTCCTGCTTTGCAGTCTGTCCCTAACGGGATAATATTTGTCTACTGATTCCATTTTCTGTAAGATGTTTACAAAGTGAGGATTTGCATATGGATATGAGCGCTGACAAGCATGGCTGTGAGCTGGTGACTGTTTTGAGCACGACTGCATGAAGTGCCTGTTGTTCAGCAAGAGCTGTTGCACGTACACCACACGTTTTTCAATGAAACAGCTTCCTCTGCGTGACAGCAGTTCAGTTCTGCAAAGCATCGTTGTGACAATCTGGGGAATCAGGAAAAAATCAGGAGGTGACAGTAGTGCAGTGTGAGCCTGTTAAAGATTGCTGTTGCTTCAGGGATATTAAACTATGTTATAAGCCCAGCAGGATTCAACTTTCTGAAGCAAGATGGTGAACCTCCAAGACCAAGTTGCCAGCATAAGGCATTCAGAAGCAGGACAGTAGGTGTGAACTGAACTCTGTGCTGTGTGCTTGTGTAAAGTGTAACTTCTTTATCTAAGGTATCTTCCATGTGTGTACTGAAGGTTAGTTTACTTTCAGTGACTTTGTAACTGAAAATGAATTCATTTGGGGTTATCTTGGTCTGTGTTATTGCAGTGGTTCATGGTACACTCTCATTGGTCTGCACAAGTGCTCCATCCCAGTGTAGCCACTCTATAAAAAGCAGTATAGCACTGCGGGAGAGGTTGTCCCATGGGTTTGAAATCTTTTCTAAATAGCCCTCAAAAGGCAATTTTTTTTTAAAGGTATCTATTGAATGGGCTTACCAGCCAAAGCACTGCCATACTACTGCAGAAATTTCACATCTGTGTTGCACGTGACCTTTTGTCAGTACAGCTTTACCAATGTTGGTAATGAATTGTGTGTGTGCGTTTTTGAGGCCTGTCTTCCCAACAGTCTGAAAGGGTTTTGTTATGTTTCTTTCTTTCTAATGGGTTTTTCCAGAACTTCTGGCGTGAAGAACACAGTTTTTAAAGATCTCTCATTCAATCAAATTCCTGAAAATGAGCTTGTTACAGCCTACTCAGACTTGCTAATCTAAATATGCATATCCCTAATAGATGTAAATTAGGAGGATGTTTAAACAACCAATGGGCTGGAAATTATTAATCACCCTCCTATGAAGCAAGCCTCTCATTCTGAATCTAAGTAATCTGCTGCTTTTTGTTGAGCATTTCTTCTGTGCATAGTTGTTAATAAAGTTATCAAGTAGATAACTTTGGTTCTCTGCTTTTGAGGTTTTCTTGGGCTTTCTAATCTTATTGCCTCTAATGGTCATAAATCATGTCATGTAGGGAAAATTGGCCAGTGTCTTTATTTTTCCTAATGAGTTTCCAATTATTGTTTTGTTGCTTATCACTGGATGTCCGTCATTTTTCTGTGTGGCCTGTCATTTGTTTCCAGATGATGATGGGCTTTTACCCGAAGTCCAGCAGCTTTATTTTGCAGTGCAGAGATGTGGGTTGGAGTCCCTGCCTGGCTAATCTCGAGCTCACTCCTCATCCCTTACGTGAGCACTGGCACTGCTGCCATGGGCATGGTGTTTGCTGGAGCAAGCCTCACAAGTTCTGGAGGGATTCCCTAGGCTGAGCATTATAGCTGCATTAAGTGGGGAAATGTGTCATTAGGAGAGGATTGAGCAGTTTCGCATGGTCTGGGCATGTGTAGCTGCAGAACTGCAAGTACTGAGGGGATGCTATCACTGGTGAGATTTATTGGCAGCCTCTCCCTGTCTTACCTCTCCCTGTAGTATCTTTATACGGGTGCTTACTAAGCCGTCAGTCAGATGAGTGTAATTTCACTCTTGGTACCCCCCTCTTTGCTGCATGAAGTTAGTTAGCAGGCTGATCTGTCACAGTGCGAAATCAAGTGATTGACTCATTCACATCTGTTAAACAGAAATTCAAGTTTCACATTAAACATTGCACATATCTCATCATCTGTTCAGGAAGGATAGAAACGGTGGCTTCAGAAGGTCTTTGAGCGTGTGAATTGTTCCCCTGTGAGTCAGTAGAATTGTTTCCATCAGAACTTCTCTAAAGTAAAGATTTTTCTTTGGTTTTCTCTTCTAGCCATGCTCTTGTCTCTGGTGCCCAAATCATTGGGGAAGGCATGGGGAGGGGAGAGTTGTGACGTGTCCTGCAGTGTTGCTTTGTGTGCTACATGCATTTGTGGTACTGTGGTTGCTGTCTTCAAGATGTTGTCCTTCTGGCTGGGCGAGTTACTGCGTGCTTTGGGGACTTTGTGATACTGGAGGTGCATGCAGAAAATGTATACTGTACCTCAATGTGAAGTATTTGACTATGGCTTTCAGTAAAGATGATAGACCTCACTCCTCTTAATCTATGAGATGTGATTGCATTCGTACCGCTCCTTTTCATGTCTACTCTTAAAGTCATTAAATAAGCTCACTTGCAGTTTTCGTTTTTAATTTTTTGAAAAGAAACATTTTAATCGCTTCCATGCGTGTGCTAACTTGAGAGGGTAAAATTATTGCATCATCATTTTATAGCACTTGGCAGAGATACCGTTCTTACTAATTTTATCCCAAATCATACCAACTTAAACCACTTCTCATGCAGTCTTGGTTTTCAATACATTTTTTTTTTTATACTTAAGACTCAATTTATGTGCTTTCAATAAAGATTCAGAAGTCTAAATGACATTGTCCCTGTTTGGATGACCTTCATTTTATCCCGTACAGATTGTCAAATGGTAATGTTGTGGCTCTTGTGATAGAGTAGTCTCCAGAGTGATGGTTCTCTGTAGAAAATACATCAGGGTGATAGTGGTGCATGATAGAAAGAAGGAGATGATTATAATGTTTTATGCTGAAAAACGCCAAATCATCCTGTTACAAATCTGGTCATAAAAAGTAGTTGAAGAAGGGAGGAGGAATGATGCCTGTTCAGGGATTGTATCTTATTCATGAATTCAGTTTGGAATTTTTTTTTCTTCCAGATTATTGCAGAGACTTTCCCAAAGAAGCATAAATATTTGCTTTTAATAGTTCAGAAAGTAGCTACTAGCTTCTACAAAGCAGGGCATAATATTACTTGTCTCAATCTAATGGAAATCCTGACACCTCCAAGATACAGAGGTCACATGTATGTAATCAGTCTGCTGTATGAGTTGTTCACCTTGCAATTCACTATTAGCTGTGTTCCTTTTCCTGTGTCAGAAAGGAAATTCCTTGCTGTCCTTCACTTGAAACCTACTCTGAAGATGAAGCAGTGTGCCTGCGTTCCATGCAGTTTGGACTGCTCATTGCCCAGGCAGACCTGGCTGGTTCATGTCCACGCAGCATGATGGATGATGATGGTGGAAGTTCATTAAGTTTGCTAAGCAAGGGAAGTTGCTTTCTCTCAAATTTATTCTTGCTTTCATTGCTTCTGTATGAGGTAATGCAGCTTTTTATACACACCAGATCTATGGGCTTTCTTAGTTTCGATAGGGAGCTGAATTATGTTGGCGAGGCTTTTACAGTACCTTACTGTTTCCACACTTTCCTTCTTCGTATGTTGTATTCCTGTTCATTTCTTACAATTGTTTTATCCAGTTTTCAAGTATATTTTTAACGTAAACATAATATGAAGAATAAAATCCTGCGCCAGATAGGAAGTGAGAGCACTTATGTTTGAAGCAAAAAGGTGTTTCTGCTTCTGAGTGTTCCATCCTGCATGGAAAACTAAAGATTCAGATACTGCTGCTCGTATACTTGCATTGTTAGTTTTCAATTGTTAATAATGTTTGAGTGCTTGTAAACAAATCTCAGACATGAGTTAATTTAGTCAGTCAAGTGATAGAATCTTTTACTGCATCTTTTCCTGAGCATAACATATACTGCTTCATATCTCTTAAGACATATGAGCAGAGTTATTTGTATGAACTAGAAAACCATCTGTTCAGAATTCACTGTCTGAAAACTTGCTTCCTGCAATGGTTTTTCATTTTGATTTCAAGCCCTGGTACGTTACATATTTGCATCTGGAGGGGGGAGACAGGAGGAAAAAAATGCATCTAGCTGTGGAAGTAATTCCTGTGCGATTCACAGATATATTTATTTTTTTAATTCGCTGGAGAACAGAAATGGAAAAAAAAAAAGTCCTTGCTTGGGTCAGTAACTGTTATGAGTGAAACAGTTACAAACATACGTATTTAGGTAATCTCCTCTCCCCAAAAACGTCTTCATTGCTAAATTTCTTTGGAAGCACAAGTTCTAGAGGATTAAACTTTCATTTGAAGAAGTAACCACATGTTAATTGCGGTAATTCCTAGGGCCGTTCTTTCATCTGTACTGACAAAGTTTGAGGAGTTGTGGCTGACTTTTGTGTTGTGCCAAAATCTGTAGATGTGGTCTTTAGATTCAGTCCCAGGTGGAAGGTAGAGGCTTCAGGATTCCGTGGAGGCTTATCCCATTTATAAATATGGGAAACCTTTACTGGGAAATTTTAAAACTTGAGAAACAATGTATTTTGAGACTAAGAAAGTAAATGCAAAGCAACTGAAATAAAATGTTTGCCTGAAAAGTGTACCAGACTGTGGTTAAATTTCACTGGAGCCTTTGGTAGAGCAGAAAGCAGAAAATGTGATTCTAAACCAGAGAGGAAAAAGAAGTAAATGGATCAGGTATTGAACTGATACTGTCTCAAGGGGAGACACAAATCAGTTGTGCTAAAAGATGATTATTAGCGGTGAACAACTGGTCTTTGTCTTCTACCCAAGCTTAGGACAAAAGATAAAAGTCAGGAACAAAGGAAAAGTCAGGAAGTCATGAAAAGTCATGCAGAGTCTGCCTTAAGGAAGGCTGAGAGTGGTTGGTGAGTGTGGTGGGGTGGGTGTGTTTTGCTTTTGGAAAAAGTCTTTTAGAGACAGTAAGGATTGTTACAGTAAATGATGTTATTTTTCTAATTTTAAGATGAAGAATAGTGCTGGGACAAGAATGAGTCCATATAGCTTGGGCAGAACAAACTTAGAATGGAGATGAAAAGACTGCTTCTGGAGGCTATATTCTGATAAAGCACTTGATTAGTTGTAAAAAAAAAAAAAAAAAAAAAAAAAAAAAGGGGGTGGGGGTGGGGATAAAAAAAAGAAATAAAGGGGTTCCTCAGTTTAGACCAGGGGCTACTGTATAAGCTGGAGGACTGCACAAAACCACGGAGCGTCATCCAGTCTTATAGCCAGGACTGCTGAGCATAAAAGAACTTTAATGCTGTACCGAAAAGGCTGTCACTGTTTTTTCTTTAGCTCTGGTAGTAAAGGGGAGAATATGAAGCTCAGACTTCTCATCGAAGCTCTCACTTCTCCAAGAGAGAAATACTTGCTTTTGTTTATTAAAAAATAAAAAATGCTTCAGAGAGATCTACTTTAGCACTGTTTGGACGATTCAGTTAATTGTCAAAAACATCAGAGTTTGTGTTCTGTTATGTCTAAATGCAACTTGGAGGCTATAGAAGAAAGCACTTCAAATGGCCGTAGTGGACAGCCTTGTGGCCATCCCAAAAGCATTTAAATACAGTTTTCAAGTGGACCAGTGGTTGTGCTCATTTTCTCTTTCTATGCCTCCTACTTAATACTTCTTACCCCAGACTGAATAAGGTAGGTTCTACATCATTTCGCAGTTGCTCCTAGTTTTACAGAGGGCTGTGTGAGTACAAACTACATATGTATTGAATCAACGTAGCTGAATCTAATGCTTAAGTTTTGATTTCAGAAGATTTCTTTTCCTGGATTACTGCAGTGACCCAGCATAGATGGAGGAAAAAATGATGGCTTCTTTTCATTCATTTTTCTTCTGTTTTCTGTAGCAGAAAATTTTGTGGGTTTGGCTGGGTGCAGGAACATGCAAAGTTTTATTTCTGGCTAGATTATCAACTTATTTTTTCCAGTAGCAACTTGAATTATAAGGAGGAAACTTCTAAAGATATTTGGGGAGCAAGGTTGGGTGCGTGTATATGGATCCTGTTTTTCTGCAATGCAGTTGAAGGGCTGTGCAGACAGAGAACGTAGAAAAACTTTGGCAGAATTTTCAGAGTGGAGCACTTGTGCTGAATAAAAACTAAGCAGTCAAAAAAAAAAAAAAAAAAGAAAAAGATCAAGAGAAGAAAAAAAAATTACCTTCCAAATAGAGTCTGGAAAGCTAATGAGTGTATGACATCATTTAACTAGTTATAAAAAGATTACAGCTCCTCTGATCCAAGAAACAGACCCTCAAGATTTCTTCTGTGCCGTAGATGAAGGAGGTCCAGCTTTGTGCTGCTGGAGGCCTGCCTTCCCAGTTCTAGGCAGAGCACTCAAGCTCTTGGGGGACCTGGCAGACTCAGGTCTTGCGCTGGCTGTGCTAGGCACAAAACAGCATGGGAACTGCTGTCCTTTGTAGCAGCACCCCTTCCCAGGTGGTCCACCAGCGGCCTTAACTAGCCACAGAGTGCCTTCTGCACACTGGGTGCCTCCAGCTGCCCTTGGCTACTGGCAGTGGGGAGATGATGCCTTCTTTTGAGGCAGCTGGAAGAAACCTGACTGGATGATTGGCCCTGTCACCTTCCTGCACTTTGTCTGGGTCTGCGTGAGCTGCTCACGTCAACCCATGGAGGTTGAATGCTCCCATAGGGTGACTTCTGTCCTGGCAGGATTTCAGGTAGAGGCCAGAGCACTGGTTTGCATGGTTGTCAGCTCTTCGTGGAGGTACAGTGCTGCTTGCGTTCCCTTCCTGCTTCCCAAGAGCGGCTTTCAAGTGAAACCCTCCATGTTCCAGCCTAAGAGCTGGTAGAGCCATGGAAACATCACTTTAATTTTTCAGTCTTAATAATATTTCAAGCTAAGGATGTATTTTTAGGAGGAAAAAACCTTATGTAACTCTTGATTTATGGTATTGGCTTAAAGAGCTAGCAAACCTGGGATTTTCCTCTCCTGTAGCTTCACTCTAAGCATTTCCCTTTATGGCAGCAGGGAGGCCAGCATATGACTCTGTTCTTGAGAGCAATTCAAACTTCTTATAAATCTGCTGAATGTATTCAGCTCTACCACATCTAGATTGCATACTACAGAACAGCAGAAGTGAGCCACAGAGTGGAGACATACTTGACGTGAAGTGAGAATCGTGAAAGATGGGGAAAAACATGTCAGTCCTCTGTCTAGGGGGTGGAGGTGGTTTCAAGACAAGTGGGTAGGTTTGTTCCGAATTGAAGAGTTTTGAAATTAGTTACATAGGAACGGGGCACTTGTCTGCAGTGCACATGTGTGCATATGGAGGTAATTAGTAGTGACTCTGCAGGGGAATCCTAGAAGTTGGAAAATGTGGTAGAGCCGAGACCAAACAAAACTACAGGTTAAAGAATGCATATGTTTGTGACTTGATGGGGATTATTTGCGTAATAAAAACAACTTGGGAAAAGCAGCAGAGCGGTTAAAATGTGTTTTACTCACGTAGCTGAATTTACTTTTGTTCAAGTCCAGCAACTACAGACCTAGGAGAAAACTTTCATTGTTCAGATAAGGGATGCTGATGGAGGGGGACTACAAAAGACAAATAAGTACTGGATATGATTCAGAAAAGGCACACAATCAAACTGAACAGATTGCTCAGGAAAAGATCTATTCTGTTGCTGAAATCCAAGAAAATGGGGGAAAAACAGGAAATAGTGAAATCTGTTATCGACCATCTGCTAAGCCTAGGAACTTGAGAATCATTCCCATGGCAAAAATACTAGATTGTGAACTTGATTTTATATTTCGTAATATTTAAAGTACAGACAGAGAGGTCCAGTGGAGAATCTTCTAAGTATTTAAAAGGTATTTAAAATTCTCTCTATATTAAGTCTTGGCATTAGCGCGTCTGAATCTTTTTTACAAGATCTGTATTAATGGGTTTAATAGATAGTGCCTTGTAAGGACAAGGCTGCTTCTTCTAAGTGTGCTTCTGAACTTTCAGGAGGAAAGGGGAAATGAACAAGCTAAACCTTCTTTGGAAGGCAGTAGCGATCTTTCTCCTCCCACTTCCACTGCCCTTCTCTTGTATTTCTTTGTAGAGAATGTTGCTACATCTGTGGAAATGAACAGCCACCTTGTAATTGTGCCTGTCTGAGGGCAGCCTGCATGGATGCGCAGAGTTCGTGTACTCTGATGTTCAGGGGCCTCCGTGGTAGACAGCATATTTATTTTGGACCGCTCTGTTCTTTACTCTCCTTTAACGTACGACTAAGAGCTAAGGAAAATGCAGTCCCGAGTAATTCCTACAACATGGGATGTGCTGCAAGCAAGCTGTAAATCCCTCTAAACTCCACATATTTTGAATTACTCTAGGTGTGTAGAGGTGTAAATAGCAATATCTGAAAATGTTATCAAACTAACCAGTGGGATTATTCAAGGGCTGCGTTGTTCCTTAAGCTGTCAGTATTAAGGAACTAAACTATCTGGCTCTGTTCAGGTTCTTGAAGTGAGAAAGGCACTGTCTCCTCCATAATTACAGATTTCTCAGTTATAGAGTGGACTTGAGTTTGCTGTTCCTCCATTGCTGCTACAGTTTGACTCTTGTAACCCCTCCAACTGAAACGATTCTATTCCAATATTGTGCTTCTCCTGTGCAGCATGCAGAGTTGTACTAAAGAAAGATGTGCGCAATTACAAAAATACTCAGTCACAAATGCTTTTGGTATCTCCTTGAAGGGTGGTAGACGTAAATTCCATTTCACAGAGCAGCACTGACATCCATGTAGCTTGCTGAACCTTAGCAAAAGGAGCAAGCTCTATTTTTAAATGACTGTAGAAAGAAGTTTGAAGTAGTAAAGCACAACGAGACGTGCACACTGTCCTGAAGTCTTCAGCTCACTCCCTAATTCCATGCTCGCATCCAGGTAGCCCTGTATTTTCACCCTCATTGGTGCAGCCCTTTTTTGCCACTCTTCCCAGTAGCCCATCTTTTTCCTCCTGCTGGCCTCTGCCTCAGCTGGCATATTCTCACCTTGTCCTTGCAGCGCTGCATTTGCATGTACTCCTTGCGTCCTGGTCCCTTTGTTTTTGGGTTGGGGCCTGCCTTTTCTTTGCATTACCTGCAGCAGCAACACATGTGCTTAGTCTGTCTATAATCAGGTGCAACAGTTCGTAACAGCAAGAGCGAGCAACTGTACAGAGGGAGGAAGGGAGAAAAATGAACTTTGTTCAACCCCCATCTGCAGTTTGAACAGCGTAGATAAAACGTGAAGAAGAATGTTGTTGCTGAATACCACAAACCTCCAGCGAGTGCGTGCAAGCAGGACTTTTAGGGAGTTGGTTAGGTGGATTTTCTCCAGGTTGTAAAAGCACCACCTTTGGCTCTAAGGTCAACGGTATTTTGCAGTTGTGGCCGTGGCCGCCGTGAACACGTGCCAGATGGGAGCTTTCCTGAAGGCTGCTTCTTTTCCTTTGCAGCCTTTTCAGCTGACCCTAGCATATCGTACACTCGCCGCAGGAGGGCAGTCAGCCGCACAGGGCAACTGCAGGGTCTGCTTATTCAGCAGCAGTGACCATAATGCAATCACCTGCTGTGCTGTTTTGTAACAGCATTACATAATTCACAGGCAGTAGGGCCACTGTGCAGCTCATGTGCCTTGGTCAGTTCTTGGTGTTAGCTTCCAGTGATGACAGCCTGTACGTTCAGAGTTTATTTGGTGATATATCTCTGTGTGAATACATGTGTATGTATACTAACATACGAGTGCTTACATGCAGTTCGTGTTCAAGCTTTGTCATGCTGCAGGTGCTTGCTTTGCCATTGTCCTCTAATGCAAGCTGCCGTGCCCTTGAGGAATATGGAATAGAAGACATATAACATCCCCTGTCCTTTATTCATTCACTGCCTAGATGTACAGTTATTATCGCTCTCCATTACACAAGTTATCACGGCTTAACTATTCTCTAGCTTAAACTTGCATTGAATTGTGTGTATTAGAGAAACGTGTATCCTGAAGCTGATTCAGGCTTGTTTTGGTTTTGTTTTCATTTTTGACAAGCCTGGTACAGAGATAATGGTTGTATGGAAGAGGGAATGGAACTGAAATGTCATCTACAACAAAACAAAACCTAAAGCCTCTAACCACATCATATTAATCTTTTCTTGTCTTCCCTCTATCTTGATGGCTTTGCATAGTTCACTAGCATTTAAGGCTTTGAAGCTTAATTTATTGGGTTCTTTTTAATTGCTGAAGCATTGTTTTGTGTGCACACTCTCCAGCTGAGATTGTGGAAGAGGGATGAGGAAGCAGCCCTGTGTTTGGTGGAGATGGCTTTCCTATATAGCTGAAAGGTTCAGGGGAAGGTCCATGGTTGGATCACACCGAAAACTTCTGTCAGCAGTTCACGTGCCTCCTAGCTGCTTGACTGAATGCTGCTGAGGCTTGTTCTCAGGCTTTGCAGCTAAATGTTCTGTGAATTGTCTCATATTACAGGATTCTTTGTAACTCAGGTCGGTAGCTGGTCTGGGTTACTGTAGGAATGTGAAGTGAATTTCCAGCCCTTGTTAAAATCAGTAGAAACTTTATAATTGATCTCAATGAGACTCGGATCTTATTTAAGACTGTGAGAGCGAGACCTTAATGCTCACAGCTGGCCGAGTTTAATGGAAGTGATTTTTCATATTTGCATTGTACTTTTTCTTCTTTAATCAAAAGTTTTTATGTAAGTTTTTGACTTTTGTTCATCAGCTCTACTGAAAAGGTTTTCCTCTTGTAATACTGGGGATTTGGGCTTGCTTATGTTAACGGTCCCCATAAATGTGAAATCTTCAGTGTTCAATGCTGTATCAAATGTTCAGCTTAGTTGTAAGCAAACTTTTATTAAATTATTATTTTTTTTGAAGTATTACGAGTCGCAAATGTTAGTGGGTGTTGTAACTAGAGGTAGATCTGAAGCTCTATTTTTTAAATTCCCCAAGAATGTTTCCATTTCTGGTGCATGTGAGATTGCCCTGTCAACTCCTTTAGCTTCTGGTTAGAAATGAGACTCCTTGAAAATAATTTCTAATACGGCTGTAGGATAAATGTCTTGGGATTCTGCTTCTATTCTTAACTAAGCCAATGAATTCTCACATCTCAAAGGGCTGATGGCAGGAATGATGCCTGTTTGACGCAGAAGAGCGTCTTTCCTTCAGAATTCACAAGTGCTTCACGAGGCAGAACCATTCCCTGACCTGCAGTTGCTTTGACTTTGTGGTTCTACTTTCTGCCTGTCCAGGAACTTGTCAAGATGGGTTCAGATGAGGTGGCTTTCTACACCATCTGGGCTGTGTTTGCCATTGAATTCAGTCCTTGTTTCAGGTTATGCAAGAAATGCATTGATTTGGTCAGAGTAATAGATGTTGGAGAATAAGTGTATGCTTTCAGGTTTTTTTTTTTTTTTTGTATGAGTTGTTCCTGAGTGTTGAGAGCTGACCCCTTGGGATCTCTTCCTGAACAGGAAATCTTTTTTTGGCTCATACAACATTGTTCCTTGTTGATTTTTCTCTTCATGCCGTCTTCTTTGAAACAGTTCATGTGAGACCCTATTGACTGCATATGTGTATACATTTAATTCATTTTGTTTTAGTATCTTGTGCAGTACTCCACCTCACTGTTACGTGCCTTGGGAAGATTAGTTCTTCTGACCATAGTTGTTCCTATGCAAGTAGAAGTTTCTTGTCTTAAGGTAACATTCTGGTACTGTCTCTTTATTTGATGTCATGGCATTCTACCTCAAGATGGAGGCTAAAGAAATAGAGAAGGGAAACAGGCATATATTTTATAGCCATTTAATGTTATAATTTTTATATTATTCTGAAAGAGAATCATTATATTTATAAATAGATTAGAATTCTGCTGTTTTAAGCGATTCTGTCTGTCTCCAAGGAAATGAATGCTAGAAAGGAAATATTGCTGTGTCCCGTCTGTCTCCATGAGTCCCTTTTTTATTTGGTTTCCTAACTCAATTGATACCTAGAAATAAGAATTCTATTTGGTTCCAAATTTTTTCTGTGCCTATTTATTTGTGTATGTATTGTTTCAATAATCACAGATTGATAGAACTTTAGGGGTTGGAAGGGACGTCTGGAGATCACCAAGTCCAACCCACCTGCCAAAGCAGATCCCTAGACCATAGTGGTATTTATTTAAAATGTGTGTTTTTAAGTCTAAGCGTGATTCCTGAGCTTATGATCAGAGTACCCAGAGTAGCCCAGTCACTAGAACCATTTCACTAGCCCGTGTGGCTGATAATACAAAGCCATCCTTGTCATTTTATTTCGAGCTTGGGCTCCTACACTTCTGGAATGGCTGTGTATATTGCTGTAACTCATAGCAGGCTTGAGATTACGTAGATTTGTGATTAGAGATTACATTAAAAATTATCTTGCCTTCCTCACTGCATTTCATACAAAGGCACTTGGGAAATTCATCTAACCGTTCTCCAGGATGTTCAGTTCTCGCTGCGTTGTGTGGTAATTAATCTAAGTGCACTGTACCCAATAGGCTGTATTTTAGCATGATGAAAGCCAAGTTGTCGGGGTGACATCAGAATTAGTTTATCTAGTTTTCTGAATCTTTGAGTACTGTTTTTTAGTATACGAGCGTGCAAAATTCTGACCTTGATTTGCGTCGGTAAACTGAGCTGTCATCCTTCGTTCCCAAGTAGAAATATGTCTGATTCTCTAAGCTATTCTTTTGAGACATCCATACATCAGCACATTTACTTCTAACATTTAAAGATGTGAATGGAGGAGGACTGACACAGTGTTGAATACTGTGCATCAATAGAAACACTGCTGCATGATTGCATGAAAAACAGTGCCCACCATGGCAACCACGTGAAGTTTGGGTGTACCCTGTTAGGTATTTGAAATTATGTGTATTTAGAGAAAGGAAAGAATAGTAGAGGGCAGGAGTTCATTCTCGCTTTTCAGAAAACCTGCGTCCTAACATTTCTGTTTGTATCTTTTCGTATTTGATGCATTTTAACTTGTGATCCTTTTGATCGTTCTGCCTTGAGATTGTCTTTTTTAATTGGAAATGAAAATATTGGCATAACTTACTGAAACCAGTTTGAGTTTGATCAGTGTAGCGTTATGCTAGTACAGGACGCTTTTGCCAGCCCTAGCTGTGTAGAGTTTTCATTACTTCAGTATCAAGTTGTTAACACAAGCCCAACAGGTGCTACTTCTGAATTATGGATGATTACACAGTTGCTTTAGTTTGAATAAAGGTCCACGCTGAAACACTCCCATGTTATTTTCAGATACAACAAGCATCCCAGACAGGTTTTTTTTTCCCACTTTGGTGCAAGCATTGCATGTATCGTTTTTGACTGATGGGAAGAACTAGTGCCAAATTACCTTTTGTGCATATTAAACTATGAGGGACTCTAGATTAAACCAGTGGAATTCTTCGGAAAAATGTCTTGAGTGTGTAGTATGTTCAAACATAAGGATGATGATGCACTGTAGCAAAACGTTTATTTTTTTACAATGAATGCAATATTTTTAGTTTCACCATCGCTGACATCATCAAATTGGCATTGCTAACGGAGGGGAACAAAACTTGAAGGTGAGTCTCCTCTACAAATACATTTATCTTTGGAATAGACTAATGTGCCAATTCTGCTCCTAAAAGAAAAATGGTTTGCATACCTGACATCTGAGCCCGCTGAATCCTAACAATGTGTTTCTCCCATTTTTCTGCATGCTAAAAACCTCTGAATCTTAAGATAAAAGCTTGTGGAAATAAGGAAGGGAATGCAAACTAAGGCAGTCACAAGGGAAAAACTCTTGAAGTAAAAGCCTAGAAGTAACAGCTGCGTGCAATTCTTCGACTCTCTTTAACATAGGGAAGTATAACACTTGCACTGTGGTATAAAACTGCAGAAGGGACAGCTCGTCATAAAGTAATTAATAAATGTTGACCAGAGAGTATGAAGAGAAGAGGCTTAAAAGACTTGGTGTATTCAGTTTTAGCCTTGAAGAGAGGGAGAAGGAAAGAAAGAGAAAGATAATTTGTGATCTATGAATTCTGCACCAATAGTCTGAAAGTCAGCTATACAATTAGTAAACCTCCAGTAAAGAGAGCGGCTTTTTGTGTGCATGTTCCAATTCATACACAGATTTACAGCAAACGTTGCAAGCAGTAATTGAAATGTTTTTCAACTTTTGCATGGGACATTTGGTCCCTTTTTCAGCTGAGGAGCGACATTCAGCTTTTAGTACTTGCAGAAACACTGTGTGTGTCAGGGTAGCACCATTGCTGATCTGTACACAGGGGTCTCAGTAGGGCACGAGTGGTCTCTCCCACTTCCTGTAGACTGTGGAAGCCAGCAGCCCCATCTGTGCGCTTCCGACAAGCGTTTGGAATTGCACCAAATAAATTTAGTCCAAACTGAATGGGAGTTTTGTCATAAACTGTCATGAACTTTTACAGATTTAGTATTTAGCATCCTTGCAGATCTGTGAATCTCACTGTTAAGGGGGAAAAAAAATAAAAAATAGAAAAAGAGACCATACAAATTTCATGAAGTACTCATTGTATAAAGGATAAGTGAGTATAAGCATATGTTACCTTTCCATGAACAGACTTGCATATGCACAAAACTTTCGTTAGAAGTTGCCTTGGAAGCATGTAGAGTTTCCAATACAGCATTCAGACCACTAAGTTAGACTTGTTCTTTTTCCCCTGGAAGATTTTGTTAAGTGACAAGAGCTGGGAGCAGATATGCTCCTCAGTTCCTGTCTTCCTCATTTTACTTTTCCCCTTTCTCAGGAGATTGGAGGGAGCAATTGTTAAACACTGGTATTCATTCTGGCTCTGCGGTGCATAAAATGTGAAGCAATTCCCTTCATCTGAAAGGCAAAAAGTTAGAAGGGAAAAAGTTATCGGAAAATACAGGGAGAGAATAACTATACAAATAAACCATCTGGGTAACATGTTAAGGAGTTGATTGCACATCTTAACACTAATTTTGTTGTAGTGAGAAAAACATGAGAGGGAATTTTCTTTTAGTAGGAGTTTCTGTTACCTATTCTCTGTTTCATTGTTCCTGTGTTTCATAGACACTTCTCCCAAGTTAGGTTTGTGACGGGAGGTGGAGGAGGCTTTCCCTTCTTCACACACCGCAGCTGTCCTCTCATCAGTTACCTCCTCCCCTCTGCAGGTTGGCAGCAGCCTTCTACAAAACCCCAGAGCAGCTCAGAGCTGCATTTCTCAATTAATTGGACATAGGTTTGAAGCAGGTCACACTGGCTCTAACAGGATTGGAATGAGCAACAGACAACAGCTGAAAACATTATATTTAGGTTCTTTTACTGAGCTGAATCTCGTTTGTTATTCTTGCATATTGATTCATTTTTAGGTGATATTCTCTGTGAGGGCATCAAGAACAGGAAACGGGCAGAGAGGGCAAGAAAGGCTGTTGTGATAACTGCTTTAATACGTGGAAGGCTGGTGGAGAACTGGATTTCTAGAGCTATTCTCAAAGATGCGGACATGTGAGTGGGGAAGCGTTCAGATCAAGTGCGAAGGATAAACGTGAATGTCTGACTTAGTAATTTATAATAAGGTTTTGCACTTACTAAGTTCTTGAGTGATCTACCCTCATGTAGATTATGATAACTCACATGCTCCATTGCAAGGAAATATTGTTCTGATGAGCACCCAGCAGGGGAGAACTCTGCAAAATGAAGTGAGGGCTTGAGACAGGTAAGCATGCCAGACGGTGTTTCAGATGGGCTACGTTGCACCATCTTCTAGGAACAAGTGTGTGGGATGCTGTAGTATTTTAAGCAACAAGCTCATGTGGACTAACAGATCTATGCATCTGAAACGAGAATTTAGAAGGTGAGGTTCGATAACTGTTTGACAGGTAGCCCTTCGTTGTTGCTCATCCATCTAATTATTTCATTGAAATATTTTTACACGCATGTCCAAAATGTCACTGCTGAGTACAGCGTCAGATAAGATGGTTTCTTAGGCACTTCTCATACAGTACATATGCAAAACTGCTTCAAGGAAAAGTGATTGTTTTACTCCCAGATGGAAATTTCTTGAAATACTTGAGGGCTACAGTAATAAAAAATTAATCACTATAATTTCTGTACCATCAGTAGAAAGCCAAGAACATCAGACTGACTGACTCACTAATAAAGATGTTCAGAATAGGTTTGCAACCTGCCCTCCTTTCACCCTCGTCCCCCCTTGCTTAGCAGTCTGCTTAGTATAATCAGAACAAAATCATTTTGTCTTCAGTAATTTTTCCTTCATTTGGGAGAAAGGGGGAAAAAATTGAAGAGGAGACATGGAATTTGGGTTTGAAGTACCAAGTTGTTTCCCACAGCATTCTGGATGTGAGGGAACGTTTTGGAAGACGTTCTGTCCCCTTGATGTGCAGTATCCAGCCCTGCTTCTCTCCCAGCCTGCGTGTGTTGGATATGTGATCACAGCAGTAAGAGATGGAAATTTCTTCACAGTGCAGTGACAGAGCACTGGCACAGGCTGCACAGAGAGGTGGTGGAGTCTCCTTCTCTGGAGATGTTCAAGACCCGTCTGGACGCCTACCTGTGCAGCCTGGGCTAGGGAGCTGCTTTGGCAGAGGGTTGGACTCAGTGATCTCTAGAGGTCCCTTCCAACCCCTGCAATTCTGTGATTCTGTGAAAAGATCTACCGGACTATTCTAGCTTCATTTCTGTCAATGAAGCGTTGTTTCCTATAATACAATCTTAAATACTTTCTTCATTAAAATTTTAGAATGCGCAGCTCCAAAGTGAAACGCTTCTGTTCATTTTCTGCTTAAAAAATAATGTACGTCTGCTGAAATTGCAGTGTTAGATTTAAAAATACCTGAACGGGCTGGTTTCTAATGAGCAGTTCTTTTCTGATAGCAGTGTACTTTTTCTGTAGCAGTGGAACAATTCGTAAATAGTTAATGAGAAGGATAACCATACTTGTGCATTTGAGTAAGTGTTCATATAGAGCTTCTCAATCATGCACACAGGTGCACGGCAGTTTTATCAGGAACAGCATGTCAGATTTTGAAGAGGAATGGGAGTTACCTACAGACTTTCCAATCTTATTCCGATTGAGTGCAAATAGAAGGTTTATTTGCTTGAAACAAAAGTATCCAAAGTAATCCAGATTTATGTGGGACGTAGTGATTAAAATAAATGTGGTTTTAAGTTACTGTGTTGAAGCCCTTGATATGTATGTTTTTGGGGTTTTTTTTGCCTCATTTATATTTCAGCTGTTCGGTTTATAGTTTATCCTTGTCATCTCTTCCACAGCATTGGAACTTAAATACATTTATTGTGTTTTGTCAGTGAAGTGAATTGAATTACTGTATTTTTAATTAAAGCTTTTCAGGTTTCGTAAAGAAAGTACAGTAGCCTGATCCTTAATATTTTCTTGATCACAAGTCAAGCCTTCTATATAATTTATTGAAGCAGCATAATGTCCTTACATTTGAGGTTAATATTTTGCAGGCTTTGCAGAGATTTTTATGCATAAGGGAAAGATGAAACTTTAAAAATATTATTTCAGCAGTTTCGTGATTTAGAATTGTGACCTCATGCTCTAAGAATAATTATGGCACATCACCATCAGCAGTTTATCAATATTCATTCATAAACTTCTTAGACTCTTTTCATATCATGATTTTTTTTTTATGCCATCGTAGTAACTTGAGATAACTGTTGAATTCCTTGAGAAGATGAGCCTCAGCTGGTTGTGTTGCTCATTTTGGGGGGTACTAACTAGTATCTACAATATCTGTGAAAGCCCTTTCTATTTTATAGTTTTCCTGCATTTTTATTTAGTTGTTACACCTCCTGCTTCCAGTTGGGACCAGAGGTTCTGGGATTTGTCCCAGTGGCCGCAGGCAGCCCTTGGGGCTGATGTTTGTGGTGTGTGGTAGGAGCTGATCAGCTGTGCTTTGACAGTGGCCACCATGAGTGTGCTGTGGCTGCAAGACCAGTTCATGCAGAAATGTGGGGAGTGTGCCATCGGTTTAGAGTGTCACTGATGACAGAAAAGGCACAAGGACCTACTCAGGCTTCTATGACTGCTTAAAACAAGTCCGTGGCTTTAAATTCTCTGGTGTTACGGGGGTCCATAATCAAGATGGGGAACACTGAAAGCCAGCTACACGGAAATCCCAAATCAGTAGCTTGCACACCTCTCCAGTTTATTGAACGTCCATATGGCATCTCAGCCCAAGCATTAAATGAAGCTCTCCAGCTTCCTACCCAAGAGCAGCTGACATGGAAACTTGTCTGTGCAGTAAAACTACTGCAGAGAAGGGCAGGAGGCAGTTGCAGTGCTTCTGCTGGAGTGTTTGGGCAGAGAGCAGTACCTGGCCTCACAAAGACACAGCTGTTAATGTCCTCCAAGAAATTCAAGGCTGCACACACTCTTCTAAAAGAAGGTTACAGCTCACTCTTTGAAAGCAGGTGTCATCGCTTGCTTTTTGCATGGAAAAAAGGAACTTCAACCTTTGGACTCATGGCCAGAAGACCCAGTGGTTTGTTTTCTTTGCAAAACAGTTAGTTATGGCTAAGGAAATCTGAATAAAGGTCCATGTTTCATCTTTGTTAAGTAAATCAAAGCCTGTTATCCCTTAATCTCAAGGGTTTCTTTAAGAAAGAGTCGGGCTTCATCTCCAGTCTTGGTGTCCTGTAGCCACAGTTGCTTCATGGCATGTCTAGAGTCTGTGACAGGGGAAATTGCCTGCGCTGTTACGTGATTGACAGAATTCTAATCTTTCAGCAGTTTTTGCATCAAATTCAAAGTCTGATAACCTGTAGCCTGCTCTCTGCCAGAGCCTATACCTTGATTCCCCATTGCCTGAGCCAGGAGGGGGATCCATTCTCCTAATTGTTCTGTCAAACACCTCGACGTGAGCACTTCTGTAAGGAAAACTGAGGCTCTGCTTCAGCCTCTTTTAGAAAATGTGAACATGAGCAGCACAAGCTTGCTGTTTGTGGATGATTTCTGGTACTTCTGCACGAAGTTGTCTGAGTGCTGTGCTTGACAACGCATTCATGAAAGTGGATAACAAAAGGCAGAGCAGCATTAGTGAGATGGAAGCAGTTCCTGGAATGAAAAAAATGCTGAACTTCAAACAAATGCTTGGTGTGCATTTTCTTCTATTAACATTCCTCTGTGTGACTGTGATATTCGGTTAACAGCCTTGTTTTGTCCAGACATTACTCAGTTCCTCTTGCGCAGTCTTCTCTTGCTAGTATAAAAGGCCTGGAAGAGTTTTTAGGTATGAGGTTCTTACGGGTGTTTTCAAATACTCATCTTAGAAATGTTCTTTCTGTAGATACAGGAGCTCTGATGCAGATTTCCAAAGAAGGGTGGACAATGTGATGCCTAAAGCTACTTTGTGTGGACTCGTTTCCTGATGCAGGCTTGGGAAACTACAAGTCTATCTTCAGTGAACATCCCCAAGGGGAGTCTAAAACCACATGAAAGTAGACAGCTGTAGGAGGATATGCTGCCTACTCTGGTGGTGTTGCAGATTCAATAGTTAGACGCATATAGGTGTATGCAAAACCAAAATGAATTACCCAGGGAAAACAACCAAATAAAAAATAAGTGAAATCAGATGGGCTATCTGTAACTGTTAATGTGCTGCAAAAATGGGAATAACATCTTGCCAACTGAAGTCATAAAATGCTAACTCTTCCTTCACTGAATAATATGACTTAATTTGTCACTGAAATGGGAACTCCTCTTGCCAGAGGTATGCAAAAGACTTCAAAAGATGCATAGAATTAATTGATGGCACCACTTCTAATGTACAGCGTGACTGGTCTGCTTTCTTTTTAGAGGAAATGGATAATTTGTTTCAGTTATTTTGATTTAAAATATGTATTTGAGACAAAGCAGTGTTTGGCTTTGTACCTGATCCATTTGGACCACGGTCTTCTGCTGGCATTGAAGAGAGGAGCAGGAATGCCTGCAATGGGCATCTGTGCTAATGGATGTGGGGCTGTGACCTAGGAAGAGACCTTGGGCTTGGGGTCCCTGCCCGGATGGATGCATGGAGGGTGGATGCTGTGAATTGTGTACTTTAATTGCAGAGATAACACTTTTTGAATAAAAAAATGTGTGTGAGGGACCAGAGCTTTAAAGGGATTACGGCGCTTTTGCTGCTTTTTTCTTGCAAGTTTTTGATCGTAATAGCAGGTCCAGCAGAACCAGAGGCGGACGTTAGCTTCCTAAGGAAATGTAGTTACATATAACTGGGCTGTCTACAAACCTAACAAGCTTTGAAGGCCATCCAACTTCATCTAAATTTGACGGTGGATAGCTACTACCCCTTCCACTTAGAGTTGTTATCTTTTACAACTTCCACTGCAGTAAGTGTCCAGTTAGTGTCCTTGCTAAAATAAATAAATAAAAATAAGTGCTGTGTGCATTTCTCTCCTACTAAGCGTTGTAGCTGTCATGTGGGTAGGAGGAAGTTTTAGGAAACTGTTTCATGAATCCTACTCCTCACTGATTTCATAAATAACAGCTAGTCTTTTGTTAAAAAAGCATAGCATAGCCTTTTTTGTACTCTTCAGAGCTTAGCGCTGGCTGTCTTTGTGTATGTTGACTGGGAATATGGAAAGCAGATACACAAGCAAGGAAACATTTCATCTCATAGCGCTTTGAGAGAATTTGCCAGAGCTGTGGGCTCTTGCACCAGGAGCTGCGTGGATGGGAAGGCAGCGCAGAAAGGGCAGTAGGGATTTCTGGGCTCTTTTAGCAATGTTGCAGAAGTTCCCCTATACTGTGTTTGCTGCAGCGTCTGTAACTGTGAAGCTCTTTGTTGAGTCGTCGTCTTTCTTTCCTGCATGCTTATTCTGCACATTGTACACCTGTTCATAGCAGAAATTATTTCAGTGGCTGCAGGGGAAGGAGGGGAAAAAAAAAAGATTGTTTGAGAATAGGCAGAAAATGCTTAATGGAGCAAAGAATGTGTGTTGTCAGGTTCTTTCTGTTTGGTTTTAATTGTGTTCTGTGTGGAACTGCGTGGATGCTGTAGTTTAACAATGAATTTAATACCACAGTCCTTGCTATGGAGAATGGAAAGCCTGTGTCACAGTTAGGCTCCGTGAGTAGGATCTGGGGGGTGATGGCTTAGGGAGTAACACTGTTTGCTCCATCTGCTGTACACCTTGATTACTATGTAAATTCTGTAAATTCAGGCGTGAACACTTAATTACACACACTCAACTGCCGGTTTGCCTCTGCAATAACATGTTTCTGTGCATAAACAATTAAACATAGCTTTCCTGAAAAAGGAGGAACGGTGGTATGTTTAATTATTTTACAAGCTCTGATTCCCACTGAAGTTAAATGCAAGCTGCCTTCCAAAATCCAAGACCTACTATGTACTGTAAGAGAGCTTTGGCAATACACAGCAGAGGATTTAAGAAACAAACTGGCTATGTTTGTTGCAGAACATAACTTCCTTGGGTCTGTTTTGTTTAACACTCCCATTTTCTTTTAATCTTTACTGTACGAGTTTCAGTTATTCAGCCGGAGAGACTGGGAGGTACAGTGTTGCGTATCATTAGTATGGGAGCAGTAGAATGAATTTCAGTTGAATAAAAATGAATTCTTTGACTTGCAATTGGGAACATTTCTAGTTTGCCTTGACAATCCTGTCAAGACAAATTTGAACTTTGTCAGCATTTGCGATTGCTTGTGGGAGAATTACCAAAAGTCTTTGCTTTAGGTATCAGTCAGTGATTGCAACCCTCATCTGCTATTTGACCAAAATTTTCCATGGCACTCAGCAGGCTATTACTTGTCACTTTGACATATAATGGAGGGATATTTTAATTGATTTAAAAGTAAAAACTACAGTTATTTAATACAGTGTAACTGTATTACATGTCAGCAGTTACACTTGCTGTGAAAATTGGGAATGGGGAATTGAAAGCAGATCTGTTGGGGAATATTTTAAAACTACGCTTGGAATTGATTTTTTTTTTTCTGCTGCCTCTACTATCAATAGAATTCTTACTCGTTTAATGGGACCAGAGGTTTCCTGTTGTGTAATTGTTGTGGATTTTTAAAAGGATTCTTAAAAGTTAGCTGTAGCATTTGGTAACTAAAGTTTGTATCTTCCAATATTAAGTAGTACTTCAACTCAAAAGTCTTCACTTTGGTGGGGAGCTATGATGTTGCTTTTTGACCTGAGCCATTCCTGTGTCTAAATTAGATACAATTCTGTGCAAATCCAAGGTATGCTAAGTTTAAAAGTGTGGATCATTTTAAGACTGTGCAGTGTGAGCACAGCTTGTATGTTTGCAGGCAGGTTACATGCGTGCTGGAATACGATGTCAGGTGCTCTAGCACTACTGTCCCCCTGAACGTCTTTCTAACTGGCGGTGGTGATAAGTTTAAAACATCTTCTTTCTGTACATCCATTTCGAAACCAGCTCTTTTGCAAGTGAGCACAATGAAAAGCAGATGCCCCTAGAAAGATAACTGGCTCACAGCTTCCCTTTCTGTCAAAGTTGTTCAACTTTACTTTTCGAGTTTGGATGAAGAAAGGGATGAAGCTGACAGGTGCAAGTCCCCTACACACCTGCTCTGTATTGCCTACAATGCAGGCACGTTCTTCTCCCCATAATCCATGCACTTTATTCCAAGTTTGTAGCACTGTGAAAAGGTAGCAAAAGCCTGCAAAACTGGTAAGGAGTGGAATAGTAAAGGAGGCAGAAAAAGGAGTCACCCTGCCTTTTCCACCTTTACATATTAAGAAAAGATGCGTTATTGGGGTTCTGGGACTAGGAAGATGGAAAAGATGGATATAGAAACTACCTCTACAGCTGTGTAGTTTCAGAGCTGCAGGCCATTATATTTCTTCTATCAAGTAAGAATTATATGCGTTAAGGCAGTGTGAACAGCTTGAATTTCTTAAAACAGAAAAATAATTTGTTCAAACGAAGCCTTCGTTATTTCAGACAGAGTTTTTAGATGTGTCAGAATCTATTTCCAAATAATAAGACTTTGAGCACCTGTTGATCGGTGAGTGTGGTAAAGCTGGTGTTTCGCTTTTACTGTACCGCCTGAAACAGGTGCCAAGCTGGCTGCTTCCAGTAAAACATAAAGCACCAAACTGAACCTCATTGAGGATTATTACCTTTCAATTAGTAAGATCGTCTTCGGGGAGCTTTATCTTTTTCCAGCCTTCCTTTGGCAAATCCACACAGGGCACGTGAAGGCCGACCATTTCAGGGTCTCCTCTGATGTGGTTTTGGGCTTCAGTACTTTTACATGGTTCTGTGTGTTAACTCAAACCGAACAGTGCTGTGAGCTGCCTGGTGCCTTTCATTTCCCCTAGGTCTTGTTATAAAATTTAGATTACTGTGCAGGCTTTTCTACCTCTATTTTCTGTTCCTGTGTGGAATTACACTATAGCACACACGGGTACTGACTGCTAATACCCTTTTGACATACGTGCTAATTTTATCTTGTAGGATGTGGGGGCAAAAGGGAGTTTAAAGGGCAGAATCCTCCCTCACCCATTAACGTCTTTCAGCTCGTGTAATAATTATACATGTTGCCTTTAGAAGCCTGCGGAATTGCTCTTATGAGTAAAGGTCTGCCATACTGGGGCTTTTATTTGACAAGTTGGAAAATAGCCTTTGTTCCCATGGTAACCCTTTTTGTGCTTTGGTGCATTTTTTCCCTATGGCTTCATGGTTGCTCTGGAGGTTTTTCTCTTGTGGTATTTTAATCCCCAGTAGACTGGGATAGCAGTTCAGTTTACGTTTTGCTATTCCGAAGTATTTTAATTTTTCTCTTTTATTTCAATATGGAACTCTTGTAAACTTTTTCATTGTTGTTGTTTGGCTAGGGTGTTAATGCTGTGGTGGCTTTCTCAGTAAAAGTAGCGTGCACTTAGAAGATAAAGCACAGAGTTCATAATAGGAAAGTTGGTATGATTGGACCAAGCTGTTTTTGTTTTAGACTAATTTTTCTGATAAAATTTTTTAGGACTTGTGTTCTTTTAGGACTTACGGTGCCAAGCCCTTGGCAGATACATCAGTCAGATTTCTGGCTCGGCGACAGAATGACATTTCTTTAGGTTGAAAATGGTCAGCACTCTGCTCTTTATTGCCATTTCAGATTGCTTTAATAAGGGTTTCATTTAATAAGGTTTCCAAGCCAAGGAGAGCGTTTGTGGGAATTGCTCGGTTAGACTCTGAAGGAAGAATGTGGAAAAAAAAAGTGGTGAGCTTTATTTTGTAAATGAGGAAGACTTTGTACATAAGGAGGGAGATGTTCTTGTTGCTGGTAGCATCTCCCTGCATTCGACTTCTGTGTATGTCCTCCGTTCTTTTCTGTTCAATTTTTCTTTATCTGAGAGTCCTCAATGGCATAGCTAATTGTCGTGTCTTACCTGTAACGCCTTATGGCAATGGTTTCTCTCTGGTATGATCAAGAGCAGGAGGAGCTCCCTCAAATCATCATATTTTGTGCAGTTCACAAACTATTGCAGCAAGAAGGCAGCAGGGCCTCACCAAGTAAACACTGCTGTGCTCTCCTACAGGAGTGATCAGGATGCATAATTAGCTAAAATATTTTTTCAGCGCTGCAAGGATAAATGGGCTTTTTAAAGCTGTCTCTTTCCCTTCAGTCATGACAGTTGAGTTGACAGAGGAAAAGAGAGAGTTAAATATCCTGCGCTTGCTCCCTCCTTCACTTTCTCCCCCCCCCACCCCCCCACCTAAGATTTGCAATAATTAACTAGATTATTTTCCAGATAAAGTATTTCTGCCTTATCTTGCCATACAGCGCATTGCAATTTATTATCAGCAGAAAAATAACCAGCGTTGCATGCATTTAAACTGCACTAATTCTATAAGTGGGCCTAATACGATAAGTTAGAGCAAACGTTTTGCTAAGCTCACGGTTGCTCTGTAAGTTCTGAAGCTGGAGTTTTGCTCCTAGTATTAAACTTCTGAATTGTATTACCCTTGGGACATCAGATTTTGTTACATTGCGGCAGTAGTTGAGGAGTGCCTTTCAAAAGACTGCTCGCAGGATGTTACACTTCTGCAATCCCTGGGTCAGTGGTCTAGAAGCATGCTTATTCCCCTAGGGGGTAAGTGCTACTCAGTTTCAGCCCACCAGAACACTCTTTTATTTATGCTTCAGTTTATATTTTTCCGTAGGCAACGGATAACTTTAAGGTAAAGATTGGATAGCAGACTGTAGCTGCTACCAAAAGATTCCTGTGGAGAAGGTCGAAGAAAAGTCAAAGCTTACAGCTGGCTTGAGGAAAGTGCTGGGTTCTCCTGTCAACATCCACTAAGGGAAATGGAAATGGAAGGAGCTTAGTACATTAGCTTCGTTTTGTAAAATCAGCATATGCCTTAAGATTCAGTTAAATACAGGAACCTATTCACTGGTGGCCACAGCAAGGAGAATGCATCAATGCTTCTGTCTTCAGAATAAATACTCCAATTTAAATGTTTCCTTTTAAATCATGAGTGACTTTCCTTAAATTTGGGGAGCTTGAGGGTGGAGCCTTTTATCATGGTACATCAGAACTCAATTTCTATCGTAATTAATATCCAGGTATGAAAGTTCTGTGTATGACCCTTAGGCACTGCTAAATAAAGTAACTTGATGTGAAAGGTGGAGCTGCTGAGGAAAGAAACTGTATGATCTCATACCTCTTTCTTAACAGTATACGATAGTGCATCATGGTAAGTATTTAAGAGTGGGGGGAAAAGAAGTATAAATACCGGCTTAATGTTTTTTAATCTATACTTTTGTATTAGTGCTGCAGTATTTGAATTTCAAACAATTGAAAATTGAAATTGCAGAGGGAAAGGAGATTGAAAGTAACTGTTAAATTAAATGTAGCATAACAGCTACTGCATTTATCTGCTGATGTTTCTTAATAAGACATCTTCCAGTTCATAGATGACAAAATGCATTTTTTGTTGAGATACTGATTACTTTTTTTTTTTTTTTTTTTTAATTAAAGCAAACAGCAAATAATAGCATGGGCTCTTCATCATAAACCAAAACAAGTGTGAATAAGTGATAATCCATATAAGAGATCAAGTTTCTGAATTCTGGAATGTTCCAGAAGTAACTGATTTATAGGACAAGAACTTACTGGATTACAGGTCGTTGTTTTTCCTTAATTGCATTTCCTGAATAGTTCACTTGAAGGGAAAAATGTTTCTGTTACTTCATGTTAATCTAGTAAAGAGAAAACATTTAAAGAAAAGTCTTTCCCTAGCTGCTCACATCCTCACATCACTTACGGACTGATAGAGTACTCCACATGGCAGAATAAGTGTGTGCTGGCTCAGATATTACACTTGGTGCCGTCATCCCTAAAATACACTGAAATACAGTTAGCTTGCCTAAAATATCTAGATTTCATTCAAGATTTCTGATTCTTAAAGGATATTTGTTGGACTTTTTTTTCTTTTTGTTTTTGTTAAGGCTAAGGCTTTAAGATTTTTTCTAAGCCTTTAGGTGTAGGAGTTGGTAGAGGACATAGTGCAGGTCCAATTGCTTTTGTTAAGGAAACATAACTGCTCTTGCCACTGTCTGTCTTAATCTTCGTAGGAGCAGGATAAAGCCCCAGGAAACTCAGTCGGCAGAATGTGCTGCTAGGTTCTTTGGCAATTTATATGGCCCTGTGCCAAGTGTTAGAGGGTAAATGTTGCTCCGAGTTTGGTTTCTGAGGCTTTTTTTTTTTTTTTTTGGTATGGTTTCAGCATTGCTTCTTTAACTCTGCATTCAGCAGTTCTCATGTGACTGCCTTCCCCTCCTAAAATCCAATCACTTCATCTCTCTACCTTTTCACATCTCTATGCCTCCTTGGTCTGCTGACAAGAAGATTGGTTTATGTAGTCTGACATTTAAGAAATACCATTTTCCAGTCTGCTAATCTGCTTTATGCGTGCAGTTAGAGGGGAGAACCAGAGTACATTCCTGCAGTGAAACTTTTTAAGAAAGTCAGGCTGCACGAGGCAGAACTTCCATGAGTAAGACCTTAGCACTGACAATAAAACTAGTGATGTGGAGCGAGATCAGGGGAATGGTACATGCCACTGCTGGAGGTCGTGACAGTTTGTGCATCTTGTGGCAGCTCTTGGTTATTCTTCCTCCCACGTTTTCAGCAAACCAAATAAATCCTGATGCCAGTCTCAACTTTATACCTTTATTGTTGCATAATGTATTTATTGAGGAAACCAGGTTCCTTCTGATTATTTTACTATGAGGAAACTTCTGCACGGAGAAGTGAAGTCAATATGTGGAATTTAAAGAGGACTCATACAGCTCTCATAATACTGGAAGTACTTAGAACGAATGACTTTGGGATTCATTCTGTGCCTTGTTCTTCTTCGGAGTATGTTATTTGATCATCAGAAAGGTGCTCCTGTATGACATCTGGTTTGAGAGGCATAATAACCCATATAATCAGCTTTTAAAATGTTGGATTATCTGTGGGTTTATTGACTCTTCTTTACACAATCTGTTATTTCTGATTAATTCTCCATATAACTATTGCTAGAAACCAACTTGTGGAAACACAAATGAGCTCTATGGCAATGGCTAGTCAAGGTCAGTGTTTAACTGCCAGCGTTTACACTGTTGAGGATAATAAATCAGGCTTATTCCTCATCACATGCCCTACAACGTGACAAATGTTAATGGAGCCATCTGAGCAACCATTTTACAAATCATTTAGGAGATACATTTGACATTGTTAAACTGCTACATGCTGCCCCTGGCTGTAATGTTGTTGTGATAAAATATGTATGGTGTGTTAGATCATTTCTCTTTGCATCCAGTAGAATGCGTGTTTTCTTGTGATTATTTATTTTTCTTTACATTGCAAGTATGACAGAGGCATGAAAATAATAACCCTTAGTAAGACTGGAAACCACTGGCTTCTAAAAGCTGTCACGAGTGGCTTTCTCTGTGTCACCTCCTCCTGTCTCTCTTGTATTTCCAGTTAGAAGGTTGCAGTAGACGTCAATAGCTGTCCACAAAAAATAAATAAATAAAAACAAATTCTAGGCCAGCAATAGCCCACTGTCCAAAACTTTAAAAAACAGAGCAGAACAATATTTGTTAGTCTCTAGACTTCTGCACATGTTAGTGTTTTCACTTTCTCTAAGCATTTTAAGACTCAGTCCTGCTGTTGTAGCTTATTGGTAACATTAGGTTTAGATTGTCTTTGAAATAGATGTTTGGCACTGTGCTAATTGCTGTACAAGGAGTCAGGTTTTATGAGGTCTCCGTTTAATTTATAGTATCGTTTCTTGTTGGGACCAACTGTTGTAATGTTTCAAACAAGAGAACAATATACTATCCATGTGATCAGGATTGTTGCGAGTAAGCTTTTCATCTGATGCTACGAATCAAACTGAGCACACACGCACAGAGTTTTAGTCAATTCATTTATCTGTTATAATCAAAATTTCGATTTTACTGTTATTCCCGGGCACAATTTTTTGCCCAAATTCCAATTTAGGTTAGGCTTATTTAATAAAAGCCTATGGGATGTTTCTGAGGCAAAAATAATAGAAAGGGAAATGTTTAACTGAGAATAATATGCACGACAGAAGCATTTTCAAAGCAGATGGGTATTTTACTGTAGTTTTTCTGCCCATACTTATCGGTTATGTAGTTACACTGATGAGTTAAGTAATTGCTTTAGTGCAAGTAATGAATAAATCAAGTGTGTTTGTGTCATACAAGCTGGATATCTGGCCTTGAGTTGAGGGCAGAGAGGAAGTTTGTTCACCAGACTGGCCTTGATGCAAGTCTTATTCACCGTGGTCAAGTTTCTAAGAAGGGAGTGGTGGTGTGAATGTGAAAGAGATTCATGCAGAAAAGATGTAACCGTCCATGCATACCTTGTTAAAAACAGAATAGCTTCAGTGGAGGGAATGACTTAATTTGAAGCTTAGCAATATGATTTGAGTGTATTTTTTGTCTCAGCATTTCATTATTTTCAGGTGTGTGCTAACACTAACTGCTTTATGAAATAATGTAACGGCATTTTAAATGAGGAGATGCTTTGGTGTAGCATGGATGAAAGAGAACATAGGTCATCTTAAAACTAAACAAGCAAAACATTAAAAGGCAATCATAGCTGAAGCTGACACAAATTGGAGGAGATTTAAGTACCAACAGCTAATATCAGTGTTTTGTTGGAGCAGAGTATTTGAGAATTGCTCCACGTTGGATACTGCTATTAAGAATGAAAATACCTCGTTTGTGTTTTAACCTGTTCCACTTTTAATCTGATTAAAGGGATGTATGGGAATTAATTAAATTTTATTCCAGAATGTTACACTTCCACCTGTGGTGCTGTGGCTGAATAGCTGAATGCATGCTTCGCATTCAAGCTCTACTTTCACCTTTCAGCTTTGTTCAAGCCCTGAATCTTGCTAAGCACTGCATATAAAATGCTAAAGATAATGGTTTAGGTGGGCATTTAATAATAGTTATGGATCAAACAGTGTCTCCATGTGTCGTTACTGGCTTTTTTTTTTTTTAACCCACTAATTCGTTTAAGTGGAATTTTAAGGGGTAGCTGATAACTAAAAAAAGGGCTCTCCCACCATCTGCAAATCCTACATGACAATTTATTTTCAACTAAGAAGAATACCAGTCTGCTTATATGCACAGCCGTGTGTGTCTGTATATACACACTGCTGTAATACTCCGGGAGCCTCCATTTCAGCGCAGTAAGAATTCTCTACCAGAATTACCTCTTTCAGATATTAAAATAATACAGTGACCTTTTTCAGGATACAAAGACTATGCATTACAGTAGTCATACAGAAGGAAAATTTTTGCGGATCTCATGGAGAAATGGGGACATGCAGCACCAGAATTACAAATGCCCTGAGACATTTTTGGTGGCGTGTCAGAATTGAAATGTTTCCTTTTTCAGACAAAATACTGCAGTTTGCGGTGAAAAAGCAAAGCATGAATTTTCAAGTAGGTGTTGTTCCAGGTTGCTGACATTTTCTCTAGAAAGCAGACACCTTCTGAAGAAATTTGTTTAATGAGAAGCTTGATTTTTTTTTTTTTCTTTTTTTTCCCCACACAGTATCCAGTGTGCTGCAGGGAAAAAGAGGTTTTTACCCTGGTCACATTCATTGCCTGAACAAATCAAAATGCAGAGCTGAAATGCAGCGTTGAATAGCAGCATAGTCTTGGTAAATCCCAAAGTAGCTGCCTTACAGCTCTGCTCACCCAGTGTGCATAACCATGCCTGTGACTTGTGCAAATCAAACTTTCTTACTGTAGGTCTGGGGAGGCTTTCCTTTGTCTCGCTGGCAGATGAGCTAATGCCATCACCCAGCAATTATCAAGCAGTGTTACGTTATGTAATGAAAGTATAAATAGCACAGGGAATAAAACTGTTAAATCTAACAGACTATTTGGAGCGTTTTGGATTAGCATCTGAACGTTGCCATTTAAAAGAATGTTTAGTTTGAATGTTGCTGTGAAGCTGCAGGCTAGGGGACTTGTGGTCCCTGATCTGGGGTGGCATTCTTGCCGTGCCCCTGGATAAATCATTTGGCCTCCGTGTACCTCTTTAAAGGGAGGTAGAGAATGCAAAAGGCAAAGAGCGCATCCCTGGAATTTCTTAATCAGCTGCTTATCTTATGTTTGAATTAAGCTTACCTGTGAACTTTGTTGTCCAGTGCCTGACTGACAGATAGCCTCTGATTTGCAGTTTGAACTATGAGATTGTTTCACCACTGGTGTAAAGTTTTCCAGGGTTGTTTTTGTAGTTGCTAGACAGGATTCAGAGAGATAAGGTGTGAAGACATGCAAGAGGTCATGTTTACCTGGAAAAGAGAGACGGTATCAAGGGGAAGATTCTTCCCAGCCCTGTACAGGTGTGGGTGGGATCCAAAGCTCTCATCTCCTCTGGTATCTGATACATTTCACTGAACGTGCCAATTATACATCAGAGTGGCATTTCCAGTTCCCCAGGGAAGAAGGGAGGGAGGAGACTTGCTGCATGATGAAATGGAGGGTTGGTTTTTGAAGAGCACCGTCTTTTAGGGCTGTCAATAAGAAATACTAATTAATGATATCTTCTTTAAAATAAAACAAAACAAACAAACAAAACAAAACATAAAGTGTCCCATGGTTTAAGTTGAGGCTGTTTGCAAGATGCATCAGTCTGCAAAGCTTCAGAATGTCTCCTAAACCATTAAGGCTGTTCTCCTGGCACTTACAGGAATAAAGAGTTACAGAATGCAAAAAAGCTTCAAAGCTATTTTGGAAGCAAGCTCTTCAATTGCAGAAATTCAAGTTATAAACTCAAGGGTCAGTCTAGTGGTAAGAAGGACCATGAACAAGGGAAGAGAAGTTGCCACTTAGCTGTGCAGTTTCATGAAATGATCCTAGCAGCTCTATTGCAGGTATGTGTTACCTGTAACAGCTTGAGACAAAAGAAAAGCAAAAAAAACCCAAACAAACAAACAAAAATGAAACAAAATCTATAGTTTTCTGGTCACTGTCAGAGTGGTTTGTTTGTTTATTTTCTGTTTTAGTCATCTGCTACCAATGAATTCCACGGCCCTTGTGGTAATTTCTCACATTAACATTGATATATTATGAGTGTTCTAAAGAAGACAATAAAATATTTCTTCTACTAATTAAAGCAACTCATGTGGTGAACGAGGCACTGCCAGAAAGAGTTGCGGTTTCCTAATTGTTAGGTGTCTTGGGCAATATACCTGTTACAAATTCTTAATAGAACTTTGCGTTGTGGCCAGTGTGATTTAAAACATTCATAACTTTTGTTCTGTTTTGTTCTTCTCTAGCTCTTCATTGAGAAGTGTATCATCTGGTTCTTCGAGGCCTTCCAAAGTGTGTTTGGTGTGTGGAGATGAGGCATCTGGATGTCATTACGGGGTAGTTACGTGTGGCAGCTGTAAAGTTTTCTTCAAGAGAGCGGTAGAAGGTAAGAATACAAAACAAAAAAATTCAGTAAAAAAGACAAGGTGAAATTTGTGCCTTTTTATTTTTTAATAGAGTAATATGTATATGCATACACATTTTTTGTCTGTTGTCTTCTGTTGGTGAAGTTCTGTGTTAAAGTTGGAAAAAAAACAAACAAAAACACCTTTGTTGAATGGTCTCCAATTATGCATGATAAAATTTATGTAGCATATGCCAGGATGTTTTCCTTTCTTGAACTTTTTTTTTTTTTTTTTTTTAAAGATTGCATTGCTTAGCTTTATACTACTGCTGAATTAGGCCTCAGCTCCTGCAACCCTCCTAACTGATGCTGTTGGTAATTTCAACTGGATCTGTATACTGTTGGTGTAGGCATAGTGCTGCTTCTCCGGTACTGGAGATTGAATAAGGTTGTCTCATCATTTTGATGTTGTATATGACAGTACAACTCACTTAGGTCAATTGCCTACCTGTGGTTACCTTCAAGTCCTGGGGTACGGTAGTGCATCATCTGTTCTGTGTTTTAACAAAGGAGAAGTGACTTTACAATACTGTGAAAGATTGATGAGAGTGCATGAATTGATTATTGTGCATCTCTTTGATATTGCACCGCTCTTTTAAGGACTAGGACTTTCACGTGGTTGGTGTTTTGACAGCTGTGTCATCTTAGGAGTGTTTAGCTGACATCTCTGCATTTTATGTTGTTTATGGTTTAGCTCATCTTTCCTATATATCTTGATAGAAGGAAGTTAGAATCATTCACGTTGCTGCAAGATCTTTGGAAGATGTTGCATCTCAGTTGCATGGTTTGTTAGGGTATATTTGAGCTTTAAAGATTTTGTAAGCAATTGCTTCAAGTGATAGGAATTAAGTTTTTAGTGGCATGCAAAAGAAATAATTACCAATCAAATGTTCTTATAACCGCTGATGAAACAAGCTGTGTTTGCTTACTGATTTATTTTGGTTAAGAAAAACCTAGAAGGAAGAAAATTATCCCCTAATAGGGCATCCGTTCTGTGCCCTGAGAAGCGTGAGGCAGTGTATTATGTGATTAATATCTCCTGTGGTCACTCAGTCTGCTACTGGTGGCTATAAAGATATAGCTCACACGAGCTGACCTTGAAAGCTTGTGTGTCACTGAAGTCCATACCTTATATAATAGCTCTCTATCAATCTATTTATCTATCATCAAAAAGCATCAATTCAATTAAAAGAAGCTTCCCAAAGTTGTAATAACCTGGAAGAGATTTCCTCACTTCTGCAAAGATTTTCTCTTACTGTTGTTCAGTAGCTGACCATGATGCTTTCGTTCCCTGACTTTGAGGTGTCAGTTCCTTCGCGTACCACTTAAGTACCACCCCCCATCTTACCTCTGCATGACATCATGGATGGACATTTGTACATTCTTGTCTGAGCTGGCATTGTTGGTGAAATCTGAACTATGAGGGCTTTTTTTCTTTTGTGCTGTTGTGGCAGTGGCTTTTTTAAGGTATGCGCATACCTACTGTGTGAACTGGTAGCACCTTTCATTATCTTCCTTCCTCCTTTCCTGCCTTCCAAGAAAGCTTCTTTCCCAGTCTTAAGTCATTGTAATTTGTAGGTACTGTGTATCTACATTTTCCACACCTTCACTTTTGATGTCTTTTCTATCGTAATTAGATCCCGTTTCATGGAAATTTATGAAAAAATGTGGAGGATTTCCTTTAGGAGATAACAAAGCTGCAAGCTTACTTTTCTAAGTCTAAAAAGTCAATATTATCAGAGAAGGATTGATCTGGATCGGGCATAAAATGTACTTAAAATATATAGTTAGCAGTAATTTCTGAAAGTTTGTCAATTAAGCAAAAAGAGCTTAAAAAACAAAAGACAGGAAAGACAGAGTTGTTCTGAACACTAAAGATGATGGTTTTTAAATTAGCATAAGATCTATTTTTAGTGTGATTACATTAACATACGGGTTCTTACGTGTGGTGTCAGAACACTGTCTAGACTCCTGCTTGATATGCACATGATTGTTAGCTCTTGATGCTACCAGTAATGTTATGCAAACTCTGGAAGTTTGGCTTGTACTTTATTTGTTTATATAAAAGTACATAGTACAGTATAAGCCAGAGTTGGTCATAGCAAAAAAAGCACAATATATATTTTGGCTGTAAACATCCTGAAACTCTCAGTGAGAATAAAAATTTGTGTGGGTAGTTTTGTAGCGAAGCAAATGGTTGGTAGTCATCCTGAATTCTCCGGTTGGGTGCACAACCAGTAAAATCACTCATCTTGAGGGGTTCCTATTACAATCAAAGTATTTATAATGATTACTGTGTTGTATCAGATGTTCACGAGAATATTTTTAAACAGTGGTAATTCAGTGTATAGTATAATTTCAAGTGGAAACACTACCTGAAAAGTAGATCTTGGGCATACCTATCTCAGCTCTGTGCTACCGGTATATTCTTTACTTAATTGTCTGTATCCTCACCTTTATTACGGAGAAAACAGTAGTGCTCCCACTGTGAGGATAGAAACAATTTTCAGGGGGGATTTACAAATACAATGGCTAATTTGAGTAAAAATGAATTGTTCCTTCTCTAAAAGATCATAGTAACAGAAGAGATCCTTCAGGTTTTTATTCATCAATTCCCTGTAATCATACTTGAGACTTCTGAATACTTCTCCACACATTTTACATCCATTTGTGTGTACACATAGGCATGTGCATTTATTATTTGGACCACTAAACATTCTTCAGTAGAAAGTTACAGAAGAATTTCTATTCATACCTAACAATGACTTCATCTTCCTAGCTATGTTAAAAGTTGTATCTAAGGCTGGTGCCTTTTTAACATGGTCACAGAATGGTTGAGGCTGGTAGGGCCCTCTGGGTCCATCTGGCCCAACCCCAGCCTCAGCAGGGCCATCCTGAGCAGGCTGCCCAGGCCCGCGTCCAGGCAGCTTTTGGAGATTTCTGAGGATGGAGACTCCACAGTTTCTCTGAGCATCCTGTGCCAGTGCTCTATCACCTGTGCATCAAAAAAGATTTTTCAACATTTAGAATGATTCTGCTCTCTTTCAGTTTGTGCCCTCTTTGAACAACGTAATCCTTCTTGAAGGGGAAGAGGCTTTCTGCTTCTTAGGTTTTACTGGGTGAACAAAAGTTTTATCAAGATTAGATTAAAAAGTTGCATTCAAATTACATAGTGGGATGGAAATCATGGGGGTGACCAACTGGTGTGCAAGTGGAGGAACAAACTGGGAGGCAAAATGTGTCAAAAAAGTATGGAAACAGAGAGGAGAAAGCTTCAGAGAAAAGGGATTGTGGAAAACCATCCAGCTTTTCTTGTCTTAGCTGGAATTGCTGAAGTGTTTTGAGATTGCCTTGAACAGCACTTGAGTGCCAATTGCTTTGTACTCCTTGGAAATAATATAAAAGAAAGGGATTGTAACAGAAAAAAAAGCCAACTGCCTTGAAACGTAAAACAAGAAACTCCACAACAACAAAGAGGCTAGAGCTCACATTTCCAGTTGTAGGTCTGGTAGTTATATTCCCAGTGGATTTTATTTTGGGAGATGTGCATGAAGTGCTTGATCAGTTTAAGAGAAGAAAATCCGTTGACAAATATACATATATATACATGTAGGATTATTGGTTAAAATTTCAAAGTAATTTCAGATGGAATTCTTTAGGGAGATGTAGATTAGGGAAGAATAAACTTTTGGTATTGCTTAGGCATGAAGTTTTTGCTGACTGACTTGATGAACAGGAGTCTGGTAGGAAGAAATGTGACTATCATTAAAATAAATTTGATTTGCTTGACAGATAGTAAAACCCTTTTAACTGTAGTAAAAATGATAAATTGTGTTACTGTGAAAGCTGAGGCACTGGTATTTACAGTACATTACTATATGGGATAGCTATATTATATGGTTTCCTAAATTACAGAATTACTATGGGCTATCATAGTTATTTTAACTTGAATTTGTATTCATTATTGGAGTTATATGCTGAATATATACTCTACTGTGAGGGAACCTAAAGCACCTGGCTGGTCTGGTCTTCTAATTTTCCACTGAACCAGCTTTCTCTAAGGAGGGTAAAAGGCTTGATGTCAGAAATCACAGCTGTTCACACGATTTTCAGTCTTCATTTGTTCGTGTTCCAGACAAGTATGAGGTAATCTGTCCTAAATCAAAATTATATTGCTTCTTAAGTTGCTGAAGGTAATCTTTCATTCTTCCTTTGGCTTGAGTGTAAGAAAAAAGGAAGGCATTTTTCATCTCCAAGTGGTGGTGAAGTCTACAGCGAAAAAGGACTGCCCTCTTCCAGTTATTTTGCATATTTGCTGGCTACTTAAAATGAAAAAAAAAAAAAAAAAAAAGATATCATATTAGTTACAGGGTAGCTTGTCCTTCTTTTAAATAGAGTTATACGATCCTCAGTCATTTTCAGATTTTCTTGTCCAGAGAGTTTGCCTTAGAGCTAGTTCTGCTGTTTTTCGTCAGAAGCGTAGATCCCTTCCCACCTCTGAGGGAGAAACATAGTCACAGCAACCGAAGCTTCTAAACTTCTGTTTGTTTTTCACTTGATCACTCATTATTTGTCTATTTAAAGGAAGGAAAAAATTGAAGTGGTATTCATCTCCCTTTGTGCCAAGCTGATCCGAAAGTCCAGGAACAAAGCAACTGGGGCTACAGGATCCAGAGTGCAGCCCAGCAGTTGCCTGGGGTAGCTCTGAGTGTTGTTTCCTTCACTGAAGCCAATCTTTCTGCCACAACCAGTGATTTAGCAGCCTACTATGGACTGATCTTACCTAGTAGGTACTTTCCAAAGGGCCACACAAGAAGGAAAGTGATAAGTCATGTGTAATATGTTTTTTACAAAAATAGGTCATCTTTCTTTGGCTCTTCCATGTACTGTGCTTGAAAGAACTTCTCAAAGCTCTACATTTCCAAGCAGAAAATAAAAGAGACACTAAATTCACTGTGTGTGTCTCCTAAAATTCCTCATTTGAATCGAGGTGGAAACAATGTCAAGCTGTGAGAATATGTAGCTCTTCAGTGATTTACTTAATTAGCGGAACTTAAAGGTTTATAAAATATTTCTGGTGAGCAGGAAGGGCTTTCTTATTGATCATATAAATAATATTTTTATGCTGTGGAAGCTGAATTTTGATACATTATAAAAAGACATTTTCCCCACTATTTTACACTGCTCTCATGAATTTTGTAGGTTTGTGTCACTAGAATTAATTATACATACAGTTCTTCACTCTCAACTCTGATGTTCATTCACTGTAATGAAGTCAGTGTTTTTCTGCCACAGCCTGCAATTTTCCTTTTATCCACTTTCATAAGGTCAGTGACCTCTCTAAATTCAACATCATTCAGTATAGATGTCCATATGTTTTCATAGAATTTTCTAAGTGGGATTTGAAGTTGACTCTGTTCCTGACCTGTTGCAAGAATCTGTTTTACAACCTATCAAACAGAGCTATTAGGTAAAGAGCAAGCAGATGGGTGATCTGCTGAGGGCAAGTGAGCTGGTCAAATTCACGCAGCAGCTACTATTCTCCATGATATATTATGGTTAATAGGTGTAAAACAAAATTTAAATGATTGTCATTGTAGGTTTGAAGCTGCCATCAGCCTTCCATGCTTTCATAGATAATCAAAAGGACCCTTACTGTTTTCCACTCTGGCAGGCAGTATTGCTTAGTGAAATGTAATCTGATTTTCTGCTCCTTTGGTTGGCTTTAGCTACTATGAGCTCAGAGTTTAGGAGGGTGGTGGAAGGAAAGAAGTAGAAATTTTTGTACTGGGACCCCAAGAGGGGGAAAAAAGGAAACAGCAAGAAGTGTGACCCCCCCCAAAAAAAAAAGGGGGGGGGAAAGATTAATTAAGGATGGAGCTTGTATAATAATTGACTGTTTGTAAGTCAGGGATCAGCATCATGGTTTTATAACAAAGAACAAGGTTAACAGGTGCAGTGCCACAAAGAACTGCATAATGGTTAATGGCTTTAAAAATGTTTTGAAAAAAAGTGTTTTACAACAAGGAATGCTAAAAAATCTGCACTGAACTCTTTTCCAAAAACTATTTTGCTGTAGAGAAGGAGAGGCAAGGATAATTTAAACATCAGCTTCTGTATAGCCTTGAAAAATGCTTGCACAATGCAAAGAAATCTGTGTGCAACTTTTCTACCCCTCTGCTCTTTCATTTGTCTTTTCTTCTTTGTTTATGAGTACTGTTTTCTAGACTATTTTGTCATAAAACAACATTCAGGAGCTTGTAACAAGCCCGAACGGGAAGAATCTTCAGTAAACGGAATACATTGGCAGTGGCAAGATTGGTTTATCTTAGGTGTAATGGCCTTCCATCACCACAAATCCAAACATTAGGAAGTCTTTCACTTACTTTCTGTTTCTTCATAGGAGAGAGGAAATTTTGGCATTCTTACCATGTAACACGGAACGGAGTTGCAGTAAATTTTCACTTATTTGTTTATTTATTTCAGTGTATCACAAGGTAACATTCTCATAGACCAAAGTCTTTCTAAGAATGAGATGGGATGGCCCTGTGAAGGCATGCTGACAAGATAACCAGAAGTATTTTGGCTTAACAAAGGCTCAAATTTTACAGCCGTTAGCTTAGTGCCTTATTGAATACTTGAGCTTCCTTTTCTTCAAAAATAAAATGATTTTTGCTGTGTATCATATGGGTTCTCCTTGGAAATTGTCACTCAGATAATAGTCCCAATATGGCTGAGCCATTTGCATAGCACATTTGTTCAAAATCTGTATTTTGTAATACTCGCACCATCATGGTGCAAATGATGAAGCGTTGCATGCTCTTTTGGTCTGGAGCACATTAGACAGTTTGCTTCAGAGTCAGATAAAAGACATTACAAGAGCCTCTGAAATGATCTGGGGAATAAAAATTTATCTTATGTCAGGTGACTAAATGCTTCTATCTTTTTTTAGCTTACCCAAGAAGAGTCTGGGTTGGGACATGATTACTGTCTATAAATATTTCACAGTAGAGGAATAGGCAACTCAGAGGGAGAAGAATTTATTTTGAACTAAGATCTGTACTGAAATAACAGCAAATGAGTAAAATTGACATAATCTGGTTTGGTATTTCAAGAAGGCTTCAAACCATTGAAAAGAGGGACATGTATGCGCATTCTCCTGAAAGAAGATGGTAGGACTGAAGTACCTGCTTTGAAATGGAATGTAAGAGAGGTGACTCTTATAGTATAGTATAGTATGATCTTTGGTACTCCAGGTAAACCAATGTCCTGCAAGTCTCTTCTAGTTGCTGTTGTGTCCTGCTGGGGCTAGAGAGTTGATCTGAATGCAGGAACCTGTGGACCTCATCGGATGGCCTCATGTTTGGTGATACTTGCTCACAGCTCCTTCAAGTGAGATTCTGACTCTTGGGAAATCTTCTGTCATTGAACTATGGTTGGTCTAGCTTTGACATACAGCTGGTTCTTGCAACCTCAAGTATGATACGACTGTGAATGGATAACAAATCGTTCAAATTGAAATTTGCAGAAGGATGTACATAAGCATGTAAGTTTTTTTGTATCAAACATCATAAAGCATACAAAATATCATACATCAGATGCTTTAGCTCCTTAACAGCTATAGTCCTGCTTCTTAAGGGATACCCCTTTATAAAATGCTGTTATTTATCTGCCCCCTCGGGCCATTTTTAGCAGTGTTATAATTTGCACTTTCAGTAGCAAATAGCACTTCTCTTCTGCAACCCTCGAGGTTCAGAAATTTTGTAGAGCTTGAAGAAGGTCTACCAGGACCAAGATAAGTAGTTAAGAGTCAAAAGGGGGGATAATTCTGCAAGGTGTACCTTCAGCAAGACATTCCTAGAAGTAAGGAATTTGGCAGTGTCGTGTGTAAAAGAAATCCTAAACAAAACCACGAAATAAATATGTAAACACGTATAGCGAGGGAAAATATCTCTTTGTGTCTTCTGATCCCATTCTGAGTAAGAGGGTGAGGAAACAATTTCCAGACAAAAAGTGAAATAAAATGTACATACAGATCTGTCTGATATAGGCAGAGGGAACAAGGCATCTGCTAGCATCTTGGATATAAATAGAGTGGGAAAAGGTAATGGCAAGACTCCCACTGCCTTAAAAGAAGCCAGCATTTCAGCCTTTTTTTTTTTTTTTTTTTTTTTACAGCACAGTTTTAGTCTGTTGAAGATCAGGAGTGCCTCCCCTAAGTTTGAAGTGTGGACTTGGTTTGAGGCAGTTTTGTCAGATTTTTAGAAACTATAATAACTCATGGTCAGCTTTGAAGTGTGTAGCTGTTTATTGTTGGAGACAAAATTCTGTAAGACAGAATTTTTGGCTGGCATTAACCTATGCAATTGTTTGGTCCTGTCTTTCACGACTGAGTTGCCAAACCCAGCACCCTAGAAAGAGAATGTGGGGCAGATGGATTGCTTCCACCTATTTCAGGTGGGATCATGATGTGAGGCTTTTGCACGTGCCTTGTCCTTGCTAGGGTAACAAGCATAAATGAACAGTCTTGTGTTTCGTCTTCTTGAGAAGGGATGCCAGGAGCTGCCTGCTCTGTAACGGGAAGCACTTATCTTGCTCCAGAGTTGCAGAGCTTTGTGCAACTTTAAAGTGGCTGGTGTGCAACCTACTGTGTGCATCACCTGCACTTGTGCTTGCGTCGGCAGAGTAGGTGTAGTTAAAGCCTAAAGTCCATGTTACAAAAATAAGTAGAACTTTGACATTCTGGACTAGTAGCTCCTATGTGTTCTCTTTCAGTTGTGATGTGTGTGTTAATAAACATCACACATGACCTGGGTTACTACGGGTATTTCTTACAGGATTTGGTAGGATTTCCTCTGCCTTTGTTGTTCTTTAGTTGCTGAGCAGGTGAGGCTGGGAGCTCAGGGCAGACTCTTTTTCCTTCTGTGTCAGGTTTAGACATGCCAGAGCTCCAGGAGATTGCTCTGTCCTCTACCACCCCTTCCTTCTGCTCTGTTTGGGTTTCTATATGAAGTATGATGGTGGATTTCTGAATTTTGAGCTACTTATTCTTTTCTAATATGCTTTTAAAAAACGTGCTGTGAAAAAAAAAAAAAAAAGCCTTTACCAGGGTTGCAAAATTGCAACTAAATGTGAGAATAACGAGAACTGGTAGCATGCATGGTCTTTGTTCATCTGCACCATATGTAATGCTTTCTAACTCAGCCTTAATGACGCAATCACACACAGCGTTTTCAATGAGACCTGTGCCTTCCTTATTGAACAGATTGGATAGCATTCAATTAATGAGCAGCTTTTCAATATTTTGTATTCTTCTCATTTCTCAATGTATAGTCTTGTGCCTTCGCTGCTGATTGGTATTCATCCCTTGCTGAGAAGACTTAATTACTCATTTCTTACAGAGCTTTTCTGTGGTGCTCATCACCATAGAAAGTGCTTCCATATCCAAGTGCTTCACAAACATTGTTTAATTTGTCCTTGCAATGCCAGTTAAGATGTGTGGTTATTACTCCTGTTTTACAGTCAAGGAGTTGAGATACAGATTAAGCCCAGACATATCCGCCGATCTGGTGTTCCTGATTTATGATATGTAGGACCACAGGGGGCAGAGGTACTTGGCATTTTATAGCACTTAATATGTCCAAAGTGCAATTCCTATTGATTTTACTTGCAGCTATGATTGCTTAAACTATTGCAAATCAGACTCTGGAACTCAAGTTGGATATTCAGGAAACAAGGATGATATAATTAATGGTTTTCTTGCTTATTATTATAAAATCTATGGCAAAGAAGGAGATGCAGTCCAGTTCTCCAGGGCACCATTCAACTGCCTGAAGTATTGACTTTCTCTCATCTCTCTCTTGTAATCCTTTATGTACTTTATTTTCCTCCTGGTAGCAAATGAGCATGTATTCTAAGGGCAGCAGGCCTTTTAACGTAGTGGTTTAGTTCACAGTCATCCTAAATCGTCATTCATACTGTCCACAGGATAAGCTGGAGGTCTGGTAAGGGAGGGAGACTTAATGATGTAGACGTAGGGTGTAATGTAGTTAGAGGCTTCTATTAATCAGTTCTGTCAATTGAAATTAAGGTTATGCAGTGTTCAGAAGTCTGGGATTTTTTTACCCCTTTGGTGCTGTGGCCTGAGTGAGGTTCTTACATGGTGGTCATGTGCAAGAAGGATCAGTGATTGTGGTTCTTCCTGAGGAAAGCAGAGTGCAGCTTAATAATGGCAAGTTGCCTCCAGGTTTTAGCAGCTGTGCTACAAACTGTTCAAAGGAAGTGATTTTGGAAGATATAAGGGAGAGAGTTTGTTACGGGTCCTCAAGATTAATCCTTCCTTATATTCTTTGTTCCTACAGTACATTCTAACATGTTTAATATTTCAGTTTGAACCTTTACACTGCGTAAGTTGCTTGCACAGATTACTGAAGCACAGTAAATGTATGATCTTTTCTGAATGCGTTGCAGGTGCCTCGCAGTAAAATTTTTCTTTATAGAAGCTGTACTAGGTGTCCTATTTTTCTTCTTTTAAGCTTCCTCATGTAAGCATACATTCCTTAAATGTTGGGTATCAAGTTTATTTGATATAGAATGTGGTCCTTAATCACTTCATGCTGTTGGCACTGTCAGAGACCGTGCTCATGTTTGTGAAATGAGCAGCATTTTGCGTGGATTGACGTTTTGCAGATTAGAGAGCATTATCAAGTAATGTTGGAATCGCTACGTTTGGACACTACTTCTGGAGACTGTCTAGTCCAAATCTGCTGAGCAGGACAGGTTGCTCAGAGTTGTGTCCAGTTAGTAGGTCTTGCGTGTCTCTCAGGATTTAGACTCCATAATCCTTCTGGGCATCCCATGTGCTTTTTGCCCACCCTCACCGTAAAAAGGTGCTGTAGATGACAAAAAATGATGTTTTCACCCTTCCAGTCTTCAGGAACATCATTTGATGGCCATAATCTGTCAAACTTAATCAGGAGTCACATCCAAATGGTATCAGCCAATTCTTTTGACACTTACATGTGCAGCCTGTGATGTCCAAATTGTTAAAATGTTCCTCAGGCTAATGGTGGTCCTTGCAGGGTAAGTCTGCCTCATTCCAGACTTTCCCTCTGCTGTTGCCTTTCTAAGTGAGGGAATCTGCTTTGAAAGTAGTTGATTCTCATCTAGAAAATGTCCCTGACTCTGAAGGTTTTTGTTGTTTCAAATTGCTTTGCTTTTTGTTGATGAGCTAGCATCTAGCTCATCTAGCGTTGTAGATGGGCCAGCAGTGGAAAAATAAGTAGCTCACCCCAGAAGAAAGGAGTGCAGGAAAGCAGTGATACTGTGGTTAACTGTAATAGGAGCTCAGACTTCTGGATGGACCAGATGAACTGACTTGTGCTGCCAGTTAAGATTGCAAAAGGGAGAAAATAACTAATGGCTTCATCAAGTTTGAATGATGTTCCGACTCTGAAGAGTAACTTGTGTGTCTCCTAACAGATTCTCTTTTTCTGATTAAAAACAAAGGTCCATATACAGATTTTCTGCAGTGGTATACCAGATGATGAGTAATAAGAGCAGAAGGATGTAATGAAATTACCGATTTAGGCGGTAGGTTTCTATGTTTATTGAGGCTGTTCAATAACTCTTGCCTGCAGAAGAATATCTGAAGAAATTCAGTACTAAATAAATGCCTTAGAAAATAAACGTGGGAAGATTATATTTCAGAAATTTATTTTACAAGTAGAATGTAGGCTGATCTTAAAGTCAGAGGGGGAGAAAAAATACCAAAATGGAAATAACCTTTGCAATATGAAGGCAGATGAATTGGGTTAGAATATAGCCCGATGTCCACAAAGCAGAAAAATAGCGTAACATTGGATTAGAAGAAAAATTACGATTCTTTGAAACGTTTGGTACTGTTCTCACCACAAAAGTAGTTGTTTGTGAAGTTATGACTGTTTTGAGAAACTGAATTTTGTGGATTCTTATAGTGTAATCTTTCGTGCCTTTTCCTGAAAAAAAAAAAAAAATATATATATATATATTATTATAAGCATTAATGCGCTTGAATGGGATTTCTGCATTGTTTCATTTGCCTGCAGTTCTTTGTGATTCTTCCTGAAATCTATATCCACTCATTTCCAATCATTTGCAGTCATTCTATTACCAGGCACAAGAACTAGAGTGCAGTTTTCTCATTTGTATCTAGCTATTCACTTCATCTTGAAATTGATTTACTTTGCATTTTTAGTTCAGAAAAGAAGCAGATTTTATTTTTTTTGTATTTAAGTGTTGCAAAACCCACTCCCTTATTTCTTTACGTGTAACAGATAAATAATGCAACTCATGTATTGGGATGGAAAGCTGTGCTGGAAGTAGACATATGGCAAACAGCTCTTGCAACGTCAGAATAAGCGCTGCTTATTACAAAGCAGGGTGATGGATGATATTAAAAACGATAATGTTGCTGTATGGTATGGTGTGGGGGAACAGATCACAGGAACAGAGCTGGAACTTTTAACAGGAGCAATTTAAACAGCAGTTTGAAGGTTTACAAACCTTTTGTGTGCTGTGCTAAGTGCTCAGCTAAGCTTTTTCTTCATCAAGCTGGGACAATAGTTGTAATTGAAAGGTAATGACTATCAGGAAGAATTTGAATAGTCCTGTCCTTTCAAAACTCAGACTTTTATGAAAGTTTTCTATAAACATTTCAGGAACCTAACTGTATTGTTCCCTTTCAGAAAGGGCATTATTTTGTCTACGGTATTTAGCTGTAGATTAGTATTATTATGTGCATTTTCACAGACTTGTGGTCTAATTTTTTTTTCCTACAAGTAATTATATATTTGGCACTAAGCATTCAATTATTTATTCATTCATTTTACCACGTGGACTTAGGAAATGGACTTACATTTGCCTGTACACCGAATCATGCATGCAAATTCCATCCTTAACAATACTGCTTGAAATTATGTAAGTGATAGGTGCTAATTTTCTCTGATACAACAGAATGATAATAAGTGCTTCTTATGTTGTGTGCATCAGCATAAGAAGCTATTTATGAAATTTTAAGAAGATACTACCCTATTTAAAATATATATATATATTTATTACAGTTTTTCAAGGCATTATCACTGCCATGATGGCATCATATTCCTGAATGAAACGATCCATCAGATTGCAGATTGATTTGTCTGTAGACAAGGTACATACTGTCAGGTAGTTGAATTCCAGATCTTCAAGTGTTCTATAGAGCCTTAAAAACAAGAAATGATATTTAACGTTCTCATACTTCTGCAGAGTCATCATGCAGGTACTCAGAGCTGAATGTAGGGCAGCAGGCAGTCTGTCAAATATGGTAGATATCTGTGGCACATAGAATTACAAGAATATTTTCATGCGGTTGTATTGCATGCAGCTTTATGATATAAATTAGGATGTTGGAAGGTAGTGACCACTCTGAGCTGCATCTTTCCTTCTTGCTCTTCTATTTTGCAAAAAAATAAAAAATAAAGTAAAATCTTCTCCCATGGAAGAAGTCTAGGAAGAATGCCTGCCAATTATTCCATGTTAATTATTCATTTGCAGCCGGAAGAGGAAATATGGCAAGGAGATCTTTGACTGTTTAATAATAAAAGATCGTTCATGGAAAGGGTATGAAAAAGCACAAGCAAAACATATGTACTAGTACATGCTCAAATAGTTTTGTGATAAGACAGAACAGGGTTTTTGAACAGTATTTTGAGATACTTGCTTATTTCAGTGTCCTCTTTTCCATCGAGTTAGAAAATGTTGCAGAACTAGAGAACCCAAGGATAGCATCATGTGCCTGACTTTCAGCTATTCCTATTGCTCTTCTCTCACTTACTGTATTTTTAATTGCCATTCTGCTAAGAATTGGTGGTAATATTCGCTACCGTCACCATTCTTCTGTTACGTGAAGTCTTCGGTAAAATATTCATCACAGCAGAAACAGTAAGCCACCAAAAAATGAAGTGCTGTGTGTGTTTCTAGAAGGAAAAGTGCCTGCTTAGATTCAGCAGGTAAAGACAGAGCTGAAGTGTTGCTTTACAATGCAGGATGAGGTCTTAAATCTATAATCTAAAATGAGTATGTATGTGAATTTCAGGGAGGCATCACTTACAATGAAGGTTTGTCAACTGTAGAAATGACGGATATACTTAATATTAAGCTATTTCCACCTGCATGTGGGACAAATTAAAATGTTACCTAATGCCAGGGAAAGGAGATTGGCCTCTGTAATCCAGAAAGCAGACGCAGAACAGAGTGCAGGAAGATGTTTCTCCCATCTCCCATGTTTCTCCGGGAGATGGAAGTGACGTCTTACAGTGAGATTTGATGAGGCCAGTAAAGGAAGATTAGGTTTAAAATGAGAGGAGAATTCTTGTTCAGAAAAGCTCCTGGTGTTCAAACCCATCGCAGTAGGTGCTCGCATTGTATTTGTTTTGCTTGTGTTTTTGTCCAGTGCTTTTTACCATTTTCTCTGCACGTTTCCTCAGCTTTCTAGCTTGAAGGGTCTAGTAGGAGAAAGGTTTACAAATAGCAAACCCATCTGAGAATGTGAGGAATATGTGTGATAAGCCAGGCACTGCCAAAATTCAGTCCGAGGGACATAGGAAGCCATGTGGCTGGATCTGCAAAGGGGTAAAAATAGCAAACCTGTCTCCAAAAGAGGGCAGTCAAAAAGAATTTAGGGGACAGTGTCATCTGCAGCAGTGCAACAGCTATTTTGTGACATGTTTTAGTAGACTGCTCATAAACTTGGTGATGACTGAAGTCAATCTGTTGCCTCCCTTTCTTTCTTTGTAAGATGTGAACTTTTTCTCTCTTAATATATGCACTGCAGATACTGTGTTTATTCACTGTTTGGTCAGATTGAATTTTTTTTCCCTTTTTTTTTTCTTTCATGGTGCATAAGCAATACTGTACCTTCTGTTTGCTGGGAACCCTTGGCCCTCAACAGAACTGTAGCTTCTCAGTGCTTGATTAGCTGAGTTAATTTCATTTTGCACAACTAAAACTAATGGCCATTTACAAGTGCCAGAAGCCCGCTGCTGTGGTTTTCTCCTCATGCCTGACTGTATTTGCGAGCAGTGCATTAATCCCAGCACTCTGTCACGCTTTATGGCTCAATTCTAGGGGTAAACTGACCACTTCCTACTAACAAGGAGAGGCAGAGGTCAGCAATTCCAGGTCAAGCAGAGAGAGCCTTTCTTGTAGCTTATCTGAAACCCACCTCTGGCTCACAAACACATCTGTCTGCCCCCAGTTGCTGGGCAGCAGCGTGTGTCCTTTCTACCACAGAACATGAATGCTTATCTTAACATTCATCTGCGTAGATCAGTCTTTGTCACAGGTGTACCCAGTTGAAACAACCAAAACCACTGAGCCAGTTAGCTAATTAAGTCAATGTAATTGTATGTGTGGGAGGGCATTGTTGGGTTTAGCACAGTCTGTTTTAGGAGCATGTAGTTACAGACATAAGGGAGCTGTGATGTATGGCTGCCTTACTGGAGCACCCCAGACAAAACATTTCTGTAATGATTCAGGAGTTCCTGTCTTTTCTGAGCATTGGGAGCTCCATGTGAATAAATCACGCTTAGCAGCCACCGTGGTGGCCTGGCTGGCCACTGGGCACCTAGGCCAAGGTATGCTGAAGATGCCCCTTGCAAAAGCAGGCCAGGCAGACCTGACCAGATTGCTCAGCAGCTGTTGGGTGTGCCTCCCATTGCCCCTCGACAGGAAATGTGAGGCTGATGGGGAGAGGCTGAGGAGAGTGGAGAGATGGAGCGCATGAGACTGGAAACCTCCTTCCTTCCTACTGCAGAGCTTTAGGGAGGCAGAGAATTTAAATGAAAATTCACTGTTGTCATCATTTCCTGACATAAATATTTACTCCCGAATAAGAGCTGCAGGTTGTTAGGGAACGTGTCAGGTGCTGTGAAACTGCTGCAGTGTCTTCTGCTGTCCCTTCCTGGAGCACACTGGTCAAAGAGGGAGAGGTGAAATGATGCATGTTCAATGCCCCTCTGTTGGTGTGGTACTTGACCTGTCACTGTCAGGAGATAGAGCCATCTGCTGATAGCAACACAAGGGCCAAACCATGTGTTTGGAGAGTATTTCTTGTTTCCAACAGCCTTTGTGCCTGCCACCGGCCATTTTCCCCACACCCACAGGGGACAGCAGAGGTGGCACTGGGCCTGCTTCGTGCTCATCTGCCAAGGCAGCCTCCATGGGTGAGGGCTCAGGGACTGTGACAACTCATGGGCAGAGCTGGAGCGACAGGTCGGTCAGGCTCAATGTGTTAATAGAGACTTTTGATATGTTTAACCTTGTTCTGTTTTGGCTTTATTGAGATGGCAGTGCCATCTTAAAATTTCAGGGTTCCACTTTAACAGTGTAGAGGGAGAGATGCAATTGGCTTTTGGCCCCCAAATCATTTTTTTCTCCCTGCTTGTCTTTGTCTGGTTATCAGTCATCTATGTTCCCTGTCCCTTTGGCTTCTGGTCAGCACATGCCTCTGTACCCATTTTTTCCCCCCTTTAAACTTGTCTTTTTAGTCATCAGCTGTCAGACTCTCCTGGCCATTTTCTGTTGTCCCACCGCCTCCACCTCCTTCATCCCTTTGCTGGCATCAGTTTTTGGGGAGCCTCTCTCCTTCTAAGTCTACTAATTCCCCAAACTCCTCCTCACTACTCGGCAAGCTCTTGGTGACTCTCTTTGCCCTTGCAACCCGTGCCTTGTTCCCCTTCCCTCCGAGCTTTCTTTGCCACATACTGAGAGTGTGGTGGAGATTTTCCGTGTGGAGTCCCCATGCCAAAGCGTTGTCTGTAGAGAGAGTTGGAGCACGAGCTCTGCTCAGACCTTCTGCCCTGCTCCATGCTCTTTGCAGAAGGAAACTTTGGAGGTTGGCAGACGGTCTTCACCAGAACCTTTGAGAATCATATCACGTACAAACTGCAACTTTTCAGTGCTTTACACTGTGATCCATTTTAATTTTAAGTGATAATGTATGAGATGGCAAAAGGCACATCTGTGGTATCAGAGCAGTGATGCTTCAAAGGGCCTGTCTCCAAGTGTGAAGGCTCTTGAGCTTCTCAAATATGCCTTTGAAAAATGTAACACCGGGAAAAACCAACATGTTTCTCCCTACCCTTATTCACGAACTTAGTTTGCACTAAGCTTAGTACTTCTAGCTGATACTTTCTTACACTCACAAAATAAAATTCAGCCTGAGGCAGACATCCAGCATTGAAAATTTCAGCCCGAACTGTTGCTGTGTGGTAAAGTTATAAGCGATAGAAAATGAGGTCTTGTAATGAGAAGTGTCAGGCAACCTTAACTATATGTAGTCCTACAAGACCCACTGATGATAATCTGTTTTTTGACAGATTTCATCCAATTTGGAGATTCATTTTGACATATACCATACAAAGCAAAGGGGAAAAAAAAAAAAAGTCCCTGGAGTAGGGCTCTCAGGCTTATAGATACCACCTTACAAGTAGTGAAAGCAATGTTCAACCGTGCAGTCATTTTACCTTCTGCCAAACCTTTAAAACTGTGCTGCAGTAAGTCCATAAAAAATAGTAATATAAAATCCAAGGCACTGAGGCTGAGAGCTGTTGACTTTGTGCCAGTTCTTATCTCATTCTCATAAATCTAAATGTAGGTTCCAGGTGAATGTTGAATTATAAAAATATTGCAGAAATTATAACAAAGCTTGCGTAAACAAAAGCCTGGGATAACGTTCCGTTCAGATTTGCACATCTAACAATTTTTGTAATAAACGTGGACTTCTCAGTAAACATTGTAGACTTCTGTCTTGTTCCAGGTCTCTCTCTTCCATAGCTTTTCTTCCAGTTATGAGCTAATATCTGTCCAGGGCATTTTTCCATATTGGAACCCTAAAATTTGATTATTTGGAATGGTAACAAGAAAGCACGATCAGTGTGAAGAGGACAGGGTTTGGGAGGGCACGTGGTTACCCTTGAGATCCCACTTGTGGGAGGCTGATCCTGTAAATGCAGGGGCTGGGGAATCTATGTGCCCAGGCATTCCTGTCGGCCTAGCATGTTGTTTGGGGATTAGATAGCAAGCTGCATCCAAGCAGAGCTTGTTTTCAGGCTTCCTGTAGCTGGGGCTTGGGGTGTTTTTGTTGAGATTGCATGCAAAACCTGTGTGGATGGTAATCAGCCGTTTCCTCGATCAGCCTCTGACAGTGTCTACATGACTTTTAAAGTGTCTTTCAGTAGAGCCCCGCTGACAGCTCTGCAGTTACATAAAATGTTGCCTTTCTAAAAATCACTTCCCAGCAATGTCAGTGTGTGAAGAGCTAGGAGAATCCAGTTTCTTTCCTGCTGGGATATCATTCTTCGTTTTTCAGAGCCATTCCAACTCATTTAGGTGGTCTGGGAAAAAAGGATTTGCTTACTTGGTTGCCTTAATCCTTGATGGGACCACTTGATGCCATACGTTTGGGACAAAGGCTGCTAAGCCATATGTGAATAACTGTTCATTTTTGCAAAGTCCTGTTGTCTGACAAAAAATTAACTTTGAACATCTGAATAAGTCTTTCCATTTTCAACAATAAAATATAAAATCACAAATAATGCAACCTCCTTTTTTTATGGTAGTTGCTAGGCATAATTAATTCTTGGGAGGATTTAAATGGTATGTAACCTCTTTTTTTTATTTTCATATATTTATTCAATTTTATTTTATTTTTCCTTTGCTTTGTCTCACTCTCTCCATCAGGTCAAAAATCTTCATGTACTCTTTATTCTTAAAGCTAGGCACATACTGGAGTGCCCAAAGCACAGTGTTTAAGGCACATGACTGATGACTCGTTATCATTTCCTGTGTTTAATTATCAGAAAAGTTACAGACAGTTAAAGGACTACTTTAAATTTTCTTGGTAAATCACTCCCTCCAGCTTCTAATCATTTCTGTTCCACTTCTTTGGACTTCCTCCAGTTTGTTTATATCTTCCAGTAATTAAGTGCCTGAACTGCATACGATATTCCAGGTGTGGCTGTTGAAGAAATACATCAAGACAGCTCTGCTGTGCCAGCCTACCCTGTTGTGTAATGCTCCTACAGAAGGAACCAGAGATGTTACTGGTGTTTTGTTCTCCTCTGCAACGTTACTTCTTACATCTAAATTGTCCTGTTATCTAGATGTCTCTTGACATTACTGCTTTCCAAATTTTGTTTTATTGTTCACTGTTTATTTTGAATTACTCCCTTGGTACATGCAGTAGCATTTCTCTAACTGCAATTTTATTACCTGTTTCCTGCCTTTGCTTCTAATTTCTCTATATCCTTTTGTATTATTTCTCTATCTGTGTGTTGATACTTCCTTCTCCTTTCATGCTACTTCCAAAGAAAAGATCAAAATAAGCAGTAGTCTCTCTGATGCTCCACAGAATACCTTCTCAGAGTGATAAGCTATTAGCATTTGATGGTGTCTTATCCTCAGGAGGAATTGGCTCTAGAAATTTTTAATGGCAGAGCTGGTATAGAGTCTTCTCATCAAGTAAATCTTGCCAAGTAATAACAATTAACTGGATTTTGGATTCCTTGCTTAATATTTAAACTTTTTTTTTTTTTTAAGGTGAGGAATTAGAGTTTAGTGAATGAGAAATGTAAGGGATAAAATGAATGAGGCATTGTTCATTGGTGAATGAATAAAATACATTTCTTTCATGAGTGCATCACCAACAGTATTTACATATCTGTTTATATCACCATCTAAAATAAGCATTCCTGATCTGTTGGCTGACTCAACATCATCAGGGAATATTACCTTGGAAGTAACAGGGGTGCCAGTGCTCCTAACAGGAGAAAGAGGATGCTGTACCCAGAGGAAACTGCCAACGAGTGCTATTTTTTCAGCAGAGAAATAGCAGATTTATTTACACTTGTGGCCCAATCTCCCCTTTTGCTTTGTGCAGACAATTACTCTTGGGCAAATCAGAGATTAAACTCTGTCATTTGTATCCTGCAGAGACTTAAGCTTGTTTTGTACAGTTACAAAAGGCTTTATATTCTTGGAAGAATTTCAGCTCTGCGTGGACCTTCAAGCAGTCAAAGAAAGCCATGGGACAGTTGGTGCACCTCTTCCAGTGGCTGGAGAACCACACTGGAGGTATCAATAGTCGTGTGCACTCCTAAACAGTGTCAACATGCTCCACTTTCTAGAAGCATACACTTTCCTGTGTCCTCCTTGAGCTCATGCTTTCCGTGCTTCTTAGATAGTACAAGTTTTGTTCTCTTACTGTATTTGCTGGGTTGTGTACCTTATGAGTTAAAATCAAGACCAAGGCATAGAGGTCTAGAAAAATGAGTTTTCCCTGATAACATTTGCTCTGGTGTAGAGAGGTCTTCTGTGTCATCTTCTCTGGACTTAGGAGGGTAGTCATGGCAGGATTAAGTCAGCCTCTTGTTATCTTTTTTTAGCATCTATTCTGTTTCAAAAAACTAGTTCACTTCTGTACTTGGTCTTTTATTAGAACTGCTTAACTTAGGTCTTCTGGTAACCAAAAGTTAGTTTTCTTCTTGGAAAACCCCAAAACCCAGCAATGACCGATCTCTCAACATAATTCCTTAATTGTTTCTGCACGTGCGTTTTGGCTGTGCTTTGGAGTGAAAATAAGTGGGACTGGATTAATACATTGTGTAAAACATGGTGCCACACTTCATTATAATCCACTTATCAAAGTGGAAAAACCTTTTAGTACATGAAAGGTACTTTTACCATCTACTTTTAATTTTCATTTTGATCTTCGTGTGCTTTCAGACGCAAGCATACCTTTTCAGGAAGTCTGCCTGTGCTGCTTCTTGTCAGCTTCAAAGTTATTTCTGAAGGTGGCAAAATGGAGCTCGGAAACTCAGGATGCGTTACAAAAAGTAGAGGACTGGACCCTGCTCTTGTAATTAGATTTGGGATGGACTGTTTTACACTGAAATCTCACACGAGTAGAAAGTAGATCAGATTTTTATGATAGTGACCTTTTTCTAAACTCCCATTAAAAAAATAAATAAATTTTATCACCTTTATTTTTAATGCATGCTCCAGAAAAGTAGAATTCTGCCTTCCCTTATTGTCATTCGTCAAAGATTCAACAACTGCTTTTGATGCCAGTAGTGAAACCTACCGTTTACTGCATATAAAAATACGCTGTCAGCCAAGTGAAACAGATAGGCCTGCACAAAGGCTTTGTACTAAATGGCCACCACCCTAAATCATCCATTTGCTCTGTTGACCTCACTTACAGGCTTGATAATATGGTTATTGCCAAAAAGAGATTTGATTTTGGTGAAATCAGACCTTTATCTCACTGTAATAAGAAAATTGCTGTATTTCATTAAGGTTAACCCAAAGGATTTTCATGCCATTCATACTCTTTTTGTACGCAGTGACATTTTGGTTCACGTGAGTTTTTATTAAACAGCTGCTTGCAAGAAACTAAAATTAATTCAATCTGCTTAGTACTCTCAGAATTTTAATTATGGAAATTGAATTAGAACTGTAGAAGTCTGTGTTCAGGCATGTTCTGTGTGAGGTTAAATGTGAATATACTGAGGAGTTTATTTTATTTTTATTTTTCTTAAATATGAATGCAAGGGATGAAATATACCATGAAGGAGCAGTTACCATAATTCAGAGGTGAATTCTTGGATATAAATTAAATCATAATTGGTCTACAGTTTTTACTAAGCCAAACAAATTTTGCAACAGCAATTATGTCAATTAGGCAGAATGATCTTTGGAAGTAGAATGAAATAATTCAGTTTGTGCCTTGGTGATGCTGTAATTATGCCCTGGGATGACTTTTTCTGGTTGCTGTAGGTCTGTTTTGTCAGCTTAGCTTCTAGTGGCTGCTATCTTTTGGGCTAACATGCCATACTTGTTTTTTACTTGAATATCCATTTTTTTATAGCGCAGTCCTATGACAGAACACATGCAGGTTGTTTGTCTGAAATATTTGGTATGTTTTAATAGATGACTCTTTTTTTTCATTAACGTTTGGTAATGACTTCACAGACATGGAAAACGACAAGGCATGAGAATTGAGTTCTGGTAGCCTGGTTTAGGGAGCCTGCTTTGACAGGGGAGCTGGACTCAATGATCTCTAGAGGTCCTTTCCAACCCCTACTATGATTCTGTGAGTTACCAGTGGTGTTAGTCATTCAAGTCCTGGGGTGATTCCTGTGTAAAACGTCTCTAGTTACCCTGACTGGGGGGGCTCAGATCCAGCATTCCTGGCTGAATGCGACTGAGGACATCACCAGCAAGATGAAGGCAGCTGTGCTAAAGTTTGGGATAATTGCAAAGCGAAGCTTTGTGTGTTTGCTGATGAGTTATTCTTCCTCAGCCTCTTGGGTTGGGATGAATAAGCAGAGGGTGAAGCAGCATTTTCCAGGGGCATGGGAGGATTGCCATGCTCCATTCAGAAGCTGCTTTTCAGGAGTTGTGAATGATGACTGTAGACAAGGCTGCCCGGCAAGCATGACCTAAATTCGGGGGAGAGAGGCCTTGGACTTGTGGCTTTCGGTGCAGCAGCATGGAAATCCTGCACTGGTTTCAGGAGGGGCTTGCAGGGACCCAGTCATGTCTGTAAAGATTAGAACAGGTGTTGTGATCAGCCTAATAACTTTTCTCCCACTTCATTTAACTTATTTTAGGTTATTACAGCATTTTAACAGCCAGTGTGCTGGGGAATCTCATTAAAGTCAAGAGATCTTTTGATATTCCCTCATCTTCTTCCTTCTGATGATTTCTTCAGATTTACCTGTAAGAACACTGAACTGAGGTTCCTGGTTATGATAAATACATGCATAGATAAATTAAGAACCTAAACAGATACACATTTACATATTTCAGAGGGGTAAAATGGACTAAGTTCACTTCAGTGAGCGTCTGATATTACTTTGGTCAACATTTCTTTGTTCAGGATCTTGAGATCCTGCTAAAAGCTTCTGTTGTGATGGCGTTGTTTGCATCCTTCAAAAGAAAATTTACTAGTGACCAGAATTCCAGAGGAAAGCATGTCAACATATGCACAAACCATATTTTTAAATTGGTGCTATTATTCCTAATAATATTCAGTTTTATGGATTTAGCATATTTTCAAACTGAGCTGTAGTAAACTGTAAGCAAAAAATGAAAAATGGAAGAGAAAAATATGCTTTGAAGATAACGTGTCATTCACGCAGAATAAAATTTATAATCTGTTGGACGTGCTGAATGCAAGAACATGCAGACTTGAAGTTCAAATTATTTGCAAAAAAAACAACAAAAAAAAAACCCACAAAGAGTAGTTATTAAAGAAATAAATAAAATTTAACAGTATTTTCACTGACATTAAGAGTTGGACAGAAGTTCTACTGTGTGAAATAAGATACCTGTTTTTCTGTGTCTTATAAAAGTACCATGAATCTCGTTGAGTGTGTCTGCCCAGCACTGCAGATGACAAAATGGAATTGACAAACCCAGCATTAACACTCTTTACCTTGATTTCCCTTTCTGTCCTGAAGGAATATAAGTTCTTTCTTAGTTTGCCCCTTTCAAATGATAACTATGATCACAGTTGGATACATGCCTGAGTTTATCATCAGGATGGCAGGGCAGGCTAAGTAGTCTGAAGTGGACTCTTCCCATTTGTCTAACAGGTTTCTGCCGTGTATATGCTTAAATCATGAATATTTTCAAATCAACAAAATGCAAGAAGCGTTTGCAGTCCTTCTAGAACATGTCTTGTACATTTCCAGTAAAGTGTTCTACATTTTGTACTATGTCAAGAATGCCTTATCAGATTTTTAGCATGGGAAAGCAGAAGTAGGCATCATGCATGCAACATGATCTCTTGTAAATCTGTCATGCATACTGCTCTGCAGATAACGGAATTTATAGACTTCAAAATTAGTCTGCATTTAAAATCTAAACCAAAATGAAAAATTTGGAACTTGCTGCAGAAGAAAATGCTGTAAAACATTAGATATCTGAGTTTGTCAAAAAGAATAGCATTCAAAGCTCTAATTCTGACTGTTTGTCTTCCTGTATTTGGTGAAAGCTAAAATCAAAAACAATTGAACAGAAAACTGACTTCAAAACAGAAAAAAAAAATATTTAGCTCACTAACAGATTATTTAGGTGTTTGTGGATGTTTTTCTGTGGTTTTCATTCTAACCGTATTTCCAATTCAGTGTGATTTCACTGAATCTTAAATGCTTTGTGAAAATCAGATCCTTGTCCCAGGAAATGTATTTTCTCCTCTTCCCTTTCTGTGCAGTTCAGTATGATGTAATATTTCTTTGACTACGTGAGGACTATCAAAAAGTCAAGGTTAGATTTAAGCTTCCAGCATACTGAACCAAGAGCTTTGTTAGCTGTTTCAGGGGGCCCCAGCTGCCCTCCTTGACCAACTGTTTGCTTGGTGCAAACTCTACTTCTGTTGTGGAGACGAAAGTGGAACACTGCATCTCAAGCCCTGGGGATGGTTTCAGCTCAGGTTTTCTCCAGGTTCCAGCCTGGGGTATATCTTCAGTTCAGCGCCCTGGGTAGTAGGACTGCTGGATCCCCCAGGCACAGTCTTGGAGAAGGTTTTCAGAATTGCTCAACATATTTTAAGCATGATGGAAGAAAAGGCACGTGCCTCAAATATTAGATATTTATGTACATTGATTTGCTTCCTTGTCTCTCTGTTCTTAATTGGTTTCATCCCTGCTGGATGGTTTCTCCTGCAGAGTACAGTGGCCTCTTTTAGTCTATGTCCCATTCTCCCTTGCCAAATTTCCTCTCTCCTTGATCCCTCTCATCGGTGCCCTTTCACTCTGCTTAAAATAGTGAGTGAGACCGATTTTTATAACATCTCATCTCCTTTGCCAGGATCACCAGACTGCACCAATTGTTTTTGTTAACCCGGTCTCAGCCCAGGGTTGAAAGCAGGTTTCCAGCAGCAGACAGTGATCGTATTGAAGTGGGTAGATTACTGCAGTCTGTGCTCTTTGATGTACGTGAAGAGAACAGTCCCGTGGCAATTTGAAAGCTTTCACGTATCGTATTTCCCAAGTTGTTGTATTAGCTATTCACTGGTGGCTAATATTGGGCAAAGAGATTTAAAGTAGATGTTTGTATATAGTTATTAATGATCAGCAACTGTGATGCTGTAGAAGAGCTAGAGGGGACACAGCACTTTCTGATCTGCTTTCAGAAAGAAAGGGAATTGGCTTTAAATGCACAGTCATCATCGGTGGAGGCACTGGTACTTCATCTCTGCTTTCAAACTTCAGCGTTTGGGAGAAAATGTGGTAGCTTGTACACAGAGTTTTTGCTCATAATGCAATCCCCATCTAAGAGCAACCTGCAGCTCTCTCTCTGGGATACCTGGGAAGAATTATTAGCATGTTTTTCAATTGGTAGCATGTGTGACATGTTAATGAGAAACAGCAGTTAAACACAAGGTTTAAAGCTTGTGGAAAATAGTTCCTAGGCTGTCCTTGGTATTAGAGCATCACGCAGGTGGTGTGCTTGTGCTGTTAAGAGCCCTAGCTGGGCCCTGTAGACCCTGCAGAGAGCAACACTGTTAAGATTGTGCTTTTATCCACATTCCAGCTTGTGTTACAGTGCTTTGTTTGGATGTACAAAGTCATCTGTAACCTTGGACAGAGATGCCCAGTGAGATAACCAGTTACTGGCTAAATGGAGGAAATTATACATTTGCAAGGAAATGAAAAATAGGAAAGAAAAGGATGTAGAACAGGAAAGGGATAGAGCCCTGTAGATGGAAGCAGAAGGAAGAAGGACAGGTTAAAAATAAATTGTGTTGAAGGAAAGAAAGAGTGGTAGGAGGAAGTAGATAGAAAGGAGAATTACAAAAGCATAACAAAACTTGTAGATGAATTAATCCATTGATGTGAAAGACTAAAGAAATCAAAAGATGCCTTGGGATCTGGAACTAGCAGGAGGTGATCAAGGATGAGAAACAATCTGGAAATACCCTAAATGTGGGGGATATTTTTCCAAAGATCAAAACAAATTGTAATTCAGTCTTTAAATTAATGGAGGGAAGCCTATAAAATTCTTGCTTCAGAGAAAGATACAGAGTATGCCTATGCAATAGATGCTCTCTATAATAATTATAGTAATGGATGTTGTCTTGAGTGCTTGACAGATGGGACCTTTACATGCAACTGGAAATCCCATGGTCTGGGATGAGTAGGGCTGTGGAGGGACTAGGAGAGATGGGCATGGAAGTGGGACCACATTTTTCAAACCCTCAGATTGGTTATCTAAAACCCAAACACTGAGTGTTTGCTATGTAAAATGAAGAGGCAGTATTCACATCTAAGTTCTGCACCTCATCTGTGGCATTTGTAAGCTGATTGCAGGTTACTCATAAAGCATGACAACCCAGTCTTGTTAGTTTACGGTGGTCAGGCTGGGCTTGTTAACGAGCAGTACATTCTGTCTGGCACCGAGGCAGTGCCGTGGCTGCTGTGGGGAGGGGGCTGCATCTGCTGCAGGCCTGCAGCTTGGAAGCAACGGCCCTGATCTGCTTCCCAGGTTGTTCGAACCAGTTCAAGAGCAGTAAAACAAGGTTATGTAATTGACATGTGATGCAGCCTAAAATAGTGACTGCAAACATAGGCTGCTGTTGCTGGGCAGTTGTCAACTGCTAAAAAAAAAAAAAAAAGAAGAAAAACCCAACCCCTCAACTGTGTAACAAATGGACCTTTTAAATGAGAATGCAGTTCTGATTTCTGTTGACTAGCAAGTGCTTGGCTTTCCTTTTTTTAATTGCAAGGAGTAGAGGCTCTGTGAAAACTGAGATTTTGGAAGAGATTCGTCTTATCTTACTGATCATGCTGATTTGAGAGTTTGTATGTCGGATTGTGAAATAAAATTCTTAGATATTACATGCGGTTTGTTTCCTGAAGGTGCAATATAAATCCTGTGAAATAGAAAATCCTTTTTTGCACGTGGGAAACGATTGCTTTAGCAGTAGTTCTATTTATATTCTGGACTATCAAAAAATAGAAATTATTTGTATTAATTAGAAGAGCTTATGAGGCTTATGGTGGTAACAGCAGTTTCATAAAGTAGGTGAGGGCCCTAGAGCTGGGTGAAGGGAGCACATCCCATACCACAGAAAGTGCAGAGGAGTGTCTGGGATGTGCAGAATGTGTTGTAGGAGGCAGCCTCCCTCCATTAGGGCTATAGAAGCAAACAGGAAATCTGTGTGCTGTGAACAGCTCTGGCTGAGGTGAGGGGCATCTTTTTCTCCTTCCGATTTTCTGCAGCAGGGCCCCTGGCAGTGGTTGCAGTGCCCGTGCTTATGTCATCAGGGAGCTGGTGGGCAGAGGGGAGGGACAGAACTGAACAAGAAATAGGTCCCCTGATTCCATTAAGATCACGATGTATAGCTATAAAACGCGGATTTTTTTCTCCTCCCCTCTCTTGCTCTAAGGATGCCAGCTAACAGCACCCCTGCGCCTGCTCAGCAGCTGCTGGTCAGCACTCTCAGCCTTAGGACTTCAATGTGCATCACTGTTGTTGTGGAGATGCGCTTCCCACGTGGGGAATGTGGGGAGAGCCAGGCCCTGCTGCTCACCCAGGGGCTCTGAAGGGGTCAGAGTGGTGGTGTGCAGCTCCAGCCAGCAGGGCTGCAGGTGGATGCTGACCCCTTCAGCATCCGAGGAGGGTCGGCTGGGCTGAAGTGTGTGGGAGCAGGCAGCTCCACCCACAGTTTGTTTAGTTAATGTATTAATTCTCTTCTTGCAGAGAGAAGGAAAGTTTGTGGATTTCACATGCATTTTGATATGCTCCAGTGAGATGCTATTTTGAAAGTTGAGGGTTTTTTTAAAGCTTGTTCTGCTTTATTTGCTCCTTAACTGCAGCTCTTGTTTTCTCTCTTTCCTTTGCTTTTGCGAGGCTTTCACAATCACGTCTTTGTTTTGGGCCCCAGAGCTCACTGCTTTCTCAGAGGCTGTGCCGGTGAGACATGCAGACTTTTCCCTCACCTTGCCCAAGGGGATGCTTCATGGCTGTGTGGCCCTGTCCAGGGATGGGGAGCACTGGTTTCACACGTAGAGGCACACAGCAGGGCTGCAGGAAAGCACTGGGTGCCAGGGCGGAGCACAAGCATGAGTCAACAACACCAGGCAATTGCCAGAAGACAGATTAGGTGCAGGATTGTGTTAGCAGAGGGCTGTGTGCAAGGTGCGGGAAGTAACCATTTCATTGTGCTTAGCGGTGGTGGAACTCGGCAAGAAAAATGCGTCCGGTTTTGGGTGCTGCATGTACAAAAGAAACCAGAGAAGAATAAGAGAAATGATGACAGATTTAGGAAACGTGACCTGTGAGGGAAGATTGAGAGAACTGAGTTTGTTTATTCTAGCAAAGAGCTGTGGAACATACATTTTTCGATGAGCATGAGATTGTTGTAAAGAAGGTGGCAGTCTATTACGCCGTGTATCTTGAGGGGAGTGCTAAAATCTCTTTCTGTTGCAAAATATTCACAGAATCATAATTCTTCTTCATGTAAAATGTGAAGGGGAAAAAAAAAGATACAGCTTAAAGGCTAGCCAGGCACTAGCCTGATCATGTGTTGTGTAGTAAAGCTGAAGAAAACCTTTCCTCAGAAGGTTTGTTGGCAAATTTAGAGGGGTGGGGAAAAAAAGTCTTCCTGAACCATGAAGCCAGCCATGTCTTGCTTCCATGAACGACCTTGAATTCAGCAGGCTTTGGATCTTCCTACAGCAGTATCACCTTCCCCTTCCCTTCCCTCCTTTTCCCACTAGTTGCCACTTCAGCAAGTGAGTTCCTAACTTGGACTTTACCAAAAAATTAAAAATTAAAAGGAAATGGAGAGAGAATGTGGAATATTTCACAAAGTTTTGTAATTTTCTCCTTTTGCCTTAGGCAGTAACAGAAATATTACTAGCAAGAAATATCTAGATCCCATTCCTACTGCAGATTTGAGAGCCTTGAAGTATCATGAAGAGCACAGTTATGCTCAGCCCACAGATACGAGTGCAGCTGAGCAGATCAGGCTCTGGGACTGGTTGGGCAGTCTTTGTTCTGGAGTTTCGGAATGGGGAATGGCACAGCTGATGCTGCTGGTTTCTGCTGCAACCTTATTTGGGCAGTAAATTCATAGGCCAGATAAGAATTGCTTTTTTTCCTTCCCGCTTTTCCTGCTGAACTTTGCTTGTTCAAGGAAATAAGAAGAAAGATTTTACTAATGCATCCTTTTTGTTTTATTACATAATCCTATAAAATTAGAGAATTACGAGTTTTAACTGCTTTTCAGTTCACTCCCTTAGTAAGTATTTTTGTGCATACTTTAGTATGTGTCGTTCTGTGGTGCATGAAAAGTGCAAACTCAGATATTCTTTTATCTCAACTGTGGCTATGATGGAGTTTTGTAGCCTCTTAGTATGTGGTGTTGTAGTATGTATTAATTATATATCTGGAGCAGAAGACTTTCCTGGCATCCTTTGTAACTCTGTATTATAGATAGAACAGGAATTACCTTGTATAAATGCACTTAATAAGGACATATATAAAAATTACTTTCATCATAATGCATTAGCATATATGAGATGAGTATTTGATATCCACTGTCACTTTCCAGCCCACTTGAAGGTGATTAAAATGGAAAAAGAAAAAAAAAAGAATAGCTGGGTTAAGCTAGGCACAGATGTGCTTCTTGAAAAGGTTATAAGTCTAGGCACTGCAAGCTTCTTTGCAGGATAATCCCCATCACCTCACTGAGATCTGAAGAGCCCCAGAGGTCTTGAGAGAGTCACATGAGTCTCAGATGTTTAGGTTTTGGGGTTTCTGATTTTGAAGTTTAGGGGCATGAGTGACGATCATGCTACACAAATGGAAGAGTGTGATTCATTATGAGAGCCTTTGGATTGCTAACTTATTTTACAAAATCTGTTTTATTTCAGACGTGTCATTTGTCTCATAATAGATGATACTACAGATTTGTAACTGAAAATTTCTTCTTTAGTATTTGATAGCTACACTACGTATAGGAAGCCTGCCCAAGTGCTGTTTTCTTTGTTGTTAAAGAGTTTTCAAGTTAGTGTCATTAATGTAAGTTTTAAGAAGGCCATGGTTATTTCATTTTCTTTTTTTTTTTCTTAAAAGAAAGAAAAGCTTGACAATCTCTTTGATTTACAGGAGACATTTGTTAAATGGAAAACTTCTCCCTTGCTTACTAGAAGAGCTACTTACAGATTTTGTACCATATGTTAGTATTTGCAGATTCACGATTGAAAAAATAACAAACCTTTACTAAGTTATGCTTTCCAAAACTATCTGATAGCCTATAAAGTAATAATTTCAAGCTACCTAAACCATTTGAGGGGTGACTTATGGAAGTACCCTGCTGTAGTAGGAGGATTTCTTATGGGGTCACTGTGTGATTGTGATTGAACCAAAAAAAAGTTTCTGCTATATTTACAAATGTGACCCAAGTCATTATCCTGGAGTACATAAATGTCAGTTTCTTTCTATTAAAGTCATTAGCTTTTCAAAGCAATACTGAAAAAATAGTGACTTAACAGGTGTACAAATTCGTAGAACGAACTGCCTTCAGGGAAATTCTGCAATGGGGTTCATTTTTGCAGCATTAAAGCTGACTTGTCATATTAATAGCCTGCACCCGCCTGTGAAAGACTAAAAATGGTATTGCAGTGCTCTGTGATGTACAAAGGACATTGTATGAGCTCTGAACAATCGTACTTGGATTCATCACAGAAAATACCAATTCTTTCCTTCTCTCCACAACAAAAAAAGCAGCATAAAAATCCAGATACCAATGTTTGTAAAGGTATATAAACTGTCTTCAGACTGTACGTCGTTATTTTAAGTGCTGCTGTTTTCCACTTCAGTTTCACTTTCATGCTGCTGCTTCTTTAGTTCAGTACAGAGCAAAAATGCAAACAAGAATTAAGTACATACAGAACAAACGAATCTGCTTTTTATACAGATCACTCCATACAATTAACATTTAGTGATTAGATGAGAATTTTACTTTTTAATTGTTTTTAGTAGGCCGTATTAAAGATCACATTGTGGGCATTGGTGGTGTCGCTGTGTTATTGTTCATCTTGAACTTGCCTGGCATAACTTGATGAACTTCACAAATTCTCTTGCACGACTTCTGTTGATAGTTAGCAGGGTCACTATGTAAAATCCCTCGATAAAAACTGAGATTTACCAGTCTGCTTCATGTTCAGACCTCCGCAGCATTAACTAGATGACTATCTCTGTGGTGCAGCAGTGTTTGAGTAACACTGGTTACTCAGACAGCACTGAACCAATCATTATGCCTTGTGCTCAGTGAGGAGATGCGAGAAACAGCCCAAACTTCAGTTCTCTGTCTGAATAGATAACGTTGGCTGAGGGTGAAAGAAAGTCAGATACAGAGATACAAAATGACTTATCTGAAGTTTTAAGGCAAATTCCTGAAAGAACCCAAAATAGAAACCAGGTCTCCTGTGTCTCATGAATATTCTCTTTAACTTTCCCTGAGGAGGCATTTGTGCATTGTGGAAAAAATCTTGGCAGAGTATCTTAGACCTCTTGTTCTGCTGCAGCTCTGTCCCCTTCCTGAGCCTGTACCTTTGCTCCCATTGCGCTCTCCAGCTGCCTAAGCATCAAATCATAGCTTCGTTTCTGGGCTTTGACAGGTGTTTCCTCCCGTCCCAACCTCCATCACTTGCTTCAGTTTTTGGTGTCAACACTAATGTTGTTCATCCAATTCTTGGTTTTCCTCATGTCTCATCTTCACTGGTGACCAACTCACAAGTCTCTCTGCTTAGCTGCCAGTTGGTGTTACTGCAGTTGCATTCCTTTATTTTTTTTTTTCCTTTCTCTTGTGTTTCACGCATCTTTGTTACTAACTTGCATTCAGTTTACAGAGTAATGAGTTTCTTGCTTTCTTCTTAAACACCTCTCCCCAAGGCTTGGTAGTTCTTACAGTGCCATCTGTGTAAACCTGCAGCATACTTGTATTTTACACTGCACTGTTTTCTCAAATTTTGGTTGCTGGCAAATCATGCAGCGTTGTACTTCTGCGAGCTGTGTCCTTTCCTTTTGTCCTTCCTCTGGAAACCCTTTGTATGGCTTTTTGCCCCCTTTCCTAAAAACCGATTGTGGCCTCCTCGGGTCCTGAAAGCTGCCCCTGCATTCAGGCAGCTAAAAAAGTCTTTCTCTTTTCCTTTCTCTGTTGTGCTGAACTAACCCCTTGTGGCTTCCTTTCTCCCACATCCAGTTCAAGCACCTTATTTGAGTAGACCACGTGGCAGTGCCCTTGTCTGACAAACCACATCCGATTGCTCTATCTGCATTCCTCCCACAAAGCAAAACTTGAATCTTCAAGTTGTTAAATCCCAGCCTGTTTTCCTTCTTGCCCAAGTATTTCCTTTCTTAACTTGTAAGTGTTGTGTTTCATTTACCTGCTGTCTGTTTAGGAGTGTTTCTGTGGGGCTTTGTAGTAACATGTTACGATTTAAGCTTGTTTTGGTAAAAGCAAGAGGTAATAAAAGGTATTGAATCAGAAATCAAGCGCTCATAGAGCTGGTTAAATAAAATGGAGTATATGTGAAACTTCACCTCTATTTTTCATTCCTCCTTTAGGTTATACACTTCTTTAGCATTGAGACGACACCTTGGTTTTATACCAAAACTAAGAGTTGTTTGACTGATTTGTGACACTGCGCATGTAAGGGTATTTGGGAAATAAAAAAGAAACAACAAAAAAAATGGAAGTGGAGTTCTGCTTTCCTAAATTAAAAAGAAGAGAAGCTCCTAGTAAGGCCTGTGGCAAATTACCAAGGTTATTGGGAAGGCTGAAGAATGGGATTGGGAATTTTTGCATTAGTGAGAACCCAAAATGACTGCAAAATGAGAGGGAAAGAAATTGGAATTATTTAAATACATAGTCTAATAATGCATTTTGGTTTTGGTTCATTCAGGACAGCATAATTATCTGTGTGCGGGAAGGAACGACTGCATAATTGATAAGATTCGGAGGAAGAACTGCCCAGCCTGTCGATTACAGAAATGTCTGCAAGCTGGAATGAATCTAGGAGGTAAGTAGAATATTAATAGTTTGGTCTCTTAATTTGATTAGGCAAAAATATTGGAAATGTGCAGCCTTTTTATAGTTCTGGCAGCTGCACAATCTCTAAAGTTTAAGGTGGAATTATCCTGAAGAAGTGCTTAATAGCTAATAAACTCTATTGTCATTCTAAATCAGCTTTTGGAGATATGTATTTTATGGCTCAGAAAAAAAGAAAAGTGGGTGTTTTATGATGACAGTAATTTTCCTGGAATCTCATATAGGTAAAAGTGTTAAGGCTTCAAAGCTTGCATAATTTTTTTCGGTGATAAGCATTCTGTAGAATACTGAAAAACCTTTCTGTGCCATCATGAAAAGCAGGTGTACGCACAGTGAAATCTCTTAGCTTTGTTGTTGTTGCTTCTTTAACGTTTATACTGATTTATTTCTGCAGCTGTATGTATACGCAATTATTCTGATGGTGTTACTCTGTCATTCATGTACTCCTAGCAAAAAGGCAAAAAAAATTCTTAATTATTATCAAAAGTATTTTAGAAGCTGTATTTTAACAAAACTTATAATAGCTTTTTCATTGTTTTAATCCTTCAATTACAACATCTACATAATTCTGGCTGTGCTTCAGTAGGTATCACGTTACAAGTCATCTCCCTGAGCAAATTGTATTATAAATCACGTCTCTCCCCCCAAGCTCTCAGGTTTATTATAGTGCCTATGATCAGGGCTTTTGATACTGCTACAGGCCCCTTCCCTGATGCAGGGAGAGACTCTGTCCTTCGTCTGTTTTCACTGTTCCAGCAAATTGTAACATGGTCACATATTTCCTGCAAATTGTTTCCTCTTTCTCAGTTTGTTTTTTATCTACCTGGACTTATTCTCCTAGTAGTTTAGTTCTATAGACATATTTAGATGCTTGTTGTTAACAGGACCTATGCAAACTCCAGGCTTATGTCTACTGCTTGATACCTTTTCTATCTCCCCAACCTTTTCTGCCCTATTGCCTGGCAGAAATGCTCAAGGAAGACATTTCTCACTTTTCTGGGAGAGCGACCTCAGTTCTTTTCCCCCATTAGGACTTCTCTCACTTCCTCTTGCAATTTTGATGCTGCATTAACCGCCTGCGCCCCTTGTTTCTCTTTCCCTTAAGAGAACGGGGAAAAATCATGGCATCCTGGGAGCTGATATTTCCCCTGATTTGGGTCTGTTCTGTTGAATCTAGCAAGGGAAGCAGACCATCAGCTTTGTTTGATGAATCAGGGGCTCACTGGTAGCAGCTGCTGTTTCTTCAAAGAAAGGAGCTCCTAGCCTAAAAATACATGTGGAGCAGGATGCCCAGATCTCTGGACTGCTAAAAATTTTGCTGCAGTACGCGTGCAGTTCATGAGCTTTTTGATTGCTGCATCCTGCGCAGTGCAAACAGAGCTCCTGCAATCATGCATTCCTTGACAAGCATATGTGCCTAGTATTCTAGCATAAGTATAGGGCTACCATCCTGTTTGATGACCTTCTGAAGTTGCAACACATGATTTGTCTCCAGTGTCATGAATTCCTCTCTGACATTTCCTGATGTGCTTCAAACTGTGTTCACACAAAGTCATCTACAAAAAAAAAAATAAAGATTGGGGGTAAGCTGAGTTAGAATTGCTCTTTCCACTCACCAGAGTGCAGTAGTTAAGGAATGCACTGATAAGTCTTCTTTTGTGCTAGATTTTGATAGTCTACTAGAATTTTTTTGCGAATCGTGATCTTTGTTTAATGACCTAGAAAGCAGAGCCTACCTCTGCTATACAGTTGTAGGGGCATGCAGTTGAGATTTACGATTTAGCTGGTTTTCTTCTCTTAGAGAAAGTAAGATCATAGAATCATAGAGTGGCTTGAGTTGGAAGGGATCTCAGCGTACATCTAATTCCAACTCCCTTGCCATGAGCAGGATTGCCAACCACTAGATCAGGTTGACCAGGAACCCATCAGGCCGGGCCTGGGACATCACCAGGGATGGGCCATCCACAGCTTCTCCAGGCAGCCTGTTTCAGTTCTTCACCACCCTCTGTGTGAGGAATTTATTCCTAATATCTAACCTAAGCCTCCCTTATTTCAGGTTATATCCACTCACCCTTCTGCTATCACTATCTACCTTTATAAAAGTCAGTCCTCCTGCTTGTAAGCTCCTTTCAAGAACTGGAAGATTGGAGTGAAGTCTCCCTGGAGCTTTCACTTCTCCAAGCTAAGCAGTCCCAAATCCCTCAAACTTTCATTGATAAAGAGGTGCTCCAGGACTTTGATCATCTTCATGGCCCTCCTCTGGACCCACTCTGACAGCTCCACGTCCTTGTACTGGGGCCCCAGGCCTGGATGCACTACTCCAGATGGGGTCTCACAAGGTCAGATAGGAAGGGGGCAATCACTTCCCTCTCCCAAGTCCTTCTTGATGAAATTCTTGTTTGTGATGCAATACTCTATGCATCACGATGATAAAAAACACTTTCCATCGTTGCAGCAGAGTTGGTAGTGTGGAAACAGCTGTGGATGTAGTTGCAATGTAGTGCCTTGAACGTGGCCCAGTAGAGGAAGGCCAATTTGGAGGCAGTGGGGAGGGAGGTCTGCTGGAGAGCATTGAAGTGCTAGCAGCCCTGAGACAGTATTTAACCATTCAGAAATCCCAATGGCCACCAAACTATGCTGACGGAGCTTTCAGTCTTTGAGATGTCCCAGGTCTTGCAGGAAATCTTAATGGCCTCAGCAGCTAATGGCTTTAAGCTTTCATTTCCTAGTAGTGAACTCTGCACTGGGCATCTTCATAAGAGGGACAGAGAATCTCAGACTTAATTCTGGGAAATTCTGTGTCGTGTTGCAGGGGTTTCTGAGATGATGGTGTTCATCATAAAAAAAAGGAAGTAGAAATGGCAAAAAGGGATCACAGAATTGTAGGGGTTGGAAGGGACTTCTAGAGAACACCCCAGGTTGCACAGGTAGGCATCCAGGCGAGTCTTGAACGTCTCCAGAGGTGGAGACTCCACCACCTCTCTGTGCAGCCTGTGCCAGTGCTCCATCACTGCACTGTGAAGAAGTTCTTATGCACATTTGTGTGGAACTTCCTGTGCTTTTTATGTTTGTGGCTATTTCCCCTCGTCCTATTGCCACACACTATTGAGAGGAGTCCAGACTCGTCCCTTTGCCTCCCGCACCTTATATATTCATAGATGTGGATCAGACCTCCTCTGAGTCTTCTTTTTTCAAGGTTGAACAGACCCAGGTCTCTCAGCCTTTCAGATATTAACGCATGTTTGAAAACAGTAATTTGGATTTCATAGACATTTCCAAGGTTTGATACTAAGTAAAAATTTTTCATAATTAACATGAATGTAAAGAGTATGTTCATATTATTATGAAGATACATCACAGCGTGGAGTTTCATATGCAATCAGCTTATTTTTGCCAGGAATGTGCTTTTTGACTTCTACTTTTTTCTAGCTTACAGGCAAAATGTTCAAGTATTTTGTTAGGCATTGTGAGCAGTAAAAAGCTGGAGGAAAGTGAATTTATAAATGCAATTTAGTTTAAATTCCTCTTGCAGCATATTACTCTCCATACCTGAGTCATACTGCACGGTTCCATGCATTTTGTGCTGTAGATATAATTTAAGTTCTCACCCTTCAAATGAAAGCCAAGGTAAACACACAAAAAACCAAACTGCATTGAAGATGTGTATGTATTTATTTCATGGGAAGTGTAGCAAGGTGATATGTGAAAGGGCTCAGGGCTGAAGATAGGGCAAGTTGCTGAAACTGTGGATATTTCTATTCTACATGAGCTTAATTATAACAACTTATCCACTCACTTGAGAAACAGCTATGAAAAAGGCACAGCAGTTGATGTGGAAGAAATGTTGCTGTAGATATGAAGATTCTGTTTCCCATGGGGATCAGAAAGTTGACTTTTTTTTTTTTTTTTTTTTGCGTCCCTCCCTTACTATGAGGAGGCTGCACCTCTGGACTTCACATTTGTAATGTGAAAATTTCTGATTGTCTCTGTACTGCTATTGTGAAGATATTGATTTCTGTAGAGGTAATGGGAGATAAGAAGGGATTTTTCCATGTTTCCCACAACGCTTTTTTGCTCAGTCCATGATTAATCTACTGCTCTTTGTCTTGTGTTTTGTTTTTCTTTTGTTTATATTCTTTCTCATTTTTAAAAAAATGTTCTTTCTTCTGTTGGCTGTGTCAAAGTGCTCGTTTGTTTTGATCAGTTATCTTTGACTTCCCAGAGTACTGATGATTTTTTCTTTAAGAAAAAAAGAAGGAAAAGTTTTGATGTGTGGCAGCATGCCATGCTTTAAGCACCTTTTACAAAAATGCTTGTAATTCAGAAGTACATCTACACCTTTTCGTGAATGCTCAACAAAATTAATGTTGCCCTTTTATTGTTTACCTTCTTTTGTTAGTTGAAAAATTGTAGGGTTCTCATTGCTCTCATCCTCTAATAGACTTTAGAGAATTATTCATTAAGCCAGTAACTAATTTACCTAATTAAGTTCTTTTCTCTGTTTTTGTTTTGATTTTACAAGAAGCATCTGCAACCTGTAATTTCTGCAAAGCTGAAGTTGCCAAATATCAAATTAACTCATCTTCCTTGTTTCTAGAAAGTGTGCCTGTGCACTGCAGACAAACACAGCCCTTCAGCAAGCAGGACTCTACAACTTTTTTGGGAATCATAGTTTGTTTGTTGTGTTTAAAAATATATATATATATATATATATAAAAGAACAAAAAAAAAAAAACCTCCAGTGCCATATGCTAGACTTAATTATTGGAAGGGATTCAGAGTGAGCAACTGCACTACGAAGGTATGCTGGCCCATTTTTGGTTTATGCTCTTTTCGAGATTCTTAATTAATTTTCAGTTAATTATGGGCCAGAATAACTTCATGAGTTGTGAAGTTTCTTCCAGCATACGCTGCGATCAGATTTGTCATGTCTCTCACTTCCACACGAGACATTTTCATTCTCCTCCCACCTCATGCTGCTGTTCTTTTGTTGTACCCATTGCATGGTGTCAGCAGGGGGGGTCACACTCAGCACCCTTAGCCCACACGCAGGTGCTCAGTCTGGCTCCTCGTGCACCATCAGCTGTGTGCAACTGGACAGCCAGAGGCTTGCAGCAGTGCCTGCAATGCTGTGTTTCAGCCTGGGAGACCCCCCAGGTCTCACTGTTGCTGCATGCCATGCTCTGTGCTGAATCTGGGAGAAAGGAAATATTTGTTTTGGGGTGGTTTGAGGGGACTTCTGCCACCACTGTGTTTTTCTGACAGGTTAGTGGTTGCCCCTCTGTTACAGCGTAGTGATGAAGCATCTGTCCTGCTGCTGTGTGAGTACTGAAGGTCCCTCTTACTCTGTATGATGTGTCATATGCTTAAAGGGCAAAAGAGGTCCTTAGAGGGCTGTGGGGTGGAGGGCTGTGATCTGTTCCTGCTTCAGCTCCTGTACAGAGCAGTTCTGAGACTTGTCAGCTCTTCTTTCCTGCAACAGTAAGCAGCAGCTTGCTGAAGTACCCTTCAGATACTGTAGGGAAATAAAATAGATTTCACCTTGCAAATTGCATAGTTCATCACTCAGTCTGCAGAAACTGCCTGTGAAATGCGAGTCTTGGTTTTGAATACATTTACATATGTAAGACACTTCATGTACAAGATGCTGCATGTGCTTGCACATCTCCTTTTTTATGCATTAAAATATTTCGGTAATCTGAAAAACAGATTAAATGAGTCGGTAATAAGAGACAGCACTTCACCTTTTTGCCCAGTTTTCCATTTTCTGTTTAATAAATCATACTAGTCAGGATTTAAAATCATGGTACTATTTTCAGTTACCTTAGCTTATTGTTATTTTTTATATCTTTTCAAGAAAAAGAAAGAAATCAGAAAAAAAAAAAGGAAAAGAACGTAAGTGTTAAAAAAAAAAAACCTTGAAAATGAAGGAAATCTTAAATACAGCACCTCTTGGTGATGTAGGAAACAGCTTTTCTTTAAAGATGTCTACCAATTTACTGCTAACCAAGATATCTTAAATTTGAAAGGAATCCATAAAGTGTATAAGAAACTGTAAAGCAACTCTGGGTACATGTATGGTTTACTTTTATATTTCCTTTTAACTGTTTTTAAACAGCACTTAACTTTAACTGCATTTTTATTTGTGTTTATTATGTAGCATTTCCTTTCAAGGGAAATGTGGCAGTTTTTTCTTTTACTTGAAAATCCAGCTGGGTTTGTGTCAGTTCTTCTGAGAGAGTATCACCAATATATAATATACAGCAGCTTAATGAAGTTGTCTGTGGTTTTTGTAAAGCAAGACCTCCTGTAAATTTTCCTTTGACTTTAGCTGGACAGCCGAGTTGTGCTACCTACTGTTGTTTCAGATATTATCAGTGCTATTTCAAAAAACATTCTTTTTTTTTTTTTTTTTTAGGTGTTAAAATCTAAGGAAACATTTCTGCTAGATAAAAATCCATGAAGTGATGATGTGCCACTTGTGCCTACTTGTATTTGTAGTGTACAGTGTATTGAGGCTAAGTCAGTAACAGAACATGAGAAGAAGCATGCTGCCTTGTGCTGTAGTTTTGTTAGGTTTTTATATATTTTTGCAATAGATTGATGGGGAAACCCACGTTGCTGCATGGAGTTCATGGTAGTGTCTCCTCAGAACAGGTTATCCTTCATCCTGACCAAGTACCTGTTCAGCTTAAGGCAGTGCCATTACTGTATCATCTCTCTATTCTGCACTTGATGAAGATATTAAACAAAAATAAGAATAAAATAAATTCACTTGTCTTCTTCTGGTTTCTCTAGGAACTGATTTGTTCAGCAGTTCATTTTTCCTGCTTTTGCATCTGTTTTCATCCATGGTATGAAATGATTCTCTTGCCGTGCTCATGCTGTGACCCACTAACATTTCATTTGAACCATCCACAGGAATAGTTTAAATAACTGTCTGAACAGTCTCTTGAAAAAAGCTATTAAGGAACTATTTGGGAGTGATGAAGAAAGTGCAGAATTTTGAAGAGGGCTAGTAATCTCCCAGGTATTGATTAAAAACTGGTATTGAAATTCTGTCCTTGTACTTCACATTTTGCTGACGGTTTGATTTCATACATGACATCAGCTCAAGAAGGCACACTGCAGCAGTCCAAAATCGCTACGACTCACGTGCGGTGATCCTTAATGAGATTCATAATTCGGGTTCTTTGTTTTCTCAAGTTTTGCTAGTTTCAGCTCTTCTGACTCGCATCCAGCTGCCAGCTCTGTTTGTCTTTCCTCCAGGAACAGCCTTTCAGGCTTTTGGCAAGGACCTGCTGAACTCCAGACTTCCCAGTTTCATCTGCTGGATGCTCCATCCTGCCATTCATGGTGCAACAGCTTGCGTTGCCAGCTTTGCAAAGGAATTGCAACTTTTCAAGTTTCCTGCTGGGATTACATGCCCCAGCCTGCCTGGCATCACGTGGCGACACTGTGCATGCAGGCTCTCCAACATTTTGTCTGGTTTCAGTAGCATGCAGGGCTTGCTGTCTGGGCTCAGAGGGTGCTCTGTCCCTTGCTGACCATGTTGTACTAGGGATTTGGTTAGAAACGAAAGAAACTTCTGCCAGGCATAGGCTGACTCTTTTATGAGAATCCTGTCTGTAGTGCCCTTGAGCTCTTAAACTTCTCTATCTGTTGGTAGGGCTCCATCATTCACCTCTGGGACAATCCCAGGGTAGATGGCATTTGTGGCCTGTCGACTCCTCAGGACCAAAGTTGACATCCAGTTTTATGTCTGTGCCCTGGTGCACCATTTCTCTGCCTTGTGGGGCATGTAAATTTAACAAGCTGTTCTCCTGAGGATCCTGAAATTAGTTGCTGGGTGTTTGTTTTTTTTTCTTTGTTTTTTCTGTTGTTCATAAAGATGCATAGAAACAAGCATGCCCATTGCACCTCTGTTGGCTGCTTTTTCTCATTGTGGTGTAGAAGACCAGAATCACTTGGTGTTTCCCAAATTCTTCATGTGCGGCACTTGACATTTTGTTTTTTCCTGAATCACCAAATTACTGTGTTTCCTTCCACAGTGTTCTGAGTCCATTTCCTTTTCACTGTTCTCTGCAGTGAAACAGCAGTCCAGGCTGTAAAATATGCCTAAATCTCCAGTTCCACTTTCAGAACTGCTGGTTATCACCAGAGCCCTTCTGAAACCTCTCTCTGCGGTCTGTGGTGGTGTGTTTCCATTCCTCACTTCCCCTACAGTGCAGAAAGCTGTAGAAACAAGAGGAACTTGTCCTTTTAGCTTTGACTTAGCTATTGCTTCAGATAGTTTCCACCTGAGTAAGAAAATACAAAGGTTTGACTTACCATTTCTGACACAGCACTGGGCAAATTATAGTAGGCTTCCTGTGCCAATGGGCAGTTGTTGTTAAAAACCTCCCTAATCACCTACAGGAGTGCTGGGGGCTAGTTTGGAAGAGCCTAGAGTAAAGCAATAAGAGTGATTAGCAGTCTTAAAACTCTGACTGGAGGAGACAGGTTGAAATAGTTGATATTGCTTGGTAATGCTTAGTCCAAAGAAAGACTGGAAGAAGAGCTGAAGAGAAGGAGGGTAGTGATGTCTTCAAAAACATGGTGCATTTCTGAAGAAGAGGGATTTCTGTGTCTTTGAATGGTGGATCAAGAAGTGATACGGAGTGAGAAAGATTGAAGTGAGGAAATGGAAGCCTAGAATAGTTGATCTGGGGAAGATGTGAGGTCTATCACTTGGCATCTTAGAGGTCAGCTGCGATTAGCGTTTGACAAAAGTGATGTGGCTGCAGTTGGTTCTGGTCTGAGCAAGAAAATGAGTTGTACATTTGTCCCATAGTCTTATTTTCTTCCAGGCTATGTTTAATACTAGCTAAGGTGACATAAGTTAGCTAATTCATGTACAAATCTAAGAAATATTTAAATATTACTTCCATGTGACAAAAAGACACTTTGGATTTTGATGTTAGCAGTCCTGTATCTCTCTCTTCTGTGTGGCAGTATGTTTTGAAAAAGCAGTGATGCAACTCTGCAAATCACGTGCCCTTTTCTTCTGATGCTGTGTTGTTTTTTCTTTTGCTCGTCTGCTACTTTGGCACTTCACAGGTTTTAACTTGACTCCAGAACTCTGTTTACTCTGGTAATGTCACAAGGAAAATTTATTCAGACGCAGATTGTGCCTTTGCACGTGAATTTGTTTTTCTTTCTCCTTGTTCTCACATATATACTTTGCTTCGGAATTACCTTCGTGGCTTGTATTTTGCTTTGAATCCCGTTTCCTTCTTCTTTTCCACCAATTCCCAAGAGCATGTCCTTCAATTGTTAGTGTCTGTGTTTTGCTAAAATAGGTGTGAGAAGTGGCAAGGCTACCTGCCTCAAAAAGAAGGCTTTGGAGTTAGATATTAATAAAAAGAACAACGTACAGCAGGTTTTGAAGGAAAACTTGAGCAAATTTAAGACAGCGGTAAAACAAGAAGCAAGAAAGTGGTGTTTAATAGAGGAAGACAAATGTGGCAGCATCAGTCAGTGTACTTGTGAACCACCCAGTACCACCCAACTTCCTGCAAACTGATGTGGGTGATTTGTGTGCTCTTGGTGTAAGCTTGGGTAGCTCTTCATCATCATTTCTCCCTTCTTCAAATACCACAGTGTTTTAGTGATGGAAATCTTCTCTGAATAACATCCCAGCAGAAGGTTCGAGAAAAGGGAGACATCTTGAGACAGGAGTTCAGAAGGAGCAGTCCATCTTCAGTAAAAGGATCTGTCAGTAGGGAACAAGGAGATACTGATGTGGGGTGGTTCTTGTTCTTCAAAGCCATTCCTTTGTCATGCTGAAAAGACAGCAATCTGAAGAAAATTCTGTTTGATTTATGGGTCTGGGTGGACCAAGCACATTCAGGGAGGTCATCTACGTATTTCCTCCAATATGCATGTATCAATTTTAGTTGTTACATACATTTCATTCCTAACTACTTTGGCTTCAGAAGAGTTTAGAAACACTGTCAGTTGTGAAGAGATATTCAGGTCTCATGATCCAGATCGTATATATGGTTAATATTACAGAGTTACATTTTCCTTGACAGGTGGTTTATATCACAGAGCAGTACATACGGGATGTTTTACTAAGTTCAGGGTGATCTATTAAAGCGGGAGATAAGCATGGTTATTATTTCTTTCTTAAATGACTAATCATGAACTGGGTGATGAAAATCTGCAGAAGATAAACAGCCAGCTTATATTTCACAGATAGTGTTGCTGTTCTAGTAAGCAGGGCAAATGATTTCTAGAAGATGAAGGACAGATGAGCTGCAGTAGAATGCATTAGAAATAAAGTCATTTGAGAGAAATCAGAGTTGATGAGAACAAAGGATACAGAAATCATGCGGATGAGGAGATGCGTCTCAGAAGTTTCGTTACATGGGAAAAATACCAGTGGTGGTGTGGTATATAGCAAAGTAATAAGAGTGCAAAGGGAAATGGAGCGCTTACTAAGCTGGGTTCCAGTAATGGTAGTGTAAGAGCAAAAATGAGGAATTTAAAATATGACATGCTCTTTAGCAAAAAGTGAAAGCATGAGCACTTGAGATACAGGATGACAGGTACTGTGGAAGTGTTGGCTTATTGATGATTTTAGAAAACGGAAGATGTTGAGTGTCTGTGTCTCCAATGTAGATATGAAGAGGGTATTTGACACACGATATATGTCTCCATGATTTTATCAGAGACAATCAAGATGGCTTAGTGTTCTCATCAGAATGAAGAGCACATAAATCACAGAGCAGGCCTAGTATTGGATATCAACTCAAGTAAAAAGCAGCAGAGAAGACTTGGACAAGGAATGCTTGCAGAAGGTTGGATGAGAATGGGTGTCTTGGGAGGGAGGTTGTCACTTGGCACAAGGCAGAAACCAGTGTTCATAGCCAAGAGCATTCAGTCTGGTACAGTGGAAGGTTTCAAAATCTGTTCTCCAAAGTTTCCCTAACTTAGTTTTTAACCAAATTATTAGGAGTGCCAGCAGCACAAGCTGCTACTGTATCGTTGCTGCAGGTATTTCAGGGTTAGAGGTGTCAAGTGGTGTGGAATTGTAGGTGACCTGTTCTTTGCATTCCTTGTTGGCATTCTGCTGCTAGTCTGTAAATATATTTGATGAGTAGTCAAAACTGCTGATGCATTGAGTAGACATTGCTTAACTCAAAAATCATTGAATTTGCCATCCATGTGAAAGTGAATAAATAATAAAATATGAGTTATTGGAGCATCTGAAAAGGTCTGATTAAGATTGGCTTTAATCAAAATTATAGTATTCTTTTGTAAGCTTTTTTAAGGCTTTGCTTATTGGTTGATTTAAATATTTAGTGTGTACATTTCTTTTGAAATTAATGAAGAAGCACAAAAGGGAATTTAATATACCAAAATGTTAGCTGTGAGACTGTATGATGTCAGTTTGGGATTTTATATGGAATATATGTGGGGGAAATTTTCATACTTCAGCCATTTCTCATTAAAAAGCTTTATCAAAACCAGCTTGATTTGATTTTAACAGGAAACCACTAATTGGCATTTGGTAAAAGTTGTTCCCACACGGGGAGGAGTACCCCTATGAAACTGTTATTTTTCAATTAATTATCACTTTGAGGATTGCTGCGAAACAAGCAAATGTGTTAGACATTTTCCCTGACAACCTAAATATTCCTGTAACATGCACTTTGGAAATCAGCTTTCTTTTGTCACTTTCGTCCATTATCTCCTCATGAATGCATACCCTGAAGCTCAGCATGGCTTAAGAAGGGATTAATTCTTCCTGTCTCTTCCTAAAGCTTCCCCTGTGCTTTCTCTTCTTGACGGCTAGGGACATCACAGTCCCACTTACCAGACAACTGTATAACCTGAGCTTCATCATTAAGGCAAACCTTGAAACTTGCACGATTTGATCTGGGCTTTCACTTTAATTTTCCTACGAGGGAGCTGATAGTTTCTGTGCTGTCTTTGCAAAGCTGCTGCTTTTATCAGTGCTCCAAAGGCCACCTCTGCAAGCACATCTCGGTGGCTGTGGATCCACAGTCCTGAGTGCTGCATGCAGAAGCCATTGAGCTTCTGTGTCTGTTCCATAAGGAGTGTGCAGTCATTGTTATGAAGTACCACCTCCTTGTAGGTATTTGTATTTCACTGCTCAGTTTCTCTAGCCATAACTACAATACGGAGGAAATACAGAAATCTCATCAAAATTTGAGAGGAATTCTCCTTTGTAGGTGCATAATTATTTGAAATAGCATTCTCTGGAAGTAGCTATGAGTGGTTTACTGTCATGCTGGAAGCATATCTCAAGTAGGGCCCTATTGAGGGTCAGTTCTGGGTCAACAGTTTCCCTAATTACTTGGATAACAAAATGCAAAGTAAATATGTAACTCTGCAGATTTGGAGTTTCTCCTCTGTGAACAGCGTCAGAATTCAGAAGTATTTTCAGTTCCACCGAGATCAACATGATGGCATTTTCAGTGAAGTGCAGAGGGCTACACTGAGAATAAGAATCTCAGGTGTGCAATTATGAAATACCTCAAAGCAGCTGTTTAGGGAACTGCTGAAAGGAAAGAATTGTGGTTGCATAACATTAAATATGAGCCAATAAAATTAAATTATTGCAAAAGTAGGCAGATCTAATTTGATACGAAGTTATTATTCCATTTTCATCAAAACTGGCAAGTGTAACTTTCAGTACTGCTGGTCAAAGTGGTGGGGCTGGGGCAACTTTATGAATCACCTTCATTCCTGTGTTGTTTGGTGGGATTAATGGTACTTCTCTTCTTCCCGATGAGCGTGTCTCATCTCTTTTTAAGGTCTCCAGTTTGGAAGTTAATTTTGGATATTAATGCTGTTTCCATTAATAATCTGCTTGAGTTTTTCACAGAGCTTTATATTTATAAGGTTTCCCTTGCATCGAAACTGAATCCTGTTCCCTGAAATCTAGAGTCACAGAATCACATATCAAGTGATGAAAGAGACTCACAAACTATCATTGAGTCCAGCCCCTGGCTCTGCACAGGGCCACTCAGTATTCAAACCCATGTTTCTGAGAGTGCTGTCCAAGTGCATCTTGAAGTCATACAGCTTGAGGCTGTGAGCCCATTCCTTTCCCACCAACCTCTGGTGAAGAATCTTTTCCTAACCTAACCAGGTCCTCCCTGACACAACTCCGTGTTGTTCCCTTGGTCCTGTGCTCTCTGGTGACTGCAGCAGATCAGCACTGCCCCTCCACTCTGTCAGGAGCTGTAAGCTGCCATGAGAACTCCCCTCAACCTCTTCTTTAGGCTCAACAAACCAGGGGGCCTCAGCTGCTCCTCATACACCATGCACTCTAGACCCTTCACCTTACTCATGGGCCCTTCTTTGGATGCTAATAGCTTAATGTCCTTATTCTGTGGTGCCCAGAACTGCACAGTGCCTGTGGTGAGGCTGCACAGAGCATAACGGCTGGCAGTGCTTGGCCTGGAGCACCCCAGAGTGTGGTTGGCCCTTCTGGCTGCCAGGGCACGCTGTTGACTCCCATTCAGCTTGCTGGCAACCAGATCTTCCGGGTACCTTTCCACGTGTCTGTTCTCCAGCTGTTCATTCCTCAATCAGTACATATATCCAGGGTTGCCACATCAGGCAGCACTTAGTAAATTTTATGTGCTTGGTGACTACCTAGTTATCTTCTGTCAAAATATTTCCACATGGCCTCTACATCCTCAAGGGAGTGAACTACTTCTAATTCAGTATCATATGCAGACTTGCTTAGCATGCATTCAAGTCCGGTGTCCAGATCATTTATGAAGACTGTAGAGAACTGGCCCCAGAATGGAGCCTTGAGGAACCCCGCAAATGATGGCTGCCAGCCTGATGTAGCCCCACTTACTTTAATTCCTTGAGCTTGTTTTGCCAGCTGGTTGTTAACAGAATTCAGTGTCTTGTGGCTGCAGAAAGGTGTAGAGACAGGCTGAGGAAGAACAAGAACTGTAAGATGCGTAGAGGAAAAAAAAAAAAAAAGTAGATCTACAAGAAAGAATTGAAAAAACTTCTATTTATTTTAGTGTAAAAGAGAAGAGAAATGTGTTAGAAGGGATGTGATACCCGTTTTGCAGTTCAAGAAATGGTAAACAAGAGGAGACAGGAAGGATAAGTTGCTCTTTATGGCCACCGTGGGAATGATTAAAAGAAGTCAACTTCACTGCAGAAAAAAATAAAAAATGATACAAGAGTTTTTGAGGAAAAACTGAGTAATTAAATATTGGAGAAAGATGAAGGATACTGTGGAATTCCCACTGTTGGAGATTAATAACATAGTGCATTGGCAAAGTGTAGTTGATGCTGCTCGAAGCAAGGAGCGAGTGGATAAACTGCTTCACATACTTCATCTCTGTGCTCTGCAGTGCTGTATTGGGTCAGCACTGCACTGTTGGAATCTGTTCCATACAAAGCAAAATGCAAGCATTTCTGAAATTGTCTTATAAGCAAGCAAGGTAAAAAGCAGTAGATACAAGGGCTTTTCCAAAAGTAATGCCTCCTATTTTATTATACTGGTCCACAGCAACAGAGTTGAATGGTGGTGGCATGACAGTAGAAGTTGATTCGTCCGGCCAGTACTGCACTACATTTTATTGCTGCATGGCAGATGTCAGCAGTGGGGCAGTCTGCTTCATATTCTCTTCGGGTGCCATTTTGTCAAAGGCATGTCAGCGACTTCGTCCATGTAGAAAGAATTGCATTTGCTGGCAGTTGTTAATGCTTGCTGAACGTTTATAGAGATTGAAACAGTGGATATGAGCACAGTGAGGTGGTGGGTGGTGCGTTTCAGCAGTGACAAGAGCGATGTGAAAGACAAGCCAAGTTCTGGATGGCTGTGCACAGCAGCGAAATGAAGAGCATCTTGATTGCCTCATCAGGAGATTATTACCAAAGAACTGTGTAAAGAGCTGCATGTTGGATTTAAGGCATTGGAAGTTGTGGTGGCAGTACTCAAATACAACAGAGTTTGCACCAGGTCCCTCAAACTCTCGTGCTGGAGCAGAAAGAATACTGCATGCGGGTTTGTTAGGACCTGTTGAGTATGAGAGGGAAGGTGGTGGTTTCCTGGATTACACTGTTACCAGTAACAAGACACAGTGTCACCACTGTGAGCTAAGGTCAAAAGGGCAGTCCCTGGAGTGGCAACACCTGAAGTTCAAGATGCAGTCCTCAGCAAGTAAAGTGATACATGCTGTCATTTGGGATAAGAAAGGAGTGATTCTTCTGAATTTCCTGAAGCCCAGACAGACCTCAACTCTGTCTGCTAAATCACAACGCTTACTGAACTGAAGGCTCAGACTTTCAGAGTCAGGTGAAATCAGGCAGCCTTTCTCTTGAAACATGGCAACGCCAAACCCCTTACCAGTTTGAAGGCCATGGAGAGTTTTGCCAATCTGGGCCGTGCTGCCATACCCCGTGTATAGTCTAGATTTGTCACCTTCTGGTTTCCATCTTTTCAGGATGATGAAAAGTGGACTGCATGGGAAATGTTTTCCTAGCAGTGATATCATCATAGCAGCCGTGGAACAGTGGATCATCTCTGCTGGTGCAGGTTTTTACAAGCACAGCATGCAGGCTCTTCTTCATCACTGACAACGATGCATAGCTAATGGTGGTGACTGTGTTGAAAAACAGTATTTTGTAGTTGAGAATTTGCTCTATCAGTTAGTGTTATTGTGCTTTTTGTTTCTGTTGTAGTTTCCATGGGAATAAATATGAAGCATTTCTTTTGGACCTGCGTACATTTTTATTAAGTCACAGTCAGTTTAATTTGTAGTTTAGGTAAAACTAGAAAAAAAGAGTCAAAATAGTTTAAATGGATGCTATTTTAAAAGTGTATTATGTAGATTAAAATGTACTTTAGGAGCTTCTTCTTTTTCTCCTGTACCATGCCTCCCTTTGGATGTACTGAATGTGAACTAAGACCAAGAGGGGCATTTATGGATGTGCTTGGATGCTTGCAGGGTCTGGCCAAAAGAGAAGAAAATGTGACATGTCCATAGATCAGACTTAATGCATGTTTATTCCTTGTCTTTAGGCTGCCCAGTCCTGTCAGATTTAAGTGTTACTTATTAATTAGTAAGCAGTTGCTGATGATGCTGGCAGTGCCAAACTGTGTCATTATTTTCGTTATGCCTACCGTTTCATTCTGATTAATTTAGTCATCAGCTCTGATCTTATTCTTTGCTAAAAGCTTGCTTCTACTGATAGTTAAAAAAAAAATAGGAATTTTTCATCACTTTAATTAAATTTCTACCTATATCCTGATACCTCAGTCTCACAGCAAGTGATAAAATTTTCTTTCACTTTCTGTCTTCTTGGGGAACAGAGCTGTCTGTAATAGTTTTTAAAAGGTAAAAGGTGGGACATTTATTTTCTTCCTCTCTAACTGTGGTCTTCGTATATTTAGACAAACTGCATCGTCTGTACAGTGCATCCCAAATGCCGCTGTAGAAACCACCCTTGAAGGGCCCCTGCTTTGCAAGTGTAACGTCCTTGTGATACTGTCACGCATGATAAATCTAAGTAATTTTGTGTTCTTGAAGTCTCTGCAAAGCTCATCCTTTGCCAACATTGTCGTTTCCCCTTTTCTTTCTCCTCTTGGTCTGTCCAGTCGAACTGGTGAGTCTGCTTGGGCATGCGCATCTCTACCCAGGTTTTCCTCTTATGTTTAGGACAACGCCCAAGTTCATGTTTGGAGCTTCTTCATCTACCACAGGTCTAATGGGAAGGTTGTAGTGTGCTTCCCAAAGTGGATAATCAGTTTAAAGGGAGTGTTAAGATCCTGTCTTTGCTGTCTCCTTCTGCATTTCCTGAAGAGTAAAAGGTGCATGTCTGAATGCACTTTGTAGGGCTAATGCTGTAAGATCTCACTTGCTTTATTGTTTTTCACTTCAATCCGTGTGTGTGTGTACGTATGTAAAATGTCTATATTATTATCTAGAAATTTCTCATCGAAATCTCATACCCATTGTGCTAGACGCTTAAGTGAAAGAAGTGTCTGTACCAAGATAGCTCAACATTTTCATGTATGTCAAGATGCAGCAGACTGGGGGAAGGGATGCACTGTTTGCTGTAGCAGTAAAATAGCTAATGAGAACAGATGTCAGCTCACTGAAGCGAGTGAGGCGAAGACACCAGGCGAACATGATGGAAGGATTCAAAGGAGGAAAAAGTGGCATTATGATGGAGCGTTTATCCATGCAAAAGTGGAAGCAAGTGAGAAAGTGTGGTTGGTGAGGGCTTAGGAAAGTCTACCTTAAAGGCTGTTGTGGCTGCATCAAGGGGGAACTGGGCAGCTCAGTGACTGGTACAATGAGGTACCCCAGGTCACATTTGTGGAAAGAGGTAGGCAGCAGGGGAGGGATGAGCAGCAAAGCTCTGAAGCACTTTCTGGAGGATCTGAGGAACGAAACTGACAAGTTTGGAGGCTAGGAAGGCGGCAGTTGTTGTAGCTCAAATGCGGAGTTTGAGCAAGTGAGGATGGGACCTGGGTGATGGAGCTCAGGTGTTTGAAATGCAGGTAGTGCTGGCAGGGCATGCAGTATAGGCTCAAAGGCAGTTACATATGACAGGCTCGAGTGAAGAGGAGGTTTTTGATAATATTCAGAGTGTGTTTCTATTGCAGCATCTCTTCTGTTGTTTTAAGTGCATATGACATCTTTTTTTTCCAGTTGTGTTTTATATCTGTTTACTGAAATGGTTCTTTTCTTCTTCTCCTTTACCTACTCTACTGCCTTTAGTGTATGTACGTATGTATGTATGTGTATATATATGTGTGTCTTTTCCTGTGCTGTTTCCTTTCATGTCTTTTTGGTTTCTCTCTTTCTTCTGCTGGTGTTCTCTGCTTTCTGCCAGAGGGTAGCATATGTTTGTATAATGTGCACTTGATATCTCTTACTCAAATATTCCCTGCAGTATGGATGAAATTAAGACCTGTTGAATCAGAATGAGTTTGGTCCTGGCTCCGATAGACCTATGGGAATGTTAATTGTTGTTTTTGATAGGCAACAGGCAATCTCTGAATGTCATATTTTAAAGAAAATTCTTATTTCTGGAAATTATGGATTACAAACATTGAAATTCACATATTCCTACACAAAAGTTCAGATAATTTTATAAACTTCTGATGTTCTTTAGAGTACTGAATGCCAGTTTGAATTAATTGAAGGATCTGTTTGGATTGTTTGCTAAAGTTAAATACAAATACAGTTCTGCAAATTAGATATTGCTGTGTTATAAAATTGCTGAACTGAATCATAATATTTACGTGTTCTTTTGTCTACTATTGATAGCATTTTGTTCTTCCGAATTTTGGACCCCATTTCTTTAACAATAATGCTGATGAAAATTACTGATTTTGAGCCTATGAAAGATAGTTCCCAGTTTTGAGGCTGTGTTTGCTTCATGTTTACTCCTTGGGAATGGATGGAATATAGATTAGTCTCCTCTGGATCCAGCTTGTGTCGCAGATCACGTGAAAACTTGCAATCATAGAACCAGAGGGCTCCCAGATTTGACTTTCTCACAGCAGTATAACAGATGAAGCATCAGTGCTGAGGAGCCAGTTGTCCAAATGTGAGTCTACCCTAGCATCCAGACAATAGCTGTTCTTAAATGATTAAGTCCAGTCTTCTTGCTGAGGGTGATGAGCAGCTGTGCTTGTTTGTGAAGGTTGCTCTTACTGAGACCTTCAAGCATGTGAAAATGATACGTTGTTTTGTAGAGTTTGAAGGCTGTCCTTTGAACCTGTTGGGCAAAGGTCTGCCCAGCTTTTGTCTGTCTCTATATTTAGTCAGATGTGTTGTTTTTCTCTGTAGTATGATTTATTGTTAGAGCTACAGGGGAGGGCTGCTGGGCATGCCTGTTCAAAGTGCAACATCCCAACTTTTCTGCTACTTTACCTTATTTCAATTTTTGTTGTCATGTGCAAGACCTCCTAAAATACTTAAAAAATATGTTAGGTGTTTTATGTGTTAACCTCAGGTATACCTGCAGAGCATCTGTGTCTGTTTGTTTTCGGTTTTCTTCAGCTTTAACTCAGTCTTCAGTTATTTAAAAATACAGGGATTATAATTTGATTTCTTGGCTGCAGTAGCACAGAGCAGGAGGGGCAAGAGGCGCTTGGCAGTGCTGCCATCTTGGTGATGGTTCTGTCCCTAACCTTCGGTACTTCTCAGGCTTCATCTGAGGCCTGAGTGCTTCATACACGCCCTGTCCCCTGGTCTGTATGGTGACCGCATGGCTTTTCCAACATTTCCACATGGGTATCCTGATAATCCTGGCATTTTCTCACTGTTTCTGAGACGGTTTTGTAGTTGGTATTCCAATTAGAGAGCAAACATGCAGAACACATCTAAAAGACAGGCTCGAAGTATGTACTTCTCTGCGCTTGTATTTAATCGTTAGTTGCTGGTTTCTGTGGGAGTTACCAAACCAGTTGAGCTGGAGCGCTGGCACAAAGCCAAATGAAAAATACAGTTTTCTTCACTGTAAACATGACTGTCAAGCAGTAATGTTTTTTCTCAGCTTCATTTTAAAGGCTTTATAACGGAACAAAATGAAACTAAAACACATTTTTATGCCAGTATTATACATAGAAAAATGCTATTTCTTTTTTTTTTCTCTTAATGAAGAACTCAGTGAATAGAACATACTAGATTATGTTGTAACAAATATGTAATCAGTTATCTCTGTCGCTAGATACTTGATAGTTGTTAAACCAATGTATTTCTTATTCTGGTAGCGTTACTGTGAGAATGCATTTTTGGATATGTAAAGTTATGTATTTTTAGTTCTATTTTGATAACAGAAAAAAAAAAAAACAATGCCTGATAAAATTTAATGAATAACAGCAGCGAGCATTAATCTCTATCCATTCCTTCAGGCTTGTTTTCAAACTTTCTTTTTGGTGACTGATAGCTCTGGCAACTCATCATCCAATGTTCTGCTGAACTTGGCCGTTCTTGCTTTGCTTTGGGGTTTTTTTTCCTTTTTTTTTTTTTTTTTTTTGAAAAATGCGGAAGTTCGGCTTTGCCTTTCTAAGATAAATGTGAACTATATTTAATGCTCGCAGTGATTTCACCAGTACGTCATCCTGTAGGTGCAACTGCACCAAATGGGGAAAAACAGCATTTTCACTTACTTATCAGAATTAAATTTAACAGTTGTCTGCACTGCCTGTCCGTAACGCCCTCCGTCTTATTTTGCAGAGTAAGGAAAAAGCTTTTTTAACAAAATGTCTGAGCAGCTGCAGCTTTGTGAAATGGCTTTCTGGGTACTAAGAGCAGAAATTGCATCTTGAAGAATGGGTGCCAGCATCCGTGTAACATGGTGCACCAGAGGATGAAAAATCCTTCAGTCGTGCTTCATTGTTTGGATGAGAATTTTTGCTTGGTAATAGAAAAGTAAGAAATAGGATTGGAGGGGAAGTTGAAGGGTCATCTTATTTGTCTGTCTCTTGAAACAGAATCCATTGCAGTGAAACCTCTCCTGGCTAACATTTGTCTCACATCTTCCGTATCACCTCCAACTATAGCAAGTCCAGTGTTTCTCCATGTAATCCACGCTAATACTTAGGTAATTAGGAAGTTTTTGTAAAGTATATGTGGATAGTTGAACAACAGAGTTTTGAATTAAATTTTATTAGCGCCGGCACGTTTTTATTTGCCTATCTAATCCTTTTATTAAAACATCCAACCCGCATCGGTTGGTTCGGATATTTGCAGGTGCAGAGAAATGAAGAGATGATTGAAAACAGAAGTTCGTGCTGTAGATGAGTTAATGAGATGGTGTTTGACTTTCCAAAGAGGAAGTTACAAATGTTGCACAAAGATCTCTGACGTTCTCTGCAGATCTCCTGGCTGTGTTGATGCAGAAATCAGTCAGGAGAAGCTTTCTTCCATGGCTGATGGAAATAACACCAAGCTGATGCTCAGATTTTTCACTTCCTGCTAGGTTCTGTATGTACTGTGACAGCTATGAATTATGTTTGAGTTTTTAAGATGATAGTCCAAGAGTGCCTATTTGACCAGGCGCTCTTGAGATCTTGCACGTGAGTGGTACCTCTCCGATTTTATGTCAAAATCTCCTGGGTGTTCCCTAACAAACAAGTTTGCTCTTGGAACTGGCTTATCCCAAGATCCTTAGGGGTCAAGGTACTGTGCCGTAAGGAAGTGCTGGCAGCAGCAGACTGTTGTTGCATTGAGATGCATGTTGTTCTGGGTTCTGGCAGCTGCATCCTGCCTTGCAGTGTGACCACAGCCTGTGGGTCTGGGCAGGCAGCCCCAGTTTCAGGGAAACAGGCAAGCACTAGTGGCCTCAACACCAGCAGTAGTCTCAGGACAACGGCAGCACATCTGTTCAGGAGATTTTTCTCAAGTTCTAGATTTTTAAGAGTTTCGAAAAGAGTAATGAGGCAGTTCTGTGGATCAGAACAGATTTAGAACTTTTTTTTCTTTTTTTTTTTCTGTGGATAGCTTAACGATAAACTTACTGATGCCAGTAAAAGGGATGTTATAACTAGGGGGAGATATGAGTCCAGACAAGAGTTTTAAATGTGTACAGACATATCAGAAAAGATTTGAGAGGAGGTGCTCTGAAAAAGCTGTGAACATATACATTTAATTTATTGTCTTTAAAGAATATTTTTCTTTTTCCAGTCATTGCCTCACATTCAGTCCGTCTCAATGTGTAGCAGCATATGGGGGAAACTTTCAGCTAACTGGTGCCTTACATAGGTTTTTATATTTGAGACTGGGTTTTTTGCCTCTACTTTGCACGTGTTTAGCTTGGAAATGATGTATCTGTCCTTTGCTGGTTTTGAGGCAAATCACACAATCGCAGGACCCTGGGCTATGCTGCCATGCTGCACACCGTTTTTCTTTTCTCCTAGTCAGCGTGGGAGCAGAGGTAAAAGGCTCCTGTTCTTCAGTGTGCAACTTCACTACCAGCTTATTTTCTGCACAGGTGAAGTCTGGGCATGCAAAACTAGCCCAAGTCAAAAAGGGACTTTGTTCCAAGTGTAATTCAGTGCCGCTAAGGTGAGCTTAGATCCTGCAGTTGTCATTGGTTGCAGATAGAAGTAACTGGAATAGGGTAGGTTGCAGGAAGCGAGCCTGCACTGCCTCTTCTGGATATACTGTGTACTGAACAGAAGGGGAGCATTGTGTTGAAATACAGCTTTTCTCTCCTTCAAAATTGGGTTTGGAGTGCAAAATTAACAAATAGCTTATTCCTCCATGTTTAGGTGTAAATGTAAACTGCTGCTTAGGGATCAAAAATTGAGAATTGTAATGAGCTATTTGAAGAAGGCAGGGATGGGCTTTTTTGGGTGCCTCCTTGGTGTTTTGTATGTTTGTTTATGTGATCTTCTTGCTTTCTATTTCCCGTTCTTTCCACACACCACAGGTTAATTTTGCTGGGTTGTGAGCAGGGCTTACTACCTACTTAAATACCCATGCTTCACATGGCAGTGCTGAGAAGGAATCCCACAGAGCATGGCTGGTTTCTTAACAAGGAGTGAAAGTGCTCTAGTATTGTTGTCTTCCAAGAACACTTAGTAAAGAAAAGTAGGGAGGTTAGCATTAAAGCGAAAAATAAATAGAATAGAGGAAACCTGATCACCAAGAGCTGATAGGAATGAGGCTCAGTGTGTTTTGCCTAACTGGGTACCTATTCATAGTAGTCTTTCAGAACTCACTGAGAGAGGAGGAGGCTCTTAAGGAAGGATCAAAGCAGCAAACCCAAGGGGATTTGACTAGATTAGGCTGTTTGGAGTGGATTGATTGCCTTTCGAGTTGAGGCACAGTCAGGGTGTGTACAAGGGCTCAAAAGCTTAGGAGGGCTCCAGGTTTGCTAATTTTAGGCATTGCCAGGGAGGCTTCTTTTGATTACAGAATGCAGTGCTGAACATGAATTGCAGACCTGTAGGTGATAAGTGATCCATCTAAACTATAGTACAAATAAAATTCTGAAATGCTTACAGAACCAGCTGCTGTAACTAGGATGTTTCATGCAGGTCTGTGTAGAGACATAGAAACACAGATTACTGGACACTGATGGTTGTAGATGCACACTAAAGCAACAAAATTTGTACTTAAATGTTTCTTTTGTTCTTTTTTACATTCTGACAGTGCCATAAGCAAAGTATTTCTTAAGGTTCTGGTGATTTCGATGTTTGTTTCACTTGCAGACTTCTGTGATGCTTTGATTTTCTGTAAAGCCAAGCTTATGCCAGCTTTTCACACTTTCTCTACTGACTTATTTTTTGTGGGTGTTTGTCTTCACAGCCCGGAAGTCCAAAAAACTGGGCAAATTGAAAGGGATGCACGAGGAACAGCCACAGCAGCGGCAGCAGCCTCCACCCCAAAGCCCCGAGGAAGGGACGACATACATTGCTCCAGTAACTGAGCCCTCTGTAAACACAGCACTTGTCCCCCATATGTCTGCCATCTCACCAGCACTTACTCCCTCTCCTGTTAAGATTCTTGAAAGCATTGAACCAGAGATTGTGTATGCAGGATACGACAGTTCAAAACCAGACACAGCCGAGTACCTGCTTTCCACCTTAAACCGCCTGGCCGGCAAGCAGATGATTCAGGTGGTAAAGTGGGCAAAGATACTTCCAGGTAGGATTGTGAGACACTTGGTGAAATTTCTGTTCAGTCTTCTAGATTTATCAACCATTTGCCCGATAAATAGCATCTTGAGACTGTGGGCTGGGTTCAAGGCCCTCACAAGGGGAGCAGGATGAATGTCTGATAGAATATTGTTGTTGTTTTTTTTCGTTTGTGTCATGTTTGTTTCACATGTTTGTGATCGAAATTTAAAAAGCTTTCATTTTGAATAGTAGCCTCTGTAGGAGAAAACATGTTTTGTCACTAGAATGAAAAATTACGGTTTTGCTTCTTCAGAAATGTACTTTGTGGGAGTGTTGCTCTCATTCTTGATTGTAATACTAGAAAAATAATAAGTAATATATTCAGTGCTAGTTTTGCCAGCCCTCGTAGGGCACAACATAGTTGACGTGTATTTTCTGTTTTGTGCTCTAGGATTTAGAAACTTGCCTCTCGAGGACCAAATTACTTTAATTCAGTATTCGTGGATGTGTCTGTCATCATTTGCCTTGAGTTGGAGATCGTACAAACATACAAACAGCCAGTTCCTCTACTTTGCTCCAGACCTGATTTTCGATGAGTAAGTATTCTTTAATGGTCCTTTTCAGTTCAAGCTGGAAGGATTACTTTGTCTTTATTTGGTTTTTGGTCTAAGAAAATTTCAGCTAATCCCAGTTCGAAGAGTAGCTAGAAACATTTTAATGTGACTCAGTTTTCAATTAGCAAAGCTTTGCAACTGCCGTCCTCTTCTCCTTGTGTATGTGGATGTGTTCACAAACTGGAAACAAGCTGCTGGCTTGAAATGTAGCCGATACATAACCAAAAATTATGGAAAAAAAGGCAGTTTTTGGTATCTACTGGAGCTTGGAGAAATACCTTACTTCTAGGAAATCTGAATGTTTAACTTGCCAGGTTTTTGTTGTTGCTGTTTTTTTCAGAGCAGACATATAATATTGCTTTTGTTAAGAATATACAGCAGTTCAATGAGTTTTCTTGACAGTCTTTAATTACCCTTCTTTGCAATCATGAAGGAAGCCAAAATGCTTTTTCAGTAGTGAAACATAACATTTTTTTATGATGCATTTAAAGAAAGAGAATGATCAACCAAGGAACCATTCTTTCTGCGTATGTACGTTCCTTCGTATTTTAAATTTGTGTTTTAGTGCCTTGCCTTTGAGAAGTATAATTTCATTTCTGTTTCATTTACCTACTGTTTATTCCAAGTCAGTTAAGTCAAAACTTGAATACACAGGCAGTCAAACTGTGGTCACAACATGTACTACTCCCAGAAAGAGTTTTTTTCTAGAGATAAAAATGAGATGTAATCCATAGGATATGGATGCTATTGAAGGTGGAATAAAAACAAGGGAAAAAAAAATGGGAGAAGAATTAACAAAAAATAACTCTCCACCCAATCTCCTGAAATCTTCTGAAATGCTTTTTTATTTGAGAAGATGCTTTGTCACTGTCCATCTCAGTATTTTTAATTTGATTTAAGTATTCCTAAATAATGCATATAAGATCTGGTCTCAAAGCAGTGGGCAGTATCAAAGGAGGAACATTTGTGGATGGTTTTTTTTTTGTTGTTTTTGTTGTTGTTGTTGTTTTTTTTCCCCTTGAGAGAAGAATCTGGTGATTCGCTGCATGTGGTGGAAAGTGGACTGTTGGCCATTTTCCTTGCTGAAAGCACCTCCGTTATGACTTGGGACATTAAAGAGTTATCACCAAAAAAGCATCTGCTGCTAAAGCTAACTGAAAATGTGAACCTTAACGAACATTCTCATGGGGAAAATGCAGACCTAAAGGTTTGAACCCAGAAGTAACTTTCCCTCATCTGAAGTCAGTCAGTCGAGGGGGTCAAAATTTATTGGACAGGGAAATCAATCTTAATGGCAAATAAAAATATACATGCATTGCTAGCAGTCTTGATACTGCAGTTAGAAGCAGCTTCCAGAATTCAAGACTACTTGTGAATTTTGTGCTGCGAGTCTTGAAGGTGGTGCATGCAGAAATTATTCTGAGGCTAAGATGAGGATCTAGTTGGGAAAAGGACAGAAAGAAGGAGGTTTCGTAATGAAATACTGAGGTAGCAGAGCATGTGCTCACAGATTCTGGAATCTTCATTTTTGGAGATGTCCAAACCTTGACTGGGTCCTGAGCGGCAAGCTCTAGCTTTGGTGTTTGCCTTGCTTTGACCTTAGGTGGAGATCTCCAAAGGTCTCAGCATAAATTATTTTGTAAGCCTCGGTTCAATAAAAGGAGCTCTTCCTTAATTTTGACATAAGATCAGAGGTGAACTACTGAAATTGTACAAGTCAACTGATGCGATTCAGTATAAAAAACACTTGGGTAAGGACAAAACATTATAAACAGTTCTGCAAGAATGAAGATTCAGAACAAAAGGTTGGTGTAGTATTCAACTGTATATTCATATATATGTTTGTATATGGAAATCAAGGTCATTTTGTCTGGTTAACATCTCCAGTGAAAAAAAATGAGATTGAGTCAAGCAAACTGTAAAACATGTTCTAACCTAAGAACTGTTACTCAAACAAACGGGGCCAGATGCATAAGCACTTAATGATGTAATTCCAGTACAGTTCTAGTACAAGTGATTTTTCAGTGCCTGTGCTTCATTTAGTTTTGTTTCATCTAGTATCACTACCTCAAGAATCATTTTTTCTCATAGCATTTGCCTTTCGTGTCTGTAGTAGACATTAACCTTGATGCTAAATTTTACATCTATTCCTGTTTGTGAAATTGTTCTGGTTTGAAATTTTACTTCAGAACTGCTGAATCCCGATTCTGCCTTTATTTTTTGAGTACTATGAACTTGGAAATGTTATATGTACTCATAGACACAGGCTTTCATTTCTGTGGCATGAGGTTTACCAAACCTCACTGAGGTTCATTTGATACAACTTTTTAAAATTTGCGTTCCCTTGGGTACTTTAAGAGAGAGATTGTTCCATATAGAAAGAAAAGGAGATGCTTGAAAATGACTTTTCCTTTTGCTGGCTTGAGAAAGTCATGTTCTATTAACAACAGGCCAAGATTTTCTTGATATTTCTTCATGTTTTGTCTGGAGAGGTCATTTCCTGTCCTTGGGCAAGAAGTAATTAGCAGGGGCCCTTGCCAGTATGCTGCCCAGAGGGTTCAACATTTTTCTTCAATGAACAGTTAAGAAAGAGTGAAAGTAGAGGTTGGCATTAGCAGAGTTATGTTGCTTTGTTTTGCATTAAATGAATTTTCCGTTTACTCTCAATTACTATGAATTAAAGGAAGTTGTAATGTTTCTGGAAGGCCATGATATATATTGTTCTATTTCTTATTCTGAAGACCTGTAAACAAGACGAGTAATAAATGAAAACCTGTGCTGTTCATAGGCATTAAAGCACCTCTGATTGTGTAATTACAGAGCAAAATGCCCTCCTAGTAAGTACACAGTTTGACTTTCCGCTAGGCATGTGCAAGGCTGGGAATACTGAGCCACCTAAATTTTGTTATGTTATATATCTAAGTGTAAGTGCACTGTTGGTCTTCATGGATCGAGCGTGCATTCCATTGTTTTAACTGGAATTAAGTAGGTGCCAAGATATGAACTGAGAATAAGAAAGAGGCCATGAAACCACTCAGTCACTCAGCGTGTTGCAAAAGTGACGAAGTATGTTGTATGTGTGGAGAAGGATCTGAGTTTTCTTGTGAACAACAGGGTGGCCGCGAGCTGGTAGCATGCCTTGTGGACAAGAAAGCAAATGGTGCCTTGGGGTGCATTAAAGCCAGCAGGTTAATGTAAGTGATCCTCACCCTCTACTCTGCCCCAGGGGGAGATCTGACTGATGTTTATGAATATCTAAAGGGAGATGGAAGACAAATGGATGAGGCCAGGTTCTACTCAGTGGTGCATAGTTCTAGAGCAAGGAGAATGGCGTAAAACTGGAACATAGGAACATGTGGATGAGCTTCTTTACAGGAAGGGAGATGGAGCAATAGAACAGATTGCCCAGAGAGGTTGTAGAGTCTCCCCTGGAAATGTTCAGGACCTCTCTGGACTCCTACCTGTGTGACCTATTGTAGGGTACCTGCTTTAAGCAGGGGTCACCTCTTGAGTTCCCTTCCAACCCCTGCTATTCTGTGATTCTGTGTATGTAAGGTACGGTATGTAGGTCTTTAATCCACTTCCTTTGTAGCACAGTAGTTGTAGACAAAAGAGGACAGTAATACTGAAACACAGTGGTGAAACATTTTAGTATGTTGAAGTGCAGCATCAATATTTCTACAGTATTTTGCAAATGCTGTGTGAATGAATGATGCTGTATGTTTTTTCACTCCTTTGATTTTTCTTGGTTTGTCATTTGTGGCCCAGGAATAACTCATAGGTGCATAAATGTGCAGGCTCTGAATTTTCTATCTGCTTCACTTTATTGTAACCACCGTAACAGTTTTACAGAGATCTTTACATTTCTCAAGGACTTCAGTCCTTGCCTAATTAAAAACAGTGCCAGGTATTGCATGGAGTACCCAAAATTATTAAAGGGAACTTAAAAAAATCAAATCTAAAACCTGAAGGCAGTTTTCCTGAACATTTTGATCAGCTCTGTCTTTCCCCTTAGTCCCATCTCTGAAGTGACAAGTCATTGAGCTGTGTCTAAATCCCTTACAATAAAAATAATATAAAAATTAGTACAGCCAGTAGCTTATTGAATATTAATAAAAATATTAAAAGCAAAGTACAGTGATTGATATATTGGCTGGTGCTTTTAAATGATAAGAAAAATAGCATGTTACGGATTTTGAACTGAGAAATGACTGTCATTTATTTTGTTATCGCCATTTGGGGCAACTGTGTCACTGCTGGCTACTTTAATTGTAAAATTAAAACATCAAGTCCATTGGGTTATTTTAAATAACCTAATATATATAACTAAGCACTGTATATGTAATGCACTTTACCAAACTAACAAAGCTTATTACAAAATAATAGAAGTCCTTCCTTTAAAGCACAAAAATTAACTTTTGATAAAACAAAAATGTGATATTGGAGGGATCTTTCATGCCATGCCTTTGGTAATTCCACCAACTGTGAAGTTTATAAATTTAAAAGCAGAGAGGTTGATGCTAGCAGTATAGGGGGAAATAGAGAATATATATTTCAAATGAGAGCACTGATGTATAGCAAATGAGGTAGAGAGAAGTGGAAAAACAGCTTTAGAATGTGCAGATTTGGCACTGGCGTTGTCTTGGGATGTGGATGGGCAGTGGATTTTGTAAGGTTGAGGGAAGTCATATAATTAAATTAGAAATTAAGATGTAGCTTGGCTGAACAGCTATTTCATTAGTAAATAGCATGTTCACTGTCTTCTCATTAGATTCCTCTCATAATATACTCATGGAAGCTGACTGCACTAGGATTTGGTGTTGCGTAATGCAGAGGAAGGATACAGCTGTCTCTCTGTGACCTTTCGGTGCCAAAGCCCTTAAATCTTTCATGTATTCAGATTTCTGTAGTCACACCAGGAAGAGAAATCTAATAAAACAGGCTGAATTTTTAAGAGCTACAGAGGTTTTTAACCCTATGTTCCTCCAGGGGGGTGATCCTTCAGATCATCTGTGAACGGTGAGAGAGCCTATAGTTAACTCCTGTTATTGTGTGTAGGATATGTTTTCCCATCTTGCAGGATGATGGCTGTTAACTCTAATGGTACCGATTTTGGTCTTTTTTTTTCTTTTTTTTTTTTTGCACTCTGTTAATCCTGTCTAAATTTAGGTCTATTTTTGTAATCTTTTTGATCTAGCAGTCTCCAAATCACTCATTTTTAATTAGTATTGCTGCAGCGATTGTTGGTATGAGTTGTCTGTGTTCGTTCTTTGCCGGTAAAGTATGTGTGTGATTGCAGGTCTTGTTAAAAGGTCAGCAAGCACTCCGTGATATTACTCGGCGTACATTTTTTGCTTACGTATATGATCTAGAACAGAAGTGCTTCACTCATACAATCTAATCTATCAGGTGGTTTTAAGGAGATCCGTGGGAATGACAAATGATCAAAAAAAAGGTCTTTCTAGCACAGTTTCCCATCCCCTTAATAGGCCAGTTGCAAAGAAGGTGTGGGGTTGGGACAGGGATAAAATATTCTTTCATTTTCTCTTTCCAGTGGTAAGGCGGCCTAGGTGCTTTCGGAATGGGTGACTGCATTCAGTTGTGCTTCAGTAAGCCTTCTGTATCTCCTGTGAATTTTTCTAATACCTTTCTGAATACATTTGTAACTCTGTCACGTGAAGTGTTCTGTGGCAATCACTTCTGCAATTTACTTACGCATATTTATTTGATAGAGATGTTTCTAAAGCAGATACCTGATAATTTAATGGAGTACCACTTCATTCTTGTGTTTGTGGAAACAGTGGATGTATTCCCTTTCATCCAGTGTATGCTGTTTATCATTTATAGATCTCTGTCAAGTCCTGTTGTTTCTTGTACAAGCTGAAGAATCAGCTAGTCAGTTTAATCTCCCTTTGCATATCAGTTGCTCACTACTCTTGGCCATGCTCATCTTCCCCTGCAGTGCTTTTGCTTAGCCCCCTGTGTTAATTTTGGGATCAGACCAGAATGACACACCGTCTTCACAACACAGTGCATTTATGTCGTGGCAAAATTATGATTTCTGTCTCGCTTTCAAGTCTTCTCTCCCCCTTTGCTTTCCTGTTGACCGCTAATAAACACAAAGCAAGCATTTTCAAAGGACAGAAACCCAAAAAACCTGCTCCAAATTGCACCTAGGTCTCTTTGTTGTGTGTGATGCTTGTTAATTAGAGCCAATTATTTTACGTGTGGTGAGAGATGATTATACTGTCTGCATTGTCTTGCAATTAATGATTTTCACCTTCAGTTTTGTCAGCCAGCCTCACAGAGATGCAAGATATTTCTGCAGTCCTTCACGGGCAGTTCCTGATTTCATTGTCTGGAGTCATCAGCAAACTCTGTCACTTGCACAGGTCTGATTTTTTTTTTTTTTTTTCAGATGATGTATGAGCACAGTTCTCAGCACAAGCTTCAGTGCAGAGCTCTGCAATACTTGCCTGGTAGCCTCCAGTACTTTTGAGAAACATCCATTTATTATTATCCTCTGACTTCTATTTTTAAGCCACCAGTAATCCATGAAGAGCCATCCTCCTTGCCCCTAAGCTCTCTTTAAGAGCTTTCAGGAGATCTTTTTAATAGCTTTAAAATCCAGCTCTGCCCTGTCTGCATCCCAGTTACCCCCTGCTGCATAGCAGTGTGCAGGAGGTCCTGGATCAGTCATTCCTCGTGCCAGCATGCTGACAGACAGTAGGTACTGCAGCTTGTGACCAAACTGCATGCCCCATTTTCCTTTCTGTGGAAACCAGGGCAAAGGAGAGAAGGAGGAGAGGGCTGGTGCTTGCTTTGTTCTCACCCCATATGGACGTGGGATGCAGCTAGACCTGGCATGTGCGAAGCATTCCCATCAAGCAGAGCACCCTTGTGCTGTTGTCAGAGCTGATGCAGATGAGCAAGACATGACCTCTCCTTACCAAAGCTGCACTGAGTTGCTTCCGTTATAGCGTATTTATTTGCTTTCTAATGCCCCTCCTTCAATCATTTTGCTAGATACAGGAACAGCGCTTCCTAGCCTCTGCTCTCTTGAATGCTCTCTCCCCACTCCAAGGCCCATTTTAAGGAATCAGTCGCATTTGTCACCTTGCACGCTTTTTATAAGGGCAATTTGAGCAATAAGCGGTGCATCACAGTTAGTAGTACAGCAGTTCTCTATTAAAGTTACTTTACAACTTATGGATGGATGCCATCTGGTCTTGATGATTTATTACTATTCATTTAACTGTATTTTTTTTCCTAACCTTTGTTCTATGCACGCTTCAGTCTGAAACTAATTCTCTCACTCGCTGAAAAGGGATGGAAGTGCAGAGCCTCCCTGGACTCCTTTATGGAGAGCACTGATGCAAAGGTTTTATTTAACTTTTCTGCTATGGCCTGATCTTTCTCAAACACTTCATTTTCATCTGATCATCTCTTGGCCCAGTGGATGTTCTGGCAGGTTTCCAGCTTGTGATGTGTTTGAAAGGGTTTGATTATTAGTTTTTATGACTTTAGCACGAAGATTTGCCCAATGATTTTACATTTAACTTGGCATAATTATGCTCTCTCAGTCTTGTCTCAGCATGACTCCAGGACATCCAGAGGGCTTTTGGGAGGATGTGTTTCCACTTCCCTCGAGGTCCTTGGCATGAAGGGTTAGGATAGAGAGAGGAGGTTTGTCCCTTTCAAATCTGTGTTTGAACGTGATGCTGCTTTAATCTTTCCACAAGTTGGTGAGTTTTTCTGTGGCATCTCTAAATGCCTTTCATATTCATAGTGCTTCCCTTCATCACTTTCCCAGTAGAGTTAAATATTTATCTTCCAGATGAAAGGGAAACTTCGGAAGTAGATCATAAAAACTGGTATGAGAGGAAGACGTGTCTTGGCTGACTTCTTCTGAGCGCTAGGCTTTGCATGACAGCTTGAGCAAAGTCTTGATTTCTGAGGCAGTGTTGGTACAAGAGGAGAACTGCAGCAGCATGTGTAGTATGGAAGTATTGTTGCTGATGAACCCCTGCAAGTGACAGTGATCCCTTGCATAATGTGTTTTAAATGATACTCTATTAGTACCATTTCTGCCTAACGATAACTTTCTCTGATGAACTTCAGAAGAAAATTTATTGTCATGTACGTTATCATCGTTTATTATTGAATGAAGTATTTAAAAAGAGTTTTGGTAAAGGCGTAATTATGTATTTTTCTCATTTAAATCATGATCTGCATCTTTCAGAATGCAAATGCAAACCAAAAGAGAATATTTGGTATCAGTGTTCTATTAACTGCATAATTAACTGTTAATTGCAGAAGATACTTGAAGCTTCTTTGACTGTTAATGTGCTTGGAATTGTACGGTGATTATTAGGTTGGATTTTAGCACAAGTTCTCTGTGACTGTCTGGGGATTGAAGCTCTTCCTTTGCAATAAGCGTTGCAAGTGAAGCTGTTGCCAGTTCCTTTGTAATGGAGGCCATATAGCAGAGGAAGGCTTAGCTGAAAACTTGAAAGCATCTCTAAACTCTTTAGTGTCAGTTACTTGGGGGTGCTATTTTCCAGGAACATCAGGAGGACTTTTGTAGCAGAAAAGGTCACTTTTCAAAACCAGCTCCTCTAAGTTCAATTTTAAAAAGGGCAAGGTTGTGTGCCTGGCTAGCCATGTCTGTAGAGCTGTTTTAACTTAAGGTGAGTTTCTTGTCTACCAGTTTTCAGCATTGGTTCTCCTCAGGTACACGTGGCAGGAAAGATGAGGGGGCACCTGCCCCCTTTTTATCAAGGAATGTGTACGGGGGCAAGAGCTGCACAAGGCACTCGAGCGATATCAGTTGAAGTACCTGGGAAGGTGGAGTGTGCTGAAAACACAGACTGTTGTCACTAGGGGCTGAGGTAATGGCACTTTCTGTTTTCCATTTTTTCCCACGGAACTGGTAGGAGGCAGTGGTTTCCAGCAGCAAAACAGAGCCGTCAGCCAGGGGCTGTGATGTTGTAACCTGTCCAGGATGCACCGCAGCTTGTGTAAGGCAGTAGGACGGTTGGCTGAGGCAGTCACTTTTATGCTGCCTGTAGGCTAGCACTTCCCTGGTTGAACCACGTAATTCCCAGCCTGCATTTATCCGTGGTCAGTTTAGCCACCTACAGGGAAATGGTTGGTTTTCCCATCCCTTGCTGCTTCGGGGGAGTGCTGGCTGCCTTATGGTTGGGAGAAGGTCGCTGGTGGTGCCAAAGTCAGGGTGTTCTGTGTTTGGTTTTTTTTTTTTCAATCTGTCTCACTGCCAAAGTTAGAGGGAAAACGGGTATACCCCAGATTTCTCTGTAGTTAAAGCTGATGACAAAAATAACATCAATTTTGAGAGGATTGGCTGCCTGCATTTGCCACCGATGCAGTGTAACATATTTTTTCCTTCCTGAGAGGAAGGCTCTGAAGCTTTAAGGGTTGAAGGCAGTACGCTGAAGGAAATATGTTTTCCTCTCTTTCTGCTGGGGCTTGCAGAGTGAGCAGAGGCTGGAAAGTGCTGAATAAGTTCCGAATGAAAATTCATGATTGAATTTTGTCTGAATTCTGCTTGTATTTTTGCCTTGGATTTTGATCAGTGCAATAACTTAATGACGCTGCTCCATCACTGCTGACTTCGGTTGCATTTTTAATGGCTTCAAGATGGGAAACAGGTGTCCGGGCACAGTCCATCGAGCAGAATCATGCACAGCATGTTTCTCAGTGTTACCACACACAAAGCAATGCTCTGATAGCCCCTGTACATTGAAGAATAGGTTCAGTTTTTGCTATGCAGTGTCATGTTTTTCCGCTGTATCTTGATATGGAGTTGAAATAAAATAGTCCGTCAAGAAAGAGTAAGTTGCTGTCATAATAAGCTTCTTTTCATCTTAACCCAAGATTCTCAAAACTTTTTCCAGAGAATTGAAACCCTCCTAGAGCAGCTAAGATGATTCAGACCACAGACTTTTCTAATGAGGTGTCTCGAGCAGCTGAACGAGGGACTTGGTGATATCGTGTCCCTGGTCTTTTTCCCACTTATCTGCAGTTTGCCTGCCTTGCCAGAAGGGTGTCTGATGATGTTTCACTCCTCTCTGCCAAACCCCTTCTGGCATAGTGGAAAGCATACCTTGCTTTCTGATGTTTCCAAACTTGTTTCGACTTCTAGGCTTTTGGCAAGTTTTCTTGTCGGATTTCTTTTGTTTGCTTGCTTGCTTTTGTTACAGTGTGAAACCGTTTTGGGTGATGTACAAATTTGAAATGAGTAGATTTTAGGCTAGCAAGAAAAGGCTGTTGATTACAAAATCGGAAACAGTTGTTACAGGGAATAAAAGTAAAATCAGGAAGCACAGAGTGTGTCTTTGACACAGAAGTGTATCTTTGCTGCAAGCATTATTAGGTCTTTTCTGAGATGCAAAGGCCAAGGGACTGGCTCAGCTGCCTGTTTGTTTCTTTGAGGTGCTGTGAAAGAGGATGTCTTTGCCCAGTTTTTCTCGGCTCTGTCAGCATGCCACTTGAGTACTGATGAATCTTCAGAACACCCACCACAGGTTCCCCGTTATTCCTTTCCCTGACTGGGAACATGTGCAGTGGCTTTGAGTAGTATCGGTGAGAAAGCACCAAACCGAAACACGTTTTACAGACTCAGTTTTGCCTTGAGTGAATATTTTTTGATGTTTGGGTTTCTCTGTTTGGTTGCAGAGTTACAGTCTCCATACTCAATGAGCTTTACAGTACTCAACTTAAGATGACTTCATAAATTACAGTGTGTTTATTCGTAGCAAGTTCTAACTGAACAGTGTGCCAGTAGTTGCACAAGTCTTGCTGTGGCTGTTGGGTTTCTGCAAAGATCACATGAAGATATTTATGAGACATGTGGCTAGTTTGGTATTTAGGATACCCTGAGTAAACCTATGAGTTCTTCCTTCTCAGTGTGACTGCTCAAAGCCTTCACCCCTGCTGAAGCTGGGCAGCTCATCCTGTGGCAGTCTGGGGCATCTGTCCCATTTGTGTGCCAGCTGCTCAAGTCATTTATCTTTGTCACTTACCGCTGTGCTCAAGTGCAGCTGCTTGCATGGAATAGGGGAACAGAAGTAGTGCTGGTCTGATTTGCCATCTCCTCCTCCACGTGTTCAGCTCTGTCTGAGTAAATGTTGACGATGAAACAAGCTTAGTGTTGGGCTGGTACCATGACAGCCTGGGCTTAGGACAGGATAGAGTGGAAAAATATTGAGGCAAGTACCTGGGACTTTCTTGATTAGGTGCAAATGTGTTTGCTGTGTTTGTTCACTGAGAGAAACCCAACCACAGCAGCACTCCACTCTTCTGCCAAGGTGCTTGCCATGCCGTTGGGATTTCAGCAGCCAGGGTACCTGTCCTGTCTTCCTCCAGTGGAAAGGAAGGGAACAGTGCTGCCCCCTGGTCCCAGTAGGGATGTGGTGAGTCATGTAGTGAGCACAGGCAGATGGAAATTGCAGAAGATGAGGGGAATTGCAGTGGTTGTGCATGGCCACTCTTGCTGCCCCCACTGCTGAGGCCACAGGAGAGGTCAGGCAGGATGTGATCCCAGCATTACATTAAGCCTGTAAGGAGACACTCGGGGGAACTTAAGATGGATTAACTTAAGGTGTAAAGTTTAAATCATATTATTATGAAGGAGGATTAAGCTTAACTGAGCTAATGACACCACTTTTGAATGAGTAGCCACACAGCAGATTCAGAGCTTTGGTTCCATGCCTTTTATTACTTAAATGTACTTACCTTCTTCAATATCCCCATAAAGATACATGCCCTTACATTCCAGATCTTCACACTCTCCATTTTCTATGTCAAGGAGTGAATATGCTGTGTAAGATGTAGATCTGTTTTTTTTTTTTTTTTCTTAAATAAGTAAATATATATATATTTTAAAATGGGGGGGCATAAAACTCCACTTTCTCCCCATGTCTGTAGCAGCATTTGTGATGACTTGGTGGTCTTCATTCTTAGATAAGGCATTCAGTAAGGAAGAAATAGCTTAGCTCATGTTGTATCAACATGCCCTGAATTGAGTGTTCCCTACCAATCTCAGTAAATGGGCTGATTCCATGGCTGTTATTCTCACGGTATTAGGACACTTGATGTTAGCATCTGAATTTTCCAACAGCTCTGCACTCTCTTATTTTACACAGCGTAAAATCTAGTGCAAAGTTGAATACTGTAAACTCCCACAAAGTGCTCATCTTAACGTTAAACAGTCATAAACTGACTTAATTAGTAGTTAGCAGTAACTTATACAGAAATAATATATTAACTGATTTTTCAGGAAGGAAACTGATTTAAAATTCCTGCTTTGATGTACATTAAATCGGCCTACTTGGTAACTAGTGCTGTGTATCATTTTACCTATCAGATAAAATATCATCAGGCATTTCAAGTAGATAAAGGACAACATAGTTAAAAGACAAACAAAAAACTGACTTGTACGAAAAATTCTTCTATTTCGGCCATCGTCGTCCCTAAAAGCAAAACAGTCACACAGGAAAACTTCAGTGATCAAATGTCAAATGTCACAAAATGCACAGAGCAGGAGAAAAGAAGGTCTCGAGTCAGGAGACTTCTAGGTGAGCTGCCACAGAGAGGGTTCTGCCACTCTGTTTAGTGAAAGCATACGAAACCTGAGACAAAACCTCAAGACGTTTCATTTTATTTGCTGTGTGGCTTGTGGTATCAGATGAAAGCTCTGACACTTCCCGTGTCTGTGGAGGTCAAACGCAGGCAGCGGTGCTGAAAGCTGCATGATGTTCTCAGGCTGGAGAGACTGTCTTCTGTGCCCCGGGGAGGTAATAATGAACATATTGCACTGGTCTTGCTTTGAGTCCTGCTATTCGGTAGACTTCTGAGGTGTACATTTTGATGTATTTATAAAATACAGTCCCTCTGGCTTTTGCCTTTCAACCTCAGCGTCAGTCAGGAGGCACAGCATCTCTATCCTAGAGCGGGATTTGGTTATTTCAGGCAGAGGGAGGGGTTGCAGGAGAAGAGAAATCACCCTCCGAAGGTGTCTCAGAGTCTCACTGTGCATTCAGAGCAAGCAGTGGCATTAAGAGCGCAAGTGTTGCCTGTGCATCCCTCTGCCACAACCCCTCGTGCCTCCAGTGCACTGTGCAAGCAGCAGCAGTCACTGCTCTGCTGAAAGGCCAGGCAGAGTGGTATTTCAGTCAACATTTAAAGGTTATTTCCTTCCATTTGTTTACTTCCCCGCAGTCCGTGATGCATAATAAAAAATAAATAAACAAGGCATTTACTACTACTACTATGAAAATAAATAAATAAATAAATCTGGGAGTTCTTAGTCCCAAGACAAGGGTGGAGCAGGGGAAAAGTGTAGAGCCCGTATAACAATGGGGAGTCCGTTTTATTGGTGTGGAGGAGGAAAATAAAATCTGCTCTGGCAGTAGTGAAATAGAACACCAGGAAGATTACGTAAGTCTTTGTTTGCACACAGTATGATTCTTCTCATTCACCAGCCAGTTTGTATATTTGAAAAGCCTGTTGCTTGGTTAAAATAATTAGCTGAACTTCGTCCAGTTCCTCAATTATGTGAAAAAGTGTTTGAAGAAATACAGACAATTGTTGTTGAGCATTTAAAATAATAAAAAAAAAAGTAGTGGTCTCTGAGCAATTATAGCACCTCATCTAACTACCCACATATATATCTTACTTTCAGAATGAGACAGGCAATTCTCAGCGACTCTTTGCTTTAACTTCTGTGGTTTGGGATAGCATGTTTAAAAGAGCAGCAAAAAAAAAAAAAAACCCGCAAATTCTGCCTGCAACTTGTTAGCCCAGGGCTGCCTGAGAGAACAGTTAGAATCTGAAGGTAAATATGTTAAAGTATCCTGGAAGAAAGAAAGGTAAACTGAGAACAACTCATGCATTTTTAGTACTTTAGAAGTGACATTCAAAAATTGATATTAATGTATTAATGAACAGTCTTATTGTGCACTCCTTCCTTGTGGTTGATTATTTTGGAAGTCGTACACAATTTTTAACACACTTTGGAGTTTGAATGTGAGATCACGGCAATGATTTTGCCTAATAGTTCCCACTAGGAGGTCCAGTGTAGCACATTAACAAGATCTTCAGTGGTTGGAAAAACATTTCCCCTCGTTCTTCCTACGTGTCCTTGAAGCTAGACCTTGTGTATTTTCAGGAAAAGGATTCAGAGATTTGGAAATTGAGGTTACTTGGGAAGGGTTGTGTGAGTGCTGCTGGTTGATGCACTGGCTGTCCTGATAGATTTTTGACTTCAAACTCCTCGGTGAACGTGAAGGCAGTAACATTGTGAAGTCATGCTGTGTGGAGTCTTCACGGGGCTGCATTATTTGGGATGATGAGAGTCACAGTGTTTGCTGGCATGGTGGGGTTGAGCAAACACAGATGATTCAGACACCTTTTATCCACACGTGGTGCCTTTTTCTGCCAGAGGAGAGCAGGGAGACGAGGCATCTCCCTGGGGCTGGTAGGATCCCAGCCACATCCCCATCTCCCTCGCCCAGCTGCAGTTGTCTCACTGACCTCCGTGCCTGGTTGAAAGTCACTTTTCTACTGCTCAGACTGCTTTGTACCTTTTTTGTCCTCACGTGTTTATCCTCTGGATTTCTTTTTTTTTCTCTTGCTCCAGGGAACGGATGCGCCAGTCTGCGATGTTTGAACTGTGCCAGGGGATGCATCAGATCAGTCTGCAGTTCGTTCGCTTGCAGCTCAGCTTTGAGGAGTACACCATCATGAAAGTTTTGCTGCTCCTGAGCACAGGTAAGTTAAATTCATGGTTACATGGAAATACCTGAAAATATTCCAAATCACAAAGGGGTGCGGTGATTTTAATGGATAAAACAGAAGAGCCCAGCTGTTTCCAGCAGACCTGCAGGAAAAGCCTGTTTATATGTCATAGGATTTATCAGCAGATCTTGCTCTCCATTACCATGGGAGTTGTCTTGGTACTTAGTATAAGTAGTAGGACAAGGGGCTTTGGTCCCCCTCTCTGTTTAGGAACAGCTGGAGTCAGCCTGGCATGCCAAGAAAATGCAGCAGCTGCATTTTCTTTGACTCTGGGGATTTGGAATAAACCTTGACTCAATGCTCAAAGCCACTGGTTTGGGTGACTTAACGGCACCTTCAAGATCTGAAGATGTACTGAACTTAGCATAGTAAGCCCTTTTGCAGTGCACTGAAAATTTCACGAATGACAGTGTAAGCTTGATTTTTCTCTCAAGTATCACGCTGTGAGGTTTTTTAAGATGGGAAATCTCTGTGTTTGTTATAGCCCTATGTAGGAATTAGCAGATCAGTTGATACTCTTTTGCTAAAACTATTGAAAAACTTCCAGTCCCAGTACAACTATAAATACAGAGGCAGTTTGTACTTTTCATCAGTCTTGCTGAAAAAGGCAAATACCTGTACACAGACTTGCCTGTGTATGTTGATGCTCTTTTTTGTGAGATTCACTCGGTGACCTCTCAGCGAGATAATGAATCAGTCTGATTAATGAGCGCTCATGATGTCACTTCAGTGAACTCATCAAGCAAGAATTCCCCTGGCAGAATGGGGCTGGATATGGCTGGGGAGAGGAGGAGCAGGAGATCCAAGTAGCTGCTCCTTGCTTTCACTTGCGAGCAGCAGGAGGCAGGCCCCAGGGTGCTGTCAGCAGCTGGTGAGGACACCCAGGAGTTTACTGAATCCCCAGCAGTGGCACAGGCACGGATGTTGCAGGCAGAGTAAGGAGCCTACAAAGGGATTTGCAGCATCCTGTCAAGCCCAGTGGCAGCCCCTCCAGGTGCAGTGGTGGGACGGACACTTTCACCCTGGCTGCTGTGCCTTTCCTTCTGACCTCACCCACCCCACCCAGCTGGTAGCACATTAGAGCACTTGCCTTTGAAAGAGAACGTGAAGCTGCAGTTCCCATCTTTGCTGGAAGGGATTTGGATCTGCTAACAGAAACTTCCCAGGGCTGTAAGTTTTTGGGCTTGGCTGTCTCGCTTCCTCCCTCCCTCCTGCTGAAGCTGTCCAGCTCCCAGGAGTGAGGCAGTGCCTGTAGGGGAGAGACAGAATCTGGCCCCTGGCTCCCCTGAGGAGTCCAGGGGATGCTCTGCTGGGGTAAGTGGGATCAAGGGGACCTGACAGTCTTTCGGGAAGCAGCTCACAGCATTTCTGTGCTTGGGGAATTTAGATCTCAAACAGTTCTTGTGAGCATGTCTAGATTGGCAAGGTGGTCCTCCTACGTTTTAATCAACCCTAGAGAGGGAGAATATTTAGAAAAGGAGCCTAAAGACATTCTAAAAATGTAGCGTCTTCTTTAAGATAGGTATTTTTAATATCATATAGATATTTTATCTCTGCTACATGAGATCAGCCTCACCAGTTAACTCCAACTAGCTGGGTCCCTTTGAAATGCACACCACAGTCACTAGAACACCTACTAAAAATAATTTGTTTTGGGAGAACCAAGATATTTTATGTTGAGGGAAAGAGAGGAGAAGAAAAAGGAAACGAAGATGGTGATAAAACCCAGAAAGTGTCATGAGAAGAGCAGCAAACCTAGTTTCCAGTGATTGCACCTTGATGTAACATCATGACAGAAAACACCAGGTTCATTTTCATTTGAGTTTTTATTGAACCCTGTAATGAGCAGAGTACAAGTTATTTTGAAACTTTCGTGATGACCACATCAAGGAAGTTTCACTCCATTTACATATGGAAGAAACCACACATTACAACTCAATTGTTTTCTTGCTTTCCACAGGCCATAGATTTTGGGAAGTTGCCAAAAGCGTTGCTGCATGTAATAAGTAGAATCAGAAACACTGGGCAAACCTCCAGAATTTCATGTTTTGCTTGAGTTCTCTTTATTTGTGGTCTCTCTTTCTTGTCTTAATAACGTGGCTGGGGTGATGGTATAATTTCAGACTGAACAGTAAAACACATAGTAGTAGACTAAGAAAGAGTGGCTTAAGCAGCGCTTAGGAAAACAGATCTGTGTTAAAGGAACTGTAAAGCCCGTGCATTTTATGTAGGGGCCCACAGAATGCTCTAATGGCTTTACTCATCTTGACTGATGTCTCTGTATTCATTCGGCTTTAACTGAATTGGCACATCTGTTTCAGACAGTTTATTTTTTCTGTCAGTTGAGTGATGGAAATATTTGGCATTTAAATTTTAAATAGGAAAGAGCAGAGGCAGTATTTACGAAATGGTAGGCAGGTTGGAGCTGCTACCTCCTTGACTGCTTCTAAAGATGTCTCCTCGTGCCCCCATAGAGCACTTGGTGGTCTCAAGTCCTCGCTGCTTGCATGGTGGCAGAACTCCTTCCCGTGCTCCATTGCTAAATTGCTCTGGTTGATACTGGTGATAGAAGATAATGAGTGCTTTTTTCTTAAGGCCTCTGCTTGAGCACTTTGGGTGGTTGTTATGTGCTCATTATGTGATTACAGTGAGACAGAAGGCAGTTTACAGGATTTCAAAGGTAAGGGGATGGATGAGCAAGACAATTTCTGTCAAGATGTTAAATCAGAGTAAGCTAAATTGGAAGATCACCCGTTTTTCTTTTTTAATAACTAACTTCACATTCAGCTTACTCTGACATAGCTTTCCAACTTGCTTAGAAAATAAGCTCGCTCCTGTACAGTGTAGTATTTTGTTTTCCTTCTGTAGACAAACGTTTATAGAGATTAGAAATATTCAGTGGTTAAGAAATAATCAATCCAGGTATTAAAACATGAAAACATTTTGTGTGATGTTGTTAATAACCTCTTCACGAGTTTCCTGGAGACCTGATCAATAAGTAATTTGTGTTTCTTTGCAGAGTCCACTAGAGCGCAGAAGTACATGTAGCCTGTAAAGAAACTTTTTATTTGCTTTTGTAATTAGCACAGCCAGAGTCAGCTGCAGCAGAAAGTATCAAATCTCCACTGGTAGCCCATTTGTGAAATGATTCCTTTGGCAGATGACAATTTTGATAGGACAGTAGAAATGCTTCCATTAAAGGCTGCAACTGTGTCTTAGTCAAACCCTGGGTCAGGATGCCTGTTTGGGAAAGAGCCTTGTTACATACAGAACGAAGATCCTCTGTTCTAGGTGCTACACAGATGCTCACTGTCGTTCAAAGAAACGTTAGATGTTACTCCATGTCACTTGTTCTATCATTTCTGCACATAACAGCTGTAATTCTGTATTTCTTCCGCTCCTCTCTGAAGTGTGAGAAATCATTCAAGAATGATAAATCGCATCTTCAGATTCTAAAGAAGTATTCATGATACATCTGCTTTTCTGTGTGTGTGTGCGTGCGTGCGTGTGGTTGGGTTTGTATTAAAAACAGTTTCAGCACGAGGATCGTATGTGTCGTGTTTCTGAGATGTTATCTTGTACTCTGCCTCAGCCCTGCATTCTGCACTCACGGATCTGGAGAGGAAGAAAGGATGCTTGAATCACTTGAAAATCTGTATGTTGACTGATTCTATACCAGTGTCTGTAAAATTGTGGATGTTACTTAAAAAGGTTTAATTCTTTCATCCATTGACTAGTGTAACTTTTTAAGTTTGCACAGCAGAAGAGTTAAGCAATGCAGTTAATATTAATGTAAGACTGTCTTTTTAATGACAGTTCCCAAGGATGGTCTCAAAAGCCAAGCTGCATTTGAAGAAATGAGGGCAAATTACATTAAAGAACTAAAGAAGATGGTAACTAAATGTCCAAGTAACTCTGGGCAGAGCTGGCAGAGATTCTACCAACTGACTAAACTTCTTGACTCCATGCATGATGTAAGTATAACTCCTCAGGGAGTGCAGACAAGTTGAGCAAAATTCTCTCAGTTAAGGTAAACCTTTAGTTTTTAATTGTGCTAACTCATAGGGAGAAAAAGAAAAAAGCATTAAAAAAAAGATATCACAGTACATCTTTAAAGCAGTGTCTGAGAAAAGTTGGTAACAAACAAATTCGAGGACAATTGCCAAGTAAAATAAAGAGAACACAAGTCGTTAAGGGCTGGGTCCTGCTGCCATCTCCTCCTTTTAGTGGTAGTGTGTTCTCCAGTGATTCCCTTAAGATCAGAGGCTTTTCAACTGCACAGATGATGTTAGCTGTGGTCCTTGGTTGGATGCAGTGCACGCTCACCATGCAGGGCACCTGTGGTCTCTCCTCAACTGCTGCTTAGTGAGCTTTGCTGAGAAATGTTGAATTAATTTGCTGATCTTTTACAGCTGTTTTTTTTTGTTTGGTTGGTTGTTTGTTTTGTTATAATGATGATTTTAAAAGACACTTAAAGACTTTGGACCCGACTTGGTTATTTGATGGTTTAACTGGGCTTTTTCAAATGTAAAATTCACTGTGCTGGTAGGTTGTTCTTTCTGCCCTGTCTCACTCCAGCGCCATGTTTTGCATGCATCAGGTGCGAGATGTCATGCGTGACAGTAGGAAACTAAAAGTTTAGTCCCAAAACACCCATGCTGTGGGTGCATCAACTGTGAATGACTCAGAAGGGTTGTGGTGAGCTGCTCATGGTTTCAGAGCAAGGTGTCTGTAACATTGGGCTGGGAATAAGCTGATTCTGGCCGACAGAAGGGTAAGTGCAGCAGTTTGGCTCTTTGGGCCATCTGAGCAGCATCAGGGGTGTACCTCTGTGCTCTCCATAGTGGAACATGCAGTCCCCCAAGGGAGGGATACACCTTCACGGGCACACTCATACCTCTCATTGAAGCTCTCACATCCCATGCTCTCTCTCACGTGGACTCCATGGGAGGACAGAAGCAGACAGCCATGATGCTCCCCCAGCCTGGGTGTTTCCAGTACCCCACAAGCACTCAGGGTGCTGGGGCTCGCTGGGCTGGCACCCCTTCTCTCTGAAGCTGCCACAGTCAGCAAGTGACCAGGAACTTCTGGGGTCAAAGAGCGAGCTTAGCCAGGTTTGGGTGCCATAGAGCTGTCAACCTGCTGGCAGGAGCTGGAACCCAGTAGCACTCGGGGATGACCTCCCAGTAACAACTGGTAAACTGCAGCAGAGATTAAAACTGTCCCGTTCCACCCTAGGCATGCAAGAAAGTAAATGTGCTGCATTGAGAAACTGCAACGCTTGCTTTCAGAGCCTGAATTTAAATGCACTTCTTTGTAGTTGACTTAAATTTCAATTCTGTAGAGAGAGTACAGTACAGTGCACTTCAGGTCAAATCTGTATAAGAGCCCGAGGTCTGTTTACAGAATGTACATATGGAATTATTTTTCAGATATTGTTCTGTTGTTCATTAAAACACTGAACATCTTAGTGGGAGGCAGGGAGAGTATTATTAGTACTGCAGTAACAGCTCATTCTTCAGAGATCAAGTTTCGCTTGCTCCGTGCCAGCAAAGGAAGTTGTAGAGTTTTAGTGGAAAGAAAGGGGGTGGGCGATAAAATCATTTGCAAGATGTTCACTGCTGAACCTTGGGGCAGCTCGCAAGCCCCTGCATTTTTTTTTTCTTTTTCTTTTTCTTTTTTTTTTTTTTTTTTGAGCCTTTTGAGAATCCGTAGTATCTCAGCTTTGGTTTTAAGGTGGATGTGTTTGCGTGGTTAGGGTGACCGGGTGGCAGGATCACACTTGCTGGGAATGCCACAGTGTCCTACTTAACATTTTCCAAAACACAGCACTAACCACTGGAGGCTGAGCTAACCAGAGGAGGAGGAGGAGCTCCCTCAGACCGCTCTTATGTTTAATGTAATTTTAATTAAGCTATTTTTATGTCACTTTTCTTTTAATAGAGCTGTTTATTACAAAAGGACTTCATAAAGAAAGTCCTATTGTCAGCATTCCCCTCTACAAAGGCCAGTTGTACAGTGCTTGCTTTCAGAGGTGTTATCCAAGATGTTCAGCAAAGGCACTTGTTTATTTTCCCCCTTCAAAATAGATTTTTTGGTTTTCAGTTTTTGAAATCCATCAGAAGCAACGTGCAGCGGTGATAACATTAATGAGATGTGAGACTTGCTCCTCTGCCCCCACCCCCAGGTAGTGCAGGATTTCTCCTCTCCATCCACGGAAATGCAAATGTTCTGCTCAGCTCTTTCCTTGGGAAGAACACTTTCAGCTGTCACCTGTGTATTTTTAACTTACTCCATTATAATTTTAGAGGATGAGAATATATTTGGTGCGGAGCAGTCGAACCGGAGCTAAAGTCCCATGTTTGTATGCTGCCGTAGCTACAGCAATGGCATTTACAGCACAAGCCCAAAGGGATTTGTGTATAGTTGATGCTTATTCAGTCCCCCTGCTGCCTGCAGCCTTTCCGTCGGAGCAGAGCAGCTTCTTGCCATTGTGAAGTTCACTTTACCTGAGCGTGGCAGCCAGGAATAAAGGAGTACTGCTGCTCTGCACCTTCACGCTTCCTTTTATCGACCTGATTTTTAAATAGTCTTTCTGAGGGCTACGTGAAATAAACCATGTGGGAATATCAGGTTACAGTCTGCTTGACTTATATAACATGAGGAAGGAAGAAGAAAAAAAAAAAACAACAGAAAACAATGTGGTTTTACATCGCTCTGCATTCTGAATCATTCAGCCACAGAGTGAACATATGCGCGGGTAAGAAAGTGCCAAGGTGGGGAAAGAGAAGGATTTTCAAGAAGGCCAGGTAGGCGCTGAGTTATCTGAAAAGATCAGCAGTTTTACTGAACCAGAAAACAACAAAAAACCACCAGAACCCGAAAAGCAAAGAGATGGAAATCCATCTGTAGCAGACGAGGCAAGTGCGAGTTCATTCCCATGCGTCACCGTGCACTGCTGTGCTCTCTGTAAGTGTAGTGCTGCAGCAGCAGGTGCTTGGAGTCAGCACAGTGGCATGGCGTGCCCCTCCATTACATTTTTCTCTTGAGACTGGCCTGCTTTCTTCATCTCATGACAGTATTACTTGCTGAGAGCCACCTTGTGGCAGGGAAAGCCCAATTCTGCCCAGGAGGGAAAAACAGTTCAGCCTCGTGCCCAGGGACGGGCTTGGGCATGTCAGCGAGAGGTACATGTGGTGCCTGGTCATAGGTGAACTGCACTGTGTGATCAGGCAGGAACATTAGGAACAGATGTACTGCACGTGGTATCAAAAACTTCATTTGGAGCCTCTTCGGCATCTCCTGTTGGCTTTGGCAGGAAGCGCTGTATCTCGCATGGCAAGCCTCGTTTTATATACAGAGCTTAGGGTATGGTTAGGCAGTTTGCAGAACAAAAGCTGAGTTTGGTTTCAATCTGGCTGATACTAAACAGACTTTGAGTTAAGAGGGCTTTTGTTTCGATGCCATGACATTAAACCCTAATTTGAACCTTCCCCTTGTCTTGGCAAGGCAGTGCGCTGCTCTGTCACTTGCTTGTTGATATTTTCTGCCAAACAAAAATAAATTCTTTAAGGCTCATGCTGCTGAATAATTAATTTTTTATGGTTCCTGAAGGGAATACTTTATAGCTGAGGTGGATCTTTCCGTAGGCTGAGAGAGCCAGGATTACGCTTGCTGAAAAAGCTGACAGTGGGAAGAAGGTACAACTCCTCTAGGGGCAGATCTGCAAGGCATGCTGCAGTGGATGCAAATGTTCTTCTGCATGTACTGAGACCTGCAAATGCAGAGCTGCAGATGGGCCCCTCAGCTGTTGGCAGCACCTCTGGGTGCACTCACTGCTGCTCTCGATGCACCAAGGCTGCATCGCACTGCTGATGAGCCATGGGGGCCTGAATTCTGTGAGGAGGCATTATTGTGTGCACAGAGGGGCAATTCTAACCCCTCGTCCCTCTGCAGCCACTGCAGAAACTATGACCATGTAGGCCTGTGGGTGTTGTAGTAGTTAATATGTGTCTGTGAAGTGAGAAATCACATCCCAGCTCCCTAACACAGACAGTGGGTCTTTCTGAAGCTCATCTTCCTCTCTTTGCCATGGTTAGGTATCCTCTGTTGTGGTATGAGGTGTTTGTTGGAGGACAGTAGAGCTCCCCATTCCCAGCAGAACAAGGCAGGCTTGGCCCAAGGCTTATCCTGGCCAAGGGCTCATGACACTTCGTTGGTATGTGCCTCTGGGTTTGCATGCATCCTCTGAGTATACAAACAGAGTTCAGCTCAGGTTCCTCCGTGGCTTGTCCAGCTGTCAAGAGCTAGGCTACCTGCCGTGCTGTGGTTTCTGTGTGCATATGTTTATGGATGGGGGATGTAGACTCAGTGCAGTTCCTAAGTGAGATAAGTGCACCTGTCCAGGCAGAAGTGGGTTCCCTGTTTGCTCTGGTTAGATACTTCTAGTGCCTAATTTGTATGCTTTTTATCAGTCTTTTACACCATGCTGCTATGAGGTGAATACGTGGCATGGCTGGATTCAGAAGCTTCTGTCCTTGCACTTGCTTCTTTTCCCCTGTGTTCTGTGGGAAACTTCACTCTTTGCATTAGAGCCCTAAACTTCATAGGGAAGGAACGGAGCATCCAGGACGTTGCCAGTGAGGCCACACATACCTCTGCAGAGCTGTCTGAGCCATCTTGGAGTGCAGTGCTCAGCTTCCTGAAGCCCTCGGGGGAATCAGAGTTGCATCCAGGCAATTTTTGTAAGACTGGGGAGCAAAAGGGGCTGTGGTTGTAAGGGAACAGTCAAGATTTGGCCAGCGATGGTTTTCCTTGGTAGTTCTGAAGCAGAGTACCCACTGCATGCAAGGGAGCTGCCTCCTGCCAATGCGCACCATTCCAGCTCCATAGGAAACAAGCACAGACTCATTCCATTGAATTAAAAAGGTAAGTTTTGGGGAGTGTCACTTCGGTGCAAGAACACTGGGGTTTTGTCAATGATAGCTGCAGCTAATGATAGCAAAAGTTGCTCGGTGTTGCATTGTTACCCTACTGCTGCCTTCATTGCCCACTGGGAGGCTTCACTGCGGATGTGCTCATGACAGAGCAGTGCCCATGGACTTCCACACAGATCATGGGAGATTTCCAAGGGAGAGAACCTTCTTAACACAGGAGCGTGCCACCCCCGCGCAAGAAAGCCCTCTCCAGGCACTTCTGGCAGCACTAGGCGTGCTGTGAATGCCAAACTGAAAGCGATGCTTTTTTGCTGTAAAGGTTTGTAAGACCTCAGAGGTCATGGTACCTGTATTAACTTCAGAGACTTCATTAGGAGATTCATTTTTCTAATTGTGAAGAAGAATGGGTGGAAAAAGTCTATGTAATGGAAAACCTACCCTAATAACAGAAAATGAAGTTTGATTATTCGCCCTCTTTCCCAGAAGTGTTTTAATACAGCATACAGATGTAAAGGTTGATTAAGAAAAAAATCTGAGGACAACCAGGAGGGCTGTAGCCTTAAAAATGTTTAAATGCAGTTCTGCAGGCAGTGATGAGAAGAACGTACAGTTATAGACTGACATGGTGTGAAGGGTTCCCACAGAAGCCCATGCTGTTTGGTGTCGAAAAATCATGAGGCAAACGTAGAGGTGTTAGCTTGTGTTATCTTTCACATTTAGAGACCATTCGTAACCTGTGGTGCATCAGTCACTGTCACCACAAGGACAGAGCTTGGATCTTTAGAAAGGAAGCAAGCTTTTAATTTCCTGACTGGAGAGCAAGCTTCTCTTCTAATGCAAAGGTCTAGCTGAATGACTTACCGCTTATAAATCAAGCAATTTGGTGTACCGTAATATCAGATAAATACTGTTTGGGTTGCAGAAGCAGGACTCAGATTTCAAAACTAACAGTGCCTATGGAGCCTGAATTTCACGATCCTTTGTGCCTAGGCCACTTGGCAGCATTTGAGCATGTGTGAACCCTATGCAGAGAAGAGCACTGCTCACTGCTTAGTTCTCAGCCTTCCTTCTCCCTCCCATCAGTTATTTCTGCAGCCTTTGCTAGCTGACCTTACATATTGTTTACATTTCGGTGCTTCTGATTCTCCTATGTCAATTCCTTTATTATATATGTATGTGTATTATATATATACATATATAATAAAGTGATTGGTTGTTGTTGAGTGACTTGGCTTATGATCAGAATAAGAGTGTCAAACATTTGAGAGAGCTGACTTGGTGTAGAATATTATTGTAATCTTAAGGCTACAAAACCAAGTAGTTTTAGAGTTCTAGATGATAATTTTTTGCTTGCTGGGTGAATTTAACCTTTCTTCTCACCTGTGGTGGTGCTCATGATGTGCTGTGTTACGACAGCAGCTGTGATCACCTCCTCTGTTTTCCCTACTGGACTGTTACCTCATTTACTGCATGGAACAGATTATGCTCTCTTCATGAATGCTGATGTTTCTCAGTTCCCCTTTATTCTACGTGTCCACATACTCATGAATGCTTAGTATGAAAAAGCCAGCTGGGAAGGCAGAATAAATAGTTTATAAGTATACTTCTCTGTGAATACCTAGATCACTGCATTTGAAGGCATTACTCAAAAAAAAAATAGCAAAGATTGGCATAATAAGGCAGGAATTAGCTTTGCAGCAGGCGAGCCAAGAGCATGACATGGTTGGTAGGGTGGTAAAGCGTGGCAGAGATGCCCCAACCCTTTCTTCTGTTCAGCGATGTGGGAGTACTTGTGTTCGGTGTCCAGGCAGGGCTTGGTTTGTAAGGGTTGGTTTGCTGAGGTGCTGCTGTTTGATGACAGAGGCAATAGGATGGTGGCTGTCCGCCAGGAACCAGCGTAATAATATATTTTCTGCATATGGTGTAAGTAGGAACAATCTCCTCCTAATGGCTGAAGTTAAATTTTTGAACATCAGCATTTTTTCCTTGAAAACCAAATGCTGTCTACGCTGCTTATTTAGAACGCGTCTGTTTTAATTAATTAGCATTACCTCATGACATGCTAGATGATTAGGAATGAACTAAGCAATGGCATGCAGACTCTTGTAGTGCTCAACAGCAGCAAGTTACGCGTTTCAGCGATCCCAGCACTTCCTCAGTGTTCATAAATTGCTTATGTGTTTTCAAGGACAGTCATGAAGATCCTGAAAAGAACTTGCACGGTGTGGTGCAGTCCAGTGTTGCCTCTATGAGGTTATTTTTTCAGCCTTGCTGGAGTACACTTTTATTTCCTACCTCTTTAACTGAGCCTTTACTGCAGAGTGCAGCTCTCTGTGTTCAGAACTGGAACAGCGAACTTGTATTTGATACTGGCACGAGCAGAAATGTGTAAATCTTCTGTAAGGACAGAAGGCATCAAAGTAGAATGTGTGTAATTCTTGACTTTTTAAACAGCAGCCTGCTATATGGTGTGGAGACACACTGAAAAACTGTGATTCATGTAGTGCGGTCCATTTCCTATAAGGTATAGAGTAAAAGAAAGCTCTCTGACTGAGAAATGAGAAGAACAAAACTTGAGACAAGGCAGAATCCAGACTAGATTTATTGGTGCTTTTTAAGAGATACAGTGGTGTTTTTTTTTCTCTCCACAAACCAGAAAACGGATGGTATATTTATCAACTCAGTACTTGAGGTCTAATAGGAGTTTCCTTCTCTGTCATTGAGGGACTCCTTTTCAAGTTCTACATGTTGTGCTTAGTGTGCTGTTAGCAAAAAGAGAGGACTTCATTTTTGAAAAGAGCTACTTCTCTAAATAGTGCCTTGAAGTGTAACGAGAAGAAAACAAAAAGTGTGGCTGGCGTGTGTGTGTGTGTTACAAATGTACTTCTGTGCTCAGCTGGGATGCATAGATACTGTAGGTTATGGCTGATCTTTTACTGAGGGCAGAAGGCTTTATTTTCATAGACGTGTGGAGCACCAGTAGCTTTCATAGCAGCCAGTTACCTCTTAGCGAAATGAAAAGTGTAATAATGTTGAAAAATCAGCGTGGCGGTGTTGACGCTGTTTCCCTTCATTAGCTGATTTCTGAACAATGAAGCAGCACTTTGAGATTTGAGTACTTTTGTTTGCCTTTCACTTAATTGCTTGCAAATGGACTATCCAATTCAGAGTAAGATATCATTTTCTTGGTAATAATCTCTCGCTGTCAACAAGCTCTTGTTTGGATGCAAAATTCTCTTCATTTTTTCCTAAAAATTGTTTCTTTCTGTATTTCAGCTTGTTAGTGACTTATTGGAATTCTGTTTCTACACCTTCCGAGAGTCTCAGGCACTGAAAGTTGAGTTTCCAGCCATGCTGGTGGAAATCATCAGTGACCAGCTACCAAAGGTGGAATCTGGGAATGCCAAGCCCCTGTACTTTCACAGGAAGTGATAGAAAATGTCTTAAATGGAAGAACTTTGCCTTAAGTTTCCCTGTGTTATTCCACACCCATGAAGGACCCAAGAAACCATATTTTAAACATGCTATTTACACTTGTTCTGCAGTCTCTGAATAGTCTAAAATCAAATGAAGGGTTTGGGGAATGGAAAACAGTTGACTTGGATTTGGCAAGACCTAGATGTTTGGAAATTACCCCATAACCCTAAAACACTTAGAAAATGTTCCTGTTCCTCTGGATGAAAAGCCATATCTAGTCAATAACTCTTTGATTTTGATATTTTAACAGATGGAGTTTTAAATATGCCATGTAGTTTCTGGTATTGTTTGCTTGTTTTAAAAGGGTTCAAGAACTAATGAGAACTTTTTAAAGCTTACCCTTGGTTTGCACATAAAACGTAAAGTCAATATGGGGCATTAATATTCTTTTCTTGTAAAAAAAATAATAAAAACAAACAAAAACTCTATATATAACACACATACACACACACACACACACAAAAAAAACAAAAAAACAAACCCTAATGTGTAAAGTAATAACAGAACATTTGGTGTGGAATACTCTGTTATCCCCACCTGTGGCATTTGTTATCCCATGTTATCCCACCCTAGATGATATACACTGTGTTAAGTGTCCATTTACTATTTAATTAAGAAGGATAAGATGTGAAAACAAATGCCCTGGTATCAATTTATAGTATCTATTGTGCTGGCTTTACAAATAATTTTTTGCAGTCTTTTGCTGTACTGTACATTGCTGTATGTATAAATTGTGAAGGACCTGAAATAAGGTGTAAGGAACTTTTGTAAATGAGACAAAAAAAAATCTTTAATGGTTAATAGGATGAATGGGAAAGTATTTTTGAAAGAACTCTATTTTGCTGGAGACTATTTAAGTACTATCTTTGTCTAAACAAACAAGGTAATTTTTTTGTAAAGTGAAAATGTTCTGCATGCATAATGAACCGTTTACAGTGTATTTAAGAAAGGGAAAGCTGTGCCTTTTTTAGCATCATATCTAATTTACCATCCTATAGTATCTGTTGTAAATAACCACACTTAACCTTTTCAGTTGTATTTAAGCCTTTCTATCTTCCTCCATATTTTTCTCTCTTTTGTCTCGCTTGCAAGTGTACGTGATGAGCACATCTTGGAAATCCTGCTTCATATTTCTTTAGGAAACTACACTTTTTTTGTGTTTGCCACTTAACGAAGGTTTCATTTAACAAGACAAATTACAGTCTCTCCAAAGCTTTTGCCAGCGTAATGATAGCGTGAGTTCCTGCCCTCTGCTCCCTTTCTCTCCCGGGGGAGGAGAGGCAGATAAGATGTTGAATGATTTTGCTATTTTTAATGAATGTTTCCCAAATTGTGTTGTGTTTTGTTTGTTTTTGGGTTTTTTTTTTTCCTTGGAATACTGGATACATCTTTGAAGGTCAGATTATTATTTCAGATTGAAGAGAAGCATTACGATGAAGGGAACATGCAGATCATTACAGTAAGTACCGGTGCGAGGGATGGCAAGGTACCGACACGGACAGATTGGCCAAGTAGAATTTTTAGTGGAAAACTCAAAGCGCATTTAATTTTGTATGAATTTTTGTAATAATCAGAACACGCGGAAATGAAAAACATTCACGCCGCAAGTTCAGCTCGCTCTGATTTTGTCTCAAAAATGTTTTCTCCAGAATGAGACTGTGAACAAAAGCTTTTTGAGGTGATTTACACTATACTTCACAATTTATAAACGAATACAAAATTTTGGAGTAGAATAGAGGACAGATGAACTTTTCTGAGGCTCAACTGTTGCTACCATATGCTAATTTAAATAGAATAGCTTTTTCTGAGTCCTAATCTCTAGTGTTCTCTCTGGGTGACACTGATGTTTTTGAGCTATGATTTGTCCCTCGACCAGTCAGAATGTAGCATTTCTTTGAAACAGTGGTCCAATAGGAGTCACGTACCCTTTCTGATTCCAAATTTTGAGGTGTGCTTTGGTGCACTGAAGACAGTCAGTGCTACTTGTCTTTTTAAATGACACCTGCCTTATGCAATGGGTAACCTGTAAAGACTGTATTCAGAGAGGTTTTTTATATATAAATATATACATACATATATTATTTGCATTTTGGAAGTCTAATTCATAGGCAGATCTTTAAATACTGACCTGCACAGCAATATGAAAGCCAAACTTCCAGTGTGAGATACACAGCATGCAGACCGGTTGTTTACAGTAAAGAAACAGTCATACATCCACCTTTTCGCCTTTTTTTTAATTATTTTTATTTTATTTTTTTTTTTTTTGGAGTCTAAAATAGAAAAATTCAAAGCCAGGTTCTGGGTGAATACAGTCTGCAGCAGCTTTTTATATTAACAAAGTTACTGCCTCCTTTTCTGTCTCAGAGTAACTTTGCTTGATTAAAATAGCAAAGCCATATTCTACACTTCACTGTTAAATGCCTGTCCCAGTCCAAATTGTTGTCTGTTTGCTCCTATTTTTGTACCTTATTACTTTTAATCTTGGTTTGGTACAATTCATAATTCACAGAAACTTCATATAATTAAACACACTAAATTAGTTTTAAAAAGCAATTTATATCTTTATGCAAAAACGTATGTCTGTCTTTGCAAACAACTGTAAGCAGATTATAATAAATCCTTTACTTTAATCACCTGTTGTTGATGAAACCATTCATTGATTATTATTTTTGGCTAGAGCTCATCGAAGTAGTAGATGAAATTGGATATAGATGTTGTAAGGGGCAGTATTCTCTTACCAAGGACACAAGCAGAATAGCCATCACTTTTTTTTTTTTCCTACCTAAACCTGCGTACAGCAGGAAACAAAACCTTTGGTTTTCAGCTACCGTGAGGTTACGTTATTTTGAATTTGTTTAGAATGAAATAGGCATTTGTCTCCTGCAAAATACAAGGCAAACAAAAACATCCTTTAAACGTGGGCTCCTGCTCATTGAGCTCTGTTGTTTTGTCGTAAGAAAGGATGGGGATATACAGCAAGAGCATTGTATACACAGTTAAAAATGTAAAATAGTGTCAATGTACTGCAGTGGGTATTTCAAGAATACTGCACACGGTGCAACCAAGTGGTTGCACAACATTAAATAGAAAGACTAAAGTTTGCAGTAGCAAAAATCTTATTAAAACAATTCTTTACAATCAGTAATGCAGAAAGCTAATTCACAGGGTGGTGTTTTTCACTGACTTGTTTAAGCATTTATGAAATTAAACAATTCTACAGTTAATGCACTTTTAATTGTTTTATTAAAGATTTGACTTTCTTTTTTTAGAGCAATGTTTTCAGCTGGAGGTCAATGACTTGATAAGATAGACAGCAAGCAGTTCTGAGGCCAGGAAGCTCAGAGGAATGTTTAAGAACTCTTGGAGTTTAACTAGATTTCCTGGATGGAAAAATACAAGCAGCCAGCAGTATGGTGTAAACAGTAACATCTATGCATAATGATGCATTTATAATTAGGGGTTTGCTTCTGTATGTTTAAAGCTTTTTAAATAAATAGAAAATATTGTTTGGTCTTTACGTTAATGTCTGCAAGTACCTATTTTATATATATATATATAAATTGTACAAATATACATGAATTAAACTGGTTTGATTGCAAGTACTTCTTGCATTTTAATCTCAGATAGCTGCTGGTGCAGCGATAACCTTAGAAACCATATTAAACAACACAGTAACTAACAGTGTAATCTAACATCTGTCATCATACATTTAGTGATTTGGATTCATCAAGCTCTGTCTGTTGGGACTTACAGCTCTTCAGCCAGGCAGTGGCTGTGCTCAGGGCGTAGTAAGGAACACCCAGCGTTGAGGACTTTGGTTGCCGTAATTCATTCGGGTCTTTGTGTTTCCCAAGGGAGAAGTGGCAACACTGCCACCAACCACATCCTGCCCAACAAAGCAAACCCCGCAACCTCCAGTAGCTGGGTGAGCCTGCCGTCCTGCTTGAGCTAACCTAGGGCTGCTTTCCCCACTGACCTGTTGTTTTTTTTCCTTCGTGGAAAGACGGTGTCGCTGCTCTACATACACAAGCTATCTGCAGTTAATAAACTGCCTTCTCAAGAGTTGGGCCTTCTCCAATTATGTTAAGAAAGTCAGAAGAGGAAACACAACTCTCGCTATGCCGCTTTGTTCTGTGCTCTCTTGAAATATTTATCACAGGGTTCGGCATGAAGCTAGGGCTGTGATGCAAGACCACCATTCAACCGCACTTGGGTTTTTGTTTCTTTTAATAGTAACAAGTCACACCAACTTTCTGTTGCCAAAAATCCTTGCACCTGCCTTCTGTTTGCTGAATTGTCAGAAAAATTGCCCATCTGCTTGGAAGCAGATGTATCTGTCATCTGCTGTTCTAGAAATAAGAAAATGCTATCCCTACTTAAAAACAAAACGAAACTTCTTCTCTGACCTGAAGCTGGGACGCTGCTTTCTCTCAGATATCTACACAGAACAGGACTTGATGTTAAGTACAGTATTATTACTAAGATAGGAAGTAATGGAAAATACCCTTTCATTTCAAAAACTTCTGATAGGTAAAACACACCGTCTGGGAAAGTGTTAGAAGAACATTTTAAGTGTAGATATCAGTAGAATCAAATTTATTACTTGGTGCTTACCTGTGGTTACTGCAAGTGCAGATGAAGGCACGTGGATGAATTCTGCTGGAGAGAACTATGCCTGAGGCATATTCAGCCAACAAGGTGCGACTCCAGGGAAGGCTTCCCAATAACCCTGTGTACGGCTCTGGTGCATTTACGGGCTGCACAAACCCTCTGTCAGCAGTGGATGGAATTTGCTCATTATATTGAAAACCAGGTAAGAATAGTGAAATGGTTTAAATGAAAGAAACGAAGGAACTGAACAATGAAATCGCAGATTTCTCCCCAAGACTTTTCTGTGATGCCATTAATTACAAAGGCTCAGCTAGCGGAAGTTGTAAGCAATGTAGCAGAAACATTTTCATTACAGGGCAGCTCAATCAGTCACGAGATTTCTCTCTCAGCGCAGTGAAGGACTGTGCAGCAGGAGACCTGCCGTGACCGTCAGGGAGGACAATGGTTAACAACACTCAGCTGCCTGAAAGCCTCAGGGAGAACAGCAAAGTGAAAGCACTGCCTTGGCCAAGGAGCAGAGCCGAATGCTGGCCAGTGAGTAATACATTCTGCACATTCCTACTCAGCCCAAGTGGGCTGGAGGCTCAGCTTTTCCATCAATTATTCCGCAAGCACATGTTAGACTTCAGTCCCCCGTGGAGGGGTTCAATGTCTGTTCCCACAGCGAGGGCAAAGAAAACGTCACTCGGCATAAAAAGCACAAAACAGCTGATTCCTAGATGGCCCTCCCTGACTTGCAGCCTGCGTCAGGCGTTTGCTTCAGGGAGTGTGAGATTTTGAAAGCGGAGTCATACACGGCACTGCGCACAGTAACAACATAGCAAGGGCGGGGAAACCCTGCCTGCGGATTCAGCTCAAAGCGTACCCGCAGCTGGGCTGTGAGAGCAGCTCCCTTGGAGAGGACTGAGCCCAAAAGTGCTGAGCAGCACTGCTCCTGCTGCCAGGCTAGAGTAGCAAAGCCCTTCAGCTGGCTTTCCCCATAGCTGATTTCCCGTCTCCTATCTTGCTTCAAGTTAACACCGCATTTCTCAAACCACAGAAAAGAAAGACAGGAGACACAACTCTGAGGCCCATCTTCGGGGGAAAAAAACCTAGAATCTCAAGGGCTGGAAAAGGGGCCTGACTTTCTTGGTAAGATTTTTATTCTTTAGCATCCTTTAATCTCTACTTCCAGGCAGTCAGCGTGAGGGCATTGCTTACAGAGCTATTCAGCAGTGAGAGTGAAGTGTGAGAGGTGCCATGGCAGCACTGGTATGACCAGGCTGATGTAGAAAACCGTATGCTGGGGAGCAGCTACCACAGCTAAATTCCTAAGAGGCAGCATGGTTAACCGGAAAGCCAGATCAGATTCGCCTTTACTCACACCACTGCTTTTGGATAAGGTCTGGAACTTGAGACAAGTCCGAATAAGCCTTACATGTGCTCAGTGCACCACTCCTCACTAGCAGAGTTTTCTTCTTTGGGTTCTGCATGGCTCCAGCACTAACAGGAATCTCAAAACACCTCCCCTAAAGGCAAATAGGGTCACAGGACTGGACTGAAGGAACCTTCAGTACTGTCTTCTACTCTATGCATCCACCTTTCTTAACCATCTCAATTAAAAAATGCAGAAAAAGCAGAGCTAGAGCAGAGAATTTTTGAAGAAAGCAACCACAACAAGATCTAACATGCACCGCACGTTTAAAACAGCAACAAAACAAGGGGAAGTGACTAACAAAGCTTGTAAGCTTCAAGTTATCACTGCTTGGCTAACTGATGAGCCAGCATGCCTTGCAGCCATGCCTACTCGGTGAATAACAAGGATTTACATTCTTTTGGTTCTGTCCAACATTCTCAACTAGTAGCAGTGGAAGCTGAATTTGGCCACACCGACAACATCCTGCCTTCAGAATGACTCTTGAAGGTCACAAACAAGTTCCTACAGCTATAGTCCCAGGTGACACAACATCCAGCCACGACAGCACTTTGCCACTTGAACAGATCTAAGCAAGGAAACCTGCCATCTCTTGCTGTACTGTGTGACTATTTCCTTAAAACTGTATTGAGCAAATCTGAGACATGGATTTTCTTTACAGATGTCCTGAAGTCATTTTCTGTGCTTGGGTCACTCAGCTGCTGTGCCAAGATAAGAACTGCCTATGGCAGAGTCACTGCTCACATACAAGGAGAATTCACCAAATGAAACTCCTCCAAGCTGTGAGGTTTAGCGCTGGAGAGCCGTACCGACTTGGCCCACCATTGCTCCATCTGGAAACGATTTGTGCATGCTCCAGTGGAGCCTACACAGTCTAGGCAAAGGAACAAAATAACGGTATGGAGTTAAATCTTAAGGGGAAAAGAAACACCTCAACCTTAAAGCAGCATTAACCATTAACTGGTTTACTAATCGCATTAGTTAGAAAAACCTGCAAGCAAAGTATATCTGTAGTAAATGACTCTAAATCCATAGAGTCCAATTTAACAAATAAATGAGCCTGTGCTAACACGCCATCCTCTCCACTGCTTCCCAAAGGGTCTGACTTGAAGGAGAGAAAAAATACAAAGATGAACGATAGACTGCACATCGTATTTTTATCACAAGGCACAGATTTATACACCACAAGATTTCTCAAAGCTTTCTCCATGATCACAGATAACTCCCTTACTACACAAAAAGTTTTACAGATTCTAAGGCAGCTTCTTGGGGACTGTGATACTACAAAGTATCATTGAGACCTTACGATCTACAATCATGGGAGAGGAAGAAATGGAAGCTCAAGAGCCAGACAGCTGATAAAATGAAAGATGCTTCCAGGATACAGAAGAATCACAGGGATTCTCTTTTCCTTTGGCTTGAGTTGCCTGCTCCAAGTTCCCCGTCTGTTTTAGAGCCTCTCTGTGACTGACTGAATAAAGCTGCCAATAATTATATGATGTCATAGCTTAAACAACCATACCAAAATATTCTCCAGCTAAGGAATGGCTAAGGTCAAATACCAAACATCATTTTATTTCATTTACAGTGATATTTTTGAGTAACAAAGGAACCGTGGCAGACAGGAGCCTGTAATAAAAGTTCATGTGTCTTACCTTAATAAAATAAATGAAGTCACACACACAACATAAATGAACATATTTCTTGAAGACATTTGAAAAAATGTCATGTCTTGATACCTATCATTTTACTTACCAGTATATCTGTTCCATAGTATCTATTCCACTTTGAAATATAATTTAAGTGTCAGCATGATAGTTTTTTTAATGCAGCAGTACTTTCCACACTGGAACAACAATCTGTTAAAAATGGCTGAGATCGATGTGTAATCTTCCGGACACTAATTTCTAAAAAATCATCTTCAACTGAGAGTTGAGTCACAGATCAACCAGAGATTGGACTTCAAATGCGACTTACCTTGCAAACAAACATATTGTTACAATTGAAAAAAAACTATTACAAAATTAAACCTTCCCTCCTTCCAACTGTCTTGTCCCCATCAATTTCAACCCTTAAGGAATCTTCCATTCATATTCATATTTGGCAACAGTTAATGTCTTTAAACACATTAGGATCTTCAACCCACTATCAGGCTCTATCAGGCTCTTTGTTGATTAAAAAAGGTCACAAAAGTGGAGAGAAGTGACTATAACAAAAATCCATGGATACCATGTACACCTTCTTGGCGTTCAATGCATAAAGCTATAAAAACTGAACATAGTTTTGTGGAATCAGTCCTCTCTTGCCATTTAGGGTGCCTTCTAGCCATCCCGGCTCCCTGGAAAATTGCACTGCAAAAGAAAAGGGAACATATTACTGCATCTTCTTATGCTCAAGTAAGTCCTTTTAGGTTTAGCTCCATGCAAAGTATCCATGAAAATATCCAGTCTCTTGCAAACACCAAGCTGACTTTACAATCTGGCTAGGGAAAATGGCGAGGATAGTAAATTAAATGCTTGCATAACGTAAGTGCTTGAACTATCTTCTGCTTTTGGGTACAGGAGATTACATTACGGAAACGATTGGCTAATGGGACTTAGAAAGGACAGGTTCATAAAACGGAAAATTCAAAAGCTTTCTGGGGAGAAGTCAGAATATCTACCAAATAGTAGGAAACAATTTCAGTAGCTGGGGGCAAAGTATAACCAAACTCCTGTCTTGGGCAGAGGCAGTGAACCTGGAAGCTCAGAGACACAGAAAAGAGTCGGATCTCATTCTGAGTATCATCTTTTCACAGAGTAGAGCTTCTGCTACAGGTTGTGGAGTCTGCATGGACGCCTAACTGTGCAACCTCGTCTAGGGAGCTGCTTTGGCAGGGGGGTTGGACTAGATGAGCTCTGGAGGTCCCATCCAACCCCTACAATTCTGTGATTCTGTGATATGAATCATTCGCCTAGTTGAAATGTCTCATAAATGCAAATGCATCATGCTATTCACAGAACGCAAAGGAAGAGTTTGGAACGTAAGCCTTGTTCTTTATCACCATCCTATCTATCAGCCACTACTAATACTAAAGTGAATGCAAGAGTATTTGTGGACCTAAAATAAGAAAAAGTTCTGCTCAGACTCTAAATATCCACAGGTAATTCTGTGAGCAACAGAACAAATGAACTCTGGCTTCCTATGTATTTTTTTAACTGCATTTGACTGAAGTTAATAAAAGAAGCATAAGCCTCGTTCATTTGGAAAACAGTACAAAATGCTCAAATCCCCCTATCAAATTTCTTAGGAGAGTGCAGTACACGTATCTACTTACCTATTTAATTGTAAATCCCACACTTCTACTGACCTATGATGTTCTCTACCATGTTAATTTATCCTCACAGTGCTTTTGAGATGGGCATTACTTAAAGAAATGATCAGACAAATGCTGAAATGTGCTGCTAGCCATGACAATACTTCATTTAAAACACATTAACACATTGAGCAATGTGATGTTTGTAGCTTTCTAGAAATCAAGGAAATAAAAGTCAAATCTCAGTTTAAAAAGCATTGTAATGTTCTCAAATTGAGCACTTAAAAATTTCCCCTACCCTTTTTCTCTGCGTCCTAACGCTGGCAGGCCATAGCTAGAAGCTGTGCTCAGAAACTATGGCTTAAATAACAGCTCTTTTTCCAAGAGGCTTAAACATTCAGAAAACCAGATCGCTTCCAAATGATGCTGATAGTCCATATTCAGAACCAGTATGGGCACATAATTAAAGTGAATGCGTGCAATAGAAAGATTCGAAAGGGAAAAAAAAACAAAAACAAAAACAGAAAATTCCCTTTTAGAATCTTTGTACACATCGAAACTCGCAGTAACTTACATTACTATTAGTAATTAGCAGGCCCTCCTCTTTCTTTGTCATTTTTAAACCACGATTACAGTGTATACACTCATTTAAAGCTGTGATGCTGAAACCAGCACAAGCCCACCTCCAGAAGCTCCAGAAGCATAGTGTACAATAACATTCATTTTAAAAACCTTCACCACATAGATGATGTTCTGCTACCACAGCTCTTCCTAAACCCAGGGCATAGGCTGTTTCTGAAAAAAAATAGCCTGTTGAAGAGATGCTCTTTATCGTCCCCTTTCTGTCATTTCTTCTCAATCAACATCACAGTTCTTAGAGCTTTCTCAGGCCTGCCTCGTTTAAAAATAATGCTGCAGAAACTACACATTTGGCCATAAAACTATAACTCATTACTGGACCCATAGGACTAAGTCTTATGCTGACTGGGGAAAACACCTGTAGTGTGAAAGACAGGGAGCTGAGAACTGACAATTACATGTGGTACAGCAGGATTTGACGAGGGTATAGCAGCTGTGCGATCAAAAGCGGCCATCAAAAGCCCTCCCACTCTGAGGACAGTGCAAATAGTAGCAATCTTCAGAGCCTGTAGGGGATGGCAGGCCTCCTCAATACCTCCTGCAGGGCTATTTGAGTGGTCTCGCTCTACTGAAGGCAAACTGTACACAAGGAGGATTTCTGACCGTCAGTATGGCTGCGAATGTCACGCAACAATTACCCCAAACTCAAGTGGACAAAAAAAATCAACACTAGCTCTCTGTAATGAGGTCTCCAAGTAAAAGCTTTTCTGATTTCATCAAATCAAGAAACACAGTAAGGTTAGCTCGGCAATTGAAGCATTCCTTCTTAGTTTTCTGTATTCTCCATAGGAAATACCTTTAATATTGCCCATGTTATGACTGTCTAACTGTAAATACGTAAAAATTCCAAAGCATCTGTTCCCAGACACCAAGTGCTGACGTACTTCCCTATAGCAGACATCATTCTTCTTTCAGCAAATGGAAAGTTTCAGGGGACCGCACTACAGATGAGACCGAGATTCATTTCCACAGTGGTATTATTTCACTGCCTAGCTGCCACTAACTGCAGTAGGACTGAAGCAGGCAAAACCCTTGTGGAAACCATCTGTTTTGTCAGGAAGAGGGAAACGGGGAGGAAATCTGACATGTGTGGTGTCTGACACGAGGGTCTCCCTTTCTGATGGACTACTCTAGCAAGCAAAAGCTACATTTTGTGGCCAACAGAAATCTCACCGCAACACCAATACACACTTCCATAGAAATTAATCCTGTTGGTCAATTTTTCACCAGGAAATGAAATTAAAAGCACAAAGATGTGCTTCCTGGCCCTGTGTCCTACATGCAGACATCAAGACCTGGGGTCCTAGTCCTGAGCTGAATCCATCCCACCTGTCAGCTGAGTATCCATGACAGTCCAGCACGCGCACCAAGAGGTAAAGCACATCTGTTTAAACTCATCTATTTAAATATCTTCCACTTCTTTGCTTCCCATAAAATCTTTTTTTCTGGAGTTTGCTGTTTCCACAACACTGTTGGCAAGATAAAGACTTCCCTATTCTGTACGCAGCAAAGTCAGGCCAGTTAAGGTCAAGCTACCTTCTGTGGCCTTTTTAGACTTCTAACAAAGTCAGCAGAAATTACCAGTGCACATCTGGTACTTTTTACTGGTGAAGCTGTGATTGTAACTTTCAGCAGCAGTTTGAGGTAACTTACACCTAACGGCATGGAGGGCTCTGAAAAGGAGAACATCTGCCCACCGCCTGTACACTCAGTTTCTCTGGGTGTAAAACTGAGACAGCTAATGTACATGAATGCTTTGAAATTCATAGATGAAAGGAGTGCAGCGAAGTAGCTTTATTCTTATTTTTACCTCAACAAAATAATTATTTCCATATACAATGCAATATGGCATTTTGAAAGTACTACTTTTCTCTGATATAAATCCTTCATTTGTCGATACCATAGAGAAAGACCAGAAACCACAGAGAGGGAATAGAGTGGCTTGGAGTCAAAACTGGGCAGATTTATTGAGGAAAGTAGAGGGGGATGACCATGGCTGTTTGAACCTGCTGTGCTTGGTAGGGATAATGGGTTCCTGTGGTAAAAAACTTTCTCAGTTCTCCCCTAAATCCTTATTTTAAGAACTGTGAAAAGCTTTGATGAGAGCTTCCTTGGGAAATTTTTGGGAAACTTCGCTGTAGAACTGCTAGCAATATTGACAAGGAGTTTTGTTGTGTAAACACCATTTACCTTACCTAAACACTTCTCTCTAGTGAAATTCCCATTCACTCACTTCTTAACGGTCTCTTTTAAGCAGCAGAAATTTAAGATGAGGCTGCAAGGCTGGCAAGCTTTCAGTGCCAGGCAGTCTGGTTATTCCTGTCATGATTATTGGGAATAACTGTTGCTACTGAAGATACCCATATACAGCCAGCGTATGTCTTTCATGATCTCAGGTCACGCTGCTTCTTCCCATACGTACCCTTATCCAGCTGCAAAATCTTCAAGCTTTGCCTCTAACCACCTGAATTATAGTGTTACGTGCTGTCAATAATACAGCCTGTAGCAACTGGGAAATAAAAACATTGGCACAGCCTAAGGAAAACTGAATTGAAGTTTGAAAAAATATAAAAAATGCAGTGGAGATTGTTTAGATTATATTATTCATTTTCTTACACAATTCAATTAGACAGAAAGGTTTGCTTTTTCTTTTCTAACTTACCAGCTGGTGCCTTAACGTTCATATTCTGTGGCACTTCAATAAAAGACTGTAGGATTTGGGAGAGTGTGCAATAATGAAAACACCTGAATATGGAAATGTTCCGATTCTGTACAGATTCCTATCAGGTGAAGTAAAGCTTAATTTAAAATATTAGTAAATCTAACTTTGTCAGCCTGAGAAACCAGTACTTTTTCCTCATTTAGATAAAGGAAATGGAGAGAGGAGTACAGGTTAAACTTTTACCTGCTTGCACCAATGTTATATTTAGCAGCTATGACAGGTTTAAGACTGTACCTTACTAAATGCCATTATTCTGTCTCAGGATAGAGCAGCCAGAAAGACTCGTCCAGGATAATAACAGACAAGAGAGAACTACTGCAATCAGCATCTACAGCCCAAGAGAGACAAAGCAGAAGAACAGGGAAGCAAAAGGAAGTGAAAAAGTGAAGGAAACAAGGCAGAAGAACAGACTAAAGAGAAAGTTCAGCATGCAAACAGTGAGAGATGAGAGAGACAGGATTAGAAACTGAGACAGGCAGGGTGGAGAAAGGAGAGACGGATAAAACCCTCGCTAATGGAAGCAGCACTTTTTAGTAGACATTAATTTAACAGTTACTTTAATGGTTGATACTAGCTGTATGTCAACTTGATTGATGCGTTGTCACTTTGATAGTTAAGGTTATTGGTAGAGCTGCAGAAATGATGTATTATTACTTTAATTCTTCATTTGGGGGCTTTATTAGGGCATATGGGAATTTAAATTGAGTAACTGAAGAACCTGAATTGATTCACTGGAATTTGACTTCGAGTCAAATTCACAAGGGTGCTTAATGCAAAAAGGTAAGGCCTGTGTGAAGGCATTTCAGCAGCTTCAACTATGAAGACTGGTCTGCGCTATGAGTGAGAACAGCCTCCCATATTGACAAAGTGTATGGGAACTGTTGAATCACGGCCTGAACCACTGACTGACCACCTGAAGTGAGCACTGAGTCAGCTGTGGGAGCACAGGTGAAGACAATTCACCTCTGTGACTGGAAGGGGTGGAGTCTGACTCCACCTCTCCTTGACCACCACTGGTGACGGTTCTCTTTCTGGAGATTGCTTGTTTGGAGTTTCCACTGTGTGCCTGGGACATGGGTGAGCAATTAATGTATTTTCAATTATTCTCTTCCATCACAATAATCTTTCTTGTTATATATCTTGACTATCGTACTGTTTGAACTGTTTATTCTGTTAGCTGTATGTCTGTTGCCATATACAGAGCCTGCCCATGCTGTAACTTACTATAAATTGTTATAGAATGGCCATTAAGTTGTTAAATATATCCAGTTAGTGTCTCATTACTTGCATGTTCTCCTCTGTTTTTGTGCTAGTCCCCAACCTCCCCTGGGTTGAAAGTGCTGAGGGGAGAACAACATCTATAAAGTAAGCAGGATACAATGCACTAAATCAAAACCAGTGTCCTTAAGTACAGGTGAGCTCTCCATCAGAGATCTAAAATAAGGTTTTAAGAAACTTTTTCCAAGGTTATTTGAAAGGATGATATGGGAGAACATTCTTATGGTTGAAACCACTCTCCATGTACTGCTAAAGAATCAAATTTATATTTGTTCTAGTTCTTGGTTGACCTAGCTGTCTAGCTGAAAAACTACTGAGGCTCTATTTCACCAAAACCATGGTAGATTTGCTATAACATCTAGCGACCTCTTTACAAAGGCAAAGAATCTCAACAGCACTGTCACACAAACACATTATACTAAAGAAACTAATTCTTGCAAGGCTGACTTCCCCACTGGCTACACAACAGGCCTGCAACCTATGGCACTCCGCTTTAGAAATGCCTGTCTTTCATGAACTAGATTTCTTCTTCCATGCTCCAGGTTTTTTCCCATACACAAATTTTACATCTGTGGAAGATCCCTATCAGTCATGTTTTAAAAAACCTAAATTAAAATAACTGCTGTAAGAGACTTTAAAAAGAGCAATTATTTAGCTAATCCATCTTTGAAAGATTTCCTTTCTAACTTGATTCAGACATGAATTGCCTGCAAGGCACTTCTCTAATAGGAAACACCAAGTATGATTTTGTGAAGTGGCTGTTAGGAGGGAAGAATGTTGTGGGGACCCCAAACCACCATACACCGAATAAAAAAACAAACCAAACAAAAAAAATATATCAACATTAACTGAATTCTGTATGAGGCCTACTATTTATTTATTTGGGAGGAGACAGGGCACAGTGATTTCCTTACAATCTGCTGCTTTAAATTAGGCTTCACCAAGAAGGGGAAGTAGATGTCTATGTCTGAGCTGTTTTGTTGTTGTTACGACTGCTGAAAAAAGAAAAGGAGAAAGAGAAAAAGAATGCTGCTGTGTTCCCCCCATTTGTTTCAGCTTTATGTGAACAACTTTCCCACACGTACTTTCAATCCAGTACTAACAGAGTTAACGGTACATTTTGGAAAATTTAAGACATACTCAGCGAGCCTTTTAACACCTGCAGGCTGTTTTTTTTTCCAGCTGTTTCAGACTGTTCTTTTCTCTTTTTCTTGCTGGATATAAACAGGTAATTTGCAATACTTCTCCTTTATTGGATATCTAAACAAAGATTCTGATATGTAGCATCTGTATGACTGGACGGTGTATATCCAAAGTGTGTTTAGTCATTCCAATTTAAATAGTGCTTTACCTCTGGAACATACTTATCAGCCTTCTGGCCTTGTAGCAAAATAGCAATGGATAAGAAAAATAGGCATCACTGCAGTTTCTGCTTTCTTTAGTGGCCAGTGTGCCCCTTACTACTCATGTGCCTCTAGACAGACTGAAAGGATAAAGTACTGGTCTCAATACTGACCAAGAATCTCGAGAACCTAATTCACAAATGACTTTGAATCTCTCAGTCTGCACAAAACTTGGGTGGAGATTTGGCCAAATGTCTTCTGTTTTTCAGAATTAATGCCACTTACAAAGGCCTTGTTACAAACAAGTCTTACACTGCTCCTGCACTGAATTAATTTGTACTTAAGAATTTTATTAAATTGCATTCAGGTAACAAGATTTGCTGAATTTGTTCAGGTCCTGTTGATCCACTGCATACTATCCCTTTCTTCAACAGTATGAAAAAACTGTCCTCTGATATCTTCTATGTTTTCAGAATTCATATTTGAAATGTTAGTGGCATAAGGTTTTAGAACTAAAGCCATTCTTGTCAATTCAAAGCCCCTGTGTAGATGCTGAAGAGCCATAGAAGCTCATTGAGGAGCTACACCACGGTCTTGAGCACAGAACTGCTTTCTGTATGTTCATATGCAATATTATATTTAGGTCCACAGAAATTTTTAAACACGGGCCTTCAACCTGTGAACATCCCTCTATCTTTGTGTGCAAATACACGTTAAGCCATCTTCTGGTCAGAAGACTAAACACTCTCTTTTCTCTACAATGATAATCTGACTTACCTAGAACTCTGCTTGAAAATCCTTAAGTGGATCTTTTTTTCTTAAATAAAAGTTTCTGCTATATTTTACAAATATAGTACATATTTTCATAGGCCTTTCCTCTATTGCTGAACTTCTTATTTATTTATTTATTTTTTTACTGTGACACGTTTAAACACTGCTGAAATGTAAGAACCAACAAGAATCTGCTCACCGGAAGCAATGATATTACCTCATATTGCTTTCGTGTATGCTAATGCAGTTCCGTGTACCAGGAATCTTCTATGTCACTCACTGCCACCAGCAATGTTGACAGAATAGCAGTTATGCTGGTATTTTTATCCAAAGCCATTTAAACAGTTGTGTTAGTTTGTTTTTCATTGCTTTACATTCACTCAATAAGTACTTACCGTCTTCAAAAATTGCTCCTGTCTGAAATGATAATTCGGAGCTATGTTCTGCTTCGCATGGATAAACAGCTCTTGCTTTTCGGTGGGCAACGCTGAAAAATGAAATTATGAGATGCAGTTACTTTTGCCTACTACAGAAAACACTCTTTTCTCAACCATTCTCTCTCCATTCTCACTGGGAGATGGCTAAAACTTTCAACACAGGCTCATATGCATCATCACTGGCTTCTAATTCATACACACAAATGCCAAAGCTGAAGCTTCACAGCTTACTGTTGGCATTTCTGAATATCATGCTCCTGCTTTTGTGCACGCTTATTTCTATGACAGTTAAACACAGCTTTCAACTGCAGCTAAAATATTGCCAAGTGCTAATCAGCAGTGAAATCAATAGTAGGCAAAGCATACCTTATCTCATTTATAGACTAGTCATTCTATCTTCCAAAGTGTTCCCTCGTGAACCTTGCAATATAGCTTTTCACTATCACTGTAGAGAATTCTTTCCTGAATTCATTCTTCTTTTTTCCAATGCAACATTACTAGGCCAAGGAATTGTCCTATATGCAGTAAGGTTTACAAAACTTCGGGCAGTCTTTTAGTGATGCTCTTAAGATGCTCAAAAATACACCTGGCTCAATCCAGGTGCCTTCTATGGGGAAGGTGTTTAAAGGAAAAATAAGACAAAGTAGTCTGATATTTTATTCTGTAAAAATTGCAAAGGTTGCATTTCTTGATTTGGGATAACCACTTATTTACTGCAGAAGGCAACAATTAATTGTTTTGGTTTTTGTTTTTTTTTTAAGATACAGACTATAGGGAGTAATATAAAAAAAACAGCAAATGTCAGAGACTTCATCATACCTCTCCACTGCTCTGTCACTTCCAGTGGAAGGATTAGGGAAGGAGAAAGCGGATGGTGCAGCGTCTGTAGCAACTGGGTTAGTGCACGGGGTGTTCATCCACGAAACCATCGACGAGCAGCTTTGACCAGAGCTAAGGGAAGTATTTTCAAGGCAGTGTTAACAAGATGAATACCACAAAATGTTTGTATCTTCAAAGCTAGACTAACTAGTTATATCCTCAAATCTGAAAACCAATTACTGTGTCAAACTTTATATTTGATACCAGATATTGTTTCTACCATTTCCTCCTTGAAAGCGTTTCTCCTATATGCCCTATATCCTAAGCTAGGATGAATTACCTGAGATGCATGACATAGCCAAGAAAAAAACTCCACATTCCTTATCTAATTAAGACAGATACAATGAAACTGCATATAGCAGGCGATTATTTGAGCTGCCACTTTGCCTTTACAAGTTGTGACAAATCTATTTAAAAATCTTCTCAGCACTGTACTAAGGCATGGCGTACAATGGGAAGATTTCAAAAGGCTACAGCTATTACAACACTGGGATCACGATGCTGCCTCTGGATTGAGATCTCATTGGCATAACTGCTTCAGTGGCTGCCCTCAATGAGCTCACTGTTCAAATACATATTAAATTAATGGCTGAATACATAGTTGCTACAAGAGAAGAACAGCAGATGAAGTTAAAACATTTATCACTGAAAAGCACATATGAAGTAATTCCCCACACAAATGATGTTCCTCACTCTATAGTTTGAGGAACTGAAATGTTCTAACAATGGAAGGTTTACTTCATGGGCAGAGCAGCCAAAAATCCAAATGTAATTGTATCTTTGGAACCAAAAGCTGGACTTCAAGCAGAAACAGAGTTAATATGGTTCACACACGTCTTGCACATAGGAAACATCACTTGAAAGCACAGCCTTCACAGTGCAGCAAGGCATGGGATTCCTGAGGGCTAGTCTAAACACTGAAGACTGAAGCAAGGAAGGCATTCAGAATCCCCATTTTCATAGCGTCCCCTGTTACTGGGGCACCATTCCGTAGGGGACCCACAGTTTCCCTGGTCTTCCTTTTACTGGTTATGCTTTACATCCTTTGCAAGGTTTAATTCCAAGAGTGCCTCAGCCTTCCTTGTTGCATCCCATGTTTCTTCAATCATCTTCTTTCCTTTCAGTTTATCTGTGAGTTCCTTGCTCATCCAGTCAGGCTTCCTGCCACCACCTTTCCCTAGTTTCTTGTTCTTAAGGGTGCAGCAACCTTGAGCTCGGAACAAGTGGTGCTTAAATGTCAACCAGCTCTTGTTTGTTAGGCTTATTCCAGAATTCATCTTTTAGATATCATATATCTGCAAAGCACCGTCAAAATCTCTGAAACTAGTCAAGAAGGATTACCTAGGTGTGCAGACTTCCACCTAAGCAAGGGGGACTGACCAAAAGCAAAATTCACAGACACTTCACTTAATTACAAATGAATAAAAGAATGCGGGAACCCTAACTTGTTTCGTTGTCTTTCATCTTCTTGTGCAAGAGGGCATTTAATTTCTAGAGGAAATAATCAGTATTTTGTCATGTTGTATAACAAGGCTTACAAACAAGTATGACTTTTACACCAGCCAGCCAATATATTGCATTTTCACTCTAGAAATTATTACATACTTACATAGACATTTATTTTGACAATTAATTTTTTAATGCGTTGCGTTATAACACGGTGAATGGCCTAGTCTTTATTCAACAAGGTAGTTTTTAATTTGGATCTCTGTCAGACTGCGTATGGATGAAAACTGGAATTCTAAATGTACAAAAACAGCACTTTGTAGTTAATTCCACTAACAAAAATGAAACTTAAATGTGCTGGCATCATAATGAGAAGCGTTTATCAAAACACGTTCTGCTTTTAAAACTATCAGATTTGACAAAAAAAGGAAGAAATTGTATGTAGCGAACTGAATAAAAGCTGAACTGTGCTGATCAGAAACATTTTATTCCATGCACCCAGTCTGCTTAGCCACTTCTGAACCTGCCACTACGCAGTGTGTGTACATCATGTTGTAGCTTACTTCCACTTGAACTTGTTCTCTTTTAACCATTCTTATGTATTGTTTCAAGTATCCCTAATTTTCAGCTGTGACTCCATTTGAAGATAAAAAACAAAATGTGAACATTGGCATTTGCGTTGTTCATTCCAAATACCAAGGCTAAAAAATTGCTCAACAGTACTGCAAAGTTTATGAAGTTTTCTAAAACACAGACTATATGCCCATCATTCTGCACACAAAGTATGTGTAAAGTTAATTTTAACTCAGTAGCATAGGTGTACCTATAACAAACATGGTTTTCAAAAAGTGTATGAAAAAATTATCATGCTTGACTAACTGAATTATTAGTTAAAGCAATCCTGGTATTCAAAGAAAAATCATTTCACTTTTGCTTTTAATTATTCACTTCAATCAACTCCAAAATTAAGACTGGGTAGGGCTCGTTTTTTAAACCTGCAAATTACAGATAATAGAAAAGTAACCTTCCAAGTATACAGCCAGAAGAATATGAAAGTGTTGCTTATTCAAACTAATCCCTAGTGAAGAATATCTTTATACCAAGTAGTCTTCGCTACTGCGTATCTCACGTTTGCTTCTTAACAAGTGAGCACTAGAAGCTTCTATTCATTAGATATTTCTTTGAAATATGCATCTTATTTATCTGTGCAACTTGCATGATCAGCTCTAGGATGACACATACTGCTCATATTTAAGACATGAGATTAATGTTTTCGCAATGATACTCTGAGCCAGGAAAGGAGCAGTCATTCAAAAGAATACTCTGAATATTGCAGCTGGTTTCTCTTTGAGACTTGTAAGAAGGAATTCAATAAATAAATAAACCAACAACATCAACAACAGAGTAGGTGTGCAGAGAAAGAGGCAGGATGATGTTGTGTGTTCAGTCCCTCTCATGGCACATTTATTTTTCGGGTAACGCAGATTCAATAAGAACAGTAACGTATCAGCTAGTAAGACCACAGTGTCCTTTATCAGGTAGCATTAGATAAAAGTAAGTAAAGATGAGCAAATTCTGAGCAACTCCAACACAGGAAAAAGCCTCCAGAGGTGCAGGTATGTGGAGCTCCTGTCTGTTCCCTCCTCCCTTTCTGGTGAATACACTTCATACATCTCAGCTGTAGCTAAAGCACTGCAGTACTGTTCCTTGATTTGCCTGTCGCTTTCAGCTCATTGTTACAGATCAACAGATCACTGTTTAGGATCCAGAAGGAAAAAAAAAAATCAAACCATTTTTCAACAGCAATAGCTTTACCATATTTAGAAAAAGAATAAGGAAAAAAAAACCCAAACCTTTAATGGCTTTAGTATTAAGCACATTCTAGAATTTCAGCTCTTTTTTTTTATTATTATTTACTGTACTTTGCTATCTCACGAACCACTTAATGTTATTATTAAAGCAGAAGGTTTTACTCACTGGGAAAAATCTCTTCCAGTGTCGTGCCGTGTAAGCAACGCACAAAATAACTTCTTTTTTCCTTCAAAAGATTCTTGAAACAGCAAAGCTTTGCAAGCCTTGTTTATCAAGATAACGGTAAATTAGAAAGCACTGTGCATCTTATCATACAGCATCTCAACTTTGAGAAGGTATGTTGAAGAAATCGCTCTTCTAAGGGCTAAAATGAACACAATGCATTTCTTGCGGGGAAAGAAAAAAAACCTAATATAACCATCTCACTCTGAAAAAAAGTTGGGAGAAGGAAGAAGCTAGAAAATTGACTTACTGAAAATAAGCTAGAGATTCTGTACTGATATTCAGAAACAAACTCCTGAAAACAAGATTTTATTGGATGTTTATCTGGCTGGTTCCTAAGGTAACACCGGTAAAGAGCAGCCTCTTATCTTGAGAGCAAGGAAGATACTCTGTGAAAAGAATACACACTGCAATTCTTAAGAAAAAAAGGGTTGTTTCATAGAAGGCCTTGGCAGCCCCACAGCAGTGATATCACAGTGTCTGGCTGACATAAACTCCATGGAAGTGTTCTTTAGAGGTTTCATTATAAGATGACACGGTATATCAAAAGGTATCAGCTGTTTCTGATTCAATGTGCAGTGCAATACTCTCCACCACCAGACAACAATCTTCCTACATGTTAAAACTCCATGCCTTGGTGAGAGCCAGGAGCAGAAAAATATATGGATGAAATTTGAGAAATTGTCATAGTGGCAGAAAAGCTGGAGACAAAACAAAAGGACAGGTTTTCCTGATCCATGTCCACTCTGAAAAGAAACTTCACCAGCAAATGTAAAGTATGTAATGTGCAATCAACATTCCAGATTCCTTGTTTATACAGAGTACATCAGCCAGCACTGAAATTGATGCTTTGTTAAAGTTGGATCGTGAAGTTTCAGTGAAGCAGCCAGCATATTAGTGAAATGGTATTTCACGCCAGTCTGGTAAATCTGAAAGTTATGTCTTTGTAGCAGCTGTCCTAGGCTGCAGCATTTTTACATGATAACTCAGACTGAGCAAAACTTAAGTTTGTACATATGTACGCTTGTAGCAGACTGCCATTCCTTTTAGGAAATAAATGTGGGGGCTGCATTTTCTGGAATCACGCAAAGAAAAGAAAAAGAGGAGGAAAAACAAGACACTTTAGCTCATAATGCTTGCATCCATGTCCCTCCCTGCTCCAAGCACATGTACTGCTCAGCTGACGCTCATCCAGCGGTGCTGCTGTCCAGCTGAGCTGCCACTGGAAGACAGGGAGATGGCAAAGCCTATTTTGTAAGACCCACATGATGGAGTTATATTTTGACTGTTTCAATGGAGCTGCAAAACGAGGGCTACTGCTCTGCTTGCATAACAGAGGAATACAAAAAGAAGTGCCCGCTTCTGTTAAATCTGCCCTCAGACTGCTGAGTCACTGAAGAGGTGGCAGCTGAACCAAGACCAAACTGCAAAATAAGCGCAACGAGTGAGAAGCGCTGCTGTGTACCTGGATTGTGCCTTCTACAGCTGTTTAAACTAAAAAGAGATGATTCCATCAGATTTGAAAGTTTTCAGGATACCAAAGCTGAAGTCACTCATCATCTATTAAAACTGCAAATGTACACCACTGCCAGAAAATACAAAAGTAAACTGTTGGAATTTGAAGGAGAGTCTAGAGGTGCAGTCTACAGGTGCAGATATAACAAGGCTGATGGGAATTCATTCAGCAGTGAAACAACATAAGAACTATCTTCCTGTTACATTCAGAACACCACTTTTTCTGCCTTCCCTTACTATCCAGTGTTTCTTTTGACATCGGTTTGCTCACTGGGAATTTGAACAAGCCTGAGATTTCACAAGGAACAAACAGATCAGCTTCTTTCTTGGTCACAAAGGCCCTGGAAGCACTCAGAGCACGGCTCTCATCACCATTCTGAAAGCCTCCGTGAAAAGTAAAGACATATAAACAATGACCATAGCACACCGCTGGGCTTCGTAACAGAATATTAAAATGTCGGGATAATAATGCCAGGATTATAATGCAATAAATAAATAAATAAATAAAGAGTCTAGATTACTTCTTCTGCCGCTGAAAGTACTGCAGTTACAATGAGTTTCTGAATTAAGGCAAGTTAATATTCTCAGGACCAATATTAGTCACAATCTTCCTTCCTTCTAAGCTATTAAAAAGTAGCTGCTTTATGAGATTTTCTCCTAGGACTGATTGGAGGATGCAGGCTCTCCAGTTGTAGGGAAGGAACCTTGTGTCAGAGCAGCACCTCAGAAAAGGAATCAGTAATGATAATAGCACACAAGCTTGTACAGGTCCAAACCGTCAGAAGAATCAGAAGAATCACAGGAGATGCAGAAAATGGAAGGAACAGATGAAAGCAGGGCATGCCCAAGCCTTACACAGATTCAGAAGATCAAAAAGTAATTTTGCATGTTAGCTCACTTTATTTCCTGGATTTCCATCACAGTGTTTTCCTGAATTCATCCCTCCTCCTTAACGGTCTATGTCTTCCCCTCACCTATTGTCAGTAGATCTCTGGCACCTCTTGTGACATCTATAAATGAATATCTTCCCCTACCAACACTGTCAACTGACTTCCTGATCACCGCCTGCTGCAACAGTCTGCAGGGAGCAGCAATCTGCAGCAGCCACCAGGAAAAAAAAAGAAAAGAAAATAACACTGCCAGGGAAGGAAGAAAAAGGGAAGAAAACTGCCAAGAGAAATTAGCCATAACTCATCCTCTGACCAGCCAGCAACTGAAGCAACTCTGAAAGAAGGTGCAAAAAGTAAATTTTCAGGTCTAAGCTCCCCAGATAATTTGCATTTGTAGAGTAGACAGCAATTTGGGGAAAACTGATGCCTGTGGGTAAAAGATGTTTGGTGGTTTGTTTTGTTAGAGTTTTTTGTTTATATCCAGGTCAGAATAATATTATGCGCAACTCACAAAATGTATCTATTCTGTCTCAAGGGAATAAAATGTTACAACACATCACCTATTTGTTAAACTTGAGGCACAACACAGCACCTACCACTGTGTTTGCACATTCTACTTTCCTTATTTTTATTTTTATTTTAAATACATTGATAAATCCTTGAAGAGGGGAATACTGACTGTTTTAGAGAATCTAAAATAGCAGAAGGAACAGATCAAAGAATGGTATTAAAGAATGGCTCTGTGGATAGCCACATTTCATTTAGAAGATGCTGTTCCCCTGTTAATTCTTTAGCTTAAGTGTTTGTGTATGTGGCCACTTAAAGAAAACAAAGTGGAAAAAGGAAGGAATTCCACTGCTTTGGTTAACACCGGACTGAGACTGTCATTGCTGTTATGCCTTAAGTAAAAAAAACAAACAAACAGACATACCATTGGAGAACATCACAAGGGTCAAATACACTATCCAGCTCACTATCATAAGTACTTTTTTTTTGTTGTTTGTTGGAGTAATTAAACACTGCGTGAATGAAAGATTTTTAAACAATACATATTTATGACATGCTTCAAAATGGCACATATGTGAAACCTTCCAGATATGGTGCATGTAGCGTCGACATGATACTCTAGCATTCAGGGCTTTGTGAGTGTATGGAAACTGTTGAATCATGACCTGAACCACTGATTGATCACCTGAGGTGAGCATTGAGTCAGCCACAGGAGAACAGGTGAAGACAATTCACCTGTGTGACTAGAAGGGATGGAGTCTGACTGCACCTCTCCTAGACCCCATTTAAGGGCTGACCAGCAGGGAGGAAGGTTTTCTTTTTTTGTGAGGGGATTTTTCTGGTGTTTCCTCTTGTGAGCCTAGGACACAGGTGAGCATTTCCTTTTATTTCAATTGTCTCTTTCTGTTGGGATAGTTTTTCTAACTATAGCGTTTGTAAAATATCTTGGCTACAGCACTACTTGGCATTATTCATTCCGTTAACCTTACATTGAGACGTGTTGGATTTGTCATACAGTCATCATTTTCTTCATTTCTTTCCTCACTCTACCCATGTAGTCCCTTCCTAGTGAAAACCAGGAGGTGAGGATATATTCACTTTCATTTGCTGCTGCTTTCACCATGCTGGAAGCATGACTTTGTTTTCAAAGATGGGACAAGGAAAGCGTGTGCATTAAAAAAAAACATAAATCATTTAGTAGGGGAAAAAAAAATCTCTTTCTTTGAGAAGGAATAACACAAATCATGTGTTACTACTTAAAATTAGTTGCTGATATGAATTAACCTTCGAATATCTGACATATATTGGCCCACAGTTCAACATCCTTCCTGCAGGAAACAGTGCATGCAGATCTTCTACTGCAAAGAAGTTACTGTTTCACCATCACCTTGTCAACTACATAACTGCATAGTGACTGATCTCTTACAAGTAACACCCATGTGTTACAAACATCACTAGAAACTTGACAAAATAGATCCTCTTATGTTTCTATCTTACTTAGGTTCAGTAATGGTGTTTACTGTAGCTCAGTGAAGATCTGTAATGCCATTTTACTGAGGGCACTGAAACTTTGAGAATTACTATTGTTCCAATTAGGCACATTTTGAAATCTTGCAATAATAGAAAGAGGTAGACTGTTCTCCACTAAATTCTGGAATAGTACACTTTATGAGAATCCTGTAAGTATGACCACAGCATTCAACAGTCAATGAAAGCCTTCTTTTGTGGACCTCTGCAAGATAACACAGCTATACCATGCCAAGTCAACATTTGCCTATACACAGGAACCCATGAGCAAAATGACAGCCACAGTCTAGGAAGTATATTTTCCTTTCTGACATCAATCTCCACTATTAATACAGTGGAGTTGTTTTTTTTGTTTGTTTGTTTTTTTGTTTTGGTTTTGTTTTTGTTTTTTTTTTTTTGTTATGTCAAGGCCCTTTGTGTCATCAGAACTATAAGGGGATGATAAGCCCAACTCAGTGTGAGAAAGCAGAAGAATACAAGAATGTTCTGTCTACTCTGTCACTGTCCAGGCTTGTCACTGAAGTAGGTTTTAAGCAATTTTCTCATACAGGTGAGTGGAGGAAACTCTTTCTGACAAATCATTTGGTTGCGTGTAACAAGTCCCTTTCCTTCCCAACAGAACTGTTTCCAACTTAGTATAAAACCTCAAGCTGTGAAACTAAGTTTCCAAAACTGCAGTACAGTATAATTTTCCATGAAAATAAACAGGCAAAAAAAGCTAGGAAGTTTCATCTGACATCTGAAAGCCCTGTATTAAACCAATGCTTATTTGATTCTGCGACATTATTAATGTTCTTGTAAGCTTATGTTCCCTTTCAGCTATGCCTGCTTTCAGAGACACACCAGTTACATGTCACCCATAGTACTTGTTTTCCACACATGCATCTCATTTCATCAGATACCGCTTACTGTCAGTCTTATGTGTTACTATTGGACAGTACGTGAGGAGAGTGAAAAGTGTGTTTCAGTACTCTGAATACACAATGCATGTGTAAAGTATCTGTAAGCATCTGAACCTCTTTCTATTGGTATGAGGAAAGGCTGTTATAAGTAAGAAGTACCCTAATGAGTTCATTATTCATTTCTATATTTGGAAGTATAAACCCAATGTATAGCTGTCCACAAATTCTCATATGTTATGTACATCTACACATATATTTTACACACTTGCTTCATCTACAGAACAGGCTACACAATATGCCATTATGGAAAGTATCTGTAACAAATCTTTTCTGCAGGCTCCCTTCTTCCATTTCCTCAGCACTAAGGCTGGAAAACTTTGTATTGATATGTTCAAGTTAGTATAAATAGCAAAATAGAATTGAAGTTCAACTTCTGATTGAAAAAAGGCATGTTTAGCTCTGTGTATCAGACCCAAGTATGTGTTACAGAGATTACATTAAAATTGTATTATCCATTTTTGCCAAACTAAAGTCACACTCAAAACTGAATATGTACAGAGTTCACTGGAAGTGATATACTGCATTTCAGTTGTAAAGTAGGCGGTTAACTTGTTAGCAACATGGGATTACCAACAATAATATTCGTAAGCAACAGCACCCGTTTAAGTGCATTTATCCAAAACCAAAATTTGGTCCTAAATCTTAATGGCCCTGCACTTAAGTGTAGCTTAACTCTGTCTTGACATAAAACTAGAGCAATACATCATATAAATAACGACTTAAATATTTATTGCCTAAATAAAAATCATTTAAAATTTTATAATAGGTTATAGTGAAACATGCTAGATTTCAGAAGGAATAAAACTCTGCTGCATTCAGGCAGCCTTTAAGTTGCACAATGTGGTGTAATATTGTGGTAGTAAAACATACCTTTCTATTACAGAAGAAAAACAGAACTGTATGTGATTTTAAAAAGCAATTCACTTTCTACTAAACTAAAAAGGGAAATGTGTTTCAAGTGCTTTATTGTAACAGTGGAAAATCATTACTTGATTTTCGGGATACTTACAGATTTGTTGTCCAGTCTGTAAGATATCCACTGTCCATAATAAGGTGATTTCTATCTAGTAGTCCAGGAGGGCTACCAGAGAACACAGGGGTAGGAGACTGGGAAGAAAGTGAATCCATGCTACCAGTTGGAGTGTCTTCTTTTGGAGAGGTGTGACTGTCAGCTATGAGGAGAAGAAAAAAAAAAAATCATAGTATGAATCAGAATGTTACTAACAAAAGCCAAAATATCTGCTTTGGTCACCATGTCCTGAAATACATGCAAGGAAAAATCTTAACATCCTATTTTCACACAATATGTTGGAGGACACACAGCCTATTAGCATCTCCCCCTGAAGTTATTATAGCATACTTTCCCCCATCATTATCACAAGGCTGTCTTTGCAAGACAGTGTATTCCCAGTCTCCTTTATAATGCTTATTTTATGTGGATGAAGTGATAGATTTGAAAAGGGGAGTTGCTTTTAAGGCTAGCCTATCACAAAAATAACTTATGCCACAGACATTTGTAGACCTCTCTAAAAACGTAGTCTCTAAATATAATTTTATACACCTTTGAATAATGATTGCTCTCAAGTACCACAAGCACAGCCATATGAAACACAGAACAGCGAAGTTTAGAAAGGATGGAATAAGCAGATCTCTAACAGCAGGCCATTAACTAACACATGATACACAAGAACGTTTTTTTCATTACTCCTTTTTAGGGGGGTCACTTTTAAGAGAACTCGTGTTTTGTTCTACTATTTGTTGATGCATGTTACTTTGGCAACATCAGTCAAGAGGAAATGTTTCAAAATGACTGCTCAGAAAGAAGTTAAAGGAACGTTATTCCTATCTCACAAACAGTAAGTAAGGAAACAGCAAAGAAAAGCTGCACCTATCACTGCAGACAATGCTGACACATCTAGCCTTTTTTTTTTCACTGAAAAGCTACCTTCATCAACTTAGTATTTCCTTTTTACTCTTTTCTTTAAACATCAGTCGTACGTTCTATAAGTTCTAGAGGAGTCTTAGGAAATTAGGACAGTTGCAAACATTCCATCGTCCAGCACAGCTGAGCCCATAGTCTCAAACGGGGCCTGAAGCTATTTTCAGAATATTAATATTTAACAGTAATAAGGGTGATTTCCAGCCATCCTTTCCATGACCCCCTGCATCCTTTCATTTCCTCCTATGCTTTCTGCTCCCACTTAAACATGTGACACAGCCCTGATAAATAATATCACACAAGTCCTGCTAGAGCTAATTCAATACCAGTGATCTCATAACCATTGAAAAAAGTTCTGCTTCTTCAGGACCAGAACACCTGGAGAAAAAATGAACAAACAAAGCCTCACGTGCCATTGCAGTTACTGGATCAAAAGCTGTTAAAGTATTGCAACAGTCTGAAAACCTGTTTATATGTAGCACTATGTAAGACTTAATCCCATATAATAATATTTTCTAATTGTAATTGTGATAATTCTAAAATGACTTAAGTCCTTTTATGTCACAAAAATTTATTTTCAAATTATTAGTATTAATGCAAGTCAGATTAAAAAAACTACATGCACCATATTATAAAGCCATGTTTATCTGAACTGTCCACTTAATTTCACTAAAACATAAATACTAAACTATTCTTCATTAGTATATGGCCAAGTCATCATCCCTTACAGAAAGAGGAGATTTTTCCATTGAATAATTTCTCAGAGCACACAGAGAAAGCAAGAAATACTACATGCTTCAGTCACTGCCCACAGTAGATTCTACACTGAAAGACTGAAATACGCAGGCAATTGCGTTTGACATAATCATAAATAAAACTCAATGTTACATCTTTCTTTAAACTTAGTTCTTCCTTTCTCTGCTTTCCTGAGCCAGCATTTTGACACGGTCAATGCTGCATTGCATTCTCAAGAGTAAGAACTTAGTAAACAAACTCTAGAAACAAAAAAAGGGGAAAGTATTTAAACAAAAAAGCACCTTCTAAATTTAGTGGGATTAAGTGAACATCTTCTAAAAACATATTAAAAGATACTTTAAATTACAAAAGCAGATAACTCTAAGCATAAGTACAGCAGTAACTCTATTCATTAAAAAGCTATTCTGTATATCTGTAAAAACTAACAATCATCTAGCAAGCTAATGATTAAAACCAATATATGAACAAACATTTAGTCTTCATAGTGTGAGTGCTTTGATTTCTGTAGTACAAAGATGTGCATGAAGTACAGTGTCCTACTCTGCTCTGTGTTGTTGCTGCTTCCCCTCAATCACTGTGTGCAGTTTTGGGCATGGCATATAAGGATGACGCTAAACTATTAGTGTCCAGAGGAGGGCTACAAAGACAGTTTAGGGTCTAGAGAGTAAGATGCGTGAGGAGCAGCTGACCCTCAGTTAGTTCAGCCCCGAGCAGAGGAGGCTGAAAGAAGGCCTGGTGGCAGCTACAGCTCCTCACAAGGAGCAGAGAGGCTTTACCTTTATGAAGATATTTAAACAGTCTTCTTTTTAAGTTTTGCTGTATTTCTTACTACATGGGATTTTGCAGTTTGAGGATCAAGCACGTGCTTCATGAACCTATTCCAATACTCCAGAGTTCTTTCTGGACAGTGCACACCAGATCGGAATTCCCAATGTTTTCTTGTCATCCCAGGAATGCCACAATGAACGTTAAATTCCATCACTTATCAATCTCCTGTTCACACACGTGAGTTCTGAACTGTTTTGCTACTGGGTTGTATTAGTAGTTTATAAAGAGTTGATCACTCTTTGTGACTAAGAGACTCAGTTAGCAGAGTCACTTTTTCAGGACAGAATTATCCATTCCATAGCTGTAGATTACATCTTCCTTCTAAGATCTGCACATTTATTTCCTTAATACAATCAAGCTTATTTTGTTTGAACAGGTGCAGCGTAGCAGATGGCAACAACTCCAAGGTAGCTGCCATTGTCATTATTGTAACTATATGTAAATATATTATCAAGGAGCTATATTTAACATTCTAAATATTGCTACTATTCCTTCAGTTTCTTTGAACTTCTTTGGCATATTACAAGATGTTTGAAACCAGAGTACCTTTAAGGTCTCTTCCATTGTAATCCATTCTATGTTTTAAAAGCTAACACTGCCAAACCATAAAATGCAAGTACTAGACAACATTTGATTTTTGTAAGGGTAAGTTAGATGGTTTAACCTGATTCAAAATGTTCACATTGCAACAGGCCTATCTGAAGATTTCTGCTTGACCTTGCTGATTATAAATTCCACATTAATTTTCTTAGTTTCCTTTAATAATTTATCAAAACTTTTAATATACATTGGTATTTCCTCTTTCCTTTTTTTCTCTGAAAAATGCAGCTTTGTGGAGCCATTAAAGGTCTTAATTAGCTGGAGATGTAAAAATATCTTTTAAGTCTTGCCATAGCTGTTTTGTCTAGAGTGTGTTAAATACAGAGCTGGAATTGAATCAAGTTTATGGTTTTATTTTATTTCACAATTCACAGGCTCCCTAATATTGATAGTCTAATAGTTCTTATTGTTTCTCTCCTCTGACTCCTCTTTACCTCAAACTTTGTTCTACAAAGAGCAGCACTGTCAGATTTCCAATTTCTATTAAAAGACTGGCTGCCACATCAGACTGACAGGTCCTTTCGAGAAGGAGAACTTGAAATTTCCCATTTTTCTTCTGTAACACTTGAATTCTATTGTACTCTTCTTACATCATAAAACAGGGAAGACAAGATTTATTTCTAAAGCTTATTTACATTGTTCTTTGATCATACATTTCATTGTGTTTAGTGCCTACATTTTTTCTCCCCAGAGACTTCAATTCCCCTCTTTTCTCCTTGTCTTCAGGTACCAAAGAGTGACAGACCAGATGCAGGACATGAGGATTCTCAGTATAAAAGCCTGAGTGATGTCTCAAATTTTTGTCAACACTCCAGCCATCAACTCTTCACCTTCTGTATACTCGTGGGAAGCGTCTGACTTCCTTCAGCCTTGAACTTGGCCATCTCTAGAGCTGCCACCCAACTCCACTTACAAGCTCCTCATCCTGCACAAACAGGTATGGGAACCAATTACATTTTCAGCTGAGTTAAAACTTGTTTCACAATCCCATCGTTTTTTGCATACTATTTAAATTACTCAGACTGCTCAGATCTTTTTAAACTGTCATCTAAATTATCTTATTGTTTTACTGTTCTAATCACATCACTCATCCAACTTCAAAGCTTTCACTGTGCCTCAGCAGCAGATATCTGTGCCTTGTCTTTACAGCTGTACTTAATTAAGGCCACTGCTATCTAGAAAACACAATAGTTTACATTGGTCCTCACCACATACTGGTAGTGTTTAACTGTTACTACTTACCAGTGAGTTTCTAACCCAAATAGCCTTTGTTAGCTCACTATGTATCACTTTCTCACAATGAAAAATCTGCATAAGATCAGAAAATTCTTATACGGACTAAGACTTACCTTAATTAGCTTCCTTCTATTAGATACACAACAATTAATGGAAAAGGCTCAGATAATACAGGCTCTCAGACCTTCTATATCAAAAATGTGAACTCATCTTCCACCTGACTGAATGTGACATACCTCCCAGTTGCCTTCTTTTGACTTTTTCCATCTGGCTAGTCTAAGAATATAGTTTGGTTGGCATCTAAAGTTAAGGGAAACTGAAATACTTTGGCAGTGTCAAAAATCAGATCCTTACTTTGTTCCAAGAATTTTAAATAAGAAAAAGCATGTAATAAAAGATACAAAAAAAAAAAAAAAAAAAGAAAAAGAGCCAGCACTGCCAGTTACTTCTTTGAGTGACAGAGTTTTCTTCCAACATCAGCTTAGGTAAAATGAAGAATTACTTACTTTACTATTAAAAGAAAGGCTAATCTTTAACATCAATATTACAACCAACGTCTGTAGCTTTAGGGCAGCCAGAGGAAGAAAGCAGTTTATGAAACTAAATATTTCTGAAGGAGAAGGGGAATTTACCACAGCTTCTATTAAGATACATAGGGAGTGACTAAGACTGTGTATGCTGTAAGTGTTTATCAGATGCACAAATGGTGGTATAACTTATTACACTTTGATAAAGTCACAGAGATTGTAGACAAGAGGAAATGGGAAGAAGTGAGGAAAATAAATTTAAGATGCTGTAAAATCCCTATTACTGCCTTCAGGTCTGATATTTTATGCATCGTGAGACAGTGAAGCAGCAGTTGCATTGCTGTGCAGCCACCCGTTCCCCCCATGAGCATCACAGCTGCATCCAGCTAAGAGATAACAAACAGACACTCACCATAAACAGCTAACTTTCCACAATAATATAGTGGCTTGGCTCTTATGTTAATTTGAAGATAAATATTCTGTTTTCATTTAATAGGAATCTCATAAATTAATAAGGGATAGAAAAAATTATGAATATCATGAATACTCCTTATCAAGTAAGAACTTAGTTCCATGTGCTAGAGGTTCGGCATAACAGAGGTATGAAAACCTCTGGATTAGTTGACTCACAAATTGTGCAAACTTTAAGTGATTCCCTAACACAAAATAGCAGTCACATTAAGAAAGTCAAAGGCAGTTAATCAGCATTATATAGTGACATAAGTAGCTGTCTTCAGAATCTGCTCTGATTTTACTTTACTATATATATTACTGACAGGAGGAATCCAATGAGGTTACAGATCAACAGGAGTCAAAACAAATTACTTGTTACTAGGAACCAGAACATTCACATCAGAATCATAACAGAAATCAAAAGATATTTCATTCTGAAGCAGCACATCTAAATCTAAAAGTATACAATTAACATACTTAATTGCAAAACTCACACAAAAGGTGCCATTATCTCATGCTGACCAAGTATTTGCACCTTGCTGCAAACTTACAGGAGCTTCTTTACTCTAGAAAAGTTTCAGACATTACTGAAAAAGCCACAACTAACTCTAGTGGTAAAAAAATAAATAAATAAATATACATGATACTGATCAGAGGACTCTGCAAAGTGCTAAGAGAACTGCATTTGGGAAAGGCCTTTCTCTAGATCACAGAATCACAGAATTGGAGGGATTGGAAGGGACCTCCAGAGATCATCTAGTCCAACCACCCTGCCAAAGCAGGCTCCCTAGCCCAGGCTGCACAGGAGCTGCAATCCTTTGCTCACTACTCTCAACACAAATCATCCTGTACTAACCATGCCAAGCACCAGGTCAACTTAGACGTTATTTTACTTCTGAGTAAACTAAGAAGGTGTGTGCTTTTGCCTAACATACCACTAAAATGTATCAATAGAATTATTATTCACCTTCAGACTTCAGCAAATATAAAATTAAAAAAGAGAATTATTTAAACGTTTCTGAAGAATGAGTGTTTTGGATGTCAGACTCCTTAAAAACTCAGAAAAATGGACTTGTATTATCACATTTCATCACTGAAAAGTATTCATTGTCCTCATTGTGTACCAAATACTACACATCGCAGCACTGCCCCAGAATGCTCTTGCGATGTAAGAAAAATGCCATGAGTTTCTAGAGAAGTAGAAGTATATTTACTTAGATACTCTAAAACCAACATAACTCTCATGGAGAAAGCAGACAGAACATGATCTGCATATACAGCAGTTTCGTGCTTTCAAAACACATGCAGTAAGAATGAGATCTCTATGCCAGCTATTTTTTCCTCTCAGACAAAATAATTAAGACTATCATTAAAGTTGAATACATTTTTTTTTCCCTAAAGACCAACTTTGATACATTTTTCAAATGTGTGCATGTACAAGCATGTGCATCTTATGTACAAAGTGGGTTTCCCACAGAGATTGTTTTTCCCAACTCCATCATGACTGAGAAATGTTAGAAAAAGGAGGAAGCTGCACTAGACAGAATTTGCCTCCAGACAGGCTGATGCAACTCCAGAATTACAGCCAGAAAGTGGGTGTTTAAGTTGGGTCTAGGGAAGACAGAAAAATGTACTCCTCTGCAAGTTACCTATGGGTCAGGGGAATTCTGTGGCCATTCCTCTGCCCTACTCCTTTCTGATATGATCTTATTTATTTTTCAAAATACAAGGTTCAACTGTAAACACATTTATTTCTAGACATATAGTGAACTTGCAATAGCAAGCAATTATTTTAATAAATATCAGTTTCATTTCAGCTCATCTCTCAAAATTCTTGAAAAGCATTGCTTATGGTTACTCCTTTACTCCAAGAAAACCCTGAAGAATTGTAGGCGAGCCTTTTGCTGAGCAAGCTAAAACTAAAATAAGTATTTGGAGTTATTCCTCAAGCTGTGGTAAAAACACTGAAGACAGAGTCAAGTATACGTCTAGGAGTGTTAATTTATGTAAAAATAATTAAATTTCAAAACACAACAGAAATCAGATACAAGTGTGTAGAGGGACTCCTCTTTTGATGTGGGTATACTGTGATAATAAGAGCAATACCGAACCCAAAGATTACTGAGTTTTTACCAGAGTTTGCTTGACAGGAAACTACGTAGGACCTCTAGCCTTACTAAGCTGGCCAAATGCCACACGTTAATTTCACGGTTGTAAAACACAGTGATGAGCTGCAACTACTTCCTGAAAACTCAGATAAAATATAAGGTAAGTGGATTGTTCTATAGCTTTCGTAGTTTTATGGTAACATCGAATACCTTGGCTTTTATTAAGTTCAGGCAACACATACCTATAGCCTAGACCTATATATCAAAGCCTATCAACAGAACATCTCAAGTCTAATCAATGACAATGAGAACCTGGAAGAAATCAAAACAGATCACAAAAGAGCGTCTAACGCCATAACTAGTACTGAAAGTTCCCTCATTCAATAGTACCTCTTAAATGGAATCAGAAAATCTAAAGTTCATTAACATATTCTCCCATCGTTCCTTTTCTTTCTCTTCTCTCATGTCTTCGCAATTCAGCTACTGACTAGCTGGAAGATGTCACTATGAAGATACGCCTACTGCCAAAAGGCAACATATCCAAAAACAGAAGACAGATTTTGCTACCTCAGTGTATTTAGACCAACATTTTCTTTCATACCTGGATTCTTCTACCACTGCTCATGCCTCTGACACTCCTGCATTAGATAAATGCAAATGCAATATTTTTTGTGCACATTTGGAGAGGCAGTGCACTGTCCCTTCTATAGGACAGTGTGGAGATGGACCAAGGAGGCTGTGCAGCACAGAGGCGACTCTGAGCAGTGGTAATAGCTGAGACAGAAGTGAACACCTTCATCATCGGGGAATTTTCATCCATTACAGAGCACTAGCTCTGGGAGATAATCAAACTTGTCAGGCATGAAGCTTGTAGATTCCAGCTACCATGGTCACTGAGACTATTTTCCCTTTAACAGTCAAGTCTCTTAGATGAGACAGCAAATATAGCTGTCTGTATTACTATTACTTTTCCATGATATCCTCCATAAGAACTCCTTCAATCTCCCTGTTTGTTCAACAAATTGTAAGCACAGCTAAGAAGACAGGAGGTGACAGTGGTGTAATCCACTACGCTCTGTGAAGTATGAAGTACAGCTTCCGAAAGAAGAAAACAGAAAATAAAGGGGAATGAGAAGACCAAATAGGGCAAAGACTTCCAGAAGCTAACAGAACAAGAATACAATTTTTTTTTTTTTTCACTGAATGGAAAAGACTGGCATGGACTGTGAGCAAATTAAAAAGAGGAGAATTGTTCTCTAAGTCACATGTCAGCCTTTCAGAAAGTTTCTCCTCTCCAAGATCTTCTCTCTTATCCTTGTCATCAGTGAAAGAAGCAAGAGTCAAACCACACGACGGAATATCTCGTTCAGAAAATGCACGCTCATCCATAGGAAACTGAATCAAGAGTTGAACAGCATGAAGTCTTTATTCTACCTTCATTCTTATGGGTGAGAGCATTTATTTTCAATAAACAGAGGTTGGAGAGGGCACAGCTGGCTTGCAGCAAAGGCACATCAGTGACTGCCATGTCTGGCATTAATGGCTTCTAGTGTTTCAAACTGGCCCTCTTACAATATCATGTGCCCTTGGATGTCCATGCGCAGAAGTTAGAGAATTAAAGAGATAAATGATTATTACAGGAGATCACATATTTTCATTGATGCCTGGTGTCAAGAAAAAACTGAAAGATTGACCACCTCTCCTGAACTCCCCACTCCTCCTTTAAACTCAGATTTTATTTCTAGTCTATTTATATTTTCCTTCACTACACTTCCGATCCTTGTTGTGTGCATGCACGTGTGTGAGCACATGGGGATGTGCTTATTTTCAAAATTTCCACAGGCTTTAAATTTCATACACTAAGAATGGACAGCCACTGGTGATGATATAAAGGCAATTCAGACATCACCCATAACAATTTGACACATTATTTGAAAAGAAGTTAAGAGATGTATACTATGATACGATGCCTAATTTTGATTTCAGAGAACTATGCAATAAGTAGGTTGTATCAAGTAGATTACTCATGAGTGCAACAATGGACAGATTGTATACTGTCTCTATAAAGAATGGGACAAAATTATTCAATACTTTCAAGAAAATTGGTACCTTCTACTGACTTTCTGGGCAGAAGATGATTATCTGATAGGAAACTGGAACCCTATACATACCTGTTATTACCTAGGAAAAAAGCTTCATCTTCACTGGCAAATGTTATACAAAGTAAAAATCTTTTCCAGCTCTCAGAACCATCAGGCAGAAAAAGCTGTGATGGATCCCACCGAATTGCAGGAACTATTCTTGCAGCAAGGTGAAATATGAACTATCTTAAGTTCTACATGGCAAACAGTAACCATCCTGATCTTCCCCTTGCAACTGATATTGGTGTACCTATTTTGGAACAGCATAACTGCGTGCTCTGCTCAGCTGTTAACAATAGCTTTGTAAGCAAGTGTTGCAAGCCCTTATGGCTTTTTTATATGCCTATGTAGCTGCTTTTCTTTCCATTTCCCCTACTATCTGCCAGGTTACAGAAACACTTCCAAGCAGCAGATTCAGAAATAGAAAGAGTTCAAGGCCAGGTTTCACACCTGCAACCTTGCAGCTCTGGTCTGTTCCAGCCCTGAAGACCAATCTCATTATTATGAATTCAAGGCTTCCTCTAACATCCCACTTTTATGTTCAGTAATTCCAAATAAAGTCTATGTTTTTTCACTTGTTTGTTTGGGGCAGGAAGGGACAGGAGGAGGAGGGAGAAAAAATAATGCACGGGAGCTGTATAACCATTACACATATCACATTTTACTTTGATTAAGTGATTCAATAGAACACCACAGTACTTCACGCAAACCAATTTATAACTCAAGACACTGGATCACTCCTATTCCCTCAAAAAGAGCTGTTTCTATTTGACACTTACATAGCAGTCACACTTTAGCTTCCCTAGATCTTTCAGAAAGTAACATTAATTAGTACAAAGTTTTAAAGGAATAAACATCAACATTATTTTTTATTTATTTTAGAATTCTACACAAGAACCTCTTTTCTAAAGAAAAATAAGTAATTTTTTTTTAGTTTCCAGCAGCAGCAGGAAGCTATTCCAAACACTCAATATGTCTCCACGTTCCCGAGTGGAGAGTAGGAGACAAAACCTTAAAAACAAAACAAACAAGCCCCGCTATATGATGTACATATGCTATCTGCCTGTGACAAATTTTGACATTGTATGGGAACTGTTGAAACATGGACTGAACCACTGATTCATCATCTGAGGTGAGCACTGAGTCAGCCACAGGAGCACAGGTGAAGGCAGTTCACCTGTGTGACTGGAAGGGGTGGAGTTTGACTCCACCTCTCCTAGACGCCATTTAAGGGCTGACCACAACTAGGGAAGATTTTTCTTTCTGGAAATTTCTCCTTTGGAGTTTTCTACTGTGATCTTAGGTCACAGGTAAGCATTTTCCTTTATTTCAATTGTTTCTTTTCTATCATGATAATCTTTCCTACTTACTCTATCATCTGTAACATATTTTGGCTACCTTAGTGTTTAGTATTATTCATTCTGTTAGCAATATAGATATCTAGAGAGTAGTCAAGAAGAATAAGGACTGAGCAGGCACAGTGGCTTAAGGCTTGTGTGCTACGGTTTGTTTGGAAAACAAGTTGTTCTGTAATTGGATGAATTGCCATGCAAAACCTATTTTTTGACTGCAGGCATGGTTTATACAAGCCGTGCTAACTGTCAGGTCATCTAGATGGACTGATTTACACTTCCTACTTTATGCAGAACGTGTCTTGCTGTATTGCTCTTCCGGCCCTGCAAAGTAGTTTAATACTACAAGATTAAGTCATATGCATTTTAAGTAAAACCCTGAGGGGACCGAAGTGTAACTCTGCATTGCCCTCCAGAAGAAATATAAATAGAATTCTCTTTTGACAAGTACCGTTTGTCCAAATGGAAAATACAGGCCTAATGATATTTTGTTAAGATCTGCATAAACACCTTACGGTTTTAGCTAACGGTCTTTCTCTCCATAGAGGAAAAGAGAGAATGCAAAGTTGTTTGTTTTTGTACATAGCTGGGACTGTAAATCAAGGGAGTTCCTGCACTGCTACTTAATTTGCTCTAAAACTCATTCAGATTTTGAAAGGAAAAAAAAAATCAAAACAAAACCAAGAAAAAGCACCAAAAACAGAAGTGTACTCAATCATGGAAGGCCAGAAACTCTGGAAATTATCCCAATGTAAATCTCAGACAAATCTGCATTTTTCTGAAAGAACACTTGGATGTAGGTTATGTATGAAAGTAGTTCAAAGTTCCCCATTAAATGCAGTTCTACTTAGGACACCAAGATGCTGGAAGACATCAGAGTGAGAATTTAGTAACTGGCTTAGCACTGAGAAAAGAGGTTGAAACAAAAGTAGACAGTATAATCTCGGACTTAAATTTGACTAAAGAAATGAAGGTACTCATTGAGTACTAAAGTACTCAAGTTGTTTGCAAATCTAGCAACTAATTGCCAAGTACAAGGAAAATCCATGCCCCATCAGAAGCCAGCTCTGCTAATTATAAGAAGTCAAAACAGATTTTTATCAAACTTAGTGTGTGTTCCTCTGCTATTATATCCACCAATATTTATGTCACTTATAGCGCTTTCTGGGTGGTTGCTGCATACAGTTTCTGTGCAGTCAAGAAGCTTCCCGACTGAAAATGTGCTTTTAAAAAGAAAAGTTGGCCTGAACCCTGCATTTCCAATTCAAGCGGTGGATTCTGAAGCCTGTTAACTCTCTGGAGCAGCCGATAGTTAAAGACTTGTTTCCGCTTTTCTAACAATTTCCTGGTTTGCATAACAATCCTAAGAGAAACACACTCCAGAAGTTTTCCAGCACAGAGAGATTTTTGTCTCTAACTTATTTCTAGTTTCAAGGCACAGAAAATCTTTGTATATGATTACAATAATTTTTAGAGGTGTATTTCTCTATGAATATATTTATGGATAAATATGTATTCGCAACTTGGTTTAAAACAAGGTTATGATAATTTTGTCATATCCAGGAAATACAAAACACTGGCTTATGCCTGGTGCTTAACTCATGCCATTGTGAATAAAGAGGGAAGGGGTTTAATGTTTAATTTCCTGCTAAAAACACACACAGGATAAAATCTTCCAAAGAGCAGTTATAAAATACGCATTTGTTAGCCAAGGAACTAGGTAAATATGGAACGAAGCCCAGGCATACTTTTATTCCTTTCTCCCCTGTCCTAAGAACAAAGTAACTGAAGGCCACAGCACATATTTGGAGGCACCGAGCAACTAGATTTTCATCAGTCTAGCTGATTTACAAACCGTTTAACCGATCCGTTGGGGCAGTTTCTCAGGTAATGCAGTGATACAATTGGGCTCAAGGTATTGCATTGCGATGCGTACTGTGCACCTGCCAAACACAAGTTGTACAGTCTCCTGACTACCTTCCTGACAGAACTACCTGGCTAACACACATCTGCATTAGCACGTAGTCTGGTCCTGTCTGTAGCCAGTTTCTAGCTACAACATATTGGCAACACTGCTACCTTCGGTAGTAGCTGTAGACATTACAGAGAATATTTTAGAAGTCAAAAGCTGAAAAATTATTTTCACATCCCATGAAACTCTGCGTTGTATGTCCTGGAACTGTGACTTCAGCTGCAGCGATTCAGCCTTCATCATAGTTCTATCATGAGTAATGGCTTATTAGGTTGTTCTGCAGCTCACCACAGTTTCCAGGCTAGTACCAAATTTCTGTGTAACAGTTAGTCTCCCGAAAACCCCAGCTCTTCTCTTTGTTCAGATGCCCAAATTAGGAAAAAAATGCCCACATTTAGGAGAAATTGAATGTTTAGCACATAGTTTTCAACAGTAACGCTGTGCTTTTGAATCTTACAATAAAAATCAACTAGTTTCTGTCTATGTGTTAGGGTCAAGTCAGGTCCTCAGTGCACACTCTGAGGTATTGAATTAGAGATGCATTGAGCTACTTCTTGTGATACATTGTGATTCACATTCAAAATTAGATGTAAACAATCCTGAGTGTACTCAATTTTCCTTTTGTTTTGCTTTATTTTCAATAGAGGATAAATTTATTGTTGCAGATCCAGCTCAAGAGCTTTCTTAGCTTTGGTAGCGTTTTATTCCAATTAACATAGCTTAAGCTTTCGAAGCAGATGCACTTAAAATACTTATTAGTCAATGCATTTCATTTCATATTTGATGTACTGAAATGCACAGGGATTACGTATCTCTAGTGAAATTAATCTGAGGACAGGCATGCTGAATTTCTTGTGGAATCTTTATAAATCTGTCTTTGAGACTATAAGCAGTCCTGAGTTTGTTTATAAAAATTGCATTTACAGCTGCTAAAGGCATGTGCACTCTTTTCTTCACAATTTAATTACTGTTGGTCACTGATTTGATGTCAGCTCACTGTCGAATCTTATACTATCATATGATAACTGGACTTCATGCTCTGATCTCATGAATTTCCATGTGAAAAAATAATTGACTAACTACTTTAGCAGAGGTAAAGGGAATAGAGTTGAGACAATCTGTAACACTAGATGAGTGCTGACTTGCCTTCTTGATACCATATGTACCCCCAAGCAACAAAATTTCAGGAAAATGATTACTTTTCTGGCTAACAGTCAGAATATATAAAATGTTGTATACTCGGTGTTGCTATATGCTGCTATTGCAAACTGCATGCAGAAACAAGACTTGGTTTTTTTTTCGGCTTTTCAACAGTCAGCTTCAGCTAAGTTTACAAGTATTTACTGCTACTAACATCACGGTGTTCAAGATTCAAGTGAAGAAGTAAAATTCTCTAGTGCAGTAGTGACCTGAAACTTCAATCTAGTTGAATTTAATGGTAGAGTGCATTAGCTGTTCTCATAAAACGTTTGCTTTAATTTTAGTTCTCCCTCCATTTATCTTATGGCTGTGTAATCTTCAGTAGAGAGGTCAAAGAGATTTCCCCCAAATAAACAGGAGTTTCTGCTTCTTCAGAATCAGAAAGCATACATAGTTCAGTTCATCCTACTTTTAAACTAACGTCACAATACACTTGTCTGTACTTAGCTTTCTCTGTACGCTTCTTGCTTCTTTACATGTTCCAAAGCAATTAAACAAGCATGTATGGGCATGCACACAAGTATACAGATGAGACAGGAAATGAAAAGCCTATTGAGGACAGAATGCACACTAACATCAATCTGCTCCTCCGAAGACTGACAGTATTAATAACATCTTACCATCATCCAACTCAAGACAAAGATTGTACACAGCCAGAGGCCTCTTAATACGTTGCCCTTGTCTTCTGGATTGCCTTGGTGGGGCATTTGGAGGAGATACTGACGTAGAGATTGACTCAGGAAAAGTGACATCAGGCAGAGTTCTGAAAATCTGCAATCAAGATCACAAAGGGTGTTAATTATTTATCACAAAAAGCAACCAGCCCAATGTAACTGTAAGCCATTACCAAATAACCTTTGTTTTAGATTTCATTCAAAGCAGGCATAAGCCAAAAATCCACTCCTTTAAGTTTAAGAGTAGGCCATGGGTCCTTAGTGTATTTTAAGTAAATAAATAAATAGATATACAATGGAAACATGCAAGAGCACTGCCTACACTTTAACCAAGCTACAAACCAATTAAGCCAAAGGTAATATGTGTGTGAACATGCTTGCCATCTACGACGGGAGGAGAAGGGAAAGAGAGATGAGTCAGCCACCCAAAAGTTTTCGAGTTTCCGCTAGGGCTTAACATTCTTGGAATACCTATTTTAATTTTCCAAGCTTACAATGTCACTATATTATCTACCAGATTATATATATATTATATATATAAAAAATATTCTATAGAAGAGAGTGGAGGGAAAATTCTGAGGGGTGGGATTTTTAATGAGAGATACTATAGTAACATACCGTGTGAGAATTTTTTCAGTCAACTATTATATATTGAGTCACATTTATATTAAATGATGATATGCACAAAGACGCATATAGAAAGGATTGCAACTCTTATCACCATTTTATCCTTTGAGTCATGACTATTAGTGTATCACCATTCCATACTAAATACCGTGGTACTTCTCTCTGGGTTAACCAGTAATGTAAATCTGCTTGAACTGGTAGTAATTTAACTGACATATGCAAGGCACAATCTAGTGATGTTGATTTACTTCTAGAATATTATCAGGATGTCAGTGTACAGTATAACAGCCACCTTTTACAGCTGATCATGGCAGATTCCCATGAACAAATTAGCTCAATTTTTTTAAATCAAATACAAGCCACTGATAAAGAAAAGCACAAACAACACCCGTACAAAAGAAGCCCTGTGTCTGTTGAGCACCTTACACCAATGCAACACAGTAATATAACAAGATGCAATGTAACAATATGTGGTGTTCTTTTACCATGCAATTTTAAAAAGTTGGGTATCCGGATAGGGGATATTATTAAGAGTAGGCATGTAATGAATCTTCAAAGAAGCAGCTGTTTACAAAGCAGAATTCCATGTTGATGTGGCAGATAACACATTTTTGTGTTACTACAGCACATCTCAGATCCAGTACGAAGCTAAAAGCTGGCCAGGCTATTCTATGCATAAGCAAAATGCCGTAATTATCTTGTGGTAAGGCAGTCAAGACGTCATGTCAAAATAATAAGAAATTCCATGTGCTAGGCCTGTTAATCCCAAATATTAAACACGTAGGAAGGAAATGACCCAGGAACACACAGATAGACTGCCTTTTAGTGACTTAATGATCACTTTCATACTGGCGAAACAATCATGGTTTCATTCTGATAACTGTGGAGGAAGGATCAGATCGCCAAAACTGGGCAGTAGGAAGCTCCAGTTTTTTTTATTACCTTACTTCCCAACAGGAGCGTGTTGTTCTGGAGGGAAATGTAAAAATGACAAGATTTGAACCCCAGTCTACTTCTAGGAAAACCGGAAAAGCTTTGTGTGCTTACCAACAGAGAATGAGAGAGAGAACCAAACTAAGCAACAACCTATCTACAAACAATATTTATAAAGAAGAAAGGATGCTAGCCCAACCTGGTTTTCCCCTGCACAGACAGCATGGTTCTCAGACAGTGACAAAGCTCTAATTGTGTTTAGAGCGTTAAAGTCATTTTTAAGACACGATTCAATTTATAATAATGAAATCTAGCATGCACCTACATGGCACTTGGCTAGTGGTACCACACTGCCCCCTTATGTGGAAACACAAGACTAGACTGAGCCATTTTAGGGATAAATGTTTGCTTCTGAAAAATTCAGAAGCACCAGAAACTTGAAATGCCATCTTTTCCCTGGACTAAAAGTTGAGTCTGGATTCTTTGGCAAATAGTTCTCTGCAAAGAGGTTGCAGCAGATTGTTTACTATGTCACATCTCCCAGCTGTGTTTATTTGCACTGCCTTAACCATTTATTTCTACTGAAATTAATGAGGGTGAGAAGAACAACCATTCCGGAGTGCTTCACAAGAGATGAGCTTTCTACGTGCATTTAGGTGACTTGCATAGTTTGCAGTTAATTTCTTAAGTAGCTCACAAATATTTGCTTCAAGTAAAGCTACTTGCAGGAGTCAAAAAAGCAGAACACAATCAAGACAACTGTAAAGCTGATCTTTGCTTAATGAGTAAAGCAATATGGCAGTGAGTTGGAGGCAGATAATAAATCCAAGCATGTTCCTAACTGTAAGTAGCTCTGCGATGTGAGGGGGAAAAAAAATTTTGTTGCGCTTATAGAGGAAAAACACTTAACAAAACAAAAAGGAGAAATAACAAGCCTGCAGCTTTGTCCCGCTTCAAAGAGTAGTACACCATTCGGCGCATGCTAGCTACTAACTTTGCAACAGTACTTGTGCCAGGTATCAGGAGCTCCTTAGAATACTTACCCATTCTCTACTAACATAAAATTTAATGGCACTGAGTCTCCTCTTTCTCTGCCAGGAGCTTCTCAGAAGCTTTTCTTCCTCTTCTGAGAAAGGCTTACAATTCCCAGATCCTTCCTGAAATGGTCATAGCTAAAAGTTGGGTGATGTGAAAGAGCACTATCAGTATATCACCTCTACTGCTAATACTTTGAGCTTGCCAGCAGCAGAGTTGTGCATCAGTGTTTCCAGCAGCAATGCTCGATGTAACCCAGTGCTATTCAGAACTGTGCAAGCTAAGTTCCCTTCCATATACAGGCACTCAAATGGGCATCACTCCTCACTCTGTTTTCGACTCCTTGGCATGACAGACTGCTAGGGAAGTTTCATCTCTGGGCTGAATTCAGTAAATGAGGTACTGTTTTCCAGATAGCAGGTGGCCTGGTTTTGTCCTGGTGCTCTCTCAAACTCTGTGAGACCAGGGCAACCATACAGACTCCATCCTTTTGCTCACTCATTCCACTGATACAATGCTGTTAGCTCCAGCACTTTGTTTCTGTTCATCTTCACTACCTGTCCCCATGAAGAACAAAGGGATCCCTGAAAGTGGTATTAAGATACAAAATAGGGAAAGCAGACTCTTAACTATCTGCAAAGCAAACTGAAAATTCCAAGTAGCATGAGCTGCCCTTTAGGATTCCACTACAAACAAACAAAAACCCCTACCACCACCACTAGAAAGATCATCAGATTTTGTTGTGTTTTTTTGGGGCGTTTTGTTTGCTTGTGTTTATTTAAAAGAAATAGGAAACATACTCACATTTTTTCATTAAAGTTTTGGGATTATTATTGCCCTTTTCAAGGTGCTCATTGTTTGAACTCATACCTACTTTGTTATTTTCTATTTGTCTTTTCAGGGGGAAAATAAGATCCAGTGCCACTCATCCATAATTAGAGCTGCACTTTCAGCAGCAGACATCTCTCTCTGCTGCAGACCCAAAGTTATGGATCCTATAACAGTTTTGCAAAAGTAAGCATCTGAAAACCAAGTGGAAGGTCCACCCCTGTCCTAAGATATGCTCATAGAGCATTCAGCTTCCCTTTCTTGCTTTAAGTTTTCTTTCACTTAAATAGACAAGTGTTTTAATGGATGTTTTCTACTGCTCAGACAGAAGCATTGCAATGTTTCACTGAGAGTGGGAAGATGGAAGCATGCTTTAGTTCAGTTGTGGGGAGAAAAGTTTGGTTTTGTTTGTTTTAATTCAAATTTGCTCCTAGACTTATTAATTATTTAAATAGTATTTAAGTATAAATATTTCACAGTGAATAAAAGATACTCACTGTGAGAGATAGCTATCTATGCACAGAAGAGAAAATTCAGAATTGCGTACAATCAATTATCAACATAAGCCAAGAATGCTACTAACATTTCAGCATTTTGATCTGCTTGCACAACAGTATGGGAACGTATCTAAGTTTCAGAATATCTTTTTGCATAGCAAAACATGGCTATCAGATGCATCACAAGAAAACTGCATATATCCAGCAGGGCAGAAATCCTCCCATAGAAGGAACTGGCTTGTAGGAGCATGATACGTAATGGAAGATTTGTTTGCTACTTCAAATAAAGCCTCCTTTCAGGTGAGGAAAAAAAAAAAAAAAAAAAGAAAAATCAAACCTACCATCGCCAGTTATTTGGATTGCAGAAGTTAGTACAGCTTACACAAAGACAAGAACAAAATCTTGATCTTTGAATTACCTCATTCAAGAAGCAATAAAAACGTACTAAACCAGAATCAAAGGTCAAGGACTTTACAGTTACATACAGCGTTACAGAGTTTTTGTGACAAGGGTCAAACAGCACTAGATTTATAGATTATGGTTTACCTACAGTTTAGTTCTTAAAAGCATTGGCATCTTGCTCTTCAACTACTTGAGGCAGTTAAGTATAACAATTTACACATGGGAGAACAATACCATGCAGCACTCAAAGTGCACAGAAACAAAACAAAATTATCCATCAACAAATCTGACTGTTAGCTACTCCTATCCCAATTAGCTCATTACTTTAAATGGTTGTTTAGGTTTGATCTTGTATGAAAAGCAGAATTTAAAGACACATGGTGAGTTAAGTGGTAGATCAATCTTCAAGCCGGCACTGTAAAAGTTACAACAACAACAAAAAAAAGAGACGCTTGTTGAGCTACTTAAAACAGTGGCATGTTTGACTTCTTTTGCTCTACGCAGTTGTATAAAATGGATACTTCACACGGCTAAACAAACCATCCTGTATATGTCCCACTAATAACAGCCCTCTCTACAGTATAGAGCCCTAGACCATCCCGACATGCAACCATTCCAGTTCTGAAACCCATGTCCCACAGAGTCTGGGGAAGTATTTCTTGAGAGTAATGAGTCAAATTCAACATACTATTGCACTGTGTTCCACCAGCAGATCCACATGGCAGCAGCCCAAGGAATTCTGCCAGATTCTTCTTGATCTGCAACAACAGCGTTAGCCTCTAGATCCTGAGCTCTTGCTCAAGCTGATTTTAGAAATTCAAAAACCCCATGGTTAGGAATATCTAACTAGGCCTATTCCACGAGTTTTTGACTATGTGTATAGCCATGCATAGAAATGTAGATCAGATTCTGCTGCTATGAGAGAATACTGATCTATTCTTTCTGGTCTCAAGCAGAACTAACTAATGAATTTCAGTACATTTGCCAAGAATCACTTTAGGAAAAGACCCAGACATCAGGTCATCTCTGTCTGCTTTGTATCACTGGGGTAATTAAAATTTCCTCTAAAAATCAGTGGGAGGCAAACAGCAAAGACAGAGTGAGATGAAAAAGAGGGGAGAAAAAAAATGGGAGATTAGTAATAGAGCTAATGAGGATAAACTTACAAAAATCATTAACAGTTTAAAGTTGTGCTGCAATTTTCCTGCAAGACAAATCCCCTGTTCACTCTCATAACAGCTGCTACACAGAACATACATCAATTTTCTTTGAATGCAGGAAAAAAAAATCAGATTTCTAGAAGTTGCTCTGATGCAAAAGGAGGCTAGAAAAAGCAACGTTAATTTTGAATACTTTGAAATTCAGCTTCCCTATTACAATTCAGCTCCTTTACAACAATCGTATTTTTAGAGGAAAGTATTTTTCCAGACAAGAACACCAGTAAAGGTTTTTATTTTCATTCAGCACTTGATTTGTAGTTGGTAAATCAAAGAAACAGACACATTAACTGATGTTTACTGAACAATATAAAGATGCCACCTCGGCAACATACACTGCTCTGCCCTCAAACATATTATGACTGCTGTATTCCTCACATTTCCATGATAATTGGCAATTTACATTGTATGGTGATTTTAGAATATTTTATGAATTAGTAGCTACAGGATAGGGCAAGAGAAACTTAACACCACCAGGTTCTTCTCTTGACTTCGCTATTTTTCAATGTAATGTGAACCCAATTCAGGTTTATATATTCAACAGTAAAATCCATATTTAGTAAGATGTACACTCCTACAGGTTCTTTTTGTTTTGTTTTTTGATTTGATGAAGGGATTGCAAGAGGTAATTTGAGCTACTAAAAATTAAGTTTATTCATAATATAGTTTAGGAAATACAGGATTATATCTAAACTGATTGCATCAGTTCTAACAGTTGAATAACATTTCTGAATTGATTTAAATTAATTGAAGAGTGTTAGATCTATCTGTTTCAGTTTTGGTTTCAGTCAACTTTATCTGTTTCTTCTGGTTCTCAAACACAGGTCAATAAATATAAAAATACATGCACTAGAAATTACTGACATTTACATAGAATCTTTATTCAGTATGTATAGAATGAAGCTTATTATTTTTCAAAATCACATGAAATATTTTTGAAAATACAAAATTCAATAAAAATATTTAACAACTTGATTAGAAATTTTAAGTAATTTACCTTCCCAAGGTTATCACTGTGTCAGCTTTAATACAGATGTGCCTGCCTTGAAGTAAATATCCCAACTTTTGTGCTTTATCAGCCATACACTATACAATATAATCAAATGTGCACTGTCTTTTATGAAGCTGCAAAGAACACGGATTTCCTGAAGCTTTGGATTTTGAGGCTTGAATTTCACTACAAACCACAAGACACCTTTATACAGTATTCACTGTCAATATATTTGGAAAAAAAAAAAAAAAAACTCAGATAAAGAGTTGAGAGATGCTTGAAGTTAAAAGTCCAGAGGGTCACCTACCAGAAAGCGCCAATAATGTTCTTGAAGTTGCCTGGTGCACTCCAGCTACAGTGCAACAGAGTATGCAGCTTGAAAACAACAGGAGTAAAAGTCAAAAACGAAAAAGCACGAAACATCCCTGGTCAAGAGACAAGACAACCCACAAAGCTCTAAAATAGAGAACAAAAAAGAACGCAACCACCCAAGGTGGCATTTTCTTCACTACAAAGATACTGTTTGCTGAGACAATCTGCTTAGCAGCTTGGTTACCTATAACCAAACGAAACATTTGTTTTAGGGATCTGTGGACACAATGAGTCTCAATCTTGTACTAATACTGGAGTGTCTGCTGTCTGCTCCTCTTAATACAAAAGGAGCTAGTGCTCCAGAGAAATTGCAGACTAATAGAGTGACAGGAGGGAAGTTTTGGGTAAATCTGATGTGTATACATGCAGACTCCAACAGCCATTCAGGTGGCCTGACTACCTTGAATGTTGCAATTCACATTGGAGCTCTAGTGAAGAAACTAAATATAGCCTATAAAACATGACATTGCAGTCTGGAGGACAGATGTGAAAGGATGAAAAAGAAAAAAAAAAAAACAAAAACTCTACCAAGGTTATAAACATGTGTCCTTCAGTCGCTTGTGAATTATGAATTTGTTGACTCAGCCTTTCTAAAAGTAGCGTTCCTGGTACAACAATTGCAGCATCCACTGTATCATATGTCTCTCCACCTTTTAACAATTCATGAGAAGAATGCTCCTGATAGCAGCCCATTCGCTACTGTCATTTTATTCACTGAATGGCTGAAGGAAATGACAGAGTTAACGATACACTGAACTTGGTGTACCTACATATTTGTCCACTGCAGCTGCAGAAACAGAATGTGCACCTTCTCTTCTATACTCGACTACTGTAACTTTCACCAAGGAGAGTATTTTAGTATTTTAAATAAGGTAGTCCCTGCTTATTACAGCTACACATTCTAGCTTTCTGTATTTCATTTAGTTACAGGAGATACCAGAAAAAAAAAGCAACAAACAAAAGCCTTTAAAGGAAAAGACTAAATACTCAAACCAATTATCTGGCTTTCTAAAACATAACATACTCAGTTACTAAACGAAAAATAATATAGAATGTGAATATTTGTATATATTTGCTCTTGCTAAGAGCATGAGATGTCTTGAGAAATTAAATGCGGCATTTAAAAACCTAAGCTAAGAGTTAGCAAAAGCAACAACCATAGCCACATGGCCAAACACACAAACATGATCTCTCCTTTCTTTGTGAAAGATGAAAAAATGAAAAAATACAATTAAATATATATGGTAAAATGCAGTTTTCTCCAAATTTTATATACAGTAATATAAATGCTTATCAATAATAAAAACTTGTATTTAACCCCATACTACAATGTCATTTTACGAAGTGTCAGAATGAAATGTCAAGCTATCTGGAAATGACACAGTTCCAACTGTACCACACAGCCCTGTCATTATTTGTCAAATAATTGCCCCATTGCCATGACAAGGATTTATGTCTTCTTTATACTGTACAGATTTTTCTTGTCTTTGTTCTTATTAAAAAGCTTTTTTTAGATCTTACAGTATGACCATAATGTCTTTGGAGGCAAAGAAAATATTCTTCACTGGTATGTCTAGCACCCACTACAATGAAGTACTGACACTTCCTTAGTGTAAATGGAATGCATACAAACATATTGGAAATAAACATCAGCTGCCTGTCATATCTCATTTGTTCAAAACTCTTTTAAATAGATTGAAATACACTAATCCCTTCAGTATGGCAAAAGTTTAGTAGAACTCTGAAAAGTACATATCAAAACACTAGGGTATATTGCACTGTTTTCCACTGTACTGTCATTAGAAATGATCAGGCAGCATGCTACTTGGATCAATGTATCTAATTTAACAGGAAAAAAGCTTGCGAATATAATGCTTTATTTACCAATTAAAGCTTCAGTTACAAACATGAACAAAGTTTTGATACAGTCTTCTCACTATGCACAAACTACATTAAGACTTAGCAAACAGTAGTCTTTAAACAAAACAAGGGTTTTCAGTCAATTTTCACTTCATATGTGGATCTCATACAGAAGGGCTCTCCATAGACTAAAGAAAGGGTTTGAAGAGCTTGAACACTCTATAGTGGAATGAAAGGGCTTCCGTCACTTCCATCCCAAAATATGAATTAGTTCTTTGCTGTGCCTGCTGCTTTTACTGCTTTAGACTCAGACAATCATTAAAGCACATATTTGCTACAGGAATAGCTTCAGTGACACTTCTTATGAGTTATATGCCTGAAGATAAGCAGATGGTGAATACCTTCCCAAACTAAGGCCAATGCTGTTTCCTTGCAAATTCTGCTTTACTGGAGATTACTTTATTTATTTATTTATTTATTTTTCCCTCAAGTCAAAGGTTCGTTGACTTGGGAAAGATTCAGCTTAGATAGATTTCGAATTTTTACACCACAATTAGAGTGTACTGCTTCTTGGTATTCTGTTGCAGCCAATGGCAAATGTCTGGGAACTGCTGAATCACGGCCTGAACCATCTGAGGTGAGCACTGAGTCAGCTGCAGGAGCACAGGTGAAGGCATTTCACCTGTGTGACCGGAAGGGGTAGAGTCTGGCTCCACCTCTCCTAAACTCCATTTAAGGGCTGACCACCAACAGAGAAGGATCTTTTTCCAGAGACTGCTTCTTTGGAGTTTTCTATCATGAGCCTAGACTATGGGTGAGCATTTGTTCCCTTTATTTTGATCATCTCTTCTCCATCGCAATAGTCTGTTTAACTCTGCTATCTATAAAATGTCTTGGTTGTATTATTTGGCATTATTAATTCTGTTAACCTCACACCTCGCAGCAAAGCAACTCAAAACAGCTGAAAGGAGTCTTCTATGGTATTTCTCATACGCTCAGTTACCATCCTTTCAAAGGCCGCGCTTTAGTGTCAAAATGTAATCTTATTTTGGAGGATGGTAGTGCTACTATGCCCTGAAGGTTTTTAAACTTTGATCTGTAACGCAATCACTTTAAACATGTAATGGCTGCATTGTGGAGACACAGAGATACACTTGAGTGCTGCTTCCTGTTCTCACGTGAACACCTGACTTCTCTTGCTTTTATTTCTCCCATCTGATGAACACTGCAAGTATTACGTACTGCAATACATTCTAAGAGTAAGAATTTACCAAATACTACTGAATGTAGTTGATATTGGCTTAGGAGTTCAGTAACTTTTCTCCTATTTAGCTTCAAAAGAAATCTATAAATGGGCCTATTTAAACTAAAAATATAGAATTGTTAAACTAAAAATATAGAATTGTTTCATTAAAAAAATTTCTACAACTGTTTTCAACAAGACATAACAGTAGAGATATTTTGTCTAATGAATGTAGAACTTCTACCATTTCTACAGTGGTGAATAAAGAGAACAATATTTGTATTGGAAGTATAGAGTTTTTCAAAACTAACATCTTTCAGCTAATGTACCTATAAGTTGTGAGAATTCAAATACCAACACAAGAAGACATTATGCTTTACTGTGCCTACTCCCTTTCAGATTACTCTGGTTTTCCAGTCTCCTATAACAGACTTCTGTCAAGACCCCTCTTTTCTTTTTTTTCAAACTTACTTTTGCTGCAATTTCCATCTTTGTTCTGTTTTTGCTATCTTGGTATTTGTTCTCAGTATTCTTTCCACCCCCATACACTAGTTTACGTATTCCAGTCCCACTGAGATTTTTTTTATTCCAACCTCTTCCCTCATCTTTTTTCATTTTGTTAGTGTTTGGTGTTTTTTTTTTTTTCCCCTTAAAATTATGTTCAGGGAATTGAGTAACCAGAATTGCTCATATTACTACTGAGGCATCTCTCAATGGCAAGTAAATAACCTTTCTGAATAGTGACATTCATTCCAGCGAGATCTGAAAATATTACAATGAACAGCAAGAACGCATGCATGCTACTCAAGCAGTTATGAAGCTTACTGCTATTCTTCCTCAGTGCAAGTCAGAAAGCAAGACCAGAAGACCTGAGAAGACAAAGATTTCCAGTCTGTGAAACCCTTGGCAAGAAAGACTAACTTATACCCCTGAAATTAAGGAGAAGAGAGGAATAGAAAGTGAAATATGTTTTCATTCAAATTGACTCTCACAATTCATCACAGGATTAACTAAAGACCAAGCAGAGATTGTTCCAGGCACTGTACAAACATCAAGGGAAAGTTTAGCTTCAAAGTAAAATGAGCATGATGATGATACGCAAACATTAACTTCTTGATGCTTTTCTAGTGAATGGAAGGGCACAGGTCACAGAAATCAAAGACGACCAGACAGATATGGCAAAGAAGAGGACAAGACAGCCAAATATGCATTTACACAGACATCAAGTACCTGCAAATCAAAGGAGATCAAGAGTTTGTACACCCAGTTGACAAAAAACATTACAATTCCAAGTGAAACAGTCCATTCAATATCGAAGCTGAACACTCTTCTCCTTAAACTGGCATATCTGGCTGGCCTCTCCCTGCAGCTATGTGGCAGATGCAAGCAAGACAGTTCTTAAGTCTGATTCTTCTCTGAAGCAGTCTGTTTTCTACACCTAGTGATTCTGAGCATCCTGGATAAAATATCAGCTTGGAACTGTATTTTGCCTTTCCTTTTGCAATAGAAATGTCTTTCTGCAACTCATCTGCCTGGAGACTTAGAAATACTCAGCCAAGACTAGATTTATCCACAACTGACGAGACAAAGAGCTAAACAATTAATTCCTTAATGCTCTTCTGTTCTCCTTGCAGTCTTAATAACTGTAATTCTAGTGCCCCTCAAGTGATACATCTGCTGCACAGCCTTGTGTCCGGCACTCAAGTCTCAGAACTCTTTAGAGTTTGCTGAACATCCTGTCCACAGTCTACTATAATTGGTGCACAGCCGTGGTTTGTAAGTAAGTATGCAGACTTTGTTTAAAGTGAAAATGGTACTAACTGGTTTCTAGCTAGCAGGAAAAGAGCTTAAAAAAAAAAAAAAAAGCTTATGCTCTAAGCAAGATATTCTTATCTCAGGGCAAATCTCCATATCCAGGTTCCCATATAGAAACTGCATTGAAGTTCTCTAATTAGGACTCTAAGAGTGGTGATAGTGCAGTGACTGCAAAGGATTTCAAAGCCAATAACATAATCATGTCTCCTCCCAAAAATGACTTAAGAGTTTTTTCGGTAAAGCTGTAAACAGAGCAAGACAAGATGGTACTGATCAAATGTTAGAGAATCGTGAGTGTTTTTACTGTTTGGCTTACCAAGTTACTCTATTTAAATGGTAAATAACAACGGCTATCGCTTCTACAGTTTGGAAGGTTTTTAACCATTTCATTCCCTGCAGGGGAAGAAAGATGCTCTCTGCAGTGTTCCAGACACATAAATTACATAGATATGAAGCTTGAAGTGTTGCTTTAATCATAGGGATTGGAAGGGACCTCAAGAGATCATTGAGTCTAACCCCCCTGCCAAAGCAGGTTCCCTACACCAGGTAAGTTTCTGTGAGTGTGCCTTCATCTTGACTCCGTTGCATTTCGATAGATCCAGACTTGGCTTGTATTAGTAGATGCTGCTAAAAATACCCTGACAGCCCAGAAAAAAAACGCAACTTAGGCTGGATCAAAAGAAGCACAGTCAGGAGGTGGAGGGATGTGATCCCACCTCTTTACTATACACTGGTGTATGGGAACTGTTGAATCACAGCCTGAACCACTGATCGATCACCTGAGGTGAGCACTGAGTCAGCTGTAGGAGCACAGGTGAAGGCAATTTGCCTGTGTGACAGAAGGGGTGGAATCTGGATATAAGAAAAAAGGTTTTTACAGTGTGGGTGGTGAGGCAATGGAGCAGGCTGCTCAAAGATGTGGTGGTTGCCTCACACCTGGAGACAGTCAAGGTCATGGGCTGGATGGGGCTCTGAACAGCTTGATCTAGCTGTAGGTGTCCCTGTTCATTGCAGGAGAGCTGGATTAGATTACCTTTAAAGGTCTTTTCCAAATTGAATAATTGTGTGAAAATTATGGGAGTAGTAGTTGATGGAATGTTTTAAATCATCTAACTTTCAGCTGGTAATTCTTCCAAGACTTCTTGAGAAATATTAAAGCAAACAAAATCATAATATAAAATGCTTAGAAATTCAAAATAAAAGATTGTCCAAAACTGTTTGCTGATAAAAGTATTTCCTTGGTCCATCCTAAGACAGGAAGACTTGCTTTTTGAAGGCAGTATATTCAATTTGACTATACATTTCTCATATTTTTCTTTAGGATATGACACACCTTTGCTATAAAATATAATTACATGAAGTATAAATACATAGAGGTCACGCTCAGGGCCTCCTTCCCTCTTGGAAGCAGATCTAGTGTGAGAGAGAAGTTGCTGTAGGTAGGCCACTGATGTCAAGTTCACTGTTAGAAATAACAGTGAAAAGACAGAAATCTCTTTCAGAAAAGTATAGCCTTCCAGTTATAAAGAAGACATGAAGACAAGGAGTTATGGAAAATGATGCAGTATCATTGTGATGCATTTTCAGTTCTTTGCTTCTCCACATTTTCAGAGGAGTCACAAAGGCCAGCACAACTAATGTTTTAAATGTCAGACTGATCTCCAGTTTCTAAGAGCACGTGATGGAGTAGGCATGCCAATAGGCTGGTGCTTATCTGTTATAATGTAGTGATTTCAACAGGCAGAACTCAATCCAGCTTCCATGTGCCACTAAAACACCTTGGATCTGCTCACTCTCTTTGCTATTTTTTAATTTGTGTGGTCACTGTAGTAGCTACAAAATTATGACCTTACTGCATCATTTAGCTTCATTTATAATGTTAAAAAGAGCTTACACCCCTTGGAATATTTCTCTTGCAGGACTTCAGCCACATCTGCTGCTGATGCATTTCCCAACAGAAAAGAACTGTATCTGCTCAAGGTGCGCGTGTGGGCAGCATCACACCCTGAGTCAACTGAGTCAACAAAACACACCACGTAGATAAAGGTATGCCAAAAGAAGTTTTGCCTAGCCTGTACCATGCAGAGAGGCAGCACCACTGTATTGTTAAGAAAATCTTATGACAGATGTTATTTAAAGTAGATAAGACTTGACACAGACAGCCAAATTCAACACAGTTAACCTTTAAAAGAAATAATGATTCCACTGCTCAGAGTGCTTCAGAAAGAAAAGCAGATGCTAGAATTTTTCTAAAGCACTTAATTTTACTTATTTCTTTTTTAACAAGAATGATAAAGATATTGCATATCTTCCCTGCTTAGAGGATCTCAAATCTTAACCATCGACTTCCAGAAATCAGCTTAGTCACAGAAGGACTTCTAAAGGAGCACCCAAACAAGGAAACACTAGTAAAAGATTTCTTCATTTATTCTGAATTCCAGGGCCCAGACTGCATAGACATATTCTGGATCATATTTTGTAGAGGTAAGACACCTCACAAAATGGCAGCTGCCACAGCAGCACTGATTTCTATTTTCAGTATTACCTCAAACAAAAAGGCTTAAAATAACACATACTCAGCTCAAAACAAAAGAAATATTAATACCTGTTTCCCTTATAATGTTTTTTACCCACAAAATTCACAGTACTGTAAAATCTTCTTTTACTGTGTGAACTCTGGGAAAAATTAAGACACAGAACAATTAATTCAATAAACCCTTGGTCAAAGTACTTAAAGAAAGAGCTAAAAACTGAGCCTGGGCTTCTTCTTTTCCAGTCTTTTATCACTTCTGCTCACAAATAATACGTACACAACTGTGATAAAGAAAACCTGTTTGCATAATACACACACAGAAGCACAGCTACTGCCAAGAAATACGCTTTCAGAAAACTCAGTTCACCTACGAACCAGAATATTTATGGAGTATAAATTGCCAAAAACGTACAGTACACAAGATATTCTTTAGAGTTAATTTGTAATGATGATTTTTAACTCTGTGCTAATCATTAAGCCAAACAGATAATTTTAAGCACTGTATAGAAATACAGAGATGAATTGAAACTTACCTTCTCATGGTTTTCTATAAGGATTTCAACAACGATGTTCTGAAACTTCAGGTCCATGATAGCTGCTACCGTTTCTTCCTGAGGCCTCATTAAGGTTGGTCCAAATACTACCCCCAGATTTGCTACAGTCATTAGATTCCTCTTGGCATGCTTTGAAACACTTTCAGAAAAGAATTGAAGGAAAAAACAGGAAATAGGTTATGAAAAATTTCCATTACTGTTGGAAACTGCAGTCTACTTTACAAATGAAAACATTACATTTCCTTGATCCATGTTTTAGAAGCTTGTTTTCTGCAAAATTTCTTCAAATAAAGTCAAACTCAATACTGGAAAACAGAAAAGCCATTCTTCCACTGGCATATTGAAAACAAAAGCAGCCTCTTTCTGAACCTAAATATATAAAATGCACTTAGCCTTGGACCAGGGCAAGTGTGAAACCAACTTAAATTTGCTAACAGATCTCCACTATTCACTTTGCCAGAATTTGAAAAGAGAACATATAATGTTCGCCTTCTCACTTCAATCAAACCCTCAACTGCTGGCAGGACTGCTAAAGTAAATACTTATATGGCTTCATTAACGGATTAGATTTCTGCCTTTTCCTCCAAAATATACACAGCATGAGTCAAAAGTCTTGTCTGCTTTTGCACATTTGGTTCTTGGTACTGTGTATGACAGCACTGAGATGGGTTTCAGCTCCAGCCACGCTACCTAGGCTCTTTGCAGTTAAAGAAAGATGAGGACAAGGGTTCTGACAAGGCAGGAAAGCAGGTCATAGCACTTACTTTGCTAAGTGTTTCACCAAAATGTCCAGCATCTCTTTGTTCTTTTCTGGGAGTTTATGAACCAAGAAGTGAACAGCATTAACTCGAGATTCAGGACTCCCGCTTTCTATGGGACATAAAAACAAATAAACGCCTCAAAACAAACACAGAAACTAATGACCTCTGAAGACACATAAGAATAGTCATGCAAAAAACAATTTAAAAAAAAAGCCCTGAGTGAGATTACTGCAATAAAGGGTCCCGAATAAAGAAAGCAACAATAAAGCAAGGGCCTTTTAATTTTTGCTCTGTAGAACTAAATAACTTTTGCTTCTATAGGTTTCACTAGTACATGGATGAAAATAAGAATTTGTAGTAAGTGGAAACAAACCACTTTCCCACTTGTCAAGGTCATACTAAATCACAAAATTACATCTGGACAGTGGCTTGTGAGAAGGGTGGAGGCACTTCTCTTGCATACAATATACTTAGTAAAAGGTATAGAAACAGAAAAATTTAGCACCTGCTGACAATGTGAGAAGTTTTGACTGCTCATCAGGTCCCATTCAAATCTAATGCAATGTTAATTGCTAAGTGTATTTCATACATAAAATACACAACATATTTCTTCTGTGCATGTTGTGAAGATTTTTTTTACCATTATTCTTTACACATTGCTGTTCATTTTAGGGATGCTTTTCTATTATTTTGCAGTGTACATCCCTGCATAAATTTCAAGACAAAAGATAACCGAAAGACAAAATGTTTAGCTCTTGGTCAGCTAATCAAAGTTCAGACAGCCATAAAAACTTAACCCTTTTTAAAACAAGAATACTTTATATACATGTGAAAACAGAGGCCCTAATTAAAGGATAGCTAAACAACTTAATCCCAAGATACAGTCAAAGCTCATATAATCACAATCTATCATGATGCATATAAAGAAAGGAAAACTGTAAGAACCTTTCTATCTTGTTTCTTTTTTTAGTATATATAGAACAGTTGCAGAGAAAAGGATATTCCTTTCTATTTTTGTTGGTCCATTGTTGTTTTGTTTTTTTTAGGAAACAACACTGAATACCTAATTTTAACTATACTTCAACACAGATCTGCAATGCTGATTAGATTTACTTCCCCAAATACATATACTCAGCCTCTTAAGAAAATTATTTACTACTTATGAAAAGTCTATGTTTTAAAACATGTAACTTTGAGTTTGTTTTTTTTTTTAATGAAGGTGAATACAAAACAGAGAAGGGAAAATACAGTAAGAAACTGTTGGCAAAACTTCACAGATCCAGAAATTACTTTTTCAGTCCTTTCCAATTCTCAACGACAGACTTAGCATTTAGGTAAAAAAATCTTGAATTTTGTGTGAGCACTTGGCTTATGAAATGTATTTTGACAATTAATTGCACAGGCTAATTCTCATTATGAAATAAGGAATACAAACACATTCTGCAGTCTTGAAAAGTCATTAAGGCAAACTGAAGAAGATAAAACAATTGTCTCAAAGTTTATCTAAATTTTGCTTTCTATGGTTTGCCAGAAGTGCTACAGGCTGGAAAGAAAATCATCTAGATATCTGTTTGATACTTTGCCAAAAATTTCTTATACTGTTTCCCTCGGTCCTCTTCCAAAAAATTCCATGTATATTAGATATCATACAGATGAACTACAAGAGCTGTTCTGTCTTTTCCAAGTCTGTGTTTGAACTGCCAATAGTGTAATCTGTCCAGTTCTTTCCTTTATTCCACTAATACACGAGGAACATTCAAGGCAGGTCTGGATACAGACCTAACAAGATACTGAAAACAAGGGTCAGGCAGCTGTACTTTAAAGATTTAAATGGCTCTGACTCAGTGTATTTTCTTTTACTAAGCTTTATACGCTATAAATGGAAGAAAAAAAAACCTCAGTCCAAGTAGATGTTCATCATTATATAAGTAAGGTACTAAGAATTGTTAGAATGTATAACTTAAAAAAAAAAAAAAAAGATTAAAATAAAAGTAAAAAACATGCTATGCTATGTCTGTCACAAATTTGTCTGTCACTACATACATCATATGTGACACACAGAGCTGAACACACGTTTAAGTTTCTATTTTGTTAAAACATCAGTATTTCTTATTCCCATATTTTCACTAGGTTGAAGAATTTTTTTCTGAAACTGTATTAGCACATGCTCCTAGGGCTACAGCAGTACTGCACAAAAAGATTTCTATTTGAACTACTGTCAAATATTTACTGGCAGGGATGATGAATTCTCCATGCAACTCATACGTCATCAGTGGCTCTGGAAGGCTTCTGCAAAACAAGGACAACGTAATAAATGCATTTACATTCCATTCTACCTGTGTTTATTCTAAGCAGGAAATCTTTTTAAATATTCAGTACCATAGTCCTTGCACTGGAAAAAATACTGTTATGGAGGTCCATGTTTTCAATGATTTCTTGTATGAATGGAAAATACAAAAATCAGGAAAGGATGAAGAACATATGACTAAATATACGCATTCATATTCCATGAGCTGAAGTGATGCCTCCCATCTATTGTAATCACCTCTCCAAAGTACAAAATGGATGCCATTTCACAGAATAACATATTATGTCATTCAACTTTTGTTAGGGTTTTTAAAATACAAAGAATCATGAGACAATGCTTTGTTGTGAGTAAATTGAAACAGTTAAGCCTGCTGAACAGCAACCATCCACAGATCATATTAAAGCCTTTCAGATGGAAAAACTAAAATTGAATACTTGAGTCATGAGTGTAAAATGCAATGAATAATGCAATTTAGAGTTCAAACATCAGAGTTAAAAACTTAATTCATTAAGTTGGCTTCAATGATGCTTATGAAATATAGGAATAAACAGGCAGGAAATACTGTAGGCAGGAAATACTTCATCAAATGCACGCTTTTTTTTTTACTCTTCCTTACATTTCCTAAAACCTTTACAATCAAAATATTTTTTTCAGCATTCTTTGATAATGGTTTCTGTATTAAATCCATAAAACTAAAAATAGTATATTTGTGACACTATATGGGAACTGTTGAATCACGGCTTGAACCAGTGATCAATCACCTGAGGCAAACACTGCGTCAGCCGTGGGAGCACAGGTGAAGGCATTTCACCTGTGTGACCAGAAGGGGTGGAGTCTGACTCCACCTCTCCTAGACTCCATTTAAGAGCTGACCGCCAGCAGGGAAGGGTCTCTTGTTGGAGATTCCTTCCTTGTGGAGTTTCCTTTTGTGAGCTTTGGTCTCATGAGACAGGTGAGCATTTCTCTTATTATTGATTGTTTTTTTGCCATCTGAATATTCCTTCTAAAATGTACTGTCTGACTAACTATACCATTTGGTATTATTCATTTGTGTCTTGCCCGACGGATGTGTACAAGAAATACAATAAAGTTCTTGGACTATTTAGTAAAACATCCTGATCAAGAATCAGCCAAGCCATTTGATCAGAGAACAAGTAAAACTCTTACTTTTAACAATCAAAATATTATTAACGTTTCATGTAGAACACCAGGAGTGAGGTTGAGGAAAAAGAAGAGGAAAATTAAAAATTTCATAACCCCTCTCCTTTTCATTCTTCTACATTAAAACATAGAAAGGAAGAAAACATTTGCAATGATCTCAGCTTTCAGTATGTTTAGTAATAATTCAGATCTCTGAACCACCACTGAAGTTCCAAGACATGTAATGTATCATTGTTTCATGTTAATGTAAATAAGAGTTTTGTTAATTTTTCTGCTTGCCCCAAGTCAAATAATAAACATGGTGCTTGCAGCAAATGGCACCTCTGTTCTTGAATGAAAATAATAACATAAGCTGTATCACTTGCTTTTCTTAACAAATGGCATATGAGATTTTAAATAAAAAATGCTGACTGTATGAAAAGAAGTAAATGAGAGAGGGGCTCACCGTAGATATTGCTTCATAGCACTAGTAATTGTCTTCACCTCCCAGTCTACAGAGTTTTCCAGGTCAACTTCATTGCAGGTTTTTGCATCTGGAATACATTCAGAAATTGAAGAGGGGTGTGAAAAAATTGATTTTAAATCAATATGTCCTATAAGAATAGGAACACATTAAATCTGATTGTGTATTTGCTCAAGTAATTTTTTTTTATTATTATTATCAATACAATATGACTATGTCCAAATCTCCTTATGAATTTAATTTCTGTATTCTGTTTTAAAAAGCATTTTGCTGCTGCTTTGTTATTTAATGAAGGATTCAACTTCTCTTTCACGTGGAAAGATCTATATAGCAATTGCTCTAGTCACAGATTTAATAAAACAGAGATGCACACAGGCACAGAAAGATATGCATAAGCAGTTTACAGAAAGATAAACTAAGGATATCTTATCTTTTCATTATCTAAATATATATATATATGTACATTGAGAATTCTTTAAAAGCAAAACTATGCAAAGCATTAGAAGTGGTTATTTTGGACTGATGATAAAAATAGCCAACCAACTGCAATATTATCATCTTTACTGCATAAAAATAGTTGTTTCAAAAGTACAAAAAGGCAATAAGTTTCCTCTACTTATTCTATTTCTTACATTCTACTTGAATGTTTCCCTTGCTTGATAAGTTTTAACCATTGTTCATTTGTTCATTTCTCCCATCTTTTATGTGGCTAGTTGGTAGAGTCTTATAACAAGACTGATGAAACTGAACTGACATATGTCTGAATAATCACAGAAACCTGGGGGTTGAGAGGGACCTCTGTAGGTCGTTACATTAGTACAATCTCCCTGATAAAGCAGGTTCTCTAGAGTGGGTTACACAGGAGAGCATCCACATGAGTTCTGAGCATCTCCAGAGAAGCAAACTCCACAAACTCTCTGGGAAGCTTCTTCCAGTGCGCTGTAACTCTCATAGTACGTTTTCCTCTTGCTCATAAGGAACTTTCTATGCACCAGTTTCTGCCTATTGCTCCTTGTTCTGTTGCTGGTCAACACTGAATAGAGCCTGGCCCTTCCCTCCCACCCTTTAGACATTTATAAGCATTTATGATTTCCCCTCAGTCTTCTCCTGGGGCAGTGTTCCCAGGTCTCTAGGCTTTTTCTTCATGCAGGAAATATTGCAGGACCCTAATCTTTGTGGCTTGTCTTTCTTTAACTGGGAAGTCCTGAACTGGAATCGATCAACTGGAGATTTGTTGAGGCTTTGTTATATGTTTTGCAGTGTTTTGCAATCAAAAACAAAAAATCTCGGGAAATAATAATTATGTGACAATCAAGATCGCAGGTATGTGGCCAAATTAGTCCAGTATATTTTGTAACCTCAAGTGCTCAAGCTTTATTATTATTACTTGGTCCTGTGAGTTGCTTCACTAGCCTACAACAAGAGCTAATGACATAGATTATGTGCTGAACTGTTCATACAGCTCAGAGGTCATTTTTAACTTTGTCTGACAGACAAATGGCAGACAGATTTATGGAGAAAAAAAACCAAAACACATTAGTAGCCCTGATTAAAGGGATAGTCCTTTTACTGAACTAAATAATTCTGTTCTAAAAGCTGTGCCAAACAATTATTCCAGTAACAGAATATTCCCCCTCATTATATCAATTATTTAAATTCCATATAAAATACAAGTCAGATTACATTTCCAACCAAAACTGTAACTAGTCAGTCAGCCACCACCCAAAAATCCTCAAGACTGTTTTAGGAATATATTTATTTATTCTCTTTTTCACATGCTAACTTCTCCTGCTTTCCAATTCTGTTTTTGGTGAAGAAAACCTTTTTACCAAACTCACTAAATAAAAACTGCCTTAACATCAGGGACTAGAGAAACTGACAGGAATTTTATTATTAAACCACTGTGCAATATCCTATCTAGTGCTTTTAAATAACTTCTTCATAATCATCAGCTCTCCCTTACAGTAAAAGGAAATATTCAGTTACGTAAAACTTGGAGCTTTTTTTTCATCCTCAGTTTCATCACCACCAAGTGCCTCAATTCTAAAACAAACATACCTTAAAAAATAAAAGGTATTGCTCAAATACTTCATTATCTCTTGGATAATAAAATCTAATTTGGCTATGCTACCAACTCACAACAAACCTTAGTTTGACTGCAGAAACTCATCAAAACTCATTAAAGACTTTGTTTGAATACTTTTAGTTAGTTGGTTGCCCTACATAGCTCCCTGCTCGCTGCCCCATACACATATACAGCTATGTTAACGTATACATACACAACAACTGTTTCTGTTCCATTTTCCCCTTTACATATCAAAGACCACTATGCAATCTGGAACTTCAACTAAGATTTCATCTAACATTTCACTTGTTTTCATGCTATTTGTTTGCATAACAGCCACTGTGCATTAAAAGGGAACTGTACACCTACTGAAAAAAAAGAAGCAAACATTTATGGAACAGATTTAAACAGATCAGCTCTAAATTTCATGCACATCTTCCTGACAATAAGGGAGCTTGAGTTTATAAAACAGTTCAGTTCACTAGCCTAAGGTTATAAGTAGACTCTCTGCTTTTATTTGCAGTATACCACTGTAGGTATATATGTATACTGTATATAAAATAATAAGGAATTCAGTGTAATTGTTTTGAAAAAGCTGAGGAACTATAAGGTTTTCCTCTACAACATGTCACATCCAGCCTTTTTCACGCAAGGCATGGTAAGAAATCGAAACTGCACTTATCAGTAGAAACTTCAAGTTCCTAATCACTGAAGTGTGAACAAGGGTCTGTATGAAAACAGACCTACCTAGCAGTTTGTTCAAAACACATGTAGACAGTTTGTGTGAAATAAACATCAGATCTATTACACAGAACACAGATGAAACTGGATTTGGCCCCCAGTGCTTTTCAAAAACTGAGCTTCCTAATGGCTCTGTAACTTTGTAGTTAACTTTGCATCCCTTCCCATAACGAGGCATCAGATTAATGCATCTTTCACCTGTGAATGTACTGAGCACTTTATTTATCAAATGTCTTTGCCAGTCACATTTACACAAGTTTACTGTGGCAATATATGTTTGTTGATCTGAAAATAATGCCTCCTGTTTATTTCCATGAAACTACAACAGAAGCAAAGAGCACAAGAACACTAGTTGAGCAAATTGTTCGATACTAAACACTAATTTTCAACAGTCACAACCATGAGCTACGCATTTTAAACAGCAATGAACAAAAGCCTGCATGTCGTGCTTCTAATAATCTTCACCTGTGGAGGTGACCCACTGTTTCACAGCTGCTATGACAGCAGTGTTGTTATAAAAAAAGTTGCCCATGCAGTCCGTCTTTCATCAGCCCCGATAGATGGAAGACAGAAGGTGCCAAATCTGGACTATACACTAGGTGTCATAGGACAATTCCAGCCAAGATCAGCAACACGGTCCACAGTCTTCAAACTGGTACAGGATGCCGAAGCTTAAGCCTTCTGTTTAGTCAGCGCTGTGATGTAGCACTCATAGCCAAGGTTTGTCTGGGTTCCAGGAAATCCAGAAGCGTCACTCCTTTCCTATCCCAAAAGTCAGAGCACATCGCTTTACTCACTCAGGGATGCATCTTGAACTTCTTCTCTAATGTGGAATTCATGCATCAACACTCCATGGACTGTTGTACTGACACCTGGTCTTGTAACTGGTAATTATTCAACCCAGGAAACTGCCACCTTCAGCCTCATAGTGGTTCAATAGGTCCTGACAAACTTGCAGGCAGTGTTCTTTCCGTTCTTGTGTGAGCATTCATGAGACCCGCTTAAAGCACTTTACAGTATTCCAACATTACCACAATTGTTTCCAATGCATTGAAGCTATTATTCAGCTCTATACACAGTTCCATGGTCTTAATCTGCTAATGAGCCAGTCAAGATGCTCTTCATTTCCTGGCCTTACAGCTGTGCACGGCCATCCAGAACATGGCTTGTCTTTCATGCCACTGTCACTACTGCTGAAACACACTACCTACTGTTCCACTGTGCTTACATCCACTGTTTGGTCTCTATAAACATTCCGTAAGTGTTGATGAATGTCAGTGGGTGCCATTTTTTCTGCATGGAGGAATTCAACGACACGCTAATGACAACTCCATCCCAGCTGAAACTATGACAGCTTCATACACATTTCTGTGTCAGACATCATTTTGTCAGCCTGCCCCTCTGCTGCCATCTATCAAACAGCAACAAAATGTAACAGAATACTGGTGGGAAGGTTGAGCCTCTACTACTGCACCACCAACATCTACCTCTGACATTGTGAGTCAACATAATGAAACAGGAGGCAGTACATCTAGAGCAGCCTTTGCAGAATAATACAGCACAATGTTGGTTACACGCAACTTTAAGGACAAAGTTAACTACAAAATTCAGCCTCTGTGGGGGCTTTTTATTGTTTTTGTTTGTTTTTAAAGCAGAACTGTAATTTTAATTGCCTAACCTCATTAAGCTTTATTTTACAGACAACTTTGTTTCAGTGAATTATTACACTGAAAATGAAAATCCGTGTGTATGGGAGCTGCTGAATCATGGTCTGAACCACTGGTAGATCACCTGAGGTGAGCACTGAGTCAGCCACAGGTGAAGGCAATTCACCTGTATGACCAGAAGGGGGTGGAGTCTGACTCCACCTCTCCTAGACTCCATTTAAGGGCTGACCACAACTGGGAAAGGCTTTTTTTTTTTTTCTGAAGACTGCTCCTTTTAAGTTTCCTACTGCAAGCCTAGTACACAGGTGAGTGTTTTCTTTCATTCTGATTGTTGATTTCTATCACAGTGATCTTTCTAACTATACTATCTGCAAAATATTCTGGCTACAAAGCTATTTGGTATCATTCATTCTGTTAACCATACACTGCATTCACAGAATTAGAAGAGCAGACCTCTAAATACAGTGGTTGACTTGACATTCAGTGTACTTTACTGAATTCTATAGAAAATGTTGAGAGAAAGACAGAACTTGTATGCTATTAATGCCCCTGGTTACCATTAGGAAGACTTTTTCACACTTTGGGTCTTTCAGACTGTGAAACTCAGGGTCAATGACAGGTATCTTAAAATACTTTGAAATATTATCAAATATTTTAAAATATAGAAAATTAATATGAGGTTTTTATGATTCTGAACAGAGCTTTCATATAAAAGGGTGTCTAAGAGTATACCCGGAGACAAAGGATTAAAGATTAATCACTCATTTTAAATTCTCTGTACTACTGTATATCAAAAAGAAACCCTCTTTATTCTTCTCTGAGGACAGACAGATAAAGAGCACAGATAGGATCACTTTCAACAAATCATCAGAGAAAGAGCACCTGCTTGTACCGTAACTTTTCTCTGTTCAGTATTTTGTCTTGTCTTGATACCCCTGTATTCTTCCCACTTCAAATAACTATAGGAAACTTGGGAATGAGAAAAAATGTTTCTAATTTAAAAAATAACTAAAAACAGATGCTGGAATCCCCACTAAACTCTTCCAGCTGCTACTGAACCATTGGCAACCAAGACTATTTGATTTGGATACAACTAATGGCAGGGAGGAAAAATTGTCTGCCAGACCTGCACGCCCAAAGAAAGCCAGGAAGTGCAAAAGTGAAAAACATGCCATGATATTAAATGCATCTTACTGGGATTCTTTGAATGACAGCTAGTCCTTTTTTCTATGGCCAATGGATAAAAATGGTTACTGTTTATTGAGACTAACTCCAGCACACATAAACAACCATGAGAATCTATTATGTATCAGTCATTATTAATCTCAGTTTATATTATTTTTTTAGGCAATGTTATGCTACAATATTCTAAAGATTTGGGCAGGTTTACGAGCACAAATGGAAAAACTCTGGAGTGCTGTTAATATTGATTAAAGATATGAGAAATTAATATTTAGCAAGGTCATTATGACAGATTGATATGATATAGAGGCCCTCAAGCCTGGTGTCTTATCTTTTCTGAAGAGACAGCCTGTTTGAGGGGAAAAAAAATAAAGGAAAAGAAGTCTTACAGGTGGCACTGAACTGACAGCAGCATATAATATAAAAGCGCTTTGTCATTCACATAATGTCTGGGGTAATGAAATGAATTCACTTTCTGGCTTCCTCCAGTTTGCAGTGCCAAAGAACACTGTGTTATCAGCACAGATGGAGCATGCATGGTTCTGGAGAAGAGCCTGGTGCAAACTGCAAACAAGCTTCTTTGCATACCAATGAATTCCTGAGAATCAGACCTTTGCTGTCAAGTGACAGGTTTGGAAGCTCTATAAAAATGAACTAATCCCAGTGGTCTTGTCTGACTGCATGTACTGTCAGTGCTCAGGACAGGAAATTGGGAAACAGCACATCTTGCAGACATGGCTACTACTTTGGAGAGTGATACCAGGCAGATGAGGGACTTCATCCAGGTGCCAATGCTGTTTCCCCCCCCCCCCCCCCCCCCCTTGGGATAGCAGAGTAGCAAAAGAACTGCAGATACTGGGACTAATGATGTATCAACACTTCCAGAAGAAAAAAGTTTTGTGAATCATTATATGAACCAGAAACATGAAAAGCTAAACACAGCAAGGTAGATATAACACAGTTTAAGACGTTAGCCACAAATAAGAGTTATACTGCTGAACTTTATTATAACAAATCCTTTTTCAATCTGCTTTCCACCTTGGCGCAGATGCAGTTGTTAGTATTCATACTGTATTCCTCCTCTTGAACCAAAGAGCTCCTCATCAGTGGGATTAACCTATGAGTCTTATTTTGCACAATGATCAACTAAAGACAGACATGAGCAATGACCTGAATGTACATCTTATACAAGGGAGTAGGTTGAAAACAATCAAGTAATAAGCTTCAAATGTTCTCAAACTTGGTAGTTTGAATTATCAGACCAGACCATTAAACCCAGGCTGTTTTGAATCCATTTTACAGAATCACAGACAGGTGGGGTTGGAAAGGATCTTCTGAGATGATCTGCTCCAAGCCCTGCACAAGTAGGGACACTTAGAGCAGACTGCCAAGCTCACATCCAGGCAGCTTCTGAAGATCTCCAAGGAGACTTCACACCCTCTGGGAAACCTGTGCCACTGCTCAGTCACCTCCACAGTGCAGAAGTGCATCCTGACTTGCATTAGCCTTGCAAAAAGGCCATGATTTACTCCTATGTGTTTCTTAGTAGTTCCCTTAGTGTATGCCTACCAACTGGTCTTGCACTCCATGCTCAACCAGAGGTGACCTTATGGTGCTATAGGGATAATTTTCATAGAGTAAAGCAAACTAGAGTTGGCCCATGCAAAGAACAGTTACAGGAAGATGCTTTCAATTTTAAACACAAACAGTAAATCAAACATGAAATAGAATATGAAAAATTATCGTAAAAGAGAGGCATACCCATCAACAAACTCAGAAGTCTCTGGACCTTTGAACTCACCCCCACAACTCTGTACAATCCTTGGTCATTTATACCTATTAGGCAAAAGAAGAGGAAAAAAAAAAAAGGCAGAAGATCAGACACAGCAATAACTGTCAAATTTAGCATTAAAACTTTTCTCTAGGCAACAAACTATTTTGAAAGTAAGAAAGACTACTTAGTAGTTACACAGTTGTGAGAACAAGTTTTTAAGTGAAGCCTTGCAAGAATCCTGTCTTTTTTCTGTGTTTTTGAGGTATGCTCGCGTTATTTTTGGAAAGGATACCAGGACTGAGAAGCAAACTAGAACTAATCTTTCTTCAAAAAATCAATGCCTATTTTTATATTTGTAAGTGACGCTTAGGATGCACCAATGTCCACATTCTAATAATGCAAGAACCAGACCAACAAATGCTAAATTAAGATTTCTTTTACAAGGAAAATTTTGCTTTTTTCCCCAAAACACATGACTGACAAAAAGAGTTTAGATAAAATGAACTTGAGCCTACTACCAGTTCTAAAAACCAAGGCTTTCTTTGTAAGAGCTTTTCATTTAACATTTGAGGTCTCATTCTGACCCACTGGGGTCTAAATATGTGTCCAGTTCAGAAGCATCACCTCTAATACTGAGATCAGTACTTCTGGTTTTGCTGGGGATGAATACAGTAGCCATAAACAGCAGTATATTTTCAGTCCCTTGCTATCATTCCATTTAAATTGTGGATTACCTCCTTTCATTTCTTTTTTTTTCCTTTTAAATGCATTCACTTCTCTAATATTTTTCTTCATCATACTTGGTTTTATCCCAGAGAAATAAAAAACGTAATATAAATTAAAGATATATGAGAGGATTAGAATAGGAAGAGTAGGAAAATGGCACAATACCACGTCTTCCTATATGTTGTATATTTTCAGAGCTCTTATACTAGAGAGTAAAACATTACAATCCTGAAGCATACAAGATGTTTATGAGGCCACTTAACAAGCAGCAGCATACAAATACCATCATGCGGTACTTCTATATTCACGTTGGCCTAGAAGAGTAGAAATGCCACAAAATACCTGTATCTCTACTTCAAGGAAACCTTTTTGAATAACACGTTACATGGCACTCTTATTCAAATTATATTTCAACAAAGGTAGACAACTGAGAATTCCCAATTTTAGCACTAAACTGCTTCAACCCAGAGAAGGAAAATTAAAACCAGTCACACGAGGAAAAAAATTCTTCCTGAATAAGTAGTAGATAAAGCAAAAATCACTAGTTCTTTAATAAGCTACTTCCAGACACAACATAATACAAAGCAAAAATATAGTGTTGAGAAATTCACATTTTCTACACCTTTCTCCTCTCTAGTCTTGCTTCATCTTTTCCCTCTTCTCCCTCTCCCTTCTCTTCCTCCCGCAGCCATCAACCTCCTCAACCAACCCAGATCTCTGAGATCTTGATGAACTCAAGTGTTTAGTACTCAACTTAGTACTGCACAAATCTCTGTTCCAGATGATAGAGGGAACCTGATGTGCCATGGCAGTATTTGCTACTTTTCTCAATTGTTCTACCTGGGCAAATCAGCCTTTTAATTTCTTCAGGATGCCAGCACTGCTATAATAACGCTGAGCCTTCAGTTAGATCTGTCAGGCTCAAACTGACGCAGTAAGTCAGATCTCCGTCATTTCATCTGTGGTCATCAAAACCACAGCTCTAGAGTATGCTCTTAGTTTTAACTGCATGCAAAGAAAGAACCACAAAAAAACAGTGATGGCCATAGTACTACTCTTCTCAGAATATGAAGTTATCAACTCAGACTAGTAAGTTTTCCATCAATCTCCAGAACAACTCTGTGATGACATGCTATGCAAGTCCTGTAGAATTCCAGCACTAATGGAAAACAAACAAGCTTGAAATTCCATTTCAAGCAATGATGCACTAGTTATCTGTTCTGAGTGCAACAAGTATGTTCAGGAAAGTTTTGGTATAAAAGTAATAGTAAACCTTTTAATTCTTTGAAAAAGTGCACCACACATTTTATTTTTTTAATATGATGCCTACCACTACTTTCTGTGAAACAAGCCTTCTGTATCATATGAAAGAAATTAAAAAGCTGAAGATACTGTCATAGTCAAATACACCTCTGCTTTAACTTATTTCAGAAATTGTTTCATCGTTTCCTGTGTTACTAACTTCAAAAATCACAAGAACCAAACTGCGTGGACCCCAGACATCCACAACATACATTTAATGGCTTAAAAGTAAACAAGACCAAACCACAAAAATTACTGTTTAGTACGGAAACAGATGTGATATGCGCAAGATTGAAATTATGGCACATTGAAACTTAGACATTCCTCCAGCAGTAGTCATGAATCTGTCATAACTGATCAGTTTCAAATTCATCAACCTGAAAAAGCACAGCTAATTGCTAATTGACATCAAGTGCAAAGATAAATTAATATTTATATATTTATATGTATTATATATATAACACTTCTAAATGATACCTTTAAACATACCATTAAATGTTTTATTTAAAATCCTAACCAAAAAATGTACTATGGAAACAGTACTGTTTCTAATTTAATCTGTACATTTCTGATTTTCAGCAAACCAAAGACTGATATACTGGGCATTTACAAGACACAACTGACAAGGTGACTCATTTCAAGGAACAGCTTACCACCACCTAAAATGATGCTTTGTCTGCTGGCTCCACTTGTCACTATTGGCAGCTCTGAAAGGTAATGCCCTGCAGCGCAATTTTCCTCATATTTACACATTCTAAAGATGCTTGGTTCTCTGATACCTGAATTCAGTATAGGTTCATGATGTGTGAAACATGCTTAGAAAATTAAGGTATTTTAAGTAAAAAAGTACTTACACTACTGTAAGGGAAATATGTCTGCAGGCAAGTTTTCTGGATGGCTGCCATTCTACATGTGCCTGACACAGGCTATTAACAGAGGTGCAGATTTAACTGTTTGTATCAGATTCTACAGCGCACGAACAGTCATACAAGAGACGCTCTCAACTCAAGGTAATACCAGATTTCTGTATTTACCTATAAAAGGTTTTCTACTTCCTCCTCACCATCTTCTTTCTTTATCATGAAGAGGAAAGAAAGATAGCTCAATGCTGCCATCTGCCTCCACTGTTCAGATTGGCAGCTCCTGTAGGGCTAAAAGCAAGGCAAATGCTACTACTCTCACACTAACCTACTGCCACACGCTCATAAAATGTACGACCAACTACTTGCACACAAAAACATGCACAGAGTCTGTAATACTGGTGCAAATAGCTCTTCTGTGCTTCTTTAAACTTTTACTGCTGTCCCATTATTCTAAGTTCATAATTACAAACAAAATGGAATAATAAAAACAGAATCCCAAAATGTTCTCTCAGGCACAAAACATGCATTTGCATCCATCCAGAACTGTGATCTGTATGTGAAAGACAAGCTCAGCATAACATTGCCTTGACAGCTTAGAATCTTCTATTAGGTAAAGCACAGCAACCGCTGTTATCCAGCAATGCGAAAGAACTCTCAGTCAGAGCAAATATACATTTAAACCAAGACACTACATCTGATTTTTCTCCTCATTCAAAGCAAATCATTTTGTTCTTGACTTTTTAAAATGAATGTAACTGAGCAAAATTAACCAGCCATTGACAAGTTTATGTTCAATATCACTGTTATGCTCTTCTCTCTCTGAATACCAGACTTTCTGCTATGACATGACAAGACTATTCTCAGTTTCCTCCCACACTAGACTGTCCTCTATTTCCACCCACACCAACCTCACACCCATTATGATTAAAAGAGATAAAAACATGGCACACAAGTACAATCTCTGAAAAGGCATCTGTCCTGCCTTCCTCTGTCGAACATAACTTGCCTTTGATATGCTATCAGTAAAGTAAAATAGTCAAGTAAAAATTGTTTTAAAAACAAACAGAGGTATAAAATGTGCAAATCTGAAAGACAAGATTTTCTTTATCACTGTACCAGTCTTCAGTTGAAACCTTTTGAGGCAAACAACTGAGTGTTCTCCTGACCCTCTTTGTGTTTAGCTCAGCAGCTAGGGAAGGTCCTGCAGCAAACATAAACCGATCCTCTGGGAATGCTTCAGTTGGTCTCATACACAAGGTCCGCTTTGAAAGTAATCCCTCCTATTTTATTATATTGGCCCATGATATCAGAGGCAGATGTTGGTGGTACAGAAACAGAGGTTGAACCTTCCCACCAATATTGTTATATTTTGCTGCCATGCAACAGCTGGCATCTGTTGATCAGTAGGGCAGTCTGACAAAATGAATTCTGAAATTGAAGGGTATATGAAACAAAGGTGTGGAATTGAATTCCTCCATGAGGTAAGAAATGGCACGCACTGACATTCATTGACACTTGATGAATATTCATGAAGACTGAATGGTGGATGTGAGCACAATGAAGTGGTGTGTAGTACATTTCAGCAGCAGCAAGAGTGACAGTGAGTCACCTCCACTAGCGCAGATTTTTGCAAGTATGGCATGCAGGCTCCTGTTAAACAATGTCCGAAATGCGTAGCTACTGGTGGTAACTATGTTGAGAAATTGCTCTATCAACTAGTGTTATCATGCTCTTACATTTGTTGTACATTCCATGGAAATAAATAGGAGGCATTACTTTCAGAGCAAGCTACATACGTAGTCAATATTCTGTTTGCTGAGCTTTTGTTTGTTCGTTTTTCAGTGTAGTTCATGTTTAGAATCTGTAAACTGAAAATCTTTGATACTCCTTGAAATTCTATGGATGAATCAACTTAGTTCAACCAAAGATACATGGTCTGCTGAATCCTTGAAAGATAAGCCTCATTCGACGTCAGCAATCAGAATGCTAAAATTAGCTTATCTATTCCAACAACAAAGGAAAGGTACAGGAATTCTCTTCAAGACTTAGGATATTTTCTTAGTTGTTCTGCACCAGCTTTGGCTTCCTTTGTTAACAGTGATATTATTACCTTCGGAGCACTACTCTAAAGGTTAGAACTGTACAGAAAGAAGCTCCTGCACTGGTCAGTGTAATCTGTACCATGTAGTCTTTCACAGAGATTTGCAAGGAAACTACGTCACACGGTCTAAAAGCAGACCAGCCTCTCCACTCACTCCATAAACGGGGACGTTTGGTTGGGTTTATCATTACCTCGTGTTTCAACAGCACTGATGCACTTTTTGATGACTGTGAACCCTATCTTATCCAGCTGTGCACCTAAAAGAAAAAGAGTTTGGAAAGTTTTAAAATGCCATAATAACTATGTCTTTCACTGAAGAATAAAACTTAACGACTAGTACTTCTCAGGTAAAACTTTGCAAATATTTTGGAACAGTAATACAATTTTTTTTCTTTTTTTTCCCTAAAGAAATAGCCCTTTTCTCTCTCACATCTCCACCCAGCCCAAGTAAAAGCATGTTCTGGAGGTAGTGGCTACACTAAATCTGTACAAAACAGCAGTCTTTGAAGAAAGAGATCTCTAATTAGGTACATCTGTTGGCAGATTTAAAATGGAATTTAACAGTACTTACTGCAACACTGACAAAATCTGAGAGTTAACCAAATGGGACAAGGAAGCACTTAACGATGAAAAAACATAATCAACAGCATGGTTTTTACTGAGGCCTTTCCAAAGCCAAAGGAATTCCCACACTAAAGACACAAGACACATGTATATCATTTCACAGCAGTTAAGGATCCGACTGCATAGAAGCAGCTGCATTAACAGAACAACAGTTGAGATCCAGCATTACTTTGTTGTTCTTATCTTACTCTTTTTGTTCACATAAAAACTTCACTTAAAAGCTTATATTGCAGAACTGCCCTTCCTGCAAACATCTGGCCTTCTTGCTTCTGGGGACCTGGTTTTGCACTACTATAATAAAAATTTGTGGAAAACTGCTGTTTATAAACACTAGGATCCAGCGTCACCCAACAATAATAATTAAACAAGAGCATAAATTCTCTGATAATGCAAGAAAGATATTTGTTTTCACTTACATACTTTGCTAACTGATGAAAGCTAACATTATTTAAAGAAAGCTATCTCTTCTACTTCCACGTTACATAGTTTACATTTTAAATACGTGTTCAGTACTTTTTAAGCTAACCTTTATTTTCAGTTCCAATTGCTTTTAAAGTCCTACTTATGCATTCAAACAGATGTGTATACATAATCTGGATAAAGAAAATGTGATGCATTCTCAGAGTAACCCCTTTTTGAGTCACTCAGACAGTGAACTTAAATTGGCACAGGCTGTTTGTCTAGCTTATGCCTAATGCTCCAATTGCTACATATGTACTAAACTGTGCCACTGAGAAGACTCATTAACAACAAAGTCTAAAAAGTATATTCAGAACTTGAGATTAAAAATACAGTATTTAATTCAGTTAGAACAGCAGAAAAATTTAACCTTTGCACACACTTCTCAGCAATAAGTTGATAACAAAAATGACTATAGCAGTAATTGCCATACTTACTTCCCTCTTGTTTTGCATTTGCTTTATTCAAATTGATGAACAGCTAACAAAGAAAGAGTAGAAAGGCAAATCAGAGATTTTTACAACACCAGTAACAAAACACTTCCTATCTTTATGCCCAGTAGGCTCAGATACAGCTGTTTATAGCTAAGAAATATCACCAATCTGTAGGACAAAAGCTGCCTCAGGAAGTAGAGACCTGGAGTTTTTAAGGAACTGACATTTTCACAAAATGTGATTCCTTGGTGAGCAGAACAAGTGTAGTTGTAGTTACTAAAATGAGTAGTGATTTGAATGCTCTGCAGATTAATGTCTCACAGTTCAATGAAATCACTTGATGATTCCTAGGAGTTATGTCCCAGTACTGTTAAAATCCCCAGTAGCCAACTAACGTGACAGAGAGATGTCTGTGTCACTGACTGGGAAATATCATTATTTTTGGCCTACAAGACCAATGTAACAATTAGAACCATTTTCATGAAGGCTATTATTTTTTTTAATAGTACCAATAATAACATATAACTAACTTGTGCAAGTTCTGCCACTGGAATACAGTACGTCAGTGAACATGCTTATATTAGACATTTTCTACAAAATCAATATCACCACTGTGATGGGAAATCATTCATTATAGTTGTTATAAGTGTTATCACTCAATATAGTTGTTATAAAGAAAAATACACTTCATATCAGCATTAACGTACACAGACACTGAGCTTTACCAACTGACTCATCTCCCCTTTTATTTCACTTTTATTCTTTCTTCACTGAATTTATCATATTGTAAATGACATAAATCCAGTTTATTAAAGTACAAATGTGGTTAGAACGGGAGGAGGGATTTTTCCACTACAGTACCAATGAACATAAAAAAAAAGTGTCACTTACAGCTTCTTTTCCATCCAAGGCTTCCATCCACAACTTTCTGTCCTCCTCAGAAAAAGCCTGCATAGTCACAGGGACTCCAGGCCTGCAACCACAGAGAGTAATTGAACTCATCAGCAACTAAAATACGGTCTTGCCAAACTCCACTTCCAAATACAGTAAAAAGCCTATTGTCTCAAAGTTTTGCTTAATTATTGAACGCTGCTTCTCTTCAAAATAAAGAGAACAGAAATTATGCACGTAGTAGGAAAGAGGATGGAACAGAAAACGAGAAGTGTACGTAACCTCTAAACTATTTATTTAGAACAGTCAGTTGTTGATATCATGTTGATTCCAACTCTTGCTGAGAGTTACTGAGCTTTCTTAAGTCTAAACAGAGTTGGTCCTGTGTTGGTGTGCTATATATTATACATCGACTGTAAAGCAGTGATATAAATGATCATATAGTTATCTTGTAAGCATTTTATAAAAATAATGAAGTATTAGTGCAGTGTGTCATTACAGAACTCCACTATCATAACATTCCTAAGAAGCAAAGATGGACAGTCATGTAACAAAGGGCTTACTGAACAGAAATTAACATAAATCCATGTATTTATATATGAGGAAAATAAAAGTAAAGCATGGAAAATAAGGATTCAAAATAGAATACATTGTTTGGATAAATATTTTTTCTGTCAATTAAGAAACTGCTTTATTCAACCCACGAATATTTTTAGCAGATAAGTTAATCTCACTACAGGTAGTCAGACACGCAGAAATAAATAATTAATAATCTCTGCAGTTTCTCTCTCTTTTTCCTATTTCACCTATTTTCAAGTAGTAAAATAACTGCAGGGAAAAATGTTTTCTAAAAACTGTAACACTGTGAAAACCAGCAATCCTTTTCTACTTGTACTTCAAAACTGTAACAGTTTGTACACTTCATGTTTGTACACCAGAGGCATTTCTATTTTGACTTCACCTTGCCAAAAAAAAAAAATCATGTCAAAGTTACATTTGTACAGGGCATAGTCTTCAGTAAAATTTTAACTGTCGAACTACCAAACTTTATCACTGTATGGGTCAGCCTGAACCACAGATCGATCACCTGAGGTGAGCACTGAATCAGTCATGGGAGCACAGGTGAAGGCAATCCACCTGGGTGACTGGAAGGGGTGGAGTCTGACTCCCCTTCTCCTAGACCCCATTTAAGGGCTGAGATGGCTGATGATTCTGGAGATGGCTCCTTTGGAGTTTTCTGCAACAAGCCTGGGGTGTAGGTGAGCCTTTTCTTTTATTTTGTTTGTCTTTTTTCCATCATGATAATCTTTCTAAATATAGCATCTTTAAAATATCTCAGTCATCGCATATTTTGTATTATTTATTTTGTTAACCATGCAATCACCTTGAGGCAATAGTATACGTTACACAAAATATTATTTACTATTTAATCAAACTAAAGATGAAATGGACAAAGCCTTCTCTTTTTCCTTTCCTATATTAGTATTATGCTCTGTATCCATAGAAAAGCTTTTACTTACATCAGGAAACCTCTATTGTCTCTTTTGTAAGTTTTAAAGTTTTCTATGTTTGCTTATTTAGAGGGAAAAAAAAAAAAAAAGATTTTGGCTTTCTTTTAGAAAGAAAAATCTGTCAACATTCTGCTAGTGGATCCAAACAGACCATGTTCAAGTCACTTACAAGGCTGAATGTTTGCTACAGAGAAGTCCTCCCTAAAGTTCGTCTTCCCTCCTTCCAAAGCATTGGAATAAAGCATATCCCATGGCCAGACACCAGTTTGTTCATTATTTTATAAGTTGGACAAGTTGAGGGATGACTGTGTCCTGAACTGATACCAAAGGAAATGAGTTAATGGCCTGCAGCATGAAACTAATCTCCATGGGAACATCTCAGTACTACTCACATATATTATTAAAAGAAAAATGTGTGATATCAAGGTCACAGTGGACCAGTTGTGTCTATTATATCTAGACAGAAAGACAGATCGTATTTTTCCCGCTTTTATGAGAATAGAATGAAAAATTGTTCCGCAGGATCAAGCAAACTCTGCTATCCATCCATTTCTGTTTAACTCCAGATAAGAGAACTCAAGACACACTGAGGGGGTTAGATGACATTTTCTCATGGTATTTCTTCAGTTGGGAGTCTGGATTTCATACTGATCAATACTCTGATCTGAGAAGAGAGGCTTTCAGGAGCTTAAATGTTTACTCTAATTCCTATCGCCAGGGTGGTCTTGTAACAATTAGAGACATCTCCATCAAATCAAAAATTCGAGTTCAGACCCCTGGAGTAGACTTATGCTGTAAGTAGTATCTGTCACATGAGCTGACTGTTTTCAGATGCGGTGGTAGGTTTGCATTGCATTCCTTTACCCAGTGCTTGCTCCAGAAACAAGCATGCCTGGAGTGGACAAGACTGACTGGCCATATCAGCTAAGCACAGCATGAGATCAAGACAATACCTTCGCCTATTATCCTTATCATAGATGTGTTTCCAGAATATCAGGATAAAGGAGACAAGCAATGTTGACCACACGATGTTTAAAGTGAGCAGAATTATGATTCTGATAGGGAAAGAAAAGCTGCTAAACCTTAAGACCTGCTACATCATAGAACAGAATACAAGTAATTGGTAGAAGGAATGAGTTCAAAAGGGGTGAATGAGAAAACTCGGTAACATTTCATCAACTTCCATTTAGCATTTAATGTACCAAAAGAACATGGCATTTCTGCAGCCTTATTTAACTGCAGTGCCCTATTAGGTTGGATTCTGTTGTCTTCATAAACAAAGGAGGAATGAAATGTTGAGGGAAAGCAGTATTCACTATATTCCAAGATTCTCTAAGCAAAATATATAGAAAAGCAATTCTTCTCTTTTGAAATAAAGCAGTAGAACTGTAGCATTTTGAAAAGGCAGTGACAACCATGTTCAAAATGTGTAATACAATGATGTTATACTTGTTGTATGCATCTGTAAGAGGAGGGAAGAAAAATTGAAATGATACATATTGATATATGATACAATTGCAAATGATACTATTTCCAGTCTGAAAATCCAGCATAATCCTACAGCAACACAATGTTTTTGGAAAGCAGGCTTGCAATACAAAATGCCCATGATTGTATGAATTATCCAGTTTTTCATGTTTGCTGTATTTACTTCTATTTAAACCACAATACTTTACCCACAATAACAGCAATTCATAACAGTTCCCTTATTTTCATCTGCACTTCTATGTGACACCTCAGGCAATGCCTACATTTTGATTTAGATCCTCAGTAGTTCTGCTACAGAAAACCGAGGTAAAACGCAGTTGAACTATGACAGTGCTTGCAGGCTGCTCCAGTGACTATTTCCCATTGGCAGCTTGACAGAGCACTGAATAGAAGAGCAGTAATACTGCAGCATAGTTTACTAATAGTTAGAAACAGCCCTTTCTAGTGTTTTGGTCTGGAGCACAAGTCTTATGAGGAGCGGCTGAGGGAGCTGGGATTGTTTAGTCTGGAGAAAAGGAGGCTCAGAGGAGACCTCATTGCACTCTACCACTTCCTGAAGGGAGGCTGTGGTGAGGAGGGGGTCGGCCTCTTCTCCCAGATAACTAATGACAGGACAAGAGGGAATGGCCACAAGTTGCGCCGGGGAAGATTTAGATTAGATTTGAGGAAAAATTTTTTCTCTGAGAGAGTGGTCCGGCACTGGAATGGTCTGCCTAGGGAGGTGGTTGAGGCACTGTCCCTAGCGCTGTTCAAGAAGCGTTTAGATGAGGTGCTAAGGGATTTGATTTAGTAGCTTGGTGGGTAGGGATGGTGGTGTGAGGATGGTTGGACTAGATGATCTTGTAGGTCCTTTCCAACCTTATGAATCTATGAATCTATGGAAGATTACCTGTCCGAAGATTCTAAGTCAAAACAGAACCGCCTGTCAATAGTATCCACATTTCTTTTGGTGCAGTACGTAAGGATGAAGAGTTCCCCGTCACCCTGTGAAAAGAGAGTTTTTATATGTTTGACCCAGGAATTGAAAGCTTTGTTTTTCTATTTTATGCTGGGCACAGCAATCTCCATATTAAAGGTTATTGTTAACTAACTAAAACAAACCTTTCTTTACTCTCTGGAATCTGTCTTACAGAACCAGTCCTTTCTTCAAAACCAACCAACACTAGATCACGTTTTATCCTTAAGAACTCAGAAATTAAATACACGAGTTTATCTGTGAGTGCCACATTACTTGTAACAGTTTTAATTAGAATTGCACATTTCAACTATTTTTGCCTTATTCTACATCTCCAGAGGCAGGTTTGTATAAGAAAATTTGCACTGAGAGTTTCAAAAGAAGAGGTCTTTTAATGCAGCGAAACTGGCTTCATAAATATTTTAGAATGCCAAACTTATTTACACACATACTTTAATAACTAAAATGGCTTATTACAGTTAGCCCAAATTGGTAGAAAAAACAACTGCAGAACTATTAAAATGATTAAGGAAGCCAAACTTTTGGAGCTTTTCAAATATTATCCCCAAATAAATACGTTTGTAAATATACACAGCCCTCTAATTATGAGAGCCAACTTCCACAAATGGGACGTAATTTTCAGAAGAAAAATTCCAACAAAATGATTTCTAATCAAATTTGAAGACAGAGCAGGGTGCTGCGTTTACAGGAAGATTGTTATTTTCCATCTTTGGATGTCTTTGTTCTTTGCAACAGAATGCTTTTCATACATATTAATACATTCATCTAATGTTTCATCTCTGAAGGTGGTGAGCGCCTTCAGCTTCCAAGTATTACAACAGGAATAAAAGCTATTCGAAGATCAACAGTCTTGAGTACTTCGTATTCCATCAAAGACATCTGAAATTATATTGAGCTGTCAGTACAATTTGTATTCCTATTAAAATATGGTTTTCCACTTCCGATTCTTGTACTTAAATCTATGAAACCAAATCTGATTGGAGAACAAAAGTAAGACATTTCTTAATCTATCACGTTTTCCCAATTTATACTCTCACAAGTCACATATCTCACAGATAAACCAGATTCTATTTCAATGGTACAGCAGTGCTCAATAACTGTCTCTTCTTCTCTGGACTCCTAAAAACAAGCGCCTGTAAAGTCTGCAGAACGTTTATTAATTAATTCATTCCATTACTTTAGGTTAATGTCTTTAAATACAGACTGAATTGTGAAAGGAAGGAAAACAAAAGGGCAGAGAGGTGGAGAGAAAGAAGACTTGGCACATCTTAACTGATACCATCTTTCATATTCACAGAGGGCACACATGAAAGTAAGATGCAAGAATATACTTACAGCTTTCCCTCCTGATCTATGTTCAAATGGAATCATGGTGAACTTCTTTGTCTCTTTCCTATATGTGCAATAGTGTTTCACCCAACTGGAACCAAAGGGAGCAGGCCCTGCATAAAATGGAATCATTAACTAATTTGTACTGATCCAGACTTGGGCGTTTCCTTCTGCTTTCCGAAGTGACACTTGGAAGTCCTAACTGATTCCTAAGAATGTAGGGTTTTTTGTTTTTTGTTTTTTTTTAAAGTTATACAAAGTAAAACAAATGCAAACCAATGTTTGCTATTTGAAAAAATTGATACATGCTTCATTTCATGCTCACTGTCAAGTTGAAAGAGTTATCAATATATGTTTATCTCAATAATACAGACAAAACCATTTTTCCCCTGTAATATACGTATCCATCCCTTGAAATTTTGACTTTGAACATTTTATTCAGATAACTCTGTTTAATGAGCTGTAAATTCTTATTGTCTTCAAACTGCTTGCATAAATAAGCTTTGACTACTGTGGGTTATGGGCACTACAGGAATACAAAAATGTATCTTACTTTTTTCCTGTACATAGAGATAGCCTTCCATTGTGTTGTGATTTGCTCTTTTATGTTCCTGAGGGTTTCTTCTGATCTTGTTCATGAGCTCCTCTACCTCTGACCTTGTTCCTTCAAAACGATTTCGTGTCTAAAACCAGATGGCTAAAAAACATTAGTAAAGGGAGTGGAAGAAAGACTCCTCCTGGCAGTTATTAAAACAATTATTTACAAAATGTGAGAATGATTAGACCATTTTAGGATTTTTACACACTTTTATTACTTAAACTTTCTGATATTTGAAATTAAAGCATTTTTCCAGTTGATTTCTTTGGAAAGAATTGAAGTACTAAATTTTAATGTGACTTTGGATTTGAAAATTCAAGTTTCCTAAGAAAAATACTACAAATGTTGGCTTAACACATGAGATCCTTACTATCTATCAGGAAGGAAAGGATTCTCTGTGGATTTTGAAAAAAAAAAAATGACAGGAAGGTCACCGATACTTGAACATGGTTAAACCATTCACATCCAAAATGTTTTGGTCACATGAAAGCTGAATCATGCAAAACAAAAACACACACATTTAAAGGAAATAAGAAAGGAATGAAAGTCTAGTTTATCATTACTTTTGGGTGCTACCCATTTCAGTGTTCGCAAGTAATAGCAAATATATATATATTAGAATATTAGTAAAAATAATCAGAAAGTAATCATACCACCCATTAATTATAAACTGATGGTAAACAATATAACAGAGAAGCTTATACCTGATGTAAGAAACTCTTCAGGTTCATTTGAAAAATATTGATAATATCCACAAATAACAAAATAAGCATGGTAATATCTAATTTCCTCCACATATCCACTCACTCAAATTGCACTAACTGAAAACACATACTCAGATTCCAAGCTGGTATTTTGCCCAATTGGTGCAGGCAAGTACATATTTCCAGATGGAAGCTTATATGCCTTTTTGCTTTTTGAAAGCACCTTTATTTTCCTGAAAACAGATCAGCTTCTGAAAACAATGCCCTACTTCAATTGTCTGGAAAAGCATGCAATTATATGCACAAACAAATGCCTCATGTGTATAAACAAGTATCCATTCTTGTAACTAGACAGCTAACAGTAGGTGCCTGACTGGCCATCTGTACATGCATACTCCAGTTTTATGCTTAGAAGGAATTTATTCATGGGCACAAAGAGAATCCATGCAAGCTGGTCAGAACAGCCAACCATACCCATGTGTTTTACAGAGGAAAGTTAAATATATTGATGTGTACTGGTGATGACTAAAAACAACTGCCTTGTTACCTTCAGCAAAACAGCTGCTCTGAACCTATCCCACATCCATCATCTGACTTCCAGGTTGTGTCTGCTCACAAATTAGAAGTCAGAACCCACAACAGCTCATTTCCAAGGCACCAAACAATTTCCAAAGTAGTTCTTCACAAATCCCTACTTGAACTGCATTAAAATACTATACTATATCCAAGGCAAAGAGAGAAATAGTTATAAAGTTTCCATATCTACATCATCCTGTCAGAACACTGATTGCTTCTAGATGTTTTAAATGATTCTGCCAGGATCTTTACTTGTATGAGTTGTGCAGTGATCATTAATCCAAATGCATGAGATGTGTTCTAGGAATGGTGGGAAGGAATGTAATAGGCACTCAAAGCCCCCAAAAAATTAATTAAAAAACCCCACCAAAACTGCCATCTGGAGCTTCTCTTTACCCTTTTCCTTTTTCTTATCTCTTTTTTCACTACCTCTCCTTCAAAGTCCCCTGACCAAAAGTTGTACAGAGTGCTCTGAAAGCACCTAGTACTGGACATTAGAAGCACAGAATTGTTTTAACTGAAAGGGGCCTTTATGTTCATCTAATCCCATCCTCCTGCACTCAACAGAGACATCTGCAGCTAGATCAGGTTGCTTAGAACTCCATCCAGCCTGACCTTAGGTGCCTCAAGGGATGAGACATCCAGCACCTCACTGGGCAACCTGTTCCAGTACTTTGCTATAATTAACGTAAAAATAAAATAAAATCCATATATCTAATCTAAATCTACAGCTGCACTTGGATGTTCACCGAACAATGTGAACAGGTGTTTTCTTATGGGACAGTGAGCAGGGCAGAGAGACGTTTTCAGAAGCATTCCTAAACTGCCACACATTAATGCATGATCAATAATTCACCATTTCGTGAGAAACCCAAACACAGATGGAAGCCTAAACAGTCTTCTATACGCTGGGTACTAAGTTCATAGGTTGCTCCAAAAGTAATACCTCCCATTTATTTCCACAGAAATGATGACAGATGCAAAGAGCACAAGAATGCTAATTGACTGAGCAAATTCTTAGCTACAAAACGCTGTTTTTTTCAGGTAGTCACTACCAATAGCAGATTCATGTGGATGAGCTTATCAAAACGCTCTTCATTTCATGCTGTGACAGCTGTTGCCACTGCTGAAACACACCACTCATTGTGCTTACATCCACTGTTTGGACTCCTTAAACGTTCAACAGCTGTCAATGGGTGCCATTTTTTTTCCTGCATGGAGGAATTCAATTCCACACCTCTGCTTCATCTGCACTTCTGTGTCAGAGACCGTTCTGTCAGAATGCTCCTCTGCTGCCATGTATCACATGGCAACAAAATGCAACAAAATATTAGCAGAAAGATTCAACCTCTATTGCCATACCACCACCATCTGCTTCTGGTGTTGTAATTCAACATAATAAATTAGGAGAGATTACTTTTGAATCAGCCCTTGTAGTTTAGATCTGTCTGAAGGAAACTTCAGCCTTTTCCTCAACCTTCCAAGCTGCTTCCAAAAGTGTAGACAGATGAGAACATTTTAACAGTAAATGTTCTAGTACAAAGAATCAGTATCCTCATCAGCATCCTCAGATTTGAGTGAAATTCTTCCTCTTTCATCTGCGATCACTCCTCTGAATTACTACAACTTAGCTGACAAGTCTCAAATCATTCTCCATGAAGAGCTAGGCTTTCTGTACTCAATCTTGTACCCTACTAATTTTGTGGCTTCTGCTGGCAGCTCAGTTGTACTACAGTCAAATCCTAGCTCATTTTTCTTTTGGGATGTTTCGTTCACCTTTAATGCTGCTGAAAACGAGTCACAGCCTCATGACCTTTTCAGATTCATCCCTTTATTCTTCTCTTATACCTTGGAGAGCTAAGCCTTTCCTTCTTTTTCTCTGCAGTGTTTTGAAATCCAGTTTTTTCTATCTAGTCATAAAACATCAGCTGACTTCTGCTTATGAAAGTACTAGTATTGAGTGACCCTACTCAACCAAAAAGAAACAACACCTCTAGAGAGAAAAAAACACAGACTTAGACATATGGAAATAGAATGAAAAGGAAGATAACCTGACACATGAAGTCACATCACGTGTATTATGATAACCCTAATCTTCTCTTCCTTCTTCCCTTCCCTTGCTAAGTCATCTCTAAAAATAAACTGCAAACTCCTAGAAGTACTTTCTGTGTGTTAATTCCAGGTGCCCTCCAAGATGATTAAACCAGATACACTGCAATGCACTGTTTGCAGGAGGGTAAATGGTCTGTTTTCTAACAAAAGTTCTGAGGCACATCCAAGTTAATTTTGAGCCAATTTTATTTTTTAAAACACTTCAAGGAGGAGAAGAGGTCACCTGACTAGTGGCTCTGCCAATCACACTGCTTCAACCTGTCTTCTTGCTTACTGCATTCTCAAACCCAAGCTGATCATACTGGACAGTTAGGTGTGAGGGTACAGTGACTACTGGCAGCACCAGGTTGAAAACCAGCAGGGAGGAGTTGATTTTTAGGATTGTTCTTCTGTTTTGTTTTTTTTCGTTGTTTTTTTTAAGAGGATAACAAGAATCCACTAGGTCAGCACTGATTTGTTGAGCGATGTGCTTGGTTAGCCAGAAGATGGCAATACAACTCAAGAGCTCAGAAACAATGCAGTAACCATGAGGAAAGCCTTAGCAATACAAAAAATATACATCAATACAAATCACAACTTACATTTTGTATATTTATCTGTAGGGCCATTTTGTAATGACTGAAGTCTTTAGCAAGTTCATATCCCTGATGATAGAAAGTGAACAAACCCTGAAAAAATGATAGCACCTGAAATACAAACAAGACATTTGTCAGAATGGGAAACTTAATTTACTCAAATATGATTGCTGCATGTGATTGTTTCCATAAAGATCAAGATGAAAAAATGATTATTTTCAAAGAAACTTCTAGTAATGCTGACCATTTCTGAGTACCTATTTGCTCCCAGACATTCTGGGGTGGAATTTCATGTCTGAGTTCTACTTTAAATTTGACCACGGGCAACGTATACTTCCTATCTCCAAAACTTCCCTATGAGATGTTTTCCATCACCCGCTTAGATATCAATGATGTCTGGAATAAACATGGACACAAGGATACAACAAACTTCTTAGTATTTCCGTAATCACTTCCCTGCCTTCTAATGACAATGTTTCATTATAGAATTAACTGGTTTGGTTGAAAAGCAGATGCTCTCCCTCCAACAGCTTTACTTATTACTGCCTTTTGAACATTGATCTGACACTCTCTCAGAACTATGAAATCATCTGTATTGCACTTTGCAACTTCAGTATTTTGATTCAAAGAAAGAATGACTTAGATCATATTGCAAGTTGGGTGAGAGTGCAGCAGCTGTCAACCCCTCACGTTTAGCTCAGGCAGTTGGAAAGAAGTACGTGACACAGAAATCAAACAAATCAGAAAAGGTATTTAATGAAGTCCTAAATTGCATACAAATAAACTATTTTCAAAAATGCAATTGTGTTAAGCATATTTTTAAGCATTAAATAGGGGAAACATTGCTAAGAATCTGATACTAAATAAGCTCAGTTTACTAGAGAAATTGTCAAACATAAATCAAGCAAAAACATTTAGCTTCATATGGACATTGTATGGGAACTGTTGAATCACGGCCTGAACCAGTGATTGATCACCTGAGGTGAGCACTGAATCAGCTGCAAGAACACAGGTGAAGGCATTTCACCTGTGTGACCGGAAGGGGTGGAGTCTGACTGCACCTCTCCTAGACCCCATTTAAGGGCTGACCACGACTGGGGAAGGATCTTTTTCTGGAGACTGTTGTTCTGGAGTTTTCTGTTGTGAGCCTAAGATATGGGTGAGCATTTTTCCTTAATTTTGGTTGTCTCTTTCTGTCTGTAAAATATCTCAGCTACATTATTATTTAGCATTATCCAGTCTGTTAACTATATACCATACAGACATTTTTTGAAAATATGATTTGAACAGGCTTAGTTTCACTTTATGTGAAGCATTTCTGACTACCTGATACTGAGTTTTTAGCCAAAAGTGTCATTTTAGCATACAACTAACAGACTTAAGTGCAACCTTCAAATTGAAAAATAAATCTTTATGTTAGTGAAGAATAACTTCTCAGTGGTTAAAAAATATTTTTTTTAAAGGTAAAAATGTCTGACTCCATCATCATTCCTTGAATCTTTCATTCTAATACACGCCATTGGCCAAGGTATGTTTTATTTACTTTTGTTTTTGCCGTACAGGACAAGTTTTCATACATTTTCCGAAAATTGACACGTGCAGTTCTAATAAAAATAAGCTTTGAGCTGCTTGGCTATGTGTGCCTGGATTAAGAACTTGCACAGATGTAGAAAGACTGCTTTAAATTCTGTTAACTGCAGATTGTTTATACTGTTAGAATTGCATGCATCTTCTCAAAAAATAAAGCTCTGATTTCTGATTGCATTCTTTCTCAGTCTTTTATGAGTGATAGTGTAGAGTGAATTAGTTCACTGGTACTTACAGGTTCAACGCACTCAAATTTTTTCCGTTCCTGAATCTCTTGCAGCTTGCACACATATTCAAGGGAGAGCTCATAGAAGTGTTTTCTGTTCTGTTCCACTTGGTTGTCTGCCTAAACACAAAGTAAGCTAATGAAGTTTCGAAAACATTTTTCAGACAGCTTCCAAGTGATACATGTATAGCATGCAAGTGGCAAGTTACGAGATTTTTTTTCCAGACCAGGATTCATTTGTTTACAACAGAGTTCACTCATTTAATTTCAAAGAGAAGCAGTTGTTCCCTTTCGTTAGATAACGCATACTGCTTTGATTCCTGAGGCTACACTTTTAGAAACATTCTGATAACACTTCTTCCAGCTTCTTTTTGACAGAGCCTAGCCAAATAAATCAGAGTAAGTACTTGAGCACTGAGGTACTAATGCTGAAATGGTGCATGCTAGAATTGAGAGACAGGGCTAACAGTGTCTTCCACCAGAAGTGGGGGAGATCACCTCTAGTCAGAATAAGTTAGAAAAAAAAACATTGCTGAAAACATGTTGCTGGTGCTGCAAATAACTGCTGTCCTATTAGACCCATTCCACTTCCACGCTCAGACTGATTGACAGTAAAGTAAGAAAAAAATTATGTTCATTTATTGGCACAAGTTTCATAACTTTCTTTAGATCATTAAACATTTAAAAATGCAGCTTTATTCACTGCAACTGATTTTCCTCTCAGCTTTGGTAAAATGCCAACATCATATTGACTAATTGTATTTGAACTGCAATTCATTCACACATAAATATTTACGTCTAGGATATATGGACTGTTTCTTTATTATTTATGCTATATGTATCTTTATTCAACTATGAAACTTGAAGAACTGACCAATGGAGATCTTCTTTAAAACACATTAAAGAAAGGAAAGATAGAAATACTTTAACAAATTTAACACTCAGTCTTTGCATAGGTGATAGTAGCAAACACTGTTGTAAGTTCCATAAAAGCTTCTGCACTAAACTACAGAAGGATATAGGGAAAAGGCTAGATGGAAGTGTCATGCTTATCAGCATATACTCTGTCTTAAATACTAAGGCTATATCCTTCAAGAACTGACTACTGTTCTTTAAGAGGATAAATCAAATAAGCTGAGACAGTTTTGCCTTAAGATGTGCTTTGCTATTCTGTGCTAGAAATCTGTCAGTGGCTAAAGAGGCAAAAAAACAAATGCCATTAAAGAAAGAAAGCTATTATCTGCACAACATAAAGAAAAAGATTTTCAAAAAGCAAGGCCATTTTGATGAATCCTGTGAATGATGCAACATTGGAATTGCTTGAGTTGTCTGCAAAGCTTACAGTGATATGCATGTGTACTGAAGTATAGATGTAGGAAAAGACTGTACAGCTGGTCTACTAGGACACTTGGCTAATCAGTGGTAAGACTGCTTTAAATACACTAAAGCCACTAGTAAGCCTGTTCTTTTTTTCCCCATTTATTTTGTTGTTTCTATTACTGTTTTGGTTGTCTGCCCCCTCCCAGTTTCCCCAGGAACATAATACCAAATACAGCTATTCCATTAATTATTACCCTGCCAAAGAAACACATAAATATTACGAACGTCACAGTGATATCATGTGCTTCAGTGAAATTTCAATAATATCCCTCCACTAACAAAGTCAATGATGCACTCCAGTATGATGTTATTTCCAACAATTTTTTGGAAAATTTATATGCAAAACTACAGGCCCTTATACATGAACAATGCCCATGAATTTCAGTGAGTGTACTTAACTCCATGTTAGAATCTTGTTCGTGCATCTGAGGGCCGATGCTGCAAGTACAGTACGGAGACATAACCTACTAATGAAACCTGAGCAGTTTTGAAATGAAATCTGAGCTTTCACGTTCCTAGGTGTATGGGAAATGTTGAATCACAGTCTGAACCATTGATGGATCATCTGAGGTGAGCACTGAGTCAGGCACAGGAGCACAGGTGAAGACAATTCACCTGTGTGATAGGAAGAAGTAGAGTCTGACTCCACCTCTCCTAACCTCATTTAAGGACTGACCACTACTAGGGAAGGATTTGTTTTGGCGACTGCTTCCTTGGAATTTTCTACCATGAGCCTAGGGCATGGGTGAGCATGTTTTTTCCTTTATTACGTTTGTCTTTTTTCCACCATGATAAACTGTCCAACTACACCATCTATAATATTTCTTGGTGATAGTACCTTTTGGTATTATTCATTCTGCTTATCGCTTACCTTACTCTAGGTAATTTGTCAGTTACATCAATCTCCTTTTGTGAATGACTGTATATATGCATATTGTTGTATCTGTGCATGTATGTGTTTAGATAAAATAAGGTGGGGAAGAAGGCAGAAAGAAGAGTTATCTTTTAGGAAAATATTAAGCGTTTAATCATACAATTGTGGCATAACTGCACTCCTTTGAAACAAAATCCTTCTTGCCTATAGCAAGTCTGTGCAAGATCTCTTAGCTTCTTTCTCACATATTATTTGTTATTACTTCAGAAAGAAGATTAAAGCTTTTACAAATGAAGGTACTATGATAATGGACCCACAGGGGCAGAAGGATCACCAGGTAAACAAATTTGTTTTTTAGTCAAAAATTATCTGTAGTATTACACTGTAGCATCACGTGGGAAAATGTAAGTTTACTTAGCGCTGAGTGTTAACACAGAATGCTTATTCAGTGCATACAATGTAATGGAAATGACATATGTGATAAAGTCATCAAAGAAACATGAAGTTTTTCCACATTATTACTGTATTTTGCTATTCTTGTGAATGTGTTTCATATATGTATCAGGTGAAGCAGTTGAATCAGAAAACTGTAGGGGTGTGCCATCAGGTTGAGCAAATACCATTTTATTCAGCAACTTTTCAGTTTGATAGAATTTTTTATTTTACCTCTGTGAATTCTGCTTTTGTAGAAAATACATTTAATTGTTTAATAGCTTGTAAGCTGAAGGAAGAAGAGCAACAACAGTACCTCTTGTAATTGTACTTCCTTCTTCTTAGCTGATAAATTTAAATGTTTTTCTAGCAAACTGTAGTTCTTCTCTGTCTCTTTATCAAACTTCTTCTTTTCCTCCTAGATAAAGGAACAAAGTAACATTCATTTACAGGTTAAAACTGAAGTAAAACCTACTTCATTATTCTTTTAAAATTCTACTTAGCCAGAAACAAAGAAAAACAATCTAGCATAGTTCCATTAAATAAGGAAAAGTGCTTCTAACTCATTCTACAAAAATTGAAGGTTAACTTGAAATAAAATCCCATTACTCAATTATGGTGAAGTTTATCAGGCAAATGAATACTTTTATATATATATATATATATATAAATGGTTAACAAAAAAAAAAACTAAAAAAACCCTTCATACTGATCCTTGAAAATTGGTAAAGGTACAGTAAGTTATCTACATCTTCCTGGTTTTGAATGCAGTACTTAAACAAAACATAAGGTCCACTACGAAAAAATATCTAATAGGAGTAAGGAGTATAAAGATTATTTGAATAAGTTCCAATTGGTTTGCAGTCCCAAAACCGAAGTGATTTTAGCCCCATGTTCATAAGATTTCTTGATTTTTAAAAACATTCGAAGAACTCTGCTGAATTCCATCTTCTAACAGATTACTGCCACACCCATGAAAAACACACTTATCAAAATAAACAAAATTCCAAGTAAAATGAAATAATGGTAGCAAAAGGGAAGCTCTTGATCTTTCCAGGAGTTCCTTGTTGTTTTTGAACTGCAGAGACCACAACTGGGCACAGTATTCTAAGTGTGGCCACATCAGGGCAGAACAGAGGGGGAGGATTGCCTTTCTTGACTAGCTGGTCATGTCCTTCTTAACGAATCTCAGGATACCATTGGCTTTCTTGGCCAAAAAGACACTCTGCCGCCCTACATCCAATTTGCCATTCACCAGCAGGACTCCTAGGTTCTTCACTGTGGAGTTTCTCTGCAGCAGGTCATCTCCTAACCTGTACTTGGAAATGGAGTTCTTTCTCTTCAGGCGTAGGACTCTATGCCTCCCTTTGTCAAACCACATCTGTTTCATCTCCATCCTACTTTCCAGTCTATGTAGGTCTTGCTGACCCGTGGGACTCCATCTCATCATCCAGGTCATTAACAGAAATGCTGAGCAAGATTGGGCCTAGTACTAACTCCTGAGGAACACCGCCAGTTACAGGTCACCAATTAGGCTCTGTGCTGCTGATTACAACTCTCTGAGATCTTCCAGACATCCAGTTGTCAACCTAACCTCAGCATCCACTCATCTATCCTATGCTTTCCAAGCTTCATTACTAGGATGTTGTCAGAGACTGTGTCAGACGCCTTGCTCAAGTCAAGGTACGCAACATTCACTGCTCCACCTGCACCTATCCAGTCAGTGATGACATCATGTAAGGCTACCAGGTTGGTCAAGCAGGATTTCCCCTTGGTGAATCCATGCAGACTACTCCTGACAACCTTTTACCCTTCCAATTGCATGGTATCTAGAACAAGTTGTTCCATTGCTTTTCCAGGCTGAGGCTGGTGAGGCTGACTAGGCAGTATTTTCCTGAATCATCCTTCTTGTCCTTTTTGAAGACTGGAGTGCCACTGGCTATCCTCCAGTCCTCAGGCATCTCTCCCGTTCAACAAAACCTTTTAAAGATGATAAAAAGCAGTTCAGCCATCACCTCTGCTAGCTCCCTCAGCACACGTGGGTGCATGCCATAGGGGCTTGTGGATTTTTGAGCACTGATTTTGGCTAGGCAGTTTATGACTGTATCCTGTTCAACCAAAGGGAAGTCTTCCTTTCCCCAGACTCCCTCTCTTATCTCCAGGTGTGGGATTCCCAAGGGGCAATCTTTGTAGTAAAGACAGAAGCAAAGCAAGTGTTCAGTATCTCTGCCTTCATAGCATCCTCTGTTACCAGGGCAACCATTTCATTTAGTAGGGACCCTCGGTTTCCCTCGTATTCCTTTTACTGTTGACATACTTGAAAAAAGAATGAGCTTTATTGTTACTTTTTATCTCCTTTGTCAGATTAAATTCCAAGTTGGCCTTAGCCTTCCTTACTGCATCCCTACTGGCCCTGACAGCATTCTTCCTAAGAAGACAGGCTTTCTTAATAAATCATATACGTTTCTCTGAAGATGGCATTCCAACAAAGAGGATCTAAGCTATTTATGACTGCTTCTCAGTGAGAAATTTTAGCAGAAATGCTGCATTTTCCTTCATCATGGTTTTAAGATCTTTCTTTAAAGAAGCAGCCACATTATTCTTTACCAATTGAGGAACAGTCCCATATGCATATGGGATTAACGTGGTTAGACATAACGCAATATCAAATGAGAAACTGGAACAAATTTTAGTTAATTATTTTTAGTGATTTTTTTTATTCATGTTCTACAATTAAGCAAGACTAATCTATTTAAAGTAACTGAGTGTTCTGTCCAGAAAATGTCTAAATCTCAATTAAGAGCTTCAGCTTCACAGAAACAGTATGCAGGAAGTTAAGGGAAGAGTCACGCATCCAAACAAAATGTGACATGTAGGATGTGAGTACATAAAATTCTCATGCTAAAAACATTAGGGACAGAAATCTGACAAGGAAATGAAAGAACATGAGGATTTAAAAACACACAAAACCTCACTTCAAACAATCCACTAACACAACTTCTTTCTGAATGTAATCTATTTTCATTTCCTCTGGCAACTCTCTGTATCAAAAAACATGGGTTTTTTGTATGTTGGTTGTTGGTCCAGACCTCTGATATACCTCTCAGACTGCCATACAATTATAAAAACCATTTCACTGTGACTTAGGATCAACAGAGCATTTTCCATGCATAAACACTGAACTTGACTTCAGAACATATTTTATGTTAGCAGGAATGATTAATATAGCTCTTCTTTACCTAAATGTCATCTTAGCTCTTAGATATCACTGCTGTTTATGTCATTAAATTACAAAACAAAACACCTGTGGAGTGGTAGTTCAAAAAAGTATGAATTGACTTTAATAACAGAAAACAATGTTAAGTATCTGTACTTCCTCCCCCATAGCCCCTCGTTCAGAAAGTCATTTAAATCTCCTCCCATAGGTACAGTGAGGTAAATATTTTCCTTATTATCAAAAAGTGGTCTGTATTTAACATATTAAGTTTACTTGTTGTTTTATAAACACAATGTAGTGACAACATAAAAAAAAAAATACTGATATTTCATCAAAACTGAGTTTCTTTGAACAACATCTTGTTTAATCTCTTCCCTGATCATATTGAACAATTAGTCATTTATTTAAAAGTAAAACAAAAACTATTTTCACTTTACAGATTGGAAAAAGAATAAAAAGTTTAAAACCCATATGGATGAGCTATTTTGGGTAGTCAGTAATGTTTCAGGCTTTGATAGTGCAGAAGCAGAAAAGGGTTACCCATTAGGAAGGAGAGAAGGCTGTCAGAAGTATTTCTCCTGTTCCAGGCAGAAGAGATAAGGTAGGGGGAGGAAAGAAGTAAGGGAAGGGACACATTTTTCTCTTCTTGAAGCATACTTTCCATTTGTTTTGGAAGCAAGTTCTCAAAGTAGTATAATGTGTGAACACATGAAATATAAACAACAGTTTCCCTCTGCCAAATAAATGTCATTACCACACTGCAATCCAAGTAAAGAAATCAAACAAGCTTATCATAAAAGCGAATGAGTGGCAAACCTTTACAGCTCCTAGCTGCTCTTTCCTAAATCGTTCCAAAGGTTTGATCAGAGTTTCAGTAACACTGAGTGCCTAAAGAAAAAAGAGCATGGGTTTAGTTTCTGTTGCCAGACAAGTCACTTTTAGCTCCTTTGAGGAAACAAATAAACAAACAAAAGAAAGCAAGCCAGGATACCAAGTTTACACTCTAAATATATAAATAAATAACAATCTTTTCCCTGAGTTGCTTCGAGCTCTTGGGGTTTGTCATTTTCTTCAATTACAGTGTCAGGAAAGTTAAAACGAATCTAAAGTAAATGAGCAAATGCAGAAACTTGAGAAGTTTAGAGGCTGCAGCTAAACAGCAACTGCTTTACTAGAACAGGTCAACAGCATCAACAACTGAGCACCAGAATGTGACATAGGATAAGTATTAGTTTTCACTGGGGAGCACACAAATTCCTGCAACAATGCATAATGCTGTAAACAGCTGTAGAATGGACAACTAAGGAGTAAATAATAAGCTTTCAACACACAGTTAAAGTGGTTAGGAAATATATTTTTTCAAATACTTACATTTGGCTACATTAATGAAGCTTTAAGTTAACCTATGTTACAAAATCAAGAGGTATAGTGGTAAGAAATTAGAAGGTTAGTTGACGGAGTAGAAGTTTAATCTTTCTCTTTTGGAGCATTCATCAGTGCATTCTTGATAAAAGGCCTCACAGCCACCGCAGAAGAGAAATAAATAAATAAGTAAAACAAAAATATGCCATTCTAAGACTGAAAAGTAGCTTAGTTAGATCTGGCCAGCAAAAAGTGTTTCTAATTCATATGAAGCTTCACAGGAGATGAAGTGTTGTTGGGTTTGGTGCCAACCAGAATTAGGATTTTAAAGGTGTTTCAAATTTCAGCAAAGCAGGAATTTCTTGAATACAGCAGCTGCACTGAATGAGTGACAAGAGGATGAGAAGTGTGGCAAAGCAGACAGGCTCCTTGTGGTCTTGGTTCTAAGACAGAGCCACAGGGTAATTCAATTCCAAGACTGCGGCCATCACAGTCTGAAATACCAAGAGTCAAGGCGGGGCGAACACTGCAGGCTTAACTAGGCCTTCTGAAAAGCTCTTATCATAAAACATGAGGGATATATTAGAGACCTGGCACAACATGAATCTAAATAGCACTGTCTGCTCCCACCCAGCCCTGAGGCCACGCAGGGATTTACTGTGGGAGTCATCCTGCCAAGTCTTGGTAACCACAGCAACTGTGATTTTTCTACACTACTCTAATCTAAATATCTAACTGGAAACCAAATATCTGGCAAGTCTGGGCCAAACCGAGTGTTGTACAGTCCTCCTCAGAGCAGATATTCTCTAACTTCAGTACTTTTCGTCTTGTGGCCCGAACTCTTTCTTTGAATGTTCACTTCCTAATTTTGTCATAAACATTTCAGCATGCTCTCAAGGGGTGAAGGGTCAAGTGAGGATTGACAGCCTGTTAAGTCTGAGTTTCAAAGGGGTGCAGAGACACTGGAGTAACCGTGACATAGGAGAGCCATGGTGCTGCAGAGCTGAGGAGAGGGACAGTCAACAGAGCAAATCCCATCACGTGTCGGGCCCAACCAAGAGATTTACTGAAGAGTTTATCCCAAGACTTTGTAAATTCTCTGACAGATGGATAAGCGTTTGTTCCCCATGCTGCTTCCACTCAAAAGACAGCCAGAGAAATCAACTGTCCCACGCAGGAGCTGAGAAAAGTGCAATGGTTTAGCCCATGCGGCACTCTATGCACGTATATCCTAATTACTCAAGTAGTCACCAGGAGACCTCAAGGGCAGTTTTTTGTGATTCTTCACAACCTAACTTTCCCTGAAATTCTGCAGGGCTGGAAGACAAGGGCAATGTGCACTTGATACCAGTGTTGGGACCAACCCCAAGCAGCAGTTTGCCGGGACACAGCAGCAATACCTAAGCACTGAGAAATCTTTACTGGGCAGAAGGATTCACCCAAACCTGAGTGGAGAGCTGCTCACAGAAATGACAGAGTAATTCTTCTGTCTTGGAAAATTTTAACAAGTTTGAGATGTTTTGCCAGTTTCCTCTATACTGACATTGTGAGGGAGAAAGCTGTGAGGCCTCCTCAGGAAAGAGTTCAAGAGGATGAAGACAGACACAGCCTGCAGAGGCCAGAGCCCAGCTGGTAAGGGCACCTTGCTGAGTGGAACTACAAGTTGCTTATCTGCTTGAATTTGCACACAACCAAAAGTGAAATGTAAGGTCAGTAGGCGGTGAATGTATGCTGAACACGATGTTTAAGCCAAAGAAAAATATAGCAATTTAGTGCAGTGGGAAAAAAAAAAAAAACAAAACAAAACAAAAAAAGAAACACCACAGAGGGAGAAGGCTGTGATTTATACATGAGAAAGGCTGGCTACAAATCACTTTGTGTGTTACACTGCTGTGTAGCATTAAGCATGGGAAACACTAACAGTGTTTGTTTGAAACAAAATATACGACTAATCACCAAATCAAAATGGGATGTTCCTTCCAAGACAGCCAACAAATAAAGATTCCACTGTTGTCAGTGGTGTGATAAGCCAGTAATTTTTTCATTGAAGTAAAACAAGCCTTCCCTCTTCCCCAAGGAGATATTTCTCATTTTGCATAACCAAAACCAAAGGGATGGCTCTGAAGCATAATTTTGCCTTCCCTCCAGGTGTTTATCATTTGTCAACCCCTTTGCTTTCTCTATAGGCACCAAACAACAGTGCTATTGAGTATCTCTTGTTGAAGTGGGATTTAGTGGATCCCTGGTTGTTCACAGAGCTTCACACCAGGCCCACATACAGAAATATAGGAGGAAAACTTGACTTCCTTTCTGAATATAAATATGTGAGAGCTTTTATGTACAGAAACTGTCAACCAAGACCTGACTGCTAAATTAAATAGTGAATTACAGAGCTGTTCTTCTGACTCAGAGAAAAGAAAACAACGTTCATAATTAAAATATGCACATTATTACAGTAGGGAAAGAATTCAAAGTGTTTTCCAGCACTTTATCACAAAAAGCTGCAAAAAAAAATGTGTACTTATTGTGGAACAAAAGTATTATCCTGGTCTAAGGTGCTGCTTTGGCAGGGGAGTTGGACTGGATGATCTCTAGAGGTCCCTTCCAACCCCTATGATTCTGTGATTATTTACGCTGTTACTGACCATTAACTTAGCGTACTTGCAACTTGGGAGTTCAAAAGTAACAGATACTATTTTTTAAAAACTGTCAGTCAGATCAGAGGAGAAACATAAAAAATAAAGTTTCTCCCAGTACAGGCAATAAGTTCAGGATCTCGATTGTATTTGTGTTTGCAGTGCAGCCCTCCCTTAAAGAAGTTTATGCCAAACTGCATAACGTTCAAGAAAATGTATCAGACATTCACATTAAATATTCATGAACATAAAATTACATATTTCTGACTCTTTCAACTTCTCCCTTGACTCTTGAGTTAACCATACTTCTATTCCTCTAATCCTAGCAGAGTATGATGATAGGAATGTCTACTATTTTAAGGGCACAGAGAAATTCTTTTCTTTATATCCCTAAGCTATCCAGACCTATCTTGAAGGGATTACATACTTGCATATGCTCAGTTTTAAAATCCAGCAAGCCAACTACAGTAAGTGTAAACCATAAGAGAATCAATATAACGAGGTTACATCTTATGCAATGCTATCTTAGCTTGTTTCATGAATGTCAGTATCTCAGAAACGCTTTAAAAAAAGTAATGTCTAATGCTACATGCATGCATGCCTTGGTCTGAATGTCTTATGCCCTTTCTGTTACATTTACTGCATCTATTGAAATGACAAAGAATTAATTTTAACAGAAGCCTCAGAACAGCAGGAAAAAATGAAAACAAAACATCCCTGTTAGCATCACTTAAGGAGTTCACTGTATCCAACATTTTCAAGCATATCTTACAGAAACTTTGGATATCTCATAATTTTAGATCTTCTTACAAAACTTTACCTGCTCAGGCAGATACATTTTACAGAATTGAGGTTATTCTGACTTTCACAGCTCCTTATTATTTCAGCAGTAACAAATGATAGGCTGCAGATTAAGGGGCCCAAGCTAACATTTTCTACAGAGTCCACAAAGGCACACATTAAACCCATTAGCAAGTACATTTACATTTCCAGCAACTTGCCTATTAGTCAGTTGAGTCAACAAGATCCAACAGGTAATCTACCAGCCAGTGCCAGTCCACAACAACTCCATTTAGCCTGCTATTTTTTCTCTTCTTGGAGAGGTGGGAGAATGGCTGTTGAGGGAGATACTTCTTCCCCAAACACCTCCTCCCCTACACTAGAACCCAACAGACAGCACCATCCACCAGCAGGAAAGGAAGGTTACTTGTGTGGGCTGTGAAGGACTATCAAACCACTAAAGCTGTTCCAGAACTTCAGTCTGGCCTCTGTGGCTACAAAAGGTAAACCAATGTAAGTTAACAAAATTTGGCTTACAAATTAGACAAATGCAACAGTAGGCTCCTGACATTAACCCTAAAAATATCCTTAGACTCCAGTCTTTACTGGAAGAACAGGAAATTACACATTGCTGGTAAATAAATCCTGGTGGTGAGAAATACATACACTGATTGCTCCATTCTGAATCCAAGCAACCTGTACAAGAGAGGTTTACTGAAAATGAATATATGTACATATTATATATATATATATAAGACTGCACAGTGACACAAGGGTGCTGAGCTCCAAATCCTCATCACAGGAAGAGGAATGCAGACCACATGCCAAACAGCAAGACAGGGTGGTTTAAAGTTTCTCAGTGCACTGACTGGGAAGATTTATTTGTAGACAGGGGCAGGATTGTCTTTCTCATTGACAAAGCAAAGGAGAAGGCCAAGAGCCAGCAGGGCAGAACTCATCAAGCTGAGCAGGTGCCAAGGAAACTAGAGCTGGGAAGGAAGTATTGCTCTTCTCAGCTTAACAGAATACAGAAAGGATGATGTAGCTAACAGTGATTCAATAACACATTCAGTAACACTGTAGCTAAATAAAGAAATTTACTTTCTAATAAAGAAATCTACTACCTACAGTTTCACTTATGCTTACAGAGAACATAGCCTTAATATAGCAGTACATCTTTCTACCCATTCTTCAGCACTAGTTTTGTATTTGTATGGAGCACTGACAATTACACAGCTAACATCCCAAAGTTCTTGAAAACTACCTGTGTATTTTAAGACCATGACCTTCTAAAATCACTCCCATGCTAAGCCCTGCCCAAAAGCTGTGGTACAGGCAGACTCCTTAGCACTTTCTGGTTTTCTTAAATGCAGCAGCCTCTGCTTACAGACGATGCAGTGGCAGGACTCCTGTGTCTTCTCTTTGAGTCAAAGCTTATTTTCCATTGAGTGGAAGATTATGAGTGATCTAACGGAAAAGTAGTTAAAAATGCTTCCTCTTATCTATACGCTGCACTCTGCTCTGAAAGAGCATTTGCACTGATGTACTTGCCGCGAGACAGATGGCCTGGAAAAGTCAAATTGGTATAATACGCAGACATTACAAAATAAAAAGTTACTTTATTTAAAGATAAAAAGAAGAAACAAATTAAGACAGTGAGTTTTAGCAAAAAATGCTTAGGAAAAAAAAAAACCTATTTAATGGTCCTGACTTTTGAATAAGTTTGTTCTTCTTAAATCCATTCTACTACAAAGAGATCTACTATGAAACAATAAATGTAACAAGTAGGAAGAGCAGCAGACAGCTTCACATGCAGCAACAAATAATCTTTTCTCCATCTGAAGCTATGGATAACCCTTCCAAAAAAAGAGCTTCTCCTAGCAAACTGGATATGCAAGAGCTGCATTCACATAAGAGCAGAGAACTACTCCCTTCCACACTTCAGATGTATAAAGACCTCTTCGAAGAAGAAAGGCTACTCTGGAAAGGAAATAGCGTAATACTCATTTGCTTTGTTCATGGCTAAGCTCATAATTGAACAAAAAGACACCACTGAAAGGCAAGGAATCTAACAGCAAACAACAGCATCAGTGTTCAATCAAGAATGAACTGCCCAATTATTGTGAGCGGAGTCCTCGACAAGAAACAGTGGTGTTATTAACAACCAGCAAAATCCAAACTGTTGGAAGTTTTACAATGCAAATTCCAAACATTTCCTGTTGATGAAATAACAGAATGAAAATTCGCTACTGAGTTACATGCCTATGCATGTGAGACCACAATTATCCAAAGGAAAAAGCCAGGGATACTGCAGCTTTTCAGTCATATTCACTCAGAGGTCAGAGGTCATTTGGAAGAATAGGATAGAGAAAGGAAAGTATAAAGGTGATAAAAAGTAAGGTCAAGAAGGAGGAGAGGAGATTATAATCTCAAGCGAGTTATGGGATAGATGCTGTCAGTGGTGGACCTACCAGGCAGCCCTGTACAGCTCAACTTAAATGAGGGCAGCAAACAAAACCTGTTGTTCTTGCCACATCACAAGCAGTTCTGCAGTTGGAAAAACGGGTTGGCAGGAGGTTTGGTGCTCTCCTTGGTGGGCAGGAATAGCTGGACAGAGGGACTGCACATCTTAGCATCACCGTGCTGGTGCCTGTTTGTCCCCAACCTGTTTCTAATAACTGTGAAGTTCCCTTTCATCCCTGCACTCCCATGGCACTTCTGTACTGTCAAAAGGGCGAATATAAGTCCTAGGACTCATTCCTATCATGTAACAAGCACTTCCAGGATATCCCCAAGGGCAAAATGACCTGTTTCTTATCTGCCTTAGGGAATGTCACTGAGCTACAGTGCTATGGAAAAGCATAATTTGTTTTTCTCTTAGTTCAGTGGAATGTTTGGATTAACAATGACTTCCCCTTCCATCAGCCACTAAATCTTTTGACAGTTGGGATAAAACTTTGGCAGCTTTTGAAGGGGAAAGTGGAGAAATAGAACCACAAAACAGAGGACTTAGACATCTGAATTAAATTATGAAACATCCACCAAGTGAATATTCACCAAATGTTTAACAAACAAGCGAAACTGTGGTAAACAAAAAGAGAAAATGACATTCTTGCTTCACCACGCACAGCATTTGCAAAAACTATGAGAAATATAGGTGATGAGCATTTCATTACAGTTTAGAATCTGTTTTAAGCACGAATTTGTTAAATATACAATATGGCTAAGGACAATTTAGCTCTCCTCAAATGCACAAAAATAACCTGTGCAGCAATTTAGGAACTGCCTTAAGTTGTACAATTATTAATGGATTTTGTTATGCTTATTTTACGTGACTAAAATTTCTCATGTGCAATATTCAGCACTGAAACTGAAGTGAGCAATCAAATGTTCACCTGCAGAATGATAAGGGGTAAAATGCTCAATAAGCTGTTAAAATGAAGACCGGATGCTTTTGAAAATAATCCCGCTGTAATATTCATGTCTTAATGGAAGCTCTGTGGATCTCTGACCTGATTCCAAACATCTGAGTGCAATACCCTCACATTTTACATGGGACAACAGCTCATGCCACTGTTAAAGCATGCTCTGAGAAGTCAGAGCAGCAGCTGCTGAAAACTATCATTACCAAGCATGACACAACTATTTTCTCAGAGATTTATGCCCACTGTTATATTAGCTCACTCTGAAAACGATACATTACATTTGGAGTTATATAGATGCAGTGAAATGGTCATCTGATAACTCAGAGAGAATATTGTTTCTGTCTGAAATCAAACATTTGCCCCACAGTATACTACCCAGGTTTTCACCAAACTGAACAGTTCTAATACGATACTGTATTTCATACTTTTCTTATCAAGAAACTGATATGACTTAGCTTTGTGTAATAATGTCTTTTGTGTAATCATGAACAGCATACCAAAAAAATAAGCAGCACTCTTTTATAGCATTCAGTCTGAAAAACAGGAGTGTTTTTCTATACAAAGAACACTGGATTCTGCACAGACTGCCATATGGGTAATTCATCACTGTTGAAGATCTATTGACACAGTTAATGAAACATGATACATAACTCTGAAACCCTCTCAAACTAAGTGGAAAATGGAATGACAGGCGGTGAAGTACTTTAATTGCAAAAAATCTACTGTACGGAAACTGTTGAATCACAGCCTGAATCAGTGATTGATCACCTGAGGTAAGCACTGAGTCAGCTGTAGGAGCACAGGTGAAGCCAATTCACCTGTGTGATCAGAAAGGGTGGAGTCTGACTGCACCTCTCCTAGATCCCATTTAAGGGCTGACCACCAGTGGGGATGGTTCTTTTTCTGGAGATTACTTCTTTGGAGTTTCCTTCTGTGAGCCTAGGATATGGGTGAGCATTTTTCTTTATTTTCATTGTCTCTTTCCATCATAATAATCTTTTTAGCTGTATCACCTGTTAAGTATTTTTGTCCGTGTTGCTATTTGGTACTGGTCATTCTGTTAACCTTATATCTACCAAAGAATTTCACTTTGTTGAAGAATTTCACCTCGTGGCTGTATTCAATCTCACTAAAGTAACATACAGCAGTGGCTGGCAGGAATAAGCAGAGTAAACACCACTTCAGAATTACAAAACTAAATCAGTGTTATTACATAGTGGAGCAGACCCTATAATTTGGCAAAGTAAACACTTCAGCAGTTTGCAAGGAGCTACACAGACCTTAAATCTAACCTAACTATGGTTCCAACATACCAGGCCATAACAGCACACTGAAGGAATCATGACCGTTGTTGGATGTAAGACTATTAGAGAGATAAGCATGAAATAATTATTCAGTACTATTTTTGCTTATGTGCATACTCCTACACTATGGGTGAAGCTTCTAGTAGGAAATCAAGATTGCAAATCCATGTTGTAGAGCTCTCAGTCCAGGGTCCAAGATCAGACAACTTGATTCACATTGTACCAAATCCATAAGCAATCACCCATATTTGAATTAAGAACTCTCCCCACCTATACAATTGATTAACGTCATGTTTGCCTATGCACCTTTATACCAGGTTCCTCACCTAAAAATACAATATTTCTAAGTCTGTTACCACATCCAGCCAACATACTGCATCCCGAATCCCCATAAATCCTGAAGATGATGTCATAAATAACCTTGATCTAAATGTGGCCAAGTTCCCAACCATGTGTCTTGTAGAATTATGTCTATCATCTTACTTTTCACGTTAACAGGTATAGAAGGTTCAGGTGGCTCACTCTAGCCATAAGCTATTGGGACAGTACCAAGACAACTTGTACTTTTCCACTTTTATCACTATGGCTTTCTTCTTTAATGAGAAGTAGCTCTTGTCTCTAACTCTAGATTCCAGAAACAAAGGCTGCAAAATGAGAGCCTTCATTAAGCTACCATTATCAACACTGCATCAGTTAAAAAAGATGGAAGCAAATTTAACTTTGATCTCATTCTTTGGCATGTGTACAGCTTGTTAAAACTTTTATTGCAACTCACCAAAATTTCTCTTTGCTCTTCCAAATTTTTTAAGAAGTTTGAAAACTCATGAAGGGAAGCATCTGTAATTAAAAAAAAAAATTTCATCATGTTGCAGGATGTCATGGCAGAGAATTAGCCATTTATAATAACTCCTTACCTACCTATGTATCTTTCATCATCCGTCTCTGCATCACCAATGAATTCAAATTTAAAGTCTCTCAGAGAGTGGGCAAATTTTCTCTGGGCTGCTGAAAGGTCTGTGAAGAAAAATAACAAGGATTGAATGCTAGAGAATTATTATAAGAAGGCTGTAAAATCCTCCTACCCCTGATCAACTTTTACAATAAACCCTTAACATGGGTCTGCCTAAGGACATTACAAGATAACAAATGTTGTCTAAGCCTCTTCTGTTCTCATCTGGTAATCTGTCACACAGATTTCTTTATACAAGCCTATGCAGTACAAAGCAAGTACAGTCATCAGTACAGTATCAGTCCTATTCTTACACTTCACCATATGGTCCCAAGCCATATGCAGGTTTGTAAAGACAGGTTTGTAGCTACAACCCTGAATAAGTTGTGACTGCAAAAGGATTCCCTGCTAACCTAAAGTCACTAGCATTTTAGAATTTCTTAGATGTGTTATGTAGATGTGTATAAATATTCAACTAGGAGACTTGAGGCAAATTGAGAAGAATTGTTGTGCTGGAACTAGAAATTCTAAGGGTGTGAAATGAGGCTAAAAGTTCACTCTATTAATTGTTATTTTTAATATTAATAATCCATTTTTCTTCACGTAGTTATCTGTTAGAGTTTGACAATTTGGGGTCTTAAGTCCGTACTCTACGTCCCTCAGGAAGTAATCAGATTCTGTATTCAGCCACAAAACCCTTACTAGGATTGATAACACCTTAAATTAGCACCACACGCACACTTTTCTGTTGTGCTGATGTGTGCAGGCTTGGGAATGTCACCGGTTCTGGAGGGAAGGAATTGCTCAATGTGGGAAAGAAACAAAAAATATGTACATCTTGGTACACTCTTACTCAGTAATAGAAGTTTTACTCAGATTTTTGGTGTCAGCTAAGGCTAAGAACAGTTTGAAATGTTTTGTTAATCTGTAATCTTTTTCATATCACGTGCAGCTCTAAAAGGGCTTAGAACAAACCTTTAGCACACTGGCTAAGCGTTTCATTTTTTAATATTGAACAGGAACTAAAAGAACACTATATTCTTTAAAAAAAAAAAAAACACAAAAAAACACAAAACCCACCAAAACCATGTCAGGTTATTCATGCAATACATTGTGTGTTGTATCGCCTCTCACAGTCAAGTACAGTTTTGGCATATAAGGCTTCTATCTGAGTTCAATTCAACCACATCAAAGGTTAAGTCACAAAAACTCTATCAACAGCAAAAGGACAAAAAAACACTTTCCGATCCTTGTCATTCCACGTCTCTTTCTTCTCATCAGTTTCTCCTATGCTCTTTTCTCACGTATTGTTTACAACTGCTACTCCCTTCAATGTCACACTGTCAAGTATTTGCCTTTCTTTGAAACAGCTTCTGAAGCTCATATGTGTACTCTTCAGCCCACGAGCAGCAGGAGGTCTTGTGGGCTAAAAGGCTTCTAAAGCAGACCACTAAAGAAAAACATTCTCCCAGCTGTGAAAGGATTAGAAGTTCAAAAGTACAAGTTTCTCGAACACATAAGGTTATGCCAGTTTGCGAGCCAAGTCACAATATGAGGCTGAAAAGAGTTTATTTGTGAGAGAATGGGTCGATCAACCCACACTCTCCCAAACCTATTTAATTTTTATGAATCCAATAATCTCCTGCCAAAGCCTTGTCATATGAGAGCTTCCTCCTCACTGGAGGAAAGACCAATTTATTCTGTTTCCCTTGCTTTTAGAGGTGAAGTGCTCGGATAACTGCACGCAGCGCTGTGTGCGGGCACACAACAACCCCACGCCTCTTCCCAGAACCTTTCCATTGCCAAGTCCTACCAGAGCAGTGTGAGACCATCCCCTCCAGAGCTTCTTACCCCACCTCTCTGGTGACAGTGACTGCAGGCAGAACCTGTGCCTGCACCCTGATGCTTTCAGTGGGAAACCCAACAACCTGCGCTTCTTACAGGCTCAGAACTTCTTACCATATTTGTTAGGAGATTGGAAATCCCTACACATGAGTTGGAAGCAGTAACCCTTTAACATTCTACAGCTGGATTTGCAGAGCTCCTGTGTGAAAGTCATGAAAACATGTTGAAGGTTTGTAATGTATTTCCACACACCTCTGTGAAATGTTCAAGAACTGTTCCACAAAATTTTAGGAAGCGTGTGAGGATGGGAGGAGGTTGGGAATTTATGAATACAGAAGAATGGTCTTATGTGGCCAGAAAAGTCACAGATGTTTATTGTTTGAAACAGCAGCAGGAAGAAAAGACACTGAAATAGGATAAGAACTTAACACATAAGAAGTCACTAGAGCAAAACAAAAACCAACTGAAAGTTGCAAGATGCAACTGGAGAGAAAAGAACTCCATGACCAGGTAAGGGCAACTCTGCAACAATCGGAGTCCCAGCTGTTGCCAGAATAAAGATACTGAATCCTGTTTAGTCTGCATATATAAACTCCAAGATTCATCATCCAATGTTTTATGTATGATTCATCAATCTTTTTTTTTTTTTTTTTTTACTTTGTCTAAATTTACTTTCAAGTCTACATTCTGTTTTCATTCCCTGGGCCAAAATCGCACTGGCGAGTGCTCTTCTGGGCAGAACCACGCACAGAAACTGAAAAGTGTCTGCTCTGCCTCTTGTTAAGGTAAAAGTAACAAAGCTGAGTATTAAGTAGAGATGGAGCAAAACTTCTGAGAAAAGGCAGAATGAGGATGTGGAGTTTCCTCTCCTACAGCACAGAAAGAGCGATGAGGATGGCAGATAGACTCAAAAAGATAACATAGCCTTGTGCTTGATTTTCTTAATGGTATTTTTACTTAAATGGCTGCTGTAGGAGGACCCTGATGTTCCAGCATCATTTGACCTGGCAATTTCTCTGATTATTCCAGTTTATTTGCTGGGCAGCAGAATAAAGTTATTGCTCATTATAAGAATATATAGTAACCAATTTGCCAGGAAGTATTTATTTAAATATTTAGCTAGGTTGCATGCTACGCACCAAAAGATGAAACTTGACTCATCTCTGGTGTGGATGGTTGTACAATATTTAACTCTAGTTGCAAAGAAACACTTTAATCTTTCTGTCAGTTTTGGATTAGAACTTCACATGAACCCCATGGTCTTACAATATTGCTATGTAATTTTGCAGACAACTCCAATTCAGAGAAAAACATTTGACTTTAAATGCACTGGCAAACAAGCAAGTGAAAGCCTCATTGCTTTGGGATTTTTCCAAAATGAGTTTCCAATCCCAGCATCAGTGGCATCTGGTGCCCGAATCAATGAGTACTAAGTGAATACTAAAAAAATAAATGAACAAAAGCGAGTCAGAATAACAACAACCGCATCCCCATGAGAAGCACAAAGTACAAAAAGCTTGCAGTCCTCCACAGCCATAGCAACACATCTTATAAACATGAAAGTAAGCCATTTGTTTAGTGTTCTCATGCAACCTTCATTCCTCATTCTGTTTCCAAACAAAAACACTTGCGTGAAAAAAAATACAAGCTGGCATTTGTGGTTGGGGAAAAAAAAGGTGCTTTGTTGGTGTTGGTTTCTTTTTTATATACAGTGTTTGGATTTGTTTCTATTACCATTTCTGGGCAGGTGCATGAGTATGCTCTGGACAATTTGTTTATAAAACAAGAGGTTTTGATTTTTGCTTTGTACCCACCAGCCACAGTTTACATTCCAGCACTGTCCCCAGTTAGCACTCTTCTCAGCTGCCTACAGACTCACTGCTTACCTTTGCTTTGCCTGTCTGGGCATATTCACCATACTCAGAGAGCCTTAACCACATATGCCAGAGCAAGTAAGCAGTAAAAAAAGAAAAATAAAGGGGAACTAACCTATGACTGTTTAGTGACAAGTGACAAATTAAAAATCAAGCATGAATTCTTTCTTCCAAAACACAACAGCACAAGAACAAATACATTCTTCCTGCCCAATAGCTAAAATAAGAAGCTGTTTGACAGTGACCATGTATGCTAAATGTACACTACTCAGAGAAGGACCCCAGATTTCAAGGATGTTGGCTCAACCTACTATATGAGAAAATATGCAACAATCTCAAATAAATGTTTCACCCTTCACAAGTGATTACACTGTATCTACATAACTCAGGAAGACAGATATGCATAGTATGCTTTTGTACACGCGCAACTGTTTGATGAAATTATCTTTTAAAAGACTACTGTTATTCCACATGACAGAGCTAGCAGTATATGCTACAATACAGCATTTATTTTGGTTATCAAGGGAACAGTGAAATAACTAGCAAAACTATAGTAGAGTAGCAAAACTGTAGTAGAGTAGTCCGTGAGGTCTAGCAATGAAAAACAGAAGAATTCACAAACCTTTCTTACACCTTAGGAAAATGTATGCAACTGTTATGCAACTAGGCTCCAAAAGCACCAGGGTGAAAAAGGTTTGTCTGTTTAACTGCAGGACATCTGCTGGATATATATAGAGAGAGGCTGTGGAGTCCCATTCTCTAGAAACATTCAAGACCTGCCTGGACTCCTACCCGTGCAACCTGGTCTGGGGAGTTGCTTTGGAAGGGGGGTTGGACTCAATGATCTCTAGAGGTCCCTTCCAACCCCTACAATTCTGTGATTCTGTGACATTCATCAGTATCACACACTAATTATTCAACTTAAGTCTGTAGGATAAATTCTTTATATCTAGTGTTCTGTACTTAGCTATATTGGCCTTATGGCTCAAGCTTGAGCACTCATTGGCACAAACTGTATTGGCTGCTCACCTCACCAGAAATATGTTTGCCTTTTAAATCAGATTATTCATACACCAAGCAGAGTGCTAGAGTGTTAGAGGCAAGTATAAAACAAGCAAAACAATGGAAAAAGGAAATGGAATAACTAACATGACCTCACACCAAGTGAATGAACAACTGGAAAAAAAAAAAAAAAAAAGCACCATACCTGAACTATAATGAAAATTGTAGGTTATAACTGCCTCAGCCTGAATTTAACAAGGCTAATGCAAATGAATAAGTTCACAGAATCACAGAATTGTAGGGGTTGGAAGGGAACTCTAGAGATCACCAAATCCAACACCCAAGTTTCCATCTTCTGTCTGCTCGTCATATGTTGCATAAAACACTATAAAGTGTTAACGTTTGAAATCAGACAGTTTATCCAAATGGCACATGGTTGACCTCAGTGTATGCATTTGGAGTGCAAAAGCAACAAGGAAGCAATTTTTTGGCAGACATTTCAGTAAAAAATGGCTCTTTTGTGAGCTGACAAAAATAATAAACAGACTGAAACAAGTAGTTTTCGGCAGGTCCGAATACTAACACAGTGCTTAAGTACTCCAGAATCCATGGCTTGAGACAAATGCAAGGAGTTTCAGCCTCAAGTCACCTTGTCTTTTGAAACAAGAAAGTAGATGACAGGACTGCTACAAGAGAACTACTGATTTCATAACAGAAAAATATAGGTAGTTTGGAGGGAAAAAAAACACACACAAAGTCTGTTGGTTTCTTTTCTAAAACTCTTCTTCAGCGTACCATTGACCTTAAGAAAAATAAACACCTCATTTTTGAAAGTAAGCTCGCTTGAAGTCACTGAATTTCAAGTCTCTAGGGGAAAAAGGCTTAGTAGAATAAACTGACTGTACACAACCAACCTACAATGCAGAAACCTCAGTGTAACAACAGGAGAATTCTGGGGTAGAAAAGAGAAACAGTTAACCCTAACATACTAAAGCCACATTTAAGACGTATTTCAAAGAACTGAATCACATCGCCTATGCTATCACACTCATTACCATATGCTTTTGTAACAATTTTCAAACTTTCAATTTTAAGGAGATGCATTTTATTCTTCTATTTTTATTGCTTTATTTTAAGAATAAAGTGAAAAATGAGAATACAATTTAAAATAAAATTTAAAATAAAATTTAAAATAAACTAGAAGTTTGTATGGGAACTGTTGAATCACAGCCTGAATCAGTGACTGATCACCTGAAGTGAGCAGTGAGTCAGCCACAGGAGCACAGGTGAAGGCAATGTACCTGTGTGACCAGAAGAGGTGGAGTCTGGCACCACCTCTCCCAGACCCCACTTAAGGGCTGACCACCAGTAGGGATGGATCTTTTCCTGGAGACTGGTCCTTTGGAGTTTCCTTCTGTGAGCCTAGGACAAGGGTGAGAATTCTATCCCTTTTTGATTGTTTCTTTCCACTGTAATAATCTTTCTTGTTATACATCTTGATTACTGTACTATTTAAACTGTTTTTTCTGTTAACAATAGAACGTTTACATAAATAGTATTTGAACTGTTTATTCTGTTAACGATACAAAGTTAGACTGGAAAGGAAAAGAAACTGGTTTTCTTTTCTCAAAGCTCTGTAGTTAACACAGATAAGAGTTCTCTTCCTTTCTTCCGTTTTGTTTTTTAAATGAAATCAAGCTGGCAATTTCACAACATCCCTCAATTTGTCAAAGGCTTTGTTACATAGATACAACTCCAAAAGCAAAACCATTACCAAGTACTTATCAGAGTTCCTTATCAAAGCACTGAAATTAACTCTAAGAGTTATTTCAGCATGGAAGAAAAGGTGCAGAATTAACCTGGTTAATGAAGTTAACCACAGCATTTTGCTAGATACAGGAGTGACGGAGTTCTTTGATGCTGTAAGATAGATATTCCAGTTTTCTGAATTCAGATCATATGGCTTGACTACTCCAGTAGCCTGTTCTGTCCCACACTCAAAAAAGAGAAGGCAAAAACCCATGACTCAAACCACCTTGAAGGAGTCACTTCCTTTGGATTTTTCGTATAATCAAAATCTCAAGCTGAAAGCTAGAGAGCAAAAGATTGACTGCTACACAGTAATTAGTCACTGTTGAAGTCACAGGACAGCATGAGTTCTTGTACAGAAATCTTTGCTCCCTTCATTAAGTGATTAACACAGGATTTAAAGAGATGCAATATCAAAAGCTGCATTTCTTGTCCTGGATAGTAAAATAATAGTGCTCTGCTTTCCCATGTCAGAAAGATAAGTGTTATTAGAACCACTCCAACAAGTTCTGCAGTGAGAGAAACAGCAACCATGACACCAGTACAGAAGCATTCTTGTCCAAGCTCGGCCTCCTGCCCCACCACCAGCCAAACCCAGCATCCCTCAGCAGCCACCACAGTGATTCTCTGGGATACAGAACACAATCTAGGAGTTCATCCCAACTCACCCTTCCATCCATCTCTATGGTGTTTGTAATCTAACCATCTGAGTATTGAATACATGCAAGCAAGAGGTGCAGTTAATATAACTGGGCATCCTGCTATGCTTTTTTCACAGAGTAAAGAAATAATTTTTTGAAAATCCAACAGATAGAACTCTTCAAATGCTTCACACCAAAGATTAGCATCACCAAGCATTCCTGAAATGTCTGTTCATTTCCCTGAAGAATAGCCATGATCGAATGCAGTAGCCTTGATCCATCCAGTCTGGTCAGACTCTCTTTTTTAATTGACAAAGCCCGTTTCTGAAATTCTACAGTTACATCTCACAGGCAATTGTAGACAGCTAACTGGAGAGTGCATGAAAAGCATTTTTCAGCTCTGAGCCCCACCTTTCCTAGCCAGCTTACAGGCTGGGACAGAGCAGGCGGATGTTGCTTTGTCAAGCCCAGTCCTGCAACAACAGCGTGGCACTCAGGAGCTGCTCTGTATGCCACTCTCCAAGGCACACACTGAAATCAAAACCAACCATAATTATTACAGTTCTGCAAAGCAGTTATCCCACAGCAAGCTGGCAGTCCTTTTCTGATGAAAAGGATGCCGGATGAATCACGTACACTTTCAATTCACCAAACCTTATTTCAGATAACTCACAGCTTGTTTGCCACAAAAGGAGATGGTCTGAAAGAAAGAAGTCAAGAATCCCAATTTTGTATCTCATTTTTTTTCCACAGTTGGCTTTGTCTATCTGGGAGTAAACTATCTATAAAGTGTCCTTAAAAAGCAGAAAAATCAATGAGATGTCTGCAAAACAAAGATTTAACCTGTCACAGGTTGCCTGAAAAATGGCAACAAAACAAGTAAAATCCCAAAGTCTTCAGTAATGTGTTTTGTAACGATAGCTGGAAAAGATATGTCTCTATTTCTGCAAGAAGCAGGAGTCCTAGAGATGTCATCAGAAGATGGCACCAGCTGCTCTGTGAGCTCCTGGCACACTCCAAGGACACTAAGTGCTCCTTCCACACTGACCCCTCAGAACCATACAGAACCTCCTACTGTACTCTATTAGCAATGGTCCTGCTCAGTCTCAGCATTTCAAGGGACGTTTTTTTAATAGGATAAGTGAAAGAGAGATGCTTGCAAATTTAAAAGGTGCTTAGCTCCCCTGAGGAAAATCATATCATTTGTTTTTGTGTTGTTGAACAGCAGCAAACCCAATTTTGCTCAGATTTGTCTTTTCCATTGCCTTCCTAAGCCAGGTTTCTCCTCTCCTTTCCCAAATATGTATGTTCCCAAATCATGACACAAACGTTCCTCTAATGCTAATATAAATGATGCTGCCAGAAAGCAATTTACGTGTTTACATAACAAGCAATAACTATTCTTCACAATATGATGAAATACTATATTTCAGGAAGAAAGTATTTATGCTAACAGAGCTTAAAAGCATAATTATCAGGTATCCAAAATTAAATCAGCAGCTATCCATATTAACTCTCACAAGTATTTCTCATGGTCTTCCTTACCATTCTTTTTCAAACTTAAAATAAGGAAAACATTGAAGAGCTTTTGCATGGAAACTCAATCTTGCAATTCTTCAGAGAAGAGAAATCCGTTCTTATCAATGATTTAAAGAAGTGTCAATTTTACAATCCTGCAACATTTACCTATGTTAGTCTGCTGACTCCTGTGAGACCATCTGGTGATTAAAACTGTACGACCAGTTCCAAAACATGAAATGGATGTCCTGCTCTACACTCAGTACAATCCACACTTTCTACTTCTTATTTTCAAGCAGTTTGGAAGCACAGAAGATGGCTGACAGTCAAGCTTTTTCATTTGTTTCTTAGTCCATTTACAAGTTATTTTCATCAGATGGGTAAGTTGTGAAAGAATGAGGACTAGCTCTGAAATAAAAACTGAAGACAAGAAAGCAGTTAGGGCTTTTTGATTTCCCTTCTGCTCTTCCCAACCAAAAGCTCTTCATGAATATTGTATCTTACACTGCAGTTGCTATACGAGGCCATTTGCTAGAACCAGTGGGCACTGAAAAATTAAGGATCAAACATATATATAAAAAATATTTCATAGTAATTTTCTCAATGCTAAAACCAACTGGATTCTTAATCAGCACTGAGCTTTGCATTCTTCAGTCAAGCTTACAGATTTTCCACTGGGCCCATTTTAGCTGAGATTTATCCATGGCTGAAGAGAGTAAGATGCAATACACATACACACATCTCCAAACACAACTCAAGCACTGCTTTTGGGTTTAAAGCTTTTCCAGCACATTCCATCGCTGCTCTGAGAGAGCCCGGTACAAGACAGCACAGAGCCTCACAGAACACAGCCCCTTGTCTGCTTCACAGAGCTTTTGCAAGCAGCATCTCGGCTTGTCTTAGATGTTTTGCAGGCAAGAAAAAGAGAACCTTTTCTGTCTGGACAGGAGAGAAGACTGGGGAAGGCAGCAAAAGGTGGAGGATGCAGCTGAATGGAGTTCAACAGCACTAGCCAGGCTACTACTATAGCCATACTAGGTTTATAACAGCTTTTGCTAATACCACAATAATTTTGGGTTACCTGCATTAAAAAAAAAAATAACTGCAACAACACGGGAGTATGGTGTCTCACTGTTCTGCACAGATGAAGGCCATGTTTGCACGACTATCTCAGTCAGTATCAGAAGGTACATAACAAAGAACATTAAGCCTGTAATGATGATTAACTTCAGAACCTAAGGCTGCTTTACTTTTGGATGGTGCTTTTGGTCAGGATTCACCCTGCAGGAAAGCTTTAGAGCTCTTTGCAAACCTTAGGCTAGTGATTCCCCAGCTGCCGTCCACTATACCTCTAGATCTATTAAATGTGGCTCATTGGGACAGCAGAAAACCATAAACATTTCTACCTTTCAAGCCAAAAGACCAAGGTCCGTGAGAAATTTTGAGGGCTAACAGTAGACAAAATAAATGTGAGTTGTTTGGATTTTTTTTTTTTTTGAGTGGTTGTTTATGGTACAAAGTCCTCAGGAAAAAAAATGTATGCACAGACCTGTAACTGCCACTTAGCTCATCTTGTGACCAGGGTTTCGCAATGTCACTTTAAGTGCAGGGTTGCAAACTAAAAGAAACGCAACAACCCAGATTGTACAGAGACTTGCTGACTCTTATTTACCTTTGCTCTCACTTGTGTATTTTCTCATCCTGCTCTCAGTCAACACATGACTGCTGGAGAACAGGTAACAAAGATCTCTGCTGGTTGATAACAAAACTCTCCAAACAAGCACTACAGTTCCCCAGAAGCAAGGGATTTACTGAGAATACTATAATTTTTTTTCCTCAAAATTCATTCCACTGAAGACAAAATACCTGCAGCTGTACAGCGCAAACAATTTGTCAGAGGGATAGCTAAAACACATCTGTTTCACTACGCACTCCAGAGCACCAATGTGAGTTACAATATATGTTAACATCACACCACTATACTTTAGTCACAAACATGGTTCACTTAACTGAAGCTTCTTTATTTTTCTTTTTTTACATTTTATTTTCATGATCATCTAGCCACAATTCAAAGATAAGAATGACTAGCAGATGGTGATCTGAGAAGAATGGCACACAGTGCCTCCCAGAACAGCATGTCAGCCCTCTCGTGTGGTACAAGTGCTCTTATTGTAGTTACAACAAGACCTAGTGGCTCTCCCTCAAACACTTCTGTCATCAATTCATTCATACTTTGCTACCATAATATGAAGTAACACAAAATGTTTCTTCCACAGCACAGTTAGTTTCCACTTCAAAAGTGAAACACTGGCAACCTATGCTTTCATTAACTGCCGTCTTCTTCCCGGAGCACTTAACACATACACACTCCAGATTGCCTTTGGTTCGAGGCAATCCCAGATGAGAGTACAGCCTGGGATAAGAACTCACTGAGAGCGGCCCTGTAGAGAAGGACTTGGGATCCTGATGAACAAAACCTGGGCAGGAGCCAGCAGTTTGCTCTTGCAGCCTGGAAGGCCAGCAGTATCCTGGGCTGCATCAGAAGAGAGACAGCCAGCAGGGAGACAGGGGTGACTGTTCCCCTCTATTCTGCCCTTGCGAGGCCCCAGCTAGAGTACTGCATCCAAGCCTGGGCTCCCTAGTACAGGAGGAATGTGGAGCTGCTGGAGCAGGTCCAGAGGAAGTCCACAAAGATGATCATAGGACTGGATGATCTCTTCCAGGAAAATAGGTTGAGTTGGGCTTACTTAGCTTGGAGAATAGAAAGTGCTGGGAAGTCCTCATTGTGGTCCTCCAGTACATGAAGGCTTACAAGCAGGAGGGGGACTGACTTTTGGCACGGTCTGATAGTGGTAAGACAACGGGGCATGGCTTTAAACTAAAAGAGGGGAGATTCTTACTTAGAGGGTGATGAGGCACTAGAATAGGTTGCCCAGAGTTTGAAGGCATTCAAGGCCAGGTTGGATGGGATCCTGGGCAGCCTGCTCTAGCTGTGGTTGGCAACCCTGTCCATGGCAAGGGGTTGGAACAAGATGATCTTTAAGGTCTCCTCAAATCTAAGCCATTTTATGATTCTATGAATGCAACCGGATTACTAAAAAATACTTTTTTTTTTTTTTTCAGAAAAAGAAAAAAAAAGACACGATTGACTGAACTGAGACACTATTTTGTGTGTGACATGAAGCATATTAGCATATGACACTGTACAGGAGCTGCTGAATCATGGCCTGAACCAGTGATTAATCACCTGAGGCAAACACTGAGTCAGCTGTGGGAGCACAGGTGAAGGCAATCCACCTGTGCGACCAGAAGGGGGTGGAGTCTGGCTCCACCTCCCCAAAACCCCATTTAAGGGCTGACCACCAGTAAGGAAGGCTCTTTGTTTGGAGATGACTCCTTTGGATTTTTTATTGTGAGCCTAGGATACAGGTGAGCACTTTTTCCCTTTATTTTGTTTGTCTTTTTTCCATCCCAATACTCTGTTTAACTATACCACCTATAAAATATTTTGGCTATAATGCCATTTGGTATTATTCACTCTGTCAACTTTACAGACACCAACAGCATCCATTTTTTAAGGAAGCCTGCTTGTTAGAAGCCATGAGCTGTTAATTTGAGCGTAACAGTACATTCAACCAAAATACCAGAGATGACTGATCGATGCGTGGCTTCCATTTCTACCTCTTTTTCTGCAACTTCCCCCTTGCCCACATGAAACTCAGTTAAACATAGGATAAAGATGTGAACAGTCACTTCAAGGCTTGTGTGAGTTCTGCAACCATGGGAAAATGATTGTTCAGGAAACCCAGCACACAAAGAGGAAGCAACTCATCATGTACATTCTAAAAGTCATGAAAGCAAAACAACACAGCAGTAATGCAAGAAAAACTGGATTCAAACATGAAGCACGTCTAACCAGCTGTTCAAGACAAGTCCTGAACCCACTGAGAGACACACACGAAGGAGTATGCTGACAGCATAATTTATAGTGGCTAATAAGTGCAAAATCCAGGCATGCTGGTATTGTGTGTGCCCACAGGAGGGCTGAGTCTCCTGCTTGGACTTGGTCTCAGCAGAGCCTTGAGCTGCATATGACCCCTGAATCTAAATGGCACTCAAACCTTGCATGTGGCAAAGGCCTCAGCATACACTCGGCTGTAAGCTACCTCTCCAGCTTCCATCTACCTGTCACTGTGAGCATCAGACACTTAAGACAGCTGTGGCTATGTGTGAGCTTGGAAGAAGCAGTAGTTTCATGCTAAGGTAAGGATTTGAGGGGGAAAAAAAAAAACACAGACAGCAACTGTATTTCTACCAGTACTTGAGTATTTTGGCATTCAGTACATTTTAAAGTAGAAATAAATACATTTAATTAGGAAAGCTGACGTGTACACAAAATGAAAGAACAGGACTAGAGGCTGCTTTACATTTCAGCCCAGGCTCAGCCTTGGACAGGCTACTCACTGTGTGTCCCAGGCCCCAGTCAGTACAAGGGCAGGCACTTCCACCTTGAGAGTGCCAACAGCAACAAAGGTATTTCTGGACAACAGGTTCAGCTGTTCACCTGTAGAAGTCTCACTCTCAACACATCTGATACAGGTAAACTGATACTGAGCAGCACATTGTTTTAAGAACTGGGTGTTTAAGGTGGTGGGCAATGGGCAGAACTTTCAATGCTTGTGTTTTATATAAGGTATTAGTTAATCTTCCAGAAATAAAAGACACACAAAACCACAACTGTATCATTGAAAATGATAGATATTAAAAAAACCAGAACTTTCAGGACTGGGAGATTTATCTTTTCAGGCAATCAGTCTACGGGCAATGGCATAATCCCAAAAGCAACCTGGATGCAGAACCATACCAAGTACTTAATTAGATCTTCCATTTTAAGAATTAGATAGCCACTATAAATCTTAACCATGATGATTCAGAAAAGCAAGCTTAAAGAAGCAGCATCTTCAACTACACATAAAAGAATTAGTACCTTCATCACTACTCATCTTTGCTCTCATTTTAAATGTCAGATGAGCCAAATGTAATATAACCTCATGTTAATGCAAATGTCTTTATGTGTAATTTCTTTTTGTTTCCTGGCTGACTTTCACACTGATATTTTTCCAGAGTTGTCTTAGAATGTTCTTTTCGATACTGTACCAGAAGGAAAATGGGTAATGATAAAAACTACCATCACTTCTACATAATGTTAGACAAGTGCACTAAGTTGTATGATGCTGGAAACCGTCTGGGAGATTATTTATTATCCAGATCACCAGAGCTATCTGACCTAGATCATGAGCAACTAAGCAGATGCTTAGTCCTCCACCTGCCACAAAAAGGAAGTAGTTTAATTTACTCACAACTGCGCTTAAGTTTCCTTTAGTGAGAACTACTGGTGGTAGGTGGATGGTTGGACTGGATGATCTTGGTATTTTCCAACCTTAGTGATTCTGTGATTTAATGTTTTCTAATTATTAGCCTTTCAGCAGAAAAGAAGCCAGGGACAAAGTTTCTATTCTTGCAGTCAATACTGTGCCACTGGTACACTACAACCACTTTGACAGTAAACTGCACATGAATATTGTACAAATAATGGTCATCCTCTTTTACAGTACTGGTACGATTCAACTAACTGCAGGGAGAGAACTACCATAAGGCATCGGGCAGCATGCTTCCTTATCCCTTCTGCTCATCCTCGTCATAGTGCACAGATTCATTATTAACTGGCAAAAACAGATGGCATTATAACACTTTCCAGGATATGTAGGAAGCAACCTTCAGGAATACAGGCACTTGATGCTTCTAAGAATAATATTCTAATGTTTTTATGTAACAGTCCCTCAAGGGTTTTTTCTTCAAATTCGTACCTGGTATTTATACACTAATGAGAGATTGCCTTTCCCTGAGAAATCAGATTCATACTTGGGGGGAAAGGAGGAAAAAAAAAACAAGTCTAACTGCCACAAAAATCAGGGAGGGACAGGAAAGATAAAAGGAGAAAACAAAAAGAACTAGCAATACACCAGGGGGAAAAATAAAAACCATCACAGTTCCCATTACTGTGATGCAGCTAAATAATATGCTGTGAAGCAGCCAAACAGACCAAATGGAACAAGATGCAAACATTAGTTCCAGTTTATCTTCTCTTTATTTGAAACAGTGATGGGTGTGATGACTCAGTAAACTACAATTAACACTTTCTCAACTAACCTACTCGATTAACCCACTACGAGCCGGAGCGAAGGAACCTCTGGCTGCTCATTGCACAGCCCTACACCAAAGCGGTTTGGCAGTCAGATTTGCATTACAAAGGTTCGGGTACGAGAGACTCGGGTCAACTGTTAGCGGCTGCTTTAGAGAGCTGCAAACCGAGCTTTCACTTTGGCATTCTTTGTGCTTTCAAAGAGGTTTTAGTCACAGACATTTGAGTTCTCTTTACGTCCAAGGCACGAAAGAGTTTGAGAAATTTGGAAATACAAAAGAAAAAGAAGGAAGCTGCACGTAACACAAGTCACAAGCTCACCACATTTTTTTTTTCTTTAATTTGTGTTTTCTCTTTTTGAGGTTTTGAGTTCAGTAATTTCATAATCCATTCCCTAACTTTAAGCAAAACTCTCGCAAGCAAAGTTGTTTTCTCAACTTGTGTGATCCCTTCTACCCGCAGGAACGTGTAATTCAGAAAAATGACAAAGAGGGTTATTTTCCCCTCTTTCCCTGAACTGTAAAGGAAAGGAGGAAGACTACTTTCCCCAGACTGCATCATGTACTTATCTTCCTAACATCTCTCTGAGGAATTTGTTTATAATATGAAGAACATCCATCTGAATTTTTTGTTTTAAAGCAGCTCTCTTTCATTTATTAACAAGCTGAGTATATTGTTCTTTCTCTTTTATTTATTAACAGCTGAGTATATTGTTCTTTCTTACTGTAGATAGGAAAACTTTTGAGGTATGTGGCACAGGAAGGCAATAAGGGAACAGAAAGTACTCCTCACATTTTTTCTTAAACTTAAAAGCCAACATTTGTTCATTCTGTATTTCTTTCTGCAGAAATGATACCCATGAAAATCTCAGGTAGCTAGAGGATTTGTTTTCTACCGAGACAGGAGATTATTTCAGTCACAATATCTGCAGTTTCAGCTATCGAGCACATAAATATTTCTGCACACATACGCTTTAGTTGCTTCCTCCTCCCAAATAAATTGCTTCCCCTGCCATCACGTAAAGCAAAAGCAGCGCCTAATATACTGCACCTAAGTGTCCCTTCCAACACTATGATCCATTAAGAAGTAGTGGGGGAAACACTGAGGGCTCCTGGTGAAACAGATACACAGTTCGGTCTTGCTGTGCCTGATAAGGGTTAACAATACAGGCACCTCCTGTGACTCTTAGATTTTCAAAATCAGTATATTTGTTAGATGTGCAGACACAGTCAAATTATAATTCTCTCTTTTTCAGATGTGGAACACACACTATGGTGGTGTATGGGAACTGCTGAACCACAGTCTGAACCACAGATTGATCACCTGAGGTGAGCACTGAGTCAGTGGTGGGAGCATAGGTGAATGTAATTCACCTGTGTGACTGGAAGGGGGTGGAGTCTGACTCCACCTCTCCTAAACCCCATTTAAGGGCTGACCACCAGTGGGGAAGGATTTCTTCCTGGAGATTTCTCCTCTGGAGCCTAGGACGTGGGTGAGCATTCCACCTCTTTTCAATTATTCCCTTCCACTGCAATAATCTTTCCCGTCATACATCCTGACTACCGTACTATTTTAACTGCTTCTTCTGTTAACTATACATCTGTTAATGATACATGCGAAATATGTAAATAACCATTTGATACAGAACCACCACAATCTTCAACTTCAGCATGGAGAAATCAGAGTATGTACAAACATTTTTGACATGTTTGTTATGCAATACCCCTTTCCCTAAAACAACGCAGTCGACCCAACACAAACATATTCACTGCTGATAATCCATGAGTTGGCCACATGACTGTCCTGCCCGTATTTCAGGTATTAACTATGTCAGAACTAATTAGCAAAGACTACTTGACACAGTCTTTCACATTATCCAAAACACATGGAGCACATGCTGAATAACAAATCTCACCCAACTCACTGTGGTTTTGCTGACAGTTTTTCCTCCATTAATTAGTCTGCATAATCACTGTCCAGTAAGCTGCTAAGAGAACCATCAGCAAACCACTGTGCCACGAGGTGTAACAAATACTGTCTACTGTGTTTATTATCAAATGGATGATGTTCTCTTCCCAAATGACAGCAGCTGCAGAAATGATATTGTTTCTACTTGTATCAATCGTGAGGGCTTCTGTTAGTTTGAGAAACAGTGCTTCAGGCTATGCTGCCCTGAGCTCAAAATCCTGTACTCAATTATAACCCTGCCTAGGAAAGGACACCATAACGAATAAGTTTCTCTGCTTAGTAAATTTTAGTTCCCTTATTCCTCGTCACGGCTGACCAATACACAGATATGACTGTACAATATATAAGCTCATACACAAATATCATTGCGAGATCACAGAATCACAACATCAACATTACTCATACTACCCTGCTTTCCAAATGCCCATCCAGAGTGTTTACAAACATCCATCCAAAATGCTAAAACCTTTAGGCGATGTTTCAAGCAACTTAAGAGTAAGTGCAGGAAAAGCAATTCAAAGGGAGGCATAGCAGCATGTCTGACTAAGCAGGCATCCTATGTAGTGAATATATGCTGTAGGCTCATACGTGCAGGATGGGAAAGAACAACATGCTTTTCCCAGAGACCTTTAAATAAGAGTTCTGCTATCATTTATATTCCAATTTTTGCTAGTTTCAGTGAGCAGAGAGTAGAGATTATACAGATAGTTGTTTGAATAGAAATGACAGCTGCATCTCCTCGAAGATGGAGAGCAGAGAGGCAAAGCAAATGTTCTCGTAGGATACAGAAACACAAACACTGAGAAGTGCATCCCTAGTTTATGAGCACAACTAATTTGGGACTGTATCAGCAGCATGAAAATACTAAAATTCAAATGTATGCAGCATGAAAGTTTTAGTCTATTCCTTCTATATTTAGAACTTTAAACAAAGTGCGATCAGGGGAGATTAAGACAAACTACTCACATACCATTGGCTACTGTGGATACAAAAGGAAAGGAAAAGCATTCAGGTGTTTTATTTCTTGGATCAGTTTACACGGAACCAGAAAAAACACATTCCCTAGCAAGCTCGCTTCTGAGACCAAATTCCAAAGCAAGCACCTATGAACAGTAATCTCTGCGTATAACAGTTCTTTGACTGATGCCAGCTCTGAGCATAATTATCTTCTCTGTATATACATACAAACACCAAAGTACGTAAAAATATAAAGCAATGTGCCTGCTGGTAGCTTACAATGCAGCACGGCTGACGAAAACCCCAACTCACTCCTGATTTTCATCTTTCCCAGTGGCATAAATAGAAGCCACAAGGGTTTTAAACACCATTTATAATCCTTGCTCTTAGTAAACTAAGTTTCGGGCTACTTTAATTTAAGACACTCGTCCATAATTACTCAGTGTAAACCAACACAAACCAAGACTTAGACTTCAGTTCAGAGGGAGCCACTTACTTCATGTTAAAGCAAGACACGTTAAGATTCACTTGAAAGATTTTCAAATGAATTTTGTTATTAGTTACCACTGTCAAGACACAAAAAGAGAAGAATCCAAAAGTTCAGCCAATTACTTCTAGGGCTGGGTAGCAGCCAGCAGAAATAGTTGTTGCTGGGTTCAGCTAACGTTTGCCAAAGGATGAGATGTTAGCACGGGCAGGGAAAACTGCCTTTCTTGGCTTCTATCTGCTAAAGGTTGCAGACACCAAACTGGGATTAAGGAGGGATCCAGAAGGAACAATTGAGGGCTAAATTTAGGACGCCTCTCAGCAGCAATCATCTGCTAGGACAGAGGCTGAGTTGGTACAGTTACCAAGATAGGAAAAAGAGGTAAGTGAGCCCAAACTGACACTAAACATGAAAGCATGCTGCTGGCTACGTCTGCTGCCGTCACAGACACAAGCAGGTTGCACAAGAGGGGCAGACCCACTCCAGGGGACTGCAGTCAGAGCAAGCAGCAGCCTTATATTAACATGTGTGCAAGGGAGGGCAGCGGCCTGGGACGGAAAAGATCATTAGGCGCAAGATCAAGTTTGGATAAGTCAAAGTTAATGTACTGAGACTCAACCAGCATCTGAAAATTAATGCCAGTTTAGAGTTAGTTCTGGAATTGAGTGGTAGGTTTGGGATACATTTCAAGCCAACACAAACGCAAATGTTGCTGATTCTGACGGAGTAACTGAGGCAAACACAACTTCAAGTTGTTGCTTGCTATTCCAGAAAGTGCAAAGAGTCAAGTAGATGAGTTCACCATGAGGGAACGGAACCGGCAGCCTGAAATTGCAGACACTGTGACTGTACTGCGCATAGAATGGCAATCTTTTTTAGTAAACAGAATAATTATTCAAATGTGCTGCCTATAAGGTTAAATGCCAGGGCCTCCTAATTACTAGCTCTGACTCCAATGAAGACTTGATGTGCAGCCTTATCCAATCACTTAGTCTCTCATCTCAAGCATCTGTAAACAGAACTTCCAGCCCAGCATACTTTGCAGGATGGTGAAAGAGCAGCATCTAAAATGCTGTGCACACTTCAGATTTTTTCAAAATGCTTTGTAGGTCAAGAGATTTGTTTGTTTATTTAAGACTAATCTCATTCTTGCTCATTTTAAATTGTACATATTTTACATGAGAAAATAAACAATGTTACAAATAGACACAAAAAATCACCAGCAAGCATTTCAAACAGGTTGTGATTAGGCTGATTCTAAGCAAGCAAGCTTACTTTTAATTTTCCTGATGACATTTCCCACACACAGCTCCTTTTACTGTTTTGTTTTGTTGGGTTTGTTTTCATTTATTTTTATCCTATGTAAGAACATTTGTTGACACCACCAAGTTTTCAATTCCCTATATCACAAAATAGAACACAAGTGCTCCTGAGAGCCTTAATCCAGAGAGGACTAATAGTCCAGAAATCATCAAAAGACAATTTGTGAAGTGACTGACAGAAAACAAAACCAACAGATTTAAGCAGAGAATGTGGGAGGGAAATAAAACAATGTTGAAATTCACTCAATAGCACTCACTAAATGAGAACTATCACATCAATGTGGTAACACTCTAAAAAACATCCACAAGGGCAGATGAAATCCATCCAAGACTGCTGAGGGAACTGGTGGAGGCAATAGCCAAGCCTCTTGCCATCATCTATCAGCATTCTTGGTCAACTGGAGAGGTCCCAGAAGACTGGAGACTTGACAGACTGACTCCCATCTACAAAAAGGGTCGTAGGGAGGATCTGGGGAACTCCAGGCCTGTCAGCCTAACCTCGGTGCCTGGGAAAATTACAGAGCAGATTGTCTTGAGGGAAATCACATAGCATGTGCGGAACAAGCAGGGGATCAGGCCTAGCCAGCATGGGTTCATGAAGGGCAGGTCCTGCTTGACCAACCTCTGCTGTTGATGCAGTCTACCTTGACTTCATCAAAGCCTTTGACCTGTCTATGGCATGGACAGGTACACTCTTTGCTGGGTAAGGAGTTGGCTGGAGACCAGGCCCAGAGAGTGATGGTGAATGGAATTAAATCCAGCTGGTGACCGGTCATGAGTGGTGTTCCACAGGGGTTAGTACTGGGGCCTGTGCTCTTGAATATCTTCACTGATGATCTGCATGAGGGCACTGAGTGCACCCTAACTAAGTTTGCAGATGGCACCAAGCTGGCTGGAAGTGTCCATCTGCCTGGGAGTTGCAAGGCCCTACAGAGGGATCTGGACAGGCTGGATCACTGGGCTGAAGCCAATGGGATGAGGTTCAACAAGAACAAGTGCCAGGTCCCGCACTTTGGCCACTATAACCCCAGGCAGCATTAGAGGCTTGGAGCACAGTGCCTGGACGACTGCGTAGAGGAAACAGACCTGGTGGTATTAGTCAATGTTCAGCTGAACATGAGCCAGCAGCGTGCACAGGTGGCCAAGAAGGCCAAGGGCACCCTGGCTGGTATCAGAAATAGCGTCACCAGCAGGAGCAGGGAAGTAATTGACCCCCTGTACTCAGCACTGGTGAAGCTGCACCTTGAGTACTGTATTCAGTTTTGGGCTCTTCACTGAAAGAAAGACATCAAGGCCTTGAAGCTTGTCTAGAAAACAGCAACAAAGCTGAGGGGTCTGGAGCACAGGGCTTATGAGGAATGGCTGAGGGAGCTGGGATTGTTCAGTCTGGAGACGAGGAGGCTCAGGGGAAACCTTATTGCTCTCTATAACTACCTGAAGGGAGGTTGTAGTGGGCTGGGGGTCAGCCTCTTTTCTTGTCTAGGGTGATAGGATGGGAGGAAACGGCCTCAAGTTGCACCAGGAAAATTCCAGACTGGAAATAACTACTTCTCTGAAAGAGTGGTGAGGTGCTGGAATGGGCTGCCCAGGGAGGTGGTGGAGTCACCAACCCTGGAGGTGTTCAAGGAATGTTTAGACACTGTGTTGAGGAACAGGGTTTAGTGAGAACTATCGGGGATAGGTGGACGGATGGACTGGATGATCTTGGAGGTCTTTTCCAACCTTGGTGATTCTGTAATTCTATGAAAACGGTATAAAAAAAGAAATTTTCATGCTTGACTGACTAGTTTGCTGCCCCTCAAGAATACTGCCTTCCTGCTCAGGTGCAATTCCTACAGAACCTCATGGGAAGAGCACAAATATTGTTGATAGACACCGACATATTTTGTAGTGAGTTTTGACCAAGGGATAGAAGAGTGCTTGCAGATTCTTTTTAACCTTACATTTTTCTGCTTCCATTATCAGAAGAAGCTACAGAAGATACAATATGGCCAGGTTGGTTAATGTCTTTTGTCAAAAGTGCTGAATCTGCTATAACACTGCAACAGCGAGTCAAGAGGTGCCACAGAAATCTAAAACTAATGAAAGTATATTGGTTAAATTTAAAATAGGCCTTAACAAAAGAACAGTAATATCACCATATATTGTGGAAATGCTAAGTCACAGCCTGAAACAGTGACTGAGCACCTGGTGGGAAGTCAGGGACACCCCAGGGGAGCTCAGGTGTATGCAGTGTACCTGAGTGACCAGAAGGGGTGGAGCCAGGATCCACCCTTCCCAGACCTCATTTAAGGGTTGGCAGTGGAAACAAGCATCTCTTTCTAGTGACTGTTGCTTACCTGAGGCCTACCAAAGGTAAGCAGTTCTTTTCTTTCATTTTTGCATCCTTAGCTGTTGCACTTGGGCTTGTCCTCATTTGTTCCAAGGACTTTGCCACCCCGCTATTACTGTGGTATTTTCTATTGCATTCTGGTGTGAAGAGAAGACTGGAAAAAAGCCTCTATTTAGGTGTTTGGGTTGGTTTGTTTGTTTGTTTTGTTTTGTTTTGTTTTTTGGGGGGGAGGGTTGTTTTGGTTTTGTTTTTTTTGTTGTTGTTGTTTTTTACAAAAAAAGCTGGCATGAGAAAAACAAACATTTGCACTGACAAAGCTTTAGGAAAACAGCTTGTAACTGAGCTTGTTAAATAGATCAGGCCTTTTCTACAGAGAGTATGCAACTTGATATTTTAACAGGAAAACAGCACTGACAATGTGAATTATACTATTTTGTTCTCAAAGCACTGCTATGTTTCAAACTTGTACTTCAGAAAGCTTTCCCTCTTGCTAGGTCACCAGGGTCTAGATGCTCCCTTCACTTGTTTGCAAGCTGAAGCTTTTTCCTTATTTACTTCTTAAAATATGTAGGTATGATGGAACAAAAAATATTCAAAAGAATGCACATTTTTCTATTAGAGGACAACACTATAGGTTACAACAAAGAGTAAGGTAATCTCTCTGCTTTGAGGTTTTTCTTACACCTCCTTTTTTTCTGAGGCTGAAATACTACCAACTTCGATCGCTCCATGTGCTCATTTGACACTTCTGAGCCCTAATTTAGTCTAACGGGGAACGGGACAAATTTCACTGCTGAAGAGCACATACTAGCAGCGGACTGGCTGAGTGAGGCCTGGACACCACATGCTCTACAACCTTCTCCAAGGTCCAGCTCTGATACACAGATCTACTCAGTTTTCTCCAAGTTACTCGAGTCTTCTTGCCAAGTTAAACAGAACATTTTTTTCCTCATTGAGGACAGAGAGTCCCAGGCAGCAGGTGTATATACAAATGCTAAAGAGAACTAAGGGAGACTGCAGCAATCAGATCAGCTGGGAGAATACAGTCAAAACCTCTTGACCAACCTAATGACCTGATAACTTCCACCTGCCCAATCCTCTAAGCTAAAGAGACAGCTGCAAGTAACAGTAAATTTATTCCAAGATGTGGGCAGTAGTAAAACACATCAGTTTAACAAGACCGTGATTTTCCATCTCTGCACACTGTTCTTCCCTGCCTCTGCTTCTTTCCCACATTTGACAATCTGTGAATCAGAAACTTCTCTAGCCTTGGCTTGTTATAGTCATATTGCTTTTGAGGGTATGGATATTTTCTCTCAGTTTTTAGCTTGAAAGGTGAGCAAATACACGGGACGCAAAAGATGACTCAGGAGGGAACAAACACAGAACAGTAAGAGTAGAAGGCATTCACACAAGAACAGGACTGCAAGTAGGTATGGGGGGGGGGGGGGGGGGAAGAAAAAGGAACATACACTTTGTCTGCCAGGCATTACCAAAAATGTATGTTTAGAAGAATAATTTGAGAACATAAACCCAACCACAGCTTTCACTTAAGGTATCTGTATTCCACTGTCCTCTTTGCTGGTGAGATGCTTTTTCAGACACTTTGAGAATTCCTTGCATGAGGCATAGGGCATCTTAATTGCAGCACATGCAGCTGGCTTCTCTTCCAGCACAGTCACACATAGTACAACCTTCATGGAGCTGCTGGGATAGAGATTCCATGCCAACCTCTGTTCTCGCATTGTAAAGCATCATGGCTTTGTTTCATGTTGCTGAAAAAGATGGGTTTGGCCTGGCAGCAAGGCAGATTTTGGGTGCCAATCACAAGTGACCTATGTTAAGTGTCTCTAAACAATAGTTTCTTCAGCTGTTCTGCTAACAATGTGCCCATGTCAGCCTGGTGGTGTATTTTATGTTAACTTGATATTTCTGTGAAGCATTCAATTGCTCAAAATTCCTCACCTTGGTAAACCATTCTCAAGGATGATCAACACTGCGTGATAGGATGCCTGTAAGAGCTGTCATAAGTAAAATAGCATGTCTGATCTGGAAACTCAGAGAAGTGGCATTAGAGACTTTCTAAACCTCAGGGGCAAAGGGGAACTCTATCGAATGTCTAGAAGTCATAAAAATCCCCCTGAATGTAAATCAGAGTACAAAGGTAAAAATAATTTATGTATGTAATTGATGCAACATCAAAAAACAGCCAGGGAGGAGAGGGGAAGAAGCACTGAGATGCAGCTCTTCTATGACACTCTAAAACAGGTCTCCAAATGCCACCCCTGGGAGCAAGGGTGCACTATTCAGCATGCCAATCCTGCAGCTGCAAGTCTCAAAGAAAGAGCACTAGAAAGCAGGATGTCTTCTCTCCCTGCAGCTTTATCAAACATCAGCATACGTCACAAGGAAAGGTCTGCCTCGCTGAGGGCTATGGGGTTAATTTTAGACCGACTTGAGCACTGTAATTTCTGCTTATCAAAATGTACAGCATTTGCATTACAAAGCTAACCAGTACAATACCATTTCAGGAATGGAAGACAATGGCAGCCTCAGCAGGTGTGCAGCCTTAGCAGTGGATCTATTTTTTTTCACTATTTAATAGCAAGCAGGTGTTTTGACTTTACAGGCTGTAGAACAGTAAAGTCTCCTTGAAATGAAATCAATTCCCTGCAATTCAATATATTCAATTATTCCATTTCCAATAGGCTTATCATTAACTTCAGGAAATGACCTTGAGCATGCCTTGCCAGATAGCTTTTCTAAGCATTCTTAACTGCTCCATTTTCTTTCGTTTCTGTCCCAAAGACTAAAAATGGCACTAAACTACAGTCTCCTTCAATGACTGCCCACAGTTTGTCTAAAGCTGAAAACTGACATTTCCACAGTGTTTCATGATTTCAGAATCACTTCAGTTAAGAACAACCTGTTGCATCTCTTATCATTGATAACATTGTTGTATTTTAAGAAATATGTTCTAGTTTGCTAGCACAGTGCTGTACTTTGAATAGGGTGGAACAAAAAACAAACAGTGGAACATGTGCAGGACAAAGAAGGTAATGGAGCTAGTTAGTAACACAGGCTGAAAAGACATGATTCAAGATGACAAACTGGCATCCTCCACAGAGTGAGCTTGGCACTTTTTATAGCTACTGACACAGTAATGAATGATTTACTTTGGGTGGAAGGAACTAAATGCAACGTTGTACTCAGTGTTTTGTTAGGGGATTTTTCTCTCATCTTAAGAATGTCCTTCCCTTATCCTTAATAAGAAAAAGAATTTTAAAAGTCGAAAGAAAAAAAACAGGTACTATGTTAGTTACTCAGATCCAAACACTTTAGCATTACCTTGGCCTTAATTTTTATCCAAATCTGCTCTACTAGATTATTCTTCAAATTTACAAAACAGATTTTCAGTTTAAGAGCATTTACTTGCTTAAAGTTATAACATGTAAACCACACCTTAGAACAGAAATAAATGTCGTTTTTGAGGTACAAACAGAAAACTAATATGGTCTCCAAAACACAAGATAGGCAAATTAATTAATTCATACCTCTCACTTCTGCAGTATTCCCCACTCTTTGCCCTTGATAAATGACTTCAGTTTTTACTCCATCTTCTGATTCTTCTAAAGCCCTGAGTGTACGTCCATTTCTTTAATAGAAGTTATTAACGAGCTCTATATTAGAGGTTTCTACCTTGCTTCTTTGAAGCGCGCTGGAACACCAAAAGAACAGTGTTACTGTTGCAGAAAGTACTTAGGATTTTGAGAGCTGGCATACGGAGTGCACTCAGCTGAGTGGTTTCATAAGTGCAGATTATACTCAAGAAAGCCTTAAAAAATGGATGTTTAGCACTTATGGAGGAAAAAAAAAAGCATAGTGCTTCAAGTGATCTGAGTAGCTTTCACACTGCATTATGAGGGATTTGGATTAGAAATTGTTCTCCAATCAACTTTGTTAAAAGATTCAGCTTATTCCAGTAGGTCAAGGATGGGACTGGGAATGGCTTCATTCTCATTGGCAGCGAGATTCCCACTCTGCTTATCTTCTATATGGTAAGCTTATAAAAGACTATGACTAATAACTGAGAGTATCTCGGTGGAAAGAGAATCCCCTTTAATTTTCTTATGAAATATTCCCTAGAGCAAGCCAGCAATTTTCAGTAACAATTGTCAGTAACTCTTTGTATTCCAAAAGAAAACTTCCTCTACAGATAGAAGTTGTTTACTCTATAGTATTGTCAAGAATGCAAGGAGTAACTTTTCTTCAAAAAGCATGAAACAAAAATAGCAATAAGAGTTCTGAGTATGCTGAGCTGCCTGCAGAGACTAGCACTAAACTAGTGAGGATGACTGCTTTCCTCCTCTGTCACATCAAATACAGCAGCAAACAAGTCACGAAATTAGCTCACAAACCAAAATCTCAAGGTACAGTAGAAACCATCCTGCCCTCTGTCAAAACAAATGCACACAGCATGAATAAGAGATGAATAGAAACTGGGTGGTCAGGCAAGTTCCCCGGGTGCAAGTGGAGGACAGTGGCTGCTCTGGGTTCAAGCACAGATGATGGCAGTACTTGAAGCCAGTGGTACTGCTGTGGTAGAGGCTCTAGATGGTACTGACTTCATAGGAGGAGCTATGAGGCATTTCAGCTGAGGCTAAGAGAGCTCAGGGGGGCCTCATCCCTACCAAACTTTGTCTGGGCTTCCAGCCCTTGAATGGGCAACGCCTAAGGATTGTCACTTGGGCTCCTGGGAACGCAGCTTCTCTATTTTCCCAGCTTCTCTCTTTCGTCTTCAGCAGACTGTTACAAAATTGCCACAGTCGAGCCCTCACTGTGTTCTTCTCTGATTTGAGCTTCAATCCAGGAAGAGTTAGGTCAAATAGCTGTGGGTACACACAAGCATCTTTCCCAAAACCCTCCTCTGACTCTTTTTATTTTACCCCGAGGGGGGAATCCCATCACATACAAAGAGACAGCTCCTCATATACCTTCATAGAAAAGATGGCTTCCGAAAAATCTTCAAATATCACGCTCATGTCAAGAGTTGGACAAACAAAGTATCAGTAAGCAAAAGTGTTGCACTGATCCAACACATTCTTCTGCTTCCAATAATTTGCAACACAAATTTTAGGAACTCAGAACTAATCCTCTCCAATTCTTATTTCAGAATAAGTGTTCTCTGATCAGGCACCTTTAAGTAAAGATTCTCTCAACAGTTACTAACTCCAGAAGTTATTTTTAAGCTATTTTGATCTCCACTTGTTTGACTGAACTGGGATCCCTGGAGACAGATTACATTTTTGTTCAGAAAGGCTTATGCCTTTATGCGTCTTTGCTTGTGTTTAATGATCATTGGAAAAGTAGTTTTCTGTGCCCCTCTTAAAAGATATATGTAACTGTCATACGAAATGAAAGGGACGTCTATCATTTACTCATTCTTCCAGTGTTTAGTTTGAACTTGATGACTCAAACCATGATACAGGAAACAAGACAGCTATGAGCCTGCCTTGTTTACCTTGCTATCAGATTCTTGAAGGACTTAATAAAGACTATTAGATTCTTGAAGGACTTAATAAAGATGCACTTGATGTATGCCTCAAACTGAAGATTGGAAGCTCACCAAATCAAGAACGCAGAAGATACGTACTTTTTATTTTTCTACTAAAAGCAGTATAGTTCCGCACTGACAAAAATCAATTCTTCTATGTTTAGGTGGAATACACATTTCCTTACACCCGTGGACACAAATGGGAAGGACACAAAGAAGGGATCTGCATCGCTGTTTTTTTATTTGTCCCAGGAGGCATCGACAAGTCCTATGTTCTGAGGGAGTGGCGGCAGTATCTGCTTATCATCTTGCAAGATGTAACCCAGTGAGAGCAGTATCAAAGCCGTTGGCAGTGCTGACTGTCAGACAGGAAGTATGATGTATTCAGTCACTGAAGTTACTCACACCTAAAGAATCCTCACAACATTTCTGGTAAGCTGCTGCTTTACAAGTGAAATAGGGAAAGCACAGCTCCAAACAAGATTAAGAGAAGGAAGTGCATGTCCTCTCTACGCAGTCAGCTCATTTCATGCAGATTTGTGAACACTGGGCTTGTATATTACAGCCTAATCAGTTAAGTTTATTATGTTCACTTCTGGTAATTAATACAGTTCCAAAGACTAAAACAACTTGTCAAATAAATCATACTTAACTGTTGCCTAAGATGCAGTCATTTAAGCTCTTGAAATGCCCTGTTTTATTTTCACATTCTCTAGACGTGCGCAAGGCAGGCTTTGTGTAGAAAACACTGTTGAACAGTGTTTAACAGGTGTTTCCAGACCACTTCTTGAGCCCATTTTTTGGAACAAATACCGATCTCTCTTTTTTCATGACAGTGAAATAATCAGGCTCCTCAACGCAGTCAGATGCTGATGTTTTCTTCTGAAAGCACGAGGAGAACCAACACAGAAACTGACAGCATTTTAACTGGTTTGGCTTGTCTTTAACACCCACCAAACACTTGACACTGCATTACCAGCAGCAGAGGAAGATGATCCAATTTCAAACGTGTCAAGCAGGGCTCTCTAAGAGGGGCGACAAACTGAAAGGTATAAGAAAGCTTAGCACACAAAGCTAAGTCCCCCACGCACTCTGCACCACACTGCTGTTATCGGTACAGAACTATGCAGCAGTCAGGCGGCTCAGCAAAATTAGGGCTTTTCCTTGTGTGTGTGTGTGAAACTGAGGGTTTGGGGCACTTGCTAAAGTATCTGAGGAATATAAGCAAAGCAGAACAATTCCCTTCTACTTTTTTTTTTTTTCTTGCTCGAGTTTTGCTATGCTTTTTGTTACTTTGTCCTTCGTGTTAAGAATCAGAGATTATTAACGTGTTTGGAACACATGTTCAAATCTCAGATTAGAAGCCACCCTTAGAAGGAACACCTGATCCGTAGGATCTGAGCATTAGCTGGCCAGCAAACAGGAGATACAAAGAAGTGAAATGTGGTAATGCGTTTTCTACCTTTTTTGCCCAGGCACATCAAATAGAGAAAGACAGGGAAGGAAATGTCTTTATTTGCATCTCAGTTTTTAGGACTCCCATCATACCCAGACAGCTGCACTGACCCCAGACCAGTCCTTCACAGCTTCCTTTAAGGAAATATCCTGGAAGTAGTGATTCTCTGCCTCCAGAAGTTTTCCGTGACATCAGAGATGCAGAATACGTTTGAGAATGTAGTGTCACATTGCTGCGTTAGCTGTTCGTTTGACTAATCGCTACACTCAGTCGTCTTAGTAGATATTTAAAAGGAAACTGCAGCGCTAGATCTGAAGTTAAACGGAATTACGCTACCTCAGTACTACAATGAGAGCGTGCATTGAGGTGGACACTCAAGAGCAAAACTACCTAAAAGATCCCCACCAAACCGCGACACAGCTACTACGTGCATGCAGAAATATATAAAGAGCATAAATACACCCGGGAAAGACAAGAACTGAAACAAATCGCCACGTTTCCAGACACAGAGGCGGCAGCGGCGCAGCACCGTGAGCCTTGCGCTCCCTGAGCAAACCGAGAACGGTAACAAAAGTGTCGTTTCAGCAGCTTCCCCGCCGACAGCAGACGCACACGGGACGCACAGCCTTTCTTTATTTTCAGAGAGGCAATTCTCAAGGCGCACGGCTCGGCGACGCACCGCACCAATCCTCCCGAGAGATAAACACCTTAGCTCGCTCCTACAAAGCCATAAACCGGGGCCTGGCCGAGACAGCTCGGCGCCGGCTCTCCCGCTCCCACCTCACTCACTTTTGGTGGCGGCGATCAGGTTTTTCCCATCCTTGAGCAAATCCTTGATGAACTTATTGGTCTTCTCCAGCTCGGCCTCGTGGGCTCGCACCCTCTCCCTGAACCAGGGGCTGTCCAGGTAGCAATCGCTGAACTCCAGAGGCTGCAGCCCCATGGCCGCTCCCGCGCGCCCCTCCGCGCAGCGACCTCCGCGGCGAGCAGCGCGCACCCCGCGCACAGCTGCACGGCGGCCACAAAGAGCGAAGGGCTGGGCGAGGGAGGCGGCCCGCTCCCGGCAGCCCCGCCGCCGGGCCCCGCCCGGCACAGCAGTCGGGCCCGCCTCTCGGCTCCGCGAGGTGGGAGCTGCTCTGGTGCGGGTGGAGGTACGTAGTGGCGGCTGCTCGCGGCGGCGCTGCCCGGTGCTGCTTCGTTGCGGCTGTCGGCTACGGGGGACCGAGCTTCTTCGGGTTTTAGGAGGGAGCTGCTCGGTCTCATAGGGGAAGGAGGCGTGAAGGAGGATGTTTCTTAGCAGAAACTTGCCGCTGTTTTGTGGGAAATGCAGGCTGTGTGATGGTGTGCTGTTAACCTGGAGGGTCTGTCCCTGTGCTGCTCACGTACCTGGGTGTGAAATCAGCTGGGGGGAGGTAGCTATGGCCTCATCTTTGTCTTCATTTAACAAACTCATATTCCTTTAGAAAGAGCAAGACCCTGAGAAGACTGCTCCATTTAGAGCAACCAAGATTGGAAAAGACCTCCAAGATCATCCAGTCCAACTGTCCACCTATCACCAATAGTTCTCACTAAACCATGTTTCTCCACGCAACGTTTAAATGTTCCTCGAATACCCCCAGGGTCGGTGACTCCACCACCTCCCTGGGCAGCCTGTTCCAGCACCTGACCATTCTTTAGAAGTAGGATTTCCTAACGTCCAGTCTGAATTTCCCCTGATGCAACTTGAGGCCATTCCTTCTCATCCTGTCGCTAGTCAGGCCAACCCCCAGCTCACTACAACCTCCCTTCAGGTGGTTATAGAGAGCAATAAGGTCTCCCCTGAGCCTTCTCTTCTCCAGACTTTGTTCAGTCCCAGCTGCCTCAGCCATTCCACATGAAGCCTGTGCTCCGCGCCCCTCACCGGCTTGGTTGCCCTTCTCTGGACAGTCTACCTCAGTGCCGAGCTGAAGGCAGTCCAGGAGGTGCAAAGAACGCTCAGCCCTTCACCCATAATGTTCCAGCTGCCAGGTCACAGCATCTGCTGTGACTGCTTTCTAAAATTATTTAACTGGTAAGTCACTATGCTGCTCAAAACTGTGCACAAGTTTGAGTTAAAAATCCACCTTAAAAAAATGACAAACGATCCTTATCGCTGTTTGGATTATTGGAGCAGTGTTTGAAGAGCAAATATTTCTACGAACAAATTGTTTACTTTGTCCTGTACTCATCTTCTGGAAGAAAATTAGAATAATATTTTTTGTGCTTGTTTATAGTTGCTGCAATTTTCCCACTATCATTCCACTGAAATGTTGTAAAGTAATTGTAGAGTTGCTTGAATTTAAATTAAAAAAAAAAAAATCTGAATGTTTACATAAAGTAAATTCACTGTTACATTGCTATTCTACACTGTTCATCCTGCATTGTTATCCTGACAACACACTTAGAAAATTCTCCCCCTTTCTGCCATTCTCTACTCAAATTGTCATCAAACTGTGCAGCTCTGTTGTAGGCTCATTTAAAAGACTAGTGTAGCTTGACCATGTGTAACTCTAGCAACATCCTGTCTGTTTACAGTACAGTCTTTGCTTCGGTTATTTTCTGTTGATGAGCACTGCGAGCACGGTCTCATACTTCAAATTATTTTATACAACTGTCTGTTTGGTTTCACTTCACATTATGTTCTTGCACAATCGCTTTGATATCCTGATTTTCATGAAAGTCAGCGTTCTGATATGTTTTCCTGCAGCTAGTCATGTTCCTAATCTGCAATAGAAAGATGGGTTACAGGTTATAAGCTCAACTCAGTCTTACTGTCATTTTATTACAGTGTTGCCATCATTGCTCTATTTGCAATGTGCAGCTGTGCTTTGTTGTTGAAAACATTGAAGAAAACATCATTAGCTGCAACATCCTTCCAAGGTATTGTATTGTAGGTTTGTCTCCTGCCTAGCTGCTTTTACCTCAGGAGAAAATTCCTAACATAGGCTCACTTCAGCTCCAACCTTATTCATGATTATCTCAGCATGCAGCTTTATGTAAAAATATTTTGTGGCCATTTTATTTTCTTCTCAAGCATTCCCGTGAAAAGTACAATATGGGTATGAAATTAGCAAAACCCCATCCAGCCTTACAATTGAACTGACTCTTTCCAATTGCAGAGATTTCACACTGCCAGTTTCTAGTAACCTTCTCCACTGATGTAACTGCACAAAATATGAATTTATATTGTCTTAAATATTTAATTTTTGCTTAGAAATAAGCACTGTAAAATATGCCATCCATCTGGTGCTTTCTGTGATCTAAAAATACAGGTTTAGAGGATGATGGAACTGCTGAGATGCTGGCCCATCAAAGTATTTGGAAGAGTCCGTTTCCTGTTACACCTCACTGACTACAGGTGATAATTAACAGTGCTTTCTGCCCTCTCTTTCCTGCTATGTTCCACAGGTGTTAATGATTTCTTTCTCCCTGTAAGTTCATTTTACAATGGGAAGCATAATTAAGCTAAATTCAAAGAAGCTTGATCTCCATCTGCAATTGATTTAAAGTTCATAGTTTTGTTCATTTGTTTGTTTGTTTCCCCTTCGAAATGGAAGGAAGGGCTGAGTGCCTGTTTATATCAGTTGATTTAGATATTACACCCTGCTTTACAGCTCTTTTTAGATGTTATTTTATATCCTCTGACACTAATTGCACATCCTCTTGGCGTTCGTTCACCTTAAGTGCTTTATCAGATATCATTTCAGGTTTTCTGGCATGTTTGTTCTCTGTGGGAAGTTGGTTACAATGTCATTCAGGTTACCTGCTGTCGGTGTTTTCCTTTGGGTCACTCAAAGTTTGTAGGCTCACCTCTTCCTCCCCCATGATATCATGGAGTGGTAATTAAGTTTACTGTGGATTATGGTTTTAACTACCTCTGTGTTTCCTTTAGATTAACTTTTTTCTCCATCTGTACTCCTTTTCACTTTGTTCAAAATGCTGGCTTGACATTTTTCTACGGCGATGATGTGTTTTTCTAAAATGAATGTGTCTGCAACATCCGCAGATAAAAAACAAACAAACAAACAAAAAAAAACCTGGGTGAGCTGCATTTGTGCTTTTGGGAAGGGATGTGATAATGAACAGCTTCCAAGCACTTCGTAATTAGTAAACAATGGTATAGCCTGTTCCTGTCGCAAAAGTAGGACAAGGCTGAATGAACTCTGCCTGTTTTGGAAGAGAGCTGCGCTCCAATGTTAGTCCCATGTTCTGCAGTGGAAGAAGATAAGTGGGGTCATAAGCATGGGAGAGGGCAAGGTGAGGCACTGAGGAGTGGGAGCGAAGGTGTGGATTTTGCTCCTTGTGATCTCTGTTGCTGCAGAGCACAGTTGAATGCTGAGGCAGCTCCGACTTGTTTGTGACTTAAAGCAGTATGAATTTCCTCCTCAGAGGTCGTTATCCAGGCTTATCAGCAGTGTAATTCGAATTAAACGTTGCAGACACCACAACTGCAGTTCAGTTATAGGCAGTGCCTGTGCAACAGGAGGTTCTTACGCTGCATCTTGTTTCATTTAAGGTGATGGGAGTGTACACACACAGAGCAGGTCTGGGCAGCACCGAATGGCTGGGGACTGGACTGGTAGTGGAATTTAGCTAGACTCGTGTTCTTATGCCCTGAATTACCTGCTTTAAATATTGGATGTGGGTGCCAAAATAACTCAGACAATTACAAGCACCTTTGTACTATATGCGTATACATATATGAGCGCACGTACGCTACGTTGACACGCCGACCCGCTACACAAACACGGCAGAGCGAGTGAGACGAGCAGAAACGGGCGCGAGGATGACGTTTTAAGAACAGGCTGTAACCACCCCGTCGTGTTTCTCCACAACTCGAGGCGGGAAAAGAGGCGCCAAACTTCCGCCGCCATCTCAGGAGGCGGCACCGGCCGCGGGGCGCCCGCTGCTACGCAACAGCGCACGCCGGCGCCGCGGCCCGGTCGCTCTGCGCATGCGCGGCCGGCTTGCTCTTGGCCCTAAGATGGCGGCGGCTTGGAGCGGTGTCTCTGGTAGTTTCGGATCTCTGGTCCTCCCGGAGCAGGTGATGGGTCTGGGAGCAGCTGGGTCTCCCGCACGGATCGGGTTCCTTCACCGCCCTCTGTGGTGCCACTGAGCCTCGCTCTGTCCCCTCCTCCTCCTTTGGTCGCGGGCGGTGTCGCGGCCTGGCTCCTGAACAGCAGTTCATCGGGCGCCCGGCTGCTCTCGGGTGTACCTGTGCATGTTTTCGGTGTTTGCTTCGGAGATGGCTGCTGCTTTCTGAAGCGGATAGGCAGGCTCTTAAAGCGGTTTTCTGTTCCTTGAAGTCGCTGCTTATGTAATGTTTGCTCTCTTCAGTTTTAGGATATACCTGAAAATCCCAAAGGTGCTACTGGGCTCTCGTGTGCAGGTAAGCCTTAAAAGCCCAAATGTTAACTGACGTGGTTGTAATAATGCGCATACAGCTTCTGATAACTGCCACTTTCTTGAGGAGGAGAGATAACCACGTTGCCTTGAGAGTTTGTTGTCTATGGGGGGGATGCGGCTTTATGGGGTTTCTGTCCCTAAAGTGGAACAGGGTTAGCCTCAAGTTCTGTGCCTGACTGAAAGCTCAACACGTGAGCTTTTGGCGTGCGGTACTGCTTGGCTAAAGGCATGCTGAAATATGCGGTACCAGGGGTCCTACCCTTTCTCGGACCTAGTGTGGCACAAAAGTGATGCATGCCTAACTTTTGAATACCGAATGTTCGTTTAGAAGTTGACAGAATTGATGGTAATGTAAAGATGGAACGCCTTTTGCATGCTTAGTATTTGGGAAGAGGGTCTTTGATGCTTATGAAAACTTAAATGTTGTTTAATTTGTCTTCTCTGTGTAATTTTGGTCCTATAGCCTGTGTAACTTTTTTGTTTCCAGAAGAGTGGCGTTGCCAGCCTTCAGAATGTCCAACTTGAACGCCAAGTTCCGTCGTAGTCACCGAGGTGCTCAGGAAGCCGGCAGGCGAGAGCTCATTTCCAGATCTTTGCAGAGTGCTGAGCATTGCTTGGAGGACCAGGATTACGGAACTGCATATGCTCACTATCTCCTGGTTTTAAATCTAGCTCCTGAGCTAAAAACCAGTGTGAAAGTAAGTGTGTTTTGATTTCCTCTTGAGTCTGTGCGATGCGATCTATACATGTGGCTCTTTGTAGCTGGTCTTCTTGTTCAGTCTTGAAAAAAAGAGTAGTAATAGAAATAGTAACCTGTTTAATGAATTGTGTGTACCTATATAAGGAAATTGTTATACTTTTCTTTTAGTGCTGTACGTGTCAATGAAGCTCAATAAAAACGAGCTCATGTTAACGTTCACTTGTACTGTAGTATGGCAGTATACACATAGGTTCTTGGTATCCATTGCTGGGTGATGATAAACTTGTGGATATTCGAGAGTTTATTTCTCTTACTTCAGGTGAGCCAGCTGACCTGGGACGATACTGAGTGTGCTGCTGCTGAAGGGAAATTTAAATATTTAAGTGCATGTTTGACCAACTCTGGTGTTTTTAAGTCTCAGTCCCCCACTTCTGGTAATTAGTTTGAACTCGGTGCTGTACGTTTTGTTTTCTAGGAAGCATTTCAGTTTACTCTCTTTAAATGGGCGGAGGAGCTGGATTCTCTAGCACGAATTCAAGATCTCTTTAACTGTTATGAGCAAGCACTTGAATTGTATCCAGATGATGAAGTGATATGTAACAGTATGGGAGAACATCTTTTCAGGTTTGTGGCATTCTATGCTCAGTTTTTATAAGGTTTGTTTTTTAGTGTTGTATGTGAAGAAAGAATAGGCAGTTGAACGTAACATTTAAGTTTGCAGTTATTTCTTTTGAGCATAGTTTATGCTTGATTTTTGTTTAATGTGTGCAGTTGAATGTTATGTGCTTGACAGCTTAAGAAGTTGATTGGTCAGTGCTAAAATGTGTTGATAGTCACAGCAGAAATTAAAATGTGTGTAAAAGAGCTCTTCTGCTGTAGTAAAGACTAAAAGTAAAAGCACTGCATTCAAATATTTTTAAATAATTACTAAAAACAAGACCATAACTGTTCAGATCCATTATGTTAACTATTGTTGTGGCTAACTTGAGATTTTGAAAGTTTATATTTTGTATTTCTTTCCCCTCTTTGATCTCTGAACATTACTATTGCGTGCTGTCTTCAGATTCTGGTCCTTCTTGTGGGACAGATCTTTCAAATGAGGAAGTTAGTCACACTTTATTTTTTTAATAAATTCTGCAGTTATTTAATACCGAAAATCAACATTTTACCACTTTCTTCAAAACTTGCAACACGTGGTGCTTGCTGTTCTTCTGAGATTTTAAGGTTTTCCAAGACTGCAGTTTAAAAAGGAAATCATCAGTCCTGGATCCGAGGAGTTTTGGTTAGGAGTGCCTTGTGACTCTTCTGTGTGCCTGCTCAAATCAGCAACTCATCTTGCATTGCAAGGGAAACGTACACTTCAACAGATTTTCTAGCTCTTATTTTTCGGTGCTGTATGCTTTGACCGTGTGCTGTAGTTATCATAGGAGTTTGTTTCAGTTCTCAATTTAATTTCAAAATCGCCTCTTAATGGAAGTGCTGGCAACTCAACATTTGATTGTTTTACAGTACGTTCAAGTTAAATATGGTGAGATGAACTTGGGTTTTTCAGCATTCCCTTGCAACTTGAATATCTGCGAGGCTGCAGATGTGCTACCATCATACAGTTACAGCAAGTTCTTGTGAAACCTGTTCTGGTTTGCATGAGGATGCATAGCAAAAGGAGGCTGGTACACACGGTGGCATTTGTGCTACCTTTGCATTTTAAAGTGGTTTGATGTAGAGTCCTAAGTAATGTATATATATTTTTATAAGCTAGTGTCAGTATTTTATAGAGTATCTTTCTAACTCATGTATCTCTTCTGTCTTTCGTCTGATATAAGAGTTTATGGAGTTACAGTTTACTGATAATTGGCATCTAAATGTATGCTTTCTGTCTGCTTGTTGTTTTTACTATTAGGATGGGCTTTAGAGATGAAGCAGCTGGGTATTTTCACAAAGCAGTGAAGCTTAACCCAGATTTTGCGGATGCAAAGGAGAATTTCTACCGCGTTGCAAACTGGCTTGTGGAACGGTGGCACTTCATCATGCTCAACGATGCCAAGAGGAATCTTACTTACCTAAAAGCGATAGAGAAAGCTGTCTGCTCAGGGTGCAAGTCTGTCCTTGATATTGGGACAGGAACAGGAATACTGAGGTCTGTCATAACCATATGTTTAACATGTGCTTAATTAATAGAAACATTTATTGTCTTCACAGAATGTTAGTGTCACTGAGAAAATTATTTTACATTTGAGACTTGTTGAGGTAAAACTTAAGAAAGGAAGCAGAGCTTTCAGAAGTCAATGAGTCTTGAGGATATCACCCAGTTGCAGTTGTATTTGTGAAAGCAGTTTTTGTTTTACTGCAGGTTTCCTTCTTATGCCAAGAGCCGCTGTATAAATTGGAAGAATTCATACTGCTTTTGGAGTTGCAATGTCGCGTGTTCTGTCCTAAGCTGTCGTGTAGTATTTAGCAGTCACTTCATTTACGTGGAAAAAGTTAGTAAATGAAAATGCTGTACTATGAAGAGTGGACTTAGTATCCTAGAATAGCCTGCTATCCATGCTGATCATAGCATGTCAACAGCATGTCAGTTATTAGTGTTCACACAAGAAAGTTTAGTGAAGATTAGTATATTTAATGAAACGTTTTAGCCAGTTTCTTAGAAATAAAAAGCAGATGCATACACAGAACTTGACAAGACTCAGTATCATGCCATACTTGACTTAAAAAGATAGAAAGTGGAGGGAGAAAGCTCTGATTCTTGTATTTCAGTATGTTTGCAAAGAAGGCAGGAGCCTCTTCTGTCTTTGCCTGCGAACTGTCGAAAACCATGTATGAACTTGCTCGTGATGTGGTGGCAGCAAATAACATGGACAGAGAAATCAAGCTTCTACATTTGAAGTCACTTGATATAGAAATACCAAGGCACATACCAGAAAGGTGAGTTGTTGCATTCTGTTGTGAAAACATTTGACTTTTTCTTCTAATTTAACATATGCTGTGACCTACACAGAAAATAACTTTGCCTGTGGTAATTAAGCACGCTTAAGGAGAGAAGGTTTTAGGTTTTTACAGAGGAATGCAGAAATTGTTTTTGAGATGGTATCAAGTTCTCTGGTAAAGCAGTGACGTTACTCATTAAGTATTTTAGTTCTTGGGTGGTACCTTAGTGGCATATGCAGTAATACTGCATCAACAGGAGAGAAGTAGTAAGGATACTACACTGTGGAAGCTCACACTTAACAACTTGGGGCTTATTTTTGCAGCTGGTGGATAGGATGGAGGTGTATATAGTGGGACCTGCAAGGGAAGACTGGATCTGGGAAATATCACACCCCTGTGCTTCCGTGTGAAGTTTTGCGTTAGGCAGAGAGGTTAGGGAAGCTACTAAGAGCTTATCTGCCTCTTATCATTAAGAGAAGAGAAGCTTCCTCTCCCCTCTTGTTGCACCAGAAACTGATACTCTTCAAAGCGGAGGAGGAAGTACTTGCATGCTGTATGCAGATCCCTCCTGTTTTCTTTTTGCTGTGGGATAGATCCAAAGGGCATTGAGACTACTCCAGCATTAATACTGGAATAAAACTCAGTGGATGAGTGTTGTAACTTTTCTTGTCAGAATAGACTTCTGTGTTGAGCATTGCTTTTGATGTACTCGTATGTTACTTATGAGTGTACATATTTGCCCTCTGTAGCAGAGATCCACGTGCTTTGGAAAGCTCAGTAACTTATATTTTCAGTATTAAGTAATGTCTTTTAAAGCAAAACAGGAGCTACTGAGGCAAGTCAGCACTTCCTTTGGGTAAATTCAAGTTTGTTCTACGATCACAGCTTTTACTATGTGCAATTGAGACTTTTTAGGCTACTTTACTCTTCTCTGCTCTCTATCCCTTTCAGAGAGGGTTCTTTGGGGATATTTTTCAGCAGGTAGAAATCTAAGGGGATTTTTTGTTTGATTTGGTATACTCAGAGTGCTGCTTTATCACTTCAGCTCACTGCTGCTGGAAATGCAAATCAAACACATGGGAGGGAAATACTTTAGTAATAAAGCTTAATGAAGTATCTGTGGTGATGATGGTACAGACTTGATAATATGGGAAAGGAAATCTGCCATGGTTAAGCATGTCAGTCAAGCTTTGTCTAGTGGTGTCAGCTGAGCTGTACTAACTGACCACGTGCATGCTCTCAGCATCTGTGCTGAGGTACTGGGTTTTACCTGTCAGGAATAAATTGCTTCTGTTCTGGAGAAGTCTAGTCTTCTGCTATACACTTCTTGGTTTAAGAAGGTAAAAAGATTTAGGATTTCAGGATCCATTAGTCTACTTAGTCATTTTATTGTGCTTTGTTTAAAAAGGAATACTAGGAAAATCCTGTAGCATGGACACTTGCATGAGATATTGCATGTATTTTATCTCTATCACTGGCTGAGTCTCAGGCTGAAACAACTACCTGTTTGGGTTAGAGTCTTTCCACACAGTTTATTTTTAACTGCTGACCAAGAAGCCTTGAGGTAAATTCTTGCTCAAGATTTTTTCTCTTCTCTGTATCTTGAATAACTTGTTAGAAGAACTTAGTTGCCCATCAGTACTGAAACTTCAGATCACTGGTAAAAGTTGTGCTTTGATCTCATGTTGGAATAGGCTTTTTTGTTAGCGTTTTTCTTCGGAAGAATGACTTAACAGACTTGCATGACACGATTTACAGTTCATGCTGTCTTTTTTTCCCTTATGTAGAGTTTCCTTAGTGGTCACAGAAACTGTTGATGCTGGTTTATTTGGAGAAGGGATTGTGGAGAGCTTGATACATGCTTGGGAACATCTACTTTTACAGCCGAAGGTAGGTGATGTAGGTAAGTGTAAATGTGGTTTCTGTTTGTGTTATTTGTATATAAACGTATATATGCACACAAATACATTTGTATGCACGCACATGCATTCAGGTATATGGGAATGAGGAGCAACTGTTTTGTGAATGTTTCATGCCTACTTTTGAAATGATTGGCCTAGGGCTTAGCTCTAGAAACTTGATTTCATTGAGAAGCAGCGAGGCAGCTGCATGCTTCGAGGAAATGATGTAAGTAGACAGGTACTTGCAACACATGTTTCCAAGATGCAGCCTTTTTAGGAGGCACGCAGAGGTAGATCACTCCTTATTGTTATTCACTCATGTTTTTCTTTTCCTTGTGAGCAACACCAAAGAAGGCTGTGTTTGTATGTGTTGATGCTTCTAATTGTGTCTGACTGCAGCTTAGTCGCTTTATTTTGGAATGTCAACTAGCTAGAAGGAAGCTTAATGAGTTAAGCAGTAAGTGCTGAATTGTGGTAGAAATAGTCCTCACTGTAACACTAGATATAACATTCACAGAATCATAACTGTACTACACTTGTGTACTTTATTTTTGCTCGTTTTGGAATTTCTTAAAACACAAAGCGAATTTGAAAGTTTCGTTTTCTTTATGTATTTTTATTTTGCTTTTTAGCTATTATATTTTTAACTGGCAGGGGACGTTTATTTTGTCTAACTGGAACTGATGACCTCTGGTGTCAAGTAGAGGAATTACGCCTGTGGGAAAGGTCCTCGGTTGTTTCATTATACCATGAGAGAATGCAATTTAAAGCGTAGATTGAGAATTACAGAAGAAGCAATAAATGGAAAAAGCATAACTGATGTGTGGATGTACTGAAATACACAGTTAAGGAAAGGCTTGATCTGCAGGGATGACCAAGACTTGGAGATTTTTGCTAGTCGTTGTGATCTTCGTAATCCCGATTTGAAGTAGGCTTTGTGGTAATGACCAGGGCTAGGTCTAATTGCTTGTTCTTATTGATGTTATAGCCGAAAAATCAAGATGTCGATGTTAAAGACTATGGGCGAGTTATTCCTGCAAGTGCTACAGTATTTGGAATGGCAGTGGAGTGCAGAGAGATACGTAGGCATCACAGGTGTGTTGGAACTCTTGCAGTGTTTGGGCACGTTTGTTACTTGAGAGAAGACTTTGTGTCTTATTGGTCGAGAGTTGTCATTTATTGTTGTCTTTGTTTTTTCTTTAATGACTGCTGAAGTCTCAGTAAGCAGATTTCTGTGCCTGTCTTTCCCACTACTTTTTCAGGATCCTTTTTTCTTGTTTTTCAATCACTTCATTAGAAACTCTTCGTTTCCAGTAGTGCTGAACTAAGTACCGTTACTGCATAATAAAGAAATGCGAAAGAAATTACTTCCCTATGTCTGCATTGGAGATTCTTGGATTACCAGTTGGCCTTTATCCTCTTTTTACCTTCTTTATAATCTGCTCCGTACCTCGCTGCTAGATCTGCCCCTTTCAGAAGATGTGGATAGGATTTTGTAAAGCCTAAATGTTAATAATCCCACTTTGCATTATCCTTCTCAGTATGTGCCTTACCTAATTTTGAACTAAGGTTCTCTCGTGTTTCTTTGTTGATACCAGTTGTGACTGTGTATCAGCTATTTTCGTAGTCACTTTCATTTTTATCTCAATATTCTGAACGAGGGCTATTAAAGCTTTTTGTGAAACACTTTGCCTGTTGTTAAATTTAAGCTGTCCATGCCTTTTTGTATTCTTGGGACATACATCTCTGTTACCCTAGATGTTTTGTGTTGTTTTTTTTTTTTTTCCTGCTTAGCTTTCATTTTCTCCTGAAATCATTGCTCTTTATTTGAAACAGTTATTTCAGATCTGTGTGAAATAGGCTTACTTCGGAAGAGCAAATGAACTGACAAATTTGTGAGAAGACTGATGTTCTGCTGAAGATTGTTTGCCACAAAACCTTTCAGACACTGGAGTTCACTCTGTGTTGTTTCTCAGTTTGAGCTAGCTAACTTTAAAGGGTCTTATCATACGACGGTAAAGCAATACTCTAGCAGAACAGTGAGTCTTTTAATCCTCGTACCCTGCGTTTGAAACAGCCTGTTGTGAAATGATTATCAAGTTTCATTCTCCTTCCCCTTCCACTCCCCACAGAGTGGGAACACAAGAAGTCGCTGGTGTACGCTTGTCGCGGGCTGTGAAGTTTTTTAGTCCGACGTACGCTTTTGCTGGTGCGGAGGAAACTGTGGAACCTTACACCACTGAGAAGCTCAGTCGAATTCCTGGAGGTTACATACCTCTGACAGAACCCTTTCAGATAATGACAGTGGATTTCAACAATCTGCAGGTAAATTTGTGTATATATATTTTTTCCTTTACATCCTTTGAAGCTCATCTATAGATGAAAGGCCCGCATCTTACTTGTTCCCGAAGTTAATTCCTCTAGAGTTATAGGGAATCTTCAAAGAAGTTGAGGAGGTAAAAGAGTGATTCCATCCTCCAGCTCCTATTGATATTTCAGTTATGCAGCTTTCTAAAACACAGCAGGACTATTTTGTGCAGCGTGTACGGAATGCATTTGTACGCATATACCAAATAGACCTGAACTATAAGGCAAGAACATCAGCTGGTCACAGCTGAGCACGTGAAAAGACTAAAAAGATGGTGCATCTGATCTCTGGTGAGCAGTTCCTTGTTCATTGACCCATGGTGCAGAGTTAACGGTGAAGTGGTGAGTCAGAGCTTAAAATAGATTCTGTTATATAAATGAAATTATTCTTGGCCACTGCTTGGCCAGGAATTGCAGTGTTCTGAATCAATAGCTTTTTCTAGTTGGCTTGTCTGACAGCCTGAGGTTAAAAATGAAAAAAGACAAGGCTCTTTGGAACATTGCTGGGAGCAGTTTCGGTGACCTGACGCTGCTTCTGCTGCAAGACTAAGTAAGAAACTGCTGCTCCTTGAAGATGTCTACTCTTAAGTTTCTGGCACAGACAGGCATGTAAAGATCTTCTCCTTTGAGGCTGCCTGTTAAGTGCTTTGGTTAGAAAAGGTAGAGATAATCATGAGTAGAGATAAAGGGATGAAGCATAGGCAACTAATTTGGAATAATTAGTTGCTAGCTCTGTAACAAAAGTAACAGGAAATTGCATGTCCGTGTCAAAGTGAAGATCAGGAAAGTAATTATAGCGAGACAAAATAATAATAATAATAAAAAGAAAAGGTTGCTGACATGTGCTGATGACTTGTACAGCTGTTATTAGCAGCAGCAGTGCATTTCCTCCTCAGCAAGGGCATGAGATGTGGCTGTAATGGCAGGCTGCAGACTTGTGTACCTATGCGCGTTTGCTGGCAGCACCTCGGTGTCACGGGGAGTGGAACTAACTGTTTACCTTTGCAGCTGGTAATTACAGCTGATGACTCCTGTCAAGCCCTGGAGGAACTGAGAACTGAGCTTATTGCCAGCAAAGCTGGGTTGTTTTTTTTTTTTTTTTTTTTTTTTAAGAACAGTGAGATCTCATTATGAACTTTATTAACATCCTGTAAGTTTGACACATGCATTGTTCAGCCATCTCTCAGTTGTGAGGTGAATCAATTTCTGAAAAACACAAGGCAAGATTAAAGCAGGAAGAGAAAAAATGCAGCTTGAGAGAAACTAGTTATGTTCCTGGTGTGGAGCTTTCTTCTGCCTTGTGCATTTTGTTAAGGTTGAAATTTAGAGAGAACAAATGCTGACCTGAGCTCTTCTGTAACCCAGTGAATTTTTTTGGGGCAAGGCTATTACTAGTGTAATGATTCTAAGAGAACCTTGGTCCCTTGTGACTGATAACCTCTTACTGGCTTATGCCTGAGCTGTATGAAGACATCAGAGCCGTGCCTTTTGTGTTTGTGCATGTTACTGCAGAAGGTAATTACTGAGGGAAGGCTGTGTGAGAGATGATGTCATTCGTGTTACCTGTTCAAGACTCTTTAGGAAGTACATAGGAGGACAATTTTACACTAAGTCGATAGCATGGGTTGCTACCTCAAAGTTGTTTGATTTGGTGTTTTTGTCATGACTTTGTTGATCTTTGGCTGTAGTGAACTCAGTGCTTGCATGCAGCATTTTGAGAGCTCACTGAATTTGAACACAGGTTTTAAGTGAAGCATGCATCCAGATGTTGGCTTGAGTTTGCTTTGAAAGACTAACTTCTCATAAGGCACGCTTTGCCAGTCTGTCTCCTTTTTTGCAGCTTCTGGTTTTTAAATACATTCTTCTTTATATGTGATTGTGCTTCCATTACTGGCTACTGAACACAAGTTGGTTGTGTGTGCTTAATTGAGCTCTCTTCCCACATCGAAGCACCTATATTAATGAGTGCTAACGCTGATAGTTGGCAATGTAGCAGCTTGCTATCTTCAGGTTTCTGTCAGGTGCCTTCATGGATTGGTACAGCAGTCTGAGTGACTTGGTAATGGCTGCAGTGAAACCATTTCTGAGGTATGGAAAGGAACTTTCTCACGCTTCTTTCTCTTTCCACTCTGGTCAGGAGCTGAAGAGCCTTGCACACAGAAAGTCCTGGAAGCTCAGCCAGCCAGTCACTGAAGGAGGAATACTAGATGCGATTGTGGTGTGGTTTGTACTACAGCTTGATGATGAGCATGCTCTGTCTACGAGTCCCAGTGAAGAAACTTGCTGGGAGCAGGCTGTCTATCCTGTGCAAGGCCTCCCTGGTAAGTGCTGTAGATGTTCTTGTTACAGTGCATAAACCGACTAGCTCAAGAACAAATCAAAGTCAAATCTCAGAGACTAAGAAATGGCAGTAATTGGATTAGGAGAAGTTCAATAACGTGTAGCTGTGAGGTAGTTCCTAATAAATTTTATGGACTGTACTGGAAAGCTGCTGCTTCTGCAGACTACGTTAATTGATTTCTGCTTTGAAACAGATAAAGAGCCTCCTTAAGGTCTGGGAGGAAAAAACTTGAAAAAACAGCTTTTTTTTTTTTTTTTTTTTTTTTTCCTGTACTGAATCAGATACTATTTTGGAGTACTTCCAGAACGTGAGGCCACTGACTGGCTCTATGTAGTCAGGATGTGACATCTGAAGGGAAGGTGAGTTAGTAGTTGCTAGCTGTTGCTGCCACAAAAAAAGAAACTAAAAGCTCTCACCTATCCCCTCATATCCGTTTTGGATTGCAACTTTATTGGCCACAGCTGTTCCTCAGTGCCACTGTCATTTGCAGCAGCTTTACCTAAGTTCATCTGTGCTTTGTTCGCTTGCCTGTGTTGACAGACAGTAGGGGCAGCTGTGCCATAGACCATTTCATTTAAAGTGTAGAGAGGAGACTCCTTTAGTCTACACTGCCACTGAAAGAAGTGTTTAGAATTTTTGGTCTGTATTGTGAGTACAGGCCATCTTGGACTGTCTGTTTCGGGTAAAAATCCAACCTTTTCTAAACTGCAGCTGTTTTCCATATAAATACAAATTCCACTTTGTCGACGGGAAGTGTTAAAATGTAAATATTAAATACGTAACGTTAAGCATTTTTTTTAAGTATATTTTTGTTTGGCTCTGCTGTTGACAGGGCACTTAAAGTAGTATGTATGTATTTTAAGTTAGGTTAGATGGATTTGTTGTGTGCCCAAGCCTCTTCGTCTCGCTCTTTCCTGTGGACTAAGGAACGTGACTAGAGCCGATCTTTCATACAGAGTAAAAAACAACCAATGAAGCAATGAGTTAGTCTTTGCTTTTTTATTCTTGTAGAGCGCTGTACCTCTGCTGCAGTTTGCTGTAGTTGATGTGACTTTTTGTGCTGTTATTTATTTTTTTTTTTTTTCCAAGATTATTCAGTGAAGGCTGGAGATACTGTGACGATGGAAGTTTGCTGCCAGGACTGCTACCTGAAGTTGCAGAAGATTTCTTTTTTAACTTCAGAGTGTGGAATGGACTGCAGTGACAGAGATGATGACATGCTGAGTTTGGGCAATGAGGCTGAATTGTGTAGTGCTCTGGCTAGTCTTCAGACAACGAGCGAGCAGGATAGCAAAGGTCAAGTGTGTGTGTTGGAATCCACAGAAATAGCCCTGCTGAACAACGCACCGTACCACGAATGCTTCAGAGCCGCCATGAGCAAGGTTCTGTCCTCTTTAAATCCAAGTAAGGACTTGGAGTCCATGGATATTGATAGACATGGCAATGGGGTGAGCCTCCAAGAAAACCAGAGCAAGGGCTCTTTAGATGTGGTTCCTGATCCTTTGTACGTGCTAGATGTGTCTGAAGGCTTCTCCATCCTACCGATCATAGCTGGCAAACTTGGACCGGTTAAAGCCTACAGCTCTATCGAGAAAGAACAGCATCAGGCAGTCCTTAATGTAATTTCAGAAGCTAATCATTTTCCTAAGGAAACCGTGGAATTCTGGCTCAGCCACCTAGAAGATGAAAATGTGGTGCTGCGGAGACCCAGATCAGATAAATTATGGAGTATTATTATTTTGGATGTTATAGAGACATCTGGTTTAATCCAGCAGGAGGTGATGGAAAAGGCTGCGATATCCAGGTACGGTACAAACAGGCAAAAGGAATTTTGGGCATCCACAGTGATCTGAAAACTTTCGAAAGCATTCTTAATAGCTTCAGAATTAATATCTTGCTTCTACAGAGTGTGAGAAGGTTATTTTCTGCACAGATTTAAATTAGGCTTTAAATGTCTTGGTTGTCTGGTATGTAACTTTAAGAAGCACCAAGATCTCACTCCCATAGACTGCTTTATTTTCTGTATGCAAGAATATGAATGGGAGATCCTGCTTCTGGGTTTGCTAGAATCTCCCTGGATAGCCACTGTCTTGCTAATAGCTGATGTAGCAAAGGTTCAAAAAAGCTCTGTCGTGTATATCAAGCTATTGTTGCCATCAAGTGGTATTGCTCAAAGACACATGCGTAACCAGGGAAGCACCAAAAGACCTATTAGAAATTGGTGCTTTCCGTCCTGCTGCCTTCATCTTGAAACGCCATCATTTCCAATACTGACACTTAGTACAGTGTTGCCTGAGAAATCCTTTTTTCTGCATGATATAGTAGTACGGTTGGATGGATCAAACTCAAACTGAACACTTGATTTCAGAGGCGGAACCGGCGTGCCTTTATTAACGTATTAAACGTAGCTGTTCTTTTCCTTACCGTTGAATGATAAGCTTTAGAGGTGGAATCTCTTTCATTTTACAGATGTTTACTTCAGAGTGGAGGGAAGATATTTCCACAGTACGTGTTAGTATACGGGATGCTTGTAGAATCACAGTCTCTGTTATTGGAGAGCGCCGTTCAAGGAACAGAACCAACTCTTGGCTTTAATATAGCCCCTTTTATCAACCAGTTCAAGGTATGAAGTCGTCGGATGTCTTCCAAGCACAGTTCCAAAGCATGCAGCTGTCTAATTGTTGAGCTTCGGTATGAAATGGAAGACAGCTAAAGAGCCGTAACTTTGTCATGTTTCGATATCAAGAGAGACTTGTGTGATCAGGCAGGGGCCTTGAGATGAAGCACACAAATAGCTTTGCTTTCTCTTTTTTCCTACAACTAGAGAGAGGATTTGTCTGAGCTATGAGGGACGTAATGGGAATGTACAGAAGAATGACTGTGCTCCTCAGAGTTCTGTCTCCTTTGTCACCTTGTATCTCAACAGTGGCATTTCAGAAGGGTTTGATATGGTGCATTTAGCATTTTGCCCATTTCGTACAGACATTCCGGTACTTCTTAGAAACGTTTGCATTATAGTGGTCGTAAACTTTTCACTTGGAAGTGGTTATTGATGTCTAAAGTGATGGTCTGTGCTCTCAGGTACCTGTTCGTGTTTATTTGGATCTCTCTACGTTACCGTGTCTGCCTCTGAGTAACCCAGCAGAACTATTAAGGCTGGATCTCATGAATCCTCTGCTGAACAGCGCTAGCAGAGAGGTGAAGGTGAGTTGTGTATGTGTGGATATATTTACAACTAAGTGCATTTTCACTGTCCTTCTCTAGAACTACTCCATTATTGTTCACCTGGGCTGAAAATTTCAATATAGGATTTACTTCTTTGCAAGCATCTCTGTTTGAAATGGTTTAAATGGAGTGCGAATGGTCAAACTAATATTTTAAATATTTTTTAGGTACAGATTTGTAAGTCTGGCCAAGTCACTGCCATTCCCTTCTGGTATCACATACATCTAGATGAAGAGCATAGTTTGAACACATCTGATGAGCTCTCGCACTGGAAACAAGCTGCAGTTGTTCTCGATGAGCCTCTCCCAGTTCAGGTTGGAGATGAACTTGTGCTTGACGTTCAGCACCATAAAAGCAACATTAGCATTACAATTAAACAGTGAAGAACATCCACTGTGAACTGATTTTTGCATTCATTATATACGTACACCAACTGTTCGTGACGTCACTGATGCTAATTTATATTAAAATTAATTTTTATCAACTCATCAAAAAGGCTGTACTGCTGTTTTGAAAGGCTTTTCTATCCAACAGGCAGGACCAACGTGTGCACTGCGAGGGTATCTTATCAGGCACTTTTGGGAGGTATTGCTGGGGCTGCATCTAAAGTCTGAGGGCTAGCTATCAATCTGAAAGGAAAGCAAGCATCTGTATACTATTTTTGTGGTGTTACATTGCAGTATAATGCTGTTTCTTCTCTTCTGTGCAAGTGAAAGACTGACGAGGAGTTTCTCTCAGCACTGTTTCTGTCCCCACAGCTATGCAGGGAAGAGAGGCACAAGGCAATTCCGTAGCTAAGCTTTAAGCTTCCTTTTCCTGTCAGCGCTTTCCATTCCATGTACAGTATGCTTCTGCAGTGTGTCCTTAACAGAAGCATGTAAAAGAGGCATTCCTCATTTTTCTGGTCTCACTGCATGCAGAATCAGTGTGTACTGTTCCTTAGGTGAATGTTTTAGGTTATATGGGATCGACTGGAGAGACTGAGTAGTTGTGTTGGAGCCGCAGGTGTCTCAACCTGCAGCTCGTGGACTGCTGTAATAAAGCTCCTTCTAGAAAAAGGGAGGACAGGTCTCCACTTTATTTTGAAAACAGAAGTGGTGCTTAAGTTTTCTTGAAATTAACTGGATTCCATCCTATATCCAAAGGTTACAATGTGAAACAAAATGTAGGAGTAGGACAGAGTTGGTCTTTTCCCCCATTTTTTCCTGCGCACGTGCTAGAGCAAACAGGAGGTCCCCACCCACTGCAAGCTTTTATGACTTCTTTACTATTTTTAAAGCATGGCTGTTAACAGCAATACCTTGAGTCAAGCATAAATAAGTCTGATTCCAGAGGAAGAAATTACAAGCAGTTCTACTGGTTATGCACAAGACCCCCTTCTTCACAAAGAGGACAGCTGTCATCGCGTGTCGTTTACGCTCAAAATGGCAGTCGCAATAAATAAAATGGGAAAGGAAAGCCAAACAGTTTAAATAAAATATTTAATTGCTTATTTACAACAAAGGCAATGACTTGGCAAAGTGGGAAGCACGGTTTGCACTTTCCCCCTAGCTTCAGATAGAGCAAAGACAGCTATAAAAGATGCAGCCTAGTGAGTAAGGCGCGATATTTACATCACACTAGTACTGCAAAACAAGCACTTAAATGAAATCCACCGTGACAGACAGAAGTTAAACATTTATCCTGTGTAAATGCTTACGGCGCTGGAGAAAAAAAGTGTTCTCAATCAGTCAGATTGCAAAACATGCAAGAGCAGTAAAAACTCAGCAACGGGGTTTTGGAAAAAAGCAGCTGCTTTTGTCAGTTTTTCAAACTGTTTTGGTACAAATTTACTCTTTCTTGGCCTAAACTATAACGCTCGGAGTTCACTCCAGAATTAGACTAGCTACTTCATTTTACCTCAGCAAAGGTCTCTTCTCCGGGACACACACACCAATGAATTATTACATCTGAATAGGCTATACTAGAAGCATAATACAATAATCACAGACACAGATTTATGAATACAAACTACCACAGACACTTCGTTAAAGCAGGATATGTTAACAGCTTAAAAATTTAGGTGTTCAAGAATTTATTGCAGCTAAAACCAAAGAAATCAGTTTTGTTTTCTGTGTCGTTTCTGACATCATTTATTCCCCTCTCCTTACTATTGTTCTAGAAGGATAGGGAAAAAAGCCATCAAATGTGAAAGTATTAAGCCAAAACTTACCTTCCTGGCTGTATATTCTGAATGTAAAAGACTAAGAAATGACGAGGTACAAGAGTTATCTTGACTATATGGTCTGTGCCTGGAATTTGATGGTGAGACCAATACGGAATGCTTCTGGTTTGTTTTAAACAGACTTCTTGTTTTTTTAACTGGTGCTTTGTCATGATTATTTTCACGGGAGGGATTTTATTTGACTGTGCTGGAAAGGGAAGAAGATGGCATGTGCACAGAAGTTACTTTTCATCCACACACCATTCAAGCCTTGGGTTACGAAGTTAGTATCATTAATAACCATAAGCCAATATGAAGAGTTTTTTTTACTGTCCTCCTTAAATTACATTCTCAAAATCAACACTTCCCACTGATAGCAGCGTTTACATTTCGTGTTCTGAAGAGCACAGCCTTTTTCCACACGTTTCTTTTTGTCTTAGTAGAAAGGAGTATATTTTTACCATACTTTTCTAGAACAGATGTGTAAACATTCAGCAGTTCAAGGATGTGATTCCTGAATCTCTGCAGAAACGTTTACAGTGTGCGTTTTATGTTCGTAGGGTACTCAGATACTCACATTTGTTACAGACTTGGAACGTTAAGGTTTCAGTTACAGCCATATCCTCTTCCTGCCCGCACAGTAGCTATTCCAAGCCATTCAACTTCCAGCACTAACAGTATATGCTAACAGAACATATGTGGCAAGTATAACAGGCTCCTTGATGCATTCAAAAAAGGTGAGTCTAACTTTTATCCAAAGCTTTCTCTGATGAATTGTGCATTAGTTCAGGTGAGTCCTCAGCGTCTCGAATAGCAGAAGTGTTATAAATGCCATCAACCGCAGGGACTGTTGTTGGTGTGGTGAGAGGTGTCACAGTGTGTCCAAACCCCTGGTAATGACCCATAGGTGATGATGGCATTGAAGAAGCATCAGAAATTGGGTCTTGAGTGGAAGAGGATAGTAAACTTGTATGCTCGTTTTGTTCATGATCCTCAGCAAAAAACATTTTTCTTGGCTGGCCCAAAACAGTCCTTCCTAGAGTTATGTCAAACAAAAATACATTTTAATGCTTACAGCAACATACTGAGGACTTAAAACAATCAGGTGCTAGCCTAGGCATGTTAAAGTCAGATGTCTAGTCGTTGTTTTAGAACAGTTCTGTGTGGGTACTGTTGTCTTCGGTTAACGAAAGGATACCTTTCCAGTAGGAAAAGAAGGGGGCAGAAGTTTCAGCACACCCAAAATTTCCCCTGGGATCTATTCCAAAGAATAAGTCTGAACTAAAGTGTTAACTCACAGGGTTACTGGGAAGAACACAGAGTGTTTCAGAGGGTAGCTTGCAGCTGCTACTATGGGATACTATCAAGGTACTCTAGGGATAGCTAACTACAAAATGAAGCTGGAAATACGTAGCCTGTTTCACAGATAATGCAGATATGTCTGTTACTCACCAACATTTCGAACTTGCTCTGATATATCTGCCCTTAAGTCAGAAATATCCCACATTGCGAGAAAGGAGTCGAAGCATGACCCTTCTTCAGCTTCTTGAACGTAAGGTTTATAGGAAAAGCTGTAGTGATGTGCAATAGCAGCTAGGAACATCTCGACACAAATGATGAAATCCTGGAACGAGGAAAGAGGTGTTAGGAATTCGTAACTGGAGAAAAAAGAGCTCTTGAGTTTCTTTGTCACTGAATGACTGACAGTAACTGCGCTGAGATGTTGGCATCAATTACTCTTGAACTAGGGATGGGATGTTCTTGGCAGATGTGAGAGTGCAGTCCATCCCCTGTAGATGATGGAACCAGTTCTTCATGGACAGTCTTGGTGGAAGTGGAGGGTCAACAAGACCCACCTTATAAATGAATTCTTTCAAAAACAACTGCAGGCATATCCAACAGAAATATTTAACTGGGACGTGTTCCTTCCATGTATGGATAGTGAAGCGCTGAGCGTAAAACTCCCTTGGGGTGTCTGGCTGAGACTCAGTCCAACTTACTATGCATTCAGTATTAATCTGGCCTGTGCCAAGGTAAGATGTGATAATTCTTGCTTGAAATCATACGTCACCTTACCTACAGTGATTTCTCCTTTAGTCTCTGCTCCTACCTGCAGGCCTGTAGCCACAGCTTCCACGCTCTGCCATTCCCAAGTGTGTTTCTCAGAAATAACGCCGACTTTCACCAGCAGTGCGATAAGCACAGCTTGCCTGCAAAAGTTATGAATTACCGTTACAACGGAGGGGCCTACAGACGTCCAAGCAAATCTGGTAGACAAGGTCTGCTTCTAAGTATACTTACATACTCTGTTCTTGCGTATGTATACAGTAAGAATCTTACAAAAAAAAAAACCCTTGCTGTTTGTATATTTAGATCTCCAGCCTGAACAATCCCAGCTCACTCAGCTGCTGCTCTTAAGATTTGTGCCTCGGGCCCCTCACCAGCTTTGCTGTCTCTCTCTGAACACACTCCAGGGCCTCGATGTCTTTCTTCTAGCGAGGTACTCAAAACTGAACACAGTATAATATTTACTCATGGCCCTAAAGACCAGAAGAGAAGACAACCTAAGAAGAGTCTGTTGTTCCCGCTCACTATTAGAACAGGCTGCTTCTCTACCAGCGTGTTACTGCACCACTCTGAGAGCAAGAGGCAACTAGTAAATAATTAACTTACCAGAAGGAAACAAAAACTACCATCTTCACACAAAGGAACTTGCCAACCGGTTGGATGGGGTTCAGTTCTTCACGGAGTACTTTATAAAACAGCACCAAACAATACATAGCAAACTATCAAGGAAATTTAAAAAAAAAAAAAAAAAAAAGCTTTTAAATATTTCTTTGGTTTATTCGGCATTTCTTCAGTAAGATAACACAGCACAACACAAAACTTGTCTATTTTTGAGAAGAAGGTCTGCATTTAGGGAATGATAGTGATACTCACTAGCTGTGACATGTTGTTAAGTATAACCAAGTAAGTCCAAGCGTTGTTGAAGCTGAAGTTCCCTTCATCGTACACGCCTACTAGTTCACAAATTCTGAAAGAGTGTTTAGAATTAATCAGAGTAAGACATGAACAGCAGCTTGAGCTCTTAAGCCTTCATATTCGTCACATTAATCAGCTGTTTGAGCTGTTTCAGTACTCAGATGCAGACAATGAAGGTCTGCACGCTCATTTTTCAACAGGATACGAAGTCGATATTGTATTTTCTACAGAAGAACTTGTGCTTGCGCATGGTAACGCATATGGGTACGCTGCATTTTGCTTTCTGGCATAGGAGAGGAGAGTGAAAAATGCAGGGTTAACACTGCTGAACAGATTAAAAAACCGAACCTCACATTTTGTAACTGCTTTGCTTTTAGCTGTTGGAACACACGGTGAATATCAGTGTTTAGCGGATATTCTTTGTGAACAGCAGCTCCTTTGCAGACCTCCAGAATTAATAGCACTGAACAACAATACAGAGTTTATAGCTTTCTACGTCAACTTGCTCAACTGCCTGCTGCTCCTTCACAACAGCAGTTCTACGATAGAAAGGCAGTGAGGCTCCCCACGTGCAAAGTTTAATACATTTCACAAAACTACATGAAACCTGACTTCAAAAATACACGGCTGTTAAAACCAGGAAGGAAACAGGAGGGAAAGACAACTCTAAAATTAAGAGAACTCTACTCTGTGTCCTTCCCACATTATTTTACATCCTTTACTTTCAGCTGTAGGCTTTAAGCATTTATCACTTCAATTCTGCAAAAAGACACTTGCTGTAGAGAAGCCATAAAGAAATCAAAGGCCGATGCAAACTGCAAGGACCCATTTGGAACGCAACACGACTACTCTGCTTTCAAACTGCACTGACTCAGTACAAAGGGCATGAAAACTGTATCCAGCCTATCTCAAAATGATGCCCCGAAGATCCATATAAATTATTTATGAGTACTTACAGAGCAATAATAGTAGTGAACGGTCTGACAACAGTGTACTGCAAAACACCCAGTTTACACCTAAATAACAGAACTCTGCAAAACAAACACAAAATTAATTGTACAAGAATTGTCAAGACTGTTTACTCATGAAAAATTCCTCCTCTCAGCTGTTTCACTAAGCTGCATTTTTGTAACTTCAACTCAGCCTACTTCCAGGACTTGAGGCGTGGAAGTATTTTGTGCATATATGCCGTCAAACAGAGCCTGACTTGACGTTAAATACTTGGTAAGTCACTTCCCACCACAAGAAGTTTCTGGCTGGGCTGAACAAGGAGAATGAAATTCTCCCTGTGTTTGAGTACGTTGAGGAATTGCATTCATAGTTCGTGTTTCACATTTTCAAATGCTTTATTAGAATCTTTTGAGAGGAAGAAAAGTGACTGTGCTTATCTGAGTCGGTATGCAGAAATGAGCAGCTCGTGGGCACGTGGCCTTTCTGAGGCTTCTGGCAAACACTCCGTGACGGCAAAGGAAGGAAAGTCAAAGAGACCTTTTCCCACCATTTTGCAAAAAGAAGTTCAGCAGCCCCGGAGCCAACACGTTAGTACACACGTGTGATCTCCAGTGTGTTTTACAGCTCGATGGAGACACGCTCATCCCAGCCGCTTTCAGTAGGAGGTCATCACTGACAAACGAGATGCTTTCAAACCATAAACACACCACTGCCAAGCAACAGCCGTATCCTAAATGCACAACATCTGTATCTGACTGCACAGCTTAAAATTGAGTGTCATCGTATACTCACTCTCCCATAGCCCACGATGGACAACAGCACAGGGGAGGCAGGTGTCTCTGCTGATCTTTCGCTTCTATTATTAATACGAGGTTTGGGTATCGGTTGGTTAGGTAATTTGAAAGAAAAACCATAAAATTATAGATGACATAAGCTTCATAGCATTCTCGACATGTATCCACATATATTGCAATGTTGGGGTATTTCAAAGCTATCCACTGCAAGAAGAGAGGTACACAAAAGGTTACATGCAAGCAAAGCACAAGTGATTCCAAAGACAACACTGGCTGTCTAGTTCAATCAGCAGTAATTCATTAGACAGGGAGAACTAATTAAACAGAACTTGAAGGATTGGTTTGGTAACAGCATGATGCTACAGATAGAAAATAACATCTTCTAAAAATACAAGCGGAACTTTAGACTGCATCTTTGCTGCTTCAAATGAAAGCAGGCTTGTAGCACCATACAAGAGGAGCTCTGCAGCTCTCAAAACACAATTCAGTCTTTTAAATTAAAGGTAACTATGGAGATGGTTCCCTGTAAGTGTCCTATTAAAGATAGACAAGATAGAACGGCTTCCTCAAATTCAGATATTCACGGTCAGAGGTGGGGGTTGGAACCAGATGGATCTTTTAAGGTCCCTTGCAACCTAAACTTTTCTATGGATATGGACTTCAAAACTAACTTTTTAGTCCTTTGGTACAATGTTTATTTCACATCTAAAGCACAAATGTTCTAGTGCGTTTGCGGCCGTAGCAGAAATGCTGAGTCACAGCTTGAAACAGTGGTGGAGCACCTGGTGGGAAGGCAGTGCCAACCCAGGGGAGCTCAGGTGTGTGAAATGTACCTGAGTGACTGGAAGGGGTGGAGCCAGGATCCAACCCTTCCCAGACCTCATTTAAGGGCTGGCAGAGGAACTGAGAGCATCTTCTGCTGCAGACCTCTCTATGCTTGAGGCCTTCAGAAGGTAAGCAGGGTTCTTCTTTTTTGCTTGTGTGCCCATGGCTGTTGCATTTGAGCAAATTCTCACTCGCTGCAGCCTGAGAGCTTGTTGCTCTGCTGTGATTGCTGCGCCTTCCATGGAGTTACAGCACAACGCATGGGAGCAGCTGCTTAGCTGCCATGTGGCAGTTGGTTATCACTCAGAGCTAGTGTTTCCAACAGGAAGCTGCTTTTTGGTTTTGTTTCGCAGAACTGTGATTACAGAGGAGCTGTTAGAGCTTTCTTTTTTTTTTTTTTGTGGCCTTTTTGAACACCACAGTACTGTTGTGCTATTCAGTGCAGCTTGTGTGTTAGTTGTTAATGGTTTTGCTTTTGGATGCCTTTTCATCCTTTTCATTGAAGCTTTGTTTCCCAAGCACTATTTTTAGTTTACTGTGTTTCCAGAGGCTGTAGCAGTGTGAACTCTGTGCCTTTTTAGACCTTTTTGTTAGAACTTCAGGAAGATGCTTGATATCCTCACTTTCAGCCACTAGAAATGGCAGCTCCTGCCACATGTTTGTGGATGATGTGTATCTAGTAAACTGAGACTGTACTACTCGAATCAGGTAATTCAGCTTTATGTTCAGGTCTAGAACACCATACACATAGTTAAGGCTATAAAATCCAAGAGTTTGGGGAAAGACTTTAATACCTGTCAGAAGCACTCTTGAATGCCTGGATAGAGCTCATCTAATTAGCATGCTTTTTTCTTCCAAATGAAAATTACTGAAATATCAATCTGAGGTAGCTGATATCCCTCACAGGAGACAGATAATGCTGCTTTCTTTATGGGGGAAAAAAAAAAAGCACAAAGTACGTAAAGATGGCACTTTTATATAATTGTGAGACATGAGAGGGGAGAGCAAACTCAAAGGAAAGGTTTCTGGAAGCCTGTCTTCTATGGGATCAATAGAAGTAACAGCAGTGCTGAGAGGTGACCCTATGCAAACACACACCTTGTATGTACAGTCCACGGAATTAACTCTGCAGCTTAGCTTTATCTGAAATCATCTATGCACAGGGCAACAGATGAGACACGCATAAACTATACCTGGCAAGGCTAATTGTACCTGCCATACAAAAATATTCAGAAGCAGTTTGTTGTGAGGACTCTTTCTTCCTTCTGGGGACAAAGGACATTAGCACCGAGCATTTTGTGGTCAGGAATGTTAGTGCTAAGCCCAGTGCAGGGAAGGAAGTTAAGGCTCTGAATTTTGAGACCTCATTTGTATGAGGCTGGTCAACAGGTTTCCATTTCTTCAGTTACTGAAGATGGAAGAACCAGAAACAAGTACTGAACCCCATTTCTACAGCAGTGTAGGAATGCTTGAGGACTGAGAGGGTTAAGGAGCTGCTAAATTGATCTCACAAGATCTGTAACTAGCATGGAATACCGTTACAACTATGCTTCTGATGTACTTCATGAACAAAGATCAACAGAAGCATCTGGGACTGCAACTCTACACGCAGCATTGCTTCTGCTGTGACACCATTTTCCCTCACTCCCGCAGCAAACAGTTTTCTTGAGCTGGTAACAGTAAGAGGACACTTACACTGTCTAAACTGTAAATCGGCACCATCCACAGAATCCTGTTACAATAACAAAAGAACATTTAACGTTACTTGAGGTGTTCTTTGTCTGAATTCAATTCAGTATTTGCAGCAGAGGTAAAAGGTGAGACGTTACCTTATTATTGGTTTCTGCAATTCAGGTTGAGTATAATGAACTAAGTGTTGTAGTATTCCCCAGAGGGAGATGGGTATCGTCATCAGGAGAAATATCCCTGCAATAAACCATGCCTTGGTGTGGATTCCGACCTTGCACAGGAAAGAAAGAGCGGGAGATCAAACTTGTGTTATTAATCCTTTCGAGACAACTTCCCTGAGTGCGAATCAAGTTCCGAGAGGGGCGTTCAGCGCGTGTTCCAACGCTGAGGTTTTTTTTTTTTTTTTTTTTCAGAGCCTCCTCGAGAAACGCATCAAGCCTGGAATCTCCCTTGCAATCCGCGCCTCCGCCTCACGGTACACCGCGCTCGTTCCGTCAGCTCGGTGCGTGACCTGCTGCTACAGACGGACGGGAAGGAGGGATCGGCCGCCTTCCCGCGGCCGGCTCTGGGCACAGCCACCTCCCCCCTCTCCGCGGATCCCCTCACCTCCAGCTTCTGCAGCTCCCACACGCAGAGGGGCACGACCACCAGCAGCCCCACGATGTACAGCAGCACCACCAGCGGCCTGATCCATCGCCGCCAGTTCCCGCAGGTGCACGGCATGGTCGCTGCTGTCCGCCGGGGCCCCGCGGCGCCTCAGCGGCTCGGCGCCGGGCCCGCCAGCCCCCGCGGGGCGCGCATCACCGCCGCGGCCCGCCAGGCCTCTCCCGCCGCCCCGCCCCGCCCCGCGGCAGGCGACGCCGCGCCCCCTCCGCAAAGCAACGCGGCCCCGCGGCACTTCCGCCCCGCGCCGATTCCGGCTCCGCCGTGGCCGATAGGCTGCTCGCCCTGCCCGTCGCGGCCGGCCCCGCCCCGTCGCCGGCCTGGCCGGTGCCTCGGGGCCGCTGGTGGTTGCTGGTGAGGAGCGTGGGCTGCTGGAGGGCAGTGGTCTCGCGTCTGTGAATGGTGTTCAGGCGCTTGGCGGACGCTGTTTTTATTCAGAGGGCGATGAGGCGGTGGGCCAGGCTGCCCGGAGATGTCGTAGGCGCTCACGGCCACGGTGGACGGGGCCCTGGGCAGCCTGAGCTGGTGGGTGGCAGCCCTGCCCCACAGCACGTGTGGGCTTTAAGGTCCCTTCCAACCCAGGCTTTTCTGTGATTTTATGCTTGCCTTTATTCAGGAGTGCTCAAGCCTCGCTGTGGACGTACTGCTTATCACAAGCGTGCTCGTGTCAGTCACTGTAGGTTAGTTCCGACTAGTCTTCCATTAGAGCAACATCAAACGTTAGACTAGGAAACCTAATAGTTATTTTCAACCTTGCTGTCTTTGATTTCTTGTGATATCCCGAGGCACTGGTGTTCTGTGTCCGTTGCTGCTGCATTTGAGCAAGTCCTCACTTGCTGCAGCTCACAGCTTTGGTACTCTGCTGTCATGGCTGTGCTTTCCATTGCGTTACAGCCCTCAAAATGCAGCGTTATGGTGAGATGATAGTTGTCTCTTGGTTCTGTTTCAGTGACACAGGAAGTCCAAGCTGTTTGAGTTCATATCTGACAGGATTTATTTTATTTTTTTCAAGGACTGTTCATTGAAAGAAGTCTGGTTGATGCATAAGAGATCCCTTTCCCGAGTGTTGTATAGCTTTTCAGTAAACTAGCGTTGTTATTTGGGAGTAGTGTGCACAAAGCCCTTGTTTTCAGCAAAAGGATACATGTGAAGTAGTACCCAAAAACCAAACTGACAGAATTAAATCTTCGCTGACTATTAAGACTTCTAATATTAGAGAAGAGAGCAACAAAGCTACTCTCCAGAGCTTGAAGTTAGCGGCCGCATTAGTACCGTCCTCCACTGCTAGAGAGACCGAGGGTTATTCCTGCTGATGTCAGTCATCGTGTACATTCTGCTCTCATGAATTTCAAATTTATTTCAAAGAGTCATGTCAACAAATAATAAACTATGATTATTCCACAGTACATGGAAACCTATAAATAATTTGTAAAATTAAAATAGAAAATAGACTACTTCATAATTATGGTTGGGAGAACTTGTGGCATGCTTTATTCATGAATTACATTTTTATTTATATGCCACTAGTTTCATAGTTTCTTCATTTTTCTTTCTTACTTTACTTTATACAAGTGTATACTGTCAGTGCTAATTAGGCTGGTTTGGCTTTTCAGGATTTCACCGTTAGGTGGGACGGATTAAATTCAGCTTCTCACACAGTCAAACTCAGATTTCTCTTCTTGTACTGTGGTGGGATTTCTTCCAGCCTGTAAGAAAGTACGTATCCATTAGGGCACTGCTGATTAGTTCAGCCTCCACTCACACCAGCAATGTTACCAATGCATTTCTATTTCGTTTTCTTAAAACTTAATGAGAGTTAAGAACTCAGTTTAGTTTCTTGAGTGTTACCGGCACTAGACTTCTTTCTGTTATCAAGTGTCTGTCACATTTCTATCACAGAGCTGTCATCAGTTCTAAGAAATTGATATTCCTCGTGGAAATGCTGCCATCACATTCTGATTACTCTCTTGCTTCTTTTGTGGATGAGCATTGAAGCTGTTGTTCAGCTCCAGAAGTATTTTTAACCATCGGTTTGGGTGATAATTTATGATGTGGCTTCTTTGTTTTCAAGATCACGTAGATCTATTATTATTATTTGTTAGCTATCTGGGGACTTGAGAGCTACTTATTATTGCTGGGCTGTTTGGTGTTATAAAACATGAACTTCTGCTTCAATGAGTGGAACTGTATTTGCTTAGCCAAGTTCTGCCAGAGGTTTATTCATTTGTGTATGATGTCTCAAAATACACAAAGCAGTGTAACCAGCAGGGGCTATTTCCTTCCAGTTTTAATTTCAATCAGACTGAGACATTAGCATTGTCAGTAATATTTCTTGTAAATGAGTCAAGCAGCTCAAGACTGTGAAGCTAAAATGAAAACTAGGAATCCTCTTAACTAAGTTTTGACTTTTGAGCCTTTGGAAAAGGTATTGTCTGACTAAGCATCTTGTTTGGAAAATATATTCTCTGAAATCCATGAGTAGCAGTAGTAGAAAATATTTGTTCCATACTAGTATAATTTTAAACATTCTGACCTTGAGCGAAATACCAATCATATATCAGGTGATAAAATTACTCTAGACCAACTGAAAGTGATTCAAGAAGGGAAAAGCAATGTATGAACCTAACTATGAGTAACGAGCAAAATGGAAAGATAGTTTCCATCATCACCTGTTGCAGTATGAGCTTCTGCTACGTAACTTTCTATCTGATTCATACTGGCTTGGGACAGAACTGCTACAGCAGGATGCAGATGCTCAGCAGGCAAATGGTAATTCAGCCTTTCAGGGATTTAGTACTCCATTTACAGTTCTGTTCCTTTAAGAGACAAAAGTGATCTGGTACTTCCTACGGAGAAGACAGGCATTATAAATATGATAATATCTCAGTGATCAGAGAGTGAGAAATATGCCGAATGACTTCACAGCTGTGCAGGACTAAATTCACCTGGGGAGGAATGTCTTTAAGATTTTCTCTATGGGTATCCCATATGAAAATAACAATCGTTCACTGGCATCAATGTAAGAAGTTACTTGAAACTGTCTAAATAGGGTTTTTACAAGATGCTGTTGTAACACGTTTAAGTAACATTTTATTTCTTTATCTTGTATTTCCTTTATTTTGGTTCCTTCTTCCTTCAGTGGGAAGCTGTCTGATTGTGCTATATTCTTGACTAGCAAAACAAACAAACAAAAACAACAAAAACCAACCAACAAGTCAACATTAAAACATTGTAAGAGAGAGATTTTTGTTGACTACATTTCTAGCATTTTTGACTAAGTAGCAAGTAACTGGTATAGCCCTTTAATCCTATTACCCAGGTAAAGTTTCTCTGAAAGTGAGGACAGATATTTTCGTTTCTAATTTAAAAAAAACAAACAAAAAAACCTGATAGGACGAACAGTGCTACTGCTCATTGTTGTAAGGGTTCTAAGTATAGCTAAAATTATACTTATTGAGAAATATGTTTTTGCTTTAAAGATATATAGAAGCAGTTTTCAAGGCTTCCATTTTCTTGAATTATCTCCGTTTTAACTGTCATTTCCTTTTGTAATCCCAGCTTCATTCTTTCTTGTTTTCCATTAAGCAAAAAGTGTGTGCGCTGAAGGATACCTGATGATTATTTGTGCAGATACTAGAGAGGTAAACTGTATATCAGAATGAATAGCCACTAGGTTGTGCTGTTGGTCTAATCTTAAAGCCCCTGTATTTAACGAACTGAATTTCAAAACCATCAGCTGAGATGTAAATGTTAAACCCCAGTATTTGCGTTAGGAGTTTTCAGAATACAACAAGTATATCTTTTTGCAAGAAAAGGAGTGTGGTATTTGAATGATAGTAGTTTTTTCCTCTCATCCTCTGCAGTCGTGCTTCTTGGCACTTAAACCTAGACATCGTTTCATTCGCTATGATTTTCCAGCATTTGTTACTTCGTGGCTAACACAGTCTTTAAGTTGTTTAGAAAGCAGATTGGTAAGCCATACAAGAGAACTTATGGAAAAATCTTTGAGGACTGCTCTGAAAGTAATATTTCAGCTGCTGATGATCACTGATGCTTGCTGAACATCTGTGGAGACCAAATGTGAGCTTGAGGTGGTGGGTGGTATGTTTCAGCAGAGATGACAGCAGTGTGAAAGACAAGCCTCTTTCCAAATGGCCGCGCAGAGGTGTTATTCGTGAAGTGAAGAACGTCTCGGTCATCTCATCTGCACAAACTGGATAATGGTGGTAACAATGCTGAAAAATAGCATTTCATAGCTGAGAACTTGCTCTGACTAATAGCGTTACTGTGCTCTTTGTTGTCATTTCCATAAAAATAAATAGGAATTATTACTTTCGGAGCAACCTACATATTATAGCAGTGAAAGACAAGAATATGCTGTGAAGGGGCTGGTAGCTGGCAGTCCTTTCAAACTAATAACTATTCTTGCAGACATCCAGAATTGCAGAATTCCTTCAGCAATGAAGGGATAAAAAAATGCTACTTTTGTGTTTTTTCTTCTGGATTTTCCATCTTAAAAAGTAAAACTGAAGTATAAAATGTTAACCGATTCTGAAATTACTTTTGTGTTGATGTAGTTTAGATGGCATTTATCATTAATGGTAGTGATTAAAGCTAAGGCTTGCTATATGACTTAATTTCTGTGATTTTCTAACTTTCACATCCTGCTTGCATAATATTAAATGTAGTATTTCCAATTTCTCTTCTAAAGACACTCAAAAATGAAGTTCACTAAAGTTAAGTTTGGATTGTGCTTCCTTGGATATTTACCTATTGATCTTGCTAATGGTTTACCAGAATTTGGAAGGCAACACTGCAAATATTGGATATTCTTTGGAAAACAAACAAACAGCAGCAAAATATCCACGAGATAAAGTATTTTAAATGAGAAAGTCTCAATCCATTGAAAATACGTCTTCATATGCCAAAAATCATAAAACCATGACAGTCAGCTAACAAGTATTTCTCCTGTAGAATATGTTTTCACTCTTCCCTTTTGAGAGGGATAAACTAAATTTTAATCTAGGAGCCAGAAGTACTTAATAAATAAGTACTTAATAATTATGAATCATTCTGAAATACAGTATTACGCAGATAATTCTTTCTGAGCAGTTGGTTTTGACCTAGGATGAGACCCAGAACAAGACATAAACACTTGATGTTCAAGTTAGGTAGAATTCAGAGTCCTCTAAGTGTTTAAGCATCTGCTGCGTAACACTCGCGGTACACTTGACTGGAAACTCCAGCAGTTTTTGTTATGAGATGCATAGTGAAAAGAACACTCCAGCAGTGCTGTTTCACACTCTGAAAGGTACTTAAGGCCTAGTAAGAATGAGCAGCTTAGTAATTAACTCAAGCTAATGTGCAATAGGTGTTCAGAAGTGAAGCATTCCTGTGTCTGTCTGCCTGGAGAGCCTGTCCTGTAGGTGAGCTCTGAAAATGACTAGGAGGTCAGGACCCTGCAGCGACAGCTGGCCCTGTAGTGGAAAAATCTGTTTCCTTTCAGTCTGGAGCTAAGTGCTTAGAACTGACAGAAATGTGGATGCGATCCAGGTTCAATTTCCTTTTCTGTCTCAGAGGTCTTAGCCCTTTCTTTGGAGTAAACCTAAGGGCAGCAGACTCTTCAGAATGTAGGAAAGATTCTCCAGTCTTCAATTTCTCTTTTCGAAGTACATATTCCTTGTAGAGGAATTTCAGTCCTGCAGTGATGACACATCAGTGAGAAAGTGTAGCTTGTCATTTTTATTTTTACTTATTTATTTACAGAAACTAGAGAAATAATCAGTCCTGATTAAGTGCAAAGTAGCTGTAGGTGTTGGGACTAGAATCCAAGATAGCGTTCTCTTCAGTGCCTGCTTACATTAGTTGGCTCTCCACGCAACGTGATGATTTATGTGAATATATCAAATGCACACTTCACTGTGTGCACTTTAAAAAGATTCTCAATGGAGGATTTCTGGCTTCAGTTATGCAGGCCAGGAAGATAAAAATCAGGTATTGTGATGCTTAGGAGTGCAGTACTTTGTCTCTTTGTAGATCTGATCTAGATTCAGCAAGAGGGATCTGTAAGATAGGATAGAATAAACACAATCTCTCTTTTCCCTTCTCTCTTGCTTTCTTTCTATCTTTTTCTCCATGCCTATGCCTGATTATTTTTTTTTTCTTCATAAGTCAAAGGTGAGAATTAGAATGTTAATGAAATCAGAACTGGGTTCTGAATATTAATAGAAGGAGCTTTGTAGGAAGCTTCTTGTATAAATTATATGTAGAAGCTATGCATTTCTACTGTGATTTCTTTTTGCCGATACCTAAGTACTCTTAAAAAATTAAAATGAGCTTTATAGTGATTTGAAGTCAAGTATTGTGAGGTGTGATCTGTTCAATGACTAGAAGTACTGCTAAAATGAGGGTAAAAGAATAAGACAGGCTTTTTTTTTTTTTGCTTTTTTTTTTTTTTCCAGTGTATATGCCTGCTTTTGCTTTTATTTTGGCATGGATATGTTTAACTGAAGTGTTTGTAATAGCTTGTGCCTATGGGTAGTTAGTCATTATGGAATGAAATCATAAAGACAAGGTCTTCACTTCTTGAGGAATGTCGGTACAGAGATACGGGAAGAACTGTGAAGATGAAAATAGGTTTTGATTCTTGCCAGCATACAAACAGTAATGTGACCAGAGGTTAATCTTTGGACTAAATACATTTCAGATAGATAGCTACTAGCTATTAATGAAGAACAAAAATGTTTATCAGTAGCCATAAAAATGCATAAAGCCCAAAGGTATATTTCAAAGGCAATGGGGTTGTTTAAATCTTGTAATATTAGAGGCCTTATAGGTACCCACAGTGAACTGTGTACTTTTCTACTGCAGCTGAGAGAAATCCCTGGAACAGAGTGAAACCCCCTAACTGGGCCTCAACCAAAAAAAAAAAAAAATCTCTTCCATATTTTAAAGTAGCTTTTCAGGCCTCCTGAGTCTTTCTGGCACATCATTCTCAGACCCTTATGGACTGGGATGCTGCCAAACAGCTCTTTTCCCACAAAACTTTAGTTTTGAGTGCTGGGCGGAAGAGTAGAGCGTTTCCCAAAGAGCAGTACAGTATTTAATAATTTCTATACTGCATTTTCAAATAATTTTCAGAATCAGTTTGGCAATGTTTTTCTTCTATTTTGTTTCAAATAGAACAAATTAGTTTCTGTGTTTAGTACTTTGATTTTTATCTGTTTAAGAAATTGCTTTGTTTTACCAGTGACATGATTCCTAGTATTGCTTTGTAAATTATTTGTACTTTTCTTAATGTAAGGATGCTTTGATTTTTGCTAGATGTTATACCATGCTTGCATTTAATAACAACCACATGAAAATATTTTAGAACTACGAAGTGTTTCAACTCAGATTCAGTGTATTTCTTCTTCTGAAGAAGGTGCCACTCGTGGGCCAAATTCAGGTCTTAGTTACCACTGTTAGCAGAAGCAAATCCAAGCAAGTCTGTAGATTTTTTTCCTTACAATTTGCATCCATTGCTAGACCTTTCCAAACTTCAGCTTTCTCTAACTTTGCTTAGAGAGCATCAAATGCCATTGAAAATTGAGTTTTTGTGTCTATATGTATATACATATATATATATGTTTTCCTTTACTTGCCTTACATCCTGTGTTTCCTTGAGTTTGAAGTCTGTAGTAAGTGACAAAGAGACAATTGTAGCAATCAGTTTTGTATTAGTCATTCCAGACTCCTAGTTGATGTGCTATATCTGGTATTACAGCAGGAGGTTGTGAGCTTGATTGTTTTAATTAGTTTATAGATCATTCATTGATCAACAGCACAGGGATCATTATCACAACAGCCTAGGTCCTATTCTCTGAGTCAGCACTTCCAGGTGCATGTATGCTGTCCTGTAGACTTGACTGGGAGTTGTGTTCATCTAATTCAGAGCAGAATTTTGTGTCTAATGGTTCATTCAGTTCTGAGCACTGCTCAGATAGTATCTGAAAGAACTTGACTCACCTCCCAAGTGTCTAGTCCTTCCCTGCTTACTCAGGCTAAGTTTCCACTGACTTTCAAGAATCCAGTTTAGCGTGTAAAACATTAGGTAACTTTATTTCAGTGCAATTTTTGCTTGAGTACAGAGTATACGACTGTCTTAAAAGTTACAAACGTTCCTTGTAAAGTCCTATTTTCATTTATTTGTATGTTTCTCTAAAAAGCTGTTTCCTTCTGGAAATTTTGCTCATCTACTTTTACAGATATCATTAAAGAAAAGGAATATATAATTGTTATGGTTTTCTACTTCAAAAGCATACAGTGTTATGGTATTACAGTATTGAAAAATCAGAAACCCGTAACATTTAAGTATACCTTGTCAAGAAGGAAAGTCTTCGTTACTTTGGCAAAAGATGCAATTTTTTTTTTACTGTGGGGTGACAGTATTGGAACAGGTTGTCCAGAGAGATTGCGGAGTCTCCCTCAGGGATATTCACAAGCCTTCTGAACAACTGGTTTATATGGCCCTTCTTCAGCGGTGGATTGGATGAGAGTCCCTCCAGACGTTCCCATCCATCCTCAACCATATTGTGATTCTTTAACATAGCAGTCAGTAAAACTAAACAGTAAGAACAGCTGTACCAATGGTGGTACTGTTAACTATTTCTGAGCTAATTGTTTTCTCTATTTTGGCTGGTCTGGGCAGAAAATTTTTAGTGGGGAACACTGTTATGAGAGGATGGTCTCTATATTCCATCCTTATCCATGATGACCCTGAAGCACTTCCTGTAGAACTAGTCTGCATAAATGTACTCACTTTGAAATAGACAAATCATGCAGATCTCACTCTTACTTTTCTCCCTCTTAACAACTTTCTATCTACTTTGTTACTGTTTTCTTGCTGTAATGTTAAGTTCCATCGTAACTGAATTTCAAGTGGAACATTTATCCTCTTAATTTATTATTTTACTGATTGTCCAAGACACAGAGATATTAAGTTATGATTTGGGGCTTTACCGTTAAGCTTATGTATTTAAATAATGTTGGGAAGATCTTCCTGTATGACATTAAAAAAAGAATTACTCTACATGCCAAAATTAAGGAGGAATGTCTCAGAATTCTCACAGAATTCTCTCAGAATTCTCGGGGTTGAAAGGGACCTCTAGAGCTCATCGAGTCCAACCCCCCTGCCAGAGCAGCTCCCTAGCCCAGGTTGTACAGGTAGGCGTCCAGGCGGGTCTTGAACATCCACAGAGAAGACGACTCCACCAGCTCTCTGGGCAGACTGTGCCAGTGTTCAGCCACCCTTACTGTTCAGATCATCTCACCACAAACACTAGTTAGCACTGACGTGTAATCTCAGTATTATGATCCTTCAGCCCTTCCACTGCCTTAACGCTGTGTATCTATTCAGTAGAACGTTGGTCTAAATACATTCCCTGCTGTCAAAGAGGAACACTTTGCCGGAGTCTAAAGAATCTGTATAAGCATAGTGGCTGAAACTGGCTAGGGTCACTTTAATTTGTTTCATATACCTATAAATGTGCCGATAAACTGGTTAACAAGCCCACTCTTCCCATCAGGGTGTACGTCAAATAGTAATGAAAAATATTCTGTTCTTTTGCAGAGAGATACTTAATCAGAGGACGCAGCAGATTCTCATTAAAACAAGAAGCTAATTCAGCAATTGTTTGCACAGGAACTCTAACAGTAAGTGCTCTTGTTTTTCATTATCATTTCATCTTTCAAATTTAGTATAACTTCATTCTAATGTCTACCAAATACTTCTGAATAAACATATCAACTAAGTTTTGAAGGTACAAATACAGTGTTAGGCTTTTACAGAGAGATAAAGAAGAAATTATTTTGCTTGTGGTCATGGTGATGCAATTAGGTCATCTTGGTCTCCTCCATCCCTTCCATCATAAAAGTAATTTAGCGAAACTCAAAGGAATAGGAAGAAAGGCCAAAAAGACTATTAAAGGTAGAGAACATGTTTTACATGAAAACATATGTTTTCATACAACGTTAGTAAACAGACTACACAGCATTTACACTCATGAGCAGCAAGAAAAATAATTTAACTGTTTCTTAATACAAGAGCTATGGGGGACTGAATGAAACTATCAAATGGCGAGTTCATAGCATATCTTCAGAAAATGCAAGTTAAATCACTGGATTTGTTGCCTCTAGATGCTGTGAGTATCAAAGGATTGAACACAGTCAAGAAGACAAATTCACAAAGAAATAATGGTCATTTATCCCAAAGATACCAATCCCCTCAAATTGGAGAAAGCTTAGATAGTCTACCAGGAAAGTACTCCTCTACTCTTATCCTCCCCTTCTACCTATTGATCATCACAGGTTGTAGGAAGGTCTGACTCAGTATAATTGCTTTTAGCTTTTTAGGTTCTTACAATCATTAATATATAGTTTTCTCATGCGAATACAAACAAGGCTGACTCTTACACTGGTCACATAAGGAGTTTAAAACCATTCATATAACATTAACTCATTCTTGTACCGTTTTTTTATTTACTAATTTTACTTTTGAATGACTTCTCAAGAAATTAGTTTATCCTCTCCTTAAAAAATGCTCTACCAGTTTTGAATGACTTAAATAATGATTATTTATTCTGAAAGCAATAGTTTCTCATGTAATCACACTATAGTCACACACTGAATCCCTGTCTTGTGACACTTAATATCTTTGTGTTTGCCCCAGACTGCATTTCTCTTTTTCCTGTTGTATTCCAATTGCAAACACATCACTTATTTGGTTATCACTGTCACCTGGAGGTCTGTTTCCACAATTCTATCTTCCCATTAGATAGCAGCTTTTGATCATCTTCCTTAGATGTATTCCTTTCCTTTTCTGTAAATTGATACAATTTATCTTCTGCCCATGATTTTCTCCTTTTAGGGTTTCATCTATTCCACGATGTTGTTATAAAATTATATTGATTTACTTCCTTGCTTATAGTAAAACCTTCTATATTGTTTTTCTTTGTAGAGTAATAATTGTGAATGATGTCAGGCTGATCATCTTAAAACATAAATTCTCTAGCTATTCTGAGATCATGAACAGTATAGCAAGAGCTATCTCCTCCACGCTGTAAAGCTGCACACATTGCTGTGTTAATCAGCTTCAAGTCTGATTTGAAGGGCTTTTTTTAGTCACTGTTTACACTGGTGAAATTTCTAATGCAGAACTCCACAAACAGAAGGAATTTTGTTGTCCTTTTTCCTGGAAAAAATGCAGTTTGGGGGCAAGATGCTAGTTTATGTTACTTCATTTCTTAAAAATAACTACTTTAATCGGAGTCTTGAAGAGATTTGGTGTTCCAAACCTTTGTTTGTTTGCATACATTCATAATAAAAAAATGTCTTCCACGAGCACATTTGAACTAGTTCTAAATGAATTCAGTTGGATACCAGAAACCATTAATTGCAGTAGCACGTTATATCATGTTTGCTGTGATGCTGAGGTGTTTGGTCTGCCTAAACTAGGCTTTTTGCCTCTGTACTGAGAGTACAAATAACAAACCTAGATTAAAATTGATTTATCCGTGCCTGTTTCTATCTGTTATCATTATCTGTTTATCATTTCATCATATTATCTGTTATCATTTTATCATTAGCTCCGAAGGTGTTTGTAATGTAAATGTTAATCCATTGTAAATTAGAATGCAGAATCACTATGTTTTTATAAGCTTTAACAATTTTATGACGCTTATACAATCCTTACGCTAAGTTGTATCCTTTACTTCCACAGAGACAGACACTTTCATCTTTTTATTCACTGTGATTCTGAAATGGCTTTGAGGGAGGAAAAAAAAAAAGATAGGATGCCTTTCCTAGAGACAAAAACTAATTTCAGTATCAATACTGAATTGTTCTTTTGCCCATTAATTTCACTGTTTACTATGTGTCCCTTCCTTTAGAGAAAGGGAACGTGACCTACTTTTTTTTTTGGATGTAGTTATTATCTTCCTTCCCCACATTTGGACTACATGTTTCTTAGTTAAAGCAAGCCTGGCTTTTGTTTGCTTGCTTTGGTTTTTGTGTTCTTGTTTTTCCCCTATGCAACCTGGTGATTTCTTCTGTTTTGTAAATATTTTATGTATCTTCCCTTAACCTGTTCAATGGAAATGCCAAGTCCCAGCTTGAACCAGTGATTGAGCACCTGGTGGGAAGGGCCAAACCAGGGGAGCTCAGGTCCACAGTGTACCTGAGGCCTTCTAAGGGTAAGCAGTTTCTTTCCTTTGTTTTTTTTACCCGTGGCTCTTTCATCTCACTAAGTCCTTTCTTGCTGCAGCCTAGGACCTTGCTACTCTGCTATCATTGCTGCATTTTCTTTTGTATTACAATGTTACACCCTGACTTTGGAGCTAATTGAGTTTCTTTAATCTTTAAAGGAGCGAGATGTCTAAGTTAGGATTACTCCACTAAGCCAACCTTTACACGTCTGGTGGTCTGAAAGAAATTTTGTAAGACACTGTTGCCATGCAGTTCAAGTGTGTGTCTTCTAACAAAAATGCATGCTTTGCCTCGGGGACACTTGACAGCAATCTGTTCATATGAATGCATGGAATTTGTGCTGTTTTCACAAACTGGAACACATGATGCTTCACAGAATCACATGATATAGTAATAAGATTGTGACAAATATGCAAACGATAAGAAAGAGAGCAAAATCACTAATTCCACAAACATTGAAACTTATGTATGCTAGTTTCCAAGGATATGTGTGGTGGTGTTATTCTCCAGTGCCTTACAAGCTGTAAACTCTAATCCAAGTTATTTTTCAGTTGTCATGTTAATCACATCTCTCTCTAAACTCTTTGCTGAAATTGAGTGTATTCGTACTCGATCTTTTCTGTAGAGCACAGGCTCTTGTTCTCGGATCCATCCATCAATTTCCATGAAATTCCCTCTAACTTCATAACTCTATTCTGTAAGATTTGCTTCAACCTGTTTTTTGAACCAAGGAGTTACAGTTGCTCCTGAGAGATGTGGGTATAGGCAGGCAAATACCTGAAACTGACTGCATTAAAAGCAAAGTACATATATTCAGAAATGATTATTGTATAAGCCTCCTTTCAAAAAAAAACAAACAGTTGCGTTGGATAAAATTTAGGATGAACTCCTACATAAGCAGTTTTTTCCAGTGTGTAAGAGCTACGTAGGTCAGGTCTTAAGCGCAGTTCGATATGGAAACGATCACACGCAAACCTAAATGTAACTTAAACACATGTACGTTATATCTGTGAAGTAAGGAAAAAGTATACCAAAGAGGAAATGTTTGGTGAGGTGGCCTGAAAGAAACATGTGCTGGAAACAAGAATAACTGGGTTCTAAAATTAAAGAAATGTCTGGAAAGTGCCTAACTTCTAAGAAAAGAGACTGTACCTAGGAGGAAACAATGAAATTTTATGCTGATTAACTGAAAAGCATTTGCAATTTTCAAGTCCACAGGAAAGGTGATCGTGATGATTAAATGGATTTTAATTATGATGTACAGGCAGTACAGAAAATGAAAAAAATTTATCTGAATGTATGGAGATCAAGATTTAAATGTTAATTTCAAGAATTGTATTGAAAATGTGGTAGCTACTTGTCTTGCCCAACAGAAAACACTTCTGAGCATTTAAATGCTCAGGAGACAACTGTAAGCGGGAGTTGGGGGGGGGGGGGGGGGGGGGGATATGAATGTGAAGGAGGTATTAAATGTAAACGTGACGTGAGGTATAGAAAACGGGTAAAGATCAACTGAGAGATGAATCTTGTAAGATTCCAGAAACTGTGGAGTAGAGATTTCTGTATGGAAAAAGCTGGGCTTGGTTGAGCAAGAAATGCAAACTGGAGTTGTAAAAACATCTACAAAATCAGAGGAGAAAGGAAGGATACTTCTTGTGGAAGGTTATTATGATGTAAAGGAGAAAGCAGCTTCTGTGCAGCAGAAGAGCAAAACTAAACCTATGCTAGTTTTGGGGCATGACAGTTTATGTCAGAGCACGCTGTTGCTCAACTCAGACAAAAAAAAAAAACAAGCTTATTACTAAATGTGGTTGAATTTCTGATTCGTGGTAGAATTTTTGTCTCTTAAAGAGAAAATGAAGTGGCAGTTAACTGAAGTTCGCTCCTCACGCCTGATGTCTGTTTTCTTCTGAACTTTATTACCCGCTCAATACATTCCTCGGTGAGGGTGTGAGGATATAAAGAGACCCTGTAATTAGGCCTTCCCAAATGAAAGCATTGTTACTTTTTTGCTCTTATTTTTGTTACAGTTTGATGATAGACAGGTCTGAGTAAAGTTCAGCCAAGTCACGTTCAATAGCACTGCTACAGAGCACTGTCAGCACACTGTATTTGTCTTGTTAACATGACCGTAATTTTATAGGTATTTATACAAACGTATACCATGGAGACAAAAGCACATAAATATATGAGCTAAGTTAAAACTTTTTTTAATATACTTTGGAAGGTCTGTGTGAATGTAAGCATCTGGGGAATTTGTGTGGTGGAATTCATGATAGGCAGAAGTGTTTTCACCTCGTAAATAAATGTACGTGGGTTTATATCATTCACTTGAAATGTAACATCTTTTAAAAACTGTGGAAGTTCAGTTACTGTTTCTTAACCTGGCACAGAAAGTTATAAATTTCTGACACCATCCTGTGTAATTCCACTACGTAATAAAAGGCTACTCATCAAATTTCAATAGCCAAACAATTAACGTCTTGCCATGTAACCACAATAGATGGAAATAAGTGAAATGCCAGTTTACAGGTATGCAAGCAATATTTTCTTTATGTTATTAACAGCGTTTGTATGGTTAACAATTCTAATAAGCTATCAAACCCCACTGAAGTCTTTGAACATTGTGAGAGGAAGACAAAGAAACCCTGTAAGCATAAGGCACAGAATATCCGTGTGCGTATCCAACTTGTATGGACTTCTTCCACAGTTCTGCGTCTGCTATGACTGTAGTAGCTTCTTGTTCACAAGGTGTAAGTACTGTTATGCATAGTTGATATGGAAGTAATGATATTCTCAGAACTCTTTGAACAGGTTTATTAATGTTTCACTGTGTTCCAGTGACTCTCATTTTGACAGACTTAAAGCAGCTATAGTTTAATAGATTAATAGGTTAATATAGTTGAAGAATTAACATGACAGTTTAACTGAAAACGCATTGTAAGATGCCTGTCTGAGGGCATCTTTTATTCATTTTTCTGATATAGATAGTTTATTCTTTTTACAAAGCTTTAGAATAAACAACACAGTATTGTACTGTGTTATTAGTACCTCTTTTTTGGTATTAGTCTGTGCTTAAGTGCCAAATGGTGATGCTATTTTGTGTGGATTCTTCCTATTTTTGAGTACTGAAGTGCTATAAAAGTAGACTGCCCAGCTGACATCATGACTTACTGTAATATAAGTAAATAACATACTGTTGTGGAACAAAACATTTTGCAAAATAAACCTGAATAAAAATACCGACGATGATGTACAGCATGTAGTGGTGCATGGGATATGTCCACCACACAAGTAGAAGTTGAAAGACAATTGGGCAGAGAGGAAGTACACACCGACAGATTCCACTTGGATATCTTCAGAAGAATTCCATAGTGATTAATTCTCAGTGACAGTCACGTAAGAAGATTGTGATGTACCAGTTAGACCCTGGATAGTTTCTGCTTGGTTCAGAAGAGCAAACCGCCTGTATGGTTCATGTCATTTTTTTGGTCTATTCTACTCAATGTGATTACCAGAGACAGAATTACCATCCACTAAATCTCAGTTCACAGAGAATCACAGCTATAGTCAGTCCACTCTAGAGACAGCTACAAGGGTGTATGCTTCTGAATTGGTGGTGGAACGCTCATTAGGCTTCCTGTAGAAACAACTTTGTTGTGATATTTATTTTCCTCACTGATTCTGAAATGGTGTCAGAGTCCTTAGTTTTCAGTTTATGCTGTCTTTATGGCTGCTTCGATCTGTGTTGTGATTGTTTAGTTCTTGATTTTTCCACTGAATGCTTGTTCCGTTCATGGGCACCGAAGTCGCTATACTTTTTGATTGGGAGCAGCAACAACAAAGACAGGACTGAAAAGTAATAGAAAAAAATGTTACCACAAATCTGTCAGCTCAAGGAACACTGCCAACAATATTTTTTATTAGGAAATGAACAGAGGATTCTCATGGAAGTGAGTGATAGGTACACGTAAGCCAAATTTTTATCCTACGACTGCAAATGGTTTATAAGGGACAAGGTTAAGCCTGGCCTATGCCTGTTATTAAGAAAACAACTTTCCCAGTCAACACTGTAGAAGTTGGGTGATTGTTCTTCTCTCTTGCTCATTGCACTTGAAACAAAACGTTAAGAGGGGAAAAACGCCAAGAGACTGAGGTCTTAGAAGGAGGCAAAATTGTTTATGAATAGGGATGGTAAATATGTCGAGCTCTGTATCATTTTTCACTTTAAGAACCTAAGGTAAGTTGAAAGAAGGTAAACACTGGCTGGGATATTCCTTTCCTCAGCTGAAAGGGTGAGGAATGATTCTTCAGCTTTTCTCCTGTCCTTTTCTGGAAAATAACGCTTAATGCTATGAAGTTGGATGCTTTGCTTTAGGGGAAGAAGAGTTTGCTCCTCAGAGGAGCTATAACAATAATAGCAGTAAATCTGTGACTTCTCTGAATGAAATGAGAAGGAAGTGTTTAAGACGGGTACGGCTGGACTTAAGTTACGTGTAGTTTCTATCTATGTGTGAGTGGATATGTTAAATATCTGCAGAGGTAGAGTGAAAAGCTCAATTATAAAATTGAGAGATTGGCTGAAAGGAAAGGGAAAAACATAATGTGAAGCTGGAAAGGATCATATTGTATCTGAAAATTAACTAATTGGAGTTTTTGGATGCTAGCTTCCTTTGGAAGGGCAAAGGGAAAAAAATGTATTCATGATGTGAATAAAAATGTATTCATGATGTGAATAACATCCTGGTAGTAGCCCCTGCTACTTCACCCTTTCGCTTGATGTCAGGTCCATGTATACCGTCTTTTTTGCCGTTCCCAAATGAAGTAGGAGACAATCAAAACCAAAGCTGACTTGGCGTTACCCATGTGGAAATATTCCCCAGACAAACAGCTATTCCCTGCTTTGGTAATTTATTACATTATTTTCAGTAGTTTGTGTCTCATATTTACTTTCTCAAAGTTTTGTAGTACAGCTGTTTGTTTTTCTCTGCAGTTAAAGCTACGTCTGTCTTTTCTGTCTCACTGCTCTGTAATGCTATTTGCTCTTGTTTCCTTTCTGTTTTTATGGCCTTGTGCAGGCATAGTGTCACAGCCATGTTAGGCTTAAAGTATGTTTTCCAGTGGTGGAAGAATACATGCAGAAGCCCTAATGTTTATTTGGTTACCAAGGTCAACTAAAGCGCCTGCTTTGATATAAAAAACTGAAATCTTTAGTCAGAATTGTTTAATAGCTGTCAGATCTAGGGCTGTATGTACCTTAGAGCACTATGTTACTGTGCAGGGACTGCTGAGTCATGGCCTGAACCACTGATTGAGCACCTGAAGGAAAGACCCGGTCAGCCCTTGGGGCACAGGTGAAGGCAATTCACTGTGCAATCAGAAGGGGTGGGACCAGGCTCCACTTCTCTTAGACCTCATTTAAGTACTGACTGCGTCCGTGGAAGGTTCTCTTGCTGGAGATCCTTCCTTTGGAGTCTTTTCGTTGCGAGCCTAGATCTTTGGAGGTGGGTGAGTATTCATTTTTCCTTCCTTCTGTAACATCTCCTTGCTTGCGCTGGTCCTTTTGCCTTTACAGTTATTAACTGAATTCTGTTTAACTATTTAATATACATGTCACATGTTTATAAGCAGTACTTAGAAGACCATGTCTATCTTGGTGATTTTTTACATGTCAAGTCTACACTGGACTTATTTACTGGTTTAAAGTTTTGGATCAAGTGGACAGTTTGTTCTTTCAGTTTGATGTCTGCTATATGACTTTTTAGCTGGTAGTTTATGGAACTTATCGTTCAATCATTTACATGCCTTTCCTCCTCGCTGCAGAAATAAAACAGTGAACAGGTTGATTTAATATAAACAAATATGAATATAATGTAAAATATAATAGTGTCAACCAGACATCTATCAGAAAGATCTTACCTGAAAACAATTTTTAAACTTCTTGCTCACAAAGTAGAGTGCTATTGGGTTTATACAGGAGTTCATAGTTGCCAGGTTGATGCTGATATAATCCAATGGCAGCAAGAAACTAGGCAACAAATAAGAAAGCAGAACTTATGTATGCTTTTATAGTATATGTAGAACTTACTTGTTTACAGTCTCTTCCATTACAGAAAATAATTATTTCTTACTTATCTCTCTTCATCTTACCTTTTACCATCACATATCTATAATAAACAACCTCTCAGAAATTCAAATGAGCCTCGGGAAAGAGGTTACAATGGCAATATGTAGTATTTATAGTAATTATGCTACCCTGTTAAAATTTCCTCCTGAAAACAGATGCAGTTGAAAAATTATAAAATAGCACGCGCAGTGACGTTTCTTGTGTAATTTTCAAGTGTGTGACCTTGTCTATTTTGAGTATAATTAACTGATACAGAGAATGAAGTACCTGAGCAGTTCACATCTGCCGGGATCTCTTTCATTGTATACCATTTTCTTCAAAATTCGGCTCAAATGAAGAGGGAACCAGCAGAGAGCAAATATTACTACTAAACAGAAAACTGTCTTTGCAACTTCTCGGCGCTAGAAAATAAGTAAAGATAACTGTGACTTAGTGTCTAGTTCATACTGGCAAGAGATTGTAGTGGTGTGATATTAGCAGCGAAGTGAAATTGTTTAGATTAGCATGCAAGGATTCCCAAGCTGCAGCTTTCAGACCACCTGCTGTCCCTGAACTTTTTTTAAATCGAGCTTGCCACGTTTTTAGTTCTGACAGTCCCCTACAGAACCTCCTAATCACTGAAACTGACACAGCTGGAGCACACAGGGCATTGGCAGGACATAGTAGTTGTTAGCCTAGCAGCATCCACTGCTGAGCAGTTCTGAGCCTGATAACTTTCCCAGACTTTCTTCTACACTGAGCTACTTTTCTGGCAATCTCCCTGATAAACTTCTTTTTTTTTAGTAGCGTACATACTCTGCAGGAGATCTTTTTCGTGTACGAGGGAAAGTGAGATCACTCTTATTTGTTAAAGGACTTTCAGGTAATCTTTGATGTGAGGCAGTCTGTAAACTCAAGGCACCTAAATCGGTTGTCAGTAGCGATTCTGTTGTCAGTATGTCTTATTCTTCATGATACATTTCATGTTTAGTGTGCATCCTCTTACATGAAAGGATTCTTGTAACGTGACCTCAACGTTCTTATGTAGTCTTTCTACAAGCAGAACTATAGATACATCTGTATTACAGCTTAATCTCAGTACTTATGTACTTATGTATGAGGAGGTCTCATTGGGCAGTATTATTTCTTCTTTCTTACAACAGTAGTTGTTATTAAATTAGGAGCATAACTAGAAGCTGATGTGGATGAGACTGAAAGAAGGGTGAAAAATGACAAAGGGACAAGGACTTGTAAACTGAGGTGTGAATTGATCCTCCAGGAACCAATCCAAGTAGCTTGCTGGCGCTACTTATTCAATTGTGAAAGCTGGAGGAGGGTTCCTCTGAACATACCATTGTCCTTCTAATGGGTAGAGTAACCTGTGTGGCCCTAGGGCAGTCTGAATTATGGGTCCTGGGATCTGATGAGGGGAAGAAGTGGAAAATCTGCAAAAGGGAAGGACTCTTCTGGTCTGCATTATTCTGGAATGTGGCAGTGGAGGAGGTATCTCTGAGAGAGCTCACTCAGCTAGAGAGAGCACTCCTGTAGGGGTTCATATTTGTAAATGTGGAGTTTGAAGTGCTGACAAATATTATACCCTGTTGTCTTTCTGACTGCAGAGAAAAAGCTACAGATTGTTTTTAAAATTTCAGTTGGGCAGTGCTGCAAAAACATCGTAGTAAGAACTGACAGTTCTGTGAGTGATTTTATGAGCTTTTGCTTGTACTAGCCTCCTATTGCTCTTTTCAAAGCAGTGAAGCTACAGCAGTGGAAACTGCAATGGTGCAGTAAGACTGAAGCAGATCTCTATTCTAAACCAACTTATTCTAGAATGGCTTTTCATGTGAGCCTAAAATTGCATATGAAAATGTGCCAAAGTATAGGAGACTCATGGAGTGAATAAAAAGGCAAGAAATTTTATTTTCAAAGCATTTAGCCAGTAGTAGTTGAAGATTAAAGAACAGACATAACCATAACACTTTCTTAAGAAATACACTAATTGCTTTCTTAAGCTGCCTTCAGTATCTCCTTGTGTCTCCTTAGTTCCACGTTCCAGAATGGACTGAATACATTAACATCATAAATAACCTACATCCTCACTTCCTATTTCTGTAGTTCAATGTATTCAAACCCACTGAAACATTTCTAAGTTAACCCAAAGTCAGAAGAAAAGTATTTTCAAACATTGGTGTTCCTAATATTTACCTGCTTAAGGTGTTCACTGAGAGCGATTCTCAAGTTGCTGTTCCTTCTGTTTAACATTTCACAAGTCATTAGTGTATAGAAGATGGCAGTGCATGCCAGTGGCATGCAGAAATAGAAACCAAACAGCCACCAATCCTTTGCATCTTTGTAAAACTGTGGATAAGGTAAGGAGAAGAGAAGGTATTTTCATATGATTCAATAGAAAGTACCACAAAGGTATGGGAAATGGAAAGTTAGTATGCCGGTACATGTCTATTTGTAAACAGTCCCAAGTTATGTGTACTTCCTTATCAATTGAGTCTACCTTGGACCAACATTGAAATGTGAGTTGTGGCGCTGTAAACGTTAAATTTCCCTTAGTTGCAATCTGCCTGTGCTTTTGTTACCATCTGTCTTGTATTTAAAGTAATTAATTTTGATTGTGTTTTCTGAAGATTGATTTAGACTTATTCAAGTAAATGAATTCAGTTCCAAATTCAGTATGAAGTGCAAGCCAAAATGTAGATGCTGTCAGTCTGAGATATCTCAGGAAACGCCATTTACCTCTGCAGCTTCTGTTCTTATTCCAAAAAAGGACAGTTCAAACTGCCTTGCAACTTTAACCACCTTTCCTTATCGGTGAGGGGGCTAGTAGTTGGTTTGTTTATGTGTAGGGCTGACAGGAGTCTCTTCATAGGTGTTTGTCTGATATATGCACAGCTTTGTCTTCCATTGGTACAGTTACTTTTAACTGCTTTTCGTACTGTTCATTTTTTGTGACAGGACCCTGACGGCATTGATAGGGTAGCCATGCTTTGCTGTGTAATTTAAATGCTAGCTGTGGTTCAAGTTAATCCATTTATGCATTATGGGAAATACTGTATTTAAAAAGACATTTAAAATTATTCTTTTCTATAGGCAGTGATATTTTCAGGCTAAAGACGATATTGTATCTTAGTTCATTACTTCATGCACAGCCGAAGTTGTGCGCTCAAGTGGCGTTTTAAAGATTTCCTGTCTCTTCGTTATTAGTCACTGAGATGGATATGTGTAAAAGGGAATCTTCTTTCTCATAATCTTTCCCCTAGCTTGTTTATTCCTAGCGGATGTGCTCTTGTAACATCACAGTTCCCACACCAAATGTCAAATTGTTAATAACTGAGGATTATACGGTTTCTGTTTGAAGAAGTCAAAATTTGACATCTTGTTTACATTTAAAACTGAATACCACTAGACTCTGAAAGATGAAGGGAACAAATGCAATGTAACAGACTAGTATTTAATAATGTTCATTTCTTAAATCTACTTTAGCTACACCAGAGAGTTGATTCACTGAGGAAAAAGGAAATAGCTTTTATTTTTCTCCTTGTAAATAAACAGTTAGCTGCTTACTGAGCTTGCTAGTCCAGAGATTGCTACTGGTATCTAGGCCACAGCCCCACCCCAGAGGCATCTTGAACTGTGCTCATTAGCTTGTTTCCTCCTCCTTATCCTAACCTCATCCCTGCATGAGGAGAGGCTGCGGTCTAATGCATAGTTACATGCTTCTCTAGGGCTGTGTTTTCCGGGCTGGGATCTGAGCTTCTGCCAGCAAAAAAGCAGAAATGCCTCATATTTTAAGCGTTTGTACAGAGGGGAAATCTAATTACTGCTCCTCCTGCAGAGAGAAGGATTGCAAATACATGGAGCAATTGCCTGTTCTGTTGCAAATTCCTATGGGTTACACTCGAAGCATATTGGTTGGGCAGCGCAGTAAATTGCATACTGTGTGAATCCACACTACGTTTAAAATGAAAAAGTCTTGTCATATTTGTTAACCAGCTTTCATGAGTATTGCATGTCAGTCGATGCGTTCGGAGTCCTGCGTCACAACAACCCTGGTCAATACACGAATTCTGTACGACGACCTGACTTTGTGAAGTTACAAATCCTACACAAAAATGTCTGTAAATGATTAATCATGGAATCTGACTTCCTCAAAGCTTACATCAAAGCATGAAACTGGGTTGATTTAAGAGAACTAGACATTCTTTTGTTTGTCTTGAAAGCCCACATGGAACTAGTTTTCTACAGGAAACGTGCATTTCAAACAAGTTTCCTAGTGCGCTCAGCCTCTAGGGAGTCATGGTCTAGCATGAACCTTTCAAGTCCTTCAAGACTAGTTTTAAACTTGAATAAATCCTCTATTAAAAATACAAGTTAATCATAAACCGTGCCCTAAACTTAGTAATTGCTTATTTTGATGTTTGTTAGTGAATATGATACTTTAAGGTTAAAGTGGTATTTTCCATTTTAATCTCCTGTTTGTACTTGCTTGCAGTACATAGAAACATAACGCTCTTTTTGACTGATGTATGCAACGCTTATTCTCAGCTTGAACCTGAATGCTGATTTATTTCCTTAAAAATCAAATTGCCATGGAGTCGTTTAGGTATTTGAATTATTCTGAGCAAATAAAGTATACTAATTCCAGCCATTATACAAAACAAACCGTGCCATTTTAAGTGCATAAAGAACAGAATGATAATCACTAGTGTGTGCATGTGGGAAACCCGAACTGCTGTGCTGTGGAGAAACACAATGAGAAAAACATAAAACATTTTTCTCAGGGAGAGAGGAAGTGCAGATTGTCCAACCACAGTTGTTGAGCAAAGTTGGTGTTAAAAAATGGAAAGAGCTACACTCACTGCAGTACACATTTCTTAAAGCATTCTTTTAACTATCTACAAGCTGAATTGTCTGTAGAGTTTAGAAATGTACTGTAAGTCCTAGACAATTTGTATTATTATTTTCTAAGGGTTTGCTTTTTTTTCCCCCTCTCTCTCTTGTTTCTTACTGCAGCCTGTGTAACCCTACTGAATTTGAGGATATTCCACTGGCAACAGCATTTCTTGAACCCTTTTTATTTTTCTACATTTCCTGGTTTCACTTGACTGAGCCTTCCCAATTCTAACACAAGCCTTGTGAAATTATGTTGGCAGTAACCCAGCATCCAATGAAAGTAGAAACATCAGATACTTGAAAACAGAAAAGAGTTTTCTGTTGTGGAAAAAAAAAAAAAAAGTCTTGGTGAGGAAAACTGTGGAGTTTCCTTTAAGATCTTACATTACCTGCAACAAAACAGAACAAATCTTTTTTTTTTTTTCCTACCTTTTTAAAATGTTTTTTTAAGATTGTGTATGATGGATGGCCCTTCCTTGGGTTCACAAAGAAAAAGATGTTCCTTTTCATTTTTTTCAGGTTAAGACCAGGCAGAAAATCACTACCCCTCAATGCAGTAAAGATGTGTTAACTCTGTAGTGTCTACTCACCTGACTTGCTTTGAATACTCTAATGTGGGTATTTGCAACTGGAAAAGTGCAGTAGAACAGAAGCTGAGGGCTACGAATTTGCCAGGAAATCCTGGTGTGTACTCAAGCTTTTCTCTTGCTCTTGAGTTGCAGTGCTTAGCTGACAGCTAACACTGCCCCAGCTGCCTGGGTTGGACGTATGAGTCTGTCAAATTTGTAGCCGTAATTTTTGATAAATAAAGGGATTATTCTCTGATTTTGCATGTTGGTTTTAAATAGGAAAAATGAAGTTAGAGTATGGCCTCACCCTGCCGTTTATCTGCTAAAGGATCAGGCTTTTGCATACGACACAATGACTCATCACGGTCAAACATGTTTTCTGACATTTATGAGCTTCCAAGTGTTAGACCTAGAAACACAGTACTTCCTAGGGCTGTGACTACGATCCTGATTGTTCTGTAATCGGGCCCAAATTGCACGTCTTTATTGTGAATTTACAACACTGTTCACTAGCAAGAATTCTTATTTGTTACTTTCTAGATTAGAGACTGGTACCCGTACATTCAAGTTCTTCTTTGCACCAGTATATATTAGAATACTGTGCTGTAATAGTTTATCTAAGTGTATCTTAAGTGTCTTATTTATATACATTGGATTCACTGAAAAGAGGAAAAGATGTTACTTACCAGCATAAATTTATTTGTCGGGTTGAGCATGCAGGTAACATAACTTTCATCCTTGTATCTGAAAGGTACCACAGCAAAACCAATGGCTTCTGGAATAGCCAGTATAAAAGACAGAAGCCAAATGGAGAAAATTTCAATAGCAGTGATCATAGGGATTCCAATTCCCTGAACACGGCTCCAGGAGGCAACTGCTCTATACCTGAAAGAGACAGGCATTAATTTGCAATCTGTAATTTCTTCCTTAAATTCAAACATCTTGCTTCAGTTTGATTTATCAAGTAAAACCCTAAAGCTGTCATCTTAGCTTTGTATTGCTTGTTCTTCCTGCCTTCTCCAAGGACTCTGCCAGATGTGCTCCTCTGTGTCCTGGGTGGCTTGACATCAAAGGGTGAATAGTAGAGAGCTGGGTGTGGTTGTTCAGCTTTGACACTGGGCTGTATGGCATTCTGCTGTATGGACTGCCCTCATGATTGCTAATTAAAGTAGGTAAGGATTATGAGAACAGACTGTGTATTATAGTAGCTCAAGTGATGTAACAGCAGAAAAAAATTCTTCCTAATGCAGTAGCTGTTACAATAAATCTGAAGCAACTATGTTCCTCAGCTATCTCAACTTTAACAGTAGTGCTGTCTGGAGTGGTCAGCCACTGTGCAGTGAAATACTGTGAAAATATTCTTAATCATATGACAATACATTCATTTACACTATTTAGTGCTAAAAATGTTGTTTTTTGTGGCATATTCTGCATCTACCTTATATCTATATCTTCATATACCTTAACAGAGTCCTAGTTAGATCCTTCTGGCAGTGATCTCAACACCTGCGCTGCCTTTCTGACGAGAAAATGAAGTGCCTGGCTAAGAAGGATGCATGTACCAGCAGTAGCACATTTTCTCCATAACTTTATCACTTAGATACAAAGTTTTTCTGTTTCCATTAAAAAAAAAAAAAAGTGGAATTACTGAAACCTTCTTCCTGTATGAATGCAACTCACAGCTTTAATCTCAGATACAAAGTAAGAACACTAAAGAAGTTCCAAATATAGCCCATGCACTTACAGCATTTTCCCCTTTTCCTCTTAACCTTCTCTGTCCCTCATGTGCTGTTCCCTGTTTAGGGAACAGTGGTTCTTTCTCCTCTAATTCTCTGCCAGTTTTCAAAGATCTTGTAGGAACTTATTAGCTTTGAAACCTCAACCTCTCTGTCAAGCCTGATGAAAAGGTTCAAAAATTATGGATAGAAGACTGATAGGAATGTAATACTGACTACATAGCAGTCCATAAATTAAATTTTCAGTAGCAGATTTGATTGTTTGCTGCAGCTATGGACAGATAACAAGTTACTTAGCGTTTCCAGAAATTTAGCAAAGATAACTGTCTAAAAATTGTGGAAAGAACAAATATTAGTCTTGTTTTTGTAATAAGCTGAAAAGCGTTTTGGAGCGCCTTCTGTCATTGGCAGTGTCACAGTTTCTAAACTGTATTTTATTATCACAAAGTCCGGGCACTTGCTCATTCTCAATCATAGCACCACATGGGCTTCTAGGAGAACTAGTCTTACTTAGCTGATTTATGATTGCAGGAATTAATGGGGCTCAAGGATGACAAGGGTTTAAGGAAAAGAGTAGTTGAGAACTCTGGGTTGAGATGCTTTGTACTGAGAATGGCTGGAGTTTGAATTTCTGAAATGGAAGGAGTGAAGACCTTCTGATAGGATAAAACTGTTGAAGGATATAGAACCTAGGCTACTGATGTCAGTAAAACTATGTTATTAAGGTCAAATGCGCCCCTCCTCCTACCAAAACACAGATTTAGAATTGTACTCTCACATACATGGAATTTCTCCTGATTCCATGTATCACGCCCCTCTTTTTTTCTTTTGGAATTGCACTCATTATCAGCATGGAGCACGTTAATTGGATCCCGTGTATCCTTGATGTTAGAAGGAGAAAGATGCAGAAATGCAAGATCAGGCCCTCATAGAGTTTTCAGAAGGCATTATTATGGAGCATAACTGGAAAGTGTATGTTAAAATGTCTGCAGTAAACAGATTAGAATCCTTGGCTTTGATTGTTACAGCGATATCATAAACAGCACAGTCACAGGTCAACTAGGGACAGGTTCTTAGTGCAACCTTTTAACTGAAGGGTATTTATAACGATTTTGAGCATACTAAAGCAAACTAATGTATTGTGGATTTGCAAATTAAAAATGAAAACCTCTAAATGCATTCTTATTTCCTAAAAGATCTCAGGAAGGAGGGAAGCAAAAGTTTACTCACATGGATGAGGCCTGTGAGAAAGGTATTCTGAGAGTATTGAAACAAAATATGCTGGAATAATTGAGAAATTAATTCCTATCATCATATCTTTTCACATATTTATTCATACTAAAATACAGATTGGAATAATCAGTGATCTTTTTATATTTCACTTTATCAAATATCACATTTTAATTACTAAATGGAATGTTCTTAGAAGTATTCACAGAAATACTCAGGGTTTGTACTGAGTGAACTCTGGAAATACAGCAGCAAATCTGTAGTTAGTGAGCTGCACAGGCATGTGGTGCAATCTCATCATCTTTGAATGATGTTCTTAAGTGTAAGAATGTGGACTACATATTTAAAAAAAAAAAAAAGATATAACAGTTTTGTGCTGTGTTACCTGTGCGACTACGTAACCAAAGTCAAAGAAACTGTAAGTCATGAGTCTAATGCTTTCCTTTGTTGCATTTTTTTTATACCTGTTCTCTTCGAGTTATGTCTGCTTTGCACAGGAGAAGATCAGTGTGCCCAGCAGCAGGGTTTTGGTTCATATATTTTTCACTTTATCAGTTTACGTTTCAAACAACCATCGGATGAGGAATTACTGGTTGAAAAATGTTATGGATGGTTTCAGCAAAAGGATAAGAAGCTTACTAATTAGATCAAGATTTTCTGAATATGTATTAGCCTGCAATTACTTGGTCTCTGCTCATTGCTGTAGGAGTGTTTTGAAACATAGTAGTAGTAAACTGTTTCAAGTGGGTGTTCTGTAAGTTTTATTATTTGCATAATCTTTGTCTAGGCACAAAGATCCCATAATTAGGAATGGGAAAATACTGCAGGGTTTATTTCCCTCATGTTTAAAATAATACAGGATGTCTGCCAGGGACCTGAAATAAATTTAATCCCTCAATCTAAAAATTTATGTTCATGTTTTATCTTTTCTGTTTGTTTCCTTTTGCTTTCCAACCTTGTATAAAGCATTCAGCTCTTTTCCAGGTCATCTCCCTTCACGTGTTTAGTACGTGGCTTCTTTTTTTTTTTGGTTTTGTTTTCTACTGCTCATGCATGTGTGGTCTACATCAGTATATTGTGCCCTTCAGTTGCTCTCTCTACTCTGTTTCCTCTCTTTTCTTTTATCTTATTGTTACCTGTTTATTCTAACTTGCTTTTCATGGATCCTGCAGGCCATCCCTCTACTTGTATTCAAAGATGCTCAGTATTTAAGGACAAAGGATTATTGCATCATAAAGTATCTATACTGAAAATTAAGTACTTTGCACTCCTTTAACTTGTTTTAAGCATGTCTTTCAGAAGGGTAGCTTGTCGTGATCTGAAAAAATTAAAAGCAGCACACCTTCACCTTCCCTTGGCGATTTCTTCTTATAGTTAATTCTGTCATGTATAACTTATTTTAATTTGGTATGTCTGGCTGAAACTTGGATTAGGAGATTTGTGTCGTATCTTTCTTTGCAAAGGTAAAGGCATGGGTAACTGGAACATCATCTGTGTTTCAGAACTTGGGCATAATATTGAAGAGGCTTCTTCAGTGTTATTTCTGAGAAGCAACTCGTTGAGGTCTGTAGGGTCTCCAAATAACTTCTGATGGTTTATTTTTCTTTTTTTATACTCTATCCATGATTTCATTGTTCACTGATAAAGAATAATTCCTGAACTCTAATTAGCCTTTCAATACTTGCATTGTTAACGCTGTAAGCTTATGTTTTTTGCTGTGACCTGGATTTGATTTTTTGGAACATTTTGGATGTTTTTTTACCGTAGTGGTGTTTAATCACAATTAAAAAAGGAAAAAAGATGTGCTGTGGGCCTTGTGAAATGAAAGCAAGGAGCATATGAGAACTAAATCACTGTCTATAACTCTTCTGTGGCCTGCTGTCTTTTGGAGTAAGTGCCTTTGTTTCCCTGTTCCTTAGTTAGTTTTTCTAATTGCCCACTGGTACAACGTATTTCAGTTCTGCAAGGAGTACCAGGCCAGAAAAAAAAACAATAAGTCATTCAATACTTGATCAAGTACCTGAGAAGTGATTACCCTCATGGTTTGCATTCTAGGCTGTTACTGGTGCCAATCTATTCCTCTGTGCTCTGGGAGATTACAGTAGCACCTCATTCTAAAGAAAGCTGACCGTGTGTTGACTGCAATATGAGTTAATAATTAAAAATAAGTAAATTAAAATTAGGGGTTGTTGATGTATTGATATTATTATTTTAAAAGTTTTTAGACTATAACGCATAAGTAAAAGTTAAAGAAGGAGAATATCCTTTCTCCTTGTCACCCTCATGGACTGTTTAGAAAAAGTCAAACCGTCATCATAGTGAGCCAGAGTTTAAAAATGCCTGTGAGGCATCTGAAATAAATGTGAGTTTCCTCTGAAGGATGATGGCTCTTCTGGTGTTTTCTGTCAGCCTCTTGAGACCATGTGTAAAAGGGCACTGTTCCCCTTGGGAATATACAATTAACTTAAGCACACTGTCAGGTCAAGCCACTCTGTGCAAGGGGAAACTATTAATGAGTGGGATTTCACGATAGCATGCAGTTTGCAAGGGGACCAGTCCCTTTAGGAAAAAACAAACATCTTGTTCTAAATCAAGGCAGTGGTCTACAACTGAGAGTTAGGGAGTCAACAGATATCATAGCCATGGAGCTCTGAATTCATTATAGCAGTTGACTCCATCTATTTCTATACTGCAGAATGCAGTCCCATATAGAGGCGCTCAAGCTAGCTGTAAATAACATCACTTTCGGGGGGTTATCTATGGAAAATGAGCAGCAACGAAATAAAGAACTAACCCACAGAGCAGGGACAGTCCCGCTGTGGCAGCTCACAAGTGCATATTCACTCATACTCTTCATTAAAAGGTATATACTAGCTGATGTAGAATTCTGTGTTGTGACTATGCCTGACGCTTTAATGCCTGTTGTAATTTGCTTAAGTTGTTTTCAGGTCCTTCTTTAATGTCAGTTTAACCTAGATTCAATTTGTGTTAGCCAGTAGAAGACGCTGGCTGTACATATCTGCTTCCTACCACACATTCTCTGCAGATGTTTATTACAGTAGTACCAGCTGATAAAGAGTATGTCCTTGGTGAAGCAGTAATTTATAGGAGGAAGTAAAGCAGTCTGGGTCTGATCCCACACAAGATTTTATACTCAAATAGGAATAGAATTTGGTTCTTATAAGGATTAGGGAAAGATGGCTTATAAAAATACATTCCTACGTAAGAAGACAGCTTCAGCTGGGCTACTTCCAACTCTTAAAAGTGTATGTAGGCAGGACTGTATCTAATGAAACTGCACTGGTGATAATTCTGTGAGCAAACTGTAAGTTTCGTATGTATTTGATCTGGAGTAGTCTTTGGCATTGCATTTTACACTGGGCAGACATTGAAAAGTAACATTCTTTTTACAGTTTTCAGAGTTATTAAAGAAAGAGGGTGTTTACTTGAGCTAATGAGCTCATTTAATGAGTTACTAATGTAATAAGGAACTGTATTTTGGGTACAGATACTACTAAGTTCTTGTTCATTGCAAACCTTGTACATCAAGTCTTCATACGAAATCAAACTAATACTTTTCAGGATTCATTTATCTTTGCACCACTGTATTATTATGCACAATGGATTTGTTTTATTAAGTGTTTCAGAATTGCTATATTTTGGACTAGGTCTTTACCAAGTGAACTCAAGATCTACAAAATGAAGAGTTTTAACAGGAGTGAATTCTCCTGCTATTATTTAAAATGTATACATAAAAAAGCATGAAGTAATAATTAGCAGTTTGTCCTCCCATAGTTTTTATGTATCTTCTTGGATGCTTCTAGATGAAGCATTCATTTTCCAACTACAAACATTCGATTTGTCTTGTTAGTTATAAAAATAAACACTGTAATTGCAGTATAGAGCTAATGAGATGAAAAAAATATTTTGAAGACTAAAGTTAGATTCTAATATTAAACAGCAAGTCATATGAAAACAAAGCAGACTGAATACTGACTCAAATCTACAGCTGAGGTGTTCTATTATAGCCAGGATAATCAAAATGTATGTAGACTATAGAATAAACTGAGAGTGTGCGGAGTACTCCCGGTTGTAGGAAAACTGCAAGGGAGAGAACAGTGTCTGTCCGAAGTGTGAAATATACCATACCTGTCCACACTAAGTGCACAGAGATTAAGGACTGTGATTCCCACTGATGCCTTCTGTATAAAGGGAAGGAATTTGCAAAGAAACTGCCCAAATTCAGAATCTCCAAAAGGCCACTTCTGAGCCAGGAGCTAAAGAAAAGATAAAAAATAATCAGAATATTTGAACAATAGCTTAGCGAGTATGTTACAAGTCTAATTCTTTCTTGTCTAAACATAATCATTGTAATCTTGAGTTTTTCCTACCTCAAAAGTAGCTTTAGTACTGATTGAGTCTGGGAAGGATCTGCTGCTGTTGAAGCATAGAGGGTGAAAATTTAAGCCTAAGCGTTGACCTTCAAAACTTGTCTTGTTGAAAGATCTTTCATTGATGTGCTTCATCCACTAGTACTTAACAGTGAAAGCCTAACTCAACTCCATCATAAATAGTTGCAATTACCATGTCCCAGAACCAAGCATTCAAAGCTTAATTTGTAGTTCATAATGAAATACCTCAGAGCCAAATTCTCATGCTTGCATGCAAGTAGATTCTTGTTATTGTGAATGTACTGCTGTGTAAGTCATGTCAGTATTCACTGCCAGTTTCTTAACTGTGTGTGGAGAAAATAACGTATGTACACAATTAGTTCCGTATTACGTACTAAAGGACTAGCATCCACGTGGCAACAGAAAAGCATCTGTTTGGAAAGATGTGAATGGGTGGCTGGGGTTTAGATCAGTATTTTTTTTCTTGCCTACTGAGAACTCTCCCTCTTCAAGGAAAGCTGAGAATCGTATTTGACGTCAGTACCACTGCAGACAGAAAGGGACCATCGTTGAGATGGTATTCCAGTTTAGGAGAATCATACTTATTGAAAGCAAATCCTCTTTGTACCAGAGGTTAGTTAATGGATCAGCAGAATTTAAGATTTCACTATTGTCAGTACCCTTGGTAGTGAATGTCATGAGATTTTGCCTACAAGCTGTTGAACTGTTCCTTTGGTTTTATCTGTATAGACTGAAATACATTGAAAGCTCTGGCAGAATTATCTTCTGGATGGATTGGCAACAATAGAACAAATGCTTTCAGGGCATAGTTGTGCTTTTTGCCAGAAAATCTTGCACGAGTCTTTGGTTTATTTCAGGGGTTGCAGAAAAACTGTTAGAGAAGGGAAGACCAGTCAGAATCCCAAGAGCTTCTCCAACCAATTGTAGTCAAACAGAATTTCAGCTTCAGTTTCTCAACTGTTAGTAATTGTATGGTATCTGGGTTTGTTTAAAATCCAAATAGTTTTTGGGCAGCACTGAATGAAAGCTAAGTGGCACTGCCAAAAAAAGAGGTCATAGCAGACTTTTATCAATTTTACCAACTGTTAAATAGAGCCCTGAAACTGATTTATCATTTTAAATCACACTCTACGTGGCACCAGGAAAACAGCCCCCAGTTTGCGTGCACTGATTGTGGCATATCCTCAGCAGTAGAAATGAACAAGCACTTTGTACTGACCGTGAAACTGGTACTACAAAGCAAATATTATCTTCAAAAAGAAAAGTGTTGTACTTGAAAAAGGTCCACTTAGTTATTACTCCTCACAGGGAAGCTTTATCACAGTTTCAGCATGTACACATCTTCCCTGAACCCCAGGAAGCTCTCCGTTTTTAAGATGAAAAGTATTTTATTCCTTTTGTTTCTTATGCTTTTCCAAGTAATTGAAGTACTGTCAGTACCAAATCATTAGACATTCTTTTCAAGTTGATTTTAATCGAAATCACTAGGATCAGGATCAAGTTGCTTGATTTTTTATTTATTTATTTATTTTTTAAAGATTAACTTTGCAATCATTTCTGTGCTTATTCTCCAGTATCATTCCACACCAGCTATGCACTGATGACTTCTCTTTGGTTCAGGTGCCAGCTTTTCTTCTTCTGTAGATATTTTTAGTCAGTGGTTTTCCAATTTTGCATCGACACTAGTCCACTGCCCTTTCTTCTACTCTAGCAGAATGTAGAAACTTCAGAGGGAAACAGCATGTTCGTTTTCAACGAAAAAATGGGCCCAGAAATTTAATTGAATTAGTCCTGATTTTCTCAGACACAGGTAAAGTAGTGGGACTGCTTGCTATGCTCTTCCAGTACTTTTGCATGTTTTAAATATCCAAACAAAATGGAGATAAAATTCTAGCAGATTACACTTTCTCTCAAACCATAAGGATAGGGGAAATCGGGTTGATTGTATTCTAACTCGTATCCTAGTTCTCCATCATTTGGTCAAATAGATTCTGCTTTTGCAGTTCCACTCAGAAAATCTTGGAGGTCTCAAAATAATACTTGCAGCAAAGGAAATGCACTGTTCCCCTTGTGTATTTGCAACCCAAAAGTATTTAATAAGGGTCTACCGTGGAGCCATTCATGTATGAGAAAAGAGAGTAGTCAACGGCATATTTTTAAACAGAAATCAGAAACAGAAATGTCATGGTTCCACAGACTTAAAATAAAATAAATCCCTCAGTAAAGTGATCAGGAAACTGCAGCTTCCTTGAGTATCCGTTCTTTTCTGCTCCTTTCTATGGCCTCTCTGCCCCAGTGCTACAGCATGTAGCAAACAAGACAGCAGTGCTGAGAACATTCCTTTGCAGTGATTTTTAAATGTCAATCAGCTGATTTTATTCTACTGCTGTTGCTTTTTTCTAACCCCGTTAGCATGCTAGATGATGTACAAAACACAGATCGAGTCCTTCTGTGCATCCCAAGCAATTTATATATAGTCTAAAAGAGAGAATGTTATAATCTAACCACATGAGCATTTATCAGTACATGTTCATATGCATCTAGCGTTTATCTAATTCTAGGCTGATGCTGTGTGTTTAAAGGCAGTTGATGACCCTGAAACTCAGCCCAAAATAGATGGACTGGGTTGGGCGCTGGATGTGAAAAGACTATTTAAAACCTGCTTTGGTTCAACAACTGTGTTTTAGGATGTCCTCTCTCTCTGCCTTATGGCACTGAAGATAAAAGCAAAGGTTTTATTATTCCTGCCTGTTCCTGCTCTACAATCTAGAATCTTCTCCTACTTCCTATGGCTGTTTGGCGTCATTGCTGTACAGATACACAAGATCTGATTCCCAGAAACTTCCTGCCCCCATGTTGATTACTCTCCTGTATTTTGTGAGCTGTGGGTGCTCAATGATTCTGATGGCACAATTCTGGCAGTCAAGTTTCTGCTCTGTCTTCAGCAGGACAAATACAAATGTATTTTTTATTCCCTGACTTCTGCTCAGCTTGTGCAGTGATGGATACAGGGCTCAGAAAGCAGATTTCTGGTTGTTTATGTAACTTCTGGTTGTGTGAGTTGCCATCTTCTAACGGTGGTGTAGGAGTTATAAAATTAGTGTATTCCTGGGTGACTTCCTTTCCTTGCTACATAGCACAAAATGAAATGTGTCATATCACATGGGATTTTGCCATGTTACCTGTAGGAAATGTTGAGCTGTGCTAGTGTGCCTCTGTCTTAAATTGTCATCTATATTATATGTCTCTTTCGAGGCATGGGCCAAATATTGTACCTGCTGCTTCAGCTGTAGTTCAGGTGGAATCTGACTGAACACAGAAGAGTCCAAGAGAAGGCCTACGTTTTGGAAAGGCATTGAGTAAGGAAAAACAGAGGAAAGCAGCAAACAGGACAAACGTTAGTACTGCACAACACAAGACTAACACTGAGCGCATCAAGGTGACTCAACAATTCATGTTTCTCCTGACTTTGGTTATCACTTAGCATTTTGCTTACACCTAAAATTATGAAGACACACTGCACCTCTTCAGCTGTTCTTTGCAAGAAATATATTCTTAATTTTGCTGTAGCCAACAGCTATCTTCTTTCTAATTTTTCAGGGAATATGAGGTGTACAGTTTGTTCCTTCTAGAAGAAAGGTTTTGTGGGGATGCAGGAGTAACTTTGAAGATGCTTTTTTCCCTGTTGTCTGTTTTCCAGCTTGTTCTACCACTTTGCTCTCACTTATATCTTTTCTCTCACTTATACGTTCCTTTCCCAATATGCTTGTATTTTACACAGGAGAAAATAGATTATGCTTGAAGAGATCCTAAAATAAATAAATAAATAAACACCTTGATCTTCTGTCTCAATTAACAGGTGAAAACCATAAATCCTAAGTTCTGTGTTCTCTTTAAGATTTTTCTACTTATTGCAAAAATCTACTTAGGAGCAGGAAAAGCATTCCAGAAAACTTTAGACATCTCCCCTGTGGTATTTTTGCTGCTTATAGAGTAGGATTTGTTCTTTCTTTCTAATTCTTTTGTGGTGATGGTTAATTTCCCATCCTTTTAGGTAGACTGATTCTCAAACTGCACTCCTCTTCTTCAGGGGAACAAACTGCAAGATGTGCTTATGTGCGTAGTAATTTGCTGAAAAAAAAATCCCCTTCAATTCCTGGGTAATCCCTGCTTTTATTATTCTTTCTGCTGCATTCAAGTGAACAGGTTCTTGGTCTACTTTTACTTGCTCCCTCTTCAGTTTAGAGTGAATGTGCCTTCAGAATGCAGCAGTCAGTTCCTTTTCTATCTCTAGATTTCTTTTATGTACAGTTGCTATGGAAGACACAAAACACATTCAATTCATAGGTCATTTTCCAAGTAGGTAATACCTATTTCTGTGTCATGCTGGGCTACCAATAAGTTGCTTTTCAGAATCACTGACAAATATATAGCAAAAGCTAAAAGGCAGTGAAGAGGGTGACCTCAGAATTTCCTACTGGTTTTTTTTTTTTTTTACTTATTTGAGAGAAACATGCTACACATGGGACAAATTTTGCTTTATAGGGAGAATTCTTTTCTGTTTAGATGTCACGTGTGCTGTGGGCTTGTCCTTATGCTTCTTTGGCACAAAACTAGGACTACTGTGGACATCACTTGCTCAATTAGTATACAGAATCCTTCTTGCTGTGCTTAGTTATCAGCCTTGTTTGTGTATAATATTCTGTCAGTGAAAGTGATTAGATAAGCCAAATAACTTGTGATCTAGAAGAGATGAGTCTAATGCTTCTGCGTTTGCTCTGATGTTGGATAGAGTTCATGACTAAAAATGCCTCAGCTAAGTCTTCCTTTACCAAAGACAAAATGGCTGAAAGTGTTTGCTTACTGATAGCTAACTTTTACATTTTAACTTTATAATGTTCTATGCCGACTGCTCGAATTAAGAAGCCATTGTAACTGAAGAAAACATAAACATCAGTAAGAAAACGAAGTTTATGAAAACACTAGTGCAATGAGCTGTTTGACCAGCGGGCACTCATTATTTTTTTCTGAGTAGATGTCTTTTATATTGTACTGGTAAAATAATTAAGGAAAAGTTTGTAAAAATGAAATAGGTTAAAAAGTGTCTTGGTTGGTTTGTTTACTTCTTTACAGTATGATGACTTAAGGAATTAAGAATAATAAGACTTAAGGTGATTAAATTAACATACATCTGATGTAGTTCCTTCTTCAGTAAATAGGATTCATTTAAACACTTTATTTTGTGGCATGAAAATGAAAGTGGAGGGAGCTCAGTAGCACCCTTAGTGGTGAACTTTGCCATTCCAAAGGTGAGAGCCTTGAGTGTTTCTGGATGAAACCTAGAGTGTTTCTAGATACATGAGCTCAGGAAACTTTTTTCTCTGCTGCTTCTGAAACAGATTTTTTCTGTTGAAAGAAGCAGCAGCAAGAACAAGAGTTGCTCCTAAACTTCAGCCCATGATAGCAGCAGCAGCTGTAAGGGCTTTCCAAAGCTCTAGTACAACCAAGATGATGGTGATGCTATGGATGAATGTTCTGCCCTTCCTGTCTGTGTACAGCTTTAGAAAACTGGCTAATTTCATCACAGAAAGTAATCCCCTAAGTAAAATGTCATACATAAAGTCTAAACTTATTTTCTGCAAGTGTGTGTGTGTGTGGCAGTGATGGATAATGTGGGTAAAGCAGAAGCTTCCAGGGATCTGCTGCGTCATCTGATTCTGGAAAAGGAGGTATGAAACCTTCCTTTTCTTCAGCACCTTAACCTTACTGTTACAGCACCACAAAACATTATAATTCTCAGTCTTTTTTTTTCAGAACCAATTCTCACTGATTTGAAGGCTTCATGATTTGATATCATGAATATCTGAGATTGGTATATTTTGCATTAAGAGGAAACCTTTTTGGGTCCAAGTACCATAAGTGTGATTGAAAATGAAATTGTGTTAGAATGAGTGGTTCAGTCCATTGAGGTTGGATTTATAACAGGCATCCTTCTAGTAAAAACTCATTTGTTACAAGTTTTAATATTGATTTGATCCTGTAAGTGAATATACTAGAGGTAATTAAGCCTGATGGGACTTTAATATATTCAGAATAACTTCAAAGGAGGCTAGTGAATATTACTAACATCTCAATCCATTTAACAAATTGCTAAGGGGAACCCACCATATAATTACAGCAATTGGAGAAAGTAAGTGGGAATTCTTGAGTCTTCCGTACAGTAAAGGAAGGATAACAATGTCAGAAATCTGTGACCCTATCTGTATCTGACATCAACTATATCATTTCTTTGTTGTTTTTTGTTTATGTTTTCTTTTAATGTCACATAGTTGTTAATCCTGTAAAAGCACAACAGAATCATGGACTTGTTCCTTCTGGGACCTTAAATTTTCAGTTACTCTAACTTGTTAACTGCTTCTTTCTAAATATCTTTAAAATCCATTTGAATATCAGTAAAATTCTACTACTTCTCTTCTGAACATTTTTTCAGAATAATTGAAGCTACCTTATGATTCAGGAAAGTAATTATACTTTTTATAAGCTTTAAAACCATTTTTTCTTTCTCCACTGACTGTCACTGCCACCTTCAGATTGTTATAATAGTTTCAGTAGCCATCCTTTATATTGTCACTCAACAAGGGGAATTAAGTGGTACCAGAGATTTTAGGATCTCTTGAGATACAAACAGGAATGACATCTAATAGAATTTAAAATTAACTTTTAATGTAGGTAGGCATATTCTTGAATGGGTAATTTGAAAAGTGTCCCGTAAATAATAACTTAATTTCCTAGCAGAAGTAGTAGTGCTCACTATAAGTGCTAAAAGATATCCATGTTTCAGAACACATGCAGCTAACTTTAAACAGCAACGTGGCTGCAGGTGATAATTTTGAAGTAAATAATTTTGGAGGGTCAAGCACTCAGAAGACTACTAAAAGCTAGATTTATGCTTGTCATCGTTATTTTAATTCTGAGTCGTAGCATATAAGAGTTGACATAAGTTGATGTCAGGGGTCTGCAGTTTCATTCGCAGCCTTCAGTTATCAAATACTTCTCTGAGGTCCACAACAATATTTTGATATAGTCTATGGTCATGTTCAAAACCACAGTTCATCATACAAATTATACCAAGGCCAGTGAACTTGCAGAACGTGAAGATGAACTGTAAGAACGTATTTCAAAATAATAAAAGCAGTAAAAAAAAATATAGTTTGTTGCTTTTAACTAAAATCCTTGTGAATTTTCAAAAGGCAGTTCTGAAAGGCAAAATTAATTCCAGATTCCCAGTTCTTTTTCAGTGAGAAGATGCAGCAGAGCTCTTGAAAGTTTAGAAAAGACTTAGAAAAGAATACCCATTCTTTCCCAAACTTAGCTTGAAAAAAATATTTGCTGTGTTTTTCTTGAATTTTCTTATCTAACATTCCAGAGAAAGAAGGACAGCGCCCTAGCAAATACCTACAAAGACAGCAATGCATAGTGGGAGATGTAGTCCAGGTTATTGACATTACTAAACTCGATTTATGAAAATATGCAGAACCCCAATCTCATGTCTCATTAGGCATCACATAGCTATGGAAGACAGAGGGAGATCTCAAATCAAGCAGAAAGTAATCATTAACTTGATGATATAAAATATTTTCTCCTACTATCTTATCTTTAAATTGTATTTTCTGGATGGGATACTGGAAAGTGGAAAGTAACCTTTCCATTATGCATATTTTTAATTGATTAATGATTTTAAGCTGTTACGATCTTGCTGTATCCACACCTATGTTACGATGCAGGTCGAGTACTATGTCACTAGAAGTTAAATACTTCTTTATTCAGTTCACTTTTTTTTTAATTTAAAAATCCAATTTGAAACCACTGAACACTACTTACTCTAAATTTATGCATTAATTTGCTTTGTTTAACATTTATGTACCTAAAAGTTAAGTCTCTTCAATCTTTAAGGGCCAAAATGTGAGGAATAGTCTTTTTTGTTATGCTATTGAGTGTTTACTGTTGGAAATGCCTTAAGTTTTTACTGATGTCTCATCAGCTATGGATTTGTATAATCCATAAGGATACAGATAGAAGTTTATTGCCTGCTAAACCACATTCCTTAGTACCACATCTGCATGTCTCTCGAACACTTCCAGGGACAGTGATTTAACCACCTCCTTGGGCAGTCTGTTCCAGTGCCTGACCACTCTCGTGGAAAGGTTTTTCCATGCTCGTTACATCGGTCAACATACACTGCATTAGGAAAAGCACTACCTTATGGCCTTGTTTGAGTAGAATAAAAAGTAAAAATGGCACAGAACAACTGGGGCAGAATTTCTGAAGACCCTTCTTATGCTTTGAGAAAAAGAGATGAAATCTGATTCTTCAGAAATGTTCTGTGATAAAATTAGCCTTTCTAGTCCTGGAATAACTTTGGGAATCTGGGTGGGGGTTGAATTAACACCTTAATTCACAGTGTAACTGACATAGTGTCTCTCTGCAGTCCTAAAACGAATCTTGCTGATCACAGAGTATTTTCTGTGAAAACATAAAGGATAGAATATTCCAAAAATAGCAACTACTCTTATATTGTATGTCCATAAAGTAGGAGAACAGTTTACAAGAAGTTACTCTCACAATTTGTTTTGTTAGCTATAGTTAGAATAAATGAAGAGCCACTTGGTACAGCATGGTTCGGTTAAGAGCTATGTCTTTAAAAGAAGAGGTTAGAACTGAGAGCAAGAACTTCGTTGTAGAACAAAACTGAGTTATGTTTTTTTCTTAAGTGAACTATTCATTGACAAAAGAGCATTAGGCAGAGAAGTAACCACAGAGAACTAGTGTACTTGTAAGGAAACTGCAGTTAAAAGGTATTGTTGTTGCATCCTACCTTGTACACAATGATAGGAATATCAATGACAATATAGATAAGGTCTCCTAGTGCCAGACTGGCTATCAGTGCATTCGGGCCATTCCTCATACACTTGTTCTGGTAAATGATCCTCAGCAGAGTTGCATTCCCAACCATTCCAACGATGAAAATAGCACAAGATACCACTGTGTTAATGTATTTAAAAGTTTCAGCAATCTTAGTCTGCTGGGAGCATTTGACAGTTTGGTTGGATACCAGGGGCCGTCTAGTGGTGGGGAGTAAGCTGGATTCAATCCCTGAGAAAGTGGGAGGGTTGTTTCCCGTGTCACTCCGGTTGGTAACGTATCTGTCAGAGCTGTCACTGAGGACAAATCCCAAAAGCAGCAGCAGCAAAGAAACTCTTAAATATATGGCTTCCATCATGAAGTCCCAAATGAGCCAAGTCAGTGAGACAGGTCGTTTTTTTTCCCAGTATCTCAGTGAAATGCTTATCGCTTTTTCACCTACAGAGAAAAAACAATAAAAGCACACAACATCAGTGCACCAAGTTGGGTAACACAGCCTATTTTTCACTTAGAAAGAAGAGTATTAGTGCACTTTCTATAGCACATGTATATAAACACCTGCTCAGCATCGTTGTGCTACTCTGATATCTAGATTGCTCCCATTCATTAATTCTCTAACGAGACACAAAGACAAATGAGATTCTGCAGAGTCCTTTGAGTTGGAGACAGAATTTGTATATGAAAGGATAAAATAGGGTGGGTGAAGCTCTATTTTATTATACAGTCTTGGAAGAAAAGAATACCAGTAAAGGGAGGCCTTGAAGACTGTTGTATGATTTTTGTATTTTTAACCATAATGAAATGTAATTATTTTTTCTGTTAAAAAGTAAGGTTCCAATTAAGCATTAATAATTATAGGCACTTCATTTGTCAATTTTTTGAGTATTTTTTATATTTTGCAACCATTAGGCTCTATGTTAGTTTTTCTGACTGTATAACTACACAGATTTCAGCTGAAGACTGAAAATACATATATTTCAAATCCAATTTTGGACTTGATCTGATGTCTAAAGATATTAGGAAGAAGACTTTCACAGTCTCAGGACATTTGACCAGGAAAAGCCCTCCAAACCACGTGGCAGTTTATTGAGATAAGTTTTTGGCTCCTGAATAATGTCATTGTAGCTCATGTTGCAGTCCTTATCCAGGGTTAAGTTAATTATAAAAAAATTATGCCTTTTCAAAGATAAAAAAAAATACTTGGTTTAGTATTTTAAGTGATAAGTCATGACATTTCCAGATAGGAAAGCAAGCATCGTAGCATTCTGTCCTGGCATAACTGCCTGTGTGTATCTCCAGAGCTGTTGGCTCCTGTTACAGGGGACAGATAACACCTTGTGTGAAGCCTCCTAGAGGTGCGAGCCAAGGAAGATGCTCTGAAATCCACTTCCTTGAAATCTCAGTCTAATTTAGGATGAAGTTTCTTTACGTGGCTTGTGTCTGCAGAACACAGCAAAACGTTACAGCGTTGCCAGAAGAGTAGAAAGTCAAGTATTTATAACTTTCTGATTTCTAGAGACTCACATGAAGGATTTGGGAGAGTCCTTTAAAGAAATGAATCCTAATTTAATTCCCCGTGGGGCTGTTAATGCAGTTTGTAACAACAAAAAAAGAAAAAAGGAAGAAAACCGTACACAGTTTACAACAGGAAGAATGTTGCAGACAGTTTACCGATAGGAGCTCTGGACGCAGGCACAGTGTAAATATTTATTGTGTAATCTGTAAAAGTGATAACTGTATAGAGCATATGCAAAGCTAATGGGTATTTCTGTCTGGTATGTAGAGTGCTATCCCTCGTAGACCAGATATCCAAACTTGAGTCTCCTGTCTTGGTGGATCTGAGGTGGCCAGCTGACCAACTGTGAGCACCTGTGCGCTCGCTTCTAAAAACTGTAAGCTGAACAGCAAATCCTCCTTGGTTAACTCCTGTTATGGTGGTATTGCAGGGCAGTCAGCAACGGTAGGCAGGACGGAAGTGCTTTGGGATTCTAAATCATATCAGAAATAGCAGGCAACTCCTTTACTGCGACTCTTTTCAGGCATATATTTATCCTTGGATCGTTTATGGTGACTGCGGCTCCACCAGGCTCTGCTTTAGTCATTTCTATTAGTTTTCTCCTAATTTCATGATGCTTTCCTGTGAAAGCTTAGTGTACATGTGCCATATGAACACAGTGGTAGCATGGTAATGGTGCAGGCAGCGTGAGAAGCTAGGAACAAAACTGCCAGTTGCCATCTCTTCCCTCTCTCAGAAGAAACTTTCCCGTAAGACGCAACGTTAAATTTGTATTAATTTCTAACGATATTCTCCTGTGAATCCCTGACGAATCCGAAGTGTCTATACTATTGCAGCGTAAAATAAGAACACGCGACCTGCTTCGTGTAGGTAACGTATCAGTACAGTTAGTAACTTTTAGCAGTGTTTTCTGCTCTTCATCTGCTCGGCGTGAGGCAGTGGGGCAGACCTGCAGGCCACGTGCATTGTGCTGTCCCTGTGCTCAGTGACCAGGTCCGGGCTTTGGGACGTCCCCCGCTGGGGTACCCAAGCCCGATGCTCCCCGCACCGCGAATCGCGGGTAGAACGCACTTGTTGGAACTTGAAAGCGTGTTACGGAAGAGCTAAAACGCGAACAGCGCTTCATCCTCCCCGAAGGCGGCCGAGATGCAAACGGGACCTAACAAACCGCAGCACCAAAGCTCTGAAAGAAGCAGCGCCGGCAAAGCTCCCTTAGCTCCCGTCTCTGGGTCGCCTCCCGCCCGCTCCTCGCTGCCGGGATGCTCGCCTCGCGGTTCTGCCGCTAACACAAAAGGTTCTCCCTCCACCCGCACCCGTACGGCTCCGACCTCGCCCCCGCCGTTACCTGGCGTGCTGCGGCGGCCGCCGCGCACTCAGCCCAGCGGTGCGGCCGGCCCCGGCTCCGCGTTCATGCTGCTGCGGCTGCCGCGATTTCCTCCGAGAGCTTTTCCTGGGATAGCCTCGGCAAGGATCCTCCCGCCTGCCGCTGGGTGGGATAGGAAAATCTCCTCCGCTGAATCAGTAAGGAAAAGACGGGCTGGAGGAGAAGGCTGAGCGTCCTCTCCGTTCTGCCCCCTCCCCCAATTAAAACAAGCCTGCAGCCCGAACCGAGCCCCTGCCAACGTTAAACACAAAGGCTGCCTCCCGGGCACAGGGGAACACTGAGAGCTCTTTAACTGTTTCCTCTCTGAAACGGAGGTAAACTACTTGAGTGGACTCGTTTAAGCAACTGCCGTTGGGAATCCATCCATTCCTGTAGCTGCCTCCTAATAGCACACTGGGTTCATGCAAAGGTTGTGTGTCTGATTGGATCAGACTGCTTAGGAGCCACAACCAGACTGGCGAAAAAGAATATGATTAAATACATAGCTTTTGTTTGCTTTTTTTTAATTATTTTTCCTGACTTGTTCAGGATTAGGTTTGCTAGGCAATCGGTAAAAGTGGATGTGGAAGTGTTTCAGGATATCTGGATCTATAAAGTTCTCTTAGATGAAATTTTCCGTGACCCATCCAGCACATACCTTGTTAAAAACTTCTATTTTTCAAGACCAAAACTGCATTTACCAAGACAGTATAATTGTAGGATTTTCTGGCATTCACATGTTTCCTAATACTGCTCTTCTGACAAGGTAGCAGTACAAAAATCTTATGCAGAAAATTTGGAAGTACTCTTATAGAGTCCTCTTATAGTTAACTATCTCCTTTCATTATTTAAAAAAAAATAATAAAAAGACAGTTTTTCAGAGAGTGCAGCTTGAAATTGAAACAGCTTCAAGTTCCCTTCACACTTTAAGGAATGTTGAATCCCTTGTTGAGTCATTTCAAGATAGTAATTTCATGGCAAGTTTCCATCTGGCTTCAGTGCAGAAATAATTTTCTTCTTTTGAGGCGGTCTTCCTAAATATAATATAAAAATGCATGGTCCTATAGGAATCAGAAGAAACTGAAAAGAACAGTAGAGAAGTGTGATGCCTAGTGGCTTGCGGAGTTAAGATGTCTGGTGGTAAATCGTCTCAGAAGTCATTTAAAACTTTATGAGTACTGCATAGTTAAAAGAATGTTTCTGTAGACATTCTCTTAAATCACCTGATAAAGCTTGAACAAGAAATCCCACAAAATCTGTGTGTCTGGATCAACTAGAACAGCAATGCTTCAGCTCTTCTAGAAAGCCATCTCTATTACATGTGTCAAAATGCAAGATCTTTGAAGGAATGTAAGTGAGAATCACAAGAAGCCTACTGCTTGCAAATCAGGTATAAAAGTTTAATTCAAAATCTTGTGTTGCCTTGGTGCTGAATAAATGCTGACAAGCCACGAAATTGTCCATATGATATTAGTAAAAGTTACTTAAAAATTCTTTGCAGTTTGGTCAGAGATGCTTAGTACTAGTGACATGCTTTGTCAAGAATCATCTGTGTGATAACGTGTTGGAAGAACTCTTGAAGCACTAGAAAGGCTGTACTTAAAGTTCACACACGCGTTATGGAGTGCTTTCTCTAATGCAGTTATTGGATCTCTTGTAGGTTCTCTGGATGTTCTTAATACCCTGAATCCTTCCTACAGTCGTTTGAGTTTATTGTCCAAAAAACTAGAATTGCTTTGTCAACACAATGAAATTTAGGTATCTGATCTCATTCAAATACACATTTTCCTTTCAATTAATAATTCCATTAATTTGGAAAGTTTCTATCATCTGTTAATACACTGACATGCCTAGCTTTATTTTCTATTAAATGGAATAAACAGATCTGCTAATGCCTTTAGATCTTAAATATGAAAGAGTCATTTATTACCATTTTGATTTCCTTAGTTACTGCCAACCCGCAGAAGTAGTAATAATTATTAAAAATTACTGAATTGCTCATAGTAATTCTGTGTTATTTGTTTTGGTTTTTATTTATTTGTTTGGGTTTTTTTTTAACTCTTAATTTATTGGGCCTTTGTTCTGTCTTTAATTCTTTTGGCTGTCTAAAAGTGGAATGAATTAGTGTCATAAACTCAAGTTGTATTTAATCATTTCTGATAGGTTTTTGTTGTTGTTTTTAACTATTTCAGGAAGTATTGTGAAAAAGTAATTGATATTAACTATTCATAAATTGCATTTTCAAATGCATTTGACCTTAACTACGAAGAAAAGTGACCATATACAGCTCTTTACACCAGCATATTTTTAAGTACAAGAGAAGATTTCTCTGCTGTAGTAATACTGCTCAGTACGTGTTTTCTTTTAATGGAAGAGCTCTTGACTGAGCTCACAGCATTTCAGAATCAGTGCAATGAAAGTGTTTACTTTGACCTCAGCTTACTGTCTTCAGCAAACTACTTAGCTTGTCTTGCATAACTGCGAAGATTCAGAGTAAGGGTAACATACTAGTCTTATGACACATAAACGCTTTTTACTTAATTTTAAGGATATCTGGATTATGCAGCTAGTCTCATTCTTCAGAAAGTCTCAGCTTTTTTGAAAGGTGATAGTTTTCCCGAAGAATTCAGGAATTAGAAAGGAATGCTTTGTTACAAGATTATTAGACAAATGTACCTGCAGCGTCTTTTATTCAACTATATACAAGAGAAAATACAAGAGGATCTTTAGCTACATTTAGGTGAGATACTTAGGGTTGAAATACATCTTCTCTGAATTAGAATGAGGCAGAAACATATGTTCATCTGTTCATGAAATCCCAAATTCCATTCGTAAGACTCAAAAGGACAAAAGAGAAAATAGATATTAGTCTACTGTTGGCATCTTCATCACATTTCAATTTGCCATGTTTTTAATTTTTAGCATTTCCAGAAAATCATAAGAGATATTCATGGCAAAGTCTGTAAGTATCTAACTGATTTGCTTTCTTCCACTTTATATGAATTCATAACATGAAGTGAATTGTCATGAGTGTTCCTTCAGAAGTGGTTTATTACAATAGAGGAGCAGTTATATGTATGAGAGCTGCTTAAATGTTTCTGCCTTTGGAAGTTAAAACCCAAAGCTGTGGTAGAATTATTAAAAAAAAAAAAAAAACTGTTAATTGATGTCAGTGCTTCTTAAATCTAAGTCCTCTATCTTGGTCCTGTTAGCCATTATCATAGAATGCCCTGGCTTGAAAGGGACCTCCAAGATAATCTAGTTTCAGTCTTCCTGCCATGGGTGTAGTTGCTGACCACTAAACCAGGCCTCTCAGAGGCACATCCAGCCTTGCCTTAAATGCCTCCAGTGATGGGGCATCTACAGCCTCTCTTGGCATCCTGTTCCAGGGCATCTCCACTTTTTAAGTGAAAAACTTCCTCCTAACATCCAACCCAATTTCTGCCTCTTTTGACTAGTAACTAGTGAAGTGTCAAAATAGCAGAATGTTTCTGAACTATTCACTCAGTCCGTAGTGAAAGATCCACAGCCGAAGGTGTCCCTGTGTCCAGAAACCTTGACAGATTAATCAATCCTGTGCTACTTAGACTCCAATACAATTCACTGATTCATGATATCCGTTTCTCCTTATTAGTAGTTGAGAGAAATTGCCTTAAGACCAATAATTAAAGTATTTTTGCCTTTACCTTACACTACTCACTCAAGATGATCATATTAATGTTCTAAAGTATAGGCAATGCTATCCTGAAGTGGAAAAGTCTATGAATAGAATTATATAAACAGTAAGAAGAATGTCTCTGAAATCAGCTAGTAGCAAGGAGAGTTCAAGGAACCCACTCAAAGAGACTAGACTTTCATGATAATAGATAAGAGGATTTTACATGAAATCCTAAATGTGCAGTAAAAATGAGTTAAGAACTGTGAAATATGCTATCATACAAGGTGCTTGTTCTACAGTTTTACTATGAGTAAAGAAGAAAAAATAGGAGTAAATATAAGGACAAAGCAAAGTTTGTTTTAAAGAACACAAAGATTAGGAAAATAGATTAGATTAGATTTTTTTATTATTTTTTTTTTGAGCTTTATATTACACAAGTGAGTTCCAAATCACATTAGGAGATAGGAGCCTGTGCAGAATGCACATTCTGTGATAGAGGAATGCTATTCTACTGCCAGATCCTTCTTTTATTATATTAATCACTTATAAAATTATCTAGAGAAGATAATGAGATGTTAGAATGCTGTTTTATCTTAATCTAAATAAGATTAGAGCTATTTCTATTGACCACTGTAGTGAAGCTGTTCTTCATGGAAAACCCTGACTCATCTCACTTCTAACTTTTCCAAGTTATCTAATTTTGTTATTAGCCTAGCTAAAACTTAGTTAAAATAATCAATGTGTTCCTTTATTTTGATACAGAAAATTACTCCTCTTGTATTATTAAGTGTGCAGCGGTTACCTTAACACAGAACCACAGGATGGCAGGGGTTGGAAGGGACGTCAAGATCATCGAGTCCAACCCTGTTGTGAAGGCAGGCAGCCTGCAATAGGTTGCACAGGTAGGTGTCCAGATAGGTCTTGGATATCTCCATAGAAGGAGACTCCACCACCTCTCTGGTCAACCCATTCCAGTGCTCCATCATCTTCACCGTAAATAAGTTCTTCCGCAAGTTTGTACGGAACTTTGTGTGTTCAAGTTTTAGGCCATTACTCCTTGTCCTATTGCTACACGCCTCTGAGAAGAATTTGACCTCATCCGTTTGCCTCCCACTTCCTTTACATATTTATAAGCATTGATCAGATCCCTCCTTAGTCTTCTTTTCCCCACGCTGAACAGACCCAGGTAACTCAGACTTTCCTCATACAGGAGATGCTCCAGGCCTTTTATCATATTTGTGGCCCTCCACTGGAGGGCTGGGAGAAAACCAGTCTTGACTCTTTTCATTTGTCTTCCATCCGAGCTTGTAGAGAGCCTTATCTCATTTGCTGTTTTCTTTCAAAGGACTTACCTTCCAATTGTACTTTTTAGACATTAAAACTTAATAACAGCGCTCACCTGCTGTCTTTGTTCTACTGATTTTTGTCCTACCCAGTACAGATGATCTACAGTAGTTTCTTAAGCAGTTGGTAGTGTGCGTTATTTTTTCATACACTGAACGTTTTAATCTTATAGTGCTGTAGTTCGGGTGATAAGGAAAGATAGACAAGCAAATTGAGAAAATGTCAAGCCTCTGGACATAAAGGCCCCACCTGTAGTATCCCCCTTAGGTGCTGACTCCCCAGCCCTGTAGGAATGGTTGAACTTTCCTGATCCCAGAAAGAAGGCTTGCTGGAATGAAAACAAGGGGTGAACTCCAGTGTCTTAGTCCAAGTATCCTTCATGATAGATCTAATTCAGTTATGATCTCTATGGACAGATACCTATTATTTTCACTGGTGACGGCAACTTGATGTTTTCTAATCCCATTTCTCAAGCAATGTCTCATATTTATTTCTATAAAAACTACCATAGACAAAAAGAACAACAGCACTATCTGAAAGAGTGAGTTCTCAGCTACAAAACAGTGTTTTTCGACCTGGTGACCACCACTAGCTATGCATTTCCACCAGAGATGAACAAGGGCCTAGATGCCATGCTCGTGAAAATCTGCAATGGCAGAAGTGACCTAATGTTGCTGTCACCACTGCTGAAATGCACCAGCCATCACCACTTCACAGTGCTGATATGCACTTTTTGATCTCTGTAAGTGTTAAGCAAGCACTGATAAATGTCAGGGGGTGCAATTTTTTTTTAGCATGGAGGTATTCAGTAACACACCTTTGCTTCATACGCAGTTCTGTCAGATGCCTTTTTATCAGACTGCCCCTCTGCTGCCATCTGTTGCATAACAGCAAAATGTAATGGAGTATTGGTGGGAAGGTTCAGCTTTTACCACCAACATCCACCTCTGGTGTTGTAGGCCAATATAACAAAATAGGAGGCATTACTTTCGGAGCAGCCATCATATTGAACTGCTCTCTCTGTGTCTAGCCACTGTTATGATACATAAATAATGTACAGAAAAGCTCCTATAGCAAGTTATTTGTAATGAGCTGTAACACAGGACTATTATAAAAGTTCAAGGCTGTGTAATTCCTGGGCACCACAAGGTAACTAATAATTTTCTCTGATAATTATTAGTGATAGCATTTTGGCTATATTCATATTGTTAACAATTAAATAAAATAATGTATTGTGGGTAACAAGAACTAACCTGTTTTTTAGATGTTCAATTACTACTTTTCCTTGTCACAAACTTTCATCAACTCTCATTGATTTAATGTGCTATTCAATTTAAATGTTCAGGGAGTAGACTAAAAAAAACCCACAGTAAATATATGCATTATGTATTCTTTGGACCAGAAAATTTACAATTCGCATTGTGCTTTCTAAAAGAATATCTGGTAAAGACACTTTTCAGTGTCTTCAGAACATCCGACTCATATGTTCTAATCCATAAGCAAATATAATGCTAAATATTAACCAGATCATATTTAAGATAGTGAAATGTGAAATTCTATCTTATCAGAGGAAAGCTTTATAGTTATTTAGAATGGAATATTATGAATATACTGAGAAAAGTGCAACTCCTCATGAAACCCATGTTGGTAACATACATCACTGCTGTAATCAAATATGTATTTCCTTCAGACACACTGAAATCAAAGATACCTTGTGGGACTCTATTATAATACTGTTGGACCTGATTCTCAGCTGGCAGAAATTAATGTAAATTTTTTGATGGAACTGGAAATACAACTAGTTTTATCATCAGAGAGTGATCTTAAATGATGTAATTATTTCAGACTCATGTTAATATACGTTGTAGGGAACCATGCCATTTTGCACATATATCTCACTCTATATCTAAAAATGGACATTTGCTGCAATTTTCTACAAAACTATTCATACTTCCTCAGATTTTTTATTCTGCTCTTTTCACATTTTCTAATTAATATTAGTTAACTAGTGTCTATAATAATTTTGACAGTGCATTTTCAAGTTAGTTGGAAACTGAGTTTAGGTTTTGAAATTATCTGTATTCTGAAATAATTTTGGGGAAATGAGTTCCCAGGGAATGAAAATATTTGAAGAAATCTGTATCCAAACAGGCCTTAAACTGTGTTAACATACTTAAATATTGACTCTGTGAATGAGGAGTCAATATGTATTCAAGGATATTTTACTTTCTTTCTGTTTAATAATTGCAAGTAATATGAACATTTGTACAAAGTTATGCTACGTTATTCGTATGAAATTTATAATCAAATATAAGGTTGTTTTAAATATCTGAACAATTAGTCTTATGAAGATCAAATAAATGGGCAAGGCTGGATTCTTCTAAGTTAAAAAGTTCAGCTATTCGACATGTATTCACAGAAAAATATCTGAATGAAAGCATCAGCAAGTGCCTGTAATTAATAAGATCCAAGTAGCTAGCTCTTATTTTTTCAGTTGTAATTCAAATCTCATTTGTACTATTACTTTTGAAATAATGGCCAAGCATAATAAAAGCTTTACAAGAACAGTAACAATATGGGGGGGGGGAAATGTTCTGTTTTGTTTTAATTTAGATTTAGAATACTGTAGTGGTCTGGCAAAACACAAGATGGACTAAAAGACCGCTTCCAGTTTAACTTGGAACCTGTACTTTGTACCATTGGCAGAGCTTTATTTGGATCAGGATCTGTGTTCTGACTTTCTCTCTTCAGTTAATGTTAGAAAGTGGAAAAATTGGGAAGGCCATACCAAAAACTACTCTTTCCCTGATAGTTGAGTAATGTTTTTTTGTTGTTTATTCTTCTCTGCAACCTTTTATTTTGTGTCTGTTAGCTCCTTTAACTGCATATTCAGATTGAAGAAATTTACTCACCTTTGCAGTTCTTTGAATACACATGCCTGTACGTATATATCAGATACAGAAGCCTAGAAGATTTTGTTTATTGTCAAAATTCATATATGCTAAAAAGTCTCATAAGTTATGCAAAAGTAGGAAAAAAGTCTTTATGCTTTTAGCTGCTAGCATTTGGCAAGACTAAAGGGAAATGAAACAAACAGATGTCCTGTAAACTGTCAAGACCTAATAAGTCTGGTATTAATAGACATGTCTGGGCCGAGTGCTCTCTAGAGATAGTAACAATAATTGTTGCCTCCAGATAGTCACAAACTTAGTCTCTGCAATTTTCTAAAGGGTAAAAGTTTTCGATTGTTGTGTTTTTGAAACATTTTAATTAATCGTTACTCTTATTATAATACCATCTGCAGATGCAAGTACCCACCCTCACTGAGGTGTCTTAACATGAAACAAAGTTTTAGGGTTCTTTGGAGCTGATATTTTCATTCCTTTTGCCTTGAAGGGTTGGTATGACTTGGTATATTAAGAAATGCTAGTTTGAACAGATACGTTTGGCAACTTATATCAAAGTGCTGAGATTTAGGTTCAGACTATTTTCTTGTATAAGACTGTACATCTTCCCTTCTATTGTGGCCCTGTGGTTCTGTCAGCTGCCACAGTACATAACAAAGCATGTCAGGTGGTCAGGGAAGTGAATTTCTAATACTTTCAGAGTCACCAGTTTACATTTAGGATGCTGGATATCAAGTGATATTAATTTACAGGTTTTTGACTTCTGGTAGAACATACCTCTTTTTGGTCTCCCACGTAACGCACTGTCAAATCACTTACTTGAAAACCCAGAGACCTTGTGGGAGACTTATATTTCTTACAGAAATCACAGTGTTCCTTAATGAAAAGCAGGCCTGGAAGAATTGCAAGCACATTTATGAACACGCAAAGGAATTTAAACTATCGAACTATAAACTATATTTTAAAAATATACTCTTTTGTATGTAACATTACTGTAGAGGCATATGAAATTCTTAGTGGCAGTGCTGTGACTTTTTTCAATAAAGATTTTAGGGTTTTTTTCCTACTAAAATGGTTGACAAATGTTTGCAACCACTTAATAAAAACAATCTGGTAATAAGCTTTTAAAATGAGACTAAAAATGTCAGGCATTAAAAAAAAAAATCATTGTGCAGAAACTGGAACATTTCTGGAATTCTGTGGTATTCTTTTGGGCTCTCATTTGGAGAGAATAGAATACAGAATCAGCTCTGTGATTACTTTGAAGTAAAATGGCACTTCCCTCTTAGTTCAAATAGGCTCTAAACAGACATCTTCTGAATTTAGTTGGCCATATTTAAGATGCTGCTGCCCTTCCTTTGCTTGTCCACATTCAGAATTAGAACATGTCCTCTCCCTAAAGCTCTGTTAGGAATCCATCTCTGCATAATAAAATAAGGCAGCTGAGCTGGCCCAAAGCAAATAAAGGGATGCTTGGGTAGGCCTCTTTTGAAGAGAAAAGTTGTTAGTGACAAACATCTGAGGGGTGGAGTAGTCTTTGGAGGCTGAGTTTCTTGCAATGTAGGCATCAGTTGGTCGCTAGAAGAGTGCTACAAAGCTCAGAAAAGCTGTGGATGATCTTCACGTCAAATCTACAGATTTGTGCTTCTCATTTTTTAAGTGACTGATAATATTAATGAACCCGTGCCGGTAGTTGCTATAACTTAAGCTATATATAAAGGAAAGAACGCTGAAATCATTTGATGCTTTAAATAAAAATGCCCAGGTTTCTATTCTGAACACTTTGACTTTTCCTCAGACTTTTCTTCCTTATTCCATTTTCATAGAATCATAGAATGGAGTAGGTTGGAGGGGGCCTTAAAGATCATCTAATTCCAACTTCCCTGTGGTGAGCATGTTGTCTGATGTCCTGATTAGCCTTAAGTCCAAACAGTGACTACTTTATTAAAGAGTGTCTGAATGTGCTGGTATTTCTCAGCTTCACCAGTTACGTTGGAATCAATTGGTTTAAAAGTCTGTCACCACTGAAAGACTGTACTCAAAATGGAAGGTGAAGCTTTAGCTTTTCCTCATGCAGTTTTTTTATTAATTTGTTTGTTATTGTGTTATGCTATTTCGCTTTTTTCTTGTGCTTTCCTCATATTTTCTTAATTGTTTCAGCATTCTTTCTGTACAGACACTGAAGCAGAATCTGTTTCATGCCTAATTAGCCTTCAACTGATTTTCATCTGTTAATTCTGGCTGCATAACGGCACATTCATTTTGCATCCTACTCTTTGATTAGAAGGAAGTTTTGTTCAAAGTATGTTTCTTGAAAGGAACATGCCACTTTCTTGGCCAAAATCAATTAGTACAAGTTAAGAAACAGGAAAAAATTTACCCCAACCCAAATCACGCAGTTTATAAAAACAACCTCAGAAATTGCTCGCTTAAAATCAGCCTGGATAAAATATCTCAGTGTTTTGAATAACTACTGGGGAGCAAGGAGGTAATCTTTTACTATTTACATGCGTATTTTACAAAGTATATCCTATTTTGAATCAGATTGGAAAGACTTTTCTCTTTCCATTGATCTGTGCCAGAATCCAATTATAGAACACGTCCCAGTAATGGCAATAAATAATAGTTAGAAGAAAGAGGAATGGGAAGGCATGCTGCAATTTGTTGTTGCCAAATATGACCCATTAATGTGAAGTCTGTTTATTCTCTTTAAAGTGACATTCCAAAGGTTTTCTTCCCCGTTTGTGAGTGAAGAATTTGTACAGTTTTACTATCTTCTTCCTTGAAATTTAACTAAAGGAAGCACATTTTATTAAACTTTAAAGGCATACTCTTCCTCTGAATAAAATCCCTGAAACATATAAGAAATGTATACCTGACTGATTTGAAGTGACTTGGAAAATTTAGACTTAAGTTTAAATTCAAATCAGCGTCTTAAAATTCAATGTTAATTAAGGAAATGTGCTTGTTTTCTGATGATGATTGCTCACAGCATTTAAGATATGTGGAAGCTGACACCAGCTCTACAGGCATAACGAAGGCCATTTTGAAAGGGCTGCCAAAGTTATGAATTCAGGTACCTGCTGTCTCAAAAATATCTGAACTGTAGGGATTTTTTATTCTACTTCTGAGTTTTTGTTCAGTTTTTTGTGTGTGAAAGTGTTATGTGCAATATACTGGAAAAAAATACGCTGTGTTTTGGGCAAATATTCCTTTTCTGTTGTTGTTGCTATTGATAAGACCAGCTCTAATGGTCTTACTGCTCCGTGCCCTCTTAACAGATAGTATCTTTCATTTGCACTGTGTTTTGAAATACTGCCTTACTGTGTTGCTGATAACGTGTGGTATGTGTGGTGCTATAGTCATTATATATGTGCAGTTTCCGTACCTAGATTCATATCTCAGTTTAGTCCACCTTGTGGTGATATTGCCGTAGATGCAAATAAAAGAAGATACTGTGCGACTTACAAAAAAAAAAAAAAAAAGAATAATTGTGACACGTGGAGTGCAATTTGAGTGACAGTACTTTATTTGAAGGATTTTTTTCAGTGATGCTTACTTCGGCATAGAAATAGTTGTGCATGGTGCTATAAGGAGATCTACATCATTTCAAGTCAGTCTGAGGGAGATCCACAAAGGTAATTGCAAAGGAATATGAATATCTCACTTTCAATATTTTATTTTATTTTTTTATCTGTCAACAACTTTTACCTGAGGCCACATCAGAGTTCATTAGGAATGACAGACAAGGGATGACTGAATATAATTTGTTCTTGTTGAACTGGTAACAAGAAAACAGCACGTCTTCTTGTTCAGACTGTTCTCTAGAACTTGAAAGCTTCATACAAAGGCCAGAATTTCATTGATGTATTGGTATCTGCATTTGTTTAATAAATTAAACAAATTAACTGGTACAATTTAATTTACAAATTAGCAAATTAAATATCTGAAGTTCACAGAAAACTCAAAAAAAAAAAAAAAAAGATGTAAAGTGATCCTAAAGAAAATTTACAAAGCAAATAGTGGGATGGAAATGTTTAGAAGAACCGGTGTTGATCAAGACTCTTTCTAATTCCTTTTTGCTTCAAAATTATAAAGATGATCATATATGCAGCCAAGTGAAACATTTACAACATGAGAACAGGGTTACAGAAAATGTAGACGTTCTATCCTTTGAGAACATCAATTCATAAGTTTTGTGGTGAATTTCTTGTTATTCTTAATGTGAGTTATAGCTTTTTTTCTCATTTACATAGCTTTTCTTTAGCTTAGGAGAGGATGCAGAATCTCTGTATGACTGCAGTCAGGCTTTGCTGTCACAAAAATGCCCAAACCTTGTTATTGACTGTATTAGAAGAATTTGTCAGTGGTACTCCTTGAAAACAGTTAGCTTAAATTGGAAACAACTGTCTGCTTTACCTGTTTCTGCCAGACTGATTCTTTCTTTCTTGACTGTGAGTAATGGAAACTGCCCAGGAGTTTCTGAGGCAAATGAGACAAATGCGTTGTTAAGAACCAGCAGCAGATAGGAGTATATCCAAAGGATACAGGGAAGTTCTAATGTCTGCACAAAGGACTAGTGAGTTTCTGTGTTTGATTTCAAAATGCATGTTCTTGCTGTTATTTCAATCCGTATTTAAAGATTATCTGTTCTCTTTGTGAGATTTTCTCTTTTCCATGGTGACATACCTAACATCTTGATTTGTGTGATCAGGGAAAATGTTTTCACAGCATTTAAACGTAGGCAATGAGTGAATAGTGGTGTCAGTATTCATCTCATCCACTTGATGCATCTAATCTGGAGAGGTCATCTGTCTATAATCTTCTCCAGTCCCTGGGAAGAGATCTCATCATCTTCAGTAAAGGTAAACCAGCCTCCTAACACAGACACCAAAATGTGATGATTTTCATACCCTCCTTTCTGCCTTCAGCCATTTTTATTAACATGTTCCTACTTTGTGTAAGGAAGTATTTGTTCGGTGTCCAACATCACGTGAAAAGGTGTTTTGCTAAGGTGTGTCTATGAACTTATAAAAAGTCCTGATCCTAGCTCCATGCAACCTTCAGGGAATGGGAAAGAGGGATGCACAATGATACATGCATGACATTGTCTACTTATAGGCACTGTCAGTTTTAGATCTGCTTTAGTACTGAAATGGTTAGGAAGCTGGCCTTCAGTTCTTATGGTTGGGTAGATGAAATTAAGTACACACAGCTATTAGTGAAGTGATGTGCATAGATAAATGTTTGCCAGGCCTTAGCTCATGAGAATAATTGTTGCATGCATATCATGTTACAACTGCATCCTGATCTGAAAGAGCTCTGAAGAGAGAGGAACCTCAGTGTACAGAAACTGGAAATGATAACCGATAGTATGGTAGAAAATCAACTTATTTTGTCACCATTTCTTGCAGAAATAGATTTATAGCTATGCATTAGAGGTTTTATAAGGAATAATTTTCATTTCTCTGCACAAAAACTGTAATTTTCACTTTACCTTTCCTCATACACAGTTCAAATGACGTATGATTTTCAAATTCTGTCCATCATCATAATGTATTTAATTGATTGAGAAGTCCCTTTGTGTCTTTAATATTTGGACCCTTGAAGAGGGACTTGTTGACAGAAGTTACTTTCCCAAATAGAATTGGTAGGTGGAAGTCTACTTCTGGGCACACAGATTCACACAATCGCAGAATGGCTGAGCTTGGGAGGGCCCACTGGAAGTAATCCAGTTTAGCACCCTCCTCCAGCACAGCCATCTAAAGCAGGGTGCCCAGACCTGTGTCCAGATATAAATTGTTTATCAGGTGCATTCCCTTACAGCTAGTGGCATTTATATTTGAAAGTATATTTGTTGCTTGGAACTTTAGTCAATAACTTATCATTGTGAAAGCTCTCTATTCTGAATCTCTAAGTGTCTGTGTCTGAAGCACATAACCATACTTGGGAATGTTAATGATCTCTCATTTTCACTTATTTCCTGGATTTTGATTTATTGGATCTAGAGCAAATCTTTGTGTAGTGTTACATTTTCAAACATGTTAGCTGAAAGAACTAGGAAAAAAAAACCACCAGCTGGATATACTTATGAAATGATAATTCCATCTTTCTACCAGCATTAGTAATAGTTTCTGTGAAGTGCTCCCAGTGCAAATTTAAACTGCAGTGACATAGATTCTACCACTTCCTTCAGAAATCAGACCACAGTCAGCTGGAAGCTATCCTGTGGAAATATTCCAGAGCCAGGACATCTTTTTGAGGCCACAGCTCCATTAACAAACGTTTCACGTATTCTCTGAAAAGGAAACACATTAGAGCGTAACTAGGCTTACATGGCAGTAATAATAAATGAGAAAGGGACACTGTGAACTTTTGCATGGACTCCCTCTGTGACTTCTCTTTCTAGAGAAATATATGAGTAAAAGATGCACAAAGGAGGAAAAAAAAAAAGAGAAAAATGCTTTGTGAACTCAAACGGGCATCTGTCCTCAAAGTTGTGTTCTTTCTGATTTCATCCATTTTAAATTTGGCAACCTAAATGTACTTAACAATTGTACTTGTGTGTAAGCCAGGGGGAAACCCAATGTATGCTTGTTCAAAAAGTTTTGTGGTAGCATAAACAAAGCTTGCCAGTAAGAAGGATTGGCTTTCTCTGTGCTGCATACTTTGTCCACTGCTTATCTAGAATTAAATGTGCTTGGAAGAGGGTTGCACTTCAGGTACAACTCTCCAATATATTCTTATTTATTCTAGTTCACATCTAATATCTTTATGCAGTAAAAACTCTGTTGGAGTCTTCAGTCTAAGCATGCCAAAATGAATGTGTGTGCAAACTTCACTTTTGCTGGCTAGGTGATCGTTGCTTTCCCTATATATGATGAGCTAGTTGGAAGCTAACTGAACAGCCTGATCCAAATCCTTCTGAAATTAATTAAATGGGTTCTAGTCACAGGTGTAAACTTTGAATGAAGCCCTGCTACTTTCTGCCTTCAGTAGTCTGTAGCCTTCCTTTGTATTTATGAGGTTGCTTATGCAGTGTGTAAAAACGTTGCTGTAATTCATCATTTTCTGAGTTTTCTTAACGTTTAAATGTCTTACATTGTTGAATACATCCAGTATTATGAAAGTTCACAGTTTTATGAGGCACAGCAAATACAGATGCATAAATAACACATAGCAGTATTTGCCTTTTGTGGTTTAAAAGTTTCAAATGAAGTAACCCTTGAAAGAATACTTGTAACTTCTTTAGGTGTAGTCCATATGTTAGATTCTGGTTGCTATCTCAGCGGCGTAGACACTGAAAAAGTGGTATTATTTCTGGATTTAGAGGGATATCAAATGGCTTGTAGTTGAAGCTGAAATAGTCCAGATCAAGTTCTCAGAGATACTCAAATAAAAATGCCTAATGCTAGGTATCTTGACTAAATAACTGAACATCGGATTGGATGAACTTTTCTAAAGTTTCTAAGAATTTTTTTCTTAGTTAAGTTGGAGATGAAAATGATCAATGCTCAGCATTTCTTTAAAAAATGGGCCTTATGATCACAATTCTTAAACCAGCTTGGAGAACATAAGAGGTAAAATAACTATGAAATTCTCAGCTTCATTGATGAAAGCATCTGCACAAAAAAAATGAATAGCTCATCAATAGCATGAAATCAAGATGTGTGAATACCTCTTCCTTATTAACTTCAAATACACCAAGGCTTCTATAGCAGTTCTACCTAAGTCATGTTTTCTTCAGCTCATCTCTTTTTATTTTGTATTAGTGCAGCAGATAACTGAACATTGACTCTTTTTTTACATACTAGAATCAGTACAGAATCACAGAATGGCTTGGGTTGGAAAGGAAATTAAAAATCATCAGTTTCATCCTTCCTTCCCATGGGCAGGGTTGTCACCCACTAGATCAGGTTGCCCAGAGTCCCATCCAGCCTTGCATTGAACGCCTTCAGGGATGGGGAATCCACAGCTTTTCTGGGCTACTTGTTCCAGTGTCTCAGCACCCTCTGGGTTAAAACAGTTCCTCCTAATGTCTAATCTAAATCCCTCCTCTTTTAGATTAAGACCATTCCTCCTCATCCTGTCACTGTCAGACTATGTCCTACTGTTTTTTAGCTCCCTTTAAGTAATGGAAAAAAGCTGTTAAGTATTACAGTAATGCGATTGCAAACATTAGCTGCTGTTGAGACATTGTTTAGCTCCATACCTTCTAAACTTTAAAAATACGCATATGTGGCAAATGTATTTATCTTCACTCTTTTATTATATATTATAAAGAGGCTCGGAATGTATAACATGCAGTTGGTCAGCTGAGACGTGTTACTAGCTTCACCTTGCATAAACGCTACTTAAACTCCTACCTCCTTCTTTTTCTTCCACAGTGTTCATTTTTTTTGCCTTGTAGCTTTCCTTGGTTTGTTGGACACATAACATTCCTCATTTTCATTTGTACAGCAAAAATCTGATTTTTTAAATTACTTATATGTATTGATAGCACTATCTGAAAATTCTAACGTTGAGGCTGCAAGGCCTCACACACAATGTCTACATTGTGCATGCAGAGCTCTATAAGCAGTAAAATAGTGTTATTACAAATGGCAATTTTTCTTCTTTTCCTGTAGTGATTTTCTTTTGGTTTTGTGTTTAGGATTGTTCTAACTTTTGTTTTTAATCCCATCCTACTCTGATCAGACTACACCAAAACTCACTGAGAAATGTATGCATTTCTGTGACTGCTTTGCAATACCTTTGGTTACAGAGAAATAGGGCACTTGGGATCAAAAGATGTCAAGGCTGAGTCAGCCTTGGATAGATATCCAGATGTCTTTGTCCTGGAAATTGAGCAAGAACAGACTTCTTATGAATTTTTATTACCTCTTTGTGTCAGACAGATCAAAAGTGCTATGAGAGTAACCTCTCTCACGATCTTTCTGTCTCACATTCTTTTCTTCTCATGTTTCTTTCACTTCATCTTTTGCGTATTCCTTAAAGGGAAAGGTTTAGAGTGAACAATATATTATGTCAAAATGCCTACGATGTATACATTTGGCTTTCATTCTCATGGAGACCTTGTAAACAGTGATTTTCCTGTTTATAAAATAATTTTTCTGTTGTCCCAAGGTAGTCTTGAGCCAAAATTAAATAACTGATGTTGTGTCATCCTTGAGAAGTCGTCTCGAGAAACTTATCTTTGCAAAAGGTTCTTTGGTCCATTAAAGATGTTTGCAATAGGAATTTGTCATCATGTAGGTGTCTGAATTCCAGAGGAGTGTAGGCATTTCACCTGTTTCTCTTTCTGAAAACTTAACTCAGTGTTTCCTTACTGCAGCTCCTTTTCTTAATTGATCTTAACTGCACAGTACTGTATTATTATGAACCGTAGTCAGAAACTACTGCTAACTTGCGCTGAGTGGTATACAAAGTAAGAAAACTTGATTTTAAGTTTGTAACATCAGTGCACATTAGAGGAAATGTAGTCAATAAGGGGCCTAAGAAACATATAAAACAGTACTCACTACTGAGAATGAAAGGAAGGCAAGAGAGTAAATATTTTCAGTTTTTTTTTTTTTTTTTTTTTTTTGTGGGCAGCATAGCAAAAGAGATCTTTGGAGACATTTGTGAAATATCTTTTTGTATGGAGAGCTCTTTCCATGTGTGAAGGGCAGTTTGAGAAGTCCAACAATGATGTCTCAAAAAGGAAGAGTTAATTATCAAAAGATTTCTATGGCTGATCAAATGTGGAAGCTGACATTTGACAATGTTTGATGTGTAAGAGGTCACAGAAAGTAGAGCCACAAAAAATGAAGGCTCTGGAGGTTAGTGAGCATTAAAGATCACATCAGCTTTAAGATTTTCCAAGATTTGGACAGAAAGAGTCCAGGAGTTTTAATGACTATAGATCCAATGGTGAACTAGACGCAGTAGCTCAGTGATGAAATGGAGAAGGGGTATATTCACACTGTTGGAAGGCAAGTAAGGATGTGGTCTTGTAGATTTGCTTTTAAACTACGTAGGTGTAAAGAATGTTTGTATTGTGAAGGATAGAGCTACAGAACAGTGGGGAAATGAAAGAAAAGAGGATTCATTTCCATAAAACCTCAAAAATGAATTTTCTGTAGAAGCGGAAAGTATGTTTAAGGTGTTCTTTTTCTTTTAAAAAAGTGTTCTTTCTGATATCAGCTCTTCTGTGAGAAACATTTGTATTTTGAATTGGTATTTTTTCTATGAATAAAATTTTTTTCAGAAGTTTTTGACCGTGTCAAAACGTGGAAGAATTTTGATTTCTCATGCAGTTACCAGCAAATTTGTCACTTCTTCTTCAGCCTTTTCATGTTTATGCCATCTAGATTTTATACCATCTAAATGAAGTTGAAGATTATTATGTATCTAAATGATTTAGTTCAGAATGTGCTCATTGAGTTCTTAACTCGTAGAAGAATAGTGCCAGCTTTCCTGTTAATTACTAGTATCAGCTCATCCTAGTGGATAAATGCTTGATTAAGCACCCAGCTGAAGCTGTTTTAAACTTTGTTACTTGACAGAATTGCAGGGGTTGGAAGGGAACCTAAGAGATTATCGAATCCAACTTTTGTTAACTTTTTGCAATTTAAACAAGTAAATGTGAATTAAATTTCACAACTTCCAGGTAAACTTTGTGTCGTTATTTGAAGCCTGGTGTTATGCAGTAATAAAAAGCAACCATTGAGAAACAGCTGAATCTATTAAAAAAAAAAAACAAAAAACTTAACAGAAATTCCGTAACTGAAGTTCTGCGAGTATTTTTTTTCTCCTGTTCTTTATGCTTTAAAAGAAAATTCATTTTAAGTATCCATTTAGAACTCTAACTAATTTATCTTTCAGAACAAGTAGAACTGGGTGAATGAGGAATTTGTTTCTTTCATGAGTATCATAGAATCTACGAACCTTTTGAGTTGGATGGGACCTTTGAAGGTCTTCTAGTCCAACTCCCCTGCAATGAATGGGGACACCTACAGCTCAATCAGGTTGCTTAGAGCCTCTTCCAGCCTGGCCTTCCTGGTCTCCAGGAACAGGGCACCCACCACCTCACTGGGCAATCTGTTCTAGAGCCTCACCGCCCTTATGGGAAAAATACTTCTTTTTCTCATCTCCCATCTATGTTATACCCAATCTACCCAATATCTTTTAGTCTTGAAATAACTGTTTCAAATAAATGTTTTAAAGGCAATTATATTTCTGATAAAAAATAAAATAGAATTACAGCATTTCACTGGAAACATCACTACTCGTTTCATCACAGTTATTATTCTCTTCCTACCCACTGGGATCATGTTCTTATTTTCTGTGAGATACTTGGCACAGGCTTCTGAGAATCAGAAAATCACCGGACTTACTGTTTAATTCTTGTTGTTCTCAAGGAGTGTGTTGTCCAGAATCAGGCCCGATTTTTGCAATTCAAGAAGCCCTTACATTGTAACCAAAACATTACAATGAAAAAAATATTGCTTCATTTCATACTAGATAACTACTTTCAGATGCTGTTTCCTCTTCCATGCATCTGCTTGCAAATTCAATGCAGAAAAATGATTCCAGTGCAAATTGAGTCACACTTTTTCATCAGTATTTCCCAGCTGTCATTCCTTCTCATACTGTGTTACAGTATCTGTGATGGTTCAGTAAAGATTTCAGTTCAAACCACTCATGAAATAAGAACACTGATTAGTGATTCAAGATGAAAAAGGAAGCAGGGAAGTTGTGCCTGTGGCTGTTCCTTACAAGAATTTAGGGTGACTGTATTTTGTATGTGACAACATTGTAAAAGAGGTGCCTTGTGGTATATAGCCCTTGTGACAGTCCAAGTGGAGTAGTAGGTCTCTATTTCCACCTCCATCTTAGGGGCTTTGTTCTGCTCCCCATCCCAGACTTCCAGGTCAGGAGGCAAAGTACCCTGAAGGTAATTGGTCTTTTTTTTTTTTTTTTTTTTTTTTTTTTTAGGACAGATGTAAAGAGGACATTGAGAACCTCGGCATTTTCCTTGTCATCAGTGGTCGTGTTCCCTGCTGCATCCAGTAAAGAACAGAGATTCTCCTTAGCCTTCCTCTTACTGTTAATGCCTTTGTAAAATGTTTTTTATTCTCCTTTACTACAGTGGCCAAGTTGATTTCAAGCTCAGCTTTTGCCTTTCTAATTTTCTCCCTGCGTATCCTAACAACGTTCCACTCTTCTCCAATTGGCAGTCCCTTTACCCTCAGAAGGTAGACTTTTTCTCCTGGAGTCTCAGAAGTTGTTCCCTGTTCATCCATGCTGGTCTGCTTCCTGCTGGCTCATCTTATGGCACAGGGGAGCAGCCTGCTCTTGTGCTTCTAAGCCTTCCTTCTTAAGAAGCGTCCAGCATCCCTGGACCTTTTTACCCTTCAGGACTGACTCCCAAGAGACCCTACCAGTCTCTTGTATAGTTCAAAGTCCGCCCTCCAGAAGTACAAGTTAGCAGTTTTGCTGACCCTCCCCCCCCCTCCTGACATCACGAATACAGAACTCCACCATCTGGTGGTCAGTCTTCCCAAGACAGCTTCCAACCTCTACACCTCCCACCAGTCCCTCCTAGAGTTAGTACTGTTTTCTGTGGTCAGTGCTTGATATGCTGTTTGTGTGAGGCTGGAAGTATAAGTATACACTGAGATGTTTTATTCTTCATTGGTCCATAATCTGATTAACTTTTTGAGGCTATCCTCTCCAACTTTTGTTTTCTGCTTCAGATTTCTCTCTTCATTTGCTTTACTATAAATTCAGATTCCAATAGGATTTTTAATAGATTCCTCATGTTTTTGTATCAGAAAGTTTTTTAAAATGTCTTGTAAGAATTATGTAAGTTATAGTTAATCTTCATGCATCATGGGCACTTTTAGAAGAATTGCCTTTAAAATTTTTTAGAATTACCTTTTTTTTTCTTGCTTTTGGTGAAAACAAGGTGGCAAATTCAATTCTCCCACAAAATCAGTCAGGTTTTACAAACGTAACTGAGCCTAGAACTTTGGCTTCAATTAAGTAAGACCTCAGGGAACTTGTATAGCTGTGTGGGAAATATCCACCTTATCTTGTATTTTTCCATTCACTGATCCTTCTCTTTGTTGTTCAGTTTCTGGGCTTCTTCACATAGAAACCCAAGTTATGTCACTTAGAAGTATACAGCAGCATAGACACAGTGTTGGCTTTTGGGCCACTTAAAAGAATGAATGTGTTCAGACTACTTCCAGTTCACATATTGGTACTGGGTGAGTTGCCTGTGCTTATGTGTAATAAGGAAGTCATTCAAATGGGTTATGATGTAGCTACTGTAATTTACAGTATGTTAAAAGATCAAAAATAATTCGATGTTTTTTGTTTTTTGTTTTTTTAGTATATATATATATATATATATATATATATATATATATAAACCAGAAAACTAAATTCTAGATTTTATTCCTTTAGTCATCTGGAGGGGCATTATGAGTTGTGACTTCTCCTGGAGGAAGTCAGCGTTATGGCTGAAATTAAGGCTTTGGTCTCTGCTTTTACTTGAATTACTTGGCCACTGCTGTACTTGATGTTATTAAACAGTTTCTACTTACGATCAAAGTTCATGCTACCACAAATCACCCGATGACTGGCTGAAAGGATTTGTACAGTGGTTCTGGGGCTTGCAGGCTGCAGCCCACATACATTTCCTACTGACTTTTGAAATGCCTCTCTATCGTGTTCTGGAAATGCAGAGGATGTTTCAAAGAGAATCACATTCCCTCATTCTAATACACGCATAAAAGATGCAAGCATTTTGTAATCATCTAATGATGAACATATAAAAATGAAGTAGGCTTTGAAGTGCACAGTAACCTTCAAATCTATTGTTTTATCCCTTTATTTCATTCTAGTGTTCCATTCTTTTTATTTTGCAGTGTTATGGCAGGAACAAGTTTAGTACATCATCTAGAAAATAATTGAAAGCATGTGCGTAGCAGTTTCAAATCGCACAGTGTTTCATGCACATATCCCAAATCTCAGTAATTCAGATCCTACTACAATAAAGCAACTTGTGTTTCAATGTGGGGGTTTTGTGATTTACAGAAATACTAAAATTCAAATTCCCATACTGTTTTCATTTTTTAATTTCTTTCTTTTTTAAAGTTAGAACTTCATTTTCAGTCAGCTGGTTCTTTCCTTCTCTGCTACATCCACTCTGATCAAATTACCATATGTACAAAATTCAGCTGCAAGCTTTCTGACTTGCCCTGGGTCCTGGGAACATACCACCCTTATTTTGATCTCTCTGAATTAGCTTCCTGTACAATTTCCTGTCAGACATGAGTTTCATGAGATTTGTCCTTGAATGTGTGTGATCATCTCTTCTTACTGCAATGAGATTTTGGCTGCCTAACTAGCTGGAATGTTATCGCCGAGCCTGCTTTTATAAGAGTAAATACTAATGAAGTTTCTTTTACTTTTTAAGTACAGATTCTGGGAAGAGGATCAGCAGAGATAATTCAGGTTAACTCTCATGTGAAAATTTAAAGCAGGGTGTTACGATAATCATGTTTGTGTGAAAGAATTCTCCCCCCTCACCCCCCCCCAAATAACCTCCTCTTGCATTTTGTAAATCTGTAGAACCATAGAATGGTTTGGGTCGGAAGGGACCTCGAGGATCATCAAGTTTCAACCCCCTTGTTTTTCATGTTCTTTATTACGATCTTCCTGTATATAGGTAATACGAAATGAAATTGCAGGAAGAAAGTGCTAGTTAGTGCTGCTGCAGGAATAGATTTATTGTGACTTGCTGCATCACTAAGGAGAACACAATAATAATAATTCTTAAATGAGAATATTATTTCCTGAGAGATGAATCCTGAGGATTGTTTGTGTCTGACTGAGTGAACTTCTGCTGCAGCATACAAGTATCTCATTTGAAAATCAGATAATATAGCTTAATGTGAGTTGAAACGCCATAACTACTTCCAAAACTGCTTATCACATTTCTCCTTTACTACTTTCATTTGGGTATGATGAGATTTAATTTATGCATGGAGCAAGACTAACACTGCAATTACACTCTTATGAAAACTTTGCTCCTCATTTCACAGTCTATTTCTGAAATGAATTATCTGAGGACTATATTCTCAAACTGAGGATTTGAGGAACACAGACATAAGACCTAATTATAGGTCTTATCTATGACATGGAATACTTTCTGTGAATGGCAGACAATCTAAGAAACAAGCTCAGAGCCATATCCAGGTAAACAAAGTACTCAGGAGTTTTTATTTTTAACTGTTGGCTGAAAACACTGATTAGGGAAAGTGTCAGATAATTATGTTTCTCTTTCACGCAGTATTATTTTTGGGATGATTTTCAGCACTCTTCCCTCACCCCTAAGATTTTTAACACTGAAATTTTAATGAACTTTTCTAGCGTTAAGAAATGGAACACAGTGTTTTAAAGACAAATTTTGCTCTAACTTAACTTATTAAGTTACAAGGGGCAGGGATATCTTGTACGCACAACTGAGAAACCTCAGATCAAACATAAGCTAAAGGAACAGCTCCTTAGAGTAGAGCATTTCTTTTATTATCAGATTATTAATGTGGCATCATCGCATACATAGATGGCAAGAAAATATTCCCAATTTGTCACTCTTTCTCTCAGTCTACTGAATCAAAGCTTGAGTGTAGTGATACATGTCATTGATTGAACCGATTTGATCTTATCCTTTGATCAGTTCATGCCACTGAGTTGAAAAAATTCTTGTTTTATAGCTTCTTGCTTGTGACCATTCCTTTAAATTATCACTCCTCTTGATATCTTCTTTTGACCTAAAACATAATAAAAAAAAAAAAGTTTTCTTGACTTTTTAATGTGTTAGGAATAAAACATAAAAGAATTGCTATGTTCCTTCTGTTTATTTATTTATTTATACACTTTCTGTTTGCTTTTCAAGTTGGAAATATCTTTTTTCTCTGTAGAACAGAGGTCTTAATCTTGAGCACTATAGTTTTAGAGACAGCAATAGTCATGATGCTAGGGTTAAGAGTGAAGTAAAAATTGTGTATAGACACCTAGCTGCTGATTATATATGCTAACTCCTCAGTTTGGAAGACAGCTTGTTGCTAACAAAACATGCCTGGCCGTGCAGAAGTAGGGACAGGAGACAAGGTGTTGTCTCCTGGATTGATCTCGATACCAGAGATTACATTCATTGAAATGTAACAGAACCATAACTGTAAAAAGAGCACTAGCCCATCCCTTTGTGGAGAAATAGAAGAGAAATAGCTGCAGAACCTGCAGAGGTGCTTACTACCCTATCTTTTTGATTTTACTAACCATTCCCTAATTATCTGACATCAGTGCTCAGACTAAGTCCAAACTAATATTCATCCCTGTATTTCATTTCCCTCTATTTCAGTTCTAATTTCTTTTTCTGGAAACTTCTCCAGGCTGCTCAGCCCTGGGAACTTAACTTGGCTTTTTGGTACACGGACTCAAGAGAACAGGGTAGTGTCTGGATTTTCAAAATGGGTAGCAGACCAAGTTAATGGCTGATCTCTCAGTGGATCAGATGGGAAAGCTTTTGGCTAAGGTCTTCGTGTGTCACCTAAAGCAAAAAGCTTGATTTATGGCTATTTAGGAAAGGAATATGTATGTAAGTCAGAACTGTCCTAAAGGATAGACATAGTAACAGGCAGCAGTTTCTAGACTACAAAACAACCCAGCTTACCTGTGGGTGAATAAACAAGATTTCCATACTGAAAAACTGATCTGTATCTCCTGTCCTTGCTATTGCTGCTGGTGGAAATATTGAATGGATGGGCTATGGCTGTGCAAACAGCCTGTCTTAGGTGCAGTCACAACTTCTATATTCTCCCCTGTTTTCCAGGAACAGAAATTCTTGAAATTTGAGATTTTCCTTACATTGTCTTCATTCCCTGAACCCTTTTTCCTCACTGCCTCAGCAGCAAGCTGAAATTTGCCTCTTTTATGGCAGAGGAAGAAAGGGGATTAGCCTGGGTGGAGGAAGAAAGCTTCAGAAAGTATCAAGAAAATAAAAAGGGATGGAATAAGGAATGAAGAACTTGAAAACAGAAATTAATTTCTATATGTAGTTAATTTTCTGAAAGAAAAAGAGACACTGTATGTAGTTAGCAATAGAAAGTACATTTATGAACATGAGTTTTGACAGAGAGCAGTTATAGCTTTACCATCTTATCTCTTTTTTCTATTTGTCTACTCTTAGAGAAGAGAATTTTCCCTCCTTTATTATGCATAATGAATTATCATTCATTAAAGATATCTGAAGTTTTTTTTAAAGAACACTGTGTGACACTTCCACATTTTGTGTAGCATATCACTGCCTTAACTTGTAATGGGCTATAGTGGAAATTCTGAGTCACGGCCTGAAACAGTGATTGAGCACCTGGTAGGAAGGCAGGGCCAACACAGGGTAGCTCAGGTGCATGCAATGTCCCCAAGTGACTTAAAGGGGTGGAACCAGGATCATTCCAGACCTCATTTAAGGGCTGGCACTGGAGATAAGGATATCTCTCTGAATAGCCCTGTGTGTACCTGGGGTCTTCCTAATGTAAGCAGCTTTTTATTTTTTTATTTTTTTCTTTTCTCCCCCTTTGTTTCTGTACTTACAGTGGCTGTGTTTGGGCTTGTTCTCGTTTGTTGCAACTTAGGATTGTGCCACCCTTCTTTATACTGCTGTATTTTCACATTATAGTACTATATGGGCAAATATTGACTGCTTCATGATTTCTATGTCAGGTTTTGCCCCCAATGAATGTACACTTTTGTGACTTATTTGTTTCTAAATTTGTTTGCACATAGTCCATAGTTTGATTTTGACTTGCCTCTGCTTCGCAGCTCTGAGGAGAAGGATTTGGGAGTGGCAGTTGATGAAAGATTCAGTGTTAGTCAGCAACGTTCACTTGCAGCCTAGAAGGCTAACTGCATCCAGGATTGCATTAAGTGTGATCGGAAGAGGGAGGGAGGTGATTCTGCCTCTCTGCTCTTCTCTTATATGACCCCCACCTGGAGTACTGCTTCTGGTGCTGCTTCTGGTTCTGGGGCCCTCAATGCAAGAAGGACATAGAGCTGTTGGGGTGTGCCCAGGGGAGGGCCATGAAAGGTGATCAGAGAGCTGGGGTGCCTCCCCTACGTGGACAGGCTGAAAGAGCTCGGGCTGTTCAGCCTGGAGAAGAGAAAGATCCAACAAGCAGCTTTCCAGAACCTGAATGGGGCCTACAGGAAAGCGGGGCAGGGACTTAAAAGAACATGCAGTGATAGGATGAGGTGAAAATGGCTTTAAACTGAACGAGGGTAGAGTTAGACTACATATTAGGAAGAAATTCTTTACTGTGAGGGTGGTGAGAACCTGGGAACTGGTTGCCCAGTGAGTCTGGAGATGGCCCTTCCCTGGTAACATCCAGTCCAGGCTGGATGGGCTTTGAGCAACCTGGTCTAGTGGGAGGTGTCCCTGCCTGTAGCAGGGGGAGTTGAAACTAGGTGATCTTAAAGGTCCTTTCCAACCCAAACCATTCTATGATTGCAAAGACTGCAAATTTTAACTTATTATAAGCGATATCTGACAGGGCAACTCAAATATAAGAACTATTCTAGATGTTAGTGGTTTTTAATACGTAACTAATAACTTAATAGCAAGCATAGGTGCTTACCAATGATTAGATCCTTGAACGATAAGGGAAGCTTTCTGTAGATGGGCCTCAGTTTAGATGTCTACGTTTTGCTGAAACTGCTCTTCAGATAGTGCCACCTATTTGCATCTGTCAGTTAGTTAACTGTTTTTCACTTCATCTTGTCAATGAAAGCAGTGATTGTTATTTTTCTACAGGTTTGTTAGTGTTAGTTTACAGATAGTATACTAAGACAGGACAGATAATTATAAGGATAGTAACTCCGTGCTCTGTGAGGACAGATGGGACTCGAGGTGAAGAGTCTGGCCAAAAGCTGCCCATGTATGTGTTATACTGAAAATATTTCTTGTACGCTGAATTGTAACAAGAAAAATCTTGTTTCTTTTAGCATGGCTAGTGGAAGTCTCTGCGAAAAACATTGTTTCTGGGAACCACCGTATCATTTTGCATAGGAAATTGGTTCAAACACACTGAAGTTTTTTATCAGGCCAAACATTCCAGGAAACAATTAGCACTTAGGCAACGCTTTCTTCAGTGAGCTGCAGAAGAGAGTTGCTTCCCTGGAGTGTCCCACTCAGGAAGCAATACTGTGTGGAACAAGTGATTGTGTCTCTTTCGAGTGAAAAAGAAAATTACTAAAAGCAGAGCTGGTCAGCGTCATGCATTCAGAGCCATGCATTTGGAATCCTTTTTAGGTCACATGGAAGTGTGGTTGTTGCATCTGAAAATTGTATGCTAATAGTAAGGAAGTGATGGGTTTCATTTAATATATGGGTGCCAGGATATGATATTTTAATTCTTTCTTTGCTTTTCTTTTCCTCGTTGTTACTCCCTCAGGAATGTACTTAATGAAAATTTTAGTTTAAACAAGATGTTTATTTTAAACCCAAGACTGTAATTCATAGTATATAAAATAATGAGATTTTGCTCTGCTGTTGTAAATACACGGATGTGCAGGGAAAGCAAAATGCTTTTCTGAGAACTGGAACATTAGTTTCATGTGAGCTCATGAAGGACAGACCTCTATTCTCAAGGGATGCACTCAGCTTTACTGGGAACCCACGACAACTTGCTTAAGGCTTGGCCAAACGCCCAGTAGGAAAACCAGCTTTTTAATTATTGCATGCTATATTCATTTGCAAGCAGTCAAAATATTATTTAAGTTTAGTCTAAGAGAACATCTGCAGCAAGTAAACCTGCAGGTGGGATCTTCATATTTTTAGTATCTTATATAACTCTAGGAAAAATCGCTCAACTGTTCCTTTTCCTCACTGTCATTGTAATTAGAGCTCCCTTGTAAAGTAAAATTGGAAGGATGAGTTCTGTGGGGAAACGCAGCTGTCAGAAAATCCAGAGAAAACCTGGAAGTTTCCAGGAAAAATAGTCCTTTTTTTTTTTTTTTTTCCTCTGTCTAAAATGCAGTTATAGGGAGATACTGTCCACCTTTCTCAAGTTCACTTCCTTTTAAGTGGTGCATTTCAGCTTGAAAAGCATAGCTTTAATTGGTGCCCGAGCTAACACCTACACCTCTAAGAGTTTGCTTTGGTGACCGTTCAGTAATCTGGTCTGATTTGATCTCAGATCAAAAAGCTTCATTGCTTCCAGAAGATGGAAAAAGCTTAGCTCATTCGGAGGCAGTCCTCCATGCACCTTTCAGCAAGCTCATCTGGCTTCTTTAGCCTCAGGTCTACCACTTCAGATTCCCTGTTCCTTGGTGTTCTGGCAGCATGTTTCTCTGGCCGACCTCCAGCTCCCTGCTTGGCTAGCTTTCACAGTAGCAGCTGCTTAGAGCATGCCATCTACCTGCCAGCCATCCCTCTAGATCCTCTTCTGTCCATGTTGCCATTTCTTTTTTTTTTATTTATTTTTTTAACTTTCGATCATTCTCTATTATCTATTTAGCAATCTCTAGCTTTGTGATTGGAAAAGAACAGCTAAGATTGGTCCTGTTATCCTGTACTATGCGTATGTTTGTGATTATGCCTGGAGAAGATAACATTCTGAAGTGACACTGTAGTAAATACAGAAATGTTGTGTTCAGTATGTTATTATTGCTTGCTTTTTTTGTTTTGATGGCTTTCTTATTATTAAAGCTTTCTAAACTTCTGATTTTCCAGGATGTTTTGATAGAACTAAGGTTTTTCCCCCCCCCCCCTCTCTCACCCTATAATATTTATCCTACATTACAATGCAAAGCAAGGTGGGTAAGAACCTAGGCGTGAGTTTATATTGTCATCATTCATGACACCAGAAGACTCAATCTCATGGCTGAATTTATGTCCCTCTCTGAAACTATAAAAGAATTAATTTATTGATTTGAAACTTTGTTACTTGTCACTGAAGTAATTAACTTCAAAACAATGAGCGTTTCCTCTTTGGAAAAGAGGAAGAAATGGCAGGAAGATCTTGTGTTGGCCAGAGATGCCCCGGAAGGTGGAGCAGACTTCCCTATAACACAATCCCCCCTCAACTGAAGGCACGTTTTATTTGGTTCCACATTGTTCCCAACTCATTTTGGTTTGTCATCTGGATTTAAATGTAATCCTGACCGTTATATTCCCCTTAATTTTGAAATAATGGTGAATTTTTGGCAGGAACCACTCCTGGCAATTCAACAGCAGCAGTAGCAGTACTGTGCAGTCCATTTTGTACCTACTGCACTATGCAGTAAGGTGCAGCATTTTGTTTTCTTTCTGCTTAATTTTTTCTTAGATCTGACTTAACCTTAAAAAAAAAAAAAAGTAGCGTGTGCTACTTGCTGATACCAAAATTACCAAGTGGTCGTGAGATCTCAGTCAGCAAACTTCTTTGTACCAATCCTCCTATACTCAAAAAATAAGAAAACTTAAGGATTTGATGAATCCACCCTGATTAGCAATAGGATTGATAGAGTCCCTGGAAATGTTCCCATTCAGTTAGGATTTAGTTTTATCTGGACAGCAATCTCAAGTGATTTTGAATCATTTAAACATGTGCTGTGTTATGTGCTCTTTTATTTTCTAAATTGAAGTGGCTAAATTCTCATTGAGCTTAATTTGCTGTGTTATAGCCCAAAGAATCTGAGGCTAGTTTCTTTCCAGCTATTCCAGTATCCAGCTCTCCTAGGTTTATGTTAAGTCTTTGATTCACTCTGGACTTTGAGCAGCAGTCAATAGCGAAGACTTTGCTGGTAAAAAAAAATAGAGAGCACAACTTAGAATCTGAACAGGATTTTAATTACATTTAAAAAAAAGAAACATATGACTTAACAGATTCTTCCGAACTACATAACTGTGTTCTTTGCCCATTATTTTCTCAGAACAAAGAGGTGAAAATCTAACCAGGGCATTAAGAAACAATCTTCCATGCTCACCTGCGAGTAATTTATTCCAGAATGCTGAGCCATGCTACTACAGCATCATTCTTAGTGTTTTAACTTGTTTCTCCTAGACCCTCTTCAAAAGACGCTGCTGCTGTTACGTAAATGAACTAAGTGAACTGTGAAGGATCGATGTCTTTCTGTTATTGTATGAAGGTAAATCTTCCTTTTATTTCTTTCACTGATGTAGAAAGACAAAATCTTTTTTATATGACAGGAATAACAAGCACCTCACATTTGGTGTTTCAGTGCTTTGTTCTTTATTGTTTGTTTTTTTCTTTTTCAAATGAAGCTACAATGTTTTGTTTTTTCTTAATACAGCAATAACTTTGTCTTAACTTCTTGCTATTAAAATTGCTTTTAAAGTTGCTTTAAATGGGAGCAAAAGCAGAATATACTTGATTCATCTACTGTTCTGAGAGATATGGTTAGAAAAGCTAACTTTGCATTTCTGGTGTCTTTGGAAGGAGAACAGAAAGAGCAAAGTGTTGCTCTAAAGTAGATTCACCATTATAGAAGTTTTGCTTTTAATTGCTTTATCTCTTTCGTTATCAGCTATACCCATTTCAGAATCTACGTCTATCAAAAGATTTGAAAAACAATTTAATACAATACCAAACAAAACTTGAGCATTCCATTTTCTTTATTGATTTCCCGAGAAGCAGAATGAAACCTGTGTTTGTCAGTTGTTCTATACATGACTTCTCTATTTTTCTGATACAACACTATCATGCCTTTTTTGCCCTAACAAGCACTAATGGCAAACTTGCTGCACAGATGCTATGGCAGCACAAAGAGCAAGTTAAGCCGGGAAAGTAATGAAGGATTATTTTGTTAAATTTCCCTGTGGCACATATGTTCAAGTTGCTCGTGTGCATACTTCTAAAATCTGTTCCCAGGATATAGCAGGGAAAAATGCACAGTTCAGTTTTGTTTAATCAGTGTGTTTGTTTGGCTTATGTTTGTTTGTAATTCCTGGTAGCCACAAAATAACTACTCTTTCTTTTCTTAGAGTTGCAAATAGATCAGGGATATAAGTACTGTACTTTTCAGAGTTTACTTGCATTACTGTTTCTGAATAGTAAGGTAGGTATCAGACTTGTGAAAACTAAGTGGAAAAAAGCCAGGTATGTGTGTATGTAGAACAGATTCTGATTTTTCTTAAACATATCTGAGACGTTTATGGTGATCACTTCCATGTGGCTTTCTGGCTATTATTCTTTGATTTGTAATATATCTGTTTGAAAACAATATAAATACATCATTATTTATATGAACTCAAAGAAGTGAATTACTATGGAAAAAAGTGCATTTACTTTAATTTATAGTTTTTTAAGTTTTTAATTTTTATTTTTTTTTGTAAGCTAAGAAGACTCTTCAGGTTGTCAGGCAGACTGAGCAGTACTGGTATGATTGAAGTGTTACAGTATGTAGAAATACTTGTTTGCCATGCCACTCTATGTTTAGATGCCTTGGATCTTTTCCTTAAGTTCTGAGAAGTAGCATCACAGATGCATATATTCCACTGAGATAAAAAAAAAAAAGGACAAAATTTTTTGAGCAAAAAAGAAAATCTCAACTAGTGTAAAGGATCATTCTGAATTCTCTACTATCAAAGGAACAAATCATATTTACTGTGGTTATATTGAGCCTCAAATACCTACTAATTAAATTCCCCCTATATGATTACTAGCCTCAGATGATTTGCTTTATTAGTTTTCACTTCTGATTTTAGCCTGTCATTCTTGGATGCAGTATATGTGAATCTATGTGTTGCTTTGTCCAGTGAATGGTTCCATGGTTACAGTCCCGGACCAAGTATTTTTGCTGATTTAAGCTATTCCTTTTGTACAGCTGCATCCTGTTTGTTGCCAGAGTCACTTTCTGGCTCAGGTTTTTTGCTTTATTTTCATTTCCACCTTTTTGCTAAGACTGACTAAAACTGAGGCTAAGACTATACTTCTACAAAGTCTCAGCATGGTAGAGTTTCTCCTGGTAGCTTTTGTTTTCCTCTCAAACAGTAGAAAAAGTCTGCTGTTAGATTTCTTCCCATCTATCTAATAGATACGACTCTGCTACTGGTCAAAGCAGAGCCCAGGCAAACTTCAAGTAATGCTGTGGAGAAAAAAAAAAAAAGTGTTTATTGCAACTTGTTTAACGTGGATTTACTTCTCCTGTTTATTACATCTGATGTCTGGATAATGATTGTAATGCATTTGGAAAATTTTCAGTGGTTCTGGAAGCTTAATAGCTTCAATGGTGATATGTGCTAGTAGCATCTATGATGACAGAGAATTCTTCGTACTTCACTGAAACAGACTGGCAATCAGTGACCTACATGTGACCACCAGGTTTAGCTAACTCAACAGGAATTTGTGCTGAACATTTATACGTATGTGAACAAATAGGAAGCGACCATACACATTTTGAATGCTGTGTAGCTTTATGGCCACCAGCAGCATCCTGTTTATTTAGGAGGCGGAAGGAGAATGTGGTTTTAAGAGTCAAGAATGGAAATGCCTACATTCATTTAAGTAAATGGTATTGTTCCATACTCTTTTCACTAATGATAGTAAGACTGTATTGTTGTATGTAAACATAGATCATCTAATCCTCCTTTTCTGTGATAGTGAATGAGGTAATTTAGCTGTGTTTCTTAGTTGGGGTTTTATTTGGTTTATTTGTTCAGTACCTGGAAACACCTTACAAAGGCTTCCAGCATGGAAGTGGTGTTGCTTGAAAAAAGGCAGAAACACGATACAGCAAACCCTTCATGGTGTTTAAACTATGAGCAGTTCTGCTGACACACTAAAAAGGTGTTAGAATTAGGTCTCAAGGAACTTTTCAGCTGGATAACAACTGGCTTTCAAAGGTTTTGCATTTGTTTTTCTGCATTAAGTGTGTATGGGAGAAGGGCTAGAAGGTCAAGAGAAAATAAGAAAAAGTCAAAGGCAGATTTGTAAGACAAATAGTAACATCTGGTATATGACTTAGTTCTACATTTGTCGAGCTCTTGTTTACTGCGGCGATTGTGAAATGTTTTTCTTGGCAGGATTGTTGGTTTTAAGTTTATCAGTCTAGGAAAAAGATTTGTATAGATTTATAATATAATGCATAGTAACGAACTACATGTGTAGTTGCGTTTAGAACCCGTATGTAATAGGAAATCAACAAACCATGATGTGAAATGGCCAGAAAGAAGGGTTGTTTTTTTTTGTTTTTTTTAAGTTTGAGGCATTTCCATGTTTTTTATTGTTTTTTTCTAGTATATGAATACAGTATATAAACATGTCCCTCTGTCCATTGGTTGTCATCTAAATCTCAGTGCTCTCTGAAAGCACACATTTTCTGTCAGAAAAGCGAGGGAGTAAGGGAGTTAAACGTGGCTAGCAGTCTAGACTGGGGGTGTCACACAAATGAAATTCTGTGTATCCCTGATGCCAGAGAACCCCTAAAGGAGGAAGTTCTGCTAAGAAAGGTAACAAAAGCAGGGTTTGGTGAGGTTTTTTTTTTTTGTGATCGCTTCCAGCTGATCCCAATCTGCCGTGTTTTTTGAGAGAATCTTCAGGGTGACACAGTCATGCAGGCAGAGCTTGCATTCTGTATGACCAAATGTCTGTTTTCATTCTGTGGAGGGAAAAAAAAAAAAAGAGGACTGAAATGTTTGTTAGTCTAGCAACTGCGTGTGATCAACAAATTGCTGCTTTCTCCTCTTCCCACCTTCTTTCCTTCCAGGATTCAAATTCTACAGAAGTAACAAAATAAAATTGGGGCGACTGGGCAACTCAAACAGCAGTTGCCAAGGTTTATTCTGTTGTAGGAGCACTTCAGCGAGTACATGTAATCATTTTAGGTTTTACTTTCTGGTAATTAATGTTTTGTGGTATTTGCCTTTGCTTGGACTTTGCTCCAGTTGAACTATTTAGAATTTAACAGCAGAAGTAATCAGGACGTTTGGACCAAAGGGAAATAGGAAGATACACAGGTCGTGGTGCTATAGTGGTTTTTCATGCTGGTATGCAGCTTTGACTTGAACACGATTTCACTTGATTAATCAGGATCTGTTTCAAAAAAGCTTATCTGCATTTACACTGTTGATTTTCCTTGCTAAAAGCAGGAGAACTCACTCTGCCTGAAATTCAAGATGAGCTGATCAGTTGTCCTTGACAGTTGTTTTGTCATCATCTTTGATTAATGTGCTCTTCAACACTACATGACTTCCCTATAGATTTGACCAGCCACATGTCAGCCAGCATAGGAGCCAATTTCTTGCTCTTTATAAGTCAGGCCAAGGGGAGGTCTTGAGAGCATGAAAACATAATGACCCATAAAAATCTGAGTGCATTTATTTCTAACTAATCAAACAGTGAACAGCAGGGAGTGACGCTTATTTTATGGGACAAATGCCTACTAAAAAATCTACCATTATTTAATCTAATACTTCTAAAAAACAGGAATAGAAACTAATCAAACCAAAAGCCTTCTACTATTTAAAAATAAGAACAGCTTAAAAATCAATTAGAAGGGAGGGAAACTTCTCATTTATATACAAGATGCAAGCTGACTGCTTTGTACCATCTTTTTAAGAATAACTTATCTAACTTTTTTTGAGATGACAATGGGTAGAAAGTTGCGAAAAGGATGTTTCAAGACAGGCTAATTTTAATTCATTTTTTTAAATAATATTGAATGAAGTTTTAAAGTGTAGTCTAAGGCATATTATTTAGAGCTTGGATTGAGGCCAGAGCAGTGCTATCTCAGCCCCCAAGCAGCTCAGGGGAGATTTCACCTTAAGAAGGAAAGAACTCTCTGCATAGTAGCTGCCCAGAGCTACCGCACTTGTGGGAATATAGAATATTAACTTCTCAACTAAAAGAATAAGTCTTGGGGGATGCTTCAGGGGACAGTTCCTCCCTGATGCTGCGAAGAAAAAAGCATGCTGTGACAGGAAAGGGGGAAATGATTGCAAACTAAAAGAGGGGAGATTTAGACTGTGTGTAAGGGAAATGCTTTTTATGGTGAGGATGGGTAAGTGCTGGAACAAATTGACTGGAGAGATGGTGCAAGCTCAGTCCGTGGAGACACTCAAGGTCCGGCTGGACAGGAGTCTGAGCTAACTTATCTTGCTGTAGATATGATGTTTCATAGCTGTGGAGTTGGAGTGGATTGCCTTTAAAGGTCCCTTCCCACTCAAACGATTCTATGCTTCTACATAAGAATGAATGTTGTTAGCTGGTCAGGGGAAATGATGCTCAGCTCAGCACAGGTGTGGATGCACCTGGATTGCTGTGTCCAGTTCTGAGCTCCCCTCAGTACAAGAGAGACATGGACATACTGGAGACAGTTCAAAATAGGGACACCAAAATGACAAAGAGACTAGTATGCCTATCTTATCTCCTATCTCTCCATCTCAGGTAAAGCTTGAGAGTGTTCAGCCTGGAGAAGAGGAGGCTCTTGAGGGCTCTCATCAGTGCCTGTAAATACTGAAAGGCTGACTAAGACAAGAAATCCAGGCTCCCTGGACTAGGGAGCTGCTTTTGCAAGGGGGTTGGTCTCGATGATCTCTAGAGGTCCCTTCCAACCTCTGCAATTCTGTGATTCTTTTTGGTGGTGCCCAGTGACAGAACAAGAAGCAATGCACACAAACTGCAACAGAAGAGGTTCTCTCCAAACATCAGGAAGCACTTTTTTCTGAGTGTGATTGAGCACTGGCAAAGGTTGCCCCTCTGGGAAGGAGGCTGTGGGAACTCCATCCTTGGAGATATTCAAAAGCTGTCTGGATGAAGTTCTGAAAATCTGTTACGTTACTATTTGTATGCACTAGACAAATTTAATCCACATCAATTAAGACTGAGCTCTGAAAGCATTTGACAAAAACCTCAACCAACCAATCAGTTATAGTCTGAAATAAACACTGAATGAGACTAGACTGTCTTAGCCCAACTATCAGGCGTATCTGGATGCACTGCACCATTGTTCAAATGTCCACTGCAAATAATTGTGGTTCCGACATGATACGTGTCTGCCTGGATTATTAAAGGGAATAAAGCTATCTGTTTATTGTGTTTACTTATGCAGTTCTTGGGGATAAATGCTGTGAAGAATGTCATAGTATTTCTTGTATTTTAACTTAATTGCAGAAGACATGCTGGTAATTATGACATCAGACTTGCACAGAAAAGAAAAGAGGGTAATTGGGCCTTTTGGTGGGGGGGGAGAAAAAAAAAAAAGCTGACCAGCGAAGCATGGTGTGTGAGCAATGGAAATGGCTATGAATGATAATGATTAAAGGTATTAGCAATGATCTTGGTCTTCAGGAAAGGATGTATTATTTTCTAAATCAAAACTCTCTTTTTCCAGGTACAGCATATGAATGGTCAAATCACGTCACCCTTTTCTACATGGCTGTTGGGTAAGTTTTCTGTTATGCTCTGACTTTGTGGATTTATCTCTGATAATTGTGTTATGGAGCCTATTGTGGTTGATCTGATCTGCTGGGAGAATGAAAATGATGTTTTAATGTTCCTTGGAGGCCCACTACATTCTGCATCTACTGTTATATGAAAGTCTGCTTCTCTGATGACAGTGAATGCTTTGTGTTTATACTGATATATCCTGTGTCCTTCTGGAACTGATTGGACTAGATCCTCAGAAAACACGAATAATCACTGTATTGAATTTGGTCTGTGAGAATACTTTTTCACTGTTTAAACAGACTTTCAGGTAAAACTTTACGTCAAGACCTGCCTGTAGTAATCTGCCAGAAAACCAGCCTAGTTTATGTCTGTCCCCTCTTCTTCAGAGAGCGTCTTAATTCTGTACAGTGCACCAGAGAACGTATCTGAGAAACTAACAGTAGGAGAAGTCCCGAAGAGTTATCCATGTCATGTCACTGTTTTTCTACAGAAGTGTTTTTAGTCATCTTACCATTGTTTAAGATTCAGGGAACACAGTGTCACCTTTGAAAACAGTTGAATGAGAAATTATGCTGAACATGAAATAGTCTTAGTGCTCTCCAGCCATAAGGACTGCAACTTTTGCAGCCCTTGGAAACAGTATCAGGGTGTGTTTCAGTGTTCTCTTCTTCATTTGCACAGGCGTGCAGCGATAGGACTGAGTCTTCCCGGTTAATTCCTTTGCTGGCAGACAAAAAAGAAAACTGATGTTGCAACCCACTTTGTTTGGGTTTGTTTAAAAGACTAAGACTAAGATCAAGAGCTCTGCAGAGGCATTAAGAATTGATGACCCTGGTGTAAGTCTCACATCCCATGCCTAACAATCTACTTCCCAGCTGTGGTGATGAGTATGGAGACAAACTCTGAGAGTATTTCTTGGGAATATCAACTCTATGTTCTGACACCGGGAACAAGTATTGGGAATTACTGCTTACAGAGAGAACAAAAGATTAGAGATTCAGAAAAAGACCAGTGACCAAAATGTCCATACGAATGAGAGTTGACTGGTCTGACAAGTTTCGGAGTTTAAAGTTTTATTGTATTTATATCTAGACACTAGTAGTACTGATTTTTTTTTTTTCGTTTTCTTGGCGCTCCTTTGTTAGGATGAAAACTAACATACCAGAGAAAGCAATTCCCTTGACATTTTCCTACTTAAGTCTTTTAATCATAGTGAAGCATTCAGATCCTCTATCACAGATGTGGATTAGCTAGGGTGAGTGGAATTATCCTCAAGATGCTAGCCAAGACTGAAGTTCCCTTAAGAGGATGCATCAAGATCTGTTTTAACTTTTTTTCTGTATGTGCTGTAGACCTTTAAGGAAAATAACAACACTTTTGGGAAAGCCATTTTAAGATAACTTTCAGTCAGTGTCAAATTCAATTTAGCCTTGTTAGGAACAATGGGAGTTGCAGCCAGTTGCAGCCTTAGACAGACTCTGAGAATGTCTGAACAATGATAGATGGGTTTTCCACAAGGGAGAGGTATTAAACCCTGTTCTGGTGTGTAAGATTGTTTTAAGCTATGTTTAAAACTCTTCATGGTCCGTGCCAGAGATGATTCAAAATTCTTATGTTTTTGTCTGCACGGAAGACTAGGACCAGATCAAAATCCCATAACCTGAATCCTTAACTGTAGAATCTGCTGCATCAGGACTCGTAACAAAGTTGTGTGTACAATCTTATGCCCTCAAATAAGAACAAGTAGTGCTGCAGAATGTCATCGCTAGCCAAGTAAAATATCTAGGAGTGAAATGTCTCTCTACTTCCTTTGGGTAGTATGTAATTGTCAGGCTTGGGAGTGTGGAGTTTATTTCTTAACAGTTTCACGTCAGGCAACTTGTATAAGTTGTTACAGTAAACGGTCTATTTCGTCTCTGATAGATAGTCATCCTTGTGCTATGTTTTCTGCTCTCTGTGAGACAATTTAAGGGAACAGTAAATTACTGGGAGCGATTCATAGATTCCACTGAGTTCTCAGGAAAATGAAAACTGTTTTCTCCTTAAGTCTGTGTGTTATGCTGAGATGTAGAATCTCAGTAGTAGTATGTATGGCAGAAGACGAAATGGAGTGGGACTCTGTGTCCCAGTGGCGTTTCATGTAGTATCTGCAGAAAACTCCTTCTGGCAAGCACGCAAACTGCTTTGCAACCCTTCCCAGTGAGCTGGAATTCTTTCCAACAGGAGACATGAAGAGGAAAAGCTGCGTACCTATCTGCAGATACTGGAATCCTTTTGCACTTAAACTACAATATTTGTATTATTGTGAGATACAGTATTTTGTGTTAACATCGCAGAAGATTCCAGTGGTGCCACCCATTGCTAGCACAGTCATTATCACTCAGGGTTTACCAGCTTCTCAGCCGAGCTTAGCTTGCTCTTCAGGAAGAGGCAGGGAGAGCATAGCTGGTGTCTGCCAGCCTGCACCTGGGAGTGTACATATACCCTTTGAGGCCTTATCACACAGCTATACCGGCCAAATACTTTCTTGTGTGTTGGGAAAAGCTGCAGTGACAAGCTGGCTGTTAGTATTTGGTGAGAGCGGGTCAGGGAGAGAACCGGTTATTTAGTTGAAGCTGTAATGCTAGAACTTGTGTACCGAGGACTCTGATGTTCAATATGGCTGTGATGGGAAAAAATTAGTGCCCTTTGTTAAGCTGCGGTTTTCTTAAGCCTGGACTGTGGTGTTTCTTGTCATTAGAAAGATTTCTGGAAAGCATCATTTGAAGAGGAAATATTATAGGAGTGTACCCACAAGATTTGTTATTTTTCCCTTCGGTTCTCAAAGAGAGCTTTTAGGGACTCTGAATAGCAAGAAATGCTGGATGACTTAATGAGTCCCCAGGCCTCATGTCTTTTTCTGTGCTTGCTGGTGGCCAGGGCCTTTTACTTTTGTCCAGCTTGACATGGCATAAAACTGCTTCTGTTATGAGCTTTGCAAACAAAAGTTGGCTTTGTTATAGTTTCAGTGCCAGAAAATAAACTCAGATAAGCTTGCAATCCACTGCAAGTAAGGTGAAGTTTTTCTGGGGTTTTCAGTTCAATCGCTGCAGCCCTACTCACTTAGGGAGCCTACAGAACAAGAGTAGAGTAGGAGAAAGAGTCCTGCCTGTCTTTCATGTGGAAAAAACCTGACTTCTTCATGTTTTTCAAGGCGACGGGACATGAAGTCAGGTTGTGTTGCCTAAGGCTGCTGCACAGTGAAGGGATTTAAATGTAACCTCTGCATACAGAGAAAAGAAGTCCCCTAATTCATTCAATATTTTATTAGAAATCTCTTAATGCTGGTCTTATTCCTAAAGGTAAACATCTCAGAGGTTTCTCAAAGGCTGTATTTCATTATTTAATAATCTGTTTTCTGTAACAGAACTCCCTAGGTCTGTGCTGGTTCCACAGGCTGGAAATATCAGCAGTCCGAGAACTGTTGAATAATTAAACTGTTGGTGCCTGTAAGTGTTAGGGCTTGAATCACTCATATTCTATTATCACAAACTACTGGGAAAAATAAGTGTGAAATAGATTGTTGACTAGCTCTCTTTAAGGACGATTTGACTTCTGTATGATGGCATGGTTTGCAACTGTACTGACCTTTATTTAGGAAGAAGCATTTATAGGAGAATATTTGGGAGTGACCCTGTGGATGTCTGGCAGTAGAGTTTTTCACTTCTCACTGGAAATCCCTTGTTCAATTCAGAAATTAAAGACAATTTTATACAACTGGTGTACGATAGAGTTTATTTAGGAGTTCCTGAGAGTAAACAATGATTAGAAAATATGGAACGGTTTTTGACTTTGGGACAGCACAACTCTGTGCTAGGTGTGTGTAAGTGCTAATATTTGTGCTTGCCTGTGTGCATGCATACACAAATACAATTTGCAAATGTCCCGTCTTCTGAAAGGAGGAAATGTCTCTGAGGATAACTGAAAAACATATATTCCGGGCTACTCATTTTGACGTGTCTGTCAGACACTGAGGAGGAAGTGGACCGTTTTGAACATGTAGGAGTGGGCATAGGCCGCTCTTTAATTCCCAGCAGACGGAGGCAGGTCTGTCTGCTGAAGGCACATTGCACCCACAGATGAGAACATGTCATGATTTTTCTTCTTCATGGAGAGAACTCGGACTTAGTTTTACCATGGTTTCATGTACCTTGATGGAGTACAGCATAGTACAATCATGGCTGTCATTGAAAATAACAGGGATTCAAGGAGGAATAATGCTTTTATGAGCATTAATGACACATACTCCCTGATTTGATCCAGACTCAAAATAATTAAGTGACATAATTTAGTACAAAACCAGATTACCTTCTTTGTAGACTGTTCGATTTCTGTTGTTAAGTGGATTGAAACGGCTGGATGAAAATGTCTGGTGTTATATTGCTTTTGCACAGGAAATACTAGTGGACTCTTCTAAATATTGTTTCTTATTCTGTTGTGTCTGACAGTAGGATAGTATTACCTTTCTGCATCCTTCAGCAAACTTACTCAGTAGTTATTAAGTGAAGATCTAGAAACAAGTGGATAGATTTTATTTTTTTTTTTCCCTTTGGATTCATTTATTTACTTTGGCTTTCTGAAGTATTTTGGGACTCTTGTGGTCTGTAATGGGAAATCTGTCTACATTCCCTTTTTTTTTTTTTTTTTTTTTTTTTTTTTTGCAGTGTTTACAGGCTTAGGCTGTATTGACGTCGTTACCAAGGAGAAAAGAGCTTTTGGCAATGCAGAAGGCTTTAGCAATATTATATATACATACAAACTTCAAACGTATGTTTGACATTGACATGACACATTGCAGTGAAAGACAGTTTTCAAATTCTTTGCTTTCAAACCAGTCATGAATTAAGAAATAGAGCTAGAATTATGTTCATCTCTGCCACTTGAGTTAGATCCATCTATCTGTTGTATTTTTATTACGAAATAGTTGCTAGTTTTGGCTACTAGCATGAAGATCCCCTTAACTTTAATGAGAACAAATTACCTCTAATTCCTTCAAAACTGCAAGAAACTTTATTTTCAGATCATCAGATGTTTTGAAATAACTTCCCTAATGGCTTAGATTGACTAGACTTATTTGCTGCCTTGATTTGAAGGTCTTGTTAACATCTTGTTGTGATTAGCTGTAGATATTCCTGTAGACATTCATGGAGATATTCATGATGAGTCAATATCCTGTGAATTCAGCAGGCTGTGACTATTTTCTGCAATTGAGCAATGGTGAACAGCAAAATAAAACAATCTAAGAGCTGTTAAGGAGAGCTGCAAATCAATCAAGAAGAGACACTCGCAATGAATGCATCCTATTTCTTTAAGTAGTATCTACAGTTTAATTATGAAGGATTATTTTTCCAAATTACTAGCCATAATTGAAAGTATGAGTTTTGAAATTTAAGAGCTCACTCGTATGATATCCTCTTGATTCTTTTTTAAAAAACAAAGCCCTGCCTTGTGCTCATTTTGTGTCAGTTTAGAATTATAGTTTTAATAGTCTGTTTTTTCTGTTTGTTTTCCTTCTGTTATAGCCTGTTCAGTCATTATACTTTTTCTGTGCTGGAGAGAGAGTTCTAAAATGTGGCTTAAATCTCAAACTATCTTTTTCCTACTCCAACAAATAGAGAAAGAGACCTCTTCTTTCATTTCTACTTTGCATCCCAAGTCTTTTCTTCTGGGTCTTGCTGTTTCTCATGGAACAGACCTTTTTTAACTTTGCACTGAGAAGTGAGAAAATTACAGTAATCTATCTGCGCTCCCTGGTTCAGCGCCACTACAGCTTTTAGTTACTACACTTCTTGCTGAAGTGGGCAGGTTGTGTTTTTGTTTTTTTTGTTTTTTCCCAAGTTAGCAGTCTGAATGTCAAAATCTCCATTCCATTAGCAAAAGCTGCTTATTGAAGACTATTCATTTGACTAGCAAGCCTTTCAGTGCTAAAATTTACTAATTTGTCTTAGTGAACTAATTCAACACTTCTGCAGCAATAGAGGATGAAACCAACTGCACAGTGTAGCAAATAACTTCCAGTTCTGGAGGACCTGAGTGATGTATATGTATTCCGTTTACCTCAATCCAAGGGAATTAAAAACCCAGCGTTGTATTAGACTGGAGCATTAGGGTTATTAGGGAGCAGTAATTTTTTTTTTAGGTACTGCTAGTCTGATGAAGTTCAGCTCATCTAATGAAAATGCTGTCATTCCAAGTGCGTATTTTAAAACACTAACCAGACAAAGGACAGGATGATAACTTATGACGTAGTGACTTCATTTGAGAGTACTGCTTCAATGTTCTTCTCTTTAAATAAAACAAACATTTTCTGTTCTGTTCTTTATACTTGTCAAAGAGTTTTGTCCCCAGCAATCTAACTAAAATAAGTCACAACAGTTATGTGCATGCACTGTATTATAACCACAACAGATGACTTATTTGAATGGCATTTTGTCCTCTCTTGTGAGATGAAGAGAAGCTGTTCTGTGAACAATGAAGGACCATTTCAAATAGTAATAAGGTACATAAACAGTTACAGATAAGCAACCTCAAATCATCTGATATTCAACAGAGGAAAATATATTAACAGGTAGTTATCATAGAGGAGGTAAACAGAGGTAGCTTGTCAAGTTTTCTGCCCCGTGTGCTTCCAGTCTGTTGCGAATGTGATGCAACTTGCCTTCCCTTTTGTTTTTTTTCTGGGGATAAAAAGACATTAATGACACTGTAAGAAGCTGCTGCCAGTTTTACATCAATAGGTACATTCAATATTGTTTGGTGAATTAATCTCTGAAAAGCAGTTGGAAGAAATAAATAGCTCATCATAAATGAGTGTTCTTGTCATGATAAATGTGTGGATATAAATGATGTAATGCATGTTATTCTTTAGAATTAACATTTCCCTTTGGAGTTAACAGGCAATTAAGTGCGAAATTTGAGGCAGTAATTATACCAATATGCTACTAGATTATTATTTTTGTTTGTTTCAACAACTCCCACTTGCTTTTTAAAAATCCAGTTTATAAACCGTTTTAGAATGTCACAAAAGGGTTTGGACAAACAGATGTTAGATCCCTGCGTTAATCTTCATAATTTTGATATTTGATACTGTATCCCACAGAATACCTCATTATAATGTCTCCCACAAAATTAATTTTAACATGAAACTAAAGCTTGCTTTAGAGAGTATACGCACATTAAAAAGACTTAAATTCCTGATGTAATGGATGGATGCCTAACTGCATCTCTAAATAAATGGGGAGGAAAATCGAATGAGATGCTTTATGCCTGTTAAAATTCAATAAGTATTGGATTTTATTTTTGTTCCTTGTTTTAAAATACTTCTTAACGTATTCATTAATTTATAATTAACCTACTGCATATTCTTTAACTATTCAGTTTAATCTATATATTTCAATTAGCTAATTATCAATTAATATTATTTTTCCTTTCTAATTAATCAGCTTTTGATCATTAGTTTTCTACATACTATGAATTTCCAGCTACTAATGTGCATTTTCACTGTGTACTTTTTAATACTGCACTTTATCAGGAGCATAGCAGATCCAGCATTTCCTTCAATAACATTTCATCCCACCTGGGGATTTTTATTGCTTATTCATAACAAGGCTGCTTTCAGCTACAGTTTCAGCGATTTAGCTCTCACTGACATAAACACTGCTATACTTCCTTTCCTCTGAAACAGGAATGAATGTCATAGTTGTAAGGAAGGTTCACCCCGTAAGGGTTTGTTCCATGTAATTACGTCTTGGGAAAGGACATTGAGCTATGAAATAAAACTCATCTAAAAAAAAAATCTTTATGGAACATTTGATCTTTACCATATTCCATTTTTAGATTTCAAACAGGGACAGGTTGTTTCATCTATTTTATTTTATTTTATTTTAAGATTTTATTAAAATTCTCTTGCACGTTGGCCAAATCAATAGGTTCAAGTTCTTCCTTTTTATTCTTTTTATTGTTGTTTTTACCTCATCCAGGATGACTGGTAGATTCCTAGAGTATGCTGGATGGCATGAAGTGGGAATATCAGTGAGAAAAAAATGGGTTAGGGAAGGAATGAGTGGATGAAATAAGCAGGGGAGAAAAATGAAGAGAGTTTATCACAAGACTATGGAAGGCATATTGGCATTGTTGTAGGCACTGAGACTGTAGATGGAAACTACTGGACAGAAAAAAGATGCTAGGAGCCTATGTTTTGTTCACAGTTCTGGAGGTGAGACTGCTGGCGAGATTCTCTTTTCACTTGGGTGTACACACAGTGTCTCTGCTGGCATGGCTCAGGCAGAACACAGGGCATGTCTGGAAGTCTCAACCATCTTACAGTGCCTAATTTGGTGACTGAAAACTCAATCAGCGTTAGTACTTGTCCCATGGATTTAAATTTAATTAGCATCCTCTCCTCTGAGCCTAATAGAGCTGTGAGGAGAGCAACTGCTTCAGGCCAACACTCTGCTTCAGGTACGGCAGTAAAATATAGGTGCTAAGTAAGCAGTGCAAGTATGTTACATCTTAAACAAGGCACAGCCCTAAACTGAGTGCAAGTATTTTCTGAACCTTGACTTCCATTTACAATTTTTGCAGACTATCCTGATTAGATCTAAGTAATCTAATGGGATTAGCATGCTGGAAATGTAGCAGCGGAGATTTTTTTTTTACTGTTGGGTATTTTAGTTCTGTTGACCTTCACCATGGTAAATTGCAAATACTGTCTACATCACATCTCTGTGGCACATCTACTTCTGTTTGGCTGATGCTTTTGCATATTTTTGAAAAGAAACTGAATTATAAATGACAGCATTCCCCCTTGCACTAATTTGAATGCATTAAGCAGGTTACAGAACTATGTTTTTATGACTTTTTGGGTGAGGAGATGCTCAAAAACCAGCTGGCTTTGCTTTCCTGTGAGGTATAGGGTCTCTGCAAATCCTCATGACCTCAGGGAGAGCTCTAAGAATTCATCCATTTCTAGAGGGTCCATTTCTGGATCAGACCAATGGTAGACATAACAGGAATGCAAATTACTTCCATTATACAATTTTAATAAATATGATCCAAATACAACTGTCCCTGCAGCCCGTCCAACAGGAGAAAGAAAGCTCAAGCCAAATGCTGAATGAAAATGCCAGTAGCTGTGATTAATTATAATTCACTTTGGATAAGAAACAATAAATACATGACCTAAAGGGAAATAAAACTTTAGATGATGTCATTGGGAGGGAAAGAAAATCCCTTTTGTATTATTGATTATAGACTGAGCAGGGAATTCCCAGGTGTATTAAATGAAGTTACAAGTCTGCAGTTGTACAAAAAAAGTTAGAATGGAATGATACAGTAAGTCTTGCAAGATACATCCAATAGAAGACTATTTCTATTATTCTAAATGCTTATTTAGAGGAAACGTCAAGTGTATCTTTTTATACGCATTCAGAAAAGTGCTAAGAACTGCCTTAAGCACTCAGTTTACTGTTATGGTAATGCTCATGCCTATGGAAGATTCCCAAATTGTTGCTTTCCTGTTGTTGAAGAACATCTTCAGTTTGTGAGCAGTTGATTTGTGCTTCCAGGCTAACCCCCACGTTCAGAATGATCTGAATAGCCTTCTGCCCTTTCCTGTATCTTATTTTTCCTCTCTTCTTTTCCTCTAGTTTTATAATGCTAACTCTCTTTTTTTTTTTGCTTGTTTTGCTGCAAGATGTTGTTACCCTTTAAGTCCACGTGGAAAGTAACAAATATCCCCTTCCTTTCTGCTCTGTGGGAGACCACATGTCTATGAGGTGGAAATTAAATGTCCTTCCTCAGTAGCAAAGTATGTTTTCTGTTTCCTTCCCTGCTCAAGCCATAAGCTTTCCAGGGACGTAAAGCTCACTGTTTTTGTGCTTCATTTAGTACCTTAGTGCCATATGAGGATGCACATCAGTTATTCTCCTAACCACGAATGACAGAATGCAAAATAGTAGTGACTCCATGAATGTCAGAGGTCACAATGCTTTACAAGTGAATTTGATCATTTACCTTTTCTTTGCTCCTAATCTCAGATGACACTTTTCTTCCTCTTTTTTCTCTTTTTCTTTCCTTAGGTGCTTATTTAGTCACTTATTTAGATTAACATGATTTGGTGTTAGATTTCATAGCTGGTTTTTGGTAAAAATTAAAGTGGTAAGTTTAAACCTGTTTTTACTGTTTACTAGCTGTGGAATCTTCAAAATAGCAACAGGCACTACAGAACTCAGTGTTGTGGTGTCCCAGTATCTCACGTGTGTAGATAGCAATTTGAATTTTTTCATTGCTTTCTACTGTAACATTTTCACACTGAAGAATAAAGCTTAAAATTCAGAGAAAACAGGCAGGTGTGAACATAAATGATATTATTTGCTATTCTAAGGTTTGGGGTTTGTTTGTTTTTTCTCTGTAACTGTTGACTAAGAAAGATTACTGTGCAGAGACTGGGAGTTTCAGAAGCTGTAATCTGTGAGTAAGAGCAGGTTGCTGTGCCTAGATACACAGTAACAAAGAAATCATTTCAAACAAGACATAAAATACTAGACAAGAGTGAAAGCAGAGAAGGAGCAGCCTTTGCTCTGTTGGCTGCCGACCCTCAGCTCTTGTGTGCTGATGAACGGCATGTACACCAGGGGAGTGGCTATCCTAACTGAAACAGCTCTTCCGTGTCACTTACGAGGCTGAGACCAGAGAAAAGAGAGGTAGAATGTACCATCTCCCTTTTATACTTGGTCCTGGAATCTTTAAATGGGAAACTTTGCCTAGTATCTCAAGTGATGTCAGAATTTTGTGATCCTTATTGACATTAGAATGTACCAGAAGTTGTTTGTACTGCTTAACATTTTTTCCTCACGGTTAGAGGCTCTTGTTAATTGTTAATTGCTAATTAACAGGAGAAGCAGTGAGAGTGTGTGCAGCACTGAATCTGACCATGTGGACTACTCCATCAGTGTCAGACTGACCCAAAGGATTCAGTGTGGGCTGCCCACAGGTGACTGTCCCTTAAACGTTGTCCACCTGTCGCTAGTCCTGTGTCTTCCTTAGTGAAGCCTGTCCCTGTAAGTGTGGTGTTATACTAGACTTTTGTGTCCCTGCTTTGATGAGGGTGCCAGGAGGGTTATGTTGCTTTGTCATTGCTGGTATCTTGCCCTAGAACCTCATCTGAGGTGATTGCTGATGTCTGCTGAGTCTGATACTCTGATTAGCAAAGAAACAGCGATTTCAGAGTGACATCTGAAATTCCAACTATATCAGATTCCTTGCTTAATGATTATCTGCTCTGATCTTGTGAAAAGAAGAGGCTTACGTGGAATACTGGATTAAATATTAAGGGCCTGATCCTTCATTGCACTGCTTTAGTATCAGTATTCTGACTGCACGTTTAAATATTAAATTTCTTCTGACAGCATAGAGGCTGATAGGCAACCTCCGACACTGGGCTCCCATGCCGTTTCTTCTGTCACAAATGATGACAATTTCCAGAAACAGTGACTAGCAGCAGCAAGGGACCCTGCAATGTTCACTTAATTGCATTCTGTATTTTCAGATTTAATTTACAGTTTGAAAATGTTGAAAAATGAGTGTCCTGACATGAGCTCCCAGTATCCTGTAGCAAGCTAGTGGGAGCATAAAAGTTTTTCTTTCAAGATTCAACAAAAACAGTCCCATACTGTGTGACAGAAGCAAGCTGCACCTAACCTGCAAGTGATTCAGCATGTTTTTCTAAATTCAAACTGGGTCGCAGCCTAAAGTTTGTAGCAGGGACTCAAACCCTGCAGGGAAATACTGGAGGCTCAAGATTTTCTCCCAGCATCCATCGTGGTGCCATGTGGGGAACCAAATGTGTAGCAAAACACTCTCTGTACTAAAATATCATAACAAATGGCTTCAGGGCACACAGAGAGAGGCCAATCCAGTATATTAATTAGCCTGCAAGTAATTAGCAAAATATTGCTTAAAAAATTGTAAGTGGCATGACTGAGAGCTGGATGATGAGTTTTTGAACTCAGCAATATGAAAACCCATGTGTAATAGCTGTGAATTTGATGCACATTTGGAGGTTTCAGTGACTAGAAGACCAGTTTTGATTCCAAGAGAGAAACAGTATAAAATTTCCTGTAGAAATTAAAGGCTTGGGATATTAATATATATATATATATTAAATATTTTTTTTTATTCCGTCTCAGAGATGTTACTCTTTAGTAGAATTACTCAAGTTAATTGCAGGAAACATGTCCCTGAATTTGGCTGTTTTTCTAGGTGGAGGATGTTTCCGAGTGGATCATTAATTTTTCAAATGTGTTAATTATACAAAGCTTTGGACAAATATTTTGGACTAGATTTCAGCACATGGATCATTCATGAACAGCCTGTTCTTGGTTTTATTTCCTTTTGCTTTTACTTCAATGGTATCCATAAAATCAACTAAAGCATCTTATGAAGCCCCCCATCATCAGCTGCTTTTACCAAATGGTTTTACTGACTGTTTTGAAAGTTTTCTGAATTAAAATTTCCCTTTTTTCTGTTTCTTTTACACTTACTGAAATTACACATTATACTAATGTGTGATAGTCCCTTGAGGAAGTTACTCGACTGAAAGTTTCTCCAAAATGCCATGTGTTGCTATGAGTTTTTCAACATATCACTTCAATAGAAGTGGCCAATTAAGCATCCATTACATCTAAGAAAATAATACTTCTAACTGCTTAATGAAAAATGCTTGAATAGTTCGATTCTCCCAGGGCTAGTGCTGAGTTTAATTGAGAGTTCTTATCAAAATAAGTAAAAACAGGATTTACTTTTTGTAACTCTTGAATCTTCTCGGATGGCACATAATAGTATATGGTTTCAGCCAAATATCATGCTCATTTTTTGAAACATAAACCAAAATGTGTCACAGTAATAATACTGAAGAGTAGTCATATATGTTCTTTCAAACGACAGAAGAGGTGTCGTTTATCTAAATGGTTAGTGGGTCTTTCTGAAAGTGTTTTTATTTTCTGAACTTCTCGTTTAGGAAATAGCAGAATTCCTCAAGGCCCCCCAGTATGCTTCCCAGTTGAGGACTAGAAAACTATGATGTCCCGAAATGCTTTGACTTTGTCACATTATAAACGTTGAAACTATTGGAATATAAAACAACGTCTAAAAAAAAAAAAAAGATGTTTAGATTAAAGAGCTTGATTTTTTTTTTTTTATTTTTTTTTGTCCAAAGTTAGAGGGGGTATGTTTGTAGAGTTTGTATGTAGGGTTTTATTTGGGTTGGATTACCTCAATTACTCGTACACTGCAAATTTTCAGTTTAGCTCTAACTCTAAAAACTTTAAAAACAAATATTTTTCTATGTGAATGTGTTATTTATATGAGGTTTATCCACTCTCCTGTGATAAAGAGTGTTTGTTTGATACTTGGTAACCTTGATGTGGCGTGATTTTTAAGTGCATGGTCAGTAACAGTATGCATTTTTAAATGGGTGAAAGCATTTTGAGGGGATATTTCTTGAAGAATAAAAGCCTAAAATATGATGATCATGCTAATGTGCAAGGCATCTGTCTAATTACTACTGCCTGCCACCTGTGACCTAACAACATTTGCTTAAAAATTATACAAACAAGAAACACAAAAGTAAACAAAATACTTGGCATGTACAAAGTTTCTTTTATCCAAAGGCTGTAAAGCTGTTTACAGAAAATGCTGAAAAATTTAGGCCTCAAAGCATCTCTTCATCTGCTAAATAAAAGGATGTTTTTCCATTTGGAAAATATTTGATGTATTTGTAAAAGTACTGAAAAAAATTGAGCAATGTGTTAGTGTCTTTTGCTTCCACAAAGTTTCTATGACCCTGGTGAAAATGCTTGCAGAGTGGCAACTTTCTTATGAAGATGTTGTAGATAGTCATATTACATGATATGATGTTTCCCCTCAGTGCTGTGAAACTTCCTTTCACTCCAAAGTCTGTCACTGTCTTCTTTCTGTCCCCCAATTCTTCTCCATTTCTCTTAGCTCACAAAGCACTTAGAGCTTCTCTTCAGATGGTTTATACGGAACGTAGTAGATTCAGTCCTCAATTCAAACTGTTACAGAGCAGTATCCAGGGCTAACAGTTTCCAATCCCTCTAGCTGCTCCTCTGAGCTATTCTTCCTGCAGTAGCTGGTCTTGGCCTAGAATCAACTTTATTCATTACAAGTGATGAATAACATAACAGCAAGTTGTATCTGGATACGGAATGTTTAATGTCACTTAATAAACTTTAATAATAAACTTAAAGGATTCTACAGAATCCTGTAGCCCATCAGCATAGGCTTCTGCCTCTGCATAGGTGCACCTTGCTCTTTGTTCCCTGAACTGTCTTTCCATGCAGTTTTGATGAACAAACTGTAAAGAGACACTGCTCACTTTGCATAATCATTCGGTTATCTGATCCCAGTACTATTCAAGTCTTTAAAAAAAAAAAACCTGAGATGAAGATGGGTTGATGACTTTGGTCCTCCTTCATGGCTGTCTTCTTTTTATTTTTTTATTCATGAAATTCCTCTCTGCTCGTTCCTGACAATTTGACTATGAAAGATATAACTTGTGATCTTGAAACCTGTTCTCTTGGAATCACATTAGAATTAGAGCAGCATAAAAAATGGTCTTTTAAAGAAAACCCGAAACACGAAAAGAAGGTAAAACAGAATCAAAGAATGCGATCCAAGCAGGAATGAGACTGTCTGGATTTTAGATCTTCATCTTACTGGCAGCAGAGATAAACAAATCCCTCATTCCCATCTTTCCATGCAAAGCTATGTGCCTATTTCTGCGAGGTACATGCTAGTATGCCTGGACAGAAAGCAGACATACATACCATGGTTGTACATAGGTCGGTGCTGTAACCTGCTCTGGGAAAGGGTGTGAGGTCATATAGTGTGACGCCGTCGTGCTGCGGAGCATACAGTTTCACAGTGGTGATGTATGTAGTCCAGGTGACTGCTTAAGTGTGGTTTCCTAAATCATCCACAAAGTCAACCTTTAACTTGTTAAGGCTGACTTTCTGAATGATGGGGTCACTGAGTGAAGTGAAAGTATGTTACAAAAAAAGGATTTTTAGATGAACATAACTACGGAAAATAAGCACCTTTATTTCTTCCTTTAAAGATAGTAAATAACTACCTGTAACACCTGTCAAGAAGAAATACTGAGTAATTCGGTAGAACAGAAAATATGGCTTCTAAAATTCCTTCAGCATACAGTATTCTTTACCTTCTTCTTTGCAGAAGGCTCATTCTCTTGTTCACAACATTGCTGTGCATAAATAAGACAGTTCTGTAGAGTCAAGAAAGGTAAAAACAATTTCCACTAAGAGCACTCTATCACTAGAGGGATTAATGATGTCTTTTAATTACAGGTTTTACCAAGTACAGACGCTAGTGAAATGGGTTTAACATTGCTATATTTGTGCAATTGTAAACGTAATATGAAAAACTAATGAAAAAAAGGAACCCAGATGCTATTGAAGTATTATCCACACAGGAAAAAACAAGAAATTCAAATGGTGGTTCTCAGAAATGATATACTTATTGCAAAAAATGAGAACCTGAGTGATAGTACTAATAGTACTGGCTCTGCTGATGGCTGTCCAGGTTGACGGGCATTTCTTGTTAAATTAAACTTTTTGAATTTGTTTATAAATTTGCTAAACTTGAACATTCTTTGGGCTAAAATTCTTCATACTGATTAACAACTCTAGCCCACTTCGTTTTATTTGTTTTACTTCATTTCAACCAGAGTGAACTTGGATGTTTTCATAAACTATTTTTGGCCTGAAGGGGAGGATACATTATTCTTCTTGAATGAAATAACACCTGGTAAATTTTCCTTTAAAAGTACGCAGAGCTCATTAAACAATTAAGTACTGAGATTTTTACCTACGTTCATCATAAAATTTCCATAATATGCCAGTTTCTTAGCTGGCATATGTTAGTAACTTCACTTATTTTACTTCAGCTGAGCTGTTTTTACATCAAAAATTAATATTTCATGATTATTTAAGAAAAATGTTCAGAAAAATGGCTTAGGTCTGACAGAAGCATCAGATATTGAAAAAATAATAACAAACAATTTTCCTGAAATGTGCTGACAATGCTTAAGAAAAAAAAACTAGTGTTTAAGGGACAAATAAGGGTACAGTAAACTCTTCAGAGCTTTGAATGTATATCTAATGAGCAAATACTAAATATTTTCCTGATATGTTATGAATGGTTCTATAGGTTTTGTTGACATTTCTTAAAACATCGCATGAAAGTGATTTCACGTAGTGGCTGAAGCACATTTCAAGTGGTCTGTGTTCATGTGGAAAGAATAAATACGGTTATGCTCTGAGATTTATAGGCCAAAGGAAGAGTGGTGCTGCCAAAGATTTTGCTTCGTAAAGTCTTTTTGGATGGAGTTATTGTTGGTTGAGAGACTGAATGCAGAACTGTAGATTAAGTGGGGTTGTCAAGGAAACCAGAGGTCTGTAAGTAGAGTTCAGTTAGAATAGAGGTTGGTATAAAGGCAGAGCCTAGAGCTGTGGGTGGATCAAGGCTGCATGGGGGCTATCAAAGGAAAGAGCAAGCTGGAAAAAAAATTCTCTTACAGTAACTTCATGTGGGACTTCGTGAGTTTTATTTAACATCTAGTGTTCCATTCCAACCTATATTATTCTATGATAATGTATTTACTCTGGGAAACAGTGTGAAAGGAAATAGAGAAAGTCTCTCTGGCTTCATTTCAAGTTTAAAAAACATAAAGTTCAGGATTATTTTCCCATGATCTTCTCAACGTGAAGGACTGATGCAGCACTGCATTGGCTACTATCCAGTCTAGTTGGGAGGTAAATTATGTTCCTCTTCCTGGAATACAGCCTTCACCGCTAGTGTCACCAGTCTTCTCCCGAGACCTGAAGTCAGCCAAGTGCAACCATGAGCCCTGCAAGATGCTGACGCTCACAGGCCAGTCCTCCCACTCTCTTCTGCCTCAACGTTTCCCACTTGTTTTCTGAGTTTCCTTCTTGTCCCAGACATCTCCAGGCTAGACAAGCCTTTGCTGTGGTGAACTAACCAACCCCTTTGGGCGTAGAGAAGACAAAACAGTACTTACAGCTCCAGCTTGCAAACAGATGTGTGATGAGTCTTTACTGTTCCAAAAATCAAGCTATTGATTCTGAACACCTGGGACAGAGTGTCTGGGAACTGAGAGTGCCATGTGCTGAATGGCTGAACCGTCTCTTCTTAGGAAGGCCCCCCGAGAGTCATCTGACACGTAGTTTTGTGGTCTCATTCTGGAAGTCTGTCCAGTGTCAGGCTTACCAGTCATTTAGTTGTCAGCCAAACTTATTGCTATCATTCAGCAAGCTTTGTATTATCTCTTAGGAATTGTATCCTCACCTATAAGTTTGTAGTTTTCTGTGTAAATGGAGAATTTTTTAGATGTAAGGGGACATAATAAAATATTTCTTAAAGTATTAAGTGCTAAATTCTTATGTTTTATCCATTTCAAGGCCAAGTTCAAACGTGACAGAGTTAAGTTGATTTCTTTGCCTTCCTGATACTACTAGCTATAGAATAATAAATGGTAGGGCTGCAAGCCAAGCAAGGCAACTGGAGGAATGTTTTGTTTAGACTACTACAATAGCCAGTTCAGCATCATGGCAGGAATGTAGTAAGTTAGAAGAGAGCTGATCTGACAGAGCTGCCACATGAGTTGAGATTTTCCCAAATGATTGAGTCAAAGAGAGATTGTTCTTTCCTCTTTTTCTCTTTTTCTTATACATTTGGTCTGCTTGGGTATTTACTTCATTCTTTTTCTAGCGTTATCACTAAGTGCTCTCTGAGAAGTTGCTTCGTTCTCTGTGCCACTGTTCTTTCTTTAGAACAGCAACTGCAATTTCTGCTTCCCTCTCTTTGTGCCTCTAGCTTTCCAAAGCTTCCAGAGAGCTTTCGTTACATTTTGTTTTATTGGCAGTAGGACCAGCAACTTTGTAATTACCCAGAGAACAACGCAAATCTAGCTTACGAAAATACTTGCGTCTAATTCAGTAAGGAACAAACTACAAGAAGCATTTTGCAGCAGGCCTAAAGAGGCTTGTGATTGGAGAGTTGTAAGGGAAGAAAAAGCACTATCTTGCTGCACAGAGCAGTGTGCCGTACTTCCAGAACTGGGTCACCTTTTCATTGTATCAGAAGGTCAATTTCATACTCTTCTCAAACTCTGTGTTTCTCTTTCAAATGATTGATGCACTGTTGACAAAACTGAATTTTGTTACTGTTTTTGTATCCAGGTATTTCTTTTCCTAGCTTTCAGCTCCTCCTCAGTACAGAAAGCAAAAATAATAATAATAATAAAAAAAAGCTCAGAATGATGCAAATTAAATTAGATTTAGAATAACTGTATATTGTTAACTGTGTTTGTTCACAGACTGGAGGTAATATCCTAGTTCAAGTAATCTTTGTCTAGAAGATTAGGATGTAGAACTTGTTAAATTGTTCAACGTTTCATATACTTGTGAAGATTTACCCAGAGAAGGAATGAGGAAAGCCTTTACTCCCTCATATTTTACTAGTGATTATTAATAAGTATAAGCTTCTCTCAGTGTTTATCTTCATGCCTATATGCATTCATCACAGTTTTCACCAATTTGTTTTTAACTACTAAAAGATTTAGCTAAAATGAACATTGAAAGATTGCTAAGATATACAGAACAGTTTTGATGACCAAAATAGTTTGGATCTTATGTTTTAAAATCAGCATTTCTTTAGTAGTGTATCACTGAGCATCCCATCCAAACATTCTCAGTTTTTTCTAGGGGCAAATATCAGAAAGAAATACCTGAATCTCAAGGACTAGCAAGGAGACTGAGATTCTGAAAGAAGTAAAGGCCAGATCTGTAAAGATATCTGGTATTTTCCATTAATTCTTCACAGAATGTGGGCCAAGTTCATTTTTGAAAATGATGTTTAAAGCAAACAAATATCCATCATGTCTGAATCTTTCTTCGAATATTTTTGAGACCACTGGAGCAACAAAAGATAAAAATAGTGATTTTACAAATCTGTTGTGAAAAATCCGTATCATAATAAAAGTGAACTGATTAGTTCTAGTTCCTCGTTCTTGCTGGTGATGCTGCAGAAGACAACAGAATAGTGGTAATTTTTTAGAATTTCTCGTAAAGTTCTTTCAGTAGTCCCCTTATTGTGGTAAGAGGTTTACTATAAAATTTAAAAAGAAGCTTTATAACTATTTGAGGCTTTTTTGTAAATGCTTTTCATGTCCACGAATTCATCACAGATTTTACCAATTTATACCTTTTCCATTTCAGACACTAAACTGAAAAAATAAATTACATCTTAGGCGCTGATTGTAATAAACAACACCTACAAACAGCATTCAACTTTATCTTTTCTGAATTTTGGACTTTCTGAAGATGGGTTATTTGAAGTGCTTTTAAAACACATGTAGCTTGCTAAAGTTCTTTAATTGGGATCAGACCTTATTGTTCTGCTGCTCTACAAACTGCAGTGTCAGTCATTGCAGATAAGAGATCACAGTTTAAGTAAGGTGGAATAAGGTAATGAAAAAAAAAAGTGGCGTAGTGAAAAGCAATTTGTTGAGTTTCCAGCAGACACAATTGGGAATATAAGTCTGGCCTGTATGTGCTCTGATGTAAGACCATGTGTTTCTGAGTAATAAGAATCTGTAAAAAAAAAAAAAAAAAAAAAAAAAAAAAACCAGTTCTGTAGCCTTGAGTTATTCTATTTGTTTGAGATGACATTCAGCTGTCTTTACATTGATAGTTTTATCTGTTTTATAAATATATGAACGCTTACTTTCAGACTATTCCTTTTTGGTCAAGACTTTGTGGCATTACATCAGGCCACTTTTTTTTTCGACAGTGGAATAATATAACATCATATGCAAAGCAATTCTGTTCTTTATTAGTGTTTATTTAAGTACCTAGCTTTTTATTTAGACTCTCAACTGATAGATTAACTTGAATCCAACCCTAGCCTTGATCTGATTTTGGATACCTCATGAGATATATCTCATTTTTGAACTTAATACTCTGATAATAATCACATTGATTTATTTTTGCTTGAAATGTCATATTTAAATAGGTGGATTGATGTTTTCCTGATTTTGGAGCAAACAGATCAGTTGCTGGAGATTAATGCTTTCTCAGAGCCCGAAGTCACAGAATGATTTTCTATGCTAAAATTGTCGTCCTTTTCATTGTGAAAAACACTTGGCTAACACCATTTATTTGTGGAAAAGCTGAGAAGCATCCCCAGTGAGTATTTAGATTAATATTTTTTGCCTCTTCTAGGGGCAATCCAGAAGTCTAAATTTGTTTACGTGTAGTACTTTCAGATAGTACAAATAAAACACTACAGCCCAATCTTTCTTAGCTAATGGATTCATGTCACTTCTGAAATTTTCATTCTAGAATATTGTTCTGCCTCCATGCCACAGATAAACTCAAATTGGCAGGAACTCTTTCAGCTTGGAATGGCAAGCGTTCGCCACAGAAGAATTTAAAACCCATGAGACAAGCTGCACCTTTCTAACTGAGGACTGGAATCTGAGCCAAAGTGTTCAGAAAAAAGTTACATACTTTGAAGATCTCAGAATTTTTACATGAACGGTACCTACGTGTGTAGGTAACGTTCATTCATGTCCTGCAAGCTAGTGCGCTGATGTGGACTCACAGGGGATCAGTCATGCAGCAGTCTTACTTGGCAAGAATGGAGATATTTTCATTACAAAAATAAAGCGAGGACACAAAAATTTTACACAGTATTTATGATTCTGAATTTGTTGTCTAAGATAGGAACTGAATCCAAATAACATAGCAAATATTGACCCTGATGTTTATAATAATCTTCTATAAAGTGCAAGTAGATCTGGGACAAGTTAAAAACAAATATGAACTACAGAACCTAGACAATGGAAGAGTGAAGGCATTGGAAATAATTCTAAGCAATAGCAGGCCTGGCTTATACAGAGTAAAAACACATCTGTGTTTCCTATATTGAGTTAATTATTTCTTAGGTAAAGAGTGTCTAACAGCTAAGCCATAGAAGATTTGAGTATTTTTGCTATGTGTGCCCGTTACTGAGGATAACTGTGATTTGCTCTGACCTGAACATCTAAGTTGATAACAGTATCTTTGTTCTTATAAACCCATGCAGTTCGTTCATTTCATACATCTTATTCCTTTATTTTTCCTTATCTTGTATGTTTCCAATTTACCACTCATGACTTTTGAAAGTCAACGTTTTTTAGCTGGTACTGCAGCTGGTTTTAAGCTGTGCCTGTATTCTTTTGGTTTACCTGTGTATTTACGTGCGCCTAGCTGATTCACAGTTGTCACGTCCTTGGAGAATAACATCTTTAACTCTCCTTAGTCAAATAATTAGTTTGGCTTGACTTCAGAAGGTGTTTATTTTATTGTTGATTAACTTTTAGTTTTGAACTCCAGCTTGCCAAAATTGATTAGAAACTTTCACTGTAAATGGAAGTGGATATTCCTAGGTATGCATTTCTTTTCAAGAGCTGTGGTGTTGGAGGAATTTTATAAATCTTGATAGGTATGTGCGAGTTGGCAGCTCTGCTTACAGGAAAGTGTTTCTGAATAACTCTCTGAAGAACCAGGGGTGGTTAGCTGTGTCTGCACTTCCTTTTCTTTTCATTTACTTTTCCAAAATTGTCTAGACACTTACTGGCAGGAATGCTTATGGAACAAATAAAAATTTAGTTCAGTGGATTATTGTGGAAAATGAATTCGGAATTCATTAGTAACAAATATTTATATAAGAAATCTGACTGTAAGAATCATTTAATAAGTAAATAATAACCACGCATGGTTTGCATCTAATCTAAGCAATGCAACACAGGTCTGATTGCCCCTTATTTAGCTGGTGATAGCTAATAAATCAAAAGTTGGTAGACATCATTATGTAAATAGTTGCTACAGAATGCTGGAAATCCATAATGGTTTAAGCTATTGACAGGATAGAAACCTGCATGCATGAATGACTTTGCTTTATGACATTTGCTGCTCTCTTGTGTGAAAATATTTCAAAAAACAATTGTTTTACACAACAAAAATGTCAATGTTCAATTGCCAAGTGTATTTTGTTACCATTAACGAAGATGGAAAGGAGCATAAGCCAGAAGTGGCGTGTATATTCTTCAGGGATTTTGCACTGATTCCCTGTATTAATTGGATAATAGAATGAAGAATAGTGCCCACTTCCATGACAGATGTCTGTGCTTTATCTTTTTTTCCTTTTAGTCCTGTTTCAATTCACATCAACCTGTACACCCTGTACTTTTTGTTTTCTTCCTACCTCATGGTCCACACCCCTGCACTAACATGTGTGGCTCTATTTTTGCCACCCTTTCACATTGCTCTTTGGCTATGATAGTTCTTCCTTTAGTTGTATGCTTTTAGGTATTGACTGGAAATTTGTTCTTTACTAACGTCAGATAATCTTGCTCTTCAACCATGGTACCTTGATGTGGAAGAAAGTAGAATTCAGTGCAGGAACAAAGGTGCTGTAGGAATAATTCAGAAAGTATTTCTAGGATTGGGTATGAATGCTGAAGATTATGGATCTTCATGAATATCCAATCTAATAAAGCTCAGAACATTATACTTTGTGAAATTACTCATTGGCAAATGACAGAATGCAGTAAATGTTTCTTTCACATTCAGATGATGTGTCTTAAAACAAGCATCTATTCTGCTATAAGATAATGGATCCTGCAGGTGTTCTCTAAAGGCTTTTATATTCCAATGACATTTTATTCTTGTGTGTGTACTCAAGTTTTGATAAAGTTTTAAAGGATTTTATTACAATCTTATAATGCTGTAAAGGTAATAAATGCAATATTCTGTGGTGACTGATTATGTGACTCGTCCATCTTCCATCTGGCTTTTGTAAGCTTTTAGATGTCTTAGCAACGGAGTGTGGGACAGGGTATCTCTATTAAAAATAACAGCTTTACCTGCTGCCTGTTGGAGAAGGCAGTCACGCAGTTGCTGATATTATGCTATGTACATACAGATTTTACACTGTACTTACTCTACAGTACAGAACAGTCAGTTCTTCCAACTATTTCAAGACTGTATTAGTGAAGGTATGATTATCATCCCTCCATATGCAATCTGTGTTCATAGCAGGATCTCATCCTGTGCTACAGTGTCCTTTAAGACAGAACTAGGGAGTTTGATGACTCCAGTGAACGTGTACATAGATGCAGATGTCCGCATTAGTCCACATTAGCAAATTGTATTGGAGAATCAAAGGTTTAATAATGCTTTGTTCTGTCCTAATAATGCTATTTAAGATCCTGCATTCAGGGACATTGCACACATCTGTATCTTTGCCCTGTGCCTTGGAGATGTTGTTACCTTTTCCTGATAGAAATGTGTAGGGCTCACTATAATCAGTCTGCAGGGATTTCAGTGCCCAAATGTATTTTAGCCCAATTCATTTTGACACTGTTACTGGTCCAGAGAATTTAAATGAGGTATAAGGAATTGCCCAGTTGTATTGCCCCTTGATGATGGAACTTACCTTTTATAAAGATTTTATACGTGCCAAAATGGTTTGTTACTGCTCTGATGTAAAAAGGAGAGGCTGGAGAAGCTGGTGTAACATAAATACTTCCAGATGATGGGGTCATGGTCTAAGAAATTTTATTTTCATGTGATTTTTGCCTTTGAAAATTTTATTAAAATCTAGCTGCTTTACCAGCTTGTTGCGGACAGTAAAGTCTTTTTAACTTACTCATTCCAAGTGACATATCTACTCTTAAGTTTCTGAGATAAGTTTTTGCCCAGCTCTGCATGGTCTCCGCTACAATGCCCAGTTTTCAGAAAAATTAAGCCAAGTATGCTCAGCTGTTTTGAAGCTAGAGTGAGGCAAGGCTATACGCTTCACGTACCCAAATGACACTTCTGTGCTTTCGTAACGCACACAGCTGATGTTATAAATCTTGAACTAGGATTGTTTCATTGTCCTCAGATGGAAATGAAAAACAAGCTGAACTTCAGAAATGTGTGTGCATGATTTTGAAATTTGACATTTGCAAATACACAATAGAATGTCCTTTTTTTTTGTTGTTTTTGGGTTTTTTTCCTGGTAAACAGAACAATTTAATCTTTTACACATCAACAAAGAGCACATTAACTAAAACCGCCTGAGCTATACAGGAAAATTCAAGTACAGCTTTGAGTGTGCTTTGATTTCGGGTACATTACTTGAAAATATTTTATTCAGTGATCAGTTCACTCAAAAAATCAATTGCTTTATTTTATACAACTTTTTAAATAAAATGTGTTTCTTAAATGAAAGCTCAAGAAAATGAGCTGAGATAAGGAGGATTAATGAAATGATGTTCGACTACAGTGTACGCATTCTCATTTAGAATTAAAACAGCTTCATTCAGTTTATAGTAATTTGTTAGGATAATTAATTAGGATCAGCATGTATTTGCAGAGAATTTTAATGTGATTTTACAAATTCACTTGAGAAGTTTATTGAGATTATTTTCCAGGGCACATATATTCAAAAATACCTTCATTTGAAAGAAATTAGATAAGCACACAGAGCAGTTAACCTTTCCTGCACTTTCTTTGTTTTGTCTATGTGGTAACATGTGAAGTTCAATTGGTATCTCTACTTCTGAGTATAGCTCTGCAGTTGTTCTTGGCAGTGCAAATCATACTCTTATCAGCAGTTATCCTGTTATCAGAGTTGCTAAAATCACAAAAATGAGAAAGGAACCCAAGTACGTATTATACAAAAACAAAAAAAAAGTGCTTTATATTTCATGATTGGTAGGATTTATGTTGCTTATGTGTCTTTAGGTTTTATTGCTAAGTTTAGCAAGACCAAGGCATCTCTAAAATCTAGAGAACATCATTTTTAGGTCTACGGGTTTTACAAGATGGAACCAACAGATAAAAACTCTGGAATCTAAAATTTCTGAGCCTTAGTTTTCAGATTATTTAATGGTAAAAATATATAGAACATGATCATTTTCCTCTTTTGCATGAAATTAGAGAGATATTAAATACAATAGTATCTCTGAGACCATGGTTTGATACTTTGCTTGGCTTTCATGTTTTGTAGGGGTATATTTAAATTATTGTCTTTATTGTTATTATAAACAGGCTCTGCTGATGATCAGTACTCTAATTTGTCCAATCTAAAGTCACAGTAAAATGCAGTACAGTCTAACAGGTTCAGTAATACAGTGCAATTAACACAGACAAAAGGAAGAAGAATGGAAATACTTTAATCTTCAGTTAGTGAAGGGGAAATATCAGAGAAGCATGGTGTCCTGTATCTCCCTGGAAGTCTCTTGACATTGTGAAATGGATGTGGATTGACCGAATTACAAATTAATGTTTGACAGAAAACAGTTCTTCTCTCAAATGTCCCTCATTAAATATTATTGTTGTGCAGCTGTGTTGTATGCTGTTAAACCTAACCTAAAATCAAACTAAATAGTTAATCACATAGCTATTTATAGACAAAACTATTATTAAGGGAGATGAATTTGCTCTTTCCAACATAATCCAGTAAAGTCACACCTCACTGGGAACCAAAAACAGCATGAATACTGCCTGGCTGGAATTCTCAACGATGTTTCCCATCCACATGTATCACTAACTTAACTTCAAGACAAAAGTTTCAGCCCAGTAAATGTATGTAACTGAAGCAAAGATCACTAATAGCAGCTCTCCAAACCTCTTCTAAACTGGATTCCTTTTTTTTTTTTTCCTTCTTTTTTTTTCTTTTAGAAAATTGTTTTAGAGTCATTTTGCTTTCATGCCTATGGTGGCACTCTGTAATCATACCCACGCAAACTGTCAGTTTTCTGCTGTGAAAGATTAAAACTTAAGGTAGATAAGGTGTTCTATAAGAAGTGTATTTTTCCTTTAAAGTTGTTTACCACTGTCACTAGGAAAGACAGTGTCATTATGCTGCAGGGAAAGCTGACACCAGGATAGCACTGATCACTGTCATGTGTTTGGGAATACTCTGTGTAAAATGAACTGTTAGATGTCTTTCTAGTGAGAAAAGAAGCAGTGAGACTGGCCAAAGTGGTATTTACAGTCGTCATGAAAATGTTGGAGATATATTTAAAAACAAACAATTCCAAAGTGTAACCATGCTCTGGGACTGGATCTGATTGGGAGCTTCAAGGGCCGGGAGCTGGGGCCTTCACCAGCATCCAGGAGGGCAGCTTTGGCTGATTTCATCTGGTGTACATGGTGCATTGTTACCGTGTCTGTACAACTTTGAATGACTCAAAACCACTTTGTCCCTGGAGGAAGGAATACGCTGGAGTTTGCCTTCACTCAGCTTGACAAGGTGATGGGAGGGATATCCCCTTTACATGATAACACTCATTAAATAACAACGGATTATCTGTCTTTGTAATCATGTTGTAACAGTGGCATCCCTGGTGTCTACTACTTCCTCAGCAGAGTCTCAGTAAGGATTTGGTTTTTTTCCGTGTTAGATATGATTCCGTCAAAAGCTTTGTGGTATGTGAAAGCTGAACTTACCAGTGCTAGTATCAGCGCCCTTCACTGGTGCAACAGGACTTGAGCAAGACATCATTTACCCAGCCTGTGCTGAGAAATCCTTTTGCTCTACTGCCTAGAAGCATAGATGCAAAATTCACTTGCTTAAGAAATAGGATGGATAAAAAGTATTCAGCTCAAAACTGGGCAGCAGCCTCCACAGTGAAGTTAAAATGCAGTATTTGCTATATTTTATCTTGGTAACTTTATTTAAATTTTTTTTACCAATTCTATTACTTCTAATGTATTTTGATTTTAATTCATTTATCATTAATATCTTGTTTGTTTGTTTGTTTTTCCTTCTACCATCACGTCTTCTCTTTACTTCTACTTTTTACTTTAACTCAAAATCTGTATTATTTGAGATATGATGATGGGCTGTAGCCATCACTGAAAGATACTACAGCTGGCACATATCTGTTATCTTTCTGATACACTCCTCTTGATTTAGCAAGAAAGAGCTGAACAGCTACTGAAGTTCGTGATTAAAGCTCTTGGAAGGAGAAGAATTGCTAAGGTTCTGGTTTCACAGGATCCAAATTGTTCTTTATGCTTCTTTCCAACTCTTGCAGACTGAGCGTATCTGTCAAATGCGGCTTTTAGCCTCTTCCCTGACAAACCTTCAGCTTCTTTTGTGCTTTCCTAAGAGAAAGTGTTCAGTGCTTGTGCATTAGCAGCTTATGATGAGAGCAATTTAATCATATCCTCACAGCTGAAAATGTGTCTGACTGGAGATATCCCTTGTATTTGCCTGTCCTTCCTCTGAAAAGGTCTGATTATTTTTGAAGTGTATGGAACAATATTCCTCCATACTGCTAAGCTCTATAGTTTGCTCAGTAGTGGAGAGTTACCCAAAGACAAACCACAGTATAGAAATTCACAGCATGAGAAATGAAAATTAAAAGAATTTTCATCTTAAGTACCGCTGTGTAAATCAGAATCTGTGCAGGGACGTGGTGCATAGTTCAAGGTGTGTATATGTACAGCACAAATTACCCTGTCAGAATTTGCTGTCTTATTTGTATCCACTAATTATACAGATTAGATTACTACAACCTTTCAGAGATAGAAAAATCTTAGTGGGAGAGAAACTACAGTGTATTTAGAATGTCTGTGACAATTCACATCCTTGCTTAGTAAACCTTAATTTGAAAGCCACCATCAACATTGCTGTTTACTTGCTGGGGTTTCACATCATGCTGTTCTGACAGCAGAAGTCATTATAATTGGCAGCCAGTTGATTAGGCTCATAGGTTTTTAGGGATTAGGTGTCTATTTAATAATGATGTTATGAGAAAGTTCTGTGATAGAAGAGTCTGTTTTTGTCATTTAGGAAAAGATTCAAAAGCTACAGGCTGCACCAGGGGTTGAAAGGTCTTTATTACTCTGCTGCTGTCTAGCCAAACTTGAAAGCAAGACATATTTGCTCACAAGACTGGAACTTATTGTGCAGAAAGAGTAATTAAATTTGAATTCTGTCAGCCAACTACATTAAAATGAAGGGAAGTCAATGTATGTTGCTCTGAGGAGAAAGAGGGAAATGGTAGTTGTAATTCTGAGTGTCGAAGAGAAATGTTTCGCTGTCCTTGGATCTGTTACATAGAAAGAAAAGAAACCTAAACAAAATACTTGCCATACTTTTCACAATGCTTAAAATTTCTTCTGTTCGTAATTCCTTATGAAAATTGGAGAGAAGCAAATACTGTTGTACTATACCATCCTAACAGCATTCAGGAACTGCTGCAACCAAGAAGCCTTGGTTAAAAATGTAACAAACCTAGGTTTTATTTTAGTTTAGCTCAGAAAAGATTCGTGCTGAAATCTTGGATTGTAGTTAATCTAGAAGTGCCTGCATAGACCGTTTGCAGTGTCACACAACACAACACAAAACAAGATTGTCCTTGTCCAACAAAACAAAAGATTAGATTCTTATTATTGATAGAAGTTGTTATGGGTGAAGCTGGCAAAGCTGCCTGTCATTAAAGCTGCCTAACACATTCCTTCAGGAGACCTTTTTCAGCTTGCAAAATTGCAAAATTTGGACCCGAGTTCTCAATAACTAGCACCAGCCTTAGGCTGATTACTTTGGGATGGTTCCAGTATTCAAAGAACAAGGTTAAGGCACAACATATTGTTTAGCCAATGGTTGGAAAAAATCTTAGAGTCATCTGATTGAGAGCCTGGGGTCAGAAATCTGTTTAAATTTGGCTGTATCACAAGCCTCTGAAACTTTCCTATTATACAGTCTCTACAGGAGTTTGGCAGCAGTGGCTTCTGAAGGCTCCATCTGCACCAGCCATACGCTGAAGCCCAGGGTGTCTGGGCTGAACAGGAGTTTTCCTGCTGTTTGACCTCAACATCTACCTGTGGCTCTTTTAAAATCTGTTCTCCTTCCTGGTGTCTTTGTGGCTCTATTTTAGTTGCACTGGAGCAAGCATCACAGTTGTTATGAAAGGGAGACAAGGGGATTCTGCATCAGTGAAACTGGACGATCATGGTGTGCATCAAGTTTTACGTACAAGCATGGAGGATATTGAAGGAGGAAACATCAGAATTTGGAAATTTTCTTAGTGTAGGATTTGGTGCAAGAAGGAAAGAAAAAGAAGGAAAAAACAAGCTCAGAAAATGCCCTGAGCTCCTTCTGGTTGGAAGTTGCAAGATTATACTTGGCAAGGTATACTCTTGATATGAAATAGATGTCATAGATAGCATCATTTTTATCCAGTACAGAGTTAAGGATCAGGGGTTTTAGAAAGAGGAGTTCTAGTCTCCAGAGCTACAGAAAGCTCAGTTGAGATATTTGACACAGATTTTAAGATATTCCAGGGAGGTGTTTGCCTGTTATCTTCCTGTTTGGTCTGTCTTCTCCGTGTTGGACACTTGGTTGGGTTACTTGTTTATAGTAGCAGATACTCTTCCGTATACATTTCCTTAAGTAGTGCTGTCTCAGTTCACATGCCAAAAGGTATTTTAACTTTTAAACTTTATAAGGCAAGCTTTTTTCTGAAAATATAAGAGTTTTGCCAACCATTTCAAAGGCTGGGAACAGGACATTTGTGTATTGTTTAGAAATGATTAGTTGCAAATTAATTGTGGATGAAATTGCACAATTCGCAGATTTGTTTTGTGAAGAGACTGCCGTAATTTAAAAACATACTTACAGTCTAAGAAATAATTTGTATTTGTTCCACATTTTTGTGATAGTATCTTACTTTTATTTCATCCTTTCTCATGTTTCACTTCTTGGAGTAGTGGAATGAGAAGGAGATCAACTGTAAAACAACACTGGAATATTGTCTCTCCAGCTCCCTTTTTTCTTGTAAAGAATATGGCAGGCTGACAAAGAACTGAGCATGCACGTCGATTGCTCCAAAAACAATGCTTCCTGCTTTTTCCATGGAAACTACAGCAGACACAAAGAGCACAATAAGAATGTTTAATAAAGCAAATTCTCTGTTTCAAAATGGTATTTTTCAACACAGTCACCACTAGTAGCTATGAAATTTTACAGCAATGCATGCCATACTTGTAAAAATCTGCACCAGTGGAGGTGGCCCACTGTTTCATGGCTGCTATGACAGCATCCTTGTTAGGAGAACATTGCCCATGCAGTTCATCTTTCCTCAGCCTTAACAGATGGAAATCAGAAAGTACCAAGTCTGGACATTACAATGGATGTGGTGGGACAGTCCAGACAAGATTGGCAATGTTCTCCACAGTCTTCAAACTGGTATGTAGCCTGGCATTGTTGTGAACAGTGCAAGAAAATTGTCTTCTTTGGTCTGACTCTGAAAGTTTGACCCTTCAGCGTCACAATATTGCAGCCTGATTTGATGGTTTGTCTGGGTTTCAGGAAATGCAGAAGGATTACTCCTTTCCTATCACAAAAGACAGTGTGCATCACTGTGTCTGGTGAGAGCTATGTCTTGAACTTTTTCTTTGATGGGGAATTCACCACTCCATGAACTGTTATTTTGACTCTGAGTTGTAGTAGTGATACCACATCTTGTCACTGATAATGATGCGATTCAGGAAACTGTCACCTTCAGCCTTGTATTGGTTCAAATTGCAGTATTTCAGTATTGCTTTCTGAGCGAAGATTTTCCTAGAAGGCAGTCCCACTATCTTTCCCCAACCCTCTGTTTCCTCTACAAAGATATTTCAGCAGATACCACATTCTCATTTGGCCTCCTACACTCTCCCTATCACCTGGTGCCTTTCCATCAGAGGTACATTGCTTCCACCTGTGCTCAAGGTGCAGTGTAGGAGAAGCCTTTTTTTCCCTCTCCAGTGCAAGGAAAATGGTTTGGTGCAGTGTTGGTTCTACAGCTGACTGTTCTCAATGGTATGTAATGCATGGTTAGAAATATCTTGATGTTTTGTAAGTCTGTGTGGTGTGAATAGCTGTTTTGTGTGGAGGATTCCTGTGTTTTTTTCATTGTTACTTCACTATATTCCTGCATAATTCAAGTTTACTTTTCAAGCTCTTGATATTGCCAGCCTTTCTTTCTTTTGGTGGGCAGTGTGTTAAACAAGGTGAAGTAGCGAAGTTTTACTAAAAGTAAAAATGGTCTGTTCAAGTTTCAACATCTGTTGCCCTCCAGAGGGTAGGAATGTTTGGAGTTAATGTATATTGGATAATTTTATTGCTGATTTTTGAGTGCTTTTGAAATCAGATACAAGGAAATCTTTCTGGATGACAAAAAAGGAAAGGGATAATAGTCCGTATGTCATATGTTAGTATCCTTATGTTTAAACATGAGAATTTGGAAGAATATTTGATGAGAATAGATTTGATTTTCAGTGACTGTTAGGATATGATGTCCTTATGGATTCTTGATTTTTGATTAAAAAGAAGAGGAAGAAGTCTGTGTGGCCTAAGAGTAGTACTTTTAGAATGCTGAATTTGGAGTGGGTTTTCTCTAAAGCCTTGGAAGATAAAGCTGCCTTTCTCATATGTTAGAAGTAGAGGAACGTTTCCGTTGGTACTAATTTCAAGAGTTTATGCAATTAGTTCTTTAGCCTCTGACTTGCCATCAGAAACACCTATATGTACTGTCTAATCAAGAGTACGGGGCCTTTGAGGAGAAAATATCAGTTAGCCACTGGAATAGTGGTTTCCATGTTTACTCAGTATGTTTCTTTTTGTGCAGGCAAATAGAAATACCCATATGTTTTTCATATGTTAATTCTGGCCTTTATCACATTACAAATGTCTGAATGTTACTCAGTTTCATGCAGTTACAAAGAACTAAGCAAAAAGTACAATAATTTCATGCTCTGTACAGTATAAACAAAAAACCCTAGAACTTTCCAGGCAAGGGAATAGAGTGTGTCAAATTAATCTATAAAAGTCAAACAAAAGAACTTTGCTTGGAAAATAAATGTAGAGTGGTTTTAATTAACATTTTGCTTCAGGTCATGCCATATGCTTTCAATTAGGTCTTTGGTGTAAGGAGGGCTGCTCTTTCACAGATGTCTTTGCTCCTTTAAAGGAAAAGCCTTGGTAACTTACCAGAGGTGTTGTCTTTAGAATGGAGGAGTATGAATTTTAATGAGAAAAGTCAGGATGAAGCAAATTAATTATCTTTTTTTTTTTTTAATTGTTCATTTTTCTTTCAATTCAGCTCTCTTTTGGTTTCTACAGAATATACTAGCAGTTGCAAAACTCAGACATATTTTCCCTCTGTGCTTTAATCACTGCTTTTCTTTAAATCTTGCTGTATCTATTTCACAGCTTTGCTTGCATTGTTTTGCTGGAATAGAAATAAGTTTTTGTGTATTAATGTGTTTCTGTGTATGTCATAAAGTGCCTGCAGCTTAGGTTTTTAGAGTTTGCAGTTACGTTGTTCCTTTTTCATTAGAATAATTTTATTTAAGAAAAAAAACTAATCATTTCTTCCTTCTGTGTGTGCATGCACACGCTGCAATCCATCCCTTTGTCTCTGTTAGCTCTGGATAGAGGAGACTACTGCTTTAAGCAGGAAGAGGGTGGCTGGGGCCTGTCCAACAGCTCCATCGCAATTTATCCTTAGGTCCAACTTACAGCCTACTTCTGCTGCAAACAGAGAGCAAGCAAGAATAACAAACTGGCGTGCATTCATATCTATGTATGATGTAGAATCCTTGTGATTTTTGCAAGCATTTTAACAAAGATAATCCTTGCTGTTAATCTGTAGGCATCACCATTCCTTTTTTTAAGTAATGTGGGCTTGGGGCGAAAATGACACCTAAACCAGAGGAAAGCTGCATGAATCTCCAGGTTACTCCTGCAGAAAGCAGAGGCTTACCTATAATTGTTCTTGCGTGCACTAGAACAGAAAGGAAGATGTTCTATTGGATTCATATTTAGAAGACATGACAAAGGAGTTAATTTAACAATTTGATTCTTGGTGAGCAAAGTGAACCTGAATTGGGGATGCATACCGTTTTGCAGAACTAGGAATTTGAGTTGCAAGGTCATTATATTTTAGATGACAGTTATAACGGTAATGCTGCTAATGGTATATTTGCCTGCTTAGCAATAACCCTCAATGACAAATAGTGCAACTATATCCAGAATTCTGTAGACAACGTGGAAGCCTTTTCAAGGGCTTTGCATTGTGAAGTTTCTTTCAGAATTATTATTATTTTTATTGAAGTCTATTTTATGAAAAACTACGTGCAGTTTGTTAAAAATAAAATATGGGTAGAGAATAAGATATTGTGTGTTGGATTCAATGTGCAGCTTTGCTACAGTAATCCTGTGTGGCCTGGGATAAATCAGTTTATTTGTTTCCAGTCCTGAGCTCCTGAACAGGAATAAGGTATTAAACTATATGAAGTATAGTAGCATATACTAGACTTATGATCTTATGACTGAGCTCTCTGAATTAATGTCAGTAGGTTTTGAGTTATGTACAGTATTTACATAATGTTGTGCTTTCTGTAGCATGGACTTTTTTTGCCTTAATTGTACAACACTAATGGAGTGATGTTACAAACTGTAGACTAGTGGCATCGTGTTGCTTTTCTTCTTCTTCTTTTTATTTTTTTTAATTTTTGCATAATACTGTTTAGCTTGCCTTTGAAAGATGAGGAGGAATTCAAGATCCAGACCTGCCCTTACTATCTTATTGTCACTGTGTGCATCAGTCACTCTCATATTGCAGAAAAATATTGTATGATACTCTAATCAAGACCATAATGTAAATGCTGAGGATGTGGCATTAGGACATGAATAACTGTAAAATATACTATTTTCTTGTTTTTGGCTTAACCTTGGAGCAAAAATTTTAGCAGTTTTCTGCAGCTAGGCTTTTCTTCTGAAGAGTAAAAAACAAGGTCCTTTAGGTAGGATCTTAAGTTAGTGTGTTAGCTATGCTGGATTAATAACCATGGTTGTATCTAGCAGAGTTTCATTCTTAAGGGGGAAGCAGGCCTTGCAGATGATAGGCTGAGACTGTGGAGATGGTCAAAAGTGGATTCCACTTCTCCATCATCTCCATGCTCTCAAGCGTAGCATGCTTCAGCTGCTGACCTAGGCATGGCGTGAGTCCAGCTCTTTACCTTAATCAGGTCTGGCTTTTTCATCTGAGATGCTGCCAGCATATTTCTGTGGAATGCATGTGGCAGGGAAAATCATTGTTTGCAAAGAGACTTGCAAAGGGCAAGTAGGAGACACCATTTATGGAGATGAGTGATGTGCCTAAAAATTGCCCATGTATAATGAAAATAACATTGGACCTCCTCAGGCAAAGGTCGGAGGAAGCTTTTAAGACTGAAAGACTTAGGGCTTGCTAATTTTCCATAGTGAGAGGAAAACAGAAAATCATCTCAATGGTTTCAATAAAACAAAACATAATTTCAAATGCTTTTGTTTGAGTTTTGATCCTAGGTATAAATTTTGCTAAATACTCCAACGAGGGAAAGCAGAGGTTTGGTTTTTAGAGAAAAATATATACAGGAACACAAACAATGCTAGCTCTTGTATCTGCATCAACCCAATTGTCAGAGCTTGGTGTATACTAATAAACATCATGATAATTCATACAGTGAAATTTACGAACCAACGTAGTCATGTCAGAGTAGTGGATTCTTTGAAGCTACTGTCTAAGTGTGTGTGCATTACTCATGACTTTGAACAGGAGCTGGTGATGCCTACGTACTAGTTGTGACCTCCTTGGTAAAGCTTGTTGCCTTGTGGATTTTCATCAGCCATTTTTATTGTACGTCCACAGCAATGGATGAAATGACTACTTCTGTTGTTCCAGAACTACTTAGCAGTTTGCAGGTATATGTTATTTAGCTTGGGTCTTACTTATTTTTTGCTAGCCAGCTATAAAATACTGCACTTAATTGCAGATGACACTAGCATCAAATCAATTCATGGACAATATTTTATATGTGGGTATTAGAAAATGCAGTGGATTTTTGGTGTCATATCTATGGGCCAAGATGAAGTGTTCTGAATTAATCCCGAGAGTGAAGATGTCTACTAACACCGCACAGTTGTGATTTTGAATCTCATGTAGTTTTTGCTTCTACTGTATATGTCCCTTCCAATCCATTTTATGCTTGAGTTAGCTGGTTTGTCTGTACTGTATGAGATAATCAGGTATGCAGAGCTTTGGTGGATTAAATAGGCTTCTCCAGACAGGCTTGATACCTTTTTGTCAATCTGTCTGCCTATAAAAAAGGAAGAGTTAAGTTCTCTTTAGCTTTTTTATTATGAAGCATTTGAAGGGTGACAATTGCGTTTGGGTCTTCTGTGTTTAAAATGTCTGAAAAATGGGAGGTGGGAGGCAGAAGGATGAGGTTAACCATGGAATACCAGATACGTGCTGAAATTGCAGGGTCCCCTCACAAGTCCAAAACAGAGCTGCCAACAGGATGTATTTCTGCTGTATTACGATAACCTTGCGGTTCAGTCTTAAAGGGATGTAGGCTACAGAGCCTTACTCACTGCAAAGAAATCAGATCAGGCTCATCACTGAGGACGCATACTCAAGAAAGAGCCAAAGGGCGTAATGGCAAGCACAGCATGACCCAAACAAGCTGCAGTCCCACCAGTGGGAGAACCTTGGCCTGCAGAGAAGCTAATCCCCAGAGATGCTGGCATTGTATAAAACACTTGGAACCAAACTCAGTACAGAGAATCTGCATGGCTCTAATTGAAACAGCCTTTTGTTGTAATGAAAAGAGAGGAACAGAAGGGATGGCTAATGATGAACCCTTTCCTTTTATTTAGAGCCCACTATTGACTTGCTAATATTATACAAAGAACATTCTGCACTCAAATGGACTGTGGTCCATCTGAAGTTTAGTCAGACATTAAAGAAAACGATGCAACTCCATGCTAGGAGCCTCTCCAGACCTCTGCTGTTTCATTTGTTTATTAGTAAGGCATGCAACTTTTCAGTTTTTACATTTGCTTTTCTAAAATATTCTTGACAAGCTTTTGTGAAGAGCAGTTGTAATCAAATGAGTGGTTTACTTAATATCCCTAAATCATGGATTTGGATATCCTTGATATGTAATAATTTACACATTTGTTAAAGCCACAGCTCTTCAGCTTTCATAATTGCTTCCAGGTTCTTCAGAAATGCATGCATTTATCCTTTATCGTGAGTTGTAATCCATAGTTTTCTTTCTAGGCTCTTGCTTCTATCATTCTAAATACTGTTTGACCTCAAGTTTTCAGATTATATAAATTAACTAAAGAGTACACAACTGAACTTTGACCTTATGAAGGCATTCAGAATCAGATCTGTTTACGAAGGGTAACTTGTGGGTTTTGAAAACAATTAGGGAATGATGTAATTTTTTCTCCTTCGAGTTGCCTATAAGCACTTGCATGCATCTGTTTGCTTCTGTGCGTTTAAGAAACAAGCGTTCCTGTTTGATGAGAAAAAACATTAGCTGCAGTAGAAACACTTAAAATCTGTTCCAAACTTCTCTTTTGATGCTGCAATAGCACTTAGTTTTCTTGCATAACAAAAACCACAGGTCTAGCTAACTGGAATTGAGGGACAGACTGAACTGCTGCTTTTCTCTGTCAGTTACTTCAGTATGTACAGTTTAACCGAAAGGACTGGGGGCTCCAAAATGAGCTTCCCATCAAGTACTTGCCTATTCAGAAGATCTTTTGCTCTTTAAAAAATAATAATTAAAAAAGAAATTGATGCTTTAGCTCTCTTGAATCCTGTGTGCATATAAAAAGCAGCCAGGCCTGAAGTCACTTCTGGTCATGCTTTGTTTGTGTACAAACTGGTCCCTGCAGACAAATGTACACAAATAAACTAATTCAAGAACTCTGTGTCTGTTTTACCCAGGCTCCCATCTTCAGTGATTTTCCAGAGTTTTGCTGACTTTTTCCAGCTTCTCTGTATCTCCTGAAGATACCGGATGATTTTTCTTCCTCAAGTCCATCCCTAGAGACATAGTCGATCCTTGTGTGATAATAGTAATATATGCATACAATATAGTTTAGGATTTGGATACCTGCTGAATTTGTTGTTGTCTTTGATCCAGCAAGGCTACAAGCTGTCCTTATGCTAATGACATGCATTTAAAACGTATTTCATGTGCTTAACAAGTGTGACCTGAAGCCCCAGTCTTGTCTTACGGATTTATTTTAGCGTTTTTCTTCTGCTTTGGTTTGTTTGTTGAGGGAGAAAGGGGAGTGAGCTAGGATAGGATTTTTTCTTGAGACTTTCTTCAATATCACTACAAATGTCACTTACAAATAACAATAATCCACATAACAATTCATCAATATACCAAGTAGCATTAATATGAGAAATCATTCAAATTCAAAAATTATGCTATGAACAAGTGGGAATACAAAATTATTCCAAACTCAGTTATGTCATGTTTCCTGTATTGTTGAGTCTGGTTTTAAAATGTTTTTTAGCAGAACTTTTGAAAGTCAATCAGGACACTTAATAGAGATTATAGAACTGAAGATAAACTTCTAACAGGGACATCAAAACAGAATTCATGTAGAATTCTCTTCTGCAGGTATTGCAGTTGATTCCTCTCCTGTTATCAATTCCATCTAACTAAAAAGTTTATGCTGTGACTCCTGAAATTTTTAGTTAGGAAAGTATCAGCTTAAATCGTATTCCCCTTTCCGAGCGCAGAAACTTTCTCTTCATGCGTTATTTTTCTAGCTAGCTTTTGTGGCTTATTTTGGACTCATGTCAAATGTATGCTACGCAAAGATAAATGATTTGCCACAGCCTTGGACGGAGCAGAAGAATCTGTTCTTGCTTCTTAATGAGAACAAACAAACAAAAAAAAAAGCAGAAACACTGTAGAACTGTTGCATGGCATTGTTGCTCTTATACTGTTTTTGGGTTAATATAGTTTCATGTATGAAACTGGCACCTCAAATGCTATATACCATTTATATATCCTGAAACTAAGCCCTCAAACTATCTGGATAGGTGAGAAAGCAGGGAATAAAAAACAGGCAGAAGTAAGAAGAAGGCTGTAGTACATTTCTTATTTCCTCAGTATGCATGTAGTCTGTGCAGCTGCTCAGTCACAGTTTCCTGATGCCTTCTTATCTGCAGTTAAGGCCTATACTGCTTAGATACAGTATGTTTGCCATGTGTCCAAGAATGCAAGGTGCTGGCGTCATTGTGGGTCCTCTTGACCACAACACGAGGTACTCAGTTATATGCTTTCTCTTTCAAGCTTCCTTGATTCAGGGGTTCTCCTGATAGCTGCAGGTTTGTATGTTTTTGTTTGTTTGTTTTTAATAAGCGTATCTTTATCTCTGCTTTCCACTTGAGTCTGGGTTTTAGTGTCGACGATGCAGACTGTTACGAGAATAGTTTAAGGAGCTGTCAGACAGGAATGTCACGGGCATAACCCATCTTGCCTCATGGCAGAGTCAGCCCAGGAGACTTCTGGAAGCCCTTTTTAATCCCATGATTCTTCTGAGGGCTAGGCTTTATGAAATGACAGGTATTTTTCCAACATTATACAAGTTGAATGATGGGTCTTATTGATTTGCACTTCTGGAGTATTTGGGGGCATTGAGTCTTTCAGGAAAATGCAGCTGCCTCCTTTCTGGCTTGCAAGAGAAAAGCTGCAGATGAGTTGGAGTGGGAGGGTACCTGCTTGTGCAGACCTAACACTCCAGGCATCAGGGCAGGAGGAAGTCTGGGCACTCTGTGTTCAGGTATGCTAGATGTCTAGAAGTGTCCAAACGCTTCTGTTGGAAATAGCGGTTAGTAAAGCATCACTTTAGTTCTTTCCCTGTTAATACATGCCTAATTTAGCTTATCTGAAGTCTTTTTGCAGAACGCTGCTTCTCTTTCAACTTGAATTTTTTCTCCCAAATAAGGACGCTTTAACCACAATGTGTGCCTGCCAAACTTCAGGTTTGCAGAGCTTCAAGTATGAGGCAGAATGCTATCCGTTTTTATGAGGTCTTTCTGTTATTTCTGTAATCCTCAGCCAGACAAGAACCCCTCATTTATCCTCCTGCTGTGTAAACAAAAGGCAGATGCGATCTTGGTTCCAACTCAGCTAGAAGTTGAAGAATCTTAATGTATAAACTTAACATGTAAATAGACCAATTTTCTGACATCTATTAAAAAAAATAGTATTAGCATCCTCAACTCTGAAACACCAGAAGAAATACTGTGTTTTCAGATATATTTTAATTTTGCTTTACAAACAAAAGGCCTAAGAGTTTGGCTTGCATTGTGCAAGATGTTGAGTAGTGCCTGTGCTGGGGGGTTTACTTCATGTTTACTTTAAAAGCAAATCAAAAGCTCTCTGAGAAGAATGGAGGGTGCTAGTAAAAAGAATATGATTGGTATTTTTGGACATGAACGTTTATTGGTAATTGTAAATGCCGTATTTGTAAAAGCCTTTAAGATTTGGAAAGGGGAACACAAAGGAAAAGATTTGCTACTACTCAGTTTCTGTTTTTTGCTGTGGCCTACTCTAAGAGGCATCCTTGTATTAACTCCTGCCAAGTGACTGGGTACAAAGGCAGGTGTATCTAGGTTGCTCCAAAAGTAATGCCTCCTGTTTATTTCCTTGGAAACAGCAACAGATACTAAGAGCACAATGACAATATTTGGTCGAGCAAATTCTCAGCTACAAAACACTATTTTTCAGCATAGTCACCACCATTAGCTATGGGTTTCTGTCAGTGCTGCTTGCTCTGCTGGTGAAAATGTGCATCGGTGGAGATGACCCACAGTTTCAAAGCTGCTATGATGGTGTGGTTGCTAGGAGAATGTTACCCACACAGTCTGTCTTTCATCAGCCTGAACAGATGGAAGTCAGAAGGTGTCAAATCCAAACTATACAGTGGTTGCGGTAGGATACAGTACAGCCAAGATTGGCCATGTGCTCCACATTCTTCAGACTGATGCAGGCACCTGGTATTATCATATAAGCAAGATAAGTGTTCTTCTGAAAACAAACAAACAAAGAAGAAAACCAAACACATAAATAGTTTAGAGAGCAGTTGCTACCAAGCTGCTTACATTCAGAACCCATTAGGTAATTCACAAATCTTGCCTTTAACATGTGAGCCTACCTGATTGGAGCTCTTTTTCTAAATATAAACACACACAAAGAAACAGAAGAATTAGAAAAGAGTCTGTGTTGATAAGGCTGATGGCTAAGCTATTAGTAAAAAACAACAAAACAAAAGAAGGCTTTTAAGAGCTGGACTAATTGCATCCATTCCTCAAGCAAAAGGGAACCTGACTGTGAAAATGTGAAGATTGACAAAAATTGGAACAAAATGAATCCAAAATATCAATAAACCTATTAAGAACCATGTGAGAAACCAATCAATAGGGCAGGCAGCAGGGCACAGCTGCTGAACAGTCCACTTAAAACCATCAATTGCCCACGGGGAAAACTCAGCTTGTTGGTTTGGGGATGTGGAAGAAACAGATTGAGGAAAGAAAAAAAAAAAAAAAGAAACAAAGTCTAGATTTATCATTTTCAGAGGAAACATTTGTTACTTAGAAGAACTTACTCTTCATTCCAGTTTAAGAGAAATATCCACTGCTGATTTAAGAAAGAGATTTCACTTGCACTGATATTAAAGAGATGGTGGCAATTGGTAAGATAGACTGTTTGTAAGCCAAACAGCTAAGCTATAGTCCTATTCCATTTGACTGGCAAGAAATAAAAAAATCTTCAGTCAAAGAAGAAACAGATCAGCACTCAGTGTAGTTGTCACGCAGCCACATTGATGGGTTTTTTGTTTTTTGCTCATTTTTTGCTGAAGAACTCAGCAAATTCCCAAGTGTCAGAATGCAGATCTGTTGATTTATTTTAAAACCTTAGTGGAAATATTTGTGTAGAAAAACTTACTGGTTGGAGCAGGAGGGAAGTTGTCAAATAGAATTGAAGTTGGTAAAAAAAATGGACTTTATAGGCACTGTTCATATGTTTCAAACCTAAGTTTAACCTCATAAGTTTAGTTAAGTCTTTTCCTGCACCTGGTAAAGACTAAACTGCATGCTTCAGGTTAAGGGTCTGCCCCGATGGAGAAGTGTTCTGTAAAGACGGACCTGCATGTCCTGGTGGAGAATAGATTGGCCACAAGTCAGCAATGTGCCCATGTGTCCAAGGAGGCCAGCTGTGTCCTGGACTGCATCAAAAAGAGTGCAGCCAGCAGGCTGAGGTAGTGATGCTCCTGGTCTACTCTGCCATGGTGAGGCCACATCTGGAGTAGGGTGTCCGGTTCTGAGCACCTCAGTTCATGAAAGACTGGGAATTGATAGAGTCCAGCAGAGGGCAATGAAGATGACTATAGGGGCCTGGAGCATCTCTTATGAGGAAAGGCTGTGAGATCTGGGACTGTTAATAATAGGAAGGTAAACCATCTATGCAAAAAAAGCATTATTTGACCATAGTGTGCTCGACGGGCATCCAACATTTTGGCTTGCCTTGGTCGCATTTAGTGAATAGAAATTGTCTTGGGTCACGTGTACGTAGGAGGCATTACTTTTGGAGCATCCTATTATTTTAATGGAAACTACATCAGATACAGAGGGCACAATAGCACTACTTGATTGAGCAAATTGTCAGCTACAAAACAGTATTTTTCCACGTAGTCACCACAATTGGCTATGCATTTTCACTAGTGATGAACAAGAGCCTTGATGCTGTGTTCATAACAATCTGCACTAGCGAAGGTGACCTGCTGTCACTGCTGCAGAAACACACCACCCACTGCTTCACTGTGCTTACATCCACTGTTTGTCTCCAGAAACTTTCAGCACGCATCGGTGAAGGTCAGTGGGTGCCATTTTTTCCGCATGGAGGAATTCAGTGGCACACCTTTGCTTCATACTCTCTTCCATATCAGACACCATTTTCTCATTTTCTTCTCTTTGCCCTTCTGCTGCCACCTGTCATACAGCAACAACATGTAATGGGATATTGGTGGGAAGATTCAATCTCTACTGCTATACCACCAATATCTGCCTCTGATGTTTCCAGGAACAATGTTGTAAAATAGGAGGCATTACTTTCTGAGCTGCTCTTGCAAAATATACAATATAGCTAAAATATAAGTAAAAAAAAAAGATTTAATTTAAAATAGTTTTCTTAAAACATTTTTTAAAAAGAGAGGGAAGAAAAATAATTTAAAACTAGTGGAATATTTGATCTTATTTTTGTAAACCGGTCTGGTTTGATGGCAGTGGTCGCAATTCTTAATGAGGTCTCAAGGTGTTCATTAGAGATTTTTGATGAAATTTTACTCTTCCCGTACTTCATGCTTATTAATAATTGTTCGGAATGTGTGTACTGACAAAAAACAATGACATGAATAAGGTGTGATTGTGAAATGAAGGATGTTTTTCTCTGCTAAGATAGAGATTATGAAAATCCAGTAAAGAGACATGATCAGATTTTTTAGTTGAATATCTAATTGAAGCTCTATGCATTCTATTTGGAAATCCACGAGTCATGTATTTATATCAGACGGAAATGGTTTTGCTAAATTGGTGATTTTTTTTTTTTTTTTTTTGGTGAGTCTTGAAAATCAACTTCAAGCTGTGAGGTGCAGTTGACATGTCTAAGGGACAGGATGCCAACCAGAGAGACCTAGACAGGCTTGAGCACTGGGCACAGGAGAACCTCTTGAGGTTCAACAAAGCCAAGCGTGAGGTCGCAACCCCTCAGTACAAGCTGAGAGATGGAAGTATTGAGCACAGCCCTGATGAAAAGGACCTGGTGGTACTGTCAGGCTAGATGTGAGCCAGCAATGTGTTGTCGTGGCCTAGAGAGACAACCATGTCCTGGGCTTCATCAAAAGAAGCGAGGCCAGCAGACTGAGGGAGGTGATCCTGCCCCTCTACTCTGCGCTGGTGAGGCCTCACCTGGAGCACTGTGTCCAGATGTGGAGTCCTCAGTACAGGAGAGACATGGACATGTTGAAGTACATTCAGAGGAGGAACTCAAAAATCATCCAAGTCTTGGAACACCTCCTCTGTGAGGAAAGTCTGAGAGGACTGGGACTCTTCAGGCTGGAGACGGATCCAGGTAGACCTGAGAGCAGCCTTTCAGTATCTACAGAGGGGCTGTAAGAAAGACAGGGGCAGACTCTTTAGCAGAGTTCATGGCGATGGGACAAGGGAAAATGGTTTCAAGCATAAAGAGAGGAGATTTAGTTTGGTTACAAGGAAGAGGTCTTTCACACTGAGGATTGTGAGGTACTAGAGCAGGTTGCCGAGATGTGTAGTAGAACCCCCGTCCCTGGAGACGTCCAAGGTCAGGCTAGAGGGGACTCTGAGCAGCTTGACTGAGCTGTGGATGTCATTAGAATCATAGAATCACCAGTGCTGGAAAAGACCTCCAAGATCATCCAGTTCAACTGTTCATCTATTACTAGTATTTCCCATTAAACTACGTCTCTCAATACAATATCTAAATGTCTCTTGAACACCTCCAGAATCTCTGTTCATTGCAGGGGAACTGTATTCTATGTTCTATTGTCAAATTCTTATATCTAAGTGGAAAGCATGGCTGCATGTTCTTCACTTTTCAGAGCTCGGTGTTCAGTCAGTGTTTCAAAGTGTATGCAATTATTTGCTATCACTTGAGTCAGCACTACACAGCACTGCCCTCCCCATGTCCAGTTTTCAATGGACTGGTGTTAGTAGCATGCCAGCAGTTTGGGTGTTGCTGAGTGATGGGTTCTTCTTGGGACTCTTACAGCAAGAGGAGGGGATAGGATGCATTGCCAGCACCGCTGGGCCACAGGTTGGGCATGCTTGTGTTACTCCTTAGGCAACTTCAGTTATAAAACTTCAGTTAGCTCTAAGCAGCACTTTTTAATTTGTTGTGCGTATTACAAATGCAAAACCTCAGTACTAAGAGTATGCAAGCAGCAATCAGCATCATCCGTCACCGTGTTTAATGTTTTGTAGTTCATGTTTTGTTTTTTAAGCATAGAGGGGAATATTATATTGCTCATTTTTTGTCGTCCCTCTGGTTATTGTTCTTTGTTTATCATTTCTCTAAGGAGACATTCTCAAGTTCAGAGGCCCCTCTCTTATTTCCCCACACTTATAAATTACCACAGATTACAGTTGGCAAGAAATCATTTTTCTTAAGCAAAAAAAAAAAAAGCAACCAAACAAAAAATCCCCTGCAGTTTGCATTTTTGCTTTAAAGCCTGAATTGTGATGGAGGTAGAGTTTTCTAACGTTCTGGAACCAGAATCTGGAGAAAGAACGATTTGGGTCACTTGATGCTCTCAAACTTCTGCAAAAATTCATTTTATTTTAATAAATGTAAAATAGAGTTCATTTCAAAATGAAAAACCTACATTCTGTGAATGTCAGAATAAGACACTGTCAAAATTAATTTTGATCATCAAAAATAGATTTTCACTGGAATTGATTAATTCGTTTCGAAAACTTTACTTGATTCAAATGGAATTTACTAACCAGAGTTAGTAATTCTTTTAAAATTTTCTGATAGCACTTCACATCTAACCAGCAGGGGAGAACTGCAGCTCCCCTTTTTATCTTAAATCTTTGTTCATATTGCTGTGGTTGGTTTAGGGGTGAAAGGTGTGGGGTAAGTTGTTTTGTTTTGAGGTATTGACCTTGGTAATAAGACGTCAATAGCTGACAGTTCCAGAGGAATGGGCACTTCAGAGTGCAAATCACACTGAACCTTCAGGTCATACCCCAGCTATGCCTTTATGCCAGAGTTAGCAGCTTTAAGGAAAACGTTTCATCAAACCTCTTAGGGTGCTTTTGTTTCACATAACTTCTTTGCAATTCTTTGCCTAACAGTGCAGAATTTTTCTGTTTTTTTCTAGGACAGCTTTTCTGTAGAGAAAACTAGTGTCTATCTTGTTTTGTCTTTTAAGCTTGGTTTCCATGGTTCTCTGGTCTGATAAACTTCATTTTCCACAACTCGGAAACTATAAATCCCGCAGGACTCTATAACAACATCAGCAAAAGCATAGACTCAATTTCTCATTTTTAAAGTACTACAGTGCGATCTGTGTGTGAGCTTCTTACATCCAATTCGTTCTTTAGTTGAGTATTTTCTTTCTTTTTCACCTCCCGCCACACCAATTCCCAATTCTATTCACGTGTGGCTCTAACATTAACGGTGTATGTAAGGCCAATTAAATGCATTTTATGCTGACAGGACACTCGATGTGTCAAATAGCAGCTTTGGTCGCTCTGATATACAGACTGCTGGCAAAAGCTACTAAACATAGTCAGGCTTATCACAATGCCAGCAAAGGGAACTATGATGTTTTTGTGACAGAAAGCCAGCACCGTGCGCTGCAGACATGCCATTCATCACTCTCTTTTACAGGGATTGAGCTGACGTGTTTATCAGATAAAATCTATTCTCAAAAATCATCTGCCATGCAAAATCCTTGTAATTGTTTTCCTGGTAACAGCTGAATTTATTGTGTCCTAATCAGTTAGATTATGACACTGCAGAGCAAGGGACAAATCAGGGATGGAGTAATTCGGATAATTCATAGAACTGTTCACGTGAAGCTGGCTGGCTCTAACGCTGCATGTCACTGTGACCTGTGTTTGCCCGGTGAAGACAAAATTAACCTTGAAACAAAAGATCCTGCTACATGTTAAAAAACAACAGCAAACCTGGGGAGAGCCAGAGGCCTTGAAATACGGTTGTCTTAATTTTCTATTTAAATCAGAAAGTTATTTGAAGGCAGCACAGATCACAACAGAATCAGCATCTTCCTGTGCTTGATATGGACTCAGAATGACCAACAAAAACCTCAACTAACATATTGGTGAATGCTTTTCTTGCATCGGCAGTCTTGGAAACACAGTCAACTTACGAATCTTTGTAATAATTCATTGTATGGGGTAATGGTCATTGTTGCCTGGGACATGTACTGAGGCCCTGCCAGGGCCAGTAAACACAGCAGGAGGGGCTCAGATGCAAGTAACTCCTAAAAAGTACACTGTGCAACTTGGTGTAGGGCAGTATTATATGGTTTTGTAGGACAACGGAGTAAATGCAGGATTATGACAGCTATTTCACAGATGGGTTTGAGAACAAGCTACACACGTCACCACCTTCAATTTTAATCTTGAATCTTAATGAGAAAGGAAACTTTTGCAATGTGATAGATTTTTTTAGGGAGCTTCGAGCCCTTCCTGGGGTTGTAAACAGCGCAAGGGCAACCTAGCTGAAAAGCAGGAAAATAAATTTTCAAACGTGCAGTTAATTAAAGCAGTGCAGACATTTTCTGCAAGATATGTAATAAACTGATAGGTTCTACTATTGTGGCTTCTCTGGTACATCTCTGCTGCAACTTAGGCACTTAGTGTGAATGAAAAACTCAGATTTATTATTCAGTGTATTTAATCAAAGAAACCAAAATTTTTATGGGATTGTTCTAGACATTGTTTGTACTTTAGGAGTAAAAATGTGGAGAAAGAACAATTTTGTTCTCGTGAGAGAGACTAACACTTCACACAAAAAGGCACAGATTCACCCAGAAGAGGAAAAACAGCGGATTAATCAATATCTAATTTTAACTTGTTTCAGTGTCTCAGTGGAGAGCACTGCTGCTGTGTGGGGAGGTGAATATTCTCCCTTGGGGAGGAGACTTGGCTGCCTCTTGCACAGGAGCTGGCTCCTCTAGCCACAGGAGAGGTCCTGGTGCCAGCTACAGAGGTCACCGCTCATTTGCCCTCTGGCTTGAAATGGAAAAAAGAAAACATAGCCAGAGAAGAAGGGAAGAAAAATAAAGAAGTACTCAAAGGAGAGGAGTCAGTGTAAGGCCAAAGGCAAAAATGAGTTGTTATGGGAATACTGGAGAGGAAATGGCTAGAAAATGAGAAATCTGAATAATGGGGAAATGGAGTGCACATCCTGGGGCAAGATCAGTGGTCCAGGCAAGCAGGATGTTGACAAGCCATCTTCAAATGAGAGTTCAGAAAGGGCAAAAAGTAAGAAAGAGAAGCAATAGAAGGACAACTATCCATCTGTTGTATTGCAGTGTGAACACCATTGCCAGAGAAGGAATAAAACAGTTTCTGGGTCTCACAGTAGAATATGAAGTCCTTAAGTTAGGCAAAAAAAGTTTCAGCTATACAAACAGTTTTGGTTTTTTTTTTCTTTTTAAGCCTAAATGTATGCTTAATATTTCACGAACATCAGTAAGCTTTTGTCGAGAGAGCATGATCGTGGAATGCTGTGTGCTCTTAAAAAGTCAGTGATGTGGCTTCTGGTACCAAGTTTTGAGACCAGGAGAAAATAATTGGGGAAAAAAAAGATCAGAAAGGAGAGATGAGAGTGAGTGCAGCAAGACAGATTAATATTTGGATGCTTGGAGGGTTCCAGAGATCTTGATGGCGGTACTTGCTCATCTAAGATCAGCTGATTGTCACTTGTACTCTGAATATGGAGATTCATGGCCTAGCTTCATGTTCTTTCTTGTCTGTCTGTGTCCATCCTTTGACGTTATCGGTGTGGGCTCTACGAAGAGATTAAATTTATTAGTGGATATCTTCTTTGGGATGAACTGAACTGTGCCTGTTCTGTCTGTTCACTGCAAAGGGGATCACGATGACTAGCTCAGGTGTGGGCTTGGCCTGCTGATATCTCTAGAGAGGCTCAAATGACCCAAGTCTCATCCACAGCATACCTGACATTCTGGCCTGAAGCCAAATCACCACATATAGTTAGCAATATTCGTAGGTACCCAATACCAATGTATGTGTATAACCAACTGTTGCTAGAAACAGGTGCATCTGGGGAATAGCGTGCATGCTTTTCAGTCAGCCATTACAGTCAGATGATAAGCTGCCTGCCCACGTTATTTAAAACTCAAAAATAAACATATTCTAGCTGGCACTAGAGCTCCACTACTTTGCACCGAAAGTAAAGCTCTAGAGAGTCTTCTAGATTTGGATGGGGTGCTTTTGAGGGATCTATTTTGTGGTTATTTTTGTTGTAGGTTTTGTGCGCGTTGATTTTTCCCTGTTCTTAGTGAGGAAAGACTTGCAGATAAAGGTAGTAAATTGTTTTGCTTCTTGCCATTTGGCAGGACTGAGCAACCAGGAAAAAGACAAGGTTTTTTGGATATGCTGTTTGGAACTGGAAATAATGAAATTTAATTGAAGTTCTAGGGGAGGTGGGAGGGAAGATAATTCTGCCAGTTCTGTCACTGTGGCTGCGCTGTGAACCAGGTCAGGGAACAGAATTCCTTTTAAAGTTAGGTATATGGGGACTAGGATAAATGAAATTGTATGTATGTTTTTTTAAGCCAGATCACCTGGATCTCCAACCTGATTCATAAAATGGCCACCCAAATAGCTGTGTGATGTTGGTAAGTGGTTTTGGAAGACCATTAGGAAAAGGAGTAAGTGGGATAGACAGGAAAAGAGCGTGATATCCCTGACATAAATGGTGGGAATGCATCTCCTGTGGCAAGCTGCCTGGTGACAGTGGAGACTTGATGCTCTCTTTCTGCAGGGTGAAGAAGGAAAGGAAGTGAGTCTTTCTAACTAGGAAACAAGCCCTGTAAAAAGATATTTGCCATTTGCTGTCCCTAAGACTTACTTTTATCTCAGGATCCAACAGAATTTTTTTAATCCTTTCTGTTCGTTTCTGCCTTATGAAGAAAGCTACTGTGACTCATTGTAATTACTAGAACAGTTGTTTTTTCTCTTCAATTGTCAATGTGTAGAGGACTCTGAAAATGAGTGAGCACAGTAAGTATTTCTGGGGGGGGGGGGGACCCAAAACCATAAGAAAGCTCTGAGCCTTCCTCATGAGTACACAGCTGAAATACAGAACTTAAAACAACCTTTGCCTACCAGCCAGATGAGTTATTTGCCTTGGATATATTGTATGATTTTCTATACCTACATAGGCCCAGACTGGATTTGATCATTGTATTTTCAATTTGGCTCCTACCAAACTCAAACTCTTTAAGGATTGGACTAGGATGTAACTGCTCACTGGTGCAGAAGAAGAAGCTCTGTCTTTTGAACTAACCAAAAATGATGGGGATAAAGTTAGCACGTTGTTGAGAACTAACAAATAAATCCAAGGGTGGAATAAAACTACTTCAGCTGAAAGCAAGTTTTCAGCTGTCTGGAAAATACATTGTTTCCGGGGATGTGAGCTGGAAGTAAAATGTGCAAGGTCTTTCTACTCAAATGTGATTGTGAACTTTAGAAGTAAAACACTGTTGTATTTTTTTACTTAAAGGTAGCTGCCCTGACTTGAATGAGATTTGCTTGCGAACAGATAAACCTAGATTTTACTTCCTGTTCAAACTGACTGACATATTTAATCATGCCAAATTAAGGGTTTTCATGCAATATACTTTGAATATCCAAAACTATCAATTGAGTTCAAGTGTCCACAAGAAGTCTTCAGTGAGGATTCTTTATCATCTTCTTTCCTTTAAGCATACTCTGGCATTCATTCAATATTAGCATGAAGATAAATTAGAGGAGGTTGGATTATATCTTGTGTGATTTTGTGAGCACATATCTTCCCTTCTGTAGATGCCCTAGGTTAATAATTGATAGGAGTGTGAGGAGGGAAGACTGAGTGTTCTGCTTCCCACTTCTCTACTTTGTTCCATTTTTGCATACATGTTAGTATATTTCCTTAGAGTTTATGGTCTGCTCTTTTCTGGTGGTGCTTGTTTGTCTGTTACCATAAGTCAAAAGATATCTGATAAAACATACAACAATTTGTGAAGAAAATGCTGTAAGGATGTTTTTCGTAGGCCCTCTGGATGTTTCAAGTCTCAAGTAGTTACTTCTAGTCTATAATTTCTAATTTTTACAAAAGATGTGTGTAAACTCATGTGTTTGAGGCTGCAATTTAAAAAGTGTGTGTGTATATAAATGAGAAAGGAGAGAATATATATATATATATATAATCTTATACATTCTCTCCTTGGTTTATTTTATTTTTTTTTCCTGGAACAGAACTGTATTTTCACGTTAAGGCTCTCCTTTGGGGGGAACTGAGAAGAGAGTGACTTGCACGTCTTAGAGAAGACCTGACTAAACAATAAATGCTGAAATTGTTGTGCATGCTTCAACAATTAAAATACTTAAAACAGCAAGTTAACAAGGTGCATGTGTACGTAGATTTCTCAGCTGAAAGATCACCTGTACGTTAACAGATCATGTTTTGATGCAATACTTCAGTAAGTGATCTGAGCACAAATTGGAAGGAGCATCTTTCCAAATGAAAAGACTGCTTTAATGTGCCAGTTCATTATTACAGGAGAGTCTGAAATACCCGTTAAGAGTTCATACTTGAGTTAGTGAGGCAGTGTTTGAGTACGAATTATTTTAGCTGAAAGGCAAAGCAAGACTTTGGAATGGGGGGGGGGGGGGAGGGTGTAGTATGTAAATTTTATGTACTTATGTGTATTTATATGGCTTTCAGATGTGGAAATGTTAGTATTCAACCTGAATGCAGATACAGCAAAACAAATGCTGTCTGCTTCCCCCAACCCTTGGGGACTGTGAATGTTTGCATGTCCTATCATAAATTACAGGTGATCTTTTAAGTCATAAGGTTTTAATTCCAATGATGGAGTAAACAAAAACAAAACAAAAAAAACCCTGAATATTAGACTTTCTAACCATCAGTTCTAGTCTTTGCTGCTTGAGTTTAATTGATTTGGTTGTGACAGATGATCTCGGCTTCAGCTAGAGGAGAAGAGTACATATGCTGGTGACAATTTATGCAAGTGACTGCTTGAAAGCAGTAGCTCAGTGGATATCAAGTTCTTGGGTCTCAGCCATGACTGCAACAAAAACATATGTTAAAGATAAGGAACAAGATGATCAAAGAGTGTTTGAGAAGCAGTGCAAGTGGGAAGGTGGAATCTGATCTAGAGACCTAGAAAAAATGAGAGAACTTGGACACAATCACATAATCAAGAATAATATTTATATGAACGTTTGATATTTCTCTTGTATAATCGCAAGAATGACACTGTGCTATTATTGCCCTGTTGCATTTTATGGAAATCATTAGAAATTAAAGCAATAAAGAAAAGAGAATCTGTTTTGAAAGTATAAAATTTTAAAAATCTGAATAAGGCTGGAGAAGCAAAGCTGTTCAGATAGCCTTGTTCACTCCAGAAACTGTAATAGACACAGTATGAAGTTCTCTGTTGTTGATTTTGTCTACGTTTGTTTGGTTGGTTGTTTTTGTTTTTAATTAATATTATTTTCAAAATACCTAATGCTCAGATAAAATATTGAGTTGAAAATAGAGTTTGCTCTTAGTGGCGGAGATGGGCGTTATGTAGATCTATAATGAGGTTTGGTGAAAGATAAGCAGTAATTTTGTGATTTGTGAAGACTCTTCCATTGCTGCTGCCAGTCAGGAAAGTTAAATCTTCAGCACTCTTGCAGCATTTCTGCATCAGAAAGGCTACGAGTATATAAAGATGAGATTGTTGTATCTTACTCTAGCTTACTTAGAAACAGGCAAGTTTTTTGGATGAGTATGTTATATATTGAAGATTGAGTGAATTCTGTAGCTCTCAGAAGTATCAAAATTCTTAGATGTTATCAACTTATATTAGAGGATGCTTCCTGTATGTCTCTCCAATTGCTACACTGTACAGTAACAACAGTTCTGATGTGAACAAGATTCTGAAACTTTCCCCTATGTCTCATTGAAGATATTTACATACATTTAAGTTCACATTTGCATAAGCTATTTAGTGTTTAGGTACAATGGAGTACATTTCCACCACAACTTGTCTTATATTTACCTGCCTTATGCCTGATTGAGTCTTATTTCCCCAGAAGACTTCCTCTTAAAACAAAGAAACCCCTTTTGTGAGTTCAATGAAGTTTACTTGGATCTTAGACAAAGAGATGAAGGTCTTGAAGTCTTAATGGAACACTTGAAATGTTTGCCTATCTCAAACATTTGAGCTAAATTTTTTCCCTTTACAAGGACGCTCCCTTACTTAGGTCAAGCACTGTACTTTAAGTATTCTTGCTGGATTATATCTCTAATAAAACATATTCCAGCTGTTGTCTCTTGTTATGGTTATGTGTAACTCACATTCTTTTTCCTGTAGCAGAATTCTTATGAGAGCCAAATGAACTGCTTTTAAATCCTGCTTATTAAAGAAGGCTTTCAAGTAGATGGTGATTTTTGAGATAAGGTAGCATCATTTCTTATCTGACCTGGCTAGACATGAACATCAAAGCTCTGTCAAGGTAAGGAATGTAATACTGAGATAATACTAAGAGAATGCCTATGATAAACCAAGTTAACGAGTGCAGTCACTTCATCAAATTGATACAGTCCATGTCTGTGAGCAAACCCAATGCTCTTTGTAACAGTCTACTCCTTCCCATGTACTATGGTATATACTTTTATTACCATAGTATGATAACCAGTCAAAATTCCCATCCTTTATAATTAACAAAAAAAAAAAATGCTAGTTATATCAGCTGTAATATTTAAGCTCTGTATTGATGTTTCTCTTTTGAATACTTTAAGATGATTTCTTTGTTTCTAGAAGAAACACTGTGTTATAGAATGTAGGGACAAGGGAGGATCTTCAACTATCTAAAGGAGAGTATAGAGAAGGCAGAGCAAGGCTCTTCATGATCACAGTGAAAGACCAAGAGTAATGAGTGTAAGAATTTCCAGGGGAAATTCTGATTGAGTAAATACTTTCACAGAGAAAGTGGTCAAATACTGAAACACTTGCCAGAGAGGCTGTGGAATCTGCATCCTTGGAGGTAGTCTGAATTTACCGCTTTAAGAAACATTGCCTGGATCCTGCTCTGAGATGCTCGGAGCCTATTGGGTGATTGTTAAATTTCTTTTCAAGCCTAAATTATTCTGGGATTCAATTTCCTTGCATGTTTGTAACGGAGTTCTGACTCTTGGCCCAGACCACTTCAGGTGATGAAAAAGACGCCAGTAGCCAAGTTCATATTTGTTGTGCTGCTTAATCTTTCCTTAACTTTGTGGATGACAGAGAGAAGCCATTCAAGGACAGCGCAGTTGTAGGAAATGAGCACTGCTGAAGAAAAAGTAGTCTTATGGGTCACTAGCTACAAAAAGAATTGCACAGGGGGAGCATGATTTGAGGGCTCTGGGTGAACTAAAAGGATTTGAAATGACTGGTCTTGTTATTCTCTGTAATTTTGAGTTCCTTTTCCAATTGCATGTATCTGCATTGTCCAGTCATTCATCTGTGCAAGAGATTTGACTCCTGTTCATAGCAAGTGGTTTAAGATAAGTCTTTTTTGTTTTTCTGTGTAGCTGTGAATTTCACAGTCCTTACTGTCAGACGAGTCCCATGGCCACTCCCCTTAGTTGTCTTGCCATGTAACTGTACAATTTGTAGTCTAGAAGTTATAAATCCAGCTTTGAACAACTCTGTTTAATCTTTCTATATCAGAAAGGAAAGTCAGAGTCTGCATCTTAATCTAAGCTGAAGAACTTGAACCTGTTAGCTGAGGCGGGGAAGCATGTCTAAAGAAAACCAGAGTTAAGTACTGGATGTCCTGTGCATGACTGATTAATTTTCAAGTTGTTTTCATCGCTCTGACAACTGGTCTGGTCTGTCATGGCATTAAGGAATAGAAGGAAAACAGCTCAAATTCAAAAGATAACGAAGTTGTTACATGGTTGGTGTGGAGACTGGATTTGGCTGTGAACATAAACAATTTTTTCGCTTGTAGCTCAGTGCTCCACGGGTAACGTATCTGTTTTTAATGGGAACTGTGTTTATGAGATTACAAAGACAGCTCCTGATCTGACTGACTGATTTGTAGGTACCTGATCTAGTCTGATATCAAGACAGAAATTGCGCATATATATTGCAGGGGTGAGGGAAGCTTAATTTGTTTTGTTTTTCTCTGCCATGGATGTGAGAAAGCAGCTTGTGTTGCTGCTTTCTGTATGAAACTGGTGTTTGGAAACATGAAAGGTTTTCTTGCCTTTCCACTGATGAGCTAATACCTGGAAAAACCTGGACCTACTCTTTGCCTGATACTAGCAATAGGCATTGGAGTGGTTCATTGGCATCAAGAAAACCAGGGCTGTCGGTTTTGGCTCGTTGCTCTGAGAATAAATACTTGCAGCAGCATATCTGGTTTTGCACTGATTACTAGGCTATACATAGTCACTAAGCTGTGCAAGTAGATCTAAAACTTGCTTGCTAATTTAATTCCAGTAAGTTTCTTATATTTATAGCATTAACCTTTCTTCTACATATTACTCAAAATAGTCAAGTGAGTTGGTGACTCAGATTCGAGCGCTGCTGCTTCTAAGGAAGGATCAGCAGAGCCTTCCTTCATGTAAAGGAAAAAAATATGAGGGGACGTTGGTTATTCTGCCTTGCATCTTTAGGACATTAGTTCTGACTTTTAGTTAAAGTAAAACCTTAAGTATTTGGTTTCACTGGCTTTCAACTAATTTTGGCTGCCAGCTATAGAAGGTTGATTGACTTCCCTGCAAAGCTTATGGCCAGCTACTTACAAAGAAAATGATTTTTAAAGACTTAACGATACTAATGGGGATTCACTCCTCAGCTCTGAGAGAACAAAATGTCAGCAGTGACTAAGAGCATTGACTTGGAGCTTCAGTTTTCCCAGGCAGAATTCCTAGTAAGATTATGGTTTGAAATCATAAAAAAAATCTGAAGAGAACGACTAGTGGTGCTTTACTTTACCAATGCAAATTTATCATTCTACTTTGCAATAACACAGTTCAATAGGCAGATTTCCAAGCTTGTATGTTTGTGCAAATGTGTGTGCAGTGTTATCCCAAGTTTTCATAGGTAGACAATGAGGAAACAGGTTATAAGGCTTCTGAAGTCCACTTAAATGTCTAACTTCTAACCTGGAAAATCCAAAGTAAAACTCCCAAAATTATTATCGCAGGTTTTGATGTTTTCAGCACAATTATTGAATGCTTCAAGGCCCCTTAATAGTCATATGTAAAAGGCTAGTAACCTTTGGATAACAGTGAGCAAAAATTTCAAAATCTCAGAAAAATATAGTTGATTATTTATTAAAGATAATTTTATCTCTGCAATTATTCATGGTCTGCAGCATTCAGGATAATTTTCAAGAAAATCTTAGCATTTCTAGATGCTGATTTTCTAGATTTCTATAATAGATTATATAACTTGTAAGTAAATGACAGAGGTTTGAGACTTCGCACTGGAAGGACTGATTTCTTTTACTTATTAAAAAGTACTGTCACAGTACTGATTAGATGGAAGTGATACATTAACACTGAGAGAGCTGTGATTTATAGGAACACTTATTTCAGCAGTGTTCACTGCCCTCATGGGCTGTTTATGTTGTGATAAGGCCTAGAGACAACTCATATTAGACACATGCAAGTATGTTCCTGCCCTTAGGATAAGGAAGGAATGTACACAGCAGATGTCCAAGACAAATATGTGTGTCAGAATGCAGAACAGTCATATTGAAATAAGAAAAATACTATGATATACAGCACCTGATTGTGTCAGGTCAAAATAGATCAGCTCACCCTGTACTGTGTAATGGTTCCAGTTAATTGTCCCCTTAACAGAAGCAATGAAATTTGAAGGAAAAGGCTCAGCATTTCTGTAGTGTTGTTTCCAGAATGAAGTGTCATGAGAGAAGGCAGGAGCACACTTTGTGGATGAATACTGAATGTTGCAATCTGGTGATGAACCTCTGGTGTCAAAAAAAAAAAAGTTTGCCAGATGACTCTTGTAAAGTGTTTGCCTTGTATTGGTCTAGACTGACTGAAGAAATGTATGTTCACATAGAACAAGCCAAAACAGCTTTTAAATAAATGTTTTATCTTTAATTTTTTTTTCATCAGTCCAAGAAGATATCTCTTGCACACAGATAACCTTCGTAGTTTAATTCGGAACAGAAAGAGAAAACAGGCTGTAAGGTTATAATCTTTTCTTGAAAGAGTACAAAAGTACATTAAGAATTGCCTGTAGTGCAAGATGAATGAAGTGTTTTGGAGTTTTTGTGTGTTTTCTTTGTGGGTTTTGTGTGTGTGTGTGTGTGTGTGTGTGAGATCTGTTTCTCTTTTTCTCCTCAGAGGTGGGGAAGAGCGTGAGAAAGAGGCTGCTCTTTTTAGAGTTAACACATCTTTTCCTCTTAAATTATGCTAGCCATCAAGAAATGTTACTTACAAAGGCTCTTTACATTTAAATTTGAGTTTTCTTCTGTTTATAAGGAGGTGTGTCAGTAACCTTTTCCTGTTCCAATATGTTCACTCAGATCATTGAATATAAGATAAATATTCTGTATCTCTAAAGGGGGATCCCTAAAAAGGGATCTAGAACACTTCGTAGAAGGAGTGTTAAACAAAAAGAAAGCTGAAAAGATAAGTAAATTGTAATCTCCAAAGCTTCCTCTTAAGTGGAACCCAGATAGGCGGACTGCCAAAGTGATTAAACAGGCAGTATATTATGCGGTATGTCCTTCAGGATGCACTGCAAAATGAAATACAGAATATATTGGGGGACCATTTGCTTTATTTGATATGGTGTTTTGTGTTCGTTATTTTATGAGTTTTAAAATTACTGTTTTACTTTGAAACAGTGATTGGATGAAGATCTCTGTACAATTATGGTATTTGGTTGTTTTCTCTAACCAAAAAGAATTGATCTGTGCTGCTTTTCCTTTTGCCATTATGTTGAAATTAGGATAGTACCATGAGAAAAAGAGAAACCTGAAAACTGCAGGAGTAGAATCCTTATACTTTTAACACAGTGATAATTCCTGTGGGCTTTCTGGTGAGGACAGGTGACCTAGTAGCTTTGATCTAACTGGACAGTCTGAATGAAAGGCATATTTAACTGTGTGTCAAAAGACTTCATTCTATTTGGACTCATTCCCTAAAATAACAGCAGCAAAAAAGAAGAAGGTGTAATAATAACTTAGACTTTTACTTATTTCTCTGGTTAAGTTTATTTTCAAGAGAAGTCTTTCATTTGTCAAAATAAGAATCTTTGATGGCAGATCAGGTGAGAGGTACAATCAAGCTGGTCTGAATTTAGGATGGACAGGGAGAATAAAGCTGACACATCCCCCTTGCTCAGGTTCATGTCATGGTTACACATACTATGGTGTAATGCTTCCCCAACATCTATGCCAGCAAGAGCTGTAGGGGTTTGAGTAGCACTCTCCCTAATCTCTGCACCTGACCAACTGCATGGAATACATGCATGACATCCTAGGAACCGCTGGATTAAAGAGAACACTACCAAGCAAGCACAGGTCAGGCCAAAGCAGGAAACTTCAGTCTGGCATCCAGCATTTGCCCAAGTTCTGCCTCCCTGTGCTGTCTATTGTAACCATGATCTCTGTTAGCATTGACATTGCGAAAGGCTTTATTTACTGCACTTAAGTGGTGTTTGTACTTAACTTCTTTTACTGGACATCACTAGGATCATATGCATGCAGATCAGAACAGAATCTGCTCAGGGCAAACCCTTCTAGTGAAAATAACCAATGTCCTCCTTGTTTATGCCACTGCAGTTATTGCTGCTTTAGTGGAGACATCAGGAATGTACAAATGTTGTGTTTGTGCAATATACTTAAGATAGTGCTATTCAGGGTATTTCCTTATGCATGTTATGAATTTCTTAGCTTACCTAATGGAATGAATTGTCTATAACACAGTTAGATTTTAGTGTCTAATAACTGTTTAATGACTGGTTTTCAGTAGCATAAATGCTCAACTTTTTGCATTTGCATCAGACTTGCTCTGAAACAGCGTTACATGGCACTTCAGCCTCTCTCATAAGTGACTCATTCCCTTTTTCCACCTCTCCAAAAATACTTCTAAAGCACTTGCATTTGTTTGCTCTAACTTCTTCATCGCTAGCTTTAGTTTTTGAAATGCCATTATTACAAACATTTTCTCTTTGCTGAAACAGAAGAAGCAAGCCTCAAGGAAATGACAATATCAGAATTTTCTGTATAGTCTAAAGCCATATTAAGATTAAACATACCAATGTTTATTAAAAGTAAAAGGGATGGAGTGAGGGAGCACCACACAATTTTATTGTTCATTTTATATTACGCTTTATATAACTACGATATGGCTCTGTTGCTATAAATAATATATTCATTTTGTATCATTGTTTTCAGAGTCTGAGCTGTAATTAGCTCCTAACGTATTAGGAATGGCTGATCTCCAGAGTATTTTGATATATTTCATGGTGTTTTAGGAACTGGCCTGAGGAAGCCAGGAGCATTTTCTGTGACATATAACTGAATAACCTACTCTGCAGGGGCTGCCAGTGAGGATAAGGTGCTGATCCATGCTTTTGCACTGAATATTAGCGTTGAAACTGGAATGCAAAACAATTACTCCACTATGCTTTACATGACTGATGAAAGACTAGCAATCTGGGATAAACTGTGTGTGAATGTAAATAATTGTGGTGTTAGAAATGATACTGTACAAGAAGATACATGAAGTAGGGAATATCGCTTAGCTCAATTAAACCTGGAGGCTGTTTCACCACAAAATGGCATAATAGAAATACTTCTGCCTGTAACTTCTACCACTCAGAGCTAACAGTTCATAGTAAATGTTCCACATACAATTGTATGTCCTCTTACTGATGTAAATGAAAATCTTCCCTTTGTGCCAAAGCAACAAAGCATGCCCTTGCTTACTGAGTATTTACGGAAAGGTGAGATTGAGAAATGAAGATGGAAATAAAAACATTTCTGGAAGAATTTTCAGCACTATAGTTTGGTATTTGGCATCAATTTGAAAAACATACCATATGGGACTTCAGAGGGGCTGCACACAGAGGTAAAAATATTAACCTGCTGACTGGGCTCTCAGCCCAGAAAAGAACACGTTATGTTTTACTGAGAACTGCCAGCAGGGGCAAGTGAAAAGATAGGAGACTGTGGAAGTGGGAGTACACAAATCTTGGCCAGCGGATTTGGAGATGTTGCTAAGGGGCAGGCTGAGCTCCAGCTTCACTGGCATACAGAATCACGGAATTGTAGAGTTTGGAAGGGACCTCTCTGGAGATCATCTAGTCCAACCTTCCTTCTATAGCAGATTCCCTACTCTAGCAAGTTGCCAGCGGGCCTGTATATGTGAGCACCTATTAACCACCCTCTGTTCTCCCATGAATGCCCTGGTAAGAATGCAGGCATCTGTTCCTTTATGCAGGGCTTTTTCTGGCAGCAGTACTCAGTAGGGCATTCCCATCCATCCTAGCTTATGCTAAAAATGATGATTACAATCTGCATAATGTTAGTGCTACAACTTATTCTTACATTTAAAAAAAAAGAAAAGGAAGATTGAATTCCTACTAATGCAACTGTTCCTAGCTCTGCTACAGGCTATGGATAAGTCTGAAAGATTAAAAGGAAACAACCACTTCCAAATGTGAAGAGGTGGAAAAATTGCATTCCTGGACTTAACGTTTTGGTTCCTTCTTCACTTTGACAGAATGCATCTAATTTTTCCCTTTTCTATATATGTTTTCAAGGCAAGATGAGTACATAATTTTCTCATTCAAAATTTCAACCTAAATGTATCTAGGAATTTGCTAGCGGAGCTTTGCAGAGCATAAAGGGACCACGTGAATTAATGTTTGTTAAATTCCGGAATTCTGTCTCTTGAAAAAATACAGTCAACTGTTCAAGTCTCTTGACAAAGGATCCTTAAGAGAAGGACCTAGCAAAAGGCTTCTTGCTAGAGATGCCTTTTTCCATCACAAAAAACCACCAGAGTTCATATATGAGAGCGTACTAAAGTGCAGCCATAAAAAAGTAACACAACAGAACAAAAAAAATACACTTGGTTACATACTGCTCTGCCTTTTTTTCCTAACATATCTGCTCAGTTATGGGCTGATTAGCAAAATGTCTGTAAAGCACAATAGGACTTAAAGTCACTATGAACACCTCGAGGGTTCTCTGAAGCAAAATTTCATTTGGAGTACTTTAGAAAGGAGGCACGTTATTGCTTTCATCTTAAAAAGTGAATGGGGCCCAGGGCTTTCAAATAGTAATTTTCATTAGGTTGCATTTTTGATTTTTTCTTTCTATAGGTTTTTAAGTGATGGACTTTAACTTCCAAAAAGCTTTATTGTGTCTGCTCAAATTTTCTTTTCTTTTTTTTTTTTTTTTTTTTTTTTAACTTGAATGCTTATCTGGATCATGCTTGTACCATATGATGTATGCACTAGTACTTTTTGGAAACAGACATTCTTTCATACAAGTAAAATCTGCAAATCCAGCCCCTTAGCACGAGCAGCTCACTTCCTGCTCTTCAGTTCTCAGATGGCATAAAGCTCATTTTGGACTTCTTTTAGTGGGCCATAAAAAACAAAAAAAAATTGACACCATATGATATCAGGACATTTCAAGATGTGTTAAATACACTTATTTCTTTTAAGCAGAGAAAGATTGAGATTAGCATTTGTTTCAGATTTCCAGCAATGTCATCACTGAAAAAGCTGGAAAACTGTTCCATCCATCCCGTTATGAAGTTACTGCTTTTCTTGACAGAGGCCTTTAAAGTGCAAGACAAGCTGGGGGAAGGGAGAAACAAAACTGTGTGAAATGCTTAACCTTCTACCACAGTTCAACAAAGCTGAAAATTTTGGGCATGTTGCCCAGATTTTTTAAGGCTACTCATGCTTTGGAAGCCCCCAAAGATCAGTGTTTATGGCTCAGGACAGAAATTTCAGAACGAGCCAAAGCTGAAGAAAATTTTCAACTGCGTTGAATAAACAGTTCCAGAAACAGCAATTGGTTGTGGTGCTCTGAGTCTCTATGAACTGTCTGCCACATCTAAGACAAAGATGAACAATAATCGTACATACTTTGACTTCAGAATGCTTCCAGAAATCATGGTGAAGGTCTGTGGTAGGTGAAACAGGCTGTCTGTTGGAAAACTGCATGAGAAATGAGGAGTAAAATGCTGAATTTACCAACTGCATAGTATTGTTCCTTAAAACTCAGTTACATATAACATCGTGAGAAAACCAAAGCAAAACCTTCTCCCTATAACAAACTTTCTGATTCTAATAATATAGAACATGAGTTCATACTTAACATTGTAGAAGAAGTCATTGCTCAAAGAAAAATTCTTGATGCTGAACAATAGTGCAGTGATTTGGGACTGCTAGTGAATTTGACAGGGGCTTTTTTTGTTTGTTTGTATTTGTATTTTGCCTAACAAACGAAGTTGTCGCCCTTTCTTTATGAGTGCCTAGGTTATGGCTTAACGTTATTTCCAGAAATGCTGAGGCAAGGCTTTTGTGTACAAATATTGTTTATTACAAGAATGATTACCATTAGAAAAAGCTGTTATTGGACAGTGGGCTTCAGTGCCTGAAACTTTGTATATTTTTCTTTCCAACTGTTACACTTACCTGGAAGATATTATTATTCCCTTTGCTGTGATGTATCTTCAGGCAGTCACAGCTACAATGGTACTGCATATTGACAGACTCATTTAAAAATAATAAAAATGTAAAAACATACAATAATTGGTGTTTGAGGGCAACCAGGAGTAGTGAAAACAGCTCAATATTGCATCATCTAATGAGTGTTTTGACATTTGTGCAATGAATTTGCATAGTATTTTTCAAGATGCCAAGAAACGGATTGTAAGTGGTTTTATGAGCTGTAGTGACGCACCTCAGTCTCACATATGCAGTAGCATATGTAGCTGCAAGTTTTATAACTGTTTGCTATTTTTCCTAGTGAGGAAAAGGTTGATTCCTCACAAGAACAAGAGTTGGCAGCTTCATGTTTCTAAAGAGATCTGAAATTAATCCAGCATACTTAAATCTCTAGCCCCATAGTTTCCCCCATGTCTCTCCTGGCTCTAGTTCCAAGGTGATATTTTTATAAATGGATATATTTTCTGTGCTCAAGAAACCTGTATCAGTCTCTCCTTAATCAGAAATGCACATCATTTTCCACATTACAGGAATCTTTTGTCATGCTAAAAATCGTAACTATGAGGATTTGTTAACTTCCTGAACTTACTTCAAGTTCCCATTTAGTTCATGTTTTAGGATAGTATTTGATGTGACTACGGTTAAACCCATTCTCAGTCTTTTAGGAAGTTGGAATAATATGGTCCCATTCCTTTATGTCTTATGCAGTGAATAGAGTCATAACACTGAGGCAAATAGCAACGAAAAATGAGAGAAGGGATGAGTGTGTCCTGACATGAAACGTAAGACTTTGCTTAAATATTTTCATTACCATGCTGACTTTTATTCAATTTCATTGTGAGCTTAGATTTCTTGATAGATTTGCTGTAGCTGGGAGTAAAATTGTCAGACTTTTCCCCTGCAACACTGATGTAAGCTATCTTGTTACACTGCCATGAACTTCCAAAAATAATTTGACCGTTTTAGAATCAAACAGCCAATGCACTTGAGAGATGAATGATATGAATGATAAAGGGATTGTTCCTCCAGTTACACTTGAGAGAACAGAGAAGAGAGATTAAATGAACATTAAGAAGCTTACAAAAGTTCTGAGTTTTAGTCATCATTGAGGAAGTATATTGATTTTATATATAATACAGAACTCAGATATTGGGTACCAGAAGTATTTGGTCTTCAGACTTAGTCTGCAGAATGCTCATGAACTTCACAATACCACTGTAACGCACACCTTGTCATATGCTGTTACTTTAAATACACGTCACAGGACAAATCTTTGCTATCAGCAAAAGTTCCACAGATTAATTTTACCACCTATTGTCTGGTCCATTCCAATTTAACAATTTTATATTTCGCCCCCAGGCTGGAAATCAAGTTTCTGTCAGAAACATTTCTATTCCAGCAGTCATAGTCCAAAATGAACATTTTATTTTAAAAAGAACCTGATAAAAATTAATGTGAAAGGGAAAATGTAATTTGTTTAACATTTAAAAAGGTAACTCCATTAAAGAAATTGTTGATATGTACGATCTGATAAGCATAATTTACAGGCTAGGGGATGACCTGCTGGAGAGGAGCTCTGCAGAGAGGGACCTGGGTGTCCTGGTGGGCGACAGGTTGACCATGAGCCAGCAGTGTGCTCTCGTGGCCAAGAGGGCCAATGGCATTCTGGGATGCATTAAAAAGAGTGTGGCCAGCAGGTCTATGAAGGTGATCCTCCCCCCTCTACTCTGCCCTGGGGAGACCTCATCTGGAGAACTGTGTCCAGTTCTGGGCTCCCCAGTACAAAAAACACAGGGATCTTTTGGAAACTGTCCAGCACAGGGCCACAGAGATGATGAAGGGCTTGGAGGATCTCCCCTATGAGGAAAGGCTAAGTGAACTGTGTCTGTTTAGCCTTGAGAAAAGAAGACTGAGAGGGGACCTGATCCAGGTTTATAAATATTTGAGGTGTGGGGGGGCAAAGTGGCGAGGCCAGACTCTTTTCAGAAGTGTGTGGAGACAGGACAAGGGGAAACAGACAGAAACTGCAGCACAGGAGGTTCCGCACAAATATGCACAAGAACTTCTTTATGGTGAGGGTGATGGAGCACAGGCTGCCCAGGGGGGTTGTGGAATCTCCTTCTCTGGAGATATTCAAGATTCGCCTGGACTCCTACCTGTGCGACCTGGTGTAGGGAACCTGCTTTGGCTGGGGGGTTGGACTTCATGATCTCTTGAGGTCCCTTCCAACCCCTACGATTCCATGATAATGCAGTGCTCAATTTCATAAGAAATAGTTGAAGATTAACTTGACAAAAGACGTTGTTTTTCCAGAAATTTATTTTGGTGTTCATCTCAACCTTAGAGTTCTTTGCTAGAATTTGACTTCGTCATGTCTGGACTGCAGTCCAGACTTATTTTCCTGGATGACTTCTGTATCTGTTGTGATTGCAGGGAATATTTCAGAAACATGGTAATTGGGCAACCTGAAAGAAAATTGGTCATACATGAAATCTATTGTCAAGTGTCTGTTGGATTGGTCATTTTTACATAGTGCTTTCAGTTCAGTGTGTTATAACTGTGAACAAATGCAGTAATGTCCCACCTTCACACATAAATAGTGACAAAACTGTGCAGCGTTTTTAAGCGGCATACGTTATAACTACTCATGTTTGTTTGAAAGATAGGTACAGTTTACTAGTATATACATGTTTAAAGTCCAGGGCAGGCATTGTGATTAATCTGTGGATGTTAACGTAGCTAATGCAGACAGGATGGCCTTTTAAACTCACCGTCTTTGTTCCCACAGCAATCTCTGACACTTCTTGAGATTTCCTCTATTTGTGTAAAAGCTTCTCATGTTTCATTTGAACTCTGTTTGATTTTTGGATGAAGTATATGGAGCAAAGGGGAATGTAAGGGATTTAGCATGTTTATGTTCCTCCCACACACACCCTCTTTTTATGCATGTGTAGGAGGAATTAAGAAAGAGCTGTAATTTTCTTTACTTGCTGCAGTTTTCATTTCCTTTCCCAATATGTGGAGGCAGAGACTGCAATAAGGAGTGGGAAAAGAAGTTAAAACAGCATTGTGTGCTACCATTTTATGTTAGCTTCAGGATTGGCTTTTTCTCCTCAGAAAAAAATTATGAAATACTGCCTTTGTAGGAATTACATCCCTAAATTGATCCTACCTTACTTGTCAAGTTCTTGTGCAAGAATGTGGGTCTGACGCTCGGAAACACTTGAACGCTTTGGTGAAGTTTGCTGAATGGTAGATTGGAAGAATTTTGATACAAACCTCACACTATGTAAGGTCAGGCAGGCAGCCAGTCTTATTTTTTAAGGCTTTTCACTCACCTAAAGATACAGTAAATACTCCATTAATTTTTCTGAAAATAGGGTAGGAGCAGACCTCATGAGATAATAGTCAAGGCAGTCTGCTGTGCCTACATCATTTTTGACAGCTCTTCTTTTGCCTACTCTGAAGTCAGAATCTCTATTTATATCAGTGTAAGTTCACTATTTCTTGTCTTTTCTTCCATCTGCACAGTGGACAAATTAATCTCTTCTTATTTGCTGCAGATTTTCTGTGTTGTGGAAAACTGTCTTTGCTCAGTTCTCTTTTCCATGTTTTACAGCATGCTTTCTTCAAGGGTTATATTTACTAAATTGTTTTTTTCAATCCTTGATCATCATCTGAAATGTCACCAACCGGTACATCTGCCCAGAAACGGGGCCTTAACTATGCTGAGAGAGCAGGAATAATTTTGTCTTGCAGGTTTCACTTGTATTGCTTGTGTATCATAATGGGAGGTACAAATTCTTGTTGTTCATGATTTACTGGACATTCTTTTAACCTTATTTAATCCTCATCCTGCACATTTTGTGGCTGCTAATGTAGTCCTTGTAGCATTTATTTATTTATTTATTTATAATTCCCATACCACTTACAAGACATTTTTGCAATTCATCATGATCATTTAAAAACAAAAAATCATTCTTACCTTATAAGGCACAGACAGCTCCTCTGAGTTTATAGCATCTTCAGGTTCAACACATAAATTCTAGCCAGGTAAGTAATGACCAGAATGCACTAATTCTAAACCAAGACCAGTGTTCTATATTGAAAGATTTCTCCAGACGTTATTTTCATCATTTTCTACAGTTTTAGGAGCCCCTCTTTCATCTTCAGTTCTTTCTTCAGGAAGGATGATGGCCTTCTTCCAATTAAGTAAATGCAGGAAATAGATCAAAACAGGCTTTCAACAACAGAGTAGAGCAATCTAAAAAGATACCTGACATCCAAAAAATTGTGCCAGCTGGCAGCCAGATGTGCCAGGGTATCAGTTCCAGGCCCTCATGCTAGAGTTAGTTGCTGGAAGAGCACTAAGAAGGCCTAAGTGAGCAAAAGTAAAATCTAGACAGTGTCAGTTAAATAGAATTGTACATACTTAAGGGATATTTAGTAAATGCAGCTGCTTATTTTAGAAAAATAGTAAAACGTGAAGTATGTTGTGTTTTGCTTTATTTCCCTGAGTAGTAGAGTCATATCATTATTTGTGTTGGAAGAGACCATAAGGACTATTTAGTTCCAAGCCCTCTGTCATGTGCAGGAACACCTCCCACTATACTGCTAAAAGTCTCATCCTGCCTGACCCTGGAATCCCTGGTCCCGTGGATGGGGCAACCGTAGCTTCTCTGGGTAACCTGTTCTGGTCACACATCCACATCATGAATAATTTGTTCCTCATTTCTAATCTATACCTTCCCCACTTATAGTGTTATATGGTTCCTCTTTCTCTGGTCAAATAGGACAGTAGTAGAGGACTCAAAATGTACAAACTGATGGAGCGCCCTGAAATCTCTGGCAAAGCTCTGTTAGCAGATAAAGGAAATGTGCATGTAAACATGCAGTGGCAAAAACAACTGATTTCAGCTGACTTTGTATGAATTCTTAGTCTTGAGTTCTTGGGCTAGTAAGCCTTCCTTTATTTACTTGGCAAGATACTGAAACACACAATTTCAATCTCGTGGCCAGTCCAGGTAAAGTTAACAGAACAATGTATGGGCTGTATGCTTTTAAGAAATCCAATACAAGGGTAGCTGGTTTCTGTGGAATTGTATTCTAAGAATGCATATGGGACCAAGCCAACAGTATGGTTCTGGGCACCTCAGCCTACTTGGAAATTAACTATATCTGATGGTTCATTAGAATTGTAGAATCATGGAATCACCAAGGTTGGAAAAGACCTCCAAGATCATCCAGTCCAACCATCCACCTTATCACCAATATTTCCCACAAAACCATGTCTCTCAATACAACATCCAAATATTTCTTGAAGTCTTCCAGGAACAGTGACTAGGCTACCTCCCTGGGCAGCCCAATTCAGTGCTTAGCCACTCTTTCAGGGAAAAAGATTTCCTAATGTCCAACGTGAATCTCCCTTGACACAATTTGAGGCCATTCCCTCTAGTCCTGTTGATAGTTACGTGGGAGAAGAGGCTGGCTCCCACCTTGCCACAGTCTCCTTTCAGGTAGCTGTAGAGAATAATGTCTCCCATGAGCCTCATCTTCTCCAGACTGAACAATCCCAGTTCCCTCAGCCACTCCTCATCAGGCTGGTGCTTCAGACCCCTCAGCAACTTTGTAGCCTCACCAGTGCTGAGGGGCAAGAGGGACAAGTACTTGCCCGCTCTTGCTGGCAACACTATTTCTGATGCAAGCCAGGATGCGGTTGGTTTTCTTGGGCACTTGGGCACACTGCTGGCTCGTATTCAGCTGAGCATCAACTAGCACCCCCAGGTCAGTTTCTTCCACACAGTCTTCCGTCTTCCAGTCGTTCTGCCCTGAAACTGTAGCATTGCCATGCATGTGTGTGCATATATGAACATACAATAATTTCTTTAATATCATTTGGTACAATTTTTATTGGAAAAGATAAATTTTGCAGGAAACTGTTCTTACACTCAAGTCTCATTCTAGTCAGCATTCAACCCCCAAAACTAGTTCTCTCACAAGAACTGTGTGAATGATACAATACTGAAGCATTCTCTTATTTCTTCATGATCTTTCCTTTTGCTGCCTACTTCCAACTCTGTCACACAGGCAGTCACCAACCACCACTTTGCATTCAGTCACTGGGGGAAAACAATACAGGCTAAATCACTTAACTCTTGCCTAAATCTTGCCAGTCTGGGCTGTGATCACTGTCATTTGCATTATTGCCAAGTGTTATTTGATTTGATGTATAAAGACGCATTTTTTAAATATGGAGGTCTGGATAACTTGCATCTCAGAACATAAAAAATATCAGACAGTGGGCTAGGTGCTAGCAATTGTTTCTCAGCTCTGGAAGGGAGTCAACAGGCTGGAAGAGGTTGGTTTTTGTCCATATTTATGGTCCTTGCTTTTGAAGTTTGATCTTGCTTTTTTGTCTTGCTTTTATGGTCCTTTTGAGGAATTTAAAAATAGTCACAGAAAATTCTGAGCTTTCACTCACTCGCCCATGTTTTTCATCCAAAGAAAACATTGCAATTTTGTCCTTTCATTATCTTCCCAAACTTTCTCCATAAAGTGATTAGGACTTTTTGTATCAGTTCATCATTATTTTGATTGTTAGAATCATTTATAAATTTCCAGCTTCACATCTCCCTTTGGATAGTTGGCCTGGTTTTGTTCCACCTTATTCTTTTACCACATGCAGTCCTTCCCTGTTCCCACAGCTTCTAGAAACTGTGTTCTGTTATCCAGGATAGACAAGATAATCTTCTTCATTGTGTTCACCTTGGTAGTATGTATGAAATAGGATTATTGGGTCAGTGACCAAAGGAATGCAGTGACATCTGGCATGTTCACTGGCAGTAAGACTGGCCAACAACTAGATGCCAGGGAGAAAATGCTTTAATATTGTAAATTTATAAAAAATGCTTCCATTAATCTATATTTATTTATGCTCTCTGAAAATTTATTGGAAAGGGATTAAGCATCAGTTGAAAACAAACAAAACCACTGGCCTTGGAAAGGGGTATTTTTTAGTAAATGGTACACAGCTGCTGTTGCTAAGAATTTCCTCCTAATGTGAGGGCAGTAGTGGGAGAAGTGATGTTTTCCAGTAGAATACTTGTACTTTCTGCTAAGATTCTCATACTCATGGGGAAAATTAATCTCATTTCCAGGAATCCTTGTTTCAGACTTCCTTCTTATATTCTAGCCTGAGCATATTCCACTGCATTATATTTAATTGCAGCAGTGCAATTAAATTATTTTAATGTTTAGGTAAAATTAGTCCTGGAAATTATATTATACGAGGGTCCAGACTGAGCAGACATCATGTAGAAGGAATTGTTTCCATAACAAAATGTTAGACAAAACCAAAGTAAAAATAAATGAATAGAAATCTTGCAATAGAAAACACTAAATCTGCTTCATTTCACTTGCAACTGGAACCTGATTCCTTGCTGGGAATTTAATACAGTTGGCCACGTACTAATCTGTTAAGTTATTGTTAACCATTGTCTCCTCCTGTGTTATTTTTTCCTGGTAATAGCCATGTTCAATTGCAGCCTGTCAGTATCTGCATATTTTAAAACATGCAAGTTTATGTGCACCTGCAATAGTTTGGGGACTCCTTAAACAAGGGTGTAAAATACAAAGATAAATAGGGATGTGGGAGAAGTATAACTGACTACAAAGGAAAATATAACTGACTAAAACTGAACTATTGGTGTAATTTAAAATAAGTCTTAAGCCCTTCTCTTTTTCAACAGCCTCTCAAAGCATGTGAGACAAAGTTAAGGTTCAATCAGCAAGCTCCATTGCAATCTGTAGGAACAACGTTGGTTAACTCTAGTTGAGGAACTGGCCCTTTATTTGTAATGAATAAGAATAAAAAATGCTTCTTAACCTCAAAAAATATCAATAACATCAACTCATGGCTTGCCTGTTTTTACTGGAGATTCTTTTGGATGACTGGAAAAAGCTGTTCAGAGTTAATTAAAAAAAAAATAGCATATAGAGAGAGCCAAACTAATGACAGAGGACAGTTTAAAACTGTTGAGGACAGATGTTCAGAGTGTTCTCTGGGTCAGTTCAGAGAAAAATATGGTTCTGTGACCCACTTATAAATTCCAGTGACACTGACAGTTATCGTTTTATTAACTGGATAAACAGAAAAGAATCAGTGAACAGTAACAGTGACATTTAAAATGTCTGTTTAGTCATGATGATTAACTGGGGGCAATCATAAATTGATAAATAAGTAAAAAGAAGAAATCTGTGGAAAATAAATCTTTTTAAGCCAGGTGAAGAAAAATCAGGGAGTTCCATTGATACATGAAAAGCCTTTTGTAAATTATTGCTAACACACACAAGAAAGTGTAGGTTAAAAGTTAAGCAGAAACATCATTTTCAAGAGAAGATACGCAGAGATATACGCATATACCCCTAGTCAGGAAAGCAGAGGCACTGACAGACTAGTCTGGATATCCCCAGTCAACCACCCCCACTACCTTCTGTCTTGCCTTCCCTGGAAAGGCCTGATGTTCGTCAGCCTCTAACTTGCAGATAAGTACAGCATGCTGATCTTCCAGCAGAGCATCAGCTATCCTGAATCCTACCATTATGTCCTGAAAGATTATATCATTCTAAAACTTTTCCTGCCTTTAGTCTTTCATTTGAAAGTTTGATCACTTGAATCTTGTTCTTCCACTTTCTTGTTAACAGTTCTACGAAGGCGTGGGCAGAATTTAAGCAGTGGAGAGATGAATGCTTTCTGACTGAGCTTCTAGCAGTATGGACATGTGTTCACTGATATTTCACCTTACAGATAAAATCTGGGCACGATCAAGACCTTTTATGGTTTTGGTCTTGTATCACCTTTCAGAAGTACAGTCCTTATTCCAAAATAGTGAGTATCAAATTAATCCAGGGGAATAAAGAAAACAACATGGCAGGCAAGAAGTTTCTTTTTAGTGGTATGCATTCAATAGCTTTGCACAACAGTGCAAGAAAATAACAGAACCCAAACAAACAACACTGAATAACTGATGAAATCAAAGCTGCAGCTAATCCCTGTGAGCTGCAAGTTCTTCTTAGCCTGAAAAATCTTGAATGTCCTGCTGGGTGGTCTCATACAGCCCAAATACTTAGGATGCAAAAACCATCAGTACTGTCTCCGGGGCTGCCTACTCTGAGTAAAGCAGAAGTTCTTTCTAGTTTTCCGTAGAGAACTGGTTCTTTGATGAAAATGTCATCTTCAAACTGAGGCAAAGCACTTTCCATACTATTATTTACTTTTGTAATATGAACTCCCCAGATAAATATCTTCGCTGAGGACAAGGAAATACAGACTTTGCTTTAGACTAAATGACCCAAGAAGACTTGTTAATTTAAGGAATTTACAACACTGGGTGTAGCTACCACACTTTTTCTTTAGTTTGGCACTCCTGATAGCAATAACTGTAAGAAGCTGGTATTTATAATGATAATCTCCTCTAAGCAACAGCTTCCTTTGTCATGAAATGTGGGCCTCTGCAAAGTAATGGAGTTATTGCTACTATTTGAATAGCAGTTCCCTCTGACTGCTGAGCTCTGAATGCTGTAGATAATCCATACTGAGATGTTTCAGAAGAGAATACCACACGGGATTAACTACCCTTGTGTAATTACTGTGACATAGCCCTTAGGAAGACACAGTAAGTTTCCTGCTGACAGTGCAGTTTAATGTAACTTTTTCAGTGGGTGACAAGTGATTGCCCAGAAGCACTCACCGACATGGGAATGTTGTGAATCTCCCTTGACTCGCTTACACTCCAGGAAAAGCACCTTGTAAGTGATTGTGTGACCTGACAGTAACATTTTTAAAGGAGAAGACTACTTACAGCTGTGTTCTTTTACTCTCTCTCACTAGGGTTCAGCACAGAGTATGTGGTCTTTACATTGAAGTATATAAATAGACTTCTGTTATCACTGAGCATGACAAACACTTCAGTCATATCAGCACTAGTGTGGCTTACTCTTGAGTACGCTAGCTCAAGTTGTTCTTATTATTAGACATGGTCTACAACCATTTCAATAGCAGTTTTGCACAGCTCTCTTTTTAGAGACCTTCTATGCATTTTCATAGAAGTTTTACTCAGAGCTCATGGTAAATAAAGCTGTTCCCAAACTTAGAAATGCTGAAAGCCAAAAAACACAGTTTATCAAATTTCCAAAATAAATAAGGCATGCTTCAAAGTAGATGATCCACTGGCAAGGGGATGCCATGAACATTAGTTGATAAGGGAATGTGGGCTGTGAGAAGTGTTGACTGATACAGCACTCAAGGGAATGGAAAAGAGAGAGTTGTGAAAGATGCAAAAATCTGTCAGCTGATACCCATGTAGGATTGTTATTATTTTAGTTCTGTGAAGATATCTTTCTGATGGATTGGATGGAAGAAAACTCTCAAATTTAGGATTAAATCTGCTTTATGAATTTATACTAACAGTTTTGTGAACTTCCTACATGATGGTGGGCAGTCTTGTGAGGTTTTTTTCTAAAATGCCTACTTTATTTGTTGCCTTGGCTTTGATTTTTGTAGCTACAAATAGTTTTCACTATGAAAAGTCCACCGTTGTTATCTCAATTAGAGTATCCGAGAGCTGATGCAACAGGGTTGATAGATACTTTTGTTTTTTAGCTTACTCTTCACTCCAGTACTTCTCTGTAATTGAGGGTAATTACATTCAGAATAGACATATTCCCTCTTGTTTTGTTTTGTTGTTTTTTGTTGTTATTTTGCACTTCTGTAGGCATCTCAAGGCTTCACTTTTTCTTTTTTCTATTTCCTCTCTAAGAAATGTATTTCTTATTCTCAGGGGATATGTCATCTGCTCATTCTGTTGCTAGTAAATCGGAACATTTCCAGTAAGGGGCCATGTGTCATAATGCACTAGCACTGCTATCCCACCATTATAAATAGATCCTTGCATGGACTTCAGAAGGGTAAGCAGACATTCAAGATTACTGTAGTCATACAGGAGAAGAATAACAACTCTAAACGCTAATGCCAGGACAAAGTGTTCAGCTATCCAAAGGGCTGTTTTTTTCTCTTGAAAGGCTTGGCTTGTGTGATTTTCCTCTGGCATGCGGACAAACTGCTCCTTTAGCATTACTATTAGTTTTTAGGAGGAGAAGGAAAAGTTCTGACATGGGGCTTTGAGAGGCAACTCCCAGCAAATGCTGAAGCAGTGCTTGGCCCTGTCCTCAGGTTCCAGTCATCTGTGCTGCATCTCTGCAGGAGGCTTCCACCTCCGAAACTGCAGCAAGTTAGTGCTTGGGTCTCAGCTGCTGCAGTCTGAAGCCCAGCTTTTTAGCTTTGAGCACTGATGGTAAAAAGCGTATTCACTTTGCAAAAATCAGGTGTGGGAACAATAGGTTATGCACGATGCAAAGCACGGCTAGTAGCTATGTGTGGTTATGACTTCATATTTGCCTTTTACTGAATCATGTGACTGCATAAATGTCTGGAAAATAAACGCAAGAGAAGCCTTTCTGGCTTTGTGGATATCAAATAAACGTAGGGCTCTTTCACTCACACAGTAAAAGTCTGATTGCAGCTAAAGAAATTTTGTATGTACTATTTCCTGAGGACTTGATCTTGTGTACTAATGGGGGTCAGTGAATTCTCAGAAGGTTCTTGGCATGTACTCACAATTTCCTATTTTTCAAAGGTATTTCAAGTGGGACTTAGTTTTAGGAAAGTATTTCTTTTTTTGAAACTTCAGATTGCATGGGTGTAATAAAACATTTGGGCTGCAATACAGAGCATTTTAGATTTTGATCTCCTTGTATAGCCTGTGTAAGTTCTGGAGAGCTACAGTAAGAAGTGGCAGCACAATTTGTTAGTGTTTGCTCAGCGCTCCTGCTTCTATGGCACTTACTTTTCAGCTGATAAATACTTGCCATGTTCAAACTATTTGTCCGTGGCACTTTTGTGGCAGGTTTCCCTGGCTGAATGAAACTTCCCAGAAACACCAAAAACGATCCAGCTTTCTAAGATGAGAAAGGGGAAGTATATTTTGCTTGTATGTCCAGAAAATATTGCATAGCCTCTTCACTCAGAAGTTCATGCAGAGGCCTGATGGTTTGTTTGTTTGTTGTTTTTATTTTGTTTCTAAATTCAACGCTGTAGTTGTCGAGAAGTCTAGGATTTCCCTTTGTCTGATTTTTTCTGATTTGGAGTAAAATGTATGCTGGCTGGAGAGCTGGCAGTTTGTCATTAATCGGCGTCCACGGGCAAAATTGAGGACGCTTTCAAATCGACCTTGCATCCATTCCCACGTCCCCTGTAGCGCAAGGGACCGCTCGTTATCCTGAAGCACCGATCGAGGTGTCAGAGCAAACTGAGTGCAACGCGACTCCTTCCCCTGAGGAACAAAAGTTTCCCTTCTCTCCGCTCCGTTGCCCACTAGATGGCACCGCGGCTCCGTGTCACCGCTGCTCTGTGCCACCCTGCCTGGGGACCCACCCCGCCCCTTGGCAGAGCTTCTTGCTGCAGCTGGCTGTGAACTGGAGGCCGCTTATGTCTTTTTCCGAGCCGTTATATAAATGGTGCCACTTCTATACAGAGTCTTTTGTTGGGATCTTCACTATGCGTTCCTGAATGCTATATATATATATGAGATCTGTTGCATGTTGCACTCAAAAATCTGTGCTAGCGAAGTCTTATTAAGGCCATAAAGTCAAGCACAGTTTATGCTTAATGTTGTCTGTACGCCCTGTGTTTTCTCCTTTCTGCAAGCATAGTGTTTATGTATGCAAACACCACGGCTTTCATCCTCAGCTGCAATGGTCTTTCCTTCATCAGAGATACTGTGTCCTCATACTGTTTGTATCTCTTATGATGACAATCATAAGAGACAATCTTTCTGGACTCTTTTGCAGTACTTTACAATACACGTAAAAAATTGAGTGGTGTTGCTGTGTAACGAACTAAGTGCTGTAATAGAAAAACCCAAACTGCGGTCACGCTGAGATATCTTGAAAATGCTTCTCATAGTGCTTTTATACCATATTAGGTTTTCAGAAAATTGTTATAATACGTTGAACTTTGGCTGCAGCCATGAGGACTCTGTAAACTTGGCCAGACATTCCAAATGTGACGTGTAAAAAAGTGAGAGGTTTGGTCATCATCCCATTAGCAAAGGTTTCTGTTCAGAGTCCTGCACTGCATTATGTACAGAAGCAGACACAGTATCTCATTCTTCAGGCAGCATTCAACTGCCTTGGCCCCAGGAATATCTATTTTTCCTCCCTACAGTGCTCTCATTAATCTGCCACCTGCCTTATGAGTTATTAAAAAAAGAAAAAATGAGGCAAAGATTATAAGGGCAATAGTTGTCTTGGCTGTGCAGCTGAGATCACTGTAGAGTAATGTACATTACAAGGACTAAGCACAGCAGAGATCACATTAAGACAGGACAGACATTTATAATTGTGATACTTATAATGCTTGCAAAAAAAAAAAACAACCAAACATTAATGTTTTAATATTTTGTGCAGTTTCCTAGGATTTTAGAAAAACAAACTGAAAACACCAACGCTATGTTATGTGGAATCATGACACCCACAGGGCTCATCAGCAAGACAGCAATTTCTGGAACCACCCAACCTCTGCTGCTTGAGTTGTATGATTGACAGGGCTAGCACAAACTTACTTTTTTTAATACTGATTCTCAGCAGAAGGGAAGAACAAATACAAATTCCCTGGATTTCCTAACCTGTTGCTGTGAATAGATAAACTTTCCCATACCGTTCAGCAACTTGGGAGTGGAGTCTTGGCTGTTCAATCAGATTACCAAAGACTGAACTTGTCTACCCTTGTACTACTTCTCCTCATTTCCCTTCTTCAATATTCTGTCTCAGCCTCTGATGCCACTGTTCCACCCCATCCAGTATTCTTCCTTGAATCCTTTATCTTGTCTCCCTTCGTTGTTTGTAGCTGCCTTATCTCCCTGTCCAATCTCCTAACTCATTCTTTGTTCAGTTTTATTTGATTTCCTATCCTGTGAGCCCAGTGCTCTCTAGAGTTAGTTTACGTGAGCTGACAGCAATTAAAACCTACAAGTTTCCTGCTAAAATCCTCATTATTTCTGATGTCAGGCTTTTAGACTAGGTAGTCTGTAGAGGTCTAAAAGGTAGACGAGGTAGACTCTGCTTCCACTCTTGATTTCTTCCATTTCCAGTACCTGTTTGCCCCATCCCAGCCTGTGCAACAAGGTCTGTTCTACTCCTGGAGCTCTTAACTACAGGGTACTTTCCTGAATGTAATCTCCTAGCATGTCAAGTTATTGTCCTGCCCCTATTTAAATTAGGCAAGTCTTATCTTCAGAACAGATTATCTTTACCTGCTTTTTTTAGTATTCCTGAAAGATGTTTTCGGTTCTGAGGGTTCTCAGAGAAAATACATAGCTGTTAAATGAGAAAGTAGTGCAAAGTCTGTCTTGAATTTTGTGGTTGAATCAGCTTGGCTGAATTACTAAGAGACAGAAAGTGGACAGCATATCTTCTAGCTCATTCACCTTAGTACTAGATGTAATAGAATCATGGAGTTGAATTCCAGAGGGGATGATCAAATCATCTTGTTTGGACACTTAGATGCTGCAAGCCCTTATGTTTCATTCTCTTCATATATATTGGATTTGATAAATTGAATTTGGACGCTGAGATGATCACAGCTTCTAAATGGGAGTTGGAAGGCCTGAGGAAACACACACACATATACACACACATGCACACAGTTGGGTGAGAAACAATGTGAATCACTATATTTTTCAGTATCCCAGTGTTTTTCTGAGAGATGATATGAAGATCATGGGTAATACAGTTACAAATTGAATAAAAAGCTCATGTCAGGCTGTACGTATCTATATATCTTGCTGCTCTATTTTCTTTTGCACTGTTTTCTTCTACTCCAAGACATAAGATGTGAAAATTCTGCTACCACTTAAGGTTGAGTAGTTTTTCTTTTTCATACCAGCAGTAATTAGGAGTAAACTTAGTTCTTAAGCTGTATTTTATCTTCTCTGTATATTCAATGCCGTTTAATTGCACAATTACAAACCTACAGAAAGCAAAAAATATGTCCCTGAGGACAGACATCATCTGGAGGCGCATGGAAGTCAAGGACTGATTTGGTTGAGGTTGAGTTCATCATTGTTTCTTTACTTATAGCATCAATGAAATTCTGTGTACTTTATTTGGATAAGTCCTACAGTATTTAGACGTTGATAAGTGGGGTAAGCTATTCTAAGGAAGCCTGATTTATATGTTTTTATGCTTAATGGCCAGACAGCCTAATTGATTTTCCAAATTAGTTTTATCTTAAAGCTGTTTAGTGCTTAGTTTAGAAATAATTTCACTAACAGTATGTGCGCTAGCACATACCATTAGCTGTTTAGGAGCTGAGATGTCCAAGTGTGATTTGTCTGTGAAATATCCTAACGATTTTGAGATTTTTCAGTAACTTATTCCATTTAAAAAAGTAGTTTCATGAATCAAGTTTCAAAATTAGGAAGAAACAAAAATACACTAGCTTTACTAAAGTAAGAATGAATTACTTGAATTCTAAATGGTCCAGTGCTTTGGCCATGTAGAGGAAGGTAAAGACTCTCTGAATGAGTTAATAATGTTGCTTCTTTTCTGTTGGAAGAGCACCTGGAAACCCCAGTTGTGATTAACTCCCCATCGCATATTGCTCCTCAGCATAATAGCCTCTGGTATGCAGGAGGTCAGATGAAAAGGTGTTCTGATCCTGTCTGGCCTAAGTCTATGAATAATAGTAGACATCTGCTGCCCAGTGTTTACAATGAAAATAGATATGGCAGATGGTGAGGAAACATGGGAGCACTCTTAATTCCCACTTTATGGCTCCATAACTGAGAAATTGATAGGCAACTTGCCCAGGGTCACAAAGAGGTAGAGTTAGCCCAGGAGTTTGGCTGAGCCTCAAGTGAACAGTTTGGTCGCAAGTTGCCTATCTAATGGGCTGGTTGGTGCAGAGGCAGGATACCATTGCCAGTTGCTCTTCAGCTGCTTTGGAGTAAGTAATCCTGCTGTGCTGAAGATGCTGGACTTGACCAGTTTGTGTGTGTGTGCCTACAATGATTTATACTGTAAGTCCCTGGACATTTATATCTCTGTTTATAAGATCTGAACTGCCTCAAGTGATATCAAAGGGAAAACACATCTCAGAAGTTGTGCTGTTGGAGTTTACCACGCCTGTCTCAACCTCTGTGCTCTGTCTTGTGCCATCCTTAGGCTCTGCGAAATACGTGAGAGGGGGAAATGAGTGCTGCTGTCCATTCAGCTATTTGGTGATTACAGTACTAGTTCAGCGTGCCTGAATGGATTTAGGTCTGTGGCTCAGAAGAGCCCCCTGGTCCTGAAGCTGTAGTTCTCTGTGCCAGGGTCATGCTTGTTTCCTTTTATTTGATATAAAATACAGTGGCTTCCCTGCTCATTATGCCAGGCTCTTTTGAATTTCATTCCAAAGCACCTACGTTTTCTCATGTGCTTCCATAGGGAACATAGCAGCATTGTACAGGGCTGATTGGGTGCAGCAATACCTGGTGACCTGTTCACAGTGTCCGTGCTCATATTGCTAGCTTAATCTGCCCAAACTCAAATCTGTTAACTCAAAACAAGTGGCTGTGCTTCTGCTGAGTTTTTTTTTTTTTTTTTTTTTTTCCCTGAGCAGTGAAGAGAAATTGACAAGAGCTTTTAAAAACTTCCAAAGCATCGGAGAGAGCACAAAGGGAAGCACCGATTTCCCACTGGTTTGTGCAGAGGATTTACCATGCCTCAGGTTCCAAAATGTTAACTGGAAAGAATGCACCTTCACACAGGGGAAGGTGAAGAAGAAGAATATTTGTTATTCTTCTGTACATATGCAAATGTAGAAAAATCAACTGGAGATATGAGTGCTGTTAAAACAGCTGTGGTAGCCCCAAATGTTTTTTAGTTATTTCATGTTCTGTTTCTGTTGCAGAGGAAGAGAGCTGCTGCTTTTCCTCATTTGAAATCCTAATGTTACACCTTACAGCTAAGATTTTGATGTAGTGCGAAGTGAAAATGGCAGTGAAATGTTCTAATGTTTCCTTATTTGATTCCTTTGGACCAAAGTGAGTTTGTTACTGCCTGGTTTGTATGCAGTCTACAGTCTCTCCAGCTTCTTTTCTTTCTGCTCTTGTGATTCTTTAAAATTCTTAAATCTGTGGGAATCCTGAAACAGGGATGAAAGTTGAGGTTTAGACAGTAAGGCCTTAACCTCTTCCACAGTATCTCTTAAAATGTATGCTCTACAGGAAAAAAAAACAACTCTGCACCGCAGTAGCAAAAGAGACACAGACAGGAATTCAAATGAACTAATACTCCAATTACAGTTTTAAGTTATAAATTAACCTGGCTAGGAATTTTTTCTTCTGCTTTACACTTGGTGGATGTCTGGACTTATTTGCAAAGCTGAGGTAAAATCAGAGCTTTTTCTTTACAAAAAAAAAAAAAAAAAAGATGTAAAAAATTGTTTTGCACTAAAGAAAAGCTTTATTTTCATATCATATGCATTCAACAGATGTTAGTCTTGGTGAAGAATATATTTGGGGATTTATTTTTACTAAAATATATGTATTAATCCTGAGAGGAAAAAAAAAAAAAGAAAAGCCATGCAGAGATCCTCTTCCATTTTTTTTCACTTACATCAAAGGTGAATAAGCATTGCACTAAGCTGCTCGTCGTTTGTCAGCGTGTTTCCTCACTGGCTTCAGTGGAAAGGTGCTTAGAGTTTGCTTAATGTTGCTGTTACCTAAGTTTGTATATGTAACTGATATTTGAGGATTTAGACAAAACCAAGGCTAATTTGAAGAATGCTCACAAAGATATAGATGATGTAGTATGTACAGGTTTACTCCATACTGTGTGTTTGACATATTTACTCCTGCAGAATAGTCAGGTGAGTCGACCACTGTGAAGCTGGCAATAGTTGGCACGTTTGTGTAATTCCACAGACTGTTGAGTAGTTATGTGAAATCAGATCAGTCTGTGCTTCATTTATCCGCGTGCCTGTATATCAAAGAAAGGTGTGTAGGAGATTAGCATGCAATTAACATTAGTAATTTTTCTTTCTTTCTTTACTTTGTATTTGAATTATTCGTTCTACTAACGTCTACCTTACTTTGACTACCTTTTTTTGCTTTCTAAAATCTGCCGTGCAACTGAGCATCAGTTTGAGGGGTATTAACAGCTTTCAAAACTGTATGGTTGTTTTTAAAATATTAAAATCATAGTAATAAAGAGGCATGGAAACATTACTGAGCATGTATTCCATTTCCAGAAGGGGAGGGTGGGAGGAAGAGGAAATCTATTATTTAAGAAAGAAATACAGCCGGTGTGATAAAAGTGCCTTCCCACGTCTTCTGGCCAGGTCCTACGTGCATATAAATGTTTCACGTTAAGCTTTAAGATCAAGGACAAGTCTGTAGGGAACCTTGTTTCCTGGGGATCTGCTCGCAAGAGTAGCTCCCAAGTACTGACTTCCCATTTTTTATTTGGTTATTAAGGATGAAAGGCTACATCATTTTCTGGAATAGCAGTTCCTTGCATGCCATTATCTTTGTCCACAGCTATGAAACATGCATTTCCATAGGTTCAGTGTGGATACTTAGTCTAATTCAGCTCAGCCACTATCACTGCTGCTTTATCCATGTTTATTTTAAAGGGTCACCTTTATATCATGTTGTAGAGTAAACAAAGGATATGTGGTTCAGTAGTCGAGAAACTCTCTCTTTATAATGGGCTTTCATCCTGTGTACCTCAGTCTAATTATGTGATTCTAGTCAATGCGTTTATGTATATACAACCTTCCACATGAAAATCACTAGTATGAAGTCTTGTGTAAAACCAAACGCATACAGGAACAGTGGAAAAGATGCAACTGAAACCAATTTGTACTCAGTTTACCTTAGCAAATCATCCACAGTTTTAGAAATTCTGGCACTTATTTATCACAGCTAACCTGCATAAATACTACTTTATCGTGTTTGTGCCTTCAGTGTATGAGTATGCCTACATATGCAACTCTAGCTTCTAACTCTTCTGACATAGACATAGGCATATGAATGCCAGCATCCTTCTCCTGAGACATAGGAACTGATTTCTGGTTTGATGTTCCTTTTCAGAAAGTGAGAACTTTGAAAGGAATGAAAGGAACATTTATTTGAAAGTAATCATAGATGGTTAAGCAGAACTAATCATTCCAAATATTTGCATTTTTTACATTAAATTCACTTTGATTCCTTCCTTTGTTTGCTGCCTCCAAGTCTTCCTGTAGCTTTTTTTCTTTCTTTCTTTGTTTATCAGGTGCTTTATATAGAATTCCTAAAAATTGAAGGTAACCTATTGGTCAACATAAATATGATTAAAAGGAAATTTCCATACAGACATACAAAAGCAATAGGAAGAAAAGGGAGTAAGCACAACTCTTTATATTATTTGCAGTGAAAACAAGACAAAACCACAAAGCTTTGATAATTTGTTATCTGGTAATGGTGTATATCGTTTTGAAAAGCTCTTCTGAGATTTTCCATAAAAAGCTGCTTACATCAGATAAGAATTTATTTTCAGAACTTACTCTTCCTCTGCTCTTAATATAATGCAGTGCCCATGGAGAAAACATAATTACCAACTTCTGTTTTGTTTGCTAATTAAAAAAGTAACCTCTGGAAAAGTTTTGTTTTGTCTCCTAATTTCTGTGCTGGAAAATCTGAGGCTTAGCTATACTGAGCTATCTCTATCTAGCTTTACCAAAGCTATTCTATTTCTCCATCTGCTATTATTTACAGCACTTTATATAAAAATGAGATGAACTTCATTAAAAGGAAACTAACTGAAGGACTTTCAAACAGTAAAAGATAAAAATGTGATTTAAATTCATCTAGTGCAGAGGGAAAGCACAGAAAAAAGCACAGTAAACAGGAGGCTTATACCCTTGGCTCAGGAAGCAGACAGATAATCAGCCTGGTCTGCTGCACTTGCAGCTCTTCACCTAGGTCTTTGCTGTGAGTTACTGGACACTCCTTGTCAGAATAGCTAGGGTAAGGAGAGTCGCTGGAAAGAGGTGTGGACTAAGATCTCAAAGAATCAGGACCTCTGCTCAGAAAAATCTTAGACATGTGGATAAACACAGTCCGTTAACAAAAATGAACTGTTACTCTTTTACTCCTAATTCAGCAAAACGTTTGCTTGCTTTACGAGGTTGAAGAACGTGTTTAAACACTTCACTAGGGAGAACATATATTCTTGTGATAGCACTTGTCTTGCTTTCCTGTGTAGCATGAGGATACAATTTCAGAGGCTTTCTGAGAATTTCAACTTAGGAAATCTATTTTGTGGGGAGCTGAAGTACTGTTACACTTTGTGCTCTGCTCCTAGCAGGTTTTTTTGAGATAGGGAATGTTTTGCTTACTTCAGTATTCTATTAAGTGCTTCATGGCCTGACGTGAACTGAGTATTTGGTAGGCAGTTCTGATCTAAGCTTCCATGATTTCAGGGTGGTTGAATTGCTATCCGGTGTGAAAGTTCATGTCTTTGTTATTGAGTGTTTGTTTCTATATTTGTCCTCCCCTTCACAAGTGTTCTCTTTCCAATTTTCTAGTTTTCTTGGTTTTCTTTTTTCTTTTTTTCACCCTCAAGAAGCTTTTCTAATTACAGTGAATATTTAACTTTTTCCTCAGAGAGTCGTCATAATCTCAACAAATGCATCAGAATACTTCTAGTACTCTTTTATTAGTAAAACACTCTTCTCCTTCTCTTGTTTCTGACCTCCTGAATTTTGATTCCTTTGTCTTTTCTCTGTCCTCTATATTATCATCTGACCTTTATTTTCCGTCTTCACTTTTTGTCTTAATTTCCCTTTAATTGTTCCCACAGTTGATGTTGTTTTCTTTCTCTGAAGTAGTTCTGTTCTATTTCCCTTTTTCTGATACATTGAAGCCTGAAAAAGATCTGTTTTTCTTTTTTCTTTTTAGGTTCAGCAATCCTTCTCCACTCTCAGAACTATGGAGGAGTGAGGTGGAGCCTTGTACTTCTGAGAAAGGATATAAAGCTGCTGGCATTTGCCCACTATAAGGAACAAGGACTTGCTTACAGGAAAAAAAAAAAAAAAAAAAAGGAAAAAAGAAAAATGAAGGATCCCAGAGGAGCCCCGTTGAGAGCTGAAAACTGACTTGCCCTGATGTGGAAAAAAAAAATAATTAATTTACAGCATTTCAACAGATCTCAATTGCTCCAAGGTAAGCCTTGTTTCTTGATAATGTAAGTGGTTTAGTGTGTCTACAGCTGTGAAATTCGAAGCTGTTTACTCTGAGAAAGTGAAGTTTTAAAAGTAACATGCCTGGCTAGAAAGTGTACTGTGACATGCAGGGTGCTTGACTTCAGTCTGATACGTTTTCATGCTTTCCCTGCAAATCGAAGCGCGTGATCATTAACGCAGTAAATCACAGTAATGCGTTATGATCTGATCTGGCATTTATAAGGAAATAGAGCGTCTAGCCCTGGCTGCCTCTCCTACAGGTCATTTGTCCTAGTGGTAAAGAGAGTGGTTGCTCCCAAGGGAAGGGAAAGCCGCCCATTATGTCAGCTCACACCCCGGAAAAGGCTTCCAATTTCAGTGCATCTGTTTGTGATGTGCCCTCTAAACGGGGTCAGTGTTATAACGGGTAGGAGAGAGCAGTTTCAGCCAGGAGTGAGCACTCAGATAAATGGTGTAACTAACTCTGTCAGAGATGAATATAAAATGTAGACAAGTTGGCTTGTTTTGTATTTGCTTTTTTTAAAAAAAGAAAACAAACATATGTAATGATTTTTTTTTCGAACATTCGTTTATGTGTCACACAGATGAAAAGCAATATTTCTACGATGTCTTTATTGTTATTCTGATGAGGACTGCTTTCAGGTTAAAGACTGATAAGGAATGCCAGCTTTTGACATTACTAGAACAGCCCTATCAGCTTTAATTTTCTTTTGTTTTCCTGTTCTTAAGGAATGGCCGTTAGAGAGAAATTATGATCTCAAACTGGTTTATTGAGTGACGTGCATTTTTTTTTTTTCCATGAATTGCCCTAGCTGATTTTTAAAGCAGTACACAATCTCATTGCCAAGCAAGCTACAGCATGTAGTAGAATTTGCAAATATCAAATGTCATCAGTCTTTAGGCCGATAGTTCTCAAACAATGGTGAGCTGCCCACAGCGTCATTTTATGGACTTAACTGCAGAAACTCATTTGTCCTGTTTGCCTGTACTTTTGCATGCACGGTTTTCTGAGCATGCTGGAGACCACTAGAGTGTGCTCAATTATAAGCACACACAGTGGAGCACGGGGAGTGTTCGGGGTTGCTGCAAGTTTATTCTTTCCAGTAAATTAGGGAGCTAGTGCTCTTGTCGTTGTAGATCAAAGTTAATTGACCTCACTCCATTAGCATCAGTATAGTTAAAGCGTACAGTTTATGCAGAAAGCTGGAGAATTTAAAACTGTAAAGTTTCATTTTTACCAGCCTGTCTGCACACACGAATTTTGGTTTCGAGCTTCGGATGAGTAGTGTCTGTGCAGACTCAGGTTTCATGTGAAAGTTAGTTGTGCACAGGATCCAGTGTATTCTGTTTCAAACCAGCGTTCACTTTTCTTCCTCTTACTTCCATTTTTCTGTTTTTCTTCTTTCTACCCATTTACTGGTAGGATGAATGATCACCCACTGCATTTTCTATAAAACATAATTAACAGCTAATAATACTTTGTACCTCTTTAGCCTGGCAAAGTTGATATTTTCAAAGCCTTTACAAACATTAGCTGAATCAAGTCTCACCCGATCAAGTAGGCCAGTATTATTCATGTATTTTGACAGTTAAACTAGAAAACAAAATCAGTTTCCTTACGACCACAAGATGTTTGTGTGAAAGCTAAGAAGAGAACATGTATCTTCTGACATCTATTCCTATGCTCAACCATAGAAAGATTTCTTTTTTTTCCAAGTACGAATATGATTATCACTGTGATTGAAGGATTGTGATTAACATTCTTTTGGGAATAGCTAATATGACTTCTTTATTTCGATACCAGAAGCTTTCAAGTGTAATATATCATCCTGAGTACATTATAATAGGACTGACACAAACAGAGAGTACGCTAAAAAATTCTTCACTGAAGCTCAGCTGGATGTTAGCACAAATGTATAAGGAAATAGGTGAACTGAAAGAGAAAAACAAAGAATGATAGAGAAAGGTGAGAAGATGCTGATAGAATCAGCAGAAAATAGAGAGAATGACAGGAAAAAAAGTAGAAAGAAAGAGGAGACAGATTGGATTTGTGTATACCCAGGATTTAGTTGCACATAGGTACTATGCGCAATCTAATAATAAGACAATATTTTGTATAGGATCTAGAATCACCGAAGTTTGGAGTAAAAATACAAAACACGTTTCCTGCCACAGTATGCGTGGACTCTGCTGTCACTTCTGCCTATTTTAAAATCAAATTGGTAAGGGAATGGAAACATTCTGAATGTCACACTGTTGTGATACGATAGTGCCATGTATCGGTGTTTGTCAAATCACATCACATTCTGCATCTCTGTGTTATAGGTAAATAGAAAAATATTTGGAGAGCAACTCTTAATTTACCAGTGAATACTAGCATTTCTGTTGAAGGATAGAGCTCCAGGAAAAGGATATCATGCAGAGAATTATTTTAAAAATAATTGCTTTTTTTTTTTTTTTTTTTTTACGTAATATATATTTGAAGTTTTCTCCTCCAAGTCTTTGATATTACAGAATAACTGTTGGTGTTTAGTCACTTTCTGCACCAGTGATTCCATCTGCTGGGATTCAATTGATTTTTCACATCTCAGCATAAGAAGGCCCAGGCTGTGCCCTCATGCCTGTGAGTGTGTCCAGTGTCACCAACAGTAGGGGAATGTCAGAGCGAGTGCTTTTAGGACAAGAGCAGCGAGGATGGAAAATACCATAAAGAGCTTCAAGGTTTTGCAAACCTACAGATATTTTCTTGTGTCAGAGGCTCAAAATGTGGATTTCACACATTAAGAGGCTTTGTCAAGGATCTTTCCTTCTTACTAATGTTTAAAAAAAAAGCATTAATGTTACTTAGATTGAAGACATATTTCTTTCCTTTTACGTTTGGACTATATCCTCAAGGCTTTAAGCATTAGATTAATTAATACTATTTTCTTTTCCTACTGAAATATATACCTGGGAAGACCAGAAGTTTAGGCGTGAATGTGGGAGCAAGGGGTTTGATGCTATGCTGACTGAGATTTGTCTTTCTTAATACATTTTGCCATCAGGCAGTATTGGTATTAACTGCATTTAATTGCTGTCAGAAAACTTAAAATTTCTGAATAGGCTGAGAAGAATAATAATAGGTTCTCCCTGGGTGCTGCTGCTTTCTTTTGCACTTCTCTGATCTTATGGTTTCCTAATACGTGTGCGTGTGAGTGTGTTTAACAAAAAATAACAGTGAACCAGCAAAAGATGATGTTTTACGTGTAGATTTATTGAGCAGCAAGATCTAAAGGGGATGGACATACAAACAACAACAACAACAAACCACCCTAGTACTAGTAGGCCAACAGATTTGAACATTTCATGAGAGGGACATAATTACTTGGAATCTAAGAAGTTTTATCAGCAAGGAGCATTACACTGTTTGGGATGAACGTAAATCTCCCAGGAAGGATAGACATCATAAAATGTGTGTTGAAAGAAAGAGTATAGTCTATAGGGAATTGGTTTGAAGGAAGAAGTATGCTAGGGAGATAGAGAACTGAAGAGAGACTCGCCAAAAACTGTGGTAAACTTGACTTTGTCGTTTTCTTCAGTTATATCGTAATTTAGCTTTGCAAATAGAAATTGAACAGGAAGGCTTACATTCTCCTGCTCAGTCTTTTCTGGGGAGCATATGTGCAGTAAGCAAAGGGATGTGTGATGGCATTGCAAAGCAGCTGAATAGGCAAAGCCACCTCACAAGTACTGAGAAGTGCTCCAAGAGGTGCTGTAATACCAGTAATTCCTCATGCTTTCTCCCTACTCCAAAATCTAAGCCGATAGATTCTAATTAACCCCCCAGGGTTGTTTAATTTGCTAGTGGAATATCAATAAGAATGGTTACCCATAAGCTCATCATTCGCAGATTTCTCTGCAGTGTGGCTTTCGTTTGTTCTCATCCCTTCTGTGCCAGAGAAACAATAACCTTCTTGAAGCTATGCTGATTTTATTTGCCCAGGATGCATATTTGCATTTGCAACTAGGAGGAACCTAAATAGTTTGGCTGCTAGCAACACATCTAGAGTAGGTATGATTTCGTGTGGTACTGGAGCCAAGAGGAACAGTGTTCAGGAAAAAGGGGCAAGACAAGACCTGTGTCTGTAGGATGTCTACCTCTCTTACTGTCTCATTTGAAAGATATTTAAGAAATTCAGGGGAAACTTGTAGGACACACAAAATAAATAAATAAATAAGCATAAAAGACACAGTAAATGGTCTCAGAATTAACAAAGATGAATTTACTGCTACAGAATTTGTTTCTGTCTCAGTGTTGTTCAGAAAATTAGTGGTCTTCTGACATTTTAACTTTAATCTGTCTAGCTTTTAGTTTTCTGTAAAGTAGGAATAATAACCATGTTCTTTCGGCTAGTAGAGGCTCTGTATGTGAAAATACATGTAATCTCTCTGTAAAGCACTGCAGGTCTGGAGACACGGGGAGCAGGAATGGAGAGCATGTGAATATAAGGTTTGGAATGATCCATTCAGTGAATAGTATTTAATATGTAAACATTTGCTGAATGTGGCTGTGTTTTTACAGTGAAAAGAGAGGTGATCACGACATTTAGGATTGTAGCAAACTGCCATTTCATGGAGAAAAGAAAGGTTGCGTAAGCAACCTTATGAGTTATGTTTCCTTTTGAAAATATTTCTGTGGATTTGTGCCTGAATGACAGCAATCTTTATGTGCTTCATAATTAGCTTTGAGTATATATATTTTATCATATCTTATGCATGCAGAGAGAAAGAGCTGGGAAGTCTTATTTTATATATATATCTATCTGTATATATATGTGTGTGTCCAGATTTCTTTTTACATATTTTAAATACTTTGTTTTTCTGTGCATATGTATAGTGTTCATTGTGGAGTGTCAGCATGCAACAAAACTGTTCCGCCCACCAAGGAGCAGACAGCAGGGTTCACTCAAAGCTGTAGTCAGGCATTGCTCAAAGTTTCCCTGGGCTCGATGCAGAATTATTTGAGTGATGCCTGGGGGTGCCAGATGGTACACTTCTGGTGCCGGGTGCTACTGATGCCCACAGGGGCCTTTTGAGCACGAGTCCATGGATGTGGCCAGAGGTAACTGCTATTGCAATTACTGGAAGAAGCAAGTTCTATAAATGCCAGTGAAAGTGTTCATTTAAAATTTCAGTTAGTGTTTTATGCTCTTCAAGTTAGCATACTGTAATTCCAGTTGAGGTAAAACACTGAAGTTAATAGGCTGCAGGCTTTGATAAAAACTGAACAAAATGAATTTTTTTTCACTAGTAATATAAAACATTATTTCTTTCAACTTATACAACAATATGTTCGCGTTTGCTTCACATACTGCTGGCCTCGTGCTGACTGTGCGGCTCTAAGTTCTATTGAAGGCATGGCACTTCAGCATGGCTTGCTTCTGCGATATGAAGGCAGCTTCTGCTTTGCTTCTTCTCTCTGCAGTGTAGTGTAGTGTAGCTTCTGCAGCTCATCTAGAAGCAGTAGTGGACCGGAGCAAACTAAAGCTGTAAAATGTGTACTGTAAACAGTATTTTTTGGACAGTGCTGCTCATAATGTTAAAGCACAGAGTTAAGGTTTTGGTTTTTAGCTTTTTTTTTACACAAATAATGAGCGTGCAAATATAGTTATTCCAGTACATCTGCAGTTCAGCCTTTTCTTAGCTCCTGCTTCTCTGAGGTTTGTTTAAAATTTGTCTGTTTCTTCCCTTTTGTTTTCTGACTTCAGTCAGGGAAAAAAAGAAAAAAAACAGTCAATTTTTCTTCCTTTAAATACTGTAAATCAAACAGTCAACATATCCAAAACATATCAGTTCTTTGAATCTTTCTGGAAGACTCCCTGCTGTGCTCTCTGAATTTTTAAGCTTTTCAGCATCACGTATGACAGCAATTTTTCTTGCAACGGGTGCATGCAACATAGTCTGCCAGCTTCTCCCAGCTCCATCACTCAGAGAGAACGTGAGCATTGCTGTGTCAACAGACGTTTGATAGCTGCAAGCGTTCAGGCCCTACTCAACAAATCCTTTCCGTATGCTTCTTGCAAAAGAATAAGCACACATTCCAGTGTTCCCCTGGTTAATTTTTGCCGTGCTCCAACTTAGTTTGCAGGCTGGGGCCACCAAAGCGGTGTGATGCTCTGTGCCACTATTGCTCCGTGTGCTCCCTCTAGCGATTCAAGCGTGTAAAGCGTTCTTTCTGGGAGGAGAGAGGTGGAATTTCCCACATGGCTCACCAAACGTTTAATGAAGTGTGTAGTACAGCCATTTCATTACAGCATATTGTGTGCTTTTGCTTTTAATAACTGCATTCCTCATCTGAGAAGTCTCTGTAGCTTTCAGAAATGAATTACAGTAGTATTATCTTTCTCAAAATATATTTTTCCATGACAAGAATAGCACTTTCCTAAACTATTGTATTTATTAGCAACCTGTTACCCTCTGACACTACTGTCATTTTCATCAGCCTTGATAAAGTGAGTATCATTTAAAATCTCTTTAAAAATTATTAAACCAACCTTATTTTATTGGTTTCTTTTCTTTCGTTTTCTTCTGAGAAAGAATATATATATACACACTGTGCATGAAACAAGAAAACAAGAAACAGTAAAAGATGAGGATTTTCATTCTGATTTGGCGAAAGACAGAAGAACAGAAGTAATCACCTGTGGGTGAAATAATTTTCTGTGGTTGGACAGTAATTGTACTGTCCTGATGAAAACCGGGCTCGTTTTGAAGATGCTCTCCATCTTCAAGCACAAGTATGAAGGCTGGCACTATTCCCAGGTGGCTGTAGCAGCAGAGTTGCCCTTTTTCCTGGCAGTGTAGTGGCACTGAATTTGTGGAACTAGAGACTTGTACATGACTTCTTGCTGTTCTTGCCTTTTCTTTGCTTCTACGTGTACTTTCTGTTTACTGCGTTTTTTCACACCACTGAAGATCTGAAGGTGTGTTTCAAAATTGTACGCAAGTGAAGCAGAATATCTTGCTCTTACTTTCTATGTGACAGGTAAACGTTACGCAGACAGACATAATGAACAGTGCAAATTCATTTGTTCCTTCACAAAAAATAAATAGGAAAGACATAATTAAGACAGTGACCTTCTGTACCTTATAGTACTTCTGCTTAAGTGATCATTCCTTATTTACGAAACAATTTCTGGTGGCAGCATAGTTACTGGTGCATGGGGTTGAGAATTAGTTATGCCTGCCGATTCCTAGCTGAGCTGGGGAATTAAGAGGCAAAGAGACTGAACAGCCTTTTGATCCAGAAGTTGTTCTTCTGAAATAGCTTCTTGCATCTTTGGAGAAATCATGCATGACCTATCGCTGTGATCAGGAACAGGATGTGAGCTCCTTTCAACAGGTCTCTTTGTCATGAATGTTCAATCCATCTCCTCTAGTATGTATCACTGTGAAAAGCATCCGTTGTGGAATTCAGAGGAGTTAGAAGAGTTGTGAATGAAGTAATTTCATTTCTCACGTATTTGGATAAATCAATTTAAGGATTTAAGTTTGTAAAAACTGTGACTTTATTTCCCATTTAAGAATTATGTCCATGGAGCATCACTGTTTTTCATGTTCAGTTCCTGACAGATATTTTAAAGAGGAACCTCTTTTTTAAGTACAGCTGTGGCTCAGCTTCCCCTGTTCGTAGTGTGAGAGTCATCCCATTCATTTAAACCAAATTCTGCCCTCTTTGGACAAACTTGTGAACTTGATCAAATGCTGAGGTTGACTGCAGCAGCCTCCAGTTGTGAGCCAGTGTCAACACTTCAGTGTGTGATGTACACTGTACAGATAACATCCAGTTCTGGTGCCAGTTGGGCATTTCTCACATCACTAGGTGTAGGACTGGGTCCTAAATTTTCAGCATCTCAGACAAGTAGAGGAATTTTTACCACAGGCAACTGAGAGCTGCTCACGCGCAGTTCTGTTCTGTGTGCACAGCAACTCTGTTAGGTTCAAGGGGTATTAAATCTTCTGTGTGTATGAGAGATTAATCTCTGCATGCACAGTGAATTTTACTGATGCAGAAACACAAGGTGATTTGTGGCCATTTCCCCTCATCCTGTCACCACACAGTGCTGAGAAGAGTTCAGCCTCATCCCTCTGCCTCCCACTTCTTAGATATTTATAGACATGGATCAGATCTCCTCTGAGTATTCTTTTATCAAGGCTGAACAGACCCAGGTCTCTCAGCCGTTCCTCATAAGAGAGGTGTTCCACGCCCTTTATCATCTTTGTAGCCCTCTGTTGGACTCTTTCAAGGAGGTCCCTGTCTTTTTAGTACAGGGGGTACATTTTTTATTTAAAAATAAAAAATGGAAAAAAGCAGTTGGCGAGTGCAATTGGCCCAGCAAACAAGAAAACTGCCCTGCATAAAGCCACCTGAATGTTGTGGAACTCACCTCCGAGGTGGTGCAGGGCAACCCTGTTCTAAAGGAAGGAAGAACCAGAAGGGATTCAAGCATCTCTTTTTTTTTTTTTTAGAATCACAACACAGGTATTTAAGGCTGCTCAACCCACCCATGCACCAGTAGGATCTTACCTTTGTTTTACTTGCCTCTGCATAAAATTGGCCAGTAACTACTTTGTCCATACTGCTGTTCAATCAGAGCTTGATATCTTGTTTTGTTCTTAGTATCGTGAGTGCTTTGATAAAAGTGGTTGCCACTCTCCAGCAAATTTTAAGATAACTAATGCCATATCTGGTCTCATATGTAAGCCAAGTCCAGATAAGTGCTAGTGAAAGCTTTATTTTTTGAGAATGTAAATGCTCTGCTTCCATAAATTTAAAGCAGTTTCTGTATAAATGTAATTGTGCCTCCTCCAAAACTGTGAAATCAGCAAGAACTAACGCAACAGAAGTGTTGAACTTAAGAGTTTCATCGGTCAAGTGATGCTCCAAAGTAAAGGAGCAGCTCAAATACAATTTTAGCACCTCTGCCTTTCAGAACTCAGTCGGATGTAATGTCTACATCAAGGAGCTGGCAGAATGAAGCTAACTGGTGTGAAAGGAAACCACTCCTTCTGAAGAAGCTTCTAAATACTGGTTGTCTAAATCTATTGATAAGCATGGATGCATTATTAATGAGGCCTGCAGCCTGCCTAGTGCTGCTCAGATGGTTCAAGCATTTAGTAGGAAGTATTTCTGTGAAGTGCTGCATGGAATAATGACAGTGTCTGTCTTAAATCGAACAAATGACTGTAGCAAGCTCTGGGGAGGCTCAGAGCAAGCAGATGTTTTCCAAGTGAAAGGCAGTGGGGTACCACCTGCTGTAGGCAGGCAGGCACAGTCCACTAAATATTGACTTGTTAATAATTCAAGACAACAGAAAAAACCCTGGTTCTTCAGGCATGGCACTGCCCCTTCATCATGTGGTTTTTCATCACCCTAATGAGGTGCTTGAAGAATCAGAATAGAAAGAATCGTCTTCCAGACATTCCCCAAAGACTAGGACTCAAGCTGCTGTAATTCTGAATAAGAAGTACAGAAAATCCAGAAAATTCAAAATTGGCAGGATCAGTGCTTCAGCTGAATTTTGCTGTTGTAATACATTGCTGTGTAGTGACTCAGTCTGTGGTCTGTACAGTTACTGGGGTGGAATGGTGGAATGTGTGTCTTTTATAATATTCCTCTTGTTAAAAGTAGTTGACATTCCAGTCCATCACAGGCTTTTGTTTGTTTGTCTGTTTTTCCTCAAAAAGAAAAAGAATTCTGTGAAAATCTACAAGTGATTACTTGTAACTGGAACCTCAATCTTAGTCTGGGCAGTAGTGTACATCCGGGACATCCCCTCCTCCTCAGTCTCCACTTTCATTATGCACGTTATATCCGCATTTCAGAATGAATTCTCTTCAGTTGAAGCAATTAAAATTGAATAACGGATAGATAATGAAAAGCCCTTTAGAAGTCAACAGAACTTCTATGCAGACTTCATTGACTTCCTGACTTACTGCCAGCGGAAGCAGTTTGCCTTGCTTGGACACTGCATCTTTATGCTGAAATGCGGGAGCTGCTGTGTTAGCAGTGTGTATGATTTTAATGACTCCAAGTGTAGCTTAACAGACTTCTTGTAAAGCGAGTGATTCTCTGCAGTGAGTGTCACGGTTTTTATATACCCACAGGCCAGTCGACTCTTTTGGTTGTGATGTTTGAGACAGGGAGAGGGGGAGTTCATTAGTGTTGCTATGAAGAGGTTGCTACTTCAGTGCCATAATGTGTGAAAGCATCTGTGACTTGCCAGCACTGACCACAACGCTTTATTTGTGGAGCTGTGTGTGTGACTCCCTGCTGCATCGTTGCTTCTGCTTATGACCTTCCAAGCGTTGTTTTTTTTTTTCCACTTTAACAACCTCAAGCGTGCGATTCATGAGGGATCTTCTGCATCCCATAGCAGACATGGTCTTTTGAATTTTGGCACACCGTGAAAGTAAAAGCTGACTTAGATGTGGCACAGCCAAGTCACCTCTATTCGTTGTTTAGATTTGTAAGGACTTAGAAAATGAACTGATCTCCATTACAGAGCTTTTTGAAGTTGCTCCCACAGACTAAGAAACTGCATGCTTTTTTCTGTTGGTGTTACTAAAACTTAGTAGTGTACACCGTTCAGTCCATGGTGGTTGGTGAGGGCTGGAAGTGATTTGTATGCAATCACTTCTGGAAAGAGAATCCAGGAAATTAAAACAGCGAATTGTGTCTTCACCCAGGTATTGTGTGTTATTTCTTGATGAGGCCAATAGGGTAGAAATTGTATTCTAATTTTCCTTTATAATGGTATATGTAGGGTTCATTAGAAGCAGAACTGAAGTTAAGAAAACAGCTCTGACGCCCAGTCAAATATTACCCTTTTGGCTTCCTTGTTCTTTCAAAAGAAGGTGTGTTTTTTCAAGTATGACTTCAGAGGTAGCCACAGTTGCTTATACTTGGTAATTTTAAAATTATTATTCTTGGGGAAATAAAGGAGTTAAAATCCAGGATCAGGGTCTAGACTACAGCAAAATATAAATAGTTAGCATTAGGTTACAGACCCTTGTAGGAAAAAAAGCTGGGTCTGGCTGGCTGCTTTCCCAGTAGCTCATTTCCTTGGGGGGAACAGTTCCTGTTTTCTTGTGCTTACTGTGCCTCAAACTGAAGCTAACAGGTAGGAATTACAGCAAAAGAGTATGCTGTTTTTTCTCCCATTCCTTTTCTCCTCTTCAGGCAAGAGGAGAATTTTTATTTCTTATACAACAAGAATTAAGTGATCATGTAGATTTTGCAGATAAATTGAATAGTTAGTCGTGTTCAGTAATGTTTTATGTAAAAAAGAGAGATAAAATAGTTTATATTGAATAAATTATGTAAAATAAAAAGAGAAGGCTGAGACAAAGCCTGTCTGCCTGAGATAGTCTGATGGTTACAAAGAAGGTCCCACAATGGACAATGACACAAAAACATCCAGTCATTATGTCCTCGGCCCAGCCTTGCTGCAGTGAGAGTCAGTGTATTAAACAAGTTATAAAGTTGTGCCACTCATTTTATTATTCTTTTTTTAATTAATGTTTTACTTTATTCTACACTTGAAATAATTTTTTTCTTCAGGATGCCAAATGTCTCATTCTGCCCTGTATTTATTCCTGATGAAGTTTTCCAAGAGTTGTAGCTGGGTAACAGAACAATCCCCTAGACCTTGGGACTTTGTCACAGGGCTCTTCCATGGTTTGGTTATCTAGGAAGGATAAATCATTTCTAGTTTTCATTGTGTTAAAAGATGGTCTCTATTGGTAGTACAAAGAATGTACTTCAGTAATTTCAGCCTATTTCAGAATGTTAAAGACTTCCCTGTTTACTTGGTCCCCACTATTAGATGCAGAAATAAATCGGTGCAAATCTCACCTGTTATATAAAAATAAAATCTAAGATGAGATTGGTTGAAATCTGTGGCAGAAATCCCATTGATCTCAGAGAAACTAAATTCCAGGGAAAGCATATTTAGTCTGTAGTAAATAGTCAGTAGAAAAGTATATTTAGTTGGGAGTATTTTCAGAATGTTACAGCAAGTGTATACTTTGAAATATGATAAATCAACTGGCTAAATATATTGGAGTATGTGTTTGAAAACTGGACTTCATAGGACACAAGTCTGATCCAGTGCAGGCTGACCAAAAAGCTTCTGATTCTATTATGAACTGTATATAGATTCGGCTTTCCATCTTTATTGCAGATTTTGATATTTAATCAAATACTATTTGATATTGAGATTTTGCAGACAAACTTCTTACCAGTGCTCAAAGGGGAGAGGTCTTGTTGAAAACAAGCTATGAAACAGGACTGAGTGATGCTGATAAGACTTGTTTAAACATTTCTGCTTTTGCTGTATTCTTGCATTTGCTTGTGCCTATAATAGTAAGGACTATTAATAGCATTAAATTTTGACAAAACTTGTTCATTCATATTGCACACATACTAACTGGTTTCTACAACATAGAACTTGTGCAACTTGTATGCGCTAATGAGGAGATGGTGGCACCAAGAAACAGCTGTCTGAGTACAGCCTATCCTAACAGACAAGACAGCAAGCAAAACTGATCTAACAAATGTTGTCAAAGGCTGAGAAAATTATCCCCAAATTTATTTTCAAATAGATGCTCCTTTCAAGATGCGTGAATACAAAGTAGTAACTGCGTGTTTTTCTGACTTACAAAGGTAGCAGAAAATTATCAGCATTTAGTAGTAAGTTAGATAATGAAATAAACAGCAAGCTGTTTTTTCCTATAAGTATTGCTGTGCACTGTCAGATCTTTAGACGTACGTCAACAGAACATGACACTGTTGAGGAGTTAAATGCATACAGTTTGCATGTTTCAGTATGCTTCACGAGAGGAAGTAAGAAATTGCTGAATTCCTCACCAACATTTCCAAGTAGACAGGGTTTAAGGAGGAGAACATAATAGTGTTATTCAGGAGTGCCTTTGATCATGGGAAGCTTAAGCTTTTGAAATATCTTGCAACTGGCTAGCTTAGAATGAAATTTTTAAAGGCTGCAAGGATCTTAAAGCCTTCAAAGGTGTGCCTTCTGTCAGAAATCACTGTGGTTACTCTGCTGTGTGAGGGAGGCTTTGCTAATAGAAAGAATACATGCCTTATGTGTCGACATCAGAACCTCAGGCTGCCAGAAGTAGCGTCAGTAAATTAGATTTAAAAGCTCACTAAGCTCTATAGTCACTAGCCCAGTAGAACTGCTACAGCCCCATCAGCTCAGTGGCCAGATGGGTGTGTTGAGCTGGGAAAGACCCTTCGAGGGTCTGAGTAATATGGCTGTCAGTGAGGACTTCCCCATCTCTGGATTTCTGCTCGAAGTCAAAAATTGCAGCACCAGAAGTAGGAGGGTACAATCAAGTTGAACAAAGTGGTTCACTGCGTTTTTAACCAAGCAGAAAATGCAGCACTCATCTGCCAATAACTTTAATATGATCAGAAATAACACTCCAGAAATTTCCTCTCTGTCAAAACATCAGAGGAACCCAAGTATATTATTTCCAGTGCAGTATGTCTTTGTATTAATTCTTTTTTTTTTTCTGTAATTAAATCTCTAAGTATTTTTCTGATGTAAAATCAATTTTGATGCCACTTTGTTCTTCGTCTGCCGTTATTCACATGAGTGCTTTCCTGACAAAGGAGAAGGAAAGTGAGGGATTTCTGCATTATGGTAGTGCATGGGGTTGCATCTCCTGCAACCACACTTGCGGCTCTATTGCAGACTACAACTGTTGCTCCGTTGTTTTGTCCTTCTTCATGTCTGACTTGTTTTCATTCCTCTGAAGAGAAAATCGTGCTCTACGATTGAATAGATTAGGAATGTTTGCAATCAGTATTGCCTCTCAAGCTGATCCCCATTTTCTTTAATTATATATTCACACCCTCTTACTACAAAAAAAAAAATATATCTTCAAAACTTAGGCTATTAGACATGCAAATGCTTGTGCTGATTTTGAAAGTAGGTTACTCATTTTCATTTGCTTTCCTAAATGGAAAAGGATCCTGCAGTTCTCTTCGGACACCTGGAATCGCATCCCACCCTGTTGTTCTTCTCCTTCTTGTCTTACTGGTGACTTCTTCTATGACACTGGACATATTCCTTTCTCAGATTTCCAGGTGCACAGTGTAATTTATTTCATGAAATCAATTACATTAGCTTGAACTCAAACTAAGTCAAGTATCTCATTTTCTTACTGTGAAGAAAGTACTCAGTAAGTTGCATTACAAAAGGCTGCTGTAAAAACTCATTAGGAGCATTGTTTTGAGTATAGAATGCTCCAGAGGTGCCAAATGATTTTGTAACATGGTGAGGACTTTTTAATACATTATAGATAAAGATGTATTTTCATACATCTACACCAACTGGTCATGGCTAGTTTCAATCAAAATGCTTTTCCTTTTCTATTAAATACACTTTTCAGTTTGCACGTGGGAATAATTTAAAAAATGTGTATTTTCTAACCACAGAAGAAAGGATCTTGTTTAGCACTGTAGTGCTCTAATGGTAGGGTACAGTCTCCTTTGGAGGGGGAGTAAGCAATGTCAGTCAGCACAAAAGAGTCATCCCATCTGCATGGATGTTGTTTTAATGACTTCCTGTTCCACACTAACTTCTCTTACCGCAAGGGTATCTTTTTGTTGAAAGTTTTACCAGTATGCTTTCTTTGTTTTTGTTTTTTAAGAGCTCATTAAATTAGCAGGATGAAACAGCAGAAAAAATTACATTGCCCTGAATTTTGCTCAGCTTTTTTTTTTTTTTCTTTAATATTTGATATTTAAATTTTGGTCCATTTATTTGAACTATCCAATCTATCTACAGTCTATCTATCTAATAGTTGTGGACCAGGAAAATATCATCCCAAATTTGTTATTAATACAGATAAATCTATATTTCAAGGCACTAATGATCCCATAAAGGATGAATTTTAAGAGTTCATCTATCTATCTATCTATCTATCTATCTATCTATCTATCTATCTATCTATCTATCTATCTATCTATCTATCTGTCTATCTATCTATCTGTCTATCTATCTGTCTATCTATCTATGTAGGCTAGAAAAGGCAGATGTGGATGTGAACTATGAAGAGAGCTACAAGCTATTTCTCCACATGAGTATGTTAAGGGAACAAGAGTTGAGAGTATGATGAAGCTTTAACCTCATACAGAAGAAATTAACTAAATCCAAGGCAAATAAATGTTGTCATCAGTGATGTTGTCGCTGTGAAAGCCTGAAGACAAACAAGGCAAAGCTTGTAGGATGAAGTAGTGCTGTTCATTACGCCTGAGTTTGAAAATATAGAGAAAATTTCAGGTGTGTGGACATCTTCTCCTTACTGCTATAAGGCACTGTAAGAAGGCAGTTCTATTTCCCAGTCCACCTGGGGCTGGAGCCCGGCAAGCTGCTGGCTAGTGGGGAAGATTCTCTTGAGTGAGGCCACCTTGTATATACTGAAGAGGAGGAAAGTGAGAATGTACAGGAGCAGGGACTTCTGTTAATAAATAAATAAATAAAAGGAAACTCTGTGCTTGGAAAGATGATATAAGCTGTGCTGTTTGCTTGATTGAACCTTTTCTTTTTAATGGGAAAAAAAAATCAAAGGAGATGTTTCTATGTTTCTTTTCAGTAACAGTGTAGTTTAGTAGTTGATTAGGCATTCTGTCGCCTTTTAGGCATGTAATATTTGAAGTTGGGAAATGCTATTTCCCATTACAAAAATTTCTTTTTTGGTCAGCTTTTGTTTGAGACTGATCACTTTATTGCAAATTTCAGTAGCAGCTGGATGCTTCTCTCATTGAACTGTTCATTGCAGATGGGCTGTTTTCAATATTGGACTTCCTTTCACAAGCATTTTTAAGTATTTGATACTACCTTTCCTTAATGATGCATTGAGAAAAACGGTTTTAACAGCAAGTGTAATTGGTCAGCAAGAACACAACCATGGGTATTTAAGCTAGCTCTGTGTTCTATTACGAAGTATTTTTTACCAGAAAAAAATCTTACCCTTTCTTTTTCCACCCGCGTTTTTAAAATCTAGTACATTTTAAAGTATATCTTAAATAAGTTTGTAATTTTGGCATCTTAAGGTACCAGAGCAGAGAAATGAACCGTAAATGAGAAACATCAAAAGTAACTTGGAGAGAATTTTTTTTTAATATTAAAGCGATGAATCACAGGCCAAATTAACAAGTAAAGGAATCTGCCTATAATGAAATCTTTTTTTCTAACATAACACTTCATTATAAAGGGAGTTTTTCTATAATAGTAGCAAGTGTAATTACATTTTTATATATAATTAGGACATTATTATCATTTCACCATATCAAAGTTCATTATAAGACATCTCCAATGCATTTTTCATAGAGCAAAAATAAAAAGAGAACAGGGGTCCTTCAATTAGACTAGTATAAGGACATCCACAGAGACTGAGGGAAGCTGATCAAACAGCTTAGCCCAAAAGGGACCAGGTAGGAACTCATCACTTCTCTGGCACGGGGAAGTTGTGTTTTTTCATATCGTTCTTGGTATTAATTATACTTTTCACCCTTCTCATATTCCACTCCATTGTTTGCAAGGCAAAAATGTTTTTATAGTAGTAATCTACCAGAAGTGAACATGGAGATAATGAAATCTCGGTGTTCTGTACATTTAAGCAGAGAACTCCTTTGCTGTCTTTAGCACATAGCTGTGATGCCCAGGAAAATATACCAGTGTCACCAGGATGACATGCAGATGGAAGACAGCAAGGTCTTTTTCCATTTTCTGTATTAATTGAGAAGTTTCAGTGCTTTTGTGTTTGTTTTCTTCTGGTTTGAAAAGTGATTTGACCCTCTCCTCTCTCAGAAATCCCTTTCTTCCTGAGTATAGTGATAATTAGGAAACTATTACAAAGGGGCAGAAGTGAATTACAAGTCATGTTGGCTGTAATTTTGTATTGAACATGGAAAAAACTGTGTACTTTGTTTATGCTCTATTTTATTTCCTCTTTCTGAGTTAACTAGGTTGACAGAAAAGTTCAGTCATCTTATTGAACATATGCACAAGTTCTCTGTTACAGCTATAGGATGGACTGTGTTTGATTCTGAATTAATGTTAGGCTGAGTGTTCTGCATTCCACTGATCTGTTGATCTAGAAGCAGATTAAATCACAAAGTAGGAAATGGAGTATTTCAAGTGCTATTAGAAGAAGAAAAAAACAATAAAACTGCAGTCATTGGGAAGCTGGAAATGGATTGTAATGAAATTTTAAAAATGTGCCTTCGGACATGGCAACTGTGAATATATTCTGGGCTTTGGAAAGGGAACAATTGCATGATGTTGGACTGTGGTGTACAGTGTAGTCATGTTTGCACTGGTGCATGTGAATTGTCTGCTAGAATGTGAGAGCAGCTGGATAACTTGGGGACTAATACAGACCTGTGAAACAAACTATGAAAACAGAAGTGATATAAATGATGATGGATAGAGCATTGAGCTCATCAGAGAGGAGCCTTACCCCAGCACTTAGAAATTTTCCAAGCTGAAAGCACCTCACCTCAGTGATTAAGGTTGAACAGTTCAGAATGGTGTAAAAGATGCTTCCTACAGAAGAAATGCACAACAAATAAAATAAATTTAAGAGTAGCTTGCATATACATTCTTCCAGGTTGCGTCTAAGCTAAGAAAAATGTAAGCCTATATTGAAAGTGTTCTAATAGAGAATGCTTTGTCTGTGGAATAACCAAACAAAATCCTAAAAGCAATCCAAATACACCCCCTCTTAGTTTTAACACTGTATTCCTGGCTGATAGAAGCAGAGCTAGAAGAGATTTTGGCTACACAAATGGCTTGTGCTGCCAACACATTGTTTGCATTAATCAAAGCTTGCATTCACCACGTTCTCCCTGACACACCTGTGCTGGCAGAAGGCTGCAGTGCAGATGGGTTCAATGTTAAGGTAAGAGGGAAAATGTGTGGCAGCCCTTCCACTCTGAGACCGCAGCTTGCCGTGTGCCTGTTCTAGAGGTAGTCCCTACTCAAGGTATTTCTAATAAAAACAAGTTGGTGCATGAGATTCATTTGAAAAAAGCAGCTCTAGAAGATGTCTAATTTTATAAGAACTATGTTGACCCCAAGTCTTATTGGCTTTATCAAATTCAGCAATTGCCAGAATATAAAAAACCTCCTGCCTGCCTGCCCGCCCAAATGGGAGCTGCAGAGAATTGATTGTTTGCATTTCGTTTTGTTCGTCTCAAATGACAGCTCTGGTTGTGAAACAGTACTTTTAATTCCTGTACTTTTGGAGATCCCTTCCAAATCTGCTCAGGTCTGCGGGTTGTCATGTTGCCTTGGTATGCTCTGGATCACGAGGTCTGTTTCTCTGTGTTCTCTTTTGCTGAGAAATAGTAAAAGAAGATCTAATTTTCTGCTCTTCAACATGGGGTACTTCAGTCTTTTGTTCCTGAAATAAGGGCCACTTCCAGACTCACAAACAAGTTTGTTCTTACCAGTGGTGTACCCAAGGTGTAAAACATCACCTGAGTGCTAGAGGCCAGACCAGGTCCAGTTCCTTTGCAGTGCACAGCAGGGATTGCTGGTGGGATGCTGCCGTGCCAACAGCCCTGCTCCCCATGGCCCCTCTGCTACCTCGTACAACCTGACAGACAAATACATCAGTCCCTCAGGACTTGGAACCAACTTGTGCCTTTCTAGGAACAGAGTGTTACCCAGGCATAACATGCTTAAATCAGGTTGATTTTCTCATGTTTCACTAGCCTATTTCTTCACTTTTTCCTGTCTTTTCCATCTGTGCAACTTCTGTGAGTTATTTGCAACTGGCTTGGGATTCTCTTCTGTTTGTTTGCATTCCCTTCTTCTTCCCTCTGTTCCTCTGAAATTCAAACTCTTGTATATAGTCGTCTCTATTCATCTTTGTTTTCATCCCTGACTGCTAGATATCACTGGGACAGTTGTCCGATGTGGCAGAAATCACACTGTAGTTTTTTTTAAATAGGAGTAGTATTTTTTGGGGATCTGCTAGTTCTCTACTGGTAAGAAGCATTGCTAAAAGATTTAAACAGGAAACTACATTTGGAATTAAAGGCTCTCATCTCAATTCCATTACAACTGCCGCAGCTGCAGGAGTTTTGTTACAAACAATTGCGTTTATCTTAATGGAGTCTTCATTGGTGAAGTGAAAGAGTCAGCAGTCAGGGGGTTTAACTTATGTCTTATTCTTTCCCAGAGGAGGACTTCTTTACTCTAGAGAAAACCTTATGAAATCACTGTGCCATTTCTAGAACAATTGGGCTTCTCCCCAGCTTCGTAGGGTGAGACAAGAAATAAAACAGAAAGGAGGAAAGACCTAGATGGCAAGGATAGGGAACAAGTATGAAGGCCATCCTTGAGCATATGTAGACAACTGATAAAGGGAGCTGCAACTCTCCGCTAACCTAACTGCATTCTTTGTAGGCTTTTTGTAAACATTAGAGCACAACTGACTTCTAAATCAAGTCCAAAACAAAGCAGGTATGGAGGCCTCTGTTTCAAGTTACGCTGCATCCTTTGGTCTGATGTAGGGGCTTCCTCATGGCACTGTTAAGCTTTTCAATTCTTGATGCCAGTTCAAAAATGTGGAAAGGCTCCCTTCCTTATTTGCCAAATCAGGCAACACTAAAACTCAGAAAATGTTGTGCTACGCAGTGCCAATGAATAGCATCTGACTGATTGACTAAGGAAATAAAACCAGTTAACTGAGCATATACTGTATTTACTGAGGGATTCTTTTTAACTGCTTAAAAAAAAAATGGAAGTGTGCTATTCTATTTTTTCCGTACAAACCAGGCAAAGTACCGTTTTTAATCCATTATTGTGTATTCCAAGTAAGAAGTTACACAGCTTTCATATTTTATTAATTACAAGAATCTCAGTTATTTTGCTGCACTTTCAGCTGGGAAAAAATGGTGATGTGGAAAACTGTCAGGCTTCCTAAACTCCTGCTGCACCTTCTTTACCTTGCAGAGCAGCTTCGTTCTTCAAAAAAACAAAACAAAAAAAAAAATCGCCAAAAATCATTTGTAGAAAGAAGAACGTAAAATGATTTCGCACAGATAAAAATGTGTGAAAGTCACAATGAGAGGAGGAAGATGAGACTTCTGTAGCATTATATTTCTGAGTTTCCAAGGGAGCAGTGCAACAGCTGCTGTTTAGGATACGTCTGTGATGTCTTTGCAACAGAATGAGAAGGGGCTCTCCCTGCAGTCTGGAGCGGCTGAAGCCAATTAACAGCATTACTGTAATGGTGATCCTCACTACAGGGCTAGCTGCCTCTAGGTTTGTTGCAGCACCAGTCTTGCTGCAGGTTTTTAGTGTGGAATAATCCATGTCTGATCAGCTCAGAGAATGAGCGAAGCAGACTCTTATCTGTCTAAAAGACTGTAGATGTCCCTATAGCCATTTGTCACTTTAGAGAATGGCTTTCAAAGCATTTATGCAGTGGCTCATTGCCCTTTGGCCTTTTCTGTAGAAGATTTTTTGCATTCACATAGATGCATGGTGGCAGTGCTGTGAATTCCTGGTGCAGGAGTGCTGAGCCAGAGGATATTAAAACTCAGTGACCTGGTTAAGGTGCTTAGAGTCCAGTTTCTTGTACTGAAACCTTTGACACTTGGAATTCTACCTGAAGTAATTTGAATTCAATTTTCTATGACACTGAGTGTTGTCACAACTCAATCTGAGCTGTAGCTGTGAGAGCCCAGCATCTTTTGGGTGAAGGAAAGCGCAGCAAGAAGAAATACAAACCTGGGCATCCAGAATGCAAGGGACCTGCACTGGGGGCCGCTTACAAATGTCAACATTCTGTCTTGGCTTTGCCAAATCATAAAGTAATGATTTTAGTAGTTACATCCATCCAAAAAATTGATTTGGAAGATTTCAGTATTTGTTGAAGCCCTGAGAAATACTCTCTCATATCTTTAACACAGTTCTTAGAAAGCAGGTCCTGGCCACATGGCCCTCTGTTTGCACACACATGGAATGGAGATGACCACAGCTTCTAAAGCAGTGCACTGATACTTCCACTCCCCAAAGGGGCAGCATTGTTTTCCAGGAGTAACAGGAGCAATAGTCTGGATCCCCTTTCCTCCTGAGGGCAGTTATGTTCATATTATTTAATGTCGATCATATTCTGCAAATTTTTCTTGATGGCCAAAAGCATTAGAATAATTTTATTTCAACACAAGCAGTGATTGTACTGAAGTAATAGACTTCAAGAGGCTTGAGTGGCAGATTTAGGCATATAATTCCGTATACAGACATGAAGCATGGTGTACCACTGTGCAGAAACACATGCCTGCTCAGGGAAGGTATGACGGATACGAGGAAAAACAGGGAGATAATGCACCCATCATCATTTTGGTTACTAGCTTATTTCTGACATGTTTCAGTGGCATTTCTATCATATCCTTCCTGTTCTTGATATTAAAACAGTCTCAAGATAGCAGTAAGAGAACTTCATGTTTGGACTGACTCAGACTTCATTTTTTTGGAGGAGAGAAGGGTACTTTTAAAATCACTAAGGCCAGAGATATATAGGGTTCTTCAGAACTCTCCATTAGCAACCTTCTTTCCTAGGAGCCCAGGAGCAGTTTCAGGATGAAATGATTGCTTTGATGGTCACGATAGTGTGCTTCTAGTGAATATTCTTGGGGAAAAAATAGAATCTTTTCTTTCCATAATTGTCCAGTAAAGCCAATGTGTAGTTGCCAAACTAATGAAGCATTTCTCAGAAAATCCCCAAGCATACTGCAAATGCACTGGTAATCACAATATCGTGTGAATCCTCACCCAATTTTTGACCAGCTGAATTACTGTTCAACTCATTTATTGTAATAGCACAAGCAATCTTTAAAATAAACAGAAGAAATAAAATCAAAGTGCAAAATACGCATCTTGAAACAAAGCTATTAAGAGAACACTGGGATTCAAGGACAGTAGCATCTGTCAGTACTAAGACTAGTTAAAATGATTCAACACATGCACAGAATGCTTCCAGTGTAAGCAAGTGAGAGAAGGTAGTTAAGAGACCATAGCTCTTCAGCTGGGTAAGCAATATGATGGCTGGTGATAAACTAAGTGTATTTGCATAGAGCAATTCATTTATACAGGTTAGTACTGAAATGAGCTCAGTACACATTCCTGCAATTGAGGAAATAATATTTAAGTTGGCAAAAGTACAGATTGTCTCACAACCGTGCAATTTGTATTAAGCTAGCAATTACTTACCCTACTCTCCACAGCAAAGAGTAGAAATGGATGGCTGAGGCAGACGCTTTGGATTAAATTTGCTGTGGAAGAATTTTAATGTTATCAGCCAAATATGATAAGAGGACTCTCTGGGATAAATACCTGAGTGATCAGCATGTTCAGGTATGTTAATTTGAAGTTAGCAGGAAATTGATGGAAGTTCATGTCTGCAACATCCTCCTGCTTGAAGGAAAAAGCAGGAGATGTGTAAATAAAGGGAAGAACAAGAGGAGTGAGGACTGGCAACCCTATAATATGGTGGTCACTTGCTGTCTGTTGTGAATATAGGTTGAGCCTGAAAAGCGTAAGGCAATGCAACAACTGTCCATACCCAAAGTAAATCATCTTCCTACTGAGGAAGGAGAGACTAAGAAATTAGTAATATCTGCAAGTCATCTGAACCAAACTGTTTCCAAACATTCAAGGTGTTAGCGGGACAGAGGTGCAATACAGATATGCATGCCTCAATTCACTGTGACCAGTATGTAAACCTTGGAGCAAGTGACTAGCTATTCAATGTACAAATTGTGAAAGTATGCATGAACAAATAACTCAGTGTCAGTGAGGAAGTGTCTATGCTATTGCTTCAAGAGAAAGTACACCAGATATCACATTCTCAACCTGCTGAAACTGAATTAAAGAAGTGAGGAGCTGGCTTTTCAAAACCAAAATTCAAGAGATTAGATTTTACAGTTCTAAGATGGAGAATCAGTTTGAATATCATAGAATCACCAAGGTTGGAAAAGACCTCCAAGATCATCCAATCCAACTGTCCACCTACCACCAATATAACCCCACTAAACCGTGTTCTTTAGTACCACATCTACACCTTTCTGGAACACCTCCAGAGATGGTGACTCAACCGTCTTCCTGGGCAGCCCATTCCAGCACTTGACCATCGTGTTGGAGAATTTTCCTGATGTCCAGCCTCAATGGGCATGACATTAAAAAAAAAAAAAAAGCCAAAACTTTTCTTAAAGCTAGTAGGAATGGCTTCAAAATGCTTTCAATGCCTGCAACTAAAATACCTATGTTATATTTATGCCACTAATATGCCCTAATTTGGATTAATTCGACAGCAGGATTACAGTATATGTCCAACATTGAGAGCTTCAGAATTATAGCGCTGTAGTAGAATGTGTGAACTTTTTAGTCTGCAAAAAATATAAAAATGTTTAAAGTTCTCAGAATCGGTGAAACAGAGAAATTCTGGTACAGTTTTAAGAGAGACCAAAAAAGTCCAAAGAGGTAAGCAGTAAGAAATAAGTGAACATTTGTTGTCTCATCAAACTGGAAGTGAAGGACCCCATGTGATAAGTTTGTGGAACAAGGACCTCTAGATGTTAGTTGCTGGAATGCCTGGTTCACTGAAAAACAGAGCTCTGAAGAGTGAGAGCAGCTCCCAGGTGCAAGCCTGGTTGCTTGGAAGAGGCAGAATTAGCACGCAGTGGCCAAACATCACACAGACGAGTAGCAGTTGCCTGAGAATTAGGGAGCTTTCACATTAAAACTAAAGTTGCCAAATTCATATTTCTTACTTGTATCCAAAGAAAAAGAAAAATACGAGCTCAGGAACAAATTGCATGAAGTGGTAGGTCAGAAATGAGGTCTGGGCATGTTAGTCAGTGGCCTCTCTGCCGCCTTGCCTTCAGTAGGAAATGTTTGGTTCTCAACGGCAGAACTGTTTTGTGTACTTTATATTGAAACTTTAGGTTTCTAATTAGCATCAACTGTGGAGCTGAGCTGACATTTCCTAATTACTCTTTTTCCAGTTAGCTGAACAACTGTGGCAGTGCTGTTTAGATTAGGTTTGTTCTGTTTCACCAGGATATTTTAGAACAATGTGATTATGCACGGTTGCACCTCACTACTGCTATCATGACAAGTACAGAAGTTAAATTATGAAGCAAACGTAAGCTTTGAAGAAATTTTTATTTAATCTGTATTCCCCTGTTTCATCTGCTCATCCATCCAGCACAATCTGCATCATTATTAACCACACCATATTTCTAAAAAAAGAGTATAAAAAGTAAGACATCTGTGTTATAACATTAATATATTCAAAGGTTTTTACTTTCATCTCCCAGGCATTAACACTATGTAAGTGCAATGTAGGCGCAACTTACAGCATCGATGAGATACCACAAGAAAAACGTACTAAGTGGCAAAAAAAAAAAAGAAGTAAAAAAAAAAAAAAGGATACGAGTAGACAGTATTATGTAAAAAGAGGACTTTTATTCATAAATAGAACACTTTCGCCTATTGCTCCTATATACCTTTATTTCTAATTGCTACCACAATTTTTAAGGCATTGAGGCAAGCCTCCAGCAGTGTGCTGAAGGTGTGTTTGTGCTGTTATGCCCTCTGGCTTTGCTGCCAGCCTATTCCCTTAGATCAGAGCCAGAAGGCAGACTGTTTTCGAATACCGATCACCTCACCCGGACCTAATCCTTTGAGTTCTCTTTGGCATCTATTCCTTCTGCCAGTTTCCTCTTCTGTTCCTCTCTTTTCTTCTGAAGTTGACAACAAAGACATCCTCAGGGCCCTCCTTGATGTAAGACCACTCTTGATGTTGTTACAGTGTGGTTTTTTTTTTGTACCCTAAAGTTGTGCTACTTTTATATTCAGCTAGCACAATATTTGCACACCAGAAGATAAAGAAAATGAGAATATGTTACACAGAATGATAGTTTCTTTTTTATTTGTACACCTTGGTCCTTTCAGTGGAAACCTTTTTTCTTTTTCTGTCATTCATCTACATACCTGATCAAGAACCTAAAGGTATCTTTTTACAGGCTGTGCTGCTTATATACCTTAAATTGGCCTGACCTGCCACTTTTAATTTTAAAAAGATGGCTGTATGGGATGTGGATGAATATGGAATTTCTATGAAGCACAAAACTTTTGAACGGTTCCTGTCCTCTGTGATAGTGAGTTTTAAAAAGGGAAATCTCCAAAGAGCTAATTAGTAGACAAGTAGAGCTCAGACTGAACAAAGCTGAAAAGATAGCAGATAACTAAAAGGACCTGGCCATAGCTGACAAAAATCAAAGCGCTGACAGAGAGCTGGCAGTAACCTTGGGCTGCTAACTGACAGGGACAATAAAAAAAGCCTCTGAGTGTGGCAGAGAGTGACAGCCACAACCACAGGCTCTCTGAAGAGCCTGAAACCTCCACCAAAAAGAAGATATAATCTTCTGCCTGGCAGCACCACGCACGATTCCCTGCCATTCCAAACTGGGAAAAACTCGGCTTGTCTAAATTATTCTTCTGTATGGACATGAACTCAGAATGGAAACATCTAAGGATGGCGTGTGAAGTTTAGTGGCAAACCTGTGGTCTGATGGAACACACATGCCTGCAAAAAATCCGAATTTGCTTAGAGGGACGATGTATATTTTCTTTCTCTACTCTGATGCATTTTCAGGAGCAGCCACATAACTGCTTGGCTCTTACTCTGTGTAAATCTTAGTGAGATAAACATATTACATGGTGTGAAAGACATTATGTGCCCCAAGAAATGTAATATAAAATGAAAAAAGAAACAGCTTGTCTTCAGGTGGCAGGGCAGGGAAGCTGCTTAGTGCTGCGTTGCGTTCATAGTAGGATGAGCGTAATGCCATTCTATGTTTCGCTTAATACACTGTGGCAATTCTTGTAATCTCTGTGCCCTTGCTGACTGTAAACATTTGTGCGCTGTGATCAACAACGCTCACAGCCCCTTTCAGTGAGTAATCATTCACAAACTAAGATGCTGAGGGAATGGACGCACACAACAGGTTACACATTAGACCAGCAAACATGCAAATGATTTAAGCAGAAAAGCCTCAGAGATTGTTTCACAAAATGGTAGAGATGGTAACTGCAGGGAAATCGAGGCTGTAGAGAGCATTCCTGAAGTGGTATCATAATTCCTGAAATCACACTGACAGGAGTTTGGGTGTTGCTGTTGGGTTTCCTCATCTTCAAACAAAGAGTCTAAGAATTTACTTCCACGTCTCAGTGTTGTAGCTGCAGTCAATTTATTTTCTTTCATATAGTGAAACAGGGCCTGACCTTTTCATAGGAGGCCACTTTCTCATATCCTACGAGCCATAGTGAGCTCATTATATAATAGCAGACCCCATGAATTAGGGCATGAGTCATAGGAAGTTGTAACATAATTCCTTGGGAAATCTTTCGTTTTGTGGAAGGATGATTTTAAGGTTAAAGAAGAGATTAAATTTTCTCCATAGTCTTTAGAAAATCATAATGATGCTTAGTAGTCCTAAGCCCATCAAGAGGCTGCACAGTTTGTGGATATGTGTTATTAACCTGATCTTTAAGCTAAGAGGTCAGTTCTGAAGCATGCATGTATTTAAAGCATTAAATAAGGCTCAAAAGTAATATCTGCCCAAGGAGGAAAAATTCATGTGTCGCAGTATTTTTATTGTAAGTTACTTTAAAAAAGTCTACGTCCCATTTTTCAGAATTAAGATTGCTCTTCAGCAGTTTCTATCTGTCTGCAAGCCAGAGCAAATGCAAAATCTCAGTGACTTTGAACACGACTTGAGCTTATCTAAATGCCAACAGCACTTAAAGAAATTGGCCTGTCACATTTAAATCTTATAAAAAGGGGAACCTTTTGCTTCATTTAGATCTGTAATTTCGCTTACCAACCTTAAGAATGGGAAATTCTTTCAGGTAGAAATTTCATTTCTAAACTAGAACATAGAGAATCTGCTTAAGGGAGCCTCTGTGTCATAGAGCAATTACATGAAACAGGACATCCTGCAGGCAGACAGTAGTTCACACTTGCTTTCAGAACCATGTTGTATATAAGAATCTTGATTAAGGAACAACCATGGGAACTTTTGAATGTTAATGTTTTTTAAGGCTTGCCACCTTTTTTCATTAAACAAACAACCTTTGGCTATTCTTCATTTCTCCTCCTTCTCAGTCATGTCCTTCATTCTCAGTCCTTGTACTATCCTGTCCCCTAAGAGGTGGTTTTTCCCTTTCATGCTACATATCTTACTGTCTCTTTTTAAGCCTTTGAGTTCTTCTTCATGACTCCCACTTTCTTCTCTGCAGGTGTTCCTCATTCCTTGCCTATATAAATTTCCCTTGCATAGGATGTATTTCCCTCTCCTTCCCCTAAGAAAGTTTACTTTTCCATATATGTGTTCTTTATTCAGTTTATGACACAAGTCTATAAACATATATGAACCAGAATGTCTTATGAAAGTCAGCAGGAGTATGACTATTTCAGGCCTTTTTTTTTTTTTTTGCTTATTCTTCAATAAAATTTGCTTAGACCACTTTCCCTCTCCTTTCATTCTCAAACTGCAGCATCCTTATCTATTTTACTGCTCTGTATTAGAAACTGCCCTCACTTAAAGATTCACACCTTTATCCTATGTTCTTACACCAATAGATCTGAAGAGAAAATCTTTCAAAATGTGTTTTTGTCAGTCTTAATGATATAATTCCTCACTAGCTAAAGGACTGGTGGAAGTTAAAGCAGTTGCATGTATGTATATTGAAACCATCTTAAAGGGTTTTGGAAGGTAACTGCGTTATATTCACTGCATTCAAAATGAATACAGTTTGTATGGGTGATATTCATTTCTGGTAGCAACTGAAACAAAATCAGAGCAGTTTAACCGAGATTGACATTAATGTATCACTGAGCAGTTAGTTATATCACATGAATTAGATATTACAAATTCAAGAACCATTTGTTATCTTTTGAGTACAAATTTTCCTGACGCAAGTGTGATAGAGATAAATAGCTAGTCACAAAGACATCATTTGGTCTCTTGGGGCTATATTGATGATTTCTCCTAATAAAACCTAGAAGCAGTGGGGAGTAGGGAACATCTTTGCTTTCTGTAAAGGTCTTTTATGATCAATTCTTCATCTTTTTTTTTTGTTGTTTGTTTTGTTTTTTGTTTTGTTTTGTTTTGTTTTGTTTAGATTTTGTGTATGCATGTATATGTTGTCAGAAGAAACCCTGCTGAGAAACTTTGGAGTCTCCTTAGTTTAATTGCCTTTAGATGTCATAGGGAAGTGATCAGTTCTTCTTTGTTACTACTTCCAGGGTAGTGAAGTACTGGAACAGATTGCCCAGATAGGTGCTGGATGCTCCTTTCCTGGAGATATTCGAGGCCAGGCTGGACAGGGTTCTGAGCAACCTGATCTAGCTGTAGTTGTCCTTGATCATTGCAAGGGGCTTTTCTCCCCCAGGCTTGAGGAAATTTAGTATTAGAACTGTAGTGGTATCTTCTTATTCTGGTTAAAGACACAAATTCTCCGAATTTGTCAGAATTTTCTCTTGGGCAGATATTCTATCTTCTAATTCACTCATGCGTTTAGATTAACCTTTGCTCAGATTATACATTCTTTTCAAGTACATTTTAGTGACTCTGGGTCTTGTGGACAGCGCTTGTGTTCAGGAAGCATTTCTGATAGTTGCAGACAGGAGGCAGGATGGGTTCATCTGTAGCAGTATGGCAATCAGCAGTTGCTTTCAGGGTTTCTTGAAATACAAGTATACACTACACAAAAGATGCTGGATGAACATAGTACTCACTTAGAAATGTTTGAGTGGAGAATTAAAAAACAATTTGGCTCTTTTTATTGTATCATTGGCTGACCCTATATGGGTCTTCTTGTTCAGCTGTCTTTTACATGGGTCCATATAATGGAAGCACATCCTATCTGTCCATGCAGAACCTTTTAATGCTGATGAATAAGTGGATGTGGCTGTGAGCCTGCAACAAACCAGGCCTCAAGACTCTCATCTTCATTATCAGAATCCTGTTGTACATACCAGTGATGCAAGTGAAGACACTGCTCATACGGTAGTAAGAAGCCAGAGCAGCTCTGTGCTTGAAGTGCATTTCTTTTACAATGCATATTCCTTGAATGCTATCTGAAGTGTAAAAAAAAGGATGCGGAAGCTTTTTCTGCCAACACAGTCCCAAATAATCTTTTGTAACAGAACTAAATATTGACTGATGAAGCACAAACACAAAATTAAGTTATCGTGATCTCTGCCAGTGCAGACTCACAAAGAAAATGCAGAAACATCTATAAATCTCTTTTCTCCTCTTCATAGTGTACTTCATCTCTTTCTGTAGTTTTCCTTCTTTTTCAGTGTAATAAAGCTATTGGACACTGTGTGCATACTTCGGTAGTGTACAGAGGATCTTTGGAGCTAGGTTGTCATTAAATGACAGCAACAAAGAGTTGTTTTCTGTATATTGTTTTTATAGAAAATGTGCCTGAAAATTGAATAGATTTGAATGGAAGTGAATAATCATCATTATTATAATTATTAAGTACCTTACGTTGTGTTAGTTGAATGGTATCTTTTTCAAACTTATAATTATCAGAATTTGCTTTCCTCTTCATAAAAATCTTAATTTAAAACTAATTCAAACCTTTATTTAAGGGACAAACGTTAAAGGCCATGTTGAAACTATTTCTACTATGAAGTGCAGTTTAGAGAGACAACAAACACTGATTGCTGGAGTTTTTCCCGTAATTATAAGGGAAAGGGTTTCTGGTAAAAATATATGTGATGAAAAATACCCTTTTTTTGGCTGGAGATCTGTGAAAACTGTGATTTTTAGTGGACAGACAGTAATATCAGGATCCACTGGTGTTTTCTTCAGACATCTGTTTGGGAAATAAATATATATTTTCCTGTTAGAGGTTTATCTCCACCCTGTAATGCATTCAAGCTGAGCTAAATTTGATGTCTCTTCAGGTAGTACAGGATGTGGTTGCTTGCCGTGGTGTGACTGCTCACAAGAAAGCTCACAGTGACTCCCAGATTGTTTCCAAATACATTAGTTTCATGGTTTGAGATACTGATTAAAGGTCACTTCTCTATTTGTATTCTACTTTGACGCTTCGGATGAGATGAAATTCTTGAATTATAAAGCTATTTAGGCAGCTATGAATTGCACTGAACAGTGAGAGCTCAGAGTTCAGCTCCCTGCTGACCAAAAAAACCCCAGATTGTTCCCCCAGAAGCTTCAGGGTTCATCTTTTTGAAGAGACTTCGTTGAGCCCATGAGTGGAATTTTTTTGAGGAGTCTTTTAATTGGCAGTGGTTCAGTTTGTCTAATGTATTTTAATACCATACATGTTTTTGGTCTCATAAGCATATTTTATAAATCAAAAGGCAGATGTGCTATTGTATATGATACAGTCAAAGAGAATATTAACACTATTTAAAAGAACAAAACATAGAGCATATGGCAATAAGTATGAAATAAAAATGGGACTACACTGTAACCTCTTCACATTAAAAACATAACTCGTTCAAATGAAAAACTGTTAATTTCACTGAGGTGTAAACTGCCGTTAATTATCAGCATTCACCCATATCTGTCCACCGCCTGTGGGGAAAGTGATTCCCTGAAATAACCTTGCATAGTGGCACCCACATACCTGTGCCTGCTGCCATCTCAGATCCCAGCACCCCCACAGGACAGCAATCTGAATGTATGGGGATGTCAGAGCTCTCACTGTGTTGGGCTCTTTCTACCACCTCTTTGTACAGTTTACCTTTGCTTTCCTCAAGGGTGCATCAGATTGAATTGATATAGATGGTGAGAAATATTTTTAGTAGCACTAAAAACATTATTTCATCATTCATTTTAGATCCCTTTGCTGTGTCTTCATTAAAAAGTTCTAGTCAAATTGTTAAATACGTTTCAGTACAAATTCTTTTATTTAATAATCGTATGTTTTATGTGAGACCTTCCTCGCTCCAACAGGTTATCACAAAGGTGTTTTCTAGAACTTCGATCAGTGCATTGGTTACTAACGTAACTAATCAGTAGTATGGCTGCATGTTGGCTCAACTGAAGTTCCAGATGTCACCTTCCACTTTCCCAAAATTCTATGAAGAAAAGGCCCAAGAATTGTCAGGCAGTAATTCAAGTGCTTATTCCAGTGTCAGAAATATATTCTAAAGAGTCCAACTCTAATCTTCTTTGTTATTGTGGCTTTTGCGTACAGAAGCCATAAGGGTTGACTGGACTCTGTTGCTGTTTAACAGTAAAGCATTGAATACTGATTATGCAAAAAAAATTCAGTATGCTAAGTCTCATGGCAATGAGAACCAGTGAAATCTTAAAATACTTTAGAAGAGATACAGAAAAGGGAAACAGTGAAAACCCCATAGCCGTCTTGTATTCCATGAAGCTTTTAGCAGTAGCTGTCTCTTAACTGTAAAGTGTATTTTGAGGATAATGTATCTTTTGACTCTAGTTACCTGTTGCTAAAGATAACTCCTCCATTTCAGTGAGAAAGAAATAAAACTTGCTGCACCTTTAAAATAATGATAATAATAAGCATTTAGATTGGGAAGAAAGCAAAGGTGAGAAAAGAGAGAAGAGGTGCAGTTTAAATTTTTCTATATTTCTTCTGTGTTCTTCAGTCATGCTTTCAGTAGGTAGAGGCCTATAAATGTACAGAATGACACAGGTACCTGATTACATTTATGGAGTTTCGGTTGGGCTAACTCAAGAGTAAAATCTGTAACAACACCCCAGCTAAGCAGACTGCTTTTCAGTCTTCAGGAGTATGTGAATGATGATACCCTTCAGCTAATCATTTCATAGGAGTTAATGCATTGCATATTCAGTTGCTGTTTGTCAACCTTGGTGGAGGATAGCTTGACCAATGTCATTAAAGAATCTGTTGTTGTCAGTGGCTTTTCTCGCTACTCTCATAAACTGAACTTGCGATGACAGCAGTAGTCAGAAAGATGTAAAAGCGCTAAACTCTTAAATACTTTCAATGAGACAACTATTTTTGCATATTTCTATGAATCAGACAGAAGGTCTATCTCAAGTGACCCTGTATAAAAACCACATCTCATGATACTAAAACAGCACAGCATAAAATTTATACCACCAAAGGATGACGAGTCAGTCCTGATCGTAGGTGTGTTACAGTGCTCACCTGCCTGTCAGTAGTGACACAAGAATTTGGCATGAGAAACTTGTCAAAATATTGATTTGTGTCCTGTCCTCCACCTAGATAATGATAGTGATATTCCATTAATCTTCCAGATACCCTAAGTAGATATACCAGTGAGCTACAAGCTCCTCCCTGTTTCTGTAGGACATCTTGTGTAAACAGAAGTGCTGTATATACTAACCAGTGCTGACTATAACTAAACTCTCAAGAACATTTAGATAACCTCTAGCCCCAGCAAACCTATCAGATTTGCTTTTTGCTTAGTTGCAGAATCATGTAATTGGGTTGAAAGGAACCTTACATATCATCCAGTTCCAACCTCCTTGGTGAGGTTTTTATTTCTTTTTTTTCTTTTCAGCTTTCCTCCCTTCCTTAGCTTTCACTTTTTTCACTTCTTTCTGCTCATTGAAGTCTTCCAAATTTTGGAAATGAAGAATTTTCCAGTATGTCAGTTTGTATTTACCAGAGGCAATGTATATGATCAGTAGTTTAATAGTCAGCTCTAAAACTTGAATTATAACTTGAAGATTTAGGACCCAACACGATACTTACAGAGTCTGAAAAGTTGCCTGAGAGAACAACCATACCAATGAACTATTAAGATGAATTTACAAATGTGTGAATCTTATTGCATGCTGTAATGAGTATGGCAACATAGTAATTCCCTACTGTAATAACTTTGCAGTCTGGTTATGTTTTATTTATAGACTTACCATTTGTTTTGAAAAATGACTACCTGTTTCTTATTTTAATTAGTCCAGAATCCAATGAAGGTCACTAGCAATACTAGACAGGAGAAAACATTTTCTACCCACAAGTAATCCAACAGAAAGAGCTCTGCAGCTGTCAGCACTACTTCTCCAGCTCCCTTCTTCTGATAGACCTAACCTACACAACCTTAGTGAGAGTTGCAAGCAGACTGTGTAAAGCAGAGACACTAGCACTAGTTCTGTCATAACACATACGAAGGAGCCAGAGTAAATAATTTTCTTGTTCTTCAGTTCCCATTGATAAATGTAGATAAATGGGGATTCTTGCTTTAAATACATATATATATATATATATATACATATATATATGTCTGTTGGGGAAAAGTTTCTGATGAGCCTGATGTTCACAGGCTCAAAGCATGTGCTTTAAAGGAGTTTCCTTTCTTGCTAGTGTGTATCATCCCAAGGAACAGGTAACATGGTTTCTTGATAGTAGTGTTTTTTGTTGTTATTTTTGAAGGAGGAGCTTCAGAAAAATTGAAGCGTGACAGGATGGGGTTTTAAGCTCCAAACCATACTTAGGAAAATTTTAGTTTTCAAAGAATGAATGGTAAATATAACCATGTATAGGATAACTGACACCAGCTGCTTTCCTAGAATTAATCTGTGCTCTTCAGCTTCATGTTGGTCTGTGAGTAGCTTATGCTGACATACCAGAATTCAGGTTAGCTTAGATATAAGAGGTTTCAATTACAAAACGAATGTTGTAATTAAACCTACAATGAATGAGCAGTTTCTTTCTGACACTGCTGCAAGCAACACTTGCTAAGGAAAAACTGATATATGTTCCTTGCAATTCTTTCCTGATAAATCATTTCTTCTTAGTCAGTAAAGAAAATAAATGCTATCTTCTGGAGCCAGTTATACTGAATATTAGGCATCTCATGCTCAGCAGTCAGAATCACTGAAGGAGAGTTTTAAAGACACAACTGCCTTTTTAAGAACCGAAGAACTGTAGATAGACATAAAATAGCACTGAGTATTACTCTAGTATAAATAATCAAACTAAAGATAATTTGGGACACAGTTAAAGTGGCTCTTGAGGCTGCTTTATTAGCAATAAATGGGTAAAAGGAGAGAGAACATAACAGGCTGTTGGAAGAACATCAGTTCAGTAAAATGGACGTGAATCTAATTGAGATGTCAGAGTCCCAGAATTATTTTCAAAAAGAAAGGCTATTAAAACTTCTTTCACCATTAAAATCAGGGGATATACCCTTTTGTAAATTTGACAGGTTATTTGCACGTGCACCTAGGGGACAGTGAGAAAAGTGGAGAGTTGAATGTTTCTTGTCTTTAACATTACAATAGCATTTGTGGGCTATTTCTAAATTATTATGTTCAACATAGTTACTTTAAATGACTGAGTGTAGATTTCCCAACCCACAAATTTATGGTTACATCCACATGGTAGACTTGTGTGCCCTCATTCATACAGTGAAGGATGTTAGCTAGACTTCAATACTTTGGGTTTCACGCATAATTGATTCCATTAAAAATTATATCTGTTTCTCTAAATATTCTTATTTACTTAAAAATAAAATGAAAGATATTGTCCAAGTCCGACAGGTAAGGAAACTAAGGCACCAAATCTTATGTAACTAGAATTGTCCTGGAGACAGAGTCAGGAAAACAGAAATAAAGTTGACGATGCTGTCCCAGAAGATTTCCTAGATAAGGACTGCATTTATGGGATAAGTCAAATACCATATTTTTTTAACCTATGGTATTAGCTGCATATCAGAAACACTGATTTGTGTTCTGGATATACAGAAAATAAAAATAAAAAGTACTGTAAAAAACATAACATGATAGACCTTATATTCTACACCTAAATGCAGAACATAATGTAAATATTCAGAAGGAATTTGTCAGTGCAACTTCAACTTTTTCATTTGTAAACTTGATATGTTATACCAACACAGACTGAAACAGTCTTGAAACTGCTAGGGAACATAAAAGGTAATTCAGTAGACAGTCACAGAATTATTTGTGTTGGAAGTATATTCAAGATTATCTGGTCCAACTTCCTAATAATAATACTAATGTAGTTTAAAATTGTTGGATTCCAGCAAAATCGTTCTCTGTCTTCAGTAAGTGAAGATCAAGACATATAATAGCAAATATCACGTGTATTATGTATCAAAACAAACTATCCAGAACATTAAATAACTGAAATTGCTATGGAGGAAGATTTGGTAGGTTATCTATTGCCTAGTCATGATCCTTTATTACAAAAGAGGATCGTTACTTCTTGTTTGCATGTCCAAAGGCTTTGCCTTCTCTTCCTTAGATGATTTCCTTCCTTATTTTCCATCTCAGCTGTAATTCCAGTCTTGAACCTTTTGTCTATCCCTTTATACACTTCTTCCTGCACCAGATTCACAGTTCTGGCCTCCACAGGATGACAGAAAATATGATTTTGCTGCATGAATCTCCTTGCCCAAAATAATTCACATTAGCACAGTGTCGTTGTTGGGGGCACAGAGCCTAATCCAGCTTTCAGCACTTTCTTTCCATTTCCCCATGCCACATCAACACACCAGCTCTGCTTCTGTATGTGTGTATGTTGGAGACACAGACAGCTGCTGGATCCATACTCTTAAGAGTTCATATTGAACAGATCAATGAAGACCTACACAGACCAGGCCACACCTCATTTTTCCCTTCTTACAGACTCTATTAAGACAGGATCGTGGAAATGGAAGTGTATCCACAAGTGCTGTTTTGCTAAAAGTTCGACAAATGTTCCAAGATACTTTTCCACTTCTTTCTCTGTAATTATTGTATGCATGTCCAGTGATGCACATGTCAGATCTGATGAAAATGAATATGAAATTTTAAAGTTGAAAGAGGTGTATGCATGTGTAGGATTCAAGGCTCCATTGCACTCAGCAGCTGTTATGTACATGGTGCTTAGCCTGGCTGCTAACAGCACCACCAATCTGAAAACAGTGTGGGCAGCCCTGTGTTTTTAGCAAACATAGACACACGTAGTGTTTGACTGTTCTGAGCTGCTGTTCTATTAGCTGTGCTTTCTACTGTAAGACTTGTATAAACACTTTTCCAGAAAATGCTCTCTAAAATTTAGCTCATCTGCTGTATGTAGCTCATAGTAACTTTCTTTGCTGATCTCACTGACTCTCGCAGTAACAGACCATACCTCATATTGAAACAAAAAAATATTCTGTATCTCATTTTCAATTTACTGCTGCTATTGCAGCATATAACTAACTTCTACTGTCTTTTGCCTATCAGTTAACCAGTAGAAAGCAGGATACAAGTGCTACAAAATAATTCTGCAACAAGGTATATTAGGTGGAACCCTGAGGAGCAGCTGGTTAAGACAGTCATGTCTCCACTCCAGTAAAACAATTTTAGCAGTGAGAAAAGAAGAATTGTAACAAGTAGACAGAAATCATGCCCAGACCTTTTGTTTTCACATAATTTTAGACCGAATGTCTACCAAAAAACACTTCTTAATACATGCTGGCTTATAATGATACCAGAAGCTATGAGGAAACAGAAATAAAATATTAACTGAATGACTCCAAATAAAATAAGATTCAGTTAAGGATAGAGAAAGACAATGATGTGTGGAGCAGGTCTAATAACGACTTAGGGTAAATCTACAAAGCATGATGAAGAAGAGCTGGGGCTTTTCAGCCTGGAGAAGGCTCCAAGGTGATCTGATAGCGTCCTTTCAGTATCTGAAGGGGGGGACTACAGGAAAGAAGGGGACACAGCCTTTAGCTGAGTCTGTGGTGATAGAACAAGGGGAAATGGTTTCAAGCTCTGAGAGGGTAGGTTTAGGTTAGCTGTAAGGAAAAATCTTTTACAGTGAGGGTGGTAAGGCACTGGAACAGGTTGTCCAGTGATGTGGTTGATGCCTCATCCCTGGAAACTTTCAAAGTAAGGCAGCCCTCGGCAACCTGATCTAGTCGCAGGTGACTCTGTTCATTGCAGGGGAGGTGGACTAGGTGGTCTTCTGAGGTCCCTTCAAACTCTAAGGTTTCTCTGATTCTATGATGTGTTATTATAATGATGAAAACAGGGAAGCGAAGTATGTCTGGGATATCATTTCCTTTATTCTTCTGCTCATGATCAAGGAGAAGATGAAAAAATTACACTGACCGAGAGCTAAGGGTTCTTCATGTTGAGGCTTCAGTGATAGGATAGAAGTATTCTCTCTCAGAAGGAATTGAGAGCAAGTTCCAAGATCTGCTAAAATCTTTTCAGAGTCCCACTGAAAGAGACCACTATGGCAGAGACAAGAGGCCCATCATTGCATATTTGTAGTTATGCATTCCGCTTCATAGTAAAATTATGATACAGTCTGTGGTCTATCTGTAGACTGGGGAACACAGTTACTGAAAGTTTCACTGGTGTCTTCACATACCTCTTGTGCTCTGGTCACAAAAAGGTAAGGGAATTTTAAAGGGACCAGTAGCGTGCACAGACACTTAGACATACATTCATGCCTGTTCTGCCTTTTTTATGTCTAATTTGTAGTATCTTGAGACAGGAATTATTTTCTTTTCACCTAAAGCGTTTATATACCAAACAACTTGTACAGTCATTCTAGTCCTGCAGATTAACCATGGGCACATAGTTAAAATATTTTACTGTTCTTCAGTAGACATTGAGTGATATTACATCCTTGCAACTTCCTCACTGTCTGGGAATAATTTGAAGCCACATTTCTAGTGTAAATCCTAGCATTTAAAAGTCTGCTACCTCTGAGAATCTGACTGCCACAGTTGTGGAACTGAAGATAGTGGGAACAACAGTTTGAAAAGCCAGTATTTATTTTATTTCTTCCTAAGGTTGAATGTATCCTCAAGGTTCCATTTGATTAGTTTTTTTACTAATTGGATAATGCCTTCTACAGTCATTGGGAGAAAATCAACATGTCATATGAATGTTTTCCTCTAGAGATTAGATTCATGATGGGATTGATTAGTACATCTGTTAACATTTAATGGAGCTGAAACTATATAAATGATTTCATTACATTACATGTAAACTCTAATTCATATATAACCCAACCCTAACCCTGAGCAAAATCAGATGAGTGAAAATACTGCCAAGTAGTTGTTGATCATGAGCCAACAATGAAAAAAAAACATTGTATTATCATGTTTTCATGTGATTATAACATGAAAAGCAGGCTAGAAACTGTATTAAAGAAACTTTGCTAAGAAAGTACAGCAGCACACGGGACTCAGCAGGCATTTTCTCCAAGATATTCACTATTTTCAAAAATAACTGAGCTATTCAAATTCAGAAGTTCAGTTTATTTATTTATTTATTTATTTATTTATTTATTTTTGCTGTCCGCAAATTCACATAAAAGGACCCCTCTTTTGCTTTCCCTTGTTACAACAGAACACTGCAGAGGAAACAAAGAACACTTGCATAATGGGCTACGTGTTTTTATTCATGCATATTCAGAAATAATGGTAGCAGTTCTCCAAACTTTCAAAAACAAATTTTCATCCAGCAGAGACATAAGCTAAGAAAATTTTACCTGGCAGACAGAAGTTTTCAGAAAGTTGAGAGCTGTTGAAAATGGGGGAAGAATGGAAAACGTCACCCAACCTGAACAGCAGTAGTCATTTTCTCTCCTACTGTAATATGTTACAGTATAATTTATTCATGTTCCAAAGAACATTAGGTAAAACTAATGAATTTTTAGTGAAGGAAGAGTAAACTTGAATCCTGTAATAGTCAATACAGTTGCTCACATGTAAGATTAAGATGGGGCTTTTGTCTCAAATAACCGCTTTCCAGTTCCACTAAATGAGCAAGATTCCATTTGGGATGGAAATACAAAGTGCTTGTCAAAATGCCATTTCCTCCTTAGTTTCAGTTTCCTGCACTGGGAAAAAAAGATCCCTAACAGCTCCCGCCAGCTCTCCCCCACCCTCACTGACTTCCCTCCCATGTGTTCCCCTGTTTTTTGAATAATTATAATGATTTCTAAGCATAAAAATGTTTTCTTGCTAAGTATGTTGCTTTTAAATTAGTTCTTCAGCTAAGAAAAATAGATTAAAAAAATAGCATTTACCATGTAATAGATGTTATGCTACAGTGTCTCTTCCTGCCTCTTTGTGATCACTTTTCCTACTGCAGTGAGTTCCTTTTGTTGTTCATTTCATAGAATGCTATGGCTTGATTTTCATTTCATTTGTTTACACAGATATCTGATATTTTCACCTAGATAGGGGTCTCTATAAACAGTATCAGATCGAGGGCAGTGTATGTATTTAATTACAAAGGAAATATCGTTGAAACATTACTGGGTGGGGGCAAGGACTACTTTGCTGTTTATTTCCTAATGTCTTTAAATCAGTTTCAGTTAATAGGCACCATTCTCTGCAAAGTTTGGTTTTATAGTACCTTTTTTTCTCTCAAAACCATCAGAAATTTCTGTTTTACAGTAAAGATTGCAGTCTGTTCTAAGCTGGCCAGGATTTCCAAAGCATTATTTAAATGCCTCAGCTGAATACCAGCATTCTTTCATCCCATTTCATACGCTGAAGTACCAAAAGGGTAAATAACTTGCAATATCATTTTTGACTGACTTGGCTTTGAAAAAGGCACAACCTACATAAACAATCGAGCAGTTGTTAGGTGCTTAACTGGATTTCTAAATGATCCCTTACACTAGTCTGCTAATGTTGGTAATGATTATAAACACCTCCGTTCATCGCACTAATGAGTAATAGCCAATAGAAAAGGACAAAATCTATAACTTTTCCACAAACTTAGTTAAATGTCAAGGTTTTTAAAGGCCTAGTTAGCAAGTATATTAGATGAGATATGTCAGTTTCCCAATTTACGACTCTGACTTGTCTCTTGTGATTCCTTATAGCCTCTAGCCATTCTCCTCTTACCTGAGGCATTCTCTGGCAAAAACCTGATGCTTCCAGTCATTCTGCATTCTTGTGTTCCTTCAAAAATAATTGGACAGGCAGCTCTCCATAAACAATCATCATTAGTCACATAAGGTACACAGATAAGAATACCATAGAAATAAGTTTCAATAGAATGTCTCGAGCCAAATAATAATAATTTGGCCAGCATGCTAAAAATGTGATTGACAGGGAGTTAATGCACTTAACACTTTTCCAGCAGGCTGTTAAAATTAGTTCCTTGATGCTCAAAAAGTCCTGCTCCCAGAAAAGTGACACCGACATTGACCAGTGAGTTTGTTGCTGTTCAGTAACCTCCTCCATTTCCAGACTATATGATTAAAGTCATTATGGGAACTGTCAGTAGGAGGGAAAAAAATGGAAACTGTCATAAAAAACAACCGTTGGAAATCTTAGGGTTTTTTTTATAATGCTAAACTATTTAAAAATATTGTCTCTAATTTTTAATATCACCGTACAGAGCCATAAAGTAACACATACATGTAATAAATGGAAACCTTTCAGGTTATATGATAAGTGATATATACATCCTTCTACATTATGTATATAGTAGAATGTAGATTAATTAAAATTTTCTCTTACTTCAAAGAGTGAATTAGCACACTAAAAAAAAACAACCCAATTTTAAAATGTTACCATCCTATCTAGACCCTTCCAAATGAATAAATAAAACTGGAGACTAATGGGAGAAAAAGAAGAAAAAGAATTCACAGTTGCAAAAAATTTTGTTAAAGTACTGTTGACAATGTGTTTCTTTCTAATACCAGTCCTACAGAGCCAATGAGTTGCTTCATGGGAATGCGTTAAAATAGGAGAATAAATACATCTTAATTTCAATTTAAGACCTTCCTAAATGTATTCTAGTACTTGATGCAATTACATAAGAAAAGTTTTAATTGATACACTGACAGCAAAAGCAATGTAAATTGTTTGTTACAGAAGCCTCACGAGACTTTTGTGGTACTCAAATAGACATAAATTATGGTGCTTGTCTTATATTTTAATATTTGATAGGATTTACTGCCTTTAAAAAAAATCACAACAAAATAATATTAAACTGTTCGAAGATTTTTTTTGTTGGTTTTTTTCCCAAATCAACATAAAGATCTGACCCTTTCCTTCTTGCGCTTAAAATGCTTTGTAGATCAAGAGGGTACTTAAGAAGATAGCTTTTTTATCTAACACAATAATATCAACACTATAATATTCTTATATTTGTTTTTCTTTTTTCACCTCTTCGCCTAGGTTTTGACATTAAGAATATTGTGTTTGATATTTTCAGCATTAAAAACCACTTTAGGCTTTGGTTCCATTTTACTCCCAGTCAGAAAGATCAGAAAAAGCTCAAGTCACACAGTGAGAAACTTTATCCACTGAATGAGACATTATCCATTCCACCAGACTACAAATCAAAGAGTATCTCTTAGGCTGCTTAAAAATTCATTTTAAAATCTGATCCTGATTGTACTTTTATGGTAATTTCATACCATCAATCATCCTTTTACCTTTAGTCTCTAGGTCCACTGCTTTCCCCATAGATCTCATTCACTCTACCTCATTATAATTCTTTAGGTGAGAAAACAGGGTAAGAAACCTTAACAGAAAATGAGAGAAAGATGTAAATTTCTTGAGAAAAGTCAGGTTCAGTAAGAAGCATGGCTAATGATATGTTCTGATCTATGTTTCTTTAAAAAAATTAAAAGATATGGGGATAGAGTAGAGTGAAAAACACATTTTTCATGCAAATAACGTGTTTGCAATCTGTATTCCAACTCAACAGTATCATTTATACAACTAAGCTGTCAAAATACCTTCTTAGACAGGAGTCCCTTAAAAAAAAAAGAACAAAAGAAACATTTTTGGAGCCCCACAGAACTTTTCCTAATTACCAGGCTGAACTTCCTGCAATTCTGCGCTTTCCATTATGATAAGGCTGACCCGACCCATCCTTGCAAATACTTTGGATTATGCAAATTGTAATAATTAGGATACCAAGCTAACTGTGGAGTGCTGAAAACATACTGATCAAAACTGTTTTCTAACACCTAAATTTGCACTGCAGCGTTAAATAAAATGAAATCTGTCTCCTTATTTATTGTTGGAGCAGCACTGATTCCTTCACCAAGAAACAGTTGATCACAGGAAGAGGAAGTATATTTCTCTGCCAGCCAGTCCTCAGCGGCAGCTAAAATTCTTCAGAATAGTTAAAATCTAGTTTCTACGTGAATCATACTTTTCCAGAAATCAGTATTATATTTTCACTCTTTTCATCGGAATCGTGACCATAATAAAAAGCCTGTTTTACAGCATAGAGATATGACAAATAATGAATCCAATGTGCACACTCAAGACATCTTTCTTGACTGGGAAAAAAAGAAAAAAAAAAAAACTTTTGTTAATCACAAGGGAAAAGAATGATTTTTCCAATACTGTGGGCCCATCCATGTAACAGTTCCTAATGTCTTTAACAAAATGTAGCCATAAACCATTGAATACTGGTAATAGCAATAATCCCTCCAAAATGGTTTGTTACCAGCAGTTACTGACCAGTTTCTTAGTTAATGGCCTGAGGGGAAAGGCTTTAAGAAAGCTGTATTCACTGTTTCCTCCCAGGCAATTTAACTGGCTGCATTAAACTGTATTTTCATTGAGTTTCCTAACATTTGTACTCTGATAAAATTCTAGTCAGGAAGGGAATGAGGCGGAGGAGGAGTATGTCATCCCTGTGCTTTGTAACAGAAACATTCAAAAATATTACTGGGGATCTCATTACTCCGAATGAGGTTAGAATTCGGCAGTGAGTGTAAAAGTACATTTTAAACTCCTTAGATATCAAGTTATATTAAAAGTAATCCACAACTTCATCTCAAGAAAGCTGAAGGATTCTTTAGCTTTGTGGTACAATGCAATGCCCTTGAAACTACGGGAGAATACCAGAAGAAAAAAAAAAACATCAGATGCTTCCATGAAAAAAACCAAACTGCCAATCTGAAATGCTCATTTATTTTCATAAACTAAGTAAAAACAGTACCTTATTTGGAAGAGTATTACATGCTAGCAGTATACACAGTAATATTAAAAAGTTAATAAAACATGAGCACAGGAGAGCATAGAAAATTAATATACAGTTTTCATTCGTGTTTCATGAAGTTAAAATACGGTTTCATAAAGTGCTCCTCATTATGTCATTGACGCACAGGCTTATGCGCATGGAATTTTTTTTATTATTATTTTCAGTATGCCTGCTTTATCCATACTTTTAAAAATATTTTCAGTAAAAGAAAATACTGTTCAAAACTGAAGGGCAAAGCACGAATATTCATACACTGTTTTGCTTACGTGATAAGCTACACATTTAACACATTAACTCTCTGCCTGCCTCTGCAACACATTGAGTTTAAATGCCATCTCTTCAGTTTTTGCTCACGTGGGTAAAAAGTCTCATTAATCAGATTATTTTTTTCCCCAAGTATGGCTGTAAAGTCAAAGGAATGATTGACATTACACAAAACACTCTGTAACATACACACAGGAATTTATGTTCTCATTAGGCACAGCATATTAAAAAAATAACAACCACCAAAATACTCTACATCTTTGCCTGCACTATATAGGATTAAGTAATGAGGAAGAAAAGAACCATGCATAATGTTCTGGGAAGTGGGGGAGACTGGAAAGGATTTGAGGTTTCTTGAGTCCCTGCACGAACCGAAGGAATCGTTCTGGGGAACTCTGACAACCTGCTTTAAAGCTGTGCTGAAAGGTCATAGATGGCACAGTCCCAAGTTAAGTTATCTGCACGGGAGGCTGATGTGAGGGTTTGTTGGGACAGAATTATTCAGTCCACATGTGGCCTCTGGGAGACTGTCAGGCAGTTGGTGCCACTGCCCAGCTACATTATATGTAGTAAGACTTTGTGAAACTGGCTTTTGCATGAACCTTGCTTTTATTAAAGTGCTGAAGGAGAGCTTCTATTTGCTGTTACATCCCAGTTTAAGTCTCTCTGCAACCCATCATAAGATTCTTGGTAAACCTGGATCTATCATAACTTTCATATGCAGTAGACTTATTTTACAGAAATACAGAAAAGAAAGCCAAAAAACAAATGGTCATAGTGTTACTTTGGAACAGAGTTATGCAATGGAGTCAGACGCAGGATGTCTTTAGTAGTGGTGATAAGTGGCAATAAAAATGACTGAAATGGAACAATTAGGTAGCAACACGGCAACTTTAATGTAATTAGATGGAAATGTGAAGGAGACAAAGAAAACTGACAAGAAGCAGAGAGAAGGGCTGGTGCTTTAAGAGTAGAGACAAAGGTTTATGTGGGGGGCAGTGTCTGAAAGGTCCTTGGGAAAAGGCCTATCGTGTTGATCTGATGTGGACTCTTCTGCTAATCAAAAGGGCTCTTTTAAAGAGAGCAATGTATGTTCCCTTTACAATATATAGTTACAACCAGATGAAACAATTTTCTGTAATAAAAGAAATAGCACTTCTGCTTCTTTTCCCTTGGTGTGTAGAATATATGTGAAACTTGAAAACCTTTTGGTTTTATGGTTTTGCTAGCTGTCCTAATCCTACAGATGTCAGATGTTAGTTCTGGTTTTCTTGGAGGGCATCTTTGTGAATGTACCTACTGTACCTTAATCTAATTGATAGGAGAGAGAAGGGACTGAACATTTAATAATGAATTCTTCTTTCAAAAAATTACTGAAACATTAATAGAATTACTGTGTACTAATCTATCCAGAGAAAGTGTTAAGTGTAAAGGACCTCATTATCTAGGTGACTATGTAGGTTAAGCACTCGGTTTAGATAGAGAAGGAGTGGTGGAAACCTGGTCTCCACCTGCACATAGTTTCAGCTCTAACCCTCAGTGGTGTCCAAGCTGTTAGACCCATTTGGCTGAGGCCCGGGCAGGTTTTGAAACATCAAACTGAAGGTAAATTTATTTGATCAAGAGACTTCTCAGATTAAAAGCAGAGCCTGGGAACAAGAGACACGGAAAAGAGAGAAGAAAGGTATTTTCCTTGCAACAAAGCTGACTCAGTCATGTCTTATTTGGATATTTTTGAAAGTAGAGTTACTTGTACACAATTTGGGTCGTCACTGTTCAAAGTAAAATAATTCACATTCACTTTGAATTTCAGGCATTTGAGCTAGAAAGATGCACATAAGTTGTGGTATTTCTCTTCTAGTTGTAGAAGTCTTAATCACTGTTAAGTCTTGACTCTGCTATGATGGCAGGAATGTTTGTATTTCATGCGAAGTTGACAAATTCTCTCAAATTCATCATGAAATACGTCCGATTTAGGGATAGTTCTTATCTCTGATAGTTTCCATAGGAAGAACTGAATGGGTGATACCAACTCAATTCCCAGGCAGATTTCTTCCACTGATGATAGTACAGCAGTTGATGACTGAGGTGAGGATTTGAAGGGATTGTGGTTAGTGGATTTTGTGTTTAATAGACTTGTGGCAGCATACTGAGATAAATAAACTGTGAGATATAAAACTAAGCTTTTTTTAAAATAACTTCTTAAGAGCATTTTGCTGTGAGGATGACCATATCATCTACCAGGTTCTTTGCTGTGCATGGGAAGACTGGCAGGCAAGTGCCCTGCTGGGGCCAAAGTGGTGATACTTTGCTTACTTGGTTTGTTCCTCACATAATCCTAAGAACTCTCAGCTCATTTCACTTCCCGTGTTTTGTTTAAATCTCACTGAGGTGATAGAGTGTTGTAAAAGATCTAAAGTTTCATAGCTGATCCTCCTTTCAAATCTCCAGGCTCGAACAGAATTGTGTACTGTTGGATGACCCTTTGCACTGATTGATATGTCAAAGCTCTGGCCACATACTGCCAAAGCGGTCAGTAATGAAGTGGTTGCTACTGTCACTTGTGCAATATTAGCAATAGTGTAAGAAACGTAGCTCCTCCATTTTAAAAAGAAAACAGAAAAAAATACACAATGACTTGGGTTTGTTTAATTTTTTTTTACTTTACTTCTCCTGCTAATACGTATGTGACAAATATTATTTTCCCAGATGACACTTGTACAGTAGGTCTATAGGAAATGTCAGCCAGAAAAAAAAAATCCTGCATTAATGTGCATTCTGAAAGCCTTCTCATTATTTCTCATGCCAACTAGGAGCTTACTAAATAACAAAATAGAATGCCAATAATAAAATAATGCAATTAAGCTTGTATAAAGCTGGGCCACTCCAGAAATAGCAGAGAAAAACTGCACACACTCTTCATATATATGTTCCCCCGTAAGAAAGGTGGAGTACTGATTTTATGCATGCTTTACATTCTTATCAGTCCAAAAAAAAAAAAAACAAAAAACCCACAGAAATAAATAAATTAAGGTGGTATAGTGCTATGTAACAGCATGCAGTGATGACAGTAGTGGAATCTGTCAGAGGTCATCTTTATGAATCCTTTCAAAATAAATTTCTGTCTGGGAACTGCAGTAGGGTTAAAAATGAATGTTGCAGAAATGTCTCCCAGTTTCTGAGATTTTTAAAAAGAAAAAATGAATTTTTTCTTTTAAAGACATTTTCTTAATCTTTTTAAACCGTGATAAACTTTGCACACTAAGCTACACTCAGTCAGCTTTTCAGGAATTTGGTTGTTGTTTTTCTTTTTTTTTTTTTAAGTCTTCTTTCCATCTTTCATAAAGAAAGGTGTGACTTGATCACATGAGCTAATGCATTAAGGAAACTTTACTGTAAGGTGTGTGTTGTGAAAAATATCACAAATGCAATTTGTTTGTTTGGGACCAATGGCTATGAAACACAGAGAGGTTTACATTAGTGCTAGCAAAAATTATTCTTTCCCATTTTTGCCTTGAAAGAGTAAATGAGCAATCCTTACTTGGACAGTTTTTTGTGCTAGCAATGGTTACAGAGGCCTCCAGCTCTACCTCTTTTAGCCCCCTCTTCTGATCTTGTTAACCTTTTCAGTTCCAGAAGCTATTCCCTGTCCTTGGCCAGCTAGATGATTATGCGCAGATCCAAGGATAGATTTCCAGGGGGAATGCCAGAGAGAACAGGAGGACTACATACATAGTACAGGTCCCCTGACAAATCCTGAAAGCCCAGTGTGTATGTACAGTCCATCGTGCTCTTAGTAATGCAAAACTGGAAAGCATGCTGGTCCAGAATGTAAGACATAGCATGACACATTACGGAGTCTTTGAGTGATTTTCATTAGCAAGACAGATTACTGTAATAAATATTTTAAAGTTTTTTTTTTTTCAGATATTATTTTATAAAGGAAGGTTCAGAATGTTTCTGTTACCAAAATCAAAAAATGGGTCTAGGGAAAGAAGAAGCATTCTTTTTAACTGCCTTACAGAGACAGAAGTGCCAAAGAATGGAATCAAAGATACAGTTCAAAGATTACACTCCTCCTCTCATGGAGAAAAAGTTGTATAACCTGAGTGGTTGCTTAGAGGTAAGAATTGTTACAGTTTTAATACTAGAAAAATAAATAAATAAATCCAGCTGTTGACAAAACTATACTAAGAAATTTGTTGTAAAACATTTAATCTGAATTAGACTGTGCCAGTGTGTGGGCAAGAGGCATTTACCTAAACATTGGAAGCTGCCATATCCTGAAGCAGGACTGAGCTTTGTGTGAATGGCTGCAGCTAAGGAAAACCTCTTAATAATTTTACCAATAACTGTTACCTTTAAAATTATGGGACACAATGAAGAAAAAAAAAAAAAAATGTTGAGGACCCACAGTAAAAATGTTGCCTTTTCTGTCAGTCCTTCCCTTTAGAAGTCCCTTTCTGTCAAAAACATAACAACATAAATTCAAGCAGTAAGGGACTCACTTAGGAAAAATGTTAGTTAAGTTTTGCAAAATTATTAATATGCACACAATTTACAGCCTCTTGCTATTTATTTTTATTTCTTTAGCAAGTTGTCAATAGAATTTTCAAGGGTGATGTGATTAAAAAAAAAAAAAAGGAAAAGCATGGAGGCCCTTCCTTAATTAAAGTTGTTCATAAATTGACAGAGTACATATGACACTAAGAAAGAAGCCTTAGCAAAAAAATCTTTCCTGTAGCCAAGAATTATCAATTGAATTGTTAAATTGATTAAATTAATGAAATATATGAACTACAGGACATTCTGCATTTTATCCTTAGTACCTTAAATAGATAAACCTATATATGGCCCTCAGTACAGGTACAGGAGCCAGTAACAAATTTAGCATCCTACAGCATCTGTAAAGAATAAAGAACAAGCTCTCTAACGTGCTACAAATAATGAGCTATGATCTCAATTTAAAAAATTTGAAGGATTTTGAATTCTATGGTTGGGAAGAATCAAAAAACAAGTCCCCTTAAACCACCTTCCAAAAGTTCCATTCTTTATCTGTGTTTCTTCCTCAGATGTGTTTGTCAGATTTGACTATCATTCTAAGGTGAGGATCTACCGTTTATTTTAAAGGAGATGATTTAGTCTTTCACGTCACTTCTCTACATCTTTCTTGAGTATCTTAAAAGTGCTTTTATTCTACCTTATCATTAAGGACTTTAGGGAGGTGGTTGTAAAAGTACTATTAAATTGTAACTCATTTATTTTTAATTTATTTTGTTGGTAGGCTGAAAGAATGTTGGAAATGACTTACAGGTATTTATAAAATTAATCACTTCTGTTTTTAAAAAATGCTTATTGGAATGAAAACTCCTCATGAACAAAATAATGGGCAACATGCCCAGATCTTTTTAGACGGCTCATAAAAGCATTCCAAATGTCTATGTTCTGCGGAGACTGTCAGACTGACATAAAGAGTGATCTCTGATGAGAACAGCAGCACAAGTGGTTGTTGTAAATGTGTGTGGGGGGGAGGGGGTGATGGGATGGGACTTTGCTCATAAAAACTAGTAAAGCAGAAAGCACTGCAAGCTGCTTGCATGGATTTATCCCAAGTCCAAGTGCTTGTGGTGCACACTCACTGTAGCTTCTTAGCTCCAGTACAATATAATTGGGTAACAGGTAGCCAGTCCCAGTGTCTGAGATTGTGTAGAAGGGTTTCCATCAAGTTTTATTTGCATTTTTAAGTCTTCTGTGTGTATTTTTGGGGGGTGAACTGAAAATTTGCTTTGAATTTGAAAAATATAACCAGCCCATGTATGTGATAGCATATCTCCTCCCAGCCTCTATCTTTTTGGCTTCGTGTCTGTTTCTCCTGTTGACAAAAACTCAGCTACTTTCATCTGGATGCTTCTCTAGTGTCTCAAATATGACCTTGATGACCTCGTCCTCTGCAAGTGTTCAGAGCAATCTTGTCAGTGACTACCATGTTTTTCCAGAGTCATACTAAACAGATTGAGAATTTATTCTTTCCTCAGCTCAAACTACATCTTTCTCTGCTCCCTCTGATCAATCTGTCTTGAGTGTTTCTTCACCCTGGTATATTGTTTTCTTTCCTGCCCATATTTTTGAAAGAGTCTATTTAGATAGTCTGTTTCATCAGTTCTAACATCAAACTCTATCATTACCTGTGTTGCCTTAAAATAAATAAACTTCCTGGAATCCCATATCATGCTAACTTCAGAGAGCTGTCTATGCAGTATAATAAAGACATAACTGCATTATCATGTGCCAGCATCCCTGGTTAGCTAAACACAGCTATCACTGGGAGCAATAGCTCAGAAAGGAGGGTGGTGCAGCACAGGCTTCGCAAGGCAGGAATCCACATGATCCTTTTCCTGGGATCTTTGGAGTAATTGTACTTTCATTATCTACAGTGAGCACATCTCTTTATCTAACCACATAAAAGAGAGGAATTCTTTTGCAAGGGCCTCGTTCAGTATTCATAAGGAGTTCTAAGTGTGGTCAAATAATTTTTTAATAATACTTTTTGTCCCAAAATACCAGATTGTAATATAATTTTTGACTAAAACGTTTTCTGTCCTGTTTATGTAATATCACTTATTTATCCTCATAACGGTCTCACAGACAGTGCCAAATCATTCAGAAAGAGCTACCTTCTCTTTGTGATAACTTGTCTCTGACCTCTAAGAGAGCAGATGACATCTTATAGTGCAGAATCACGAGTCTCCCTCATTGGAGATTTCTTTCATACATTTCCAGCTACTATGAGCTTATGCTCCAAAGCACTTATGTAAAGTCTTACCCCTCCCCGTTCAAACCAAAATACACTTCTCTGGTCGAATATTAAGCCATACCTTTCTTTTTTCTTCCCTATTTGTTGTTCCCAAAGAAAAATGTTTATTCCTTTAAAAAGTTTTATTAAAATCTAGAATACAGTATGGTCATAAGCTGCTAGACTTACGACGTACATTTTAAAAATGCTCGCATATATGCTGATCTGTTTAGAATACCTCTCTCTTAAGTATTGTATTATTAATTAGGATTGCAACAACTACAAAAGGATTACAAAGTAATGAATTATGAACTAATCTAAAATTAAAATACTGTTTTCTAAAATCATTTTCTGAAACTCTAAACTGAGAAACATTTCTTTTCCTCGTTTAATTTATTTAGAGATTAAATCTAAACATCTCATTAATTTAAAATGTTTCTATCAAATCATAAAACAAGTAACAGGAGGTCATAGACCATGGCAAAAAAAATGGCATAGCTAAGAAAGCAATGTTTTATGTTAGCTGAGAATCTAGCCCACATTTCTGAACATTACTCAATCCCTATTTTAAAAAGTATTTTTAATTTAAAGGATCTAGCCACTGGAATTCGGAATATATATACAGAAAGCTGTGAAGCCTGTAATTACAGAAACGAGTGTCAGGTTAATGCCTAATATTTGTCTTTGGTAAGATGACCAATGTTCTGTTAGACAAATGAAATGCTAATGATTTCCTATCTGCACTTTAGAACCCAGCCTAATGCAGTGCTACATGGTGTAGCTTATTACAAAGAAAGTGCGGAGGGAATTCACTGAAAGTGAATGATGGTGACATACTGTATTGAAGGAGAAATAGCTAAGCTACAAAGAGGCTATATGTAATGTTCATAATATAGTGATGAGCAGAGAAACAATATTTAAGATGCTCAGATATGGTCTTTTCAATTAGGCATAAATGATTCAAAGCAAAGATGAAGTTTTAAGTACAGAGAAAGATCCCACTGTCCTAGGGGAGAAGATGCAGGCTGGACTGATTTCAGTGGTATGAAATTTAAAAGTGCAGAATTCTGACTAGCACATTTAGGGATCAAATGAGAAGAATGTTTATGCATTATGGACTTCAGTTCCTGTGTTGGTTCAATTTTTGGATCTATAGTTATGTAAACATTTAAAAAGAAGGAGTTGCAGTACACCAACTTTCAGTGGCCACTTTGGAGGCATGATGTCCAGGGCACCCAGTGCCACAAGTTCGTTCCACGTGGAACAGGGCTCTGTGTGGAATCTCATTTGAGATGTTGGACAAAGAAGGATCTATCAGTGTCACCTTACTGTCAGCTTCAGCTCAGCTTGTCCCACCTCTTTCGGGAATAAATAGGCTACATTTGCATTTGCTGGATTTCTACTGATACTAGTATCATTCCAAGACATGAGATTTGTAGTGCTTCCTTTGATTTCTTTTTAACCTTGACAAAACAGTTTTGAAGACCTGGGCTGTCCAGCTGCTGCTTTGTAGCTACAAATCTGGCTACTGGGTTTGAGTGCTTGCTGGAACGCTCCTTATCAATGTCACCATTTAGTTTTTTCTGCTCAACACCTGTAACAGGCAGAACTGATCATATTCTACAGTAAGCAACCTACAAGAGACATACAGTGTCACGAGTTTCCTTATAAAAATAATTATCACACCAGTATCCTTACATAGGGACTCTTAAATAGAAATCCTCTCTTAATTTCTAAGTCTGGTTGTTCTTCTGGAATTTCCTTCTCAAATGGAATTTCTTCTGCCAGCATCTGCCACTCCTTCATCTGAGCTCTCAAAGTGTGGTATGGGAAAGTCAGCTCCAAGTCATACAGCTCTGGGACGCTCTCTTCACCTTGTATTGTATTGTATTGTATCTCTCTTCTCACCTCTGTTGGATGCTGTGTTTTAAGTTTCTCTTTCTGAGGTGGCTTGGGAAGAGCTCTCTTCTCCATTTCAGTCTGCTCCCTTTCCCCATTTTAATCTAGACAAGGATGAAACAGATATATCAGTGGATTTTTCTAATAGGTCACAGTTTCTCCAGAATATTTTACAGCTGAGATTACATAGTAATAGAATACTTTATGTTCTCTTAAGAGAAATGTCAGATGAAATTGTTTCTCTTTCGAAATGTTATATGACTGAAAATCTCTTCAACATGTGGAATAGAAACAGCAATAAGAAGAGATATCCCTCATCATGGTACTCCACCTCGTAACTCAAACTTATCCTACTGAAACTAGCTGAGAGTGTAAAGTCTGCTTACATGTCAAATCTGTTCTAGACATCTCGCCATTTTTTCAAAACTGCCAGATGCTGTACTTGCCAACACTGGTACCAGTCCACCAGATATTCAGTTGTACTTAATTGCATTTTCACTAATTACTTGTTTCATATCTTTCCTCCTAATTCAATCTTTCTCTCCTTTTTCCTTTTTTTTTCCTAAAAAGTTTTCCTCAGCTTCCACACGCTGTATTTTTGAAAGATTTTATATTCAATAATGTTATATTCCACTCTGCTGAGATGGCAGTCCTGCACTTTGGTCACAACAACCTCACGCATTGCTAAAGGTAGGGGTAGAGTGGCTGGACAGTTGTGCAGATGAAAAGGATCTGGGGGTGTTAGTTAACAGCCAGCTGAACATGAGCCAGCAGTGTGCTCAGGTGACCAAGAAGGCCAACAGCATCCTGGCTTGTACCAGAAATAGTGTAGCCAGCAGGACCTTGGGAGGTATTGTCCCTCTGTACTTGACACTAATTTAGTGGGCACGGTGGTGATGGGCTGAAGATTGGACTAGACCTCAGAGGTTTTTTTCAACCTTAATGATTTCTGGAGGTCATTTTTTGTAGTTCGCTCTTACTGTCTGCTTCCATTGCACCCAGCCTACACGACTCCCCTAGTAAGGTATATGCAGTGGCTGTTAGTTGCTTAGGACAAACTTATATGTTGACGTGATACCCAAGCCACAGTAAAGACCCATATACATTGCATCCACTCATAAACACCTTAATGTTTGCTAAAGCTGAAGTGGCATGAACCAGGGCTCTAATTCTGCGGTTGCCAACCGTGGGCTCAGGGAAAGCTAGAACACTGCATTAAAAGTGCCCGCAGTCAGTTACAGTAGATCCTGTGTTTGAAGTCACTTGTTTAAAAGTTTCTTCTTAAGTGTGGCTTTGTGAAGAATCTTGGCATGAACTGACAATGCCATGTGTAATGGCAAGCTATAAAAGTGTGCCAGGTGACAAGGGGAGGAAACAACCTGTCCGTGAAAGCACACGGTAAATCTACCAGTGCTTTGAGAGGGATTTGAGCTCTGCAGGAAATAGCAGTGGCTCCCATAACTTATACAACTCAGCCCAATGTTTTATTACAAAAAACCATACGGACATTTTTTCCCTACTAACAACTCTGGTGGGTTCTCAGTTGTATAATTAAAGAGTAATATAGACACTTAAATTAAACACTCTGCTGTTTATTTGACCAGCTCTAACTGAATATTATGATAATTAATGTTACATTAGGTGAGTGGTTTTTTTTCTGTTGTTTTAACACAGTAAAATTCAGGGTTGAAATAACCACTGAATATATGCAAACATGGTCATGACTGTGTCATAGAAGGAGCTCTCCACCACAATTAATAATTCATCTGTGAAATGTGGAAGTGATAAAACCTGAGAACGATAAGTAAATATAATCTACACCAGAAAGGTAGTGAGTGCTGAGTGGGGGCTACTCACCTGAGCCCAAGGGCAGTGGAAACAGTTTGGTTCTAGATGCCTGCTGAAAATGCCAGGACTGTTTTCTGCTGTGTTAGTGTAATTAAAGCTATGATCCTGATCTCTTCAACTCAAGTGTAGAGAAAATATGACAGCAGAAAAGCAGCTGTTAGTTGTTTCCAAACCAACTGAAGAAAATAAACAGAACACATTGCTAATCCAAGCTGATGAGAAGAATGCGGAAAATTAAGAGACCTTTACTCCAAAAAGATCTTCTGTGGCTGGAGGCAGAGAATGTGGGAAATTTACTGTGGGCTGTAATAATTGCTGTCTGCCCTGGGAAATGGCATCAAGGCCAGTGCAGTCATGGCTCCATGCAAGCACATCCTCTAATTATTGAAAAACCTGTGTAGAGTCTCAATGTTAATCAGTCTCTCAGAGACTTCAGCTTTATGTGGTTAGCGCAGATTTATGGCATTTTTCTTTTCTTGTTATTAAAACTGATATTTCACAAGGAAGAAAGTATCTCCAGATAACTGTTAAAATGCAAAGTTTCAGTCATAAAAGAGAACTGCAGGATTATTCTGAGACTATTCCGCAGAGAACCCAAACAAGAAGGGTAAGAAACAAAACATCAAAGACTCAAGGAGAAATAGAAAAAGATGAGACTTTAAAATATTAACTAAAGACGCAACAGTTGGCCTGTAGATTCAAGAGGTTATAGTGTAATTAATTAAGTGCTTGTTACAATTAGGGAAATAAACAGTGCATGTACTGATACAACATGAATAATACATAACTGTGGAAAAAAAAAAAAAGTAAAACAAACTGAGACGTTTGCATGTCCACATTACTAGAGTTATTTGCTTCACTGTATCAATGATGTCACTAGAAAATAAACTCAGAACTTTAATGTTTTTTTACACAGCCACTATTTGCTTCCTTTTACTAATGCTGCAGTAACAGTATAATGTACAACTTCTTATTTTTCCACTGGGACAATTAAAAAATGGTATTTCGATCCGTAATTCTGAAACTCAGTGGTCTTTACCAAATAGTATATTTCAGCTTTTCTACTAGTTGTGCCTGCATACTTCTGGCAAACAAAGGAGAAAAAGGCTGTGTATCTGATGATCTTTTCTCTTACTGTTACATTTTACATCAACCCCAACTTTCCTGAGGTATTTTCCACTTCATAAATAGTAGAACCCTGGGAAAGTTCACAGAAATGAAACCATAAAAATTGCAAACTTGAATGTCACTGACAGGATTTGTGATGGGCAGGGTGGGGGCTGACGTTTTAGTCACACATCATTTAGTTGTTAGTTGTCATCATTTTGAAAAATATGCAATAATAGATCTGATATGTCTACAGGTTTTAATTTACTAGTGATGGCTGACTTAAGTGGCCTAAATTAACATCAAAATAATCTTTCTGGAAAGACATGCATAAATACTGCATAAGGACTGACTGTAGATTGTAGTTACAACCCAGGAGCGGCACATTTACTCTGTATAGAAAAAGGCTGGGCAAGGTACCCAATTATTTATACAGCAACAGGAAGTTCAAAAGATGTAACTGGAATAAGCAGGGGGAATGCCTGAATCAGAGCACAAGGCTGGAATCAAAAAAGGATATGCAAACTGACACCTGATATCACTTCTTCTTACCTCTTAAGATGCTAATGCCTGAAAGAAAATACTGACCAACCGTGGATATGTGTGCAGGAAAGATGCAGAATGATTTAAGGTACAAAACTTAGGTGGAAAAGCAAATGATGTGCATAAAAAACGTTATCTGAGATGAATGGACCTTGAGTACATCTTTCCAGGGATAAAAAACAGTATTCCCCAGTTGATTATTTTAGTGATTATTGCTTCTAAAGCCAAATCAGGAAAGTCAGGTGTTTGTGGCAGCACCACGGAAGTGTCAATCTCACACTTCCCTTTGGGCATAACTGTGCCATGGAGTAGTAAAATGTGCTGTGTACTAGTTTTCCAATGTCTCTGTGTGTCCCTGCAGTCCTGCCAGCTTTCTCCCTGTCTCTATGGATACAGAATTCTGTCTCTGTTCAAGAGGTGATGCAAACTTACTGAGAACAATTTACTAAGATAAAAAAAAAAAAAAAAAAAAAAAAAAGAAAAAGAAATAAAAAAATAAAGGGGCGAGGAGGAGGGATAGAGAGCGATCTGCTCCTATAGGAAAAAGGCCCACTTAGCTATGAGTCTGATGAATAATAACAAATTAGCTGTATATGGGAGAAAGGAACACCAATACTTGAAAGAAAACACGAAGTGCAAGGAAGGAAGGAGAATCAGTGACTTCTTGGAAGGTAACTATCTGAGTGTCACTTTATATTTTTATTATTTTTTTTTCCCAGCTCAGTATATTGTTAAAATCAGGAAATATCAGTTTTAGGATCTGTGTGATGTTTGTATTTCACACTCTTCCATCATTGTGTTTCTCTGCTGCCATACTTTAAGAACCTAGACCAATTAATTTGCAGAAAATTGAGAAAAGAAATACTAATGCACTGAAAGCTCAAGTGCCTAAACCCCTTTTTCCCCATCAGACTGAGCACCTCTAGCACTGAGACATTCCATATCTTGGGTTGCTATCCTATGGCTCTATCAGCTGCTTCAGCAAGCAGAGTCACTGGTATATCCTGGCCAAATGTGGGGTGGTGGAGACCAAAAGTGCCTCTCAACATCTCCAAAATCAAAGACAGCCATGTGCTGACCTTACAGCACATTGTCCCACAGGAGATAATGTTGGATTTTGTTATGGATTTAATCTTTCTTGTAGTAAACTTTAATTATCTTGAAAACTGCCTTAATTCTCCTCCTAGTTGAGCTGTACTTCTGAAGGTGAATTTCAGTTCACCTTGTTTCAAGACAGGGATAAAATGTATTTAGCTGAAACTGTTTAAATAACATTGTTCAAAGTATCTTATCTTCATATGTATCTGGCAACATCTAGGACAGAGCTGAAGAGCAACAGTGTTATGACATCACTGTAGTGAAGAGTTAGGATGTCCCAAGAGAGGAGCTGTGAACATCCTTCTATCTCCTTTCTCAGGTTGAGAGACTTAAAATTCAGAAAGATACAGCAAGGAAGAGAATGTACCCAATTTGTTCAAGTCTGAGGGAACTCTGGTGTGAGAATGCTGTGTGTGTGTGAAAGGAATCTGCGCCAAGAAAGCCTGTTTTCAATAAATGTGTTCTCCCAGAGCCTAAATCATAAGAAACTGCCTGATACAAACTTCTGTTTCGCATTTAGAAAAGAACTTTATGGTTTTGGTCACAAGACCACTACAAAACAAATGCTTTTACTTTTTGCCTGCTGGAACTACACACATATCCAAGTTCATCTATTTACACAGCAGTACATCTTTTCTGGCATTTATGCTCCTAAATTGTCACTGCCAGCCACCATCTTCAGAATCTCTCTCCAAAAGACATTGCTTTGATTAGATCAGCTCGCAGAAAAAGGGCAGGGTTTGGCCAAATCTGAATGGGAGGCTTTTTTTAGGCAGATCCGTAAGAGATGAGTGAAAGCGTTCTTCCAAGAAATGCAGCAATGTGATTTGTCTGAGAAACCCTGTGTGTTGGCAGTATCTCACTGAATTCACTGGCTCCGGCAGTTCTGTTATTATTTTTATATTATCTGGTAATTTGGATACAGTTGTTGTAGGATCTTCTGCCAGTATTAGATATTCTCTAAATCCCCAGGGTTTTGTATCCTGTTTTATACTTCTTCCCTTGTTTTTATCAGTTGTCACCTATTGTGCCTCACTATTTTACTCTTGGGTGCTTTAATTATATATGAATGTGGTACACTTCACAGCAGCTAGTTTCCATTTGCCATCTAAATATCTTTGTACATGAATGGAGTAACCTACATTTAACTTCACAGACATACAAACAGTTTGCAAATCTACTGTATTTCAGATATTTTTTTTGTCTGCTTACTTTCATTTGATAATTGATTTTCTAGCTGTTTTTTCCACTGCTTTCTGAACATGAAATAAAACTCTTTTCCAAAAATAAAACAAAACACCTGAAGACAAGGAGGATGGCTTGGGATAGTGGAGGGCCTCATATTGGCTCCCTTAGTGGATTGCATGCGCTTAAGCTGGGCAGTTTCTTTCAAGAAAGGATGTCTTTTAGAAGAATGAGTATCTTGCTTTAATGCCTAGTAGTACTAATTAATTAAGTAATTCAGGATTATTAGATTAGTTTAGATTGGATGTTAGGAAAATCTTTTTCTCTCAAAGAGTGGTCAGGCCCAAGGAAGTGGTGGAGTTGCCATCCCTGGCAGTGTTCAAGAGGCATCTGGATGAAGAGCTATGAGACATGGTTTAGTAGCCTGTGGTAGCAACGATGATGGGTGGACGGTTGGACTAGATGATCTTGCAGGTTCTTTCCAACCTTGTGATTCTATGATTCTATGAAAATGTTGTGGTAGCACACCAGCTAATTTTCAGAAATGCTGTTTTCCCTGAAGTCCTGAAAGTAAGATTCTGAAAATAAGAAGTGAGATCCCTGCTCTTACAGTATTGTCTGAATGAACAAAAGCCGGGTAAAGATGGTGGCAGGCATGTAGACTGGCACTGACAACTGTAGGAGTTTCCTTTGACTTGTGTTCAGGAAATATTTGCAATGTCCAATACTCGTAGGTATTTTTGATACTTCTGTATTCTTTTTACATAAATACACTGAAGAAAAATCAAGTAAACCTCACATTGTGCTTCCATCCTTATAAAACAGCAGAAGATAGTGAAATTTTATTTAGTATCAAAATCTTATAACTTTGAGGTTCAGCTGCAAGTCTTAAAATCATATATAAAAAAGGAAACACTGTTCTGTATTAGTAAAACCACGTTTCTTTTTTATTGAGTAATTCTCTTCCATCATCTTTTTGTCAGATGTCTTTGCCTCAGCCTGCATTATTCAGGAAATGTAGTATGTACACAATAATTGCTGAAGAAAAACGACCCTCTCACAAAACATGTGCCTGACCATATTTTAGGGGCACTTGTACTTTTTGGAGTTACTTCACAGTTTAGATAATGAACTGCTTAAACTCATGCAACTTGTGGCTGCTTTTAGATCTTCATATATAAAAGAATAGAAAATACCTGCATAGGGACAAAAACAACTCAAAGCAGAAGTCTTCAATATACAGCTGCATTACACTGTATTTCTTTTTATTTATTTTATTTTTTTACTTTTAACAATACTATCAACTCCTGTTTGTACCTTTTTCAGGGTTCTGAAGTTATTTAGAAAGTAAATAATTTGGTTGGACTTCTTTAATCAATTGTTAATCTACAACTTGAGTGACAGTCTCACTAATCATGAAAGCAGCAAGAACAAGTGGTAAGTAAATACAAATCAGAAAGCATCAAGAAATAAATGTCTGGAAAATAAAATAAAAAAAAAAACAGCAATGCACTAGGGGATTTTCTGACTTTAAATCTGCGCAAACACAGATTGAGCTTAAGATGTGGATTTATTGGTTAAACAATTTTTAATGAAATATAAAGACCTATGTGCTCTTAAATGGATAATTTATGTGCAATGTTATTGTCTCCCAAGGTTTAATTAAATGTTTGCCTTGTGGCTAATCAGCTACAATTAATAAATGAAGTCTATATTCATGTCACTTATAAGGAATGTTAAAATTCCATTCAAATTTCAGTATCGCTTTTGTGGCTGGTTGATAACAGCAAGCTAGTAGATGAGAAACTTACACACAGAAAAAAATGGTACAGACAGTAATGCGAAATTACATTAATGTCATGCAATGCTTTTATCACAGTGCATGACTTTAACTTCTGTTTGAAGGTAAGTACCTGTAGGTACATGGAGTGGAAGTATCTGTTTACATAGCGCTTTTAACCTCTACAGCACTTCCCGAAGTTCAGCTTAAACATCTGCTTTGCCTACAGAGCAACACTTCTTAGCCTTACAGACACAAAAAAAATTTACAGAGGAGAAAAACATCCATTAATCTGCAGACCTCCTGCCCCCAAGGATTTCAACTATCTCCGGCATGATACGCTTAAAAGTCTTAGGACTGTGTAACAACACCGCCTGATTTTTATCCTAGATACTAACTTTCCATGCCTTTTTCACTCCAGGTACTTTAAAGTTATAAACCTCGATTGGTAAGCATTTAAAATGTAGGTAAGCCTCCACTGGGTGCTTTCCCACCTGCATGTGTTATATAAATCACAGGCCAAGAGGGAGAAGGCCAAAGGCAATGCTGGCTGTCACTGATGGCATTCCTGCAGTCAGCTAGAAAGAGAATTTCAGATCTCCAAAGACATTTGTTCTGTGCAACTAACATATTGTTATTTATCATTTACACTACAGTAGTGCCCAGAGGTACCCAGGCTAAGGCTGCATTGTGATACGTTATCTATTAGTAATATGCAATTACTTGTCTGTGTCACTGCTTAAAACCTAGTTTAAGATGAGAGATGATAAACGACTGTGACTTAAACTAAAAAACAGAACTAAAAAACAATAATGGAAGGAGTTTAATGGCAATACAAATTAATGCAAAACTTCAGAGTTTCAACTTAATGGGAAAAATATATATATTCTTCAGCACAAATGAAGGCGATGTCACATGATTTTTTCCACCAACTTTAGTATAAACTATCAGAGAACTGTGCAGGATCTTTCTATTGTCATTGCTTAAATCATTCTTTTTGACTGCTTCTCTTTCAGTTTGGTTAGGCTCTGACTCAGCCAGCAGTCATACCATGTATACAATCAGGAAGTTCACTCAGAGGAAGCTGGAAGACTGTAAATACTACTCCTTTTTATTTAGTATAAAAGGGGCATATTTTATTGGCTACAACACATTAAGGATATTGTGTGTATATTTTGTCTTAGGGAACGAAAACTTATGTAATAATAAGTTATTACTCTTGGGGTTGCAAAGATATCTTTATCTGTAAGACACTCTTCTTTTACATGGGCTTTCATTTATTACAGACTGAAGACTGCACAAATTAAATGGGAATAACAGTATCAAGCAGAGCTATTTAGCTTACTGTTCCATGAAAAAAACCAACATATACTAGATTAAATAGATAATGACACACTGAATGCAAGAAACGCAGTAGAGTTTCAAAATAAAGTGGCTGTTTCTATCAGTTATTAATATCAGTTCTACACACAAAACATTTTTTTAAATGCTCTACAGAATAAATAGTCTTGAAATAATTTCTGATTACTATTTGCTATTCAGTCATGAAGGAGACCTTCAAGCTCACTTGCCTGAGGCACTGAGAAGCTCCAGGTCTTTGACGTTCATGAAAGAAAGATAACAATCACTCTTCAGGGGAGAGATCTTATTATATGTACCCTGTGGGGTTTTTTTATCCTTTATCAAACTGCACCTTTGTGGGCCTTTAATTTCTTAATGGGTTGTTTATCCTTTCCCCCATAATTCATGATGATAAGCTGGATGTCACATAGATCCCTGTTACGGTGATGAAAAAAGTTATACTTATGAGCCAAGTTGGTGATGTAATTTGATCAACTTCTCACATAGATATTTCTAGATAGGTGAAGCAAGTTCGATTGACAATGCTACAAATGTTTCAGTAGGCGAAAGTCCATCTGAGGCATACCTAAAAAAACTATGAATGTCTGAAATAAGTAAACAAACATGACTACAGAACCAGGATCAGATGTTAATGGGATATCTTTCAGGTACACAAAGTGTTGGGAGGCTGAGTGGGAAGGGAAGAGAAAGACATACTGGGGCAGTTTTTGCTGTGTCACGTGTAAAATGTAGGATCAACAATGTCATGGCATGAAAGACTTAAGCGTGGGTTTTAGACAACAGTGATGCAGCTCTATCATTCATTGAGTAAGTTTATTAAATGATCTCAAACAAATGCCAATAAAATATCTGCATAGTGCAAACTCTGATTTTTCCTACACATCTCGGGTTAAAGAAATACTGGTTTAGCTACTTCAGAGATTTTTTTATGGTACTGTGAATTCAGTCCTCATTTCTAGCAATCATAAAATTGAAGGGCATTATCTCTGGTACTTCCAGGAATACAGATGAATGTTACTATCCACTTTTGAACAGCACAAAACTCAGATTTCTAGGCATGCAAAACAATGACACCTTAAGAAGAGAAACTTCTACCCATTCTAGACCTTTCTCCAAGACTGAGGAAATGCTACTTAAATACATTTTTTTTTTTGTGTGTGTGTGTGTGTGTGTGTTCAGTTTTTGATGCAAATCTTCATTCCTAGTATCTAATTCCTACCCAGAAAGTATGGAACCATATTTTCATAAGCTCTTATACAAGATTGTTCTTGAAATAACCATTGCTTGTTAGCAAAAGGTAATTATATTTTTATTGATTTTCTTGACTATATCAGCCCTTAGACCTGTTTCTTTAGAGCTAACCTTGTGGGGGTTGCTACTTATTTTAGCAAGTTATTAGCTATATGAATGCTTTTACTTGAAGTGAATAAAACGTATAAATAAATGCTCAGAATGCATGTTAGAACAGTGTTAACACAGTCCTATTTTCACAGAATCACAGAATGGTAGGGGTTGGAATGGACCGTGAGAGATCATTGAGTCCAGCTCCCTGCCAAAGCTAGACCAGGTTGCACAGGTAGGTTTTGTTTCATTTTCCACTATAGTGTTTAAAACTATATAAGCAGAGAGAAATGGAAAGACTTATGAGATCTAGTCCTTTTGCTCTAATATTACTTCGTAAGACTTCTACCTAAGGACCAGCTACAAGCTACAGCAGGATGAAACATGACAAAGACTGAATTCCAGATTTTGGGGACTTGCATTCTCTTTCTAATATTTGGCTCTTTCCTAAGCCTGTTATGCCAGCAGTAGAATTTGGCAATGATCTAATATGTTGATGCATAATATGTATATAATGAACAGCAAGACAAGTGATCCTTACAGTAACTTGTACACTGAGTTTGTTAGATCTTTGTCAGCAGTGCTGTCTCCATTTCATCACTTAAACAGAAAGCTAAAAGAGGAGATACATGATGTAGAGACATTACTGAGGCTGGTTAAACGGTATGCAATTGCCGAGTTAGAACACTGGAAATCTCTAGTCAGTGTGATACTACTTATCCAGATCTAAATACATATTTGCCATGAAGAGAAAAATCAGAGGCAAATCATCCAGTTTAGCTGCACAGTACGACTTCAAAATTATAAGTGATGGCCTTACAGGAAACATAGCTTTTATATTCAAATGTAATTCATTGCTGTCAAAGAAAGCAGTACTAGGTCTTGCCTGGCACAGCCTTCCTTGTAATGAAAGGCAAGACGTGCAGAGTCTCATCAGGGCCCCTATTTTTGATGTGGTTACCTTGCTTGTGTATTCAAGTGCCAGCTTCATGCTAGCATCTGACTAACAAGTGTTGCATTACCATTACTTATTGACAAAGGAGCTGATCATCATATGGCAGAGCTGGGCTCCATGCTAGCAATTTGGTCCAAAAATTTCTTGTGCTCATCTCTACAGAAACCAGAATGCCATCACTTACAGAGTGAGTAAAAAATAAAAGTCCGGTCTTGAAGAAGATACTATGAAAGAAAAACCTTATAGCATACCTCAGAAAATTGCTCCTTTTGTGTGCAAGAGAAAACCATTCCTGGTTTTGGCTTATGATTACTACCTACCAGTAGTACTACCTTTCTTTCTCTTGCGTGTCATTATCAGAAAGGTAGAAATGCAGCTTACATCTTATGTGTAAGGTAAAAAGATGCATAGGAAAGATTAATTTCTTTTTGGAAAGATTATCTGTTTTGAGAGGCAGTAGTTTTCTAGTTACTTAGTTTAAAGAAAGTTCACACGCAAAAAAAAATAAAATTTCCATTAGAAATATTGATTGTAAAAGCTTAACAGGATTTGTGAAAATTCTCTGGTTTTTGTAGCTTTTGTGTATTTCATTTGGAATGAAAAATAACTTAACAGGGACTTTTCATTATTTAGATTATTTTCTGTCCCCTACAATTGAAGGAAATTCAATTTTCTTCAGCTGAACTGTTGAGTGTTTATTTATGTATTCCCTACAAACCTTTTGCTAACCACTGTATTTTTTTACTATGTCTAACTTATAATGCTCATCTATTATACCACATATCTTCATCTATTTCATAGATGTTTTCTTTGTAATCTATCCCTGTTCGGCAAATGGATCTCTTAGACAAAGGATGATGACTTTGGGATTATCTTGGCTAATATCTATACACAGTTTCCAATTAATATTCTCCCATCACAGATTTAATTCTTTCTCCCAACAGACTTAATGGTAGTTTTCACCTTTCACGACGTCTTTCAATGCATGAAGCATATGATATTATTGGTTTGAACTTAATTCTGTTTGCTTGTAACAAATGTGATCAAATAGTTATTGGTTATATCCAAGCTATGACTACTTTTGAGCTCTGCACTCAATTCCTTTTTGTACATCAGGATGAAGTATAATGTAGAATTTCCTAATGTTGGGTGCCACACTTTTGAAGTTAGGAATTTCAAAATATGTTGAAATTCCAAGTACATTTTAACCCCAGCAGTGTGAGATCTCCAGCGTGTGACACTTGTATTGAAATTCATCATGGTACAGGAGTGTTTTCCCTATTTGTAGTAGACAGGTAAGGCATAGGTCATGCTGTTCTCTAGTGTGATTTGATATCAGCTAAGTACCCTGTCAATTTCTGGCTTATCTCTTAGAACACTGACCCATAAACGTTCAAGATCATGTGCTTCCGATTGCCATCAACTCAGAAACAGGTAATGCCATTTTTGAAGTGCTTTCTGTCCACTTGATCCTTCCAAAATAGATTATAACACTTGATTTTGACGTGCCAGTTTTCCAAACAGTTTTAGCAATAAAAACTAGGACAAATCAGTGCTACAAAATGACCTCTTCCACTGGTGCCGAGTTTCCAGCAGTGGAATAGAAGCTTCTGAAAAATACATGCTTTTTGCATTCTTTGGCATCTTGCCTTTGGTTGCTCTTATCTTTTTCATCCACATTTACCAAACCTTCATTGGTTCCTTCTCACTAGTTCTGTTCCCTGTAAGCTCTCAGTCTCCCTCGCTGATCTCAGCAGCAGAGTTCTTTTGTTACAGGCAGTAGGCTCTCACCACAGAGAGCGACGGTTTTCCACAAACACAAAATCTTCACTTTGTGCCACTCGCTTTTGTGCTTTCTGTTTTCCATTGCTCAACAGGCCTGAAAGGCTGCGTGAAGAGCTCCTGAAAGGAGAGGAAAAAAAAATAACCTCGTTCACTGCTGCGAACCTCCCGTCTGAGGCTGTTCCCTTGATTATCCTCGCTTTGAGACGAGCTAATGTTGAAAACCTTCAGCTGCGCTGGGTTCTCACGTCTGACGGAGCTCTTAAGGTCTAACTCGGGCTCGGTTGCTCTCTTGGCAGCCTCTCCCCGCTCGCTGTATCACCCTCGGCACCGCCCGCCCCCGTTGCCATGGCGGGGCCGCGGGCGTCGGCACCGCAGCGTTGCGGGGCCGCGGCCGCCGCGCTCCGCTCGGGATGGGGGCTCCGCGCCGCTGCTGTTCAGGTGCGACACGAAGGGACGCGCCGTTGGCGACCCCTTCTCCTCCCCCGCCGTCCGCGTGGGGCGGGTCCGCCTTCTCTCCGGGGGAGGGGACGGCGGCTATCCGCCGAGCCGGGAGCGAGGGGACACGCTGGGGGCTGCGGCTGTGCTTCTGGATAAATATCCACGCTTCTCTGTAACAAGTGTAATCTCCTATAGTGATGAATTACCAGTACTTTTTGTAGATTTTATTTTATGTTTGTATTGATTTTTTTTTTTTTCCAACATGGCACGCTTGTGTAAAATGCCTCCAATTGTAAATTGGTTAATTTGGAACTCTTCTTTTTCTGTAGTAACAAATTTATCATTAGTACTACATCCCCTATAATAGTGACTTGGAGGAATTACCCATTATCTGGCACCTTTTCAACCGATAGTTTATTGTTATTCCACTCTAAGTAACAATTAAAAGATAAAAAAACTTCACAGTAACTGTGACAAAATATCGGTGAATGGCTTTCGTTCACAGAAAAGCTGATACGTGAAATATTCTGCTAGTCTGATACTGATCATCAAGTTGATTTGTATCTATCACTCCCTTCCCACAAAAGGAATTTCCTTCCACTAAATGCAGCAAATAGTTAACTTCTTCCTCTTCACCCCCCCCCCCCCCCCTCCATTATATTCTGTTTTCCCATTCCTATTAAAAGTTTGTGCCTTGAGGCCTACCAGCAGGGCATGCAATACCTACATTAAACCAAATTTAAAAGTGAGGGTGCTCCTGCTGCTAACGTCCTCAGATCACAGACATGCAAAATGAAGGAACTGGCAGCTGAAACTTTAATGGTAGGAAGTGCAGGCTGAATACTTGGGGAAAAAACACAGTAGCTCTCTATGACGAAGAAGTCCTATTAGCATTTATGTACTTCAAAATGACAAGCTAGACAATTCTACATAATGGTGGGGCTTTCAGCTTTTGTTTTAAGTAAAATCCTATGTTGCAAGTATAGCATTACTTGGATTTTTCTACACAAATGGTTGTTACTGGGACAATTATGTATTATTGTGAACATTAATGCTCTGCCTGTTGTTGCATTGCACATTGAATGTTCAGTCATTTGTTCTCATATGCACTGATGTAGATTATTAATAATTGGACCTACCTGGCTTGAGGAAGCACACATAATCACATGCAAGTAATACACCTGCATTGGTTGTTTCTATGTATATTAAAAGCATTCCCATGAAAGAAAGAAAAGCACTGAAATTAAGGTCTCATCCATTCCTATGTACTGTGTCCTCATGAAGCCATGCTGAAGCCCAAACAGATTTGTGTGGAAATGAAGGGCAGTATTACGTGTGGTGCAATGGAAATAAAAGAGCTATCTGGAAAGTAATAAAAAGGAAACTCGATCCTCGTGGAAACATTATTTCAAGTAGTTTGCATTTTGTTTACTTGTTTTAGTTGAAATGAAAGTGTTGCCTCGAGAAGTCATTCGAAGCCCACCATGGCATCCCAGGTTTGAAGAGCCAACAATTTGCCCACCGTTGGATTTTGCCAGGTATGTGCCTTTTGGTCTTACAGAGTATTATTTTGTTTTACTGTGAATAGCTTCAATCTCATGTGTCAGTGTGGTAAATTATTCTCAGTTTGTTGCAGTATTAAAAAATGCAAAAATAAGAACGAAGAAAATTTTATCTTTGGGAAGTTTTGCTGTTAAAAGGAAAAAATAAAAGGAAATGCTTATCTCTCTTGCATTGATAAAATGAAAGTCAATGAAAATATGTCAGTGTGGATTTAGAAAAAAAAATAAAAAGACTTTTTCCATTCAAACAGAATACAGTTTGGCGTCTCTCAAAATATGATGAATGAAACTGTCTCAAAACTAAAATGTTATCTTGTGGTAGATTTTATAATGGGAGAATAAAATACAGTGCCGTAATCCATTCAAGCTATATTCCTACTTGTGCCTCCATGGCTTTCCAGTCAGCCTTCATTTCTCTTCCCAGGTACTATTTATCCATACATTTTTGTCTCATTCATGAGTACTGGTCTCCCATTTACTATTCAGCCCTGGTTTTATAAACAAGGCTATTTAATAGTTACTCACTACTAATTGTAGTCCTGGAAACCTACATTATTTTTCCACGATTCCATTTATTTCAGATAGAATTGTGGCTATTTCAACCAGGCTCATACTAACAGACTGATAGAATAAGAAGTTCCAGTGATGTGTGCCTTAAAATATTTTAAAAAATAAAAATTAAGCTTGTATGGCTGGGACAGTGTTCTGCAGCAACAGATTTTTCCATTAGCTTTGAGGGCTGCTCGGAGAGTAGTGCCTCCTGTTTTATTATGTTGGCCCATGATGTCAGAGGCAGATGTTGGTGGTATGGCAGTGTAGAGGCTGAACCTTCCCACCAATGTATCATTCAGTTTTGTTGCTGTGTGACAGACGGCAGCAGAGAGGTGGTCTGACAAAATGGCATCTGACAGGGACGTGTGTGTGGAGCTAAGGTGTGTCACTGAATTCCTCCCTGAGATAAAAATGGCACCCACTGACATTTATTGATGTTTCCTGAATGTTTACAAAGGCCAAACACTGGTGAGTGGTGTACTTCAGCAATGAGTCACCTCTGCTGGTACAGATTTTTATGAGTGTGGCATGCAGGCTCTTGTTCATCACCGGCAAAAACACACAGCTAATGGTGGTGATAATGTTGAAAAATAGTGGCTTGTGGCTGAGAATTTTATCTATCAAGTAGTGTTATTGTGTTCTTTTTAACTGTTGTAATTTCCATGGAAATAAATAGGAGGCGTTACTTTTGGAATGACCTTGGTCTATTGCAAGAGAACTTACCCTATGTAGGATTGCTTCTCTCCTTTATTTGGGGATGGTCATATATTAGAAGATCATTCTCCAGCATTCCTGTAAGATGTTGTGTCGGTCTGTGAAGAAGAAACGTGTGATTCTGTAATGGTGTGGATGATGCTGTAGGTGTGTAGTGATTACAGCAAGACAAGATCTGCCATTTTCTTTGATACAAAATGCTGAGAAAACTTAACAGAATATGCAGTGAGGACAGAGAGTTATGTGAGAATCTGTTTGGTCCTTCATGCTTTATGCGACTTTGTTCTGTTCTTTGATTAAAAAGCCAGGTGAATTTATCTTGAATTCTGTTTCTGGTAAAAATCAGTAGCTATTTTGCAGTGTAAACTGGTAACAGAAATAGTTATTAAGAATAAATGGTATGAAAAGTTAACTCTCAATTGGATTAAAATATATTTGTTTTCAATAAGGAAGTGATTTTAAATTAAGTAGGATTCAGTTTGTAGGTGAATAACACCTCATATAAACTATTTATGAAAGATCGTGGGTCATCATTGAAACACTGGAGAAATAAGGCTACAGCTCTTTGGCAAAAGCAAGTGACAACTTCTGGAAGAGTAGAAATGATACTTCTTAGCCAGTACCACCGTAAGCTTATTTATCTGTCAGAAATACCATCCATTCTAATCATAGCATCTATTCTTCACATTAATTATTTTTATTTTTTGTAATCTTAATTGCATATAGTGTATGTAACAGGGTGTTTTGAATAATGATTATTTGAGGTGATGAAATTTTCTGTTGTGTATTTTTTATTTCTGCATACCATCTGCTCATCTTCTCTGTGTTGTTCCTATATTAGTATCATTGATAACAGCAGCCAGGATGAGCTATTTGTTATTTTCAGTAACTTGTATTTTTTTTCAGTGTAATTCCATCAGTTCAATACACAGGATACTGTGGGGCTTCTGTAAATTAATTGTTTGGCAAGTTGTTGCTTTTCTGCTTTTCTTGCCTTGGCTGCCGGTGGTTGGTTTCTTCAGTTTGTTTGTTAGTTTTGCAAGTTAGGAAGTATTCCCAGTCAGAATTTATAACTAAATATATTGACTCTAGGACAGGGGTTTAAATTGTATGTGATTTTGGGGGGGGCTTTTTTTTCCTGATTTCTCTTTATTTCCTTATCTTTGAGAAGACAGTGAGGAGGTATCGGGCTTTCTTTTATTCCAATTTAAGCTTGTTTTTAACTGCAGAAAAATAAAATTTAATTGCATTAAATTGCAGAAAGGTGACAGTGATGCATAGGAATTTGCATCTTGTAGATGATTGTTTCACTTTGGGGTCTGGACCTTTTATTTATATATATACATATATATGTATATATATATATATATATGTAGTTTTTTCCCATCTATATATGCTGTTTTCTCTATGTGCTTATGATATGAAGAACACTCATTTTTTCAGCCTTGAAGTACAAAGGTCTGCCTTTTGTGTATGTATGTTTTCTACTGAATCTCTCATGTTTAATGATCCGAAGATACTGTTTATTTATGTATATTTTGTTAAGTGGTATAAAACTATTGTATCTTGAAATATATTTGACGTCAGTTTAAAATACATAATAACTGAGTTATTTTCTTTTTCCTGATGACACTACCTGTCTTCCTAAATTGTGACTGTTTTTCTCTGAAAATTTTTTATTATCACTGAATTTCTAGGATAATATCCATCAGATGTGTATATTCTGTGGTCAGCAGCAGTTCTGTTTTATGCTGTGTGAAAGGACAAGCTTCTGTTGTTGTGTATCAAGAACAGTAAATTCAGGAACAAATTTAAATGCCCTGTTTGTGCCACAAGTTTTCACTATTACATTGTTTTAAATTCAGACATGTCAAAATATCTCTAGGTTGTTTAGCTGTTTTGTTTTCATTTAAATGAATTTCAGAAAGTGTCTGTGGTATTCTTAAAGCAGTGAGGAAGTATATCACGCTTATATTAGCTAACATTCTGAAAAAAATTTGCTCTTATGCCTTTAATGAAAGTCAGCACCATAATACAGGCAGAGAAAGAGGAAAATTACAGATTTATATGGAACACTAAAGTTGATATTCTTTTATCTGTGAGTAATAAGACAATCCTTATGGTCTTTTAAAGGAAAAAAAGATCACATTACTTTTAAGAAGATAATGTTGTCTATGGTTGGGTTATGATGATCACTTTGTGGTCAGGAAGTGCATATTATCCTTTAAAATTCAAGACATCTCTTTTGTCTCAGAGTAGCGATGTTGGCTTAAATGACAGGTGAAATGATGTATGGTTCAAATTTTAAAGATTGATCTTTGCACTAAGAAATGTATAGGAATATTCCCATTTCTTTCAGTGTCTTGTGTGTTACCCCATTTGGGACTTCTTTTTGTATTCTGCTACACAAATTGTGGGCAACAGAGAGCAGGCTTAAAAGTATGCACTGCACTAAGGGAAAGAAATCTGTTTGAGTTGGGTTTGGGACTTTTTACTTTATTGTTTGAAGATTTAAAATACACAATAGCTTAGACCTCTTTGGTCCTTACCGATAATGCAAAAAATGCAATGATTCTGGTTTAGAAAGCAGTTCAAATGTTGATGGTTTTGTCAGTTATTATTGACTCTGCTAATATGCAACATCTTATAGTTCAGACAGAAATATCGTTCAACTCAGCCCTTGAAAGCTGAACCAACTCTGTTTCTTGCAGAAATAAGGATTTGAAGTGGCTGCAGACCAAAAAATTAAAAAGGTATTTGTATGTGTTTATAGGAAACATTACGTTGTCAATATTTCAGTATATAGCTCTACTTGGCAGTGCTAATGTATTATACATGCTACGGAAGTCTGTGTTAGCAGCTCACAGTGTTTCTTTTAATTTTTTTCATTTAAATTTAGGATTCATTTGATCAAAGACAAAGATGGCATAGATGATTATTTGGCGAAGAATATCAAAGGGTTGTCAAAACAAGAAGCTGCCGCGTAAGTTGGCTTTTTCAAGGCATTTTAACATCCCTAAGTTTATTGTTTCCTTTGTTTCTAGTCATCATAATCATTTAAATTTAAAGTTCCCTAGGCCCTACCCTTTTTAGTGGAACTTGGCATTTAAAAATTGAAGCTGATATTAAATAATGATGGATCATTTCTCCTGATCTTAAACGTATCAAAGCATTTAACTCCTTGGCTTTATTAATTTGTGTATTTACCTAGGTATTACATTGTGTTTGCAACACTATAGTTAAGACTATGTCAGTAATTATATTTGAAATTGTTCTCTTTCCCCTCCTCCCCCCTTTATTTTTCTTTTTTCCTGTACCTCTGTGAAATATCTCCTCTGGGGTGCAAGCTTACTATATAGACATACATATTCTTGTAATTCTGAATTGTTATTTAGCCACGCTCAACTGCTGACTTCTGCGGTATAGCATTTGAAACACCATTAGATATTTAAAAACCCAACGAATGAAAACTATCTAGATAACTTTTGATTTCTTGCAGCTGAAGTATTTACACTTAGACCTTACGAGAGTCTACTGACAGAATTATTTTTCTGGAGACTTAGAACAGATCTAGTGTTCAGTACCATCAAAATTAATGAAAGAATTCTTACAAATCTGAATTGCTGGTTGCTTAAGTGAGATGATTTATTTATTTCAATATTTAAATAATAAAAAGATGCATATGTAAGGGCTCTAGGCACCGTAACAATTAATATTGCAAGATCACGCTTGCAGCATGGAAAAAAAAAAACATTCTATTAATCAGATTGGAATTTGACCAACTAGGCAACATGCTTCTTTCTACTCTAAGAATGAACATGCACAACTTCTATATTACACTTTTAAACAAAAAATCTAGAAGATTACCAGGTTTAAGTTTAGGGGCAATAACTTAGCAGCATCCTAAAGCCCTACCACATAATGCTCAGCCAGTGGACTTGCTTTCTTTTTCTGCAGCACACCTGGGGTCACCTTTATTTTTTCATGATAACATAATTCAGCTAATAAGTATTCGGACTGTCAGTATAAAAATTCTAATTTATCCGGTCAGATCAAGCCTCACTTCTTTTACTTGCATTAGAATCAAGTTGAAAGATGACAAACAAGAAGTTGCTTCAGTGATGGGGCTGTGCAGGACCTTATTAGCAGGTCATCGTCTGAATGGATTGCAAAGTTCAGGTTGTTCCTTTCTGTTCGAGAGATGCTGTCACAGTCTGTGGGATCCAGCAGTGTGACAGCGACAGGAAAATGATTTAGGAGCAGTGGAGGGAAGGAGCATGTTGTTGCTCTGAGTACTAGTGGTTGGTGTGGAACAATTAGTGATGCTTTAGAAAGGCCTTAGGACTCCAAACTGCGTTTTACTTCTCTGATTTCATCACATCAGCCTTTTACTGCTGCTAAAATTACAAATAAACATGATATTTCTCTTTTCACATACAAACTCTATAAGGTTGCAGAAAAGGAAACCAGCAGGTGAATCCACAATTAAGTGAAGATTTTAATATCTGTTCTGCTTTACCTAGGCAAAGTGCTGTGCCATTATTATGGTTTCCTCTGTATTTTATTATGTGTTGTTTTTTGAAGCTGGGAAAGCCTATCAAAGGTTAAAACTGAAGTATCATATATGTTCTGCTTTATGTGTAGGCAGTTTTTGTAGGTGTACATGTTTAAAAATACATATATTCCTACTCCATATTTTTAGCTACTCTGAGAATTTCAGGTTTTGTAACTGTAGTTGCAAAATTTCTGTGGTATATGATTTTGAGTAATGTTCTATAAACCTAGTGCAATCACTTAAGTTAACAGCCTAGCAGCTACACAGTTATATTACTACCAGGATAATGTAGTTGTAGGAACACCACATGCATCGAACGTAATTTTAAGCAAATTTAAAAGTAAAGCAATGCCATCTCTATAAGTGAGATTACTGAAATCAATGTTATGCTTTGTGCACCTCAGCAGGCAAGATATTTTTTGCTTTGAAAGTGTGAGAAATTGCTCGTAATGTGTGGTATAGTATTAAAAAAAAAAAAAAAAAAAAAAAACTGCTTTCATTCCAAAAGTAAATCAGCACTCCTGTAAGGGCAAGATAGCTTTCTTTTACCACCTGAATACCTGTACGTTTGTTGAGATACTTAAAATCTATTCCCTAAATACTGTTTAAATTTTTAATGATGTATTATGAAGATGATTTTCTTATTTCTCTTTTTTTTGGGGGATGGTTTGGTTTGGTTTCTCCAGAGGAATTACCACTGAGAATGTTTTGAAATTAAAGCAGAAAGCCACCAGCTTCAGTTAGCGCGATGGTGTCATATAGTTGGATCAACAAAATATATAAACAGAAATTGACTGTTTTTGAACTAAAATAAATACTTCTGCAACGATTTGCAGCTGTGTTTGCTGCAGTTGTGCATGTGTAGGTCACTGGTACTGTATGTTTAAGTATGCGTTCATTAGTGGCAGGATGTGCTGATCAGTGGATTCTCAAATCACGGATTGTGAGTCTTGCATTCACTCTACAATTACTAGGGTGCAGGGATGGGAGTCATCTTTGCAGTTTGTAGGTGAAAAAAGATCAGCCAGTGTACTACTTAGAATACTGTTACCAAAATTACTTTGTTTACTGGTAATCTGTTGTTCCTATGTAATTCAATGATAAATCATTATTTAACAATGATTTATTAAATTAGCTTCCATATTGCTGGTTATTATTTGACAAAACATAATTTCAGTGACTATCCTGCTTAATATTAAACATCCTTTTATTTTATTTTTTCAATTGACTACTAGATGACAATTTTATTACCTCTTAAATAAAGGAATTTAAGGGTAGTGTCACATTTATGAAAAGCAACCTTCTTTAAAATTATTTCCTAAAATTGTATCCTACACGTTATTCATTTAAATTAAGATAACCTGCTTTCTTTATAGTTGGAGAGAAAAAAAGATTGCAGTCATTTTTGTGTTATATGGAACTGTATCCTCTGTTCCAAAGCTTAGTAATTGAGAATAATTCCTTTAAGTCTGCTTGTGTTATAATTTCCCTATTTTTTGTGTGGGAAAAGACGCAGAGATTTTTTAAAATAATTTTTTGTCCCAGAGTGATGTGATAGTGCTAAAGGAAAATAGTACTTTAATTATATCAAACCAAGATACTGCTTTGTTTTCCTTAATTTTGTTTTGTTTCCTTCCCTACGATAGTAACCTGAAATCAGAAGTAAATGTAGCGTGAGAAGCTGGAAATAGAAGGGAAGGAGCCAGGGGGAGAAGGAAGGTTCTCATTAAGGCAGAATGTGACTGGTTTCTTGTCACAAGATTTCATAAGCTTATGACAAAGTTGGCTGATTCCACTGGCCTTCATGGTGCTTCCCCTCATACTGTTCTTTGTCTCAACTCACCAAATCATCAATGGCTCAAAATTAGGTCACCGTAAAAATTAAGTGTTTGCTTATGACTGATCTATGAGATGAAAAGTTCATAATGAACAGTGAAATGAGGCATTTTTCGCCAAAAGATTGATTCCAGCACTGAATCTTCAAATGAAATTGGAGCCTAGAACGGTCCAGAATTTGATAATGTCATTCCTGTTTGTTAATCTTTTTTGTCAGGGCCAGAAAGATCAAGTAACAGTTCTCTCCTCTTCATACAAATGAAACCGCTCAGAGAAAACCATAGGGAAAAAAAAAAATGTTAGAGGTTAGAAAGAGATGTTCTTAGATATTTCTGATGAGAGAAATAGCTTTGCTTAGTAGTAACAAAAAATATCGCATTCCTGATTTTACTAGGTGTATTTCTGTGAATCAGCTGATGGGATTAGACTTGTAGTGTCTTCACTTGAGACTCATTGGAAATCAGAAGACAGCTAAATTATAGAGAGGGTGTACTGTCTAACCTACTTGAGCAAAAACAGTAGTATTTGTTTTCTGTCTTGTGAGTGGTCGAAATTACCTTGATAAATTTATTCCAGTGTATATGTGATCTGATTTGACTTTTTTTGACAGGAGACAGGATTATCATATATACAGTGGGTCAGATGTTTTTGAGATGTAGTGAATTGTTAAGCTGAGCATTCACCAAAGGCTGGTCCATTTAAAGATTAAATGGAACAACAAACGGCAAAGGCTTTCATTCTCAGGCTGTTACCAGAGCAATTGCAAGCCAGCCATCTCAGTGGTTGGGAAGAGCTATCATTAAACTGCACTGCATATTGTATGCAGGTGAATGTCTGATTCCTCATAGATTTCTGCAAGATTTTCTTTAGGAAAGTGAGACCATTTTCATGTTCAGTAGCTTTTGTATCAAGAGCAGGACCCTCAGTATCCTCTAGGTTCGTGGATTTCTTCCTAAGAAGCAGGGATTCGCAGAGTTAGAAGTAAAATACATTATTTTGCCTTCTCTTTTTCTAATGAGATGTGACGTTGGAATTTTCCACAAGGCTGTGTGGGTCCTTAAAACTTTGGAATTATTCCTCAACAATTTCATATTTTATCAGAAAGATCTGTGATGATTTCAAAGGCAGGGGAGTAGTAAACATTCCTCTTAAATTACGGGCTTGGTGATTTTTTCCAGACAAATGATTTCCATCACCTGCACTGAGCTACAAGGAGTGGGGTACTGCTAGAGTCAGACTTCAACCTTTTATTTTTGTTTATTTATTTATTTTAATTTCTTCCAGCCACTATCAAAAAGTGGTGTTTCTTCAGGAGGACAGCTTCTCAGTGTAAGAAACCTGATATATATATTCACCATTCCTACATATCTATCACTTCTCTATATATAATATATATTAATATATATATTTTTTTTAATGCTGTAGGAATGATGAATAGTGAATATAGTAACTCTTTTCTTCTGTAAACCTTTGTCCTGCTCTGCAAAGAAGTGCAAAGGGGATTTCACATAAATTTAATTCAATTGACTAGGTTAATCACCCCATAAAATCAATGGAAATAAGTAAGAATAAATCATTTTCTTGGTTGAACCCCATCTTTGAAACTTCAGACAACTGCTCTAGAATAAAGTGAATTGTACTTTTGAAGTATCTGTTTCTCTCCACTGCATATATGGGGAGCTGTGGCTGACTGAGTTGTAGATACGTACATTTTATCAGCCGAACCCCATACTGGGGAGCTATTGCATTTTGAAAACTGTAAAACAGATCAGACAGAAGACGACTTGGGAAGGTGTGTTCATTAATTTCTTGATTCAACGAGAAGCTGACAAGTTCAGAACAAAAATGACCTGGCATCCGTCTTAAAACTTATATTAGTGACGTATAATGTAACATTATTCTATATTTTCAGTGAGAGATTTAAAAGGGAAAAACTAATAATTATACTTTCCCTGTCCCTGGTTCCTGCTGTTTTCAATGTCAGTCTCAGCTAGGTTGAGTGATGAAGGATGTTAATATTTTCAAGTATTCAATGTAAATTTGAGGAAATAAAAGCTTTCTTATGTCCTTACTAATTGTTCTCTGCGTATTTAACCCATCTGTCCTCCAGTACTTAAGAGGAAGGAATCTTTTTACCTGTTTAGTGGCCAGTATGATTCAGAGAGATTGCTAAGAAGAAAGGGATTCGTGGGCTGATGGAGAGGAGAAGGCCTAGCTTGAAGATTGTATTATTATTTTCATCGTAACCTTGAGTTTACTAAGCAATTCTGCCAGACTGGGCTTCTGATCCTGACCTCTGTATTGATTTTTAGCTTTGCTTCTGTATTTGTCTTTAATCTATTTTGTGTGTGTTAGTGAACCACTTCTTTAAGGAAAGTTAATACAAATAACTGATTGGGTATTTGCTTAATCCAAATTTTTTAGTTGCCGTCACTTCTGTGAAAGTCATCATAGTTCACCTGTTTTATCTTTTCCTAAACAAATAGTTTAGGACTGTTTTTCATCAACACCTTACTGTATTGTGATGTTCTCTCTTAAAAAAAAAAAAAACACCAAAAAAACGGGCTTCCAGACATGTACAAATATAATTTAGGTTTGTCAGTTTTGTGTTGTAAAGTCATTTTGATCCTCTCTATGTTATGGATCCTCCCAAAAAGCCTTGGGGAGTAAAGATCTCAGTGGATTGGGACTATGCTAGAATAAAGGCTAGGAAAAATATTTTGGTAGTGGGGGGCTAAGCCAAGGAGGGAGGGAGAGGCACATTTTTTTACTAAAAAGCTTGCAAAGGGAGATTTTATACACAGATCAGCTAATGTGTAGGCTCATATTCTGCTTTCTCCTTGTATTTCAGTCCTAAGTTGTAAAATATTTGGCTATAGGGATGCACACATTGGAGCTGCTTCCATTCTTTTTGTGTACAATGCTGTGAAGACGAAGGGAGAGCTCCAAGCAGCTAAAGAAGGAAGCAAAAGCAGCAAGAAGTCTTTGCCTTTCATATTCAGAGACTAGTATGATTTTGCTGTTCTCGCTGATACCTATCTTTGGAGGTGACCCAACCTTTTGAACTTCTTTGGTTGCATTAGTCAGGTTGAGAACAGGTCAAATGTTGCGTCATCTCATTTACATTTTACAAGAATAATTCTTCATATTTAAACATGGGAAAATATAGTTCAGTACCACAAATGTAGCTTTTCATAATAAAAGAAATTTTATATTAAGGCTTTCTACCCCAAACTCCCTGCTGAAATGTTGCTTGTGGAAAGGGAGATGGCAAAAGTTACTTATTGAACTAGATGATGAATTTTAAATTTCTTTGCCATTGCTTTCACAGTATTATTTAAACATGCATTTTTTTTTCTATCTGAATAATTCCTAACAATCTTTCTTGTCATGATCAGGATTCAATGTTTATTAAATAACTTTCAAAAAGAGATTTTTAGTACGTAGAGATGCGTTCTTTTTGGTCAGGTGAATGATCTCTGCGAATTTCAGGCCTGATAAACATATGATTTGGTGTAATTAGACAGCAGTCTACAGAACAGCGTGGAAAGTGAATGGTTTGCCTTTCGTAAAGAAACTTCTTTGTACATTTGTGTAATGTGAAAGGTTTTTCTTGAAAAGGTTAAAAAAAGTTCTAATCAACTTCTGTACATTATGTAGAACTTCATTTTCTAAACTCTGCAAAAGAAAGTTTCATATTTAATGGGAAATCATGAATTATTCCATTTATTATCTACTTCCTCCTTTCAAAGACATGATCTGGATAAAAGGCGGGGTGAATAATTTCAAAAAATACAATACATTTTTAATGGGAAGGTGCAAACTACAGATTCTCATGACTATTAGCAAGTATAGAGGAAACAGAATTTTACTTGCAAAAACTCATCAAACTCTTGCAAAGATAAAATACATGACATACTTTAATAAGGAAGAACACAGTGAGCTGAAGTATTTCTTTTTTATGTAACTTGTTGTTTTTACTAAGTTTGGTCTCACGGTTTTCTGGTGCTTTCATTTCTCAATAGTTCAACAATATTTAGTACTGAAGGTAGTGTACAAGCTATACACAACTGATGTCTATTTTTAAAGCATTCCACAAAGGTGAAAAGGCATCTCTAACATACGAAGAATTTGAAAGAGAGGAAGTCAGTCTCATTTGCCTTGGTGCAGTCATTACTTCCTAATAATTCTCACGGTGAATCGTTCTGAATTTCTAAAATCCTTGCTTTTCTTTCCCTCTTTCTTCATCATTATTTATTTGTCTTCAGACTACCAAGTAAGTTCTGATGGAGGCTTGAGTGGGTTATCATAAGCAAATGTAAAAATGCTCTTGGAATTGTTGATAGCAGTAGTATAATAATAAATGAATAGCCTTGTGTACTGCTTTATGATAATTCAGTGCATCGGTTTGAGAAGATAGAGCAAGAAAATAGTTATCACTGTCTTTTTCTAAGGTAATTTTACACACTGTGATAGAAATCTGCACAAGTTCCTGGCTTTCTGTCCCTTAGAACAGCTCTGGAATAAAAGGGGAAAGTGATGAAATACTTCACTTTGATAAATAGCGGTCTATAAAATATGGTTGGAATTACATTTGTTAATGAACATAATTAATTTAAAAGATAAGCAGAAAGATTAATGAGTATAATATGTTGTTTTTTTCTTACGTTTGAACTGAAAGTTAATGATTACAGGTGCGTATGCTGTTGTGTGAAAAATATTTTGATGAGGGTGGTGCTTTTTTTCTTTTAGTTGCATACATTCCTTTTACATTTAGAAACACAATGTCCCAGTATTTCAGGGCTAAATTTATATTTCCATTTTCCGCGCTAATTAGAATTCTTAATTATTGCAGTACTTACATTCATTTTAAAATACTTCTTCTGTGTCATCCTTTGATGTTTATAATTGATTAATTTTTCATTTTATGTAGTATTAAAGTGGCAGTGTAGCTTTGAACAAAAGGAAGTGAGTCCAATCTGTGTTCTTTGTGGGATCTTACTGACAGGTTATGCATCCACTTTTGATTGCATGATTTAGTTTAAAGTGTAGCTTGACAGCAGTCAGACTGTGAGCCAACAGATGAAAAATACCGCATTACATGTGCTGAAAGTTATTATGCCTATATTTATACATGGTACGAAGTGGCTATGTACTTTATTTTTTGATACGCTTTATTTTCATCTTTGTGGTGATGGTTCTGAATGCATACCTCTATAAACCTCTTTCTAATTAAAAAAAGAATCTGAATTTTTGCATAGATCAGTTTCAAGGAAACGTTCTCTCTGCCAGTGTGCATAATTTGCCATGGCATGCTTTTTATTTACTATTCAGGGTAGAGAGCTCTTCTTATAACACTTGTTCAATTTGCTGCCTTTAATTGTTGGACATTAGCTATTTCTTCTTCATAATTTGGGAATTAAAAACATGCACCCAACCCCAATATCATGTGTTTCTCAGATTCAGTAATCAAAAATTCTCACGTGTAAGTTACTGTCTATTACGACTTAATAGCATTTACTGTACTTTCATATCTTTCTTTACTGACATCACCATTTTCCATAATTTAACATGTTACTACACAGTAAGTATTTCACTTAAAGAGAAGTATTTAAGCAGGTAGTCCTTAAACTAGGATTAAAGAGGGTGCCCTGATTCAGTCAAATAGATTTGTATCGGGAACAGTGTGTGGTGAAAGTTTGTTGAACACCCCAGTGCAGTGAGGGCTTGTCTCACCAAAGCACTTAGCATATATAAGATTTCCCACTGAACTTAGATGCTCAGACTACCTGAATATGTTTTCAAATAAGACATGTAGCTAACTTTGATGGATTGGAACCTAAACACGTGGCAGTGTGTATTTCAGCAGTGTAAGTACATGGCTTTATACCCTTGTAGCCTCGATCATAGCATCACTGAACACTGAAAGAGTGAAATATTTCAGCTTCACTATTTACTAAGTATTTGAATAAGCGCTTTCCAACAATGCCCTGCAAAATTGCTAACTGCTTCATGTCTGCGTCACTAACAGAGTTGCAAAACTGTTATGCCTTTTGGATGTCCAGCTTTAATTAAATAGTAATTCCTCTTTTGATTCCTAGGCAGAGCACCCTGAAAGTAGAGATGCTTCAAGCATGCTTGTCTTTTCTAGTTTTTTATAGTACTATTGGTTTTAATTATTGAACGTAGTTTTCAAATTTCACTGAGGAAATTGATACGCCCTTGTTTATTCTGTGTGTGTCTGCATACAGTTTGAACACAGTGTAACTAAGTATTCATATTCTCAGTGTGATTTTATTTCTCTTGTAGAATTAGAGATGAGAAAAATACCTACCGATATCTATCTGTTTAAATACTTTTAAGAAAATATTTCTTGGTTATTTTTTTTGTTAATTTGGTGATCCCAATCTAAGATGTTTTTATCCATCGTTGGCTTTCCAGATCCAGAAGGGAAAAACAAATTAATGAAATGTATTTGAATACAATTTTTAAACATTATAATCACTGGTGTAGTAATTATTTGAAATTGTTAATGGATTTCAATTTTGCATACTCTTTATGTTTAATCCATCCCATTTTCTGCTTTACAGAATTAGGCTGTTACGGTATACTTGTATTGTAGTCAGAAGTGTACATGAACCTACGGTACTAATTTAATCCTAGCAAATTTAAAGATACAAACCTTGTTATAAAAAATAATAATATTTAGTTTGACAATAGTAGCCTTCTGTATCTATTCTGCATGTCAGCCATTGACCACTCTAGGCAGGAGGTGTGGAGATGTCAGCTCATGATAACAAATTCTGTTATGACATATTGACTGCTTTGATTATCATCAACAGCGGTCTCTTGGCTTCTCAATTTCTGTCTCCTTTTCTCTCTGTGAAGGGCAGAATGCCATAGGACTAACAGTTATAGGATGGCAGTCCTGGTCTCCAAACATTACTTAAGAGTCCTGTAACAGTACGGTACCAGCAGGTCCCTGAGATTGCAGCAGCAGTGTTGTTTCGTTAGCCCCAGTGAAGATGGGCATTTCTGATTTTTTGCACTAGTAAATACAAATTAAAATCAGGCTCCCGTGCTCTAATCAGTATCCTCAGGATGACTGTAGGTAGTTTTAGAATAGCAACCACAGTAATAAAAAACAAAGTCCATAAAAGAAAGTTATCTGAGTAGCTATAAAATACTGCATCACAGTCACTGCACGGATGCCAAATGTATAGTATCCAACCAGATCACTAAGTGGACCTCACGTCACTGTGTGACCCGACCTCTATAAATAAACATCTGATAACATCAGCGGAGACGAGTGCACGGGCAGAGGAGCGGTGGGTTCCCAGCATCGTCTGTGTGTTAAGTATCATCTGTCGCTAGAAATGGATTCAGAAAGATAATACCTGATTCAGATTAGAAACAGAATCGTTGCTCTCTGTTTTAACCACAAATGCGTAGATATGCTCCAGCTGTCACTAAAGAGATGCGCTTGAGAAAGAAATACATCGCAAATCTTTCTCCTAACGCTCAGATAGCGATCATTCCAAGGGGACTTGAGGTTTTACGTTAGTGTTAAGGATGACTTTTAAAACGTAACGCGGGTACCGTTCCGCAGCTGTCTGCTCTCCCTTGCCCGACCCGTGCGATTGCCGGGTGATCGCGCTGCCCTGCGCCGGGCACTGTGCGTTGGGGAGCGGGGCAGCCCTCGGCTCTTTCCCTTTGTTCTGCGGCCGTGCCTCGTCGCTCTGACAGCGGCGTGATTAACGCGTTGTGACTGCAGTTTTCCAGATTACCAGTAGATGCCCCCAGAGACCATTAAACCTCTTGAACGCCTCCGCTTCGAGCAAAGAAAAGGGCAGTCTGCTTTCATTTTCCTTCTCCGGGTAACATAATTGTTCGGAAGGAGCCTAAAATCGGGTGGATGCGGTGAAGCAAAATAAACTTCATGGTTTCGTCATATATCGTAATTAATGTGTTAAGTAGTAAGGTTCAGAAGGTTTAGCGTAACCTGGTTTATTAATGTAGAGGAAATGCAAAGTTAGCAGCTAGATTTTATAAAATAAATCACATTCATCTCATTGGGTGTCAGTTTTTTGACATCGGTACTAAGAATAACGTTGTCTGCAACAGTGTAAAACGTGAGAGATGCCACTTAATCTCTCCCTTTACGTGCTGTGTGATATTATAGGAGGCACTACGAAAAGGATGTTGAGGATTGAGGATGTATGATTTATTTCAAGGTACCGTGAAAAGTTCTTCTTCACCTTCGCTTCTCTCACCTGCCCTACTTCTCTGGTTAAAAGCACTGTTTTCTTGACAGAGAAGCACAGCATTTTCCTCTGGAACCACTAAGAGAACTGAAACAACTTCAGAATTGGTTACAGTGCCAAGCTCTCTCTCAGGTTTCACCCATAGCGTTAATCTTCATCATATCAATCATTTCTGCCCTTTCTATAGGCTTTGTGTGTTTTGTATTATGTATTTAAGTAGTTAAAGGAAACAAATGTATTATTTTGCTCTTTATGCCTTTTTTGCATTTAGTTGTAACTTTGAGAGATTACTTTCATCTTCATGCCTTTAAAATCTAAATGGTTGTACAGTAGTAGATAGTCCCATTGCTTGTGCATTGCCTATACAGTCCTCTCTCTCTCTAAGAAAAAATGTTTTCTGTATATTTGGCACCGTAATCATTTTTTGAAACTCTTTAGTAATTGTCGTGGGCTTGTATTGAAAGAATAGTGAAACTAATTTTTAGGATGGACTTATTTTCCTGCCTTTTTGCATGTTTGTTTGTGCATTGCCTATACAGTCCTCTCTCTCTCTAAGAAAAAATGTTTTCTGTATATTTGGCACCGTAATCATTTTTTGAAACTCTTTAGTAATTGTCGTGGGCTTGTATTGAAAGAATAGTGAAACTAATTTTTAGGATGGACTTATTTTCCTGCCTTTTTGCATGTTTGTTTGTTTTCCCCAATATAATAATAACTGTGTCTTGTGCAGAAAATGAGCCTTGACATCAGGTAAAATGCATCAATCCACAACAACCTTGACCAAAGATCAAATGGGCCACACCATCCACAGCACCTAATATGAACACAGATTTTCTGTTCTTTCAAAGGCTGGTACTGAGCGTGAAGTGCTGAAAATGAGCAGACCAGTATTTTGTGTAGTTACTATTAATATGTTTCAGCAGCTACTTACTTCTTAACTTCTAATGCATACAATCATCTAAGATGTGCACACATATACAAATATACCGACCACAGTACATAGATAAATACAGGTGCATGTGCATCTATGTCTGCTATACCAATTTTATTCCATTGCTCTGGAATCCTATTTCTGTAGGATTCAGTTCTCATCCTTTGGAAGGTGGTGGAAGTTTTTCACCAATAAATTCTTCTTCATTTTTTCAATTGGCCAGGTGGAAATTTTGAAAAGAATAAATCTTACGTATACAGAGTAAAAAACAAATTGTACTGTATGAATATAACAGCTCTGCACTATTTTGAGGCTGTACTCTGTGAACCTGGTATGTACCAAAAATGCTTTGGTAAACAGCAGTGTGAATGTTTAAAGATATTTCACTTTTCAGTTTTTGAAGATGAATGTTGTAAATGTTTTCTGGTACCAAACAGTTAGGTGCTTGGCTTTTTTTAATATGTGTGAGCAGCATGTGTTTTCAATCTTAACAAAACATATACATGTGCAAAGAAATTCACTACTGTAGTTGAAGTCCTCATGTATCCTTTAGAGTTATGTGATTTTTTTGTGTGTTCAATTCTGCAACAGAAATGTTCAAAATACATATGAAGGATTAGTGTGAATCTACGTCATAATTAATAGATATGTTTTAATGGTACTGGACATAAAGTAAAGCAGATTGTTTACTTATTGTGTCTCATATTAGCATTTACTTTATTGATATCTATGACATTTTATATAAATTCAATTAAAAAAAAGAAAGCTACAGTAGTTCTTTGTAGGCTAGGAATGTTTGTCTCATTGGGCTATTGTTCAGTGTGAGATCATCTGAATTTCTCACATACACTGTAAATCTCAGTTTTCAAAATTCCATATTTATTTTAAAGCCACTGAGAATTTGTACTTAAATAGACTCTCATCTAAAAAGACAGTTTTGAAAACAAATTGGAAACTTGAATAAAATCTGCAAAATAAAATTACCATATCTAGGCCCATGTCATTTCACTGGGACAAGGGTTTGTTTTCTCAAACTGGAGACCTACTTCTGCAGATGTTTAGATCTGTACTTCAGTGATGCAGGTGGTCCCATTGGACTCATAGCTTTCTCCAGGATGGGACGCAATAATTGTTTCATGCCACATAAAAGAAATGTTTGGATTATTTCCATAAATAATACCTGAAAGGACATATTACCTCTTGAGACTATTTCATCATGCAATTTTTTTCTATGTATATTTTATCAGAGTTTATGAATGGGATTACTTGGATATAAATTCATCACTACATCCTTTGATTTTAAAATTAGGGAGTAAACCGGTCCCAGCCAAAATTCTACACTAAAGAGAAGCAAAATAATATCTAATGATTGTGTTTCTGGCATGGCATTTGTTTGACGTTTTAAGCCAAGGCATTATATCCTTCAGCAAAATTATTTAACATCCTTATTTTTGTGATCATTTTTTTATTTTTATTTTTACCAGTACCGGCTAAAGAATACCCGTTTATTTTGAGCATGCTTGCAAAGTATATTTGGGTATTTATTTAATATTGGCATGTTTACTTCCCTAGGGGAGGATATTTGATATTGGGTTTTTTTTTTGCAGAATGCTTTTTAAGAGCGGGGAAAAAAGCCCTTCCCTGCTGTTGATCTGCACAGGTCTGTTCTTGAAAGCTGTTTTAATATCCGTACTTATTTGGTAAGGTGGAGAAGAGAATACAGGTTTGAAGGCTTAAAATCAGTCTGTCTTATTCCCAGTAACAGGAATTCATACAAGGAGAACATCTGCATAGACATGCTGCGACAGGGTTATCACAAGTCCTTCTCCGAGCTCTTCACTCTGATACAGAAGTGGAATGCCTTGAGGGAGGCTGCAGGGCCTGGGTCAGCCATATGGCAGCAGCGGTCCCTGGAGGAGCAGCCTGATAAGCTGGATCAGCTTTACCACTTCCTGACCAGGGCTGAGGCAGCCCAGCGAGCAGGTAAATGGGGGGATTGTGGGTAGCAGAGCAGCGGGAGCCGCAGCCGCGAATGCCTGGGGGAAGCTTCCAAATTGTTTCATGTATGAATTTGAAACGTTACTGCATCTTAGCACATTTCAGCCTTAGTCAACTAAGCTGTATTTATAGAATAAATGATTAGGAACTGCAGATATCGGGAGAGGTTTTGCGGGGAGAAAAAAAAAGAAAAGGTAAAAACATGTAGAGTGCGTTGCAATATCATCAGAAATATTTTGTGTATGTATAGCTTTGATAACATCTCAAACATTTTCTCATGTCTTCATTATTTATTGTTTTTCTTTCTGTATTGATTTGACCAGCCGTTTTTGTGTTAGAAGAAAAAAAAAAAAAACAGTATTTGAAACACTGCTTCTCACAGTAATAGTTTTATATATTTGATTTTATTAAATACTCTGCCTGCTAACTGTTTGGATTTGTGACTGACCTTAAAAAGACTGTGAACATGTCAGATAAAATAGAGCACATAGCTGTAACATGTCACCTGTGAATTACTAGATATTAGTGAAGACATAACTCCAAATTACTGTATTTTCTCTATTGACTACTATTTATGAAGTACTCATCTTTATCATTTTGTTTTACTATAAATAGTGATATAACTTCATCTTTCTCCTTTGGAATAATTGTGGGGAAGGAAGCAGGTAAAACTGCGATCCTGTCTAACTGCAGAGCTGATTTCTTTATATTTGGCTTGTTTCAAGTTATTTTCATATAGAAAAAAGCTTCAGAGTTTGAGACCCAAGCTTCCTTATTGAAATTTATAAACAGAACCACTTCGTTTTAAAAGGGAGCAGCAACAACAAAAGCTTTCAGCGCTAAGAAAACCCTTTTCATTTAAAATGTTTATGTTTACTTTAAAGCCAAAAGTTGTGTTTATTTAATTGACTGTAATCCTAGACAAGAAATCTAGCCAGCCCTTGATAGGAAGGTATCTTTAGGTTTTTCTTGTCATATATAAGCATTCTGCCTCGATGCTGGTGTTCTAAAGTAGTGGATATGAAATATCTGGACGAGCATGTTTCCCAAAGCTGCTTGAGGGGACAGTACTTTGCTTCCCTTCAGCGCGAGGTTTTCTCTAGTGTTACTAAGTGATGTGTGCCAATAGAGTTGGCAAATATCCTCCCACAGAAGCAAACTCAGGTTCTGCCCAGAGAAAGGCAAAAGCCCTTTCTCTCACTGAACTTGGCATCCACTGAACATGAGAGATGGGATGCTGCCAATTGACTGACTGATGGAGTCTTGCTTCTGGAAGGGAGTATCTCCAAATTTTACCTGTTGAAGTTAAAATGAAAGCAAAGTAGCGAGAAGCGAGAACATGCCAGCGGAGCTGACAAATGTTTAAGCAGCAAGTCATTAATGAATTATTTGATTGTGGAATGGTGAGAGTTCTGATTTTTCACCAGTTTCAGTGTGACCCTTGGCACAAATCTGTATTTCATGTGAGGCCTCAGCTATGGCACATGAGGGGTGGATGTGAATTCGTACTGCAGATGTTACAGCTACTATTGCTGTGAATGCGACAAATGAATTACACATCTCATCAAATACTAATTCAGGAGTTCCACTAATCCAGTTTCCCTCTGATGCTAATCAAATTGCTTGGAGCTCTGGCTTATGGTCTTATGACAACTTCAGTTGAAAACATTTTAAAACTGTTTCGCAGTTCAGTTCATCCTTCAGCTGGAATTTACTGCAGTGTAGCAGATGCACCAGCAGCTGACCTGTGTTTACTCCTCAGCCGACACAATTCAAGCCAAAGATGGCTTGAAATGCTTGAAGTAATATTTGGGGCAGTGAGCTGTGAGACTTCCACAGTGTAGCTGATGTCACTAATATAATACTAGCTGAAAACTTATCTGTCTTGGATATAGCATCTCGAGCTACAGTTGTGGTGAAAAAGAATTAGCAGGTATGGAAAAATGTATGAAAAGAATCTTTTGACTATGTAATTTTTTGATCAATTTAAACTTCACAAAGGGATTGTTGTTGAACTGGGAGTAGCAAGGGGAAAATGAAACATTGCTGATGCTAGTAAGAAGTTTTCCCATTTGTTCTTTAGTCTTTTCACCTGATATTTTTGTGCCACAGAGTGTAGCTGTCTCATTGTGAATTTCAATTAGAACTGCTGCTCCTAAGTTCAGAATTTTAGAGCTGCTATCACAGTGCAGAGAGAAAGCCAGGCATTCATTCGTCTGCTTTCCATACTTATTGGTGGAATATGTTAATCTTTTCTTATTTTTCCTGATTGATTATAATTCTTGAAGCTATAGTGTTGAAGGTAAATTGTTTGCTTGGCCAGAATTAATTAGAGCAGTCCATTATGATTTGGAAGCTAATATCAAAGAGCAATTAATGTCATTACTTCTGCATCTGAGAATCATGATTGTTTGTTTACTGGTGTTTTGTTGTACAAACCATTTACCTTCAGATATACCAGTGAGCATTCTCTCTGTTCTCATCTGTAGCACAGCATTTTGATGGAACTTCACATCGTACAGCAGTTTTTCTTCTCAACTGGTATTATACTTCAAGCAAAATCTGTTATTCTAATATAATCTCATTGCCATTGCAATTGAATACTTTCCAAGTGTTTAAAAAAATTAAAAAATAAAAATTAAAAAAAAAAACCTAAAAACCCTTGACTTAATTCTTGTATCTTCTTCAAAAAAAAAAAAAAATCAAAATCAAAAAGCTGACAGTTAATATGCCCTGAGTACAGCATTATCCAAAAAAAAAAAAACAAAAAAGGAAAATATCTGGCAGAAGTACTGATGATAAGTACTGGTCATACTTCCTGACTGCATTTCTCTTTGGTCTTCTTTGATGGCAAGCAATGTGAACGGTTTGGACTTCAAAATAGAGTTGTTTCTAGTTATTCTTTGAACTTCCTTCATTATCATGCACTAATCTTTCTTACAACTAGTTTTGATATCAGTAATTTAAAAAGAAAAAGAAGAAAAAGATGATTTACCTATTTAAATAGGTATACTTGTAGGGAGTTTTAAAGAAGAGCACAGAATGTATGCCAAAGTGGTCTAAATAGCTTAGCATTTGATGTATACCATGATATCTTAATAAACATCTTTTTCAATAAGAAAAAAGTATATCTTGAGTCTGTTGAATGCCCTGGCCTGTTGCCAGACTAATTTCACTGAAAGGTGTAATTGTCCTTGGGATTGATGTTGCAATCCCTCTTAAGAGACATAGCTTCCTAGCACCCGCTCTGTACTGTTCTGTGAGTTAGCAAGAGAGAGTGTTGGAAACCGTAGTCCTGTTCCAGTCTGACATAGAGGGTTGCTAACTGAAAATCTTTGGCTGCTGACATCCTTAGAACAAATAATGTCCATACTCTATGTAGGCTCATCAGCTAAATAGGGTTAATCTCGTCCATTTTGTCTATCTTAGATCCTGGATAAAATCTGACTCTTTATCTGTGTGTGTTTGGGTGGGTCATAGGGAAAAGTAATAACAAAGGAAAAATATTCAAGTCCTTTGCTTACCTTTTGGAAATTTTTAAGAACACCTGGATTAATGTATGCCTGGGAGAACAGCTTATTATAATGATGGATGTTGCTGTTCCTCAGACAAAAATACTTACAATAGCTTTAACGTGTTCTTTGCGTGCATTTTAACTTATGAATATAGCTGATAATTTAAATTGTTACCTGGCTGCTACAGTCTGTCTTATTGCTTCAAAATGCATTGCTAATTTGGTTTTGGAATCTATGTGCTCATTGGGCAAAGCCACTTCTTTGAGTCATCTCCTCAAATGATTGCATAGCTCCAGTTTTGTAAATTGGTTAGCACTGAGCCTACAAGAAGAATGGCAGTACATGGATTGTACCGTAAAGCATCAGTTTGTTTTTTCAGAGGGAGGTCAGCAACCTGTCAGTGATACTGTGCTAGACCTGGAGTTTGTTGAACTAGAGGTCATCAGTGCTAGTTTTAGTTCAAAGGGTCTTGCAAACTATTGCTCCTCAGATTACATCTGTATTGCTTACTGAATGGAGGTTTGAACTCAAACTGAATCCTTACCAGTGCTGACTAATGTAAACAAAAAAGAGCCTATGATCAGTTCTTGATAGCATGGGTTGTTTTACCTGTGTTGTATATTCCTTCCAGATGATGCAAGACAAGGTACAACTCAAGAACTCTTAAAGGAATAGACCTCTCAGCCGTCAGCTTGTCTTTGTTGAAGCAGGAGAGCAAAAGCAGGGGAAGTTCCACTGTTCCGTAGCTGCAATATGTCAATCAGAAGCCAGCATTATATAGTAGCAGGTGACTCTGTTCTCTGTGTCACAGCCAGTGCATTGAGCTAATATTCAGCATGAACATGCTTTCCAAGGGGCAAGACACAGCTTGTAAGCTGTTCACTGGGGCAGCTGGTGGAGAGCAGGAGTTACAACCTGGAAGTTGTTGCTTTCCTTAGACCTGTACAACCTCTGTGATACGTCAAATGCTAAATCTGTGCATGTGCTACAGGCTGCTGACCTGTGATCTAGAGAATATCGGAGACAAAAAATTAGAAGGAAGTGCTAACTTAGCTCTTTTTTCTTCACTTCAGTACAGAGCAAACTTTTGTCAATGTGAATTAGTATTTGTTGTCATTGCAAAAGGTACTTCGTAAACTATATGAAGAAGTGTGAATCACATTTGATGAGAACATCGGGTATGTTCACTCTAGAAAATCTTTCTGTGTCTGAGGTACTGAACGTCGAAAGCAGAATTTAGCATTTTACAGGGAAACTTTTCTGTAAGATTTCATTTATGGCTTAGGCTGGGCTAGAAAAAAAAATGCAACAATCTTACTACCCATGTTATTTTGGGAAGAAAAAGATTTAAAAAAGAAAAAAAAAGAAGAAGAAAAAGGTAAATATACCAAAAGTTCTTTTTAGTATTTTCTAGGAGGAGGTAGTATTGTTTGGTTTTGAGAGGATGCACAAAGGAATGCTTTGTTTTTTGAAGCAGGCTTGTCCTTCTCGGCTTTATGTTGTTTCACAGGAAAAAAAAACACTATATTGTGGTAGTTGCTAGAGAATAGTGGAGTGATTAATTACAATTTCTTATTATCAACTTTAAAAAGTGAAAGGATTCTCTCCTGGAATTATGTCAAATCTTCTCAAAATGTAGCCAGCCAACTTCACAGTGAATGAGCACCTGAAGGAAAGATCCAGTCTGCCCTGGGAGCGCAGGTGAAGGCGTTTCACCTGTGTGACCAGAGGGGTGAAGCCTGGCTTTCTCTTAGACCTCGTTTAAGGGCTGACTGCCCCTGAGGAGGGATCTCCAGCAAGAGATTCCTCCCTCCCAGTGAGCTTAGATCTTCGGAGATGAGGTAGCATTCGTTTTCTTTCTTTTTGTAACACCTCCTTGTTTGTCTGGTCTCTTTGCCTTTACAACCTTTACAGTGTCACAAATGACCAGTTGAATTGCCTTATGTTACTCTCACTAGAGACCTGCATCCATGTATGGCAAATGTATATCCAGATCATTTCTTAGCACTTTTGCATAGATTGTACTTCAAATATATTCTGTTTATGTACTTAGTGGGAGAGGGAAGGTGTTCACCCTGTTTGTCCTGCTACCTAGTATCTACGAAATGGAAGCTGTGCATGCAATTTGGCTGTGTCCATGCTACCCCATAGCACCCTTTCTTCATTTGCATTTGTGTATATTAGCTCAGTGAGTGCAGCTTTTGGATAAACTTTCTGGAAAAAAAGTTCCTAGCTACGAGTGTGAAGGCATGATTGTCCTGACCAAGCAAAAGAAACTGATTCTTTGCTGTGTACGAATTGAGGTAGAAATAGACTGACTGTAGCAGTTTTTTTGCTTATTGGCTCAGCAGCCTTCATTCTGGATATTTCTGAAGGTGAACTCTTCGTGACATCAGCTGTCTCTTGCTACTGAGTCGCTGGTATTGATCTCTCAGGCAAGAGAAAAATGAAACTTCCCGTACTAATGGTGTCTAATTTGGACATCAAAAATGGCTCCTAGTGACTCCAGTGATCTTAAGGCACTCCTTGATATGTCTTCAAGGATGAATGGTCAGCTATAATTCAGTCATACTCACTAAAAACAAGTAACTGAGCTGGAAGATGAGTGTTTCCAGCTGTTGAAGTTTCCACGTGCCCTCTGACTGGTAGGAACAAAGGACTGAGTGGTAGTCCCTTCAGTAGAAAATATTTGGACAGAGATGGATGTTGAAAAATTTCCTTCTGGTACCTGTATTTTAAAGGCGAGTTTCTGAAGTGTAAGTTATGTTTTCTGTTAACAAGAACAGTGTTCTTTCTTCTTCAGGGAGAATACCAAGCCAGGATCTCTTCAGGATGTTGTTTTCATCTCCTCTCTAAAAAGCACTGTAGTACTTCTTTTCCTTTCTTTTACTACATTCTGTGAAAAAGGAGATGATACAGCCGAGGCAGCATTAGTACTTAACTCCTAAGTCTGTTGGGATGCATTGCAGTACTCAGCTGTTGAACAGCTGAACAGCAGTGTGCGGGCCACAAACCTGAATTAACCTCTGCTCCATGCATACCTTTGCTCACCAAAGGTTCCTAAAAGCAGTCCAGTAACAAATCAGTGTTTTACTCAGTGGACTGATCCAAGGACTATGGCTTGAGCATAACAGGGAGAGAGTCCTCGTGACCATTGAGGTGCACATGAGGAGATTCTGATGCAGAGTAGAAAATCCTACGTGTTCTTAAGGTATGGGGTTTTATGTTTAAACTCATTTGGAAGGAATTTATTTTTATTTTTATCTGTTTAACAAATGGACCACAGTGAAATTTTTTAGGAGTACTTTTCTGAAGTGCATAGATACCCGATTGCAAAGTTGTTGTTGTTGTTGTTGTTATTGTTATTATTATTATTATTATTCCTTTTTAAAGGAGGATAAAAATAACATATTTTGAAAAGTCCAAATCAAACAAAATGAAAGAAGCCTATTTCCTTTATTTAATATTTTGAAGTAAAAACATTTTTGAAAGGGAAAAATAAGTACTACAACATAACATAAGTATTTCTGTTTGTTAAAAAACAATGAAACAAACAACATCAGCAAAAAAATGTTTAAGTGAACAGAGTTCTTGTGAAATATTATTGCTTAACTTTGGTGACTTGGCTCTGAAAGAAAATGCTACATTGGATAATTGCTCATAAGATGTGTTCCCAGTCCCATTTCAACCGCAAAACTGTCAAGCTTCACTATCTGCTCCATCAGGTTTTGTTTGTTCTGCTTAGCTGCCATTTTGGGTAGCCATTCTACTCATCTTTGCAGCATTCTTTCAATCCTGCATCCTAAGTGCTCTGGGAAATCTGATTTCAGCTTCCATTGGTAAAAGTAATTTTTGAAATATTACTGGGATCAGCATTTGAACTTTTATCTCTTTGCTTTCTTTTTATCTTTTATTCATTTAAAAACAAGAATTTGTCATGTAGGAGCTGTTTCACAGTTGCATATGTGTCTCAGACTTCTCTTTCTATTCATTTGGTATCATATTCCAGTGGTGTATATACACCTATATATATACATAGGTGGTGTGTGTTTGTACCTATCTATATATATTTTTCTTTTCTAATGTATCAATGGATATGTAAAGATTTATCCGCCTGTATTCTATTAACAGATGCAGAGAATTTACTGTACAAAATCAGAGAGGTCAGAGCTTTAATGACTGAACTACCTATGGGAGATTTTATTAAAATAGATAAACACTCTCTTCCATATTTTTCTTCTCCTAAGGAGATGAAAGTTCACTCTCACTAAGTCTGACGTGCTGGCTATGACCTCTGTCAGAATAATATCAGTGAATTTCTTGATTTATAAATCAGAGAGACTTTGAATCCCAAAGACAGTATGCCTTTTAAACATCCATCTTTGGGATTTATTTTATTGTGACACCAGTGTATCTGGTCAGCCACTGTCCAAGACTATTACAGAGGAATGGTTGTCTTTGTGCGCTTCTCATTGTCATTCACCAGCAGGATAGTTGTCGGAGGGACAGCATTAAAGTTCATTCAATCAAAGCCGTGGCAGTAGCAATAGTCTGCCTCAGGTCAGTACCATCTCATGAGATTTCTAGGGCACTACCTGAAGTTATCTGCATAATTTTATGTAGCATTGGTACTTCATAGCAAATATTTCAAGGGCAACAAATCTGTTTCTCGTGTTCTTCCCCAATGACCATCCCATTCTCTTTCCTCTTACTGTCCTATTGTAACTTTGAGTACATCTTCTAAGTTCATGTTCATTCAGCTGTAATCAACATCTAATGTGTACTATTAGATCATTTAGTGATCATATTTTTTTTCTATATTTCTCTGTTTAAGTACTTATTTGTTTTGTCGCTTGTAATCAGTGGGAACCTCTGCTTTCTACATTTGAGATCTAAAGCGTTCTGTTATGCTACAACAGGTGTTTAAGTTGGGATGAAGTACGTCACAGCCAAGCAGTATCTGCTTTTCTTCCTTGAGTGGAAAGAGTTGCTAGATAAATGGTGGCTATACCTGGTTGTATTGGGGGAATTAATGAGGGCTCTACATTACTTTCTCTTAGAATATGTATAATTCAAAATTTTGACAGAGAACATTCTGGATGTGTGGTCTAGAGATGCAAACAAAGTACTTATGAAGTAATAACTGTTCTTAGTTCAATTGAGTAATTGTTCAGTTGAACAATGCTAGGGACTCGTAAATGACAGAAATTTACAATCCGAAGTTATTCTTTTTTGTAAGTGGGTTTTTCCCCAATTCTTCTCACAGATTAAAAAAAAGAAGAAGAAGAAAGGAAATTTAACTGTGTGCTTTAATCAGAGTGTTTTGATACAGTATCATAGTTCTAAAATACTTAGAAAAGATCCGGGCTTTGACTGAGAGCTGTGTTGAAATTAGATGCCGATTTCTGTGTTATTCCAATCATGTGTAAGAGAGCTTTTTACTTTCTTTTCTCCTTTTTCTCCATTGTTGAGCAAAGCATACAAATTGCATAACTCCTGAAAGCAAAGTGGCTCTATTCACACATCTAGCTTATCCAAACATTCTTTTACCTGCTGCAGCACTTGTGCTTCTTAACCCCTTCTTTACCTAAGCACATCAAAATTGTTCTAGCAACATACTATTTGGGTTATTTTCATTCCACAGCCACAAACAGTAGAAAACCACAATTATTTGTGAAAAGCGTTATGGGAAGTACTTAGGTGAGTTTTAGGTCTCTAATCCAAATCTATAGGATTTTTTAATAGCTTCCTGTGTTTTTGTTTTTGTTGTTTTTTGTGTGTTGTATGTTTGTGTTTTTCTGTAATGTACTCCTGTGACAGAAGTAATTTCCATAGATAATCTCATTCAGTAATTTTAAAAGCATTTGTTAATAATTTTGTATTGCTACTTAGAATTGGGACTTGCAGTGTTTTTATAAATATTAGGGATAGTGTGTATTCATCTGTTTGTCTGATGAGACGTAAAGAGTGCCAACTGGATATGTTTATTCTTCACATCCTAGAGGAGATGTAGGACTTGTAAGTTCCCCCTGCCCCCACACACTTTCCATGTTTGTTCTGAGCTCGGTACCTTGGTGGACTTTTTTATGCCAAAAGTGAAGATTTCAGTTGATCCTTAAAGTGTATGACTGTTATTAAAAATGATAACGTAGGTGGAAAACTGAAATCATTTCTTGTTAGCGTTACTTTAAATGTTTTTAATGATATAAAATTAATGGGGAGTGCTTGCAGAGTGTTCTCCTTGGTTCTTTGTCTCCATCATGAGCTGCCACCTTAGATCTGTTTTGTAAGCTGCCAGTGCCTTTGAGGTCTCAGCGGTTCAAGTACTTCTCTAGCAGAGACTGAATGTGTGGGTTTTTTTGCTCACTTTGGCTTCTGTTTTTCAACTTATCAGTGTCTTACGGAGGTTTTATGTCTTTTATTGAATGAAGTTTTGGTTTTATATACAAAAATAGTCTCAATTTGTAGTAGTTTATAAAGTTTTCATTTATGCCTGATTTTGTAGGTTATCATTTTCTCCTTACATTTCCTTGACTACATATGTAGGAGAACTTGATAGTGTTTGAATACTGGATATATTAATAACCTTTCATTTTCATTATATGGCTGTTGCTGTAAGATTTGTGAAAGCTGGTGAAAATTAGCATTTTGACTATTATTTGATTTTAAAGGGCACTCCAAGGAAGTTTATGATAACCAGCTTAACGTGGCCTACTGCTTCAATGACCCTGAGGAGACACAGTTAAGGAATTACTTTTATGAACAGTGCTTTATCACTGCTCAAGTAATAAAAACTGATGGTGGGAAAAGACAAGCACAAGCACATGCACATATGGGCCTTATCAACGAGGAGCAAGGTGAGTCACTGTGATCATAATGCTACATTATATCAGCATTCAGACAATCATATTTTGTAATTCCTGTTTCATTACTGGGCACTTTATGTCAATGTAAAATTTTTTTTGCAACCTTAATTTAAAAGAAGATTCAAAGCTGTTGCAACTTTAGCTGTTGGAACAGCAAGTTAGAAGACAAAAAAAAAAAATCTGTAATTATTCATAGACCTGCTTCCTTTGAGACTGATACTGCTGCTTCAGACCACAAATACTTAAATAGTGGCATCCACAGTTGAACAAACTGAGTTGATTCAAAAGATCTGTGAACACCTAATTTAGTTGAGTCTTGCCTCAGCAATGGAAAATCTACACTTGGATAGAACAACCAATATTTTGTTTTATTTCATTTTATTTTTAAAATCTTTCTCCCATGTGAACATCACACCATGAGTTTGGGTTGTTTTTTTTTTGTGTGCATTATAAGGTGAAGCGTTGTTTGCTTCACCTTAAACTCCATTTCTCCATGTGTCTATCTCTGTCCTATATTATGTATATACACACTATTTATATGATATTAATTGATGTGACTTTTTACCTTATTTTACATGCTTTTTTAAAACTGCCTTTCATGGCAGACAGCTTTGGTTGTGAACGGGTGGTTACATATGATAAAGGTTTTTCTATGTTTGTATCAAATCTTCCCATTTTGTGGGAAGAAAAGCTGTGAGTGAGCCTCAAGTAACTGAATAAAATCTTCCTGTTTTCATTCTTGAGTGTGCTGAACTGCTTACCATTTATTCAAAAAAATGTTATTTACATGATCATTATGTTCTTGTTTATAAGTTTTACCTTGTGGATTGAAAATATTCCAGCTCTGAAAAGACCTTGTGGTTGACTTCTCAGCTAGAATGGCTTTTCTCAGTGAAAAAATATATAGATAGATAGATAGATAGATGAACAGAAACTGAAATGTTGCGTGGAAATAATGCAATTCTAGTAACTTGCTAGAAAAATAAAAATAAAACCTGATGGAATGGTTACATTATGAATGATGGCCTCCTTATCCAGCAAAAACCTGGACCTGAAACATGAAATCTTTTTGTGGTTGCTGAAAAGCTTTTGGCATTTTTTTTCCCATGTTTCCTTAAAGCTAAACAATCCCAACTTACTCCTTATTTCCTTGTGGCATTTGCACTGTTTTCTTCTGAACCATGTGATATCTCTTTTGACTACAACCAGAACTCAACTGAGTTTTAAAATTTGAATTCATGCTCAGTAACAGATAAAATAGAATGATTTATTTTCTTAAAAATGTTATGATTCTATGAATATTTGTGTTTTATTCTAACACTGAACTAGTGATAACCGGTGTTTTCATAGGACTACCCAACCCCAACCAATTTGCACTCACCTAACATTAGCAGGCAAACTCCGTGCTTCGTTAGCGCTTTACAAGCAAGTTATAACAGTGAGAAGAGCTTTACTAACTTAAATAGAAGTTTGTGTTGTTGACATTCACTCTTGATGTATTGCTTTTGATTATTTTACATTTTCATGGTGGTTGTTTCTTTCCTAAATGCTTGGGAATAATCCATTTGATTACTTACTCCAGCATTATTCCAGGAATCTGGCGTCCCAGCAGGTAAGATAACACTTGCTTAAAACCCAGCCAGACATGATCAAGCCATTTTCATTTTGAGTGAAAAATGCTTATTAGGTTATCTGATCCTCAGTAGAATAAAACGATTGAAGTTGCTGGATTTTTTGGTAACCTTTTCATCCAGTCCTTCAGTTACTAAAAAATAAAATTTTGAGAAGAAACATAAAAGCAAACATTCCCATCTATCTTCAAAGAGTCATACTGATTGTGACTGGCACACACTGCCAACATTTTTTTTCAACAGTTTCTGCTTTTATGATATGTTAAGCAAAAGTTGTTGAATACTTAAATATCTTTAAGCCTTCCGTTTCATTGCGAAAGCTCAGTAAGTAAAGTTATGCAACTCTTTGAGGTATTCAGCAGAGGAGATATTTCATTTCCCTGCTATAAAGTGTTAGTACCGTCCAGAAGAGAGGCTTCATATTAACGGTGGTAAGGAGGGAGAAAACGAGGTACATTTTTCACTGCATGGGGTAAAGCTCCAGTGCATCTGTAGGATCTGTCTTTTGCAAATATTTTATTTCCTTAGAGACAGGTGAGAAAAATGAAGAAGTAGGGAGTAGGCATAGAATTTGTTTTGAGGGATCACATAAAAAAAGACAGCAGATGTTCTCCTTGCTTTTTATGTTTTTGAAGAGTGAAAATTTTAATCTTAAGCTTGGAATGCTGAAAGAGTATAAGTGCAGATGCTAAGTTGGGGTTTGTACAGGATTGTATAACATTACTTGAGTATTAATGGGATTTTAGGTAAAATTCTGAGTGCATTTCCTTTTATATTACAGCAGATAGATATTCCTTGTAAATTTTAGGTTACTTTTTTTCTTCAGTTCTTCACATTGCTGTAATCTGATTTGACTCTGAACTGAATGAGTCAGATGCCTGCTTCCTATGGGAATATATACAAAAATGGATACATACATATGTGTAGAGGTGTATGTGTGCATGTATATGTGTATACAGGAATGTGTATGTGTACATATATAAACATGAAAATGTTTGTGTGTGTATATATATATGTGAATGATGCCTAATACACAATATTTTCAACTGATTTAAATCATCAAATCTATATTAATTGTATTGATTAATAATGCAGATGGGAAAACAGGAAATTTTTGTAAGATTGAGTTGTTAGTCTAACACACTTGGGTGAGGGAATTGAAAAGAACTGGTACCGGGCATTTATATCTAAAAGGGTAGACGCATGAATGTGTGTTTTTATTACTTGTGAATGGAAACCTTGTGTATATGATTATAATTGTAAAAACAGGAATACCTGAGTAATTTGTTACAGACACAAATGTAAAACTGTCTTTAGAGCACATGGGATTTTAGTCATTGTTTGTTACAGAATGAGATTTTTAGTTCTTCTTTAAAAACAACTGCATTTGTGAAATAAGTTCTCTGTTCATGAGCTACTGAAATGAGTCTGTTCACGGGCTGTTGTAGAGGTGTTCACATTATGACACTACTCAATCAACTGTACTTACCTCATAGTTTGTCTTTCCTCAGGGAGCTGATATTTCATTGTTTTATTACTTTGGTTACTAGTCATTTTCTCATATAGCAATTAAACATCATGATGTCACTTCATACACATTGAAAAGGCAATTCATATTCATATGCTTTGTCTCATTAAATCCAGAATTATTTATTATCCAAGTAGGCACTGGCTTTGTAGAAGAATCTCAGTTAAGCAGAATAAATTTTATATATATATAAAATTCCTCTGTTTTGAATGTGTTTTTAGAATTAATAACCAGAATCATCATTATAAGTGTTTTTTTTTTCCACGTATCAGAGAATAAGTTTATTTTAGTCTGAGTACCCAACTGAGATAGTTGTGCCGTATTAGCGTAAATTCTGCTAAAGTTAATTACAAACTGCATTTACAACAGTTTTTCATTGTCGTATCTTACAGAAGAAACACAGAGTGAGTGTATTGATAAACATAATGGCTAATTTGCATGCATTCTTACATTACCAGGACTTGTCATTACAATATTTGAGTGTTTTCTATTTTGTATTAAATGATCATTATATCACAAACGAAATGATGCAGAACTTCAATATATGCTTTCAAAAGTTTTCGATAATTTACGTGAGTAACAAAAGCAACCCAAGGGAAACAAGGGGTCTGTACTTCAAATAGTTTGTAACAAAATTAGAAAGTGCCTATATTTAAAAGCACAATAAAAGTAGACATCTGAATAAGTGCTTGTTTTAAAAGCAGCCTTCAAGGCCACTGGAAGTGTGTGTATTTTAGCATACATAGATGCATACCAATGTATGTGTATATACGTACGTAGCCTGTTCTTTAAGGCCAGTAATTCAAAATATCAATCTTAGTGTCAAGCAATTCTGCCTTTGTGAGACAAGCTTGAAGATAACTAATGAGCATTATCTGATGGTGTTTTTCTAATACAGATGCATAAGCGTTTTCAAGGCATACCTTCGCAAAGAGATTAGTTAAGGGTATACTGATGGTGAGAAAGTAGAGCAGGAAGAATCCAGAATTCTGAAGAAAGCAAAGAAAAATTACTTCCATGTTCTTATTATAAATATCTGTCCTCCCACCCTCAAGTGCTGCAAGGGTCTCGACACTTACTTTTCAGTGAAAGCAGACATTCAGAGGTCATGTGTAATTTTCTGTATTAGTAAATCAAACAATATCTGGAGATGTCTATGGGTACAGGAGCATAGGTTACTGCTGCAGTGGTGCTTGTAGTGTTGCGCATGCTTTTAGATCATGCAGTTTTGAACTTCCCTCCCCTACAGTTATCCATGGGCGCAGCTGGGCACTTAGGAGTGTTGCAAGGTTTTCTCAACAGGCAGCTTTCACACAGCCATGCAGTTTTCACGAGTAAGACAATTTACTAGGATAGATGCACCTTTCCCATGCCCGTTCTTTGAAGTGCAAGGAGATATTTCTGGATGTATTTAAATAACTAGCTTTGAGGAAGCATGGTAAGTTTCAGAATGGAATCCAATGAATAAAACTTCCCCAACAAATTCCAAATGTACGTTAGTACCATGCCAGAAACTGGTGACTTTGAATTAGTCATCAGATTTATATTCTGCTAGCACATAAGGCTCGATAAAAGAAGAGGTAGCACTTTTTCTGAAAGACCAGGAAGGATAAGACAGACAGAAAAGACTAAAAGAAAGGCAAAACATGCAAAGCTCTTAGATGATATTTCAGAGCCAATTCCTGTAGCATGCAGCTAATCTATAAACTTTACTTTGTCTTTCTTTATTTGTTTTAGATTGCAAATCTTAAAGAATTCCTGATCAAGGTCTCCTTAGTCTTTTCTAAAATAAGTTTAGGCATTTAAAATATCTGCCCCGTCAGGGCAATGTTTTGCTGGAGTTGAGTACTTCTCATCTCCTGCTGCACCCACCTTCCCATAAATAATAAATTGGATCTAATTTATGAGACAGGTATAATTATTGTACAGGCAGTCATGGATAAAATGTAGTCTATTTTGAATTTTAGAACTTAGCATAGACTTTTCTGACTGAAAGGCCTACTGAACACAGGGGAATTGACAAAGAAATGTAATTAATTTGTTTTAAGGGGAAAAAATGAGGTTCTTACAGACTGTCACTGTCTAGACAAAGACCAAGGAGTAAAATTTCATTTCACCGTACTGTTTACTCTAGAAGTTTTAATCAAGACATTGTAGAAACTTCATTGTAGAAGTAGAGAATTCTATTGAGCTTAAAGGACATTTGAGTCAAACTTTTCAAGTTTAAGTATTTATTACTGGGTATATTTGGGTAACATCTTGAAGTCAATTCCTAGCATCATTTTCTTGGGAACACAGAACATCTAAACTGATTGCTTTCTTATTCACAGTAGGCCCTATTTAATCCATTGCTAAGTAATTGTTTATTTTGTATTTTGAATTGTTTATGGCAAATGTTTTTCAATTAAAAATCGTAATGTGTAAATAATTGATAGAAATTCAGCATACATTCATGAGTATCTACGCAGAGGAAATGTACAAGTTTTTAAGTGAAATTTCCCCAATTGGTTTGCCCTCAGGCAAAAATGATTTATATTCAGATTTTAAAATATATTAAAAATATATACATTAATACCACTAAGTGAAGCACTAAGAAAGTTTACTAAAGGCAGAACTAAAATATCTTATGAAAGTTTTTGTGCTTTCTTTGAGTCCGATATGTGACTTTAATTGTATTATGCTGTAGTGTCTCTTGCTAGGATAGTCCTAAGAATATCCAGAATAAAATTCAGCTGTGGGGTGTGTGGTCTAAATGCACCTTCTACATTAATAAAACTGCATACCTATATCTGTGTTCAAGCCTGCCAAATCCATTTGAGCAGCAAATTCTCATTGTTTTGTGTAACCGAGAAATGAAAAGTGCATATTTACAATCTGATTGCAAAAGTAGAAACAGCTGGTAAATAAAATAAACCAGTGGGACAACATTTATGAAGTGATAAGTTTGTTCCCTTCACACGGAATGCAGAACTGTTGCTGTTGCTGCATTTGATAAGCTGTCCAACCTGACTATTTATTTATGTTTCTGTTATGAGGTCCATAGCCAGTGTCTGGAAGCCCATACTGGTATATTCACAAGTGCAGGTCTTACACTGGAGGAGAGAAACCTAAACTTGATCCCATTTCTCTTTTCAGATATAGAAGTCAGATAGCAACTCATCTAATAAAGGGCTTATTAGTTTCATCATTCTATGCATCTGTGTTAGAGTCCACTTGTTGTAAGCAACTTTTTTATTTTAAAATGATAACCAGATAAGTTTGTGATTTTTTGAGGAAAAGATTGTTCTCAGAATCTTCTTTTTCCTTTTTTTCTTTATTTTTATTGAAAGGTTTCTCATAATGTGGTCTGAAAACCAATGTATTGTTTTTTAATAGGAAGCCTGAGTGTTGGTCAAAAATGGACAATGGTCAAAATTATGCAGGTCTAGAGATTTAGACTGTATATCTTTTGAGGCAGAAACCACCACTCTGATCTGTGTTTATGCAATATGACTTTCTTTTTGCTTCTATAACACCTGCCGTTGGTAAAATTCACTGTTCACTGTGATAAAAATGAAAGATATATGTCACCATTATGTTGACTGGCCAGCGCTTGGCTGCTGACTTGGGGAGAAATAGGCTTTTCTCTGAAACATGTACAGGAGAATTCTGCCTGTCTGTTTGTCAGTTTAGAATTCAGATCAATGTCTGTTCTCAAGCTAATCATTTTCCAAAATCTGGCGAGAATTCAGAGTACAATTTCTTACCAGTTTAAGGTGAAGTACACTCCAAATCTACTGGGGAGACTGAGAGATCACATGGGCTTGTTTCCCTTGTAGACTAACCTAAAAATGTCATTTGTAGCATTCATTGTTTGGAGAAATCATGTAAAATGTTTCATCTGATTATTTTAATTCGCGTAAGAAACTGTATCAAGTAGTAATCGACTACCATTGATATATCACGATATCCCCCACTCCATTTGTACTTCCCAGATTGCTAACTTATAAGGTTTATTCCCAGTTGTGATTGTTTATTTCAAACACCTTTTTCAGAAAAAGGAATTTGGAAATAGTTCAGACCTGAAAACTTAGAGGATCTCAAAATCTTCTACCTTTGGCTTCATATACCCATTGCCAAGTTTTATATTGAAGTTTATGGAGAAACATGCACTTAAAAAGAATCTCTGCATCAGGGAAAATGAGAGACAAAAATAATGTTTCCTTAATGGAAAAAAAATTCTGTATTTCCAATTTCATTTAAATTATTTGTTTAAATGATCAAATTTGATTGATTTTAATCATCCCTTTTAATCGTTTCCATCCTTTTTAATCCTTTCTATCATATATTTGTCATCGTATAAACTGAACCTAACTTTTGTTATTCTGTATTTACAGTACACCGCAATGTTATTTAATTGTGTGATTGCTTAAGAATTGAACGCATGAGTTGGCCAGGAGAAAGTTGATTGTAGAGCATAATTTAAAAGGTTTAAGTAGCAAATTGCTAGGAGATAAAGACTTCAGATACGACGCTTTTCTCTGTCAGTCAGTGGCAGACAGAAGTAGCCATAAATCCAGCTAGATTCCAGGGAAGTACAGATTTAAAAGCTTTATTAAATAATTGAGCTCATCCTCATGCAAGTGCAGATGGAGTTCCCATATGAATGACATTTTATTACAGGATCATTGCTAGTATTTGACTGGCTTGTGCTGTATTAAATGAATGTTTTAGAAATCAGATATGTTTTCACTTCAAATTAGTATACTATGAAGAAAGTATGAAATAAGCTTTTGAAGATGCAACAGGAAAAGCAAAAAAAAAAAAAGTCTGTTGAACTGACAAAAAATATTTCTTTGTGTACTTAATTTTTTTCTTGTTTTTAAAGGAGTGTTGGCAGGCAGTGAAGATGTTTTGAGTGAGAAAACTCAGGGAAAGTTTTGTAGGTTTCTTATTTTCACTTCAGAAAAAACCCACTGTGAAAATTTCTTCACTTTTCTCCTTCAGATGATTTAAATCAAGGCTTATTATTAAATGCAAGGAAGAATTAGTATTCTTTACAATCGGAAAAAAGCTAAGCATATCTGTTAAAAGCCTCCTTAATTCTTTCACCAGCACGACTTCCCACTGCTAATCCTTCAAATGGGAAATTTCAGTTTTGATATTATACCCAGGGACAAACAAGTATTCTTTCTTTGTAATGAGAAGCTCTTCAAAATATTCACTGCGTTGCTATACTGCTAATTCTAATCTCTGTAATTTGTGTTTACCATAGAAGTTTTATGACATACATCAAAAAAAAAAAAATTTTTTTTTAAATTGTTAGTTTCTGTTAGTAAGTATTCAGTGATTATAAAGTTCTATTTCAAGTAATTCTTAAAGTTACTAAAGTGTTGCTGTTATTTATCTTGACCACTGAGAGATATTATGTGAGAACTATTTTTGAAAAAACATTTTAAGTGCACTTGAATATCATGTGTAACTCATACCCTGTGTATACGTACACGTCTCTAAGAATCTTGCTCTTTTGTTTTTTTGGTTTTTTTCTTGTATCAGATGTTGCTCTGTTTGCTTTATGTGCGTGCCCAGAAGATTATAGCCTTTAATGAAGAGATCATTTTTAAGTATTGATAGCCATGAGTAAATTATACTATGTTTGATCTGTGTTAAAGATTCAAAGTCTAGGGTCTTTGAATAGAACTTAGAATAAAAATGTAATTAGGTTACATCCCTAAAGTCTGATATATCTTTAAACAAGACTGCAAATGAAACTTTATTATAACTTCAAATGAATTATTTCTTTGCTTTTTTAAATTCTTTTTCCCTCTCTTCTCTTTCATGTCTATTACTGACATTGCTGCTTGTATTTTACCTGTCTTTTCCAGGGTATTTTAATTATTTACTGCTTAATGAGTAGTACTGAGATGAAGGTGTATTCAAAGCTGCCCACTCACTAGGAGAATTTTTTTTACTTTAAAGCTTTGCAAGGTCTTGGACTACTGCAGCTGAACCAGCAATTGTCATCGTATTAAACTTTCCTGGAGGCTGTGTTTCCTTTTAGTAATTGTTAGAGGAAATAGTATTTCCAGATGTGCCTTCTCTGCAACTGATAGCTGCTGACAGTAAAGCTGTTGTCAGTGAGACTGCATTTCCACAGCCATTAGGAGTAATGTGTGGAATTCACGTGTAAAGCAAACATCCAAAACTATTAATTAAAATATATCTTACACTCCAGAGCATGATAAACTTCAAGTTTGATGAGGTCTTAGGAAGTCATGTCATTAGTCCAATGTGCTACTCAAAGCATCGTTTTGATGTAGAAATCTCCACAATAGAATGCTGAAGATTGCATCAAAAATGTTGTTACTGGAGCTGTGGAAAGTGAGTGGGTCGAATCTGAACAAAATCTAATCACTGAAAAAAAATATTTAAACTGAGGAAAGCCTTTGAAATATGATATCTCCCATGCACTCTTAAAATTGACATTAGATTTTCTTACTGTGAGTTGTGGCAATAGATCCAGAGGGAAGCTGCGTGACTCAGAGAAAGTCTGTGAGAGGCTTTATGAAGTGACAGAAGCAACTTAAGAAGACCTGGATCCAACTGTGAGTTTTGAGGGTACAGTGGCTGATGTAGTAATTGGAAGAAAGTCAAGAAGATACTTGTTCTGGGCACCTCCACGACAGGACATGTTCCTTTCATACTTCTTACGCTTTCTTTTGAGATCGAGAAGTTTTTTCAGAACAGTTCTTCTGGTAATGTGCCCTTCAGTTAATTCCAGATTTTTCTCTTGCTGGTCCACAGTAAACTATCCCCAGAGCAGCTGTCATTTCGGCTGCCTGGGGGAGACCCTTTCTTCTTAGCAGCTTTCATAGCAGCAGCAGGGGAAAGGATAAGGAAGCAAACAAACAAGAAACCAGTTATCCCTAGCTTGTGAGGTGTCTCTTGGCCCTTTAAGCAATGGCTTTTAAAGCGTTTTTTATATCATAACATGATGATGCGTAATAATATAATACAATAAAAACATAGCTAGCATCTCAAGGGAGGTGACTTTCCATCTCTCTTTCCCTCTTGTGACACCCTGCCTGCAGTACTGAGTTCGGCTCGGGGATCCCCAGTAAAAGAAAGATGTGGACTTGTTAGAGGTGTTCCAGACAAGGGCCAAAAGGAAGATCAGAGGGCTGGGGCGCATCTCCTAGGAAGACAGGCTGAGTTGTGTTTGTGCAGTGTGAAGAGGAGGCTCCTGAGAGATGTTTCTGTGGTCATCCAGTGCCTAAAGAGGGCCTCCAGGAAAGGTGGGGAGGTTCTCTTTATCAGGGAGTGCTGTGATAGGACAAGGGGTTACAGTCTTAATCTAAGATAGGATAGATTTTGGTAATATATTAGAATGAAATTCTTTACTATGAGACTAGTGAGGCACTGGAACAGGCTGACCAGACAAGCTGTGGATGCTCCATCCCTGGAATTGCTCAAGGCCGGATTGTAGGAGCGTCCTGGGCAGCTTGGTCTACTGGAACAGATCCTTTCCCCATGGCTGGAGGGTTGGAACTAACTGGTCTTTAAAAAGATCCCTTTCAACTCAAACCTTTCTTGAATTTTATGATGTTGTGACCAGCCCAAGCACGGAGATCATGATATACACTGCCTACTAGTTTGTTATAGGTCTGTGAACTTTGAAGGCAAGTAATTAAGAGCTTCAGGGGACTAGACTGTATATATACTGTATATACACGATCTAGTTCCCCCTGGATTCCTGTGTTTTTATTTTTCTTTTTGGACAACAAATACTTAATTAATATCGGCAGAAGTAATATATGGTTCTTTCAAGCCCTGTAGTTTTTGTTGCAGGCAAGGAAGCACAAAATACTGTGTTTTTGCATTGTAGTACACCAAGGCTGTATCGAGGCTTCATGATGCTCACTTTTCCTTACATCTCCTTACTTCCAAGCCTCAAGCCTTGTAGTGCTCTGATAATCTTTCAGTTGATCACAAGCTTCTTATGTTCTTGGGAGAGATCTTCTGGCTTATTTTCAAACTGGGAAAGTGGTCAGAATACACCATGATGAGCCAGCATGTCCATTACAATATTCTTTAGAACTGCCTATGTCATTTGGCTCAAATTCCTTGTGCCATCTTTCCGAAAATTGTAAACTCCTGTATAGTAGATGCAAATAACTGTTTTCCTTAGAAGTGCTTACCTTGATTCATATCTGATGTTCAGTTGTGTTCTAGAGAGACCTTGTAGAACTATAGAAGAGAAAAATTGTCTTAAATCTTTTCCATATATTTTTTTGTCTTGCTTTCACAGATTGCTCCATAAGCTTGGGTTCTTAGTGACTTCTGTGCAACTCATTTTACCTCAGGAGTTCAGGGTGATTCAAATATTTACTGCGTAAAAGCTTTTTTTTTAATAATTCTTGTGAGCTATATCTTCTACCTCCCAACGTATCCCCGCTGAAGGGGATAAGCTCTGTAGATAGTGGCATAATTTGCAGACTTTGAGATTTTTAACTGCTTCAGCCTGAATAATCCTAGCACAATTATCATAACTGAAGGTAGGAAATAAAAATAATATAAATAGTTCAAGCAGTTAAACTGAAATGTAGGCCTATATCTTTAAAAATGGTAATGGCTTCTTTTCCTTTTTGCTATCATTGACTGGTACTTGAAGTAGATTGTAAGTCCATGTGATATGGTGAAACAAGTGCTTACAATAGATGTCCTAGTTTTAGACTAAAACACACCACAATATACATAAAACTTTATTGTCCCTTTCAGTTCTTGTTTTATGCTAAAGTGGACTATTTTCTGAAGTTCTGAACAAATGTTTACAATTTAGAATTAAGTGTGCTTTCTGAATATATGATAGTACTGCTAACAGCCCTGTGGCTTTTTTTAACAACAGTTTCTGTGACGTGATTTTCGTTGGCAAATGTATAAGCTGGTAGAAGCCGTGACTCTAGAACAGTTTGGTCAGTGCGTTTTGCAGACCGTGGCGTTTTAAATTACCTGTACGCTGCTGGAAGCAATCTGTGGACCGAATTAACATCTCACCTAATTAATGTCAGCATTGTTTATACAGAACTCCAGACAGTTTTGCACTGCATTTATTTATTAAACCATATTGTACAAATCTGTTATCTTTAATTTCTGTGTTGAAAACTTCATGTTTGTACGCTGTTTTTTTAAGTGAGAGTAACTTCTTTTTTTTTCTCTCTCTCAAGTAATCAATGCACTGCTGAATGAGTTCATTTTAATGCACTCAATCATGCCTCTAATGTTTGTAGCTTACGGGCGCAAGCATCAGTAATGCAGGAATGTTATATGGCTTTAGTTTGGGCCATTTCATAAAATATTCATGGAATCAAAAATGTGCATCAAAATAGCGGCTGGGAGAATTACATTTATGTGCCTGCTTTTATGGCAGCTTCACATTTAAACTCATTTGTGTTAATATCTAGTCAATCTTTCCACTCAAAAAGAAAGAAGAAAAAAAAAAAAAAAAACCGTGTAAAATAGTAGTCAACCTTTTGATTGAAATTTGTCCAAAATATCTATTTTGACATAACAAATGTATATTTCTTGAGTAGGTTTTAGGAAAGGAAATTATAGAGGAAATTTTAGGCAACTTGAAAATGTTTCCCTTCAGAATTTACAAAATTGCATTGACTTCTTTTGCTTGAATGGAGAGATCTATTTTTTTGTTTGTTTAGAAACTCTGTTCGGTGAAAACTGTAGCACAAATCTTTGTTCACACATGTATAGTTGCTGCAGTATTTTCAAAATTTGATAGCAGCTGAGTAATGTCTTTTTTATTCATGTAATTGTTTAAAACTGGTACTTTACTCCCCGTATCATATTATGGCAGTTTTTATCTCCAATATAAAAGATTGGACTTTTGCTGATAGTTACTTTTTGATGCGTCCTAAGTTCCACTGAACTAAAACACTTCAGCAGTGGTAGTAGATATGTTATAGGAACTTCATTTATTGTTTTTAATTCCTTTTATAAAAGAAGAATAAGTGTCAGAGATTCTCAATCTCTGTTTAGTCCGTGCTGAAAGACCCTGGGAAGAAGTAGTATGTAATTGCTGTTCATGTTGTTAACTGAAAGTAGGTATGCTGTTTTTGCATAACATTTTGCAAGTAGATTTTTCAACTATGAATATATTAGAGACACCTTCTAGATGTTCTCTTTGAACTCTTAAATTCTTACAAACTATTTGAAATTATGTTCCTACTCATTTTTTTTCTAGTTTTACTCTTTTTTTTTCAATTGGGAGCAAAAACCTTTTAAAACTATGCTTTGCCACTGAAATGTTTTTATTGTCAGCAGTGTTCTGTAGCTGTCTTATTCTTTCAACGTTTTTCAAGATTTTTAGATAGCATCTACTTCCTCATGTGTCTAAAAGTTACAGTAGTTACATGTTTAACAATCAGAATTTACTGGTGAAAGCAATTCCATGTGAACCTACTCATCAGAGTAATTAAATCCACCATCCTCTCGAAAACAGTATTTTCCCACAAGCATTTGAAGTTACCATAAACATTATGGGTTAAAGAAATAGTCTGTCATTTGCTAATGAGGAGGAGGGATTTCAGGTTATTTTGATGGAGGAATGAATTTCCAAATCTGAAATGTTTTATCTTCCATAAGTCTGAGAAGCCTGTGTGTTGAAAATTGGTAGTATTAGTTGAAAGAGCCTTCAGTTAGGAATTTTCCTGCCAAGTGCTTTTGGGCTCCATCCCTCTCTTGCTTAGGGAGTTCTAGCAGCTATTTTTAAAATCAGTGGTGTTGGAGATTTGTTTTGTTTTGTTTTCCCTCAGCATCTTCTTTTTGGTGTGTCTGTAACCAGATAGAGTTACTCTTTTCCTTTACAGTCTCTCTGGGTAGTTCAGTGAAACCAAATGTGTTTTACTATAGTTCCATTTGCATACTGCCATAAAAGAATATACTTCTTTTTTTGAAGCTTGACGTAGATAGATTTTTCTCTAAAGAGGTTTCACTGAGATCTGGTAAAAAGAATGCCAGGTCAAAGCTCTTACGGTTAGGTCAACTCTTAAGAACGATGGGATATGTGGAATATATGAGTCCAATTTCCAGTCTGACAGAAACTTTCTCAAGGGTATGCTGCAAGTGGGGGAGCATGGGTAAAAATTAACGTATCTGATAGTTCTCATAATCTAAACAATAGTTCTGAGGGATGCACAAAGAATGTGTGTATAGTTAACAAGAATGTTGTATCTCTCTAAGAGATTATATTTAAGAGTCTTACAAGAAAGATCCTGTGTTCAGTTTCAGATTGCAGGCCACAGTGTTTTCACCGTGAGTTTTCTGCTTCCCATTCCTATTAGAAGTTTTTGAGTTTTATGTGAATCAGTCTCTCTTATTCGAGAGAATCCATTACACGTGTAGTGAAACTGGAACACAAATGCATGACAGTATCCTTTAAACAGGGCAGTCCATTTGTTTGTAGACTTGGGAGAATTCCAATTAGAACTTTGTTCTTGTGAGAATCCAGGTGGATAAAATGCCAGATCTATTAAATCTAAATTCATCTTTCCATTCTTTGTTAAAAGAACAACACCAGCTTTTGTGATTAGTGTCTAAGATCTGTGTTTAGCAACTTGGAGAACTCCATTTCTATTGATTTTTGAGTTTTATTTGCATTAAGATGTTAGCTGAATTGACAGAAACCCAAATAAAATTTGGAAATCTCTTTAGAACGGAAAAATGTTTTGATTTGTGTTTAGTAAGTCTGCATGTCTTTCTCCTGCTACATTTGTTATCCTTGAATCCTTTAAGTTTTTGATGATAATTTTGTTTTGCATTTCTGTTTGTACAGTCTTATGTCAGGTATGTGTTATTTTGTTAAGAATATGTATATGTTTTCCTGTCTGTTTACGTGGTTTTCTAGCTACTGCACCAATAAAAAAAAGACTTTCACCTATGTTTTGGGCCCATTCCCTGTCCTCAGCAGTGGTGAAATCAAATAATGCCTGCTGTAGGATGTCCTCATTTTCATCTGCATTTCAATCCTCAGCACTTTTTCTTGTGTCCTCTGGGACTTCTACATGTATTGTAGTTTGCAGAAACCTAAAATGATTTTTCTGTGACAGTTATGTAAGTTGAATTAAACTTGCTTCTTTGAAAGTCAACTTTCTTGTGCTTGTCAATTTTAGTTGAGCTCACTTCAATCACCAGAAAAGCTTAATATGAAAATAAGTTTTATTGCATTAAAGCTAAGGGTTATGTTTTATATTACAAACTGGAAAGCATGGTTATAAAAGGGTAACACATGCAAAAGACAAATCTAAATTAAGCTTAATAAGAGGAATCTATCACAGCTGTTCTACTGCCTTAGGTTGGCTGTGGGCCTGAGAAATTAGCTTCCGCTTTGCCTTACGGTGCTTAAAGCAGGCCGGTCTCTAACCTTCCTCTCTCTTCCTTCCTTACCAATTGAAAATAACTCTCATCTTTCCTTCTTAGATTTTCCTAGTTCTTTTTGTAATCTGAATGCAGCGCTTTACACAGTCTGTAAAATAGTAATCATTTCTTAGAGATCGTGTTTCAGAAGAGGTGTAAAGTGCAAACACAATATAACTTTATTATTTGTTACAGCTTTTAATACAAATAATAATTGATATGTTAATGATCTGTAGAACAGAGTTCCTCCATCACAAACATACAAACTGGCTACACTAATGTTACCTTCACATTTCTACTTTGCAGTAGAATATTCTTTGCAAGAACTGTGCACTGGGTTCTGGATATGTTTCATATATTGAGTCTTCGCTTACCTGCTTACTAGTCCAGAAAGCCTAGATATCTTCAAAACTACACGTAAAAAGCTAGCTGAAGCTAGGGGTGAAAGGGAAACTACTTTAACTTGTGTTCCAGGGAATTAGACTTTTTTTCACTTAAAGATGTTTGAGTAGCTTAGATTTGAAGATCTTAGAGTGTATCACTTCTGGCTCAATACTTAATGTCTTAGTGGTTCTTGCAATAATCTCACTGCACCTACTCTCCAGAGCTAACCTACTAATAATTCTTAATTATTTCTTTCCATCATAATTACTTTCATCAATTCTTTTATTTGAGCAATGACTCTTTTCTGTAGTTTATATACGCCTATTCTCCATTCTCCTCTGCAAATATTTTGGCATTTTCATTGTGGAAAAAAAAAAAAACACTTGATGAACAGTTTAAACTGTGACTGTTCATGCGTGCATGCAGGTTTTTTTTTATTTTTTAGTTCTTTTAATATGAGATCCATAAAAGTTATCTCAATGAACCTACAACAAATGACTTTTCTAGAAAATTCTAACATAGCGTCCTTAGGATCATGTACCCCCCAGCACTGTGAATCCACTAAGGAAACTAATTTAAAATATTAGAAGTTAAAATTACAGTATTACTGGCAACTTTTCCAGTGGTCTCTAAGTTAATTATTGAAGATTTATTAAAAAAAAAAAAAATGAATTGATTGAGATGCAATTGACTTGCTAGTAAGAAAATGATAAACTAATAATTTATCAAAATGTTGTTGATAAGACTGGTTGTGCTTATGAGTGACATTCTTCAGGTCATGTCACGAAGGCTGCTGAGCATTATGAAGCATTTTACCAGCTAACAGAAGGCACAACATGGAAGGATGAGACAGGCCGCACTTACAATTCACTGGCGTGTGAGCATCTTTGGAGAATTTACATGTTACTAGCAGACAAACTGCTCGAAAACAAAGAACAGCAACAGGCCATCAAAACATTAATAAAAGCTATCAGAATGGCAAAAAACGGTAGGTGTGAAATAAAACTTTCATGTACTTTTATGTGATGGGCACGCTATGATTTTCTGAAGAGTAAAGTAGAAATTGTCAAGTGTCCAAGTGAGTGATTATTTCCTATGGAAGTCAAAGGAAATTGCTATCCATACACTTCCAGGTCTCACTAAAGCAGGAGAGCCTTCTTGCTGACAACAAAGTATCTTTCAGATTTTTGAAAGCTTTATCTCCTAAAAGAACCAACCATGTGGGACTAATGGTATAAAACCGTAAACCCATAACCGGCAGGTGAGATTTTGGTTAACAAGTCACTGCTGATTTTACAGTTCTTGAATGATATTGTCTGCTGGATTAATGCCTTTCATTTGACATACTTACTTAGTACTTGCAAAAAGCAATTTTCTATCACAACCAAATAAGATTTCTTTTTATATCTTGGTGTGTATGACTACTTTGAAACCTGAAAACCTTGAAACAAAGATAAATGACAGAGGTAAAGGAAAGGAAAAACTTACTGCAGTACAAAAACATCTAGGTGTTGTTTAATAACCTTCAAGGTTTGCCAGTGCTTGTGTAATTTTGTTAAGACTACACTGGTAACTGTAACTGTAATCCTTTCTTTAGGAGGTGATAAGAAGATGGAAGGAGAAGCTGCATATTGCTTAAGTTTAGTGTATCATTTTGCTGGAGAAGAGAAGACAGCATTATCAGTAAGTTTATGTTAAAGTTGCTTTATTTTTCTCAGTGCCTTTCTCTTTATGTGCATATAAAGCAATTTTGCCTAGTTTTATTTAGGTTTTATTCGGTTATGATTTTTTATTTAAAAAAAAAAAGCAAACTATTTTTGAAATTAGCTTGATTCAGGGTATTTGTAAGCAACAATTAAACTGTCAATCTGAATGTTAAGCTTTTCTGAATAGGCGTTAGAAATATGAATTGCTTTTGACATGAAAAGCAGTAGTGCATCTCTTCTGATGATGTATGAGTTCAGGCTTCACTTTTTGTGTTTCCTTTGAGCCTCCCACACATTCAAAGACAGTGCAAATCTATATGTGACAACAGGGGATGGAGTATTTCTCCACTTCTTCATAGGTTAACAGGAGAAGAAAGATATGAAGCAACTTGATTTTTCTGTCGTCAGAGTGGTGGTAGTCTTCAGTGATCCTCTTAAAACGTGGGAAAACATGGGAAAACCATATTTGTTTGGGTATGTTTTGTCTATGATTATTGCAGTTTCTAGTTTGGACAATAACTGTTTCTATTTTAGTTTCTTTGTCTGTGGAGTGATTTGGTTTTTCATTAATGAGTGAGCTGCGTAGAGAGCATTCTTGGTGGTTTTTGTTGTGGTACTTTATCTTTCTCAGAGAGACCAGTAGATGTCATGGAGTGAACTGACTATGAATTTCCATGTTGCCAGCTTTGCTCCTATAGAATGTGTTCTAGATTTGTCTTGAAATGTGCTTTTACGTTCTTTCAGTGATTTGTGAGATGATTTTTCAAAAAAAGTTTGGACCATCGTTGTATATAATTCTTCATTGGTCATTGGCTTTTCTTCTGTCTAAATCAAATTAATTCTGGAAAGTAGGATGTGTTTGCTGTAGATAGTGAATTTCTAGTCAGAAGTCAGAGAGCCTGCTCTTACTCAGCTGTAGCTGAATTTCACAACTTAATATGAGAATGTTCAGTATGACAGATTAGGTTACAGTTGTTTTGTGCTGAAGTTTCATCTGCATTGTTTTTTTAACCAATAAGTATGAAGATATTTTTGCCTGAACAACTTATCCTGTTATCTTTCGGAGAGTCCAAGTAAGTTGTGTGCATGTTGAAGAGCAGCAGTAAGAGAAATAAATCAGATAAACAAAGCCTGCATGTGACTTTGATCTCTCCATCACAGTATAAACTCATTAAAGAGCAAGACCATACAGTCTATTTAAAAAGGATCAAACTACCCTTGAAAGTATCAAAAATATTAGACATTCTTGCATTGTGTCCTCGGGGTCCATTTTGCTTAAATTTTATAGTTACTTCTTTCCCTATATTGCTCCCCTATGCCTTCTGCTAAAAAGTTACAGGAATCATTTGGAAGTTTCATTCCTTTTTGTTATGTGCAGGGGTTTTTGTTTGTTTGTTTGTTTGTATGTATGTTTTTTTTTTTTAAGGGAGAATCTGGAACCTTCAATTTTGTAATGTACTAGTATTAATTTAAAATGCATACATAAAGGGTTGTGCCTTTAGTCTTACAAAAACACCTGGCAGGTTAGGAAAGCAATATATGTTTTAGTCAAAGGGGAAATAAACTCTCTATAGTACAAAACATAAATGGATAAATTCTTTTAGGGTGTAAGATGGTATTTTAACTTTAATGAAAATATTAATGATTTGCAGAATAAGTTAAGATTTCTAAAATCTTGGCTTCTCCAGTGAGATTGTATAACAAACCTATGAAGAACTTTCAGAAAATATATTGTGCATTATGCAACTGAGAAAAAGTGAAAACGTTTTCGTTCCTTTTGTTAGTAGTAATCTTCAGTACAGAGAGCAGTAAAATATCAGTGGTTGACAGTGGTGTTGAACACAAGTTGTCTTCGCTCTCCAATTAGAAATCATTGCCTAAAATTTACCCTTCTGTTCTTACTTTAATGGTCTCTGTATCCAAGGGGAGCTCAGATGCTTACGGAGATGAAATCATTGCATCCCATTCCCAGAGGACCACTGGTTATCATTACACATAACATGCAGACAATACTGCTAGGAGCCAGTTTGCCTCATGGTAATATGTAGTTCATCACCAGCTTCTGTAGCATGCTAAAGAGGTCTTGCCACACAGCTTGGGACTACTCGGGTGTAGACTCAGGGGTCTCAGCAGTTATTTTCCTGCTTTGCATCAGTTTTCATCTTCTTTATCCTTTTGTGCTGTGGTTCACCTCAGGCAGTCTCCTTCTAGGGGAATCTGAAAGGAGCAGCTGTTACAGATACTATTTCCTCCAATTGTTGCCACTTGGTTCCTCTTGCTGCTGTGCGCGTTGCTCCCTCCCCCAACACACACACACTAGCATGCATATAAACCTGTTTGTCTTTCATTCATGTCTTCTAGAGTGGAGAAGCATATGTTCAAAATATTCATTATCTGATGCAGTAATTAAAGGTTGAAATGATTAAGCTGCAGCCTATTACATCAAAAATATGCAGTCACTTTGTGTTGAATGGGCTATGTTTGTTGGAGGAGGATTTTTTGCTTGCTAGGCACTTGGTGTATAATATAACAATTTCATTTAGTGCATGGTCTGTATAAATTGATTTAATTGTATTTGATATATCTGATGGATTCTGGTGGACCTACTCAGGTGTAAAAACATAAATATGTCCAAGTTTAAAAGCCTGAGTAGTAATTATATTTAACATCAGTATAGCAGATTCATAATATTTTTCATATCATCCGGTTTATAACCAAGATTATTAGATTTTCCCCAGAATATGACACAAAATATTAATAGATCACAATATACAGATTTTATCTTAAGCATTATAGATCCTTCTTTCAGAGAATTTTTTTCCATCTAGACTAATCTTAAAGTGAAAATTACTGCTTGTTCTTTCTTATGACTCACATAACAAGCAAAATATTAACTGAAACAACGGCATGTCATTCAAAATCTTACATAAGGCATTGTAACCTCATTCTCAATGTGGAATTTTTTAATATACGGGGTTTTTAAGAGTACTTCAGATCTTGGACATCAAGGACTTTTCTCTATCAGTTAGTTGCACCTCGGATTATGAGGAAATCTCCAGCTCCTACACCTTTTTGAACATGTGTTTCTTTCAAAGTGTTCCTTTATTTTGGATATTGAATCCTGTGTCTCTGTTATGTTATGTATTCAAATAGAAGGAGCTGTGTTCTCGAGTACTGCAACTCATGCCAAAATAAATGTGGTAATTTATGACATAATGCCATGTGCATCAATTGTCAGAATTATGGTATACAAGCCACAGGCATAAAATTATCAAGAAAATTTATGAACTTATAAAGGCATCTTCACATTCAAAATGACCCTATTAAAGTAATCAGAGGTGATTTATGACCGTAAAGTTAATTTCTGAAAAAATCTGTATCAAAAAAACTAAAGAGTTTAATTCATGCTAGTGGAGAGAATATAAGTAAATGTACTTGGAAGACAGATACTTTGAAGTTAGTATGTACAGTATATTTCATCTAATTGTATTTATTATACTTAATGATATAGGTAATGGCTATATATCTATATGCGTTTACAAGTCAATGAGGGTCATAACTAGTAAAAGAGCTCAAAAAAGTAGACTACGTTATTCTCTTTTTTTCCCATACGTTGTAAAAGATGATTTAGAAGAGTGAGAATAATTTCTTTGAGGCTTGCTTACTATTCTATTGCAATCCTCTCTTCTAATAGGAGACTGAACTTCAAGACATACTTCTGCAAGCAGTGTCAGGATGGAAAACCGAGTTGAGATCTAGGCTTTCAATGCTGTCACTACACTTAAGTAGGGTCTCACAAAACACATGAAAAGATAGTATTTAATGGAAATTATTTCAAACTTCCTTTTTTTTCATCAGCCAGATTGGCCTTTATTCATTTGTAATGGATATTTAGCCATTCTGATGCTGCATAACTTTCTCAGCATAGAAAACGGGGTCGTGTACAAGTTTAAGAAATATTCTCATAATTTCTAGAAGCTTCACTTTTATTGGAGCAGGTTTTATTTTTTTCTTAAAACTGTGCTCATATAGAAAATCTGTACTCTTTTTAGCTAAGGAATAAAAGTCTGGACAAATACCTGAGTCGACCTTGACTGTAAGTACTTCTGACTGATCCTGACAGTGGACTATATGCTGAGAAATGTTTTCTTCTTGAAGGTCTGAGATTAGTGAGCCACTTTTGCAACTAATTTAATTTATGGTTTCTGGGAGGTCTCACTGCTGCCAGACATTGATGGTACGAACATCCCTGCCCTGGTGAGGCCTCATATATAGACTACTGTGTCCAGTTCTGGGCTCCCCAGTTCAAAAAAGACAAGGATCTCCTAGAAGGAGTTCAGCAGAGGGCCGCAAAGATGATAAAGGGCCTGGAGCATCTCCCATATGAGGAAGGGTTGAGCGACCTGGGTCTGTTCAGCCTCGGGAAATAAGACTGAGAGGGGATCTGATCAACATTTATAAATATCTAAAGGGAGGCAGGAGGCAAAGGGATGAGGCCAGTGGTGCATAGCAATAGGAGAAGGAGCAATGGCCTAAAACTTGTACAGAGGAAGTTCTGTACTAACATGCAAAAGAACTTTACAGTGAGGGTGATGGAGCACTGGAGCAGGCTGCCCAGAGAGGCTGTGGAGTCTCCTGTAGAGATATTCCTGACCTGCCTGGTTGCCTACCTGTGCAAACTATTACAGGGTGCCTGTTTTAGTAGGGGTTGCACCTCTGATTACTTTAACAGGGTCATTTTGAATGTGAAGATGACTTTTTAAGTTCATAAATTTTCTTGATAATGTTATGCCTGTGGCTTGTATACCATAATTCTGACAATTGATGCACGTGGCATTATGTCATAAATTACCGCATTTATTTTGGCATGAGTTGCAGTACTCGAGAACAGTGCTTGATCTCTTGAGTTCTCTTCCAACCCCTGCAATTCTGTGATTCTGTGTGATTTTCTGACAAACTAAATTATATGAGAAAAATTAGAAGCGGTACCAAACTTTACCCTGCCAAAATACATTGCCTCAAATGCTGATAGAAATAAGAAATAACAAACTGAGCTGAGAATACTAAAGAAGACATGAAACTTCAGGAAAGAAGTGAATGTCTAATCGTTCAATTAGTTTTTTTGCTGTTAATTTTGCACTCTAATTTTTAAAGAGGAAGAAAGCCCTAACGTTTTATTTTGGATATGAAAGTTAGTCTCTTAGTCAAGGAAAGATTTCTTCTATTGGTTTATTTTAGATAATCATTTTCCTATCTGAGCCAGTTTCTTGAAAAATTGAATAAAAAATATACCCAGTAGTTCTGAGATTGTAATAACATTGTTTTCCTTCAGTTCTTTTCAGTATACCACAACAATTGGCACCTTGGCTATATGATGTCCATCATAATTGCCTTGGAACATGGTATTATTTTCCTTCTGAGCCTGTTGTTCAAATTACATTTTGCTTGGTTAATGGCATCAGAATAGCTCCCCTCAGTAAACTGCATTTCTGTCAAGACAGATGTGTAGTAGTAGTAGTAAGAATACACTTTGTGAGAAATCAGTCTTAAATGCAGTGCTGCTGCAGAATTACAGTTATACAATGACCGTAGAGCATAAGGAGCAAGAAAAGAAATGAAATACATTAAAAAAAAAAAAAGAGGAAATAATTAAAAAAAACAACCCTGTTACTTCATGCATTACAAGACAATCAGATTTTCAGATTATTTCCATGTTTTCCTTGTTTTCCTGTAGTAACAGTGAGTGCAATAATGAGTTATTGTTATTAACCTTACTCTTCAGGGGTCTCATATTCTCTAAGACTGACTTCTAAAATGCCATAAATGTGTGGATTTTTATCTCAGCTGCTGTGATTTCAGATGTAATCATACATACACCCCAACAGAGCAAGTAGATAGTGAGCTGAATCTTTGACTGCACATTCCTTTAAATAAGACCTTTTCTAAATTTTAAGACTGTGTGACCACTGGTGCTCTCAGGAATCTGAATATGAGTTTAATACCCCAATTTTGGGAGCTGTGTGTGGAGGTCATCAATTAATGTGTTTGTTTTCAATCCCAAAATGGTATGTAAGGGGTTGGATTTATGTTCATTTATAAGTTTTATGTAACCTTATGTAAAACTTATGCATTAAAAACCCTGAATTTAGAAATCGTAGCATTTATCAAACCTAAAACTCTATTTTTTTGTGAGATTTTGCAAAAGGTTATCCGTTATGACAGGTTTTATTACTACCTTATACACACTTGCACCTGTGTACATGCATGTAAACACATGCCACATAAGTTTGCAGAACTGTAAGGGCTAGAGTGCAACATTAATAAGAATTTAAATGCTGAAGCATGTAAATAATAATAATAGATATTAACATAACATCAAGAGAAGTATTCATAAGACTGCAAATCTCTTCCAAATAAAAAGCTAGCTATTATTTCTGGACTCAAAGGAAGCAAAATTCACTTCCTAGAGGTTAACTTGGCTCTGACCTACTGAGCTTATTGAAATGTTGAGGACAAAACTATAAAAACTTTTCGAATTTCTCTGCAAATGAATAATATCTTTGCAACCGTTTTTATCCAGAGCTGGCCATGCCTCTTTAGGTGCAGCTTAGGACACCGTTGGCCCTCTGGGCTGCTAGAGGTTACTGCTGGATGACGTACACCTTTTCAACCATCAGGACCGCCTCAAGTCCTTCTCCACAGGGCTGCTCAAAATGAGTTCTTCTCCCAGACCATATTCTTATCTGGGATTGCATCAACCCAAGGGCAACACTTGGCCCTGTTGAACCTCATCGGGTTCACATGAACCCACTTTTTGATCCTGTTCGTGTCCCTAGGAATGGCATACCACACTTCTATTGTGTGAACTGCACAATGCAGCTTGGTGTCATCAGCAGACTTGCTGAGGGTACGCTCAATCCCACTGATAAAAATGTTGGACAAAACAGTCCCAAGACAGACCCCTGGGAATCACCATATGTGGCTGGCCTCCAGGTGGACATCTAGCCATTAAAAACTAGTCCATTTGTCCTGACCGAGGTTTTCCTAAAATTCTAACTGCTGTCTACTGAAATGTAATAGATGGGATTTAGGCAGACATTTTCCACTTACTATGTCGAAAATTCTTTCTAGAGTAGCTACATGTTTCTTTTTGTGTGTGTGTGTGTGCATGTGTGTTTTTAATAGCTGTTGATATACACATTTTCCTCTGTTTTATTCCCAGAGAACAGGAACAAAAAAGACAAAGCAGTACAATTGTATGTTAACAAGAGGCTTAGAAGTTATTTACTTCATCTACTTTAGACTGTATTGAATTTCTAGCTTAGGTGTGCTAAACTTAGGAACCTGAAAACTGTTATGATGAAAGGACAGTTGCTTCACATCTAAGTTTTTTGCTTATAATGTCTGAGAATCAAGAACTTCCAGCAGTGTGTCCATTCGTGTTTTTACGTATATTTATAGCTTGGGCTGCAGCAAATGGATGAAAAATTTCTAAGAAATGTTTAATTCTATTAGATAATAAACTTACAGAAGTCAGGCTTTTTATATGTTTTGAGAAATGGAGCACTTGTACCCACATTATACAAACTTGGGAAATGCAAATATATTCATAATCTGTGAGGCTTTGTTTTCCTTCGTGTGGTTTAGCTGAAATGAACAGGCTTTTAAAAAATTCTATAAAGTAAGGCTTTTTAAATTAAATTGGTTTCTTGTGTTGGTATAGTTCAAGTTACAGCAATTTACCTATTAAATGCATGTTTAAATTTCAATACAATTATTTCCATTGACTTCAGACTCATATATTCAGGTGTAAACAAATGCTTGACAACTTTGCTTGATCAGAACCATCAAATTCAGGTCTTGATTCAGTCATCTAAAAGAAATTAAAACTTCTCAGGTTATTAATCTATCAAAGGATAAGTTAAAACACTGAAGTTTGCCTGTGTAATACCTAGAGCTTGCTGCTTCATTATTAGAAGCAATTTGTTTGCTGTTTTTCTTTTAGCTTATGTATTATCGCAGAACTGATCAAAAGAATTGGTAGCAAAGTGTGAAATAAATTGTACTACTAAATAAATCGATTTAACATTCCTTTGTGCTTTAAGTGATTTTAGTACTATTAATATTTAAAATACTTCTGTCTGAAATCTTTTTATGACTACATATAGCAATAATGGCCACCATTTCATTCTGCTGTTTTTCATATTAGAATATTACATAGTAAAAATTGTAAAAATACTATCTTTTAGCACTGAAATGGATGCAAAAGATTTCAAGTGGATATTTGCATGTATGTGATTCAAATTTTATTCAGTCAACAAAAACAGTCTATTAATCCTTTTACTACATTTCTCACATGGGTTCAAACTCAAAGAATATGAGGCATTCATCTGATTGAGAACTTTTTCCTTTCTTCCACATATTTATACAGAAAAATGAGTTTTTAACTGACTTACATTTTTTAATGCCCTCCTGTTTGTATCTGCATTTTTTTTTCCTTTGTGTAATGCAAATCTAAGGATTTGTAAGGATTAAAAGCAAACATACAAATCTAAGGATTTGTATGTTTGCTTTTAACTAGGAGAACTTTTGTAATTAAAATATCCTTTAATGAGTAGACTAAATATGTTATTGAGCATGAAAGAGAACATTTATAGATCCTCTGTCTAAAAAGTAATGAGCATCAAAGCATGCGCATGCATACAGGATGGTTAGTAAGGTCTTAGGAAGCTATAGCTATCTGACAGCGTGGTACATTGTTGTGGTCAAAACAGTGTGATAAAAGCAATCCAGACATCTGGATCACAGTGATGCTGTATGAAAACATTTCTGAACAATTCACATAGTTTCACTTACCCGAATTTCCAATCTTGTCCACCCCTTTCTCCTTGATTCTTTCTCTTCCTCTGCCTTTGTCTTTTATGTAGTTGCAGAATCTCATTTTTCCTTTTCAAGTCACCTCCATCTGCTTATGTGTCAGAGTGGCCCTCATGCCACACATCATATTGAGGAATTCTCAAGATGAAGGGGTGTATTCACATCACTACTTCTGTCTCAGCACTGTTTCATGCTTGTCACTGCTCGGCACTCAGCGCCACACTGGCTTGTTTTGTCAATAACCATTTATTTGTTGCTGGAATAGTAGCAACCATTACATCTGACCTCCCTGTTTCATCAATTATGGATAGATTATTGGATGTGAACATCTGCAAAAGCTTGCTGTTGAACTTACCTCCTGGCTGGGATTAGATCAAGTATTAAACTGTTGTTTATTGTCAGGCCAAAACTCTACTGGGAAGCCAGGGAATTCCAAGACTAGCAGACTCCCATCAGCAAGCACCAAAAATTGTTTAGTATTGCCACTGTTTCCCACAAGATCGTGGCCATTTATTATTTACACTTATTACTAGTTGTTATAACATACTTGATAAAAGCTCTTGGCAGGCGTAGTGTTTCCAGCTATTGTCACATCTGTCAGGATGGAAAGGATACATAAACTGTATTTTCCTCTTATATTGCCATTAAAGGGTAACAGATGAAGCTTCTTCACTCCAGACTGTTAAGCTATGCTTTACTTTGAAAAAGTATGCCAACAGTGGCTGGTTTGAAAAAACGTTCCTGTACTAAATGAAGATTACAGCAACCTTTACTAGAATATGTTTTATTGCAGGAAATATTTTGAATTGTACAATAGTTAAAAACTAAAATCCCTAGCTTTGACATTTGCCTAGATTTTTTGCTCTGAAGGAACTGTCTTATTTTATTTTATTTTAATTTTAATAAAATCCTTTTGAGGTATGGTAAATTGTAAAATGATGACTGCCTTCCCAAAAAGTCGTAGTTAGAGAGAGTGAGTATTTCACTGTTAGTGGTGCAGAAGGCCAGAATTATTAACAGTAACACAGAAGTTAATACCAAAGAAATAAATAAGGACAAAAGTTAATATTTATTCAATCATCCATACATTTTCTGGTTTTGAAGTTTGCTGTGCAGAAAAACCAAGCTTTGAGAGTAAACTGCTGACCTCATGGAATCCAACAGAAGATAGAAATGGTTCTGTGGAAATGAAGTTTTTTAATGAGTTGTTTTTATTTACATACCTTCCATTTAGAATTGAAGCAAAATGTCTATATTCTGAATGTTATGTAAAGTATATGAGAAAAATATGATACCAGCAAAGAATCTAGATCTTGTCTTGACTGACTGTTAAGAAATTAGTGAAACATTAATCTGTCTCCCCAGGGCTTTAATGCTCCATGCAAATATAGACAGGAATAACTTGAAGGTAGCATTGCTGTGCACGTTCATAGAGCATCAAGGTAAATATTACACTTGATGGCCAAGTATAACAGGAGAGAAAAGGAATGGATGGAACAGCTACTTCTCCAGCAGTGTCATTCAAACAGCACTTTAGTAATAGCCATCTCTTACCAAAAGCCTGTGCTCTGGGGTGAGCAGTTCTGGCAATTCAGGGACTACTCCCTCAATCTCAGCATGGCATCCAGTATTAGTATACCTTAACTGTAAGCATACAACTGAAATATTATATTACTTCTAGGTGATCATTTTGCCAGAGTACAGCTAGCATTTAACAAGGCAAGGCCTGCCATTCAGTTGATGTTTGTGTATTGTTTTCCTGGGATCACTAAGTTCTGCTATAATCAATACATTAAATGAACGATATTATTTTCTTATTGATGTTCAACCTTTCACACACAGAGTTTTGTCCAAAATTAGAATACATCTGGATTTGCATTGTGAAGGTCTTCTTTGTTCTTACTCAGAAGGGCCACAGGCATGCACCCACTTGAATTATGGTAATGAGGGCTGGGCTGATATCAAAATGTTCTCAAAATGTAATCTAATTCAGCGTATTATTGGTCAAGGGTAAACACTGATCCAAAAAATAAACGAACAGAAAATTATGGAAGACAATTCTTTTGAATTAGGTTGTTATTCTTTTATAAAAATGTCCTCTACCTCATGTATGGTAGTTGTCACATGTATAGGAAAAATAAAATGGCAGTTTCAAGAGGAAATGTGCACTCAACTACAAAAATATGAAGAAAGTAAAACTGCTCTAATTTTCCCGTAGAATACCTGTACGTCTTTGGAATCACCTTGTAAGTGAAGTAGGTGAAAGCAGTTGAAGTGGAATGAATGCATAGGTCCTTTCTGTTATTCAGACACTTCAAGCTCCAAAAACTTTGCAGTTTGGCCCCTATGGTGAGTTCAGCGTAATACAGAAGATAGGAAAGGTAACTGTGTCAGAACTCTGATTGATTTTTCTCATGATCTGTAGCAGATGAATTGCAGAATTGAGTTATTAAACAGTATCCATTTTATTTTTAAATATGCATTTATTGGGGAGCTATGAGACAGAGTTCACTGAACTGCAAAATGCCTGTGCATAGGGCAGTATTGTTTTTTATTTTCACCGAATGGTATAGAAAAGAATATTTGGTGGCTGTTAGGGTGGTGTGTTTTTTTCTGAAAATATATGAGGTATTAAGTGGCATGAGGCCGGCATTACTTGATGGCATTTTCTGTCTACCAACATCTATTGTTGGCTCTTGAAAAAAATGTTGTCAGATGCTGCTACCCAGGCTGGGCCCTGGCCTGCTACTGCAGTGCCTGTCAGAAATCATTAGCTAGGGATCTCTTTGACTAATGTTGCGGTAGATTGTCTGATTCATGTTCAAGATCTGTAAATGAGGCAGAAGCATCTTTACTGTTCACCAGCCATGAAATGGCTAAACGCTGTTAGATTTTCAGAAATCAAAATAAATGTGTTTCCAATAAAGTTTGACAATAATATCAAGCGCAAAGCTGAGAGCAGAACTGTGGTTTTGTGTTTTTTGAAGTTACAGTATTATAAATCAATTTTATCCCATCAGGTTTTTGTCAGAGTAATGTTTTTTACCAAAATGATAAAGTACTGCCAGTAACATTAATCTTATGTTGACTTGGACAGACATTCTTTATTCAGCATATATTCATACCTTCAATTTTTACTCTTACATCCGTTATCCCCAGATGTAGATATTGAGGTTTAGCAAAGCCTATTTTGTTAATCTTCAGTGTGTGGCAATGAGGGTGTTTATGTGTCTATGTATGTATAAAAGGACTGCAGGTATGACAACAGCAACAACAACATTTTAAAAGGTGATACTTTGGGAAGGGGCAGATCTGGGGGAAAGGATGGCGTTAGTAGCATAACCCCAGGAGGATGGTTTGACAGAATGCTGAAGTAACTGAAAAGCAAATCTAGGTCTGAGATCTGACTGATGTTTTTCTTAGCCAAGGAGGTAAACGTTTAATTCACCACTATGCACAGAATTAGTGCAAGAGCTATTCCACAAATAGGAACTAGTTTGGGAATTGACGCTCGTTACTTTGCTTTATTTCTGTGCTGTCACGTAGCTGTAGCCGCAGTAGACTTGCAAAGAAACAGGAGTTGCTGTTTTTGTAATCTAACTGCTGCTTCCACAGCAGCTGTCCTCCTTTCAAATGCACCCATATCCAGCTGCTAAGAAAAAAAAGAAAAAAAAGAAAAACAATTATACAGTTCTACTTCAGATATTTTAATTTCCATTTTGGAGTGATGCAAAATGATTTTTCACCCCTTTTTCACCTTCCATGTTACAGATAACAGTTTTAAGTGCCATCTACAATCATGTTGTTGTACGTAGGGAAAAAAAAGGACAAAAGACTTCTCCAAACCTTGGAGAAGTTACTGAAACTCAATCTTCATTTCTGTATTGGATTATGATTTTCACTTTGTTTTTTTAAGCTACAGTTTATATTTTTTGAGACACTCCTTGTTCTTGCTCACACGGGGCCAAAAACCTAATTTGAGAACATAATCGGTGCATCTTTAATAGTCTTTCTTTTGTCAGTCTTACCTTATTTTTTCTTTCTAAGTCAAACCGCACTTTATTTTCATTGATTCAAGTTCATATACGATGAAATTTTCCTACAGGTTGCTTGAACTAGCAAGTTTTCTTTGAAACAGTATGGAAATTTTATACTGATGCTTAATACTAGCATCAGCAGGATAAAACGGTTCCAAGAGCTTCCTTTCTCAAAACTCTTGGTACATCAAAAATAAATAAATAAATAAATGCGTGTTGCTCCTTCAGTAACCCTAAATCTCTGCAAACTCTGACTTTTTGAGAAGGCAAATCAGCTACGTTTGTATAATATCCAAGCCCACTATTTTAGATGTATATTAATATTACAGATTCTTATGTAGTTCCATTCAGTATTTCTTTACACAGTTTTTATTTGCATTTCCTTACCAGGAGAAAAATTACCAAGATGAAATTTTAATGTACAGCATTTACCATTAAATACTGGAGCAGAAGTGTGTTCCCTTGACTAGTAGGTTTTTGTTCTGCAGTCTAAATCAATTTTTCCATCCTTTGTGCAATGGTAGTTGTATTCCATAAGACCACAACTGCAGCAAAAGTGCACATTCATTATGCATATTTATGTTTCAGGATTAGTTATTGACATCTTCCACCTCTTCCTTGGATATTGCTGTCTTCTGCACAGATAGGCCAAAATGAAAGACTTGTTTTTCACCTACATGTATGTTTAAATGTAGAACAGCATTCAAGGGAGCATGTAAATTTCATTTGATCTGGATGGTCAGTGTTTATCGACTTATCAGCAATTTTGTGGCACAGCCATGCCCCCTCAGAATGAAGTCTTAACACATGCATGTCTTTTCTTATAAGGCATTCATAGAAACACAAATAGATTAACTGGTTGTTAATATCCCTTGAAAACAAATCAGGACATTTTAATGTCCATTTGGTGTTTTCAGGCTGTTTACAAATTCCAGTAGCAATCACTGTGTCAATTCTGTTTGATTCATCGTCATGAAAATGTGTTTTTGTTTTTTTCATTTTAAATGATAATTAAAATTGTACAATAATTGTAAGGGCTTTGAGTTAATCCAGGGGTTTTATTCTGCTCTACCTCCTCTTCCTTTTCTATCCTAAATGTTGAAGATGATGCACACACTGTAGGTGAGGAGACCCTTTTTCACATACCCCACTTAAGTGGGTCGTGGGCAACTCTAGCATAGGGGGGAATAGCTTCTTAGCATCACAGATGTGTCCCTTTCTGTGTCCCTACCTAGTACCTGAAACTGGAGGAGTTATTTGAAAAGCATATGTAGAATGTTAAAATTTAAATTCTTATTACTGTTGCACTCTAGCCCTTACAGTTCTGCAAACTTATGTGGCATTTGTGTTTACATGCATGTACACAGGTGCAAGTGTGTATAAGGTAGTAATAAAACCTGTCATAACGGATAACCATTTGCAAAATCTCACAAAAAATAGAGTTTTAGGTTTGATAAATGCTACGATTTCTAAATTCAGGGTTTTTAATGCGTAGGTTTTACATAAGGTTACATAAAACTTACAAATGAACATAAATCCAACCCCTTGCATACCATTTTGGGATTGAAAACAAACACATTAATTGATGACCTCCACACACAGTTCCCAAAGTTGGGGTATTAAACTCATATTCAGATTCCTGAGAGCACCAGTGGTCACACAGTCTTAAAATTTAGAAAAGGTCTTACAGATTTATTTAAAGGAATGTGCAGTCAAAGATTCAGCTCACTATCTACTTGCTCTGTTGGGGTGTATGTATGATTACATCTGAAATCACAGCAGCTGAGGTAAAAATCCACGCATTTATGGCATTTTAGAAGTCAGTCTTAGAGAATATGAGACCCCTGAAGAGTAAGGTTAATAACAATAACTCATTATTGCATTCATTGTTACTACAGGAAAACATGGAAAACATGGAATGTATTTTCATTTATTTTCTATCGTAATATATCGGTATTTCCTTCTTCAGGATGATTTAATCATTTTATTTCATCACTGTTTAGAATGCTTAGAATTTAAAATGAATGTTCTTAATGAAAAAAGTATATATATAAGACTTCATTTCTTTACTTACTTGCTTCTTTTTAGCAGATGATGCAGAGATGTTGCAGTGAACTGACCTTTTATTTTGTTTTTTATTTTATGGTTTTCATCTGTACTTTTTAGGTTTTGTGATATCTGTGACAGAAAAAAAAACAGCGCAGCAGCTTGAGCCTTGGGCACCTAAGTAACCTTTCAGTGTTAGATAGGAACCACTGGAGGCCGTGTGGCCTAGTTTAATAACACAGAGGTTAGTTTGAAGCAGGGGTGATTTTCAGTCCAGTACAAAAGATTTTAGAAACCTGATGGCAGGCTTTCTGACTTGGGCACTGTTACTTCATCAAATGTTGCAGGTTATCTGAGCTAAATGCAGACCCAAGAATTGTTTCTTGGACACCTGCACATTACTGCTCCCTGCCTGGATTATCACCAGGACAGACTGCAGACCTTCACAGATATGTGTATGCATCCAGTTTAGGGTGAGTTCTGAACTGATGTGACAAGTTCCTAACAGCAATGCCTTCACTCTTGGTCATATCATATGCATCGATAGCTCAATTGAGAATGACCTTCAAGTGTAGGATGCAATGCTGATGTATGGCATCAGAACACAACTTTGATAAGTACGTGAGGAAAGATAAGTAGCATATTTTGCATTAGTAAACCACACATTTGGTACACACAGAGCTTAAGTAACTGAAAAATGAGAGCCTTGCCTAGCAATACCTCTATGTGTAGTAAAGCTCCTTCAGTAGCTAGGAAAGCTATGTAGTGGAAACAACGGTAGAAATGGTGACATCCATAGGGTTAGCATACACAAGTTGTGTTCTTTTGAACCATGCACTTCACCAATGACAGGAGGTGCAATCTTAATAGAAAGTGCCCTGTCTTTTACTTTACCATAAATAGGCATCTTGGGGCAGGCAGGATACTGTCACATGTCCCTGTGCATCTCCCATCCCCCTTCAAAGCTGGTAAATGACATTCACTACTCCTTTCTTGGAAATGTGCAAAAAGGATTTCCATAGATAGTCTTCGGAGATTTCCTGTGTTCTCATGTGTGTAATAGGTTGGGTCAAGCAACAAAGAGAGAAGAAGGAAAGAACAGGATTTAATTTCATATGCATTCTCCCTTCACCACCATTGGAAAAAAAGAATCTGAAAAGAGAAATTATACAATACAGATGATGTCAGTGTTAAATTAAATTAAGATCATATGTTTTTGTTCAGCGGGTGTAAGCCTTCGGTTATGAGAGAGGTCACAATAAAAGAGTATATCCTCATACTAACAGGTTGCTAGTGTGCATGAAGTGTCATAAATATAACAAAATTATCTATAGATTTTGAAGCCAATTCTTGCTTAAACATATGAACTGTAATTTATTCAATCTTGTGCATCTGAAAGTACTAAAAAGTTCTCGTGGTGACAATTTAAGAAAAATAAATAAAATTGATTTCAGTGTATTTTCTAAAACACTTCTGAATACAAAGGGCATAGTCTTAAGGTATCGATTCACAGAAATTCATGAAAGTACAGCTTCTTAAAATCATTTAAATTATGGATAAGGAGATTTATATTGTGGATCTGGTAATATCTCTTCGGCTTTTGCAAAGCTCCAAAACTGAGACATTTAAATACTAGTTGGTTCTTTTTAGTTCCTAATCATTATGTAGTTTCAAACAGCCAGGAGTAATGATCAAAAACTTGTTTTTGTGTTTTATGTGGATTCAGGGATTGAAATAAAGAAAGAAAGAAAGAAAAACCAGAGAGAAATGCTTCGCATTTTATTTATTGGGTTTTATTTTCTTGTTTTCACAGATTTTGAACTCCTCTGTAAAAATCTTCACAGCGCTGCGTGATTCTGCAGGCCTAAGAAGAGCATCTGAAGCTATAGACAAGATCCTGGTAAGGTAGGTTAGGTTAGCACATCCTTGTCTGGCTGTCAGTGCAGATTCATTCATCTGTGAAAGACTTAAATTGTTAGAGGTCTGTCGCTTCCCATTACTGACTGCTTAAATTTTAAGCAGTGCCCTTCTTGCAGTAAGTGACCCTTTCATTGAAAGTTATTTTAGACCCGTAGAATTTTTTTTTAATGTATGATCCAAAGCTTTCTGTACCTATAAACAGATTTTGCTGAGGGCTTTTTTCTTTTTGTTTTCTTTCTTTTTTTTTTTTTTTTTTTTTTTCCCAAGTCTGGGAAAGGTCTTGCTAAAGAACTGAAAGGCATATATATTTTTCAGGCCAAAAAAAAATTTAAGAATATTGTATGTTTAAGTAGGTGCCTCAGTGTAATCTTCTCCAGACTTCTGTAAGTTCCCACTTACTATTCTACCTTACTTCTGTGGAGGCTTTTCTTTTTTTTTGTGCATGTTTAACTAGGTATATATTCATTGCAAGTAAGATGAAGTCATAGGACCATCTAGGTTGGAAAAGACCTTCAAAGATCAGCAAGTCTAACCATCAGACTGACCTACTGAGTCCCATCGCTAAACCACACCTCTTAGCATCAATGAACATGCTCATCTCTGTTTTCATTTCAATATTTGTCTTTAAAATATTCCTACAGGCACATTTTGTGAAACTAATTTAGCTTCTTATGGAAATGATTTTGACATAAAGTAGCATAATGCAGTTATCTTCTGACATAGGGGAAAAGGATCCTAAAGTGAAGGCTGCAGTTTATCTTTTACTTATGCTTTATTTCTGGACTTTAACGTGGTAGAGAGGCTAACTGTTCATGGGAGGAAGCCAGATCTATTTTGGTGTGTAGAGCCTTGACATTTCAGTGCACATAGGGATCAGTCACAATTACAGTTCTCTTCATCGCTCTGATACACAGTTTGTAGCTGTTCATATTCTGAAAATTTGAAAGAAGCACACAGGGAAAGAGATTCCAAAAGCCACAGAATAGACTTAAAAGATCAGGTCCCATTTTCAAAACTGATGTAAGCTTAACTGAAAAAGAAGTCGTTGCTGGTACACTAGCTATTGCAGTGTCTGACTTTTCCATACGTGGCTCCCATGATACAGTGAGACAGCAGAATTAAGGTGCCCAAGCTCTCAATAGTATTCATGAGTTCCTTGTATTTACAAGAAGTAGCAGTCTGAATCACAGCCACAGTGGCCTATGATAGCCAAGAAGACATACCTAGAAAACCGTGCATATTTATTTCCTTTTCTGTTTTAGATATTCAGCAATTAAAAGCACCTACATTTATTAAGTATGAAACCCAGCGGGGGGACTAGTCACAAGCAGTGGACTCCAGGACCCCAGAGATTCTTATTAGAATAATGATTTGTATCTTTGTTAGCAACCTGGATGATGTGACCAAGTGAAACCTGAGCATGTTTGCAGATAATATAAAACACATGCTTGTGCTACCATTCAAATGGATATTGCCTCTCTGTCGAAAAGGGCTAATGGGGTTCTTGTGAAGCTCGGGAGAGGGAAAAGCAAAGTCCCATGCCCAGGAAAGAACATCCCCAGGCACCATTACAGGCTATGGACTGACTGGAGGGAAAGGAGCTTGGGAGAGAAGAACCTGGGATTTCTGGTGAACAAAAGACCATGAGCCAAGTAGCCCGACAAGCCAGCAAAGTCAAATCATGCCAGAAGTAACCTGCATTACACAGATCATTGCCAGTAGGTCAAGGGATGTGACTCTGCATCTCTATTCAGCACTGGTGAGGTCACCTCAGGAGCATAGTGTATCCTCCACCTTTCAGTGCAAGAGAGTCATGAACACAGTGAAGCAAGTCTAGCAAAGGGCTATAAAGATGATGGACTGGAGCACTGTCCTGGGAGGAGAGGCTGAGAGAGCTGGGATGCTTCAGCCCGTGGAAGAGAAGGCTCAGAGGGGATCTTATCAGTATCTCTCAGACAGCATTAAAGAAGACAGAGCCAGGCTCTCCTCGGTGATACTCACTGACAGGACAGAAGGCAGCGATCACAAACTGAAATACACAAGAGTACATTTAAACACACACAAAAAATGTATTGTGAGGATTAATGCTGAAAAAGGTGGTCTAGAGAGGTTTTTTGATCAAAACAACCTTCAGAAATCATTCGAAACCCCCAGGACATAATCTTCTTCTATTTGATCCTGGTCTGAGCCAGGCAGATGGACTTCTTATCCATCTCTTCCAACCCTTAACTATTCTGTGGCGCTGCAATCTTTGTCTTAAGCAAGTCTTTCTATTTAAATGCATTTTTGCTATGTGTTTCTCCCTGATAGAAAAATTTCTGTTAACCAGGATGACAGATGATATCTCAGACAAAGTAGTTTTTCAAAACTCAACAGCAGTATATTTCACAGAAAAGTTTGAGCTGGTCCAGTTCTGCTTGTTCTTCCTTAGTACTTGCAGGAGGAGAAGCCATAGAATAATAGTGCAGTGTAAAGTAGAAAAGGCTAATGTAAAGAGAGGCTATTACATTTTTAATTAAAAAATAGAAAAAGTTTCTGTTTACTTTCATATTAAACTTTTGAATATGTGCTTGATATAGCAAACAAGTCAATGTCTGGTAAATTTAGAAAATATTGGATGAACGCGTGAATAATTACTGTTAGTAACACATTCTCAAGACTCAACTTGATCACTACCTGTTTTGTGGGTTTTTTTTTTTAACCTTACCCATACTAGACTGGTGCAGATCATTTTAAGGTTGATGGATAATGCCTTTAAAAAGAAAGAGGTGACTGTATTTCTGTAGCTACCGAAACAGTGCATTATAACATTAACGTCTGTAAGAATCTGTACTGAAAGCCTTGTGACATATTGGAGAAAGTGGCAGAGCCCTCCCTTATGGCTCAGAAATTGTCTATAGCTTTGGAAATTTTTTGAAATCTTTGCAGCGGATGTTTCCACCAGACCACGGGAAACAGAAAATCTTTATCATCTGCATTTAGGCATGTCATTTTCCAGGGAAATAACTGACATAATGGCACCGTGTTCTTGACTTATTCTGTCGAGTGTCCACCATGGTAATGACTTCTTGTGGACGTGTGATTTATACATCCAATTCAATCACATGAGCAATCCTATAAAAGGTGCATATTTTCATAAAAGTCTAATAGGAGTAAAAATCTCATAGGGCATTTTAGCATGAAACTGGAAAATGAGTTGCTGTAGATATGTAATCTCTTCTGCTGAAGTCATCATAACTGTTCTGTGGGATCATGAATGACTATATCTTTAGGAAATTGCATTTTATGCATTTAGGAAGGTGATGTCTAAGGAGAGAGAAAGTATATGGCTGTAAAAAATAACATGTCGATTTTTGAAGGAACCATAAAATATTAGGTCTTTGAGCAAGAAAGACTGTTTATCATGTTATCAGGTGATGTGCTGGATAAAATGTTTCAGTAATCCTTCTAGCATACTTTAAATACTTCAAGCTGTAGTGTTTTTGAAAGTACTTCCTTCAAAAAAAACTGTTGACTGTACCAACTGACTGCTAGTTGGCAAAAGTGAGGTTCTGACCCTGAGAACCATCTTTCTGGTATGTGTCAAATTGATTCCTGTTTGCTTGGAAGATATTATGTGCCCTAACCATTTTTATATTTTCTGTACACGGAACATAGTTTTTTACGTGAAATATAAAAAATGACCAAAAATACTTAAAAACATTTCTATTAATTCATGAAATTAAGAAAACCTTTTTACATTTTCTCCTGTCACTGATTCCATTTGCTTTATTACTTTCAGCCTCTAGCCCACAAACTTGGTGGCACAATCAACAAACCCCTCAGTGGCTGTTTCATCCCTGCTCTATTTGATTTCTCCACTCTGAGTAAATGATTAAGTTTTCATGCATTGGTTCAACCAAAATCTATGTTCACTCAACCACATCCTTTATTGATTACTTCTACTGCAAACAGTAGGCCAAGTGTGATATACATAATTGGACAGTTGTCAGGGGATGTGGGTGTTAACAGTCCTGTTTTCCCAATTGGAAACTGGAATCACCTTGATACACAAATATTCTGCACTGTTTCATTCTCATTCCTTGGACCGAGGAGTCCTTTTCCTCAGAATATATGTTTTTAACTCTCAAAGGTCTGGTTGAATAGATTTAATGATTGTATCATATAATACGCTCTTCAAGTTGCACCTGTGCACTGCATATAGAAAACTAGAAAAACTGGAATTAATATTTGTCTAACACTTTAACCTTGTCCTTTAACTTATATAAATCATATGCTGGATTTCTGTTGGGATGCACTTGATTTTCTCTTCCTTGGAAAAAAACATAGGTTAAAAAGAGAGGTTTCTAACTCTAAAATTCAGTAATCTTTTGACATCTGGCATGTGTTTTTAGTACAGTATGTTTAATATTCTTATTAGAATACTTAAATTAGGAAATTGCATTAAATTCAGCTCTGCTGACTGACAACTAAGTTAAAGCACGTACGTGAACGTTTCAAGCACATTAGTTTCCATTGTTTTAGCATCCTTTTGTAGCAGTCTGGCCCTTTTTGGTCACGTAGAGATCTCTGAAATATTGTAAATTTGCAGTGATGCTTTAATGTGTTCCCTGCCCAGTGGAAGACTCTACCCTCTTATAATTACTCCATTTTATAAGGCGGAAAATTGCAGACTTGTGCCAGATTTTGAAAGCACATATTACTAATGTGGTTTACAGCAAAAGCCAAAATATATATGAAACCTAGTCAGCCACTTATGGCATGAATATAACTTGGAAGTGTTTTAAAAGAGAAAACAAATCATAGTTCTTTATCACATACAGAAATTTCTGTTTCTGTGAGTTTCTTAATTAAGAGACGGTGTTTCTGTCTTGCTTGGTAGCTTGACATTTAACATGTTATACTCCTAGATTAGTGACTCAAGTTCATGGCTAATATTGAGGTCAGCTGCAGTAACACTTCAGCCTTAAAGGGAAAAAGAGCACAGTGCCTTACTCGCAAGCAAACCTAGATGTCTATTATCCCTCATAACCATATGGTAGAGATCTTATTTTGTTAATATGACCAACTTTATTAAAAAAAAGAAAAGAAAAAACCACCATGGAAATCTGCAAATGTTATTGCCAATCTACATTAGCCAATTTTCAACTTAGATCCAGCTGTGACCTCAGGTTGCTCTGATCTCACGGGGATTTGGAGGTGACACCTGCAATCCACAGTTTATAGGGTTGTCTGTATGACTCAAGCAACCTTTGATCCACCCAGCCAAAGTGCAGTATTGCACTCACGAAAAGTCATCCCCAGAATTAAGAGACAGCACTGTTATATAGCTGCTGCTGCTGTATCACCAGGCTGTGTAGCAAGAAATGGCAAGGAAAAGCCTTACTGGAAAGCTAGCATTCCTGCTTTCTCTCCTTGTCAAGATATGAGGTCCAATTGTGTTGAAAATAGTATCAGCTCCTCAGTTGGAGGAAAAAAAAAACAAAAACATTTAAGAAATGGAAATAAGAATAACCTTGCAAAATCATCGTCACCAACATTTTTACTACAGTCCTTAAAATAGGGCACAGTTTTCTAAGGAAATTTGTGGTATTTTTTTATTTCACTCCAAAAGAGCTGATTCTGGCTTCAGACATTCTGTGTGGACTGGTCTCATTGGTTTTGGTACAGGAGGTATCCAAGCAACCATCTACAGTCCAAATTTTACCATAAAGCAGATGAGTCATCGCAACGTAAGCTCAGTTTGGAATAGGAGGATAGATCCTCAGCATTTGGAGGCCCCATCTGGGTGAATATTTAATTGTGTTCCTTGTCCTTTGCTTCAGTCAGGGAAATGTGGCTGAAAGTCTTACACACTTGGAAGAGTTTAAGAAGATTGCTGAGAATGCTCATCTAACCCAAAGTGTGGTGGATGCATGTGTGATGATCGGGAACATTTACAATGAAAGAGTAAGTAAAATAAGCCTTAAGTTTTGGGTATGGTGAAAATTTTGCACCATATTTAATACGTAGGATATTGTTCTAGAATGGGTGAATGAAAAGCCCAAATTCAGATCATAAGAACCTTTCAGTGTTGTGAAAATTACACATCCAAATCGCAGTTGGGGCCTTATATGCTCTTAAAGAGCCATCAGTTAACACAACTGAAATTTTATTATACATTAAAAGCCATGCTTTTAAAATAAGAATATATCTTATATTGTATATGAGTACGCAGTTTTTAATCTTAGCTTGATTTCTTTGATTTCTTCTTTACATTCACTCAGCCAAATTTATGAAATGGGCACAGCAAATATTTTGGCCAAAGTCAGTATTGATAGTACAAAGGGTTTCAATTCCTTATGCTCCATCCAGCCTGATGGCTCCAATTTGGCCTGTTTAAATTAGAAGTTAGGCAGTGAGAGACAGTGCTAAGGTAGGGCCAGCAAAGAATTCCCTTTATTGGGGTCCCCAAGTTCTTTTGAGTTACCTTATTTCTGTTCCGTGTGCCAGTCTTTGAATTTGCTCAGCAGGCTGGGCAATGCAGAAATTAGGAAATACTTGCACTAAACACAGGAATACCCTTTCTAAGTCAGTCTGGATGTTTCTTAACAGCACCTTTCACGTTGCAGTAAAATGCTGAAGTTTTCAGCTTGTGTGTAGGCAGACACACAGGTATATGTGGTAAATCTCACACTTTCTAGCTTTTAAGTGTTTCTATTGCCTAACTTCTGGCAGTTTCTTTAAACAGGCTGATTGCTCTTCAATCATTGTTGAGTGCTAATATGCCTAATTTTGCTGTCCTGTTGTCTTTAAGCAGGAATTTTTCTTCCTCCTTTCCATTTTCTTGACATTTCAGACACCCTTTAGCAGTCGTACAGATTTTGATCCCCAAAAGTAGTATCAAGATCAACAAGTATGAAAGTAGTCTGTAGATCTGGTCTCTATAATGCTGAAGGGAATACCAGTCTTACTATAACAACCTAAGAGTGACAGGATAAGACATCTCTGACCATGGTTTCATCCTGTTCAGTTTGCACAATCAGGGCAGCAGAATTCTTCTTAAACTGGAGAGCTGGAAAGCACCTTCCAGGGGGCAGGCCAGCTGTAACTAATCTGACTAACATACATAAGTCTAGCTCTTGCAATAGCCAGAACAATTTCCTTCAAAATCAGGTAAAAAATGAATATAATGACATGCTCCCAAGATGTTTTTTCCCTTTGTCTTGTTTGTTGACTTCTTTTTTTGGTTTATTTTGCTCACAAAAATATCCAACCTTCTTCTTTTTAAGCCTGTGGTCAGGATTTGCACCACAAGAGATACACTGAGGGGAGAGGTGTATCAGTACAAATAACTTATCTTTTTCTATATAATTACTTTCATTTGCTATTTTCTTCATTCCTGCTTGGTCAGGAATTTCAGTTCTTTCTAATCTTTACATTAAAAAAAATAGTTTTTATACTTTTTTAATTCTTCTCGATGTACATAGGTCACTCCAAAAGTAATGCCTCCTCGTTATTTCCATGGAAACAGCAATAGATATAATGAGAACAGATAAAAAGAGAACTATTTGATGAAGAAAATTCTCAGCTACAAACCACTAATTTTCAAAATAGTCACCACCATCACTTATATATTTTCGCCAGTGGTGAACAAGGAGCCTGATTCCATGCTCATCAAAATCTGCACAGTCATCTCTCACATCACTGTCATCACCAGTAGTGGTGACACACGTCACCCACCACCTCAATGTGCTCACATTCACTGTTTGGTCTCTGTCAGTGCTGAGCAAGTATAGATGAATATCAGTGGGTGCCATTTATTTCTGCATGGAAGAATTCAGTGACACGCTTTCTTCTCCACACACACTTCTGTGTCAGATGCCATGTTGTCAGACTGCCCCTCTGCTGCCATCTGTCACAGAACAACAACATGGAATGGAATATTGGTGGGAAGGTTCAACCTCTGCTGCCATACCACCAACATCTGCCTCTGATGTTGTGAGCCAACATAATAAAATAGGAGGCATTATTTTTGGAGCAGCCATTGTATTATCTGCTATAGTTTATAACTCTTTTTACTGGATTAATGAAATTTGGGTCCATATATGGTTCAGATAAAGAGAGAAAATCTTTGGATTTTCTCTATTGAGGAAAAGTTGACATACTTTCCTTCCTACTAATTCTCTTTTTGATTAGGAATATCCCTGTCTTTTGGCATACAACCTTTTCCTTCCATAAATCTGTAGGCTTTCATTTCTGTTTTTTTCATTGCTTTCTTTCCACTGTTTCATTAGCCTCATTTTTTTTCCCCCCCCCTTTTTACAGATTTTTTTCTAAAATGTATTATCACAGTGGTAAACTAGGACTTTTCCTCCTACAGGTATGTCAGTGAAACAACGGTGATAATTGCTAATTGGCCTGGCTGAAATTGGTATTAATACTCTGCACTGATACAGTGATGTGTGTGTTCAAAGTACTACCCAGGCGACTAAAAATGATCCAGTTCCTGATAAAAATATGAATATTGTTTTCTGCATTTTAAGTGCTAGGAAGCAGCAAGGGAGAGTGATTTTCTTAATCCTGTGCCATGAGCCATTCTATGGGTTGGCCTTGTAGCTGCAAAATCTCTCAGGTGCACGAGGAGCAGATTCCAACAACAAGCTAAAATACAAGCGACTGCAGGTGGTTTTTACAATTGTTTTTATTCTTCTTTCTTTTTTTTTTTTTTTCTCCTTTGCTAGGGGAACTATGACAAAGCTCTTGAATATTTTACTCAGGCATTTGAGGCAGCAAAACCTTTAAATAATTTGTCCTTAGCCGATGAAACAAGGACTTATTGTGGCATTGCAAAGGCTCATAAACTGATGGTGGCATTTAACAGCCATATAGAAGCAGAAGATCCCATCAGCCTCAAGTACTTGCTCACATGGAAGGAGAACAGAAGTGACATGTGCACTGACCCTCTCACAGCTGGTAAGACATTGGTTATGAAGCATATTAGTGCTGTATTGTCCTCAATGGTTAAGTCATTTTTCTTGTAGAGTTTTATTAAATTATTTCCTGCATTTAACCCTATTGGATTACCCTTGTGTTGAATGAAGGTTAGATTTTCTCCTTTGTGTGCTTATTTAAAGACACAGTTAAATAGGTGTAAAGACAATGTAGTAGAGAGAAACAGACAACTTACTTTTCAGTGCTGTTTTTTTAAAACTTCGTGGTTCTGGGTAAGCTAGTCTCTAAGTTTAGTCCAGTGCCATAATTTTAAACTTAACAAGAAAGAAATTGAGTTTGCAGTCAGTTCTTTAGGTACGTGCAAAATAACATTCCTGTTATCCAAAGTAAGAAGTATTTTCTGCTTAACTTTGTGGACATCGTAATGAATTCAGATGAGCTTTCTGTTTTATGTTTGGCATCCTTGTTCATAAGTGATGTTACGGAGAGGGAGAAGAACTCTGTGATGACTCCCCTGTGTTTCATCATCTCAGATACAGAAAAGAGAACTTTGTTTGGAGCACCTCTTTCTTAACTGGCAGAATATTCATTCTCTCTTTATTTTTTTTTTCCCTGTACTGTTTGTAAATACAAGACAAACAACTTATCCATTATCGGTTTACTGATTCAATTAAACAGTATTATAGTGAGGAAGATAGCGAGAGAAATCTACTCTTGTTTGAAATTTTCTTCTCTGTGCTTTTGAGAATCTTGAGTAAAGAGAGATCTCCCAGGGCAAAATCGTACTACTGAAGTTTCGAGATTAACAGTTACTGTTCATAGGTACTGTGTCCAGAATTCCCTCCATTCTCCTATTCTCAAAGATAAAGAACTGCTTCCCTGTCATTTTCTCTTGTATTTGCTCGTTTCTTAGAACAGGGAAAGTTGAGAATAGTTTCGGTAATTAACTGTGTATGCAGAATAGCCTGGTAATTGAAGATATTAGCTGTTTAATAGGTGTCTGGATATCAGACCCTGGAAATAAGGGCGAGCTGTGAGACAAGTACATTCATCAGCATGCTGAAAGAGACAAGAACTGTTTAGTTTTCTAGTGATGCTTAAATGGCAGTTCCTTCTTTTAGTGATAATGCATTTTTTAACATATATATTATGAATAGCTTTCCTTGATCAGCAAATACCCAGCATTATTGGAAACAAGTTTTGCTAGCTGGCAGAGTTAACTTGATGGTGTCTACTGCAAATAAGTGAATTTTTAGACCTTTGGGGCAGAATGCAGTGAGGAAGACAAGAATGTGTCAACAGAGATGGTGAAAGATCTCAATTTCAAGAAACTTTACATGTGTTTCATACGAGGAACATTAGCTGTATCTGCAGCAAAGAGGAAGGCAACAACAGTCAGCAGTCTCAACAGCAAAAAACAAAACAAAACAAAAAAAAAAAACAAGAGGTGGAGACCTGAAGGAATAGAACAGTCTTCATATCTTCAACATGTTCTTTACTTCTTGCACCTGCGAGGTTTTCCATTCAGCTTTTGCACACAGTTTTCTCTAGCCAGTTGTGATATTCATTTGTATCCTGAAATGTGTGTGTTCCTTTAAGCTCAAGTTTCTTGCTCCTCTTTAACAAGACTTCAGGGATAAAAAGAGAGTTATTAGAAAAGCTCTTTATGTCCTGGCAAGCATGGTAGCAGAAACAAGGTTTGCCTGCTGAGATTCTCTACCTTCAGCATTTCTACCTAGTTTATACTGTTACTGATGGCATTACGATTTTCATTTTAGTTCCAGTAAACTCCGGGAACCCTGTGGCTACTGCATATTTAACAGCTCTTCCAGTTCAATATCATTTTTCTCATTAGTGCTCCAAGCTCACTCTCAAGATACCCAGATTACATCCCGGAAAACATAGTGTCACACTGTCAGCGCAATCTGTAACATTCTTCATGTTCTGTGTGCCAAATCTCTAGTTGGTGCTGGCATTACGTTGTTAATATTTTTCTTTGGCAAAACACGACTTGGCACCTTTTCAACATTAGGATTCACTAGCTTTGAGTTCCAGGTACAGCCTTTATTCTATCTTCCAGCAGGATGTCTGTGCATCCTATGATGAACTTACTGCTTTGGACGTTCCTGCTGTGATAATAGAACAGTCTTTCTTCCTCTTTCAGACAGCTCAGCCTTGATAATCTGCTATATTTTTCTTGGTCTTTTTGAGGATAAAACTGCTCAAGACAAGCTACGATGGTAGTTTTTAATCCACAGGGGAATTTAATGAAAGGATGAAGGAAGGTACTAAGTTTTCATTTCTAACTGTTCTGACTGGATGTTTTTTTCTATGACCAAAAGAAAAAAAAAATCCAGTTTCACAGTAGTTTCTGCAGTCTTAAGCAAAATAAATATTTAGACTGCTGGAGAAGCGATAACATTTATATTCAAGTACTGCCAGATACATTATGTCTTTCAGCAAAGGCTTATTTTTTCAAGCCATTGTTTCAATAACCGAGCAGGTAGAAACTTTAACGAAAGTTGAGGTAATTAATAAAAAAGTTGAGTAATTAATAAAATTGATGTTTTGACCAAAGTTGTCATGGAAAAAAGGGATGTGATTGTCAGAAAACCATGTTTGTAAATGCAAAGGTGAATGCCTTTCTTTCTGCTGCATTTGATTCATTTACCTGACTTTACTTGTAAGAGTTTATGCCATTGTGGGATGCCACTACAAGGACAAATGTGTTATGTTTTTTGGTTTCTTTTTGTCTTTGTTTTGTCTAAAGCATACAAAATAATTATCAACAGAATCAGGAGGCAAAAATGTTTGTGATTCCATGTTAAAGCCTAAAAAAAGAAACCACAGTATTTTCTGAGGAGAAAGATTATTTACGGAAAGGCCTGAGAAATACTGACTTGTTGCCTTTTGAAGGGGAATGGAATAATTAAATAATTTAAATAATTGGATCAAGTTTTGGATATTGTTTACATGTAATGCTGCTGAGGAACTGCGTTTTCTGTGAGTGCGGTAACTCTTCATCCTGGTCGTTGCATCTGGCAGGGTTATGTCTTCAGCAGGAGATCGTGGGGTTTTCTATATGCGCTTTTTTCTGTTATTATGGGGTTTTTTTTGTTTTGTTTTGTAATATTACACTCACAGCATAAATGATTGTCTCACCTCCTACCATCAATTGTGCAGTCTTGAGATCAATATAATTATGAGCAAATTCAATATCATTATCTTGTCCTATTAATGTTTCCATCTTTCAACATTATCTGAACTATTTCTAGCATTCTACACCTGAGCAGCCTTCAGTGTGATGTAAAATGCATGCACCAGCTAAAACTATAGCTTAGAAAATGCTTTGAAACAAGCTTCCTTCTGAACTCCCAAATATGTAGTCCCTTAATATTCTTTCTCCCACTTTCATAGATGTAAGAAATAGTACATACCATAATATGCACAGGTCCTTTCTGTCATTTATGAGGTCAAATTATTATGCTGTCTATTCATATTCTTAAAAGATTTGGCTGAAATAAAATTAACATGGCAAAGAATGGAAACCTTGCCAGATTAATTTTAGATTGCGCTTATCTATGACTTCAACCTTCTTTAATAAAGGGTTATCCCTAAAGGGTCATTAAATCAGAAGTGAAATGTAAGAGGAAAGACTGCACTAAACAAATTCTGTTAAAATTTCTCTACTGTAACTTATACCACGACTGTGTAATTTATGTGCCATTATGATAATACTGTCCAGCAGTAGAATAGTCTAACACATAATGTAATAAAATGTTTTTTTTTTCTTTTTCTTTCTAAAGTAACGCTAATTCCAGGAATACCTCTAACATTGCAGATCTTGGCTTCCCTCCATTAGTAAATGGTGTCAGTTAATACTTGAATTTCCTAATGAAAAATGGTTTTGATTTCCTAAGGTGGTATGCATTATAAATTGTACTTTGTTTATCCTAGTACATGTTCATCAGTGGTGTCAGGTTTGTTGATATGAGAACATTTAAGAGAAAGAAAAGATATAGTGCACTTACCTGAACTACAAGAATAATAGTAAACTATAGAACTATCAAATATTTTTAGGAAGCAAAGGTGATTATTGATTGGACCATAGAAAGAATCAAGTAGGAGAAGATGAGCTAAGTAAGGGTGACAGGGAAGTTATTTGGCACATTGTGATCAGCACTGGAGGCACCAGTGAAGAGTCTAAGAACACATTTTAAATATCTGCGTCAATTTTTCCGCCAGTGAGGTAGTTTTGTTTTGTTTTCTGCTGATGGTTGAAGTTTGAGAAAACATAATACAGTATCACGGAAAGTCAATATTCTTGTGTTTTGTACATAGGCACTGTATGGTTTTTGTCCTGTGATTTTATAAACACTACTTCAGTAATTGGTAATTTCCACAGAAGGTTGGATTTAGGCCATGTCTGTGGATGAGCAATACCAGATTTCAGAAGAGGGTTAGCAGAATATGTTAGTGTTTGGAGAAATGTCTTCATGAGATTTGCTAAGAGTTTTTTGCATGTCTGAGCGGTGTTACAACTTAAAAAATTCAGTATCATTCTGTCTGATGTGATTGTGTGTGTCCTTGTCATCTACACTTACATAAGTGTGTCTCAACCAGAGCAGAATTTGGATGTGTTCTGAGTTTTTATGCCACCCTATGGAAACATCTAAATATTGCCATACATTTACTTCAGAGGCATCCTTGTGTTAAACGTTGTTGGCATCCAGCTGTGTTTTCTAAGGCAGTCTTTCTAGATCAGCAGAAGATGGTTTTCTAAGATGGATTGTTATTTCCTATGGAAAACAAATACTGACAGTGGTGTTGAAACTATTTTATATTGTCAGACCCTTGAGTGTAGCTGTATGCACTGAACTAGTGTAATTGCACAGTACTCCCATCGAAAATTGAATTTCTTAGCGATTTAACAAGTGAGAATCCTCAGAGCAGGAGGTCGGTTCTGTTCTGATCCTGTGGAACACTGAAGTGGTGCAAAAAATCAGCAGCCTTTACTCAGCCACATTAAATCACTTCTGGAGATATCCTTGTTTTGGATATACCTAGAACTTAAAAGTTTGCCTGCAGTGCAGAGCCTAAGAAATGTACTTACAAAGAGAACAATCATGAAGCAGAATATATGGTAGCTGCAGTGCTCTGGCAGTCCCCAGATAGTTGCAAGGCCAAGGAGGAATAACTGGTTGGCGTGCTTTAATGTGGCCCTAGGGCTTCTCCACATGTGCCATCACAGTCCCCAGTCTTTTACAGTACTTGTGAAAAGAGGTGTCTCTGGTGGTTTTATGTTCTTGTTCTCAGAAGGGAAAATTGATCCTTAGAAAGGAACAAAAAGCAGACTTTCATGGTTTTGGGATTTTTTTTTTGTTTGTTTTTTTGTTTAATTGAGAAGATTTTTGCCATCTAGATTTCATAAAACACCTTTTATTCCTTTTATTGGTGCTATCTGCAAACATGCCAACTGAGAGAGATTGACCTCAGGCCAACGTGAAAACAGTTCTCTGCTGCAAATCCATCCTTACCAAAAGCTCCCAAGCAATCTCTGGGCACAAAATCAAAGCCAAGGTAAAGAAACTGTACTCAGTGCATGTTTTCTGCACCAGAAACCTTGGGTCATCTCAGGTGTCACAATTAGTGTATCAAACCTTCTCCTTGGTCTCCAAAGACAGATTTCTTTTTTTTCCGCATCTTTGTCTTCATGTTTTGTTTTGTTTTGTTTGTTTGTTTTCCCCTAAGATGGCTTTTCCTGCTTAGGCATATCCTTTCATGTTCACCCTATATTTAAGTCACAAACTTTTTTTTTCAGTAAGACTGTGATCTGAAGATTTGCTTATTCTAAAAGTCATTCCTGTCTGTTCATTAAAGCAAATCGTACTTCTACGATTAATGGATTTATGAAACCATACTACTTTTGCCTGCAAATCCTCTATTTATTCTTCTCTGTAATCATCAGGCATATTCTGAGACTTTTGACAACAGTTTCTGAAACAGTTCTTTTCCATTTCTCTGTTCTCCTTCCCTATCATTTCTGTGCCCTATTTCTCCTTTTTTCTCTCTCCCATTCTCCACTTCTATATTGCACATTTTTCTCCCTTTATGGCTCCTCACCTTCATTCTGAACCCCAATTTTGTGTGTGTTTGCAGTCAATGTTTAAGGAACATGAGTCAGTTAGCTCTCTTCTCAGTAGCTAGCATCTCAATCTGCACCTTATAAGGTATCTCTCTTGAGCTTCCTGCTGAATCAATAGATTTGTTTAAGAGTGGTGTGTCAGTTTTCTCATACTCACTGTTTTGGCACTATTCTTCGTGCTTTGCATTTATATTACCTTATGATCTGAGAATGCTTTGGAAAGAATCACACTTTGTATTCAGCATCTTGGCAAGTTGGTTAATAGAAAACAGCAAAGTAAAAATAGCCCATGAAGAGATCTTTATCTCCTGTGCAAATGGATTGACTGCATTGAAGTATGCAACTAAGTGATTAATTAGCTTGGAGATCCAAACCCATGCTTAAGTAGATGATCATTCCCCCAGGCTCATCCACCTGTTTCTCCTCGCTCAGTTAAGCATTCAATATTATCTCTAACATAGAATATTCTCATTAAAGGTTTTGTACAAGTCTTGCAAGGAAGTCAAGTAGTTATACCATATTTTCTGTAGTGTGTCACTGAAGTACATCACTTTGGACATGTTGCTACTATTTTATTATACTGGTATCGATAAGTATGGGAGTCAGTGATTAGCGTAGGCCAATGCAAAATTGTTCTGAAGCGGTGGTTTTTCATATTTTTCCATGGTTGCTACAATGTTTTAATACAATTCATTTTTCCTAAAAATTCTGTCGTAATTTAGAAGTGTAGTTGCTATGGATGTTAGTTAAACATAGTGTAGCTGGTATCACTTCATATGAGGCGTGCAGTAGGTTTTGAAATGGGAACAGAAAGTGACCAGCACCTCTCTTATCTAAACCTTGTGCTTCTTCACCTGCTAAATATAATATCTGTGAAAGGAGATACTCCAACCATATCTTTTTTTTTTTTTTTTTTAAGGTGCGATTCATATTGCCTGCTATTTACAAATCCTATGAGCACAGTGAGTTCTGCTTAGACATCTAGCTGTCTATGTCTTCACATCTCAGTGGAGCTTCTAAGTACTAGTACTGCGCATTCAACCCATTGCTGATATAAAATGGAACCTGAAAAAACAACTAATGTTGTAGCCTTGCTGTGATTATTTTGTGTACCCAAAAAGTCTGAGACATAGAACTCCAGATCGTGCCCCAGTAGTTACTGCCAAGGAAAACTGATGTTATAGTTGATCAAAACCAGGAGGAAAGAGGTATGCCTGCTGCACGGTGTTGGCAGTTCCGAGTTGTCACTGATTTCTTGTCCTGAGTGCAACACTTGCAACTTTTTCTTTTCTTTCTGGTTTTTCTCCTAGTGGAAAATGTCACTTTAGGGTCGTGTGGAGCCTTGTTCTTTGACTCCAGAGTATTTCAGTGTTAAGATGCATCTTTGCTCAGAATTGAGCTTACGCTGGAACTTTGTTTAGTTCTGAGAGTAAGAACAAAGACAGTGGTATGTTTTTTGGTTGTTGATACTCATTCAAGTATGTATGATTATGCTGAAGAGAATTGGTATGAAAAATTGATTATTGTGAACGTGAGGAAATCAAATGAAATATTAGAAAGGAACTCATTCTGTGTTCTTACATTTTCTTCTGTCCTATGAAAGGGCTCGTTGTGTACACGGAGTAAAGCAATACTTCGGTTGCTACATTAAAACTGCTAGTAATGACTGCAACAAGTTAGCTGTGATCACCCGAGGAAGACTGTTCAGGCTAGTGACTTCAGAAATTGATTTATATCGATTTTGTTTGGTTTTGATCTAAAACAAAATAATTCTTTTGCATACCTTTTTTTTAATGATTGTACTGCAATTATATTATCTCTTCAGAAGGTGGATGCATGTGTTTGTGTATATATATGTCCGTGCAGAGAGAGAATCTAGACGACAAAGAGAGGGAAATGCTATAGATTTACTAAAACTTATTAGACGATATAATTATCACAATATAATTATTCCTGAGGGAGGAATATGTCCCTTTTATCTGTGACGCATTATCAACACTCTTAGGTAAGCAGCGTTCAAATAATTGGGAGAGTTGCTGAGTGTGACATTCATAGTGGGGGACAAACTCAGTTCAGGTAAGAAGGAGGCTCACATTAAAGGCATTCTAATTAAGTGAATTTTAGTATATTATGTTTTGTATTTCTGAAGAGTGATCCTTGAGCATGTTTGTTGAGAAGCACAGAAAATTAAATTGCTTGCTTGTCGTAGTTGTGTCATGTTTAAGGAATGATCCTGGACTTCAAAATCAGGAAGATGCAACGGAGTTCTGATGCATCCGTAGGAAAATACGGGGTTAAAGTGGACTACATTTTAAGCAGTGTTCAGTTGACTTGCTGTGTGGGGAGAGACTGAGCAGTCCTGGCTAATGACTTGTAGGTACTGAATCCTCAGGTCTCTCAGGTGGTTTCACTCGACCAGTTTCAGCAGAATGATGAAAAGGTTGAGATAAAATAAACTGACAGTTGCTACTCATCGCAGGCAGCAAGCTGTACCCTGGCAGATGAGACCCTGGGAGCCCTCTTTTTTAAACAAAGGCTTTCACTGCAGTGTGCAATGAACTCCACACAAAAAGGGAAAAGGAGAGGGAGATTGGCAGCTGGTGACCGACAGGAGGAGGGAAAGGAGGGAAACTGAGAAACACGGCAATTGTTGGCTAATTAGAAGCCGTTCCCACCTACTTAATACCAGCCATTAAGCAGAAAACACTTTTCATCTTACTCTCGCCGCTACAGATGACATTATACTCCAATCAATACCCTCCCACTGGCTGCCCCAGTGCCCGCAAATGAATACATTGCAGTTCAAGAATGCAGTAATTGAGTTGGGGCAGTGAAACTGCTGCTCTCACAGTCGCGATCTTTCTCTGAAGACCCTAATGTAGTGTTTGTGATGCTTGGATAAAGAAATCAAATCCTTGTATTGACAGCTGTCAACAATTGGCAAATGGACGAAGTCAGCGATGAATCCCTTTTAGTCTTCGATTAAAGAGAGAATAAGTGTTATTCTCAGATTATTTTCCCCCATTTAAGTAAGAAATCTGGGTGGTTACCACCCAGACGTTTAAGTTTTTCAAGGAATTTTTGAGCTCTAATGCTTGACTGCATTCTACGGAATATACATACACACAGTGTGTGTGTATGGCGTATATATATGTATATGCATATGTGTGTATATATTGTATGGATAGATAGATGCACATCGTTATGGGCTGCAACAAATTGTGCCTGCATCAATTTTTTTCAGTGGGTTCTGTTTTCTGGTGTGTTTTGAGGTAGCCTTAAGCTTAGATCAGCGTTTAAAAGGTATTGTTGTTGTTGTTTGTTTGTTGATCGTTTGCTTTGTTTTGTGTGGTGTTTTTTGTTGTGTCCGTTTGTTGTTGGGTTTTTTTGTTGTTTTTTTTTTCTTACAGGGGTAAGTGAGGTGTTTGTTTTGTTTTTTGTTTTGAAGGCGACATGTCCTAAGGCTATATGTATATATGTTTGTTAATTTTCTTTTAACGATTTCATTTTAAAACGCTCAGCTTGCACTGACTCAGTAGGTCCACTGTAGTACCTAATGTGTCCTTAGCCTTCTATCTGGGGCTTTTACTGTCTTAACAGTTTATCTGCATCTGAGTAAGGACAGTTAAAGCTGAGTCCAGCTGGTAAGGCTGAAACAGAAGCCAATGTGTTGTCTGATTCCAGCTGTATTATAATATTTTAATTTAAGCTTATTAGTATAATTAGCATTAATTTTCACTCAGTTCTTTTGTTATCATATACTGTAAAACTCCTTTCAACTGTATGCTCTCTAGCTTTCTTTTAGCGCATGTCATTGACAATTTTAGCAGAATGTTTGTCCTCAGTTGGGTCCATAAAGTGGAAAAAATAATCCTCTGATGGAGAAAGCTGTAACCTAAGCCTCTTGAGAAGATGCAAACGCCCAGAACGCGAGGGTTGAATATGATAAAGGGATTAGACAATGGATTTAGGTACTCTAGACATATTTGGATAGGGCAAACAAAGCTACACACAGTTTCCACATAGGTATAATCTTTATTAAATTATCTGGTTCTAACATAATGATGGGACTCTGATTCATTTAAACACAGAGATTTACAAGCTCAGTCTTACTTTGACAGGATGCCAACTGGTAGGATCAAGAGGCCGGCTTGGGAAATTGCAAAGAGCAGTTGGCTTTCTTTTCTTTTCTCAGTGCCAAAGCCTGTGGGGTTAATTTGAGGATACCCAGATCACCTTGGCAGTATCACGTCTAGTCATTTCCAGAACTGTGGAATTTAATGAGCCAGAACAATAAACACAGGATCATAGAAAACAGTAATGGAAGGGGTGTTAAGCAGTCATCTACTGCAGCCCCAAGGCAGGAGGAACTGTATTTTTCATATCCAAGAGAAGTTTGTCTTGCCTGTCTTTGGAAAATACCTAGTGATGAACTTTCCATAGCATTCATGAACCATCAGTTATAATATGTTTGTTTTTTTTTTCTACTGTTCAAACTCAGTATCTGTTCTGTCCAGTAAGAATGTGAAATTTATTCCCTCTAGCTTTGCAGTTACCTTGGAAAAAAAGGAATTTTCTGATGTGCTGGGGATTAGAACAAAAAAATGTAGTGATTTCTGAGAAGTCTGTTGGAGTTGCATACTCTAGATATTTGATTAGATATGAAAGAATGTAGTTCCTTTTTACAAGCATGTCTGTTGGGGGAAGGAAGATGTGAGAATCGTGTTTTCTTTTTAGGCATTTTCCAGTTATATTACCCAATAAGACTAGTCCATATCAGTCATCAGTAGACAGCTGCCCATTCCAAAAGAATATGAAGAGGGGTTTCACCAGCAAGAAATCAACGGATGTGGAGGGAATGGATCCTGCTTATTCTCAGATGGTCTCACTAAGTGCTGGAAAACTTTGTTATTCAGCATCTCTTACATAATTCAGGATACTTCCTTTTAAAGAAGTTCCTAAAGCAGAAAAGCGGCCAAATTTCTGAATTCATCTTGTTGAGTTAATCCACTCTCATTTCATCTCTTGCCAGAGATGTAACTGAACTAAAAAGGAGTGCTTTAAATTCTTTCTTATGGTTGAAGATGCTTCTTCTATAGCCACAGATATGAGATCTGAACGGTATTTTATTTATCCTAGCCTGGGTTTAGATACTTCAGGAACAAGATACTGATTTTCGTTCAGGTTCAGAGTTCAGTGATTAAATCCATATCCATAATTAAATAAAATCATGGTACTTCTGTGTGCCTTCACAACTCTTAATTCTCGTAAGACTGTACTGTGTCCCATTTTGTCTCTTTTGTAAAAAGAAAACAAAAAATATATTTGCAAGCCAAATGGATCATCTCTTGAGCCCTTATCAAATGCTTTTATTTCCTTCTCATTAAGCTGTTGTTGTTTCTTTTTTTCTTATGCAACTTACGTTGGTTTGGTGTTGTTGTGTTTTTTTTTTTTATGTCCTTGAAGCTCTTCTAGTAGTCTCACCTGAAACAGTTCCCTTGCTCCAGGTTCTCAGGTCAAATTCTTTCCTAAAAGTCGCTTCCTTTTTCTATGCTGAGATTTAACCATGGATGCCTCCCTTAGTGTAAGCTACTGTGTCCTACAGAGAAGCTTCTAGAAGCTGGCAAGGCTACTGTTTGCATAAAATTATTTCATGAATAATGTCTCAGACTAGCTATATTTCTGTCGTTTGAAGAAGTAATAACTAAAGGAAGACAGAGTATAAAAAAAGCATCAATCTTCAGATAGATCAAATCATCAATAAAACCCACTCAAACTGCATCCAGCAAGCATTCCTCTCGAGGAGACACTGCTTTAGGAAAATGGCTTCATCACAGTTGAGCAGAAGGAGTATTCTGTGGAAGTAACTGCAGCCAGGCTGTTAGTTGATCTTTATCATGTTCTTTCACTCCACATGAGATAGATGTCTGCTTGATTTTCTTCAACCAATCTCAGTCATCTCACTCTGCTCCAGACTGATGGATGGTCTCTCTCTTGAGGAAAGTGATGTGTTTTTTTTTTTCCTCTCCTTATATGTACACCAAGAACTGCAGAGGTGCACACTGTGTTGCTTATTTTTTCTGTGAGATGATGCCGTGTGTGTTTGGAGAGGGTTGTTCCTGACGAAAAGAAGAAAATTGTGAACTTTGTCCAGTGTCACACAAAATGAGACGCATTGTCCATTACCCTTTTCTGGAAACCTGACCTTTGTGGTCATCATTATAGCTGTATTCAAGGATAAATATATAGGACCTGCTAATATCTGACATAAACACTTGCATTTAGTTAAGGAGGAGAATGTGTTTGTGTTTTTCCTGACCTTGTAATTACAGTGTACTGAACAAAATTAAAGTTTCCTTCCAGCAGTGATGTTTTAATTGTGATTCGAATCATTTGCTGCAAGAGATAGGTGAAGCTTTTGTTTTGAATTCCATTTATTAAATTACAGGTCACATTTTCAAAATGGATAACTGATGGTTTGGGGTAATGGGGGTCTTGCGTATTTTTTTGTTTTAATTTTGCCTTCCACAAAGCTCAATTCGGTCTCTGGATTGTTCCTGACTCTTCATAGTTCTTTTCTTATTCCAAGGCTGTCTTTATTGACTGATTTCACTGCAGTTCTCCAGGCTGCACAAAATATATATATGTCTGGTAATTGCATGGTTCTCATACCTACTTGAGACCCATCAGGTTCTTTCATGTTTGTTTTGCTATACACTGTATTGTTAAGATCTCAGACTAGAGAAATTAGCCTTTCATATGCTGTGCTATTATCAAATCACTGTTAGCAAATAAAATCACATTGAAGATTGGCCCAAAGAAAAGTCCAGAGTTTTTGCCACTGGCTTATTTGTCACAGCTGCCTCAGAGGGTTGGGTTTGGCTGGCTGGTGGTGTGTCTCTGTATGATGTACTTTCTATGGTGTACTTCTCTGCCTTGGCAATGTACGACAGAAGGGAGTAACTCTCCCCTGTTACAGCCATTGCTCTTTCATTCTTATTTTCCTGTCACATTAGTGATCCTGTAAACAGAAATAGATGAGACTGTGATGTGTGGTTTTAAAATGCATTTGAACTGAAACTTGCAGCCTCTAATGGTACTTTTTCACATGTTACATGTCACCACAGCATTAGTGGGACTGCATTCGAACTTTCAACAGCAGTCCTCCTGTAAATGAGACATTCTTTTTAATTTTACCTGAAGGTAATTAAGAATTTCCCCGTTTTGCTATGTTCCCTGGTGGGATAATTGCTGCCATTATTTAATAGTTTTTACACAGAAATTCCTACTGTGTACCCAGCCTGGGTTACACCGAGTGCAGTTTTTTATGTGACTAGCAATTGCAGACTTGTGCATGAAAATTGAGTTTATCTTGAGAACCAGAGAAAACCGAGGAAGAGCTTAGGATGTTACGTATAGTTATGGCCACTCCTTAGTACCCTTGTAAAAATCACCAGTTCTTATTATTCGTAACGATGAATGAATCTTTAACAGAGAAATATTTCTTAATTAAGAGAGTACTTTATTGGAGAGCCAAGTGTAAGCAAATTAACTTGAGATGGTATTGTTCTTGGTACTTTTAAGTCAACTCCTTGTGTAATTTATGCAGACAAAAATAGCCTATTCGTATTCTTGCCCTTAGTTAAATTAAATGAGGATTCTTTCTCACATGTTACAGCAGCAGCAAGGTGTAAAATATGAGAAGGGAGCATTCCTCGCTAGTATTTTAATGTCGAGACCCCAGTGCAAATCTGGTGTTTTTAATGCGTGTGTCGTGACTGTCGCTCGTCGTTTTGCTTGCAGGAGGTGGTCTGGGGCCACAAACAGCCCGGGGTGTGGGGGCGAGGTGCTGGCGGTTTGCAGCCGTGCCCGGGGTTACCTTCAGCCTCTAGAGGGTGCGCTTTGCTCCCTCTTGATCACGCTGCAATTTGCGCTGAGAAAAGCAGGGAAGCAGGAGTGTGTAGCTACTTAGGCGTGAGTAGGAGCATCGCACAGCAGCAGGCTGTTTAGGCGAGGCTCCTTATGCCCTAAACCGGTTCAGCTCACGCGCTCGGCCGAGTCGGAGCCTCTTTTCTGGCCGAATCGGATGTTAGGCATTCCGTCAGCATTCAAATCCCTTAGATCCCTCAGATGCTCGGGAGAGAGAATGTTTTCCTCCGTGTGCCTGCCAGTGATGAGGTTAGCGCATAGTTTTTTATAGTTGTGAAGTTATTTCCTTAAAATATTAACACAAACATCCTGCCACGCAGACTGAAATTTGAGGAGCTGGAGATGTATGACATAGGGTTTTATTTGACTCTTTGACTTTCTTAAAAATCCCTTAGATCTATCTATCTATCTATCTATCTGTCTACCTGTCTATCTGTCTGTCTATCTATCTATCTATCTATCTATCTATCTATCTATTTTCCTTCTTCTGTAATGCAAAAGGAGTCTTCGGGAGCACAGCTTATCATTTCACTCTGATGTATGTGTGCCTTAAAATGCGGTCTAAGTTTGTTCGGTGAAAATCGCATTCAGGGTTTAGTAATACAGTTGCATTCAAGACAGAATAGAATGCTGATATTACTACATCTGATTCAAAGCAACGGCTTAATTGGCCAGGAAAATGTAGTTATCAGATGATAAAGATATGAAGTCAAAGGCAAGATATGCCTGAAAACAAGCATTTTGTTGCCTAAAATTAGGCAAAGTTAATAGGTTAAATTTTGTTTATTGAATAAGAGAACCCAAAGTTGATTGATATAGTAATTTCACTGTTTGCTATGGCAAATATTTAGCTCATTATCAGTTTTAATAGCATTTTGCAGAACAAGCCTTTTCTTGACATGCAGAAAATACTATTAAATTTCCCTGCATAGATACATTGTTATGACATGCAATAACTACTTGAATATAAAGGGGATTAATAATTTAAAAGGTGTTAACAAATTAGGGCCATCATTAAAAATAGACTTTGAACCATTTTGTAGAAAAATCAGATTGAGGTAATGCTCTGCTCTTATGATAAAGAATTACAGCATTAATTCTGCAAAGTGAACTTATTGCTCCTATTCGTCTCCAAAACCCTGGAGCATTAAAAGACAGAAAGAATGAAATGATCACTACGTTTTTTCAGGCACAACAGCTCTAATATTTCCATCACAGTTTCACAGCTCAGCTCGCGTGGTTGTGCTGGAGGAAAAAGCCCACAAACATCACGCTTCCCTTTGTTTTGTTTTTGCCGGTCTTATAAAATCATGTTGAATATTTTCAGACATTTTATATTAATATACTGACAATTTTGCTTGAACAGCATCTACACAGAGTATAAAACAAACATTTCTTCTATACAGAAGCTGTTCTTTTCTTGACTGTAAAATGTAACCCTTAGGTTCCTTTTGCATTTTCTTTTTCCTTTCTTGAAACAATTGATGACCAGTGGCATTTCAAGGTTGCTTTCTGGTTGGTTTGCAAATTATTAATTTGTTTTCTTCCCAACTTGAGATAAACAGAAATAATCTCTTCTGAAACCTTTTCTTCATCATTTCCTATTACATCCATGAAACGTGCAGAAAAATTGATCGAGTTTGTTTTGATGCAGGCATAAATAGGAAACACGTTTGCAATTCTTGCCCCTGACCGTAGGAATGGTTTCACTCTGGTAAGGATCAGTAGTAGACTCCAATACCAGAAAGCAGTTCTGCTGAAAGATTTAAATAAGCTTTAAAAGGCTACAGCCTATTGTTTTGTTGTTGCTGGGTTGTGGGTTGTTTGTTGTTTTTGTTTTTTTTTTCTGTTCCCTTCCTGCTTATTGTCTTCTTTCACACATATTTTGGAGAAGAAAAAAAATACTTTCTGCGACGTAAGTAATAAATTTCGCGTTTGAAAGATGGAGGTACCAAGAGCTCTTTCTGGCCCTGAAGGTGGCAAAATATTTGTCCTTTCTCTTATTCCTGCTTGCCATGGCAGTCATCTCCCTTCATAACATTCCCCTCTTATTCCCCTTCCTGAGTCTTCCCTCCCTTTCTCCTTGCACTTTCTTGAACCACAGGGCCCAGAGAGCGCCCTCGCTGTCGACAGGCCTTGGTGGAAGTGTTTCAGTAGCTCCCCCCAAGCTCCCCACCTCTAAGTAGCTCCACCAAGAAACACGAGAAGTGCTATGCTATTTTATTTTGATAGCATTTTCTTTACAGTCAATTTGCTTTTTTACACCTATTTTCATCCCTGAACTCAAGTCTACAAAATCAGCAGTGTTGCAATGTCTAATATAAGTAAAACAATGATATTCGGGAGAGGTTCTTTTTGCAGAGTCAGATAATGTTGAAGCACCAATCAATAAATGATTAAACCATTGTTTGTATGATACCTCTGTTTCTGCTAATACTGAAAAATTGATAACAGTATGACATTTTTCATGCAGAAGCGCATATATTGGTGCAGCTAAGAAGAAAATCTCCTTTCATGTACCAGAATACCCGTGTTAGGCTTCCTCTAAAATCACACAGACTGAAGTGTGATGGAAGAAGTAAAACATGTAGCAGAGAAGAAGAGACTTGTGTTTTGAGATGCAGTTAGCAAGGGACATCATGGATAACAAACTGTTAAAGCATTATTAGCCAGAGGAAGAGTATTAGTTTGCTTTACAGCAGAGGGGAGAAACTCTTAATAGATGACCTAGAGGAGGCAATATGCTTTAATGCTTTTTCTTGCTTTAATCTTCACTGAAAGGGTCAGCTGGGATCATGTCGCAACCAGAGTTTATCTCAGCCACTGAAGAGTGAGATCCAGGGCTATAACAGGAAAAAGTAGGCTAGGGAGTACCTGGAGGAGCTGAATCTTCAAATCAGATGGCCCCCTACAACGCTTAAAGAGCTGGCTGGAACATTCTTAAAGCTATGTGCCATTTTTGAAAACTCATGGAGGTTATGTCTGGTTCCAGAGTAGCAGAAAAAGACAAAAGCAATGTGTGTTTTCAGAAAGGGAAAGAGGAGGAGCAAAGGTACTTTAGATGGGTCAGCTTAAAGTCCTGCCTTGGAAAAATACTGGGAGCATACAATCAAATGTTCTATAGATACCTAATAGAATACAAGGAAATGTGTGGGAACCAGAATGGATTTCTCAAAAGCAAATTGTGTCAAACCAGAACAATTAACAAGGCTTTTGGGCAAAGAAGTTAACAAGCAGAAGTATACATTAAAGTCACGGCCTGTCTGAAATTTTTCACATAAAATATGCCATGCTCATGAATACGTGAGGAAGTATGGGCTACATGAATACTATTGAGTGGGTGAATATATATATGTATATTTTTTTTTTGTAAAGCTAACAGACTATAAAAATGTCTTTGTAATTGTTGTTAAAATATGTCTGTTTAGCATGAGCTTTTACAGGGATCTAAGTCTGTGCTATCCAGTATTTTCATCCTTATTTGGGATAGAGAGTATGCTTATTATGCTTGCAGATTGTGCAGATCAAGGAAGGAACATAAGTATTCAGTTTCATGGATTGCAGTTCAAAAGGATCTTGACCAGCTGAGAGACCTGAAATGTTCTTAATGTGTGTGTATATAATATATATATATATTTATAGCGTTATAAAAAGAGAGTAACCCCTAGTTTTGGTGGGAGGGAAGTAACAAACAGCAACAAAAATAGTCTTGCGCTAAATCCCAAACTGAACCAGAACCAAGTGTCTGTCTGTTTTAAAAACTACAAACCTCTTCTGAGGGGTGTGAAAGTTGATGACTCCTGATGTAACCCTGCTTAATATTGGTAAGGTCTCAATTTATTATTGCAGCAGTTCTGGTTGTCATGCTCTGTGAAGCATGCAGACAAACTGTAGAAGGAATTCAGTAAGACCGAACAGAAATTGTTAGTTACCAAAAGATAAATGGTAGATTTTGAGCTTCTGCTTCTACAGAAGAGACCAAGGGAAGACCCAATAGCATATTTCAGATATGTAGAATTTGAAGGGGAGGAATAAGTAAATAAATAATCATCTCACTTTTTCCATGGTAGGCTGAAATAAAAGTAGTGAGCCAGAAAGGAAAAGTGCGATTAACTAGAAGGATGATTCTGATTAAGCACAGGTAAAAAATGTGCAGTAGTTTGGGGAATTGACTGTGTGGCATCTGTTGGAGACGCGTTTCAGTTTCTTATGAGTTGCCATTAAGGTGATGTGTGATAGTTTTTTGTTTTATTTTATTTTTATTCGTTCATGCAAGAGAATAAGAATAGAGTATGCCAAGAATACTTCTAACTCTGGAGATAAGGCTGTGAAATGCCAGTAACAGAATTATATGACCAAAGTGAGAGAAAGCAAGGGGAAAAATAACTTGTTTTCTGGGAATGAAGAAATTTGCCCAAACCTCTCTCAGTAGAAGAGTCCCTGTTTCCAAATAAAATGCAAATCACTGCAATTTCTTGTGCCTCAGCTTGTTTATCAGTGAAATCAGCTTTAAGATGTTATTTTTTTATAAAATAGCTTTCCAAAATAGTTCTCAACTTAAGGAGAATGAGTATCAGTAAGGGGTGAATATTCCTCTCCTACCCCTGTTCATTCCCTCATCCTTTGGAGCCTTGGAGACTTTCCAGTTTTTCCTTCTCATCCTTCCTCTTGTCCTCTGCAGAAACCATTCTGAGGCTACTTAAGTACTGAATTTAGTTCAGTTTTGCCTTTTGTCAAAAAGTCTGGAATCCACTTCATGTTCAGGTTTAATGCAAAAGAAGGCTACAAAGACCTGAAGAGTGAAATCCACTTATGCCTACTGGGATTACAGAGCTGCAGCTTATGCTCTTCCTTCCTTTCACAGCCTGTGCCTCCTCTCTGGCTAGAGCAACAAACTCACCTTGTCAGCCTGCTTGAACTGCACTGCCGTAAGTCCTTTGCTCACTTTCTTGCCCAGCCCATTTTTTCTTTTTGCTTTGTCAGGCTCTGGGCTGCTGGGACTACCGATAGTAAATGAAGTCGTTTTTGAGCTTCTGTCTGTGTTTTCTCCCAGAGCAGCATCTCTTCAGGGCTTAAGCCATATACGTGACCTCATGTTCTCTTGCTATTACTGGTACATTTGTGAACATACCAACTAGGCAAGATTTAGGGGTTCGACTTGTTGTTTTGTTTTTCTTTTTTTTTGTTTTGTTTTGTTTTGTTTTTTGCTTTTCCCTTTGGGTACATTTTCAAATACAAATCCCCAAGAGAACTTATCTATTCTAAATAGGCAACTTCACTTTCTGCTGTTCCTTGGGACACGTGCGTGAAAAAGCAAAAAGCCTGTCTTAAGGGATCAGCAGTAGAGGGGGAGGATCACCTCCCCCAGCCCGCTGGCCACACATTTTTTAATGCAGCCCAGCATACCATTGGCCTTCTTGGCCACACTGCTGGCTCATGGCCAACCTGTCATCCACCAGGGACGCCCAGGTCCCTCTCCTCAGAGCTCCTCTCCAGCAGGTCATCTCCCAGCCTGTACCAGTGCATGCGGTTATTCCTCCCTAGGTGCAAGACTCTACACTTGCTCTTGTTAAACGTCACCTGATTCCTTTCTGTTCAACTCCCCAGCCTTTCCAGGTCTTGCTGAGTGGTGGCACGGCCTTCTGCCATGACAGCCATTCCTCCCAGCTGATAGATATCTGATAGACAGTTGTGTGTATGTGTGCATGCATTGGTGAATGTGCTTGGTTGTTTTTTGATTTTGGTTTTTTTCCCACCATTTGCAGGAAAAAAAACCCAATCCCATGAGAAAGAGAGGTGCAACTACTGAAAGCTTTCTGCAGCATCTTTATGCTCTGTCCTAGTGTTGTGAGGGGGCACTAAAACTGCTAACTCTTGTGTAGAAGTTACTTCAGAAAATCTGAATGTGTCATCCCCGTTTATCACCGATCCTGCTTAAAATGTGCCTAGACTAGCTTCCAGTAGTGATGTGAGTACTACGAGTAGCTTAGAAGTAAGAATTTGGGCTAGATGTATTTTCCTGCTTTCTTGTTCGTAGTATATTTCAGGAAGATTGTCTGATCCTCCTGCAAATCAATTTCACCTAGTTACGCTTTCTAAATAATGTGCTGTATGATTATGGCTTTAATGTTACTCCAAGGTAAAATATTTTGACATACATTGTTATTGAGTCCTAGAGCCACTGGTAATTAGCTTGCAAAGGTGACCAGGTGCTGTAATTGAAATGCTTGCATCAACTGATTGTTATAAACCAAGAAATGTATTTTCTTGTTAAACATTTTCTATGCAGTCTCAGGGTCTTTTCACTTGTCCTTATGACTTTTGATATAATATTATTCTCATTAAAAGTGTTTCTATTTACTATAACAAGTTTTTGAACTTCAGTCATGGGTAACAACTTGGAATGAATTTAGCAGAAATTTTATTGGTCTGCAGTCTTTTCTCCCTCTGCTGGCTATTAAGGGATCTATACCAAGAAACCTATTAAGGGATCTATAACCAAAGAAACCTGAATGTAAACTAAGCAAGTATAAAATGCAGGAGTTAATTTGTGTTTCAAAATATTATTTTAAAAAGCTTGAGCATCTTTTGGTCTAGAGAAATTTTTATAGATTTGAAATCCAGAGCAGCATTTGAAAAATGTATTCAGAGTGCACTCCTTTACGGTTAACGTGTTTTTGTAGTTTAACCAGTTTCCTACGAGCATTTAAACTATGTGCACTCTTACATTCTGGGAAAAGAAGAGAGAAGGAAAAGGGCTATAGAAAGATGAAAGTTGTTTCAGAGTTTGACTTAATAAATGCAACAATCAAATACAAGGGCTTTTTGTAAACAAAGACAAGTGACACTAGCCTAGGGCTGAACTTGATGTCGAAGAGGGTATTCCTGCACAGTAAAGCAGTGTATCTAGTAAACTGGTGAAATACTATCTTTGGAGGAAAAATTCTCCGAAGATTTTTATGCCACGTTTAACAGATAACAACAAGCTAGCTGTACCTCAGGACATGATCAGTCCTTTTGAACTGAATTTATTCGGTGCTTTTTTGTTCTTCAGTGCCGCCTGCAAGCATTCCACGTCTCAGTCGTGAGGCTCAGAGTTTGGCAGTTCTGTTTCTTTGTTATATTTTCGTGATGTGAGATTAAAAAGTCACGAATGAGCATTGTAATGGGAACAAATGTTACCTGTGCCTGAACTTGAGGGAATAAAAGCCCTGAGCTTTACTGAATCCATGAAACCATCATAAAATGGTTTGAAATGTTTTCAGAGTGGTAATTTTTAATTCCTTGCTTAGCCAGAGTGCCTCTCTACCAGAAGTGGAATTCAGAAACCACCTTAGGAATAACATTCCTCGGGATAGATGAGGTTGAGACTGTAGTGGATGTGATATGTTCAGACTCAGTAAGAGAGGATGAAGATTGCATTGCTCTCGAGTAGCCCCTGGAGGTTAGCTTGGAGCAGCAGTATGACTTTGGAGGAAGCTGTCAGCCCTCTGGGCTACAGGAGTGTGCTGTTTTTAATAAGTACATTGCACAAGACAGTAGCTATGAGTCCGTGTGCTCTCTCTCAAGGAAGTCTTTAAAAAAAAAAATGATTAATTTGTTAAAAGCTGCATAGTCTGTGTTCAAAATACCAAACCGTTGTAGATGTTTTAAATGTGAATAGAGCCTAAATAAAACATACCCTACGGAAGATCTGTTTGGTTCATCCATACTCAGAGATTTTAATTACAGCTCTATTTGGTTTTAGTGGTTGTGGTGGAGTTAGAGATGCAGAAATAAATTCATCCCATTCTACAGTGGATTTTCATCTAAATTTTTAACCTGATAAACCAACTCATTCACTTTTGTGGGGTAGGATCTCAATGAAGAATGAAATGATAGGGGCTCCCGATAGGAATTAATTTTCTATATGTCACAATGCTGTATATGATGCAACAAATTGGTACTCACAGTGTGGAAAGTAGCAAACTTTGAGGCTATTTTGTATCACTTGTACTTTCCTTTCTCGCTTTTGTGAGGTTCGTCATCTGTCTTCTATTTTTTGCTGCTTACACCTTTGTCAATTAGCCGCTGAAAAATTATGCCTTTTTATCAGACAGTAAAACTGACCATAATGTTACCATATTAAGCAACATTCAGATGTCAACTACTATCAATTGAGTAGAATAAAATACACAGTGCTTTAAATATGACATAATGTGACTAGGAATATTTTCTTTTTCACATAGGTCACTACACTATTAATACCTCCTATTTATTTACATGGAAACTACAACGTATGCAAAGAGCACAATAATACTATCTGATGAGCAAATTCTCAGCTACGAAGTACTGTTTTTCAATATGGTCAATACTGTTAGCTGTGTATTTTCAATGAAGAAGAGCCTGCGTGCTTCTCTCATCAGAATCTTCATGGCTGTCTGAAACATGGTTTGTCTTTCCCTTTGCTATTTCCACTGCTGAAACACACCACCCACCACCTCTCTGTGTTTACATCCACTGTTCGGTGTCCATAAACATTCAGCAAGCTTCAAGGAATCACGGGTACTGTTTTCTGCACGTGGAGGACTTCTATTCCACCTCTTTTCTTCATATGTACTTGAATGTCAGACTCCGTTTTGACAAACTGCCCCTCTGCTGCCATTTGTTGCGCAGCAGCAGCATGTGATGGAATAATGGTAGGAAGGTTCAGCCTCTACTGTTGTTCCGTCAACATCCACCTCTGACATGGTGGGCCAACATAATAAAATAGGAGGCATTATTTTTGGAGCAGCCCGTGTATTTTACATGTTTCGCGATTACAAAATCTTGTAGATGAAATGTTTAGCGGCTTGATTCACTGATGTGACCACTGAATTTATGCAGTCATAATACAAATCCTGCAGAATATCATTGCTGAACCGGTCTAAAACAAGACCACGGGATTGCTTTTTTTGTGGTTTCCAAAGAAATGCAAGTCTTCCAGAAATGAAGAACGAGGTCTGGTTTGTCCTAAAGCTGTTGTGACTGGGTGGTTATACAGATGTATATGATAGCGGTGAACAGAGATCAGAGAGTCAGAACATCAAGGGGAAGAGAGAGAAAAATAAAGAGATCAAAGATTGTGGAGAAACTGTAGGGAGAACCGGCTTTGTCTTTTCTACCAAAAACGGTGTGTTAAACAGTAGAATTAGTTTTATCCCAGTAGAAGACAAGAAAAGCTCTGCAGCATATACTCTGATGTGGATGAAGCACTTCGGCTGTAGAAGTGAACAGTAACACCTCTGCCCCTTGTTTCCCTTTTGGCTTGGCACTAAGACAATTTTAATGAGTGGGTGGTGAAGAAAGTTACTCTGATGATTTCCTGTTTTATTTCATTCAGCACCAGTCAGAGATGAAAAACCGAACAGGAGAGGGCAGCTAAATTTGGATAAAAATGGTTTGACTTTCTTACCAAACAACATTTGACATTACAGCAAGAACAGTAATTATCTGGAGAGGCTAAGGCAGTGAGTTTTGTGCAGTATGAGATAGGAGTTTGTTTCCCTCTTTGCCACTGATTTGTTTAGTAAATTCTGGAAACTCTCCAGCCTTGGTGATTCTGTGTTCTTTCTGATGCATTTTTTTTTTCTTTGTTTCTTAAATAATCATTGAAAAGAATGATTATTCACTAATTCTTGTCTTAGTCAGTCACTACTGAAGAAGAGGAAAGAGCTCATTGGAATGTAATGTCAGTTCTCTTTAATATTGACTATTTCTATGTAGGCAATGAAAGTGATACCTAAATATTTAGAGCAGTTTGAGACAGTTATCCTTTACTCAAAGGAAACAGACTTTATTTTTAAGAAGCCTAGGGAGAGAATGAACTCTGTGTATTTTTGGAGTTTTTGAAAGGGTATAGAAGAAAATTATCTGCTAAAAATGGTACTTGTACAGGTGATTCTCAGCAAAAGTTCCAGGACTTTTATTACTATTTTGCTTCCTAGTTTTTGGTCAGATGTGTGGCTTTAAATGCCCAAATATTGTACTCCAGTTCTGAAGACACTAAAACTGTGACTTCTATATACTTTTTTCAAAGGAAATTAAACTGTGAGTTTATTTGATAAAAGCTTGTGTACGCTTTCCTCCTCTCATCAGAATTAGATGAGGCTTTGTCAGAAGGGTTTGCGTAAAGAAGAATCTGTAAGAGCACGTTTACACTGGGTCATACATGTAGTGTGAATTGGCAGAATTCCTCATCCATGTGTTGCATTGAAAACAACTGCTTCAGTTTGGTGAATTATTTTATTCTGTTGAATTTTCTCCTCCAAATGTGTGCTGGAAGCCAACATGTCTATCACCAGGAACATTCTCATTTTTAGCACCTGAAAATGGTGGAGTGTAGTAACTTTATTTTCTGGCCTTCAGAATAGGCCTTGTGGTATTATCCTACTAAATTCATAGTAAAAGAATAAATTTGTTAATAACTTTCCTCTAGGATTATGTGTATAACAAATATCTACTGTATACCTCATCGAGGGAGTTGATTCTTTGTTTAGTATAAGTAGCATTGGGAGTGCAGTATAACAGAAGAGTAGCCTCCTTTACTGTCTGCACAGTAGATTGCCTTAAGAGACATTGAGACCAGTAGAAAAAAGAAATTGCACTGATCCAACAGATATACTGCTGAGGGGTTTCTATTATATTCTTACTTCAGACATCGTTCCACCATTAAATTCGCACTATCAGGCCCTGGGAATCAGGCCAGCATGACAGAGAAGTTTGGCTAAAATGAATCTGCTATATTAGTTTTTGAGAAAATGATTAAGTTCCGCAGGATCAAGATCAGTATTATTTTTCAAACAGTCATTGTTTCAAAGCTAGGCAAATAAACCTTAATACAGAAAAGAATATTACAAGGAGGCAGACAAAGCTAAAATTGAACGGCAAAGTAAACAAGCTTCCTAAACACATGTTCTCAGATAGAAAGCTATACCAAGTCATTGATTTGGCACAGTTAAAAATCAGTTGAAGTATTTTAAGTAGACTGCCCATCAAATAAGCATAATTATAATCAGAATTCTTACGACATTCACAAAATTCCTAAAGGCAATCAGCTCCACTCAAATTAGTAACTTGGATAAATCACCATTAATTAGCTAATATAAGCCAGCAGGTGGTTTTGAGCCCAGAGAGATTCCCTGGTTATTTAAATTATGTATACTACTTTACACCATAGATGGAGTAAGTGAAAGGGAAACAACAGACACAAGTCTGTTTATTAAAAAATAAAAAAAATGTTTAGGGTTGATGCTCAGTAAAGTCCTCTCCAGCTCCCACATCTTACCCAAAGGAATACAAGGCAGCTTTGACCCCCAGCTTGAATAATATAATCCAGGAACGTTCTATGTAGCTGCCGTTTCGACAGCAAATTATATGCAGGAAAATCAGCATTGGAAGCTTGCTTAAATAGATTTGTTCTAAAGAGAATGGTCATAACCTTGTTGAGAGAAATGTATCCATTGAAGCACTGAACCACAAAGAACAAAGATAGCCTTGTCAGCATACACTTTGTGCACAGAAATAGGTGGAAATTCTTTCCTGGGGAGCTTGAGGTAGGCACTTCCTTCAAGTAAGTAATATAAAGATCACATCCTTATGAGAAACTAGCATCCAGTCCTTCTCACGCAATTCTGTCATGCTCTGCTGCGGACAATAACTGGTAGGAAGCAATCTGAGCACCTGTCCTTTAGTCCAGCAGGAAAAACTTCCCAGAATTTTTTTTGAAATACTGACATGGGTAACTGTATGAGATCCAGAGATTCTTTGAAAACTCTGGCCCAAATCTGTATGCAAATCTGTTGGTAATCAATGATTTCTGTTTACGTGGTGGCTTACATTTGATGATTGTGCAAAATCAAGGCCCAATTATACTTTATTGTATTTACTTTAAGCCGATCTAATTGTGTGGAAGGAAAGAGCAAGATCAATAAAGATATTTGTATTTATCACCAGGATAGCATCTCTGAAGATCTGGACCGTGATACAGTAACAGTACTTTAAAAGATTAAAAATCCTGCCAGACTTTAACGAAACATGTGCACGTCTGGTAGTAATATTTAATCTCAGAGCGTGCTCTTGGAACATCCGTGGTTTTCATGTTAATCAACTCAGTGTAATTGTCTTTTTGTATTGAACTAAAATTGCATTTTAAGTTGTTTTACTGCTTGTTTTTGGAATCATTGCTGGCATATCCTTCACGCTGGATGATGTACTTTGCCAAGTTTGTTTTTGTGCATTTCTACAGGTGTCTAGCGTATCAATGGTGGTTTTTTTGTTGTTGTTGTTTATTTCTTTTTTCCAACCTAAGGTATTTAGCTTTTCATTGAATTACAATTTCAACAAATTGTTTGATAATAGAGAGAATGCCACAAAAATAAGACTTTTTATTGCCTTATTATAAGCCAAATCCTGAAGTCCTTAGCATTTTTCGTGAGTAGAGAAAACATGAAAGCTATACCTACCTAATTTCTCTACACTTCTTCAGTGAACACTTAGGGATCAGTTTATACCCACAAAAGTGGGAAATTGCACGGTGATTCCCAAGTCATTTGAACAGTGTTAGCATTGCTAAGCCTGAAAATGCACAGCAAACTACTGCACCATCTTCAGTATACTTCTGGTGCACCATTTCCCATGGCCTCATAGACCAGTGCATATTTAAGGGATCCGAGTCCCTCACAAAATAGGGCTATGGACATAGAGAGGTTGAAAGCATGAAGATGGGTGTACATTGCCAACTTTCCAGCCAGTTTAGAGCTTAATTCATTTTCCCGTGGACTTCTTTCTACCTACCACCATTCTCTGTGGTCCTACCACAGCTGCTTCAGATCATTGCCAGGAGCTTGAGCTAGAGCCTTTGTGCGTGTTGAGGCTTGGACACAGGAGTTTGACAAATTTGAGCCATTTTTCCTCATTGATAAAAGAATTTCTCAGCCTTTCCCCTAGCCTTTCACTGTCCCAGTGGGAAAGTGAGTTAGAGCCTTAACAGTGATTTCAGAATGCATCTCAAGTCAAAAAATATGTAAAACCAGGAACAATTGTAATTAATTTGGTAGATAATATTTTCTGCATATGTGAAATAAATATTGTCGCTAGTTTTTAAAAATGTGTCATCCATTGTATTCTAAACTACCTTAAAATAATTTTTTTCTGGGCATGTTATTGAAGTATACAGCTGTTGGGCAGGGGGAAGGAGGGGAAACACAGGCTTGTTGCTCAATGCATGCGACGGTGCCCTTTGATATCTTTTTTTGGACTTGGTAATAGTACTGTGTCTACCGCTGTTCACAAATATTTTATTTATAAAAACTACCCCCCCACAGGGCTGCTGCAGATGATCTGCAAGCTGAAGACTAGCCCATAAACTCCCCTTGCTCTAAGAAACAGTGCTCCTGGCTTTAAACAGCGGTGTTTGAGTTGAGATTTTTGGTAACTAAGTCACGTCTTCCCAATTTCAGCATTATATAGCAAGGGATCTTCTATGGAAAAGCAGTATCTTTACATTAGCACAACTAATAGAATTAATGTTATTTTTGCAAGTTAAGAGTCACTGATGTCTTGGGAAGGTCATCGTTTGTGTGCCATCATTTGTTATTAGCTTTTGTTTGAAAGCCAAGGAGACATTAATGCTCCTAAAATGTAAAGATTAATAAAATGAGTTTTAAGGGCTAAAACTACCATGTTTAGGGGGGAAGGAAAACCCTGGAATCATGTAAGTCATTCAGGCAAATTAAGTCTGGCTTTGTACGGTGAACAACTGGAAGCATTCCTATTTAGGTTTTCTTGTGTTAAGAAATCTTTTGAAGTTCTTTGTGGTTTTGATTTCCCTTTGTAATCATTTATCAACAGTACGTGCTGTCACTTGGCTAACATTTTTATTTTATTTTATTTTTACATTTAATAGTACAAATTCTGCCATGGATTCCTCTTGAATTTGCTGCTGATCTGTCTTCAGAGTGAAAAGTCAGTCCATCTATTCTTACCTTTATTGTCTACTTCCAACCAGTTACTAATCCAGAGAAGTTACCTGATATTCAGCCAGATCATCATTTGTTCCTCAAAGGGAAATAAACTCGTGAGCCCTCTGAAGAAGTTATCTTGATTTCTTTTACTCATTATAACATTTTAATTCACCTCTCTATCCTTATATCCGTTACTATAGAAGTCGCTAACATATCTAGTTTGAGATTTTGGTTTTCACTGGTTCCTCTTCCCACAGTATATTCTTGTTCTCCATTGATGTCTTGTTCAGCACTTTGTGTTATTCTGGTCCTGAGGTTGATTTAAGTAATACCTGTGTTTGCGTCCTTTAAACCTTTTGCACAAATACCATTTTCTTTCCAGATTTGTTTCTCAGTTTGCCCTCAGACTCTTCCACTGATATATCAGTCTGAGACTGTTCCTCTCATGCTTATCTAGAAAAGAGTAATGCTGATAGAGATCTCTGCTGGAGATCTTCCTTAATAAATGCAATCCTAAGAATGCATTTAACCTTTCTGCTGTTATCTTTCACTACTTGAGTACTCCCTTTTTTATTTTTTCCCAGAAAGCGTGCAGATATACTTATTCCACCTATTGCACAGTAAGGACACAAATAGAAATGGGAATAGAATAAATGGAGTCTGTGGAGATGTGATGCCTGAAATCTGCTCTTTGTTGTCTTTTCGTTGTCTTCCTAAAATGAGGCAGTGGAAAACTGTCTCCACTATCCTGGTAATGTGGAAGCTAATATTAAAGTTCACATTAAAACAGGGTAGTCATTGAATATTTGTTGGCACGGAGAGAGAGCCACACTGATGTTCTTAGACTCTAACAGGGAGTGGGCTTCTGTGTCAGTGACAAATGAGGACAGAAAGCAATTGCTCAGTAGCTGTGTTCGTCTGTGCTATCCAAGGGGATTTCTGTCAAGCAAGTCAGAATACGGAGACTCCATTTATTCCTTCAGTTAAGAGCTATGTGTTGGAGATTTCTGTGTCTTCTTCCATGTTGGAAAGTCCAGGGGAAGCCTTCACAGAAATAAGTGATGCAGTGTATCCTAATGTGGTAACTAAATATATTGTGACTTACTGTTTCTTCACTGTGTGGCCATATTCTTTTTTTTGTTTGGAAGAAAAACAAATGCGTTATTCTTCATTATTGTTTCCGCACATGCTTTTTTCATTCTTCTGTTCACATTTTTCTGTCTTGAGGTTTGCTTCCATCTTTTTTTTTTTAATTTCTTTTTTCAGAGAGACTTGAGTCTTTACTCCCAGTCCTTTTCTCACAGCTGCAGTTAAATAATCAGAGTTGAAGTCTGGCCTGATAACAAAATGTTGTTCTTTGGATTCAGAGATAACATCCTAATCAAATTAGGATTGGAGGAAGCAGTTTGCTCTTCAAGAAAGGTTGCTTTATGTTGTCTGTCAACTTAGGCAAGTACCATTGCATTAGTTATTGATTAGTCAGTGGAGGAAAAATTTGAGAAAACAAACGGAGGAAATTGTTCAGAGAAGCTATCCTAGAAGAGAGGGAATTTGGAACACATTAAGTGTAGTGGAAGAGTAGAAACCATCAGTGATCATAGAAGGAATGATTTGTATCTTCTGAGTGTTCCCCTTGGTCACCCAAAACGGGGCAAGGAAGGTTTTGAAAAAAATTATGCATTCAGTTTGTGATTCTTGACTCACTTTCTTTGGTTGGTTGTGTGATCTTCTATTTGTAAAGGAGTCCCAGAATACCCTAGGCATGTTTTGAAAACTTCAGAAGATGTGGCACGTTTTCTGCAGTATGCTGAGATGTAACCTTGGATTGATATTACATAAACTTTTGTGTTGGTTAAGGCCTTGTCTGAAGCTGTAAGTTATCTTTGCTCACAAGTTAGTGAAGTAGCATTATGATGCATTAATTAAAAAGTATGATTTTATAAATTTTAAAAAGTAAGCCAAACAGAGAGATGTCCCTTTAAGCTTGCTGCTATAAATTTTGCATACAAAGAAATATTTAGTTTCAGTTCCAAATCACACCATAATCAGCAGAAAAGACTGTGTGTATGCGTGTGAGATTGTGAGCATCTCTGCATGCAGAAGACCTTTCAAAGTTAAAGGTTAATGGTGACGCATTAATAGATATTTGTGAATTGGTCGTTGATAGATGTAGGCCAGGAATCAAAAGTAGCGATATCTTGAAGGAACTTTTGAAATAAAACATTAAATAAACTTTTGCTAAGGTAGGACTTATTAGTTCAGTGAAAAAGATTATATTACAAGAGTGCTACAGTTGGACTGTGATCCTAAAAATTCAATGGACATAAATTTAAGTTGGCAAACTTTAGAATAATATCTCAGTATCTCAAGCATTTCTTGATGCCTGATTCAGTTTTGGGAGATAAGCCTATTATTCCCTTCATTGCTCCCTTTTATTCAAGATACTGAGTTCTTCTGTCTTAACAACAGAGATTTATCTTTCTTTTCCCCAGTTCTTGAGCTACACCGCAAAACAAAGGTATTTTTAAATTGGTTCGCTTTCTGCCGTAAGATCTCTGGGATTCTACTTAGGGATCAAGATTAAGAAATTAGAATGAAAACATTTTCTGAAAATTAGGTTGATTAGAAAATAAGAATTGTGGGGTACTTAACTGTAATAAAATGAATTTTTAAATACAGCAGCTAAATAATTTGAGATTGGTATAGTAATTTCCTGCAGTTATCAAGGACTAGGATCGCAGTCATTGGCCTAACTGTTTTTGTCCTCGTTAACCTGCTGGGGTAAGGTCTTTTCATGTGACACTGGGACTTTCACATCGAATAGAATTCTTGCTTCAAACATCCCCAAACCATACAGGTAGTAAACAGAAGTAGCCATGATTTTTTCAAAAGATTTTTAATCTTGTTCTCACTATGAAATAGGATGACACTTTGTCTTTGAAGAAATTACAAGGCAAGTTCTACCATCTTTGCTTTTATAGTCTGTTTTAAGAAAAGCAAGGACCTTGTTAGTATGCTTTTCATTCCCCCACCTTCTTTTATTATTATTATTATTATTGGCTTGTTTGTTAAATAACATCTGTAGAAGTGAAGTTCAGTTGTAATCCTAGTATAGCTGGGGAGAGATGGAGCCCTTGGTGGTGAGTGCAACGTAAAAATCTTGATTTGGGGAATATCCAGATGTAGCGACAACATTCTTGTTGAGTTCACTGTGTTTCAATTACCACTAATAGTCCACTCAGCGATTAATGAAGAATCACGCTAAGTTCTGGAGTCACGACTCCACCCACATCTCAGCAACTGTTTGGTGGTGATGCAGCACACACTAACTTGTTTGTTTACCTTTGATCTGGTTGAATAGATATTTCCTTAGGAAACATACTGCTTTTAAAATAATTAATTTTCATTGCCTTAATCATGTATTTGTCCATAAACAGATTCTGATCGATAAATACAAATCTCCCACATCTCATATTTCAAACTTCTTTACTAGTACTATTTTTGAAGTGCAGGTAGTTGTAGTCTGTATTTGTAAATCTTTCCTTTGTTTTTGGAATTAAACTTCAGAATGAGTTATAATAAAATACTCTGTTTTGTTACAGCGTTACTTAAAAAATCCCAAGGAACTGAGCTGTAAATGTTGTTCTCTGTAACATGTTTTCCCTATAAGATAGGAAAATCAATTTCGTATGAAACCTGCCTTTCCACATAATAACCAATAGTGAAGTTGTTGGTTTTTTGCTGTTGTTTTTGGTTTTTTTGCTGTTGCAAACAATAATGTGAATGTAAATACATAAAAAAAGATGTACATGTTAATTCTATCCTTTTGAAAAAAAGCTGAATTTAGTTAATGATCTTTAAGCTGACAATGGCCTAGAAGAAAACAGAAATCTCCTTTCTGAATTTCTAAATACTGAATAGTAAGAAAGACTGCCCAAAACGTAGAAGTGATACAGCTAATGTGAAGATGTGTCTCAATAGGTGTAGGTTTTTTTCTGGTCTGAATCAGGTAACATTACCAGTAACATTATAAATAATGCATTAAAACAAGACCTTCAGAGTGCCTCAGAGTCTCTTGGTCTTTGTGAGTCACTCACATATTGCTGGAATTTGGTATTATCTAACCTGTCCCTTCTTTGTGGCCGCACTCAGGTGTTACAGAAGACTAAAAGCGGAATTAACCCCCACGGAACGTTGCAAATATAACAGTGCTGATGCTGAGATTGTGCTTCTCCAGAAGTAGTTGCTTTTGGGAAAGGTTCAAACAGTTCAAGTTCTACTGTTGGCTTACACGTTTTTGTGAACTTCATCCATCTTGCTGAGGCGAGACTGTACTGTTAGTGTCAAATGGTGATGAGTAGTCTGAAGGAGCAACTTATCTGTCTGTCTTCTGTGCGTTGATAAAAGGAAATCTAGCCTTGCTGCCTAAAAAGCCATTTTGATTCCATGCCTTGCATTTAAACTGTACTACTTTTCCAAGAGTAGCTCTAACTAGAAATTCAGTTAGTCTTTGACTATGCCACTTTATGCAAATGTAAGATGATGCTTGGTGGAGATTAGGGCTTTGATTTAAAAGTGTATGCACGTATATATTTATATATATATATATGCAGGATGGGCATCTTTCTTATCAGTCAAAAACTAGAAGAGAGCATTCTTCGTTTGTGTGTTTGTTTTAAGAATATTGCTTATCTTCTTTGCACTCGAGAGGGATTAATACCATGCAGAATAAATACCAGTAATAATGGTAAAATTGGTATACATTCCAGCAAAATACACAGATATTTACACAGATTTGGATTTTTTTATTAGGTAACTAATTTTTTTTTGAACATATTGTTTGAATTTTAAACAATTATTAATGAAGAATGCTTCTGTTTAAAAAAAAAAAAAGAGATCTTAAGTAGATCCATGACACTCAAAAAACACGCTGAGTTTGTTTTCTTTCAAGCACACAGACTTGTGAATATGATCAAAATTTTTAATTCAATTGCTATTGAAATTGAAGTCAGTGACAAAAAAGGACACCTACTAAACAAGTGTACTGCAGCTTCCCCTAAAGGAAGAAATATTGGGCTGATGAACGCAACCTATAGAGAATGTGGAATAGCAGTCAAGTGCTGGCATTTTAGGAATGTCTGTTCATAGATGTGCAAGTTTTATTTCACATTGTCCTTGCCCTTCTCAATAATAATGACTGATAGCCTCACTTTGTGATTTCCCAGCTTTTAAGAGTATATTTTTATTTATTTTTTATGACCAAGCTTACACTTGTTAAATGTAATTTTTGCTTTATGTAACATAAAAAAGAGCACATCTGCAGTATGCTGTCCCATGAATTAACAAGAATGACTGGACATAAGACAGGAAATCCTTTAAAAACATATGTTCACATTAAATATCTGGGCTATCTTGGTAAAGGAGGTCTTATGGGGTCATTTTTGATGCAGTGCAAGTAAACCATTTCTGCTCTCATGAAATAGTTTCTTTCAGGTTTATATTGAGCTTGTATAAAGGCACATTACATAAATAAGGGCTTAGTTCGTACATTAGTCTTTTACATCTTGGATTCTTACTAAATCCTTGTTTTTACCAACTTGATGCTTAAGAGAGATTGATTTCTGCTACATATGTTTATAGTGTTTGTTTTGGCGTGTCTGGGATTAAAAACAAAATTAACACGCATAATCAATTTCCTTAGAATTAAAAAGGATGCTTGGGTACCTTTTCTTACATTCTTGTGAAGAAAAAAGAAGGAGATGTGATAATAAAGAAATTGATTTATTCAATCACTGGGTATAAAAACATTAGCCCTGGGAAAGAGCCTCCCTCTAAGAGCTTTAGCTGCCCAGTCTCACTTGTGTGGCACAAAATAATTTGCATTTTTAGAGAAATTTCATGTCTTTTCTGAGCTCTAGTGAAACATGAATAAATTGCTTTCTTTCCTCTTTTCTGATCTTATAAAGCTGAATCCATTAGGGGCTGAGTCAAACACTAATGAAAGAAAGGCAACAACTGAGATGATGAAACCCTGGATTAGGTTTCTTAGTAGTCCAAGCCCAGCTGTCATGGCCCACGTGTCAAGTTAGTACTCTCTGGGGAGGCCCTACAGTACATACAGATGTTTTTTTTTTTTTAACTGCTCTGTTACGACAGGCTTTCCAAGCAGCTAGGAACTAAACGGAGAAGCAAAGATTAAGAATCAAATAGAGCCGTGGCAAGCAGTTTGCTGGCGAGCATTTCAGTCAGACAAAGAAACTTCTCCAAAGCTGTCAACCTGCTGCTGCCTGCCTCGCAGCCTTGCTGTGACCTCCTCGCTCCTCTGTGTGTGCTGAGGTGGTGATCGCTGGAGGTGCCCCACTCTGACCCAGGAAAGGATATGATGGCACAAACAGGGGGTTCCAAGAACAATAGTAAGTTCAGATAGCTGGAATCATCTCAAGTGTCACCTAAAGTGTTCACTTTATTTTTTGTTGGAGAAATAGTGGTATCATCAAACCGGTGTCAATTAAAAAACATACTTTGTGATGACAGCAGTTGCCAGGGGAAAAAAAAATCAAAAAGCCTGTGAAAGTCCATCTCAGACTTATTTCATTGGGAAATGGGGAAAAATTTCTTCCTTAAACCTGATCTGGTGACCTCATATGACTTACCGCACTCTAGGAAGGCGCTTTAAACTGGCAGGAGTGATAAGCGAAGTGGTGTCTGTCACTGCTTCCACCAGTGCCTTTGAGAGGGACTAGACTGTCAGTGAAACCTTTCCCTTAACAGTCTGACCTACGGTAGCGACAGGGAAATAAATACGGATTCCTTATCTCCCTTCACGTTGTGGTTTTGGGAATGGTCTGGAAGAAATTTGGGTGTCTGTCTCTGTTCTTCCTATGCCCTCTTTTTCCTACGGCAGCTCTAAGGCTCTGTCGTGCAGCTGGCATCTCTCAGTGGTTCTCATCCTGACCTCACCACTTGTCCGTCAGAGATGCGAGGGGTAGGGTGGTATCTTCAGGACTTGAGTTTGCCTGCTGGATGCTCCTTGTTGATTGGTATGGCATAGTTTAGAGTGAATTTAAAGTTGCTAAAGTAAAGTATTTTTAAAAAAGATCTGTTTTGAAACAATTTGGCTTTGCTGCCATAACCATGCTGACTTCAGGGGTTGTTTAACTTGAGTTTCGAGCCGAGTAGCCAACGCATTTATTTTTAACTTCTAGCTTCTACTTACACATTCTTAAAAATCTCTGTGGTTCTATAACTTTCCAAAGTAACTCACAAGTCTCATACTGACTGCTAATAAAGCAGAAAAATCCATTTCCATTTTTCAGCATAATCTTTTTTTCATGTGAATCTATTTCTCGTCGAAAGATGGTCTGAAAGCTGGAGCTCTCTACTTGTCTGTAAGAAGTCGAGAAGACAAGTCTTTTGAGTTATCCCATGCTATCTGGAAGAACACGGCCATAAATCCAAAAACTAAGAGAGAAGAAAACCAAATACTTAACATTGCTTCAACCAACAATTTGTTGGTCCAGCTATTCCTAACACCTAACAGGTGTTAGGATCTCACTCTGATCTCACTCTGCTGCTAAAATCAGCTAAGAAAGTTGATGGGGAAAAGCTATGTGTACATGGGGCACTTTGTGCAACCGTACGTCAGAGGTATCTCACGTATGTTCTATCCACATTGCCATCTATGAATGCAAGGACCTTGCGGAAGCCTTGAGCTTAACTTCCAGCAGCCTCATTATTTCTTATTTGTATTGCAGGGGTACTGTAGACCTGGATGGTAGTTGGGCTTCATTTGATCTGGATATTCTGCAGTGATGAGACTGTGAAACAAAGAGCAGTAAGAAACAGTGATGATGCTCAGCAGCAGAGAAAGCTGTAGCCTTGATGATGGCTGTTTGATTAATATTGAAAAAAAAGTTGTTTGAGCCTTTTGCAAAAGAGAGTACGAGGGTAATATGATAGCTTGATGGGTATTTATGGGCAGCATGGGAGGAAGTCTGAAAGACGCTTCCACAAAAATTCAGGAAGTAGGCAAAGCAGCCTTTGAGCTGAGCTAAAAGGGAGGGAGGGAGGCCTTGTCTCCTCTCCAGCTTTTGAGCGGCATATTTCTGCCTGGGCAGCAGCCAAGGCTTCCGCAACGAGTAGCAGCTGCACCACCCTTCTGAGGGCATCTTTACAATCATGGAGGTTTCACGAAAAAGCAATTCAGTTCAATTATTTCTATCCTTACATGCATTGATCTGCTCCAAGAATATTGTATCCTTAGTGATATGCAATTCGTCTACGTGGGGGTCTTTGCTTACATGAAGGTAGGCAGACTTTTTTTGAGAAAGTGAAGTCTTGTGTCAACCTTAGAGGAGGACTTTTGCTGCTGCAGAGAATGATATTATCTCCAGAAAGCCCCAGTGATGAGAAAATTGATTTTTCCGTAAGTATCTCCGTGTCTTCTTTTAAAAAACATGCCCTTCTAGATGTTTTCCCTACATCTCCTTAGCCTGAGAGGATGTGCTCATGCCTAAGATGAATTAGTGTACATAAAGCCGCAGTCAGACAGGGAGAAAAAGTGTCTCCTTGGCATCCTCACTTTTTCTGTAGTAGATGCTTTGCTAGATTTTCTCTGTTTCACTGGCTTTGTGTTTCTGTACGCAGTAGATACTTTTGACTAAGCCCTTGCAGGACAGTTTCTCATGGAGGAAGGGAAGAGAAGGAAAAAGGGAAGGAAAAAATATGCTTTATAGAAGCCTCAAATGGTAAATTGTTCGTGAGAGCAGAGCAGTCACTGGAGATGCTGAAGTCAAGTCTCAACCATTAAAAAGTACTCTTACATATAATTGTAGAAGAGTAGGCAATCCTCCAGGGGCCAGAAAACAGCAGCGCCAAACTTAGAATGTAAAGAATGAGTTCTGCAGAACAAGAAATGCTCAACAAAATTACACATAGCACTCATGTCACAATGCAGAGATAAGAGGAAAAAGAGCTAAAATCATAGAAAGTTCTAATCAGAGCCATCCAGAGCTATACTTGAACCTCAGTATGCTAATGGTACGTAATCAAGCAGGAGGAAGTGTTTAAGTAATCTGCCTCCCTGTGAGGAACCTGAACTTCAGAGAAAGGGGTGCCAGTTGCTCTTTGATATCCTTTGAAGATGCATCAAGCTGCATATTCAGAAATATTACAAACTACCAGTTATTTAAATGCTGAGCTCTTCTGTTCGGTGACATATTTTGCTCAACGGGAAGAAGGTGGTGTTTACAAAATGCATAGCTGTGAACGGTCCTGCTAGCTTGTCATGCAGTCTTTAATCGGGCCTTTGGATCAAGCATTAGGGGGAAGGCAGTGAGAATTTCTCAGTGCACTGACTTGGGTGTGACTTGGTCGTAGAGTCATTGCTGTGTCTGAAATCTGTGTTGAACTGTATTTTACTCATTTGTGGAGTACCTGTTATACCTTGCTTTTCTTTAAAATGGACATAGCAGTGGTAATTCTGCATAGATGTTGAGCACAAAGACGCTTCCTTTGTCGCAGTTGTTATATCGTCTCAAACATCATTCTGCTAACTTTTTCTTTGCCCTCTGCAGCAAGATCAGATGTAATTCCTAACTCTGAAGAAGTATATTGTGATGTCTGTCTATCATTAATATGTACACATTTTGGGAAAAAGCCTATAGGAGTATCTTCAAGAAAAGCTGGCTGAATTTCTACAAGAATATGAAATACCACTTCCGCGAGCAAGATAAGGATGAATTTTCCTAAGGGTTTCTAAGTAGCTTTTGGATCCTCCCTTAGGTGGCGGCTCACTATTCTCAGCAGAGGTGGAAGTAGGAGCAGTGTTATTATGCTGCCTTTACGTTCCTCCCTTGCCAACGCCTCAGCATAGGCAGGGATCAGTTGGCAGCCACCACAAGACCGAGCAGCTTTACTTTGCCCTGAGCTTTGTTGTCTCAGAGAGTTTCCCCAGGGCTTATCCTGTCTTTAGAGGAGAGCAAGTGGGTTCCAGCTGTGATGAGCTACTACTTCTGGATGAGGGGTGGAAGAAAATAAGTCCTTCTCCTGGTCTTCTGGCAGTTGTCCTTGCCACTGTGGAAGCTTTGTTTAATCCAGCTGGACAGACTTTCAGCCTGTTTTGAAATCTTTGCCTTAGACTGAGAAAGCTTGAAGATTAGAAACCTGAAACATTTTCCATAATTTGGCCTGGGGTGTAGCCAGAGGTGAGATGCTGTATTGTAATTTAAACTCATCATTTGACTTTCCTATAAAATTTGATGGCAAAGGTAGAACTATTCACTAAAGACTGGCAGCTATTTTTCTGAGAGTTCTTCATTTGAAATGACAATCTCAACTGCTATTTTCCAAAGATGTTTTTTCTGTGCCGTCATAATTTCTGTAGAATATTTGTGACTTAGAATATTGTGACTGTCTCTAGCATCCACATAAGAAACATGCACTGTCCGATTTTGTCTTTGAGAAAACACATTTTTGTTGATAGCCTACAAGTCAAAAATCTGACATGCTAGAGCTGTTATTTTAAGATTATAACCAGCAAATGGTTTGTGCTGAAGATACTGCTACGTTGCATTGCAAATAAGAGGATGACTGAATGAAAATAGAATTTATTAGATGGGGGGGAAAAATCACATTCCTGCTTAGATTTATTTATCCAGAATGGACAATGCCCTCCCTCACATTGCCATAGTCAAAGTAGGCTCTTTAAAATGGCCTACAATAAAATCTGCTTCTCATTCAGAAACCTAACCATCTATGAAGCATTTTTTTCAGGAAAACTCACTCGCTCAATATGCTTCCTGTAGTTCATTTAAAGCTCTCGTTCGTACTCATAAAGATTCATTCATTGCTGTAAATAATACATACGGTATAATGAAAAGAGGAAGAATTCTAGCTTTTACCATCTCAATTAACAACTTGATCTGATAAAAGAAGCGTTCTCATTCCTAACTAGGCCATGAGCCCTAAGGGTCTTGTTTGCGTGCCTTTATTTCTCTTTGCCAAACTGTCCTGCAAGGATCTGAAAGCCAAGTGAACCCACTGACTAGACTTTTTTTCTCCATCTACCTGCTCGCAAAGACTGACGCAAGCATAGGCACAGTTGTATTGAAGCACAAGCCCATCCCTAAACTAACTGTAAAATGAGATTGGATGATCTGTCCTTTTCTCGGTCCCACCTTCAAACCTTTCTAATCCAGAGAGCTCATCTCTCTTTTATGTGGCTCTTACAAATGCCTGTAATTAATAATGACTGTGATTCATTAGCCTGTGCTGTTTGCGTTGTTTGCCCAATGGGAGCATTTACTGTCTAGGGATAGCCCATGATTACTCTGCCTTGTGGAACAGTAAGATGCTTTCAATCTAATGTGCTGTCCATGTTTTAGCATAAAATAATATTAAGGCATCCACATAATGGAACTGTCTGAAGATTCATTTTATTAAGCAGTGAAAGAAAATGCGTATGTGTTTGTATGTGCGAGGGAAACATCATCAGCAAATCTTCTTCGCCAGAAATGTAATTTCAGTCAGCGTTTCCCTTAAAGCCACATCTATTTGGAGGTGTAGTTCTTTGGATCTCAGGCTGAAAAATACTCTGTAGCCAACATCCGATTTGGTACGATTAGCTTACTCAAATGGGCATACGGCCTATTCAAAATAGGGCAAAAAAGGAAACAGAGGTAGGATTATTGTATGTATTCCATTTTGCACATATTTATTTTAAATGCAATCTACCTTCAAGTACAAAGCTGCAGTGCTCTTAAAAGATTACTATTCAAGTTGATTCACATACCTTAACAGAGCTTGTAACCTTTTTGCATTATATGATCAACTTTTTGACAGTGCAGGGCCAGCACAGCTAATGGAATAATAGCCTGCAGGGTCCAGCTAAATGATATACGAATATAATCAACCTTTGTGATGACTATTCAAAAGTAATCCCTTTAGCTTTCAACTGCAACATATATTTCAACCAGGCGAGGCCATATGAAGAAAATCTCTGCAGACTCCACCGTTACAATATGGCCTTCATATCCCCACAGTGTGTTTGCTGCTCACGGTGAGTTTTAAATTTAAGGTAATGGCTACTGTATATTCATGTGAGCATAGAACAATACCTTTGATTTGTTGGAGAAATGTAACATTAGCTACCAAGGGCCCTATTCAGTAAACTTTGACACAGCCCTTATATATGGTTTACTGCTTATGCTAAATGGAATATGCCTGATAAATATGCTTTGCATGCCCAAATTGTACAAATTCATTAATCTTTATATTCATAAAACCTCCAAGTACAGCTGCCTCCCTCTCAAGTGAAGCTAGTCAGCGTGCGTGGCTAAACATGTGGGCCCAGACAGCCTTAAAAAAAAAAAAAAAAAAAAGCATTGCATCAATTTTTGTTTGTCGAGACAGAAAAAATAGGAGAGCCTTCTACATGTGTGGGATGTGCCTATGCTGTTGGCTGTTGTATTATTTGCTCCTGAGGATTTATTCCTACCTTGCTACATCATGCTACAGATTATTTAACTAAAAACAGCTGCATGACCTTTAAAAATGCAAGTAATGTTTTAATGAGAATAATGGATCGTTTCTCATCACTTGCATTATGCTGGCGTGATAATATAGCATACCCCACCAAACCACATCTAAGGTGAAATCTTCTTTCCCTCTCCCCTGGGTCAAAAATACAGTATTGATAGTGACCCTGAATAAATGGGGTCCGCTGTATCAGAGGAGAATAGATGTAACAAAAGCCTTGTATTACTTTAAATGACTACTCTTGCATATAGAAAATAGTAAAAGTTCTCTCAGATTAACAGCACCTGCAAATGTTTGTTGTATGCGTACATAGCTACATATATATGTGGGAGAAAAAAAAACCAAAAACATGTTGCTGACTTTTGAGGCATTGTTTTAATATTTTATGCCACTTGAGCTACAGGGAATAAGCAGGAGAGGGCACGGACTATTCTCCGGTTTGTACGTCGTGTCACTTGAGCCCACAGCCATTTGGTATCCTCCACACACTGCTGCAAGGAGTTCCACCAATGGGTTGGCCACACACAGGGACCTCCTACTCTGTCTCCAAGCCCATCAGCTGCTGTTTCTGTTATATCATACCTCATTCTTTTATTGAAGGAGATGGTGAAAAATGGTTTCTGCATCACCTTCTGCTTGTTACTCTCATTCTTACTTTTCTTGTCATCTCCTCAAAATATTGCCTTTCTCTTTTTTCAAAGGATTTACGGCTCACTCCATCCATTTGCGGAGCTTTTCAGTAGGGTTGTGGTTTTGAATATTTTCTCATCTCATGAGCACGCAATCTCAGGAACGCAGGTGTTGTCCATTTTCTTTATAACGTTTTGAGATAAGGCTGCCTATAATGACCTGTCGTCTCTGAAGTCATTGATCACTGTAGCTTAGGTCTTTGTAGCTGTGGCTTTCATTATTTTCTGTGACTTCTCGATAATTATGCTCTGTAAAGTACTAACAGTTCTGCTTAACTGTTCTCCTAGGAACTTAATGAATAACAAGGTTTTTACACAAGGTTTTTCACTGTACAGGTGACTGGGTACTGGCACAGGCTGCCCAGAGAGGTTATAGAGTCTCCTTTTCTGGAGACGTTCAAGACCCTCCTGGACGCCTACCTGTGCAACCTGGGCTAGGGAGCTGCTTTGGCAGAAGGTTGGACTCGATGATCTCTAGAGGTCACTTTCAATCCCTACAGTTCTGTGATACTTAGAGGTATTATCAGTCCCTACGTAGACACGTGTAAAAAGCGAAAACAACTGAGATGCCAATTCTAGTTGCAATGAAAATTTGACCGGACAAGTTTAATTATATTTTATCAACAGCACTGATAGTGTGTCATGAACACCCTATTATGATTAATTATATATACATACTATTAATACATATTAATGTTTATCTCTGCATTTTACTCAACACGAAGACGCAAGGGGAGAATGCTTGACGGTGTGATCTGTGGTGATGTATGTGTGTTATCATTTTGAGATGATCATTATCGATAGGAGTTGTTTTTATTGTCCCTAAATAGCAGAAAACTGACAAGAAAACGTTTGGCTCAGTATTCTATCAGTTATCCTTGATATGCTTCATGTTTGCTGAGAGGGTAGAACTGTTTATCAGGCAATAATAGTTTCGTGTCCAAGCGTGAAGGCAAAAGGCCAAAAGGTACATGTGCAAATGAATCACAGCATGAATTGCTATTCTCATCTCCACTGTTGGTTGTATGTGTCCATGTGTGGAAGATACGTCACTGTTAGAGATGCACTTTCATGTGTATTTCATTATGAATACATCTATACATTACGCATGTAATCACATTTATGGTTGGAGTTATCCACCATTCTTGCACCAGTTTTTCATGGCTGAGGTACAAAGATCTTTGTATTCAGTTAGGGTTGGCTGTGTGGTTGGCTGGTCGGTGAACTGACTTAGATTTTGGTGGAATTGTATTGTGTTGTTTTTTTTACATATTCTGCTGGCAAAAGTATTCCCGTTGATGCACTTCAGGAGTGGTTTCAGAAAATGTTATCTGGTATAACGATGTGGTTAAATACTGAGTTAAACTGCAGAATGGTCCAAAATGAGACTTCATGTGGTAATTTATACTAATTCTCAGATATTCTCCATATGTTTATTTATCCCATTCTTATTTGCTTACAAGTATGAGTGAAGTTCGAGTTAAAAATTATCTGTCATAAAAGCCTGATGAAATATAAAATGTGTTGAGTTTAGATACATAGTTTACATCTGTTTCAAACTTTGCATTGAATGTTGCTTTCTATCTCCACTGCAACAATATAAATATGCTTATTTTGGACGTTAATTCAATTAAGATGCTATGTAAGCATCGTTAGCTGCGAGGCAAAGTCCAGTTTTAGACACAACACTGCAGAAAGGTAGTGGCAAATAAGAAGGGTCCAGGCAAGGATACTGCAGAGGTTAGAAAACAAATATTCAGAAGACTGCATTTGCTCATCCTTAAAAATAATAATAGTAATAATAGGGGAAGGAAAATAGTCCTTAAAACCGATTAGAAGTTGTTGTAAAAGAGAACAGCGTTTCTTGGTTCTTGTTGTCTGTCAAAAGTAGAGCAAGAAAAAAGGATCACCTTTACTTGCAATAAATATTTATCGTCGGTATTAGGGAGGAAACTTAGCTCCAAGACTGTGAAGCACTGGAACAGAAAGATTCAAAATGTTGTGAAATGGCCTTCATCAGTAGGCTTTGAGAACAGTTTTGGCAAATACTTGTCAGTTTTGGACTAGATATTTGTGCACTTTCTTCTTTTGAGGAAGCAAACCCTTCAGTAGTTTCCCAAACAGGAACCAGACCCCCAGGGATGGTGTGGCCGTAATGAAGCAGAGGGAGGTGTGCTGCTGGGGGTTGCTGGGAGCAGAGCAGAAAGCTTGGCCCAGAGATGGGAGTTTGGTGCAGGAACGGAACAGGGGCTGAGGATCGTGGGCCGTGGGATTGAAGGAAGCGTGTGACTGGCAGTCATGGTAGAGTTGAGCAATTGCCTCGCAGCCAGCTGCTGTTTTGACCATGTCCCATCAGCAGGACACTGCTCAGAGATGGCAGCCTTTCTTATCCAAACTCCTCACCCGGTTCTGCCTTCCGCACTGTTCGCTTCCTCCCCTGAGCAGTCCTCTGTCTGCCATGCCATCTTGCAGCCTTTGATGTCACCCCCCAGATACACCTTGGTTGTTGGCTCCCCAGGTGTTCCCACCTGGACGTGCCCCACAAAACCAGCCCCTCCTTGAGAATCACTGCTCCGGAGTGGCACAAGTCCCCACCAGTTCTGTGATTCAAAGTCTGTATCGTATGTGGCTCGCCTCACTTGTTGTGTAGGATTACCCTCTCTTGTGACTTTCTGCTCGGTTACATATTTTTGAAATAAACATTCTAAGCTGCTACTATTAATAGGAATGTTGTGAGCCTGAAACACTAACATACTTTTTGTTTCTTTGTTTTTAATAACAGAGCTTGATAAAGAAACAAGCCCTTGTGAGCCTCCTCCAGAAACGAGCCCCCATGAGTCTCTTCCAGGGACCAAAATTCTAGATTGTTCCTGGTACAGTATTTGTTCTTATTCCCTATTCCTTTTACCAGTGCAACGATTTTTCGCAAAATGTCATTGCTTCCATAATTTAACCAGATTCTGGCAGGCAGTTGTGCATCCACTGTGGTAGTGTGTCTTGATCACAGTCTTTTTTCTGCTCATAAATAAACAAATTTACGTTTCTTTTACTTTTTTTTTTTTTTTTTTTACTGTTTTTCCTGGTTCTAGAATTCAGTTGCTCTTGATCATGTAATTGCTTTTAATTTACGGAACCTAAGTCTTTGAGACAGAAGCAAATCTGTGAAATAGGTGCTGAAGTCAGACATAAAATACGTAGGTATCAAGAAGTATACATAAACTTACAACACTTACTCTATGTTAGTTCTTGTTTCTTGTTATAGAGAACACCTGCTTACTTACGGTGAAGCTGGCGGATGTATGTCATGCATCCAGGAACAACTCCGAAAACTCATGCAACAAAGTAAGAATGCTGGTGAAGTTTTGTTATTTAAGTAGGTGCATGTTGTTGAAGTATAAATGTCTGATAGCTCTAAGTAATTCTGTGACTGATGTGTGGCTCCATGTTTCTATCAAAAACAGCTAGTGTCATCAAAATAAATGCAAAAGGAAAGAGTATCGTAGAGCAGCGTGTTTATTGGTTGTGCCGCTTATTGTCCTTCAAAGTGTTAAGATATCAGGCATCCTACGTGCCTGCTGAAGTATGTGGGAATCCAAGGCACTCAGAATGCTGGAAGATCAATTTCTAGATGTCTGGATATTTTCTTTAAATCCTGAGTTCTTGCCTTGTTCAGAAAAAATAGACTCCAAACTCGATCCCTTGTCCATGGAGCTTCACGTAAGTTTTAGCATCTGTGTTTAACGGTTGTGGCTCAGCTATGACCTGACGTGCATCACGTTCCACTAGTGACCCACAGCAGTCTGACTTCCGTGCTCTTCACAGGTGTCAGGGGCTTTTCCCACCTGCTGTCACTGTTGGCCCCAAGAGCAGTTCAGGGACAGAAGGCGTATTGCCTTGGAAAGTATATGGCAAAGCGGAGTTTGGAACCTGCAGATTTTATTCAGGAAACTTGGTTCAAGCTTTTGTAATTTCATATAGTAGAAAACCTGTTCTTTCAAACTTTATAAATCCCTGTAATTGATTTCTCCCCTCTTTAAACAGAGGCTTCCAGAGTCAGAGTTCGAAGCAAGCTCCATTAGACCTGTAGTCAATTTTTATGACTGTCTTTGAGCAAGCAGTAGGTTTTGCCATAGTAATAACTCACTTCAATGGTTTTCTTCAGGGTTGCAACCTGAGTAACTGGTTGACATTTGACAATAGGGTTTTTGCCTCTAAAGCAGTGGCGAAAAATATAACACTAACTAACTCACATGTTTGATCAATGTAAGCATAAATACCTGCAGTAATGTTTTTATTCTTTTAGAGATCTTTACTGCCTGAACGGCAGGCTTATTGCAACCATTTTCATTTAGAATGTTTTCACGAGGCTGAAAATTTGTAAAGGCCTGTTCCTACATACCTACGCACATATAGAAACATACAAATCTGTTTACTGAGTGTTAATGAAGTGTAACAATTGAGATAAGGAAGGAAAACAGAACCATGAAAGAAACATAAACAATAACAGTGTGCAGTTTAGTCTTTATATTTTAATGCTATTGGTACAAAAAAAAAAAAAAATAGAAAAGCAACACGGAGACTGGAAATAGCATCTCAAATCACCTTAGTCTGGAAACTTCCAGTGTCAAAAGGACTGCTTTAAGAGGTTGCTAATATTGGAGATTTGTAATTAATTTTATCAGAAAGTTGTTTGAAAAAAAAAAGTGGGGTATGTGAGTTTATCACTGATAGTGGAAAAAAATATGCGTAGGGAATATTATAAGCAAAGCTGACATTCTAAAAAAGCTGGTTATCCATTTTTTGAGGGAAAGTTTCTAAATTCTTAGGGTTTTAGACCTCACATACATTGTTACAACTGATTATGGTTTGTGCATGTCCCAGAAGTCGTTGTGCAGCTCTACTGACTGGCAACCATAATCGTCAACTAAATTTTTCTAATCTGAACTCACTGCTAAGTGACAATTCTCGTACGCTTGTGAGGAAATAGGTACAAAATTCATCCTCTAAGTTCTAAAGCTTTACCTCTCCCTTATTTCAAAACAATTCTTGTTAGTCATAAAGCTTTTAATGAATGTAAGGGGATTTCTACCATCCCATAATGATGCAATGGCAAGTGGTGTTCTCCAGAGCCAGAAAGCTCCTGCAGAAATGTTTATTGAGCTACGTGAGCCTGCTGCCCCTCTTAGAAACTCTGTCTGGCGCATAACTGGGCAGCGTGCGGCCGTTGTGCTCCTTGCAGGCTGTTTCAGAGCAAAGACTTGACAAACGTATTAGAGCCGATCAGTCTCTGAACTGTTCTGAAGTGATGACGTTGGTATGTTTAAAATCTGTGTAATGGAGTTAAGGTTTCTGAGAACTGGAAACGAAGACTGATTGTGGGTTAGTAATTTGATAGGCTTCACTGTTGGTGTATCTGATAGTACTGGCTAGCAATTCCTAGCAGAGGGGAAGATTGTGCTTTCTTACCATTAATAAGGTTGAATGTACTGAACTTTTTTTTTTTTTTTTCCCAAAACTGTGTCTTCTTTGACCATGCATTTCTGCAATACCTCTCTATTTTCCACACTTACGCCCATAGGTGAATAGAATCTATGTGCTGTTTCGTGAAGACAAGCAAATAAACATGTTAATGAATATTTCCTTGTCTGAGTCTTCTTTTGACACAGAGGTGTTGCCTGATAATGATCCTGAGCGTAAAGGAGCCAGCGGCCACGAAGGTAAAGCACATTGCCAAGAATTTAACCTTAGGAGATGAAGTGCTCTTTCTAAACAATTAAGGTTTCCTTTAGAAGTTTCAGCATAAAAGTCCAACCTGGGTGGTTGTTTGGCAGTGGAGAAAAAGAGAAGGCGGCCCAAGTGTGTCTTTAATTGAATGCCTGCTGTGAAATCCCAACCCCTCGTCAGGAAGGACAAAGAGAGTTCCATGTTCACACCCCCATGCTGCAACACTGGTGTGCAGAACTTAATTTCAATGGGTGAGAAGCAATTTACTAAATGAAGTTGCTGGTCCCTCTCCCTGCTGAATTAGCAGGTTTGTTTCGTGGAAGTTAACAATGAAGTTCCCTGTGTGCTTGGTTACTACGTGAAATGCAAACAGCCTTGAGACTGGAGCAGCTTTCAGGCACAGCTGATCTGAGTGAGACCTGAAGTAGGAAGAGTCCCTACCTGAAGCCTCTGGGAGGTGTGAGTGTGCAGCCCCAGAAGAATCGCTCCATTCTTTGTAGTCAGAGGTGAAAATTCTGAAGTTCTAGCAGCCATCCATCTCCACTTCAGCTCAGTAGCTTGGACATCTGCACTATGGGGAGACAGAAAGGCAGCAAAAAACAGATCTTTGGCAGCACGTGGAAGACCAGGAGGCTGGGGACTTGCCCTCCTTAGGAAGGGAGCAGCAACAGCTCCTGGCTTCCGCTCAGCCCTGAACTAAGAGGTAGGCTTTGTTCCTGGGAGGCAGCTTCTTGAAACACCAGCCTTCATGGCTGGCACGTGCAGTCTCTGGTTTGGGAAAAAAAAAAAAAAAAACTTACCTCTGGAAGGCTGCTACCCCCAGCACTGACCTGTTCTGTCACAGAACATTGCAGCCCCGTCTTCTCGGGGGACTTCAGAACACAATGCTCCATCTGGCCGCGGGATCTCTGTTGGCAGTTGGATTTCTTGATTCCGGACTTAGCCATGCTTCTAAAAACATCCTGTAGGAGCCCTCCCCAAAGTGAAATGTCTGCTGTTATTTTCTCCCGTTCTCTTTCGTGAGAGCTCTCTGCCGTCCAGCTCCTCAGCGCGGCTGGGTCGGGAAATCAGCTGCCCTTTTTCCATGAGACATCACTGTGTGCTCTCTGGGCAGGTCAGCTCGGGCCAGGCTCACAGTGCAGACTAAAAGTGTTTATGGTAAGGGAAGTTCAGGATCACCTGGCTTCTGGCTCCCTCTCTATTGCAGCAGCCCCTTCAACTTTTGCACTGCGAACTGCAGAGAGCCTTTATGTCCACCAAGCCACGATGCTCTCAGGGGAGCTCTGTGGTATTAGAATATTTGATGAAGGAGAGCCTTTGTGTTTACTTCTCCCCTCCCAGCCTCTGCTGTGGCAGAGCACTATCTCCAGAGCGTCTGCATTTTGCATTTCTTTTGGCAGAAATGGCTGAAAACTGCCTCAGATGGGGGAAGTTACACAGAAAGGTGCCTGTCATGTTGAAATCCAGCACTAACAGGCAGCATCCAGTTGGTGCTGCTGGTTGTGGCCACTCAGCTGAGTCGGTTTCTGGGTTTTTTCCTCTTTCTTTCTGGTTGTTAAATCACAGGACAGTGGAACCTGCCTAGAGAATTGCTTTCCAAATCCGCCCGTGCCAAAGGTAATGAAAACTAAGGTGAGAGTGTGTCTGAAATAGAATAAAAGGCTAAACAAATATATTTGCAAAAAGCAGGCGTGCCTTAGTCACCGCCTGTGTTCTTCCCAAGTCCCTCATTCTGCTGCAGGGAGCTGCTGTGTTTCCGTCAGTGAGATGATGTGTTTCCTCCGAAAGCTGCTGGGTTTAATCTCGCCATCGGATGGTGTGATTCATTTCTGCAGTCCCTGTTGCACATTTCTTAATATCAGACGGGAGCGAAATATCTTCAGGACCGGCAGTGGGAGCGGAGTTGACTGTTTTTTTTTTTTTCAAAGGGAAAAGATGCTGGAAATATATCGTGGTTTTCTTCAGCTGAGAGAGCAGTGAAACCAGGGTAGGCTCCCGAGCTGCATGCAATGAACCTGTCGGGGCCGAAGTGGGCTTCCACACCCCTGAGTGACAGCCTGCAGGGTTCAGCCACACACCAGGCATTGTTCAGAGCACCGGGGCAGCTGCAGCAGCCCGGAGGTGACTGCATCCACCCATAGAAGGGAGGAGAGGGCCTGAGCCCGCTGCAAGCTGCACAGCGTGGAATGTTCCCCTGCATAAATTCAGCCTCCCCATCCCAGACCTGATGTTTGTATTCAGGGATTCTGGATTTCTACCTCTTGGTTATCCTCGGCACCCTTAACAAGCAAGTATTCATAAGCGTTCTGAGAGACAGGAGAGTTTATTTCCTAGTTTCAAGTGCTTCTGAGGTCTTTGGCTGTTCTTTTTGTATCCCTATGTAGTGATCACCTCTTTCTGGGCAAAGCCCTTCCCACATTTTTCTTTTTTCTCTTTCGTCGTGGCTGAATCCTTGGTCAGGAACCCAGTCCTCTTTTCACACTTCTTTGTGTCTGGCATTGCTGCATTAAAAAAAAAAAAAAAGAAAGAAAGAAAGAAAAAGAAAAGAAAGAAAGAAAGGACATTTGGGCTGTTGCGTTGCTAGGAAAGATGGAAGTGTTCCGTATTGCAGGAAAGGGTCACAACTCACTGGCTGTGTAAGTGGACCGGCTCTGTTTAGCTGTGCTGCTTTTCCTAGCTGGTTTGCCCGCCGGCTTTCAGGTGTCGGAAGCCTCTGGGGTTGGATTTGCTTTGCATTAAGTGGGATTTCAGTCTACCTGCATTGCTTCATAGCCTTCCTTCACTGTAGCCTTGCATGGTGCTGAATGAAGACTTTGTCTAGCTGAGAAGATCATCTGTGCTGAGCTATTTGTAATTAAGCTTTGCTGCAGGCAACTGATTAGTACAAGTTACGTTATGCCCTCAGAAAAAATGAAGGCACGGAGCTGAGGATGCCATCGATCCCTGTATAGCAGGGTGCAGCTGAATGCCTGCAGGTTCTGCCCTTCAGAAACCGGGACCTGAACCTCCAGGTCTGCATAAGGGGCACGCTCACAGCGCTGCCTGTCAGCCATAAACCGGTGATGCTTTCATCCGACATCCTGCACAACTGCCTCCCCCATTCACTGGGGGGCACCCTGATGTCTCTTTAATAGGGGTTAGCATTATTTATAGCAATTTACAGGTGCGCTGCTAAAAGACCAAACCGTAAATCACCTCAAATGCTGTTCTGTGATGAAGCGCCTCTACATTATTGAACAAATTGTCCCAACATGACTGGAGGATGCACAATGGAGGAACTTGCCACACAGATGTGATATTGGAAAAGCCACGGTCCTGTGTATTTACTTTAGATCTGTAATTGCAGGTGATGTGATGTTTGAGTGATGTGAGGAAATCTGGAGCAGCACCTTCTTCCTAGAAAGCCAGAGTTGGCAACAAACCACTCTAATCACTGTATCGCTCCTTCTCCTCAAACTTGCAGGTAGGTTTCTTCCTCCAGTACAGGGTACCACTAATGCCAAAGGACTTCTTTCTTTCTTTACTCAGCCTGGGACACTACAAGAGAGTCATTGAGGCCCTGGAGCGTATCCAGAGGAGGGCAACAGAGCTGCGAAGGATATGGAGCACAAGTATTATGGGGAACGGCTGAGGGAGCTGGGATTGTTCAGTCTGGAGAAGAGGAGGCTCAGGGGAGACCTCATCACTCTCTGCAACTGCCTGAAGGGAGGTTTGTGGTGAGGCGAGGGTCGGCCTCTTCTCCCAGGCAGCAGCGATAGAACGACAGATAATGGCTTTAAGCTGCAACAGGGGAGGTTCAGGTTGGATATTAGGAAACATTTCTTCTCAGAAAGAGTGGTGAGGCACCGGAACGGGTCGCACAGGAGTTAGTGGAGTCACTGTCCCTGGAGATGATCAAGAAACGTGTGGATGTGGCACTGGGGGACATGGTTTCGTGGGCACCATGGGGATGGGTTGGTGGTTGGACTAGGTAATCTTAGTGGTCTTTTCCAACCTTTATGATTCTGTGGCGCCTTTTCCCCTGGTCTGGCTGCTCCTAACAAGGCCCAGCACCAGCTGGCGCCAGCAGCTAGGTCTTGTGGGCAAAGGCAGGGCCTACGGGCACAGTGGGGGCTGTGTGGAGGGTGAGGAAGGGAGGAGGGAGGCTGGGAAGGGAACAGAGTAGTCAGTTCTTTCTGCTCAGGGCCTTGAGGTGGGCCCTGGAGTCATACTGGGGGCTGTGGTTGTGCATCTCTGTGCCTCTCCAGCACGCTTTTGAAATCCAGCCCTTTTCCAATCAGTGGAGCGGAGTGGGAAAGGGCTTAAACAGGAGCACATCCCCACAGATCCCGTGCAGCAAAGCAGCTGACAGAGGGACGGACTCCGTGTGCATCCCACACAAGGGAGAAGGCAGAAAATCACATGCATGCCTGCCCCGGGCAAGAGGTTTTATTAATGCTCCGTCCCCGGGAAAAGCGTCAGTCAGACTTTGCACCTGATTTGACACCACAGAACCCAGCTAAAAGCCACGAGCCCACGGCTGCTCAGCCGCTTTCCACCCGCGTGGGCTGGGTGTGCTACGGCCGGGAGAGCTGCCCTTCTTAGGGGCAGCTTGGGGCAAGGCGGTGTGTGCTGGGCGCATCCCAGTGCCCGTGTCCGGGGGGGAAGGTTCAAGCACATCACAAGCTCAGCTTTCTGCAGCTGCAGACTCTCTTCTGCTCCTTGTCCAACCCCAACGGCAGCAATTCCTCTGCGGGAAGGTGGCCAGCAGCGTGGGCCAGCATCCTGGCTGCTCCGGGCAAACAGAGCAACACTCTTGTACCACCTCTGAGAGTTCTTGGCACACGGTGTCAGACCCACAGGCCCACCCTTCCAGTGCATCCATCCCTTTCCTGTGCGTTGCCCCTGCAACTTGAGGGCCCGTTGCACCACATGGTGGGAGCGGGGCGGGCACGTTTTCTTTCCCATAACCTCGTCGTGAATGCGTTTTGCAAAAATAAAGGAAGAAATAAAGGAGCGAAGGAAAATGTCAGACGCGTAAATATGCCACAACGAGCTGAGTCTTTGCATCAAAGCGCTCGAGACGAGACGTCTCTGAAACAGGGAGGCAGAGATCAGGATTTACACCTCCATCAGCGCAGCTCAGCCTCCAGCTGTTGAACTGAAGCGAACGAGAACACCTTATCAGCTGTCTCCGGAGGAAAACCCCATCCCACTCCCACTCCGCGGGGCGGCGGAGGGGGCCGAGCCGGGTGCCCCCGCCCCACGGCCGCACGCTGGGACCGGCACAAGGTGGCCGCGGGTGGTTCCCCGCCGCCTCCCCGTTAATGACGCCCGCCCCCGGCGTTCTCATTACCTCCGTACGGCTCCGGCGCGGGGAGGGGGGGGGGGGGGGGGGAAGGAAATCACGGCCGTGCCCGCCCGTAACGGAGCGGGGTCTCCGCGCCCCGGCCGGAGGAGCCCCCGCTCCGCCCCGCGAGGGGCGCTACCGATGGTTGGGGGGGGGGGGGAAAAAGACGGGGGGGATGATGGGGGCGGGGGGGGGGGGGGGGGGGGGGGGGGGGGCGGCTGCTGCCGCTCCCCAGGTTGTCCGCCGCGCTGCTCCTCCAAACTCATCTAAATTACATCAATAACAGAGCGCACTCTTTAATGAGCTCTCGACTTTAAAGACTTGAAGGATATTAACAAGCCGCTTGACAAATGGTGCTTAGAAGCACATTAAAGACGCTGCTAATGGAGCGCATAATGACGGCTAATTTTCGATCAGATATAAATTAGAGCCCCAACAGTTATTTGCCTTAAGGACTTTATGTAAATGATCCCTCCGTGCACAAACGGGGAGGCGAGGCGAGGCGCTGCCGCACGTCGAAGCCGCCGGACGGGGCGCGCAAACTGCGCGTGTCCCGCGCTCCGCGCTCGCTCCCGTCCCGAGTGCGCCCGGAGGCGGCGGAGGAGGAGGAGGAGGAGGAGGAGAAGGAGGAGGAGGAGTGCAGCAGCCGGGCCGGGCACAGCTGCGAGCCGGGATCTACGCAGGGCAGGAGCTGCGGGATGGGGCAGCGCAGCCCCGAGAGCCATTTCTCGCAGCCGGGAGCTGGGGTTGAGCTGGGGATGGGCTCCTTCTTTTATGTCTTTCATCTTTCTTTTTTGCTTGCTTTTTTTAGGGGGTGGGGGGAGGGTTGTTCGTTTTTTTTTTTTTTTTTTTTTTGCAACAAGTGACAGCGGGGCCGGGCTCCGCCTCACACCCGCCCGCGAAGGGGGCCCCGGCCGCAGCCACACACGGGGGTTCCTCGGGGAACCCCCCCCCCCAACCCGGCCAGGCCCGGCCTCCCGAGCAGCGTTACCTGTGCGGGGCTCGCCGAGACAGGGCCGGGTCCCTCCTGCGCTGCACTGCGAGCACCGCGGGGAGGGGTCACCTGGCAGAACAACAGCGACAACAAAGAGGGGACGTCGCGCCTCCACCCCGACCCCCTCACCCGCCGGGGCGGGGGTGTAGGGAGAAAAGGCTTCGCACCCACGAGCAGCTCCGTCCCACGGCCCCGCTCCCCGGCCTCCCCCGCACCGCTCCGAGCCGCGCTCAGCCCCGACGGGGCCGTACTCACCCGGGCGGCCCCGGGGCCGCTCCTCCGCCTCCTCCCGCTGCGCCGCGCCGCGCTCCATCGATTTGTTCCTGGGAAAACGCGGCGCGTTCTTATAGCAGCTCCGAGCAATTAATATTGCATTAACCCTATTAAAAAAAAAAAAAAAAAAAAAGAAGCCCGAGCCCCGCAATCCCGCACCCTATCGCAGCCATCCGATATCGACGGCGGTGTCGCCGGAGCCTCGAGAGGCGCGTGGGGTGCGCGCGGTGCGGGACAGCGAGCGAGGGATGGGGGGCTGGGGGCGGGGGGGGGGAGGGGGGGGGAAGCTATTTATTTTCGAACCTGTGGTTTTCTAATTCGAGATTAAAAGCAGTCACGTCTTTGAAGGCAGACTCTCGGTGCGAGAGTACAGTTAAAATATTCCGCGCCGCCGTCCCCAGCCTGAGCCCCGCTACTCCCCGGCGTCATTAATGTTTAATCACCATCCCGGGCTGGGGCGAGCGGAGCGGGGAGGCTGCCCGCCTCCGCGCGGCGGATAAAGGCGGAGGGAGCGCGGTTCTCTCCCCCCCCCCCGCGCACGCAGAAGCCCCTTCGGGGGCAGCCCCCACCGCCACCAAAGCTGTGCCGGAGGAAGAGGGGGCGGAGGGGGGGGGGGGGGAGGCCCCGGAGAGAGTCGGTGGAGGCCCGGAGGGGGGGGAGCAGGGGCTCGTCAGGGCATTGTCTCCCAAAACAAAGCGCCCGCAGCCCCCAGCCCCGCCGCCCTCCACCCCCCCCACCCCCCCCCCCGCCGCTTCAACCTGCACGGGACGGAGCCCCGCGGCCCGCTTTTCACGTGGGAGAGCGCAGAGCTCATCCCAGGACGGCGGAAGGTAAAAGGCAAAGCCCCACCGCGGCAGCTCTCCGAGCAGTTCCCCGCCAGAGCACCGCGGCCTGACCGTGTTTCCCTTCTCTCCGAGAGCTGCGGGAGCCGTGCCCGCAGCCGGGCTGTCACGCAGGGACGCGCTGCGCGAGGAGTTCATTTCAATTCCCGAGGAGGATTTCGCACTCCCGCTCGCTCTGACCCACAGTAATTAGCTGAGATAACTAATGATTACTTACTTATTCCCCGTAATTATCCGGATTTAATAATTCGCTGTGTAATTTATTAATTCGCCCCTAACAGCCTTTAAGTGAATGGCTCGTTTAGGAGGGCGAGGCGGAAATTCGGGGGCAGCGCGTTCCGAGCGGTGCGGACGCTTTGCCAACGATTTCGGGGACAATTTGGGGACTACCCGGGGCTTTCTGCCCACCGCCTCCCCCCACGCGCAGCCCGGGCCCTCCGGGGCCGTGGGCCGACGGGGGCAGCCCCGGGCCGTCCGCCTCCGCCCCCCCCCCCCCCCCCCGACCCCGGGAACCCTCGGGGCGGGCGCTGGGGGGGAGCGGGGCGGGGCGGGGGCACGGGGCCCCACGGCGGTGCCCGTGGTCGTGCAGCCGGAGCCGGCGGGGAGCGGAGAGATGAATATTTCATGGCGGTTTGTGCCTGATCTCCCGGCTCTTATGAGCACCGCGGGGCGAAAACACTTTGTTTCTGGTGGGGTTTTTTTTGTTGTTGTTTTGGTTTTTTTTTTTTTTTTGGTTTTTTGCGTTCTTTTCCTCTCTTTTTTTTTTTTTTTTGTGTGTGTTTTCGCCTTTTTTTTTTTTCGCTTCTTTAAAATTATTATTATTTTAAGCCGCCAGAAAGCGCTCCCGAGCCCTCACCCCCCCCCCCGCCCCCCCCCCCCCCCGAGACCCCGCGGTGCGGAGCTGTCCGCGGTGCTGCTGCTGGGCCGAGCCGGGGACGGGGAAAGGAGCCGAGCAGAGCCCCGCGCCGCGCCAAGGAACGAAGGCGAGCATCATTTTTGGTTGTTTTTTTTTTTTTTTTTTTTTTTTAATGAAAGACGATCCAACACCATTGAAAAATAACTCGGTACATTACTAGAAGAAATAAACCTCCTATTAACAAAATAAATAAATAGATAGATAGGTAATAAAATAGCCAACGAAAGCGGGGCGTGTACTCAACGCGGGGTTCCGAGCGGCCCCGCTCCGAGAGCGGCACAGCTCCACGGGCGCTCCCCGCGGGCGGTGCGGGGACGGGGCCGGGCCGGGCGGGCTCTGCTCGCTGCCCTCCGCGCAAACGGAACCGCGGCTTTGCCACAAAGAGACCTCCGGGAGCGAAACAAAAACAAAACAAAACAAAAAAAGGCGATTAAAAAAAAAAAAAAAAAAGGGGGGGGGAGGGTGGGGGGGGGGGCTTTCCTCCGTGTGAAAAAGTATTGCGATAAATAAATAAATACCGAACCGACCGGCGGAGCAAAGAAATGGGGAAATCGATACGTGGAGAGCTGGGGGAGAGCGAGCCGGGCACCGCCGCGATGCGATGCGATGCGGGGAGCGGAGCGGGGACCCGCGGGGACCGCCGCCCGCGGAGAACCAAAGCGGAATCTCGGGTGGGAATTTACAGAGGGGGGAGAGGAAAGCTCACGTTCATCGATGCTACCAACACAAAATGTTTGATTCTCACTAAGCAAAAAAATTTTTTTCTTTTTTTTTCTTTTTTCTTTTTTTTTTCTTTTACCGTTCTCGAGACTTAGATGGAGGAGGCGTAATTAATCGGAACGAAGTTGCCAGCGAGAGAAATCAATAATTTACAGGGGGCTGTCGGGCGGCAATCTACCGGCGGCTCCGAGGAGCGGCGGAGCGGCTCATCCCTCAGCGTCGCAACTTCGGGGCGGGAGGGGGCAGGAACCACAGTAAAAATATATATATATATATTTATAATTCGCAGTGTAAATGCAGAAAAGCCTGCCTTTGTGTTTTTTTTTTTTTTTTTTTGCTTTTTGCTTTTTTTTTTTCCTTCTTCTTCTTTTTTTTTTTTTTTTTTAATCGTTATTATTATTATTATTCTCATCTGAATGAAAATACTTTTAGAGACGTCTCTCGCGGCTCCCGCCGGCAGTCCCCGTCCCGAGGCCCCGGGCGCGGCGGGGCGAGCCCGCGGTACCTCCGGCTGCGGCCCGGCGGCCGCCTCCCCCTCTGCTCCTCTCTCGTCGTCCCGCGGAGCTGCGGCGCCGGGCAGCGCTCAGATGCCCGCGGAGTATTTCATGCGCTTCTGCTTCTGGCGCTGGTTGCAGAACCAGACGCGCACCACGTTCTTCTTGAGGTCGAGCTTCTCGGCGATGGCGGCGATCTTCTCGGAGGACGGCCGCGGCTGCAGCGCGAAGTAGGCTTCGAGCGAGCGCTTCTCGGGGGCGGCGATGGAGGTCCGCTTGCGCTTCTTCTCGGCTCCGCTGAAGAGCTCGGGCTTGGCCAGCTTCTCGCGGTGCGACTTCTCGGCCTCCTCCAGCCAGGCCTGCAGGATGGGCTTGAGGGCGATCATGTTGTTGTGCGACAGCGTCAGCGACTCGAAGCGGCAGATGGTGCTCTGGCTGAGCGAGCCCACGCCCGGGATCTTCAGGTTGGCCAGCGCCGAGCCCACGTCGGCCTGGGTCACCCCCAGCTTGATGCGGCGCTGCTTGAAGCGCTCGGCGAACGCCTCCAGGTCGCGCGGGTCGGCGTCCACGTCGCTCACGCAGCCCATGTGGGCCGGCAGCCCGTGAGCGTGGGCCATGCCCAGCGCCGCGGGGTGCATGGGGGCCATCCCCGCCATGTGCGGAGCGTGGCCCGGCGCCGAGGAGACGACGGCGCCGTCGGGGGCCGCCATGGCTCCCAGCGCCAGCCCCGGCGTCAGGTGCTCCAAGAGTTCCCCCTCCAGCGCCTGGTGCGGCTGCGGGTGGTGGTGGTGGTGGTGGTGATGGTGGTGGTGGTGGGCGCCCGCCAGCGCGGACGGGTGCGAGATGGGCACCGACGAGGAGGAGGCGGCCGACGTGCAGGGGATGGCGTTCATGGTGTGGTACGTGGCGTCCGGCTTGAAGGGGCTGTGGTGCGGCGGGTGCGGGTGGTGGCTCTTGCCGGGGGAGACGATGTCCACGGCTGCCAGGGCTTCGGCGCGGGCCAGCAGGCTCTCGTCCAGACCGCCGAATATATTGCTCTGCAATTGCAAATAGAAGGCGCACATAACGCTCAGCGGGGAATTCGCCTCCCCGCGCGCTCCGCCGCGCCGCTACGACCTTCCCCGCATGTTAAGAGAGAAATCCCGGCGAAAAAAAAAAAAAAAAAAGAGAGAGAGAGAGAGAGAGAGAGAGAGGGAGAGAGAGAGAGAGAGAGAGGGAAAAAAAAAAAAAAAGAAGAAGAAGGAGGGAGAGGAACGCGAGGAGCGCGCACACGGCCGCGCGGCAGCGCCCGGCCACGCCGCACCCGGGTCATCAAAATTCATACGGGCGGCGGGAGCCGCGCACGCACCGCTCGGGCCGGGCGATTCGCTGCGCGGCCATGAAAAAATCATCAGCGGGCGCGGGGCCGCCGGGGGTTCCCTTAAAGCGGGCGGCGGGCACCTACCGGAGGGGCGGGCAGACAGCCCCGCCGCATCGCCTCCGCGCCGCCGCCGCCGCCGCCGCCGGAGCCGGAGCCCGAGCCCGAGCCCGAGCCGGAGCCGCCGGAGCCGGAGCCCGAGCCGCGTCCGGCGGAGCCGCCGGTGCCGGTGCCGCCGGGGGAGCTGGCGGCGGGGGCGGCGGCCGAGGGGCAGGGCGATGCGCTGTGCAGGGCCGAGTACTTGGTTTCGTGGAGGCCGCCGCCGCCGCCGCCGCCGCCGCCGCCGTGAGGGAGGCCGAAGGGCTGCTTGCTGCTCAGGGACATCATCGTGCCGCCCGCGGGAGGAGGGCGGCGGCGCGGGGCCGGGGGGGGCCCGGACCCCCCGGAAAAGCCGCGGGAGCCCCCCCGCCTTCCCGGCCCCCCCTCCCCCGGCGGAAGGAAAGAGGCGAAAAGCCCCGCTCGGCCCCCGGCCTCCCTCCCGAGCCCCGCCGGGCAGCGCTCCGGGAAGCCGGCGGCGCGCGGGGGTTGCGCGGGGGTTGCGCGGGTGCCTCCCGCCCTCCTCCGCCCGTCCGCTCGCCGCCGTCCGCCGCCGTCTCCTCTCCGGCTCCGGCCCTCGCCGCTCGCCGAGTGCCCTCCCCGCCGCCGCGCCGCTGGGTTTTACTCTCTCCCCTCCGTCCCTCCCCTCCCGCTTGTCACTACGGCCCGGCTCCGCCAAGGGCCCTACGCGCCCGCCCGCTCGCCCCGGCCCCCTCCTCCGCCGCTCCCCGCCCGCCCCCCGCAGCCCCCGCGCACACCCCCGCGCCGCGCCCCGCCGCCTCCCTCCGAGGGGAGGGAAGGAAGGGAAAAAAAAAAAAAAAGAAAACGAAAAAGGAGAGGGAAAAGGGAAAAAAAAAAAAAAAAAAAGAAAAGAAAAACGAAAGAAAGGAAAGAAAAAAAAAAAAAAAGGAAAAGCGCTCCCCACCCCCAAATCCAACCCCCGTTAGAAGAAAAAAAGGAAAGGAAAAAAAAATAAAAAAAAGAAAAAGGAAAAGGAAAATGAAATATGGAAACGGAAGAAAAAAGTGCCGTCCGGGGAGGGCTCTTCTGACGGCGCGGGAGAAGGCGCAGAGTGGCGGCCGGGTCTGCCCCGGGGACCGGGGGTGGGGGGGTGGAGGGGGTGGGGGGTGTGGGGGGGTCCCGCCGGGCTCAGCCCCGCAGCTCCGAGTCCGAAGGGGAAAGGGAAAGGGGGAGGGAAAGGAGAGAGGTGGACCGCGCTGGTTGGGGCGTCCGGGTCCGCTTTTACTTTGCAGCGGGAAGGTTAACAGAAGTGCTTAGGTGTTTAATTTCTCACCTAAACAGCAGAGTTGGTAATTTTAAGGGAAATAGGAAAAAAAAAAAAAAATTGCATTGTATCAGCTCTCACTGTCGCCGGCTCGGAGAAATGAAATAAATCAAAGTTAAAAGCTTGAGTATCATTTAATTATGGTGCGAATAGCGCTTGGAAAGAAGTAGAACAACATCTCTAAACAAATTACGGCCGGGCCAGGAAGGAATTATTAGATTGAAATTTCATTTAGGCTCGGGAGACACCGCGCTTCAATATGTAATCTGTTATGCCTCATCTGATTTGTATGCTTAATTCAGCTTGACGAATTTATTAGTTTTCATAATAGTAAAAAAAATCGAGCAGCACTATGGGCTAATGCATTGTGTGTACTATAAATTGTGTGTCACCGTTGAAAGGCTGAAGTCTATAGAAATCTTTTATTAATGACAACACAGGAAAGAGGATTTTCTTGGGAGCCTTCGAGGAGCTCACGCCGCAGCCCCGCGTCTCAGCAGGCCATTAACGCGCCGCCATGCTAATTAGGCGACTTCGTGAGTGATATCATTTCAAACTTTAAATTATGTTCTAATTAACGAGGGTTGTCCAATTTGCTTAATCTTCGGAAGCCTTTCGGCTCGGCTCATCAGCCCAAACCTCCGAGCCGCTCCGACGGCCGACAAAACTCCACCGAGAAACCGTTCGGGCTCCGCGGGGCTCCGGGCGCTGCCCCCCGCGACCCGCGCAGAGCCGCGCAGAGCCGCGCAAGGAGCCCCGGCCGCGGCTCGGCCCTCGCCGTGCCCTGAGCCCCGCGGCGGGGACCCGCAGCTTTCCGGGAAGAAGCAAAGAAAGGGGCAGAAATACCTCGCTCCGCCGGGCGGTCCGGGGGAAGGCGGCCTCGAGGAGAGGGCTCTGCGCGCCTCGCGCTGCGGCTCAACATTGGCGAGGAGTTCCATTGGCAATAAAATCTCCCCACGACGTTTCCTTAACCCCTCCCGCACTGAGTTTAATTACTTGCAATAGTTGTCCTCATGTATGCTGTCACATGGGAGCGCGGAGGATGCATATCGTTAATATGAATTAATCTGGATCGTAATCGCACCTGACAGCTCTCCGCAAACCGCCGCGCACAGCCGTCGCCCCACGCGGTCGGGACGGGGCCGGACGGGCTCGGGGCGAACGGAGAGGAGCTCCCCGAACCCCCCCCCCCCACACACACTTTTTCCCCTCCGCCTCCCGCAGCGGCTCCGCGGTCCCCGTGGGGGCACCGCCCCGCGTCCCCCCCGTCCTCCTCCAGCCCGGTCACCGCGCGCGGTCCCCACCCGCCGCTCTCTGCCCGCGGCACCGCGGTCGCGTTTTGGGCGCGACTGCTTTGGTGGTTTCTAATTGAGATTTTTCTTGCAGAGAGAGACGCACGGCGGTGCCCGCTGCCCCCCCGCCCCGCGGCAGGACGGAGCCGCCGGGGTCGGGGGGAGGGCTGGAGCCGGCCCGCATCCCCCGGAGCAGCGGGGGACCTAAAGGAAGGGAGATCCCCCCCCAAGCCAGCCCACGCCCCTAGCCTGACCCGCGCGGACACCTGAGGAGAAATCCCTGTCGCCTCTCACGTATCCGCGTTCTGATTTACGATTAAAATTTAAAGCCGCGCATTCATATTTTACCGAACCTAATGCTCCCCATGAATTTTTCATTCGTTCGGATGCGGGCTCCTCTCGGAGCGCACCCCACCTCGGTGCGGGGCAGCGGCCGGCCCTCTGCCGCGGGGCTGTGCTGGGGGACAGCCCCGACCCGGCTGCCCCCACACCCGATGGAGGGTCCCCGCGGCCGCACACCCCTTCCCCGCGCCGGGTCCGGCCACGAAATCAAACTTTCAGCCCGGAACGATCGATTGAGACTTTATTTATTTATTTATTTATTTATTTATTTATTTATTTCATTTATTTTCTTGCCATCCGCAGCGCCCCGTGCTTCCTGGCACCGAAATAAACGCAAGAAATCGAAACTTAATTACTTGAAAGAAATCCTGAAATCCCTCTGCATAATTTATCCTGGCAGTTTTAGCGGCGTGCGTGTTGAACGCGCGCGTTTGGCTCCTCACGGGCAGGGGGAGGCGGGACGGGCGGGGGTAGGGGAGGGGGGGGGGGGGGACACCGGGTTAGGTCGCCCCTCGCCTTTACGGGAGGTCCCGGGGCCGCTCAGGTCCTTGTCACGCCCAGGGGGTGGCACCCGGCTGCCGCGAGGGAACCCGCTGCTTGGCCACGTCGCCCCCGCGAGGAGCTGCCGCCCGACGGGGCTCTGTCCGAGGTGCTGAGGACGGGAGGCTGCCGGCTCGGGAGCCAACTGGGTCGCAGACAACCTCATCGAGAGCTTGAAGTAATGTTATGAAAGAATGAAAAATACATTTGGGAGCCGCCTGGAAACTGAAGTACATTTTGATTTAACTTACATTAACAGAAACCTAATGTAAAAGTGAAGGGATCTAACAAAACCATTAATAATTTAAAAATAATTACAGATAGTCTATCCTTACTATTCATAGCCACTCAACACTTTAGACAAAGGAAGCTGGGTATTCTCCGCGTGAGCGGGATGTGAGCAGACTGCTGAGCAGGGCCCAGCCGAGACCGCCCAGCAGGAAACCGGGGATGCCCCCTCGATCCCCGGGCTCTTCCAGCACTCCTGCAGGGCCCGTTGGAGGCCTCTTCCACTCGTGGCCCAACCCAGCAGCATTACACTCTCCCACCCCGTGCTGTTCAGTGGCAGCCGGTGCCAGCGTCGCCCACCACCATTTGGCTTCTTACACCACCACGAGCGAATCCTCTTTGCACACCCACTCTGATTCTGTCTTGCAGTGCATGCTTCGTAGCTGAGGGTCCCCAGCATGCTGCAAGTCTGTCGCTTTGTCTGCCTTTCATTTTGGGGTTTCTGCAATACACCGGCTTCACAAGCGCTGCATGAAATTAGAGCCACCGCATCTGGGTCAAACTCCTCTGCTTCTCCTCTTGGATGAAGGCAAAACCCTAGAGAAGAGAATCCACAGACCTAAAGAAGCTTCCAGAGGGAAAGAAAGCACTGGGCTATAAAAACAGATAAGAAACTCAAATTCAGGTCTCTTAGGGAACCCACCTACCTTACAGATAGCCATTGCAGCCTCTTCCCAAGTCGCTCCTGGTACTGTAGACATTGAAGTCTCATGGATCATCGGAAACAAAGTCTGTCATTCAGTGCAGATGTCCTCAGGACTCTCTTCTTGCAGGTCTACGCAAAGCCACGGTACCTTGGACTACCCGTCATTAGTTATTTTCATCATTTTCACTCGATGTAGATGAGTCATCATGAACCATATTCCAAAAACATCCACTAGAGAAGCACAGAGTTGCTCCCCGTCGCGGCAGACGATGTCGGTGGAGCGAAAAGAAAGCAAGCGCTCAGAGCATGCCCGATGCATCCAGGCATGCTTCTTGCACAGCGGCTGTCTTCCAGGGCCTGTAATAGCTCAAAAAATGCCTCCTTTTCTTTTTCGTTTGGCCACCAGACATTGACACGTCCTCAGCTGACAGTCACCTCTTCCAATTGCTAACTGTCCTCCGTCTCCCTCTGCACTCTTTTCAAGGTAAATTTGGATTCCTCTCCTCTCCTTTCCGCTGTGCTAGGTGTTGACTGAGCTGTTCAGACTTCCCTGGTTTGCTGTGACATCTGTTGTTGTTTTGGCATGCGTTTGGGGCTTTTTTGCTGATGCTTTGTTGTCGTTTCTGGGGGGTGAAACTTGTTCTTTGAAGTCCTGTTTGGCCATGCTCGCTTCCCTAACCCTGTTCTGTGGCTGTGATGTTCTCTGCAGCACCACCATAGTTCACGCCAGTGCTTCCTGTTGGAAGCACCAGGTAAGAAGTTCCCACGTCTCTCCCGCAGTGCTGAGACAGCATCGTGATTCCAGCACTCAACCTCTCGCTGCGAGCAACCAGGCAGCTCCATGGAAGCTATGCCAGTAACACCAGCCACAATGGTTGCATATGTGGAGGCACTTGTCCAGAAAAGCCCCCATACACACATCTGCCTTTGCTGGAGCGGGACAAGCTGAACTCACGTTGAACTGCTTCCCTGCCTGTTGTGACCAGGACCAGCACAAAGACCACGCAGTTTAAAAAATGTCATTGCTCACCTGCATATGTCTATGCACTTATATGTATGTAGTAAATGAAGCATCAAATTACAGATTTACTTGGTGGTTTCAACAGCACGTGTCAGTTAACTTGCATGAACAAAATGTTTTCTGTTTTTCTGGTGCAGTACAACATATTTTCTAGTAGCATGAATATTTGTTACTGCGCATCACTAACAACGCTCTCCAAAATGTGCCGGCACCTCTGGCACAGCGACTTGAGCTGCCAGGGTGCTTGCCTGCTTCTGCAAATGTGCCCACCAGGCCCATACAGCCTAGTCTAAAGGAAGACATCATCTTCTTATTGTTTCTATTTTCTTATTGTGTTGTGTTTTGTTGTGTTTTGTTGTGTTTTACTTCTTTTCTGTTTTGTTTTGTTGAGTACTTAACATTTGAATTATAATATTGTGTATGAATTTTTTACAAGCTTTTACAAGCAGTAAACCTCATTTGCTGCAAGTGCCCACAGCTGTGTGATGGCTTAATTAGGGCCCAGCGAGGTACTGCTCCCTGCTCGGCAGAAGCTGTGCTTGCTGGCAGCTTGCTGCTCTTGAGCTGCCTCTGCCCACCATCTGTGGGGTGTGGGGAAAGCACCACTGTGCCTGATGAGGTGAGGGTTTAGTGGCAGGCAGGAGCTGAGCCTTTGCAGAGGTGTATCCTCGGTGATGCCTGCCTTTTATACTGTGTCTGTGGCTCTCTGTGTCTTTCTGCTCTGCCCATGTTGTACGGTGCCGTGTCTTGTGTTATATCAAGGTTTTGTGATAAAACTGCTTATTTTTTTTGTGTGTGAAAGCAACAAGTCTGCTAGTAAGCCCTGTTCTATGGGTCGCGTATGCAGAAGCAGGGAAGGGGAAACATCGCTTCCTGAGTAAAATGCCCCACAGTTTTGATGAGGAGTTTAGCCTGTCTTCTCTCATCTATTTGTTTTTACACTGTGCCTCTGAAATGTGTGCTAGCATGAAGATTTTCTGAAAGAGAAGAATCCTTGGCCTGACTTGCCTGTGCCTCCTTCAGGTTGCCAAAACTGTGCTGTTCAGAACGCGCTTGAAGGCTACCTACAGTTTTTGTGTCCATGATCTTCTTTGCCTTCCCCTGCCCTCTCTTTGTCTGTGAAGAACAGAACTGGGTGGAGGGTGTTGGTATCACAGGCAATGGCATTGCAGGACGCCAGCAGGAAGCCTGTGCTTCTGAAGAGTACTTGTATCTCTAGCTAAATAACAGCAAAAAACATTTCTGTGCAGTGATTAGGATGACAGCAAAAGAAACTCCCTGAAGTGACTGACAGCTGACAGTTATTTCCAGAAGCAAGCATTGCAAGAGAATAGCGCTGACTAAGCGAGACAAAAGAAATGGTAAACATCTCAATACTGGCTCAGTGATTTATTCTTTTGCATCTGTGTTCTTAATTAACTCATTCTAGGAGTTTTCTTTTTTTCTTCCTCAGAACTGAACTGCGCTGCAATTTTGGCCTGATTTCTTTCAAGACCGTGCTCCAGAAAACACTCAACAGGAATGGCTTGGACAAGCAAGGTATGCTCAGGGTTTAGAAAAGAGCCACTAAGAGGCTGTTTTATGGCTGCGGAGTCTTTCTGGCCGCAAGTTTTGGAGAGTTGGGGGTGCAGCCATCGTGGCAGCAGGGCTGCTGCTCGGTGAGCTGGGAGAGTTCGGTCGCAAGTAGCTGAACTCGCTAATACCTCCTGCACGGAGCACACTGGGAGCTTGTCGCAGCGGCCTCGGTGTGAATTCAGCCCAGAGGGTTTGGCTGTGGGCAGGCCTGGCATTGCTGATTCCTATAAGGCACCAAGTGATGCTCAGGGGTGCCCGGACATCACTGAGGCTTCCCCGGCCGTGCTGTAGCGCTCTGTCTCTGCAGGTAGATAGTTCCCGAATGACCAGGGGCTGCGAAGCACAGCGGTTCGTGCTTCTGCTGAGGCTCCGCGGAGCCTGCTGTGACACCAGTAAGTAAAAGGTAATTGCAAAATTATTTCTGCGTGGTAATAAGGGGAAAAACACTTGGGGCCAGTTCTCTTTAAGGAAAAAGGGGGGGAAAGCCTGTTCTACACTCATTTGATTAACCCATGCTGTTAATCACTGCCGAGTTTATGAACCTCTATTATAAACTTGTTACTCTAAGGGGTTTCAGTTCAGTGATTGAAAAACAGCTGTAGGGCCTGGGTAGGTAGCGGTAGCAAGAAGTGCAAGTAGAAGTGCCGAGCCTTTGAAGAGGTGTATAAATAATTAGCAACATATTTCATGTGGACTCGCTTGTCAAGATACACTGTCAGACCTGGGATTTTAGCAGAACGCGATGAAAATGCTGAAAGAGCTCTCTGCTCGTTCGAACGTAACACCTGAAACAATTTGTTATATGAGAAGCTATTGTAGGTCACAGACAACGGTGCAGCACTGCTCTTGTGCCTTGTGTGTTTTCCTCCAGAAGCATGCGTGTCTGAAAGGCTCCTTGAGCTCTCACATCTTTAGGATCTTAGATCCATATTTCATGGTTGCAAAACATACAACACAGGTGAAAACATGAACTGCATCTTAATAAAGCAAAGCAACGAGCAAGTAGTGGTCTATACAGCTTTGCAAGATAGAAGGAAACACAGGCAGGGAAAATTAAAAAGCAAAACCAAACAAAAACCAAAGGCAGGGACTTAAGATGACTGCAGTGAGAAGGCCCTAGGCCGTATTCCTTTAACCAGCCCCAGAGCAAGTGTCAGAGTTGGGTCTTACTGATACAGATCAACGAAAATCTTCTTAACGTTGGTTTTCAGGTACGTTTTTTGTTACCAAAAATGCTGAGAATAGAACTGTGTAAATCGTGGCTCCGTTCAGCATCGTTCTAGTTATTTTGCGCTCTGTTAATGCAGGATAGCTGTTTGCTATTTAGGGTGATCCTTAATGTCTGATTTGCATCTGTGTTGAATGTCTTTGCTCGTTCCCTCGGTGTGAAGGAGCCCAGCGGGTGCCAGTTTTGTCCCACAATGTATTTTTGCCTTGGTGCAAGGCACAACCCTTGTTGGTTTGTTGGGGGTGTGTAGCTGTGGGACACTCAGTCATTCAAGCTCGGAAGTTCTGCTGCAGGGATGGGCCGGGCTCTGTCACTTCCAGAAATGCCGATGGGTTTGCAGAAAGGTTAGGACTTCGTGCTTTTTTTTTTTTTTTTTTTCCCCCCCCACCTATTAACTTGAACAGAGTCAACCCTTCACTTTGCACTTTTTCCTAACCAAAGCTTTCTGCTCGGATTTGGAGCCAATAAGAACAGGTCAAATTCAGTGAGGGATCTTCGCTTCGCCTACAGCGTTTGGGCTGATCTTAACAATCTCACCGTGAGACCACTAACCTGTGCGCTTGTAAATTACTGCCACGAGGTGTTTTCTGCCCCCTCTGCTTGCACAAAGAATTGTATGGGCTTACCTAAATAGATTAGTTGTTTCCGAATAGCTCTCTTGTTTGTATTGACTTGTATGTTAAGAGGCAATTACTTAACTGGCTTTGAGTAGTATTTGCCCCCAGACTGCCTGGCTCACGGCTTGTCTGTGATGTGACCATTCCTACGGCCCAGGGAGTCTGATTTTTTATTTCCAGTGTGACCAACAGGACAGGGATCCCTGGCAATCGTGCTGCTCAGCTGTTGCTTTTCAACATGCGAAGCAGGGAAGTGAGCGGGCCTCCTCAGTGCTATGCTTGTGGGAGGTCATCATTAGTCTGTCGAGGTATTTCTTTGTTGCTGCCTTCTGTGAGTGTATTTGATATGGCAACTTCAAGTTGCGCTGTTCAGGGCAGACGAGATGCAGTGTTTATGAAAACAGACTTCTTGAAGTGAGCTGTGGGGGAGAGAAGGAGAGGCTGTTTGCTGTGTTTTAAGCCAAATGGCTTCTTTGGCAGGAGGCCTCCGTAACAAGTAAGAACCACGCGAATTAGCTCTCTCAGCACTTCGACGAGCTAAGGTTTTTGTCTGTAATGAGGAGAACGAGGCTTGCTTGACACAAACTACAAAACAGCAGAGGAAAGATGAAGGAGGGCAGAAATATGTTACTGAAGGTGAGGAAAAACAAGTTCACTGCTCTGCTGTGAACTCGAGCATCTCGCTCACTTGCTCATTATAATGCCTAATTACAAGTGGCCTCATTCCAGAAGATGGGGAGAAGGTAAATCTTATCAACTGTGCTAAAACCTGTGGTGGAACTGACCACGGCAGCATCCTGCCTGATTTTGTATAATCCAAATCATCTCCATCTTATTCTTCTGTATCCAGCCCTTCTTAATGCAGAAATGCAAATTTCCTTTGGACTCTGGAGGTTTCCAAACTGATTAGAATTCTTATGTTCCTTCGTTAAGTGTAAAAATAGGATATCCCAAGACAGCCCCCAAATTACAAACCGGTATGAGGAAATCAGAATAGTTTGTGTGTTATTAGATGAAGAGCTGCCTTCAGCAAGCTGTGCCAACGGTGTGGTTACCATCTCATCTTAGTTGTTTATCTGAATTTTTAGCAGTTTAGTGACAATTTAACTAACGTCAAATTCTATTTACTCCAAGCAGGATATTCTCCCATGCGTCATTTAAAAGCAGACCTTCGGTATGTCTTCTGAACCTGGCGTGTCACCGGGCAGTAGGGAAAGAGGTATGTGTGGCTATCCTGCCCTGCCCTGCAGCCCTCCTGAAGACCAGAGCCCGAACCGCTTGCTGCTCGCTGAAGTCTTGTCACCTGCACGCGGCCGGGCAGGCACGCAGCTGTATGTCTGCTTCAGGAGGGCTTGGTTTTTTAGAAGCAACGGTTGATCTGGACACGTGGGATGAAAGAAACAGTGGTTAGGTTCAGGCTCGTGGTGGCTGTTAGAGGCCAAATGTTTCCTGTGGAATGAAGGTTATTCTTCTCTTTCCAAGGTCTTCTGGTGGCATCCGAAATGAACAAGACCTGACGCGTTTACCTCATCCATTGCTGCTGCCCCCTCCTGCCGGTGCCCTGACGGGTTGTGGCAGAAAGTTGGTCCCGTGGTCTGGTTGGAGAGGGAAAGCAGAGAGGAGAAAGCTGAGGCTGTGGCTAACGTAGGTCTTGTTTATGTGGAGTCCCACCGCTCTGACAAAGCTATGTGCTGTTTATTAATATTGCATTTGCATCGCAAGTGTTTACTGCCATGGATGGTGCTCACCTGAGCATTAAAAGGTTATCGATAACTGATTTTATGCGTCTCTGAGTTTCCTGTGTCTTATTGCAGCAGTGGCTTTTTCTTGCCTGCTTTAGCTCCAGTGCCGGAGCCTCCGCTTATGTCTCCTTCTCTTACCTCCCTCTTAAGTCTATGAGTTATTGCTTGCTTAATGTGTATCGCTAAGAAAACCTGGATGTCTAAACATGTTAAAGAAACTAAATAACCCTGGTTTAAAAAAAAAAAAAAGTGTCTAGGAAGAATTTTCTGAAACCACTGCTTTGTTATTATTATTTCTGGTGGCAGTTTTCTTCAGTAGATCCACCTGGGAAGAGGAAAAAGTCATCTAAAATCCAGTGGAATACAGCTCCTTTGATTTTATCTGAAGTTCTCAGGTTAGACTGCTCTGTTATACAGCCATAAAACGAGGTTAATACGATTTTAATAGACACAAATCAAGATGAGGTCTGCAAAGCATAAAATGAGAATAGTATTGACGGAGAGATTTATGGGGCTGCCCCTAGTTATGTCAGGAAAGGATAAAACATGAGTGTCTTTTTCTTGTGGATGTATGCGGAAAGAAAGTTCCATAGATACAAAGAAAAGAAAAGTCACGAGGATATGATAAAAGACTTGTAAAATCAGCTAGAGGAAAAGGAGGCAATTTTCTGGCTCTGAGAAAATCCTTACTAGTACGGATCTGTGATGTCACTCTAGAAAACAGAGGGCGTTCTTTTCTGTTTTGTGGGGTTTTTTTCCCCTCCCGGCACTAGCACGAACTATAATTAAACCGGGTACCCATATGTTTACACAGAAAGACAAATGGTCTGTTTATTTCAGCAGCTGCTTAACAAGCCACCAGCACAATCAATTAAATTAATCCCAAGAAATAAAACTTGAAATGAAGGTGATATCTGAAATCATTTTTATTCATGGTTAGAGACCGTGCAGATTCTTTCGACAAGTTGAAAAACCTTATGGGTGATGTCAAAAACTTCACTGTATGAGTGTTAATTCAATTTGAGGGGAAAGGAAAAAAAAAAAAAAAAAAACCCTGACTTGATAGGACGGTTTCTGCCGAGATATTGCAAGAATAGCAAACCCCCAAGCAGTACAAAGGCGGCAGGAGTATTGTCTGCTCATTACCTGAATTTTCAAACATTTAACAACTGTGCGAAGTATGAATATGCAGAGCTTCCAGACTCTGACCAATGTCGTTCCTCTTTATTCCAGGCACAGAGAAGAAGTAGTCAGTGGGTTGCTGTCATGGCACGAATTACCTATGCGCTGTTAAGTGAGGCCGTTGCACGTGATTTAAGGTAATGGGTTTGCGAACTAAGAGTAAGCTACATCACCTTAAAAATGTGTCCAAGTGTAGTGTGGAGCTGGGGCAATAAATCGCAAGATGGAGATGAAAATGGTGAAATGAAATACTCCCAGAGGAAGGTGAAGGTCCTACGCAGTCGTGCTCCTCTGCAGCAGATAGACGATCTAGTAAGTGAAGCCTTATGGTGAATACCCTTTGTGAAGGAACGTTTCGAATGCAAGTTCTGCTTACACGTGGAAGACTGCTTGAAGTGTTTGAGGATTCGGGGGATGCACCGCTGTGGCAAGTCTGAAGCCTCGAACAGCAGCGCAAATTTGCTCGATGTTAGCTTCGGGGCTAGATCCTGCCGCCTCCTTTGTGTACGAGCAGTCCGTTGTGCCCGAGTATTCTGTGGCATCATTTTATCTTAGGTCAGAATCAGCCAGCCCTTTTACTGAAGTTGACTATATCGCCTGGTCTTTGATGGGAAGTGTGAAATACCACCAAGTGCGCACCAGGACTGTATCGACCCCGTCACCTTGCCTTCTGCCCCTTCTTGCACAGACGTTGCCAGCAATTTCCGATGAACTGAGGAATCCGGGTATGTGTCCCTTCTCTTAGTGCTGTCTGCTTTGACATCTCATCTTTAAGAAAATGTCGAAAGAGTGTATTTATTCAGGGTTACACCGTTACAAATAAGCGAGGACACCAAGCTCTGCAGGTTAAAGCTAGCAAATCCGTTTACATTATGATCCCTCGAGAATGAGGAAAACGTGTTCTAAAAATAAGAAGCTGAATTGTGTTCAGCACTGAGGTACTTGCCCCCAACCAAAACCAGCAAATTTTTACACTTAACCGGCGTTAAATGACTTATCCTGGGAGCTAACTGTCTGTAGCACCTGTAGCCTCCCTCCTCCGTTGGTGCCGTTTGTAGGGGACTGCTCAGGTTCCTGTGTGACTTGACGGGGTTCTGAGCAGTAGTCGGCATGCTGCTGCTTTCTTGAGTTGCGCGCATTTTCTAGTAATCCAAATTTTTGTGCGGTGGTCGTTGTTTGAGATGCTAAGAAAAGAAAGGGTTGTTAACATAAATAAAGAATCCTATTGCTCCGGGCCCTGCTGTGCCTAAGTTGCGCAAAATGCCGCTGCTCGGTGTAAACTCCGTAGCCTCCTTTTTGCATAAAAAGGCTGCTCTGTATTTTGGAACGCTGAGTAGAAAATTAAAAATGCAGGCCGGTCTTCGGGAACATTTTACTTACTGTTTTAATAAACTTTTGTTTATGCCTAGAGGTGCCATTAAATTACCAGCCAGACATTAATATACAGTACACAAGGGATCTTGTATGTAAGCGGTGATTATTACTGTGTGACTCAGGCGAAGCTTGCTGTGCGCGCAGATAGCTGCCGGATGGCAGATGAAAAGTGAATACCTGTCTGGATAACTAAGTGGTGATGCTTAGGCGGTGGATGTGCTGCTTGGTTGGCAACGCTTTCTTTTATTGTTGTATTTTTTTCCTTTCTTAAGGAAAGTCCCCTTTTCAGTGCGGAATCGTGGCTTGAGGGGACAGTGGTCTGGCATGGTAGGACCACCTTCTCGTTCGTACGTGAAGCGGTGGAAGATAAGGACGTGGCATTTGTGAACTTGAGGCCAAATGTGCTGAGCGCTTTCAAGCGAGGATTACTCTGGACTCCTAGAACAGGGAGGTTCCTAACATCTGGGTCTGAGCACACAGGGGTGTTGGGACTGCTTCACGCCAGGCACAGCTCGCTCTGTGACGCTGTACCCGCAGCTAGAACGAAACTGAAGGAAGCTGAGGCTGCAGGAAAATGCTGCCGTGGACGGGGGTTGAGGACTACAGACTGGAAAGCGTCTGAATAGCAGGGCGGAGCGGCAAAGCCAGAAAACTGTATTTTGCCGCAGGCTTTGTGCTTGCATGCTCACAGAGTCAGGTACAGGTCCCTCGAATGTGAGATGGCAGGAGTGCTGCGAGTTCATCTACACAGAAGAAATTCAAAATCCCTCCATCTCCAAGAAAAAAAAAAAAAAGCCAATTAATTCTGAATTGGGATTTGCCTTTTACATTTGATCTATTTGAGAACACACCACGAGGAAAGCTTTCTACAAGGAAAGCTTAGAAATGCTCCCAGGGAAAAGGCAATGTTGTAACTCTGCCGCTTCCTAAAGGGATCAAGGCAGAACTCTTCTTAATGCACATTCTAGAAAGGAAATGGAGGGCTCTACCTAATACGGCTTCCTCAGGCTTCAGTTTTTCAGCCCAGCGTACATAACGAGATGATCCCTCCCTGCGTTCATGTGCTTTTCTTGTGTCTCGTTTCTTTTCTGTGTTTTCTGACTTGCTTGCACTTACGAGGAAGAGTCCCTTCCCGTGCCTGCTGTCGCGCAAGGCTTCGGCATTTAAGCTGCCTGAGTGAAACAAAATCAGGGAGCCAGGATGAGACGCGTGCAGAGAGCAACCCCAAATCCCTCTTGGGTGACTTGTGTGGCACAGGCTTCACAGATGGCCGGCAGTAGGGATGCTGCTTGGAAATGTTTGTGAAATCTGATTCACGGTGTTGAAACACTGCAGGAATTAGAGATTGAAAAGGCTTTCCCTTCAGGTTGTGTCTTCGGTGACGCTGCTTCCCATGGGGAGATAAGTACCTCAAAACTCTACCTCAACTTCATTTTAACTCTCAGCTTCGATCTCATCTCCCCTCTGTCATTGTTTACCTCAGCAGCTTGGGACGGACGCTGCTGAAAGAATGACGGCATCCAAAACTTTAATCACTCAGCGCTGACTTTGAAATCTGGATCTGAATAACGATGGGGGAAAAAAAAAAAAAAAAAGAGGAAAAGGAAAAGAGGCAGTCAGGTTTTTCTTCTGTTTGATGACCGGGGCGGGGGGGGGGGGGGGGTGCCGTATTTGTTTCGGAGGTTTTGTTTATCATTTATAGAGTTCTTTGCCAGCGATACACAATCGTGTCTTTTGTTTTGTTTCAGCTTTATTCCCTCGTCCTCATGTGATATTGTTATAGGCACAAAGTGTCCCAGTTTTTAATGCTTCATCATTTATTAATGCCACAGATTGTGGAATGAAGAGTTGTTGGTATCCTGATTTTTTTAGTATTGACAGATTTAATATCTGCACAGACGCAGATTTGTTATTATATCATTTTTAAAGCATCTCCCCCTTCCTCTTTATATTTTTCCTCGTTACTTAGTGTTTTTGTTTCCCCTCCTGACGTTTTGTTTAATTTGTTTTCGCATTAGAAATAAGTTTTCCACTTAACTCTGAAACTTAGAGGGGAGAGGCAGGAGTGGACCTGATCCCCCCCCAGTAAATGGGGTCTGGTACACCCAGGCTCGTGTGTCTTTAGGGCAGGGCTGGGGATGACGTCTGCGGGATGCGGAGGTGGAGTTTGGATTTTGATTCAATTCAGAGCGCTGCCAATGGGGAAACACCTGACAGCTTTGGTCTGGTGGTCCTCACGTGTACTGAAGTGTGAGTTTTGGGTGGTATGAGTTGCTTTGGCTCTAATGAGCGCTCTTCTAAAATGAGGGCCGCTCTTTGTACGTGTCCTGCAGTTGCTAGCTTGCAGTGCAAAGACGTTTGGCTTTATGCTTGCACCACTGACGGTGCGAAAAAGCCTTGCGGTCTGAGATCTACACCTTGGTGTATTTAAAAGGTAAGGAAAAAAGAAAGGAGTTTGCCGACTGCAGCGCTGCAGAAGAGCCTGGTGCCACAGGGATGAGAGGGGACGAAGGCTCCCGGGGCTGACTTATGCAGATGATGCACAGATCCTCCTTTGCAGATGCTACTCAGTTCATTTTACATCAAAAGTCCAGTGAAGGCTGCAATTAAAGACACTGATTTGCGAAGAATGTGGAATTTAGTTTGATGCAGGGAAATAGCTGCACCGCCAAGCTAGGTGACCACAAGCTCCTGTATTTCCCTGCACTTGGAACTGCTCTGTTTATTAAGAGGAGGGCAGGCAAAACGTTCTTTTGTAAATGTGTACCTTTAAACGTGTCATAAGCTTCTTGATTTCCATCCCGTAGGGGGAAACTGGGGTGGCTGGCAAGGAGGGAACGCTCGGGCTGTAATTCGCGAATGTGATTTGCCATTCGAAACAGTCAACAAAAGTGAATCTGCTCGGCACAGAGGATGTGTAAGCACCTGCTTCTTCCTATTGCACATCACATTGGCCTTGAGACACTGCCCTCGCAAATATCTAAACTGGCTGTCATCGGAGCTCAGCACACCCCTGAGCTTGGCTCTTATGTGGGGTGGGGTGGGGTGCGTCAGCGACACGCACAGGCCAAAGATATGCGAAGCAGCAGCTGCTGTAGTCTGAAGTCGAATCGGAGATCTGGGAAAACCGAAGGAAATTCCATGACATCTTCTCCCAGGGAAGCCAGGGATTTTTCCCTACTTCTCTGAACTTTGTCAGTCTTCGAGCCTGCAAAATCCAAAGGGACAGGCACAAGACAAACTGGGCTCCACCTGGAAGTTTGGAGCATGGGCTCGCCTTCCTCGTGGACAAGCCCCACTATTTGTTCACCAAAAATAAGCCTTGAACTTCTCTGAGCCTGTTCTTCTAACAGCTGTCTCCTTCTCAAGCCTACGGGCTCTCACGCATCTGTGGTTTCTCGGAGGGTTGCTCTTTCCGAACCTGACCTTTGTGACGGGCGCGGTAGGCTGGGATGATTGCTCTCCTCCTCCCGTCCCTTGTATGCTCTGCCCACTGCGAGTGCAGTAAAAAGTCGGCGTGTGTACACACGTGTGCACACACCCAGGAACAAATCGTCTGCTTCCTTCCCACACGAAGGTGTTACGGTCTCGCTGCCCACTGTGGAGACATATTTCTCTGAAGAAGTTAAGAAGGTGAGCATTCGCTCGCTCCTGTCCCACCTGTATTTTGCCTCGGACGTTTGGGCAAGCGAGAGAACGCGGTGAGCAGAGGAGCACGGAGCCAGGGCTCATTTTTGTCATAGGAATGAACGGGTTCATTCAGGAAAGGGATGTGCAAAGCCCTGCCCCTTAGCTTTATCAATTTACTTCCTAATGCCCAAGATTAGTGGAAGAAAGTTTCACATTTGGCTCCTAAACAAAAGGAAAACTGCTTATTTGTTGGATGCCTAGATGTCTAAGAGCAGCCTTTGTCATAAGTGTCAACAAACAAACCCCCAGATGAAAAGCGGTACGCATTTAAAGCTTCAGGGTGGGAGGGGTGAGAAATCATCCCACTGTAGAAACAGGTAGCTTTTATCTGTTCCTAGCTTTGATTTAGAAAAGCATGCCTCTTTACGTGTTTAAGTCCTATGAAGCGCTGTTCTAAGCTGAACTTCCACATCGTTCTTACTACAGCTTTGTACTAACGGCAGTAAGTCCTGCCGTTGCCATTACGTGGGTGCTCACCGGCGTCTTATCGTGTTCAGTAGCAAAAACCGTGTGATTCCTTACCGAGAAGAGCAGAAGCACCTCAGCCAGGATGGAGTAGGTGTTGTGAGCTCCGTTTCCACGAGCAAAAGCAGCTGATGGGATCAGCAGAGCCATCGCTCCTGGCTGCTGAGAGAAGCCGAGGCGATGTGACTAAGTGTCTGTGAGAAACAGAAACGTGGTGCAAACCGTTTCCCATATAGTTTCACTTTTTCTCCTCTACTCTCCTGTTTATAATTAACATTTCTCTTTATCTTGTTCATTTTGAATTGCTTTGTTCTTGTTCTTTTCTAGTTAAATTATTTAACGCTGAGTCTTCCTTTCGTTTAAGCTCCCTTTATCTCACGATTCCCTCCCCTTTATACTGAAATCTCTCCTGCCTAACGGCATAACAAAATGACACCATCAACTCGAGAACTTATAAATCCCACCGCATGCCCTAAAATAAAACGGCACGCTAATTAGACAGCCAGGTACGCTGTGCGAAGAAGAGGCCGAGGACACGTAAGAAACAGGCTCCGTGCGGCTCGACACGAGTTTCAAATGACACAAGGCTGATCTGCATCTTTGCAAACGTGACAACTGATTGCCCCTCGCACACAGAGCCCTGTTGGTTTGACCAGGTTACCTGCGAGCAACGATGATGAGGCGTCACGTAGCTGCTCACGTCACAGTGCTTTCGTTTCCTATGCAAAAGGAAGCAACGGGGCCTTCGGAGGCAGGAAAGCATCTGGAAGCCCCGAGGTACGTTTGCATTGTGTTCTTTTGTTCAGTGGAACAAAAATGAAAATACGATCCTGTGAAGTTAGATGATAGCTTGTTGTTTTATGTTGCTTCTAAGCCACAGCTAAATGCGTCCTGAAATTGTTTTGTGTGATGCTGTGAAGAACGCGCTTACACAGGTGCCAGATGACACCGGGATCTGATGGAGTCCCAGAGGTTAATCGGGAGAAGGACGGTATCTGCAGGAGAAGCTGATGAGGAAAGTGTCACGTTACAGGACGTGCTTCTGCGTGGCAGGTACTGAACGAATCCTCAGTATGGATGACTAATTGCTTATAAAAACAGCAGCGTGGTTTGGCAAACACACGAGAGCCCTGCCGGTTACACGTATGTCCCTAGCGTTGTCTTCCTTCCTGTTTGGTGGTGGTGCAGTAGGACAGGGCTTACGGAGCCCTCTCTTACTGAAAGCAGTAGCAATGTAATTTAACGTATAGATCTAAATTTATTTATAGCTAGATGTATGTATATATATCGTGGTAACTGAAGAACAGCTTTTAAAGAAAAGCATTTGAGATAACTCTGTATAAAAAAAAATCTTTTATGCAGCTTGTAATATCTACGTACGACCTTGAAGATTATAGAAGATGAGGAGCCTGCGAAACCACGTATTTTGTAGCTCGGCTGGAGGAAGACGTTATTACGGGCCTCGGATCTCCTGGAAAAATTTCTGGGCCAAGCGTGCGCTAAATGCAACGGACCAGTGCTAAATCGTCTTTAGCAAGTATAAGCCAAACCTAAGCTTTCCCTGTGATTTCTGGTAGCTGGCAGCAGCAGCCCACTAGCATTTTTACTCTTAACTGTTCTGACTCTGATCCTCACTGAGACCGTTTATCCTTGTCTAGGGAAGGAGTCCTCCTTTGGAGAAGAAAGTCAGAAGAATTTCAGAGAGCCTGGAACGTGTAGAGAATCTGAGGTTTCACACTGTTGCTGATTGGACCCGGTGTGAACCTGGATCAAAAGGAGTACAGTTTACATAATATAGGGTATAGAAATATACTTCAGTAAGAAGGCCAAAAAAAAAAAAAAAAGTGAAGGATTATAGTCGTAACTGAGGTGGCGATCCTGCGGTGGGTAAAAAAACGAGCGTTCAGAGTTCTCAGCAGCTTTAGTCCTCGTACTCACGTCACAGTTTCGACTAGCTTCAGCTACAGGTGCGAAGCTGGGGTTTCATTCCTGCATGAACCTCAGATTGATTTGGGTGGTGTGTAACATCAGACATTTGCAATTAGCCTTGGTGTACACAGAGAGAGGCAGGATTAGCACCGTATGAAAAATCATGCAGAGAGCCTTGCCCTCTTTCCCAGAGCACGGGGGTTTCAGTGGCAGGCTGCACAGGTAGGCGTCCAGGTGGGTCTTGGACGTCTCCGGAGAAGGAGACCCCAGCACCTCTCTGTGCAGCTGTGCCAGCGCTCCGTCACTGCACTGCGAGGAAGTTGCGGAACTCCCACGCTTCAGTTTATGGCCGTTTCCCCTCGCCCTATCGCCGAACCCACGGAAACGTTTAGAAATCCCGCGGCAGGACTGCCGCGCACTTAAGATGCCTGGGAACGAGGCAGCCGCGAGCAGCTGCGGTGACGGGGTATCTTACACCTTATCGCTGCCTCGTCCGTGTGATGGAGAGCGAAGGGTCAGGGCGAGGCCGAGCGCGGGCTAACGAACCCGTCAGGGAAAGCGGGACAAGGGCGGCCCGGCAAAGCACGGCTGGCACCGCGTTTGTTGGCGACGCCGCGTTTTAACGGAGACGCGCTCGGCGCCGTATCAAACCCGGCGCCTCGCGCACGGGGCGCTCCCTCGAGCTCGTTGGGACTCGCAGCGGAGGCGACTGAGCTGTCCGCGCGCTGCAAGCCGCGCTCCCCCTCCCGAGGCTGCAAGACAGCGAGCGCACGGGGCGAGCGCGGAGCGCCGCGGCTCCGCCCCGCGGGACGCTCCGCTCGCGGAAACCCGCCCCGCCGCGCGTCAGCGAGGCCGATGTAATGCACCGAAAGGGCGCGCACGCCGCCCGCCCTTCCCGCGCCGCGCCGGGCGGCGTCGCGCGGCGCCGCGGATCTACTCGGAGGTGCGTGGTAGCGATGGCGGCGGCGGCCCGGGCTTTTCCTGTGGGCGGATCCGGCTGGCCCTGCCGGCGGGCGGGCGGCGGGCTGCACCCCGCCCCGGCGCTGCGAGGGACGCCATGGGGCTGCCGGAGCGGCTGAGGAAGGAGTGGTTCATCGCGGGGATAGCGTTGGTCATCGCGGCCGCCAGGCTGGAGCCCGAATTCGGCGTGAAAGGCGGTGAGTCCGCCGGGACGGGCCGGAGGAGGGGGAGGAGGAGGGCGGCCGCGGGGCGGGGGAGCACGGGCGGCGGGGCGGCGGAGGGAGGCCCTTCAAGGCGGTATCCCGTTCCCGGAGGGTTTCCCGAGCTGGAAAGCGAAGCCAAAGGAGAAGCTTTCAAGTCGAATCCCGTCGGCGGTTCCGCGCGAGAAAAGACGGCGCGGAGATATCTATCTATCTGCCTGTCCATCGATATAGTTATTTCCCAGACGAAACCGAAGTTCGGAGGCGGACGGCTTTCTCGCCGACGGCAACAGCAGCAGCAACTGCCACTGGTTGAAGGAGGGCTCCGGCAGTGCGCGCAGTTCAGGGCCCGCGGGCTCGAGCCGGGGCGGCATGTGCGCGCCGCGGGTTGCGGCCCACGTGGAGCTGCTCGCGGGATCCACGCCGCGCCTGTGGCAGCTGCGGGACGCCGGTTTGCACGCACGGCGTCAGGGTGGTTTGGCCCTTCCTGGTGGGAGATCCTTGCAGGTAGAACGTGGGATTGGAAACCTTGGTTTCGCGTCTTTCAGGTGGCCGGAGACTGTGCTCTGCAGTTCGCAGGGCCGGTCTCGGTAGTAGGAGTGCCGGTGGGACGTGGCATGCAGAGCAGAGCACAGACCGGCGCTGTGCTCACCTTCAGGACACGAGCCAAGCCCTTTCTGCTGTGCTTTTCTATCGGGTCAGTGTGCCTGCCTGTTTTTTTTTTTTTTTTTTGTTTTTTTTTCTTTTCGTGAGAAGAGCTTTCCTGATCAGCTGCACGCGACGCGGAGAGGATCTGCTCCGATCAGAGGCTGCCACGCTGTGGGAACGTGCGTGTTCTCTGGGGGTACCATCTCCTCCTGCGTAAGGGAATCCATGTAGTGTGCTGAAACACCCTGCCGTATAAAAATCGGGTGCTGCCGTTGCAGCTCACCAACCGCCCGCCAGCCCAGCGCGTACGTGCACGTCTTCTGACTGCCACTTCAACTTTTGCATTTTCTGGCGTGTTTTTATGTTGCACTTAATATGGGCATTTTTTTTTTCCTTTCTCTCTCTTTTTTATTCTTTTGCATTTTTAACCGACCCGCTTGCAGTGTCCCGTCAGCATAGTTCAATCTGAGTGCAGGATTTGGGTCTCAGTGTCTTGAGACGCACGTGTGAGTAGACTCGGTGTTCGACCAAATCCCTCTAATTTGAGGACTGCCGAGATGGCTCACACCAATGGATCATTCATTCCAGAGAGCAGAAAAGCTCTTTTTTGGTGCGTGGGGTAAAGGCTTGCCTGTTTGCCGCTGCGGTTTCGCTCACGGTGACTTTTCGTCACTCACAGAGTTAGGATGTTAGGTAGGCCTTAGGTAGGCTGCTAAGGTTTTGTTTGCCTTGAAATGTCTGGTCGAATGCTTGTGGAAGAAGAGTGTACGCTGTTTGTTCTCAGAGGCCTCTGAAGGCAAAGGGTATAAAGGTCATTTATCGTTGTTAGAGGAGTGCAAAAAGGATTTTAATTTAACCACTTGGGGGGAAAAGCGAAGTATATAAATATATACAAATGTAAGCTTTGAATGTAGCGGAACCCTCAGAGGGGTGGGATCTGCCCTGGCTGATCTCACTGCAGCAGGGTGTCTGAAATGTGTTATTTTTCCACTTGGTGTCATGTGGAATCGTATTGCCCCAAGGAACTCACTGCAAGGTCGGGCTTGGTTCCCTTCGTGCAGGCAGCCGGACGGATGCGAGAGGCAGAGCTGCGAATGATACGCCCCCGTGGAGGGAGCAGCTGACGTTTTCATTTGAGGGTACGGTTTGAAATTTTGGATGCCGTGGGTGTGGTCTGATGACCGACTCTGAAAACTGCCCCCTCCTTTTCCACGCTTACAGAGCTTACCCATTAGTTCCCAGGGGCCTGCGACCACAGAAGCCAAATCTGTGTGACGGCATGCCTGACTTTCCCCTCACTGACTGAACGGCACCCCTCCTGTGACTGGAGAGAAACGCTGCTCTGTACGAAAAAGAAATGTGACTGATGGTATTTTTTGCAGATGTTTTTCTAAAGGTTCTTGTTTACGTTGATGTTCTGTATGCGTGTCGTTGTCTTTTTGGACTGCGGTTCACTCTGTTCTCTGTCTGTATTTTTTAGGACCCTTGAAACCAGAAATTACCGTAACTTACATTGCTGTTTCAGCTATATTCTTTAACAGTGGACTCTCATTAAAAACGGAGGTACTGTAATTTCTCATTGCTTCATCCTTTTGTTTTGCTTTAAAAGTTTTGTCTTGCTTTTGATCCAATTGGAACGTAACCGAAATGCTTAATTACTGTGCCATTTGTGTCGATGCTGGGAGAAGGGCCGACGGGGAAGATCAAAACGAGACCTTTGCGTAACAACTTCTCCTCGATTTCAGGAGCTGCTTCACGTGGTAGTGAGCGTGAGGAAATGTCACCCATCCACAGAGGCTTGGCTTAATTTTGCAGGGCTTTGACTCAACGGAAGCGCTGAGCGCGGTGTTGAGTGCAGGAGACTGGATATGCACCCTGCACGTGTGCCAGCTCACGTCAGGGTGAGAAGCCGGGAGCACGCTGAAGCCAGGCTTTTCTTTCCCACGCTGCATCTGTTTCCTTGCTGCTCAGTTTAGGTACGACCCGGAGCACTACGTGAGTGCGATTGTAGGTTTGGAGGGGTCTGGGTAGAGAGGGCCTTTGTGAGATCTCCGTGCTTCTGGATGTGAAGAAAGGATGTGAGCGCGGTCTGCCCCTCTCGTCCCCCTCACTTGCTGGTGTGTTCTCGGAGTAAGACTGGAGGAGGCTGGTGACTACAGGAGTGGTGTAAGCAAAGATAGGGGGGCTGTAGGTTACCCGCACTGTGTAAGGTTAGAACGGCAGCACGGATGTATTCCTCTGCAGATGCAAGGCAGGGGTACAGGTACGAGGCCTTGGCAATCTTTTCCTTTGGGACGTATCTGTAGACAGGTGGCCTCGAAGTGCCCGTGCTCGGCTGTGGTTCACAGGCACTGCGGCGCGTTTCAATATTTATGTTGCTCGTTTTTCAGAAAGGAGCAGCGCGGGAGTAAAAGACGACGAAGGGGGAAAGCTCATAGTGATGTGTAGAGAAGGGAGGGAGGAGGGAAGTGGTGGCTGCGTGCCAGGAAGAGGCGTCACCAGGGTTGAACGGAAAGCACACGTTTCTGTTAGTCTAGCGTCCTGTTTCCTTTTACTCCGCTGGCTGCGCTGATGTCGTAGGTGATGCCGTCTGCACGTTGCATCGTACTAACTAACCCCAAAGGAATCATCGCTGTAAGGCCCAGCATTGCGCTGTCTTCTGGACAGTGTTGTGGGGTTTGGGTGAACGACACGTTAAACAGAAAAACAGTAGATGATCTGTCTCTATTTCACGTTTTTTTCGTGATAGTGGTATTTTGAATTTGGGCAGTGTTGGAGTTGAAGGCGGGCAGCTCTGTCGCTGGCAGCTCTCAGAGTTCTGCCTGGATACTGTGGAAGTGAAGCGAGTAACCGTAGTCAGTTCTGTAGCAGCTGTTCAGAGCCTGTTAGTCTTACACGGAAGCAGACAGAGCCACGTTATCTGTTTGCCTGGAACGGGAATTTGTCCGAATGCAAACAGACTGCAGAGAGGCACTTGCTTCTGCAGATAAGAGGGCCAAAACCTCAGTGAATTTGTCTGCTTCCAGGCTCAGGAATCCTCGCATACGGAGGAAAAAAAATACTCCAAAACGTGAAACTTCTTTCTTTTTCTGTCACTTGAATCCTTGAGTCGTCGTATTTGTAGAGCAGTGGCGAAGAAGAGCGGGATCGGTGGCACGGTCGGTCTTGGTTAGGTTCTGAGCGCTACTGTACTCCGTGAACTTCCTGCAGTTAGGGTGATACGAACTGGCGGGTCCCTTGGCACCTAGCGTGGCCCGCTCTGAGCTTGCATACCTTTCTTTCTTCTGCAGTTCTGGGACTTGTACATCGATGGCAATGAAGCTGGTGTTTGTGTCCAGGTAGGGCATCTCCGATCTATTGTTTAGAGCCATCAGTTAGGAGAGGTCCTCTTCCCGTCCAGCGCTGCGTTCCAGTCTCCACGCAGTCTAGTGCTGCACTGTGTCCAGAAGCTAAGCCTTTTAGAATTCCTGTTGCCCAGGTAGGAGATAAAGAGGAAGAAAGAGGTGTGCTCACTGTACCTTTTGTTATCGCGGCCTAGTTGTTGATTGTTAAGACTTGGGGGCATGTTTTAATTTTTCTCGGCGCAACCTGAAGTTAGGGTTAGTGCCTTAACGCGTCTTTGTACTGGGCAAAGGGTTTTTTTTTTGTTTTTTGCTTTGGTCTTGATTAGTTGTGTGCCTTCTACTTTGGCTGTTTTGTGTTAGGGAGTTCGTTAATAAGACTGAAATAGCAATCAGTAGAGTTTGTGAAATGAAAAGCGGTGCAAGTTTTAACAGAGGCCTCCTGATCAATCGAACTAAATTAGTACTAATTGACGCTCTTTTGAGAGTGCATTTCTGGCTTGATCCGTTGTTAAGGTGCGCGCTTAAAGAAATATTGTTACCATGCATTCCGAAAGCGGTTTGCGACATAATGGCCCTTGTTCTTTGAGAGCCTGTGCGTGCGCGGCCTTGTTACTTTTTCAAATCTGGAGGCGTTGCTTTAGGTGTATAGATAGGAGCTCTTTCCAGGGCTGACTGGAACGCCTTGCTATAATGCTGTTTCAGTTGTCCGTGACTGAATCGTTTGTGCTCGCGAGTGCCTCCCTTAGGGCCCCAGAAATTTAATCACCTCCTTGAATTATCCGCTTCAAGGAGGAGCTGAAAAGGCCAGTGGGAACAGCGTTTGCTTTGATTTCTTGCCCGGAAGCGTTCGCCCCCGAGAGTCTTTAGCTCGACTAGACGGCGACGGGCACTGACCGAAGGGAAGCTTGGAGGAACTCTCCAAAGAGTCTCAAAGGGCAGGATAGACGAGGTAACCTGTTCTACCTGTCGTTCAAGACCCGAGTCACGACTGGCAGCTCCCAGCGCCGCTGCCGAGATTGTTGGTTTTCTTTTTTGAGCGACAGCGAGTGCAGTGATGGAGGAGTTTGGGACAGGCTGTTATAGATTAAAATGGTGACGGCTGTTTGCTTTGTTGCTTGTTCCGCGCTAACACGATCTAAGGATCGAGCGGGACGGTTAGCAACCTTTTCAAAGGTTGCATTGAGATCGGCAAATACCTGTTCCGCTAGTACAGCATTTCTTCATCCGCTAGGCTGGCGGCGTCGCGATGGCCTTTCTCATTTACTGGAAGCTGTTGCCAACCATTCGCAGGTTGTGTCTTCGCTTTGGCTTGGGAAAGTAGCGCGCGGTGTTCTTCAGCTCATCTGTTCTTAAGGCGTTTTCCAGTTGTTAGTGCAGTAAGAAGGGAAAGGCAGCAACAGTTGTACAGTACTCAAAGAGCGGAGCGTTTTGTACGATGCCACGGGTTCCAGCGTCTGCGGTTCTATCTGTGTGACCTTACTGTACTGCTATTGCCGTCGGAGATGCTCCCGCTAGGAAATCTGGGGCTGGTGGTGGAGCGGCGGGAAAGGAGGAGAAATAAGCAGCTTTGCTGAAATAAGACATCTGATGTGTTTTTCCCTCAACCGTGGTATTTACCTTTAAAATACGCTTTAGTGTGGATGTGTCTAGGTATCTTTTCATCTCACGTACGGGAGAAAAATAGACGTTTTATTTTTGCTTTCTTGTTGAGAAGCGATGGAATAGAGCTGCAGTGAAGCTACGTGCAACGCGCTCAGTACCTTGACGGCTTGTGTGAAGGAGGCCTAGTTTCTTTACGCAGAGCCCTGCTAGCCTGCTTGAGAGCTTTATTAATTATAAAGAAGTAGTAGTTGTAGTCATGCTTGAGTGATAAAAGCGCATCGAGACGCGCATTTCGCGGTCCTACTGTCTAGACCTTCGGGGTATGAGCAGACGCATAGTTTGTTCTGGAAGGTTTTTTTTTTCTCCTAAATCCCCACATTGGAAGACAATGTTATACTAAAAAAAGAGAAAAGAAGGAAGCGAGAAGGACGCGGTGCGAAGTGCTAATGTTTTCAGATGCGTAAGTACATCGGCACGCACTGGTTTGGAGCAAAAAACGCAGTTGTTGTTTGTCTGTGGAAAAAAATGCAGCTGTCCTGAAGCTGAGAGGCGGCGTGTGAAGATCAGATGCTCTATTACCGTACTGCTTTTTACGTTGTTGTTCTTCTTAACGCGTCTCGAGTATCAGACCGCAAGGCAGATGGGGAATCCTAGACAATCAGGGTTTGACTAAGAATGCCGTCGGTTCCTTTTTGTCGCGTTGCTTCGCGAAAGGAGCAAGGTAGCTTGAGACAGAAGAAAAGGATTTTTTCTTCTTGAACGGGTACAGCTGAAATGTACGAGATTTTTCCCTAGCGGTGGAAAATCACGTGGAAGGCTCCTGGAGCATCCCAAAAGACTGAAAAGGAGACGTAGCTAACAGAAGAGAGCGTGGCGTTAGGGTCCTTGATCTTCTCTCCGGAGCGTTCTTCCTGCTTTTGAGTAAAGACACTGAGTGGTAGCAAAAGTTTAGCAATTTTCTCAGTCGTCTAATGCGTTTTGCACCTTTTCTGTTCCTTGTGTCTTAGCTGTTAACGTTCTGTACTCTCGGAATTGTCTTTGCTCTTTTTTTTCCTCGACCCGATGTCGTGTATGAATTAGTTCCTACCCGTTGGCACACTAGATCATCCTAATCTGTCGCTGAATAATTATTTGCCATTCACGTTTGTTAGTTTTTCCTTTTAAACCCCTCTCCCGCGTGCAAGCGATGGCTCTTTGTAACGCCCAGATCCGTTTCTCCCGGTATAAAGGACAGTCATGTTCTCCGTGGCTCTCTTCGGGCTAGGGAAGCTCCAAGTCACTCGGAACCGCAAGTTCCCCTTCCCGTTGGTACCCGCAGGCAATAAAGTGAGCAGGCCGTGGGCATAGTTAACGCGGGTTTTGCAGGCCCGAGCTACGCCTCCTGCTGTAACAGCCGCAGGTAGGAGGGCCACGGTTTTATTGAAGAGCCAGACAATTTGTTTGGAAAAAGACCCATCAGCAGACAGAGCTTTGACATTGTCTGGATGCGCTCTCTTATTAAAGAGGCGATCGGAGGCTCCCTAAAGGTGCTTTTTTCCCCACGCGCTGTCTTTGTATTCTAAAGATTACTCTCGTTGTAAAAGCATGAATGTGGTTTTACTTCAGCTGTTATGACTGCAACTTGCTCTCTTCTTTTTCTTTTGCAGGAGCTGACAAGTGCTTTGGTGCACGTGAAACTCCACCTTTTTGTCCAGATTTTTACCCTTGTGTTCTTCCCAACAGCAATATGGCTCTTTCTTCAGCTGTTATCAATCACACCTATAAATGAATGGCTCTTAAAAGGGTATGTTTCCGTATAATAGAGTGACATAAGTATGTTCGTAGCTCTCTTCTTAAAAGGCTGCTTATCCCGCAGCGACGTTCCGAGAAATGCCGCGAGCAGATTATGCTGTTCGTTTCCACGCTTCAGCGATTTGTGTAAAGCGGAGTGGGCGGAACACTGCCCTTCCGGGAACGTGGACTCAGTCGTAGGAAACCTTCGTTTGATGTGTTATCTGCGAACTTTGCAGCAAGTTAGATGTTCACAAAGTGCGCTCGAAGCTCTGTACCGAGTCTCAAGAAAGATAGGGAGAGAAAGGAAAAGAGTGCACAGGAAGAAACAGCATTCTGTTTCGTCACAGAGCAGTCTGTGTCGAGCGGCTCTTGCGGGTGTACAGATTTTGGGCTCAAGAAAGATAGGGAGAGAAAGGAAAAGAGTGCACAGGAAGAAACAGCATTCTGTTTCGTCACAGAGCAGTCTGTGTCGAGCGGCTCTTGCGGGTGTACAGATTTTGGGCTCGCGAACTGCCTACAGAGTGATAATGGGCCAAAGAAAGATGGCGTCGAGCATCCGTAGGTGAGGCTGTACTGCCGTGAAAACAACGCGCGCTGAGAAGGCAAAATCGGAGGCAAAATCTTTTTCAAGTTAGTACCATTCCTCTTGACCGTAGTAGTACGTGAGGGTAATAACCAGGTAGCAAAATAACACTTGGTCATTGATGTCGGAGGTCGTTGTTTAAAGCGAAATCGTCGTTTTTGCTCCGCTTGAATAGAGGCGGGATTTTTCTCAGGAGCAGCTTTAATTGCTGAAGGGTGAGTTTCAAGAAGTTCTTTTGCTTGTTCTTCTGGGCACCGCTTCTTGTCCTGTCTTTCCTGGTGTCTCTTACGTCACTCGTGTTTCGGATACGTCAGGGATGTGTTCTTTTATGTGCACGGGAATATCTGGATCTGGATACGTGTGCACCTGTGAAGTGTGACGATAAATTGTAGTCATCCTAGTGCTGCACTGCTGCGGTTTTTATTCTCTAGAAATAGCGTCATGCTCAAACGAAAACGGGGATTTTGGCAGAGTTACATCCTTGTCGTGTACGTTCGTGGCATTTTGTAGCACGAAGCGGTCGGTTGTCCTCTCTGAGGCCTGGACGAATAGACGGACGCTCCCGAGGGAGTTCAGCTCCCTTTCAGCGGGGCGGCTCCCTCGAGGCCCGTAGTTCTGCAGTCCTCCGCGCTGGGTAACGCATACAGGGCACAGCGAAGCCCACGGTTAGTTAGCTCCCTGCCTTACTTGGGAACGCACGGCGGAGTTTCTCATCCTTCTTAGCGGTCCGTTCGGCTGAGCTAGTCGAGAGAGGTCGCTTCAGACGGTCCCAGCTTTTCATCTCTGTTTCTACGGTTCCATTTTGTTTCGTTTACGCGATACGAGGTTACGTTAGAAGGGTAGTTCTGCAGTTAGTTAGCTTGAAATGCATTAGAGAGGAGGATCTGACGTCGCTCCGCACGTCTTTGGTGTTCACTTGTTTTGTTAAGTGCCTCAACTCGGCATTGACAGGCTCTCTTGCGAAAGGAGCGTGACGCAGCTTATTAGTCTGCGCAGGTTCACCTCTTCCTGTTGCTCTTAGTGGATAGCACGTGCAGCACGGGTGCTAAGGCACACGACGCAAAGATGTAGTACAGGGTACAGCGTTGGCAGTTACGCATCTAAGCCGTTTGAACTTGGGGTTTACCGCTCAGTTGTCTGTAGCGTATCCACAGATATTACTTAGGACCCTTCACCGTGGGCTTAACCACCTGCTGTTAGTGCTTCCAATGCTGCCTAAGCGAGCGGCCGTTAGAGCAATTTGCGTATCGCTGGTATCGCGCATAGCTGATCTAAGGCAAGAAAACAACAGTCGGTCTCTGGATGCCCGTTTAATACGCACCAGGAAAAACGCTTCCGTTTAGTGGACCAGCGGAACCGAATGCGATCAGTTTTGTGGAAGGTATTTCGAGTAGCTTGACAATGCTGCTTACATTTGTTAAGTTCTAAATGCGCTATTTCCTATGAGAGCATTCTCAACCAGTTATGTTATTAAACCTTCCTCCTCTTAGAGCGTGGATAATTTCTGCCGGCTGACTTGAATGCACGCAGACACGTTTCATACCTCTCCGGGTTACTTGGAACTTAATCTGTCCTTACTAGTGCGGGCGAAACGTTCAAGGAGCTGACCGGCAAACGAGCGCATAGAGGAGAGCTAGCGGTGTCGCAGCCCGTATGGGGGATGGATCCCAGAATCACCATTTGTCTGTCGGTAGTCAGTGGGGCACATTCAACTTTCCAGAACGTTTCTTTTTCCTGTCTTTTCCTTCCTCTCCTGACAAAGCTATCCTGCTAAACACCAGCAACTCCCTGCTTCCAAAGGCTTGGCTGAAAGCTGAACTTGCAGTGCATTTCTGAGGCGGCGCTCGGTGCTTCCTGGAATTAGATATAAATAGCGCTTACGTCGTTGCGTTCGTTTTCCACGGCACCTAGCTCTCCAACTAAACGCTTTCACGGTCATTTAAACAGACGAAATCGGTAAGGTGTTTGTATAGTGACAGCATCTCAATTGCACCGTAATAGTCTCCCTGTTTCTCCCTGGTTTTAACACTTAAGTTTAGTGAAGCTTTTTGACACTTTGTTTCTTAGAAATGAGGACACGCACATCAACAAGTATTAATGAGGGAATTTTTTATGAAACTGCATTTACTTTTTTTATTCCTTTTAATCGTAGCTGGTGAAAAAGAGCGGAAGGAACATACACAAAGCGGCGTGGTTCTTCTCCCTCACCTTTCTTAGCAGTCAGCATTTTCATTGACAAACTGCCTTTTCAAGAAAACGAGCATTTGTACGCTTTGATTATTACTACTTTTTTCCTCCAATGCGTGCACGTCAGGACGGCGTAAACTTCACATCGGGACGTACGATGTAATCGCCTCCGAGATAGACGCGTAGCTATCATTATTAATGCTAGATACAGCGCTGCCGACAGGGAAGCAGAGTCGGAGAGAAGTTAAAGTATGTTTTGGTAAATGGCAACGTGAGCCTTTGCTGTAGCCTTCATAGAAGCGCAGAAGGTCAGCGTTGATTAGGGGCAGCGCGGAAATCCTGCCGGCTCGTTTGCGTTGCAGTGACGGCTCTGTCCAGTTCAACTATGTGGTACTTCAGGGTTTCAGGGCGCACAGAATTTCACCTGTTGTAACGCCGTGATGAAAGGGAAAGCGTAGTAGTGACAGGATAGCGGCAAAGTCCTAGGCTGCAGCAGGCGAGGATATGCTCAAGCGCGGCAGCCGCACGCACAGAAACGCTGCATACGACCTGAGCTCCCCCTGGTCAGCCCCTGCTTCCCGCCTGGTGCTCTATCACCGGTTCAGGCTGTGAGTCGCCATTTCTGCTACTCTCTCTCTGCTCACAGCTGCAACCCACGATCGAGCGGGTTGCAGGGAAGCCCTTTGCATTACCGTGATGCGTGAGTTGGGCAGCTGCGTTCAGGCACACCGTCACACGTAACGTCCTGCGGCCGCAGGGCTGCTCCTCGGACTTGGACTCCTTTCATTTTCTGAAATATTATTTGTCCTGTTTCTAGATGATGTGAGATGTCCGGATCCTCTAGTTGGATTTTAGTCCGCTTGATTTCCTTTTTATTCTTAGGCTCAACCGGGATCCAGGGGTCCCGTTGACCCGAGTCCTTTTCCCCTTCTAACGTTACGGTTCTTCATTTTAAAGAGTACGTGCCATTTCGGGATGAGGCAGTTGGCCATGTGACGGATGTAATTGGGTCTTTCTCTCGTGTGACGCGAGCCTTGAAAAAGCTCACTTTCATCCTCCTTAGATGAAGGATACGCCTTAATAGTTACGAGTAGCTGCTGTGCTACAGTGGATACTGCTAGTACTCGTTCCTGAATTGTTCGAAAAGTTCCTGCCAATTGACTCCTGAGCCGCTTTCTGAAGGGGATTTAATAACGGAACTAGCGTCCCTTACGGGTCTCAATTCTTCAATAATCTCGCATAGCACACAGCCGCAGGGAGCTCGGTGACCGTCGAACGCGTAATCTTTTTAAGACGGTCCGCTCCGAGTAAGTACGCTGCTGTCAAGCCTGCCTGGCTCTCTGAGCACATTGCCGTAGCGCGATGGAAAGCGCGGCAGCAAAAGCGAAATAGGACAGTCCCAGGCCGTGGTGAGCGCAGACTTGCTCGTACACGCTAATCGCAAGCGCAGAAGCAAAGGAAAGAGAGGAAAAGAGGAAAGAGGCTGCTTACCTTCTGAAGGTCTCGGGCCTACGGGGATCTCCAGCAAAATGCCCCGCTCTCCCCTGCCAGCCTTTAAAAGGGGTATGGGAAGGGGTGGATCCTGGCTCCACCCCTTGCAGTCACTCAGGTGGGTTGGGTGCACCTGAGCTCCCCTGGGCCGGCCCTGCTCTCCCACCAGGTTAGCGTTTCTGCTAATTCCGCGAGGTACGTGATATTTCTTTTTGCTGTTTTTAGGTTGCAGACAGTAGGCTGTATGCCGCCTCCCGTGTCGTCTGCAGTAATTTTGACCAAAGCTGTCGGTGGAAATGAGGTGAGTGTTCGCGTCTTCATTTTGATCTTTAATGCTGTCTTATTATGTTAATGTGTTGTTTTAAAGGAAGCTCAAACAAGTATTTATTTGGGATGAAACGGATCGTCAGAACGCTTACTGTAAAACCTGTGAAATGGAAGCGTGGGTGTTGTATCTGCGTGAAGCAGGGAAACCAGTGTGTTTTCTGAGACATCCAAAACGGTTCCGTTAGAAACGGCGACTGGCGTGTTTGCGCTCGTTGCTGTACCGTAATTCCTAAACGTATCGTAGTTTACTGCTGTGTGCCGGTTATTTCGCGGACTGTAATCTTTTAGTGGGAGAAGTACTACCCTCGCGGTGATTGCCTGAGCGGGAAAACTTCGTAGAGCGAGGTTTTTAGCGGAAGGGAAATGCCGGTACTGAGGCGATCTGCGTAAAGTCGGATCTCGTAACTTTTCTGACGCGGATGTCTGACTGCAGATGTCATTCGTGCTGTGTTTTTTTTCTCTACGGAATGTAGGTTTCAGGAGCACCAGGTGGTTAGAGTTGAGGAAACGAATGCAGGTGTGATAACTAATGAGGCTCTTTTCTTTAAATTGGCTTCCTTGTAACCTCGCCTCCCCCCTCTGGAAGCTCGGTGGAAGGTCCCGGGGGGTGAGGCAGGGAGAGAAGAGCATTTGAGAGCCTGTTCATAAAGCGAAGGTTTTTTCGGGGCGCCCTTTTGGACTCCCGGAGCTAAATGTTAGTTTGGCCGTAGAGTCTTTCTACACGAGGCTGGGTGGAGCACATTTTCAATTACGCCTATTAGTCGTGTGGTTCTCGTTCTCTGAGCTCAGGCATTCGGGACCCATTAACGTCGCCTTTGAAAACACGTGACGAGGCTGAAATAGCTCGAAGTTACGTTTTGTCCTTACGAAGTGCTGTTTATTTGCTGTCTTCTGAGGAGCGACCCAAAGCACGCGAAGTAAGCGTCTCTAATTATGGTTAATCCCGACGCGTGTTGCTTTCCGTTTGCTACCTGAGATCAAGGACGGCCGAGCGGTCTTAAAGCAGGCTGATGGAGATGCTGCGAAGCGGATTAGTTAGTCTGAGGAAATGACTCATTCACGTTACAATGAGAAAATAAGCGCCAGCAGGAGAGAAATGAGGTTTTTTAGTTCTGGTTTGAAGTCTGGGTGCTGTAAGTCGTCCCAAGATGCCACGTAGAGAAAAGCACGCGTGAAATGATCTACTGAATGAATGAGTGACCGTTCAGCGTTAGCGGTGTCTGTTCTCAGAACAAATAAAAAGCGTTCTGGGAAAAAGCGTCGTGCTAGTAGAAGACGCTCGGATAAAGAGCCTGTGCGTAGGGTTGAGAGAGCTAATTTCTGCACGATGGGAGCTTATTGTTCTGCGGTAGTATTCTTTCGGTGCGGGTCACGTGTGTTACACGGGCTCCGAAACAGATCTTCTGGCGCGTGATTCTCAGGTTGCGATGGTGTATGCGACTGATGGAGTGAGTGGAAACCTCTAGTTCTTCGGTACCAAACTGGCGTCGGCGGAATGTAAAAATACATACTTTCAGCTAGGTGTCACAGCTACCTGTTGACAAGAGAGAGCGAATTGAGAACTGGACCTGTGCGGCTCTGAGTCCTCGGTCAGCCTCGAGGAACGTAGAACACGTGGTAGGCTCTGATCCTGGTGGGCCTCTTCTGTCATTCGTGCTTTTGTTTCTTCCTCTAAAGAGCGGCAAACGGCACGCGTTGCGCTAGGGGAAGAGAGCCTCTTATGCTGTATTTTTTTTTTTTTTGCCTGGCTGCTGTCTTTCTTTTTGGGACGTGAGCGGAGCAACGTGTATTTTCCCATGTTTAAGTTCAGGTAGTTCTTTTAGATGAAGGAGAACGGAAGCGTGGGAGGCAACCGGGAATAGCAGCGCTCGTGCTGTCAGAATGTTTGTGGTCGCGTGTTCTAAACTGCTTTTGCTTCCTCTGGCGTTTCCTTTACCTGCAGAAGTTGCTGTGCCTAAGGGCGTATTATGTATTATGAGCGTTACTGCGTACCGGTAGGAAAGCTCGGTTGTGAGATGACTGAAGTTAGTTAGACGTTCTCGTTAATCCTTCAAAGATGTGTGCTTTTAAACTGGATACGTGCGTGAGTACGCAGAATAACGCGTCCAGGTTTAATGGGCTAGAAAGGGTGTGCTCCGCAGAGCTCATACTAAGAATTCTCAGTGAAGTGTTTATTCTTTCGAAAGGCAGCGTTCTGGGATGGTTTGTGCAAGCTCTAATCGACTCCAAAGAGTCACGTTTTAACTCGGTGGTTAATATCCGCCATATAGGCTTCTAGCGTTCGTTTTCCTGACGCTTTAAAGTCTTGATCTATTGAAAGTGAGTAAGTAAGTGGTTACGCTGCCTGGGAATTGTATCCGTCCAAAGCCCGCTGTCGTCGGCGGTTTCCCAGTGTTCGAGGGCGATGTTGTATGCCGGTTTGTGTCTTTGCTTACTGTAGTCGCGGCACTAAGGTGGCGAAAAGCGCTATTGGTTGTAGGAACGTCCAGGCGTTCGGCGCTTGGCAGCGATCTACGTACCACCGGTGATACGAGCAACCCTTTGTGCGAACGTCTGATGTGCGGCAAAGCGAGCTATTTAAATGTGGGAGCTGACGGAAGGGACGGAGGTGAACGTCCGAGATCTGTCCTTACGCTTTGGACCAGCTGAGAGGCGCTGGCAAGCAAGGAACGTGAGCGATACGGGAAATACCCTCCGTGGTCTGCAACGATCTTGACGTCGGGAGGAGAGGAAGGGTACCGAGGTGGTGTAAGTATGTGTTCAACAGTCTGTTCCCAGCTTTTGTTTGGTGAGTACGTTGGATTTGTCAGCAAAACCCCCGTCAGGTGGCAAATTTAAATCTGTGCGTGGGTGGACCAAAAAGGAAGCGTTTGCTTACGCCCTGGCAAAAAATGAGAAAGGTTCATGGAACTTGGAGTTTGCTGCTAGTTTGTGAGAAGAAAACAGCTTGTGATGACTTCTCCAGCAGGTTACTGACGTTTTTGGAGAAGGATGATCACGGGCGAGGGCTGCAGCGGACCTAAAGCGCGGCCCACTCTTCTCTTTTTGAAAGATTCCTGAGCTTTTTCGGTATCTCATACGCGGCACAGCCGCTGAGGGCTTTACCTCTGTTTCCGTAAATCGTAGCTTACGGAGCATCTTACAGAGCGTCTCCGAAGTTGGAGTTTTCTTTATCGTTTCGACCTCTGCGTGGTCGCACGGTGCGGTGCGGTCGCTGTAAAACAAGGCGTTGCACAGTCTAGAACTCAGAGTAGGAAAGGGTAGAGTGAAGAAAGCCGTAACGATTAAGTGCTTGTAAAGCGGGTGTTTTAAAGTATTGTAGAAGATGAAACTAGGTACATTGTGACAGGCCCCAGCCGCCGTGCTCGGAAAAGAGCCCCGGAGACCGGTCACATTGTTATTCTCACCTAGTGTTTGTCGGTCAAATTAAAAGCGTACCGGGAGTTTATTCATTTTAAATAGCGAAGGGCTTGAAAACGCCTACTGAAAAATAAGCGCTGGAAAATGTCTCTTTTCGGGAGAGGCTTTTAAATACGTAAAGGACCAAACCTAAAGGTGAACCGTAGCAGCGTTGCTGTAATAGCACGGGGAACGTTGATTTCTATTGCTCTAAAATTATCTAAAGTTCCTTGAAGTGCGTCTTGGTGCGCAGTAACCTTTTAAAAGTAAAGGCAGAAAATCAGAAAAACAAGCTCTAGCGGTCGGTGAGTCGTACGCAGAGGTGCACCAGCGCGCAAAGAGCGCTTGCCCTGAGCGGGTGGCGCACGGACATCACAAAACAGTTGTTTTAAGACCTTCAAATGAACCGCGCGTGCTGCCGTTCAATGGTCTTAGCTGATCCGAGGCGTTGGTTTCTAGTGGAGGCAACACTTGCAGTAACGGTACCTACGACGTCATTTCCAAACCGCGCTTAACTCAACTCGGAATGAAGCAGCGGACCTTTCGCTTTAAGAGTCATATCGCTCTTCCTTTAAAGAAACAACGCCGTGAAAGAAGGAAACAACAAACCGTTTGAAAAGAAGTTGTTTCCTGAGTACTCAGCTTTGCGTGCCTTCATCAGCAAAGCATTTCTGATGAAAGCGTCACCAAGTGTGCCGTTAGGTATCACATTTTAGTCGCTGCAAACCATACCCAGGCGGCAGAGGACAACCGTAGGGGAAACGGCTGTGCTTACGTACCGGTATGAAAGAAACCGGTGCGTAAGCGAGTGCCTTACACGCACGTTAGATGTAAGTGTTGTTTAATTAACCCACTCTGTTTAAGCGTTATCAACCGCTCTTGTTTTATTGTTTTTTCGTGGATCATTACTCTGCTTTGAGGAGAAGGGTCGTAGCGAGCGACGAGTGGGATTTTTTTCTTCCCTGAACGGCGAACGCATTTGGCACGCATTGAGACAAGGGCCCAGCTGAGACAGCTATTTATATTATAAACTGCCTTTGTCCACCGTTCATAATTCAGTGGAAGCCAGTTCAGGTTCATAGCGGGGTTTTCGGAAATCCCTACAGCTGAGCGCTTCGCTCTTAAGTTCTTCACTTCCGTTTGAGGCACGAGTTTAGAATCTCCCACCGCGTGGGAAGAGCAGCTCGGTTCCCTCCGTAGGGTAGTGGATTCATTAGGCGTGCGACGGAAGGTTGAGTTGTGTTTCCGGTCGCCAGGGCTTCTGCCAAAGGCCGTAGGCGGTTCGTTTTCCGTGGCGAGCAGTCCGGGTCGGTTCTTCTGCGTTTTGTAGGGGGGCCCGGGCTCTCGCTCGAGAGAGCGCTGCTACACGCGGTCGAGCGTGACTGGCGGTCGCTCTGTCTTCGTTACCGAATGGAAGAATCGGTCTGTAAAACACAAAACAGGCGCCTCTAGTCGCGCGGGATAAGATTGTGGATTTTTAAGTAGAACGTTTAGAAGAGAGACTATAGACAGCAAACAATTTGAATTACGAAAAATGCCTCTCGTGTAAGTCCATTTGCGGCTCACCGCAGATAAACTGCTATCGGAGGCGGCTACCGAGCTAAGAAGCTCCCCTTCTGGGATATCCTTAGGAAAAGATGCCGCTACGTTGAAACGCGGAAACCTCAAACAGGGGCCGCTAAGGAGACAGCGTGACGACGCTTCCCCTTTCTTAAGTCGCTTTGTAGGCGCTCAGAGGCTTCGACTTTCATCTCAGGAAAAGCTAAGTATTTCGCGGGGTTGAAGACACGTGAAGCTCGTTCCTATCAAAGGAAAGCGCTTAAGCTTCGTTCAGACTTACCGAAGTCGTCCCTCAAAACGATTCGCCTTCTTCACTCGCTTCTCAGAGCTTCTCAGAAGTAGAAGGGACACGCTTGCTCGTACCGTCGCTCTCACTGACAGAAATAATAATTCTGTTTTCAGAATACCGTTATCGTAACCTTCTTTGGTGAGAACTTACTCAATCTTTATTATTAACGGTAGAAGTCGCGCTTCTCGTGTAAGCTTTTTAACGTGATCATTAGACAGAATTTATTAAAGTCAGTATCTTCAATGATACGAGTCGAGCCTTACCCACGTGAAGAGAACCTAGCGAGAGCAGTTAATTGAGTTTTGGTTTTAGTTGTTTTGTGCATAGCTAATTAGAGTGGAACTCTAATTCCTAGAAGTTAAAGTGCCCTAATTCCTAGAAGTTAAAGTGCCTAAGAAAGCAGATGCCTTGCAAGTGTTCTTTTATTCTCGCGGGCCTTTCCGCTTTTTCAAAAAGGACTATTTTTTCAGAGGACTGCTCGAAGGTAAAAATAACAGCAAAGCAGCAAGCTCGCTCTCATTCAAAAGCGTTACGTGAGGCTCGAGCACGCGGCGCTTACGGGCGTTACTGCAAAAGTAAAGAGAGCGCGCCACCGGTTCTCAAAAAAAGCCTCGCTTCTTCGGGAATCCTTTTGCACATAAGGCCCCCGTGGCCAGGCGCTCTCCTGTTCAGCTAGGAAAAGAGCAGCTGTAGCGGCGGCTTAAACACGAGCGCTCGCACGGGGAGCGCTTACAGGAGGTCGGCGGCCTTTCTGAATTCGAGACGTGCAGAAGAAGCACCTGAGCAAGTAAAGCCGGCATATTATTTACGCAACAAGAAACATCACCGTCGCCATCGTAGGCTTTTAGAGCAACACAGAGACGCTGTTCCTTACGGCTCGTAAACCTAAGAAGAATAACTGCTTCGGCTGAACGTTTCCGCTTTGGAGCTGGTGAGCGCACAGAGCAACCCTACGCCTCCTGAAATCATTCGCTTGTTTACTTGTTACTCGCGTAAAAGTTGAGTATCTTGTTTTTCCCGCAGGTATCCCGATGCCGCAGGAGAATTCTCCGGCCATTCAATGTCTAGGGCTGGCCTCTTTGCCAGACCCTTCTCTTGTGACAATGACCTGACACCTTACAGGTTGTTGATAGGGGCGATTACACCCACGGGCGTCAACAGGATGCCCGCTTCCAACGGCGTCTCCCAAACCTTCCGAGGGGAAATCTTACTGCGCCCCTTTGGGCAACGTAGAGTTAGCACACAGTTAACTCCAGAGCCTGAGGCCAAGGTCTAGCACTCAGCGAGAACGTCTCGCAAAAGATACCTTATTTGCGCTCAGAAAACAAAGCCTCTCATCACGCAGAGCTCAGAACACACTTCTAACCCTTGCCTCCTCATTTCCAGCCTAGGAACAGGATTATCAAGATGCAGACACAGCCCAGGAGCACCACAGCACCAAGGTATCTCCCCCACATCCCCACACGAGAGGGGGAGCCTCCCACCCCCCCCCCCCGGGGGAGAGAGGCTCACCCCCCCACACAAGAGGGGGGGAGCCACCCACCCCCCCCAGGGGAGAGAGGCTCACCCCCCCACACGAGGGGGGGAGCCACCCACCCCCCCTAGGGGGAGAGAGGCTCACCCCCACACAAGGGGGGAGCCCCCCTCTCCCTAGGGGGAGGGAGCGGCTCACCCTGTAAGCCCCCCCCCACACAGGGGGGCCCTAGTGAAGGCCCATTCACAGAACTAACAGAACCCACCCTCCCACCAAAAAAAAAAAAAAATATATCTCTTTAGAGATAGTGCAAACCCCAGTGTCTAGCAATCAAAAAACACAAAACAAAGCCCAACAACCCACCTCCCCCCCAACCAGACACCCCAACTGACACACAAAAAAACCACAAAAAGACAAAGCCCACCCAGACAGATTCCACACCCCAAACAAGGAATTAAAAAAAAAGCCTCCACACCAAAGAACCCAAAGAACCACCACCAGACACCACTCACCAAAAGAGCAAACCCCCAGCTGCCACACCAACACCCTTCACAGTCACACTTAAACACCACATCTCCACAAGCAAGGCAAAGCCAGCCAACTCCAAGAAACACACACAAACAACACACACAAGTGAGATGCTACAACCGCAACCCCCACCACCACAAATACAACACTTACAAAGAGAAGCACCGCTACCCAACTCCAGCACAGGAACGCTGCCAGAAACCCACCACCGGCTCTTCAGGCCCATCCAGCTGCCGCACACCTCCGAGGCTGAAAAGGAAGCACAAGATTTCAACAACACGCTTGACCTCAGACACACCTCAGGCACCTTGTACACCACCACCCCCACAAACACAAGCACTTATGTCCTCAAGCCACCAGCTGCGCTCCTAAACCCCGTACCGAGGGAGAAGGACGCAGGCTGAAGGCACGAGGACAGAACTTACCTCCCTCTGAAACACCGTGAACGCTCCGCAGCTCCACGATCCGTGCTCCAACCCCAGACCTAAAACAAAAAGACCTCCGGCAAGCTCCTGTGCCTAGGAGGAACAACACACGCCGGGGAATTGACATAACGCTCACCTCTTTTGTCCCATCAGAGAGGGAGACGCTCCTAAGTCCAGGCTGCCCGCTTGGGGAAAACGCCTCACCCCGGCTCTTAACCTGCAACAGGAGAGGAGAATGGAAAAAGATTACACACAAAGAATACCAGGCTTCTCACCCTTAGCAGCACCAGGGCATTGCCACGTTATACTCGTACCCGGCTTGCACAGGCTGCAAACGGTGGTGAACCTGAGGGGAGTCCGCTGCCAGGCCCCCCCCCCCCAAAACAGACAAAAAAAAAAACCTTGGAGCCGAGCAACAGCACCACACCCTTCGCACAAAAACAAAAAATCGAGAAGAGCCCAGCAGTGACCCCACACCACCTCAAAAAGCACAGGGAGATACCGGGAACCCCTCCTTGTACTCACCGCCGCCAGAGCTGCGCATCCGTTTACGCTCCTCAGCGCCTCGTAGCCGCTCTCGCCGCTGCGGGAGACGCCGAGAAAACAGCATTGATCTCAGCATTGATCTCAAGCGCCGCTTCCTTTACAGCAGCCCTTTCTCTAGTTTCTCAGACCCACAAACAACAAGACTGAGATCAGGGGGAAGGGGGCTACAACCTTACCCTGCTTACCCCCACCGCTGAGAGCGAGAGGCCCTCAAAGCGGCCGTCGCCCCCTAAAGAACTGCAGTGATCTCGAAGAAAACTAAAGCAGCGGGAAAGGACGGCGCTGGCGCCGCACCAACCCCGTGGAGAGCTGAGCCGGAGCCCTCCCGACGCGGGATGCAGGCTCCCCCAGCGGCAGCCCCCGTGCCGCGTGAAGAATCTCACGCCTCCACACCTGCGAGGGGCGTGCTCTCCGCAGTCCCATTGTTATGGAAACCGCTCGCATTTCAGCTGAGCGGTCCTCACTCCGGAAAACCCCACCAATTCAAACGGCTTTGGAAAAGCGGCCTCTCGTGCCGCTTCGCGGCCCCAGCGGCGACCGGCTAAGGGCAGCGGCGCCACTCACCTCCGTCACCGCAAGCGGGAGAGCCTGCGGCGCCTACAAACCGGCCAGCCTCCCGAAGAACAGTCCAGGCTACGGAACGGAAGCGTCACCTTAAGTAAAAAAACAAACAACACAAAACAAAACAACAAAAAATACCAACCCACAAAACACAACAAAACTAGGAAAGCAACAGAGAGCTCAGCCGCGGCTCCGCGCTTGCCCCAAACAGGCAGGGCGAGCGCAGCGGTAGCCGCCCTGCGCTGGCTGCAAAAAAAGAGAGGAAGCCGGAGAGGGCAACCCCAGACTGGATCCGAAAGGAGACCGAGCCCCACATCAACCCCCCAAAAAGTCAGAAAAAGTCAGAAAAAGTCAGAAAAGCCTCAGAAACAAAAAGCAGAGCAAAAACAAAAAGGCAAAGCAGAAGCCAGAAGCGCAAAAAGGCAAAGCAGAGGCCAGAAGCAAAGCGAGCACCCAACACCGCCGCCAAAAAGGAGCATACAAACCTCCCAGCCTCCTACCGCCCAGAGGAAACTCCGAGAGTTCCCAGCACACCCCAGTGACTCCCAGCAGCCTGCAGCGGGGTTTAAAAGGCCTGGAGGGGCGGGCCCAGCCTTAGGCTCCTAACAGGGCGCAGCTGTGACCGGGGAGCCTCGGCCCCGACCTCACGTGGAGGTGATTGCTTCGTTAGTGCAGCTGGGCCGCTTGACGGGCAGCCCGGTGCCTTGACGGCTAGCTCGAAGCCGGAGCCCTGACAGCTACCCCTACACCGGAGCGCGGACGGCTACCCCGAGACCGGAGCCTGGACAGCAGCCCCGAAACGAGAGCCCCGACAGCAGCCCCGCAAACCCGGAGCCTTGGCATCGCTAGGTGAAATAGACATTACGGAGCCTGACGAGCTCCTTTTCAAATGTAGCAGCGGCGCGTGAACTATTCAGAGAAATTTTCGTGTCGTCTCTGGAGAGCGTACAGCAAACTCAGACAACAGAGATCAAATGTAGTGTACTTGCAGATTCATTTCCGCCTCTTTACACGGGGGGCAACAAAAAACGCTTTTTGTTCCCGCGTCGCAGGGGCTTGTGGAAAGTTTCCGCGCTTTTCCGCTACGCTGGCCTACGTGACAGCGAATTCTTTCCTCGGTTCGCACCGGTCCTTCTTTCCTTCCGCGCAAATAGAATGAAGGAAACCTGAACGGCGTTCAGCCTCCGTCGAATTAATCCGAGCACGCTCGCATACGGTAATCTGGTATCTCTGTGCGAAGCTGCTGGTAGCCCTCATAAAAACAGACGCTTTACAAGGGAAATGTGTCAGGAAAGCATGAGTAGAGCTAAGATGGACTCGGACCGTCTTCCCGTCGGAGGCAATGGATACTCATTTGTCAGGTGCTTCACCTTACAGCGTTTCTAGACTTGGCGCGTGTGTGCGAGTGCTTTTCCGTGATCCCGAGGAGCGACAGCAGCCCGCTCCGTAGCTCGGAGTCTGAGCTCCGCCTCAACGTCTCGGGAGCGATGGGGCGAACGGCCGCCGCTTCTTCGCGGAGTTTATGGGCCTCGACGTGTTTGCTCGTGGAAGTGTTGGAACTTGTCGGTGCCGTGCTGTGTGGAAAAGCACGGTGTGAAGCGACCGTATTCCAAAACGTGCCCCGGCGTATTTGTCCCCTGCCCTCAAGGCTGCTGGATTTACAGTTGCAGTGCTTTTCAGGAGTGTCTGAAGCTACCGCGCAGCTTCACTTCCGGGTAAAATTTGAGGCCTCGAAGCTCCGTTTTTGGACGTCCTTTCCTGGACGTGGTGGCGGCACTTGCTACAAGGCGTGATTGTTCCCCGACGTGTGACCAGAAAACGACAAGACAATAGGTTTTTGTCAAGTGACGTTTCATTCACTTTACACGCGTGGAAACGTGCAATTATCCAACGGGAAAAAGCTTTTGTAACCGGAGCTAGAGGCGCTCAGCTTCAGAAAGCCGCGGCCGTCAGGCTTCATCCTGTTAGCCCCGGTACTTCGGTTCGCAATAGTAGTGCTTTTAGGGACGCTTTGCATCTATTCCATCGCTGTGATTTCTTAAAAGTCCTCTCGAGAAGGGGAAGCGGACGGCAGACGGACGGGTTACCTGCTAGGCGAGGAGAGGCGGCATGCGGGCTCGAGCGGAACGGAGTTTTTGTGACTGCCTTTCTATCTGGAGTATCGCATTGGCACGAGATCGGTTCGGTGGGCAACGTCTCTGTCTCTGTGTAAGCACGGACACGTCCGAGAGAATAATCTCTGCCTTTGTTATCACTGTCTTGTTTTATGGAAATAAGGAATCGTAGAATGTAATGAAACTTCAGGCGCTTAGTGAATCGGAGAGCTGAACTCTTGCACTGTAAACAGCGCTGGGACACGTACTCGCATTCTTTTGTGGTCGAGAGCGCGAACTTGCTTCCTTGTTCGCTTTCTAAGTCATTTAGGCTTAACACTCTCAAATCTGTCCCGACTCGGAACCGTCAGATAGTATTAGGCACAGCACCCCACGTACTCGTTTCGTTACGTCTTTAACCGATCGCTTCATCTGACATCCCTCCCCTTTCAAATCGCCGGTCAGATACAGCGTGCCACTGGTCGTTTTTCCTACGGGTGTGCGAACGCGCTGAAACCCGCTCCGCTCTGTTTCCCAGCCGCTTGGCCCCGTTAGCTGTCGGCGCTTCCTACTCCCAGTCTTTCCCTCGGGCAAATCGCCTTTACGGCAGCTTATCGTATAGCACCTTGTGAGGTACGTAGCTAATTTAGCAGCGTTTCCAGGGCGCTGCGTTCACACTCTCCTTATCAGTAATCGTAGCGTTTTGTTGTTCTGTTCCTTTTGCTCTATTTTCAGAACAGGAGGGAGCAAGCGAGTCTCGCACGTTCCCTAATAACTCCTCTGCAACCTCGTACGGATCTGCCGTACTAACACATTTTAAGATGGTCTCCCGTCTTTCAAACTTGAAGCTCCCGAGTCGCGTGGTGCGCGGCAACGGAAGATTTCATGTGGTCAGATTGTTTACATCTGTGGAACGTACTGTCATACGTCTGGACTTTATTTTGAGCCCGTCTTAGCTGCTTTTTCACAACTGGAACTGAATTTGGTTTCCCTGCCGATTAGCACGCACCAGCTGCTGCCAGCCGAACAACACCTGTGCTGCTGCCGGATGTACCTGCAAAGTGGGGCCAGATTCTTCTCTTTCGTCCTAGTGTAAATCAGCTAGACGTCTGCTGAAATCACAGCAACGGACTCCATAAGCGAGGGGAAGAGTGGCAAGTGAAAACTGAGTATATACGGTTCACGTTAGGTGGAATCCACCAGTACCGTTTGATCTTCGCTAGACTCGTTAATCACAGACACGCAACTGCTGCAAAACACTAGAGGGATAGCGGCAGATACGTGTTTGTATTTCCGTTCACTCCATCCTCACCCAGTCACCACCTTTTTGAAAATACGATCTTCGTTCCTGGTCCGCGTTAACAGCCGCGTTACAAGTCTTACGAGGAGCGGCGGAGGGAGCCGGGATTGTTTAGTCTGGAGAAAAGGAGGCTCGGAGGAGACCTCATCGCGCTCTGCCGCTTCCCGAAGGGAGGCTGCGGTGAGGAGGGGGGTCGGCCTCTTCTCCCAGAGAACTAATGACAGGGCGAGAGGGAACGGCCACGCGTTGCGCCGGGGAAGATTTAGGTTAGATTTGAGGAAAAAGTTTCTCTCTGAAAGAGCGGTCAGGCACGGGAATGGCCTGCCTAGGGAAGGTGGTCGAGGCACCGTCCCTAGCGCCGTTCGAGAAGCGTTTCGATGAGGCGCTAAGGGGTTGGACTGAGTAGCTTGGTGGGTAGGGACGGTGGTGGGAGGATGGTTGGACCAGATGACGTTGCAGGTCCTTTCCAACCTAATGAATCTATGAATCAAAAACCGTGTGGCCAGCAGGTCGAGGGAGGTGACCCTCCTCCTCCGCGCTGCCCCGGTCAGGCCACACTTAGACAACCGTGCCCCATTCTGGGCTCTCGGGTTCAAAAAAAGGAGTCCGGCAGAGGACCGCAAAGGTGACAGCAGGCCGGGAGAACTCTCTCTTAGATGGAAAGGCTAAGTAGCTCAGGCCTGCTCAGCCAGCGGAAAAGGTCATTGAGGAGGGAATTTGAACACTCGTTAATATCCGATGGGAGGTAGGAAGTAAATGGACGAGGCCAGGTTCTTCTCAGCGGCACGCAACACGCAATCAGACTCCGCAATCCACCGAAGGTCATAAAGCAGCTACGTTTATTAGAGCAGCGCATGCAAGAGGGACAGATCCGCCTGACTCGCACGCCACAAAAAGCGTCAACTCCGTATTTAATGTCTCAAGGTTACACATTCATTACAATTCCAAGAAAAAGGACTGAAACCCCGATAAGCCAACAAAACCCATATCCCACCCTCTTAGGCGCGCATTCTACAAATGCAGTGGGGGTCTCCGGTGGCTTCAGATGGAGTCCAGTAGTCATTCTTGCCGCGCCTTCACAACCCCGGAAGGGGAAGGTAGCTCAAACCCGTTCCTGCTGACGTAACAGCGAGCTGAGGCATCTCTTCCGCCGTCTCATCTTCAAGACCAGGACATACATTCCGCTTTATCTTCACTTGGCAACAACTTCCGTGGCCTCCGCTTTTTGTTCTAGCGCTTGCATTTACGCAAGCCTCCCGTTCCTCACCTTCTATCCCCTCAAGTTATGGGAAAGGCAATTCTTGCAACACGGATAAGCTGCTCTCACAATTCAACCCCCCCCCCCCTCTTGATACACTAGGCAAGTTTCCTTGCCTGCAGTATCCCTTTGTCTGGGAAATAATTCTTGTAGTGGTTTCCCACATCCACCTGGCGGTTCAGACGGCGTCTCCTCCAGGTGGCGTAATCGCCTAGGCCTTTCTGTCAGCACCAGAGAGCGCATCGTTCGTTCAAATATACAAGTTAACACTATCCAGTTAATTACCGTAACTGTGCAACAAACCGTTGCTTTAGCCAGGCCCTTCCCTTCCTCTGCTGTAAGAAAAGCTAAAGCCATTCGGCTCAGTAAAACCGCTTTACTCGAAGATGAGACCTGTCTGCAAACCCTGGCGGGCGCCTAAAGTTAAGGTCTCGTTTCTTTCCGTAGCGGCTGACACATTCAGTACTGCTTTTTCCAACTTGCCGACTCCCAGGGCTGGAATTAACCACTGAACAGAACTCCAGAACCCCGTAGGCCCTCGACCAGTGGATTATTCCCTCTCTCAGGGTGTAGCCATAAGGTTCTTAAAAAACCTCCCGGGGGGTGGGTTCTGCTTGAGCACATAAACTTGCCAGAGGAATCAGATAGTGTACTGTGCACACGCCGGTCCAATTCGGTGGCAGCGTTGTACGTATACATCCACCTCTGCACAACCACCAAAACCCGAAGGGAAGCTTACGCTGTTTTTGCCTACGCTTAATTCCTGAGATCCCCGTTCCCGCTATAGCTAACACATCTTTATTTCCAGATCGCACTACAGTACTTCCCGTCCTAGGATCGGATTTGCTACCACCTAGCTGTCCCGCTGTTTTCCAGCCACCGTCCTATAATGGCCGTATTCTCAGCTACGGCTCAGGCCTGTCACGTCCCTCCGCCCAACGTTTATAGGGTACGCGCTGTCATTATTCCTGCCTGTAGAAATAGACCGGCTGTTATTAACGACACACCGGATCTGTGGCCTGCCTTCCTCTGATTTTACTCCCCTTATTTACAGTTCCCTCCGTCATTCCCCATCTGATTTGTTTCCCAGTCTGGTATTGTCCACTCGAGTGCAGCTGCTCCCTACAATGGCACCCTTCGACTCCAGGGTGGGCTCCGCGTACCTAACAACGTGAAACATTCAAAGCTCGAAGGAGGTTTTCTTCTCGCTTTAAGTAGGTATCTTCTGGCCAGGCTAAAGCGAGAGTTAAAATTACACAGGTTAGATAAATATTAAGCACCCTATTTTCTCACTGTAAGCTCCAGAGGTCCCGTGGGGTACCGGTCCTCTCAGTTTTTGAGGCCTCCTCGCTTCAGAGCGACGCCTCCGCGAAGGCGCCTCCTCCGTTCTCATCGCCTTGCGGGTGGTTCAAACTACTTGGAATGGTCCTTCTCACTTGGTCTCCAAGAGCATCTCTGAGACGCATCTAAAACGCGCAGTCTCTCGTTAAGATATCACATCCTGGTAGACCAAGACCTCAGTCCCTAGTACCCGAAATCAGTTTTCACGTCACCCAAAGCCACTTCTGTAGGCTTACCCCCTATTCCATTAGGATTTCGTTCCCTGTCTGGGTAGAGAATTTCATCCACGTTACGTAAGGTCTCCCAAACGCAATTTCAGAAGGGCTAAACCCCTCTTTAGCTCTAGGTTTCCTTCCGATCCTCAGAAGCGCCAAAGGTAACAACCGCAGCCGGGACGGTCCAGCTATCCAGCCCGGTTCCACCGTCTGCGTATTTAAGCCGCTCGTCACTCACGTAATTACGTGCTGCAACACAGCACCAAGCGCAGCAGTAACAACAAAGCAGCAAAACCCTACGCTACAACAAAGAAAAACACACTGAAATGCAACGGCGACGAAAAGAAAACTGATATTTACTATCTGAAGAACGCAATGAACGCCAGCAGGGTGCCTTCTCCTCGGCTGCCAGCCCTTAAATGCGGTCTGTGAAGAGGTGGATCCTGTCCCCACCCTGCCCGCCCGCTAGGTGCGTTGGTTGCACCTGAGCTCCCCCGGGATTGGCCCTGCCTTCCCACCAGGTGCTCCGTCACCTGTTCGGGCCGTGACTCAGCACTGCCGTAACGCAGGCCCTTATAAAAAGGGCATGTTATATCCCAGCCCCTTCTGCTGCAGGTGGGCATGGTGTAGCGTAGCTGCTTTTTGTGGAGGTTCCTGTGCCGCTCGAAGGTAGAAGTTATCGTTGCTGTGTTCTAGGGCTCTCTTTGTGTTCCGGTGCCTTGCCGCGTCATCCCTTCGACGAGAGCCTGGGCGGTCGAAGGTTTGCCTGAGGACTGTGTGCCGTGAACGTGAAGGTAGTGTTGCTCCTCACTTTGTTTGGAGGACGGGGAGAAATAAAATACCAAAGTTGAGAGTACTCACGTGGCACGTGCGTACAGTCAGTAGTGAGCTGTAGGCTGAGACTGTTAAATGCTCTAGGTGAGATGAGCTGAGAGACGTGAGAGCGGGGCGCGTAGCGTTTTGTGTCTGTGTTGAACGCAGGAGCCCTGGTTGGAATTGCACGCTTGCTGTGTGCTATGATTGCTTTGGGAACTGTAGGCCCTTTGAAATAGCGATTATTAGTGGTCTTCCCTTTGGCTGACCGCTCTGTTGGACTTCTAGATGTTTGTAAAATGATGCTAACGTTTGAACTGGGTTTTCCTTTCTTTGCTGAGCTGCAGCATTCGATAAACAGAGGGTCGTTTGTTCTACTTCTAAATCGAGAGAAAAAATTACACGCGGTTTGTTTGAAGACTTATTTTTTTTTTTTCCTCCTGTGTTTGCTTCCGTTTTTCACTCGCCTTTCTATGGGCGAGTTGGTATTCTTTTATGCTCTAGTGGTAGCTTCTGGAGAAAGGCTCTGGGGGCTTTGTTCACTAATGATTGACTGTGCTTCCCTTATACGTAGCGGGAGACGGGGTTAGTTCCCTGTGTTTGGATACCTGTAACGCTTAAAACTCAGAGTGTTTACCATCTGGGACGGTTCTTAGTTTGGTGCGGGAGCTGTGATGTGGTTTCTGAAGTGAGTCTGTGGAATGTACGTGCACTTGTAGCTGTGGGTATGAAGGATGGTCCTGACAATATGAGCTCCCTTTCAGACACAGAAATCTTTCCTAGCGTCTCTAACTACATTCCTGGTGTTTTTCTCCCTTTAATATAGAGGAAGAGGGAGGTTTTTTTTGGTTATTATTAACTGGTTTTCTGCTGCGCGTTTTGTGAAGTAGATCATACGTGTTACGGATGGCACGTGGTTTGTTTAAAAGGACGGCTAAGGGGAAGTTCTGTGGTGAGTGTAGACAGCAGGTGTTTAAGTAGGTACAAAGTATAAGATAGGCACTTTCCAAACTTTCCACGTAGTGTTACTTGTTGCTTTTCTGTTGCAACATTGGCGTGCTACCTTCTAGGAGCTTAACCCGTTTTACTTCAGTTGTTACTATACCCAGGCTTTGGCTTTTTTTTTTTTACCGAGGCTTTGGCTTTTTTTTTTGTCTTGGCTTTTTTTTTTTTCCAAGAAGCGTTTAGGTGAGGTGTTGAGGGATTTGATTTAGTAGCTTGATGGGTAGGGATGGTGGTGGGAGGATGGTTGGACTAGATGATCTTGTAGGTCCTTTCCAACCTTATGAATCTATGGTGGTAGGTGGCGTACGACTAAATGCGGTACAAACCTTTAGCGTGGCAGTATAGATTGTTTTACGGCAATTTCCGACTCGCGTCTGCTGTGTAAAGCTGCAGAGCTACCCGCAAGCTACAGCAATTGCGGAAGTCATCGTTACGCCGTGTCAGGCTGACTTAGCAAAGTTTTTAACGGGTGTGTGTGTTGAGCTTGTATTACCTGTAGAGGAAGCACAAAGCGGTTGGTTGTCCCGGTGCGGCTCCTTTTTTTGACATCTAACTGTTTGTACCCGCCCACGTGCACTTGAACAGCGTGGTTGCTGGATGAGAAGCAGCGAACGAGAACTTGCTTTGGTTGCATTTCAGAAAAGGAAACGTGAAGTATCGCGGCAGCGTGCTGAACTGTGGTGGTGCTTTTTGTTTTGCTGCTGTTTGGATTGTTAGCACGGTGTAGCCAGAGCTGTTGAAGCTCAGGTTTTCTCTTCGATCCAACTGTTGCAGTGTGTTGAGAAGCTGCTAAAATGCGTTAGGGCAACTGTTCAGTGTCGTAGACCCACTGAACAATGGTACAGCTGGAGGGAACTAGGTGTCTGTGAGCAACGTGAAGAGAAAGGGAAACTGGGATGCTCTATTGGAGCGTCATCCCCGGTCAAGTTTAGCGCCTGGTTTTCAAACTAGTTCCGTACGTAGCACTTGTTTTAGGTTTGGATGGGGGTTTCTCGGCTTCGGGAGCTGATGTGGCGTCGCAGGTTATTCCGAATTTTCTGCGGAGTTCTGTTCCGAATGCTCTGAAACTACCCTCAAGCGACGCAAGCTTTTTTCGCATGGACCCGTCCTTAGGAGGGGATTGCCGTCTGCCTTTAGCGTCCCTTCCTTTAACGTTGTGCTCGCAAATGGAAAGGAAGGAGAGGTAGAGTGGCGCTTCTGAAGGGAGAGGCACGGGCAAGGAAGCAATTGCGTGCTTATTGCGGTTATGCGCTACCTCTGTGCTGTAAAAATGATGCCGCTTGCAAGCACGGAGCTGGGATAGTGCTCGTAATAAGCTTGCCGCTTTCAGAAAAAGGCGTGGGAGAGTTTTCTTTCTTCTGGATCTAAGTGTTTTGCTTCCGTTTCTTGCCAGACGTGAGCCGTGAGCGTGCCCGGGGTGTTCCCGGGGCACGTGGGCTTTAGTGCGGAGAGCTCGGCGTGGAGCCTACGGCAGTTCTCGTCCGGCCGCTCCGAGTGTCGCATCTGATGTCACCTGTGCTTTGGGGAGGATGAGCCCTGACAGACAGGAGTACGCGGCAGATCTCCTTTAGTCTCCGCTGAGACTAAAGAGCGGTACCTCTAGACTTAAACCTTTGCTCCTTCGTGTTAGCAGCCCACGTTAGCCCCGTGGGCCGAGCGCTCTGTGAACTGTGCTCTTCCAAAGCCCGGAGCGGGCAGTCGGGCGCCGATACTGCTGCTGTTGTCACTGGGTCGTGCTTTAATGATAACACGGCTGGCAGCTAAGATCTGTGACAGTGAATTTGTCTAAAAGAGTGCTTGGTCGCCGGAGTTATTTTTGTAGGGCTTCGAAAACGTGATTTGGTTACGCGGTGTGCTGACCTTAAAATAAAATCTGTATGAAATGCACCCGTCCCTTGCAGGTTTGTGCTTGGGTTTGCCTTTGTCTCGCGTTCTCCCCTGGATTATCATTCATTAGCTTCCTCGAGGAGATTAGCAGTTCCTGAAAATGGGATCCCGTGCGTTGCGTGTGAGAGCTGAAGCGACAGGATCCCCGTAGAAATTTGAAGACAACGTCGATGCTCTAGTCCACTTAGAAATCTGCTGATACTGTAATGTCTTTTCCCTTGCCAGGACCCTCCTTGCCTGGTGTCGTTTCTTGAGCTCCCCTGGGATGAGATTAGTCTAAAACAACAAAGTAGCCAGATGTCTGGTTCTGAGAGAGTCCCAGAGGCCGGCCTATGGTAGGCAACGGTAATCGCTTGGGGCTGGAGATCAAAGATACCTGAGCATTACTTATGGGCACATACTACGTGTTGTTCCCATTATTAACAGTCGGAGAAAATTTGTATCCCTAATTAACCCTTTTGTTGGTTAAATTTTCTTGCCGGTGCGGTTCTGTCCGTAACGACTCTTTGGTCTTTTTGATACCGTTGTGCAAGTAGATGTTAATTTAAGAACAAAACTGAAAAAAATTCTGAGGTTTCCACGCGAGCCGAGTAGAGTAAGCCATTCGTAATCATTTTTAAATGCCAACAGTTAGCGCGATTTCTTTTTGTTTGCCTTGCCGTACTTAGAGCTGATGTTATTCCCGTCCAGGATCGTGTCGGTTTGGATAGTTAACTTGTCAGGGTTTAGATCGTTGCCTCCTCATCTAAAATGAATTCAAATCTGATCCCAGAGGCAGGTCGCGTGCGCAGCGCTGCTTTTTGCCGTAGTGATATTTGTAACAAAATGCTAATTAATATTTTTAGTGATGCTATATTCTCTAAAATAACAGGAGAACATTAAGTGCTCTCTCTGAATTCTGGAAATGCTTTTAGAGTGGGTGGCTACCTGACTGAGGGGGGGGGGGGGGGGAAAGTCTGACTGCAGCCTTCTGTGTTTTTTGTCCTTCAGAATAAATTATCGTGCTTGTGAATGGAGTGGCTTTTTCACTAAGCGTAGTTGCCTGTCGTAGGATTGAAGTCTAGGAGTGCCTTTCCTTAGCTTTTGCATAATGAACTGTAGTGGTTGGATATCACCTGTTGTCTGTGTTACGGCAGCGGTAGCTTTCCTGTAATGCGATGTTCTTGTGTGCTAAACACTATATATATATATGTATTCAAGTGTGTGTGTGTGGGGAGGGGGGGTGGGGGGGAGAGTTTCTGGTCACGCCGAATGTGGGTTTGCAGCATATTGCCTGTATTGCGTATGTCTAACTGTTCCGAGAGCCATTTCTGCATGAGGAGTGAGCGAGGAGAAGATCCCCAGTGTTGTTTAAAACCAGCGAATGGGCTCATCTGTTTCACTCTCAAGGCGTTACCCGGGCCAGAAACCCCGGAAGCTGACGCGACTGAAGGTGCCTTGAGTTTTTACCTTTTCTGCTCCTTTTCTGACCCCGCTCCTGTTCACGTGCAGACCTTATTGGTTCTCCTTTATGCTCAAACAATGTTTACGAGATGACAGAATCTGGCGCCTAAAGAAATGGGAGGGCCGAGTTTTCTGGCGGCGCAGCGTGATTTAGTCTTTGTGACGCTATGGCTGTCAGCAGGTATAGCCGGTTCGGTTATTAATGTTCCAAACCTTCTTAAAATCTCTGTAGGACGGAGCACGTGTTGCTCAAGGAGAGGTTCAGAGGTGCAAAATAGCTGTTTCCCTATAAATCTCGTCACTCCGGATGCTGAAATGGGTGATTTGCATGCGTGATCAGATCTCAAAGTAGACGTCTTCCTCTGGTGATCTGGATTACCCAGAATTATCTAGGCCGAGACCAGTGCGTTGTCATGCATAGCCCTTCGTGTGACGTAATCCAGGCACGAAGGCCTTTCCCAGTTTCTTGTCCAGGCGGTGTGCTTCAGTTATGTACTTACAAAGACATGTCTTGGTACTCTGAAGGACTTCTTTATTTGGGTTTGAGAAAAAACTGGCTTCAGAGGAATTCAGTAGCTTGAGTCGACTGAGGGTTAGGCGAAAATACTTTGTACGAGCTGAGTACGTTTGTGTGTACTTAAGGTCTTACAGTGCATCACGAATACTGCTTGCTTCTGGACGCTTCCATTGCAAGAAAGTCTTTATGCGTTTGAAATACGTGCTTTGTAGAGGGAAGACGTTTGAACTAAGGAGACCGTCCCCTACAGATGCGTGGCAGAGGTTTATCGGTCAGGGGCTGGAGAGTGGGATTTGTTCCGCTGGCAGAACTGCTTATGGAAGGAAACATCTGTTGCGTTCGTGTTGTCCCTTCTGGTTTGTGAGAGTTAAACCGCAGGAACGGTACGAAGAGAGAGCAGGGGCTGTAGCGGCCTTGCAGGTGGAAAGAGGGAAACCGTGTCTGAAGTCAAAATCGTGAAGGAAACTGAGACGCTTCATTGGTGCGGACCTGATAGTTTGTTACTGGAGGAAAGTATCGGTTTTACAGTGGAGCTGGCACAGGAATGAGCTTGTAAATAGAATGTGTACGTATTCCTCCACAGTACGACTTTTGTGTTCGGTAGATTTTGGTCTAGTCACCATTTCAAATACGCCGTCACGGCATAAGTGTATCTTGTATCCGAAATTTTCCTTTCTCTTTCTTGTATCTCAGCCATTGCAATGTTCTGACCTTGGGCTCTGTAAAATCTAGGGACTCATCTGCAGCTGCCTTAATTGAGATATGAGCCTGATCTGCATGGCCGTGACAGAAACGGAGAACCCGCATTTCCGTTCACAAATAGATGTCTGTGGACGTGTTCGGTTTGCGCCGCTGGAGTTCACGTGAACCGTGAGAAATACGTTCGTCGTTTGCTTTTCTTTTGTTGTCACTGGCGAAGTGACCGTAAACGTGCAATGTTTACCACAAACAGCTGAAGCTGCTTGAGGACTTGCTTGCGCTCAGCATCGTGCCGGAGAATTCCTCTGAGAAAGTATGTTGTTCATCTTCCAAGTATTGTTTGCTTCTGTACTGTCATTGTGATGGGACTTCCTCCTTGGGGCGAAGGAGGTGGTTTGGCAATGCCTTTCTTCTGTAAATCGCGAGCCCTGCAAGTGCAAATCTAATTGTGATAGGTGTATGAGTTGGTGGGTATATAAGAAAAGACTCCTGACTATATTAAGATACTTTTTGGGCCCCCAGGTTGTCCCTGTGTTTTATCTGTGACCTACAATAAATGCGAGGCGGAGAGCTCGCTTTGGCTGGCCCCCTCCCCGGCTGGAAGAGATGCTGCTAACGAGTTATCTTGGCCGCGCTGAGGCGTGCCAATTTGTTGCCCCTTCCTCTGTTAAGGGGACTCAGAGCCTATGTATTTTTCTAAAATGAAATTCAAGTTTGTATTAGAGCCCGAGTCTTTTTTTCGTAGTGTTCTTTGCGATCCTCCTATATTATGCAGAAAGCAGCGTCTTTTACTGGAAGATGCCTTGAGTACCTAAACCTGTGCCACGTGCAAGCTGCAGACAGTCTGTCAATAGAACGGTTTGGGACAGAACGGACTCCTAGCTACCTGCGCAACCCGGGCTAGGGAGCTGCTTTGGCCGGGGGTTGGACTCAGTGATCTCTAGAGGTCCCTTCCAACCCCTACGATTCTGTGAAATCGGCTGTGTAATACATTTGAACGTTTCCTTTATTGGAAGGGCCCAATAGCGTGAGGCACGTGGATTTGTCCAGCTGCAGGCTGAGGTGGGAGCTGTGTTCGTGTGGTGGCGAGCCTGGTACCGTAGATGAGACGGCTTTGCTGCTCGTTGCCTTCGAGTGTTACGAAAACCGAAAAGGGCAACAGAGCAAACCGCCAGCTGGCTGTCAGTAGGTGGCAAGGCCCTCAGATACCTAACTGGCTTGTTTTTTCCGCTGATTTCTCCCCGCTCCGGTTCTCCGGGGAAGGCTGAGTTGAGGAAGTGCAGCCCAGCCCCGTCTATCGGGCAGCGCTTTGCGGTCAGTAAGCTGCGGTGCCATTTTGCTCCGTGCCGGGTCCTTCTGAATACCCCGCGTCTCTGCGGAAGCCCGAGCTGTGGGCGAGGACGCGTGCCGGCTGCGATGAGCAGCCACGGAGCCAGGCGGGCCCTTGTGGTGGCTGCCACAGGTTGACGGGCAGGTGACGCGGCCTGGGCGGGAGGCCTGCCTAATATGCTGTCTGCCCCGAGGGCCTGGGGAGCGCAGTTGGATTATTATGGTAATGCGTGAGCCTGCTGCCCTCTGCCTATCCCAGCTGGGTTCCCCGTTGTTAGGAACTGCTTTGCTCTGACAGCGGAGTAATATACTTCATGATTGAAAGGGCAAAGGGGCTCGCCGCGGAAAGAGCGGGCCTGCGCGGCCGTGCAGACGAGGGGGGAAGGCTGCGGGAGGGTTTCCTGTAGGTGCGGAGAGGAAGTTTATTAGGGAAGGAGTAGCGTAAATCCACTAATTGAATTGTTATTTACGAGTCCCGGTTTCTGATTTGTTTCTCTGTGCGTTACCCCTCCCCCATCTCCCGGTGCTGATGTACACTGAATTGGAAGCGCTTACCAAAGCGGGCACTTGGGTTGATTTATTTTGAGCCGAGGTGCTATAACGCGATGGTACCAGTGCACAGTGCTGACAATGGTGTATTTTTTCAGGACTTGGATTACTGTTTCACGATGTGCTACTATATTGCCGCACCACGGCTTACGGGAGTGATTTGATTCTTTTATATATTAGAGATAAGTATATCTGTACAGATGGTAAACATGTACTTGTTGTGGCGTTTGAGCAAATTGAACTTTAAATCGACTGGATGCTGTCTGTGTTGCGATGTTTCTCTGAGATCTCTTTTACAGTGGGCTTGGCTCTATAAACAGCGACTCGGATTCAGAATGAATGGATGTAAGAAAAAAGTGGTTAGCGACAGGCTTACTTCCCCCTTCCTCTCCCCCCTGCTTGGATGACGATACTGCTCGGTATTTAGCGAGCTTCCCTTAGTGGTGAGACGTGACTCAGAATACTCTCTGGGCGCCGTTCTAAAACCCTTGTTTGTCTGTTGCAACCCCGAACAGGCTGATGGTAGACCACTCAAAGAAATAGCCCTTAGCTTTCGCTGTAAAAAAGTTTAACTTGTTAAAGTTGTGTTTGTGAAGTACTGCCGCTGCGGCAGGTAAAAAGCTGTGAGGTAAGTGACCTGCCTATCCTTGGCTGGTGTTTGGTGCTTCTGTACCATGTAATTTTCAATTGCTTATAGCACGGAAGGTGACTTTTTCTGCTGCTTACGTTTGTTCGCTGATTCTGTTGCTCAGTTCTGTGCTCAGGTATGTTGACGAGATGTGTTGCTCTGAAGGCACTGTGCCTGTCTTGGCAGCAGGACCTCCTGCTGTACGGAGAAGTGTGCGGCTCTTGCACTTTTGACCTAGTGGTCCTGACTGTGCTTTTTTCACGGTATTGTCCGTTTATGTATCACGGAGCACCTTATGTTACTGAAGCACTGCAAGGTGAAAAAGAGCCTAAATCTGGATGGCTTCTGCAAAAAATCCTCCGTCTCGCTCTGCCGACGCATTACGTTTTGGCCTTAAATGCTGTGATAGAACGCAATTTTGCTTCCTTGCCCTTTTCCTCGCTCGGTGCCTACGATGAACCACTACGCAGAGAGATAGAGGCAGTGACTGTGTGCTTCTGGAGCCCACACGCTGAACGCATACCACATGTAGCGAGAACTTACCGTTACTTACCTTGTTTGCCTTGCATGTGCGCAATTCAGACTGCGTAGAAGTTGCCTCTTTCAGAAAAATCGGTGTGGTTTGTTTCAGGTCGGGTTAACAGAGGTCAGTCACGCAGTTTTGCGAACGCTGTTGACGTCTTCTGCGTGTCTTGCTGTGGTTTTCGTATGTCGGGCCTCTGTTTTGTTTGAGAAGCTGATCTGCTTGGCCGCCCCCTTTCATTGCCTCATCAAAACTTAAGGACGGTGCGTTTGGGGTGTGTGGCCTACCTGACAATCTTTGTGCGGAGACAAATGGGGACGAAGGCCATTTTCTACCGAGTACCTGAGCGACTCAGCAGGAAGCGGCGAAGTACAGGAATGAAATGAAGAAATAGTTAAGTGGTTGGGAGGTGAACGAGTCCTGTTTGTTTGCGGTTTTCGGATGTTGTATGAGAACGGGTGATTCCTGAGAAGGGAGCTTGGGCTTAAAGCACACGCTTGGCTGTTGGAATATCCCTAGCAGTGGATATTCCGGTTTTAAGCCAACAGGGGATGTAAATGTGAAATGTACAAGTTCAGTGAATGCTGCCGCTAAGCGCGCCTTTAGTGCACCTGCTGGCTGTGGGACCTCTTGCAGTAAAACGTGTTTTTGCATTTCTTAGAGTAGCACCCAGCACAGCCCTTGGCGTGAGCCTCTGCTCTCTGCAGAGTGTGAATGAAATCCTGCACGTGAGTCCTCGGTGCCCTTTCAGAATGGAGTTACCTCAAGGAAGTTATGAAACAGTCTTCAGTTCAGCTGAGTCGCCGTGTATCTTACCGGTTAAACGTAAAATAAAGAAGTATACGTTATATGTATGGGAGTTAAAGTTCTGAAGAGCAGTTTTTGTGCTTTTGGAGTTCACGATGTACTGCTGCTGCCAGCCGAGCGGTTGTGAAATCAAGCCCGTGACCCGGACTAGATGGAAGCTGTGGTGTTTTTCCTTGCGCTTCAGGAAAAGTGACTACCCCCCTGGCCCCTTGGATTAGAGGGCAGAGCAGGTCCTGTGGAAAATGGGGCCGACTCGCTGATTAGAATTTAAAGGTGTTTTGGGTGCGCTTCAGAAGGAGAGTAGTGGTAAATATCAATAGTGCGGTTAGCTTTTTACCCTGAAAACAGATTCGGAGCTTCCGTTAGCTCTGATGTGCTGCCGAACTCTTTGGGGCGATATTTTGAGGTAAGTAACCTCTGAAGTTGCACTTCCCCCCTCGTTTCTCATTTGCTGCGTGTACGTATAACCATTTCTAGTTAGATCTATACAAACTGCATCTGAGCACTGTTTTGAACGGTACTATTGCACACGTGCAGATGTCGCTGTTTTTACCTCCATGTAGTGGCTATAATGTTAATCTCTTCCGTTGTGCGTTCTGCTTTTTTTTTTTTTCCCCATCTCTCTGCTGCAACATTGCAGCGTGCGTTGATTTGACTGGCCTAAGGAAAGGGGAATTTCCTGACCCGTGCAACACTGGTTTGTATTAAAGCTTAACCTTGCACTATGCTTAAATAAACACCGACTTTCTCGTGACAAAGCCGGAAATTTCTCGATGAGATTAAAATCTACGTATCTTTTAGCTGGGCACTTTATGTGGGGTACCTCCTTGAGGTTATTGTTTGAATTAGCAGCTCCTGGTGTTGCGCCGGTAATAGGGAAGCCGTTCCGGAGGCGGTGGTGGCGTGGCCTGGGATAACGGAGCCTTTCTCAGCTGGTTTGGATGGCGCGGTGTTTAAGATGTCTGGTTCTGCTTCTAACTGCCCGGAAAGCGCTACGACAATGGGATATTTATGGAAAGATACTGGTGCGGGCGCAGCCTTGCAGTTAATGCAAAGGGCGCCTTTTAAAAAGTGGCCCTGTGCTTTCGTTTCACTTCAGCGGGGAAGTAATACTCTTCAGAACTGTGGGATGCGTTGTTTAGCTGGACCTCTAATCGTGTTATGGACGGTGTGTCTCCAGGAGAATCAGGGGATGGGTCCTCTAAGTGTTATCGCGGCTTAAGATCTCAGAAAATGTGAGCTTCAAAGTATGTTTGGGAGCTTGTTGTTGTTCTGTATCCTTTTGAGGATACCTTCTACAGTATTTATTTATTTGTTTTAGGGCAACTCACAGTTATGAAATGTTTCTCCGGAAAAGAGGATCGGATTGGTGGAGTTTGCTTGCATAACATTGTCTAGCTGAGCTTCCTTTACTGAATCATTGTTCAGCAGAGTATTTGTTCTGGTGCGCGAGTGTCTTCGCTGCTAAGGTAGTAAGCCTTGAGTCACTAATAAATGCAGGTCGTTAATAAGCTTTGTGGTAGCTTTCATTCCAAAGCGTCTCACGTGCAACGTTCTGAACTTCATTCGGTTGTCAAAGGTATGGCTGCTTGTATTTTACAGTACCTAGGTAGAAGGGAGAAGCTAATTTCTGCGTCTTGGCGTATTACGAGAGTTAGGGAAGTGGGCTTTCCCTTTAGGCAAACATTCATGCGACAGGTTTGGCTGTGTGACTCTCATGGCAGACCGGAGTGAAGTTTTTGGGGCGAGAGGTCGGGCGCTACAGCAACAAGACTGCAGAAAGCTGTACAAGTATATTCAGCGTGAGAAAGCGTGTGTTGTTACAAGCCACTGCTTGTTTAAGTGTTTACGCTGGTGCTGGGCGGTGAACCTAGTATTTGCATTTAGAAGTCTGAAGTGTGGGAGAAACAACGATGCGGAACCTCCTGTGTTTATTCATCCCCCTGGGAATGTTCATCTTACTTGCAGCTGGAGTGTTAGGGATGTAGGACGCGATGGTGTGAGGTGCTCTTATCTTGTGAGTGTGCCGTTGTGGTGTGTACTGCAGCCATGGAGACCTCTGCCAGCGTGGAACGAATCGGTGGCGTGCACAGCTTCATGGGCCAAACTCACGTGTAAGCTGCGTGCTAAAACGTCAGTTCAGTTCAGTATGAAGTATGAGCGCATCTTCAGGGCTGGACGTGTTTCTGGGAGGTGATGATGCGTTGTCAACCAGGCTCGTGCCTCGCCTGCGTGCGGGCAGCTGTGCGGGCAGTGATCTGGTTGCCCAGTTGACAGCACCTCTTTTCTTTTTACCGTGCTGCGGTAGGATTTTTATATGCGTTTTAACCGTTATTTAGAGTCCCCACGTGCTTAGAAAAGAATCTGAATATATGTGCCTTTTTTAAGGCTGCATCATAACAAGGTTATTCCATCAACGCGGTAGAATGGCTGGGAGCTGCGGTTGGAACAATATGTAAAAATACAGCTTGTAAAAGATTTCCTTTATTAACTGTCATCATCCGCAGAATATATGTTCAAATAAACGTTGTGTAATAACTAAATGTGAGATTAATAGGCCCCTTAAGAAACAGCGAAGTCATTCAGGATAGTCAGTGAAAAATAGCCTGTAAGACTGTAACGTGCACATATTGTCCTGCTTACATGCTCTCTCTGGTGTCGTTCCCATTTATCACTGTCGGCGGGCTCCGTTCTCATTAAAACGCTCTTGCACAAAAGCAACTTAATTTTCTTAAGAGAAGAGGACACCTGATTCAATTTAGTGCTCAGAATCACCAACTTGAATATATATAGTTTTTTCCCATCTGAGCTCAGATGAATAGTTATGAACAGCCACACAGATTAAACCTTATTAGGTATATTTATATTCTGTTTGCAGCAACGGTGCTGTGGCAAGTACCTTTCTACGGGGCCGTAACGTCTTATTAACGGGAGCAGCGGTTAAGGCGTCAACTGCGGTAACGCTCACGTGAGGTTTTATTTTTAAATGGGAGATCGAAGGAGTTCTTTAGAGGGGCTCTGCCGCCTCATTCCACCTACTTCAAACGTCGTCTTCCTCCGCCTTCTCGAACTACACTGATCTCTGTGGGTAGATACGATTACCTTTTCTGTCCTGTTTTTTCAAATGATTTCTGCGACTATGTGCAACCTTTTTTTTTTTTTCCCCTGTTTTTATGTACTGAAGATGAGACATGGAACTCTTAAATTTGGCTTTCCTAAGGTGAGCGCTGCTGTGCTAACACGTCACATTTTCTGCCCTCTGCTTTGTAATCCTGAAGTAGTACTACTCGAGGTCTTTTTCTTTCTCCGCGCCTTTTTCCACTCTTGTGTGTTTCGTTTGCTCTACCTCATTGCGCCGTGCGTGTTAAATAAGATATTTAGCCTAATGTGTGGTACTTGAATTGTATATCCCACTCGCTCGTGGCTGAAAATAAGGCGTTAGCTGCAGGTGATCGCTGACCTACGTGGAGGAGCGCTGTACGATGGTCGGACTACTTCCTCCTGAGATGTTTTGAGGCCTTTTAGTTTCGTTATTTTGCATCTGCAGCCTTGGCCCTGAAACAACCTCTGCATCAGCAGGAGATGCTTCAGGGCCGCACGGGTCCTGGTGTGCCTAGTGCGTGCTCCGGGGTGCCTGGGCACTGCTTCTGGGGTAAGCGTGGTTGGGAAGGTTACCCCCCTAGAAGGCTGTCAGATGACACTCAGGACTCAACGTTCGAGCGCGTGTGTGTTCAGTTATCAACAGTGTACATATGGTTGAGTTGTGCAGAACTGTTTCATTTGAGTCTTGACAATAAGGGTAAAATGTCATGGTTTTTGGACCCCGGCATTCCTCATCTTGCCAGGATATCTCATCCCGCTCTTTAACGTAGTCCTCCTACATTATTAGGAGAAGTTGCCTGCTCTAATAGATTTTGGGTTAGCTTGATACCAAGATGAACTGGAGCAGTGTAGAACGTATTCTGTATTGAATTGTGTCAAAACCTTGGCTTACTTGTTTGATTTGCTGCTGAGTCGCGTGCGCTTGAGTGCCGCGTGCCCTTGCTGTGGCATTTGGGTACCCACCCGTGGGGAGTTGCTCAGCTTCTAGGTTACAACTCAGCTTTTTCCTTATGCCTGTTCACTAACCTTTGTAGCTGTGAGGACTGTCGTCTTGCTCTGTTACAAATGCCTTAGCGTTTTCTGTACGTGGATTCCAGGTTGCGGTAGGAGATAAAGGGTTGAAGCTTTGCACTAGGGTCAGGTACGGGAAGAAGAAAGGTTCTGTCAAAGAGCATTCCTAGGTGTCTGATAGGGAGGCTGGCTCCTTCTCCCTCGTAAGTGCTGCCGGCCAGACGCCGTTGCTGGAAATGCAGGCCAGCAGGAGAATTCCCTCCAGCCTGTTGCCATACTGTTGGCTGAAATTGTGCCTGTTTGAAGTGAAGTGGAATTCTGTTCAGTGGAGCTAGGGCTTACTACTTCGAATGTGTTGTTCTGTACTGATCTGTTCACAGTGCTCACGGTGGCTTTCAGCCTGCGTGGCTTCTGAGTTGGTGCGAGCTTGAATGACTGGTCTGGTTATTACCTGGCTTTAGAACGTGCTCTGACCTAGCGCTTCGGTTCGATGGCTTTGAGTTCACCTTCGGAAAAGAGCTCGCCGTGGATTTCATACCTAACTAACTGACCCCTAGTATTAATGGTGCATGCGATGTCTGGTTTGCAAACACGCGCAGGGCTGAACAGTACAGTAAGGGCATCTCGGTGCTTTTGTGTTTTATTGTCTCATGCGAGCTGGCTGCTGTCTGATACTTGTTACTGCTCAGAAGGAGCAAGAATTAGAAAAAAAGGAAAAAAAAGAAAAGAAGTTGCACAGTATTAGTGACTAATAAATGTTTTGAATAGAAAATGAGGAGACTCTGTATCACATGCCAGTGCTAATGTTTGTTTGTGCCATGCCTCTAAGGATCTCAGAGTGCTTTTTAAGCAGTGAATTAATTTTGACAATGCCCTGTGAGGTATGTAGGCGACGTGATCCCCGTCGACGAAGGAGTCGGAAGTGCAAGAGTGTTTAAATTCTGCTGGGCCGTGCTGCTTGGTGCATTTAATTACAAACTGCGGCGGTGATTGGGTTGATTAGTGGTTTGATGTGAACCCTAGGTTTGTGGGTGCGGGAAGAATTTACTTCTAAGTTTATTCTGCTAGAGAAAAAAAAGTTCCTAGGGAGAACTGCAAATGTAGTAGTTGGCATTTGTAAGTGCTCGCACCCTGAGGCGAGTCGTCTGAATATAGCTTCATTTGCGCTCCTACTGATTTTTTTTTTTCCTTCCTTTTGCCTATAATGAGGGTTTAATCATTGGCCGTGGACAACTCGCGACACTGAAGAAAGGAATTAAAAATTGCTAACTAATTACCCCTGGGCCAGTCACAAATTATGACTTTTGCACAACTGGCCGTATACCCGACCCATTAAAGGTGTCTGAGGTTGTTGTGCTCTGCGCACCCTGTGCTCGTGAGGAGGTGGGGACCGGCGCGTTTCCTCCCAGCCTTCTGCTGCCGATGCGGAGCCCGGATGCTTCTCTTTTGGATCCAGCAGTCGATTTTATGCGGCTGGGTTTTATCGGGCTGGGTTTATTTGTCGTTTTTAACCGTAGCCCTCTTGCGGCTCCTGCTGTCATCGTGTTAACACAGGATGTTTGTGGTACGGTAAATGGTCCCGTACAGTGGGGTCGTGCCCGTGGTCTAATTTGTCTCTCTTGCCACGTGAAAGTACCAACTGTACGGGTTCAAATGCAAGGTGATACTCCAGATTTAATTCACACTTGTTGAAGAACCGTTTTAAGTAATACTCTCGCTTTCAGCTGTGATCTCTGGCAAGGGAAGCTGTTTGGACTCGTGCCTCTTTTTTTTTACGTTCAAAAAAGCAATGCTGATGAGGAAAAGGTGTTAAAATATGTTACCGTAGTTTACAACTGTCAACTTTAATGTTTTATTTAGCTGGCTCTATTCAGATGCTCCCTCCGCAACACAGAGTGCCATATGCCATTGTCCCTGTTAGTAAGCGAGTCGGCGTAGGTTTCCCAGGCTGCATTTGTGTTTGTATTTGGGCCGCTGAGGAGCTGCGGTCCGGTGCCATCTTTTATTGATAGGGCCAGCAGAGGAGGCATCTAATGAAATTATCAAAGCTTTGAATTAATTATGAACTTGAATAAGAAAGCTAAGCTCTCTAGAGCCAAGGATCTCATTACCCATTCATTTTCATTGCATCCTCTTATGGAGCAGAAGGCAGGTTCAGCTACTGCTCCTACCCTGAATTTGGACTTTATTCAAACTTGCTCAACTCGCTAGCGTCCGCTCGTTATTAATCTGTGTCTGAAAACGTCCAGGCTGATTAATTTGACTCCGCTCTAAGTCTTCATGTAAATGGTAGATTTCCCTCCTCCCTTGCGTCCTACCTTTGCTGTGCGGCTTTTCATCGTCAGACTGGCTGGCCTACGAGAGTTTGTTCCTTCTGGGTAATTGGGGAAAGCTTTTCAAGACTGAACTTTTAACTTCCCGGAATTTTTTGAGTTAATGTTAAGAAATAGTACCGCTATCTTACTTATCCTGGATCTTTAGGTAAGCACAAAGGCTTCACAAGTCATTTTATCGAAATAGCTTCTTTTCATCGCAGTAGACTACGGAGTAAAAAGTAACGGTTAGATATTTTGGCCTCAGACGGATGGGGTGGCTTGTTTCTTTTGTTTCGTTTGTTTCTGTTATTCCTGTTTGGAATTTGTTGGTCAAACTACAGAAACATCTGTCAATGCCTTATTATGATGAGCAATTACCTAATTAAGGTTCTGTTTTAACAACTGTTAGTCTATGAAAGTAGTCTTGAAGTTTAATCAGATCATATTTATTTTAACAAGTAGGTCAGTATGCAAAAATATTCCAGGCGAATCAGTGCCGAACCGGTGAGACTCATCTCCTGTGACACCTGCGTTTCTTTTGGATGTTCCACATAAGTTTACCAGCAAAGGTGTCTTTTTTTTTTTTTCTCTTCCTGCTTTTGTCTATCTCGGCACGTTTTTATACTCACGTGGACTGGAATTTATCGGTCTTCTTACGTTACAGGCCATTGGCAGTTTTTAAGCGGTGACTACCTACGTAATGGTCTCTGAGCACTTGTTTGTTTGAAGAATCCAACAGCTGATTGAGAGGGCGAAAACATTTGATTCCTGTGCTTTAGTTATTTTACCCTTGGTGATACGTATTTTTCTCTCTCTCCTCAGGCAGCGGCTATATTTAATTCTGCTTTTGGAAGCTTTTTGGTAAGTAATGCAGTGTTTATTAATGCTTGAATCTTCTTTTTAACTGTCGTTGATGCGTTTGTGTTGTCAACCGTAGCGGTGTTGGGACTGTGAGCTTTGCGTGGGAAGTATTTCGGTAATTCCATTTAGTTCAGCGTGTTATTAAATGCAGATACTACGGTTTCTTTTCTTTTTGTTAAACTCCTGAGGAAAGTAGTGAATAAATTGTCTCTAATCGTGGTAAATTAATAACGTGTAAACACATCTTAATTTTCTGCTTAATGCGTTAACTGAATCTATTATTATGCAGATGTTTCAAACACGGGCATCAATATATTGATTTTTCTAATAAGGCCCATCACGTACTCATTATTTTCTATCAAGAGGCCGTGGATTTTGAAAAGAAAACATGACCCAGCTGATCAGAAAGTAGATGCTAATTTACTCAGTGACATGTCATTTGTTTAGCATATTTCACTGTCGGTGAAGCCCCTCTGCGTCTCTGAGGAGCACGCTAAAATAGCTGGGTACGGGAAAGCAATCAGCCAGTCCCACTGGAAATACAATTGGTTCTGTACGAAGCTAAAGGGGGATGTGTGGGCGCGATGGTCTGCCAGGATTCAGGCAGCACGGTAAATTGCAGCATATATAGGCGTATTTGTGAAGAAGAAGAGAGCAGAATTTGTTTGTTGATTGATTCTTTAGGAGATGTTAATGAATATTCAATAGAAATTTTCGTATGAAGGCAAGCTACTGTAACTGCTTGGTTTATCTGGGCGGCTAATATTTGTTCCTTTTTGCTAACGCTTGTACGTGTTTAATAGCGTGCGTTTGTGCTTTCCCTATTCTGTCCCCAGAAAGAGGATTCATTTGAAATCAGGAAATTAAAATCAAAATTGCGGGAACAAAATAACTGACTTTATGCGTATTTTTATTGCGCGAAGCTGGCGTTAAAGCGTTCAGATGTATGAACTGCCAGCAGAGCAAGTTGTGCTCCAAGCTGCCGGTTTCTTGGTGGTGGGTGGGGGCGGGTTGACGGTTCCCAAATAATTGCCTTTCCTATCATGTCTTCCTCTAATGAGAAGAAAGTACTTCTGCCTCAAATTGCAGAGCCCTGGTGTTTCAAGTCTTTGTGTGTGCCTGGCACCTTCTCTAGTGGCTTGGCACGAGCTCTGGTTTCTTTGCTGTCCCTGGGCTTCAGTTCAGGAGGTTTCCTGGAATACCCAAAGGTGTCAGCTCAGCTGTCATTAGGAGAATGGCTTTTGACTTCAAATAAGGATCTGGGCCTCTCGAGCATCTGATTGTGATGCTCGATCTTACTGCAGCAACATATACATATTGTAATCTCTAGAAACGGAAGCCGAGCTAGTTGACAGATTCACGTAATGTCCTGAGTTTGAGCTCAGTTCTGTGGACTGATCACTGGGAAATTCCATGTATCTGTATATAATATGCTTAGCGAACATTTTATTCACTTCGGGTTTTGTACGTACGTGTAGTAAACTTTGCTTAACGTATTCTCTGGAAAGGTCTTGCAAAAATATTGAAGGTGAGCTAAAATCAAGCCTCGGTACCAGCAAACTTCTTTTCTGATTGCTCGTCTTTAAAATAACAGGAAATCAGATTCAAGTGGGTGCCATTACGTCACGAATACGTGCATTTAGATAGTTACTGTAGTATCCTAGTTGAAGTTAGGACTGTGTAGGGGTGTATGTGCATCTATATATGAATATGTGTACAGGACGGAAAACAAAACACTTGATTGCTTAATACTTTGCTCTGGCCGACTTTTCCTATTCTGATATTGGTAGAACTTGTGACTGAATATGTGGCAGTGCTGGTAGGAGTGTTACAAGACGCTGGAGCCGTTCACCGAGTTCACAGCACTGTAGTCTACTCGCTCTTTGAGCGACTCCAGAGAGTCACCAGGTGTAACGGTTTACTTTTTTGGTAAGCTTTCCATATACCACTTGAGATGCCTTGAAAATGGAACTGTTTATCTGAAGTAGGAGCTCTTGTGTCAATTGTGAAAGTACGAGGTCTGTTTCTGAGAAGACGGTAGAAGTTCCTGGGCGGTGTTTTTTGGATATCCCTCAGTTTCTGTCGGCGCCTCTCTTACGGGCTTGTCTATACGTAGAGACCCTTTTTTCGTATGCCTTTGCTTCATAATGCATGTAAGTAGCATTTGTTTTTTTTCTCATGTGCACAGATAGACACATTTATATACCTCGGTGACCATAACCACAGGTCCTACGGATGCTTTGGAAGTACCTGACTGCTGGCAAGATTTTCTTTTTCCCATGCTTTTGTTACTCTTGCTGTCTGTAGCACCGTGGCGAGTATCTTGCATGTAGTCCTGATGAAGTCGGGAGGATGGTATGTTTTCTGTCCTTAGACTGTGCCCTTTGGGGCCGGAGCCGGGGTACGGCGGTGTAAATCAAGCTAATTTAAAAAGGGCTAGAAGGCGGAGTTTGCTTTCTTTTAAGCTAGCAAGCGGTCCTTGAGAAGTGAAATTAAAAAGAGCGGTGAATCGAGATGTCTGCAGGAAAAGTCTCAGCTTTACGTGATACCGAGGTGACCTTACGTGGATGTAAAAGAATGTTGTGATACGAGAGGTGTTGAACTGTCAAACGTGTCTTGATGGGCAGAAATTCTCTTAGGTGAAGTTGTCGGAGGCGTTTTCACTGGTAAGGAGATTTGAAATGAAGCGCTGAACTACAGCGATCTGGTTCCTGTTGAACCCCTCTGAAACCTCTTTTCCTGTAAATATGCAGGCAGAAAATGCATGGGAAGATACTGCACATATTTACATTTTGTTTAATAATGTCCCAGGTCTAATTAAAACACAGTATTTTAAAGAACTGATTGTTAAAGAGAAGTGTTTTTATGTCGCTGGGTTGGTAATAACTAACGATAGATGAATTCAATTTACATAAATTTCAGCCAAGAGAATATTTAAAATCATGCCACAGAGGATTGCTTGGAGTTGGGTCGTTAATGTCATTATCTCCTCCCTTCGCTTAAGCAGTTTGGTTTACAATAATTGTGGAACTTAATAAGTGATTTCAGTTTTTCCTCTTAATGAGATTTTAATAAAATCGGAGAGCGGTTGACTAATGCTGGGTGAACGGTTGGTTATCAGTAAGGCGGCTGCTGTAGTTTGAGAGCATGCAGATACGTGGCAAGATCCGCTGTAGAAGAGCTGAGGTAGCTGCTTCCACGTTTGTCTAAAGATGAAAGGTATTGACTGCCAGCCCTTAAATGAGGTCTGGGAAGGGTTGGATCCTGGCTCCGACCCTTCTGGTCACTTAGTTGCATTGCATGCACCTAAGCTCCCCTGGGTAGGCCCTGCCGCTGTTTCGGGCCGTGTCTTAGGGTTTCCTCTCCGCTGAGCATTTCTGCTCTGCTTCAAGGAGTTGTGCCGCAGACCAGAGCCCAGAGAAATTCTGGGAAACGTTCTGCACTGGTGTCCGTGTCACTCCGTTTATGTGGATTTCTTGACATCTTTGGCTTGAAATTCACGGAGTCCAAGTCTGTCGTAGTGGCTGCTCTTGCACTGAAGTGGGGGTGCGGTCTGTTTGCAGTATAATGCCGTATGTGTGGAAGGAGGAGAGGGCTCCTCACTTTGAGGAGGTTGTCCTCACAAAATGCTCTGTGATGTGAGAAACGGTGCTGTCTGGTCTCTTTCTACCTCTCGTTCATCTGCTTTGCACTTGAGACACCGGTTTGGAAGCTCTCAACTGTATTCATTTTGTGCTGTGTGCAAATGTTCTCAATTCTTTGGCACCTTGGGGTTATAAACAGCGGGTATGAAAGGAACAGCCGTCAGCTTCACCTTGAATGAGGAATTGTAACCGAAAGCTGAAGGTGTGTGGTGGTAAGAAGGCAAGCGGAGAAGAGAGAGTTCAGAGGGCTGTGCTCTGGTGACTGTTGCATCCTGAAAGGAAAAAAAAAAAAAAAAAGCCGAGGGCACGTCAGAACGTAGGTGCTCGTTGTGACTTTTTACAATGCTCTAGTGGATTGGCTTTGCTCGAAACCCGCGTAATGACATGAAGTTGGTGTCCGGCATACGTCGGTCAGCCTGAAGGAAGGAACCCATTCAAGGTGTGCATCATTTCTTTACTCTTCTTTGTGCTCTTATAAGCACGCGTAATTTGCGCTACATAGAGCTCTGTTGTTTTATCTGAGGTCTTTCTAAGGCGACAGGTCTGGCTCATACTGTTCAGAAACTTCAGTGTTTTGTTTCTGAACAACCACTTGGCTAATCGAAACAAAGCCACCGTTTTTTATTCACCTCGTCTTCCAAATGTAAGCTGAATCGAAAAGGGAGCGTAGAAGTTGGCTTCTCACACGTACACAAAGCCCTGTCAGTTAATGAAAATGTATGGAATTCTTATCTACTCTGTTTTAGCAGGCATAATGATTTACACAGCCTGACAGCAGTAGTGCAGCAAGTAAATGCATTAGTCATAGTGTCCATTTTTCTTGCAAATTTGTGACACAGATTTAATTATGGGAATGACCGGCAACTTACAAATCTAATTTTGGTAGGCTGAGCCAACTTTTTCTATTTTAATAACAATGGATTTTTTAGCAATGATTTCATTACTATTTAAAGAAATCCACTCGTATGGAAATAACCAATTGGCTGCATTTATTTGCTTTATTTTACCTCCGTGAGTGTTTGATATGTTCTGTTATTGTTCGGTCTTTGTTATTTCTGGGATGAATAAGCTTCTCAATCGTGTCTGTCAAATTATAAATATTTTCTGCGTTTGCCCATTTGTTCCCTTCTGATTGTGTCTTTGCGGCGTGAAAAGGGGCAGAACGGTATCCTGAGATTCCCTCTTAACGGCATTAGTCGCCTATAAGAGAAACTTTCCAAGGAAGCCTGTTCACAACAGGTGCTGGATTTTGAATTTGGCCGTGTTAAATTTCAAAGCAAAGTTATGTCATGCCACTGCCCTCCTAGCAGTTGTCTCCTCTTCCTCTCTGAAGCGGTGCAATGATGCTGCAAGGCTGGGCTTGGAATTTGTTTCAGGTCTTTTTCGCAAATCCTGAGCGAGTTCTACCTGTTAATCAGCCACTTGGGAGGCCGCCTCAGCCCTGAAGGATGGGTTTCTACTGGAGTGGAAGGAGATGGCAAACCCCGGCAGCGATGAATCTTTGGGCCAGGTATTCTGCACCAGACGGGAAGAGCTGGGAATTCAAATTGTCCTGGAAGCTGCTTATATTGCCTTACTATAGCTTCCCTTGCTGTGTGGCTGCTGCTCACGTTTCTTGCTGTTAGTTAACATCCTTGTTTTGATTTCTGCTAGCTTGATTCAAAATGCGGGTATGAGTTTGGGCTATTTCCAGGCCTTCCAGGCCTTCTGAGCGGCGTTTTAAGTGTGTAGGCCTCCACTCTGGTTGTGTAATCGTGCTTTCAGTGCATAGGACGCTTAGTTTTATGCTTACGCTTGAGTTAGCGTGTGCTATTTTTGGGACAAGCAATACGGAGTAACAAAGCTTGCTGTGATGGAGACCTGTGAACCTGCTAGCGTGGGCTGAACAAGAGAGCCCTTGATGCGCCTTCTCCTTGCCAAGGCTGGCTGACCGAGGGCACCGATCCCGGTGCGTTCTGTCAGAATGGGGGCGGTTAGGAACAGACGCAGAACTATTTACAAAGGAAAAGTCTGCTTTTTTGTGAGCAGTGCTGGGCCCCTTTAAAAAAAAAAAAAAGGGAAGGAATGAGTATAGAAGAACAATGTTCAGAAGGTGAAGAAGCGGCAAATGAGATCCTGCTACCAAGGGAAGCCATGCTGGGGAATAACTAGAAATCAGAGTATTAATGCCTAGGCCATGTGCGGTTTGTTTTTCTGGCTTTCTGAGAAGACCGCTGAAGTCAGTAGGGATTTGCTCTGCTGGCTGGCGTGAACTGTCTGAGAACCAGTTCCCTGATAGCAGCCCTGCTTTCAGGTGTCTTCAGTGAGTCTTAAAGAAGATGGGGAGCTGTCTGTAACCAAGAGAAAAAAGTATATGCTATCAGGCCTTCAGAAAAGAGGATCTTTTCGAGAACCGATGATTAGTCCCCTGTATTTTTTCATCTGCCTAGAGGAAAGTGTGTTGAAATCTACATAGTAAGAAAAAATGAATCTATTAGCTGTCAACTGTTTATAAATGGTGTGGGCTGTAGCTGGTCTTACTGCATTCTTAGTTTTCCCATTAGGTTTTGGTACGGAATATTTAATTAATCTATCTCCCTTGGTCTTACGGGTCTCAAGCAGACGGTTTTTTTTTTTTCCCCCCAAAATTATTCAAAGGTAGCAAGAACAAGACCGTTAAATGTCTCTCTCAGTATTCTGTTTGCAGCCTGAGGTAGTTTACCATTGTCATTAGAAAGTTGCACGTATTTGTGCATTCTGCTTTTTCCAGTTTCTCACAATAACTAACAGGGGGCAGGATTTTTTTTTCTTGCACCTGCTGTTTTGGTCAGCATCTTGCTTGGAGTGGTAATTTGTGTCTGTTTGCAAGACAGAGCAGTGATTTCCCTTCCTCCTTCCCACCGTCTTTGCCAGTTGTGTAGCTAAACAGTCTTTCAGGGAAAGACGTAGCTGAGAATGCTTGTGTAGTAGCATTTCCTGAGTTAGCAGAGAAGCAGTAAAAGTGGAAGATGCTGGAGAAAGTTCAGAGGCAGACCTCAGTGTTTTGTTGTAAATTGGAAAGATCGCACAAGAGTTGGAGCTGCTTTATTCTTGCAGTCCAAATGCCATTTGTGAATTACAAAGTAGAGGGCGTGAAGTTTCAGGAGCTAAAACCGGGCATTCAAAGTACCTTCTGTTTTATGATCTGGAGTATTTTTTCTGATCACACTGGACGTGGAGACTGGAGATGAAAGTGCCCTCAGACTGACTGTGGTGCATTCCTCTGTCTTGTTAATGGAAACTGAATACTGAAAACATAAAAAGCTTCCTTCCATTTTAAATGAATGCTAATGAGTAACGGTCATGAGGATATGTATCTTTGGTAACTATCATTTGGGGAACATCTGGAGGAGGAAGTGTATGTGTTTAATATTGTTATATAATCAGCCAATTGGGTTAGATTAGCATCTAAATCCTATCTGTGCCGATATGCAGTTTTCGTGTAAAAAAACCAAAAACAAACAACAACAACAAAAGAAATCACCATTTTTGTAAAATTAAATAAATAAATAATTGATTTGTTGTTTTCAGGGTTTTATTTTCTTATTTTTTTTTTAGTTTGTTTCTGGTTGTGCTCGCTTTCCCTTAATGGCTAGGACTCAAAAAAATGTGTTGCACTCGGGTAGAATTTCTGTGCAGATTGTAACGCTGAAAACGTCCCGGTAATGTCTTGCAGCATTTTCTCGTCTTCTGTTTTGTGAGGGCTTCTTTTCTTCTTCAAGACAAAGAAAATAAAACTATCAGGAAGAGGTATCAGCAGTTCAATTAGGTATTGTGATGAAGACGTTCAGCTTTTACTTAAGTCAGTGACGTTTGTATCATGGGACAGTGTCATTTGTATTGCATATTTAAAACTAGTTTTATAAGTAGGTTGTATTGATAAGTTCTGTGTATGGGGACTGCTGAGTCACAGCCTGGACCGCTGATTGAGCACCTGGAGAAAAGCCCCCGTCAGCACTGGCAGGGCGTGTGAAGGCAGTTCACCTGTGTGACTGGAAGGGTGGAGCCGGGCTCCACGCCTCTTAGACCTCATTCAAGGGCTGGCTGCCACCGAGGAAGGATCTCTTCTTGGAGGTTCCTCTGCTGTGTAGTCCTTTTCTCTGAACCTAGATCCTCGGAGGTGGTTGAGCATTCTGTTCCATCTTCTTGTAACCTCTCCTCCTTTGTGCCGGTCCTTTTGCCGTTACGTTGCCTTTTGAGGTTTCCAGCGAGTATTTGGTGGTCCGTTTGCATGCTTTGTTTCAGAAGGTGAGAATTTACGCTAAAGTGTTTTGAACAGTTTATTTGTAGAACGAGATGTAAAATTCTTGCAGATGATGGGTTGTGTCTCTGGCAACCCGATGTTTGACTTGACTGGTTCTTTGCCTTATGCTGATGCACAAATGAGAAACTGAGAAGGGAAGCCGTGTGAAGGACAACTTGGTTCTTATCTTTGCCCCTTCTATGGCATCTTCCGGTCCTAGAAGATGCACAAGCTCTGTTCCTCTAAGACTGTTCACAAGCGTGTGTCATTTGACCTGATTTGAGGGTAATGTTCACTGCAGAAAGATCAGGAAATGCACAAAACGTGTAATTTTCCTGTCTCTTTCAAAAAATTTGTCAGAAGGAAATGAAAATCTTTTTAGAATGTGCCGTTACAGTTTTCCCCAGAAGTTCTAGCTTGAAATGGAGATCTGATCCTTCTGCAGCTTATAGTGTCTTGCACAAGCAAAGAGCGAGCTGGGGTTGGGGGACAGAGAGAAATTACCCCTTAATTTGGGGCAGAAGTATTTAACAGTTCTCTTTGGCTGATCCATCAGCACTACGAACTGATGGCAACACATAGAGAAATTCTTTTGCATCTGTTTTTGTTACAAAATACTGCTGTTTTGGAGAGACGTTTAGGCGGATGCAGTAATCGGTTAAGGAGCACGGAGAAGACAGTAGGAGAAAGAGCTCCCAGTATGTGTTCAGCAGCTAGTGAGAGTCGAATCCTGGAAAGCAGTATGCATGTTTCATGACATCCACTTAAACAGAGCGGTACCGGTGCTGTATCACTGTATGTGAACCTTCTCTTACCTTAAGTTGAGCCTTTGGGGGGAGGAAGAAATTCCCACACACTTTTATTTATTAAACCTATTGATTTTGGCCTAGAACAAGTTATACCTCTGCCAGGGTTTTGATTTTTTTTTTTGTATAACTTTTTTTTCCCTATGGTTCTTTGTTTGACGAAACAGCCTCTGTTCAAAGCTCAGCAATTCGTGGATTGGCAATCCTCGGTCTCTTGGGGTGCAAACCAGAGGGATACTGTTGCTTCTGTGAGCTGGCTGGCTGGAAACTGTTCTCCTTGTTGCCAGGGTACCAACACTGTCTCACTGGGAGTGCTGATGGTTAGGTCAATAGCCATCACGATGCCTTGAAGCAAGTGAGACGTGGTTATCATAAAACAGGAGCTTGTCTTTGGAACGTGCTTGTTTTCTGTTGCTGACCTTCTTAAAATCAGTTTGGGGGAAACGGTTGTGACCCTTCACTATGAGACAGCATTAGTCCCTGTTTTTTCTTTTTTCTTGGTGGGTCTGTTCTTGTGTCGCTGAGAGGCTCCTTTCACTGCTTCTCCTCAAGCTCTTTCAAACTATCAGAACAACTATGGATTCTGTTCTTGATATGGATTTGGGAATGCTAGTTATTGTGAAGAAAGGAGAAGGAGCAATTAAAACACCTGTCACTATCTGGTTTCTTTTAACATTGATCTGTTGGTAGAACAGATTTTTCAATTTCAGGTTTTAGTTTTAAAGTGCGTGCTGTCCCATAGACTCATTCTCCACCCTTTCTGAGACTCGGGCTTGCTCGTCAAGTGTATCTCCTCTCTGGCGTGAGATGTGAGCTGATCTGCGTCCTTTCTATATTCTAGCATTCTCACACCTTCCTTGTATAGTTCTCCATCTCCCCACCCTCTGGTTACGTTGCTGTAATGAGAAGGAAAACGTTCATTTGGTCAGAAAACAAAATCTACCCTCATAAAATTCCTTTTTAGAAAAGTTTTCTAAAGGTACTTTCCTTGGTCTGTGCCAGCATGAGTGCACGTCACAAAAATGGTTAGGTGGTAACCTGCCAGCAGGCTAGCATGTCTTCTGATTTTATCTCTGAAAACTTGATGAAATAGGATTGTACTGGGGAGAAAAAGCATCATCAAAAAACAATATGTGAGCTCTGACCAAGTTGAGCACTGGAAAATTTGCTTCTTTTGTACTTTCAATGTTAATAATCTATGTGAAGATGGACTTTGGTATTTGTGAACCATATTCCACACTGTCTTCTGTTTCTCAACTAGAATCTTGGAAGCCTGACAATGAATGCTCCTGTTAGCTATCTTTTTTTCCTGCTATTATTGACCCTGACTGAGATCACGTGTCTCCGCTTGACTGGGAACTGCTTTTTGTGCCCAACGTAAACCCCACTGGATGAGTTCTGCTCGTGGTTTTCCCCCCTCTGTGTCCTCTTGATTCATTTCTTTGTACAGTGGTGTGCTGCGGTGTGCATCAAGGTGCTGGCCTTGATGCCCACCTGAGTGGAAAATTCACTGGAACTGCTTCTTCCCGGCGCCTCTAAGGCGTGTGCTGATGCCTTGAAAATGCGTGCCTTGTCATGCCTCTGTGCTTAATTGTGGTGTGGCCAATATCCCGCGTTTTTGCTGCTCCGTGGGAAGTGAATGTTAACTATTCAAAGGAAAGGTGTGTTACGTAGGATTAGGTAACATGAATAATGTGAAAGCTATTTTGAAAAAACCTCTACCTTTTAATAAAATGGAACGTCAAATATATGAGCACGTCTTTCAAGAAATGATCAAAAACTTGAGAAATTTCCTGTCCTTCTTAAAGTCGTATAATTATCCACCGTCATATAATTTTTTGTTAGATGGACCGTAGAGAGATGAAAGAAAATTTTACTGATAACATAGCACCTCACAGCTGACTGAAGCAGGTGTCAGAAATGCAGATGAAGTGTACTGACTAAAGGCTATGTAAATTTGAAGTGAAAATGCCACTGGTCTGCTCGCGGTGCCCTGCACGTGTGAAGCTGCAGGTGGTTTAATTATTAATCTAATTGTGTGAAATAGTGCAGCAGTTAGGGAGGAGGTCCTTGTTCGTTTCGGCTGTTTCTGCTTCTTTTTTTTTTCTTTCCTGTCTTTTAACAGTATGTGATGAGCAGCTGAGAGAATTGTGTAAGTTTCCCTGTGGGAAGGGTGTATATAATGCAGCTAGGCACGTTTGTAACGATAGCTTATTAGCCAGTGTGGTAAGTTAACAGAAACATGCGACGCCAGTACACCACGACGGATGAAGATGGTTTCTGTGAGTAAAGGAGACTATGTTAGGAGTGTACAAATCCACAGCCACTGGGAGATTTAATTACACGTGACCTTTAAGTGTGCTTCCGTGCAAGTGGTGCAAGGTGTTGATGCGCGAGTCATTCTTCGTGGGGCTTCACGGGCCTTGTGCAGACGCTGCGGCCCTGTTGGTGCCCTGGTGGTGTGAAGCTGCTTTGTGTTTTGATGGGAGGACGCTGGGCTGGGGGGATGAGTGTGTTTTCTTCTAGGAACTCAGTGACCTGCTAATAAACTGCACTAGCCTGTGAATTTAATTTTATCGTGTTTTTCTCAGGTGCCTGGAGCTAGTAATCCATCTGTAGGAGGCCCGGTTCTCAGACAGGTCGGAACTGGAAGTGGATTGAGAGAGAGAGAGTGTGTCCTAAAGAAAGAGGAATGGTGCTGAGGCCCTTGAACGCTGCCCTGTAGCGAACAGAAAATGGGCTATCTCCTCTTGGCTGGCAGGGGAGGCAACGGTGGGGATGTAGAGCAGTCCTGTCACCTCCAATCCCTGCAAGTAAAGGGCAGCTGGTGTAGGATTTGTTGTTATTATGCAGTCACTAGATCTGCTAGTTCTACGATCCTGTCGTCGCTAAAGAGCTGTTTTGGTTTTAAATAGGCAAAACAGTGCTGTCTGTCAGCTCGCAGATTGTGGTAGTTGGGTTGGCAGCAGTTCTGCTCCGGCCGAAGGAGCTGCTCTGTCATCTGTAAATACCCTGAGAACTCGGTTCTGATGGGGGGGGGAGCTGATACCTCAGTGTCTCTCCAATGCCTCATTCTGGATTGGCAGCATCCAGTGGGCAGACCAGTCGTTTGAATTTTGGAAAGGCTGTAAGTGGTTACGAATGTTTTGCTCATCAGATATTTATCTGTGATGATGCAGGTAGCAAATGGTGCAGACGCTCCTCTAGCCTTGGTTCATTTGGAACGCTTCATTTATGTGGTTCTTCTCTTTGAGAAACAGCTCCTGTCAATCCTGCGTTCTTAATTTGCAGACCAGTTCAAGGAGAGCTGAAGTGTCCAGCTCATTTGTTTTATAGAATGTTGTGTCCCCAATGAAGGAATTTGATGTGAAGTCACGTGGAATGTATTTGTTACTATTCCTTTCCATGTTTTTGGTAGATAGCTAGAAGACTGTCTGAGAGCAACACTACAACATAAGCTGCTTGCAAAATAATAAAATGTAGTTGCAGCTTCATATTCGGAGCACAGCTTTAGTGCTTAGTTCGCACAGTTGGTCACAGCACAAATATGGTTTTAGTGCTGCTTTTTATCCTTTGCTGTTTTGCTCCCCTTCTGGTTACAACGTGGGCTTCCCAGCCCACGTGCCCTGGGTCCTAGCTGTTCTGTATTCAAGTTCCCAAGTCTGATCTATTGGTTTTATATATTCGAGTCAGGGGACAGAAGTAGAATTTCATCGTTATTTTCTCTGTTTGCTTACCCTGAAGCAGAGGGTTAACGGGACACTGATGCTCCCCTCGTTCATAAAGGTCTGTCAAAATGGGCTATGTCACTGCAAAGACATCTGGAAAAATAACTTATCAGAATGTTGCTTACATCTCAAGGCAGCATTTTCAAGCAATTGCTAGAAAATTTACATCATCTGTAAAACATGGAAAATGGTGTGATTTGTTGAGTTTCTGATGAAATTATTTTAAAGGACCTTAAAGACCGTCTACAGGCTCTTCCTGTAGTAATTATGTGCTTGCTTTCTGTTAGAGGCAGAAGGGGCCATTGCTGATTGTGGGGGTGGGAACACTACTGCACCGTTTGCATCACCGTTCACAAGAGCTGCTCAAGCTCTCTGAGTCAGTGTGAGACAGATTAAGGTGGGTGGGGGTCACCGTGTCTCATCAGCCCGTTTCAGGAGCAGGGCACGCAGCCCGTGGCGTTCCTGCTCCTTTCCTCTGCCTGGTTGAACGCAGCCTCTGCCTGTCTGTTGTTCTTCTTCCTCCTGCAGCTTCTCCTTGCCAGAAATACACGGGCCTCGTTCAGGTCATCATTTGAGGACCTGCGCTAACATAACGTCTTGAAGCTGAGATGAGGACATGGCTCTTCAGGGTGCTAACATCAACTAGGAGCTGCTGCGGTGATAAACTTCTGAGTTAGATTTTCCAGACAGATTCTCATACGGGTATCCCAGTAGAAGAATTGCTGTTTTATGAAATTATACGGTCACGTTCTTGAACTGAACTCGCAGGGGTTTCTGTTTACAGATTATCATGCAGTAGTCTTGAAAAGCCTTTGGATGATATTCTCAGGGTTTATAGGGATCGTTCCAAGTCATAGTGGGAAGCTGATCAGCTGGACTGAGATGCTTGTCCTGTGCTCTTAAGATTCTTTATCGCTTGCAAATTCATTGGCAGAAATATTTAAATGGAAGTTGGATGGATTAATTATCTGTGGTATGTACTGCATTAGCTTCTCTAGTGCTCGAGCTTTGTGATAGAATATCCGTCCTCTGCCACGCAGGTGCTGTGGTACGCGTGGAGTTATGTGTGTCTGGCATGGCAAAGGTGCAGTGTGGCTGTTGGAAATGTGTGGACAATTATTGGTTCTGAACTTTTGCTGATTTTTTTTTTTTTTTTCCTTCCTGAAAAATGTATTGTAAAAATAAGGGCTTGTTTGTGAAAGGAAGGTTTTCCTTTTCCCTCACTGTTTTGAGCTCTGAGCGAGCTTCTGTCAAAGAACAGAGATCTGGAAAATGGTTACGCTGAATTAGAACACAAAATGCATTTGTTCCTGCGTGGATGTGTCAGCACCTGGAGCTGCCCTCGATCAGCTGTTGCACAAAAGCCTGAGTTCAGTGTGTTTTACAGAAGCAGTGCTACTACCTGCAAAGGGTCTGTGTACTTTCTGCGCTTTCTGTTGGCGTGTGCAGAAGGATCTTTGGTGCTGAGGCCTCGTGGCTGTGCACATATATGGCATTACATACCTAGCCAGTAGATGGGCGTTCAAAAGGACGGATATTTGAGTCGGACATGAAGCTTTTATTTGCGTTGTAGCTTAGGCTGTAATCTCGAACAGTATCTGTGCTTACAGTAGCATTTTGCATAGACAATGCTGCCATCAGGCAGCTGGATTGCTGACTTCCCATCCCATTTTATGTGTTGAACAATGCTGTACGTGCTTGAGTGATTGAGATGGAGTGAGAAGAAACCTTCTCAGTACAATAATTTTTCAGACAATAATCTTTTTAGAAGCTGGGATTTTTTTCTTTGGAAATGCTCAGAGGTTTTATTGTGTAAATTACAGGGAAAAAAAACACTTCTGAAGTGCTTAAGGAGGAACCGTTCTTTTCCTCTGCATCATGATAAATGTAGCAATTGTGTGTGTATACAAGAATAGATCATATTGAACATCCCCTGAGCTCCGTTTGCAGGCTAGTCCTATCTCCACCGTGACAAAATTCCCCTAAGAGTTTAAATTATTAATGCCCTGGAATCTGCGGGGTTCAGCAGATATGTTCGGCGTTATTGATGGCAAACTTTATCCCTTTATTTCTCAGACGTGTAATGAAATAGGGAGTCCCTCAAATAACTGCATTTCATGTTTAGGCTAATTTTGTCGAGGGCAGTGGGCTTTGCCTTCATGCGTGTAAATACTATTTCTCTCTTTTACAGCAGATTACATAGTAGATGGGAATGAGACTGATTTGGCACTAATTTATGAATCCTTCTAGCATTCTCTGTGTGCTGCACCCCGTGCGGGCAAGATGCTCTAATTACACTTACGCTATATAATGAGAGCTTTTAATGACAATTACTGATTGTTGTTACGGATGTTATGGGACCATTTTTTCTGTCTTAAGAAGATGTATTGACTTTCAAAAGAGAAGACTCTTATTTTCAGTTTATGCCGTATCTCTCCTTTCTCCTCCCAGCATTCACAAGCAGGAGGCTGCCTGGCAAAACTGCTAACGAGTAGCCGCAGAGCGTTTTCATTCAGTTAATGCAACTGCTGGAGACACTGGTTTTTCACTTTTTAAATATTTCTGAATTCAAATCTGCGCACGCACACCATCTTTTTCTTAGCAACGTAATAAGTAAAGTTATGCGAGTGAAATTTGTTTCATGTAACAAGATAAAACTCAAATTTACACTGAGTACGTCTCTGTCACATTAAGCAAAAGCATTTACAAAAGCTTCATTTTCTGTCTTGCTGCGTTGGTGTAAAGGACAATTTAATATGGGGCTGCCAGTTTTAAATAGAAATGGGTTTAATCTTTGTAGTTTTCAATTAGAATAATCGTAGTGGAAAGCAGCGAGTACATTCGCTTCTAGATGGCAAAGATGCTTTGCGTAGGTCTTCTTCACTTCTCTTTTTTTTTTTTCATATGGCTGTGAGTACACTTCTCCTTGACTGTTATCTGTTAATATAAATCCAGAGTTGGACAGCTTCCAGCTTCGAGGTCACTTGCGGGAGTGAGCTGTCAATAATTGAGGGATCGGCTTAACGCTTGTGAGGAAGAGACAGTTTAAAAGACTTTTTTTCTTCGCTTTCGCCCATAATTTGGGGCGGTCGGCTGCGGGGGGGGGAGGGCTGGGTTAAGGCAATCTTCCATTGTTTTGGTTCCTGCTACTGGCAGCTTTGTGTTGTTACTGGATGCGTAGCCTTATAACTCTAGGGAAGCCAAAGAACAGAACGCGAGCATTTCCTGTTCGTTCTCCTCAGCATGCCGCATAGCTGCTTGTCCTTATGCGTACCTTTCAGCTTGCTGTGCTGTCTGTTCTAATGCAGTTAGCTGTGGGATGTGAGGAAAGGGGTCTGCACCCAGGGCCTGTAACAGAAAGCAGGAATCTTGGGGCATTTCTCAGTCGTACGTCAAGTTATGCTCTATCTCCTTATTCAGTAGAGGAAACCTGTCTCTAAGAGCCTGGAGCCGGGCTCTGAGTTTGGAGATGAGCGATGCAGACTGTGGTGCTAAAGATGATGACAAAGAAGAGTGTTAGTGGTACGCAGAAGATTGAGTACTGTGGCGCACAGCATCTTAACGGCTGTCTGGGGCAAGTGGTGACTCTGTTTGCCAGTGCAACTCTACCGTGAGTAGAAACTGTGAGAACTTTACACAGAACCAGTATCTTGCTTTTGAAAAACATCAGGGCTGAGCTGCTGAGTTTCTGAACAGACTTGCATCTCCACAGGGAGGCTTAGCCTCCAATTTGAGAAGCAGAATTACAGCCTGAGAGAACACCCGTAGAGGGTTTTCACCGTAGTCTTAGCCAACCTGCTCTTTCTGCTCATTAGTTTTAGTCCACCTTACGCTTGCCGTCGCTGATCTAGCGGTGAGTTGAGGCTTCAATTTTCTAATTAAGCTATTTCAAAGCTGACTGTTTCCCAGGACTCTCCTTGTGCTGCAGGTAGGGTGGCAGCTTCAGGTTCCAGCCCGTGTCTTAACTTCCAGCCTTCTCTCCGCAACCGTTTCTGGTCCGTGCCAAAGTTAGTAGGAAATACACTGTGGTACTGGAGGGGAGCTCTTCTCCTCTGGTGTGCCCTGTTCTCAGGTTTCAGGCTCCAGTAGCCCAGTGAGGGTTCTGGTTTTGTTGACCAGCGTGGTTGTGGTAGCACTGTGGCTTATGAGCTGAAACTCTTAATATTCATCCCTAACGTGCAGGCCAAAAAAAAAAAAAAAGGTATGTCACAAGGGCTACAGAAGACAGTGGAAGAGTTATTGCATACAGGGATATGTTTGGAAGAAATTGTGTTCTGGAGGTTTATACTCTCAAATTGTTCTGAGTTACAAGGTACGTGTACTTTTTAAGAACTGAAAATGTGTCTGGAAGGGCAGAGTTGGGTGTGAAAAGCAGGGAGGAGCTTATAGAGAAGGGTCTTCAAATAAGTCACTAATGATGTTAGTAAACACACGTGCTAGAGGTGGCATCTCGGATGCCTCGTGTCCTCTCTAGTGAGCTGTTGACTCTTCCACTGTAACCGTGGAGTAATTAAGAGTTGCTTCAGTCTGATGAAGGTGTGATGGCATTTTTAGGAAACAAGTTGGTCATCAGGTTGGGGGTGATGTCATTTTCCCAAGCTTAGTAGTGTAATTATAGACCGTTAGCTCAGACCGTTGCTTTTTTTCATGTTTGCTGTCACAGTGAGATCTTCCTGTGGGGTCCTGCGGAGGACGTCAGTCTTGTGGGGTTTATTTTGAAAAGCCCTAAACGGCAACGGCGATGCAATTGAAATGGCTGGCTGAGGGGTGTTTTATGGGATTCTGTGGGCGGTTAGTGCATAAACTCTAACCAGAGTCAGGTTGCCTTGAATTAGGGATCGTTAGCAGTTCATTAGTTCCCACAGATTGCCTAGGTGCGTGGAACTACAAAAGCCATCCGAAAATTGAAAATGACCTTTTAAAAGAAGTACCATGATCTTGTTCTGTGGGGAAAAAGAAATAGGGTCAGGAAAATGAATTCTGAAGAGATTCAAAATGGGCATAGGGAGATTTATGTACTTCAGTGGTGACATCGCAGCTGTTCACAGTTCATTGCCAATACCTGGCAACTTTGAAGTGTGCTAAACTTCTTGCTTGCTTGCTATATCAAAGCAGCGCAGCGAGCAAGAGTGCCTCAGATGCTGCAGTCACGTGAGGTCACATTGCTTTAAATAAGGGGTAACTTTTCCTAAGTGGATTTGTAGGTTCGTTTCAAGTTGCCCTGTGTTGCTCTGCAGGTGCTCAAGTGCCAAATGCTCCTATCTAGCAGATGTCAGAGGTGTTAGTTATTTTTCTACAACGAACCCTGAGCTTTTGAAAAAGAGATGTTCAAGTAAAATGGGGTGTTATATATATTATTTAGCTGCATTTTAAGCCAACACAATGACATGAATGTACCCCTGTTGCTTTTTGTTCCCCCCACTTGGAACATCTCCGTAATCCATTTCGGAAATGACCTGAAGAGGAGGAGATGGTTAACTGTGGCCGGAGGAAAGGAGGCTTTTCTGTTGAAAATCCAGTAAAAAAAAAAAAAAAAAAAAAGGGCCAGAATAAACAAGCAAAGCCCCTCAAATGTCTAGCTGTCTTGACTTTTTTTCTGTCCTCTGGGATTTTTCTAATGCGCGTTTCGTAAGCCAGGTTATGCTTTTGAGGAAACAGACTGCCTCATACATATAACGCATAATTATTTAAACCTTGTGTTTTTCTAACCAGTTAATGCTGCTGAAACCAACAATGCAAGTAACTCAGTGCTCAAATTCCCCTGTTAATTTGTAGGTAAGCGTTAGTATCTTCCTTTTTATGCTTTTATTTCTCTACTGATAGTATATGAAAGTTGCATACAGATGAAATAGGAATATGAGTAACTGGCAGCATAGAAGGATCTGAGAAGCAGCAACTTTGGCTGTTTGACAACCATTTGCATGGGAAGCTGAACAAAAAGGAGAGTTTCTCTTTAGTATGCTTCAGTCCCAGCATTCTAATGAATTGTCTAGAGCTACGTAAATTAAAAATTGCTTTATTATAGTTCTTTTTATTCCCTTTAATGATAAGATTTTGGTGCTTTGGCACAAAAAGCGACACTTGTTTTTTAGTGTACTATTAAATAATATGAGGTTGCGTAATTTCTTTTTAACCTACATAGATAGTATTATATTATATTTGGGTCATACAAATGTTCATTATGCGTGGGTGAATGTTGACACTGTGGACAGAAACATTTGAGAAACCCTGTTTAGCCTTCTAATTAACAGTTACCTGCCTCTGTTCTCTCTGTATGCAATCAAGGCAACGTTTAGGAAAAAAAAAAACCCCACCGTGTTCAAATATGCCATTTCATAAAAGGAAGACAAAGACAGTTTGCCGGGGCAGAGGGCAGGGTCATCTATTTGTATTCACTGACTGTGACATGTTGCATAAAGAGGACTTAATCAAACCTTTTTAATGTACTTTATTCAAGAGGTGGAAAGCAGTACTGCTACATCGTCTGTATTCACGTAAGAGGACTAGTGTATTAAGACTGCAGGTTTTCCCTTCCAATTGCGAGTATGCGGGAAATGAAATCCTGGTTTTGGATGGTTGCTTTATGCAAGTTATTACTGTTCTTCATTTTAAGAAGGAACGTATTCCAAGTTGGAGATAAACTAGTACATAGATGGCTGTATATATTTTGACTGTACAAACTCAGTGAGAGAATTCACTTTTCATCGTGCCTGATTTGCAGTGCGTGTTTTTTATTTTAGTGGTTTGTATTTTTTTTTACCTTGTGTACACCTGTTAACTGAATGGTTAACTTTCCAGGCAGACTCACTGATATTATAAGGTCTTGTTTATATGAATGAGCTTCATTTCTATTAGTTTTCTATAGTTCCTTACGTTTGTGAGTACACGTGTGTTCACTGGGAGCTTGTCCTGGTCATCTGTGATTCTCAAGTATTTGGTTATGCATGAAAGCCTTTCTCTCTTGAATACTGTAGTCCATTGTGCATCTGGTTTTGTCGAACAGCTTATTTTTGTCTTTTGTCCAGAGGAGTAATTATCATGTAGAGGAAAAATCTGATCCATTTTGCTAGCCGATCTGTAATACTAAAGTGCATGATTTGGCAAGAGCTTGAGGCTATTCTTCTAGCTGTTGAATGCTTTGCATCCCTCAGCTGCCAGTGGTACATCTGGATTCATTAGGAAACGGTGAGTGGGTACGCTTTGTTTCCTCTGTGTCCTGGAAATATTCATTCAGGAAGACCAGCGTCCTCCATTACGGTGTCATAGCTGTGAGTACACAAAGCGTGTCCCCTGTGCTCAGGCAGCTGATTGGCAGAAAAGTGTTTAATTGCTAATAGAAGTGGCACTTCTCAATTAAGACTGACCAAGCAGTTGTGCGGGTTGTAGCTGTGGGTGTGTCCTCTGATGCTTGTACTGTTGAGCGCTTGTTTCTAGTGTCTTTGCCTGAGCTGCACAGAAGCTAATTTCAGTGGAAAAAGGAGTTTTTGTATGTTTTTGGTCGTTCAGCCTGTTGTTTAATCTCACTGTTCTTTCATGGTTGTATCCGCGGATTATTAAGGAGCCTTCTGTTGGATCCATTATTCCTTAATGACTTACTTAGATTAATTACACTGCCTAATTTAATTATCTTCTTAATTTCTGAAGTATGTCTAGTGTCTAAGTAATAACAGCAAGATCTGTGGCTGCTGGATTATATTGTGACTCTAGAAGTCAAGAATATTCTGATTGTTTGTACATGCATGGACACACATGGGTAAGAAGTTTACCCACGTGCTGTTGAAGCTATATTGCAGCAAACAGAAAGCTAATTATTCTGGGTCGGACCCAAAGGGCCTGTATTCTTTCTCTATCAGTGCCCAAAAAACAGGTATTTCAAGAAAACTTCACTTCAAGTTTGTAGAATTAAAATATGGTATGCCCTCCAGCTCTCATGTATATCTCAAGTTACCGTTTCTGTTTTCTTGGTTTTCTTTTCAGCAGGTTTATCGTATGTGAATTTGTTTTCTTTTCAGCCCATGTATACGTAGTTGGTTGTAAAAGATGAACTATTTAAAACAAAGAATGAGAGGAATAAGTGTCTGTCTCATAGGTTACAACAGAAGGTTCTGCCATTTCTCTCCATGTTGTCAGATCTAATGTGCTGTTACTTCAGCTATTTTATTGAAATAATAGGCATTGGTAACTCAGTGGATATAAGAAGGGGTTCTTTACAATAAAGGTGGTGAGACTGTTGAACAGATGGTGCAGAGAGATGGTGGATACTCTCTTTGGAGATGTTAATGTTCAGGCTGGACTGGGCTGGGCTCTGAGTGACCTGGTGTAGCTGTGGGTGTTCATTACAGAGGAGTTGGAGCAGGTACCCTTTAAGAGTCCCTTCGAACTCAAAAGACTCTGTATTTGTTATTTCAATAGATCCTCTTCGATATGTGTTACTTCTTACATGCTTCTTTGCTGGTGCTGGTGTGAGTTGTCTGTTTTACGCTCATTTAGTCTCTCACAGATAGTGTGAACAAGCTGAGACAAGGGTTTTTTTTCCATCTTGTGATCACTGGAAAAATAAGCAATAATGAAGTACAGTGCGCATTCCAAAATACTGTTGATCCGTGCAGTGTATGCTCACTGTTCTAATCACATGTGCATTACCGGGGTTATCTGTGCAGGATGAGAGAAGGCTGGCTTCTAGGAAGTACCTCAGGCTTTCAAAGACTTCCTTTAGTTTGCTCGTTCCTTAGTTCAGGTGCCAGTCTCCTCATGGATATGTTTCCCTCATGTCATTGTTTTGTCAGCTCGGTTTTCATGACGTTGTATTAGGCGTGTTCAGGTTTTCAAGCTAAGTGAACTGTTCTGCTGCTACTTCTGATGCACTTTGAAATCAAGTTTTTCCACTGTTTGCAGTTCGGATCGACTCGGAGTCATGCACTAATGAACTTGTCTGTAGTACTGTCGTGTTTTGTGGGTTAGGGGACAAGTGCCGCTGATAGGCAGTGACAGGCTCAGGAAATATAGGCAGACTCTGCATTATGAGATAAAAATGCTGCGATAATATATGGAGTGATGCCTGATCATCAGTAGGGATACAGTGTTGGAGGCCCGGGCTTCACCACAGGGCAAGTCTTATTTTCTGAAGCCTGGTCACGACGAGAAGTCTTGTATTTCGGCCGAGGGATTCAGGTGTCCATACACAAAGGCTGTAGAGTACTCTGTTGTCTCACTCTGTGGTGGCTGCAGTGGGAGTGCCGTGGCAGCCCACGAGTTGTTCATCTTATGCAAGTTGGATGTAAAATAAAGTGAAATGGTTTGTGTGTGTGTGTGTGTGTGCGCAGCCCTGCGTTTTGCTCCCTGAGACTTCCTCTGAACAAAGAAAGGTTGGATCAGTTCACCTACCCTTACTTTTACCATCCGTGTGCCTTTGCAAACTGCACTGTGATAAAGATGTGCTGCTTGCTTCCTTCCTGCATGTGAAGTCCTCGTGGGTCAGTCTGTAATGAAAGCATGGGCTGCTTCAGCTGAGGAGCAGCAGCTTCTCCTAAGCGGGATCTGCAGGTAAGCTGGTAAACTGGGTAAGCATTGACTTACTTCTGAGGCCACATTGGGCAGCGTAGAGGAGAAAGAAAAGTTTGCAATGTGCAAAGAAAATACAGTACTTGACAGTTTGAATGACTTAGTTCATGGGAAGGGTAAAGAAGGTGAAGTGACTTTATTCAAAATATGAGTACTGGATTATGAAAAGAAAAAAATTGAATTCCTGGTTATGCGTTGGCGAGATGTACTATTGTTTTCATCCTTAGTGCTGTATAATTTTGAGGTAGTAAGACAGCGGGTGGATCCTGATTTGACCTTACAGCCTGGCTGTTCAGCTCAGTGGTTTCCCTGTAGAAATAGAAACTGACACTGCCTCGCTTGAATTTTCTTCAATCAATACAAGTGTGGCGCAGTACAAATTATACAGTAGAGTCATATTTAAGAAAAGCTCACCCATTGATACAGATGGATAGAGAAGTTTCTTATCGAAGAGCTTTCAGATTATTTCTTCGAGTGAAATGGGACCCCATGGAATCGTGTGTTCTGTTACCTTTTAGATGCAGATATTCTTTTCAGCTTTGTTCAGCAGCATGGAATTCCTCAACCGATGAGTTGAAGTAAATAGTGCTACTGTGCATCTAAAATGTGGCTGTCTAAGAATATTTGTGTAGATTTCCTTAAGTTCAGGATTGAGCACTTAGAGGGTGTGCATTGCTTGAGTACAAGTCCACAGCAGCAAAACTGTTAATTTGCCTGACTAGAAATATTAACCGTGCTGTATCAAATAACTGCCAGAAACAATTCCCCACCATTTCCCGTGACTTCATTTTAATTGATTTTTTTCAACTTCCAGCTTCTGAGATTTCGTTTACTCTGACAGAATGTTTATTAAATGTGTAAAAAGAAAATTGTTTTGTAAATTGTTTTTGAGAGTGCTTTTATCTTTCATGAATTGGTGGCTCATTTAACGTCTTCCCCCTACCTTTGTTTTCTACCCCTGTGTTCTGCCTCATTTGTTTCCTTATTGGATTTGATGATTAAGTACTGATCAGCTGCTGGTCTGATCAGCTGTGCATATTGCTTTCTTTTACCCATTGCTCATATACACCCTGAGGACAGGGCTTACGCACAGCTATGAACTGAGGAGCGTGTTTAGTTGGTAGCACTTGATCTGTTTCGCAGATGATGTTGAACTTGACAATGGAAATGTGTAGAAGTGTTAATTGGAACAGACCTGTATGTTCCAGTAGCAATAAGTGGCATGCAGCAGTTCAAATGGGCTGTCAGTTTGTTGCTCACCATTGCGGAGTTGGTGTGCAGGCCTTGCACGCTGCGTAGAATATTGATAGTGCTTTGATAGGGCTTTTCATCGTCTCATTCTCTACTTTCCCCTAAGATATCATATACTCAGTTGCAATAACGTATTTTACTTGCAGTGCTGTAATTTGCATTTATGACAATCCTGTAATTTCATGTATTGCCATGAAGATTTATGAAGGATTGTGGAATTTGCATATAAATCTAAACGGCCATTTTCTCTGGCAAAAAAGGACTTAGAATTCACACAGAGGTAATGCTTTTGCTCAATGCTACTTCAAAGGTTATGAACAAATCTGGATTGTGAACATGCAGTCTGACTTCAGCTGGAGTGGTGGTGTTTGCTGGCAGATAACCAAGTGTTCTGTTCCTGCTCGAAATAGTCATTTCTCAGTAACCAAACCCTATGATGTCGTGGCAAGTTTGACAGCAGCGAGGAACATTACCTGTCCCAGTCATGGTGCAGTCAGTGTCTGAAAATAATCTATCAGGGCTCATTTCATCACTCTGCCGCTCACATTTTGGCCCATTCTGAGTCCTTCGGCATCTGTAGATTTAGGGTCATAGAATCATTAATGTTGGAGAAGACCTCTCAGATATGTAATAAACCATTGACCTGTCACCATCGTTGCCCACTAAACTATGGTCCTTAAATGGTAACTTAAGGCTGGAACATCACAACAGTGAAACGTATGTGTTCATTTGCTTTGCCCGTGGCTGTATGTGAGAGATGAGAATCCTGAGTGGTAATTCACGGGTTGGGTTTGTCTTAGAATTGTTCACCCCTGTTTCTGAAGTGTCAAACAGGTCAGTGATGTGTTGGCTTTTGCAGGGAACATTTAAATCCCTTCACGGCTGGTTTGTGGACAGTAGTAGTGTTCTATGACTGTATGTTGTTTAGCTGGCAAGATTTCGAGCGTACTTCTTGATATACTGGGGCTGCAACTTATTTCTTAATATTTACAACACGTGAAATATGAATAGTAGTTTTGAAATACAGTTGTCATTTCAAGCATGCATCAGTAACTTCGTGTGTTCTGCAAAGCTGCTGCGAGCAAAGCATATGAAGATCCCTAATGTGGTTTCAGTGGGAGTTTCACTCCTAAGCCACTTTTTCTTTCTATTTTTTTTCCTTACTAAATGCTTCTAGGCACCTCTCAGTTCTGTAGCGAACCAAGTAGCAGTTTTTACATGGGAAATCCAAGTGGCTTGATAATCCTTCATAATCAAAGGAGCAGCAACATTTCACTTAACTTTGAAGTGCTCGCATCTGTGACTGCTGTTCCCAGGCATTCCTGGCTCTTGCTTCAGCTGCTGCTGAGGTGTATTTATTGGTTCTGTCATGTGAAAACAGGCTCCAGAACAAAACATCCATCCTTTGGTAAGCGCCCTGATCAGAAATTGCTCATCGCTGTGTGTGGAAAGGTGCTCTTCTGAACTCTGATGGCAGCAGCTGAGGGCATGCGGAACAGAGGGATACCGGGTTCCTTTTTCATTCTGAGTTGTTACTGGACAGCCACAGACTTGCTTGCACTTAAAGGCCATGAGATTTTATGAAATGAAAGTTCACTTAGCTTCGGGCACCTGAGTTCTGTTCTAGTAGAACTGCTGGCACTTGAACAGTTGCGGCTCTACCGTTTGATTCCTTTTGGGTAATTTTATTCTTTCTCTTGTTTTTCCAGTGGACTTTTCCCGTGCTGTGATGATTAGAAAAGGCAGAGTTTAAATGCATTTAGACCGAGTTTGCATTTGTTCTGAGTTCTGTGCATGTGTATACGTATGTGTTGCGTAACACTAGCAGTGATGCTGTTGAACACACGCAGGCCCTAGCCAACCGTATCTAGGTCCCGCAGAATCAGTGCTCCTGATCACTAGTTGCTTCCAACTACCGTGCAGGGCTCTAGCTGACTGCTTGTTATGACCCAGGTAAAACAGATGTGTAGAAACTAAGATTGCAACCTTTGTAATAAAGATGATTGGTATAGTGTCGGGAGAAGCATTTAAACCCTCTCGCTTGTGCCTGACTTAGATTTCTGACGGAACTTAAATGGAAAGCCCAGGCTCCTATCCTGCATGCTTAAGTTATACGCTTTAATGTTGAATGATACAGATAGCCTTGATATCCTTCCCCTGCCAACGCACGGTGTTTAATAGAGAAGGTTGTACCGTGGCATGAATTTATCCCGCATGCATACTAAATAGGCTTGTGGAAATAGGCTCAACTTGATTCATATTTTTCCTTCAATTTGAGCAAGTTTTCAGACGGGTCTGCCTTCATTTCTCAGCACTGTTGTGTCTTACGGTTATTCCTGAAATTATCTTCCGTTTTGTTGGACTGGGAAAAATGTTAACCGTGGTAACTGCAATAAAACATGTTAGTGTAGCTAATAGCAGAACTTGTGTGGAATGGATTTTGCGTCATTAGCTGTCAAGGCTGCAGAAGATGAGTAGCTAAGTGAGTAAGTAACGTGTAACATTATCGTTGACGGAACATTTCTTACCATTAAGCCTTCAAACTCTTATTCAGCTGTCAACACATGGGCACTTTCTGGAGCCAAATTCTCTCATGCTGTGCACTGCCTGCAGCTCGCCTGAAGCTCAACTTTGACTAAAAGTGTTGATTTCGCTTCTTTTAGCCTTGTACTCATTTAGCGTTAAAACCTGCTTAGAGTCTGCCTTTTATTCTGCAAAGTACACATGCATGTGTCATCCCTCGCACACTTCTGATGTGAAGTTAAGGCGCTCAAAAGATGTGCTAGTAATCGTAATGAATAATTGATTAGAAAGGAGTCTGGCAGTGTTAATTGTGAGGTGCAGCTGAGTGAATGCCAAAACAAAAGCTCTTCTAAATGTTTCCGAAAACCTTGTAAAGTCTTTAGCATTGAGCAACAGGGTCAGTGCACTGAAGTGGAATTTAAAGGAGGTTCTTGAATGTAATGGGTTTTGACTTCCCTTTGTCGTGTGCCTCAGTGCACCATTGATTGAGCACTCATTTGTTAAATCAGCTGTGCTTTTTGCCATTTGTCAGAGCATAGACACTCACTGCAGCTTTTTTCTCTTCAAATGAGAGTTCCCTGGCTTAGTAAACCGCGGGCGTAAATTAGTTCTTATGAGGTGATCAATTTTTCAAGCGGAGGGCCGTGTGAGGATGGTCACAGGGAAACACTTCAGGAATGTTTTATTTTCTTAACTGTGAGTAGGAAGAGGATATATCAGGGATACGTTTTAGGTGAAACATCGATAATTCACGTCTTTAAACTCAGCTCCCAGCAAAATGCTCAGAAATGATTTTATTTAGGAAGCTCTAAATGGTGTGCATTGAAAGAGAAACCTACGGTGGGCGGCACTCAGTCAATTCCTTAAGAGACGTGCGAAGGAAAGCCGAGGGTTAAGGAACAAGCAGCACCCTGTCCATCTGCAGCTCGGCGAGATGCTGTCTTATTAGTGGAAGGGCTAATTACCTGGAGCATGCAGGTGTGCTGCAGGTGCCCCGCATACCTGATCAGAGTTTTGGCAGCAGGGCAGAAGAAAGAAGACCTTGAGGACGTGCCAGAAATACCCCTTTATGTAAGCAGATGCTATTACCCTTGGAAGAGAATAGTCACTTAGCCAGAATGGTTATTGCTGCTAGTAATAAGTATTCTGCAGGTGGGCCGTCAACTTCAGAGAGATGTACGTGTGTGGTATTTAGGACAGCAATTACTTGTCAAATCTGGAAGTGCTCCTCTTGATGCTCTGTGCTCGCTGGGTAAATGACCAAATCAGATTTATTTCCCGATTGCCATCCTGGCTCAGGGTCTGAGCTGAGCAGTCAGGAGTCACCGGAAACTGAAGACAACGCCGTGAGTTCTTTGGACTGGTAATGAAGCTACAATGCGTTGCTTGATGTCATCAGTAAGTAAGAGTGCTTTGGAGAAATACCTGTGACGAAAAATGGGGTGAGCCTCAGTTTCCTGCTGGACATAGGTTCCATTGTGACTTATGCTTGCGAGTAAGCACTCTCAAAGGGTTATACTCAGTCTTCTTGGAAACGATTTTGAGGAAGAAAAGATGACAGAAAGGAGAGAGCTTGGGGAGGAGGAAGGCCAGTCACTTTGACAGAAGAAATTAACTTTTTAGTGGCACCGCAACTGCTTAAGTATAAATAAAGTGGAGAGTACAGAGATTTTTCAGCCCCCACGCTGCATCTCTCCTGAAAGGGGAAAGAATAATGCTTTTTTCCTTCGTGGTGAGGGGTGTCTCTCTTTTCCTAGGAGCAGCTGGAAATGCCCAGCACCTTCAGGCTTAGGTCTATAGGAAACAGGCAAGTAACATTCCTGTACAGCTGCAGGTGTCAAGAATGGAACTGCATTTTCCTGTATGGTGGTGAATCACGGTAAGCTTAATTGCGACCATGTGTCGCAGTTAATAAATGTCTTGCTTTGTTGATAGGTATGTTGCAGTGACACCTGCTTGGGTTACTGAGGCCACACGGCACAGCCCTTTGCTCTGAAACCCACTCTACAAGTAGCTGGTAACTTCAGCAGCTGTTTTCACTTCTGATTCTGTCAGGTGCTTGGGGACAGTTTCCTTTCTTCTGTCTCTGGCTCCCTAGGCTCTATCAAAAGTGTGAATTTGAAACCAAACAAAATCAAGCTTCAGTCCACATCTTTGCTCAGCCTTTACATGTACATTTTCCTGTTCTGAGTTCTTTTAAACTGCAGCTATCAGAAAGAATAAAATAGTGCATCACCTAGTAGAGTACTGAAGTGATCATCCAAGCAGTTTTCTTCTCCCTGAAGCCAGACAGCCACGGCTTTTTATTACTGACTGACTGAACTCCCTCTGTCTGTCTGTCTAGGTTGCTGGGCCACCTGGTTGCTGTGATCTGTGATGTCGGAGCCTTTTGATTGTAGGCAAAGCAGAAATGCTGATTTAAATGTAATATTTACATTTAAAAAACTCACTTGTATGAGATGTATCGAAAGTAACTCAGTTTCATAGCAGGCAATCCGTGTGTGTGTGTGTGTGTGTGTGTGTGTGTGTGTGTGTGTGGAACGTGCTGGCAGGCGTCTGGCAAGCTGCTCCCTGGGTGTGCTTGCACTGTTGGGTATCCTGAGGCTCTTCCCTTACTTGTACCTTTGCAGAACAAAGAGGTTACAAACTTCTAGATGACTGGCGGCTCATTTACAGCACTGATACGGGAACACCCAGTGCAAGTTGTTGCTGCTTCTAACCTACAGAATGGTTGTTCCTGCTCTTTGGGATGATGGGCTGATCTCTCGGGTGTTGGATCTGGATGTGAGAATGTTGATGTTGTTGCTTTTGGGTAACAGGGCCTTAATTTACCACTGTGGGATTATGCCAACATGCCTTACGTACCTCTGAGTTGCCTTAGAGAAGGAATTGCTTATGAGATGTAAGAAACAATTGCGCTTAATTCTAAGTAACTGAAGCAGCTACTTCATGTTCTGCCACCTGTGTGAGTAGGCCACAAAACTTCAGGAAAAGTTAGGAAGTCGGATTTTTTTCACACTGAAATTGCAATCAAGTCTTTTTGTTATAATTGCCAACTGGTGATGCCTGAAACAGCAGGTCAGGATCCCTTCTCTGAGGTGTACCTGGCAGGCTTAGCCAGTCAGGAGCTGCTGTATTTCTCATCTGTAAGGCATCCTCTTCAGAATGCTAGCAGGATGTGTATTGAATGGCAGCCTGAAGCTGCTTAACCTCTCCTCCATCGGATGGGGACTAAAGCTGCTTTATAGTGATAACGACCAGTCATTAACAGCTTATAGCGAGCTGTGTGATGAGCTGTTAATTTTTCTTTAATTGCGGAATGGTTTCAGCTGGTAATTCACTGTGACACGAGTTTGCTTATCTTGATTTCTGCTTGACCAATCGAGGCACCTGAAAACTACTTTGAAAATCAGGTCAGTTACTCATCTTGGGATGAGTGAGGAGTTGCATCTCTCTCAGCAATTCGCATATTCATATTCACTTATTCAGGGTGGAGGTAGTGGGGAATTACTTGTTTTGTGAGCTCTGTGGAGAGTGCTGTCTGCCACTCGCAAGATGAAGCGCTTCATGAAAGGTGTTAATCACAAGAGTAGGCGAAGGCAAATCTCCAGTTGCTTAGAAAAGCCCGGAAGTATTCAGTATAAATTAAAAGCCTTGAGGACATGTGTTGTCCCTTCAGCTAACGAGGTTCTCTGAATGTGCGTGGCATGTCATTTAAGTGATTAATTATAAGGGATTTCACTCGAACAAGGAATGTGTTCTACTTGCAGGGGAGTTATCCTAGATACAGGGGCTGGGGTCTTTGGAAGTTTGAAGTCCACAGATCATCTAACCGCGTGTTGTGAACTTTCAGCCTTGCAGTTGTGCTTTGGAAAGCGTCTGGGTGAAGCCTGGGGCGGGGAGCACGGGGTACAGTGTAGGCTGAGCAGGGGAAGGTAAGGGTCTCGGATAACCTCTTTCTGTTGTACCCTCATTTTACCTTTTCTAATGCAAGAGGCACGTTCCCAGTTAATGCTGTCTTGCCATTTGAGCCCTTGAGAGCACAAATCAAAAAGCCTTTCTTGGGGGGGGCTGTGAAAGAAATATTTATTTGGTTCTGCTCTCACATGCTATCTCCCTTCGATGCCTATGCAGTCTCTGCTAGACGAGGACTGTTTTGTTTTCAGAAACAATTTTTCCCCTCTGGAAATTCTCTATGTTACAGAATCAAAGATCTTTATTTCAGGGCAGATGATTTAAATGCAAAACCAGTGTTTGTACCAGACGGGAAAGGCGGGTTCTTTCTAATGGCGCAAGTTTCAGCAGTGGAACCCATAGAGGAAATTGAAGTACAAAGCCAGGTTTTTGTTTGCCCTCAGCCCCCCCTTCTCCATCCTCCTCTCCTTTTATTTTATCTGTTTTGCAGTTAGATCTTTGGGCTGCCTTTGCCTGTGTTCTTAATTTTCTCCATCTAATCTACATCTTACCTGCTCCCATAAATGCCCAGTGTGCGCAGATGCCACCATTCCCATGTGGATGGTGATGTGCTGCCTTCGGCAGAGGACGCGCACAAAACCCTCACTGCACGTGTGTAGCCCTCTTGCTTGTTGTCTTGCTTATCGATATCTCACTCTGGGCTAGTGTGAGGTGGGTCCTGGGCAGCCGGGAGCCTGCCTGTGCAGCGCTCATCTCTTCTTGCAAGATGGCACTGTGGCCCACCAGTATGGACCTGGGGAGATGAATTTTCTCCGGACCTGTCCAGCACAAGGGCAGTGTGTACAGAGCTTATTGAAAGTGGTGGATCCACCCGTACAACTGTTTTCCTGCACGCTTTCAAAGCAGCATCACTTTTTAAGGAAATTAGAAGTACAGTTGGGTTGAGGGGTGGGTGTTGTAAGCAGCACCTCATCCAAACGGGTTATCTGTGACCCCTGAGTGAGTGTGCGATTGAACAGAGCCTTTGATTTTTTTGTCTTGACTGTGCAGTCTGCATCCGTATCTGTTGAATAGCTTTTAAGAAATGGACATCTTTGAAGCAATCGGTTAAAAATAAAACTGTGAGATATCGTGAGGCCGTAATGGCACTGATACACGAGAATGTGGATTTTGACCCCGCCTACTGCAGATACGCAAAAAGCTACGTTTTTTTTGTTGCCGGTGTACATATTGAGCATTGTAAAATGCACGTTATGCAGGTGGTCATCTCAGTGAGGATGTCCAAAACAATGCACAAGAGGTGCAAGAAAATACAGAAGTTTCGTGCTCTCAACTCTGTGCTTGAACCACGGGCGAGAGAGGAGCTGAGCGTGTACAGAATGGTAGGAAACAGACACCAGGAGAGAGGAAGCATTTTTTACAGCTCGTATGGAATTGGTGAGATGGATAATGATCCGTCTAGTTGCGCTGAGGCTTGTGTGGAGTTAAAACTGAGGAACAGCGGCTGGGAAATAATTTGCTAACTCTTGAAACAGAATAAAATTTCTTTTGTGACTAAGTAATCTTGATTGCACCCAGTTAACCTGCACGATCACTTCTCTGTGGTTTGGGGCTTTCTATCCTCAGTGCGCTGTGGTGATTTGTGATGTTAGAGGCAGTTACTTCATTATCTGACAAAAAAAAAAAGAGGTTCTTCATGTTCCTTTTTTCTTCTTAAGTCATTAGTAATGTATTCAACCCGGGAATGCTCAGCGACTTGTGCACAGTTTGGCTGAATACTATAATAACCCATTCTGTGCATTAAAAACCATTGTCACAGTGTAATGTTGGGTCAGTGTGTGGAGTGATGCTTTACTGATGGCTGCTTTGTGAATCGTCACTTGATTTTAAGTTGTGTGCTTTTATTTGCTGTTTGCTTCTGTAAAAAGGTGGCGTGACGTCATTGTTTGAATTGAGATGTCTTGCTTTTGGTTTGTGTGTAAAAGCACGTGCTTACATGCTTTCATTTCTTACACAAATGACTTAGTTCCAGGCTTCCTGAAAAGAAGCTTCCTCGGTCATATCTTCTGAAGTGGAGCCTGGCTAATGGCTCACCTGCTGCAGAAGTTACTACAGAAGTCAGCGTTTTGAAAATACAGTGCCAGACTTATTCTGGAATTTATGCAGATGCAGAAAGCAAGGAAGATCTGCAGTTGCAGCTGGGTTCGCGTTGTGCATGTCCTGAAGACATTTGTGATGTGCCACACACGCGGCCCGGGGCGGTGGTTGAAGACTACGCTCACGCTGTCTGTAGAAATTTATGTGGGAACGTTAAAGAAATGAAAGATAAAGTAATCATATATTTTCTGATTACTGTTTAATTTATTAAGATCTGTGTGTCTTTAGTAAGGCTGTTGCTTTCGTTGACTGTGGATATGTGTTTACGTGGGTTGACTTTGTCCAATAAGAATTTTATCTGCGGCTGAACTCATTAGTTTCTGGAAAACAAAGCCATTTCTTCCTCCCTCTATGCAAACCATGCTGTTCGACTCCCTTTCATTATGTATTCATTATCTTAAAATAGAAAGGATCTCCCCTCCCTGTGCTCAAAATCAACCGTATTGTTGACTTCACAGGCCTGGGAGAATACCGGTTACACTACAGGCAAATCACGTTCAATTCTGTATGGCGGAAGAGACCATCAAATATTATGAGAAGAGTTAATCCTATCTCCCCTTTTGAAATACCCCTTTTTCTCTGTCCCGTGTCTGCAAAAGAAGAGGCAATCAAAAGGCAAACGTGTGTTTTTGTTCCTTTTCAAAAATCCTTGACAAGCCCATGACACAGGCTACTGCTGTAGCTGTACGTTTCTATTCATTATTGATGACTTGGGGCCAGGCAGGCAGCACAAGAACACAAGCAATATAGATTACCATATTGGGGGCTGGGTTTTGTGTGTTTGTGTGTATGTGTGCGCATGCACACGTGTGTGCATTTTTCTTGGCTTTGGCTTAATGCTTTTGAAATGCTCTGTTCCGAAAGGAAATCAAATCGAGGAGTAGTAAGGGCAAAGAGATTGAATGAGCTTTGTTGTACATTTTAATAAAACAATTTGGGGGCTAAAGAAGACAAAAAAAGAATACGTGAGTGAGCTCAGTCACGCACTAATTGTTATTAGCTTAACTTTCTGGCAGACTTGTGATCCTGCAGAGTCCTAAGCACATCTGTCTCGAAGGAATTTGGACAGCATTTCTCATCTTAGGGTGTAGTGAGCACCTTTTCTGATAAGAAATTTTCCTGACAAAACAAACGTGAGCTGTCTAATTTCTGTACTTTTGGACAAACTGTAGTGTTGGTGTGATTGTAGAGATGGTTACTTTGCTACCACAGAATGAACAAACTGTGTGGGTGAGTATTAATCCAGCATTGTATCTGTAGCTTTTTTAGTGGTATTTCTGAATGTGAAGCCCCTAAGAGACCTTTCCGTTGCCAGTTAAGTGCTTTACTAATGCTGATCAGTGAGTGAACGCTCTACGGGTTTTTGTTGGCACAATATTCCGGTTTATTATATCGAGTTGTAGAGGAGTTGTGCAGTGTTTTATTCTTGCACCGTTTGAGGATTTTGGCTTTAGTGAAAATGAAGGAGATAGGAGTTCATTTGGAGTTTATTTAAACCAAATACATATGTCAAACAGTTCAAATATCAATTGTGTATTCGTTCAGGCACTGTGCTACTAAAATAGTTTTCAGTGACCAAAGAGGCTATAGGAGGAAAGAAGTAGGATCTGTTGTAATGACTGCTTCTTTCTGTAGTATTTGTCAGCTCTTGTCACAGCTTATCTTACAGGTTTCTGTAACTACTCCTAGTGTAGGACATCAGAAAACCTTCATTTGGGAACAGGTGAAAAAACATTCCTGTGGTAAAGGGATACCTAACTATTCCACAAAGTAGTACCAATCAGAACAACGCTTGCTTAGTACATTCCTTTTATTTTCTGTGGTTCTGTTTTCTCAAGGTTGTAACTTGATACTCCTCAGTGTGTTTCAAAACATGGAATAGATTAGATGGCTAATTTGGATAGTATGCCTTCTCCTTTAGAAGGATATTTTTTTCCTCTGGAAGGTCCCACAGCACCATCTAGCGTGCTGTCCTTTGCTGTTGCGAAATGGTTTGGAGGTAGCTGGTTGGGTGCCGAGTCTGCCTGTTTTGCTATTAATTTGGTCTTAGTAACGAAATATTAAGATCCGATTGTTAATGTAGGCGGATCCAAAGACAGGCGGAATTTGTAATCTTCTTCCAGAAAACATGCCTTTGAATGGCAAGATAACTTTTATTCAGAATGCTTTTCTGGTGCACTTTCTATGCACAAAGCAAAGAAGAAATGGTTATGTGCCCTTAACGCTGCACTAGCTTACATTGGACGTAGCGTTTCTTTATGTTAAGTTTCTTCTGTCCTTACTGTGCATGCTTAAATATCCACACACCCTTGTACTCCAGGCTGTGTTGCTCGCCTCCTCAGTCCCACTGAGCTTGCACTAGGTGAACTGGGAACCTTCTTATGTTGGAGAGAGAGCGTAATAGCGTCAGAATGATTTTTTCAAAGGAAAGGAGGTAGGTCAGAAGATGTGCTGGTGTGGCTGGTTAAGAATTAGAAGGGGACTCTTCTTCTCATGTCTCCTTTAGGGAAGGCCCGCTTTGTGGAAACATATAAACTCAGTTCCCATGCTAAGTATAGAATTCAGTGTCTTCAGTGCTGACGCTGCACGAGAAATAAATGTGAATAAGAACAGGTGGCAGCTGTTGAGCTGGAATTAGGGAAGAGCGTTGTGCATGTGAGGAAATGTAGAAGCATGTTGGTGGAGTGGGATGTGAAGGAGAGGGAGGAAATGTTGAGGCCAAGACCGATGGTCAGCAAGAGTGGAGAGGAAATGGGAAACAGCTGGAGCTCCAGGCTTAGCAGTGTCACTGAACGTACTGAAGATGCCAACAGGATACCTGCCTCAATGCCTTGTGCAGGAGAGAGCCAGCAGGAAGCTGCGGCAAGGTGCCATGTGTTGGAGAGGGCAACTGGCTCGCTCTTCTTCCAGAGAGGTGTGCGAAGGCCCTCCATGACCTTCCTTGGTCACGTGCAGTAGCAGGGGGAATGCTGTAAGTGAAGGAAGTGCAGCCAGGAGCAGTTTTCCCAGCTAGCAGCATCCTCTGTTCATCACAGATGTTGTTTGCCAGACAATTCCTGTCTAACTCAGTTCCTTTCTGTTACTGCTGCAGTATTGCTATTCTGAGCACCGGCTGTGAGTTTTCGTGGCAGTTTTATGGAAGCACTCATTTCCAACTTTGCATTTTGTGCATCGTTCTGGATGCTATTACAATAGCACCTTCAAAGCCAAAGGAAGTTTTTGTAGGTATTTTTAAACTTCTGTCTTTATGGAATTATTGCTGGCTAAGAATAAAATTTCTGATGTACTGAAGATGCCCTCTGCTGGGAAGCTGGGCGAACTATAACTGTGTGGAGTTTTACCTTTGTGGAGTGCTTCGTACTCTTTGCTTAACTCTCGACCCTGTACTGGAACCTGACCCTTCAAACTTACTGGAGAAAAAAGGATAACTTCTCCTTTTGATTTTATTTATTACACTTAATCTGTGACAGCTGTAGTGATGCTATGCTGGCACTTGAGATCACCATGCTTCGTTCCAGGTTTTATTGCTTTGGAGGTACTGAATTCTGGCTGCTTTTGATTTCATTTTGATGTAGTTGCATAAGTTGTGTGTAAGGGGAACATTTGCCATTAGTAATTAACTCGTTAATTGTGAAAATGCTTTTGTATTCCACGTTTGTCTGTTGCTGGTGTGCTTTTTAATACTATCAGTGCTTTCTAGTTTCCCTTCCTATAGAGGAGGACGCTGAGTTGACACAACGGAGCAAAGATGGTACAATGTGTGGAACAATTCACAAAGCACTACATGTGATCTCATAGGTGATATGAAATATGGTTTGTGTTGTCCCCTCAATAAAGGAAAAGCCATTTGACACGGCATTTCTAATGTTACGGTTTTGTTATTAAAATCCTTTATTTGCCTGATTGAGTGTGTTGCAGCTATTGTTGTGGTAAATATTTATAATTGTAGTTGAATTAAGGTTGTGCAAAGCCGTATGTTTAATTCTGACTTGTAATGTGTTGCCTTAGTGCTGTAGAGTGTGACAAAATGTGTGAATTTGACTGTGCTTTTTTCGGTGTACTTTATTCTCATATTATGGGTGTATCTGGCATCCTAAAAAACATCAATTCATAAAGCCTTTGTTCTTCCCACCCTGCATTCGGATCAATCATTTGATATAAAACAGTACAATAAAGAGCTAAATTAAAATTTTCACTCTGAAGTCCTGCAATTTTATAAGTCTTCTCAGATCCAATAACACCCTTTGGAATAGCTGGTGAAGAAGGGATGTGCAGTAGGGGACTTTTAAAAGACTGCCTTCTGCAACTTAGCTTTGAAAATAATTAAACTGGAGAACGTAAGACAACTGATTACTCGGCATCAGAAGCCTCTGTGATGCCACTGGGGGATCGGCACAAGAACGCTGGAGTTGCATTGGAGGGCAGTGACTGAAATGGAGCACAACAGATAGTGCAGTTCTGACTAGGACTCTGAATGGCAAGAGATAAAAACCTAATATTTGTCATTTATACGGACACTTAGTTTGAAAGAGGGGGAAAGCATGTGTTAGTGTGGAAATTGAGATCTAGTTCAGCATCTAATTCAACTAAATTTTGTCATCATCAGTATTGTCTTCAAGTAGAAACGAATGAGCGGCATAGTTTTTATGGCCACACATAGGCAAATATTAAAAGCTGTTTAAAAGAGTCCAGAAAAAGATTTTCACGCAGCCTCTTGCAGTCATGCAGTCACTTGGTCTATATAATAATGTGCTGAAGTGCTTTCTAAATCACTTCAGTTACAGGCTTGAAGTCTTATTAAAATGATTTAATTTGATGTGCAAAATACACAGTTGCCTGTGCAACATTTTTCTGTTAGAACCTCATTTAGCAGGAAAGGGTGATTTCACAAGGGCTTGCACAGGCCATCCCAACCTGAGTTTTAGTAGTTGTTGTTTTGGCTCTTCTGATTTGTGACCAAAGAAGTTCATTTAGCAGGTAGGCTTTTAACTTGTTCTGTGGTGTAGGTCAAGAGGCTCTCGGTCATTCCAGAGAAGTTGGGAAGTGGAAGAAGGGCGAAGCCAACTTTTTTCAGAAACTGTTGTCTGTTTAGGAAAGCCCTGTTTCCATGCTAGGAGTCAGTATTTCTTTAATGTGTGAAACTGCAGTGAGAGCAGAGTAGGGCAGCGTGGAGCTACGTTTTAAATCAGTTGAGTGAAAAGGGCACCTAACATGATATCGTGTCCAATAAGCAGTGTCTTATGCAGGCATTGTGTCACTGTGGGACTGTGGAGCTGTGCCCTCAGTTAAGTGGTGAGGGGAGGGGAAGGCTTGCACTCCTTTGTTTAGATAGGTAGAGTTGGCCTGGAATGCCACTTCCAAGCATAAAACCAAGAGAGCAAATGGCACAACTAGTAGTGTAAGTAGTGTATGTTTCAAGCTGTCTCTCATGCTGTGAACATCTCTACGGAGATTTCCTTTCGTTGGGAAGTAGGATATGTGGGGACTTTTTTTTTTTTTTTTTTCCAAAGGTGCTTCACTCGGGGCAGTGAGGGAACAAACAAGAAACTGTGGGACGCAGTTGTAGGTTGTTTCATCTGTCATTTATTCCTGTTTTTTTTTTTCAGAGTTCAGAGCCAGTTCTCTCACACGTTGCTCAAACAGTAAAAATTGTCAGGACGGCGCTTCGCTTACTACTAACCTTTATTTAGCTTATAACTTAACGCTCCTTACACTTCTGCTCCTTTTGTGCCCTGCTTTGAGGTACCTTTTAGCATATATTAATTGATTTCAGAGAATATACGTTTGTTCTGTGCTTTCTAATTGCATTTCTTAAGACAGGCCAGAGGCTGCTTTGGTTAAAGGTTGCTTTTTTGTTTGTTTTCTGACTTACTAATTGCCATGTGTGTGTCACACTGCTGACCTGGCAGAATGAAGAAAAATTGCTTGGAAATATGTGAGTAAAGTAGAGGAAGGAAAGTTCACATATATTTCATGCCTCATTGCAATAATCCTTACTCGTCTTCTGCCATGTGTCCCTTTGGATCTGTGCCCACCTTGCTCTTACTATTTGCATAATTTCTCTCGTAATGATTTGCCATTGTAGATGCCAATCCATCATGCGATTTCCTTTTGCTTTCTAATCTGGCAGCCAATTACACATATAGATTCTATGTATTCTCTGGGAGAAGGAAACACCTTTTCAGATCTGGTTTTCAGCATTGCTGTACTGATTGAAACCTCTAAGCAACTGCTTAGTATGTTTATCTATACAGGGCAAAGAGTAATTAAATGCATCTCCAGGTCCCCCTTTCCTCTTCTAGTGCATGTGCATGCGCACAGACACACGTGTATTTTAAGTCTCTTAAGAGAGTTCAACATCAAGACATGTTTCACGATGCTTGCTATAAAGTGTATTTACAGGTATCTACTATGGCTGTTCCGACTCATATTTTGTATCAGTGTCTTGGGTCACGTTGAGATTTTTTTTTTCCTTTTCCACTGAAATTGTTGAAATATATTCAGTCAGTCCTTCACATCAGAGGTGTAAATGGATTTCTTGAAAGTTTTCTGCAGATAGCAAATGGCAGTCACTTTACAACTTTGACTCCACTGTGGGTAGCAGTCAGAAAGCTTAACACTCCACCCGAACTTTGAAGATGCTAAAACCATGTAATGACCTTGCATTCTCAAGGGCAGATGCTCAGCTTCTGCTAGAAGTGCTAATCTCCAATCAGTATATCTCCGTACACTATCTGACAGCACTTGCCTGGAAAGCGAAGCGGGGAAAAGAGTAGTGCAATTTAGATACTTTTTCTCTCTGGTGGTGTTAATAGTCAAAATATGTTAAACCCACGGATTTATATAGATGTATAACACGTCAAGTGTTTTCATACCCCACCTCAACGTGTCCAAAGTTCATCTGTTTTTCCCATCTCCTGGTCAGTCTGATAGCCCTCACTACCATAACAGATCTTGCCTTGCTTGCACCCAGGAGCCATCGCAGTCATTGCATGCTACTGCCTGGTAAAATCCTTGGTGTTCACGTAGTCTCTGCTTTTTCCAACTAGCGCTCCGTATCAAAATAAAACATTAACATCATATTAATCTGATTCAGCAACAACACCTATCTTCTAATGTGAATGTGACTCTTCTGTCTCTTACTGTGGTGAGACGACAGGAAATTCGCTTCTGCTTATTCAGATCTCTAGCTTTAATAGCAAAACCTTGTGAAGAATTGCAAGAAGTGACCTTTTGAAAGCCAGACTCTCAACAGGCGCAGTCAGGGATCTGTGATATATATATATATAGGGGCTCTCTTCCTCTCTGCTTACAGAATTATGAGGAAGCGTTACTGTCACAGAGGTAATGTTTTGTTTATGACATTGCACACTTTGAACTTGCTGTGCTTGTTGTCCATTGTGTTAATACCTCAAAGCTCTGAAAGCAAATATATGCCAAGTCACAGATCCTATCTTAAGGAGGAGAGGTGCTGTCTTTATCCATTAGCTAGATAAAGCAGAGGGTTGTTTTGCTCTAGTTTACCTCTGCTTTTTTCTGCAGTGTACTTAGGTATGAAGCGAGCAGTGGCTGGTTGTGCTGAATCGGTGGGGTTTCTTCAGGTTTAGGGGAGAGATGTCCGTACTCACCTGCTGGCAGTGTGCTCAGTGCTCATTTGGAGCACAGCGTGCTTCTGGTGCATCACATCCTGCTCAGTCTGGATGGTCTAGATAGGTGGACTGAGGCAAGTGGGATGAAGTTCAACAAGACCGAGTGTCAGGTCCTACACCTTGGCCCCGAGAACCCCAGGCAGTGCTACAGGCTTGGGGCAGAGTGGCAGAAGGATTGTGTGGAAGAAACAGACCTGAGTGTGTTGGTCAGTGCTCAGCTGACTGTGAGCCAGCAGTGATGCCAAGAAGGCCACTGGCAACTTGGCTTGTACCAGAAACAGTGTTAACACCAGGAGCAGGAAAGTGATCATCCGTCTATACTCAGCACTGGGGAGGCCGTGCCTCGAGGACTGTGTTTGGTTTTGGGCCATTCACTACAAGGAAGATGTCGAGGCTCTGGTGTGTGTCCAGAGAAGGGCTGGTGAGGGGGGGAGACTGAGGGAGCTGGGATTGTTAAGTCTGGAGAAGGGGAGACCTTAATGCTACCAGAAGGAAGGCTGTGGTGAGATGGGTATCTTTTCTTTTGGGTATCTTTAATTTATCTGATAGCACTCGAATGAATGGCATCAAACTGTGCCAGGAGAGATTCAGATTGGACGTTAGGAAAAACTTCGTCACTGGAAGAGTGGTCGGGCGCTGGAACAGACTGCCCAGGGAGGTGGTGGAGTCACCGTCCGTGGAGATGTTCAAGAGACATTTAGATGTTGTACTGAGAGACGTGGTTTAGTGGGAAATATTGGTGATAAGTGGATGGTTGATCTTGGAGTTCTTTTCCAACCTTGGTGATTTTATGATTTGCGCTCCTCTTTGCTCGCGCCCAGAAGGGTCTGAACTTGGAAACCTGTTGTAATGGTGTTCTGCTATCCAAAAGTGCCAGGGTGCTTAGGGACTACTCAGTGACTTGGTACTTTTTGGACTTTGCTGTGTAATTGCCCGTGGGGAAAAGGGAGCAAGAGGCTGATGTGGCTCTGGTGTTCTTATCAGTTTTTATGTAGTAGCGGTTCGTTCTCTGAAGTGACTGCTGCATCCACTTTATACAGACTTTGCTGTCATTTTTTCTGTCAAAGCATTGCAGATGCTGCTGTTCACAAATCTAGCTCTTACTGCCAGATATGGCATTATAGTATTTATTTCAAAGTGTACTCTAAAATTCTGCCGTGCCTTCAAGTTGCACAGCTTATCTGTGGCCTGCTCCATCCTTGTGGTGTTTATTTTCTGTGTTTTGTTGGAGCAGTGTCTTGTCGTGGACCTGGAGAACAAAGAGAACGCTAATTGCATAAGGCTTTTCTTTACACTAGCTTCCAAACTATTTAAGTAGAGGGGTGTTACCGATGAAAAATTGCCTTTTTGTTTGATTACTTTTTTAAAGTGGAGCAAAACAAACAAACAAACAGAAAATAAGCATCCCTATGGAGGCACATAAGAAAGTTTTGGATTTCTGTTCTTTAAGCTGTGAAGTTTGTGAATAGCCAAAGGAATTATTCTTGAGAAATGTTTGGATGAAGAGCAGTCTTGTCTTAGAGAAGCTCTGAGCAAGCTCTGTGAATTAGCATGCACTGAATGATAAAATAATTTTATTGAGCAATAATAAAATATTGAAGTGAGATGGGAGGATGATGGGGAATTGCTCTGTTCAGCCACGGAACTGAGGCACGTCACGTTAACTCCCAACCCAAACGACTCATTTTAAGAATTGGTCTCATGAAACTTAAAACCCTCTGTTTTGTCCAATCATCAGCTTTAAACTTGTTCCTTGTCAGTGAAGACAAAAAATCCTTTTGCTTGCATCTGCCAGGGGGATGTGGAAAGCTGAGGTGGTCCTGTGTGATTAAATTAGATGAAAGACTTGTCTTCTACCAGTGAGACATGAAGTCTAATCAAGTGAAGTGAGTTTTGAGATCTCAGCTCATTTCCTCAGGGAATATCAGTTTACATTACGCAGTCACGACACCTAACTCATCCTGGTTGATATGTGGCTTTTGCTCAGATGAAGACCTGGGATTGGGCAGCTTGGGAATCGATCCCAAGGATGGGTGGCTTACTGCAGTCAAAGTACAGCACAATGAGGGAAGGGCTTGAACGTGTTTTAAAGATAACTTTGTAGAGAACTGTTTTTGCTATGAAGATATAAAGTTATAAAGATAGTTGTATTCGTATGTGTCACGTTTTCTGGATTAGAGGGGCTTAGGTCCAAAACAGGGGAAGCTAGAGTTAAAAACAAACAAACAAACAAATTTTGCACGGAGTTTAATTCCTAAAATGGTTGATGTACAGTTGTTAAAAAATAAAAATAAAAGAAGTGTGCTGGAGATTGAAGTTACACTTATAGTCACTTAATTTTATGATACTGAATAACATTTGTGCTTTTTCATGTATCAGAGTACACTGAGTATTCTGCTTTCCTGACTAACAGACAAATCTATGCTTTTTTTCCAGGGCATCGTTATAACTCCACTTCTGCTTCTGCTTTTTGTAAGTATTTTGTTCTTAAGATAGATGCTGTTTTAATGAGCAATCCATATACTTAATATAGAAACATGAATGATATGAGTGCTTAAATTACAGGGGAGATTTTGCTGATTGGTATTTGAAATAAATTGCTGTCTGTTAGGACCGTGGAAGTGCATCACAACGAATGCAAATACTTGCTGCATTTTATTCTGGAAGGAACAAAACCTGTTGTTGCAGCAGCAGCAGCACAAAATCATATGTTACTATTCAAGCTGAGTCCAAAGCCAAGGCTTTTCACATAAGGCGCTCATCTAGTCAGGAGAGCGTTTGGAGAGCTTTCACGTGCAGAAGCTGGAAAAGCTTGTGATATGGAATGGATGAGAGCACTCTTGAGACAGAGCTGCACTCTGGAGCAGCTAAGCTCGTGGGCATTTTTGTGGTAAACGTGGATGGTATCAGGAACATAAATTACTGGAGTCTCTGTACAGCAGTAAGGTGATGCTGCTTCGTTCTTGTTACTTTGAGACTGTCTCGGTTGTTAGTTGTCTTCAGGCAGGGCCTTCATTCTTCTCAGTGCACGGCAGGAGAAAAGGGTGGAAATGAAGTTTTATCTTCAGAATGGTCATCAGTGAGTACAGAACAAAGGAACAGACAGATAATGGTTCTTTGAGCCCTATGTCTGTAAGTTGTGGTGCTGGTGGAGGGCTTGCTGTTCGGGTGCAGGTTTTGCTTTGTGTAGAGCGAGGAAGTAGGGTGAAGCACTTTGAGGATTTCCGAAGTATAACTTGTCTTTTCTGTTTACCTTACTAATTATACAATACATAATGTGATTTCCTCCTGGAAGGAGGAGTAAGTGTGGACTTACTGTGATGCAATTTGTAAGTAGCATGTTGCTTGAAGTAGGGGTACTTTAGAAGCAGACCTACTACGTGCATATATAGCAGTATATCCTTCCGGACTGGTTATAACATCAGCTACTGTCTCAGTGAAGCTGCACAGGAATATTTCCGTTTTACAGTAGTTTATTTTACTATAGCAAATTGTCATTTATCCGACATAGCTAGGTTTAAACGAGAAATACTTTGACTGTATCATCGGTGTCCATACATGCTAGCAGAGCTCTCCTCGTATGCTTGCAACTGTCTACTTTAGGTTGCGAAATACAGTTGTTCCGAGAAAAGTGGGTATTTTGTCGTTCTTGCTCCAAGTAAATTGATTTCAGATCGACTAACACTCTGTTTTCCTCTCTTCTTCCCTCTGGTATGGAATGCGTAATTGTCAGGCAGGCACTAATCTGGAAACCTACAACTTTGGTTCTAAGTGACTGAAATTTCAGCTGTTTTAACTTGAGCTCCCTGACAGCTTTCCCCGTGCTATACCTTCCTGAGTTATGATCCTCTGTGTAGCCAAACATTGGGCTTATTTTCCTGTAGATATTGAAATGTTAACGAGTGATCTGCTTGACTTTTCAAGTGAGCTAAAATCTTTCCTTTCGGGGCCTTATGGACAGATAATAAAATACTCTGTCCCATGAATTGCAGTGTCACTGCTGCTTCTCAGTGGAGGTAGTAAAACTGTGTGTGCAAGGACCGGAAGGCAAAGCGTATGCTTCTGGTATTCTTACTAGATATTTAGATATTTCTAGATACTAGATATACAGAGATATTTGTATAAGGAGTATGTAAAATGCACAGTAATTGTTCTGCTGTTTGTAGCAGAACTTGGAGCTGTTCTTTTTGAGGAAGATGGATACGTGAACTACTTTTTCATCAGAGTAGTAAACCAGTCCGGGGGACGGTGAGCTGCCAAAGCTGCAGCCTTTGTCACAAAGCCCAAAACTTTAGGGCACCTTGTGACATACGTAAACACGAAAACTTCTGGATGTCTTTGCTGAGGAATTGACGTGAGAAGGGCAAACGTTCAGATCATACCGTGTGCACGGCTTGCCAAGGTGAGGTCTTCTTTATCTGTTCAGTCATCCAGCAGCACGTATATTGGACTATCAAAGTCTTTAGTTTGCTCTGATTTGCCTTTGAATTTCTTTGATGCATTTGACCTTCTGTACTCACTGTGGTATCTTGTGCGTAGTTTGTGTGCCTCTAGCCTGTGACTTGATCATTTCACGTGGCCCTGCATCTCACATGCTGTGAGAAACCCTGACTTTGTTTATTTTTCTGTGCTGTTCATTAGTTTAGTCGTGCAGCTAAGTTTTAGTGCTTCGTTAATACGGAGTGGCATTTTCAAGTTTTGGAGTAAAACTCCTGTTTACCTCAGACGTAGCTGAGTTGGTCTTCTGATGAAGAACCTTGAGGGTCCTTTGAACTCAGTGCCTTCAGTGAGCTATAATTCTTGAAGGGGGGTTGCACTCGATGATCTCTAGAGGTCCCTTCCAACCCCTATGATTCTGTGAATTCGGTGTTGTTTGGTATAAATTCTTCCACAGTTGTACTAGGATAATCTGAATGTTGTAATTGCATTAGCGGTCCTATTTGTAAGGCTTGCCACATACAGTGCCTAAAACATGCTCAACGCTGCCAGAAAGAAAATAAATCATTGTCCATTAGCTCGTTATTATTTATATAGCTTAAGCTGTGGGCGTTTAAATTTTGCCTCGTGTCCGACAGAGTATAAGTTAATCTGTACTGCTGTTTCAGTTCCTAATTGCCTCGTAATGAAAATAGAACTTGTCTAAACAGTGTTGATAAAGACATGTGAGGCTTGTCATAAATAATGCATTAAAGGCAAATAATTTAGCTTAAACGAATGGCGTTAAACGTAAGATTGTCAGGTACATTTCTGAAAACTATACTTTTGATACGAAACTTCGTTTAGAGAGCTTACTCAAAAAAAAAAAAAAGCTTTCTAAGAGATTATGATTGGTTAATGAAACTTAAAGCATTGTGCATGTAATTATCAGACAGTATTCTTTTGAGAAGTCTTAGCTAGACTTTAGAGAATCGTGGCCTTCTGTGTGGATACTTCTGATTAACGTTTCACCTAATAAGAAGCTATCGAATCTTGACATTGAGAGCATTAATCTGCGATATCGTCATCTTCTCCTTAACTCACGTTACTAAAAATATATTATATTCTCAGTTGTGGTGTTATAAATGGGCAGTGTCTCATAAACTGTATGAAATTGTTAAAGGTTCATATATGTGGTGAGAAGTGCTGAAGCTAACTGCTGTAAGGTACATCAGTTTCAAGTTAACATAGGTTTACACTGTTCACATTTCTTTGGAATGTTCTGCAGTGTTTCATTAATGATAGAAGTCTGTATAGCAAAGCACCCAGAGAAGGATGCTGTCCATCTTCCTCTTGTCAGTTCAGATCTTTAGGTGAAACCAGAGGTAATACTGTAGTAAGTTAAAAGTGTTTTGGAGTCAGACAAACAACCTCCCCGCCCCCCCCCCCCCCCTTGATATAATGCCTCATTTGAAAAATGGAATTTTCGAAGCCCTGCACTCTGCAGCAGTTCTAGCGATCATCACACATGCATGTCCTTAGATGGTAACTTCAGACGTGAAAAGAAGAAATATATATGAAGGGAGGTTTATTTACATTCAGAGATTCCGTGTTTTTGACCCACCCACGTGGAAGGAAGCCTAATGCTTCAGAAAGGTCCATGCTTATTGGATGTGACCTGAAATTGCAGTGAATGTACATATTGTAGTGGATGTAGTGACTTTTCTGGAGGGAATGGCTTCAAGTTGCGCCAGGGAAGATTCAGACTGGATGCTAGGGAATACTTCTCTGAAAGAGTGGTTAGGAGCTGGAATGGGCTGCCCACGGTGGTGGTAGAGCCACCAATCCTGGAGGTAATTAAGCAATGTTTAGACATTGTGTTGAGGGACATGGCCGGGAGAGAACTGTTGGTGATTGGTGGGTGGTTGGACTGGAAGTCTTGTAGGTCTTTTCCAGCCTTGGTGATTCTATAATTCTTGTCTGAGTGTGAGCCTTGTTCTTTACAGTTGCTCTGGAACAGGGTTCCCCTCTGTGTCCTGAGATGTGGTTGAGCCCGTGGACTTGTAACTCTACCAAGGCACACGGGCTTATGATTTCATTGATTGTATTTGCTATCAAAATATATACAGATCTGCACACTTGTTGGAGCCTACGGTGATGCTGTGCGTTTTACGGCACGGCATCCCAGCTCTGCTGTCTTCTTTATGTTGCCATTGCTATTGAGATTCGGTGCGTGGACAGAAGTGATCTCTTCAGTTGTTGGAAACACAGTCAAGTGTCTATCAGAGTAATGAAAGTCAAGGTGCACAAATTATGAATCGTTATTGAAAGCCATCAAAGACAGTGTTACAGATAAGTACATGTTCTAGATGTTTATGTATTTTACATTCTTCAGAAGTGTGCCCGCAAACCAGTTAGTGTGGAGTGTTAAAAAGCCAATGCAAAATTCATGTGTGTTTTCAAAAATATGTTTGGCAAAATCCTCCGTGTAACTGTCACACGCTGCTCCCACGTCTGCTGTTTTACCAAAGGGGGTTACCGTGACATTTGTGTGAAGATACAGTCTTCCTAACGCTTTGTCAGAATCTTGCCTCATTCCTTGATTTGTTTAGTGATGTTTTCTTCTCTGGTAACTTCTTAAGCCTCTGGATTTTATAGTAGCCACTTTTATGAAAGTTCAGGAGTAAGCCAGTGAAGACAGTTCTCGTTTTTTTCACCTCACGTACTTGGTAAAGGAGAATAGATGGCAGTCAAATGTATTGTTAAATATGCAAATATTTAATAGCTGGAAAGCCTTGGCAGTTGATAAGGAAGTTGCGGATAATGGATTTCACTGGTATGTGACAAAAGGCTGATTACAGTGTGTGTGGGAGAAGCAGCACAGTGCATTAGCTGTGAACAGACCAGGTCATTCATGTGTAAGATTTAAAGTGCATCATTGTTTCCACCTGGTTATTTACCTCGCTATTTACTATCTCTTTAATCATTGACAAGACAAAATACTCTGATCTGATCCAAACCCATTACATTTAACAAGAACTTTTTTAAGACTTGTAAAATACTAGCACAAACACTTTGCTTCTTTTTAAAATTCAGCTTTTATGACTTTATTATATAAAATTGCGTACAGATAACAGCCAGAGAATAATAGAGGGTCCTTCTCTTCCAGGTGCATATACACATTACTGTGAACGTGTCTAGACAAAAGGTTCTAGACTGTGTGACACTTCTGCAAAGGGCTTTCTTTTCTGCTTTCATTTGCTCTTGGAGTTTTACATGTATACAGTGCAAAGGGAGTGGTGTCCTTTATGTATACATCCTGCTTCCCCACTGCAGACACTGAACGTAATTCAGAATAGGATGCACAGAACCAGGACGCTGGGAGGAACTGGTCCAAGGTCGCCCGGTCCTCTTCCTTTCCACGCTGTGCAATTTCTCAAAACGGGGCCTATTAAAAGTGAAGATTTTTGTTCTTTCCACCATCCTTGAAATGCTAGAAACTCGCTCTCTGATGAGTAGAAGCCTTTTAATTTCACGTTGTTATTTGTGGCAGGTCTTTTACCCATTTGTCTTTGTTGTCAGAGTTAACATACAGCTGGATAGTACATCCGTGAGATTTGTCTTCCTGGCTCAGACTGGATGTGCATTTTATCCCCTTTCCCAGACTTCATTCAGCTAGGCTAAACAAACCACATGTTTCTAGCCTTGCTCATCAAGTAGTCTCATCATGCTCAGCTGTTTCCTGCTCCTGTTCCAGTTTTAATTCTTTCTTCAACTCAGTTATAATTATTTGTGCATAGTAGCATGGTGTTCTTCACAAGGGCTCATCCAAGCCTTGTACAAACCATTTTAAAATATTTATTTTTTCTGGTACGTTACCACTCTGCCTTTTCCATGGGAGCATGATGCTGAAGGTTCTAAATGTTATTGATCTACATGTTTCCAGTTAGTCACCCTGTGCTTGTAGCAGAATCTTTGGATAGCAGTCCTTAAGTCGCAGCTCTGTGAGGGTATACACCTCCTTACGCCCGCTTTAGGTGTCTTTGTATGTTGGATCTTACTGTGTTGCGGTAATCCTGAAGTTCGTTATCCGGTTTTAAAGTGGGAGAGCTCGGGTACAGTTTGAGAATACCTATGGTTTACAGCTCTATAAAAACATCTGAAGGGGGCTAAAGGGAAGAAGGGGATAGGCTCTTCAGCAGGGTTTGTGGTGATAGAACAAGGGGAAATGGTTTCAAGCTCAAAGAAGGGTAGATTCAGGTTAGATGTAAGGGAAAAATATACAGTGAGGGCGGTGAGGCGCTGGAACAAGTTGTCCGTTGATGCCCCATCCCTGGAGACTTTTGGGGTGATGCTGGATCAGACCCCAGGCAACCTGACTTAGCTGTGGATGTCCATGTTCATTGCAGAGTTGGACTTGATGGCCTTCAGAGGTTTCTTCAAACTCTTAAGGATTGTATGATTTAACCACTGCACAGGAATGCCCTTAAAGCAGCAGAGTAGGGAGGATATCCTAGTGATCAGGCAACTCTGTTTAGATTATTGTGAAATGTTGGGCAGGAATGACTGTGTCATCTCTTTTGGCTTCCTGAAATTCCTATGAGTTTATTCTATGAATAAATTGAACACAGTCATCTGGACAAGCCTATATGGTAACGATGGTAAAAAGATGACCTACAGTTTTGTTGTTTTTTTTTCCTTTGGTAGTCAGTTAATGTAAACAGTTTGCCCTGCTGAAACACCTTCAGACATTTAGTAGGTCACTCTTGTTTGCTTTCCCTCATTACTGAAGTGTATCCCATACGAGTCTCTTCTAAAAGCACATCACCTAACACTTCCTTTCAGAAGCAGGACTTGAAGGCCTTGGAACATGGTGGACCAGGCAGGTCTCAGAGACGGCTGGGTCTGACCTGGATGAGAGTGAGTAGAAGCAGTGATGTCACAGCACTGAAGGCAATTAAAGAAGGCAGGTGTATCAGAGTAGCCTGACCTGAAGGTGGAAAAGAAAAGCTTAAGTTAAACATTTCACGTAAGAGAGCAGCCCGTGACTTTCCCCCCTCGGTTCTTTTACCCCGCCTCACTCCCTTGTCTGTTCTTGACAAATGGCGAGGCTGAAGTTGGCTGGTGATGTATTAGAGTATGATGACACAACCTGAGGAAACATGCCAATTAGGGAAGAACACAAGAAAAGTAAGGCCCCTAAAGACAGCTGCCTTTAAAGTGGACTCAATATGTGCAACACATGTGACACTGGATTATAATTTGGGATGACTGGTAGGAGGTGTGTGTCTTCTGAATCAGTGGCAGTTGTAGGCATGGGAACACCCACTGTGATACCTACCCCGTCGGCCAGAAGGATGACTGGAGGGAGCATCTGGCTTGTGGAGCAGGCTAGGCCTGAAAGAAGGAATTAATTGTCTTGGTGTTATGCAACCAAGGTTTTTGTTTCACTTGTTTTGTTTTTACCCCAACCAGTGAAGTACATCCCATCAATTAAGGATAAGCCAGTGTTTCTACCACAAACTCATAAACAAATCCACTAAATAATTTTTTTTTTTTTTTAAACAAAGTCTCTTGAGAGAAAAGGTCTAGGACTGAATTAGTGAGAAAGCTGCAGGTCAGGATTGAAATGCTGCGTGATGATAGAGTTGTTTGGAAAGATCTGGAAGTCTCTTGTTACAGCCGTATCCAGCAAATGCTTGCAGGGGTGCAGCCCCTGCTCATGTGAGTTATCTTTCTGAAATCACTGAGATTATCTGAGCGAGAAGTGCCTGTTCCTTTCCATAAAAAGGAATTTTCAGAGTTGTCTTTTTTTTTTTTTTTTTTTGGAGTATTTGTTCAAACAGTCCTCTTGCATTAATAAACCTTTCGCTGATGTTCTGCTATGGAGAGTAGCACAAGAGCCTTTTTACAATATCAAATGTCTCTTCTAAAATGTTTTGAAATGAGCATAGAGAAGCACTTTTTAGAATGTGCTGGCATGAAAATTTTGATTGCTTTGTGATAAGATGATAGGTTTTATTTCCACGAGAGATTGCAACTAGACTCTTCTCTATAGAGAGCTATAAATCAGCAGCTTGAGTCAGTGATGTTTCTACACCTGTTCTTACGGGGCTTCCATTTTTTTTCCCTGTGAAGACAATTGTATATTTAGACATGGATGTCGTTGTAACAGGGAGGGCAGCCAAGTCAGATACTTAACACGGTGCTGATTTTAGTGCAGTGCAGATCTGTGTGCTCGAGGTTGATTTTGTTTGCGTTTCGTTTGTTTCATGAATCCAACTAAAACATGAGTAAAACCATAGTTATTCATTCCGACAGAATATTTATGTTTGTGGATGTGCTGAAAGGTTTGATAGAATCTGTATAAATTTGTTTCCCCTATTCCTAAGCTGCCGAATTTCTAGCTAGCTGGGTTCAAAGGAAGTCTGAGGCATGAGCAGCAGCGCCTGAGATTCCATGGGACGTTTACATAGGTGTGCCTGATGAGTCTGCTTACTAGAAATGTTGAGGCAGTTGTGCTCAAGTTCTGCATTCGTTATCCGCAGATCACTTATGTGTGTGTGATTCCTTGTGGCAGCCTCTGTATGCCCAGAGTCTGAGTAAACAAGTTTCTTCTGTGTGATTGAGGAGATCCTGCCTTCTCTTTTCTTTGACTTTTGTCTTCTGTGTCTTTCTCTGACCATAGATTTAAGGTTAATATGATGCCAGACTAAATAGGCTTGCTGTCTAATGGATTTTCCTTAAATAGTAATAATAGTAAAAGATTGTCATAATATACAGAAGGGAAATGGAGCTCAGAAATCTGTTTGAGGAAGAGATAACGTCAGTACGGTAAGTAGAACGGGGAACTGCAATACCAGAACAGTGCAGGAAAGGGGCACAGAGGAGAGCAAATGCATGGCTTCAGACCTCTGTGCCTGCGTGTAGTGTAGCAGTCAGAACCTCTAAAGGACCCAAGAAAGAAAGTAGCTCCACTCAGTCCTGTAGGAGCTATTGAAGGTGCTGGAGACTAGCAGAATAATGCAGTTCGCAACTATTTGGCTGGAGCAGGATCAGAAACAGTGCGGTAATAGGATCCTCCAGGAGACACAGGAGACACTTTAGAAGCAGCAGAATTTGACTTTTCCTTCAGGAGGAGAGTTGTTCCTGCAGACCAGGTGTACCTGGTGGACTCGCTTCCAGTGGGAGAGACAGGAGTTAAAGAATCAGTTATTTGTTTTGGCATTGAGGACTGATCGGTGAATATTTGCTTGATTTAAAATGTAGTCAGGGCATGACAGTTACCTGAAGTATCTGTGATAGACTTTTGCTTGCCCAGGTGACAGCGAGGTGAGCCTGCTGAACTTGGGGTGGTGAAGTTGAAGGTGGGCTGAAGTTGAGGTGGTAGTGAATCATGCCTTGATGCAGAAGGTTGTTTCTTTGAATAATTATTTCTCCCAGGAGAAATGATCTGTGATGTGAGTGGTTTCCTTCATCACCCCACCTCAGTATCGGTAATTCCATTTCTAGCTCTATAAAAATAGTTAACTTAATAAATCCCTCTATAGATTAAATGCCTGTGAATCCACAATGGCTTGAAGATGCTATATTTGAAGTAATACTAAAAAACCAAACTGGCAAGACCATTGGAAGTTGACCAGTCGCCTTTTTCAGTGGTGTTATTCTGTCAAACAGCTCTTCTTTCTTGACTACACACCCACTAAGCATAAAATTTTAAAACAGTCAGGGAAGTGCAATCTGTGTTATGATAGAAATGCACAAGAGCCGCCGTCAAAGCGTCACGGTTTCATGAAGCTGTGCAGACGGGCCTGGCATGTGGACAGCTTGGTTAGATTCTCTCCTCTGTGACTCAGGCAGATTTTAAAGTTTAAAAATGTTCACTTTCACTTGAAAAAGCTTCTTTGAATACACAGTAAGTAATGCTTTTAACTCCTCAGCGCGTAGCCAAAAAACAACAACAACAACAACAAAACCCAGAATAGTCTGCTGTTTGAGAAACTATGAACCTTTTAAATTTTCAGAAGTTCCTTACAAGAATGAAAATAGGGAGACTGACCCTAAGTGTGGTGTGATGGTGTTTTAGGGTCATGCAGAAAGTCCCCTGTGTCCTCTGGGGATGGGATAACCATGCTGTGTAGATTGAGTACTCGTGCGGCTTATCTGAATCTTTCCCTGGAGGCACTTGCTTCTCCCTCTTGCCTCTGTAGGAAATTCAGGCTCTGTGATCTTAGTGCTCTTGTTTGCCACCCTACTTGCAGACATGACGTCTCAGTGAGGATGTCTGGCAGTCTGCTGTGTCTGCCCATGTCGTTAGAGTTGGAGATGATGGAGTTGCCTACAAAGTGCGAGTGCCCTAACTTATTGAAGGGCCACACTGTATTTTACCTGATGTTGCCAGTTCAAGTAACACCTAGGAAACATGCCACTGTATCCCCTATGCTTTGCCTGAAGTTCTCAACCTAGAGTATATGCAGAAAGGGACATACAAAAGAGATAGGGAGTGTTTATAATGGACTTCATCTGGTCCCACACTGTGATCATCTTGTCTATAGTGCCTGCAGGCAGCTTTCAATGGAGGTTGTGTCAAAAGTGTAATGCAGTCAGAATTTAGTTAATAAGAGTAATGTATGTGAGGATGTTTTAGGAAATCAGCACTGTTTAGGAGAAGCTCTGAATTCTGTCATCATTTTGAGGTCTGCTGAAGTGATGTGCAAAATACAGAATAATGCGAATGTGAAATCCTCAGTTTAATGTCGTGTGCTGTGCTCCTGAAGCAAACAGTTGCCTGTGGAAGCTCTGACAGTGCTCTTTTCAGGTGTCTTATTGTGTATTTCTTAATGTGTACTCTTGCTGCTCAAAGAATGTTAAATGGCTTGAAACTTGTCAGTGACCTAGCATAAAATAAGAGAAAAGGGAGTCAGTATTTTCCTAGGCATTCTGTAGTTGCAGAAATTCTTCTGAGTTTGTTTGGTTCTCCTTTTCTTCTTGCATTTTCAAAAAAGGAAAGTACTAAATAGTATTTAATGTAGCAATGAAGAGATGACCTGTTTGAAGACAAAGCCCGTCATTGCCTGCCTGTCAAGGTGAAGGAATAGCTGTATGCTTTCAGTAGATACCTCTTTTGTAGCGTTATTGAAGTAAAAGCTAAATATCTTCGTTATTTTCTGTTCCTGTCAGTTTTAGTCTGAAAATGCTATCTTTCTGTTGCTTGATACTTGTATAAATAGTAAGGTTTGCTGAGTTACCAGCTCAGTTAGATAGATGTTCAGTCCCTGTCTTTTTAGGCTATCGCTGTACAAATGCTAACACGATTTACTTTGCAGATGCATGTAGTAGGGTTTCAATTAAATGAATATTGATGGAACTATTCCTTTAGGTTGCCACATAATCGACCAGGGATTGTTTTACTTTTGTTACTGTGGAATACCAAATGCCTTATTAGGACTTAATAATTAAATACACATGCACGTGCTTCCATGTTTTTATGCATATAATAAAAGAACATGAATGTGTGGTAACTATATATTTACAGATACTACGGAAAAGTTGAATATTAATGACATATTTTTGTTTTGTAGCTTGGATCATCCTCCTCTGTGCCTTTTACATCTATATTCTCGCAGCTGTTTATGACCGTTGTAGTCCCCCTTATTATTGGACAGGTATGTCTTTTAAATATACATCCTCATTTTAAAAAATAAGATAAAGAGAGCTATCTTAAAGACAGGCCGGGAACACGGCATGCTACCGCGTAGGAAACAGCCTCGGGATAGTGGAGTCTAATATCAGAGAAAAGATGCTACAGTACTCCCTGGAGCCACATTGATCTTTGTTGAGATTGAGCATCTGTCCCTCACTACCACAAACATACGCCACTGCATATCGAGAAGGGAGTTTGTGAGCCTGAAGTGGGAAAAATGGCAGCCCAGCCTGCGAGGAATTGGGGCTGTATACAGATGAGCTTTGAGAATTCTCTGTAGTCCTCTTGTCACGTGTTCTTTGCCTGGGTGATGAAGGAAGTTCTCCTTGTATGGTATCGGCTGCTAACTACAGAATAAAAAAATTCTCTGTCTGGGAAGATACGTACGGGTGAAGCATTCAGTTAAGAAACAGTGAAATTAAGACTGCTCGATCAGCATTGCGTACACTTTGCATTCATGCAGTTACAATTCTTTCCTACGTGATTCCTCCATCAGCTGTAACAGCGGATGGAGGGGATTCATGGGATGAGTGGCTGTTCCTTGTTTCATCGTGTGCTCATTGTTCACACTCAAACACGAGGCCTTATTTTTCGTGGAGTATGATTGAAATACTTCACTGAATGCAAAGACACAATGTAAATTTTTCTGACACTTATCTCTGTGGTATCTGTTTTTCACAAACTTTTTTTCCTTCCAGTTCACAACGTGCGCTATTGTTTTTGTATACTGCAACACCTAGAGCCTAATTCTTTAGTACTTCTTAGCATTTGTTTTTCTCAGGCATAAAATAGTGCGCTGAGGGGATATTGGGCGGTTTCCCCCTCATTTCAGAGGAGAACTGTTTCTGTCTCTGGATTCATCAGGAGCTTTCTAAGTTTACTTAGTCGCAGTGAATTTTGTTTTTCACGTGATCAAATCAAAGCAATTAAACTGTGATGGTTCAAGGAGTGTGATAAGCACAGCGCTGGCCACAGCATCTGTAACTGCGTGAGCTGGATGTTCAGTCTGTGCCTATTGGATTGGTCGCATGCTTCGAGTCAAGTGCTCAAGAACCTCCTCCTTACTGGGCACTGCAAAGGGTTACTTAGAAAACATGTCTGTGAATCATGATTTTATCGTGTCAAAGTGAAATTGGTTCTCTACGAAACGTGGAACAAGCGAAGTTTCTTGAGTTCTCTAGCCCTGGGAGGTCCCAAAAGTTGAAGTTCTTGCCTTATTTGCAAGTTTCTAAGAAATAGGGTGGCAGCAGATCTAGAAATGAAGTAACTGACAGCGATAGTCTGAGTAGCAGCGATCTGTACTGTGGCGTGATCTGTCTGACAATAATAGCAGATTGCTAGATAAAGTGCAAAATTTCAAGAGGACTTTCATCTGCCTTGAAAAGTTGTTATAAGAAATTGCTTTGTGAGGTGAGTGGCTGTGAGTTTTTTTTGGCTGCAACAAATAGTAAGGCTAATTAATGGGGATTGAGCAGTAAGTAATAAGTGCTCTGAACAAGCTCAAATGAGAAATGTGATGAGATTTAACTGACAGCAGATGTGATTTAGGAACTGAAGGAAAAGTCCATAGAGAATCTTAAAGCTTGTGTAACTCAATCACGAATTTATATAAGAGTTTGTTTTTCATGAATACATTTTAACAAAAAACGTAAAGATGATTCTCTCCTTTAGAAATGTTTAAAGCAATGACTGGAAGTGAATGACAAATGGGAATAGCTCACATTCCTCTAAGCGTAAAAGCTGTAGTTCCTAGAGATACTGTTCTGCCTACTCAGAGGCTACGGAAGGTAGGAAATGCCAAGGATAGCTTCAATTCACGAGTTCCAAGGACGATTTACGTTGATTGCTGTGATTAGGTAGAACTGTAGCAAAGTAAACCAACCTGCTTAGTGAGGGATTAAAGCCTTTTTTTTTGAAGGTAGATGTCCAAATGTAACATGCAAGTAACACAGGGAAAAACCACAAGCGGGGGGGAAGCAGTGTCATCAGGAGATGCAGTGATGTGTCTTACTGCACTTCAGACAGAGGTAGCTCGGATCATCTTTGAATTAAATGGGAAGCTGTGCGTTTCATTTGTGGACCACTACTGAGTCATTACTGGACTGCTGCCCAACGCGGGGCACAGCAACGTAGCAGTGCTTTGTGAATCGCAAGCTGCTCACTCTGGGATTCCAGATGCATTAGGAGATAATGGCCCACAATTCATGAATGACAGCCTCAGCAATTACTTCTAATTTATCATTTCATGCCTGTGATGTCAATTGCTTACCTCGCGCAGTCGGTGCAAGAAGGCCTGTTAAGGTTCCCTATAGCAAAGGGCTTGATTGTGGAAAAACAGAGCTCGGGAACTGCCTGCTTGGAGGGTTGCTAATCTTCTTAATTCAGCTGTAATCAACACGGGTTTTAAGATTGATCCTCATCCTTGTAAAACAGAGGAGGCTGCTTAAAGGAAGCGTTCTCCAAGGGGGTTATATTCCTTTAAATAAAAAAAAAAAAGTCTCACCTCTGGGAAAACCTGTGCTGCCTGGATGCTGGTTTCCTGAGCAGGCTGCAACGCTGGCTGCTTCAGCAGCCATTGGGAAAATGAGCAAAGCAGATGAGGTTTTATTTTTATGTTGTGTTCTTTCTTGCTTTATGGCAAAGTGTATTGAGTGTTTGTGTTGCTTGGTTGACTTGTTGGCTTTTTTTTTCTTAATGCTAGCTGATGGGAGGACTTTACGGTAGTGTCCTTGATGCTTTTTTTCTATTCTTTCTGAAAGAATCTTTTAGCATGTGCCTAGACTGCTGTTGACAGGAAGATACAGTATTTTTGCCACTGACCATGGAAAGTCGAAGGGACTGCGTGCATGTCCTCTGCTCAGGTGGTGGCTGCAGGTTGTTAAAGAAATAACTGGTAAAGGAGGAGGAAAGACATTCTGTTATCTGGAAGCCACTGAGGCTTGCAGATAGCAGTTGCTGATGGATGACCTTCCATAAGGATAATTAACTCTGTTCTTTGTCACAGATGCTTTGGCTGTCTGCAGTGCCCTGATCTTCCGTGTCTGTAGATGCGTTTTGCCTAATCAATAGCATGATATCATTCAAATCAATCTGAATACTATGGTATTGTAGTTGTATTTGCAGAGTAAAAGGTAAGGTTTCTTTGGGAGGATTTCTTGGAGAGGTATAATCTGGCGTTCTGTAAGCCTTGAGTGTTACAGCTTATTTGTACTTCGCTCTTGTACACCTTTAAGGGGAATTTGAGAATACTTGTTACACAATAAGCACGGTAAGAGACGTGTCACAGGAAACGCTTTTGCATTTGTTCTGGCATCTTGGAAGTTCTGATGGCTTTTCTACTGGATGGCAGAGTTCTGTGAAGTCTAATGAAGTTTGCTGCTCCTGAGCCGCTGTGATTTTGCTAAACTTGTTTCTTTGTAGGCACTGGTAATACTTACAGGCAGCAAGAGATAAGGTTTTGAGAGATGTCTAAATAGTTTCTTCCTGACCAACTCTTGAGCATTTGGCTGAAGACTGTTGTTTCTGTACTTTTTTTTTTTTTTTCTGAAGTGGCAGGCAGCAGGAATAGTGAAAGCCACTGCAGTATTTCCTTTGCCCGTTTTGAAGGCTTTCTCTATTCTCTGCACCTAAGTGCTTATGACAGGCTTTTATTTTATGTTTTATATTAAAGAGCAATTTATGATTAAATGTTAATGAAATAGAATTTTCACTGTGCTTTCATTATATTCTACTAGTTTGAACATTTTTCAAAGCAGCACACCAAAACCCACTGTTTTCTATGAATAAATAATAAAAAGCTTGTCTGTACATTATCATTCATGCATTCTCTAGTTGCCCCATTGGTAATTTGTCTGCCAGCGTAAAGTGGGCGCTTCATATTAAACAGACCTTAACTAAAGCTAAAATTAATGTTATCATTCCAGTGGTTCTTCTTCCCAAATCCATAAAATGAAGCCAGTTGAACAGAAATCCTTGCTGAACCTAGTTACACAAAAAATCTCAATGTTCTACTAGTAAAGGACTGTAAGTGCCTTCTGCATCATTGCCCAGAATGTTCCAGAGGACCCCTATCAGCATTCTGGAGGTGTGTTTATAAGCACAGCTTAAAAAGAGTGCTACATCGCTGTACAAGTTGTCAGTGAAACTGAAGCTAAAAGGCCTAGCAATGTATTTATTTTTCCAAGTATAAGAAATCAAAAGGGGAAGTTGTGCAGTGGTTACTAGTGAGCTGAAGGAACAGTTCCCTTTAACCTAACGTTCATTTATTGTGGAGAGGGGGTTGGGAACAATGCTCAAAGCAACTCCTGTAAAAAGGGAGCGATGTCAAATGCTTTCCTTCTCATAACTTAACCCCACACAGAAGCAGTCCTTCTTCCTGCAGGGAGCAGGAAGAATGGTATCTTGTGAGGCGAGGGCTTCCAGAACCTTGCTGCAGAAAACTGAGATGTCAGATAAACAGCATTTGGACCACAGTTCACTCCCTCCTGACACTTGACTCAACAGCAAACAAAACATTGTCCGCACAGAAATATGAGGAGAATATATGCTCTGCTCTTACAGAGTCACTTTACATTTTTTGCCATGTTGCACCTGTTTCTAGTGTTTTAAAGCAACTGTTGTAAATTGCTCCAAGATGTGGTAATTAATTTTCTCATGTGGGCTTTTCGAAGTTTGGTTTGAAGGCATGTGTGTGTCTGGAGCTCTTAGGGGTGAGCTGGTGGGGAGAATGAAGCAAAGCAGCTTTTAGAGGTAAACTGAGGGAAAATAAACCAAGAGGCTTGTCAATATTTCTTTTTCCCCAGTTTTCATGAACTATTCCCGTCCAGGCGGGTCTTGAACATCTCCAGAGAAGAAGACTCCACCACCTTTCTGTGCAGCCTGTGCCAGTGCTCTGTCACTGCTCTGTGAAGGAGTTCCCACGCACATTTGTGCAGAACTTCCTATGCTTCAGGTTGTGGCCGCTGCCCCACATTCTGTCACCACACACTGCAGAGAAGAGTCCAGCCTCGTCCCTTTGCCTCCCGCTCCTTAGATATTTATAGACGTGGATCAGGTCCCCTGAGTCTCCTTTTCTCAAGGCTGAACAGCCCCAGGTCTCTCAGCCTTTCCTCATAGGAGAGGTGTTCTGTGCCCTTTATCATCTTCGTAGCCCTATGCTGGGCTCTTGCGAGGAGATCCCTGTCTCTTTGGTACTGGGCAGCCCAGAACTGGATGCAATACTGCACGTGAGGCCTCACCAGGGCAGAGTAGAGGGGGAGGATCACCTCCCTCGAACTGCTGGCCATGCTCTTTTTCATTCACGCCAAGAATTGTCTTTTTCCGTATCTTTCTAGCCTGGCTGATGGCTTGTGAAAAGAAAATCTTGCATTGCAAAGTTATAGTAGTGAGAATAGTAGTAAAGAATTATCTAGGAATCCTAGCTTAAGATACGCTGTAAGTCAGTTAACTATCGCACTCAGGGGTAATGCTAAGTCCAGCCTTGTTTCAGCTTGCTTCCTCAAGCATTTCAACGCAAGGAAGAGGTAGCTTGTGTTTCTTCATTACAATGCTGAAGCTCATGTGTTCTGTCTGGGTGTTTTGAAGTCCATAACGAAAGCCAAAAAACGACAGGAGCAAAAGTGCATTAAAAAGGTAAATTCTCTTTAAAGGTTACATCGGTCTGGAAACTTTGATGGGTTTATAAAAAAAAAAAAAAATCTACTTTGCATAATAATGCAAATACCAAGAGATATTCCTGTGGAAAAAGTGGCTTCACAATCATTTCCTCTTGTTCTTCACTTCAAGAGTTGAAAATAAAGTAAGTTGAAAACAGAGGTAATTTTTAAAGGGCGTAGTGTATTACACGTGTCAGAGATGGCTCCGTTCCACGTACGCTAGGGGAAAAAATGCTCCTTGTCCTATTTAGATCAATTAATAATGAACATTAATGAATTACATTGTTTATTGCATTTTTTATCATGCATGCCCAGCACTTGAGCAGGCAGGTGGAAACAGTCTAACAGTATTTTACTGATGGATTTCTCTGGGTATGTAGTTTGACTGTTATGAAGGCATAATAAGATAATTGTTTTCCTATAATGCATCTCCTACCGTTTTCATGTATGATCTTATAACAGATGGGTGGTATTTACCTGCCTTCCTGGAAGAGCAGGTCGTGTTTCTTTGCACAGGGCATGCTAAGTGAATTAGGAAGATAAACAGCCCATTTGCTTAGGAAGGCTGTTGTGTCAACAAGAAGGTTACAGCGAGATGCTGAGCAATCTGGAGGAAAAGCGTGCTAGATGCCACCGTTCTGGTAGAAGAAATAGTCTGAAGTGGGCTCACGACTGTTAATTGATGCGTAATTCCATTCCATTGTTGCTAAAAGTGAAATTCTGGGCAGGAGGGAAGTTTGAGCCTGGAGTGGCTTTTTGAAGTGGATTTGAGCCGATGCCTGTCTGAGAAGCTATGGAGATTGCCAGGTCTTAGGCACGGGGTTGCCTGTTGGATACGTTTTTGTTTGGTTATCATCTAACCTTCCTTCGTTCTATTCAGCAGCTCTCATCATGCAGTTTAGCTATGGAATATCATCTTATCTGAACTTCTATTTCTCTTCCTTGCTTTTCTCCAGTAAGCCAGTTTAAGGCTTGGTCTTTTATGTGCAGCCTCTAGGTCAGCCATCAGGAGTTCCCTGCGCTTTGAGGCTGGCATTTGAATCTGCATGAGAATCCTTGCAGTCCTTTGTGCTTAATGGGTTCACTAGCACAGGCCCGGAGGCCACAGGCTCTGTAGATGTAATTCTGCAGGAGTCTCAGCAGGGCTAGGGGTGGCAAGGCCTCTGTGCCTTAAAAAATTGTGCGTGGTTTCTCTGTGATGAGGTAGCATCCTGCAACATTTCTTCATGTAAATATGTTTTTAACGGCTTTGAAGTGTCACGCTGATTATTTTTTACACCTCTGCCTTTCTTCCCCTGCTTCAACAGTGCTGTTTCTAACCGATTTTTTTTTTTTAATGTAAGGAATTCCCTTTTACTGGGGTCTGTGGAATTATTCCATCTAAAGAGCATTGTCCGTTTTGCTCTTTCTCATCAGCGTGCCAGTCCAATGCGTCTGTTTTGGATGTCAGTTCTTCACATTTCTGCTCCAGGCTGCGAGTTCAACTGTTCACAGAAATATCAATTTGGACGTTTTTGCAACTGCTTGTCTCTCTGGTGCTTGTGCCCCCTCATAGTCGTGTGTACTTCGAAATTACCAGGCTGGACTTCATCAATGAAGAAGAAGCACATCAGTATAGTACCAGACGGCGTCTTTGGTTCAGCGCATAACGTGCAGGAATCATTGCACTAGCTCTCTGTATTTACAGATGAATGAGGCATAGTGTCCCTCTTCGGGCTCTGATTTTACCTCGAGGATTCTTTATTTAATCATTTCAGTCTGTGCTGCTTGTGGCTTTTCAACCTCTATTAGAGTTGCTGTCAGAGTCTGCCATCACCACAGAACCAGCAGGTTTCCTGCCTAATTCTGTACCTCTAGTGTGTATTGTCCCTACTGTATTTGTGGGATTTAGCATTATTTCGCGACCAAACTTGGCAAGATGTTGTTTGTTTGAACGCTGGAAAGTTATAAAATTGGGTCAAGAATTAAAAGGCTCTCAAAGCATCCTAGTCCTGAAACAACTCTGCAGGGCATGACTAAGTAACAAATGGATTGTTTGTCAGTCAAAATGAATCAGCCGACGTGATCTTCCTTGTAAGTACCTGTTGGGTTATTTTTTTCCTCTCTAAGATTATTGAAGAATTTGGATTATTTGGAATCAGTGATTGTAGGCTGAACTGACCTCTGACTTTGTACCTATTTTTGAAGCTTGTGAGAAGATCAGAACGTATCATATTGTGTTGCAGAGGATGTACTCATCTGTGGTTTTACGGTGTATATGTCACGTGATACAGAGTTGAACTGGTGAACTTCTAAAGCCGCAGTTTAATTTCTACACGGTCTGATCACACGTTCTGTTATTTCTCTTCTTTTTTTTTTTTTTTTTTAATAGTAAGTGCGGTAGAGAGCTGGGTTGACATTTGTGCGTGCTTATTCACGGTAATTGCAGACTTAGTGGAGATGGATATCTGAAGATGGTATCAGCTGATTGAAGATTTCAGTTAAATAATTTCAGCTCTAAAATGCTTTCCCTTACGCACTAGTGTGTGTTGAATACCTATATGAAATCAGTATTGTCATGCACGTTATAGCTATACCCTGTACGGACATGGTCATAGCGGATGGTAGCAGCCAGGATCCACCCCTTCCCAGACCTCGTTTGAGGTGTGTGAGCAATACCCTGGGGAGGCTGCTTCAGTGCTGACTATGCTCTGGTCGAGAACCTTTTCCTAATACCCAACCGCACCCTCCCCAGGCACAGCTCCATGCCGTTCCCTGGGCTGAACTAACCAGGGGACCTCAGCTGCCCCATGTGCAGAGTTTTTAGTGGATGACCTGCCAGGTGGTTTATCGGGTCTATTTTCTTTGATTACTGGGGGAACTACTTAGAGGACTTGTCTCTGGAGACATCTGCAAACGAGCAGGGAAGGCAGTGAGAAAGTTGACAGCTATGAGGTCAATCCAGCGGCTTTGGCAGCTGGTGTGCGAAAATGTCCTGTGGTAGCATTGGTGCTGATGCTTTAATATTAGGCTCAGATACCTCTAAGATGTTCTGTTTTATCGACCGATAATGGTGGTGTTTATTAATGGTATTACTATGTGAGGGTAATGAGACACCTTTAGAGTATCCTGGTAGAATTGTTTTTGGATCTTATGCTGTTATTTCTGAAAGAATAAGGCAACAGTGGATATCGAGAGTCTCAGGATAAATTAGTCAAGATAACGTGATCGCTTAAAAATTAATACAAATCACATCTGTATGAGAAAAGCTTTAAAAGTTTTTTCTTACCATACAAAGTGAAGAGAAAAAATAAAAGCAACTCCCCAGGCAAGGCTGAAATGGATGTATTGTATCTGGTGATGCATTGTCCTGTAGCATCTGGCATAATTTGAAAGTGGAATTTACTTTAAAATTTATAGATGTTTGTAAAAGAGGGGAAAAAAAAATACCTTAAGAAACAACTTCAGATTCAATTTCCTGAAAGTGCAGAAGTTAGCTGAAGTACAGTAGGTTTGCTTGTTTTCATGTGTTAATTCTGGTATTCTGCAAGCGTGCAAATGGCATTTGTCTTTGGATTTACAAAAACTCTAGATATTCAGAGTTTGAATTATTTAAACTCCCACAACACATGCACTTTTGCTTTTCAAGCTTGAGTTATAATTTAATTAAAAACTTCTGGTGCATCGCTGGCTATTTAAATATTAAAATGTTCCATGGATCACTTTCGATTATCTGCCGTCCTAAAATTCCTGAAGATGTCAGATTTTTAAGATTCCCAAAGTTGCACTTGGAATTGTCTGTTGATGCAAAGGGGACTGTGATAATTACATACATCCATTAGTATCAGCAGAGGAGATAAACTTTGGGGAGGCTTAATGGGCATGTCTCAGTGACAGCTAGCAAAGAACATTTGGCATGATTAAGGATGGATTTGAATGTACTTGAAAATATACTCTCATTATGGACGCCCAGTGGAAGTTGCACTACAAATGTTGAATTCCCCAGAAGAAGAGTTGTGTGGCAGGGAAGCTTTGAAATCCACTGTGGCCGTCATCCAAATTACTCTCTTCTCTTTGTGTCTTTCTGCTGTCAGATTCACTTTGTGATGCCCAAGTTGGCTCCCTGCATCTTTGAAAAGAGGCAACCTGTTGATTTCTGTGTTTCAGATTGTCCGAAGATACATCAAGGACTGGCTCGAGAGGAAGAAGCCTCCATTTGGCACTATCAGCAGCTGTGTGCTCCTGATGATTATCTACACTACCTTCTGCGATACCTTTGCCAATCCAAATATTGACCTCGATAAGTTTAGCTTGATTATAGTAGTGTTTATAAGTAAGTATCATCTTAAAACATCTAACTCACTGGCAATTTTTGTTTGTGATGAGCTTGTACGTACTGGAAAGAGTGGGGCTGAGGGAATACTGGCGTGGGTTTAGAGCTTGCATTTTCAGTGTATCTAGTAAACTGAATAGAGGACTTCTCAGGCACCGGGTGCTTTTAAAATATTGAGTAAGCATATTGAAAGGGGTGAGCCCTGCTCTTTAGGTGTCCCCGAGCTTGCTTGGTGATCCTTCCTTTCTAAAGGGGTGTGATTTCACTTTCCAAGTGTTCGTGACTGTTCAGATTTTGGCTGCTTGGTTATTAAACAGCCATGTTTGCGTAGAGGTGTTCCAAACAGAAAGGAAATACCTGCGTTTGAGCATCGTAACTTTTAAATGGCTCCTTACTGTTGTACAGACTAAAAACTAGTTGGGAGTTTGAAGGTGTTAATACATTTCTGTGGATGAACACATTTGGTACAGAGTTTGTTTTAGAAGCACTCTGTTCATTCAGCCTTAAGTAATGCACACATGAGAATAGACTGCTGGTATCTTTGCCATCAGTTAAAAATACACTTGCAGATCACTACCTCCCAGGGAAGGGCAATGGTATACAGGCACTGTTTCCACTCCCAGAAGGTGCAGAGACAGTTTCAGTTAGCTTGGAGGAGAAGTAACCGCAGCATACTGCAGGGTAAATCACATCTCAAATTCTCTAAAACTGTTAGATTTTAAGAAATCAGTGCATTACCTTCCTCGCGTGTGCATATGGGCACATTTCTATCTAATAAAAATAATGTGTACTGTATAAACGAAACCGTCACTCTGGGAGATTTGCCCTGTCCTTTGTGAGTCAGCTTTCATTCTGTCTTACGTGTTCTGATTGCGGCAGTTTTTTGAGGGGGCTGTAAAACACTGTGTGAAATATTACACGTCACTGGAATTGGTACGGCGTAAATACCTTATTCTGAAACCAACGAAGGAAGCCGTTCTAATGAGCTTTTTCGGAACAGAGGAAAAAATTATTTCCATGGGCACCTGAGGAGGACCGCAACCTTAAATAAGAGCAGAGTTGTGAGGGGAAAAAAGAAGGATATGGAAGTCTGCATCTCTGACTTAAAGTGCAGAGAAATGGAGAACGAAGTAGCGTAGTTACTGCGACGGCCACTTTGGAGAAGGTTGCCTTTCAGATAAAAAGGCATGTTCTTTCTTGAACAGGTGTTGTAAAACGGTTCCTTCCATTGCCTTTCTTGTAATTTCTTTTTGCAGAGAGCGCTTGGCATTTGTGCCATGTGTAATTACATACCCGACCTGTAGTGCACTACGTTAAAGATCGCCATATATACTACTAATTTCCAGTGTGCATAATTGGAGTTTCTTGATGCAGATATTAACATAAGCCTTGAAACTGCTGAGAAGATACTAGATGTCTGTTTTTTTCCCTAAAATATTTATAAAACCAAACAATCTGTAAGTTGTGGAGATGAATATGTATGTTGTATTCCAGACAGAAGTTTCTGTTCCTTCATCGGGTGTGTTGGCTGGATGTCTGTGTTGTGTTATACCACAGTGGGAAATTAGCACAAGGATTTTGAGATGAAACCACATTTATTATTCTGCTGATTAATGTTTTCATGTGTTTTTTATGTTAATATTCTAGCCACAGCAAAACGTGCACGAGGGATAATTGGTAGCAGCGCGTGCATGTTGCTTTACAGACTAATCTGTAAAAAGGGATTTTTTTTCTGTGCATATGAAATTAATGTACTTAGTTGCGGGAGAACTGTAGTTCAGGAACAATGGATTGATTCCTTAGTTCATGAAGGAAGTATTAAGTGCGTGCTGAGGTGACATTTATATATCCTCGGAAATGTATGTAAGAGAATGGAAAATGTCACTGGTAATAGCTAATATCCCTGCCGTGTTGCCCAGTTATAAACTCAGGTGGCAATCAGATGCATTCTCTTGGCTTGCGCTACCCTCAGGGGCACATAAGCTTTATTGCACTCACAGGTTTTGCAAGGAAAAGGGAGAGAACTTACCCTAGATTCTGCTGAAAGTGAAAGCCCTCCCTCCATAGCTCGCACAGGCCCCGAAAAGGTCTGCGCAGGTCATAGGGCTTCTCCTCCAGCTCTGCAGGGAGTTCCTGCCCTCCGGCACGGAGCTGGTCTCTGCAGCCCCAGCAGCTACTCACAGCACAGCTGGGGAGCTGCCTGCTTCCCTGAGCTCATTCCCAGCGTCTCCACAGATCGAGTGTGGGCTCTGCGTGGCCCAGAACCCCTGCAGGTACCGTGTGAGCTGGCAGGGAGGAGACCTCCCCTCAGTAAGCACAAGGCACAGCCACGCTTGCGAGGTTGACTGAGCTTGAACGAGCAGCTGCTTTGTCTGAGGTACACTGCCCAGTTCAGGATTTAGCCTTTGTCTCCCGTGGAATTAAATGCGTATAATTATTTCCTGTTAATAATTACCATTCATCAGGAGAGCAATATACCGTGTGAGAATATTTTATTGCAATCGTGCTTACACGTTGCAGAATGGGACTTCATTTAAATGTTTGGCAACCGGAGCACATCCAAGAGATCTTGTGTTGTTGACCCAGTGAGCAAAACTAGTGAAAACAAATGAGCAGCATGCAACAGTGAACTCCTGTCTTTCATTGTTTCAGTAATGAGTGGGTTTGAAAGTTACCTCAGGAAGAACCAGTGTAGCCAGAATGCCAGTGCTAGCTCTCTCCAGATGCATGTTGTTCTTCCAGACACCACTGTCCTAATCACCAGCTGCAAGGGTTGCCTGTCATTGGCCTTCTCTGGGTTGCCTTGGTGCAGCCTGCCTTCTGGTCTCCTGTGTAGGTACAGAAGGCAGGTACATGGCACTCGCAGGGATTTAAGGGATGTTTACTGCTGTGCTGTAAGTCTAATTTTAACTTGTTTCTCTTTCAGTATTTTCTGTTCAGATGAGCTTCATGTTTTTGACTTTCCTTTTCTCTACAAGGTAATCGAGCGTCCTGAATCAGAGTGCGTGAATGTTTTTGTGTGACGTTCTTGTTTTGGGCAATACAAAAATGTCTGAAGAGCGGCTTTCTCAGTAGGGGTGACCTCATTTTGATATCTCATATTGTCCTTACTGCATTTTCTCTGTTAGGATTTTGTAGGCTAAGCGAACGGGATCTGAATCCTGTCCTTTCGTGTGTGTTAATTACAGAGTTGTTAAATCTCAATCAATCACTGCTATACCTCATCCACTGGAAAAAAAATGGATTTGCACAGATGTCACTGAAGGTATAATTTGCCCTGCAGACATGCTGATGACATATGAGAGAGAGAACTCAGTTTGACTTTTTACATCTCAAGACACATTTGCTGGGCTGGCAGTCCAGTCTTCTTTGTACATGTCAAACGTGTTACATTTATATGGCGACTCTTAACAGACAGTTGTCCTGAACTAACGTTTGGCTGAGGGTTTTTTTTCTTTCTTTTTAAATAGCGACTAGGAAAGAAAGTTCTACGTTTACTTCTCAAAAAACAAAAAGAACAGTCAGAATGATGTTGTCAGAAGGCTTAGTGATCCAAAGGCGTCACTTGAGCTTAGGAGATCCACCGTTGTCCTCCGATGGGTGCTTTCTTTAGCAGCACTCTGCTGAATGCAAAGGGCCATAGTACAGCAGACAACAGTTTTATATAAAACATACAACATCCGTAAGGGAGGATCATAAAGGAAGGAGCCGTGTCTTGCAGCTACTTAGACTTCTTCTAGTGCCGCAAGAAAAATTTTCTGTGATGAGGTCATGCTAGGAAGGCAATTTTAAATAACTTTTGATTGGCTCTATCTGAGCTGGAGGAAAAAAATCTGTCCCGAATGTAAAATCTAAGATGTTTTAAGTTGTAACCAGCTCGGACACTGGTAAATATTTAGGATCTCAGAGAAATGATTCCAAATAAAGACCAAGGGGTACGATCCACTCACTTCTGATGCCTCGACCCTTAGATGCAGCTTTTCTCTGTAGTTTTCTTCCACTTTGTATTCTAAGCAATGTTTATAGCATGGAATTTAATACACTATCTCATTTGAGTGTTTTATTGCCATCGCAGACTAGGAAAAGAAATTGTAGGTAATTCTCTTCTTTTATAGAGGTGATCCTGGCCATTTCTGTGATACAGGACCTGCTGGAATCAAGTTGTGTCCTATATACCATGTGTTTAGAACTCTTCTTCACGAGAGAGTATATTCATTAGAGAGTTTGCCACAACTGAGAAACAAAGCCGCATGAAAAATAAATAAATCAAATGCTACCATTCGTTTGTGAATTATTTCTGTCGCTAGTACTGATCAAAGGGATGTGTACATGCATATGGATCCCCCAAGTAATATATTTGATCAATGATGTTTTAAGAAGGTGGGTTTTTTTCTATTAGAGATCATTAGAACTCTTTTTTGTTTTGTTTTGTTTTTTCTAGAAACGACTCTGGTTTCACACCAGCGGACACAGTGGCGATCATCTTCTGCTCCACACATAAATCTCTCACCCTGGGTAAGTCAGGAGATCAGCTTTTTTAAGTAAAACAGCAGCAACATTCATACCTTGCTTTGTTAAAGGAAGAAGAGTTGCTGATTGCTGGCTTTGCTGCTTTTAAAGGTTTTGTTTTTAGTATGAAAAGTAATACTGTCTGTACAGTATTAATAGCAGGATGGTATCTTTCCACAGGTATATGCTTATTGCAGGGCAGGAGATGGTTTTCTGAGATTTCAGTGGTTGTACAGCACGGCTTTCTCACATACGTGACTAAGTCTTTTCAGGATTCTGTCTTTCGAAGATAAACGCAGCAGATTTGTTAATAGGAAAGCTAAGAGCTAAGCCTGAAACGGGGAACAAATAAGCTGGGGCATGAAGAGCTGAGATCTTCTCAGATCAGTTTGATGTGGCAGAAGTCATCTCAGGATTCTTTGCTTCAGCCAGACGAGTGCTACAGAAGAGTTAGCAACTGTCCTTGGCAGTCTGTGGGAGGTGAACGAGTTCCTTGAAGACGAGAGAAAGGCAAACATAAAACCTTCCTTGCAAAATGGAAATGGGGAGGGGCCGAGGACTTAGAGATCAGCGAGTTCAACTTCATAGAAAATTACTGAAATGTTTAAATAATTTCAATGGTGTAGAAGGGAAATAGAAAATGAGTAACAGCCCCATAGGTTTATCAAGTGCATACTATGTCAGACTAAATGAATTTCCTTTCACATATGGTCCTACGGTTTGCAGAGAGGTAGCAGAAGTTGCGAAGGTTGAGAATATTATGGCTTTTGACGCTGTGGCGTGGTCTTTGGGGTTCCAGAATTCAAAAATGATGAGAACCATCTGAAAAGAGATCGGGGAGAATACCATAAGCGGTCCGAGTTCTCGCAGATGTGACCCTTCAGGAAGATTGAAATAACCAAAATGTTTCAGAGATGACAGCAGAAATACAGTAGCGGTCTTGAGATGCGTAAATGCTTGACCCAGGGTAGGAAAAAGAAGTGCCCCATTCACAGTGAACTTTGAAAAGGAAAAAGCTTTATTCCGATGAAGAAGATTTAAGGTAACGGGGAAACCTCTCTAATGTAAAAACTCTTTAGCCGTGGGATATATTGCCTACTGATGTCTTGGGATCCCTTATCGTTGTGGGCAAGCTTCCGTCAGGAATCAGATAAACTGGAGCTGATCCTGGCTTAAAGCAGGAGAAAAATTCAGTGACATTTGAGGTTCTGTCCAGCCAAATGTTCTGTGAAACTGAAGCTTCAACTAGCAAATGGGACTGTAGTCGGGAGAACAGTTACAATTGTACCTAGAGAAAGCAACCCCAGGCCATAATGCCCTGCTGTACTTGCTGTTATATGGAGATGCATAGCAATTTAGGACTCAACTGTGATACTACGCAAGAGAAGTTGATTGTGTTTGACAGCACAAAGGTGAAATTCCCTCCTTTTCTTCCTGGTGAAATCAACTTTATGTACGTTCTGTCAGTACTGCTGCAGCTTGCTATGGCACTAAGAAAATAATCTCAAATGGGTTTTTTTTTAGTATTTAAGTGCTAAAGGGGCTTGCCTTCACCTAGAAAAAAGCCATGAGGGACTTGTGATCCTTGTCGTTCACCCCGGAGCCCATCCTGACCTGCAACCTAAATCAGCAGCTGAGTCGGTGTGCTCGTCTTCTGCTAGCATGTTCTTTTTTTATGCATTTTATGGATTGCTTGTTTGTTTTGTTGCTGCTGACAAGTGACTGCTTCCAGGTTTGGAACTTACTTGACTTTCTGGCTTGCGTTTTCCAAATTCCGGGTTACTGCTCTGATTAGCGCAGCCGAATGAGTCCAGTATACTTGATTTTTTGCAGTTTTCTTTGCCTGAGCGCACCACTAAAAAAATACTTGGACCAACTTGATTTTGAAGACTTGTACGGCGTTTCCCTGAGCATAGGTACTTTCACCCTCATACGGGTGTTTCTTTATGAATGAGTGTGCAAATGGCAGTAGGTTCATGGTGAAATGTGTCTTGGCTACAGGCTTCCATTTGCCTTCATCCTCCAAGAGTTAGCATCTCGCTGAAGGTGGCTTTGCTTCCTAGGAGACTAGTCCCAAGATGACATTCATTCTCATGCTTTTCACTGCCTTTCCTTACAGCTCAGGGCGTGCACTTAGCTCGCTGGGCAGTGCTTTCCTTACTGTCTTCTGCTGCTGGGGCTCAGCTTTGTCTGATACAAGGCAGCAGGAGCCTATCCTGAATTGAGTGTGAGCCCTAGCAGTCTCTGGGAGCCCATCTCTGGTGAGGCCAGAGGCCCTGACACTCACTCTCTTGTGCACTGTTGCACGGTGTTCATGTGACGTAGGCCTGAATATTGTGCAGCAGTTTCAAGCTGGCTGGTTTTGAGACCATTGGTATTCTACTTTGTCTGTTACTAATACCAGGTCCAGATAGGACAGATGCTGCTCAAATACACATTTCTTTGTGAATGAAAAGGATCGAGTTTTTTAAAGCAGCAGTGAGTTGAGGTATGCTTCTGCACTGGTGCTGTGTGTTAGAATGGTTAACCAAAGCAACTAGCGTTTTTTTCCTTCATTGGGGCTGGCAGAAGAAAGGATATAATTTTGTTCTTAAGGATCAGCGGTTTCTGAATGACAGTAAAATCTATCTGCAGGGCAGTCTTGTCTGCCTTGATCTTAGCAGGAACGAGAACAGACATAGCTGCTTAGCCCCTCGTTCTTTTGTTGGTCTGTCACATTTCTCTGTGTCCAGAGGTGTTTACTATAGACCATTCCATGAGAAACCTTCCGTTCTGCTGTAGCAGGAAGAGGGTTTTCCCTCGCCCTTTCATCACAGTGCCTGAAAGTACAACTACATCCCAGGGTCTGGTTTCACATCCGTTGTGGAGCTCTGCCTTGTTTGTCGTCAAGATTCCAGTGGTAGTGTATAAATGACCCCCCAACACTTGTTCTTTCACTTTGAAAGTGATTTCTCTCAGCTTGGCAAATGAAGTTCCAGATAGGTACGTCTGGTCCCTTCCCCGGGGAGTTTCCAGTCGTACCAGCAAAAGTGGGAGAAGAGCTGACAGCTTTAAAGCTTTAGAAGTGGTAATAGGAAAGGCACGAGAAGACTTTTATAAGTCACTTTCTCCCACACCGTATTATGAAACCAGCTAATTCCCATGCAGTGCGTGCTCATGAGACCAACTGCCACTTCCACTGTTGAATCCGTGAATAAGTGCTCGCTTTGCACAGAGATGAGTGCTGTTCCCATATGCTGGGTTTTATTTTGTAGACAGAACAGTTGACACACTTTTTGTCTCAAGGATCAGAGTGCAGGGCATGTTTGTGTAAGGACAAATTACACAGGGTTGGTGCCTTTGTGTTTCTTAGTTAGGAGCATGAGCTGATACTTCTGAATAGAGGTGGGTGCTTTGGCAGTCATTGTTCTTTTGTTGTTTTTGTTTTAATATAGTGAATCACCTGGAGAGCGAAAAGATGTTATATGAAATGAGTGAAACAAGATATAAACTTACAAGTAGTGGAGATAAACAGAATGCTAACAGTGCCCTCTGGCACGCTCACCCGCACTTTGTTCTCTTGCTGTCCTTCTCCCTACTCACATATATGCGCAGTACATGTGAGCACACCACATACGCAGACGTTTGATGCATGGCTTTTATTAGTGCATTTGCCATTGATTGATTAGTACTTAGTATTAGTACTTCTTCTATTGATTGATTGCAGATGAAGTGACTATTTGACCTTTAATTATGAGCCTTGCTATTGAAAATGACATTGAGCTATGGCTCCACATAATCCATCTGGAAAGCCCGACATAATGCCATTCCCTGGAGTTCATTCAGTAAGAAGAGAAGAGGCCTCAAGGAAGTGAAAAGCTATCAGTGAGGCTCATCTGAAAAATACTGCAGTTGTTGCTTGGACTTGCACAAAAGTTGCAAGTGAGTACACTGTTTTTTGCACAATTAAGTGCCGGACAGTAGTTTCAACTCCGAAATTAAGATTTAAGATGGGCAACAGCTATTTTTTTTTTTTTTACTTTAACACTTTTATTTACTCTGTGTAATTATTTTATGAGCAAAAAATGTAGTCCTGCTACATTCTGGGGCAACCACAGGTGTAAATGTTGGTATGGTATGTATGATGAACAGCAGGTTGGTTTTGTTTCGTATTTTTCAGGAGCACTTATAATGAAATCAGGGTATCGTTTGTGATGCATAGAGCACTTTTCCCTCGTTCGTATTTTACAATGTAGCGGTGCTTTCATTGTGGAATTCGTAAAGTAATGCAGTCTAGAGTAGAGAATACTTGCAGGAGAGAATAGAAGTAATTTTGAAAGCGAAAGGTAAAGCCCCGACTTTCCTTTGTATTGTTTTAATTTTGATCACATTTGTTTTCAAAATACTCAGCTTCTTTCTCCATGAGCGCAGAACTGACAGTTTATCCTTGAACAACTCCTAATGGCACTGTGCAGTGCACAAGTTGATTTACAAACGATTCAATTGTCCGTAAGCAGCACCGGGCAATTACTAACAGCACAAAATTCAACAAAGGTTACAGGCATTCTGTAATAGAGGAGCGAGGTGATAGAAACAGGTGCACTGCCTCGTGTGGAGGCCGTGTCAGGGTGGATATGTACCCCTCACTTTGGTCGAAGAGTTAGAAACAGGAGGGCCCTGTTGATCCCAAGCCCGTTCCTGAGATCTCAGGGGATTTGGCAGCTGCTAGAACCTTCCACAAGTTTTGATACCGTGACTCTGTGGGCCAAACCGGAAAGTTTTTCTCACCTCTTCAGTCTTCACCTAGCAGTTGCTAGCAGCATGTCAAAAACAAGGTCATCGTCGTCTTCTCTGGGATTTCCCTTCTCTGATTTTATACTCTTTCTCTGGAAAATAACAAGTGAGAGATTTGTATTACATGAGATGGTAACGGGGAGAACAGAAGCACCTTGATCCACCTGACTTCTCTCGTGTCGTCATCTTTTTTGTAGCCTAACTTGAGGGCAGCTGGATTGCCTTTGCTAGCTCGTTGGTTTTATAGAAGCAGTGTCTGGATCTTGCTAAACGATATTATCAAGCAGATATCATTTAAATCACCGTGTCTCAGCAGACCCCTAACGAACTCGGGGAAATGCTGTTATTTCTGGTATGGCTGCCAGATCACAATAGAAGCAAAACCAAGTTTAGGTTCAAGCCTGACATTTACGTTATCAGAACAGTATAAATGTTTTCTATTAGCACTCATTGCCTAATCCACCCAGAGTGGAATGCCATTTTGCATGTGTAAGGATTTCTGTAATAGAAAGCCCACCACTCTCTTCAACAGGGTCTCTGTGAGGAGTCAGACTGACGGTTCTGAGTAGCTGCGGTCGCTCAGATAGTCTGCATCAGAGCATCTCTTTTATGTTCCCCTGCGTATATATATGGTTGGGCAAGTATGCATTGCTTGTCTCCTTCATAGCAGGGCATCCCAAAGCTATGCTTTCAGGAAGAAAATGCCCTAGCAGGGCAATGTGAAATTCAGTAATGGTTTAGTCCGGTGAATTCTAGTGGCCTTTGAACACAGTAGCTGGTTCTCTGTTGCTTTTTTTTTTTTTTTTTTTTTTTTTTACCAGACTTGCAATATAGCATGTCTAATATATTGCACTTTACGCAATTTATACCTCTCTGTGATTTTAGAAGGAGAAATACTGGAGAAAATTAGGGAATCTCCTTTCTGTTATGACCTGAAATGTATGTTTCTTTGATTAGACTTTGAATGTGGCTGGAAATTCTGCACCGGCTCCCAGGCTTCCTTTTCATCTGTGTGCTCTGCCAGTAGTAGGTTTTTTATTAATATTTAGAAAGTTTGCCTCCAGCAGTACTAAAATGTGCATCAGAGGACAACAGTTGTTTACTGTGTTTGAACTGAAGAATCTCACCCAGGAGATCTCATTCAGTTGAAGTTTACATCTCTCAATCTCGACTTACAGAAAAAGATCGATGAATAACAATTGTCATTTCAGAGTTGCACCTCTCCAATTATTTATTTGGTTGCGTGTCTTCCCAGATGTACACATAATTGGATGCGACACTGAAAACCAGATTGCAGGCTTTTAATGACAGCAAGCTCACACCTCTTCATAATAATAATAAAAAAGAAATAAACACACACAACCATCTGTAAAATGATAATGACACTAGAGCCCTCTCAACCCTCCCTCCCCACCAAAAACAGTTAAAGTTAATTTTTCTACTTTCAAAAACTACGTTATACTCAGCAGACAGCTGACAGCTTACCCTGGGGAAGATCCACGCTTGGACATGACTCAAGAGTTTTTATTTATTTATTTTTCTTACCTCAAGCTGGCAAAGGCTACAAGTGTCACCCAGACTAAAACTGCTGGGTACTGAAGATGATGTTGAGTCTCCCTGAGAGACTTCCATCTACTTTTGCCACTCTCAGTGCAGCTGGCAGCCAGACTGAGCTGTTGACTCTAGGCACTGCAGAAAGAGTGGGTGCAAAGATGTGAAAAAACAATCACAATAGAAGCAAAACGTAACATTTTCTTCACAGTGCAGTGACGGAGCACTGGCACAGGCTGCACAGAGAGGTGGTGGAGTCTCCTTTTCTTTCTGGAGATGTTCAAGACCCGCCTGGACGCCTACCTGTGCAGCCTGGGCTGGGAGCTGCTTTGGCAGGGGGGTGGTCTCGATGAGCTCTAGAGGTCCCTTCCAACCCCTTTCCCCCTCGTGTTCACAAAAATAATAGCAGTGACTGTAAAACACCGCTCACTTGAAGGGCTAAACTTTCTGATAGCAATTAATCAGGAATATTTTACGGATCTGTATGGAATGATAGCAGAGGCCATAATAGTTTTTTATTTTAAAATGTAATCAAAACTTCAGCGCTCAGAGGGATGTTAGCTTCAGCTGTCAAACTCTCTGTCCAGAAGTTATTTCATTAGTGGGTCTAATTCGTTAAGCCTTCAAAAACTACTGGTTACAAGAACTGTTGAGAAATGATGGAGCTGCTTAAACCCTGTTTATTTAATCTTCGTACCTTAGATTTTTAAAGTGAATACAAGGAAGATTTTAGCCTGTGCCTTTTGTGTATATTTACATATGAAGAGTGAATTGAAACTGAAATAATAAAAAGCACTGAAGAGCTAGGATCAGCTTACAACATTGAAGTGCCTGCGCTGTGGTCCCAAATTAAGGATAAGACGCATCTAAAATATGACTTGTGATGGTTCAATTCCTTCTCATGTTCCCTGTTAACTAATGATTACTACTGTGTTGTCAGGTGGGTGGAGGTGTTTGGAGTCTGAGGATCTATTCTTCTGTTGTTGGTGTTAAATGTTTCATTGCTAGCAGCTGGTAAGATTGCCCATGTTGTTCATTAAACATCACTTCCAATCTGAACATGTGTTGAAACCCCAGAACTAGACAAACTGTGCTTTCTTTCTCTTCTATCCTTTACATTGATCTGCTTAAAAGTTTGATAGAATCAAGATGTGCTGTTCCCTAGTAACTGTACTTACATTTAACTTAAATTGCTGATTTATGATGAACACAGTGATCCACTTAACCGAAGAATGATTATTTTTTTAGAGCATTCAAAGCATGCCAGATTTTCTTATTTCTTTTGTTGTAACGAACAAAGTTAACGAAAAAAAAAAAAAGTATCTTATTCCCTATTTTTTCTTCTTCTTTACCTGAGTATTAGACCAGCCTGGTCTCTTACAACACGGTGTGGCCGTCAGTGAAATTCTTGCATCCTAACATAACTGCATGGATTATATTGTGTGGTTACAGCACCCTGATTCAGTACAGAGCCTTCCCAATCATTCAAGTCCTCCAGAAGAGGTAAATCATCTAGTGTAATGTGAAGGCCTGTTGAATAGTCTGGTAATAAAGTTCTTTCTCGAGGAGGATGATGAAGGTGAAAATGTTTGAAGTTGAGGGTCTGTGCAGACTTTCAACTGAACTAGGTCATTTCAAATTGCAGTTTTCCGTTGTATCCATTCCAGGCTCCTTTAACCTCTCAGTCTCTCACCAGTCCTTTGTAAAAACTCCTAGTCAGATGTTTGTTTTTACCCCTCCGTGAGTCTGGGGTGTGTTTTTTTATTATTATTTTTATTTTTTCTTTGCTCCCCATTACGCAGCTTCCTCAGCTGACATATGAAAATGTGCAGATAATATAAACATTTTTTTTTCTTTCCCCCTGATAATATTTTAAGCACAAGTCTCTTCATAGCGTGCGTAGTTGTGGGCAGAAAGTCAAGGGGAATATAGTCTCAAATGCTACTTCTTTTGCTGGTTCTTTCCAGTCAGACGCTGAGCGTCATATCATGTGCTGGCACTTGTGTTGTGCTGATGGATGATCTCCTTTAGCCCTACCAGTGGAAGTTAGGTTTCCACGACAGCCTTAGGTTTGGTCATCGAAGTGTAATTGAACTGAAAGTGCCACAAACCATAGTGCAGGGCTATCTAACCATTGTGGACTGAAGTCTCAGCTTGATATGGTTATTTCCTTCTGAACTAGAGAGTAGTTGAAGTCATATATAGTTTCTCTCAATCTTGATTCCTCTGCGGAGTACAAAATGACTCTTAAGATCTATGACCTCCAGGTGAGGGCTAGGAGCAAAAAAGCAGTCCCAGAGTTGCAGGTGGAGTTGGGCTAGAAAAGAATGACCAGACTCTACTCTGAGGAAGTCTTCACTTGTGGAAGAGCTCAGCTGACTGTTTTAGGTTCAGCTTCCACTGATCTATTCTCCCTCCAACTTTATGTGATTTCTTGTTACCTTGGAAGGTGCTTTCTTCAGCCAAAATGGCTATCCTTGGCAGTGAGCAAGTATTTATATAGTTATTGGTATACAGATGCCATTCAGCTCTTTCCATACCTGAAAGGAACTTGTCTTGGGAGAAGAACATATAACTTGAGTTCAGTGCATATTCTGGAGAAGATGTGGTTAAGTTAATATAATCCTTAAGTAGTTATTTCTTCAAAAGCATCTTCTCCTGTTGTGATATCAGTATGTGATAGCAGAATCTCAACAAGGACAAAAGTTATCTGGCCTGGTGATGTTCCCTTCATATCAACCCCTGAAAAGGTTCTTCCGAAAGACATCAGAGCACAGAGTGTCAGAGAAGCTGCTATCATACGACTGCTTTTTTGTGTATTGCAGTTGAACGTTGTGGCAGTTGAAAATTCTGAACTGTGTAGATGAGTAGAAAAGAGAACTGTAAATCCACAGATGAAGGATTTTCTTCTAAGTCCTTCCACTGCCTCTCTCTAACGGTTGTGTTTGATGCTCTAATTCCTTGCGTTTCCGTAGCCTTAGCGGTGCCCTCTTTGTTTTGTACCAAACTTCCTTTCCTGAGAAGAAATGCTGGAGCATTTTGCCATTTGAAATGCGTTTCGGTAATGTAAGCAATAAAGTTTCAGGATAAATTGTTTGTTGTGAGGACATTTAAGGGGAAAAATCTATACAGTAAAGTATGTAAGTAGAGCGTCTAGAAATAATTCTGCTCTGGGTGTGGGAGATAATGGCCTATGTTTTGGTGGTAATAAAAATGTTCTATTAAGTTCTCTGAACCCATTGCAGTGTGATAGAAAACAACAAATGATGAAACACTGCTTTGAGGGGAGCTTACACATTCAATGAGCATAAAATAAACATATTAAAGTAGAAAAAAAAAAAAACACCCTGATTTCCAGTACTTATTGTTTTATCACTTCCATCATGGGTATAGGATAAAAGAAAACTCTTACTTGCTTGTTAGAAGAAGAAAGCTCTTACTTGAAGTTCTTACTTGGCAGATGTCAGTTGAAAGCTCTGCTATGGAATATGCTGCAATGTCAAAGTCTGTTGGGTAATTTTAGACAAATGTGTCATGTGTGACATGGAAATATGGCATGCTGTACATTAGTGATTTCCCAAGTGTTTGAATCAGGTAGTAATGTGCTGAGAAAGTGCTCTTTATCTTTCCACACTGTGTACTTGTATAGCAGTGGGGAAAGGCTTTTGGTAGAAATTACTTTAGTCAGAAAAAGAATCCATTTACAATATGTGCCTCCTAACATCTTTCAGACAATGCATTGTATTAAAGAGGCATTTTTTGATTAATGTTTTATAAACATTTTTCAGCATGACAGCTTAAAGTCCCTGTAAAATTGTAAATGCGTGCATAGTGCTCACTTCCATAAAGTCAAATGCCATCTCATAAAGTCTGGCTGGATCCCATCAGTGACAGTGACACAGAATCAGTACCTTGGAGCATTAAAATTAATTTGCTTCATTTATATTACTGCCGTGATAGCTAGATGAAAAGAGTCCTATATTTAAATTCTCTCAAAAATATTTTCAGATGTTCTCGGATTTTTATTATTATTATTTTACAGTTAACTGTTAACGCAGAGATGTAGCAAACATTTTCATGGATCTTTTATGAAGGTGATGACCAATTCTGAAAGTAGCAAAGGGGAAAGGGGAGCGTGTGGGAGGCTATATTGGGTACAGAGCTGGAGGAAGGCTAGATAGCTTTCAGCCATGTCAGCTACTGGAGAAATAGGGGCCTTAAGCTGGGGTTGTAAAGCCACAGCCTCGGATCAAGACTGGAATACTCTAGAGCAATGGAGAGCAGCCAGGGTTTTCCCATTACCAGTGCGTGGAAGTAGTCTCCTCACTCCTCCTTGATGCTCTGGAAAGTTGTAGACGAAAGATCAACAGCCCTTTGCTAGCAGCTCTTCAGGTTCACTCGAAGTTCTTGCATGAAGTGGCTGGATGAGGATGCAGAGAGGAAGAAAAGTGAACAACAGCACTCCGTATCACAGGCTAACTCCCTTTTCTTAGTTGCAGTAGCCCTGTTGGCAGTGTACTGATTTTAGTGGATGTGCCTACATTTCATGCTGCTGCAAGTGAGAGCAACATTGAAGGTATTGGGAAGTGAACAAAAAATGAGTAGAAGCATGGAAGTGGAGGAGTGAAAAGAAGGGAGGAAAAAAAAGAACAGAAACATGGAAAAAATATATCTTTGGAGTACTGGAACCCACGAGCGAAGGGCAAGAAGGGTGAACAATGAGTGATAGGAGAACAAAACTAAACAAAGGAGAGGAGGCAAATTCAGAATAAAATCCTAAAGGTATTTGTTATTTTGCTTGTAAGGGATCTCTACGGAATGATCTCAGTGCTTTCTCCCTTCTCCTGTTCCTCTTTGTGCTCCTGGTCAGGTGAAGTACTGTTTTCTCACTCAGCTGGGTACCACATTTCCACGGTTTCCTCACATCATATGTAGTGACTGAGGGTCTCTGGCAGAAGAGCTAAACCTAGCTGCTTGAAGCCTGAAACATCATAAAGTGCAGCCATGTGGGCTGATGGCTGTGACATGAACCTTCAGACCACCACAGCAGTTTTTAAACTTCTCCGTTGGCATGTGATCTATTTGTTAATTCCTGTGTTCCTCCTTCAGTGTCAGTCAGGATGAATCATAAGCTATTTAGAGTTGAAACAGACCATTAAGGGACAACTAGTCCAACTCTGCTGCAGTGAACAGGGGCATCTGCAGCTAGACCAGGTTGCTTAGAGACCCATGCAGCCTCACCTTGAATTGTCCCCAAGAACACGGCTTCCACCACCTCGTTGTGAAAGCTGTTCCAGTGCTTCACCACCCTTACTGTAGAAATAATAATTTTGATGTCAAGTCTAAATTTCCCCTCTTTTGGTTTCAAACCATTGCCCCTTGTCCTGTCACAACAGACCTTGCCTAAAGACTTTGCACCCTTCCGTCCTGTAGCAAGCAATGCGGCCGTAGCACTGCATTCTGTAAAGAAATACCCCAGTAACGCTCAGGGCTCCCAGGGTCCAGCTGCCATGTTCTTTGAGGAACCTGAAGAGAATTAAACTGTGCAGGTGGCTTGGTTACTAGCTTACTATAAGGGATTTGGTCCTGTGCAAAATTTTACTTGCTTTATACTGAGCATAGCCATCATACTCCATTAACACTAGGAACAATAGGCTATAAATGATGAGGAAAAGAACAGTGGACAACCCAAAATAAAGATAAGTTTTATTTTGCTCAGCACCTTTATTCCTTGCTATCCATCTGAAAGATTTAAACTCATCTTACTTTATTAGTTTTGTTACAGCAGCCTGTCACTAGCGTTTCCGTTATAGCTTCTCTTAATGCTCGTTCATAACCTCATTTTGAAAATACATTCTGTGCAAAGATTTAGCATACAGCGTCAGCCCGGTAATTGCCATCTCACTTTTCTTCCTTTGGCTGAGATTTGCTTTCTGTTTTGTGGCTGCTGTTGTTTTGGGGGGCAAATGGTTATCAAACAAACAAACAAGCAAACACCCGCATCCAATTTCTACTGTTCTTAAGTGCTCTTAATAGTTCTTAATAGCTCTTAAAATTTTCGTAAGTATGAGCTTGTGTCAGTTCTGTGCACTTGGGAAACATTAACCATCGTACCAGTGCTTGGAGTTTCTGTGCAGTGGGATAAGAAAGTTTAGAGAACATTTGTAAAAACAAATAAAATCCCATGCTGTTTTGCTTAGCTTCGTGGTACTGTTCCCGACATAAGCATTTGTGCCTGTCATCTGTGGATTTCTGTCATCAACTGTTTTCTGAGAGAGTTGATAGAGGCACTGTTGGAACTGGAAAAATCAGAAAGCTCGAGAAAAGGCAGCAGGGTTTTTTCTTTCCTTTCAGCAAGTGTGTACCTGCCGTATTGATTGCTTTCTTTTTCACGTGTTAGTATTTTTCTAGTAAATAGCAGCAGCTTTAATTGCACATTAGTGGCTTGTATGAACCCATTGTTTTGACATGTATTTAAATGAGCTGTGAATTAAGAATCTCTTTCCACCCTGTGATCTAATTACACTGTCGCACTAACTACAGTATCTTGTATCTATATTTGACTGCTTCGATTTCCTTTCCCCACTTCACTGAAATAGCTTTCCTCCAGAGAATTTACCTTTTGGACTAAAATTTCTCCTATTTTCTGTTCAGAAAATGTACAGTAATTTAAAGAACGTCTCAGTCACTTTGGACCCATTCTGTTCATATCTCCACCGTTAGTTTTGTGCCATCCCAGGTTAGTCATCTTCGGGTTCTCTGATTGTCTGCGGGAGTCCTGATGAGCTTACTGAAGTGTTTTGAGATCTGTGGATGAAACTGTGCTGCCAAAACACCAGGTGCTGTCATACGAACATAAATATAGCACCGTAGTTTATTTTTTCTGTGGTTGGAGAACAGAAAAAGACCCACAGGGGTGTTGTTGAGACTTGGAAACAGGTACTAAAATCATTATCCGTTTACAGAAACACTATGATGGGTATTTAAAGCAAATTACCCTCCGCAATACAGTGCAAATGCCCGTTTAGTTTCTGCCCAAACACCATCTAACCTCAAGCTCTAGAAACTAGTGTTAGCAGTAAGCAGTTCTGTTGCATTGGTGGTAATACTGTTTTAAGGGTAATTATTTATTAATATTGAATTAAGCATACAAGCCTTTATTTGATTTAGTTTTTCAGTGAAAATAGCCCCCCTAGGAAAAATCTACTAGTAGAGATTGTTAATAGTTTAATATGATGAAACTAGTTAAAATAGTGAAAAGAAATTGAGCTGTGGAAACAATGTGCAGGTTTCAGCAAGCCTAGATGTGTGTCAACAGCAATGGGCCGCAGGTGGCCCATTATCAATGGACTTGTGTTTCCTCACGTAGGAAGGGGGCTACTTTTATTAAGAGAAGTTTGGAATGGTGTCGAGAACAAGAGTTAATCCAAGACACAGGTAGAGATTTACGTAAATATGGCAACCGTGGCTGATCAGTGCCATTTACTAATGGGGGGATGGAGGGGCACGTGCCATGGTGCTCAGCATTGATATTGTCACCTCTAAGGAAGACTCACAGGTGCACTCTGTGAAAACTCTCGCCTGGTCTTGTTTGCTGCAAACCTGATGCTGCTGGAAGATTCCTACAATGACATCTTAAGCAAGGGAGAAAGTAAGGTATTTTCTCTGGGGGTTCCCAAGGAGGAGCAGCAAATCTTGTCCGCGTCTACCTGAATGTCTGGTCAAATGAGACGAGATGGTTGCAAGCATTACCAGCACCCATGCTTTCTGGAGCATGGTCACAAAGCTGCAAGATTTCAACAGATCATTTTCAATAATGACATGTTCAAAGTCAGCATAATCAGTTTCATTACCACAAAACTAAATCAAATTTGATCTTACATATTACTTCAAGTGGGAAGATTACATATGGAGATGTCTAATAGAATTAGCACTCTTGAGTACAAATCCAAGCTCTTTGGGAAAATGTCTAGCTCTTAAAACTCACCTCTCCCAGCAGCTAACAACTTCTGTACTCCACCTGCTTCCTAATTCATCACGGTTATGACTGTTGCATGTTGCACACGAAATCTTTTCTCTCTCATGCTCTCTTTTCTGAGGCATACAGTTAAGAGTTTTGTGCTCTGACACGTGGGTGCTCACCTGCACAGTACTTGACTGTCCACTCTACATGAGTCAATCTAAGCAGGGAAATGTATAATTTGAGCACTTACTGGCAAGGAGAATGCCAAGAAGCCCTCCTCTGGTAGCGAGCAGACTGAAGAAGCAGGAGTTGGGCGATCCTCTGGATGGAGGACAGCCACGGAAACACAAAGCAGCATAACGGGGAAGGAGTGAGTAAACAGTACAGAGCAACACTCTGCAACAGGAGGTTCGTACTGTAGCAAAAAATGTATCCTACGTCATCAGGAGTTTGCAGCTGTCTGCATCATTAAAGAAAATATTTTGTGTCGTTCCCTACTTCTTCCTTTCTGGTACAGGACTTAGCCATGTATGTTCTGTTGTTATTGTTCATTTTCTTCCAGGTTTGTTTGCGTGCTTGTGTTTTTTTTTTTTTGGTTTTTTTTTTTTTTTTGTTTTTGTTTTGAAATAAAACTTCATTTTGGTTTTGGGGTTCTTCTGTTTTTTCTTCATGTTTTGGTTGCATTTTTAAAAAATCTCAGTGCAACATAAGATGCTTTGCTTTTCTCTTTGACTCTCTTTAAGAGCCCATCTCCTGTTTTTCTGCTTGCAGGGATTCCGATGCTGAAGATAGTCTTTGCAGGTTACGAGCACCTGTCCTTAATTTCTGTCCCCTTACTCATCTATCATCCCGCTCAGATTCTTCTTGGAAGTCTTTTGGTACCAACAATAAAATCTTGGATGGTTTCTAGGCAAAAGGTAAGAATTGCTTTTTTTGTTTGTAATGTAAAGTTTGCCCTGAGAAAAGACATACCCAAGCACAAGTCTTGAACTCCTCGGGTTCCTTCTTGTGGATCCCATGGTAGGGATTTCTCTGTCTCTTAGACACTCACGGTAGTGGCATGTTAAAAGGGTGAACTTCATGCCCCTTACCTTTGCGCAAGTTCAAATGCAGAAGTTAGACCTTCAGTGCAGCTTGTGCATTTCACTGCAGCAAGCATTCATGTTATGAATTCAGATGTTACCTATTAAAAATTTCATAGTCTTGAGATAGTAATCACTGCTTTGCATCTCTCTTCTGGAGATGTGATGGGATCTCTCGTGACGATGTGAAAAAATGTGAACTTCAGTGGCAGGAGAGCTGCAGGAATCAGCTGAAACGGGGGCCCATGGGAAATCGTACTGCAACAAGACAAAAACGTTTTGTATTGGTGTTTAGTTTTGGGTTTTTTGGAGAGGGGGGCAGGATGTTCCGTTAGTTGGTTGGTTTGTATGGTTTTTACTTAGGTCACCCTTCACAATAGCCAGGAGTCTACAGAAGTTCAGCGCCTCCCATTTCACGTTGAAAGTATGGCCTGGAATAGCTTGCAGGGTTAGAGACTAACCTAGAGATTTTTGCATCGGCATCACTGATTCACGTTGTGCTTATTTCAGTGCTGACTGCAGCTGTTCACGTATGAGAGCCATTCTGTGACTTACATGAAATAATTGCAGTGGTTTCAGTCGAGTTCTCAGAACAGCCATAACCACCTCGCAGCTGGCTGTTCTTTGCTGCTGATTATAATACTGTCTTAATGTTTTGGGATGAGAAGGATCAAGAAGCTGTGACAACTGAGTAGTTCTAGAAGGCCGTGTTAGGTGAAGGCTGACTCATACTGTAGAAGGCTCAGCTCCACCAGTGCTCCTCGTTCTTCACCTGTCAGTGAAGAATCATTGTTTTTATATCTTCCATGTTTCCAGTCTTCAGCAGAACTCAACAGACTCCAGTTTACTACTTCAGCAAAATCGCCTTGCTAATTTGAATACTAATTCCTAGCGCAGACACTTTGTGTTGCTTCATGTATGATTGTCTGAATTAGAAAAAACAGGAAAGCCCCCAGTTTTCCAGCAGTGAGTCCGGAAATCAGGTCTCATTAAACTGTTTTTATCTTAGCGGCCAAAAGTGGAATTTTGCAAATCGTAATTTCAGAAATACCAACCGTCTGAAGCAACGATACTTGTTTCTAGTCATCAGAATCTAGATAAAGAAAATAATGTGCTGCTCCTAGGGCGTAAAGTCACTACCACTGACAAAAGGATCCCTGCAGTGCAGGTTTCTCTTCATCGTCTGGCTGCTCCCTGCTGCCAAGACCACCAGTTGGCTGGAGTTCATCCAGACCTCCCTGATCCTCAGGGGTGGGAAGGGCCCTTAGGGGCCGCTGTCAGTTGCTGCAAGTTAACGCAGCCTTTAAGCAGGGCATCAGAAAAGTCAACCAGTCCTGCCGAGACTTACAGTTCACCAGCACTAGTTTCTTATTCATTAAGCTTCAAATAAACCTTCTGTGCTGATCAGACTGTAATGCTACCATAGAACCACTTTGGGGAATTGTTGTTCTGTTGCAGCAGTTTCTTCAGTTGGCCTTCTCTATTATTCACAAATGTTATTTTAATTACTCTCACAAGAAAAACCAATGAGGTTTGGTATGGTGCAGTTGCAATAAGTATAATAGAAGTGAATGCTGTGACTGGATAATGGTCTTCCGCTTTGAAAACAAACATGTCATCAGCACCCTTGATGTTTATTTTCTATAAACACCTTGGCTTCATTTTGGCATCTCTCTTGCAGGGGGAGGTGGTTATCCAGTCACAGTACTCAACTGCAGTGACATTCTTACTTAATTATGATAGTACATGTGATCTGGTTGTATGAAATTGAATTTAAATATTTAGAGGTTCATCTACATTAAGGTCTTTCTCGTTTGTAAATATGGCAGCAGAATCTGCCAAGCTACTAAGTTAAAAAAAAAAAAAATTGTTTCCCCGAACAAAATGTGAACTGAGATCTCTCTCCCAAATCTCTTGATGAATAATACCCAAAGGACTGGCCTCAAATGGCTCGGTTTAACAATAGTTAAATGCTGGTGCTTCCGAAAGCTGGTGTTTCTGAGGGGAATGAAGCCTGTTTATTTTTAAAGGATTGGATTATTTCTTTTAAGGGTTTACATTTGTGCTAGAATGTTTTTCAAGCAGTGCATGCAAGCTTTAAATGTAAGATATTAAAGGTTAATATCTACACTCAGAAGACCCATCACAATTATCTCTCAGTCTGAATGCTGCTAGTTTAGCCGGCTTTCCAGAAATAAGTCTCTCAGCCATCAAGCTGGCCTGTCAGGACGCTTACCGTAGGAGGATGTCGATAAACACCAGTTCCAAATGTCATGAACTTCCTTCTTGCTCCGGCCACAAGAAAGCACTGACCTTTTCTCTTGTTGCGCAGCACACCGAAAGAAGGCATTATCCTTCTCAGTGCTCGCGTGTGTACACAGGAGCAGCTGAAAACCTCGTGTCTTTTAAGCCTGTCACAACTACCTTTGAAGGTAGCGAGGCTGCATCCTGCCTAAAGTGGCAGGTTGACCACCTGTCATTCAAGTAGAACCTCGCACTGCGTAGTTTAGCTGCCATAACTGGCTGACCCTTCTATCACTTTAACTCTCCGTGGAGTTTCTCTCCTAGTGAAAACGTTTGGTAAAAGCAGACTATAGCTACAGCCATTGTCAACAAAAATGTCAGGCATGGCGTGGGATAAGGGCATCCCTGGATGGGTGGGTGTGGCTTACTGTTACCTTTCCTTATGAGGGAGGGTAATGTCCGCTGTGCGTGACGTCCATCGCTGCATCAGTGACTACACAAGTGCAAGCTTTGAGCCATGTGGAAGAAGGCCGGAGAATACTAAGGCGTTCACGCAAGTTTTCTTCGCTGTCTCTCCCTGAGTAACTCAGAAGCTTTTTTTAGCGTGTGCCACAGGTGGTTCCGTCAGTGGGACCCCAACAGTTGCTTTTTAAAAGACACCTGAGACCCGTTCCAGCTTCCTTCACCTGCAATATATCTGTATCTCTTACTGTTCCTTTCTTAAGGTTGTCTGCTGTGATGGGCTTCCAGAGATGCAAAGGTATCACAGAAGCTGCACTGGCCTGGCAGCTGCATGCTGATACCTCACTCAACGTCCCAGGAGTACCCAGAGCATTTTGTCACCCCTTAATAAGAAGCTTGTCTCGTGCTGTCAGTCTTCTGTTAAGAACGTAAGGAAGTGACTGCTTTATTTTTTTCTGTTCACAGGCACTGAAGTTAACCAGGCAGCCCAAGGTACCCGTGAAGGTGTAATGACGGAGACGGCCTGTGTCACAGTGAATGTGTATATGTGCTATACTGTACACACAGATGATTGAGACAACTGGGTTTTTGTGAATGTTACTTCAGTGCATATTTTATTTTTATATATACATACATATATATATATATAAAAGATACCCATTAAGTGCCTTACTGATGCATTTTTGGCAAAAGCATTGTTTCCAGAAGCCGCTTTGTTGGCTACTGCAAAAGGTTTGTACAGTATTTTGAAGTCCTTTAGTTTTTATTTTTCTAAGAGAGTGAAATGAAGGGGTCATGAATAACAGCTGTGTTTCTTCCTTTGCCCCTGCTTTGGAGCCAGGGTGCACCGGCTGTAAGCTTCTGTTTTAAACTAACCAGAATGACCAGCAGCCTATCCCTCTGCTGGCTTACTCTGGATAAGAGCTTTCTGAAGGTTGTTTTTTCTTTCAAGATTGACTTGAATTTCTGTGTGATTCTGTTACACTCCCTAGTCATATGACTGTGACATGCCTTTTTCTTCTGAGTTTGTGTATACTCAGCATGGGGCCATCCATTGGATAGAAGCTGAGAAGCATGAATTATTTGCGTTTGTTGACACAGTTGTCTAGACATTCCTTCAAAGTTAATGGTTTCCCAAGAAAATTCTTTCAATTCCATTGTATGATAGTGTGCCATTGTATATCTTAAATGCCTCATAAGCTTCTTCAAAGAACTGATCTGGTGCTTGGGTTATGAGTGAAGTATTTGTGTTTGCAGCTAGAAGATTTTTTCTAATTTACCCCTAAAGAACACTATTTTTTTTTTCTTTTTTTTCTTTTTTTTTCCTTCTTTCCCCTGGTGCAGTGCACAGAGATCCGCAGTGACAATTTAGGATGCTAATATTGAAGCAGAGTCTTGATTGTAGTAAGCCGAGCTTTGTTTTCTACGTTGCTGCATCGGTAATGAACAGTAGCTTGTGAGGACAAGGGTTGACAATTATTTTTTGTTTCCAATTAGTAGGATCCTTACAGGAACGCTACCATAGCTAATTTGACAATCCCTCACAACTTTTTAAAAAATAAAATGTTACTTTTTTAATGACCCTATGTAAAACGCATTCAAAATACTATTTCTAAGGGGAGAGCTGAAGAGGAAGGAAAGCAGGCATGTATTTTAAGCACCTAGCCAGCACTGCATCTTGTCTGGGAGATGACGATTTCAGAAGAGGATCTACCCTGGGCTCTGAGGGGTACCCATCTGCAAAAGCCGTGCTGGCAATTGTACATTTCAACGTTAAAAGGAATGAAAGAAGTAGGTCAAACAGGGATCAAGCAGCAAGCTCAGTTTTGATTGTTCTATCTCTTGATGGCATAGTGAGGTTCACCAACTGGCCAACATGGGCGGGAACTGAAAGGAGTAACATGCACGTTCTTGGGCTGTTTCTGAAACACGCTGTTCAGAAACTGGCTCCTGGAGCACAGAAATTCCTTTGTCTGTGCTTGCAGCAGAGTCCAGACTCAAAGTGTCTTCTTTTTATTCTATTCCTATAAACCCAAACATCCAGAGTATGCAAGGACGTAATCTCTCACCGAAATCAGTGTCTCTTTCTGCAGTTTTGAATGGCAAAACAACATTCCCAGAAAGAGTGAGTCTTCTCATCGTTGTTGTTTTGTTGTTGTTTGTTTTAAATATGCAGGAGAGTTCAGGCATACAATGACTGAGTGTGGTCTTGTTGACACTAAATAGTCAGAACACTGCAGCAACCCTTACTGAGCTACCTCTGTGTACTGAGTCTCCTATCTTCAGTACAACCAACAGCTTGCTTGGATTCCACTGAAAACATCCTTCTTTCTTTTTTTTTCTTTCAGTGTTTTCTGCATTTACGGATATTTCAATTTGTTTTAAAGTGGAGTTCTGTTAAAGCCTTTCCTAACTCACTGTTGATGGCTTGGGGCAATCTAATATTGTGTATCAGCATTGGAGGTGTTCGTCTAAAGGGAATACAAAGCAAAACCAAAATGCATATTTCAAAACCACACTTGATGGAACTTAATTATGCATATCGATTCTGTTTTGTTTGAAGACTGTTGCTTGTTCTATGACTTCTTGTTCTGCTTAACGGCCTTAATAAACAGGGTGGCTTTGAATTTCATCTGGCTAATAGGAAAATAAGGTAAAATCACTTACCCTTTGGGTCAACTTTTTACCCATTACCTACTTCCTGTTCTTTTTTAAGCTTTCTAAATTGTTTGCTTGTCCTGTTAAATATACATATATCTGTCAGCTGTATACAGATTTTTAATGAACTACGCTTGGAGAAAGTAGGGATACTGCAAATTATAACCAAATGGAAGTTAATTCATTAAATCCAACAGTTTTTCAGTAGAGGGTTAAAACAGCTTGATTTTCTAGCCTTAAATTTAACTAAGAGTTAGTGATGAACGTAATCGGGCAAAACCGATGGAAAGCGAGGGCTTTGTACAAAAAGCATAAGGATTTTCTTAATCATTGATGCCTCTTAGCTTTTACATATCTGTAATCCCATTTAATGACTTCAGAGGGGAAAAAAAAAAGCCACCAAGACAATAAAACGGTACTTGAGAGTTCACGGGGAATCTTTGTAACTCGTGTTGAGTCTCTCAGAACATTTTATCCCCCCCCTTTGGTGCAGCACTTGAGAAGCTTATGATGGCTCCAGTAAGGTCCAAGGTAAAGAATTTATGTATTTAAAAATACAGATCTTTAATTTGCGGTTGTGTTTTTTTTTCCTTGTGCAACTTGTAGCTGGTGTGAATGGGTTATACAACAGAAAGACCACAGTCTCAGCAGAAGCTGGGCAGTTGTGCTTGTTCACAGACCAAAGAGGAGTAATCCGACAATTCGGTTTTACCGTAGTCCTCTCAATTATTCTGGCAGTCAGGGAAAGAGGAGCTCTTAGTTTTGTTTGTGTACGGTTTTCAGTGAAAGTACCTTGACAGCGGGAGGTTAGAAGTTAAGATGAAATATTGTCTGTCTGCAAGCACATTTATCCATGTGTAAGTGCACATGTGCATAAGATACAAGCAGTTACACATGTAGAAATGCTAGGAAGGACCAAATCCCTGGTATGCATTTTTTTTGCAGGTCTTTATATGGAGAAAGAGCTACTTTTTTATGTTATTCTGACATTAAATATGAAATTTCAGTCACCGAATTGTGTTTTGTGTTGTCGTGATCTTATGCAGAACCTTTACAGCAGACAATTGCAGCAGTGTATTTGTAAACTGTTGGTTATTTTGAACTTAAATAGATGTTGATGCATTTGGGAATTACAACACAGTAAGAGGCTAAATCGTGGTTTCTCCATTTTGTTATAATCCAAATGCATTTATATTACTGTTATTATTATAAAGTGCCAGAAACACGTACCGTCCTTTGCAATCACGCTAAATAGATGGGAGAGTAAATTCTGCCCCTGGCTACACCTGCATATCTCCGGTGAAAAGGCTGTTAAGTTGTGGAGCGCTCTCCCAAAGGGATCTGTTTGAAAAGCCCTGCCATTGTTCTAGCAACGCTCTGTGATAATGTAGTGTCTGAAGTGAGCAGATGAAGAGTATTCTATACTTCCCGTCGGATGGCCTGCCCTTTCTGGCACGTATAAACCACAGCTCTTTTACCCCTATTTCCTCGGGTAGCCCCAGTCTCTCAGATGCCCGTTTGGAGCTGTGTCAGAAGGAAATTGTCTCTGTGCAGTTTACTTTGGTGAACCAATTACCACTTGTGATCGCTAGACTGTGAGCTCTTGCAGGGAGACATTTTGTATGCAGTTACTTGAAGCTTATGTGTACGCACCCTCCACCGTTCTCATTCAACAGAGAACGCCCGGCAGGATGGTAAGTCATCGTGAATAGTGGGGCTTTAGATTGGTGGAACTAGAAATGCCAGGAAAGGCAGTTCTGAGATGTTGGTACAAGCAAGTTTGCTTCATGCTGGAATCGAGCCGCAGCAGAGCTTACAAAGTCAGCCTATGAATTGTTGTCTTGCCAGAAAAGCAGTGAGTGTGATCTTCAGTGAGAAGTGAAATTAAATTTGCTAGTGATTAAAAGGACAAGAGAGATGTGTTGGAAGCAATTGGTGCCAATGAGGCCTCTCAGCTGCTCCCCTAAGCAAATTGCCGTCTCGGTGGAATATCAGCTTCTCAGTCCATCAAATTGCGGTAATCAAGCCTGGAGCTGATGGGAACATGAGTCACCACTAAATTTTCTCATCCGCGGAGGCCAAGTTTTCAGAATATCTGTAGATGCATTTCTACAGGGATTTCTGCTGGCCGGTGACCGACAGAGTGACAAAGAAACGAGCAATAGCTGCTCTTGAATTGCAGTGCTCTCTGCCTTAACTAGCTGCAGGGAGAGCAGGTAGACCGAAGGCTTTTGCAGAGAAGAGCCCTGCTGAGTGGATCCCGTCACCAGCATTTGCTAAGTTAAGCACTCTTCTTGGATTTCAGTATTTTTCCCGAAGCCGGGGCTCGGCTCATGTAAGGGGAAAAAAAAAAAAAAGAAAAGAAAAAAATCAAGATCAGTGCAAGCTCTTACTGAAAAGGAATGTATGTAGTGAGGAACTACATAGCTACTAGAGTAACCTGTTAATTCTTAGTGTACCTGATAGGTCCAGACCAGCTGTTGCTAGCCCAGACTGGAAGCAGGCATGAGATTAGGAACACACTGCGATCCCTGCAAGGCAGCCAGTCCTTCCATGCTGCAGCACGTGGAAGAAGCCATCTGTTTCCTGATGATCCTGTGCTGGTGTGTATTGCTCACCCCTTACCTGTGTTCAGAGCTGCCACTCGGTGAGAGCATTTTTCATGCAGCGAACAAGAGATAGCCATCTTTGAACCAGCACCCGGTGGGAGTGGGTACCATCGAGGATGACTAACAAAATCAAAGGTTTGCAGGTGCGTTCCTCTCTGTAAGAGAAAAATGACTGCTCGTGGTCAGTTCTGAAATGGTTTGAAATTCAAAGAGAGATCAGCTCTCTTAGCAGGAAGAATATGGGTTGCCTTGAAGGAAAGATGGATTTCATTGATGCGATTAAGAAAATTATGGAGGTCACGTGAGAGCTGGCCTTTTGCCAGAGGAATTGCGGAAAATAAAATTTGAGCGCCCCGTGACAATAATTGGGTATGAAATTCTATTGACAAAAGCTTTTTTACAATTCTGCGCGCTGTCTGTTCCTCAGCATCGGGACAGCGGTCCTTCCCGATCGGTGTCCTCTGTCTGCTGCACAACCCGTATTTGAGAAGTTAGGAAATCGTACCCCATTTTCCCGTGTCTTCCTTGTGCAGTTCTGCCAGTTTTCACCAGGAACATCTGATGAAGCCTGCAATAAAATGTCTTTTTTTTTTTTCCCCTCCATCTTCAACCTGACACGTTCTTCATCGGGACTCGAGCCTCCCTGTGTGCAGCACCAGCTCCCAGCTGGGCCCACAGCTCACTGTTGTGGCTGTCACTTGAGGATCCAAAGGATTCTCCAGGGAATAAATCTGCAGTGAGGATAAAACCTTTGAAAGAGCAGGGTCTTAACTTTCCTTAGCCATCCAGTGCAGGGCAGCGCTGCTGCACAGTGATGGCTGTTGTGTCGGGATCGATAGCCCTGAGCTAATGCCTGCACCCTCTGTTGGTGCGAATGGCAGCCTGTGAAACACGTGCAGCAAATGTTGTGTGACACCTTTTGCCAGGTTCTAGCCCGCTCTACTTTGTAGTGTTGCTTTAAATTCGGTTCTTTCATATTCATACTGTTTATAGAAACTACTGAATTTTTTTTTTTTTCTGTGAAATATTTTATTGTAGTCCTGTTTCAGAGAGACTGGAAAACAAACTGTGATTCCAACCAGTGGCTCAGGGAGGTGTGTGCACAGCATTCGCTCTGCCTTGCCTTCCCTTCGGCAAACACACGCGTACAGCCCTCACGGAGACTCGTCTGAAGTGCCCTTTAGTGCACTAGTGTTAGCATCTCTGTTTAGGTCCAATTCCTTGGTAAACAAAATACATCCCAGAGGCATAAAAGTGTACTAAAAATAAGGCTGTGACACAGTTTCAGGCAGCTAATACGGTAACTCTGATGCAGCTCGTGGAGTGTTAACGTGGGAAGCCCTGTCCTTCCAGCTCAGCCTGCTGTGAGCACCGAGCACAGCTCTCCTCACCCGACTCAAATCCCACAGCCCATTAACACAGCACGGGAGCAGGACCTCCCCAGCACGCCTGGATTTGTGCCGCTGCTGTTTACAGATTTCTCTCTTTCTGGTCCCTCCAAACGAAAAAAAACCAAACAAACAAACAAAAAAAAACCCAAGATGACAGTGTTGTGAAGTGTGAGTTGGGAACGGAGTAAAAGTGCTGCGGTCTGTGGTGTCTTTGACCCCCCCCCCCCCCAGTAACACATGTTTGTGAGCCTCTCTATTCACAAAGGGCAGAAGGAGCTGAATAATGTTCTACACAGTCACGTAAACGTGTGGCCAAATAATCTCATTTAAACCATCCCTCAGGGCATTGCTCAGAAACAGTAAGATCTGGCTGTTACTGTCTGGGGGCGGATTTTTAGGTAGGGCTTTTTTTATTATGATTATTTTTTAAAGTAAGGCGCGCGTTAACGCGTGGAAGAAACGCTCTGCCTGTGTAACGGTGTTTGCGTAAAGTTCTCTTCTGTGTTCTGTGGTTTAAGATTTCACGCGTGTTTAATAGGCTAATCACAGAGCTGTAGGGTTGGGAGGGACCTCTGGGCATCATCTAGGTGCTGCTCGAAGCTTGTTCAGAAGCCCAAATTTCCGAGTGTATTGTCTTTAAGTAACAAAATGTTTGCTCTGAACAAAATCCCAGAAGCACAGTACGTTCGCAGAGGGGAAGGAGTATTTATAGCCAATAATTCAGCGGGAGTCTTTTATAAGTTGTGACCGAAGAAAGACAAAAGAGTTCCTTTTTTAGGAGCTGCTGCCAGCTCCCGGTTCCAGCGCTGCTGAGTAAGGTAAGTCATGTCCTTTTGATTAACAGTCAAGCCTTGAGCGGTTTTTTTCGTTTTAAAAGGACTTCATTAAGCTCTCTTCCTCCGTCGTCTTTTTTGTTCCGTTTTGAATGGGCTTCCCTCTGAAGAAAACGTCCCATGACTTTTTGGCCCGCGTTAAACTCACACTGACAAAAAAGAGATGGGGATTATTATTAATTCGCTTCCAGAGCGAACGAGTCACGCACACCTCCGCGTGCGCCGCTGCGCTCGTCCCTTCAGCGCGGCAGCGGCTGCTCGAGCAACGCTGCCCCCTGGCGGCGGCGCGCGGCCGTGCCCTCAGCCGCCCGCGCTTTCGGACCTTCTGGAAGTTTCCCGCCCCGCGCCGTGACGAGCGGCCGTGCCCCGGAGGCGGGAGGGCGAGGTGCGCCCAGCGCGTGCTGCGCCGTGTGGAAAATGGTGCGGGGCGGCGCGGGGTGTTGCGGCAGCAGCAAAGGTGAGGCTGCGCCTCGAGTGCTGCGTTCGGGCTTGGGCCCCTCAGCGCGTGGGGTGCGTGTGTGGAGAAGGGCAGCAGAGGGGTGCGGGGCGCGGTGCTCAGGCTGGGGACATGGCGCTGTGGAGAGGAGGAGCCCTTCCTCTTGCTCGTGGTTGCTGGAGCTTTAACCCTTCCCAGCGAGTTCCAGCCCGGAGGGTTGATCTGCCTGTCACGTCTGTTGGCAGCGCAGGAGCCCACGGTTAGCTTGTCTGACACGTAGAGTTTGTGCTGCATTAAGCACTGGGAATTACTGGTGACATTCTACTTGACTGGGTTAAATATTTCTCCACTTCGGGCCATATGTTTGCATAATACAGATCAGCGAGTCACATCTTCTGTCTTTCCCTGTGTATTTCCCTCTGTACCGACAGCACGATGTCCTTGGTACCTGGGCATCACCTCCTAATGTACGTCGGCACGCTGATATACAGCGAGTCTGATCTTTGACTCGCCTTTGAAATAGCAACACGTTTTCTGAACAACAAATTATTCTTTTGACATCAGAAGGTGGCAATCAGTAATGGATATTGCAATCTGAAGATTCACAGACTAGCTGTGATCTTTGTCCTTAGCCCAGTAAGCTGGAGTCTCTTTTCCCTCCTGCGCTTTATTTGATTGTAGAACGTAACCTTGGGATGTGCTAATAATCGTTAGTCAGAGCTGCTACATCCGTTGTGGACCTGCCCTGCTAAGAGAAGGAGACGTTCTCTACAACGGCAGTAAATCAGCAAAACATGCACTTAAATATACAGTAAAATGTGGTGTGAGACGTGATCCTTCATACATCATATAGCAGAACGCCTCACTGGGAGAGTCACGCGCGTGCTAATGGGAAAAGAGCACTTCTGCAATGAGACACGAAGGGGGAAGATGGTTCTGTGGTGTGAGGGAGGCTCAGGAGAGGCTCCAGTTAAGTGCGCCGTCCCAGGGTGGTTGAGAGCCCCAGGTCCTGGCGCAGGGCTGATGGGATGGTGCCATCTGCCTTGGAGGAAGCAGCAGGGAAACGGGAGGGAAAATGGAGGAAGGGAGCTGCCCGGACCTGCTTTGTTTCAGTCGGAGCCTTGAGACTGTGGCAGAGGCAGTGGAGAGGCTCTGGGTTACCAGGAGGAACAAAAGGACTGCGCTGTTGTTCACCAGCTGAGAGCGTCGGGTCATTACTTTGTTGTTGGTTTTGGCTGGTAAGCAGTTGACTTTTTGCAGCTGAATGCTGCAGGAAAAGTTTGAGCATCTCCTCCTCCTTTCACAGGCGTTTTTCATTGCTAGTTTACCAAACAGTGCGTGCATCTGCAGAGCAAGGAGCTGGCTGAAGCACAGGTGGGTCTGCAGGGGCGAGGACCGAACCTCACCCCTCAGCAAGGCAGCCCTCTCCAGTGCTCAGTTTGTTGCGGGGCCGTGGTAAGTGTTTTAGTCTCCGGGTTTCTGGCACAGCTGCTTCGCCTCCCTTGGTTTGCACGGTCTCCAGTAGCTGCAGGAACTATGCCAAACCATGGTTTGCCCCAGTCTGCGCATCCTGGGCAACCGCTACGGCTGGGCCCACGGGGATAGGCGTTAGGTTAGACTTAGGGCAGAGATGTGATCCTGGCCTTCAGGAACGGTGGATGGAAATGCTCCTGATGGCCTCAACAGTGTCCATGTGGTGGAAAACAGACAGAGTCGGTGACGGAGTTAGACAGTTCAGCACCCAGGATTGATGGTTTAGGGGCAGTGGGTTCTTTATGAAGAAGGGGAAAAGCAGCAGTCGTGGTGACGTGAGATGGGAAAACAAGCATGCAGGTAAGGGAGTGATGAACAGGCGTGTTTGTGCAGTAGTTAGCCGTTTCTAAAGTATACTTTGCTTAAGTTAGGACAGCTCAAGCATCATAGTGACACCAAGGGACTTTGGCCATAGGAGTTTTCACTGCCAAAGCTCTGCCTGGTGCCTGTTGGATTGGTGGGAGACAGGACTTAGGTAGGGGGGAACTCCGTTCCATACCTTCTGCCGGCGGTTCGGGCAGCAGGCACTTGGCTGAGGGACGGCAGCCTCACGTGGGTGCAGGCTGCTTCAGGCTGACCTATGTCAACGGTTTACCGGGCTGGATCGGCCCGGTTCCGTGATGATTGGTGTGGGGGACCCACAGACCCACGCCCCAGGAAAGGGGAAGGGGGAAAGGGAAAAGGGAAAAGGGAGATGGGCCTAGAAACAAAACAGCGGCAACGATCTGAGGAGGAAAGCTAATTTACTAAATAAGATATCAGAAAGCAAAATAACACAATATAATACAATATAATTGGAATTGAAGCTAATAAATCAAATAAAATGAGCAAGAGAGAGAGTGTCCGATAAACCGAAGGCCTTACGCTAACGCTGAAGGCGATACGGCAGCAAGCACCCACTGCTGGGTCGATCCCAAAGGAAAGAGAGTGTCCCGTGACCGCAGAGGGTTTTTATCTTTTCCCTCTGAGCGGAAAATACGTAAAAATGCAAAGCATCGCAAAGTCCTCTGGGGAATGTAGTTCTTCTCTTCTGAGACAGGTATACCCGGAAATATCAATGATCTATGGAGTTGGAGTATTAACTCTTTAACTCTTAATGCACTACATGTTGTTATGATGTGGAATACCAATACCAGAAATCATAAAACCATGACAACCTACAGGGAGGAGCTGAGATCCCCTGCTGTCTTATACTTCTGACCAACACAGTCGTCCACCCTGCGAGGGAAGCTGTTTCACTTCTCACTCCGCGTGTATTAGAATGGCTTGTATCTTTCCGTTCCACGCTTTGTCATTTTTTCTTCTATATCTGCTACAGACGTGAGCACAGATTAATTTCAGTAAAAGGCAGGTCACTGAAGAGCGTGGGGCATTTGAACGGTTTGCCTTTTAATAAGTTAATCAGTGCTTGTGTTTCCAACAGCATTAAGAAGAGAGAAAGCCCCGATCCTTCTTGTCACGGCAGCTGCAATAAATGAAGCGTCGTGCAGAAAGACAAGAAAAAAACATGGGCACTTCTGGTCTCAGCCAAGTCTGCAAAGTAGCAGAACTCATTACTAATTCAGAGGAGAACGTCCCTTGGAGCTCCCCATTACTGTTTTTACTACTAATAATACTAGAGCTGCATAAATTTAACAGAAGGTAGAGTTTGGCAGGAGTGCTGCTGAAGTGCTGCTCAGGAATCGGGCGTCTTTCAGACCGAAGCCTTCGTTTTCTGCAGCCGGCCTGGCAAGAGCAGTACTGGGCAATGGGGAATGTGCTGGGGAGAGGAAAGGGGCACTTTTCAGGCCGTGCCAGTCCGATAACGTTCTGTCTGGAGAGGGAGTGGAAAAGGACATAGGTGTTTGTAATTTATTCATAAACAACTGTGCCATCACGAGAAGTTTTTTGAAATAATATGTGATAGTTCTTTAAATATTTAAGAGCTTGTTGACCTATTTTCTCAGCTAATTAGCAATTTTGGGGCTGCATTAACAGTGAATTAAATGCAGCCTACTTTAGTCATTAGGAGGTTCAGCCGCACTGAGTTAGAGAAACATCCTTTCTTTCTGAAAAGGAGGAACTTCCTTGTGTGTGTCTGCACTTGTGCTTAAAAACCCATAGTCTTCCTAGTAGGTAACTTTCTGACTAGGAAACCCCCAAGTCCTTTGGGCCCTGAAGATTTTCAGTTCGAGCCCCACCTGACCCTGGCCACCTGGCCGCCCTTCTCAGAGCAAGCGCAGTGGTTAAGACTGCCTCATCTCTGCAGTTGTGAGTACCCTTGCCCTTGCTTTCATCCCCTTCCCTTCCTGGAAAAGATCAAGGGTCTTCCTGTTTTCCAGTGGCTGTATTTGTGGCCTCCTGCTGAAAACCACGCAGCCAGAGGAGTGTCTGCACAAGCAGTACACAAGGTGCTGGTAACTTACCAGGCAGCCTTTGCTGGGGACCTCCAAAGTGACCTGGGAAGAAGGGTATTTCTCCGTGCGCTTCCGCACTGAGTGTTAACTGGGCTGACTCAAAGCAAGAGACAAATTAAATGCTGGCTGTCGGGCTTAAACAAGCTTCCTCATCAGGTGCAAATGGATAGGAAGAGTTTTATTCCATTTGCACCTGGTGAGGAGGCATGTTTCTCCCCCCAAAACTGGTTTCCACCGCCCTGCGTATCTTTTCCTTTAGATCAATTCAGCATTCTGTGGATCAGTGTTCTCTGCTAGTGAGAGACTGCTTTTTATTTGCCAGTTGAAACTTTAAATCTGCTGGCAAATATTTTGTCATCTGAAGCACGGCAAGTGCGCAGACCTAAACCTGTAAGCCTCTAAATGAGAGTGGTAGTTTGAACCAAGGGTTTCTAGTTCCTAGAAAGGAAAGGGAAATACAACACTAGAAGCATTTGCTGAGATTAAATGGGAGACAACAGTACAGCGCAGAGGAAGAATTTCAATTTATTTTTTTTTGCTACAGCCTTAAGGCAACAGAGGAAGAGTAATGGGTGCAATGACAGCTAATGAGCAGATATACAATATTAATTGCAGTACGTGTAGCACACAGAACAGTGGTTACTGTTATTCTCTTAGCAGCTGGAGCTGAGGTACTTGGAGTAACACTTCTAGCTGAGCTACCTGCGCCGAGCTTGTACGCCTCTGTGTCGGCCTGTAGGCAGCAAGGACACTACTGCTTCCTAGAGTCAGCCTTACATGTATCTCAGCTGCCTCCGTCTGCAGGGGCAGATGGCTCATCTGTGCCGCGCTGCCTTAAGTGCCGGGAACGCTTAGATTATTCTCCTCTTCCCGCTGCTTGCCGGGCTGATCCAGTTGTACTCGGCTTGAACCAGCACGAAGCTGTTCTCCCGGATCTTCCGGAAGTGCATCATCTCCCCGTTTTCTTTGACAGCGATGACGTTGTTGTCAGGCTCGCTGAAGGACACTTCTGTCCTCTTGTGGCAGTAGCGGGCACAGATGCAGCGCAGGCCAGCTGCCGCGGCCAGCCCCAGCACCGCCGTGCAGACGAGGAGGACGCCGAGCTGTGCTGCTATCAGGTGTGTCCCTCTGCCAGAGCCGTCCCCCGTCCCCGGGGCAGCAGGTTTGGGACCTGCTCTGGTCACCCACGGCAGCGTGTGCTCGCCCACCTCCTCGCTGACCTCCTCCTCCTCACCCTGCTCTGACCACAGGGGGGGGTTGCTTTCTGCCGTTTGCCTCCATGCCAGTGACAGGTTGCTGGCAGCGTCCTCGTTGCCAAACCAGGCTGTTGTCACGGTGGCTTCACTCAGGTGAGTGCGTAGGTGTCGGGCAGGCCAAGAGGCTGCTGCCGGCCGGGAGGTTTTCAAGGCGGCCCCGTTCTCAGTACTTGCCTTTGAAAGCAAAAACACGACAAGAAATCCAATGAGGGAACAGAAAGGAGCCTGATTAGTCTCTCTTCCATACTGACTTCGCTGTATCGTTCAGCTCTTTGCTGCTGATTGAAGTGCCCCTCAGCCTTAGAATAACCCCGTTTAATTCTCTGGATCAGAAATGAGCTAGATTCAGCACTGTGCTGTCTGTGTTGCGATTGTCAGGGGAGATGAAGCAGTGGCAGTTAGTGCCATGGGGCAGGGTGGAGTGTGTGAAGGAGCAGAGAGGAAGGTCACAGGCGGAGAGAAGGGTCTCTCACTGCTTTGCACGAGTCTGCCACTCCCACTGTTGCTGTGGTATTTTGCACAGACATTGCTATCACAGAAGAATCACTTAGTGAACAGTTCCTGCCTTTACTGATACTAGGGTCATTCTGAAAGGATGGATGTGATCTTCCCAGCCATGGTTCACGTTTAAGTTCGCACTGTGTCCCCTGAAATTCAGTGTAGGCCTTCCCAGGCTGTGGGTCAAGCTGTGGAGCTGAAGGACCCGGAAGGCAATTTGTGTGTCAGCATTTTTGGGGCAGTCACCTAAAACCCACAGTTTCTCCCCAAAGTCTGTCTTGTCTCGGTCTGCACAGCCTATCTGGAATCTGCTGCCTCTCAGTGTTGCTTAGCCACGCACGATAGCTCACGTTTCTGTTCTTGCTTGCTCCCGTGCTCTTCTAGGGGCTCTGCTTGGTGCCAGACACCTTATTTTAGCAGTTGTGAGATGACAGCCAGGTCTGCAGTCCGGGTTTTGCCGCAGATCCCATCCAAAACTGACTGTGAAACAATCTTACTATTTAGGAGGCCCCCACAGAATTTTCCTATTCCCACTGTGCACCTGAGGCCCGCTCCAAAACCTGAGAAACGTACTGGAGTCTTTTCTTTGGCCTTCTCTGAGGTTTGGATCTGGCCCTTCGTAGCTGGCTGCCCTCCAGCCTGTCCAGCCCAGCAGGCTCTTTCACACGTCCGTTAATTACACCAGAGGAAATCTCACCCTCTGCCTTCTCTAGTGAATTTGAAAGCCTGCTGGGAAGACGGTGTGACAGGACCAGAAGGCTGAGGTGGGAACACGGGCAAGCTGTGAGCCAAAGTAAGGGGGAGTCACAGAGCGTCCTTCGTGGGGGAGACGATTTCCGAAGAAAGAAAGGTGCTAGTAAAACACAGGCGGTAAATTAAAAATAGTTGAACTGCAAACTGTAGCTGACTGGCAAAGGTAGCGTCGTGTGTGTATGTTTAATGTACGGAGCTGGCCTGCAGTGACACCACGAGGAGGTGACGCCTTCACGGAGCTTTGGGCAGGGAGGGATGCCACCTACTGGTGGGGAAACGGAGTAATTTTGGATGCCACTCCGAGAAGTAGTGCGTGACTGAGGAATAAAGCTGCGCTCTGTAAAGAGCAGAGAAGCTTTAAACCAAGAGGCCTTAAATTTCCCGCCGCTCCTAGGATGCTGAGGAGAAGGTGGCATTCTTGTGTCCACACAGCGTCCTTGGCCTTCACCAGAATGGGTAAAGGCTTTGACCTCCGGTGAATATATTGGGCAGCACCTGTCAGGCACATCTACAGAGGAGCATCTCGGCCTTCTGCTGGAAATGTAAACTGGAAAAAAAAATGCACATTTCCAGCCCGCTGCCGTCAGCTGCATGCAGTCGTGATCATGGCTACATACAGAAAAAATTACTTCGGGTTGTTTTTGCAGTGGAACTCTCAGGAACCCAGGCATCAGGGAGGAAGAAAAGGGGAGAGAGAGATGAAAACCAATTCCCAGTTAAGGCTTAAAAAAAAAAATCCCTGAACCGGCAACAAACAACAACCTCAAAGTAGTTTTAGTCGCTCGTGAGACATATACGTGGCTCTCGGTGCTGTGAAGTAGCAGGGAGGTTTTATCCTCATCTTCTCTAAGAACTTTCAGCAGCTTCTAGCAGTTTCTTTGGAGGAAACAAAAATGAATCCTCCCCGTCCCCAGTGCTTACCTGGCCGTCTTTGCACGTCGCACACAGGCGTGGGTTGGTAGTGCTGGCAGTACCTGGTGCTCTGAAACAGAAAAGATGGAGCTGATGAGCGATCCCTGCCGCTTCAGGGAGCAGAAGTAGAACCCCTGGGCTCTGCAGCACGCGTGGTTTGTGACGAGTGCCGCTTGCTGGAGCAGCCTCGTGGTGCACGCAGTCAGTGCAGGGCACATGGGCCGTGTGTTCCACGGTGTCTGATCGTTTACTCCCAGCTCCATCAGTTACACCCACAGTGGAACACATTGCACTAAGGGTCGTGTGCCCCAAAGCCTTTCAAGGCTTCCGAGCAGACCCCCTAAAGGCAACACTTCGTAACTGTTTGAAATCCTTTCTTCCTTCACCCTGCAGGTGGAGAAATGGCTCTGTGAAGTTCACCGTTTCTTTGGATATTTGCACACACCTTTAGAACAAAGTATTGCAGCAATCAATTCCGGTCAGTAGCTTTTATCCCATTCTTCAGTCCCCCGGCCCAGCAGCTTTGCTGGGCTGATCAGCGCACGGCCTGCGCTCTGACTGACTCACTGCCGCTGTCTGTCGCAAGCGATCTCCAAAGGATGATTTTTCAGCAATTCAGCAGGGAAGCAGCCTCCCACCCACCTGCCCCCGCGGCCGCACGCGCCTTCTGAAGAATGCCCTCGTTTACCCGCAATGAAACCAGCACTGATTTCCTTCCCCAGGACTGCTGGAGAAGCAGCTGTCCCCACTACCTGGCTATCACACGGTGCAGTACCTGTCAGAGAGGCTCTGCCTGGAGGCGCCTTGGAAGAGGAAGCTTCGCAGGGCGTCAGCCATGCCCGGCTCTTGGAAGGCAAGTGACGGCTCCAGCCCTGAGCTGCTGGGGGGGCTGCTGCCTGCGCTCCTGCTGGGGGCATCCCGCAAGGTTTGAGACGGCTGCGTTGGCTCGGCTGTGTGCTGTGAATCCGAGTGGACACCGGTGTCTGACACCAGCACTGGTGTGGGTGTCATGCTGCCCAGGCTGGTCGGGGCTGGGCTGATGTGCTGGAGAGAGCTGGGGACGGCTGCAGAAGAGCTGGAGCCTTGCAAGACAGGGACAGCAAAAAGCAAGAGAGGATCAGAAGTCGACTTCCTTTGCTCTGTTTCTCTCAAATCACACCTGGTGCTAGCATTTATTAGTGAGGATCATCACAGTGGTTTCTATTTTCTGGCGCTCGGTTTTAAATAGGAGCCCGGACAGGGAGTAAAGGAGCATAAGCCTGCTGCCTGAAAGGCGTTCAGGTGAAGTAAGTACAGCTCAGACTTGATGCTATGCCATCCAGGCTGAGAAACACATCTGACTGAAATGTAAGGAAATTCTTAGAGCCTTTTACCAACCGTAGGCTGCGTAAACACAAATGACGACGTGCCTTAAGGGCAGGAGAGGCGTGTTTAGAGACGGATGTATTCCAGTATGCGGGCAGCATCGCTAGCTGTGCTTGCTTGTCTTTAGGAGCTAGGATTTGAGGTGAAATACATTTAGGGCTTTTCAGCAGCGTTTTAGGTTTTTCATTCAAATCATAGGATCTGGCAACAGTGTTTATCCTGTCGGTACCCTCCTCGGGACTGACTGTTACCTGGGATGCCGATCTGTGCCTTCCCTTCGGGGAGCTCTTGATGGCCATCACCGATCTCACCAGCGGCTGAAAAAGTTAAATGGGGCTTTTTAGCTTGTTTGTCTCGTCTGTCTTCAGTGGTTGCGAGGAATGAGCTGTAAAAACAGCCTGCTGGAAACCGTCAGCAGCAAAGCAGGTACCTTGGCTTGCTGTGCCCGCTCCGTGGGCGCCAGCGGGTTCCTGGGAGGGTGCAGGTGCTGCAGGGCCGGCCTTCCTGCCGCCGCCAGCAGGTGTGTGGCTGTGCCCTCGCTGAGCCACAGCGGCCGATTCGATCCTTGCCCAGTAAACAAAGTAGGACTGGACTACAGAGATGCTGTTAAAAGATAATTGTGCAGGAATTTACTCTCTCGCACTGTCATTAATAAAAGATCAGAATGCTCAGCTCATCAGAGGGAGTGCTTTAATCTAAAGGCAGCGCAGAAATCTTTTAAAGGATTAGCCCGTCAAACGTTTTATATTACAAATAAAGGATACCGGGTCCCATATGAAGGATAGTGAGGGAAGGATCACTCATAGTGACGATCAGTTAAAAATGCGTGGGAACTGGGAAAAAAAAAAAGGAAAAAAAAAAGCTGTCGTATTCGCTGTGTCGGTCAGAGTATGTTTGGAGAGCTTTGAATAGCTCTGCGTATGATCTTCCGTAGGCAGGGAGACAACAGAGGTATTTACTAATTAAAACAGGTCAATGTAACTTGTACAAACAGCAGAATAGGTGGAAAAAGCCACAGGCACTCTCTTCAGTATTTGCACCTGCTCTGCCTTTCATCAGGTGCCAGCCCTGAGCAGCGTCCCCAGAGCGTGGGGAAGCCTCGTCCTGCGGGTGCATTTCGGCTGAGATCCCCGTGAAGGTGAGATAAAGGGGGAACGACCTGGCTTTTCCAGGTTTTTGGTTTTTTTTTGTGCTGAGTGGTTCTTGTGAGACGCTTTTAAATGGAGCAAGGAGCTCTCTCAGATGTTGTAACGCAAGTTAAGAAACGTGGGTTTACAGTGCGGCCGGGGATCACCTTTACGGCGCATGCCATTTGCTTTCTGCGTCAAATCTGCCCAAAGTTTACTAATTCGTAAGTTATTTTGAGGGGTGGATCTGAGAGCAGAAGCAGCAGCAGAAGTGGGAGCACAGTGCCCGTGTAGGTAAGAAGGAGCGCGACCCAGCGGGGGCAAATGGAGCTTTAGGTGCCAGTTGGAGCAGTGTTGCAGGATTCGTAAGCACTTAGCTCTGTAGGATTCAAGAGACGGTGGTAGCAAAGTACAGTGGAAAAAATACAGCCAAGTTTTTGAAAGCTGAAGGGTGAGAAAAGCGGAAGCTGCAAAGATGTGAAAAGTGCTTAGGAACCGATGTGTTCTTACAAAAATTTGACGTCCCCGATGGGTTGGTCTGGCGCTTTCCATACAAAGGACAGGTTTCTCTTCAGGGACTTGTCCGTGTGAGTGACAGTATCACCATCTTCAAAGCAAGACAGCAGCTTGGAGCCGGGAGGAATGAAGACAAAGGTGCCGGCAGTTTCATCATTAGACACTCTGCGAGCTTGGAGCAAAAAGCCCATGAAATCCCGGCTGCTCCGCACTGTCACTGCAAGACAAAACATGGGACACAAAGGGATTTGTGCTGCAGTTCTCAGGTGAATTTTTTGTGATGGAATTTCCATCGGCACCCGTGAAATCAAAAGGAAACCTTGTCAAAAACAACACAGCGTCCTGCGATCTTTGCCCTGACAATCTGTGTCGGCTGTGCAGGATGCGGGGTGCCAGGCTGTAACTTTGCAGTGTGAAATTGCGCAGGCGGTTGGCTCGAGTCTTCTTCCCCCTGGATTATAATGCTCACCACGCTGCGTTAGGCGCTGCGCAGCCGCCTGGAAGGAGGGATGTGGGTACCGCGCTGCGCGCGGGCAGATGGTTGCACCCTGCCCTCAGAGACTCATTTTGGATGGGGGTGGGAAGGGAAGTTGGCTGGGCGAGGATTGGTAACTGCTTCAGGGATTTCTGTGGGGCTGGGCTGACGCAGAGCCAGCGGCTGTCCTCACCTGGGACCTTGTCTCCCGGCACGTAGAAGGACACGTTGGTGTGGATGGTAACGTAGTTGTTCTTGGGGCTGTGCAGCTGAGCCCGCAGGTGCCTGGGCATCATGTCAGCGCAGGCAGAGAGGCTGGCGCCGTGCGAGAAGGCGGCCGAGGAGGAGACCAGGCAGAGCACAGTGCATGCACAGGCAGCCACCGCCAGGCGGGCCTTCTGCCTCTCCATGCCGTGCAGGGATGCCGCCAGCACGCTGGGTCCGGAGCAGTGGCAGCAGCAGTCTGCGTGCGCGTCCGTCACCTTCCGGTTAGCTGAGCGGCCTTTCCTGCAGCCTCTGAATGAGGAGGAAGAAATGATCCCCACGGCGCCTGGATTCTCGCCGGGAATCCTCAGAATTCCACGTTTTGGAGTAAACGGTTCAGGTTGGGAAGAAAAAGAGTAAGGGTGACAGAGCACTGGCACAGGCTGCACAGAGAGGTGGTGGAGTCTCCTTCTCTGTGGATGTTCAGGACCCACCTGGACGCCTACCTGTACAACCTGGGCTAGGGAGCTGCTTGGGCAGGGGGGTTGGACTCAGTGAGCTCTAGAGGTTCCCTCCAGCCCCTACAGTTCTGTGATGCTGTGACTCCCCCAGAGGACACGTTTCTTGTGAAGTCATCCACGGGGTGAACGGCTGGGCTAGACTTGCTCCAGAAATTTGGGTCATATTTAGCAGGAGGATAAGGCTCTGTGTGGGCGTGCTAACGAGTCAGCTCAGCTCCCCCTACCCCTGCCCAACTCCACAAGTTCTATGCTCCGTGCTCTGTGCTGTCGGTTGTCACCAGATTGGGCATCTGGTGACACACATCTCCAGATGAGATGCGGCATTTTCTTATTCCGGTTTTTCAGGCCCTTTTGAAAATGAGGATGTAGAGTTTGTGCGCCACATTTGTTGCATACAGCCCTGCTTTTAATGTAGCTCTTTCTAATCTTTTCAACGTGCAGCTTCTCCTGGCTTAGATCTTGTTATGCTCGGTCAATAAGTAGATGTAAAGACATCAAAGAGAGTCTGAGACTGGGGAGGTCCACCTTACACCTCCATCTACATCACTTTCAAACTTGCTAGCTGATTAAAACCCCTGACACGAAGCAGCTCGTGCCCAGCCTGAAGCCAGGAGCAGGAGGATGCAGTTCAGTTCCTTGCAGCAGAGCACCACTGCGGTCCCTTCAGCTGTGTGCCAGAGATGTGGTGGGGTTCACAGGAGCCTTGGCCAAACCCCCTGTCCCTGCTGTAGCGGTGGGGTGCCCTCGTGCTCTCAGCTTTCCAGCTCTGCAGACACATCCAAACCGTAGCTGGATGAGGTTCCTCGTGGCAGCTCACTCAAGGACCTCCAAGCAGCAGCTCTGCTCCTCCTGACATTCCCAGGCTGAAATTTCCCCCTTCCCGTCCTGCCCACGCTGCCTCCCGCGCCCTTCCTTCCCCATGCACTCACAGGAATGTCGCCCTCAGGGCTGCAGCCACCCCCACGTTTGGGGCTGGCTGTGGGTTCGGGCTCACGTCGACGCTGGCCCCACTCACTCACCTCCCTCCTGCTGCCGCCGCGTCCCCAGCCTGCCAGCACTGCATCCCGTCAGGAAAGGTCTTGGCTTTCTCCTCTAATGGGAAGCGCAGCAGCTGTTACTGCTAGCACCCGCTGACCACGGGAACGCGCCGGCAGTGCCCAAATCCAGCCATAATCACATTACTTTTCACATCCCGGTCACCTCTTCTTCTTTATTCTTCAAATCTCCAAGCTTTGGCAACGAAAACAAAGCAAATAGCAAAGGGAGCCGGGGGGGAGGGGGGTGGCAGAAAGCCTTGGGATGCGCATGGGCCGTGCTGGGCCCCTGCAGAGACGGGACGGGGAGCTGGTCTGGAGGGGGGCAGTCCCCTTGGCCTCAGGGTGCTCGTGCTTCGGTGTGTGTGTGTCACGCACGGTCTTGCATAAACAGCCCCTCTACGTGCCAGCACAAAGTTGACGTGGCCATGAAAACGCTGCTAATGCCCATTGTCACCTTGTCTGTAACAGGCTTTGCTGTACTTCAGGAGGTTGCGCAGCAGGCGATGGCAAAGTAGTTCTGGCTGTACCAACATCCCTCACGAGGTCCTTGGCTACCCCTGGCCTCTGCCTGAGCTGGGGCCTGGCTGTGGCACTGGTCCTGTCCCTTCAGGCTGCTGTGGTGGCCCAGACCCTTGGCCAGCCTTAGCCACTGGTGCCAGGCTGTTGAGGCAGGGCTCGTGCTGGAGCTGGAGCTGCCTCAGGGCTGAGGTTAGGCCTTGTGGCAGGGAATGCACCCAGCACCATTGCTTATGGATGAGCGGGGAGGTTTGGCACTTTCACGTCATCCTCAGCTGACAAACGTGTGTCCGGAGGTGGAGCGAGTTCTCTTGCTGGTACAATGGCTGCTGCAGGTCAGTCTGCCCTGGTCAGTGAGTTGAGGAGACTGGTGCGTGCTTCAGTGAAGTTAAAACATCTGTTTGACTGTTCCAGAAGTGTGGAAACTGGTGGTACTGGGCTCTTAGCAGACTGCTCTTCTCTGCATCTGAAGAAGGCCTTATGTTCGCTGGATCGCAGGAAATAATGCAAGGCTCCTGGTTTTCCTTCTTTTTGTCAGTGGAAGCAGGTGTAGCAGTTCAAAGAACGAGAGAAATAATTTGCATTCGTGCTTCTCTTTCAGTTTGCAATTGCCCATACTTGACATATTTTAGAAGGACTGTATTTAAGTAATTTTCTATTAGTAGCCGATCCTTTCCTGAAACAAGCTAGTCTCCTGTGGGTGTTCCTCACTAACATATTCCCTAGTTAAACAATCCCTTTCTTGTAATTCCAGGTCCAGACCTCTGCCAATCCGTCGAGAAACATCTGAACCCACCGAATGCACTGCAGCCGTTCTGACGTGGAGTGACAAGACCCGAAAGCAGCATTGCAGGTAAGCGTGCCTCTTTGAGCTGTAGTGCACGGTTACAGCATCGCGCAGCCTTCTTCAGCTGCTGCTTAGGCACGCATTTCATTGTGCACCTCCAGCAAGCCCTAGGGCTCACGTGGCTTTCAGCAGCGCCGTGCGGCTGCAGGGTGTTGCCTGCAGGTAGGCCAGCTCAGCTCAGTAGCAGGCCAGAGATTTGCACAGCCTAGGCAGGACTTATTTCAGTGAGGCTGAAATACAGCCTTGGCCGAGTTCGTCCCTGCCGGCTGCACTCAAGCAGAGAGCTCAAGGGCTTCACAGTGGCAGTCAAACCAAACGTCGGCACTGCCTTCTGCTTAGAGATGGAAGAGTCCCATCACGGTCATCACCATGACAGGAGCCCCTACCGGCAGCCCCCAGCTGCAAGTTGTAATGCCAGGTGACAGGCGTTTGTTCCCAGTGAGAAATACAGTCCTCCCTGTAGCCTTTGGTTGCATCACCCAACAGCGCAGCATTGCCTCAGTGTTTTCTGGCTGGAGCTGTGACCTGGAGTCGTTTCTGCTCAGCCACGCTCTGCACATCTCTCTCACGGTGGGGCCCAGACGCAGACAAGTGGCACTGCAGTCACTGGATGGAGTTTGGGCTTTTTCCTGTCATAAATTTCTTCGTTGTGAGGTAGCTGACGTGGAGAAGGGGATGTAAGGCAACTTACTCCCTGGTCGTTGTTTTCAGTGCGACGTGTCTGATGCTGATTTCTGGAAGGGAAAAATAATCCATTGGGGTAGAACGAAGAACACTGCTTTCAAACTGGGCTGTCAGGGTTGACCTCTGCGCATCTGTGGCTCTGCGTTTGGGCACATCAGGGAAAACGGGGTGCCTCTCTGGGTGAAGTATCAGCAGCGCCTCCTGCTTCTACCCGGTTGGCTGTTTTTGCTGTTCTGCTTTCAGACTTAGTGAAGTTTGGCCGTGGGTTCAAATGTTGGGAATGAACTAACGTGTATACGCATACAAAATACGTCGTGGCCTCCTGGGCCTCCTTCTCTTCCAAGTTCTGCTCACCCTCGTCCCAGCACTTTACTTTGTAACTACTTGAAGGTGCGTGGGGGTGCGGGTGGGAATGAGGGGAGGGGTGAGGCAGGGCTCTTTCTGGCTCCCGGTAAGAAAGGCCTGTCAGCAAATGGGTGGCTGCTTTAATAAGAGAGGATAAGAAGAGCGGTACAGATAGTGAGTAAACTGCACGTCCCTTCGGATGCCGGGCGCCACGTGCTCAGATAGCATTAGAGCCTGGATGGATTTTTCCCACGTTCTGCTGCACAGAGCGGATCTGACCCCGCCTGAGGAGAGAAGGTCTCTTTTGGCCACTTGAACTGTTGTGAGATTTCCTTGCCAAGAGAACAACTCTGCTCCGGGAGGCTGTTCTCGTGAGAGCAAAGCCAGGCAGGTGGCGCAGGCAGCAGGAGCTGCCCGTGGGCTCCTGTTAACTCAGCTCTGGTGAGGAGCTCTGCAGGAGCTGCACCCCAGGCACCCCCTGGGCACCCCTGAACTCTCTGTGTGCGGCAGCCTCTCGGGTGAGATCGGCGCCCCTCAGGGAAAGCTGGCTGCTGTGCCCCTGCTCTGCTTTGGAGAAGGTTGGCGCGGGAACCTCAGACTTAACACCACTGGTTCTAGGGATTGTTTGCGTTCAGAAACGACAGTGAGCTGGAGCTGGCTGCAGGCATGGGTTGGCATGTTAAAGCTCAGGCGTCGGAACCATCAGTCACATGCTCTAAGGCGTCACTTTGCAGGCACTTCCACACGGTCTCGACCCTCGTGAACAGTGCAGCTGAGACATACAGCAGCATGGTGTAATCCCCTCTTAGAGCCAGGCATGAACCCTGGGACTTAATGGGCAAGCAGCGCCCAGAAGAATTCTGGGTGGCTGCTTTGTCACTGGAATGATGCGAAAAAGATGGTCGTAGCTCAAGTAAATCACGTTCAGAATGCCTGTGAACTGAGGGCGTGAAGAAGGTGAGACTGGGGCAGTGGCTGGATGGCCATCACTTCCTGAAGTGATCTCGTCACATGAAGACACGATGTATATACGCAGACGAGCATTTGTCCTTGGAAATTCAGTGTATTTGTTTGTTAATTTTTAATTGTGGTTACATTCTTCCAAGAAAGCGGCTGCTGTCAGGGAGCAGCTTTTGTAAGCTGCTCAAGGGAAGCTTCGCTTTCAATCCTGGCCTAGGTGAGCTTGATCTACAGGTGAAAGGTTTGCACTGGGAGAAGAGCATTATGACATGGCAAAATAAGTAAATGAAGGACAGAAGTGTTAGTATCCGATACCGTCTGTGTGTGACGACATGTTTACGTTGTAAGAGAATGGGAAAGGTGTGCTGTTGCCATCAGTAGCCATTCTCCCACGGGGATAAGGATCTTACAAATTCGAGTCATTTCTAAGCATGGAGAGTTTGTGAAACGCACACTTTGATATTTATACACGTCGGTGACGGGATAGAGCGCCTTAAACTTTGAATGGCATTCCATACGCTGCTCTGAAAGCTGACTACCCGGTGTGTGATTTATTTGTAACCGGTGCTGTCGCATACAGCGTAGTAAGCTAAAACGGGTTCTCAAAGATAAGTAACGTAAATCCCAGGTGGATGTTGTATCCAACTCAGATGACATCTGGACTGGTTGAAGTCCGTCTTCAATGCTGAACTGACTCCAGTGTAAGGGCTGAAGTGTGAATTGAGGGCAGAAGTCTTGCAACACGTACGTGAAGGTCAGTGACAGTGGGAATTAAACATATAATTGTTGTTGCTATTGAAGCTTGAATACAGATTTCGACAGCTCTTCTTTAATGCAAATTTCCTTACCTGCCTCGCATAGCAAATAGTGACCTTGTGATCTAGAGTACATTAACAGTAATCTCAGCGTTTTAAACTAAACAGTATTTTCTAAGTTTGCGGCCTGATACGTGATTAGAGCACGCGCTGCCTTGTGACGTAGCAGATCACAGCTGGAAGCTGTTCCATAACTGGCCTCGTAGAAACAGAAACGCAGTTATAAAGTTGGAGGTGCAAACTCTCCAGAATAACGCAGAGGCTGTGCCAGATTTGTTGCTACACCTGGGTAGGTGGAGGGGGAAGAGAAATGAAAAATAAGCGTTAGAATTAAAAAGAGAGCAAAGCAAGGTCCCTGTCGGGAAGCACGCAGCAACCTGCTGGCTGTGTGTAAATGACAGAGCAGATGAGGAGCTGCGCACGCTCCGTTTGGAGGCACAGCTTTCTTTTTTTTGTTTTTTTGTTTGGAGGTTCCTTATGGAAGAGCAAGAGTTAGTGATGTGTGCTTGCATTCTGGGCCCTTTTCTAGCCCTTGTAAGTCACTGAAGGATATTATAAAGTAGTGTCTCTGTTGTGTTCTGTAGTGACTCCCTGCAAATAAAATGAGAAGCTGTTTTATAGATTGATGCAGGTATCCATCTAAAACTGTGCTGGATTCACACACTGCTCTTACATCAACGGGGAGTGTTGCTGCAGAATGTAAACAAAGTTCTGACTTCATTGCCTGCGCAGAGATTACACACACACCCCTTGCTACGAGCTCGATACCTTGTTTGACACTTCTGGCTGGAAATGAGAAAACACGGGTGGTACTCGGTTGGGGGTAAGGATGGGAGGAGGGAAGCAGTTTGAGGAGGATACACATCTAGGAAAGCGTTTGGATTGCCAGTCGGTTTTAAAGAGCAGCTTTAGATATTAGCTAAAATTGCTTTTTATTAAAGAAGCCCTTTGTACGTGGTAAAGAGATGTGAGAACAAAGGTCCTGCAGGCGGGGGTAGGGAGCAGAGGCAGGAGGTGATGCAGCTGCTAGCTGTGCTGGGGCACCAGCTGAGAGCTTTTCACCATCGCCTGACTTCCACAGCAGGCACAGTGCTACCTCTTGTAGTTTTATTTCCATTTGATTCCACGCCTCTAATTGTTGAAGCGTCACAGTCCCATCCCTTGATTCCAGTGCCACAAATCAAGATGTTCTGGGTAATTTAACAGCCAGCGGCTGACTTGTGTACCCACTGGCTCTTACTGCAGTTTGGCATTTGAAGCAGACTGTGTTTTCTGACAGTGAGCCGTCCCTTTCACCAAACGCTTCTCCCTTCCCAGCATTACTTAACCCATTCTTCTGCCATGACTGCGTGGCTGCAGTTTGCCGTTCTTCTACACCTGCTTGCCCCCCCATTAGTACTGTCGTAGCCAGATGAGCGGGTGCTCTGAATCAGCCTGCTGGCACTGTTGCATGCTTCGTTTTTATTTCTGCACAACGGAACGAAACAATACTCTCAAAGCAAAAGTATTCAGGAAGCTTACACCGCTTTACGTTTATTAAAAAAAATAAAGCCACTGAATATTTCACCTGTGAATGACTAACTACAAATGAAATAGGTCTCATCCATTTGGAGAGATTCACGAATACAGAAGAGCCTCCTTCTGGCTTCTTCACATCCTTCTCTTCTGTGTGCTTATGTACAATACTGTAAAAAGAAGAAAGCAGTACAGATATGAGTTTCAGGGAATCACGTGCAAAGCCTGTTTATTTAGAACTTATTACTTCATGGCTTTTAAAAGTAAGTGTAATTAATCCCACTCAGCAAGAGCAAAGTCGAAAACTTTTAAGTCCAGGTTCCAAGAAATGCAACCAGATCTACACGTTACGTACGTAAGTTATTCAGTATTAAATTCACAGTTGAGCTGTACACTCTGGGCGATGCAGGCTGCACCGAGGGAGAATAAAGCCACCCACCCTGCAGCATTAACAAGGAGAGCATGACAGAACGTTTATGCAGCACAGTGGGGGGTGTTGGACATCCACGTTACTATCTTCCAACAAAAGCTGGAAATGCGCGTCCTGCGGTGCCGACGAGCAGCTGTGAACCTGCAGACACCTTCACCTAGATGGCTGCTGCTAGCAGAACACCACGTAACGCAGTGCTTCCCATGCGCTTCTTAGGAATGCTTTTTCATTGGCAGGGAACTAAGCGGACTGTATTTTGAATGCCCGCAGTGTGCAATCACATCGTGCTCCTTATGCTGGAATGTCTGAAGTTCTTTGCTCAGCCTGTGCTTCGTTCTCCTGCCTCTCATCCGTTTGTTTTTAACTTCTGTAACAAATTCTCACACCCCTAACTGATTGTCCAGCTGCAATGTACTCCTTACTGTCACAAGCTAAGTTCCTTACAAAAAAAAAAAACAACAACATCCTCATTCAAGGATTGTTTCTTTCCAAAACAGAACATGACTATGTAAGGTGAGGTGCAGTTCTTGTTTCTTTCTATTTCCTCTTTCCTAGGAACTTAGTTACTACATCTCATTCTTCATCTGCTTTCTCTACAAGTCTCCTCACATCTGCCATCTGAACGTCGTTCACGTTTAGATGCTCTTCTCCCTGGCATGCCCCGCTATTATAGCCCAGCTAGCTGATGCCACAGCATCATTTCAGGAGCTGAGGATATTCATGAGCCTATGGTTAAAAGCAAGTTTCTCTTGTGGTGGGGAAGGATGCTCCTTGTCCTTAAAGTGCACTGCATCCACCTGCTGCACTGGGGCGTTGCAAGGCTCAGCAGTGCAGGGCGAGTGACCTTTCTCAACTGCTAGCAGAGTCTTTAGTAAAAAAAACAACCTCCAGTACCTATGCACAGGATTCGTCCAGGTCTGAGGAAAAAGCGCAGATGCTGAAAAGAAGCACTGTACAAAGTAAATGCAGCACAGGGAGGAGCAGTTACCGTTATTCCCTCGGATGAACGCGTCCCCGTACTTGTTCTTCAGTTGTCCATTCACATATTCTTCTGTCTGTTCCAGAGCTATGTTCATATACCCATCCAGGCAAGCCAGGACACCTAAAGAGAGCAACAGTTTAAAAGTGAACCAACTTAAGCTTATTTTAATTTAAAGAAAAAGGCTTTGCATTGGAACAAGGGAAAAAAAACCTTGCATCTTCATACTAGACTAACTCCCAGGCACAGCCAGCTCAGGCACTCGGTGGCCCTGAGAGTCTTCTTAAAAGATTTGAAGTGAGAGTGGGAAACCACAGGTTCGAGATATGATTGGGTGAGGAGAACTCACTGGGGGACGACCTTCAAAAGGTAACATCTTCCATTCTGAAAGTTCAGTTGTGCCTTCTCGCTTGTGCTTTATGCCCTGCTCCCGAGAAAAACATGGCAAAGTGTAACTGGGCATCCTAAGAACAAGGCTACAAAGCTGAATTTCGAGCAGAGCTCATCAAGGATACATGTGAGAAATAGCCCTTCTGACTCAGGACACCATACACATTTTTCTGATTTATCTTCCTTCTTACAGTTGTGGAATAACGTGGGCCGCCAGCGTGATCTCTGTGTATATGAATCTCTACCTCATTTTCAGCAGGGGAAGTGTTTAGAAATGACTCTGAATTCTTCAGCCAAATTTCATTTAACTAATGAACAAACAGATTATTTACACAGTGAACCGAACGTGGGATTAACGGATGCAAAGAAGCGCTCAGAGAATGCAATCTGATCTGCTAATTGTGTATGTAAGGACGCAAGGAACAAAGTGCCCCTCTCCATCTTGTTTGCCTGACTTCCTCCTGCCACACAGACACCACTGCTAAAAATACAACTACTGAAATGGAAAAGAATCTAATTTCCCTGGCATTACAACTGAAGAAATGCAGTATTTACTGGCTGCGTTCGAGGAGGGGGGAGAACTCCTGTCTGAGGATCTTCCTCGAGGGCACATGCTCATTTTCCAAAAGCGTTACTGTAATATCTTCCATTAAAGAATTAGGAATTGAAGTTTTCCTGCCGACTTGTAACGGCTTGAGGATCGCTCTTTTCCTGTACAGGTTTCTCATCCCTCTGTTAATCTGCAGCTGATGACACGTGCACTTTCCAGCACTTCTGGAGTGCGAATCAAGGCATCTCCGAGCAGCACCCCAGCGCGAGCACCGGGCAGCAGGGGCTAGCAGGGCGGAGGTGCAGGCACAAAGCAGCAGTGTTCTCTGGGCACCATCCACACAGACGTGCAACAAGAGCCTGAGACGCTGCGTTCTCCGACGTTTGGTTTATACGGGTGGCCACGTTTCTGTAGAGAAGTGAAGGGTGTGCTTCTCACATGCGCACATCGTGGGGGTTTCCAGCTGCAGGACCGCGTCAGGTGCGGGAAGGAGGGAGATGAACCCTGTACTACCTCGGGCTGCCGTCAGAACACCAGGAGCCCCTGTCTAACAGCCCTGCCTCAACAAGCGCTAAGATGAGCCAACTGAATTAAACCTATCTGAAGCAGCATGCTCATAATGCGTAAAGCGTTCCAGAATAAAACACCCAGTTTGTGCTCGTAGGACGTGCAGGATAGGAGCATCCAAACTGAAACAGATACGGACCTGTACGGGCTGATGCAGCGCGTGAAGGTAAAGAGACGTTCTGCAACAGAACCGCCGGACTGCGTTCAAAAATAACAGCAAGAGCAACGCAACTGCGGCGGCCTCTCCAAGCAGTGAGATCACCGACACAGGCGGAGACCTTACCTCGATAATCGACTCCAGAATTTAACTTTACGACGACCGGCCTTCCAATGATCTGCTTTAGGAAGTCGCTAGGAGTTTGCTTTCGTAGACTCATCTCGATTTTTCTTGGGAAGCTGGGAAGAGATGTGAAATCAGGCGTTACAGGCCGTCCGTGGAAGCGCCGCAGGCCGGTCTGGACGGGGCCGCGAGCAGCCTGGTGCCGGCAGAGCCGTCCCCGCCCGCAGCACGGGCTGATCTTACCGGCCCTCCGTTCCAACCCGAGCGGTTCAGTAACGCGCCGCAGGCCCCCGGTTGAGGCGTGAGAGGATCGGAAGGCGATGAAAGCAGAACCTTATGGGCAAACGCGGGCGCGCAGCTCCCCGAGCCACGCCGTTAACCCTGCGGTCCGCAAAGCCCGTCCCACGCAGGCGGCCCTCAGCTCCCGCCGCGCGGAAGCGGCGCCCGGGGCGGCCCCGCCGTACCGAGCCCCCACCCCGAGCCGGGCTCTGCCCGCTGCCGGCTGCGCCCCGTTCCCGCCGCGCCGGGACCCGCCGCCGCTCGCACTCACCCGCTGCCGCGCGCGTCCGGCCCGCGCTCGCGGCCAATCAGCGTTGGCCGCTACGGAGCGGCGGCGGGGACACGGCGGGCCGGGCGCGCTCACTAAAGCCGGCCGCCTCGGTGCTGCTGGGAGGAGCGAGCGCGCGGGCAGAGGGCTGGGGGCCGCTGCTCCGAGGCGTGGGGACCTAGATGTTCTGAGACGGACGGATCTGGAAACGACCTCCTTATGCTGTTCCGAGTAACCCAACCTGCGTGCGGCAGGGCGTACCTTGCCCAGCGCTTTGGTGTAAAGGGTCCTGCTCATTCAGGAGGATTAAGTAATGTAATCGCAGCTGTAAATACTCCACCTAAAGAACGTGTTATTCCCTGAGTCACAAGATCCCAGTGCTCGGGTAGGTGGCTTTCAAAGGAATCACGTAATCCATCCTGTAGGCTCCTTACAGATTTCAAAGCTTCGGGTACGAAAAAAAATGAGACTCCGCTTCCTGATTCTTCTTTTCGTTTCAGTCATCTAGACGAAAAAAGGATTAAACTGGAGCATAGGAAGCTGCGCACTTGCAGGGGGGGTTGGACTCGATGATCTCTGCAGGTCCCTTCCAACCCCTACAATTCTGTGATTCTGCTCTGGAGCTTTGCATCCGTACGTTCTTTAAAATACAGTGTTGCTCTATCCTTCCCTGAAGCAGGGAGAGTTCTTCCAGCTGTGTAACTCATTGAAATCAGCGAGGTTCTGCCCGAGTGCTTGAATCAAGATGAACTTGAAAGGTGAACGTTGTAAGTGGTAGAAATTATTTATAATTTGGTAGTAAAAGTTTATGTCTAACACTTCCAAATTTCGTACATCTGCTGTGTGCTGGCCTTGAAATATAGAACAATTGCCTTTACATTTGGCCTCAGATGAAAGGTCATAAATTACAGTGGTACTTTTCAGTCCTTCCCAGCTCACCAAGTTTCCATATTAGCTCCTTCACTTCAAACGAAAGCGGTTACAAAGTTCCAGTGTGAAGAGTTGCCTTGGCCTTTGCCAGCTGGGCTTAATGATGGGAGTCGGCGGCTCATGTTCTATTGCTAAGTCTTAAATATGAAGCATCTCAGAATCTTTGTTCAGAGAACCTCATTAAAATTTGCAGTTAACTTTAGAAAACTGAAATGGGATTTGACAATCTCTCTCCCTCTCTCTCTCTCTTTTTTTTTTTTTTCTAATGCAAAAAATTGCTTCCAAGTTAGAAAGATTTTTCTTTCCCAGAGAAATAAAGGCATTTCCATAGGGCGAGATGGCTGTGCAACCCAGAATGTGTTACAAAAGGCTGTCCTGTTCTTCCAGCTCTTCTGAAAAGAACACAGGAGATAAATGCAGGAGAACATCAAGACAAAGGAGTGTCTGTGGAAGGACTTCGAATTCAGCCTAAGTGATCCCTGGCTACAGTCAATGGATGGAAGAGGATTTATTAAACAATCCTCACCAGAAAATTGTGTCGTGAAGGCTGAGCCTTACTTGGGCCAAAATCATGGCATAGCTCATGATTTTGACCGTCAGCTTTGGTGCCTGCTTTGCAAAAAAGAATCTGAAAAAATTCAGTAAATTAAGGGGGCTGAGCATTGGATGCAGGGGAACTTCTTTTTCAGAGCCTCTGAGAGCATGGGGCAGAAGTTAACCTCCATGAAGTAATGTCGAAGTGGAGAAGCTCTGCAGTTCAGGATTAACACTGTAAGTGCACGGGTTCCTGAAGTAAGCACTGTATGGCATTTTCAGAGTCTGAGAGATGCAAGGGAGGATCCTGCTCCCACTGAAGTCGGTGGAGGTTATGGTAATCGCTTCTCTGTACTCAGGACCTCACCAAAAAAATCTTTGAAATAATCTGGAAATTTCAGAACAAATCCATCTCAGTGAGCAGGTACCAAAGAGATCGCTGTTAGGCTTAACAGTTGTCACGGCTGGTTTTTAGGAACTGAAGTTTCAGCAGCCTATCCTGGCTGCTGAAAAACCCCTTTGTCCCCTGGCAAACTCTTTCAGTGGGTTCTGGTTCAGATCCTTTCCGCACTCCTTGCTTTCTCCGAAGCTATCCCGCAATATCCTCACAGAAGAACAGGAAACACTGATACCACCTTGTGCTGCTCAGCATCGTGATAAGAAAGCTATTCCAACCCAAGTGGCGTGTCTGCTTTTAAGTCCTGAAATAACTCTTGTGCTTGGAATAGTGGGGCTTAGCTTTCCTGTCATTGCTGTGGGTGCTCAGTCTGTTGTCTGCTAGCAAGCTCACGGGTAGGATTTGCTCTTGGCACCGTTAGAGGCTGTGCACAAAGTTACGTTGGTGCCAGATTTGAGGCAGAGGACCACTGGAGCTGACCTTACTTCGCTGCTGTGCCGTGCTTCGTGGATGGCTGCTCTCTTGAAGCTGGCATAACGTCCTCGCTCTTCATCCCTCTCTTATTCTTTCTGGAGCCGTGCTCTTTGCCATCGTTTTCTGCTTCTTGGAAGTGCTCTTCTGATATCCAGGGCAGAAAGAAATGGGACGTTAAAGAATTGAAGAGTGCAGGAAAAGGCACCAGAAAAGAAACATTAGGACCTGTCACCTTTTCATCAAACTTTCTGGTAAGCAAGCAGCTGTTCACGGGTCTTGTAGGATTTGGAGATAACAGCATGAGAACCCATCCCAAGGTTTTCTCTCTCCCATCCCAGAATTTCAGGGCTGCTGGAAAGGAAGAGGGGATCTCCAGAAGCATTTCAGGGCTCATCTCCCTCAGAGTTGCTGGCGGCGTTCTTGGCTTCCGCCAGGGGATGAGAATTTTCGTGAGCCTTAACACGTTCGAAATTCCCTTTGCGTGCGTTTTGATGGGAGAATTCCAGCCTGTGTGGGAACTGTTGAACCACGGCCTGAGCACTGATTGATCACCTGAGCTGAGCTGAGCACTGAGTCAGCCACGGGAGCACAGGTGAAGGCATTTCACCTGTGTGACCGGAAGGGGTGGAGTCTGACTCCACCTCTCCCAGACCCCATTTAAGGGCTGACCACGCTCGGGGAAGGGTCTCTTGCTGGAGAGCTCTCCCCTGTGGAGTTATTGGCAAGTCTCAGCTCTCTGCAAAAGGTGAGTCTTTCTTTATTTACCGGTTGGTTGCTTACCACCCAGATGAGTCAAGCAAAGTATACCATCCACCTCATTATTTTCTGTGAATGCTGTTCTTTAGGGTTATTCACCCTACGTGGCTTTTCAGCGTGTCAGTGGTGCTGTATCTTTGCCTCCACAACGAAAGATCGAGGTGGTTTGTTTTTCTTTCCTTTAAGATGGGGGCTAACTTGTCCAGCATTATTTCCAAGAGCATCAGAACTACAGATTTCCAGCTATGTTCTCAATTAAAAAGGTAATGCATTTTAAAATTGGCCCTTAATTAAAAAAAAATATTGGTTCTGTGCTATAGGTTGAAGTCAGAGAGCCTAATAAAATTCTCTTGTCTTCAGTTCCTTACTTGTTGCTCTTGCTGCAGGATGTTCATGTCATCCAATGTGGATTAAGTGACGTGATTACCTTTTATCGCATGCTTTTGTCTCCAGCTTTCTGTTTGGTTCAAACACAGCTTAACAGATCACGTAAAAACGATGCTTTTTGTTGCACTCAGGAAAGGCTTAGAAGCTCCACTTGCTTCTGTCGATTTCTTTTTTTGGGGGGGAGGGCTGATGTCTTCTGCTTTGTTATTCAACGCTTAGCTAGGGTATATCCAAATTATGATCAAATTGGAGCTGCTCTTCTACATTTAAGCTTTCTAAAGTATTTATAGCGAAGAAACACAAGTTCTCTATTTTTTTCTGTTGTGGAATATCAATTGCAGATGACATTTCAGTGTAAATTTTTCCAAAGCCAGTTTGATGCTGCGGTCCGTCATTTCAGGTTGGAAACTCCTGGTGTCAAGTTCAAGCCCAGACACAAGCTGAAGTGGTTACTTTAAATGGACCTGCTAGAGTAAAGCATCTGCAAGGTTGGTTCTTGGCTCCCCAGAACTGCTCCTGACACTCACCTGAGAATACGGAATAAATGTGGGGCTGCTCTAATTTGTAGCGTGGTAGAAACAGTCTGAGTCTCATCTCAAAGTTCAGTGTAGCAGGAAGATGTGGAAGTGTTCAGCCACCTTGCTGTCCCCCTGAGCCTTTCCACCTGTGGGTCTGGCTCATGCTCTGGGATGGAAGTGTCACCTGACTCTTGGTCAGGCTGAGTCTCTTTGGGGAGCTGACAGGATCTGCCATTCCCTGACTTCTTTCATCCCCTCAGAGCGATTTTTTTTTTTTTTTTTTTTTCCCTCTTACTTGAACCTTCTCAGGCATTTCATGCAGGAGGAAAGTGTGTTGACTTCTCCCCAGGCTGATCCTTAGAGTCTTCCCATGGATTTTAGCCAGCAGTGGACTGTGGATCGAGCCTAAATTGAGAGTTACTTTGTTCTTACTGTCAACACAGAGAATGTAAGACACAATCCTGAGCTGAGCAGCACTACTTCAAGGGAGGGGGCAGCTGGCACAATTTAAGTAACAATAGTAATGGTAGTAAATAGAGTTCTATTGGCACAGGCCACAACGTTACGTATTGAGAAATAAAAAGGTGTCGATAACTGAGAAATTTGAAGCGTTTGCCCTGGGGAAAAAAAAAAGAGGTTTGAAGCTCTGGAGCTGTAAACCTTTTGTTTTTGTAGTGTGTGCAGTATGCAGAACCTGTTAGATGTTACTGAAATGCAAATGAAAATATTAATGGGATGTTAGAAAATAAGCATACAGGGGTTATTGGGTTTGTCTGCGTGAGGAATGCCTCACTGGGTTTTACCCAGACTGGAAGCCACAAGCAGAGCTACGGAGTTGGTGCTCACTGCTGATGTGTGTTCCTCTTGTGAGAACGCTGGAAAGAGGCAGAGATGGTGGGGTCAGTTGTCCAGGCTGCTCAGCTTCTCGTGTGCCTCTGCCAGAGGCTTCCAGGGTGACCTTGGGCTTAGCTCCTCAGCGGCCACATTCATTTCATTAATAGGAGCTTGATTAGATGAGAGAAGCTATTTTTTGTTAGTGTAAATAATTTTTTGAAGTGGAGGAGAAGTAGGAAAGAGAGATACCAAGAATCTCAAGTATTTCTGGTTTCAGTGATTTTAAAAGTAAGTATTTAGTCTACTGTTAATTCAGGAAACTAAACAATTAAGTATTTGAAATCATGGAGACTGGTATCATCACTGTGTTCTTTCCGTATCTTTGTTAGCTGCCGAGCTGGAGAGAGCAATCACTTTAGAAATAAAATAGGATCTGATGTCAGTGTGAGGCTTGCTCGTAGGGCATTTGTGAGCTGGTGTCTTCCAGTGCACTTGATTCCTGACCACTGCGTACCAAGTCATATTTCTGCAGCCAAATTAATGTAAAACTTTGCAACGTAACAACCAAGTAAAAGCACAGGGAGGACTAGAAACTCAGTGCTTATGCAAGAGAAATGATTTTGTTTAGAGTACAGCGAAGTCAAAAGTTAATTTTGTAACTGAGTACGTTATGCAAGTCCAGTCTTTTTAACATTTATTATCCTTTTCTGCATACAGTGCCAAAAATAAGGACCCTGTCTGTAAATACAGATCTGCCTGTGACGTGTCCTCAGGGCCTGCTGAGGTAGTAAAAGCCTCAAATGCTGTGCTCAGATTTGATTCTGTGGTGGTCACACGCGTGCAAGAAAATATTCCTATGTATTTTACTCGTGATTGTTTTGACGGAAAGGTATTACTGGTGGAAGTTACATAAAAGCAATGTGGAAGGTTGTGTATGGAGTCTTCCAACTACGTGATAACAGGTGGTATGAATGTTACCTTTGAGGAGAGGTGGATGATGGCAGGAAATCAACGTGCTCTGCTGCGGTCCATTTTTTAATCTCTCCACAAAGGGTGCCTTCTGTGATACCAGTGCAGCTCCGCTAGTCCTAGGAACTGTAGGGAAGTTAGGATGAAAAATAACACCCACCCCCTAATTGTAATGTAGCTGGCAGTAGTGTGAGGTGCCTGTAGCCCTCCAGGCCACCTGGTGTCAAGATTAGCACCCTTACAGCTGCCTGTGGACCCGGGTGGGTTCTGGGAACGCAGTGGATGCTGAGAAGCCGCTCAGTGTAGGCGTGGCTTGGAAGTGGGGAACTGAAAAGGTTTGCAAAGCTCTTCTCAATGAGGAGCTGAGAGATGATGCAGAAGCCTGATGAGCAGTCCTTGCAGGCTTTTGGTGGCTAGGAACGTGTTGGCTGTATTGCTCGAAAATGGGTTATACGTCCTGCTGACTTGGGTCATTAAAGAGCTACATCTCTTGCTGTTCTGCTTTGCTCCATGTGAGCAGAGGGCTTCTACAAAGAAGAGGAAGAAAATCCTCTCTGCATTCAGGAGAAACTGGAAGGTGAAGAAACAAGCTGTGTTTTCCCTGTGTTCTTTGGTTTATTGTTTCATTTCACCTCCAGCTTCACTGACTTGACACGTATGTGGAGTACTCTGGTCTTGTCTTTTGAGACCACGGCCCAGGCGTGTCAGCCCCTCAGCTACTAAATTCTTCCCGTCTTACATGTTTGGTTTTTTTCTCAAGCAAATAAAATAGTAATAACAAAATATTTAATATACGTACACTTTTTTCATGTTTTTCACCTGGGCTCTTGTCTACTTGGAACTGACACTACGGATTGATTTCACGTAATGCACACAGCATGGGCTAAATATATTTATTTCTGTCTCCATGTACGTAGGGCTCAGACATGAAAATCAATGCCTCGGAGATGGGAGGTTTCGTTGTATATAAATAACTCTTGAGCCATTCATTTCAGCTCACCAAACAGAGAATCAGCCATGGAGTATGTGATTTGGAAGATGAGATTTGAAAATGTATACGCTGCGCTCCTCAGCGGGAGGTAGTTCTAAAGATTTCAGGGGCAAGGCAATGGGAAATAGCAGTGGATTAGTATTCTCTAAGAAAACGGAGGAATTTTTATATCATAAGAAATTATCTGATCATTTTATCCCATTGTTGAATAGACTCGCAGTCTGCGTGAACAACTCAGGGATGCACCAGCAAACGGTGCAGACTGCTGGTTTGAAATCAGCAAGTGGAGCATTGGGCAGGCTGATCTACAGGAGTAGGGTCTGTTCTCACTTCTGGTGCTGAGCTTCTCTCAGACGTTAAGACAAGTCATCTCACCTCTTCCGTGACTTGGTTTCCCTTCTGTAAAACAAGCATGATACATCTGAAGCATTTTAAGAGCAATGGATGGAAACAGCACTTAATAGCAAGGTATTAGTAATATCCTAATGATACCAGGAGGCAAAATGGTCAGTAATTATTCGTATTTTGCTTTGCTGTCTGTGAGGTGCTTCTCTGCCATGTATTTCTGAAGTTGTATACATAACAGCCGAATGTTGTCACTTTCTTGCAGAACATACAAGTCTTTCGGTGCTTGTGTGATACGAAGATGAAAAACAGGTTAGATTCCAATATGTCATTGCTCTCAAGGCTGGAGGGCCAAAGTCAAAGGGAAAATCTAATGATTTACTGCATGAGCAAGTGCACAGCCCAGGCATTAATAAATTCTACAGTTTTCTCATACCAGTTTTTAAGCTTGAAATTTTTAAGGAATTGAAGTAGGAAGGGTTCCTTTTTAAAATTGCTCTACGTTGAGTAATCCACATTTAAGAAATTGTATATTTATTTTTAAAGCCACCTTATTACTACCAGACTATTTTTTTTTTTCTCCTGACAGTGAAGCAGAGTGCTTATCTTCATATTTTCATAATGAAAGCTCCCAAGCACAAGGCACTGTGGCAGATTTACAGCTTGTGAGCAGCAGAACTGACAGGTATTTTAATATGAAAGGAGATACGATGTCTTTAGAAGTGACATCACTGTACATTAACAAGGTAGAAGCCTGCTTTTTGCACTGCAATCACCATAAGAAGTGAAACCTGTCTGCTTCAGGAGTGACCTTTTAACCCAGGAAAAGGTCACAAATAATAGAAAAGAGAAGGGACTCTGCTTACTCAGGTGGAAGGGCACGCTGATGGAGGAGCGAGGCTATTGTGAATGTGCATTATCTCCAGGAAGTTGAAGCTAGAAATAGCCTGGCTAGGGCTAACCTTGAGAGCAGAAAAGGAAAGGGTAAGGAAAATCCTCAAGGGAGTGTTAAACTGAAAGCTAGATTGCCTGTTGACCACCTTTTTCCCTTTTATTCAACATTGATTGGACCTAATAACTTGAAAGTGATATTGACAGCCATCTAGCCTGCCATTAGCTGGGCACATGATTGTTTCTGGAGGAAAGCACAGCACTTCAGTTCCGAAACGTACGTCTTTCATTCTGCATTAGACCAACAAACGTAGTACTTGGTCCAGGGAGTGTTTGCCAGTGATTTTGAAGGCTGATAAGGAATGTTCTTTTCTTAAGTCCGTTCTTAAATCTGCTTCCAGCTCCAGATTTTATCTCAGAATTCTGAAGCTGCGCCGTTCTTAAGCCGTGTATGCAAAAACATATGCTGAAAAGACCATAAAGGTGGTGAGACGTCTCCGAGTATCTTGTGTTAGCGTTGGTCCGGTGACTGCAGTTAAAGAGAGGGAGTTAAGGTATGGGGGCACGCATAACCTCCGGAGAGTCAGTTCCTATAAACTAAGATTTGAGCAAAGCTACTTTGAGTATCGTGTAATTTGGTATTTTGACAGTTTGCTCTTAAAAAGCGTGCCAAAGGATGAGAAGAATGCTGGCAGTGTAACAAGTAACTCTTGGTTTCTTGCAGGAATTGTCATTTTAAAAGAAAACGCTTCTCAGCAGGAATCTGAACCTTCTTGTTCTCCTAGCTGAGTTGCTGGGGCACTGAAACAGCAATATTCAGCCATGGTAAAACAAGGAGGAAACCTGTGCTGGCCAGTCTGTGTGCTGTTATCCCCAGAAGAAAGAGCTGATGTCAGTATAGCTGTGTATCTGCTCTCTGCCCTGTCTGAAACGATGGCTGACTGGCATGAAGATCCCTGTAATATTCCACAGCTAATCCTCTATCATCTTGAATTTACTTTTTACAAGCCTATATTCTCAGAGGTGATGTGACTTTTAAATTCACTTTGAAACAGCTGTCTTTCTTCATCCTTCTTAAAAATGCAGAGAAACCGCAGAGCCAAGCTCACGTATAGAAATAATGGACTGATATTTCAGTAGAGAAAATATGAGAAATGCTGGCAGTAGCAGTCACTTCTGCTCCCTGTTTTGGGCCTGTTCCTCTGTGCTCTGAGATAGGATAATTGTATTTTCCAGAAAGTAAAAGCATGGGCAAATAGTACGGGAGGTGATACTGCCATAGATCCATAGATTCCTGGAGGGGAAAAATCAGGTGCAATTAATGTAAGCTAGTGATATGAAAGATCCTGTAATAGCTTTGAAGGATCCTGTGTCTGGGGATGAAAGCTGCTTGACAGGCCCAAGTAAGTCGTGAGCTGCTTCGCTTTCCATGCTGTCTTCTGTCTGTCGGTGTACTGGCTGCAGAGTTCTGCCTCGGCCAGTCTCAGAAGGCATACTGTCACACTGCTCAGAAGATAAAGCATCCCTAAGGGTACGAAGAATTCAGGGACACAAGCTGATAGACAGGAGCAGTGCTGTGACTCGGACGTTTTATGGCTGAGTTCAATGAGCGAGTACTTAAATGGATAATTGAATTGATAAAAGGCTTAATATATTTGCCCTGATTAAGCTTGTTCTTCCTCCATATGTAAAACCCAGGATAGCTTAAACAAAAAATGAGGAAGAAGTTCAGGAGGGAGATGTGCGTAAGCTCTTTGAAAAGTGGTCTCCCATGGAAGGCTTGCCAGTTGTTCGGTCACGTACTGTTTGTCCCCACAAAGAATTCCCTTGCTGAAGAAGGACCATTTGCAAAAGCCTACTTTTTTTTTTTTCCAACTAAAGCACTTGTAAATACTTCTAGACTGTGCTTTGTGGCTCATTTCCCCTCTGATCTTTGGTAGCTTTCCCATTTGTGATCATGCAGCATACGGTCACTTCGGAAGTGTTTCCAGGCAAAAAGTAAGGGACTGTAGCTAATATTTAATGGCACTTGGAGGCTGAAAATATGAGAGAAGAACTCCATCACGTCAGTGTTTTCCAAGCTCGTGCATTTCATCAACCAGTTTTGTTGCTTGTGCTTTCTGTACTGAACTGTAAACTGTCTGGGGAATGTGCTTTTCTTCTGTGCGCGCGCACACAGTGCCAAGCATGGCCCATGACTGGGGTCACTAGGTGCTATGGTAATGGAGTGTTCAAACAAATGCATCTTGGACCAGGAACTCTGTTCTCACGGACCTGTCTGATTCTTTCGTAACTTTGTTGATTGGTTTCCTTTTTCAGAAAACTTAGGAGGTTTTGCTCCTCAGCTGTTAAGCAGACATGTGATGACTTCCAGGGAATGAGTTCTGAACCGTTAGATGAGTATCAGATCTCTGTGCGTTTAATAGCCAGTTGCTGTTTGCTTCTGTGTGTTTTGTTAATTTTTCCTGGTTAATGGCCCTCTGAAATTCAAATTGCACGCTTACATCAGAGTTGTATCAAGTGCTTCTTGGAAATGGCAGCTCACAATGGGAAAAGAGAACCTATTTCCTTTGAGCAGCTTTATCTGTGAGCTGTTGGCATCACATGAAGATTAAAGTTCTGCAGGCTCTCAAAAAGAAAACACAACAAAACTCTCCTGATTCCAAGGGTGGCCATCTTAAATTCTAGCCACTTGTCTCCGAGGTATTGAAACTGGCAGGTTGTGTTTATCAATTAGGGTGCCAGCATTTAGAACAACATCCAGAGGATAATGGTAATGAGGGACCACAGTTGTGGCTCCAGGGAAACACATTAATATTAACCTCAGTCCTAGGTCATGCACCATCCTTTTTAATGAGAGATGTTAGGGCTTCCTAGACAGGTGTGTTCTGAGCTGAAGAGTAACGTAACCTCTTTTACCTTATCATGTCAGGTGGCAAATTTAAACCGCAGTGGACCGAAATAGGTTTGCTCAGCACTCTAGGTAATTGAATTCCTCAGCCATTTTTCCTCTTTATCTCGTGTTGACGTGCTCCAGACTATGAAGTAATCACAACAGTGTGAAGATAAAAGCCTTCTGAAGGTGTACGGCAGGCTTTGTTCCCTTCCCCTTGTTCACCTGTGGGTATGGCAGCATGGAGTGCTGGTGGTGAACCAACAATAGCTGAACCTAGGTACCAAGCACATCGTGCTTTGGGGCCCCGTGTCAGACAGAATACCTCCAAAAGCCTCTGCAACGAACTCTTGGCTTTGGGGGGTGTCACTTGTGAATGGGGTATGAGTTTGACCTACAGCTTTTCTTCATGGTGTGCTTTTGCCAGTCTGTGCTCCCTCTGAATTTGTATTTTTAGATGTGCCTTTAGTAAAATTACCTGTTGAAGTGTATAATGAACAGTTTCCTGGGAACCGCCGCATTGTTTTCTGTTCCACAACGGCCTCGCTCATAAAATAAGCTTGAAATACACCCTGTTTCTCTTCGGGTTTTTGAGGACAGAAACAGTTGGTTTCATTGTCCATCAGTCAGGGACAAAATAGCTCAGATCCGAACGTGCTGAATGGGAGTGTCATCATTTGTGGCTGGGAAGCGGTATGATTCAGGGAAATATGCTGCTCTCCCCAGGAGTTACGTAAGAATTACCACTTTGATGTTGCTTTGTAATCTCGGATAAGCCCCCTGTACGTTTTGTGAGTCAGCCATCCCCTTGTCTAAAAAGGGCATCGTGGTACTTACCCTAAGGAAAGGTACTGTCACTGTGAAGTGCCTGGAGGCAGTGAGGGGGACTCTCTGCGCTAAGGACTGCAGCAGTCTTTGAGGCAGGACAGCTCAGAGGTGCAGGTATCTGAGCATTGCCAGTTCTGCCAGGAACATGGAGACAAGCCAGGCTGTTGAGCAGCAGCCAAGGCTGCAAGAGTGTGGTGATGCCAGAGGGCTCTTCCAGCCACCGAACTGTCCTGGCTGCTAGCTTGTGCTGCCTGCAGTACTGGAGGGCTAACCGGTTGTTGAGACCTTACCCTAAAGGAAGGAAAGCTTTTTCCTAAGGCCTAAGGCCCTTCTTGTGTATCTGAAGGGGGAATACTACTTGTGACACTGATACAGTCTTCTAATTACATCAGAGTAGGTGTAGCCAGTTCTATTTTCCAGTAGAGTAAGCTTTTGTGAGGCCAGACTAATGAATAAGCCCCTCTGTATCCTCTGAAATCTTCTGAGTCCCTCCCTTGTGGACAGATGGAAGTGACAGCAGCAGCCACTACAACACAAGGGTGCCAGTACCTGGAGAACAGTCCAGTGCAGACCCATCCATCAGCGCCCAATCGATCGTATTGAAGTGGGGTAGTACTGTGTCAGTGCTGAAATGCAGTCCTGGTTTTATATTTGTACATTCTTCCAGAGTTCATGTAATTTCAGTGATATCCTCTATAATTAAATATCATTAATAACCATGCGTTTTATTCAATGAAGGGCATTCTGGAAGCATCAGGCATCTTTTTGCATCTGGTCCGGTACCAGGTTTTGTTTGGAAAGGGCTGCAGTAGCTCCACAGGGAGCGCAGAAAGCCAGCTCAGAGGTCTTAAAAGAAGCTTCAGTGGGTGGAGGGGGGTCCGAGAGCGAGAAAATAAATGTTGATGCTCTGTGCATTCTTCTTTGACCCTCCTGTTCACGGTACAGTTAGAGACACGCTGACAGTAAAGTTACTATTGAACTGTGCCGGCTAAGCAATGGCTTTTCAGACATGATCTATTTCTAGTAGCTGATGATTGATTTTAGATGTTTGAATAAGTGCACTTACCTTTTTTATAGCAATAGTTTCTGGTGCAGAAAAGTGTTGCATTACACTGAAACACCTCTGGAGCGCGGTGGCAGCGATAGCAGTATTTCAGGTGCCCTTCTTAATCATTCAGATCCAAGGAAGGACCGTCCCTTTGAGCCTCTGGAGGGGTGGTGTGACTGGCGTCGGTGTGAGCACGCCTCCTGCCGACAGAGGCACTGTGGTCAGTGAGAAACGAGTGCTGATCAATGCCCCCCAAGCACACCCATCAATAACAGAAGGAATCCATGACAGAAAAAGGTGGTTGTCTCGTACCACAAAGTGCCTCTTGTTAGCGGCGCCGCTGTGCTCCTGAGCGGACATCTCAATGGCTGGGGAATAAGGTGGTGTCCATTGTTAGGATGAGAGAATGCAGTCACTTGTTACAATTTGTGCGCTGTGCATTTGGTTATTTTACAGTAGCAGTGTCAAGTGTTTCGCTTTCATGAGTGTGCTGTGCGACACTGGAAAACGTACCTCGCTGACAGTTAAATTTAGGTTTTACTAACTCTGGCTTTTACTGTGATCTGGGGAGTGTTCATCTTGCTCGGCCTTGATACTGGTTTGTATATGTAACTGTGATCAGCACAAAGCAGCTCTGGCTGTACGGTGCTTCTTTGGACAGCGTCAGCAAGGCTGTGTGAACGGGGCTGAGCCATGCAGCATGCCTACTGCCAGCTCGCCTGCCTTCATTCCTATGGGCCTGATCCCTGAGATGTAGTGTGTAGATAAACGTCTGCACCTCTGTGGACGCTTGCAGCTCAGCCTGGCATTTGCACCTGGGCGGATGGAAGCTGCAGCCTTTGGCACTGGAAGCTACAGCTGAGATGTTTTCAGTAGGATGGCCAACTAGCAGTCATAGTTCATTTTGTGGCATTTGATGATTCTGAAGTCCCCAGTTCTTGGAGTTATGGGAGAATGCAGAAATACCCATTTCCCTGCAGCAGCTCAGGTTACACAAGCTCTTGGATTTGTAAGCAGCCCAAGAGGTCAAACCCAGTCAAACGCTTGTGTGGCTTATCTTGCATTAAATATTGCAGTAGTCATCTTATCTATCTGAGAAAGGCAAAAAGGTTCAGTGACCCTGAGACTTGAATCTGTGTGCCAGGGAGTAAGGGAGTTTTTCAAAGTTGCTGTATTACGTTTATCCTCTTTGACTTTTTTTTTTTAACAGGTAGTGTTAAAGGTTCTTACGTGGTTAAAAGGGTGCAGCCCTCTTATTCTATTAACATGTAAGCTTTGCTTATGGTCCGATCCCACAAAGCACCAGGCACCTCCGGGAAAGGATTCTTAACTTCAGTTGGCATCAGTGGGAATTCTTGTGCTGTGTGCTCAGTCAGAAATCAGAAGACAGGAGCTTATAGAGGGTTCAGAAACGTTGTTGGAGTTCACTCACAACTTCATCACAAGGCCTTGATTTTTAAGGGCTCCTTCAACTCTCAGCTCCCATAGCTGTGGTAATATGAGGGTATCTGCTGTCATCATACAAAAAAAGAACTAATTTCCTAACCTTTGTGATTGAGAAAATGCAGTAACATTCCAGCTGTTTGTCTCTGACAAACAGACAAGCCAGATGCCTGCAATGTCATGAGTCTCTCAAGTGCTATAATATTAAGACAACTTTGCAGTGTTTGTAATGCATTTAGGGTTAGCGGCTTTGGGATTTTCAGGTTTGTTTCCTGTTCTCACGTCGTGCTTCCCGCGTTAAGCTTTGGACAACAGCATCCCTACATCTGCTTGCCCAGAAACAAGCTCCCGCTCTAAATATGTGAGACCGAGACTGTTCATTGTGAGGTAGGTCGCTTCTAGTGGGAAGGCTGCTGGGCTTTCTCCTTGCTGTATGTTACGGTACGTTGACGTTCACTACCTCTTCGTGATTCACTTGTGTCTTCTTCCAGTACAATCAGAGTTACTTCACAGGCTGTTTCTGAAGCCTGTGGCATTGGGTCGGTGCAAGGAGCAGCATGTTTCCTGCAATGAGCCCTCAGCCTCTCTCTCAACCAGGCTCTTCTCATGCTTAAATCATTACTGTTTTTATTCAAATCTCATGGCTCTTTGGAGCGAAAAAACTCTTAATTCCTTCAAACTTTTCAGTGCAACTCTTCCAAATAACAGTGGTACGCGCACACACACAAAGCTTTTCAAATTGTCTGCCTGGATTATGTAATTCTGTATCTGAACAGTGTAATTTATGATCAATATCTGAAGTGGATGGCTGCGGCATCCCCAGTACATTAATAGCTGTATCCATTATTTTCTGAAGAAGAATCTCCTGGCCCTTTCCTGTGACATAAGCATTACTGCTAACTGGGTAGCTGGCTGGAAAGGATGATAGTGTCCCCTGCTATTATAAATCTAGTGAGCTCACCATTAAGTGTCTGTCTTTATTCTCCCCTTTGGGCATCGTTCCAGTCCCTCTTTGGCCTTTTTATTTTAAAGAAAAATCCAGTCCATATGGTTGGAGAAGGAAGTATATTTGCCCTCAGATTCAATTAATGTGTGCTTGTTCTGTATATTACAGAACCAGACTGCCGTTGTGCAGGAGAGAGAGAGAAGAGACTGCTCTTTGCTGGAAATCTAAATCATTAGCCTGCGTGCATCAAGCAAGAATGAAAGCTCTCGCTAGAGGATATAGCAGATCTAGATATGCATGCCCTGGTTCGCGCAGACGGCCAAACTCTTCAAACAGAAACATAATTTGACCTATGAAGTAATTAATGCCATGATTATGGGGAAGGAAGACACCACAGTTCAGACTGCAGCCAGACTGCTTTCCATTAATAGAAAGCTCTATTATCCCCTTTCCCAACACACACACTTAGCTCATTTTTTAAAATGATGTTGGCTACAAAATTCCTTTGTCTGCGCTGAAGGCCTAGCAGACAGTTTCTGCAAAATTTCAGGAAATGCAGTGCAAGTTTTGCAGATCATCTCTTTCTAGGTTTGTTGGATTTTTCCTGCGTTATTTGAAAAGGGTAGCGTACTTCTTTCACAGAATCACAGAACTGTAGGGGTTGGAAGGGACCTCTAGAGCTTGAGTCCAACCCCCTGCCCAAGCAGCTCCCCAGCCCGGGCTGCACAGGTAGGCGTCCAGGCGGGTCTGGAACGTCTCCAGAGAAGGAGACTCCACCACCTCTCTGTGCAGCTATGCCAGTGCTCCGTCACTGCGCTGGGAAGAAGTTCTTGCATTTGTGTGGAACTTCCTATGCTTCAGTTTGTGGCCGTTTCCCCTCGTCCTATCGCCACACGCGGCAGAGAAGAATCCAGCCTTGTTCCTTTGCCCTCCTGCTCCTCAGGTACTAATAGACGTCGATCAGATCCCCTTTGAGTCTCCTTTTCTCAAGGCTGAACAGCCCCAGGTCTCTCAGCCTTTCCGCATGAGAGAGGTGTTCCATGTCCTTCATCATCTTTGTAGCCCTCTGCTGGACTCTTTCAAGGAGATCCCTGTCTCTTTTGTACTGGGGAGCGCAGAACTGGACACAGTACTCCAGATGAAGCCTCACCAGGACAGAATAGAAGGGGAGGATCTCCTCCCTCGATCTGCTGGCCACGCTCTTCTTAATGCACCCCAGGATCCCATTGGTCTTCTTGGCCACGAGGGCACGCTGCTGGCTCACGGCCAGCCTGTCATCCCCCAGGATACCCAGGTCCCTCTTCGCAGCGCATCTCTCCAGCAGCTCATCCCCCAACCTCTAGAGGTGCGTGCTCTTTTTAAACTTCTTCTGGTTCCCTTCTGGCCATTTCTCCAGCCTACCCAGGTCTCGCTGAATGGCAGTGCAGCCTTCTGGCGTGACAGCCATTCCTCCCAGCTTTATATTGTCAGCAAACTTGTTCAGCCTTATCACGTAAAGCCCTTCTACCAGATATTTGAGGATGATAAATGGCCAGATTTTGTGAACGCCACTTCTTTGTATAGCGAAAATGTAATTTAACAGCTTCTTGAAGGGAAACCTGCTGGAGACATTCAAGTGTGTAGTTACTATTTCTGTCTTAAGAAAGGCCCTGAATCACTGATAACTACAGCACTGTACTGAGAATGCGTTACTGTACGCTTCCCCTTCTTACTGCTTTAGGCATTTGCTGTTGGCTTCTTCTGGAAGAAAGGTACTTGGTGATATAGACTTCTGTTTTAGTCAGTGTAGTTACATCAACAAAAATTCATTGTTACTGGAAGGAAAAAAACAAATTATTTTAGAACGAGAACAGCAAACTTCTTGTCAATCAGACCAGGAATTCAGTCATGTTTTTTATAGTTCACGACGCAGAACGGTTCTGTTACGACTGAACCGACTGCTAAAATGTGATGAGAAACTTCCACGTTATTAAGGAGCAAGATTAAGAGCATGAAGAACATTATTGTACTTTTTTTTTTCCTAAGCACTTCTTACCTCTTTGTATTCCTGAGATTTAATTATACTACTAAAATGTTAAATGTAGGACATCCATAAAGGGCAGGAGTAGTGATTTTGTAAGAAACTGCAGTATTTTCACAGTTAGCTGTCCTTTCATTTGTGCAAGCTAACTGGGGGGAGAGAAGGTAGGGTTTTTTTTTTAATTGAGATTTTAAACTCAGTTGGCCTATCTTGCCCCCCTAAAATTGTCTCAATAATACCTGTGAAAATTGAGACCTCTAGAATCTCTTCTCTTCCTAAATGCTCCTGAGATATAGGGCCAGCCTGAGAACTTGTGTCTTAGTTCTTCCAGTGAAATCTGCATCCTCTGTAGACCACGTAAGGACTGCGCTCCTACCGTTTCCATAAGGTCAGACCCATTTCATTATCCCCACTTCCCACTGAGGTAAGTAAGCATCTTGCCAGAAGTCATTAGAGCAGCCCGCTGCAGTGCCACGGACAGAGGAGCAGCACCATAGTTTATGTCGACATCCTGGATTCCACCTCATTTTTAAACTGTCCCTATCTTTCCACTTAGACGATCTATAAAATCAAGCTAATAATGTTTATACTTAATTCTGGAAGGAGCTTAGAGATACGGAAATAAATGCTTGCTCTGCAAATGCAAAGATTTATTTTCTGCATGGAGTAATTACAGCTGAGTAGGAATGGGAAGACGATCAAGTACATTAGAGGAGGACTGAAGATCACAAATGGCTGTCAGTGAAACTTATTTTTCTAATATTTTAGATGCTTCTGCATCTCCTCTAGGGAGGCATTTGCTGTCATGTCATCCAGCTTTTTGATGCCTACCCCTCGCAGAACCTTACTTTAGGCACAGCATTGCTGGCCAGATGAATTTTGAGTATCTTTTGCCAACAGGAGAGGGATGGAGTTGCATCAGAACACTGATCTTAGAGGCAGGGGCCTTCCTCAAGTTAGATATCAGTCTTTCAAGTGAACGAGATCTGCATTCTTCCGTAGATTTAACAGGGATTTAACAATAATCTTGTTTCAGAGAGTTATTTCTTGGTTTAGGAAGGTTTATCCTCAACACTTCATGAACAGGAGAGCTGAGAACTCTGTGGAACAGCATTGCTTAGCGAGCCCTGTATAAGACTGACTCCAGTCTTAACTTTTTTTTATTTTATAAAGGACAAATTACTGCCAGAATTAAGGCCATTTCCACTGAAGGTGCCCAGAGTGTAAGCTGGGCATCTCTAAGTCCTGATAAGGCAGAGGTGAACGAGGAGAATGCTGCCTGTCAGCTAGCCAAGCTGACCGCAGAAAGAAAGAAGCATGATGCATTGTGCCTTGGCCAGCCTGTGCTGTCCTGACCTCAGGCCATTCTACAAAACGTACGTGAGGGTAAAGTCACAACTCAGAAGGCCATGCAGTGAAACTCAGCAGTCTGGGAGCACCCCTGCTTTAAGCACTAGCCATTGGGAGGAAACAAACTCAGCTAGACACAAAATCAGTCTTGTGATTAAAAATACATGGTTGCTCCGAAGTTTTCAAGCCCAGTGTAATAGTTGAGTCCAACAGCTAGCTGTGAGAATGCAATGCTTTAATCCTGGGGCCCAGCCACAGTGCCCAGGAAGCAAAGCCCTGGCTTACAGAATATTTAAACCACCTTCCCTTTTTGCCGTCGCAGCCTTCAGTTCCTGCTCATTTGAACTCTTGTATCCACTTTCTCCATTATGTAATGGCCTAGAGGTCACGCATGTTCCTCTGCTTTGAATAATAAATCTCTATGCAGCCTTAGTATCTCTGTTTGAAAATTTCTTTCTTTCATTTTAATATTTTATCAGTTTTATCCTAAATGGATGACCTTAACTGGTTGCAGTTCGTTTCATTTCTTCTCTGCTTAAATATTTTAAAGGTTCCAAAGTACAAACATCATTCATGCAGCGTGTAACAAAAATGCTCAGCTTGAGCTTTGGATTATTTAATTGCAATTGTCAAGCTATTATTAAAATTGATTTTTTTTTTTCTTTTGCAGTTTCTTCTCCCCCATTAATTCTCCCCATTTCTGGCTTCTCGCACAAGCTCAGGTAGGTGACGTCAGTCGCCTTCCCTTTGTGCGCCGATGCCATCACTCCGTTATAGAAGGCCACCGGATTGGTCTGGCACAGCCTTCCCTCGATGAAGCTGTGCTGCCCGTCTCGGATCACCTGCTCATCCCTCACATGCAGAGGTGAGGCTCACCAGCCTGTAGTTCCCTGGCTCCTCCTGTCTCTCTTTCTTGCCAATGGAAGTGACGTTTCCTTTTTTCCAGTCCCAGAGGACTTCACCCAACAGCCGTGACTTTTCAAACGTGATGGAGAGCGGCTCGGCAACCACATCAGCCAGCTCCTTTAGGATCCTGGGATGCGTGTCATCCAGCCCCATAGACTTGGATACGTTCAGGCTCATTAGGTGGGCTCGGACTCGCTGTACCCCTAATGCAGGGGGGGGATTTACTCCCCCTCTTCCCACCTAGAGGCCTGGGGATGTGAACTTCAGAGATATCAGAAATACAAGAATACTGGCTGCCAGTGAAGAGCGAGGCAAAAAACTTGTTTAGTATCTCAGCCTTCTCCATATCTATGGTAGCCAGTTCTCCTTTCTCATTTGGCAAAGGAGGAACGCTCTCTTTGGCCTGCCTGTTCTTGCTAATATACCTGTAGAATCCTTTCTTGTTTTTAATATCTGTCACTAAGTTCAGTTCCATCTGCACCTTGGCTTTCCTAATCCCCTCTCTGCAAGTCCGGACAGTATCCCATACTCTCCCCAGGTGAGACGCCCTTGTTTCCACAGCTGGTACAATCTCTTCTTTTCCCTCACTCTGACCAGCAGATCCTTGCCAAGCCATGCTGGCTTCCTGCCTCCCCTGCCTGCTTTCTTATTCTGAGGGACAGAGAGCTCTTGTGCTTTCCGAAAAACATCCTTAAAGAGTAGCCAGCTTTCTTCCACTCCTTTTTCTCTAAGGACAACTTCCCAGGAGCTCTCATCCAGCAGTCCCTCAGACAGCCTGAAGTTCTCTCCCAGACTTCAGGCTCCTGACCCCACTCTTCGCCAAAACCACATTCCTCGAGATCAGAAACTAAAGCAGGGTGTAGTCTCTGCAGCCCAGGCTGCCTCCCGTCTTAACACCTATAAGGATCTCCTCTGCATTGGTTAGCACTGGATCCAGCGGTGCTTTACTTCTGCTTGGTCTGTCCGGTACTTGAAACAAAAAGTTATTGTCCACACACTCTGGGAGATTCCTTGATCTCTTGTAGCTCACAGCGTGGTTTTCCCAGCTGATAATCTGGGTGGTTGAAGTCCCCAATCAGAACCAGTGCCTGCAAGTGTAACGCCTCCTGCAGCTGAAGGAAGAAGGCCTCGTCAGCAGGCTCCTCTTGATTAGGTGGCCTGTAGTTGACCCTGACCTCCAGGTGCCCTTTATTATTGCTGTCCCTAACTCTAACCCACAGGCTCTCAGCTTGCTCCTCACCAGTTCTCTGAGGGAGCTCCGTGTACTCTATCCACTCTTATTTCTGAGCTGGTACCACCTTGGTTCTGTGACTGATCGGGACTGCTTTAAGCTGAAAAAGTTTTATCGTGATGATTTATCATTCATGTGCATAGACGCGCAACGGATTAAAAGAAGTCAACCAATATCTGGCTGTTAAGTGGGGTGTGTTGGAGGGGGGTGTCATTTGGGGCAGATCGGGTTCTTTGTAAGAGTAGCAGTACTGCCCCTTCTCAAGGCTTTTTAGGTTATTACATTCTGTCTTCATAAATTTCAGCATCAGTTGGCTGTGGTGTTCTTGCTTCTTGTCCTGAGCAGCTCAGCATCGGTTCGTGCAGCTCCATGTGAGCAGTTGCTGAATTCTGGTCTTACTGACCCTGACAGTATATAAAATGCTCTGGGATGTTCAGAAATGAAAGACAGTAAGAGGTAGTAAGTGCAACTTAATTTCATCATTATCATTCTGTGCTTATACTATAGAAAGCAAAACTAAGGTACGTCATCACACGGTGGCATTTGTATTAAACGATAGGAATACTGGCACTGTAAAGAAACGTGACTCAACCCCACGACTGCTTTTAAACGATGCAGCTGTTCTACGTTTGCAAAATACAAATACTGGTATACAATGTTATTTATTTCTTTTCTATCCAGAAGGTTTGATTGTTTGGGATGGGCGTGTGTTCATGCTGTTACCTCAGCCATTTTCTTTTACCTTTCTCGAGTTCAGCATTAAAATCTTGCAGTATTGTAGCTGTATCGGCACTGTTAGTAGGATGTGGATTCGTGTTCCTTTTTTGACGTCTCTCTCGTGTTACAGTGTCATAACCCGTGTTCTGGTTTGGCTGTGCAATATTCCACACCGGGAAGACATATTAAATCCTTTCCTTTTAATTTTCCAGCTGCTGGGAAAGTATGAAAGAAATGGCACTGCCTCTCTTGAACTGACTTTAGGGTTTTGTTTTGCCCTGTGTTGATCACTGCAATGGAGGTCATTCAGATCACGTAGAGCAGGCATCTCTCTTCCTCCGTGCAAAAAAAATGGGGACAGCTTGGTTTCAAGCGTGGGTCCTAGGCTGCAGGCAGAGGTGAAAGTGAGCTGAAGTGAGTGAATAGACAAACAGGTTGTCTCTTGCTTGCTCCTGGAACGGAGATACGTCTCCTTGCACATTAGTCATTTATCCCTGCAGTACTCGTGTTTTCCCCAGAACCATAAAATGTGTGCGTCAAAATCAGAGTCAAAGCTTTGAATAACCCTTTAAAGGATGCTTGAAACAATCCTTTCATATTTTTTCTCACTGGAAATAGCTTTCCTGATTTGTGGAAAAATTACTGAAGGTAACCAGGAATACTTCTCTATCTACAGGCTTTCTTATCAGGTGCTGTGGCAGGTAAGGCTGTCCTGCCTCGGTAGGGAACGTGGTTGATACAGTCCTTCAGGAGGGTTTTGCAAATACGTCCTTCCTATCCCTTGTTCTAAAATTAAAAAGGATAAGCACTTGGAAGTATATATCCTTGTAAGTTCATGCTTAAATCCTAAAGGGTCACCTTACACTGGAGCATTGGACTAGCTAGAAAGATTAGAAATTTATGTATCAAAAAGGATTTGATACATTAGAACATTTGTGAACGTGTTCTCTTTACTAATTAAGTGGAAATGGTCTTGGAATAGTTCACCTCATGCTCAGATTTCAATAGTTTTAGTGTACTTCTAACCGTATCTCTGCTTGTTAGACGTGTCAGACGTGTCATGGAAGAAAAGAGTGGTGCGTACGCAGGGAGCATCATGTACTGGGGCACTGAGAGAGTGAAGTCTGAAACGAGGGTCAGCTGTTCAGAAGAACAGCACCTGTAGCTGCACAGATACCCAGAAAGCCATGAAGGAATTGCAGCATTTTTGCCTGGCAACATATCACTGTGGCCCAAGTGAAAATGCACTGCTGCTGTGTACGTCAGCAGAGAAAGCATGCCAGTGAATAGCAGTACGTTCCTTTAGCTGTGGGTGATGACTGTATGGATTATATGGACTGTATGGTGCTGTCTGTATGGACGCAGTCATGGATCATCGCAGCAGCACAAGCCAGCTAGTGTCTGTGGCACTCCATCCGCCTTTGAAATAATTCTGTGAATGCTTTAGGGAACGCTGGCAAAAAGACAGTGCTGAGAGCTACAGGGCGCAAAGGGTAAGGCTGCCAAAATGACCAACTTGCCCACGGGTTTCCAAACGCTTCTGTGTTTACGGATGCCTGAACTTCTCTACATTTCCTTGGTGTCTCTTGGGAAATATGAAGGACAACAATTAACCTTTGCTGATTACAAACCACAAAAAGCGATGGAAGAGTCTCCAAGGTGGCATTCCTCGTCTGAGCTCTCAACTGGTGTCTGAAAGGATAGAAACTGTGTGGTAGCCAAGATAGGCAGAGCTGAGCCTCCTAATTGCAGTGTGTTCTATAGGGCTGAATTTGCATTTAAAAGCAGTGATACACAGCAGTCTTCAGCTTTGACCTGGGATGTAAGGATCAGACTAAGATAAGATAAATCTCCAGTCCTTCTTAAGCAGTTTCATCTCAATAGAAGCTATTCTGTGAGATAACAAAATTGCAGGTAGTTGCTCTCTCTTACCATTGTAAGGGAATTGCTAAGGCGTGGCCTGAGCCAATGACTGAGCATGTGGTGAAGGGACACAGCCAGCCCTGGGAGCACAGGTGAAAGCAATTCGTGTGAAGCCGTGTTCAGCCCCTCCCTAAGCCTCATTTAAGGACTGGCTGCCACTGGAGAAGGAACTCTGTCTGGGGATCCTTCCTTTTGGAGTATTTGGGGCAGCTCTGAGCCTTGGGACAAGTAAGCAAATTTTTCTTTGATTGCTTTGTGGCCATCATCCTTTTCTGGGTAATTTAGGACCGATTGTTTGCTGTTGCGTTTCTCTACAACACCAAAATGTTTTTTTTTTAATCATTTTCTTAATCATTTTCTGTTTCTGTTTTTCCCGTAAACTCAGAATGAATCGTTATCAGATACTTGAAATGTTTGGTGTCCTTTTCTGTTTTTAATGTGCTGGTTATCGTTGGTCTCCTGTATATTTTTTGCTTGCTCAGGTTATTTTTTTCTGTCTTTTTTCAGAACTGAAGAGGTGTGCACGAGGGAATCTTTTAAACTTTTTTTCAGTGTGAGTTGGAATTTGAAATAGGGTTGGGTTGGTTTTTGTTTTAGAATCGTGACTGTTTTGAGTTTTCGTCTGAGAGACTTTTTAAAACGTGGTGCTCTGTATCTTGTTTGCTGTGAATTTTGTAGCATTTTTCTCCCGTGGAGAAGAAAGCTGTTTATGAGTGCAAATATAAGAAAGCATCTCTTTTATTTTTCCTTTCTGGGATATATGGGAAAGTTATCAACGTAAGGAAAACTTACAGGAAAGCACGTTAGTTTTTTCCAGCTCCATCCTTTGTGTTTTCCTTCAGTTGTCTTTTAAGAGGCTTTTACTGAAGACTGTACATGTGACGTTGTATGTTTTTAAGAGGTGAAATTAATGTAGAAATAAAGTATTAAACAGAGAAGACTAAAGCGAAGGGAGGACAACAGAGAAAAAATGAAATGGAGGGAAAAAAGCCAAAGATACAATAGCTTTGTTACTCTTTAACGTGTTGTAGGAAGATCTCCAGAAAAAGCATTTGGATTAAGTTTAATTTGTTTTTATCCTAGTTATTTTTCCCAAGTGAAAATAGTACTTTTTTGGTAACGAGACATAAGCTGGTGTAACAGTTTTCCTGTGGGTAGCTGTGTGGTGTCTGTAAGATGCTGGCCAGCCCAGTTCCTCCTGCGGCTCTCAGGAGCCAAGTGTTAGGCTGGTTTCCAGCTGGGGAGCCTCACTGTTAATTCACAAAATGGCTGCTTGTACCTCAGTCCTACCAGCACATGGCTGATGGACTTTCAGGCTGCCTCCACCTGCTGTGTTCTGCCTCAGCTGTGCCCCTCTCCTGATAAGGCCTCCTTGCAGGCCACCTGCTCTTCTCATCCTCCTCCCCCTGTGCTCAGGCAGCTCTGGCTTCTCAGCTCTGACCTGTGCAATGCTTACTGCCTTAATTGCTTGTTGCATGACAAGCTTTATTTTTTGACCTGGCTGTAGCAGGTTGTGATGTCAAATGCTGGCCTACACTGCCAACACGTTGCGATTACTACTAATCACAGGGAAGTATTATGCTACCTAGGTAACTCTTAAATTTCACTTAAATGGAGACAAGTCGTGGTGCTTAGATGTGACAAAGCAGCCACGGGCTGGCCTGTATTGAAAACAAGTTGTCTTAAAGTGTCCCATGTAGGAGTTCTGATAATGAATTACGCATCAAAACAAGAAAGGTAGGACCCTTACCTACACGTTTCTGAACTCAGAGACGAGGTGTGAAACTCCTGATTTTGGGGAGGAGGTGTTGGAGACGTTGTAGTCACTGTGGCGTAACAAATCCAAACCAACAAACAAAAAACAGAGGAAAATAGCAAGCACAAAAAAGACTGGTGACTTATTGATACTATACAAACTGTGATGCACGCATGCGTTCAGTTCTCTGTGCAGCTCTGTTTTTCTCGTGTCTCTGTGGAGGTAGTGGGATTAGAGAAGGAGAAAAGGTGAATCAAAATGTTTTTGAGGATGGAGAAACAGTGTTGCGAAGGAAGATTATAAAAAGGCTGGAATTCTTTCGGGGGGAAGACTGAAGAGTCTGAGGGGAGATGCAATGAGAGTTCCCATAATCAAAAATGTAATGGTTTACATCATCTCACCAGCATCAGAAAGATGCTTAGAAAAGCTTCGAAAAGAATCTGACTTCTTCTGGAGAAGATGTGCATTGGAAGGATACTCTACTAACTAGCTGGGAAGGTAACCTCTGTAGTCTCAGAAACAACTGTGGATGCTGGAGCTGTACAAGGGAGTTAAGTTACCAACAGCTTTCCTATTCACGTGTTCTCCCTGAGTAGCTTTTCTTCTGGGATGGGTGACACTTGACAAAGAGAGAAAATAAGCAGTCATTTGGCTCTAAATTAGGTGAAGATATCACTCAGTATTTTTACACCACCTGCTTCCCCCTTACTCGAGCATGTAGGCTTGATCGTGGAAGTGATGACTATATGTCCCATCGCATATAGGTCTTACTGAAAGAGAAAGGAGAGATCCTGCCGGCATATTTTTTCCAGTTATTTCCAGTAATAACACTGCTGTATCACTTTATAACCTTGAAATTAAAACGCTGTAAGGGTGGCAATACCACATGCAGCTAGAGCAGAGCTTTCTAAAACCCTGATCCTGATTCCTGTGTGCCTTACCCCTTCAGTAGTCGCTTTTGGCCCTGGGAGGCTTTATGGTGTTAATCTTCCCTTGTGTAGTTATTAGTAGTCTTACCAAGGTAGCTCAGATAAGCTGGGCTCTGCGGGCCTGCTCATTGAAAAGCATGGGGGGGTTGTTGTGATTTCATGATTTTTGTCGTCGGTATTCCACATTGTAACATCATGTAAAGCACTGGGAGTTAGAGACTTAATGCTCCCGGTTCAGTGGTCTGCTGATTTTCTGGGAACCTGGTTCTCAGAAGAGAACAACTACGTACCCCAGAAGATTTTGCATTCCTGTTTTCTGTTCCAAGGGAAAGATAAAACTGCCTGCAAGTCCTGAGAATCCTTTTATTTCTTCTGCTGCTTATCTTGGCAGCGCGTGCTCCCTAGCTGTCTCATCTCACCTTCAGCTTTAGAGTAAGGCTTTTGGTTTGGGACGCTCTCTTGTTTTGTTTGATTTATTAGCCTCAGTTCCAATGATAATGTATTATATTGCGTTATCTTGCATTCTAAGACTGTATTTAGTAACTTGACTTTCCTCCTCAGAGCATCGCTGTTGTTTTGCTTTTAGACCCATCTCCCTCCCTTTTGTGGGGTGTGGGTCCATGGTGTCTCCTGCCCCATTAATCACAGAACCAGGCTGAACTGGCCTATAAACTGTTGAACCCCCCCCCCCTTCTTTCTTGGGCCTGTGGGCCTGCTGTGTCCACCTGTCATGGACACAGGTAAGTCTAGAGTTTGCTTCATGGTGGGAGGGTGACAGTGGCAGCATACTTACAGCAGATCCAGTGAAACCTCTAAATAGCCAAGTCAACGTTATAAACTAAGGGCAAAAAGTCTGCCACTTTTCCCTTTTATTCTCAACATGACAACTCTTTCCATATCTCTCCATTTCTTTCAGCTGCTTTTTTTTCTGTTCTCAGTGTTTCTCCATAGCTTTTCTGCTTTTACCCTTTGGCATTCTAGTTGTTCAGCATTATTTCTACAGTCCTCCTTATCACAGCTCAAATCAGTTTCATTTAGGACCAGACTGTGATCATCAGTGGATCTGAATACTCCATTGCTTTGTGAAGGCAAAGGTATACAGCACAACTCTGAGTGATTGAAGGTATTGTAATCTGGACCTCAGTGTTTAAACAATAATTGAAAGTAATTTGGAGTAATTATTTTATAATTTGAGTTGTGACTTGTATGAGAAATCTAATGCATTGAAAATGGGTAAAGCAGAAAGAATGGCTGCTTTAAAGGACTAATCGTTCCCAACCTTCACCTTTGATTCATAGATCAGCTCGCTACTTTTGTAGTTAAATAAGTGTATTTGTAGTAGTGTGTTCTAGGACATATGCCTGAGCTGCCTGCCCAGATACACATCCCGGCTAAGTGAAGTAGCTTAGGGCTTTTGGAGACTACAGTTTTTTGGACTGGAGTACTACAGTTTAACTTTCTGAGCCTTTTTTCAGGGTGTGTATTCTTTTATCTTGATCCTCTCCCCAGAAGCACTCTGGTTTTACATGAGCTGGGATATGATTCATGGGCTGTGCAAAGTCTTGACTCAGGTTGCTTGTTGTACAGAGGTTAGAACAGAACTGGCTGCTCTGTACCTTCTGAGCTGCGTGTGGCTGTTTAAGTACAGCTCGTGTGCTGGTTGGTGTGGGGGCCGTGGCAACAACTCTGCTATCAGGAGAGAGTCAGCCGGAGCCTGCAGGGCAATATTACTGTATTTTCCTGTTCTCCGGCTGTTCGTTTTGCTGTGCTCATTTCTTTGTGTGACCTTTTCAAGGCCGTGGGAACAGTTCATGATGTGGCCTCCGTGGCCCCGGAAGAGGATAGGTGTTCAGAGGCTGTCAACACAGGGAGATTTTTGGTGGAGTTTGGATGAGGGGCAAGGCATTCTGAGAAAAAACAGGCAGGTCATGTTTTTAAGTGGTATATTTTCCTCAACCGCAGTACGTTCGTTTCCAAGCCGTGTGATCATCAAGTTACCAGTAAAAGTGGGGGCACAATTTATAGCGATGCTGCTTTTACGGAGAACATATTTTTGCGCCAGGAAAGCGTTACCTTTTTTTGTACTGAACTGAGCAGAAGTCTTCTCTGGGGCCTCGTCTTTTCTGGACGGTGCCACCTTCTCAGAAATACATCATCATCAGCGTGCTTCGTCCCGGTGATCTATAACACTAATACATCTGTTGCTTTAATGATGTATTAGTGTCATACGGTGTTGGAGTGATGCGTACCAACGATCTATTACTCAGAAGGCGGTGCCGTTCGGGAGAGGAAGAAGTCATGGACGTACTTGGTATAATCAGGGAGATAAAAGCCAACGTAGATTACACTGGAAGCTGATTTCCATGAACCAAGAACACCAGTACTGTGCTAGGCCGCTTCAGTGCCATTCTCCAGCCCCACTGCACTAGATTTAAAATGCTGCGGTTGTTATATCTCTTTTAAACATTTTAAATATACTAAGAGCAAGTACCATTAACCTTGGGTCGCTGTGAAGCAGACTGTATCCAGCTACATTATTTTTACTATACAGTAGTGCAGTACTTACTTATCCGTAACCACATGAAACTAAGTAACATTAACCTCTGGGTAGTCTGAAGAACATATCACATCTCATTATAATAATCTGGGCTTCATCCCTTGCTTGACTTTAATTGTTGTTCGTTCTCAAACACTCTCAGTTATATGACAGTTGAACTTCAGCCTGTCATTAACTGTAGGCCGCTTTAATCTTAACTTTCATTTTCTTTACTGTTACTTTTTTTTCCCCGTTTCTTTAATCGCTGAAAAACATGTGAAGTCACTCTGGTTTACATTGTGTTGTGCAGTATGCTGATTAAATGTTTCCAAAATGCCATCCGGAGAAAGCAGCATTTTTTTATTTTTATTTTTTTTAATTTTCACTTTAAAGAAGGCTAAAAATCTAGAATGATTGCATTAAGAAACAAAACAGAACCTTGGCTCTCTCCCCTCTGCCTTCATTTTTTCACTAATTGGGTCCAAGCTAAAGAGGCATTCCTGAGACAGAATCAGAGCCACGCTTTGTCTGATGGTAGTTTAACTGAGGTACATGGTATTACTTCTTTTCCTTTTAAATACTTCTCAGCTATGTGTGAAGAGTGTTGCTTAGCAGGACACTAAGGCTTCCAAGTTTTTGCAGGAGTTTGCAGCAGGGGGAGGTCTGTGGGTACGTTGAATTTCTTTTTGCCAGATAACCCAGTACAAAACTACTAGCATCTTACACACTGACACAACGGGAGGGGGGGGAAGGAAGGACGGACAAAGTACATATAATAGGTAAACAAAATCCAGTTTTTACATCTTACGTTCTCTTCTGTTACGTTTAGCTTCACTATTAGTGTTGCTCAATCTGTGGAACGAGTTGTTAAAGCAGCTGTCAGCAATGCATTTACTCAGGTGGTTGGAAGAATCCACAGGAACTTTAAATGGCGACGCAGTCCTGTGAATGCAGAACATCCTGCTCTTAGTGTTCGTGCTCCTCCATGGTCACCCAGCTGATCTGTCACTTTCCACTTAGGAAGCTGCTGGACCAGATCCTTCTTGTGCCTCCACTAGGGCAGAAAGCTCTCTTTGTGAGAATCTGTTGGAAGAAGAACGCCTGCTGTCATCCAGAGAGCGAGACAGAGTAAAATAGCTTGTGTAGGTGCTCTGGAACTGCTGAAGCAGGAGGTGGTGTAACAGGTTGTAGTACAGAATGATGTCTGTGGCTGCGCAGATGTGGCATGATTTTGGGAGTAATAAGTGTATGTACCTATAAAGTTGATGCAGTAGCATATATTGTCGGCTTGAGTCTCCCCAGTTTAGAAAGATGAGGGGCTGTGTTTCCTGCAGAGGTAGGTATCTGCTTTGAGAGAGAGAACTAAGTGAAATGCTTAGTAATCTGCAGCAGTCGAGGGATTGCGGGCAAGGCGTGTGGTCTCATCAGCTTGGTTTTAACGGCCAGTCAGTCATAGGCAGCTCTGTGCCCTTGTTTTCTGCTTTAGAGGTACTGCTTGTGGGGTCTCTGGAAGTCCATCTGAGTGATTGGTGACTTCAGGTTTTCGTTTTTCCGAGTTAGTTTTAGCAACGCTTGTTATTCCTGCTTTTGTGCCACACATGCGCTCTTTCTAGTGTGGCGCAGAAAAGGAAGAATGATAGGCAAGGTGGGTGGTAATAGCTTTCATTTGCTTCAACTGCACTGTCGGTGAACGTTAAACCTTGCCACGTTAGCAGGCTGTGTACATGTGATGGCTTAGGATGCAGTGTTCTTTTTAGTTAATGATGAAATGAGAATTGATTAAAAAAGAAGTTGGCATTTTCCTTTAAGCCAGACGTAGGCACCTGTGATTATGAGGTTTTAGAATGAACCCAAACTCAGTACCCTCCACAGTCCACGAAGAGATCCGTGCTTCTCTGGTGAGATTGATCCTGACTTATAGGCTGGGGAGTATTTGCCAAGTGGTAGTGTTTCACTCTTGTATCAACAGGCAGTCTGCCTCGTGTTAATGACTTTGTTTCTGTCATGCTGAAGGCTAGCAGAATTTGTGATTGTCTACTATGAATAGTCTCCAGGCAGCTATCTTCCATTAGTTTCACACAGCTTTAAATAAATCCTCATGCTACCTGTGTGTCTGAAACTGTCCCTAACAAAGTGGGCAGTTTAGATGGAGTTGGTTGTGCGTTCCCTCTTCTCCTCTTTCAAACCTCTGGTAACTTACCCGTGTCCCTCAGGTGGATGCTGCATACCACAACAGCTTACAAGAGCTTTGCGTATCAACTGGCTTTTTTTGTTTGTTTGTTTGTTTTTTGTTTTGTTTTTAGAGAAAAGAAGCCCCCAGAAGTGTAAGATTGCAGATCTGAACTGGTAAATGGTAAGGGGTGGCAGGGCGTTGGAAATAGGTCAGCAGACACTTAATCTAGAGCGGGTGCAGCTAGCTGAGTTTGCCTGTCCCTTAACATCTGACTGCAAAGTGTAATGGCTAAGGTGAGCATACAGTATTAATTCTTCTGGCCGTTAGAGGAAAATCAACTTCTGGTGAAGCGATGGAAAGAGCAGTTGCAAGCAGTAAAGTGGCTCGAGCCTCAGTACAATTTGCTTTGGTATGTGAGAGCTAGAATCATTAGTCTCTGTGAGCAAAACCCTGTCTTTGTGCAGGTCAGTGAAGACTTTGACATGGAACTGGGGCCAGGGTGTCACTGCAGTGGCTGGTTATGGCCAACGTGGAGCAGTCACGCTGCTGCTTAGTGCTGAACTGCTTGCTTCTGGATTATTTTTTTTGTTGTTGCTTTTGATGCCAATCACAGAAACTGGTATATGCCTTCCCCCAACTTTTCAGGTGTGAATGTAGGGCTCACAAATCCCTCTGCTACTTGCTTTCAAAATGCATAACTTAAGAAGTAGAATTTGGCTGATGAGGATGGAAAGATCGTTTAATGCTGAACATGTCATTCATATACTCACTTTCTTCTTCAGCTTCTCAAACGCTGCCTGCTGACCTAAGTGCATTCAGCAACTGCATAAAATATTTGTGGACTAACTGTCAGGTACGGAAGCAAAAACTGATATTTAAAAAAAAAAAAAAAAAGAGGGACTTCTAGAAAAAAAATCCTTTCTCTGCCCTAAAACGTTGGTGCTGCCTCAGTAATAACGTCGGTATTCTGAATTTGTGTTGATGTGGTAGGCATGCTGTTACAGAGCTTCTTGAGGTGATTTTATTTATTTATTTTTGCATAATAGCTCTCTTCAGCTTCAGGTCTCGCTGAACTCCAGAGAGCTGTGATAGTGAAAGATGTATGAACCTAGAAAATGAGTTCACAGAACCGGTGACTCCGCCCGGACGATTGAAAACAGCTGTTAAAACCTGAGGTCATGCCTACTAGGAAGTCTGAGGCAAAACCGTCTTCTGCTTGGGAGTGGGAAACGACTGTTCGGGGACGGTGTGCAGGGGGTGTTCATCTGTCAGAAGGCAGATTTTGGCAGCAGTGCTGACTTAGTTGAGTAGCTGATTACCCTAAACCAAGTTGTGTATGCACTGCGTACTACGTCCTGCTTGGGGTTTCCTTCAGAAGGAAACTCTGACGCGGAGAGGCTGGTAACCAGCTTCAAAAACTTCCCTGAAAATGCAGTCTGAGAGAGACTGACAGAGAAAGCATGTGAAAATGAAGAAAGGAATCTTGTTATTTTAGCTCCCTAGCGTTTGCTCTGAACCTTTACAGGACTTTTCCTTCAAACCCTGACAAAAGGTTATTATTTCTTTGCTTTGGGAATTAAAATGCACTATTAAAAATAGAAGGGGGGTGGAATAAATCTACAGTGAGCTGCCCTCCACTTCTGTCTGCTTAGATCATGGTCTTAGGATTGGTCTTGCACAGTTTTTCCAGATCAGAGACCTTAACCTTGTAAGCCGAAAACTGCTATAAGAAGAAGAACCAACCGGACAAACCCCGCCCCTTGATTGCTGTTCAGCTCTGGAAGCACCAAACTCAAGCTTTCAATGCTTGAAGTTGTTCAGGTTTGGGCTGAGAATTAACCACAGTACATTCTGAGCAGCCGTTGTGGTTTAGCCTGATCTCATCAAGGGCATTTCCTGGATGGAGGCAGCGCTGAGCCTTTCCTAACCTTACGTGGGAATGCACTAAGGGGATTGGACTGCTCAGAAAATTTGTTCGTAACTACTGGTTTCCTCAGTCACGAGCCATTAGGGACCTCAGTAGCCTAACACAATTCTGGATTCTGTTCTAGAAGTGAGACTGCAAAATAAATAAATAAATGCTTTTTTTTTTTTCTTTTTTACCTCTACTTGTGCATTTTGAACGAGGCTTTTTCTCCTACTCAGACGTGTTTGTCAGCAAGCTATGCATGCACGCATGCCATGAGCAGCTGTTAACAAAATCAAATGAGGGAGAAGACCTGAGGAAATCACTCCCCATTTTAAGTGGTGAAATGGGGAGTGAAAATGGAGCACAGAAATAGTGGAGCTCAAAAGGTTAGTAGCTGCAGTGGAAAACCTGGCTCCTGAATCCAGGGTGAGTTGGCACCTTTAGCGTGACTCCTTTACTTTCAGCGTGTCTTCCAGTTGAGAACTTGAAAAGCCCGCTGTTTTAGGACTGTACTGAGTATTGCAGGCTGTTGAGTTACAGCAGCATAGTGAGGTGGCTGACTGCGCGCTCTTCTCATCTCTGGCACATTTGAAGTAAAACAAAGGTGTTTTAGTCCATCATGTTGCACTTGCTGTTTTAATAGTCTTAAGAGGGTGCCAGGAGCAGTTAGGAAAGTTCAGCGACTTCTGAAACAACCGCAGTTGTGGGATTATCAATGCCCCCGTTTGTGTCTAATTTTTTCCCTGATGCTGCTGAGGACGGTACGTGTCTTAGCAGTGGTTTCTGTCTGCTGTGCGTGAGACTATGAGTGAAGTTTGTGTGCCCAGGGCGGTATCTGTGGCTCACAGTGAGCTCCGTGGGGTGCGAGGAACACTACACTGTGTGTGGACGTGTTGTGTTCCTGCGCTGGCTTTTTCTAATGCTGCTCCTCACGTTGTAGCTACCAGGAGAAGCTTTGCTGTGAATGGAGCATCTTCAGGCACACCCGGTGAGGCAGAACCCACCAACCCGCTCGTGCTGCTTTTTAAGACGGTGTTGTTGCACACCTTTACCAGTGGATCATGGCTCCATCAAAGCCACGTGAGGATTAAAAGAAAAAGGGGAGGAAGCTGAAGTGAGACCGTGATACCGCCCCACGATGGGGCATCGCCCGCTTTCCTGAAACTGTAGCGCAGTGTGACGGGATGCCGTGCCGCTCGCTTCATTTGCGGCTCGGGCTTCCCGCTCCCAGCCCCGCAACGCTTGTCCCCCCGCGGCCGCCGCCGCCGGGCCGGGGCGCTCTCGGGACATGGCGGCGGTCGCTGCCCGCGGCGCTCCGGGGCGGGAGGAGCGCGCAGCGCCCCGCCGCGGCCCGGCGGTCACCCCGCCCCGCGGAGCGTGCCCGAAGCGCCGCCCGCCCGGGCAGGGGCAGCGCCTGGCGGCCCGGCTCTTAAAGGCGAACGCGGGAGCCGTCCCGGGCGCCGTGCCCACAGCGCCGTTCCCGAGACGGCGGGAGAGGGACTCGGAGAGTCGCGTGAACGCCGTGTGAGGGTCGGCGCCGCTGCGGACGTCTCTCCTCACCTGGCGGCGGTTTCCTTCTGTTGAAATGCATCGGGAGGATGCGGTGGGTTTTAAAAGGAAGCTGTGTCTGGGGGTGATGGAGCTGCCGGCTTGTTCTTGCTACCGAGATGTACAACGGCTTAGACTCGATTTTTTTGTTCCTGTGACTTATTCATGCACACTATTTTATCCTCAGCATTCTTAACCTTATCGCTAGGAAACAAGCGCTGGCCTGTAACCTAATCCTCCTGCATTTGTGACTTCGTCAACTTCTGTATATTGACACAGCCGTTTCCTTCCGCAGACTTTCTCCCTGAAGTAAGGAGGGGTTTTTAATAGGAGAGTTTGGGCGTTTCCTATTTTAACATTCAGGTGAGCGAGGCCTGAGGAGTTCCTACACCTCACATCCAGGAAAGGTCTAAGAAAGATGCACATTCACAACAGCAGTCTGCTAGCATGGCTGCCTCAGCCTGGGGGTCTGAGGAGGTGCAGTGCGGTGCAACCCCTTAGGGCCGAGCTCTAGAAGCTGAGAGTCATAAGGGTTCCCTTCCCTTCTTGATTATGTGACAAAATCACATCCTACCACTCTTTGTATAGGATGGCTTTACCGTGCCGGTAAAAACCCAAGGCTTGGTTGCACAAGGAGCAGAGAAAAAGGGCACTCAGTAGTGTTGGAAGCCCTGCTGAGGACGATGTCACTGAGATAAGGGGCGGCTTTAATGGGACCTGGGGAGAAGCGGTTCCACAGAGAACGTTGCAGTGAAGAGGGACAAGTACAAGGACTCTATTTGGAAAGATGCTGGGCAGAGAGGTCTTCATACCGCTGGAAGCTGTTAAAGGCACAGCAGTTTGGGGATAGGAAGGAGTCTGGTAAGGGTCGGTGATTTTTACCTGCAAATAAAGCAAGAAGCTTTGAATTAGAGTGATTGAACAGATGAAAAATGTAGGGTTTAGGTGTTCAGATAGGTTAGAGGTATGTTCTGGGCCAGAAAGAAGGGGAAGAATGTGCTTCAGTCATAAAGATACAATTGGTGTTATTTTCAGCATGAGAGGAACAGGGAGGAACGTACTGCAGGAGGTAACAGTTCGGAGGTAACTTGAGGAGCTTAAAAGGGTTGTAAGTTAGATGTTCTATTATACGATAGGATGACCATTTCAGTCAGCAGCGATGTTTGACCTGTCAAGCCAAAAGGTGTTAAGAGCCGAGCACTTTCAGCAACATGAATTTGAATTTCATCATTCCCAGCAGCCCAAAAATACGTCGTCTTAGCATCTTTTGTGGGGTTTTATTTTTTGACTTTTTTTTTTTTTTATGAGGTTGCAGGGTTTTTTTGTTTTAGTTTTCTTTCATTTTTGGTGTGAGGTGTTTTTTATGTAAATATTTTCTTCTTTTTTTTTTTTTTGAGCCTGACTTATCTAGTTGAGACAACTTGCTGCGCTGTTCTTTTTAGTAATATAGAGGCACTGAGAGCATAAAGCAGGGGCTTTGGTAAAAGGCCGTGTGTTGTAAGGATCTGAAACACTGTCAGCAGGAAGATGATAGCTTCCATATTCTCCACTGGAGATTGTGATGAGCTTTCTATGTTTTCAGTAAGTTGATTAAAAACCACTGAAGGGAGGGAAGTAGGGGTGAGGCTTGACTCGGCTTCCTTGATTATCGCACCCGCCTGGGCAGCAGGCTTAACTGTCTGACATGGTATCATGGTCGTGGGGTCTGAAAGGTTGTACAAATCACGTAAACCTGATAAGCTCTGAACAGGAGAGTTCTTCTCCATATTTTCTGTATTATCCTTCTTTGCAGAGTGACTTTTCCTTTTTTCAGAAGGATCAGAAAGACATTCCATGCTGTTTCTTCCTAAGCTTATCTCCGCTGTAGTACCTTCAGCTGCTTTCCCCTGGAAAGTCTGAACTTGGGTACCTTCGTGACCTTCTTACTAATTGCTTTGCAGTCCAGCTGATAGTATAAAAGCCATTGATTTGGGTTTTTATCTCCACATAAATGAGAACATCCCAGTACCTCCCTTCTGAGTTGACTCTTGATTCATGAATGAGGCAGCCAAAATGCACTGCTTACCTACTTCCTCCCCTTCCCAGCCCCCACCCCGCCCTCCCACTGGTGGCCACTGTTCTTTGTGCTATGGGGTACAGGCCATCTAACTAGATGTTTATGAAAACCAAGAAGGTTTGCTTGTTTTCCCTTGGTTTCCGTTCAGAACGCTGAAATGTAGTACGACGTAATAGGGATTTCCATTGAAACTCAACAAAAACATCATAAAATGGGTAGGCCTTGTTCAAGCCTTGCTGGACCCCTTCTCTAATGGTCATTTGCTTTGATGTTTCCCCAGTGACCATCAGAAATCCCAGTGGAATTTGTCCTCTGATCTGTTGGGGATTACCTTCCTTCTCCCTTCACCTGAAGAACATTTCTGCTCCTCTTTTCCTGACTATCTTCTGTAATAGAATTGCCGAGCTCTTGTGACACATACTCAGAAGGATTAATAGAGGTTCACCTAGAATGCTCACTGCTGTTTTTTCCTACTGTCAGACCATCAGTTCTTCATTCATTTGCTTTTCGATTGGCAAGCAAATAAAGGGGCAGCATGTCTTCCCCGCGGTGTGATTACGTCGCATGAGTCCATTACTCCCTCTGCAGGCAAGAGCGTGCTACTCTTCACCCAGGGCCACCATCATCTCAGTGCGCTGTGAGCACTTTGGGTTTTGAATAGCGCTGCTGGGATAAACGGGCGTTCCTCACCTCACCGTACTAGTATCTGACCTTAGATCTAAATGAGTGTAACAACAAATCAAACGTACCTCATGAACTATATGTGTACCTCACGTGAAACAGGAACCTTTAGGGCAGGCAGCAAAACTGCGTAGCTACTGGTGCAAGAAGGGAATTGCACAAAGGAAGAATGAATGCAGGTTAGTTAAAAACGTAAACATCGCTTTTATCCTGTGGCTGTGTTACCTGCACATCAGGACTAAAATATGTATTTGTGACGTCCCCAACTATGAGGTAGAGATAACTGTTTTCTTAAGCTTAGGCATCTGCAGAGAGACAGTCAACTTTTAATGCGTGAAGTTAAAAAGATATCCTCACTTTTCTTCCTGCCCTTTGATGATATCGTGGCTACGTTTAGTTTGTGAACTTGTCAGATGGAAACCATACTAAGGGAAGAAGAGCGTGGGGGTAAAACACCAACCGTTGGCTTTGAAAGGAGTAGTGACTGTTTTCTGCTAGGAAACAGCTCGTTAGTCAGTGAGAGCTTTAAATATTTGTGCATTCGAGAAAAAAAAATCTAGTATTTGTTTTCTGTAAACTGTTCCTATAAAAGCAGACATCGGTACCACGTAAATGCTTGTGTTACAGTTTAACAGGATCTTGTGTTTGGAAGGGGCCTCTTGAGATCATGCAGTCCAACCTCAGTGCTGAAGCAGGGTTAGCTAAAGCTGGTTGCCCGGGACCTCGCTCAGCCAAGCTTTGGAAATCTTTGCACATGGAGACTCTACAGCCTCTCAGTGCATCCTGTGCCGAACCGATCACTCTCAAAGAAGAGAAAGAAAAATGTGTTTTCTTGTTCTCATGCTTTAATACGTTCTTACCTTTCTTGCACCAGGGAGCCCAAAATGGCATTTCATTCAACCCTCAGCACAGTGCTTCCCTTGTCCTGCTGACACTGTTCTTCCTAGTGCAGTGCAGGGTACTTTGGTCTTGGCTGCAAGTGTGCATCACTGGCTTGTAGTCAGACTTGTCTGTCAGGACTCCAAGGGCCTCCTTGACAAAGCTGCTTTCCAACTGGTTGGCCCTCAGGATGTGTTGGTGGCTGGGATTATTCCTCCCCAGATGCAGGACTCTGCATTTCCTCACCAAGAGGTTCTTCCCTGCCCAGTTCTCCAGCCTGTCAAGGTAACGCAGAATGGCGGCAGAACCATCTGGTGTATCAGCCGCTCCTTTTGTTTCTCTGTCCTCTGTGACCTTGTCGAGGGTGCTTTTGGTCTCTTGTCCATGAAGATGTTAAATAGTGTCGGATTGACTCTAGAGGTGCCAGTGCCAGCCTCCCGCTGGCCTTTGTGCTATCAGTTACAGCTCTCTAGGCCCAGTCGTTCTGCCAGTTCTAAATCCACATCACCTGTTACTCATCTAACCCATACTTTGTCACCTTGCCTGTGATGAATTTATGGGAATTGTTATGGGCTGTACTGAAGCTGAGATAAACAACATCCACTGCTCTGCCTTTGTCCACCAGCCCTGTTCCCTCATTGCAGAAGGGTGTCAGGTTTGTTAAAACAGTCTTCCTCTTCAGAAGTGTACGATGACTACTCCCGATCACTTTCTTGTCATTCAGGCAATTAGAAATGCTTTCCAGGAGGATTTTCTACATGCTAAAGTGAGTGGCAGGAGTGATGTTTGCTGTCTTTCAGTTTTCATGAACCTCTCCAAACCTTCCTGGCATAACCAGGAGACAGATTACAGTGGAATCCGCCAGCTCCCTCAGCCCTTGTGGGTGCAGCCCACCAGCACTTGTGGTCTTGCATACGTCCAGCTTAATCACCCCCTAATCTGATTGTCTTCCTTGCTCCAGATTTTTACTGTGGTTTCAGGGACCTAGAATTCATGCAGGCTAGTTATACTGGTAAAGGCAAGGAAGGCATTTTGGCTTTCCTTTTTGAGTTTCACACGCTGTTTTGTGTGGTCCGTTACTTTTAAAGCATTCTAAAACAGGTGTGAAAACAAGAGACTTCAAATGAAGGAGGATGTCAGGTTTCTCAGCCTTTCCATTTGCATCTATCTTACAAGGAAACCAGGAGCGCCCAGCGTACGTGTGATGGCGCTGAATCAAGGAGTTGAGCACACAGATAATTGCTTTTACCTGAGCTGTATGGAGCTTAGGTTCTCCCTAGTTAGTGAATGCCCATTTGATGTTTTTTCTCAAGGTTCTCTGCAATCTTCTGCTCCCCACCTGCTCCCTTGTGCTGCTTTCCCTTTGCCAGCCAGACTTGAGTCACTGTGACACTGTTTGTTGTCTCTCTAGTTGCATAACTGCATCCCTCAGCTTTCTTGTGTGAAGCCGTAAGCTGCTTCCCTCCAGTCACCGCTTCTTCCCCTTCCTTCCTACTCATGAGGTTTTGTGATACTCCATGTGAGCCTTACCATGGTTTTTAGCCTACCTTCTGTGGACAAATAATTTGCATCTGACTGCATACTACAAACGTGGAAACACTGTGGAGCCTTAGTGATGCCAGAAAGTAGGGGATAGAAGCAGTACTTTCATCAAACTGAGCAGGAGTAGAAGAGACCAGACTAGCCTGAATATCTCAAAAGGCAAATAACCTCTTCCTCTGTGCTGTTTGGTGAGATGGGGAAGTGACAAAGCAACAAGATACTCCCTAGAGGAGTCACTGCCACGTGACTTCAGCCTGCTGTCACCGCTGCTTGCTGAGTGTGACTTGTGGCCCAAACCCTTCTGCATGCCATTGGGTAAGGGCTGATAACTGAGGACGTGCACCACGCTGAACCATAGTTGAATGCCACGTGAAATTCATTGCACCAGGCGGGTTAAGTCCATCAAGAGCTTAATGTCCAAATACTCCTCCTTTTCCGTACTCTTTTGTTTCCTTTCTCTGGGAACATAAGATGTCGGCACCACCATGTTTTCTTTCTCCCAGCTGCCCTTCTGTTCAATAGCTGACATTAAACTGCCCAAGTCTACTTCCGTGCCTTCCTTCATCCTGTTTTTAAGGTCCTGTGTCAACGAGAGAGAGATGAGTTTTGTAGGTGCGCAGTCCTAGATGGCAGATGAGCCCCTTGGGATCCCGACGGTTCTGGAGATCTAGAGCAGTCTCAGTATTACTCCAGTGTTTTAACACAAGACTAGCCAGTGAATTGAGAAACTGGAATTGATTTCCCTGAGGAATTTGCCACCTTGCTGGTGCAGCGGAAACTCTGCCTCTCCAAGTACGTGTAACAAGGTGTTTAAGAACTTAGACACACTTTCATTTAGCAAACAGCTGTGGCTTAAAATGCTGCTGCCTTTCTACTAAACCAGGCTGCAGGACTTCACACTGCTGCAAATGAAGAGGCCAGTTGCATTGTTTTGCAAGCTGGGGATGGAATCAGTTTCTCTAGGTGGGTAGTAATGTCTTAAACCATGGCAGGTGTTTGCTTATGAGCGTGTGTGCGCCAGAATCTTCAGTTAACCAGTGACTAACAGAAATTAAGTGGAAACAAAAAGATAGGGAGTTTTCAGTCTGACTCTGATTTTAACTTAAACCGTTCCTAAAACGGGGGCAAAGCCCCATTATTGATCATAATGAATTTAAGTGGAGATGGGCACTAGTGAAAAAGATGAGCATTGGAGCAGATGCCTGTTTATTTTGTTCATATTTGTAACGAATAGCCCTGAGCCAAGTGCTCCAGTCCCCATTCGGCTAAGCAGCTCAGGAGCTGTTTAGTGCTTTATGTTGCAAAATATGAAATTAAATCTTGTGCATTTAGTTTGTAGTAAATTGTAGTGTGTAAAGGTCCAATTCTCTGGAGAAATTCTTTATCTCAAACACTTGTAGACGCAGGTCTGATAGTTACAGGCTCAAGTGAGCGTTTCACAAAATGCGCTCGGAAAGGGGCACCAGGAGGTACTGCAGGGAATTGTGGGAATGAAAACCCAACTGCGCTGATGGCGAAGTAAAAGTGACAAGACTTCCTTGGTCAATCTGAAGAAACATCCCATAGTAGCTGAGTAGCAGCTGTATCTCTAGGCCTGTGGTATGTGCGTTTCTGGCCTGTGACTCTAGGATTATTTCTCAGCGCAAGTTCAAGGCTAGCAGCCCTTTAGGGTTGTTTTGGTTGTGGTGGTGGTGGTTGTTTGGACAGCCCGTGATTTCAGTAGTTCCAGAAGGAGCTTTTGTCCAGGTGGCTGTTGCTGACAGTGGTCCTTGCGCTGTGTTTTTCATTTAAAAAGAAAAGAGTTTACAATTTTGGGGCAGGAGAACGTTGACTGCCCCTCTGCGATTTGAGATGCACTGATTGTGCAACTTTGCCTCCAACTTTGCAACTGCTTACTATTCCTCCCAAGGTGGTAATCGTCAGATTTCTGATCATTATTTTATGGCCTTTGTGAAACCAGTTGTGGCCTCACCAGTTATTAACTTGTCATTATTTATTATTATTACACGTCCAGTACTTAATGTGATGAGTTTACAGAGGGTTGGCAAGGGTGGACGATGTTATCCAGGAGCCGTTCTGTTATCCTATGGATTTGTTCATCCTGTTGTGTTTGCCTCTTCAATACTTCGGAGCAGGGGAGAAGTTGGTAATTAATTCTTGTTTGCGGGATTGATTCATAGTGTAGAAATAGCGACATCAATTACACGAGAAAGGAGGAGGAGCTTAATCTGTGGAAAATATTCCTCCAAAACATGTGGAGAGGAGTGTCATTTCAGTGGAAGAACGGTGTGCTCAGGAGGTATAGAAGATACAGAGGCTACAGGCAAGTAACTTCCCTGCTCAGCAGGAAATTCACCTAAAGCTTGAAGCTGCATCCAAGAGAGCCTTTGATTACCCAGGGACACACAACTTGCTTGATGTTAATTTTGGTAAGCTGTACTTGAGGCAGACTATGGCCTAATACTACAGTCTGGTTTGGGGCCCACCAGCTGCTTATAGTGGGCTGCTTTTCTTTCCCCACTCATTACGCTTTTTCTTTTTCTTTTTTTTTTTTTTTCAGCTGACCTTATCAACAGACCTCTTACAGTTTAAAAAACACCATGGGGATGTCAGTTTTCACGTTCCTGTTTAGCAGTCTTTTCAAGTATTTGTTACATTACTTGACAATAGTTGGATTCTAGATAGCCCGTGAAGGTTTCAAGAACATTACATCATTTATTACTGTGTAAAACCTTATTTACTCAATTTGTTTCATTTTTCTTGTGTGTAAGTGAGGAAAATATTTACTTTGTTCAAAAGTGGTTTGAGGCTGAACTTAATTCATATGTGTAACTAGCTTTGGTGTTTGGAAGGTGCCATACAATCATTACTTATTAATAGCAAGACCTGCAGAAGGAATGCATTATTTATATTATGTTATCTGTGGAAAACTCGCAACTATTTTTTTGTGTGTTTGGACTAGAAATGTTCAAAAGCGTGGTAGCCAGCATCTTTCTTTTTCCCCCGCTATACCACCAAATAGATAATTGAAGATTATTTTTGAGGTGGCACGGTACCCTTAGCCACCTTCCTCAAACGGGCGTGTAAAAACACGTCGGCTTTTGTGGGGCTGATGTCTTCGATTCCAGTGTAGCTGGGTGCAGTATCTTAAATGAATGGAGAGGTATGGAGGACAAAGTTGTTTCCATATGGGCATGGGATGAGCAACTGTTTAAATCTGGAACATACAAAGCTTCTGCCTGATCACTCATTCAGCCACTGGGATTCATTTTGCTGGAGGACGAGCTAAAAGTTTGGCCCTCTGAACTCTTAGTCAAACTTCTGGGACATCAGTTGGACCCGAGGTCATCTGCAGAGGTTTGGTGCCGCCCTGTCGCTTGCTGGGTCCTGTGGCACTTCCCAAGAGCTGTGTTCCCACAGTGCCATTGCTGCAGCCACCTTAACTCCCCCTGAAGGAGATTTCAAATGGTGGAGGAAGAAATTAACGTACTATAAACGAATGCTGACACTGTCAGCTGGCCTGGTTCAAACCCCTGCCATTGGTGTTAGTGGGAAGGTAATAATACAGAGGGATTTAGTGCTGCAACCCCTCTGAAGTTAGCAAAGTTGCATTGCTCAAGTCCCAGCCTGTCAAAATTGAGGCTTGTGAGTGAGAGTAAAAAAAAAAAAAAAAAAAAAACCACCAAAAAAGCCTCTGATATTTTCGGTTAACATCAGTAATGCTGTACAAACCTCCCAAACAGCACAACGTGGAGAACAGAGGGCAAATACAGGATTTGCTGTTCTGAGGGAGTTCTCTCCGGTACGCTCGATCGCGAGGACGTGCCAGGTGGATGTTGGGATCTCAGTTATATGCACTGCATTAAAACTGAATAAATCTCCCCGCAAAGATGAAGTCTTTTGGCTATGCTGTGAGACGGTAAACCAACCGTAACCAGCAGGTGTGTGTTTTGTCTCAGAAGAGTTGCCTGTACGTGTGGTTTCCAGCCTCAGAACGGTGCGTGTGTGTCAGTGAGCTTGTGTTTCTCTCGTGCGTGTGATCGTGTGAATATTATTTAGGGTTTTGTTGGTTTTTTTTTTTTCATTCCATGTGGAGCAGGGAACTGTGCTGTAAAATGGGCAGCGTTGTCTGGAGCCTTTCTAATGTGAGGTGATCGTGTGCATGGGGTTACGGCGTACCGGGCGGGCTGTGTATCTGCTGCTCTGTCTCCCCAGCAGTTGTCGATTTAAGTGTTCTGAATTTGGGATAAAACCTGATGCGAGAAAGTGACGCGTCCGATTGTCAGATGCGAGAACCTCATAGGTGCACACGCGGAGAAGAATGCGCTGCTTTAGTCTCGCAACATCTGACTCATGATTTTTGATTATGTATTCTGCAAAGTTTAAAGTTTTCTCACGCAAAGTGAGAGCTGTATGAAGCAGCCGCGCTTCAAACCCTTTTACTTCAATTGTAGTAACAACTTTCAGAGTTGAAATCGTTGACAACCTCTGTGTGAACTTCTGTCCAGATGACCGCGAGTCACAAAGAACGCTTCGCTTGCACCAGGTGCTTTTGTGATTCAGTCGGACCCGATCCCTTTTCTCTTTTCTTCCCCCCCCCCCCCGCCTTCATGCCTGTCTTTGAAGAGACGCGTGTGGTTTGTGGAGCAATGAAAGTTGTGTATCGGTTAATGAGAGCTGCTGCACGGGGCTCCTGACACACCTGGCGCTGCTTCAGCACGGAGCTTCGTGTACCTGCGGTACAGCAGGGAAGCAGCTCTCAGAAGCCTAGGTCGCAGCGTGCGTGTGAAACCAACCACGAGAGGTGACCTGATCCGTTTCCTTTCCCCCCCCGCGGTTGTCCAGAAGCCGTGCCGCCCATGCCCAGCCCGCCTTTCCCCTCTCCAGCCCTGCGCTGCACGTCTCGGTGCCGCTGCAGCGCGCACCCCCGCCCTGCCCGGGCCCCGTGGCCCACGTCGTGCGCTCCGTGGGCCGGCGGCTGTGCATCCTCTTCCTTCCCGCCGCCCCCTGGCGCTGCTCAAGTTCGGTTGAAGGGAGCCCTTCTTCCCCCCGTGCTCCGCGGAGGAGCGGCGAGCCGACCCCGAGCACGGCCGTGGGGGCCGCGCGGCGATCCCGCGGTTTTGCTTTTCAATCGAGGGATGACAAAACGCCTTAATTTTTCCGAAAAGCCTGCTTGGCGTTCTCTTCTTTCCAGCCGGATCAGCCAGGGAATTACAGCGCGAACGCCCGAGCCCCGCACGCCTCCTCTCCTTCCCCTCCCTCTCTTTCTGCTCGGAGCGAATGGGTGCGGGACCGGGGCAGCGCATCCTCCGCGCGCCCCGCCGGGCACGGGGGCACCTTCCCCTTTGCTCTGCCGCGTGCGCGCGTGTGTGTGTGCGCGCGTGTGCCCGCCCGCCGGGCTCTGTGTGTGTGCGCGCGTGTCCCCGCTGCCTCCCGCCGCCCGCGGGCGCGCCGTGAGCGCCGCCGCCGCTGCCCTTTGATCCCGCGTTAGTGTCAGTTAGGGGCCGGCGGGCGCAGCCCTCGGCGCTGCCACCGCAGCCCTCGGCCCCGCACGGCGCCCGCCGGGAGCGCGGCCCCGGCCGCCGGGGGACGCGGAGAGCGGGGACAAGCCAGGTGCACGGCCGGCTTCGGGGGGGGGGGGGGGGGGGGGGGAGAGGAGGGAGAAAGGGAGCGCGGGGGGGAGAGAGCCCTTCGCGGCGGCTCCGGGGACGCCGGCTGCAGCCCTCGCTCCCCCGGCGGAGAGGGAAAGCCCGCCCCGGCCGGCGGCTCTCCCGGGGGGGCCCGGCTTTGTGCCCGTCCGTGCCCCCCACCCCAACCCCCCACCCCTCCCGCTGGTGTTTGATCTCCCGTTAAACAGAGGAGGAGAATGTGAAAAAAGGGGGAAAATGCCCAGGAGGAAGCAGGAGCAGCCCAAGCGCCTCTCTTCACGTAAGTGCCCCCTCTTTTTGCCATTTTCTCCTTCCTCCTCTCCCCGTCTCCTTCCTCTCTGCAGCCGCCTCCGCCGTTTCGCGCATTAGTTTAGGGTTACAGAGGTGAAACTGACAAAGACACAGCCTGGGTTATTCCTCTTTTAGGTCTGAGCTCAGGCAGCCATGTTGGTGATGAACAGCCTTGTGCCCTTTTAATTTTTCCTCTCTCTCTCCTTTCCCCCCTTCTTTCTTCGCGTCCCTCGCCCTTTCCTCCTCCTCCCTCCCCCCGCCCGTGATTGTGCATTTGTGCTGGGGGGGGGGGGGGGTGCGGCGTGGGGCTCGCTTCGGGGCCGGAGGGAGGGGGGGGGGGGGGGAGCCGTTAACGGGGTGGGGAGGGGGGCTCGCACCGGAGGGGAGGGCGGCGAGCGGGGAAGCAACTACCGGCGGCTCGCGTGGAACCGGCCCAGAGGTCCGTCCGCGGCGAAAGGTTGCGGCGGGGTGGGGGGGTGGGCACGGCCCCCCCCCTCCCCCCCCCCCCCCGGGGCCAGCGGCGGGGGAGGGCACCCGCAGCGACCCCGCAGCCGCTCCTAAGGGAACCGGGACCGGGGGGGGAGGGGGGCGAGGTCCCCGCGGAGCGGGGAGAGGCGGCGGCGCGCTCGGGGCTGCCGCCGGCTGCGGCGGAGCGGGGGCTTCGGCTCCGGCGGCTCTGCCCGAGCCGCGAGCGGCAGAGCACGGGGCTAAAGTGCATCCCGCTGCTCCCGCCCGCGGGCAGCGCACGCACACGCTGACATCCCCAGCACGGTTCCCCCTGCCCCGCTGCTCCTCGCTCCCTGCCCCCTCCTTCCTATTTTCTCCCCTCTTTGCAAAACAGTTAACTTTTCTCCCGCTCTCCTCCCCCCCCCCCCCACACCCGCATTAAGTGCTCGGCGGCTATTGAGAGAGAGAGAGAGAGACGGAGGGGAGGGGACCTAAAAATACCTTGCCCCTGCCTGGCCCCGAGGGTGCTTTGAGGCGAGCATGGGGTGGCTGCCGGGGCTCGTTTGACCGCCTCCGGCGCATCTGCCCGGAGCGCGCCCTCCGCGCGAGGCCGGGGGCACGGCGGGGCCGAGGGTTCGGTCAGCGGGAGTTCAGCTGCCGGGGGGCGCCGCTGCGGGCGGGGCGCGGTGCGCCGCGGTGCGGCTCCGCGCGGTGGGGGCAGCGCCGCCCCGACCCCTCCGTGCAGCGGTGCGGGGGCCGGGCCGGGGGGCGGCACTCGCAGCGCGGCGAGTGTTTTTCTGCCCGTTTTTTTTATTCCGCCGGTTCTGAGGCTCGAGTTGCGCTTTTTATCCGTTTCCCCCCCCCCCCCCCCCCCTCCCTTCCCTGCTCCTTCCCCTCATCCCTTCTTCCCTGCTCTCGCCCCCGTGCAGCCCCGCCGCAGTCGGCGGCCCCGCGCTCAGCGAGGCCGGCACGGGGGCGGCGGCGGCGGCGCCGCCTCTGCAGCGCCCGGCCCGGCGGGCGGGGGCAGGGGCCAAGCCCGGGAGCGCGAGGCCTCGCCCGGCGGCGCGGGGGCCTCTCGGGGGGGGGGGGGGGGGGGGGAGGGGGGGGGGGGGAGGTGCCGCCGCCCGGAGCCCCCCGCGAGGGAGGGAGGGAGGGAGGTGGGGGGGGCTGGGTTCCTCGGCCCGGAGGAGGCGGCGGGGCGGGCCCCGCGGGCGGCGCGGCGGCTGACCTTGCCCCTGCCCTGCCCCGCGCGGCTGCCCTCTGCCCGCCTCTCGGGCTGACACGCAGCCCGGGCTCCATTTTAGCTCGCGCCGCCGTGCGCTGCCTGCCGGGCTCGGCCCCGGCGCTGCGCTGCCCCCGCCCGCGGGCTGCGCCTCGGGCTCGCCGCGGCCCCGACCTCCTGACCGCCGCGCCGGGAGAAGTCGCGGCCTTCTCCTTGCGAACGGACGGTCGCCCGCGTTGTGCGGAGCGGGCGCCGTGTTCAGTTTGCGCGGCCTCGTTTGCCGTTCTTTTGGATGATTTTTTTTAGTTCAATTCACGAGAGGTGTTGTGGTGGGTTTTTTTTTTGTTTGTTTTTTTTTCCCCCTGACGTGTGAAGCATGCTCGCTGCGTCCCACGCTAACGCTACTTCGTAGTGGCTTGTATTTATTTAGATTTCTTTCACAGCCCCGTTGCTCCGAATTAAAAGCTCTTCTTCCACTGAAAGATGATAATACGTTGGATAAATAAGGAAGGACTGTAGGAATACAGACACAGTGCGCAGCTCTGTGCATTCAGAGGATGGCCTGGAACCCGTTGCTCTCAGTCTGTGAACGTATTAAATACTAGGTTTGAGGTTGTTTTGTTTTTCGGGTTTTTTTTTTTCCTTTTCTTTTAGCAGTGTTTTTTTCTCCAATTCTGTGTAAAATGCATTTTTGTCCCATGATTCCTGAAGGTTTTAGCCTTGCATTTTTTGGGGGGTTGCGTGTACTTTTTGTTTCCAGTTGTTAACAATAGCAGTAGAATGGGGAGTGGGCCGTGCACATCCAGAAGGAGGTGGCTCAGGTTGTGCAGAGCCTTAGCTCTGCCCCGGCACGCATGCATACACTCTGCACATCAGTCCGGAGCTGTGCCACAGGTTGCTGCTGCTGCAGGAGTGCTCTGTGGTGCACTCAGTGCCCGCTTTTGGTGCACGTGGCATCCTACTGCACCATCCTCCTGGTAATTTGGGCTCTCTTGCAGTGGCTGGCGAGGCAAATAGACGTAGTTACGCTGAGCAACTTAGTAATGTGGGAATAGTAATAAGCCAGTGTACGGCGTTGTGGACTCTGCAGGAGCTCAGGTAGAAAGCGTTGTTTTCAGGATCTCCAGGCCTTATTTCATTTCCTATTCCTCACTGTGTGCCATGCCGTGCACCTGAAGAACACCGTATGACAGTATGCAGCTGCTGCCCCGCTGGGGTCCTGATTTTGTATTTCTGTATATTAGATGCTTTTGTCTATTGGCTTCATTGGGTAACTTCTGTAAATTTCCAGGTGGTTTCCCAAAATAAGATGGCGCTGCCAAAACACCTTGCTCTAGTAAGGGAATTTTCAGCCTGAAGAGTTTGCTGGAGATTGTAAGAGATTATTGCAGTGGTGCAACTTAGTTTCAAGTCAGTTGCAAGATGCTGAGGGTTAGGTGTCCGAAGAAGCGTTGATTTCATTGGATGCATTACTGCTGTTTGCTTAGAAGGGCAGAGTTAAGGTTGAGCTCACAGTCATTGGAGTTGTTTACAGCCCAGTTCAATCTGGAAGGGTCCTTTGGAGGTCATATGATCAAGCCCTCTGGTCCCAGCGGGGTGACCCACCGCTTTCCGTTGGGCGGGTGCGCCATCGGAAACTCCACTGAGAACATGAATGGCAACTGGAGCTTCTGCATGCAAAGGAGTGTGATTTTTTGGTAACCTTTTGTCGCAGATGCTAGCGGATTGTCTTCACCCACTTTTTAAAATACAAGAGCGAGTGCTTCCTTCTTAATTTAAGGTACAAGCGAATGGGTTCAGGAATTCTTGGATAGGCAGTGGCTCTTTTGTATCCGAACAGAATGCTGAAGCAGCTCACCTCAGTTTGCACTGAAAGAGCTTTCTAAGTTAAAAATTTACTCGGTGCATGTGTGTCCCACGAGTACTTTTGGATGCACCTGACTCGGATAAATCAGTTCGCTTTCGTTGGAATGCTTAAAGGAATTTTACTTGTTCCTTGGCGTGTCATAGATCAGAGTCAGAATCTTTAAAAACGGATGCATAATACGGTTTTCCTCTGTTCTTGTTATCCTGATCACAGAATTGCAGGGGTTGGAAGGGACCTCTGGAGCTCATGGAGTCCACGCCCCTGCCCAAGCAGCTCCCTAGCCCAGGCTGCACAGGTAGGCGTCCAGGCAGCTCTTGGATGTTTCCAGAGAAGGAGACTCCATGCCTTACGTTCTGTCCTACTTCATGCCACTGCTTCCTTTTCTCGAGAGCTCCTCACCATATGAGTGTGATGTGATCAGCCTGAGAAGCAAAAGTGGGGAAGTTTTGAGATAGCAAATAGGTGTTCAGGATCTAGATCGCTGCCTTGTGTTCAGCGTAGCAGTCAGTGTTCCTTGGGGTTCGCTCCAGTCCCAGAAGTTGGTGTGCGGTGCGGTTTGTGAACGAACGCCACGATGCCATTCATACAAAGCTTGTGTTTGTTACGTCAGACTGTTAGAAGCTGTATCCAGAATTTTGAACCACTCTTTGAAGGATGAACTGCTACTTCTGTTGATTGTCTTCTGTTGAAGATGGGGGTGTAATATTAGTTTAATGATCTAAAAGAGGATTTGTGATTATGAGGGGACGTAACCCTTTTTGTCTTTGTGGTCGAGTTTATTTTTAGATATTCCAGATACTGTGTTGAATTTTCAAATGTTTCTATTTAAAAAACCCACCAGCAACAAAAAACAACCCTCAAATGCTATGAAACTTCTTTTTTTAATTGCTTGATTGTATTATAAAAGCGTATAGAAAATACTTAGAATTAGATAAATTAGGAGAGGTTTAAGGTTTTATATGTTACCTTGTCGACAGCAAGGGAGGGCGTTTGGGGCTTCAGAAGACTTCCCAGTGTCAGGAAGCCCCCATCAGCATTTGAGAGTTTCCTTTGAGACAAAGGGCTTTTATCAGGAACAGGAATGTCTCCCTAAATAGTGTTTATTACCTTACTAGCAGGCACTGCATGTACAAGGGGAAGCTTTTAACATATTTTCTATTTACTATTTTTAACCTCTCACCACTGCAGGGATCATGATATAGCTCATTGTTGACAAGAGGATCCACGTAGGGAAAATTATTATTCTTAGTATGATTAGGTTAATAATTTCATTGCTGTTATCATAGTTGTCCTGGTGGTACTGTAATGTACCTCTGAAATGAGCAGCGGCGTTTTGTTGCATGGAGTAACATCCGCATTACTCCGTCTGAAAACACTGTTCTTAGTTTGTCCTGCTCCTTACAGCAAAGTCATGACAGACTTTTCAGAAATAGCTTCTCTCTCTCTGTGGGGATCGTTTCCTAACATCTGAAGTTGCTGTCGCTCCTATAAAGTCATTGAGTGGTCAGTGTCTGAAGCCATGCAGTGGCTGATGGTACAAAACACTGTCACATCGCGCTCGGGTGTGATTCGAACTAACAAAGAGTTGGTGTCGTGCTCATTAAGTTACATCAGTTTTTAGGATCTTATGAATTAGATTTCAGGGAGGGTGGAGCGACAAAAAAGGTATAAAAAGCAAACGCAGGCTTTTTAGTCGGCAAAACAGGGAAGGCCACAGGTAGAGCAGTAGAGTGGGAAACGTAAGAGCGTGTGGACAGAATGCGTTTTTTGTTTTTAAGTTTTGGAATGGACAGAGAAAGATTACGGCTTCGTCTGTGTAACAGAACGACTGTTGTCTCCTTCGTATGTAAGAAGGCAGAAATAGGAAGAATTAAGTTTGACCAAAAAAAAAAAAAAAAAAAAAGAAGAAGAAGAAGAGCCGGGAGGAGCTGGCTGTTCAAAGTGAAGTATTAGTAATTTCCTATAATTTAATCAGACGAGATCCCAGAGCAAGATAATGAGTGCATGACCTACAAAAGAGGACTTTTTGGAAGTTAAAAGGGTTTCTAACATGAGGCTTTACTAGGCATATGATTTGTCATGAAGCACCACGTAGAGGACCTTTTTTCTTTCACATTGCAAAGAAATCGTAATGTGGACATTAGTTCAGATGGTTTGGAAGAGCTAATTTGGCTCATGCCTGGAATCCTTTGTCTGTTAGAGCTGTTAAACTACTCCAGAGTCATATTGGAAGAATTCATCCTTTAAATAATGTTTTGCTCTGGTTTCTGGTATATCAATTTTTTTCTTGCCTAGTTTGTCAGTCATGATATTACGATGTGTATCGTTTAGATTTTATATGCGTAACCTCTTCACTGTATGCAGAGTCTGAAGTGCCTCGTGTTTCATGCGAACAGTGGGCAGAAATCCTGGTGTTCGAAGCAGGTAGCAGCGTGTAATGGACGTCAGTTTTTAAGCGATTCTCTTTTTCTGTCCCCTGATGCTTTGTTTTGTTTTTTAAAGCTGTTTCTATGAAGAGCCGTAAATGATGCGGCTCGGTGTGGGCCGAAGGAAAAGTAAACTCGAGAAGGTTGCTATCCCTTTCCCCGAGGATATTATTATTAATTTATTTATTCGGTTATTTTAATCTCAGTTCTAAATCTCAGGCTTAACCCAGACTTCAGTTCGAAGGAATCACAGCGTCACAGAATTGCAGGGCTTGGAAGGGACCTCTGGAGCTCACTGAGTCCAACCCCCCTGCCTGAGCAGCTCCCCAGCCCAGGTTGCACAGGTAGGCATCCAGGCGGGTCTGGAACGTCTCCAGAGAAGGAGACCCCACCAGCTCTCTGTGCAGCTGTGCCAGTGCTCCGTCACTGCACTGTGAAGGAGTTCCCACGCGCATTTGTGCAGAAGTTAAACGTAAGCGTGTTGCAGGGTACGGTTAGTCTAAGTCTGCGCACGTGCACACCCCCACAGTTGTGGCTAATTTAATGCAGGATTCAGTAATGTGTGTCCAGAAGGTCCCAGAAGAGCTTCTCTTTCACTTTCTGTTTTTGGAGACTAACTCAGGGTCATACTTACAGAACCATTATGCTCCCAGAGACTTTTCCTTGTGTGCCTTCAGTGGTGTTTGCAACCTGGTACTCTGCTTGGCCTGGACAATAGACGTTCTTGATCTGAGCCTGTAGGCTTAGTAATTAGCTCTGTTGCTTCAAGTTTCTCCTGCCTTTCCAGGGAAATCGTGTTTGTGGCGTAATTACACTGAACAGTAGAACCCAGCTTAAGCCTAATGCTCAAACAAACCCGTTACGTTTCGCAGGTTGAGGGAAATGTTAAGAGTTCACGCAGAGTCCAGGTTCAATTAACTGGGAATCCTGGAAGGGTTATGGTGTGTTGTTTCTTTTCAGAGAAGCGTAGTAGGGAGAGAAAAACTGGTCTGCGGAAACAGTCATTTATCTCATTCTTTTCAGTACCTAGGTGATAGGGATGGAAGTTGGGGCTGAAAGGATGACTAATGCTGATGGTATGATGGTAGACCAAGAAAAATAAGTTGTTACACAAGACTGCAGCTTTAGCTGATGCTCAAAATACGTTGCTTTAAAAATGAAAGGGTTACCAAGCAGCAGAGGTCTTGCAGTGCATGTAACCAACCAGTTAAGGAGAAAGTGAAGTTAGGTTCCATACGTGTGCAGTGTTTGATTTCTTTTGTTTGGGACACTGACTAGGACGAAAATAAAGAAGTGGAAGCAAGCTCTGTCATCATCCCTTCGGATTCTGCGTGGTTTCACTTCTGGGGACTCTCTCCATCAAGCAGGGTTTGTAACTGCAGGCCCTCGTGAGGTTTGCTGCTTCAGTGTCTGTTCTGCTATCCCAGGGCTTTCTAAGCAAGTACACAGAATTCTCTGCGTGGTCTTAAATGTGGAGGACAGAAGTTTTACCTGGAAGTTTCTGTAACGGAGAAGATACGGTGAAGGCTTACTTGAAAACGATAGCTTCCTATTTTAAGTGGGTGTTTTCCTGTTTTAAGTGGATCTTGATACCTGTAAGAGTTTGTAAGATGCCATACCACGGCAAAAGTGGCCGTTCTGTTGAGCTCTTAAAAATAAATGGCAAGTAACTTAGAAGAAGGCTTTAATAAATGGATGGTTTTAGCAAGGGTGAATTTTGCTTCATGGGCCCTCATGTGTGACTTCATTAGTGAACAGGAATTCTTTGCAAGCCGCTTCGTTTTGACTCGTGTAGTACAGAGAGGCAACGAGAATTCGTCTTTGGTGACTTTATTTTCTCAAAAATTAAAACAGCAGCAGATCTTCCGCAACTAGATACTCATGCAGTCGGGAGCAGGGTAGGGGAGGAGAGGGTGCTGGGCGGACGGATCCAGCTAGCAGCAGGTGTCGTGGCTTTTGAGTTTGCTTGTGTTCCTGAAGCACAGGCAGAATCGCTCCCCTTATGGGCTGCTGCATCAAACGTAGACCTCGCAGCTAGTGCCTCGGGACTCATTTCATCTGTGTTTGAAGCAGAATCTCCACTTGTCTACCTTTGTATTTCTAGCACTTTGAGGCCATGAGGAGCCCTTCTTAGGCACCGGTGTAGGCATAACAGCCTAGAGCTGCTCTAATTTCTGCTGCCCACAGGCTCTCATCCTGCTCCTTGTTCTGGAGGGGAAGGGCTGACATAATCCTTTTGTCAATTCTGTGTTGCCAGAGGGAGTCCTGTGCACAGAGAATAACTCCGAAGGGGGCTCTTCTGCCCACCTTGAGGTACTTTCACATTGCCCATAAGGTATAAATGGACCTCGCCATAATTGCTTGTATGTCTTCCTGCACAGTGCTATGCCACACTGAGACAACAAAGCAAGCTCTAATAAAGCTGCCTTGTGCATGGGAGGCAGTTACCACAGCAGTCAGGATAATTCAGCTGTAATGCTTCTGGGTATTCTCAGGCCGGTTCAGATGTCACCACATAGCACGGTGTTATTTGGTGTAGATGTAGTCTCATGAGAACATGATATATTTCTCTTCCACCGTTCCTCTGAATTTTAGGAGAATTATTGAGCCGAATCCAGAAATGGGCCTAAGTAGCCACGGCATTAGTTTCCTCTAAAAACAGTTTGGCACAGAATCCTAAATCTCCTTAGGTAAAACAAGTTTTGAGGAAGGTTCACTGTTTGGTGCTTGCACAAGAACTGAGTGAGCTCCGACTTTTGTTAAGGTTGAAAGCTGAGGCGGTGCCTTAGTGTGTCAGCAAGGAGTGCCTGTTGTACATGGGAAGCACTGCTTCTGTGTGTGAGCCTACCCCTACAAGTAGCTTCCTAATCCTCTCTTGTTTGGCTTTGCTTGTTAACCCCAAGCAATCCTCTCAGGAGCGAAGAAAGCAGCTGTCTTTGGTTGCAATCAGCACGACAAAACAAACAGTTCTTGAGGCTTCCCTTAGATACTGTAGTATCATCCTTCTGGGGGAATTAGAGAAACAGAGAATATAATTTGCCGTGTTTTAATCTGACTTTGGGAGAAAGGAAAGAAGTAAATTGCAGGGGTTGAGATGGCATTTCTAGGAAGGCGTAGTTTCAGTACCTCAACCCTAAGCCTTTTGTGTCTGAGCCAGTCAGGAAGCTAATGTGCATGAAGCTCTCAGGTGAGGAAGGGAGCAGAGTAAAACTTTAAAAGAGGGGCACGCTGTTTACCCAGATCTGCAGAATCTGCATGTGTCAGAAATAAACAGAAATGAGTTAAAACAACAACAACAGAGGAGAGGTCGCTGTTAGATTTCCTGCTGTGTGAGTATCAACAGGCGTGCAGGTTCTGTGCTTCCACTCTGTGACCCCTTGGCTGAGGTTGTAAGCACGACCGTTGTAGCTGAAGGCATTGCAGCAGCTTGAGCTGAGGCTTCCTTGGTTTTCTTTATTGCCACTTACCTATTGTAGTAGCATAGGAATTTCCGATATATTTTGTTGTTTCCTTGATTTTACTGATGAACAGCCTTCATAAATGTGTTTGAAGGAACAATTCAGTCTGTTTTAGCAGCATTTTTCTAGGAGTCAGTCTATTGAATAGTTACTGTGAGGTTTTCTCTTTCTGTATTTCACAAAAGGGAAATAAAGCTCACAGTGTTTGCCGCCACAACCTTCCTTAAATTCAGTATTCATAGTAATCTAAGGTGAATTTTCTGAGTTCCATTTGACTTAGTTTTGAGAAGCGGAGCTTAGTGCTTCTTATCAGCAATGGGCCGCCTTTGCAGCCCTGCTCTGACAGCCCTCGCACTGCTGGCGTGGTGTAATTGTTGAGCAAGTTGTCTTGGCTTTCCCAGATGGGATTCTTGTTGCACGGGGACGTTCCTAGGAAGAATTAAAGCTGTTGTTTCTTACATCTGCCTATCACTGAAACTTAAAATAGACTGTGAATCAGAGACGGAGAGGGTCAGAGATGGAACCATAGCTAGAACGTACTCAGTTATTCGTGGTTAACAATCGTTTCCAACTACTGTTGGTGAGCCAGTTACCAGTTTGTGTTTTTGAAAACACGAGGGAGAATTAGAGAGCTGTATTTCTCCTTTACCATACATACACTTACAGTGCTGCATAGGAGAAAATCTGGTTCAGGATGGAGACTGAACAGAAGCATCTGGATCACTGAGCGTGTAGATGTGGTGACTCTTTTCAGTTGAGTGGAGGGACTTGCTTTTGCCACTGGAGCTGTTAAGAATTTGTCGTATTTGTAGTCACAGAAGGAATTAACTGAGCTGACCATAAAGTCAGAGTAAACACAAGTCAAAAAGTGCAACAGAGTCTTTTCTTCTTCCTTCCTCAGAAGGCAGCTAGCTTTATTTTGTGCTCAGGACGTGAAAACCTGCCTGTAGCGAGCAAGAGTTTTTCTCTTGCTGCCTTCCTAGTGTGTGTGTGTGTTACAACTACATTGCTTGCAGTAGTTTTTTTTTATCTATGGAGATCTAGACTCCAGTGATGGAGCTTTCTGGGTTGCTTTATGTTTGTGATGATGTATGGAGGCTCAGTGGGACGTGTCCAGCTTTTTGGAGTTCCTGTTTCTTCTTTTTTTTTTTTTTTAAATCCTTTGCCAGTCTGTATTTACGATGAGTTTACCTGACCAGCTGGAGAAGATCGGTCAGTAGGAAGGTAGAGGAATATTCGTTTTTCATTTTGGTGATGCCAACTACTTTATCCCTGTTGCTGTCCGAAGACTACTGATAGTTGCAGAATATAATGAGAAGATACTTGGAACTGGTTCAAGAGAAGACACGCTATGCCTTTAACCCCTTGAAGACGAGAGGAAAAGTTAATGCTGCCATTGGTATTATTCCAGACGTAGTTGGCCTCGCTTAAGAAATGAGAGCCAGTGGTTGTGCAGAAGGCAGCCTAGAAGTAGCATGTTTTTCTGTAGGACTCAGAGTATTCTTTCACGTGAGTGTCTGCTGGATTTCTCTGTGCTGCGGTAGTGATTAGACATCTGACGCTGCTCTCGAGGGCTTCCTTGTGCACGAGAAACAAGGAAGTACCATTCCCTTTTCTGGTATTGGTATAGTACACAGGAGAACAAGTCAGGGAGTCAGCCAACCTGCTGTCCTCAGTATACGTGGCCTGGCAAAAATTAGTTTCAGCCTGAAAGCGAGCTTGTACTGGAATTAGATGTTCCGTAGGAAAGATGGATGCAGCAGTTTCTCAGGAAAACCAAGGCACCGGTGGCTGAAGTTGTGGATAGCAATTTTCCCTCTGAGGAATGAGAGGCAAGCAGGAAAAACAGAAAGCGTGCTCCTTGAAATGGTTAGGTATGTTCTCAGCGTTGCCGTATGTGTTCTTCTCCAGTGGTTTCAAAACCTTCTGAAGAGCTTTCAGCAAGTATTGAAATTATGATGGGCTTACAGTGTTATATCTGGTGGGAGTTCTTCCCTCCTCTGTTTCAAAACTTGACTATGCCTTTGAAAAGATACAGGAAACTAGATCTGTTCCGTAGTCCTCTGTACTTGTTCTCTGCCCTCACAGCCCAGAAAATCAACCATATCCTGGGCTGTCTCAAAAGAAGCGAGGCCAGCAGACTGAGGGAGGTGATCCTGCCCCTCTGCTCTGCGCTGGTGAGGCCTCACCTGGAGCACTGTGTCCAGATGTGGAGTTCTCAGTACAGGAGAGACATGGACATGTTGGAGCGTGTCCACAGGAGGGCCACAGAAATTTTCCAAGAGCTGGAACACCTCTCTTACAAAGAGAGGCTGAGACATACGAGAGGAAACGGTTTCACACGTGAAGAGGGAAGATTTAGCTTGGGTATGAGGAAGAAGTCTTTTGCAGTGGGGGTTGTGAGGCACTGGAACAGACTGCCCCTGGGTGAGGTGGAAGTCCCGTCCCTGGAGATATTCAAGGCCAGGCTGGAGGCCTGACTGAGCTGTGTCTGTGCCTGTTCATTGCAGGGGAGTTGGACTAGATGACCTTTAAAGGTCTCTTCCAACTCTAAGGATTCTATGATTCTGTTTTCAAATTCCTTTATTGAAGCAGGAAGCACAACAAAAGTAAGTGTGAAGTCACTGGCCTCAAGTAATGGTGGTGGGGGAGCTTTATTTTCTGGAGCTATGGCTTTGCTGTTTAGAATCTTTTTTTGAGTAAGACTTTTAATCTTTTTTATAGTAATAAAGAATTTCCTGCTAATTTAAACAGTCGGTTTTGGTAATGTACAGATCATCTTCTCATATGTACTGGCTCTAGTTATGTAAGGTTAAAAAATCTACACAAGAGCCACAGAAGCAGATAATTCACTGATTTATCAACCTTAGCAGACTTTTTTTTTTTTTTTCCTCTCACAGCATAGTGGTAGCTATGGTAAATTTACTCCGGATTGCTTCAGGGTACCGATTCTGTATGGTGTGTACAACGCACGAGGGCACCTCTTTAAAATGAATGGGTGAAGGAGCAGGTAATCAGGCGGTGTGGCTTCGGCGCCTCCATCAGCCTTTTGGTCAACGGTTTATTCCTTAGGAGAGTTTGAAATTGCCCTGCGCGGCTGAGAGCGTCGGTGCTTGGTGGGTTTTCCTTGGTGCTTCTAGGTCAGTTTCAGTCTTTCAGATACTTAGAGGTCTTTTCAATATCTTAGCACCGTGCATAAGCAGTAATGCTCAATCACTGCTGTGATCCGGGAGTTTTTTATGCTTGTGGCGAGTTGTTTGTGTGCAGCAAGGTGGTGTGCTCGAACGCCTTCCTCGCTTTGGTCAGCCCATTCCGCGGGATGAATCGACACTTGCAGCTTCTCATGCACTTCCTTTCCAACTGCAAGGGTGACTAAAATCGTGTTGTTGTGGCGACCTCGTCAGTTTTAAATGAATATCCGTGCTGGAATGAGCTGACGTGTTGAAGAGTAAGCCAGTGTTATAATGATGTACACCATAAACCAAACTCTTTATTCTTGTCTGCTCAAAACCGTTAGGACCGCGTAAGGATTTTTGTGCCTGCTTCGTGCTGCTGGGGTGGTGCCTGTGCTGAGGCTTGCAGTACATTTCAGGCAATGAAGATGCACTCTGCTGCAGTAAAGAATTGAGACAGCTATCGCTGCAGCCAGTTCTGGGAGGTGGCAGGTCAGGTGCGGGCCTTAATTAAGATGAATTGTTGGCTGATGAAGGCACTGACTGAATAAGAGCAGCTTATAGATGTATTTCAAAAACAGAGAACAGATATGCAAAATAGAGTGAGCCACCGGTTTTATCTGTTACCAAGTTAAATGAAGATTAGAAAGCAAAGCTTTCCAGCCCTTTTGGGCACCTAGATCTTACATAATAACGATTAAAGAAACCGTGCTATTCGTATTTCATGTCCTACTTCAATTTTGCTGTAGCTACTAGTCAAGTGCTCACTACAAAAAGGTGACACCTTTAAGGGTACGTTTCCATATTTTCTTCTTGCTTGCCAAAACCTTGTTGGTACCACTGACAGCCAAGAAGTATACAGCTGCTTTAAGACTGTAGAACCCTTAGAGCTGGAAGGGACCCTTAAAGGTTATCTGGTCCGACTCCCCTGCCGTGAACTGTGACATCTACAGCTAGACCAGGTTGCCCAGAGCCCCATCCTGCCTGATCTTGAATGTCTGCCGGGACGGGGCATCCGCCACCTCTCTGGCGACTTATTCCAGTGCTTCACTATTCTTATTGTAAAAAACTTTTTTTTTTCTTACATCCCGTCTGAATCTCCAGTCCTCTATTCTGAAACAATTTCCCTTTGTCCACTGCCGAAGGGTCTATCCCCTTCTTTCTTGTAGCCCTGCTTTAGATACTGAAAGGCCTCTGAGAGTCAGTACTCATCACTGGTCTACATCCAGACATTGAGCTATTGACTGCTGCCCTCTCAGTACGATCTCTCAACTGGTTCCTCATCCATCAAACAGTCACCTATCAAATCTATATCTTTCCAATTTAGGACGGGGATCGTATCAAAGGCCTTACTGGAGCCAGATGACATCAGTGACTTTCCTGGTCCTCTAAATGCAGTTGAGCCATCGTAGAAAGCCACTGGGTTGGACAGGGGGGACTTGTCCTTGATGAAGCCATGCTGGTTGTCTCATCAGCTTCCTGTTTTCCATGTGCCTTAACATAGCTTTCAGGAGGATTTATTTCATGATCTTTACCAGCACAGAGGAGGGTCTGACAGGTCAGCGGTTACCTGCGTCATCCTTTCTACCCGGCTTAAAAATGAGTGTTTTCCAGTCACCAAGGACTTAACGTGACTGCCGTGACTTTTCAAATACCACTGAGAGTGGTTTGGTGACCGTATCAGCCGATTCCCCGACGACTCTGGCATGCTTCTCTTCAGGATCCATGGATTTCTGGTTGTTCAGGTTCCTCAGTGGGAGGTGTATTGCTCCCCTGTATTCCTCTCAGGCTACCTGTCCCTGCATCCACTGCCTGTGCCTTTTCTTCTTGCATTCCCTTGTGAGCAGCAAGTCCTGGTTTAACCATGTTGGTCTCATGCCATCCTTTCCTTACTTCCTGCATCCCTTAAAGATTCGCCAGCTCTGCTCCATTCCCTTGTCCTTGAGTGCAGTTTCCCAGAGGGTTTTGTTGACTAACTCCTTTAAGAACTGGAATTTGGCTTTCCTAAAATTAAGCATGCTGATTTTACTCTTTGTCTGAGACCCGTCGGGATTGTGAATTTCACCACCCCCTGATCTCTACAGCCCGGGCAGCCTCCAGTCCTGAAGTCATTAGTCAGTTCACTTGTGCTGATGAGCAGCGGGTCCAGTATTGCATCCCCGTTGATGTGGCTGTCTATTGGCTTGAGCAGTTATCCACAGTGCATTCCTGGAGCCTCCTGAATTGTCTACTGCTTGCTGGGCAACTTTTGCAGCAGATGTCAAGGCGGTTGAAGTCTTCCAGCAGGATAAGAGTCTGAGATTGTAGCTGGAGGAAAAAAGCTTCGTCAACAACCTGCACTTGATCATGTGGTCTGTAGTAGGTGCTAACCACAAGGTTCCTTTTGTTACCATGGTCTCTCACTCTCACACGTAAGCTTTCAGCTTGCTCGTGGCCATTCTTCATGGAGAACTCTTCATACTCTATTCCTTTCTAAATGCAGAGGGCAGTTCCTTCTCCTCTCCTGCCTTGCGTCTCCATCCTGAACAGCTTGTAGCCATCAGTGGCCACACTCCAATCACAGGAATCATCTCACCAAGTTTCAGTGATGGCGACTATGTCATGGTTTTCTAGTAGCACGGTGGCTTCCAGCTCCTCCTCTTTGAAAATACGTAAAATTCCTTTAGTTCTGAGCTTTTTGTTCTGGGTCGTATGTCAAGTTATTGGCAAGTTCCCTGATCATTCCCTGTGTTTCATCCCCCTTTCTTGACCAAGTCCATTGATAAAAAGAACTCAGGCTCTTGTTATTCTTTGTTTGTTTTGTTGGCTTGTTTTCTTCTAGATGACTTAACGGTATAGTATGATCCTTCCAATTCTCAAGCAGAAGTGTCCAAGCGAATGGTTCTTGTCTTTTGTAACACCTAATCAGAATGGTATGCTGGTAGATTTGAGAATGCTGATGTATTTCAGTGCTTTATGTGGGATTCTTAGTCTCACCGTAGTTTTCCTTCCCTCTTTTCTTTTGTGAGGCAAGGATAACTACAGCCTCACGTCTTTGTAGGGGAAAAAAGTGCGTCTTGATTGTGCTGCCTTCGACCTCAAAAATACAACAGAGCAGTATACCCTGGAATCAGACTACTACAAATCATTTATTTGTTTGGAAGTGAGTAACTGAGCTTCTTGTAGGTTCCAGTTATAATCAGTTTTTCAAAGAAAACTTCATTAATGACCTGCCAAAGGAGTAAAATCTCTTCTCAGTCACGGAGTTAATTTTCATTCAGGGGTGGCTGTACAATATTATGGATTCCTGTACTGACCGTTTGGCATTCATGTGATTATCTCCCACAATAGTTTGATCTTTCTGAGGTAGGCTGGCGTGGTAGGCCTTGACTCTTTATGCACTGAGAATAACATAAGCATTAAGAATAATGTTTAGCCCTTCTGATTTTGGATGTTTCTGCGTCTCAGTTACCTTTTGGTTTTCAGTACTTTCTCACTGAAACAGCCTGTTGCCACGAGCATCTGTCTAGAGCAAAACAAATGAACAAGCAAATGAATTTTTACCAACCGGAAATAACTGTGAGGAATTTTTTTGCTTTTAACTAAGAAAAAGTAGGATTTGTAATCAGTGCGCTGAACTTAACTGTGTAAGAGAGCTTGCTGAGGTAAACGTGTGCTGAAGTAAATAGTATGCTGCCATTCCAGGTGCAGGAAATGCCTCTGGGTAGGCTTGCACGTGGACCACTTGAACCATTGAAGAGCTCTGATTCCCTTTTCAAATACATCTGTGGAATAGCAGTTGCTCTCCTGCGTATTTAGTTTGTCCTCACATTTGCATTACTCTGTCAGAGTCTTACTCTGGGATCGTAGCTGGTTTTGAAACATGCAGGAAGCCTGGAAATCTCGATTAAGGGGCTTTTGAATCTGACTCAGAACCTGGTGGCTGAGGCAGTGTTTAGTTTTATGTCTGATGCCTTATCACAAACTGTTTTCGTCAGGAGAAAAAAAAAAAAAAAAGATGTATTCCTTCGATATTTTAATGTGTAAAATTCAGGTTTTCAGTTGCCTGTGTTCCTTCAGTGTGATCACAATCTCTAGCTTTATGAAAGGTGTGCTTACACCCAACTACAGGTTATTACAGGATGTTGACGAGGGCCTGTGGAAGAACCTTTCAGTAAGGCTGGCTGTGGTACTTTGCTTACTTTCTGTTCAAGTGTTACAAGAACATAGGTACCATAAAATACATTCTGTGAGGAACATGATTTTCTGTTGTCGGACTGACTGTTTATGTGCTTCAAGAATCTGTCTTGGGGCTACTAACAAAGCCTTTGCAGAGTCAGCTGTCTTCCGGAGTATTTGTTTCTTCTAAAAACCTCGTTCGTCACAGTCAGTTGTCTTTGTCTGCAGTTCTCTCCAGGAGTTCTAGGTATTGGTCAAGTCGATGAAAGCTTTCTGTAGGATGCTCTGCTTTGGGGGTACTGCTTGAGAAACGGTCTTTAAAAAAGGTTCCTCTAAAGCTGTGTGTGTTCGTTCTGTTTTGCACACACACCCTGAGTGCTTCAGCTCACTGAGTGGGAAAAATCCAGCTGAAACTAAGTCATCGTAAATTGTAAGGTGACAAATATTGCACGCGCATAATTAGACGTGCACATGTACTATACGCACGTGTATTGTTACATACTAACAATGTAAGACGTGTTGCTCTGCCCACATACTCTCAGCATCTTCTGATTGCTGGGGCTTACTGTTAAAATATTATTTTCAGGTCTTTAAGGCTTTTCTTCTCTCACAAACTCATTGCAGCCGATTTCAAGAGGGAAATGTTTTTAGGTAGTATTAGAGTAATCCTTGGTGGGTGGCTCGGCTATGGGTGTCCCAGATAGGACATCTAAAGCAGCCTTCATGAAACTGACTGCTGTGACCATCCAAACCACAAGGACCAGGTTCTTTCTGAGAAGCACAGGAGTACACTGTGAAGATCTGTGATGGGAGGGAGAATCCTCTCGTGTTTTGTCTTGACAAAGCGTGATGTGTTCTGTACTGCAAAAGATCTCAGGGAAGACATGGCTCAAATTATTGTCTGGTGTAAGTGCCTTCTGGCCACCAGCTCCAGTCCTGCTTCTCCGTTTCTGCCTCATTCACGTAAGTTTTATTCCAGCTTCTTGACAGACTGAGTACTTTTCTGCCAGATTCAATGAGTTGGAATTGGCTCACCAAGCGGTCAGATAAAGAACTGAGCAAATGTAAGAGTGGGCACAGGACCACCGTTTCGGTTAGTCACGAGGCTTTGTCGCCTCACCAGTGTATTCTGACTGAGCTCTGAGGCAGTACCTGTTGGGGTTCAAATTTCCTGTTGGAAGCAGCACTCCTCAAACCAGGTCCTGCAGCTAATAGCTAGAACCTCTTGCCTAGAGTGAAAGAATTACGACTCTTGGAGGTAAGATGAACTAGCAGTAATCTTCTGAAGAGCTTGCTGTTTTGGGGAAGATCAGACTTGCTGCCCCGAAAATGTCCTATTTTGTGATTTGTCAGTAGACTGGGGAGCCTTCCTTAAGTGGTGACAGCTCATCTCAAGAGAAACAGTCTGTGTCTGTCCTTCTACAGGGATACCTAGCTAGTAACAGAAGGATCTTTTTTGGCAGGTACATTTTAGGACATTTGCCTGAAAACAAAATGTAAGCGTCTGATTCCCAACTATGACAAAATCCTTCTCTTTTGAGGGAAAGGAAATAAAGGTAGTTTTACGTTGGCAATGATGAGCTTTTTCAGTGATGCATCCCAGCCCTCCCTCTTTCCTTGGAGTCCGTAACTGCTGTTTTCTGTCTCTGAAAGGGAATAGTGCTGTGCGTGCATTTTGACTTTATGTAGTTGGAGTGCAGTTGGGAAACCTGCATTTCTGCACACTCGCTGTTGTTTGTGCAGAAGGGCAAAGCATCTTGAACAGTTCCAGTTACTGTGAGGTAATTAACTTGTCTTCCTATAATCTTTTCCATCCCGGAGCCTTTTTATTTATTTATTTATTTGTTAGAAGAAGAAGTGCTGGAGAAATTGCTAGGTGAGTATTCTGAGATATTTCTTGCAAGTACATTTTTTTTTAAACTCACTTTAAGCGAGGGATGAAAGCAGAGGATGTGTGTCCTGTCTTTAAAGGCTGTGCCTTGCTTTTCCCCTGTTCTCCTTCCCTCCAGTTAGGAAAATCATTATTTCAGAAGATGCGGAGATGAAATAGAGAGCTCTACCTAGGGCTTCTTTTCCTGTCTAATTGTGTGAATATTTTCACACATCTTAAACACAGGGGTGAAGGACAGAACAGAAGAGTTCCCGCTTTTTGGCAGTTCCTTCTTGCAGCTGTGCTGCTCTCTCCGGGTCAGCCTGCAGTAGAGAAATTTGGTTCAAGCACCAGCAACGCTGCTAAACCATTTTGTGATGAGGTCAAGAGTTGAATAATCATCCCGTTGATAAGTGAGCGAGCCAGAAATTCTGTTGAAAGAGGACAGTGACTTACTGTGCTGCTTACCTATTATAGGTCACAGAAATGATGAAGGGAAAATAGGGGACTGAGGGCACTCTGGCACATGACTGTTTATGTAACTGTGACTTCTAAGTTTTATTTGCTGCTGTTGATGTAATAAAAGAAGTTAAGGCAGGCCTTTGTGTCTTTATTAGAATCATGGTTTTCTTGCAAGCATCCCCGTGGGAAAATGAGCAGCTCTGGATGTATAGCCTGATCAAACGCGGCTGTAAATGCTTTTTTGGAGGCGGAGTTTTGGGTCTGTGGGTGCGCAGTGCACCCGGCTTCTCTGGAGTAGTTCTACAGACTGAATGCTCAGAATCTGCTGGGTGTGGGAACCCACAGTTTGCTGAGACCAAAGAAATGACAGAAACATTTCTAAATAAATTAAAATTGAAGTGCTTAAAAAGGCAGCCTGGACACAAAAAGGGTAGTTTGTAGGGAACTGGAAGGAGTGATTTATATAGGATGCACTGGAGTAGATTTCCCTGATAGGGCTGCTGCTTTAAGGTTTGTCGATGCTGCTTTCGGTACTGCCTGGCTGTGTAGTTAGCAAGGATTTCTGTGATGATGAGATAATGTGAATTAGAAAGTTACTGAGTGATCTTTTGTAGTTCTTATTTTGTTCATTGCTGAAATGCCGCATTTACTCAGTGTACGTAATTTACCTAATGATATTTACTGTATTCGGTCCTAAGCACCTTCATTCTGTTCTCTGGTCTACACTGAATTCTGCCGTGATACTTTTGTGGCTGATGGGTCTCATTGAATATTCTGTTAGCAGTGAGGACTTCAAGTTCCTCTTCTTTAATTTTATCCTGGATCTTCTCCAATGTAGCTGCTGCTTCCCATGTTTCACTAAAACTTCTGCCCGGGGTGGCCAGCAAACACTGACAAATTTCAAGGTGTCTTTGGCAGTGGTACTTGCTCAGTTTGACTGGAGGAAGAGAGCATCCTTGTGTACTCTTAATTTTGAAGGGCTGGAGTACGTATGTCAGCAGTTGACGGGACTGTTGCAGAGCTAAAATGGAGACTTGGACATGCATTCTCTTCCTCAGTGTGCTCTCGTTGTATGATGGGAAACTCCTCTTCTTCAGGCATCTTGCAAGGCTCAGTGGTTTTCTGGTGTACACCTATAACTTCATCCTTCTCTTTCCGTAGGCCGTGGTATAGCGTGTGATACAAGGTAATATATAAAATGGTTTATCGTGGGCATTACAGATGGAATAAGATATGCTGTTAAACTACTGCTTATGCTCCCAGGTTAATCTTGCTTCGGTTAGAGTAAACAAAAGCTGCAGGGGTAGGAAGGTATCAGATAAGAAGCAGAAGTGTGTTGGAGCTACAAACTAGGAAGATGACCTGGGCGCCAAATAGCTGACAAGTGCAACTGTAACTTTATTTAGACTGAGACAAACTTGAATGGTGGCATCTGGAATCTTTATGTACATCAAGATACTTGAGATCAGGACATTAAGAATGAAGTCATCTATCACTGTTAAATCCCAGGTCTGTATAGACTCCCAGACTTTTCGCAGAGCATAACTGCTGCAGTTAGGGCAATCTTACTGAATCTGCCTCTGCTCGCAGAAAAACTGCTTCTTTTCTTTGAAATGATTTGACATCTACCTTCTTTTACATTTGTTCTAATTTTCATTCTGTAATCCCGTAAGTAGGACTTCCATATGTTTCGTGGCACTGTAGTGTGTGGAGGACTATAAACGTGCATAGGCAGCGTAAATTCTGTACTGAAGGTTCTGTAACTTGCTCACTGTACTGAATGATTAAAGTGAAATGATGTCCCTCTTGCAGTGAAAATTCACACTCTTTGGGGTAGATTCCTCCACTGTAGCTGGTTTTCAGATAATTTCTGGTTGTCTGCATGGTGTTTCTGTCAGTCATGCTTTCGCTGCCCACATCTGTCCCTCATTGCCCGTAGCGTTGAAGACTCTTACCTTCTCCTTGTGCCACGTATACTATTCCTGCGTGTAGTCTGCTGCATCCGTATTTCTCTGCTCCTGGTCCATACAAACTGGCATTTGTGGAACACCTCACACTTGCTGCTGTCACAAGTAGCGCGTGTACCATTGCGTTACGTTGCGTAAGGTTTAGTTAGAGTTTCCCCACGTTTGAATTGGATGACTTAGCGTATAAATCGATAAACGCGTTTGTTTTCAGAGATGAGTGGTTTGGGCAGTTAATATTTACACGTTTATTGATATCGCGGTCAAGTTCTAATCACAGTTCTCTGTAAAGGAGCGGATGCTCTTAATATGAAATAACATAGTTTGGGATTAATAAGATTTATCTGTCAAAGTGAGCTCTTGAAGGGGGAAACAGAACTTCTCTGTATTTGAAAACAAGCAGACGAGCAGGCAGGCATGGGAAACTGGCACTTCTTCAAGCAGAGCTGTTGCACACATTTGTGACTTTGCCAGAGATTGTTTGATAATGGGCTACAGTAGCGGCCCAACGGTAGGCTGGTGCTTTTTGTTGGTGCTGACAGGAGCAGAGAGGGCTTGTTGGAGATTCCTGGGTGCAGCGTGACGGCGCGTTCCTGCAGCATGCAGGACGCCTGGAACTGTACCAGTCTCAGAGAGATGTGATTTGGGAAACAGATCTCCCTCCGGAACTGCCGTGGAAACTGGGAGAGGGAAGTGCTGACAGGTCTTGACTCTCAGATCACATAGAGAAAAGCCAATCCGATGAGCAGTTACTAGTAAGTGTTGGCGGATTCCCGGCAAGGACTAGTTCTAAATGAATTTGGTGAGAATTTGTCCCTAATTTTTAAAGTACCTTTCCCAGTTTTGTAAGTTCCATGTGGTTTCTTATCCACTTCTAGCATTTCAGACTTCAGTATGAAGGAAGTGCTTGTAGCTGAGCATCCGTTAAGTGTTTGTGTAATAACAGACTGTTGTGTGTTTGTTGTGGGGAGGAGAAACTTGGATGTAGGATTGCATTTTACTCCTAAGTTTTCAACGACTTCTCACCGGAGCTCCTCGGCTGTGTTGCAAGAGGAGGAAAAAACGTGCCACGCAAATCTTTTGCCACAAGTGTGGAATTCAGCTGAAATTTCTTGACAAGCATGTAGAGATTGGCTCTTGTTTCAGTTCGACCCAGACCAGGTTTAGGTGTCCCATGAACGCATCCCCTGAGTTCAGAGGTAGGTTTTATTCGTTTTGAAAGCGTGCGAGTCAATGGGTTGGGCTGACTTCTGGAGTTCTCAAGCTTGTTCAAAGGCTCACAGGACTGTGTGAATTAAAGTCCTGCCCTAAAGGCCTTGAGTGGCAACTCGCTTAGAAGTGAAATTGCCAGGCTTCACAGTAATGCTTCTAAACCAATTCGCTAGTGTTTAAAAGGAAGCTTGTCTGAGTTCACGGTAAGACACTGATGCTGGCTTTTTCAGCATTAACCTTACAGCCCTAAAGTACAGTAGACTTGATACTGCAGCAACAGTGGGAATTACTCAGGAAAGAAAAATTAGAAGCGTGTCAGCTGTTAGAGGTCTGTTTTTTGTGTACTGCCCTTCTCTTGGTCTGTCAGGTCAAGGGAAGCACCAGCCGGATGCTTTCTTGGCCATCGGGGACTGGTGAGCAGGTCTCTCTGGCTGCACCCTGCTTTGCAGATAATCCCTCGAGTTACTTAGTAGCACTGTCGTAACAGAGAGGGAATACATTCAGTTCTCCTGCAACCTGCCTCAAGTGCTGCCTCGCTAGTTAGCTGTATCTTCTTCATTTGAATGCAAGTCCTGGCCTTTGTGCTTGAGTTATTGTTAACGTTGTTGTGTCTGTGATGTTAACTTGGATAGTATCAAAATAATTCTAGGTAAATGCGTTGGGTTTTGCTTGGCTTTTGTTTTGAATAGGAATGGTGCTAATTGTCTTCTACTTCAGATGCCAGTTTAAGGAAACCGAGTCACTTCTCTTCGGGTTATTAAAACAGTGAAAAAATTTCAAGAGCTTTTTAAGTAGAAGAAATTTACAGTGAGAGGCACTATTCCTCACGTTGCATGCAGCATTTAAAAAAAATAAACAACTTTGCCTTCAGGTTGTATGCTGTTATCTGCTTTTATGATGGCTGTTTCCTTCTTTCATTCATTGGATCAAAGCGATAATGTAAATACAAGATTTTATTCATCAGCTTCTCTCCAAGCTTTGTCATTCGCGGGAATTAAATAAGGAATCTGGAAATAATACTCGATCAAATAAGGAATCTGGAAGCAATACATGATCATAGGTACAATACGTATCGTGCAGGCTTATTTCCAGAATGTCAGTGGAGGGTTATATTAAATCCTTTTGTTTTGCCGTGGCGTGATTACAAAGATTGTTCTGTAGCTAGGGACACTGAGTCTAAGGGTAAGAAATGTGAGAGGTACCTGACGAGAGGTGATAACATGAATTCAGTTCTAGCATTGCTAGATTGTTGTTGTTGACTGTGTTCTGATTGGCCTGCAAGATCTGCCAAGAGAAGGAAAAAAAAAGGAAAAAAAGCGGCCCTGGCCACATCTGTATTCCTTTATGTACCTTACAGGAAGAAGAGCAACCCAGGGATGCAGCACTGTAAACACTGCCAGTTAGGTCTGGGGAGAAACTGGGTGTATTGTGGTTCCCCAGAAGAGAAAATATAACTAATTGCACTGAGACCAACACTTCATATTTAAAAATGCAAGTAGTTTGGGGTGGTGTTTTAAACTTTAAACTCAAATCACTGGAGTGATGAGCAAATAAAAAACAAGTGGTGTGAAAAATAATAATAATAGTCTTGAAAGTGTGATATTCCTGTCTCTAATAGTTGGAGAGGTGAGAGCCGTAGCTTGTGTTCGTGTGTGAGTCATTTTGGCTATTCAGAAACGAAGTGTGTATTATTGGTACAAATTTTATTATGTTTTAGATAGGGGTCACTGCAGGATTGGGCAGAGATATAAAGTCTCTGGAAGAAACTTCTCTGGATAGCTATGCGCCTGATCTGCTTTTGAAGGCCTGTGTTATCTGCACTGACACTGTGGGCCTGTTAAATGCCTGCTTTATACCGCAGAGTTTGGAATGTTTTGCAGGATGTGCGGGCTACTCTAGCAATAAAATAATTGCAGTGTGTGAGCGGCGCCGCGCTATATATTTGTGGCGTATTTGTATTGCTGCAGTTGTAGCTGTTCTAGTCATGCTGACTGAATGATGACAAGCTTCCGTGATTTTGTCTTCAAATGAACCCTCTTTTGTTCTCAAAACGCTTTTTCCCGATCACCTAATCCAGGCTCGTGCCGAGTCCACGCACCTCAGAGGGATGTTGGGGGACTGTTCAGGGGAGTTGTGCAGAGCATAATATACTCTGCGTTAAGAGGTTATTTTGCACGGATTTGGAACTAACGCTGTTGTTCTTGGTTCCGCACAGATGGTTCCAGACAGGAAGAAGTGGAAGGTGAACTCAGTGAAGAAGAACGCTGGTTTGGAAATTCTTCAGAGACTCCTTCAGAAGCATCATATGGAGAAGTCCAGGAGAACTTTAAGTTGTCTCTTGAAGACAGCATCCAAGAGCAGTCCACTTCCCCAGATACTTCTTTGGGAAGTGCAACTCCTAGCAGCAACACAGCGGAGTTGGGAACCGTTGAAAATGAAGCGCTAAGAGACACGTTGCAGAGCAAAGAGCACCTTTCTCCTGATGCGTCCTCTCTGTGTGAGGAAGAACCTCCTGGTTCAAATAAGCCACTGAGTAGCAACCTGAGGCGGCTGTTGGAGGCTGGCTCCCTCAAGCTGGATGCTGCTGTTACAGTCAATGGCAGAGTTGAGTCCCCTGTAAATCTTGGCTCAAATCTCTCCTTCTCTCCACCTGCTCATCATGCCCAGCAGCTCAGCGTGCTTGCCAGAAAGCTAGCTGAGAAGCAGGAACAAAGTGACCAATACAATGCAGGTAGTCACTTTCTATGGAATCAAGGGAAGTGGTTGCCAAACTCAACCACCACCTGTGGTTTGTCCCCCGATTCAGCTATCCTGAAACTGAAGGCTGCGGCTAATGCTGTTCTGCAGGACAGATCTCTTTCAAGGACTGAAGATAACATAAGGTTTGAATCCTTTTCCTCACCTTTCAGCTCTCAGTCTGCCAGCTCCACATTAGCAGCTTTATCAAAAAAAGTGAGTGAAAGAAGCATGACTCCTGGGCAGGAGCACCCGCCTCCGGCTAGTTCTTTCCTTTCTCTGGCTTCCATGACCTCTTCAGCTGCCCTGCTCAAGGAGGTTGCTGCAAGGGCTGCAGGCACCCTGTTGGCAGAGAAGAAGAAATCGCTGGTTGCTGAGGATCCCCTGCAGCTTTCAGAGATGAAGCAAGAGAAAGCAACTCCACCGCAGTCTTTGGAATTATTGTTACTGCCAGTCCCTAAGGGAAGAGCATCCAAACCCACTAGTACAGGTATGGATATGGTTTGAGCAACTAAATAGAACGCGTTTGTTTTTCTGTAGGCTTATGTAGCGTCTCTTCAGTGGGTCTGGGTTTGTTTTGATTCCAGGTATTATGAGAACAATAATTAGGTACTGTAGGGAAACAATGGGAAAGCTTTCTAAAATACCAGTTGAAGACCAAACTGTCAGAAACGTTTCCGTTCTTTGAAAGATATGAGGGTCCAGTTCAGTTTTTTTTTTTTTTTAATTTCATACAATGGTATTTTCCCTCCCCTCACCATGTTAAAAGTAAATCCACAAAAATATTTAATGGAGAAGATCAAAGAATCCCCGTTAGGGAGCTCGCAGTATCAGTGAGCATATACAAAACTAGTGCTTTTGAAATAGGGGACAAGGAAGAATTCTCCCTCCTGCTGTCTCTGTCACAAATGGACTTTTGTATAATCACTTACTACCCTGTCCTAATTTACCAGAGTATGTTATTATGTTGCCACTTTTCATTAAATTTTTTTTTGCAGCATGAACAAATCTCACATGTTCAGGCTTTTACAAAGCTTTGTCATTTAAAAAAAAAAAAAAAGTGAACTGCCTTTCTCCAATTTAGCTCAACAAGAGCCATTTCACACTTGAGCCTTCCCTCCACCAGTTCCAACTGTTGGCATTCAAGGAACTGGGCTTGTAGGGAAGAAGAAGAAATAGTCTTGGTAACAGAAGCTGTGGAGAACTGGTAGGCCACGCAGGAGAATGTAATTTTTCCGTCTTCAAAATTAGGAAAAACAAGATTCCCTTCACCTCTTTCACATCGGCAATATATATTTCTAGCAGCAAAGCACGCACCTCTGGTGTCTGATGTCAGTGTTCTCCCTGCAGTGGTATTTTCACGTGGAGGATAAGGAAGCGCATCAGGTATGTTCACAGGTTGCACAGAGTGGCTCAGTACATTAGATTTGTATCTGACTGAATTTGCCAGGAGCGCTGTCCTGACTGGACGAGTGCAGCCCATCAGCTGGGGAGCCTGACACGGGCGCGCAGGGAAGGGATCCGACGAGGGGCAACTGAGAGCGTTTTTTTGCTGTGAGGTGCAAGTGTTCTCCAAGGGCTTTGCTGGTGTTATTTTGCCAAGGCAGTTCAAGTGGCAAACTGTCCTTGCCACGGGTCTTGGCATAAGGTTCCCATTAGTTTAAGTAAAGTCCTTTCTCAGAGCAATAGAAGCTAAACCAAAAAAAAGGCCCCTTTGCGTTGAACCAGGAGTACTCACACCAGACTGTGGGCATTACTTTAATGCAGCTTTCTGATACACACTGGTCTTCGTACAGGAAAGGCTGCTGTGGGAAAGGAAAAAGGTTAAAATGAATTTATTAGTTTGTTTCTTGCTGGGAAGGGTAAATAGTAGTAATAAAATCCGGGTTCTGTGTTCGACTAACAAACTGTGCACTTTGTGCAGCTTATAGTAGGGGAATGCTCTGGCATGTGTAAGTGCTCTGGTGGTACCAGCACTTCATAAACCAGCTGTGATGCAGCAAATTCCTAGCAACTGTTCTCTTTGCTGAAGGCCCTAGCTTACTGTACTGCTGAAAGATAACAATAGGGGCCGACTGCCTCAGGTCCTTGGTAACCAAGGAACAACTATTCATTTTTTATAATATATGGGAATAGGATCCCAAGAGGAAGGGTGTTCCCTTTCAGTTTATACGCCCTGGGCCAGTGCCAGTTGGCATCCAGGCTGACTTTATAGTGTAACGTTCATAACAAAAGATCTTCTAAGTCGGTTTTCTAACACACAGTTAAGTTTTTCCTTTCTGAATAATTAACCAACTGAAAACAAAAAGCAAGCTGCTGGTTAGCGTATCTGGATATCAGTTGTGGAAAGCCAAATTCCTTGTTTCCTTTGGCCAGGGAGGAATGCAGCTTGCGAAAAAAAGTCCCTGTTAGTCAAAAAGGTCAGAAGTGACCTTTGATTGGAAAATTCTGTGGAAGTTGCCTAGTGTAGCAGAGCATGTGTATTCTTACTGCAAAAAGAAATGTCACATATTCTCAGTTTCTTATGCGTTCATAACCTTATGGCACTAAAAGCAAAAAAACCAATATTTCACTTTATAATGTGGAATCTCTTATTGCGTGTCTGATTGCTTCTTGAGACGTAGGGTTTTTGGCTTGTTCTCAGAGTTAAGCGTCGATGACTGGTGGGCACAGATTCTGCTCCCCTTTCGTGCTTAGGGTATTCAAGGCGCTGCTGACTTTTCTTTTTTGTTACAAATCACCTTTACTTGCCCACCAGCAACATCTAGCTTTGGTTGTAAGATCAATACTCTGTAAGATTAATTAGACGCTGACAAGTTAGAAGCAGCAAAGATGGAGGCTACTTAGAGGTGTATGTTAATAACAAGAGTATTCCTGCTGCTCTTCTGTCTATGATTTTGAGCTATTTGGTCAGGCTTATTTCAGGTGAGAAGCTGGAGCTGTGGCTTACGAGAACGTCATCACGCTGATGCCGCAGGTCGGGTTTGGTGGTGCAGATTAGAGTGAAAGGGAAAAGAGAAGGGTAACTTTGTTAGCAGCTGATTTGCTAGTACTGCCACCTTTGTTAAGTGCTTACGTGTTCTGGATCAAACTTAAAAGGAAGTCTGTAATCTGTTAAAATTCTGAAACCATTTCTGAGAGAGTATAGGCTGCAGATCCTTTTTTACTTTCTGACTGAACCCTTGCTTGGTAATGACTTTTTGTCTGCGATGCTTGCAGTTTTGTTCCCAAATTTTCTTCCTGGCTATTTCTCTCTTCGCTTTTTCCAAGTGATTGATGCTGTGTGACATGCAATAGATGTCACTGTAAATGAAGGAAAGCTGGAGATGCCATTTGTTTTTTTTTTCTTTGGTAAGGTATATGAAGTACAGTAAAGAACTAACTTGATTGAGCTTTCAGTAGGGCCAATGCAATTCCTATTTGCCATTAATTGACATTGTTATTGGTGAAGTCACAGAACTGCAGAATCGTAGGGGCTGGAAGGGGCCTCTGAAGATCATCTCATCCAGCTCCCGCGCTAAAGCAGGTTCCCTAGAGCAGTTTACACAGGAAATCACCCAGGTGGGTTTTGAATATCTCCGGAGAAGGAGACTCAGCAGCCGTTCTGGGCAGCTTGTTCCAGCGCTCCGTAACGCTCAGAGAAGTTCTTTCTCATGTTAGCATGGATCTTCCTGTATTGCACTTAGTGCCATTGCCCCTTGTTCTGTCGCTGGGCAGAGAGGGGAACGCTTTGATAATAAGTTGAGTGTGGTTGAACATTTCACGAGTAGAATTCCTAAAATTGCAGAAGTGCATGCCTCGACAGCGTGTCCTTTTTTTTGCACTCAGATAAATGAGTACCTAATTGGTGGAATTATAGTCTTCGTTTCCTACTTAACGAAAGGAATTACACATCTTTCTGGAGGCTTTTACTACTTAGTTCTTCATCAGGGGAATTTGGTGTTTGCTATATTCTTACCAGTAGGAAATAACTGATAAAAATGAGGCGAAATATTCTGAGAGCAATTCCAGATAGCAGGGATAGGCATAGTTGAGCTCCGTGTGTTTGAAACAAGGCTTCAAATTCTGTGGTAATTTTAGGCATTTGTAATAAGCAGAGGGAGTTAGCTGTGATGAGGGGAAGAATGGGTGGTTAGTTGGGTATAGTCAGCAGCAAGGAATTTCTCTTTCCATCAGGCTTGAGATGGTTCCACGCTCAGTGGACTAACCATATTTACTTGATAAATGCTATCAAATCCTTATCTTAGGGCAGTAAAGCAGAGTGAAAATGTTTAGGAAGGCAGTTGAATTTAATGCCCTGGTATCTGGAGGAGTAGAAGGAAACCTGTGACCCCAGGACTCCTGGTGGCTGAAGCTGTGGCAGTACCTGTTCGAGCCAAACAGTTCTCCTGTTAAATGTACCTGAGATGCCATGCCAACATGCTTGTCAGTCAAGCTGTGAATGGCTCTGTGTTTTATATCCCCCTTGCTGTCCTGGCTAACCATTGCATATGGGAATGGATCATTTTTGAACAATTAAGCGTATTTTCCATACCCAGCTACATCTGGCATTTGATAGGAAATGAGACTGCAAAGTGATGATTATGAGAGACATCCATCTCAGTTCTGTTAAATTATAAGGAGCATTAGCACCAGGTGAGACAGAATAGCATCCCCTGCTGATTAGCCGAAGGATGTTTGGGACGTTAACCTTTATCAAATTATTGTGACCTTTCTTAGAGGGAGAATAACTAGATTAAGTGGGAAGGGGACATGCAGGGGGAGGAACTGAAATTTCTGGTACGTTGTTGTTGTTTAACTGATGTGTCCCTTTGCAGATGAAATTCTAGCGCTGAAAAATGGTGTCTTGAGTCTGTTTACAAGAGAAAAGCATTCAACAAGTGTCTGTAAAGGACCCTCTCTTTTTCTTCCCCCTTCTGCTAAGCCTCAGAAGAAGAAGGAGGAAAACCTTTCCAGTGTCCCATCTGTGGTTTGGTTATCAAGAGGAAGAGTTACTGGAAACGGCACATGGTGATTCATACAGGTTTAAAAAGTCATCAGTGTCCGCTCTGTCCGTTTCGCTGTGCGCGCAAGGACAATCTCAAATCACACATGAAGGTAAGGGAATTGCTTAGTGACTGTCAGAACGTTTGACTTGTCCATCAAAAAACGATAGTGCAACAAACATACTTCAGTGGCATTTGCAAGAAGAAAAGTTCACTATTAGTACTGTAACTGTGTCTTTCTTTATATAAGGACACCGTAAATAGGTGAAGAAATAAATTACTCTCCTTTGCTTGCCTTTCCATTTTATGCTGTGTGGCAGCTGCCTTGGTATACGCCTACTTGATGCAGATGTATTGATGTGATGGATTTAGTTGGAGCTGGAACCACCAGAAGCAGGGATGTTAGCTGACAGGTGGCACCATGCGAACACAGTAGTGCTGCTTTCAGGATGCATGCTGGTAGCTGTCTGTGAGCGTAGCAAATTGGCCTGCAGCTCTGCAGTTTTAGCTTTATTCTTGCCGCGGTTTTTAACTGCAGATATTCCAGAAATGAAGCATCCAGAGCGATGACAAACTGGTTATACTGTAATGTTTCGTTTTGAAGTGTTTCTGCTAAACGTAAGGTGCCATTTAACTCTAACACCTTAGGCTCCCAAAGAAGGTGAACCAACATTGGAAATGTAAAAATGTAAAAGAATTTCAGAAAAACAGGTGTATTTAGCAGAAGCGCTGCGTGATTGCAAGGTGCAGAGTACCAGGTCTTTGCATACAGTAGCGCATGCTTGCTGAAGTAAAAATGGTATCTGGCCTGTTAATCCATGGATAAAGAAGCTGAAGGGTAAAAAGTTTACTTTGTTAATGCAGTTGAGCTGTTAACAATACCAGTGAAATGTTTTATTACCATTCCTGTTTTGTTTGTTTTGGACAGCAGGTCTCACAGTTTGGGGGGACGACAGGAATGTTGGTTCAGCTTTTTTGTGCTGCTGTCACAACATCTGAGATGGCTGGACAGGAGTCTCGCCTTGCTTAGATCCAAGTAACTGTTAAGTATAAAATCAGACGATTCCACTGATCACAGTAGCAGATTGGGCTGCATTTCAGGTCCTCGCTAGGCCTGAAATCGTTCTTCCAAAGTCTGAAAGCTCGCTGCTTGCTTCTGCTGTGAATCAGCACGCTGTTCCCAGGCATTCTTCGCCTGTATTATGGTGAACCTTATTGGTTCCAAGTAGGTTTTGGTATTGGCAACTTTCTTTTTTTTTCGGGCTTGGTGGTCAGTGTTGACTAGAGGGCTCAGGTGGCCATCTTAAGTAGAAGACACGAAGGAATGAGAACTGAGCGTAATTAAGAGAAGTTTTTTGTTTTCCGTTGTTGACAGTCTGCACAGAGGCATGCATCATCTGAAAGCTGGCTGGTATTGTCCCCTGTTTTGTGGAAGACATCTGTTACTCCCTGCAGAAATTCTTGATCTCTGCATTTTGTACCTCTTTGGAATTATTATTTACAGGGTGAGGGCCTATCCCTTACTTTTCCATAGGAGGTCATAGATAGGATGCTGGAAGAAAACAGGAACTTTTTCACTGTCTCTGTGTGCTATCAGATTGGTGGCTCTCTGAAGCCCTTGTAGTCTTTTTTGCTCCCTGCCTAACATAAATCCCATCAGTAACTGAACCTGTGTTTTCTTCAAACAAACTCCTCCTGAAAACATAACAGTAGTATTTATTATTTGTTAGTATGGTGACCATTGCTTAATTTGAGCTCATTTTGAGTCTCCTTTAGACTTCCTGTGTAGCTAAGGTTCCAAGTATCCTCAGTCAGAGCAGTCTAGTCATGCAGGTCACGATGTACTCAGTGGTCTTTGCTTGTAAAACGGCTCTATTTAAGATGAAGCCAATTGCTTTATAAAACTAATTGGCCAGTATTTGGTCTTTTATTCTGGTCATAGTCTTATGAATAGATGCATAAAATCACAAGTACAGGTATTTGCAAGATAATATTCTACCTTAAATTCCAGGGGTCTCGTGCATTTTACTCATTCAGGTAGTCCATTCATAAAAACGTCTATTAAGTCAGAATTTGTGTAAAGTTAAAATACTTGCATGGTAGTAGGTGAATGAAGTACAGACATATACCTGACACTGTTAACAAATGACTAATATTTTGAGTTCCCTTTGTATAAATTGATACCAGGATTAAAAATAAAAAAATAAATTAGGTTTCTCATTATAAAAATTTGCTGCTTTTAAATCTGTATGTGAATAAATATGAGCTTTAAAAACACATATATAAGATAACAGAATTAAAAATTGAATGAATGCAAGTCAGAAATAGTACAGCACAGATGGGAGCTAGGATGTAGTGTTCTGGCTGCTTCATTTGGACATTTCAGTTCTCTTCATTGTCCCCAAATCCTCCGGGAGCTACCTGGTGTTATCTCCTTCCTGGCAGGAATCCCATGAAGGCAGAGCTGCCCCTAGCTCTCTGCTCCTCTCTTTCTCCCTGTGGGTGAACAGCAGCAGCAGGTGAGACTGCAAAATTACGGTGCTAGGACGGCGTTTGTCATTATAAGTCAATTTTTTACTACGCTACCACAAGCTAAGCTTTTTTTTTTTTTATGCTGCTCTTTAATTTTTGGTTTTAAGTTCCATTGATCAGGATGACAGACAAAACCTGTTTAGATGGTTAGTCCAGCTGCAGTCTTCCAAATCTGATAGTATTGTCTTTATTTCCCCTCAGGCAGCGTAGTTGTGAGCTGGAGTACCTCCTCTTTTTTTATTATGTTCTTGTGGGCATTTTCCACTGAATCTGAGAGATTAATTTCCATTAACAGTTTGTGTGTGTGTGCTCGTATGGAACTTCCGTATCCTGTGTTGTTTTTTTTTTTGGTCAACAAATAATACCTATATAACGTAAATTATCTGTTATTTTCTTGCAGTCGTAACACACAAAACTCGTTGGCCAAGAATATAACGTTGCCAACATTTTTTATATTCTTGTCTCCTGCTGAAGAAAATGTTAATGGAGAGAGAGGTGGATGGATTCCAGCCCTGACCATACATGTGCTACCCACCCTGTAGATGAAAGCTTTTTTCCAGTAAGGGCACTTTGCCAGGACCAGCTCACAACTGGAGGCGAGGAAGTAAAAGGCAAGGAGGGAAGTGGAAGGAATGTTTCCATGCAATGGACAAGAGACAATGAGTGAACTGCCTTTTAAGGCATGTCATTTTATCTGTAATTGTTATATTGCATTTAAATTCCATAGTTAAAGGCACCTTAGAAAGTCCTAAAATAGACATCGTACAGAATTTTATTAGTCTGTTTTGGAGACAGATAATAGTATTTGCATAACCACAAGCTTTTTTCCCCCCTTCCTGGGTCTCTGAGGGTAGCCTCTCAGGACTTGATTCTGGTATCGTTATGTGGTTGCCTGAGGACCAAAGAATACTGAAAGTGAAGATAGAAAAAATGAATGGGCATCTGAGAGGGGTCCTGGCAGGCAGAAGAGGTTGTCTTTGAGTCTTGTTATTTTTTCACTCAAAAAGAGAGTAACATGATCAAATTGAGTATGTATCTAGGCAAACAGAGCAAGTGCTAGTTCTGAAGCTGCAGAAGGCAACAGAAGGGGGTGGTGTAATTGAGCAAGGTGTTTTCAGGCCTTTCTGTTTTTTCTGGTGGAGAAGCAGGAATTAAAATTTACCTCAGAGCAATACCACAAGCATCAGTCAGATTCTGGCCAATTGGTATCTTTGGATCATATACGTGTCTTCCTCAGCAATTGGTGGAAGGTTAGGCTGTGAGATCATACAGATACGTTCCAAGAAAGCAACAGGATATTAGCCTGAGTACTTGGAAAGGGGAACAAGGAAGAGGAGCATATGGCCAAAAATAATACCTATAACTGTTCCTTGTGCTGCTATATAGACATAATGCAGAAATGGGTGAGCCAGCTCTTCTAGCAGTGGAAAAGAAGCTTGGTGTTGCAAACATTTGCTGAAACGTGATATTATGACAGAAAATGAAGAAATGGAAGATCAACCTTAGCAGAAAAGGCAGATGCAGTGGCAGAGAGATCACGAGATGCTCAAAAACAGTGCCTTCCTGCTTCTGTTTCTTGTGAAGGGCTATGCAGCGTGATCTAAGATTAATATTTCTGTCATATGCAAAAGATTATAATCAACTTGCTCATTAGAGGGACTATTGATTACACAACAGTGGGAATTAGGAAAGTCTTTGAAGAATGTAAACAGGTCCTCGCTAGTCTTCCCCTCCACCCTCAGTGATTTGCTTTTCTCTTCTTCTTTCTTAGCAAAGTTCATCATCCATTTAGGTGAAAGACAAAATAGGATACTTTAAAGCAACTTCATCCTATTGAAAGGAGACTGGCTGTATTTCATGCAGGAGCTTTCTGTTGAGTTTTGTTTAAGCTACCCTTAAAGAGCCATGGGAGGCTCTTGTGATTCCATTACCTCAGCTCAGCTGAGGGAAGGTAATACAAACTTACACAGCTTTTCAGCAGCAGAAGTCTGTGCCCTAAGACCCAGATATATACCACAAGTTACTTAAAATACTTGCCTTTTAATCTTGTCACTTTTTGCATACGATACAAAAATAAGATATGAAATGTACTACTGTCTTAAAAATCTTACAGATAAAGTGATTTTATACATGTTAAATATGTATATTTATTTATATACTTTTAACATGTAGTCCAGTCTTGCAGAAAGGCTTTTTTTTTCCCTTCATTTTTAAAGCAAGTCAAGGAAACAGTTGCAAGAAGAAAGTACTTTATAAGTAGCATACCTATCCTGAGGTGGAGGATCATAACAAAACTAGTGTCTCATAACGAAGATGGAGCTTAACAGAAATGAAAAAGTAGAAAGCACTTAATAGATACGAAATACAGACTTATCAAACATACCTGAATTTAGTCTTCGAAGAAGACATTTTGCTGCAAGGCTTCAAAAAGAACCAACAAATGCTAGTAACAGGTGGGGAAGATGTAACAGCAGCAGGACCAGTGCAATGGGAAGGTGTTAGAAAAGAAGAATCAGGAATACTCATGTCTCCAAAGATCTAGATTTGCGGAAGAGAACTCTTCCAAGAAGAGAGATTTCCAACAGCCAGCCCTTATATGAGGTCTAAGAGGAGTGAGCCTGGCTCCACCCCTTCTGATCGCACGGTGAGCTGCCTTCACCTGTGCTCCCAGGGCTGACTGGGTCTTTTCTCCAGGTGCTCAATTGGCAGTCCAGGCTGTGACTCAGCAGTTCCCATACAGGAGACAAGTATGGGCAAATGGCCAGGTTGTAGTTGTTGCTGGCTATAGTGGTTGCTTCAGCAGATATCCCATGTGAAAAATGTTAGTTTGCATCAAACGAAGGAAGTGAGAAAAAGAAAACCTATAACAGGTAGAGAAAAAGCTGATAACCAGGTCCTTGAAAATAAGTCAGAGTGAGTAGTCAGTAGCAAACATTCACTCTCACTCAGTCAGCATCCTCATTTTGCTTAGGGATTAATGTTCTTAGAAAAATATCTCCTCTTATTCCAAGTGTGAAAAAATAAAATAAAAAATAAACAAAAAAAGCAATAAAAGCTCGAGTCCCTCAAACGAAGGATGAATGACAAACCTTCCCTTCGTGTGCTTCATAAGTAGAAGGGAGAATCTGTTCCCAAATTTAAGGAAGGGGACAAGTGAAGATCTACCTGATGGGTGCTTTAAAATGGCAGGAGTAGCCTGCTGTTTCCATTGCATCTGCTACCTGTTTTTCTGTGTTAGGTGGGGTTGCATCACTTTAAGTGGCTGGTAAGTTGGACAGGACGTTGCTTTTAGGGATGAAAAGTTGATTTAATGGACTGCTTGTGATACCAGAAATATTAGTATGTTGACAAAAAATGTATCAGAAAATACACGGTATGTGAATGATGTGATATAATAGGGACACGTGGCTTCTGTAAAAGAAAATCTTGTGTTCTTCCACTAAGATGTTCCGAGCATGTCAAGAAAATCACGGACTTGAGAATCAGCTGAAATGTATTTGGCCTTTACAGAAGCCTTTGGCAATGCTTCTCATTGAGAAACTGCCAAATAAATTAAGCAACGTGATATATTGCGGCAAATTAGGAATTTACCAAGAGATGGTAAAACAAAGGGTAGGAAGAAACTAGCAATGTTAAGCATGACAAAAGGCTAACAGACAGGTGTTCCATTACTGAGGGTGGAACTGTGTGTGTTTTAGCAAATGTAATCTGCACAGAACGATGGCTGTGGGTAAGAGAATTGTAAATGATACAACCTTATGTACATGAATCAAGATTAGAAAAGGCAAAACTTGAAAGGGAGTAAAAAGTAGCCGGCAGACAAATGCAAGGGCAAATGAAGTTATTGTTGACAAATACAAGGTAGTGTGCCTTGGAAACAGCGGTCTTAAACTAATCATGCACCTGACTGTCTTTAATGTAGCAAACTGTAACTACTCAGGGAAAATATCTGGATATCATTGGAGACAGTTCAGTGAAAACCTTTTCTTGGCATAAGCAGCAGTGATTAAAAAGTATGCTAGATATTCAGATATGCAGAGAATAGAACAGAAATAAGGCTGAAAATATTACAGTGCTATTATGAAGTACGGTGTGCTGTCACTTTTGATACTCACTTCTGCTGCATGTTGTGTATCAAAAAGATATATTAGTAATAGAAGGGATTTCAAAAGATGGAAGTGAAAGTGATTACTGGGATGGTAAGAAGTTTCTTTTCCCTTTGAAGAAAGAAACTGAAAAGAATGGGACTGGCAGCTCTAAAAAGAGGGTGTGATCAAAATAATGTGGTAAAGAGAAATAGAGCTGACTCCATTTTATCATTCTTAAAATGTGAGACTGGGGAGGCAGCAGGAGAAATAAAAGAAAGAAAAAGTTTTCTTTGACCGACTTGTACCCACATTCCCAAACGGTGTCTAAAGTTTGTAGGAACTGTGTAAGCCTGTTGAAGCTTGCACCAAGCACAGACAACAGAACGGTAGAAGCACAAAACATTGTTTGAGACTAGGAAGACTTTCGTGTTAAAATAAAGATACACTTTGCACAGTCAAGGAGAGGCTCCACAGTTAAATGAAGCCAACTCAGAAGGCAGAAGTGTATCAGTGGTTTTGACAGTGGGACTCGGGAGAAAACTTCCAGCTGCCCTCGTCTCCTTTTGCCTGTGGTTCATGCTGTCTCACTGTGGGACAGGATTTGGCTCAGGATGCGGTGGTTATCTGTGTCAGGGGTTAACCATCTCCCATTGCAGTAGCCCTACCGCTACCACCAGTAGCCTGGTCGAGTCTAAAGAGTACATCTGGTGGCTCGGGTAGCACTAGCATAGTGTAAGAGCCATTTGCTGGAGGGAGACGACAGCCTGTTGGGCTGCGTGACCTGGATCTCTCTTGTGATTGTCTTTCTGTGTAGTTCTACAGGGTTTTTAGCTTGTTGCAACAAGTAGTTGGTGCCTCGACTCCTCTCGTGGCATAGGAGAGCCCTCCCTCTGGACCCGCTCCAACAGTTCCAAAATGTTTGCTTTTGAATTCTGACATGCCTTGGCTACGAGCTGTAAAACACTCGATTACAGGAGAAATTTATTGGTGACGCTGCTGTTGTCTTTAGGCAGGAGAGAAATCCCAATTCAGATGAATCAGTCTCCCCATTCTTATTGATTCCCTAAAGATATTGCGGGGTGTCATGCCGTGAGCCTGGGAAGAGAAGGTGGCTCCCACACAGAGCTCTCCAGGTGCAGCAGTGACAGCCTGGTGAAGGCATCTTATTGATGGTTCTGGTGCAGGGCCTCCAGAACAAGTGGTTAAATATGTAGGCGGGGAAATGTTGATTGGTGAGGATCCTGGCGACAAACTCTGGCACGCAAGATCTCAGTGGGTGTGAGGGAGAAAGTTGCCATGGTGAGAGTGCTTGCTACCATTAGTACATCCTGGTGCTCTTCATGAAGGAAATTGTTTGAATACTGCTGTGCTTACAGACCGCCCGGTTTCCAGTAGTATGGACAGTCAGTGTGGTTGGCATTTCCATTGTAACCTATTAATGTGTTGTGCTGCTGTTCTTCTGCAAGATTATTGCTTTAAAAGCTCGTGCTAACCTAAGACAGTTTTAATTTTTTTTGTTGTCAGGTGCGATTTTAAGATTTCAGAATTACTTTGTCTGTAAATGTCATGCTTATACAGCACCGAGAATGTCATTCTATAAAGTGGCAGACCAAAAGAAATGGTCTCTAGCTGTTTGTTTAACACCTAATCTCCAGAGCCCTTGAGGAGCCCCTGAATGCAGATTGCACTAGTGAATTACATTTTCACTGAATGCCAAGAAGAGTAAAAGAAGGAGGTCTCCCAACTTGACGTTTTTGGAGATCTGCGTTCAAGTCCACTATGTGTAGAGCTGGGAATGGTAGATGTCATCTTGTGACTGAATTCCTATTTCTATATAAAGAACAAATCTGGCTAAATCTGTTGCTGTGGGGAAACTTCTTCCAGTCAAAATTTCGACCAAGTTGTATTTGGAAGATGCTGCAGCTGCCCCCACAGCCTGCGCTGGGACTCTCTGGATGTTGGTCTCAGTGCTGTGGGAAGCCAAAAAGCACTGGAAGCCTTAACAGGAGCCGGGCCTTCCAGGCTCCCTCGTGGAAAGCCGAGTTTTAATTGAAGCTGGAGCTCTCAGGGCTTTTAGACTCCCAGACATCAGCAGCAAGCTTTGATTCTCTGGGATGTCTGCCTCTGAGTGAAGGCCGGAGAGCTTAGAGTAGAGTGCCACCCAGCAGGGTAGGGAATGAGGTTTGCTAAGGGTTCATTGAACCCCTCCGTGTTTCAGGTGAAGTATTTTGCGTTCAGCAGGAGTCTGTCTTCCTCCAAAATTTCTGTCACGTTGAAATATTTCCAGCCATCTCAGGTCACGAGTGGAAGTGAACGCGTGGAGCTCCGTCTGGTGCCAGTTTGTCCTGATAACATGTCATCAGTGGGTAAAGGACAGATGTATGTATGCATTTGCCAGTCTTCCTGGATGGAGTAGCCTTGGGCGCTGCTGTGAAGGTTTAAAACGTGTTTGTAAATGTACGGAGGAAAAAAGCTTCTCCATGCACCAGCCCCTGTTAATGCTGAGCTCAGTTTTTTTCTTTCCTTTCATTAGTGCTGTGCTAATTGGAAATCGTTTGTTGTATAATTGTTTATACATAGTTCGTATTAATGAGTGTATCTTTTTAAATGTGAAGGATGCTCCAAAAGTAATGCCTGCTGTTTATTTCCACGAAAACTACAACAGGTAGAGTACAATTAGACCACTTGATACAGCAAATTCTCAGCTACTGTTTGGTGTCCACAAAGATTTGGCAAGCGTTACTGAATGTCAGTGGGTGCCATTTTTTTCTGCTCAGAGGAATTCAGTGGCACACCTTTGCATCATATGCACTTCCGTGACAGATGCCATTTTGTCAGACTGCCCCTCTGCTGCCCTCTGTCACACAACAGCAAAACGTATTGTCAGGAAGATTCAGTGTCTAGTGCCACACCACCACTCTCTGTCTCTGATGTACTTAGTAGGTGGCATTACTTTTGGAGCAGTCCTCATAGGTAATACAGAAACCGCTGCAGATGAATGGGTGGAGTACTCTTTACGAGGTATCAAGACCAAGCCTGAGGATTCTGGGCATTCTGTAATCACGTTGGAGGACACGGAATCTATGAGGGAGAGTCCGAGTCAAAATACGAGGACAGTGGGATTAACTGGTTTAATGGATTGGTAGAGTTAGCTGACAAACAGCATCCCTCCTGTTCGTATTTGCTCCTAACAGAGCAGTTTGTTTTCTGGTAGAATTGATTTCCGTTGGATCAGCAGTGCCTTGGTATTGCCAGGCGTTGGGGTCTTTTTAACCTAATGGTACAGAAATTGATGGTGGATGTTGCTGTGCAGAATGGTGGTTTGCTGGGTCGCTCTGAACGGTTTTTATTTCTAAGTTAGGCAGAATGATTGCGCTTAGCAGAACGCGTAATAAGTAGGTTCTTCTGGAGTTTCTTTGTTTAGATTTGTTTTTAATCAAGGAAGTTGCTAGTTACATTTTGAAAGTTTTTTGCATTGTGACAGTTCATCAGGATCTGTCTCACTCAAAGCAGACTTGCATCGTTTCCATGATACAAAAGCAGATGTTTCTTACACGTGGAAGAATCCTACTGTTGTTAGTATCTGACCTCTTGCCGAGTGTCAGAGTGCAGAGTTCACTCATGAGCTAAATTTTCTTGTTTTAAAACAGTGAGGAGTATGGAGCTGAGATTTCTATAATGCTAGTAAACTACTCTGCTTAACACATGCTTTTATCTTTCACCTCTCGAACCAGGTTCATCAGCACCAAGACAGGGGTGAGACCTTTCAATGCCAGCTATGCCCTTTTACCTCCTCCCGCCACTTCAGCCTGAAACTCCATATGCGTTGCCATCAGCATTTCCTCAGGACAGAATCCAAAGTGAAGGAGGAAATACCAGAAACTGAGGTGAAGGGGTCACCACAGCTAAATAGTGACTCCTGCCCGGGACCACAGAGGGAAGGAGTTGGACCTGACCTTTTGGGATCAGCATCTGTATCTAAAACATCTGATGTGGCTGGGCAGGCTAGTGGAGGTATTCCACCTTTACTAGTGAAAGAAGAGCCCAAAGATGACAATGACATCTCAGCTGCACCTTTTGCTCTTAGCACTGTTGACAGAGCCCCCAACAACACAAAGCTGAAAGACTCTGACTTTGTGGCCAGTACAGCATCAGCACTATTCAGCCAAGACATCTCTGTCAAGATGGCATCAGATTTTCTTATGAAGCTGTCAGGTAATTGAGCAGCAAGCAGCAGCAGCAGCTGCTCCTTCTGTGGGCTAAGAAACCCTTCGCCTTGGGTTTGCTAAATCATTGAATTTCAGGGAGCAAAGCCTTGCAACTTCTTAACTTGTAATTTCTTGTCTCTTATAAAAAGAGAGGTGCATGATGGAGGGAAGAGGGGAAGAAGTGGGAGAAGAGAAAAAGAGAGGGATTGTGTTGTTTATTGAAACCTGGAAGTGGGAACGAGAAGTTGTTTTCCAGGCTTTTATGTTCACTATCAGTTAATTCAGTAAATCTCCTTGGGTGTGTTTTTTCAGGTATGCTAACTACCTGCAATTCTGGTTTAAAATCACCGAGGGTCAGAGGTGCCCAGCATGTTAGAAAATTCAGCTCTTAACTTCTTCTCTGTCTTTACCCATCTGTTAAATAGGAACAGGAAATGAATGGTGACCTTTCGCTCAGAGTAGCATAAGGTATCTAGTCACTGCTTGCCAAGTATGACTGTTACTGCGTTTCTTGCTTATTAACACAAAGAATAGTAGTCCTGGAGATTCGTGAGCAGTTTTTATTTATTTTTTATTATTGCCCTAATTGAAATCCATATCAAATGCAAAACGTGTTTTCTTTTGTTCGGTCATTTTTTTCCTCCCACTGTCAGGTTATTGCTGTGAGAATGATATTCGTATGTGAGAGTCTGAAGAGGAGAATGTGTTTAGGGAAAATCTTATCGTAACTCCTGTGCTTTCTTATCGATTTGGCTGAACTCGGAGTTGTGGACATGCTGTTGTTGTTGGAGTTGTTCTGCATACTGAATGTTCTTCGGTTTTTGTTTTTGGCCTTTAATTCTTAAAGAGAAGGAAATCAGGAAAAATGTCACTGAAGAAACTTCTGTTTCACAGGGAGCTGTCAGTCCATGTTGCAAGTTCTATACTTTGGAGGTAGAAGATACCCTTTTCAGTAGAGAATAAGTGGTCACCTTTTACATTTAAATTGAATGTAAGTTGTGTTCTAGTAAAAAAATTTGTCAGATGAACTAGGAAATGAGCTCTGTCCTCATTCTCTGTCAAGGTGAAATGGCAGCATTTTGTTACGATAGATGGAAAGGGTTACTGTCCTCATCTGCCCAGATCTCTGGGATAATAATGCTGTGGAGAATAGAATAGAGGGGTGAAACAGCAGAAATGAAGCTTTGAGGCTTCATGGAGCCAGCCACAAAAAGGAAAAAGAAAAGACTGAGGACAAGCAGGAAGTAAAATGGGTCAGCGCAAACAGTTTCTTGTGTGGGTTGGAAGAAGCCACATAAAAAAAAAAAAAAGAAAGTGTTGGTATATTATTATGATAAACAAAAAATGAGCAAGGACGAGTCTGTATGATATTTTTTTTCAAGTTGACTTTCAGATTTTGACCCTATGAAATCCATTTCCCGGTTGTTTGACGGTTGTCCCATGTGTTGTCCTGGTGCCTATTAAATTTGTATTGTTTTTACCCCGAATGAGTCCACATCACCTGTGCTGAAAGGCTGCACGTAGCAGGAGGGAGAGCAGAAAGCAGGAGAGGAGGGGAACGCTGGAATGCTGAAAAAACATATAACATTTTGATGTGCTGGTTTTCATGCAGCAGTTGATGGGAAATTGTTTGCAGTTTGGCAGACATTCATGTTTTCTGTGTCTGATCTATTGGCATCAGAAAATGGATATAAATGTACATTATTCATGCAAAAGACCTATGCCGCTGTTTTATGGTGACTTAGTAAAGGTCTTGAAACCTGACTTGTATGCACTGTTACCTAGCAACATGTTATAAAGTCACTGGGGGAGTGAGATGTATCTGTAATTTTGTATGTGTGCATATTTGGTTGAAAATGTACCGCCAGTCACCAAGTTTACTACACACGGAGAGCAGTGTTTAAAGGAAAGGAATTTCTTTTCTCCTGAGATTTATATTGTTTTATACATTTAGCTCATGCTTCCCTCCATCTAGAGTGCATGAATTTAGAGTGGAGTAAAAGTAATTCTCTTTTAGCAAGTTGGCTAAGTAATAGCTGCATTTCTTTAACTGCTTGCTGTGCTGAACCAAGTTCCTTTCAGTGATTTCTTTATTATTAGACACTCTCTTCTTAGGCCCCATCAGAACTTCAGTTATCGGCCTTACCTTTTCAACGATGTAAATCTTCTGACATCGCAAATTGTGTATGGCAATTGTAACAGCCAACACAGATTTGTCGAGACCGTATTATGTCAAAACAATCTAATTTTCTTCTCTGACAGGCCTTGTGGCTAAGAAGGAAGCAGTAGAGAGATATCCAGGCTTTTAGAATTTGGCGTTTATTTTTATTGAATATTGATGGTTTAAGTGAACGTTTATTTTTCCTTGCCAATGTTTATTGCCCCTCCCCTTCTCGGTCAGTTTGAGCATTCGTGGGAGACCGTGGGGAGCTGGTTGGTTTTCATTTCTGGGCAGTTTCAGCCCCTTCTTTTCCAAATGTCTGTCGTGGATGCGTGCTTGCCACTCTTTAGAGCCAGGAGTTGTCTTTCCCAGTGTTATCTCGGAGCAGAATTTTAACTGGTTTGTCTGAGGTGGAAGGTGGTACAGAATTGGTGCTGTAAACTACTCGCTAGTGTACAGTCTTGTAGGAAGGAAACCTGAGTTAATAACATCACGCTGTTGCTCAAATGTTGGTCATTTGACTGGGATGTAAAAGGAGTAAAATGGCCCCAAAGAAAGGGCTGCTCTTTTCAGTCTTGCTAAAGAGCATGGACGGTTAGAAGGGCTTCAGAGGAGAGCAGCAGAATTGACTGGCAGCTTGGAAAACACGTCCAGAGAGGACAGATGAAAGGGAGCGAGGTTGTGAAGCCTGTCAAGAAAGCTAAGGAGAGTCATTGCAAAGCCTTTCTTGTGTTAAAAAGTGTTGCAGTGGGGGAAAAAGGAATTGTCTGTTGGTGGTTAATGATGACTGAAACAAAAAACGTATCAGATTGATATTACTGTGGGTTTTAAGTTGGCATTAGGAAAACCTTTGAAAGCTTCAGGTGGTTAAACCACCAGCTGATGAGAGGGACTGCAGCATCTCCCCTACTGGAAGTTTGTACGAGATGGTTACATAACTTCTAGTCAGATGTGATTGGTCAGGTTTAGGCAGTGGTGAAGTATACAGCGTGAGAAACAGTTACAAGAAATACAAGCTGAACAAGTGGCGAGCTGCCGGGAAGCAAAGGGAGGAAAAAAAACTGCAGATGTTGAAGTTGGATCTGATTTTTAGGTGGCCATAAAAAACCTGTGATGTTAGTGCTCAAGATGGCTTCCGAATTTTCATTTAGAAAGGCATAGGGGATCTTTAGAATCAGAGAGGTAGGGAAGTACTGGAATAAGTGGTCTGAGGTCTTTCTGCTGTATTCTGTTTCTTTAGTTCACGCCTTTACTTGTCACAGAAGTTTTGGGATGCATGTTATCTGAAATCAGGCGTAACACAAATCACCAATTGCAGATCCAAAAATAAGAATAAACATATAAATCTTTACCAGGCCACGTTCTCTAGGTCCCACGTTAAGGTAGGAGATGCTTTCGCATTCATGAGCAATTTAAAAGGATTCTGTGAGATGTTATTCGACTTTGAAAGGGTTATTGCTTATGAAGATAATTAGCTGATTCCTCTTAGCATAAAACCTTATAGTAGAAGAATATTTAAGCGTGGACATATCGTTACGTTTGAATTTTGCCCCCACCTCTTATTTCAGTGGGATTACTTGTATGCTTTTAAGTTGCCCTTTGCTACTTTCAGTATTTCGACAGAACGTTTTGTTCCCCCGGTCCCCAAATTCTTGGTAGCCACATTCATGTCTTAATTTGCAGAGTATTTGCTCTTCCTGTTTTAAAAGTTTCAGTGATAGACTTTATGCAGCACATCTCTTCAAATTCTGATGCCCTTCCACCCACTTCTGAGGCTTGTTTTCTTTTTAAATAAAAAATAGCTTTCACAGTGATCCAAATTACCATGCCCACTGAACTCTAGTGAAGCTATTACTGGGCCTGCGTTATGTGCAGCAGTTTCTTTTCATAACGTTCGAAAATAAATGGAACCCATCAAAATGAATGCGATTCTTGCACTATTGATCTCAAAGGAATTCTGTGTGGAAGCAGTAATTGTAAGGCATACTTCATCCCCAGCCTCTCTCCCCAACTTCTCTGTGCTCAGCAAGCGCATTACTGTGGAAGCACATCTCTTCATCATCTTCTGACGTCGTGTGTCATCACTTGTGCTCTGCTTCTACCATTCTTTTTATGTTCCCCAAGTTACTTGCAAGGAAAAACTTGAATATGCAAAGGCAGAAGGAGAGGTAACAGGCACGTTGTATTTGGGACTGTCTGCGCTAAGCAGTGAGGAGCTGTGGTTTCTCCCAGGTGAAGTCACGTCTGATGTCACTGTTGTGTGACGAGTCGAAGCTTTATTTTAGACAGTAATGCCACCATGGGGTCTTGGTGACTGTCCAGAAATCTTAGATTCTGCATACGTGTTCTCCTTAGCTGATTCTGGTAATGGCACAACGAAATTGTAAATCATCAGCTCTGTGCCAAATATTAGTAGATGAACTAAGCCATCAGTTCGTGGGTTATGTTTGCCTTGTGAAAAGTGCTGCATTCCTTAAAGGTAACACAAGTAACTTGAAATGTTGCAACGCTTGTCACTGCCTGAGCTGGCTGGCTTGAAGACTTGTCATAATTGATGTATTTGTGCAGCAGGTTCCAAAGAGAAGGCCGTGCTGCCTATATTTAGAATTCATAGCTTATGCCAGAATGTAAAATTTCAATTAGATTATGTAAGCAGGCAGGACTGGCTATTATTCGGCCATATCCTTTCTTTAAGAATACTGCAAATTCCATAGTGTTGGAACAAACACCCTGATGTCATCAAGATCTCCTTCGAGTAGCTTTCTCAATTAGCATCTCCATACATTTCTGGACAGACCTTTAATTTAACATAAAGGTGAAAAAGGACAGTAGTAAACTAATGAAAATCTGGGCACATAAAATCTCGTACTAATCTTTGCCACTTAGACATCTCCATCATCGCTTTTCAGCAGCTGCTTGTCTTAATGCCACGAAAATCTTGGATGCCTTAAAATCATAGGCACCTTATTTCATATATAGCAAATCACTTAGAGTTTAGCGAGGTAAGGTGTAGTGGACTATAATTCAGTTGTTCAAAATATAACAGATAGCTTTTATATTTTTGTGTACTCAGCCCAGTCCAATTTAGAAGAGGATTTGACTATGACTGTACCAGGCCAGTTCTGTGCTTACAATTGTGTTTTAATACAATATTGAGGGACTGTTAAACTGACGCGTCTTTTGCTTTCCTGATCACACCATTACTCTGGGCTGAAGACTTAGCTCATGAGCCTTCCTGTGAGAGCTATCTAAGATGGGCGTCTAGGACATTAGTTCAGTCATCTCTGATTATTTGTTTCGTTTGCTTGGTTTTTTCTTTTAATTTTCTGTAAAAACATTTTGGTGGCATTTCTCTTTTTCTCTGTTTCTGTTCCTTTGTAGAGAAGGGAATTTCCATAGTGCAAACAGCTATTACTTATCAGCAACAAGTTTGCCTTCCTCTCTCCATTCTGTTCCTTTTCTTTTCTTCTGCTGCCCCAGGAGTTTACATATTCTGCTCTTATTTGGGTTTTACCCCGAAAGGAGAGCGTGGTCTTAGATACAGCAGTCTTGTTTTACTTTGACTGTGTGCCGTACATCTTGGAGCTTGGGGGTGTGGTCCTATGGGTACCATGGCAATTTTCCCAATTCCTCCATCCCGCGTGGACTAGAGCATTGTAGTATTCTGAGGTGACACCAGCAGGACATGTCATTCTCCAGTACTGCCTCATTTTGTTCGACCGTAGTTCCTTACATGCAAAGCAGCTGTAGAGAAGATCAGGATAACTAGCTGACCTTTTCTGAGCCTCTGCTTACACAATTCCAGTATACTTAAGCAAGATGATTTGAAAGACCTGATGTTTTAAGTGGTCTCCAGGAGCCCTGAGGTGGCAAGTTGTAATACCGTCATACTTCTCGTGGTCATCTGTTCTGCCATTCCCCTGCTTTGATAAAGAAGCAGTGCTGAGCATCCTTGAGCCATGAGTAGCTTCCCATTCTCCCTCTTGGAGCCCGGTGTGACAGTTTATTTGCTTGAAAGCAGAGGGCCTTGCAAATGGCACGTAATGGAGTTAGCATTGCCGTGGGGGGTATGTACGGTGAGGACAGATCAGCAGTTTGGGCAGAAAGCGGTAACAAGAAATGAGAGACCAACTAGATTGGCCTGTTAGAAGAGCAGCATTTCTCCTTTAGGGCCAGTTGCCTCGATGGCCTCTGTGTGTAGTATGTTGAACATAATTGATCAGCCCATTGGATTTTAGGCTGGAGAGTCTCCAGCACATTCCATTGACATAGGGTTTTTTTTTGCAAAGCCATTTGCTCACCAGTGACTTCTTGGGCAGCGCTTGTACCCCTCACTCAGTTCTGGAGCATCCTCAAGCAGAAGCTGTAATCTCCATGCAGAACGTCTGCACCTAACAGCACACGTCAGTGATAAGAGTGAAAATAGAGGAGGACTCAAGTCATAACCCTCATTGACCACAGCTGCCTTCAGGAGGATTGGTGCCCTGCACCAAGGAAATGTGTCTTTTGAATACTTTGGGACTGATCTAATGAAGGCCCTTGGCTCAGTGTGTCATTCAGATGCTCCAGCTGCAGTGGGACGGGGATAAAATTCTGTTCTTTCTTCCTCAGATAGCTGTGCTGTGATTCTCTTTATGGCAGGTCTGAGTGTAAGCAAGAGAAGTTTAATTTGGAGCGCGTTTTGAAACGTGTCCTCACTTTCCCCCTCTCTCTTCAGTCATGAGCATCCTGCTGTCTCTCGTCTTGGTGTGAGGGAGTCACTGTGATGGTGCAGTGGTGTAATGTGGCATTAGAGATTTTCAGCAGAGCTTTTGACTCGCGCTGTCACGGCCTCCTCTTTTGTTCTAGCACTGTGTTGGCTTTTCTTGTGGCACTTGGCAATCTGAGAAAAATGTTAAAACTTGAATTTTCTGCTTCACCAAATGGATCACATGATCCCAATTTCCAGGCAGATAAAAATTCCCAACTTGGAATCTTCTTTGCTCGTTTTTTTTTTTTTTTTTTTTTTTTTTCTGGGTGTGGAACGAAATGGAGTGAGTGGGGAATTGCCTGCCCTGCTGGAGAGACTGCTGCCTGCTGGTGGCGTTCTCTGTGCTCTTCACCCCTCCCGCTGTGCATTTCTATATCAGATTACTGCTTCAGTCTGCAGGCAGTGCATCCTTCAGTCTGTTCTCATTGCAGTTCAGGATGAATGCAAGTTACCTACAAATGGAGTATATGTACGTGTATCAATTTTTGTATGCAGACAGATGATGTTATTCCTTCTGGGGAGTAACAATTTTGTAGTTCAAAGATGCTTTAATAGAATTCAGCATCATCTCTTTAATCCCTGTCTAGTTCCAATTTTTTTTACAAGATCTTTCATCCAGAGGGCTGTTCTGTTTTGATGTCTGTTTGTTTTGTAAATTGGTCTCAGTCAATTTATTTCCCTTATTTGCGATGATTTTTTCTTACATCTGTTTTCTCTCCTCCCTAACACAAGCAGTAGTTGCATCATTGTTGCTGTTACCCATTTTGTAGGAACTCTGTGTGTGACAGCTGGATCCAAGATAGCACACGAACCGCCCTCGCTTTTACCCTTTTCTGTGGTGTGGTTTTGGTTTTGTCTCTAGTTTTAATGTGTGATTCTGATGGCCTGCGCAGCCTCCCCTCCTTTTTATTTGTCTATCAGGTTTCATTTACATGGGAATGTACTTCAGGGTATTTCAAGAAAAAGGTCTCATGATTTGATGCAATAGTTTTGAAACTGATGTAATAGTTGTCTGGTTTTATTTGGTTTTATTGTCCTGGGAAAGAAAAGTGAGGTTTAAAAAGCTTCTGGTTTTTGTGGAGTTTTTTTTTTTTTTTTTTCTTCTAATTCATCTACAATTGAGATGTTGGAGTGTTTTGAAAGTATGATCCGTTAAAGGAATGTGCTGTCAGTTAACAAAACAAATAGAAGTCAACCTCTTTCTTAGCTTATTAGTTCTGTCTTCAGTCCAAAGCAAAGTAGCACAGGCAGAACCAGCTACACAGTTACATGTGTATATAACTGCGTAGCTACATAATGCATAGAAGGATTAGTCTTGGGCTTCTTTTTTTCCCTCAGATAACTCTGCCAAATATTAATCATCTGAACTTCCTCTGGATTGACTACATTTTACATTTCTCATAGGTGAGGTCTGGTAGACGTACAGGGACAAACCAAATGTACAGGTGTCGTGTAGAACTCATTTACACTCCGTCTCCTGTGCTGGTACACCTGTTGTCAGCATACCTTTAGCACTGACATCCTGCATAGTGGTTCAGAGATGTTAGGGAGCAGTGGCTCGTGGCACTGTGCTGTCAGAGGAGGAGCGCTGATACAGGTTTGGGAGAGAAGGTGCACAGAGAGGTGGGAAAGGAAGGAAACTTGTCACCTTTCCAAAATTATTTTAGGTATGGCGCTGTCACAGAACCGTTCAAGCTCTGTGATTGTCTACCTTGACTTGTTGGTTCTCTGAGCCATCAGAATTTGTCTTCGTCCTTCGAGTTCGAGAGTAGCCCTGGGATGAAGGACACGGAGGTACCACTTGACGTGTGCTTGGGTTCAGCCTGCCCCTTGAGCTTTGGCTCAGTGTTATGAGTGTTGAATAATGCTCATTTCCTCTGCGAGTGCCCGCTTTGTTTCTTGTGCTACTCTCTCTTTCTGGTGGTGGGGGTTACTTTAAGGCCTTCGTTGCTGCTCTTTGTCAGGGCTTGGCTGTAGGAGTCGTGGAGGTAGGCAGTGGAATGTCACGTGGAAGGAGGAAAACAGGTAGTGAGGTGGATGGTGAGAGAGCTTAGAGAACAAAAAGTCCTCTGCCGTGTGCTCCTGGGAAATGAAAGTGAAATTTTATACGAGAAAAAGCCTCTTAACAACTGGCAGGAGAGGAAGTGTCTCTTCATGGTCAAAAATAAAGAATTAATATAAAAACTGGTGAAAAATAGTGCAGCTTGTTTAGCCTCCTGTTGGTCATACAGTCAACAGAGGGATTTGTTTTGTGTGGTTTTGGAAGTATTGTCGAAGAGGCATTCTTAGTTTTATCCCTTTGACCAAATGTTGTGCAAAGGATCCGTCACTGCATAGTGGCATCTGAAGGACCGTTCGGGAACAGCAGTTGGGTGTGTTGATTTTAAATGCCCCCAGGGTTTCTCTATTCCTTTCTGAGGAGCTGCTTACAGGGAGTATTTGAAAAGATGATTTCGAACTTTTTCTTTTTTTTAATGGATCTGCCAGTGCAGAGTTGTCTAACAAATATCCCTCCATTCTTAACTGAGATACCAACTGTTAGCACCTAGGATTTTGTGGTTCTTTTTCTCTTTATACCCCTCTGAGTTTTCTGATCTTCCTGCCTTCGTCTCTAGTCTCTTTTTCACACTATTAAGATCTTAATACACAGCATGCATGGGCTTTGCCAGATTTGCCCTTAAGTGAGATGGTATTTGAACTTGCATCCTGCCTATGGAAGGCGTACAAGCCGACAGCCCGATGGCCTCATGGGATGCTTTTAGTTGAAGCAGGGGCATAAGAAAGAGAACTGGAACGTTTTTGTGTTCCAAAACTGTCGTGTGGTACAGAAGGTGCGAGTGTTTACCTCTTGAAGCATCTTTGAATGCTGTTTAACATTCTTACTTCCAGTACCCACTCTCGGTTGTTTTAGGTTGTGGTTTCTTCCTGCTACTAGTTGTTCTATGATCATGTGTTACACACCTTGTTAACTCCAGCTTGTTTCCTTCTTCTGACAGCTGCAAATCAAAAAGAGCCCTTGACTCCAAAGTTTAAAGTGAAAGATGAGCCTAAGGATGAAGAAGCTGCGAGTTCAACAACCTTGTCTCAGTCCAGCTACGTGTTCAGCCAGGAATCTGAAGCCTCAGCTCCCAGCGCGCCCGAGGAGAAACTCAAGCCACAGGAAGCACAGGCAAATATGATGAGGCAGGACATATCAGTCAAGGCAGCGTCTGAGCTCCTCATGAAGCTCTCAGGTAGGTGGTTAGTTTAATACTGTCCAACTTCTAAATATTTTTCTTTCAAGTATGCTGACTGCCTTACTGTGCAGAAGAAGCGGTGAGCTTTAGAGGCAACTGAAGGAGCAAATGGAATGTCTGTCTATACAAGTTTGTATACATAAGACAGCTCAGTTTGTGCTGTCACCACGGTCTCTGATTACCTGTGTTCTGCACAGATTTCACTGGTGTTCAAATCAACGACTACAGGATAAGTCAAAAGGAACTATACCTTAATGCTTTTAGACGCTGTCGTTTTTAAAATGTACTGAAAACACGTTGGTACCAATCTATTCACATTCCTGTCATTTCATTAACATCATAAAAATGTGTGTCTGTACTAAACCAACTGAACTATATCTGATACAGCTTTAAAAACGATAGGCTTTGAAAGCCTTTTATTTCTTCTTGACAGTATCTTGTACTCAGAATTGGGAGAAAAAAATAAATAAAGGAAGTGAACTGAGAGCACTTGCTCTTGCCTACACTGCCTTAGTAATACAATGTTCTGTCAGACAGTGGGACAGTATGCATGTGTGTACACGTAAGTACTGTTACAGCTGAAGGGAGTCAAATAACAATGTATGTTCTGATGATTATGCTTTATCTGACTGCTGGAATGCTAGAATTTATGTTTAACTTCAAGGGAAGTAGCAGGTTTGAATCTGTACCCCTGGAAACAGGTTTTTAAGTGAATGATGAAAAGGATTTGAACTTCTAATACGCTTCTTTAGTTGTTGTTAGTACCAGGAAATAAACGCTGGTCTCGGCGGTTAGGAGTCGTACTTCCCCACCTCAACTGGATCAGCACTTCATTCTTATCCACAACTGTGGATTTTTTTTTATTTTTTTTTTTACTTTTTTATTGTAACTTCAGCAACTTCTGAAGTCTGTAACAAGTGTACCCAAATTATTTGGCTTTGAGCTCAAATTTATACCTCACAGACTTCAGTTTAACTGGGATCTCCCTCATGAGTTGTAACATATAATTAATTTAATTAATTCACTCCTGCTCATACCTGCAGAGATGAGCAATTTGAGTCACTGGTTTGCAGGCCTTGGTGTTGATGGTGCTAAAAGACCATCCCGGATGTAGACACTGATCAGAGCAGATGTTTCCCAACTTTTCAAGCTCCCAAATGCTAAACATTTTGTCACAGATGAAATGCACTGTTGCTACTGGTGGTTGGTTCAAGTATGGTGTTCTCATAACAGAACATTATGGACTAATGAATGCTAAGAGATTACTTTATTTTTCCCGTTCCATTTAAATTAAGATGTATATTTCCATAAAGGAGTATTTCCACAAAGGAAGGACTTCACACCTTAATGATTTTTTCACATGCCTCAGACACACTGTGCTTTTTGACTCTGAATTTTACATTCATTAACAGCAGGCTGTGTTTAGTTTTAATGCAGACTTTAGTGTATTAGAGCATTAATGATAGTGTCTGTACATATGGGTGAAATCTGGCAAATATGAGCTCTTGATCAGGTCTTCAGTAATTCTGCTGGGAATTCCCAGTATTTAAAGGTTCTGTTAAGAAATAGACTAGTGTAATACTTCTCGTACGGTCTTTTAGTGACTGAGCAGTTTTTGCTGACAGTTGTCGATGAGTAGAATGAAAAGGAAAGTAGTAGGATTTATTCAGGCAGCACTGCTGAAATTGGCATTCCAGAGACAGCCAGTGGGTGGAGTTATATTAACTGTATCACATGAGCTGCTTTCCGTTTGTACTTGTCTGAATTGCCTGCTGAGACAGAAAGTGTGAAACACTAACGTACGGTTTAACGTAGGACAAATATAAGAGGGCAGGCTAAGGTCAGTCACCTCTGCAATGTTTATGGTGGGTTTTTGTTTTTGTTTTTTTGGTTTGTTTTGTAATTTGTTAGCTTTATCTGACAGACTATTCTGAGATCACAATGGACTTCCCAAATTATCTTAAGCAACTTCTCACTGTTTTTTGTGGTGCAGTATTTAAACATCTGTACCACTTCTTCAGAACAAAGTGGAAATAGGGAGAAAGGAATAAACTCGTCTGGATATTCTAATGTCAGTGTGGAATCTTCACTCAAGTGCACATATCAGGTTCGATGTATCGCAGAATTGTGTTTAGTTCAAGTCCTTCAGGACTCTTGGGTGGTGATGCACTGGCACGGGTTGCCCAGAGAGGTTGTGGATGCCCCATCCCTGCAGGCATTCAAGGTCAGGCTGGATGTGGCTCTGGGCAGCCTGGTCTAGCAGTTGGTGACCCTGCCCACAGCAGGGGGCTTGAAACTAGATGGTCTTTGAGGTCCTTTTCAACCCAGGCCATTCTATGATGATTCTATACATATTCTAGGTAAAGATCAAATGGATTACATTCTTGCCTTGTTGTTTTCAGTTTCCTCTATATTAATTAAGAAAATCTGAGCTGTATACAAAGCATGCAGGGGATTTTTGACACAGTAGTAGACATCCTGACATGCATGTTGCTGTTACTCTCTAGCAGTGATATTGCCAGCTGTTGACAACTCACTGAAGTCTCTTGGGATTTAAGCATGTATCTTCCATGTGAAGGACGCACTGGCTTAGATTTCTCACCGGACAGTCTCTTCCAAAATGGTTGTGCTGTGTTGCTAGCTCTTAGCTCAGTTTGTACGGATAGTGGAAGGCCTTTCTGGCTCAGGAACCTGCTTTGTGCTGCTAGGTACTGCAAGGAAGACTCATTTGTAAATCACCTGTCTCTTGGGAATATAATTCAGAGACTTGTCCACCACTTGGAAATTATCCTGAAGCTAGGAGGAACTTGAAAGAATGAAAACATTGTACTGAAATAGAATTTAATATTGATCATTACTAGCTACTATTCATTACTATCCATCTATCCACTATCACTGTGGATACAGAAGTGCAGAAATGAGCAAAAAACTCACGTGTGCTGCTGCCTGTATTTCAGTGCTGTTGCATAGGTTTACTCTTTTCTCTGAAAGCTAAAATGCTATCAGGACACTTGCATGCTTCTAGCAGCAGACAACCAGTGCTTAAGGTCAGGCCCTTATCCTGGATATTACTTCCGTGGAGTTGGACCTTGTCTGAAGATGTTATGCCCTTTTGTACCAATTTTCTCCACTGTGTTCTACTTGAATTTAGATCTCCTACCTCACAGTTCATAATCTTGATGGCTCATCAAGGCATCACATTTTCAGCACTTCTTCCAAAGAATAACATCGTTTCTAGGGCATATCTTGGTAATATCATATTGGTAATACCACAGGCGTATCGTTTCCATCCATCCAGTCAGAAGAAAACAACGGATTTGGTATGTTAACATAGAATACCCATTTGAAAGAAACGGTCTTTGTGGGTTAGCAGTTCCAACTTAAGTACAGATCTTCAACCTGCATTTGCAGAAGAACATAAAATAACAGTTGTTTCATACAAGTGTATAAAGGTGTGCAGTTCGTTACTGTCTTCACTGAGATAAAACAGAATGGTACTCTGATCCTTTTGAGAAGGTAGAGAAGTGGAGCAAATCACTCTCATCTCAGCCTAGTATTGTTTCTGCATGGTTTTAAATTCTTAATAAACGTCACACAAAATCACTTACAAGAAATGGAAGTAATGTATTTCAGATGCTCATAAACCAGCTTTCTGCATTCTTACCGGTTCTCTTTTATGGCAACGCTAGTTTAATTCTCACATTGTTTAACTAAGTGACGCACCCCGTGATCTCTGACCAGTTTTGTGCTCACAGTCTTGGAAGATGGGAGGTAGGTTCCAGAGGAGAGTGAAATCTGAAATATATGTTTGCATTTACATGCTGATGTTGTAGCTTAAAAGCTCATTTTCTGTTGCAGTAGCTGTGCTGCTGATACGTTTGGAGGACGTATCAATGTTTCAGGAGCGTATATTCCTTCCCCTTCTTGTCCAAAAAGCAGTGTGTAGCTGGAGCTATATAAATCGTATTCCAGATATTTTACAAGTAATATTCTACCCTGCTGTCTTAAACTGCCGCCTTGGTAAGTCTCTATCTTTCCTAGAAGTGTTGTCTGAATCCCATCTGCCTTCATTTCAGCTGTACCTTCTTTGTGAGGTGGAGTCGTTTTGCATTTCTGTAGTAGCCTAGGTCAGTTCGCTCTTCTTTCAGTGGATCCGTTCCCCATATATTGCAGATATCCTCATTATCAGTACCAAACCCGTGAGCTCTGTGTGCTGTTCAGTTCCTTTGGGTTTTTCTGTGCTTCAGTAGCTCAGGTCTCACAGTGCTTCTCGTTTTGTAGCACAAACAGTGTGTCATAATTTTGGGGTTATCAGTAGTTGAAATTAATGCGTGTTTATTTCTTCACGAGGTTGTGAAATAATACCTTGCATGCAGTTAATTCCAAAACCGTCTTTGATCAACTCCGTATATTATTAGCTAATTGTACAACAGTTCAGCACTTCCTGAACGACTGCCTGTTGTGGATTTTTCTTTTGGTTGTTTACGCTAATTTTCTCTTTGATGCCTCATAATTAATTTTGTTAGCCACTGTATCTTAGGTTTAATTGAAACCACATTGATAGAACTTCTATTAAAGAAAGTGGCAGAAAAAAAAGAAAAATGCATTGTACAATTCTAGCATATGTTGAAGGCCAGAGCACTCCACTGCTGTTCCCATTGCAGAAATACCCATTGGGTTCTAGGATGCAGAATAGTGAAGGACTATCTCATACCAGAGCCAGTCCAGTCACAGCAGTGAAGATTTGAAGAGGAGCTGAACAGAACTGTTTGTTCAAGTTCAAGTAGGTGTGCTACCTGATGCTCGTGTGGCTCAACAGTATTTTTCTTGTGTGTGCATTGGGTGGCACAGAAACTAGTTGTCCTACATATTTTGTTCTTCTGAACTTGGTGGGCTGTTCTGGGAAGTACTTGTATACTGGGCTGCTGTCTTTGGGGATAACTGTTGTCAGGACTTTTCCAAGTGTGTCCGTAGATTGCAGAGGAGCTGCTGAGCACTTTCATCCCCGCTCTGAACGCCTTGTAGTAGAGGTATGAGTGAAAACTGTGGGAAGGTTTTTGTTGCTTGGTCTCCAAATGGCTCGTTAAAGGCTTTAGGCAGCAGTGGGCTCTTACGTAGAAGCCCAGAGAAGTAAGTGGTGAAGTGTCTGACCCAGGTGGTCTTTAAGGTCCGTTCCAACCCTAACCATTCCGTGACGCAGTGATTCTGTGAACATCTGAGGGGTCGAGTGTGTTCTGCAAGTAGTGTCGTTCAGGTAAGCACCGTATTCCTAATGTTGGAACAGAAGGAGCAGCAGATGCGTGCTGGCAATTTCAGATTTGTCTAGTGCTTTAATTTTACCTTTCCCTTTTGTTTTACCGTTGCTGTGAGTCTGAGCCTTTAGTTGCGAAATTCTGTAATGTGGGATTTCTGAGTTCCACTTCAACAAATATCAGCTGCTTTATGGTGTTGTTTTTTAACAGGGGATCATCTTACATTGATTCAAGGCCCATTGACATCGTCTTATATAGAACAGCAGCTTGAAAAAATAGTAGCAAAATGAAGCATCGAGCACAGCACCCTAGGGAACATCAGATGTTACTTGTTGTGTCTGTAGCAAAACCTCCAGGGCTCACCAAATGTTCCCTGCCTCTAAGGTTTCTATTTAAGCTGTTTTAGGGCATGTTTATTTCTAGCAAATCAGAACAATTAGCATAACGAGATGCCTGATTCTTCGTACTGAAAGCTTTTGAAGTCAGTACAAGTTGACCCGCTAGTTACCCTTGTCCGCCTGATTGCAAAAACTGGTACACGAGTCCAATTTATGAGACATATGGGAAAGACTTTCTTTTCTAAGTTGATTCATGAAGTTGATTTGTGAGGCTGATGGACGTTTCAGCACATACCAGTATCTTGGGTTTTTGGTGGTAAGATGAGGCTTTAAATTAAATGATCAGGAGAAGCATGCATGATTTAGCAACATTTCACTTGATTTCAGGAACAAAAAGTCATTGGGCTACTATAGTATCAGCAAAAACAGGGGTTGATTTTGTGTTTTTTATTAGTTCTGTTAGCTTGATTTTGGCTTTTATCTCACACGAGGCGAAACACATACTGTGCTGCATTTGAAGAGCATGTTTAGCATATCCTCTGTATTTTGGGCCGGTTGTGGTCTGCGTGTAGAATGCTGTGCTAGCTTGGAGTTCTCTGATGGGAATTCAGAGGGTCTAGAGGAAGGCTGCTAAGGTAATGAAGGTTTTAGGGTTCATGGCCTGGGGGGAGGTACTGACAGAACTGAGCCTGTTTAGTCTGGTGAGGGGAGACTCAAGGCAGATCTAATAACAGCCTGCTGGTACTTGAAAGGGACTTAGAAAAACAGTGGAGTTCAACTTTTATCAGTAGTGGCAGGTGGTAAAGCACAGGGGCAGCAGTTACCAGCTGCAGCTCCAAGGTTCAGATTGTACAGTAAGGAAAATGTCCAGTGCAGCACTAGAACAAGTGTTAGCAGGATGCTGTAGCTTTCCTTGGAAGTGTTGAAAATTCTGCTGGGTAAAGCTGCAGCTGATAACAGCTCGTGCTGATGATTCAAGGAATATTTAAGTTCAGAGAGAGCCTCCAGAGTTCATCTCATCCATCCCCTCGCTCACTGCAGATGCAGCAATGCTGTGCTGCTCATGATCGTCACACAATAATTGGTTTATTAGATATGATTTGTTATTGGTAACCAATGCTAGGTTTTTCTAGACAGTCTTGTCTTTCAAGGGCCCAGAAGTGGTTTCCTGCAGGATTTGCTGTGTAGTCATTCAAGAGGCTTAGGTTAGGCTGCCCAGCCTCTAGACAGAAGCCAAAGTACTTTTGTCAGTAATAGCACTTGGGGGAAGTAATGACTAACAATTGCTTGTCTGTGTTTTGAAGTAGAAAACAGTATTTGTATACAAATAAACTTAACGGCGGTTGCCTTTTGCATTTGTGAAATGTGATCTTACTGGGCCACATGTAGTGCCAGGGGCTCACTGATTGTAGGAATACTGCAGTGGAGATGCACGCAGCATCTTATCCCGCAGTCCTAATCCCTCTTGTCCAAATCAAAGTACTTACTGAAGTGTGCTGCAGGTCACCCCAGGTTGTCGTGTTCCCAGGGATGCAGGGGTGGTGTAGGGAAGTCTCCTCCTGGCATAGAGTTCGTCGCTTTGTGTACTCATTGAGCGGGGTGGCTGGTATACCCTGACAACATCTGCTTTGCAGTGAATATTTAGGAATACTCAGTGTCTGCTCTTGTCCTTCCTGACTTCTAGCCCTGTTTCTTCAACTGTGTGGCAGACGGAGTCTAAGCGAATTGCTTAGGATTTGGAAAGCTTGCTTTATCGAGTGTTTTTTATGGCGTGTTACTACTAGATGTCATTGTGTGTATTGATGTACATCTACGCAGCAAATGCAGGTGTGCAAATGAACATTGATGCTCATAACTTTAGCAGGTGCACATCTTGAAGTTTGCTGTTTCTGTTTCTTGTTTTGTAAAATAATTACTGTTTTGACGTGTCTTCTGAAGTGCTGTGAAAGTCTTGTATCGAGAAGTGTTAAATAGTGCCAGTAGTTGCCATTGTGTTACAATGTGTATCTGGTTTTGAGATATCTAGGATTGCAGATCCAGGAAAAAGGGAGATCTTTTCCCCGTCCCTCTATTTGCAGTGAATGTTGTAAGTCTACCTGCTTGCTATGCTTCTGTTTTATCTTCCTTTTTATGCAAAAAAAAGATTCATTTGTCTTGACATTGGCAACTTCTTGCACATGTCCTGAAACCATCAGCAAGAAATACCAGTGGTTTTATTCTCACTGGCTTCACTTGACATTTTTTGCATTGTTTTCCCATGAGCTGAGAATTTGTGAATTAGAATTTTATCTATTTGAAGGTGGTGCTGTAGCAGTGAAATCATTTAACTGTGGTGATTTGCTCTGGAAACATATTTCTTCTGTTTGTCTCCTTTCCGTTTTCACGCGTCTGATACAGGTGCTGGACTGTGGTCGTCCCAGCTTTGAATGAAGTAGTTTGAATGAAGTTTTAGCTCGTCTTAGAACTTGGCAATGTCTGTCTGGGGCTGTAGAGGGGCACTGTGTGGGCTTACCTTTCTGTCTCACTGGGTGTGAGTAGTTCATTGAGGATTTTATCAATCAGCTGATTAAAGGTATGCTGTAAAGAGCATCTCCGTAGCTTCAGAATACTACATCCACGTATGCAATGATTTTCTCTAAGCCAGCAGAAAAAAAGAAAAAAACAAAACAAAAAAAAGAAGGAAGGTGTTATTAGGTCATTCAGTTCCTCTGCTGCCAGGGAAGCAACGTTTTACTGCTGTATCCTGTACTGTTGCTCTGAGCTTCATCCAGTTTAATCTGAAATGAATAGCAGACCGTGTTTAAATCAATAGCAGACCAGATCACAGTCCCAGACACTTTATAGCTGTGTGAGTTGGCAGTCTCCACCGCTGGTTTGTTTTTTTTTGTTGTTGGGTTGTTTGTTTGTTTGTTTGTTTGTTTGTTTGTTTTCCTGGGATTTGGATGTTTGTACTTTGATAAAAATCTGTGCGAAGAAGATTACTCCTGTATACTAATTTAGGATGGCAGTACAGTGCAGTTTATTTAACATAGTCCGTGTGCTCGAGGAGAGATGCAGCAGTGGGGAAAAAAGCCAAAGCTAGCGTGGCTTTAATTATTTGAACGGAGAGGCTTTTCAGTGTACCCATCCTTGACTTTAAAATCATCAGCTGCACTGTGACCACATGAGATACCTCTGAGAGGAGATGAGGGTTGTCTCCTTACTCCACAAATGAACAGAAGGCAAAATAATCGTTAAGAAGTCACAGTCTGACTGCCTGTACAGTGAGATGTGTGTGGCTATAATGTGAATTCCACCCAGGATCTATCTATCTAGCACAGCTGGGTTGTCTGCCTGTGGCTTGTGATGCAGCTGTTGCTCGTGGGACAGAATTTCTCTTTAGTTAGCATGGTAAAATTGCCGTAGAGACTCTCCGTGTCTTCTCTCTTTGTTTCTGGGAATTGGACTGTGACAGGATTCACATTCATCAGGTACATTCTGCCAGGTCAGAAGGGTGCAGCTGCAGAGGTAAAGGTCAAAGGAAATGTAGTATGTAAATTTAGTTAGGGCTTCTGGCTTGCTGGCTGATTGCAGGGGAGAGAAGGTCATTGGTATTGCTCAACTATTGCCTTAGTTGGGTTGTATCAGTTTGTCTGTCTGAAAAGCATTTCCAGGACAGGGAATTCAGCTGTGTGGGGCAGGAACAGAAATAGAAAGAATATTTTAAAAGCAGAAAGAGCAACAAAGGTCAACTTGACTCTGCACCTAAATTTGGCAGCTGGGTGCAGAGCTCAGCACGTAGGGCAGCTAAAGAACTCATTTGTTGGTGGAGTTACCTGAGCTTTTATTGACAGCGTTACCTGATGCGTTCCTTTGCCGTTCTCTGTGTACCTTGAGTGCACGGCATAGTATTCTTTCACTTCCCACCACAGATGCAGTGTTCTGTAGCTTTATGTTAGGAGACTAATTTAAGCTTTAAAAAAGTAAATGGTCAAGATTTTTTCTCAGTGTTTGTATGGGTTTTGTTTGTTTTTGTGTTTTGTTTTTTGTGTTTTTTTTTTTTTTTGAAAGGTCAAGAAGTGTTATAAGAAAAGTCTGAACTTTTTCCTCCACTTAAGGACAGCAGAGGAGAAAGATGAACCAGGGGGATGAAGAGGTAGAACGTGTCCATTTAAATTCATGTGAGATGTGTAGGCCTGCATAGCGAAAGGATCCTGTTCACCTTGGCTGGAGGCTGGGAGATGGCACCAGCCAACTGGCTGTGCTGAGCGTGCTGGCAGGAATGGCCGAGCCGTGTTCTGGTGCCCCCGAGTATTACCGTGGTGTTGAGTAACTGACAGCAAAGGATGGTGTTTGAAACGTTTGTACTTGGAGTAAAATCTGTGATGCTGACACTCTGATATTTGCTTTAGAGAGGACGCCAATGCAGAGGGCGTAGCAGCAGATGAGTTTTTCAAGTGAACTTACTGTTTGGTGTGTTCTTCACTTTTCTCTCAGACCCAGACTGGATAGAGAATACTGTTTATGGGGTTGATTCTTTAGCATTTGAGCAGTTTCAAGTCATGCTCCTCCTTTGCTCCACCTCTGGAGGCTACACAGACTACTCTAGGGCAGACTCAGATTTGTCTTAAAAGTCTTGAGTGTCTTGGTTAGTAGCAGAAGTAACATATGCATGTTTAGGCAAAAAGAATAAATCCCTCGGGCACCTTTTTGAATCTAGAATCGTAGGTTTTTGTCAGAACAGTTTCTCACCTGGACGACCACTCTCCTACATGACTGTTCACACGTTTATTTATTTCCTTGAGTCTGCCTTTCTTCTCAGTCTGCCTGTTTCCCAAGTGTCTGTCAGCATCCAGACAGAAGAGGCAGCGCACCTGCTTGGGCCATTCAGCCATTATAGACAGTGTCCTTGCTGGAGCACTCTGAAGGAAGATCCTTAGAAAAACTTGTCATATCTCTCTGAACTTAACTTCAGGTCTTCGACTTCTCTTTTCACAGTTGGATGTCTGAATCGAGAAGGGTGCATTGGGAGCGTGGTAGCCAAGTTACCTTGGGGCCTTGTTTTTGAGGTTTCAGAGCTGTTCTTCTGAAGAAAAAGTCAGAGCATTCTGCAGCACCTGGAAAAAACAAGCATAGAACATGAACTACACGTTGGCTTCTACACGATGGTTTTGTTTTCTACATTTAGTACACTGGAGAGGAGGGTAGATATGGAAAGATACGGATGTATGGAAGCAAAGTCGTCAAGGTTATTGGGTCTTGTAGTATCTGAGGGAATATCAAAGGATGTTATGTATAAGGAAACACTTATCTCATATTGAAAAGAGAGCAGTAGGTGAGGTTTCTACCTCCACCCCTATAGCACTATTTCCAACTGTCTGTGCTGGTACTTCTCTGATGGAGAGCAACTAAGAGTTTGCAAGACAACTGCAGTGCCCAGCTTTGAAGAGTGGGTTTTTAGTTGAAGCTGCACGTAATAAATAAAAGTCAAGCTTCACAAACTGGGAGATGTGATTACACGGTGTTGATAAAAAATGATGTAATTCTCGGATTTGCAGATACGCAGTTTTCTGCTCTGTAGCTTAAAGTATTATTTTCAAGAGATTTCTTCTATTTACCAGCTCCCAGAAGAATATTGTAGCAGTCAGCTGCTTGCTCCTCTCACCATTTGCTGTCATACAGTATACAAATTAAACTCTGTAATTGAGACTCTTGCTTTGAGTGCTCTGAAAAATTGTAACCTAATTAAGTAATTGTGGTGGCTTTTTTTTTTCTTTTAATACGTATTTACAGCTGAGAGTTACAAGGAAACCCAGACTGTAAAGATAAAAGAAGAACCAATGGAAGTTGACATTCATGATTCGCAGACTTCAGCGTCCCCCAGCCAACCCAGCCAGAACGTTGGCTACAGCACTTTATTAGGGCGAGACATTGGTGAACACATGCAGAAGGCACCGGAAGGTCGCGTGCTCCCAGAACGAAATCTGTTCAGCCAGGATATATCAGTGAAGATGGCATCGGAGCTGCTCTTCCAGTTATCAGGTAAGGGCGGTGGAAGTAGTTGAAAGCACAGTTTAAAGAGCAGAAAGAGATCGTGTATAGTCATTAAGGTGCTACAAAAGTATGAGATAGCGGCTAAGGCTGAAGCGTAATAGGAGGTAGAGCCCTTCCACCCTTGGATCTGAAATACAGAAGTCCTGCCAAATGTTCCCCATAGTTAACCATATGTTTCAGAGCACCGTGACAGTCCGATCGGGTTCATAATATTTGAACTCAATTGGAAAAGCCAGAGTTCAACTCTTGTATTTTTGAAAGCTAATTAGATGATTAGTGACAGCTGATTGATTGAGGCCTTGGAATATAGGGCAACATGGAGGCAGCTACTGTCATAAATGGACAGTGGCTGAAATACGCAGTGTTCCTGAAGTTGTGCTGTCCGTTTCTCTTCACATAGAAGGTGAACTTCAGCTATTACGTGCGTGCAGCGATTTGAGCTCTGTTTAATGTAAGGCTGTAGTGCACATGGAGCTCTAACACTGAAATGTGAGGCTGAAAAAAACTGATGCGAGTTACATTTTAAAAGCTGCTCTTCTTCTGTAACCGCTTCCCCTTAAATTATTCTGGATTATACTGTTATCAGAAAGCATTAAAATAGTTCCGCAGAATAAAATTTGATAGGGGAAATAATGATACTTCCTATAATCACAAAAAAATGTACGTTCCTCTGCAGAAAAGGTGAGCAAAGAGCACAATCACAATAAAGATAACACCATCAGAACTACAGTCAGGTAAGCTCAGTCCGTTGTTATCCATAAAGCCGCGGTGTAAATGGCATTGCTCAGTTCTGCCTTGTGAACTTTGGATATGTCTCTCTCTTGCAAATGTGACCTGGTATTGCGAGTGTAAGGTATTTTCTTTAATAATGGAACTTGTATGTGAGAAATGACACCAAGGGATAGGATTTCTTAGTGTCCACGTTGCAAGAGGCCTTTGGGCCCAAGTGACTGTTCTCCTCTGATCAAGTATTCACACTTGGTTTTAAGGATAGTTTTCTCTGTGCGTTTTCTTTTTCTGCAAAAACCAAAGTTTAACTGAAACTGCATAGTACGTGTGGTGCTTGAGGGAAGAACAGGCTGACAGCTGGATTTTAAGGCATGGACCAGTGTAAGAAGGGGTGTTGTGATTCAGTCTTGTGTCGAACTTGGATTTCTTGAATAAAATTCCAGTTTAGCGCTTCTGTATCTTCTCAGTGCCTTCTAGAGGCGAATTTTTAAAAGACTGCAGGAGACAGTTCTCGTGGACCTTTTGCTCAAGATGGGGCACATTAATGCAGCATGTGAAATGATGCAGGAATGAAAAACACATAGCATGTTATAGCACGTGTTGTTAAAGAAATAAGCCCTTCACTGTATCTTGGCTGGGAACAAACTCACGGGTTGTTCAGATACGTGAGCAGCAAAGTGAGGTGTCCTTAGGGAAAAACTCAAAGCTATTGTGCAATAAGTGGCAGCTGGAATTGGTAAAAAATGGGGAGCCCGTGGCTGGGAGTAAGCAGGTATTACTTTGGCTGTCATCTAGCCCTGCGGACAAGAATTACCCCGATGTCCTCCCTGGAATTTCTGTGGTCAGCGTGGGTGGTTTTGAAGACTGTGGCTGAAGTGTCAGAGTTCCTTCAGAGATAGAGTAAGACCTTCAGTGTCTCTGCAGCCTCTTGCGCAGAAATTCCCAGCATGTACAGGGCTTGATAACTAAGGCAGTTTTGTCTAGACAGAATCTGAAAAGCATTTCAAGTTGCAGAAGAAAAGGTCTCTGAAACATGCTCATCTTAAATTCCTAGGCCCATCTCCTTCTGTCGTGGTAACTGTAATAAATTTGTTTTTAATAAACTGAACGACTCAGTAAATGCCCATTAGGGATCTTTTTGATGTTACAGGTTGAAAGAGAATGAAATTGAGCTTTTAACTTCTGGTTATTGTGAATGCTTTTCATATCTGCTAGTTTGGGAGCTTGTGGGACAGAGACTGCACAGACTTCCCATTGCTTCTTAAAAGGCGTAAGCCTGAAAGATACTTTTAGAGTTGAATGCACGTATTGTCCAGCTCCTCATTAACCATCCAGTATGTGTTGCAGGGAGGGGTGACAAATAGTTGGGAGAAAATAGATTTTAGTGTCTTGTGATATTACTGGTGTGAGAATGCAGAGCTACTTTTGGATCTATCAAAAATAGTTCAAACTGGAAAGGTTGAGGACAGTTCAGACAACCTTCCTTCTTACAAGGCCGCTGCCGTGTAGAAGAACAGTTGGCTGTTGTCTAACTTGCACTGAATTTTTACTGAGGTGTCCCGATAATGGCTGCTACCCATCGGTGTTTGAAAAGCAGAGTGCCCGACTGAATTGTTCTGGATGCTTTTCTCATCTTACCTGTCTATCAACAGAAGAAGTCATGAATGAGAAGAGCTTCTTAAGGACAAGTGAGTCAGTCTGCTAAATCCTGCGAGTTCTAACAGATTGACTCAAAAGACCTTGCCAATAAAAGAAACAAAGCACCCCAAACCAAGCAAACAGCTGGAAGTCTTTACTGGTAAGAGTGTGACACCTCTCAAAAATAGAACGTGATGGAGCAGCCAGTGGAGAATAGAGGCACGAAGGCTGCATTAAGAAAACGTGTAGTGTTGCAGTTTGGCTCACCAACCTACATCTGGAGTCATGACAGGAAGGCACTGGAATCACAATTGTTATGTGAAGTTTGCTGACAGCTGCAGAGTCAAGGTGAGGTCAGTGTCGTCCACCTGTGAGTAATTGGGCAGTAGAGAGATTCAGCCGTGCCACTGGTGAGAGTCTGAAATGAGCAAAGCCCAGCAAGCTGAGGGTACACAAGTGCTTCTTTTTTTGTGTCTTACTCCATATTAACATTTCTGTCACCCGTCTGCTGCTATTCTTCCTGCGAGTATTCCTGGACTGCGTGAGTGTGTACTTCCATATGACTTTGCTCAAGCAGCCGAAACTGGCAAGGATTCCTCACAGTTCAATGGCTGAGTGAGATGGTAGAACCTGCCATCTGTGATAAGGAGAAAAAAGCGGAGAAGCAAATGATCTGGAAGCGAGTACGCCAGCGTGAGATGCCAAGATAAGTTTCTTTCATCGAGAGAACTGTGTAGACAGAAAACTGGAAAAGTGCAGCCAGAAGGAAAAAAAAAAAAAAAAAAAAGTAAAGCTTAATCTTCATCTGAAGGGACTGTGAACAGCGTGTGTAGTGCCTGTGCTGCAGGAACTGTCCGTCCGTACTTCGGGCTGGGAATTGGAGGGCGTACCCGCTGAGATACAGACAGGGATAGCGCAGACACTGAAGGACTCATCTGCCGTTCTAGACAGAGGTTAAAGAAAAACAAAGACAGAGGCACATCCACGGATGGTTGTGTGGTTCACTGGAGGCCGGTGGCAAACGGGAGATCCTTAACACACCAACACGATGCAGTCTTCAACAGCAACCTCCTCAGGATTCATATCCTAACCTGAAACAGATGAGCTCTGCGTCATTCACTGTGCCTAGAACTAGCAGCAGCGTGGCACTGGGCAGCCCAGCATGGAAACCTGAGCGGGCAGCATGATTCTGAAGAGTTGCAACAGTTACTGAACATTTTTCACTGGTCTTTTTTTTTTTAATCATTATTAAGCCAGTGGGAGGAACGTTGCAATGAGTTACACCATATTTTTATACGGTGTCAGTCTGGTTTATATTATGTCACCCCTGAGGGGGAGTGTGAGTCTTGGAAAAGTTAACTTTCGCACATGTGGGCTGGAGCCCTTCACTTTACCCTGATTAATCGGGTATCTGCATGCACTGAACTGCTCGAGGTTTGGGGCAGCTTCGTGGTTTTCATCCAGCTCAACTTCGTGACTGTTTACGGTTATGTTCAAACTTCTGCAGAAATACCAAAATATCCCACTAGCAGCCATGTATAGAACAGCAAAAAGTTAACGGTAGTAAAAAGCAAAAGCAAAAGAAACAGATTTCTCAGCCTCGGTGCAGATCAGATTTAAATGGATTTCCCTTTTTTGCTTGGAAGAAATTGATCCTTTGTACGCAGATGCAGTACGGCACCTTAGGAAACAGCTGTCCAAGAACGACTACCCTTGGCCGTTTTTAATGTTTTTTGTACATCTTACAAATGTCTGTGTTGTGGAGCAGGGATCGTTGTTTCTGTTACAATATTTAATTGAGCAGAAAACAAAATACTTTCACAGAAATGCCCGTTCAGTATTGGAATGAACTTTTTACTGCCTGCTGGTTAAAACCAAAGCACAAAGCACTTTTTAGCATCAGGTGGCTGATGGTCTGTGCCGCGTTCGGGCAGTCAGCATTCAGTTGGCTTCTGAGAATTGTCTCCTGCTCTCCAATTCAAATTAATAGAGTTAATTTCATACGCAGAATGCTCTGTCAATAAGGAACAGTTCAGCGTCGCAAGTGAAAATCGGAAAAGCTTTGTTTCGAGTGTAACTACTGTATTCCTCAGGTTATTAAATTCTTTCAAGTATTTTGTGTATATTCCACACGTTACGGGAGTAGAATACAGATTCTTGCAACGCTGCTTTTCTTGACCTATGTTGTGTTGGGACAGAACAAATCTGAGTTGTTGACGTGCAGTAATGGAAAGTACTGTGGGAGGTTTTGCTCTCCAGTGCAGATTTCCCAAAGCTTGTCTCTTCTCCACACCTTACCTCACAGTCTGGATATCTTTCAGTGTGAATTCAGTAAGTTAAGCAGGGCTTTTAACAAGATGATATTTATTATATTAAGACGTTAAGGTCAAAAATGATGATTCCTTTTTCATTAACTGCTGCTTTGTTTGTTAAAAGGTGTCTTATTTCCCCCCCCTAGCCCTTACTTTTCTGAAGACACATTTAGACAATCACCGTTCACTTCCAACTCGAAAGATCTCCTGCCTACTGAAACTGCTCTTCACGGAAGGACATCTGCACCAGGTCAGACACTTTTTTTTTCCCATTAGTTAAATCAGTTTAATTGGTTGAGCTTGGCAGTGCAGTTTTCCCACCTTTAGCAGTCAGCTTAAGAAGCTATTTGGAAAGATGTGTATTTCTTACAGCATACCGAAAGGCCTTAGTATCTGTGGGTGCAGTCCTACTGATCTTCAGACCTAGTTGACGTTTTATGTCCAGATACAGCCTGGATCATGTTCTTGGTTTAAAACAGAGAAGACAGGTGCACACCACTGCCTTCCAAGGTGGCACTGAATGCATGCACAAACCTGATAAGTGCCTTTACCGTCCTGCTGCAAAATATTTCGTTTGCTAGTTCACTGGTATCTGTTCTTAAATTAATAGCTCTTGAGTTCTAAAGGTCAGTAATTACACAGCCAGCCGTAGTGGGGGTTAGTCACCTTTCCTTAGCAATCAATAAAGTTTTGGGCATGTTACTGCTAATTTTCAGCTATAGACTGCCATTTAATTTACAACATAACAGACCCTTCGTTTTTTTAATGCTTGAATAGCCATTTGACAGCTTCTGAAGTGGCAGATGAGGTGAAGAGCTAGATGTTGTCTAAGGGTAAATATGCGTGGCAGAAAAAGAACAAAATCTGTAGCATAAGAAGAAGGGTCTTCAAGCCATCCCCAGCCACGCTTTCTCAGGGAGGCAGCGGTTTTTGTAACCCAGGACTAGGAGAACCAGTGGCACTTTTAAGTACTCAAATGTAAACCAAGTTAGCGCTTCAGTTCTGGCTTTTGGCGGTGACAAAACATGGAGTATTCATATACCTGGATGACAGACAAGAGCCCATGGACTCCTCAGGCAGGGCTCCGTACCTCAGAGGATGGGGCTCCTGGCAGCAGTGCTCCTACACCATACCAAGATGGGGTGCATAAGAGTTCTAATTCTCCATAAGACATTAAGTGAGGCCTTAAAACCTACAGACGGGTTTTGGTGACGTGTTTAAGCTCACGCTGAAGAGATGTGAAGTATGTAGTTGGTTATGGCATACTGGAGCATTAAAGTGGCTAGTGAGGAGATGTTTTTTGTACGTTTGTGTTTCCTGGTGTTCTGCTCCATGCAGTACAAGTAATGACTGGATGGGTCTGTGAGCTCTAACACATGCTGCTCTGCAATTATTACTACAACAGCAGTACGTATTACAGAAAATGTGTTTATTTGGAACAGCACTATCATGCATTTCCTCAGCAAAACAATTCCTGGACCTGAACAGAAGCTTAACAGTAGCAACAGGAATGTGACTGGATGTTTTGGTTTTTTTTTTAATCGATTAGAAATGTGATATTCACGTAAAAGAATGGTAGAATACCCACAGATAGATCTCCTATTAGTGTCAGCCTTGCAGGAAGAAATTATCTAGAAGGTGCTATGGATAGCTCAGACGAAGCTTAATCCCTGCCGAGAGCAGCATAAAGGAGCAGTAACCAACCATTGTAAAAGGATGTAACAGAAAATGCTGTGGAACTGTGTATGGGGCGTCACATGTGTGCCTTCAGTTTTGTTTCATCTCTGAAATAGGGTAGTAAGAAGTGGAAGAGCATACAAAATGACAGTTACTTCAGCTCATCCATTAAAGTACAAGCAGATTAACTGCCAACAGCCGGCAGCGTTCAGTAACCGGTATCCAACCACGTCCAAAAATACCAGTCTGTATAGCTGTCACCAGAACTAACGGGGTTGATGTATAAGTGTGGGACCTGAGCTGCTGCTGTGCGCTGGCGCTCTGTGACCAGGCATGACCGGAGCGGGCATAGTGGCATGAGGAAAGGAAGCCTGTGCTGCAGGCAGGTCTGGGAGAAACCTCATGCACGTGCCTCTTTTCAAGAGAGCGCCACTACGAATGGCTGTACCCCCGGGCTCCTAGAAACTTTCTGTGTGCAGTCTTCTTGGCACCCTGGCTGAAGGAGGACCTGGCAGAAGTGACAGGAACGTAAGACAGTCCGATACCTCATGTGCCAAGTTTGATTCTGTTTGTGATAGGTAGCAGCATTACGTAATACCATTCATTTATCAAGCTCTGTTCAAAATCTGTCATCGTTATTTGTACAAGAGCCGTTTCAGAAGCTCACTCATTGTAAGAGCTGGACCACCCTCAGCCAGAGTTTACTCACAGCAAGTTCTACTTTTTTCTTCTCCCAGTGCTGTCCTTTGGCTGTGATAATTCTTCTCTCTTATGGGCTTATTTGATGTGCTATCTTATGTCCCCTTAATCTGGTCTTCATTTTTGGAAAAGTGAGCCAGTCAGCATCTTTTAGTCTCTGTTAGTATGACAGAGATTCCATTCCTTGACCAACATCACAGCCTTTTTCTGCCCCTGTTTAGGGAAATGAATTTGTGCGTATGTGTCATCAGAACTATATATGCTATTTTGCTGAAGGTGTTACAGATTACTTTCTTCTGTGGCATTAAATCTTCTTTACGTATATTAGAAATACCTCTCTCAATTAATCACAGTTTTTAACTCCAACACTCTGCTGCCTTGCAATTCATCTACTAACCAAATGCTAACAAGGTTTTCTTCTCCCTTACATTTTCAGCTCACAATATTGCAGCATGTAGGAGCAGTTCTTGTTGCTCCTTCATAGACGTATGACCTTCTCATTTGAATTGTTTCGCTTATTATTGCAGCTGTCAAAACTGTTTCCTTAATGCTCTGAAATGTCATCATATTTCTGCTTTTTTTTTTTTTAAACACAGTGCTGGTTTTTTCATGTTGAAGACACTAAAGGGGGTTTTTAAGTGTGGTCAGTCCCAGTTCAGTCCATCAGACCATGCAGTTGTGGCCCTTCAGCCTGGTGCTTTCCTTCGTGCTGCATTCCACTTCGCTTTGTCGTCAGTCTATTAGGAAATCGCAAGATCAGCAATTTGAGAGGAAGAGCTCTCTTTGTAGGGCACTGAGTATATGGGATCTCCAAGGAAATAACCAGGAAAGGCCTGTTAAAGTATGTGTGAAAGCAGAGCACTGATTGAGGTGCTTAGGGGCGGAAATAAAGGCCTGAGGTAAAGGTGAAGTAATCCTGATCAGCAGTATCATAGGCAGGATAAGTAGTTAGCGTGAAGCAGCTTTTAGGTCTGGTAACCAAGGAAAAGAAATTTCCCACAGCTGTGAGAAGGGGCTCGATGGTGTGGCAGAAGTAATGGTAACTCCCTGATCAACTGTGGTGAACTGTTAATAATTTGAGAAGGAAATAAAGTCATGTCCTGTAGTTCCAGGAGTATTGGATAGATTTGAGGAGCTACTCTCCTTCCTTTCTGCAGCGTTTTGTACCTTAATAAGCATACAGAGTTAATTGCAGATGTATGGACTCTTCTGGACTGCTGTTGCTATCCATATAAGTTCACTTTTGTTCAGCAATGAAAATGAATATTGAAATATTGCCCACCTCAGACGCAGTTTGCCCAGAAAATCACAGTGGTGTCAAAGCTGTGACCAGTGCAAAGACACATTCAGAACAATTCAGTACTTTCTGCCTCTCCCCTTAAGAAGAGCCACAGTGACCTTTTTTGGCCCAGCAAGATGTAGGGAGAAGAAATAAGATGTTCTTTTCAAACTGTTGCTTTAAAAAGGCATTTTTATCTTTTGTTTTATATGACTGGTTTCTTTTGACAGAAAACAGTTCAGTTGTAAGTCAGACAGTGTAGTTCAGTCCAGATCTCTAGAAGAATTAAAGACTTGATCTTACGCTGGTGTTCTGACCCTTAGCCAATCTTTAATGCGCTTTAATAGTTTTCCACTATCTCAGTGACTCATTCTGTAAATCAAACCTGCCTTCACGAAATCCAGATAGGTAACATTCACTGTTTCTTTTCCGGCGATTCATTAATACTGTCCAAGACTCCAGGCGTGGGTTTGAGGAGTATCTTTTTCTCCATGCGTATCTGCACGTAGCGTGATACATATAGTACACAGTATACATCACAGTATACATCTGCACGTAGTCTCCCGAGCCGTGCCTCCCCTCGTCAGCAGGGATCGCTACCGCGACGGAGTCATCCAAGACTCGCAGGAATAGTACACATCCATTTACTGACAGCTTTCCTAATAACAACTAATACTCGGAGGCAAAATTGGCTAATTAGCTAATTATGACTAATAAGCGTTACAGGTAAGACTATATTTAGGCAACGGCTGCTTCTTAGAATAAAAGAGAAATGGTAATGAATGGGGAAAGACTGACAGACAGACGTACAGCACAGCTCGGTCCAGCAGTGTCTCGTTGTTGGGTGCTGATCTTCCGTAGTGATGGGTTGTCGGAGCTTGTGTTGTTCAGCTGACGAACACTCACAGTGACAGTACAAACTCTTGCACGTTGTCCAAAGCGATGGCGCCTTTTCTGTTGGAGTGACAGCCTCTGGCTTTGGGATCTCAGCAGGAACTCCTTTGCTCCTGTCTTCCAGGCCTTGCAAATTTTAAGTCAGCAAATCAGAGGAAGTAGGGAGAGGCCAGCTTGTATCTCGCCTCCATGGGATACAGTTAGGATCATCTCCCAGTCTCCTGTATCAGGCTACTTTTGTTTGCTCCCCGGCCAAGACTTCAGCCAATAAACGCTCCTGGGCCCTCCCTTTCGAAGGGAAACAGCTCCAAAGAAACGCTTTCAAAGGTGAAACTGTCCACGAAGTGATGCTGATTTCCTCATTTGTTCTGACACTCCTTATCATTCACAGTCCATAATTATTATTTTTTTATTTCATCGTGTTGTGAAAATTTACCATGACTTTCAAAATGGTAATTTTGATTGTGGTCAATGGATCTCATGTGGATTAAACAGACTTCTAGAATTGCAAGACGTGGGGTTTGGGGTCTTGTAGTCCACGAATAGTCCTGACACTCTGAATTCCATCCACTGGTGCCAGAGCTAATTTTACCACTAGTATTTCATGAAATGAAGCAAATAAAGCTTCTGTCCTCAAGATCCTTTTCTAAAATACATCAGAGCATCTCCTGTCACTGTGTCTCCGTGCTCTTCAGTGACCTGTAAGATGATAGCCCGTGCTTCCTCTTCAGAAATCCTGGTAAGTTAATAATAAACCAGTTGCGCAGATCGTCATCAAAAAAAAAAAGGGGTAACTGTGTAACAGTTTTATCGGTTGTATTTTTACTGCTAATGCAGTTAGTGGTATAATATTAATACGTGTGACAGTGATTCCTAGGTGCGTATATCTGCAGAATGTTTTTTCCTGTTCCCCTCGTGCTCACACCCTGCTGCTGCTCCTTTTCTCTAAAGCAGCAGTTGCACAGTAACTTCCACAGGGAGCAGGCAGATCTCCTGTGCTCCCCGGGCCCCGTCTGTGCGCATTCTCCAGTACAGTGGTGCCAGCATCTGGTGGCCACCATGTAAGCTAAACCGTGGCATCTGGAGGGCTGATGTCTTTTGTCCTAGTAGTCTGTGGGAGTGCTGGGCTCCGAGCAGGTGAAGGCAAGTCTGCATCTTCCAGCTGTGTGACACTGTGCCGCTTAACTTACATTGGCGTAGCTGTAACTACACTTATTTTTCACTGTCTTGTGTAACTGTAGTGAAAACACCTCCTGAATGTTGCGAGTGTGTTTGAACGTGATAAACAATTAAGCTTGTTATGTTGCATAGGTATTGCTTTGTGCCTGATCCCTTTTTATAACACACTTTAAGGTTTTCATTGTGACCTTGCATGTGAGGCTGTCCCACCTGCAGACATTCCCTCTCACACGTTGCACTTCCGGTAGTATTTGTGCTGTGACTGTGACCTCCTCTGCTCTGCAGCAAACTGAACTTCTGCACCCATGTATTGCAACTGGCTCTGAATTTTGGGTAATCTCCAGGTTAGTTAAGACTGTCAGGATTTTAGTAGAGTGGACTTGAAGTTAGATGAATCTGGCTATAGTTTGGATTTCTCCTTAAGTTGCCAGTGATTGTTTTCCTGCTTGGCCTCATCTAGTCTGCTGCCAGACTTCCTATTTTTAACTTGTGTTGTTCCTGAGATGGCTGTACCTGCACTGTGGAAAGGAGACCTCAAGGTTTTGATTTCCGTGGCACTGCTGTAACCCTGGAAAATGCGCTCGGCCTTAGGGGACTGTGAAATGCACGGCCCCTGAGGATTTCTTCGCTTGACAGGGAAATGTTGGCATTTAAATTGCCACTGTGTAGCTTTCCAGCTATGTGCCCGTGAAGTTAATTAGAACAATTCACACCTTCTTACAGTTGTTTGCTTACATCTGCAGAAAAGGCTCTAACTTCACATTATGGATAATCCTCTGTTCGCTTTACGAAGGCTTTTTTTTTTTTACAGTCCTAAATGCCAGAATGTTTAAAGAAAAGCTAGGAGTGAAGAGTACAATTACAAGCTATCGATTTTCTTACACATTCACAACAGCAGAACCCCTGGACTATTATTTTTGAGAGGAGATACGGAATGGTTGAGGTAAGAAGAGACCTCTGGTGATTATCTAATTCAACTCTGCTGCTGGGGCAGACTCCGCAGGCCGTTAAGGACCATGTCTCCATCTGCTTTCCACTAGCGTGTCCTCACCTCAAGTACTGTATGCAGTTTGGGGCACCACAGTGTAAGGAGGACTTAAAGCTATTAGAGAGCATCCACGGGAGGACTGTGAATACACTGAAGGGTCTGAAGGGCAAGTTGTGTGAGGAGCAGCTGAGGTCCCTTGGTTTGTTCAGCCCAGAGCAGAGGCTGAGGGGACGGGGAGCAGAGGGGCAGCGCTGGGCTCTGCTCCGGTGACAGGATCCAAGGGAATGGCGTGGAGCTACATCAGGGTGCAGTTGGGTTGGGGATTAGGAAGAGGTTCTTCACTGAGAAGGTGGCTGGGCGCTCCAACAGGCTCCCTATGGCAGCAGTCCCAGCCCCGTGCTGCCAGCGTTCGAGGAGCATTGGGACAGTGGCATCAGTCATAGGGTTTGAATTTTGGTGGTCCTGTGCGGAACCAGGACTTGGACTTGATGATCCTTGTGGTCCCTTCCATCTCAGGATTCTTTGATTCTTTGTACAGGCTGCTTTTGAATTTCTCCCAGGATGGAGATTCCACAAGCTATCTGCAGAGCAACCTGTGCCACTGCATGACCACTGCGGCACAGGAAAAAAAAACGGAAAGAAAAAAAGGAGTGTTTATTGTTTAAATGGGATTTCCTGTGTTCCAGTTTGTTCCTTTGCCTCTTCTCCACTGAGCACCTCTGAGAAGAGCCTGGTCTTGTCTTCGCTGTTCCTCACCATCAGGTATACATGCACATCGAGAAGATCCCGCCAAGCTGTTCCCTGCAGGCTGAACGATCCTAGCAGTCTCAGGCTGTCCTCGTATCACATGCTTTTATCTCTTAATCATAGCGCTACACCTCAGTCTTCCTTGAAAGTCTAAACACTTCAAGGTCCTTACTGCATTTTCTGGTGCTGTGACAGAACAGCAATTTTCTTTTCTTTCTCTGCAATTAGCAGTAGTGTACTTCTAAAGGAACTGACTTATATGGAGTTGTTTTTGTTTTTTTTTCCCTGCTTTATTCCGTTATTGATGCGTACGATCATTCCATTTGGTTTCAGTTTCGCTCTGAGTTACGAGCTCTGCCCATCTGGGATATTCGGTAACCCCTTCAGGTTCCTGATGATGACAGCACCCAACCCTCGTTGGCTTCCTGACGGGGTGGAATAATGTCGAGTGGCACTTAATTTGCTATGCGGGGTTTCTCCAGCAGGCACTCGGTCCTGTTGTTCATTTCCATCTCAGTATGATTGTGAAATGTGCTTGCTCAAAGTGGTGCTGGAGGTAGGTGCCACAGTGCTGTCATCGTTGCCTGCAGAACACAGTGTTAGGTACTCATTAAGCCTTGAAAAATCTTGTTCTTTTGGTCTTAAAAAGCAACCACTTAACTTTATTTCTTTTCTGCTACCTGTCTGGGGTGAAATTCAACCTGGTCCTCTTTTTATTTGTGTACGTGTATGAATTCGTGCAGATACATGGAGGTAATGCAGACGTTCCTCTGACAGTGTCATAGATTGGTAGGAACCTCTTGGTGGCAGAGTAGCAGATTGATTTGAATAACTAATCGAAGTTCCTGATCCCCAGCGTGCAGTTTCCTTCGATTCTTCACAATCAGAAGTACATCTCTGGGGTATGCGTTACTTGGTGCATGCTCCCTGTCTCTGTGCACTTTTGAAGGCTAAGGACTGTCAGCCACCGTGGCTGCGCTCTGAAGTGCGACAGCAAGAGACAGATAACTGACAAGTTGTAGAAAGCGGCGCTAGCAAAGTGAGATAGTTGAACTGCTGCAGAAGTGGGCAGTGCTTGGCACAGTCCTCCAAAGAGAGACAGATTTTGCTTAATTTTTCAGTATAATTCAGTGCTAAACTGTGTGACAGCGGTTCTGGCTGCAGCATGCTTTTATCTATAGCATCCTGCCTTCAGATTCCCATGACCATCTGCCTGGGTGCAGCCTCCTTTTGCTGTGCACCCAGCCACTCTGAAAACCAGCTTGCCCTCCGGCCCTTGAGAATGGGGTTCCCAACTTCTGGTTCATTTAATGCAGCCTTAACCAAGCTGGGTGCAGCTAGTTACAGCATTACGCATCTCTTTCATCTATTTCTGGGTCTGCTGCCAAACGTGTTTCCACCGAGCGCGCTGCAGGTCTGAGGTGTGGCAGTGGTGCCTGTCTCTTGAGTAGCCATTGCTGACTTGTTAGTCAGAAACTTAACAAGCCCCCTTTCAGAACAGGACGTAGCATTATGCAGAACGGGACATTTCGACTCATCGAATCTCTCGGCTAAAGGAGGACAACTGAGGTACGTAGCACGTGCCAGTATGTACACTTAAGATTTCTCTGAAGTCACAACTTAGTGGCCGTTCCCACAGCAACTAAGGGCGGTGTGATTGGATCCCTCTGAGGAATGCATCAAACTGCTGGTGAATTGGCCGCTCTCTCTCTCGCAGCACTGCACAGGTTAAACAGCAGGGCCCTGCTAGAATTGCCATGGGCACGCGGGGCTACTTCTCCCAGTGAGGTCACTGCACTAATTATTTTGCCAATTGCAGAACCTTCAAGATGAAGAGAGTTAATCAAAATAGGCCCCATAAAAATACACTCAGGTCCATGTCTAATGGATATCTTCAAAGGGACTCCTGTCAGAAAAGTTGTGATCCTTGTTTTATTATGAGCTGCCTTTGTATGTGCTATACGTGTAAAGGCAGCTGATATATATATGTGTGTGTGTGCATGTACACCGCTCAGTCTTCTCATGCAGACAGAAGTGTTTATTTTGACTTCATTTCACGCTTGTACCTCTTGAAGCAGGATGAGCCCTCGTGGTAAAGGCCAGAAGAAAGTACTTTCACTCAGAACAGTTATCTTCTGGTTTCATGCAGAATGCTACTAGACCGTGTTCACTAAATCCAGCAAAGCAGAAGCTCTTTAATTCTGTAAGCATCAAATCCAAGGCAAAATGGTCAAAGGTGACCATTTCATCCCCCACTGAAAACAAAACTTAGCATTTGTTTTTTCTTCACCCTTTGAGTAGGGCAGGGTTTGGACCTCTTAACATTTTTGGATGTGGTTCCTGAGTCTCTCAGTTATTTGGCAGCAGATGTTTGGTTGCTGGTTTCTTTTGTTTTGTTTGTTTATTTTTACAGACAAAATAGCTGTAGTTATTAAATATTTTTAAATACACGTGTAACGCAGACAGAGGTCAAATTTGAGAAGGGTTTGCTGAGCGGCCTCACTCCTTCAAAGCTCAGAATAAGAAGTGAGGGATTTTGCCCAAGCTGTCTTCAAGGAAACCAGTTCAGGACAACACAGGGCTGTCCAGCCAGTTCTCGGGACCTGTGTTTTGATTCGGGTGACAGAAGGTGAAGAATGGCCGTGAATTGATAAGATGTGATTTTCAGGAGAGGAGGAAGGAAAGCAGCAAAGTTAACAGCAGTTGGCCTCAGGAAGTGCAGTTGTAACAACTGTGGAGATCTGTATGCAGGGAAGCCTAACATGGCTGCTGCCAGATCCTAAAAGAAACTCGACCCCTTGGGTTGAGTGAAGCCTTCGGCACTGCCTCCTGCAGCATGCACGGAGCAAGCAGGGAGACCTACAGCAGGTGAAGCTGTATCTGGCATGGCTGTGAAAGCCCAGGACCAAGTGGTATTCTGCAAGGGTCTGCGCTCGCTCTCGTGTTACTTGGCTCTTTCATTAATGTTGTGGGTGAAGGAAGTGTGTTTATTAAATGTCCTGGTGATGCCATGCTGAGAGGTGCCTTCTCTGAAGGAACAGTCTGGAAAACAGTGGTCAGTTCAGTGAGGAAAAATTCTGTATCTGGGTGAATGATGAGTGCCACAGAATGTGGGAAGAGAGCTGAATGGCCAGGCAGTGCAGCTTAAGGGAGAAACATGAATTGGTCTCGGTCACACAGCATGTGTGGAGCATTGCAGAAAGGGGGAATGTCCCTCTGAGATGGTGGAAATGCTGTCTGTAAGGCACGTGGTACTTCCTGCTCTGCAGCTGGAGCCCTGAATCCAGTTTTGTGCTCTGTAACCCGGGAACAACGTGTGCAGCACAGCAGCGCTCAGGGGATGGGAAGCCATGAGCTGTGTGTAAGGACTGATGGATTTGTGTTTGTTTATTCTGGAGAATGAAAGAGGAAGACAAGGTAACGGTATTCAGACACATACAGCTTTCAGAGAAAAGGAGTAAATCCTACGTTCATGTAAGCTACAGAATAATGGGTTTCAATAACAACTGAGGAGATTTAAGTTCAACAGCAAAGTAAAACTTCCTGCCTGTGTGGTGATTCTGCACTGCAGCAGCAGTCATGAGAGGCTGTGGAGCCCCCGTATCACTGGAGAGGTTTTTTGTAGACAGTGTGGGACAAGCACTCGTCAGAACTGCCAGGTACCTTTGGTGCACGGTGGGTGTGCCTTCAGGTGAGGGAAGCAGCGGGCGGCTTCCTGAAGTCCCTTCCAGCCCTAATTCTGTGATAGAAATTCAGTAGCAAAGCTGTAAGGCTGATGAAATAACCTCAGAACTGATAGATCAGGCGTCCGGCTAATAAATACTCACAATGCTATGCTTTAGAGACTGTTTGTTTTTCAAACCCGTATGAAGTCTCATATTGTCTTTTGTCACTCTTAATATCAGAATATTTTGTAAAAGTGAGCATCAGCACTGAGCCAGATGGAATATGAATCTTTTCCGAGTACAGAGTTAACATGAAATAGGAAGACAGGTTTTCAAATGACTTCTTCAGCTCTGCAAAAGGAATTGGAACGCATCATTCTGTGACATTTCTTTCAGTTACCTTAGTACTCTCCATCTTCACCCACTTCATCTCGTGGAAGGTTGTCTTCTTCAATATTTGTGTGCCTAAGAGTGAATTAAGTGGAAAATCAATCAGCTGGGTATTGGGATAGCTGAAAAAAAAGAAGAAAATTAATTCATATGAAGCTGAAGGTAAAGGACTTTTTCTTCTGCAGCATGATTTCAGTCAGGGTACAGGTTCTCCCTGGTTGCTGGGTGTTCTGGTTGAGTCCAGCTGGGGCGATCACCTCGCCAGCGTCCCCCGTGCCCGGCATGCAAGCCAAGCAGAAGCAGAGGTAAGGAGGGACTGGCGTGCAGGTAGACGTGTTTGTGACCGGGGGGGTGACAGGAGAGGAAGGGCAGAAGAGCAGGTTAAGGGCTTCAGGGAAATGGCAGATTCGCTGCTCATCACTCAGAGAATCTGCAGTGAAAGCGGTGGAAATGTTTTGTTTGGCAGCAGCAGCCACCTTGCGCAAAGGGTGGCACGTGTCCCCTGGCAGCTTGTGGAAATGAGGTTTCCATCTAGTTTTGAGTTGTCATTCTGTCCGGTCAGGATGAGATGCTCAGTCTGTGCGTGGGGCTGTATTTTGCATTCCTTCACTGATGTTTCTGGTCACCAGCTCACCGTTCCCTTAGGAAGGCGCCTTTTGGTCCTCTAGAAAGGATTCGAGGAGCCACACTGAAAAATGTAATCGAAAGGACGATTTGCCTTTGTCCGTATCAGGATCCTGGCTGGAGAGTACTAGTGCTGGCTCTGCCAAGTGCCCTAACTATGTTACTGCTTTCTCTCTATGGAAGAAATGTGTGTTGCTACAGAAATAATCCGTTTCAACAGATGACTGCAAAACCATTGCAGCTCCAGCCACCTTCCGCAGGATTTACAAACGTGGACCGATTTAAGTTTAGAACGGGAAGATTTTTGTTTTCTTGTTTGCTGTTAAGTTTTGAGTTTAAAGCAGACAGCGAAAGCACATCTGAAAGCTTGATAATGCAGATGACGGTTATCACAAACCACCGCTTAGTCAGAAGTCCTCTGTTTATATGTGAAGTTAAAATAGCTGTCAATTTGGAAACAAGGGAGGGAAGCAGACTTGTCTTTAGAGGTCACTGAATCAACTGCCTTATCTTTGCCCTGGCTCAGGCTTTATTTTTCTCGCCCTGTGTGTGGTGTCTGTTTAGGGCAACGCGCAGAGTATTAGCAGTGAAGTGGGCTTCACTCTTTTTCCCACGTCCCTCCACAGAAGCATCTTTAAAGTTCACCTTACATTTGCTTTTGCTCTTTTTCACAAACCCAGCGTCTTTATCGCTTCAGTGACCTTTCTCTTGATGTTTTTTATAAGGAGCAACATTAGCCCACGTTTCCAATAAATAAAATCATTCGGGTTGTATCTCCTTCCTTATCAAGGATTTTCAATTGTCCTACCTTCTTGTACAGCGTTCGGAGTGCTGCAGTTCCATACAGTGGGTATATTTTTGAGCTCGCAAGCCCTTCTCAGGCTTTCAGCAAACAGACTTGCAGCAGAGACTCAATTGCACATTCCAGAAAAGGAGTGCTCGATGTTTAAGGATACTGTACGCTTGCAGGAGGTGATAGATGAACGTGTAAGTGGAAGGCTCCCATGCAATAAAGTGCATCTTTGATGACGCAGACTGCAGAGTGCAGGAAGACGTTATAGTAACGTAGAGAAATGCAGAGAGAAGGATCTGCAGCCAAATAAATGTTCTTAAACAGTGTTTGCATGATTGCCCGACCTGAATGGTTTGTTTCTGAATAAGTCATTGCTTGAGCTTTTTTTAGATGGAACAAAATAAGAAATGACCCTAAAAAATGGGTTCTTGCGACATTCACACGCAGCTGCATACAGTATATGTACTCTTGGGTAGAAGCGAGGTGCTGGCAGGATGACAGAGGGCAGGCTAGCAGCAGCCCACTCTAGGCTGGTGTATCAAATGTTCCCGGCTGACCTCTGAACTTCCGAAGTCCTTGGGAGACATTTCCCATTTCTTGCCAAGTTCTTCTATAGGTGAGAACTTGTAGCAGTCACAGTGCTGATACAGTGACTCTCGGCAGTTACTTATGTATTCAGGTCACGCTTTGTACTTATCTTCACAAACAGCTTCAACCAAATGGGGGTATCCTCTCTCAGCGTTTGACAGAAGTCAAGCTAAGGTTTTCCTCCAGTCTGAGAAGAAGAAAAACAAGTTCACCGCTACAAGTGGAAACTGCAAATGGGCATCTGTTCAGAATGGTGTCTAGCAGCTTAGAAAGGGGCAGGCAGTAGTTCTTGGGCCGGTGGGCTCTGTCTACCAGAAATCAGTCTGTGTGAAGGAGCAGGCGGAGGGATGGAGCAGCACTTCTGCAGGTATTGCCCGCCTTATCCTCACCTCTGAGAAACATCAGATGGGCACAGTCCCAGCCCTTTCTAACCCTCTTTTAAAGTAATTTCATTACTAGTCATTAACGTACTTAAACTTTCTATTACTTTTTCACGATGTACTGGAGAACTTAGTGGCCTTTCATTTTCCCAAGCATAATTTGTTTTAAACTCCAGAACTTGTTTAGCTTATTACTTATTTAATCACTTCAGTATTATTTGGTCATATTTGTTTTCTTACATAAGAACCTTGGAATCTGATGAACATTTAAGGCAGAAATCTTACGTCTTGGCGGTTCTTTTTAGTGTAGGAATATTTCAGTGGAAGATGGATTTCCGTGGGACAAGTCTCACAATGATGATTTATTATCTAACATCAGTTGGCCTCAGTCCGTCTTCCTCCTGGCCACTGAATGACCCTCTGCGTGAGGTGTTCTGTAAAGATAATGATGCAGACCAGCTTGGATAGTGTGCGTAATGCGGTGTTACGGTCTCGGAGTCACTGGACCATTCCCAGCCTTAATTGGAGGCAGAGCCCAGTGGCTGATTGTGGATGCTGACTCACCCGATTCCTCAGGGCACTGGGAAGGTCAGTCACTGGGCAGGCTCTGGGGAAGGATTCTGGACTACTGTATGGACGTGGAGCTGCAGTTTCCAGGCTGCAGACAGAGCTTTCAGGAGGCTGAGGCGTGCAGGAGGAGGCTTCTCACAAAGTGCTGAGGCTCCTGTGGTGCCAGAGATCAGCTCTGTTTTCCTGTGACCAAGCTAAGGAACCTGCTGGATAGAAAAAGCACTTGGCTATAGAGAAGATTCAGTAAAAAGATAAGAAAGGAGTACCTGCCAGGTGAGGCTGTAGGAATAGATCTTGAAAGTAAACAGAAACGCTTTCAAAACACCTACAGTATCCTCTTTTGTATCAGTGAAAAGAACGCAGCACCTTTGCCAAGGAGTAGCTTTTCCCAGCTTGAGATAACCAGAAAGTTGGTGTTTCTCCAACTTCCTGTGAGCTTCCCAGAACTGACAGCTATAAATCCACAGTGGGGAAAGAGGATATTTCTCTTTCTCGAAGAGAGAAAGGAGGGCTGCTGACTAATGCTGAAATGAATTGTTAAGAGACATATTTACGTCTAATTGCGCCGACTTGTTTGGTATGTGTCCCAATTAATTCATTTTTGTCGTGAGCGTATTGAAGCAACCTGCACCCTTGTGACCTTCTATTATAATTATTACCATATTCCTCTTGAAGCACTGTTTTGATTATGTACTCCAGAAGCTCTGCTAAAACAACTGTAACATCGGTACAGAGTCAGATTTGTTCCACTGTTTTGCACTCGAGGACAGTAACAAAAAGAATTATTCCTTATTGAGTATTTTGGGGGTTAAGGGTCGCAGTCCCTTTGGGGGGAGGGTATTATTATCTTTTTTTCCTTTCACAAAAATGGCTCTTTGGAGGAGGCAGAACTTGATTCCCAACGAGAAATTCTGTCAGAAAAAAAATGCGTTGTCGAACGGCAGTACTTGTATGTGCCTCGTAATTCCTCTCTTGAATTTCAGCAGGAGCTGAAAGGGGGCTGCAAAGTATGACTGTCCCTAAACTTGCTAAGATGGCTATGCGGACTCTCTGCCCTAAACGAGGCATTGCTTTTATTGTTGTTGAACTTTATTGCAGTATTTGACAACCGTGTACCTAAATCACAGTGGCTGCAGCTGGGTGCCTCTCTGTCACAGGCAGTGCGGGATTAGAGAAGGGCGCTCTGTGTGTTTCATCTCCCATTCTAGTGGAAATAGGAGGTCTCTGAGCAAACACAAGTCCTAAGCCAACCTTCCTGCTCCTTCTGTCGTGCGCTGGTTGTTGCATTTAGAAGCTGCTGAAAGCCCTTCGGTTTTCTGTTGCTTATCTGCAGTGGTCCCTTCCCTCAGGCACAACAGGACACTGGCAGAAAGTGTTTCTTTGCACAGGATTTGCTGGTACTCTTTCTCACGTAGGCCTGAGTAGTGTCACCGCTCTCCTCCACGAACACTGGCTTTTTGCTCCCTCCTGTCCAGGTGCTTTTACCTTCTTCTTGAAGCACTGTGTATAATTTTTTTTATTCCTCGTCTCCAGCCTCTTCCTCTCTGTGTCCTTAGGAGGGCATCTTTCTGACTACGTTTTACGCTGTGTGGACTATCTTTTTTGTACAGCAGACTCTCTGTGTTCTTGGAACAACTAATAACGCTTCTGTAAAGATAACATTTCTCCAGAAGTCTTAGTTTTTCAATGGATGGATCTCTGGGCTGCTGGGGATTTTGATGCCTGAGGACAGAAGTTACTGGTTGGAGCTTCCCCCAGGTGCCACCCACTTACTGACACGCTGTGCTCTTCCCTTAACTTATCGTCTGAGCAGTCTTCTGCTCTCCTTCAATGACAGACTGCTCGTATAGCAGTAGTTTCTGTGTAAGTAGAAAAGGTTCAGAGATCTTCCTTCAGTCGTGAATAACAGTGCACTGTAAAATGAACCACTGTCTCAGTCTGGGCCTTAATGCACTGGGTGGAAGTGGGTGAATGAAGCCTAAGGAATAGTTTCTTCACAAAAACAAAATCAGAGCTTAAAGCTTTGCCCTGCTTGTCCTTGAGTCTCTTTCTTTACGTAATCTGGTTGAACTCTTGACTGTGTCTAGCTGGTAAGTGTTGTGCTTTACAGTATGTGTGGAAGAGTACGTATGAAAGATTTACTTCCTTTCCGTCATTTGGAAATTTTCCTTTTAACATGAACTCACGTGCCAGATCAACGCGCAGCCCAGGTGCTGTGTTTCCTATTATTCGTATCAGGATTATGGTGAGTGAAATCTGAGTTGTCAAAATGCAACTTTCTGTTTGTCTTTTGTCACAGAAACAGAAAAGCTAGGGTTGGAGGCAGGAAACGGATTGCCATCTTGGAAGTTCAACGACCAGCTCTTTCCCTGTGAAGTGTGTGGAAAAGTGTTTGGTCGACAGCAGACTTTGTCCCGACATCTCTCGCTGCACACAGGTAAGCCGCTGCTTTGTTGTTGTTTTTCAGCACCGAGGAAATCCTCGTGTTCGTCACAGCTCATTTAAGATGGATGGGGAGAAGATAAGCACAAGAGAGTTTGTGGAAGGAGCTGTGCTCAGCTTCTTGCTGGAGCAGAACCAAGACCAGAAACGGGCCAGAACGCCATAGCAGGGGCGCTCCGGGACTTAGCTAATGCTTCCTTACAGCCGACTTGGAATTAATCTTCACAAAACGTGCAGGTTCAAGTTTGCCCAGGTTCCTGCAGGTTGACCCTCAGACATCAGCTGTTTAACCACATCTGCTAGCACAGTTCTGAAGGAAAGACATAGCCTTTGTCCGGCCTTTCTTACGTTCACCTGATGAGCTTCTTAAGTGTTACTGAACAACAAAAGGTTTGGCTTTGATGTTTCGGATGTGGTGAAACTGACAGGATTTAATACCGTCATTCGCTTTTGCTCTTATCATTCAGTTTTTTAAAGAGGAACCGCTCAGGTCCGTACCAGCTCCCGTACAGCCAGTGATTCAAATCAGCTGAGATGAGCGGAGTTTTTACGTGGACGATGCGCTCTGTCAGCCTGCTGAGGTGCACTGCGCAAAATGGGACTTGAAAGCAAGAGTTTCTGATGCCGTGCTGAAAAAATACTGGTGGCAGAATGCCAGTATATGTTCTGTCAGTTAGTACGGCCATCCTGGAAAGGTTCAGGTGTTCTTACTCCTCGGCTCTGCGCATTTTTCTTAATCCAGAGCTGCTCTATTGAATTCCTTCCCCCTTGACACTTGTAGTGTTAGGTTTCAAACGTAGAGCAGCAGCACTTCAGAGGGGAAGGCTGCAAAAGCTGACGTAAAGCTTGGTTGTTTTATTAATCAGCTCTTCACAAAATGAGGTCCGGCATGCGCAAAGAAACTGCTGCCAGGACTTAGAAATGTTAAACGTGAAATTAAATCCTTTTATTTTAAAAGTTATGAAGCGCTGAAACTCAGGTTTTATTTCTTTCATTGTTCTTTGGGTGCTGTTTTTTTTCTTGTTAAGCTTGTTCAGACTGCCCTAATGATGCGGCCTTCCCTTTCATCCCTGGCCACCCACACGTCTTAATACAAAACCATCAGCTCTGCAAGCGATCGTACGGGCAACCTCAAGAATGGGTGGGCCCAAAATTCAAATGAAAGACGCTGGGTAAAGGAGGTAGATGCAGATTATTGAGAAGCTCAAAGCAATGCATACTTGGTTACTGGAAGCTGTAACAAGAGTTTGCTTCAAGATGAAGTATACATTGTTTTCTGTTTCTTTCTCAGAAGAGAGAAAATACAAATGCCACTTGTGCCCCTACGCTGCTAAGTGCCGTGCTAACCTGAACCAGCATCTGACCGTCCATTCTGTGAAGCTGGTGAGTACAGACACTGAGGACATTGTCAGCGCTGTCACATCTGAAGGCAGCGATGGAAAGAAGCACCCCTACTATTACAGGTGAGGACCCAGGCGAGAGCTGTGCACCAGGCCCGGGACTGGTCTTAGCTGCCTGCGCAGGCTGTGTTTCGGGACCCCTCTTCTGGTGTTCCAGGGTGGCACGGCCCTGAAAGTATTTGCCTTGCCCATCTCCATCTGACAGCAAAAGCAGCTGGCTGCCTTGTGCTGTTTGACTTGGATGGCCAGCGGGGAGGACAGAGTTCTTTGGCACGTGTGGTTTTGTAGTTGTTGTTATTTTGTAGTGGTCCTGTGAGGCAGACAAGACTCCAAAAGTCTCTCTAACTTTTGATTTAAGTTTTGCACTCGAGAATTTCCCGTTGTGTATGTAGATTCACGGCGAAGCTAAAGCACTGTTAGCTCTATTGTTTTCAGCCAAATCTATGAAATCCAAGACCAGTGAATTGAAACAGTTATAATCTCCACATACTCATTTCCCAGTTGCTAGAGGTGTGAGAGGTATATACATTGTGACCAACATCGTGAAAAAAAGATTCTAGGAGAATGAGCCAGAAACACTGGAAGGAATGGCCCAGAGGAAATGGCTGTTGGGGCATTCTCCTTTTTCTATGTAGTGCTTTCTTCTGCAAACTGTGCTCTGCACCCTAGTGGCCAAGCAGAGTACAGAATCACTCAGTTTTCAGAGTGCATCGAGCACATTTAATGACAAAATCATGTAAGTAAGTAAAAAAAAAAAAATACACACACACACACACACACACACATATATATATACATATACACACACACACACACACTTATAATATATCAGTATACTTTTTTTTATAATGTAATAATTTTATATATATTTGTGTGTATATATAAATCCTCCTGGATTATATGAGTTAGTCCATTCCCCTGGGAAGGCAAAGTAGTGTCCTAGAGAATACATCTTCAAAAATGTTTTTAGCTTGCTTTAAATCCTGATGGCCTGAACAAAACAAGAGGAGGGCTGCACAGAAAGTTGAAGGGTCCCCTCCATTGCCTCTCAGTATTGCTCTGTTTATGCACTGGCTGTGAAATCTGTCTTCCCGTTAATTATTTGTGTAGCTGGTGACTGCTGTTTTCCAGTCAGGCATAAGAAATGTCTGAACCCAGTTGTACATGCTTGCACTGAAACTGCCAGGCAGTTTTGCACAAGGTCCCAGTTTGGCATGGGAACCATTCCAGGGCTTGAAAATAACTCCTGGAGTGTGCAGCACGCTTTCTGTTTGTCAGTGTATCAGCCATGCTAAACGCCTTGGCAAAGCCGTGGTGCCTCTCATTGCCCAGAGGAATCAGCTAGGTGATGTGCAGCATCTGGAATGCGTACTTTTTAATTAACTTTATGATTATCTAGCATCATTATAGCATGTACAGGATTGTTGCGTTGTGCCTGCCCTTAATCACATTGGCATGGCCATCAGTTCTGCAGCAGTTCAGCAGACAAAGAATTTTCCAGTGAACATTCAACAGCGAGGAAGATAACTGCACCGTGAGTTTTTCCTTGCAAAGTGAAGGGGAAGGATAACATGCTTCTGTTTGTGCTCTATTTTTTAATGCTTCTTACTCTTGAATTCCCTTCTGCCTGCAGCTGTCACGTGTGTGGGTTTGAGACAGAGATGAATGTCCAGTTTGTCAGTCATATGTCCCTCCACGTGGATAAAGAGCAGTGGATGTTCTCGATTTGCTGCACGGCGTGCGATTTTGTCACCATGGAAGAGGCAGAGATGAAGGCTCATGTCAACAGCAAGCACACAGGTGACGATCCCCATCTCCCAGCTGCAGCGCGCTCTGCCTTCCCTGCTTTTTAGGTGCAGCCTTCGTGCTTCTCATCGGTGCTCTCTTTACTTTCACTGAAATGCTTGCTAATTAAGGCCCTATCTCCCAAAGCTGAAGTAAAGCCAGGCAGATAGTCTGCTAGTACTGATCAGTTTCCAAGCGCAGGGGACGAATGGAGGGCTGCTTCGCCTCCCTTCCTCACGCTCCCCGAATCTCCTCCCTTGTTGAAGTTGACGTGCGCTTTTTTTGACCGACTTACTGTTTTGTCAAAATCCTGCTTCAACGTCGGTGATGGTAAGGCAGCTGTGAGTGCTGACTGTGCAGATCTGGCTTTTAGGTAACAAGTAATATACTTAGCTTTGTTCTCGGTGCGTTTGGGGTTTGGTGCTGATGTCTCTTTGATGCTGTGACTCAGAAATACTTCAAATGTGACTTTATGTTCAGTACCGGAACAGCTTGTGTATCTTCTTCTCCCTGGTCCTGTTCTTAATCACTTAATAGCCAAAGATAAGAGCAACAGCAGTTTTCAAACAAGCTCCATATGCTCAGTCCCACTAGTAAAGCTCAGCATAATTTAAGGAGAAGAAAATAAGAGTGTTTTCAGTTCCTTTCTTTTCCAGCACCAAGCAGGATTTTGCTGTCACAAACTACTAATAATTCTGTTGACAGTACTGAAGCTGAACTGCATCCAGCACAGTTTTCCCACTGCTGTACTGCACTGGTGTTTCACCAGGGGTAAAACTGGGAAGACAGGAAGGGTGGAAAGGAGGGGAGGATGTTTGTGCTAACGTAAGTTAAATTAACTGGATTACATAGATTTTTGTGCCAGTGTAGCTTTCAGCACTACAACACTGCTCCCATCTCCGTGCACGCACAGTGTCTTACCCAGTTTTCTTTAATCCTTCTCCACGTGTAGATGGAGAAATGCCATCCACAACCATGGGAAAAGTTTGCATCAGAGCTCAAAGAATAGCTGTACTTGAACATACCTTCCTATTGTGACTAAAATACTGGAGGTGCCGCTTGTCTTCCAATTACCTGTTCTTCATTTGCTCTGTCCATTTGAGCCATTCATCAGGAGATCCACCAAATGCTTACACGTATGGCACGTATTGGGGGAAGAGATAGAATGGGTTTTCTGGGTCACCTGCCTCCAGTCCTACCCTGTAAGGTTACTGAGTCATGAAAGGTCTGTTTGTAAGGCTCGTGGCATACGTCTTCAGGCAAGTGGAATTGTTTCAGCCCAACTTTCCCCACGGATAGCTGCCGATTTCCTGGTATTAAAGATGATGAGGTACCTTTTTGAAGTTCTCAGTGCGCATCTTTCTGATAATCAGGGCAGGAATTCATTCTTTTCTGCCAGAACTGCCTTCCATCTGAAACATGGGCCCACCTCCCTCAGCCCTTCTCCTCCCCTCCCACGGTATTTATTCCCTTCGCGTATTTCTGGAGAGCAGCCCTCTCCCATCTACACGTTCCTTGAGCCTTGTCTTACATGAAACACTCTTCTCAAAGTACCAATCCTTCACCGTGCGTGTTCTTGTTAGATCCCCGTTCTTGGCACACGCAGCCCCGCCTGCTCATGGTATATCCAGCTGAAATACGTAGCGGTGGCAAAGCAAAACAGCAGCAGTTAGTTACTGGGAATAACTCACACTGTAATATTCTGCGATCCTATTTACCTTCCTTGGAGACTTCAGCATGCTGATAGCTCGTATTCATCCTGTGTTTTGCTCACATTCTTTTTTTGTATTTTATTTTCCTCGACTGTTTCCTGCTTAAGCACTCCTCATTTGTAGCAAAAAATTCTTGTTACCGGCCCTCCAGGTCATAACCTTGTTCTCTGTACTATTAAATTTCATTCCATTTTTATTACTCTAGTCCCCAAGGTCAGTGAGTCTTTCTGTATGATATCCCAGTCATCCTTCCTATTGACGGCGTGGGTCATCAGATTTCATTAGAGCATTCCGACATTTTTATCTAGACTTAAAGGTGCCGCTCACGAGTTTAAGGCTAGGGAGGTGCTGCTGTTTGCAGAGGCCTCAGTAGGAGGGCTTACTTTATCACGTAGGTTTTTTTCCATTTAATTTTCAATGACAGGTCCTAGGAACAGCAGATGCACCTCGAGACCAGGCTGTTATTTCTTACAGTCATCACTGAGGCTGCATCCTCAGTGCACAGTGAGATTGTTCTCCTTTACCCTTCCTCTCATGGAGGTTGGGGTGCTGCTGATGGCCACGTTCAGTATGGAATGATAATCAGCTTGGCCATCGACAGCACCCCAACCTCCATTTGTGAAAACGTCCCTTTCTCAGTGACAAGTTCTTGATTGTCTGAGCTAATCAAAATGTGAAAAGATTTTTTTTTTTTCCTTCTTTTTTTTTTTTCTTTTTTGACCTGATTATGTGGTAGAATTGCATGCTTCCTTTCACTGCCATTACAGACAGAATACCTTTTAGGATACACTACTGCAAGCGCTTATAAAATGAGGGGATGTGAAATTAACGATGCTTCCCTAACTGACCGGTTGATTTCAGACTTTGTTTATAAGTAAGTTTGAATTAACTTTATACGACACTCACTCACCCTGAAATTTAAAACAGGACTACTGAGATTGCATCTAGTCTGCTCTACTAGCTATTGCTCCTAATTCCAATTTTTCAGCTGAGGAGAGGAAGACACCCAGTGAATCTAACAGTCCATCTTCATCTTCACTGTCAGCACTCAGTGACTCTGCTAACAGCAAAGAAGATGCAGATATATCTCCAAAAAACAAGGGTTCAAACAACCTGCTGGTCATTTCTGTAGTGCCTGGTACTCAGACCTCACTGAACACTGAAGAGAAGTCAGAGAAAGGTAAAAACCCCATTAAACAAATGTAGATTGTCACCTTCTGTGCAGTAGATCCGGCCGCAGTATGAGGAATGCATTCTCCTTTTTTCATTTTTCAGGCTTTGAATGTGTTTTCTGTAACTTTGTCTGCAAAACAAAAAATATGTTTGAGCGCCATCTGCAAATCCACCTGATCACACGGATGTTTGAGTGTGATGTGTGCCACAAGTTCATGAAGACGCCCGAGCAATTATTGGAGCACAAGAAATGCCACACTGTCCCCACTGGTGGGCTCAAGTAAGGAAAGCAAGTACACAAACTTTTACTGTGTTAAAGCACCTCTAATATTGTGGGGACAGGACAAAAGGAAGCCAGCTGGAAAGGATTAGTTAAACGACTGAAAATCCAGATTTGGGGCTTCTGTTATTTAGATGATAGAAGCCCAGTCCTTTCGAGGTGCCTGACCATGGGTTTGCACCGTTAAGAGTAGTAACGTAGGTTCCATTGGTTATAGAGCTGTAACAAAGCACGGCCTTTCCCATTTCAGGTGGAACAGGAGAAAAGTACGTGATGGGTCCTGAGGGAACGAGTCAGTACTGCACAGAGGTGCAGTCCAGTTAAGAGGGGCTTTTTGAAGGCATTAGAGCAAAGGAGGGCACGCACGGCATTTTCTATCCTGTACCTACACAAAGAATCGGAATCCTTTGCTATCTGTGCAACTAAGTGTGAAGCCAGCTTCTCAAAATCAGATCTCTCAATTGCTTTGTAATCCTTGTAGAGTCTAACATATAAAGTCAGTCTCCCTCAGCAACTAACAGTTTTGATCCTGTACTGCCTTTCTTTTGCATGCTTGGAATTATCACTACATATTAACGTGTAACAAGCGATATACTCTCTTAAGAAAACAAACAAACAAAACTTTTTCTCTTTGGCTAAGGTGCTGTCCTTGGAGATCTGTTCATACCGAGCAATGTTTCTAGAGAGCGAGCGTGCCCTTGTGCCAGGGTTGGGCCCCTGAGGGGAGGGGGGACTGCTGGGGCCACGTGCTTGCTCCCTGTGCGCAGGCAGTGTGATGTTGTGGAGGATGTACGCCCCCGGTCTCTGTTCGTTCCAGCAGCTGCAGCAAAAGAGTCTGGAGCCACTTCAAGCCCAGCTAGCGTTCAGCACAGGCTTCCCTGCTTGCGTTGCTCTTGCTAAACAAACTAATGTTTTCAGTGCACTGTTTGACAGGTAACTAGCACACCACACTTAGCGTTACCGTGAGCAGCTCCATCACTTTGCGCTGCAGTTAGTGAAGTCTGGTTCTGTTGGCCAGGCAGTGTCTTGTTCTGCAGCTCAGTAGTTCCCCAGACTTGAATCTGTGATGAATTGAGACACGGTGACTGAATCTGGGAATAAGACCAGGCTGGGAAACGAGCAGTGTGCCAGGACGATGGGATGTCTGTGTTGGATGCACAGGCCAGTGATCTCATGCACTCTGGGTTTAAGCTGCACAGAATCTATTCTATTTACCGAGGAAAAAACATGACCTATGACTCAGACCTTCCTGACAGAATGGGTTTCTCGGTCTACTTAAGTTATTCCTGCCCGACTCAAGTAATCATTAGGTACCTTCAAAGCTGCATCTAAGAAAAAGCTCTGATTTTTTGTTTTTTTTAAGGCATCCAGAAGAGCCTGAAGAGATCTAAGTAAATTGTATTTTTCTGTCTCCTGTTTGCTGTGGGGGAAGAGAAAAACAAACAAAAATACATGATTCCTCCAGTTCCAGATCTAAAACCTGAGAATTCTGATCCAGAGAGCACCCAGCTCAGGAGAGGTATGTGTGCATAGACAGCTGAGTTCTCTGTTGCGGTAGAGCTAACCACTTTAGCAGCCTCAGTGCCAGGTTCCCTCTCTGGATCAGAGTACTTGATGCTGCGTCAGGAAAAGTGTCTGGATATTTCACTTCTGTTTGTTTGTCCTCCCGTTACTGTTCGCTGCACTCACTCAAGAGTCTCTCAATGATAAGCAAGATAAAATTGAACCTGTACGTGCAGTCAGTTGTAGTCAGTGAGAACGAAGTGAGAGGATCTCTGCTTAGAAATTACCTTAAGTGACAGAGCACAGTTGGCAGAGCTCCTGAACGGTGAATGCAGATCAGCAGGCAGCGGAGACATCTGTAATGCAGCAGCCTGGTGCGCTAGTTGTGTCTTCTCACCTAGACTTGCTCTTCTAGCTCACAAGGCAGATCTGGAGCCAGTACGCTTTGTTCAGCGTAGCAGAGATTCTGGGCGGGCGCTGTCTTCACCACCTTCTTCTAGGCCGCATCAAGCAGAATCTGGTTCGTTTTAGTCTTGACGGTGTCCAGGTTTGTTCAGCTCACAGCCTTCCCTTCCCAGCTTTCAAGGTCTCCCTCCTCCAGCCTTCTCAGCCCTCCCTGGTCCAGGAACGCAGGGGTGAGGCCCTTTACCACGTCCACCCTGGTCCGGAAGCTTTCTGCTGTGAGTAAGCAGAGCCCACATCCTGTTCCCATGCCGGAACGATTCCTGCCGTGGCAAAGGTAGCTGTAGGCAAGCGTTGCCGAGCACATTCTAGCTCATCTCCCAGCAATGGGAATCCTTAACAAATCATCTTAATTAGCCAACGTCCAGCTGTTTCGAGCCAGACACCCAGCAAGCTTATTGTTCCAAGTCACATAAAAGGAATTTCCTAAGCTTTTGCTGTACATACGGTATTACAAGTGTATTCCGTCTTTACTTAAACAGCTGCTTTCATACTCATCTGTAAACATTCACTTTAAACCACTTCTGAATGGAGAAAATGGCAGAAGTGACTTTGTGCAAACACTAGGAATGTCGTTACCCAAAGTACCTGTGAATCGGTCACCCACTGCACAACCTGGCCTGCAAAGGTAAGCCAGAAGATTAAGGGGATGCTCCTCTGCTGCCTTCCTAGGAACGAGCGAGCTACACTGCCTTTAAATGGGCAGATATTCTCTAAGTAGAGATAGATGTCAGGATGAACCAAGCGTAATGGAGAGACCGTACGGGGAGGACTCAGAGCCTTTTTTTCCTGCTTTCGTAGGGCAGAGGTGGGCTGAATGAGAGGGTTAGCCCGGTAGCGCAGAACTTCAAGCCACGTGACTTCTCTTTTCTCTGTGCCAGGTGCCCATTCTGCATCTACTCCACTAACCGCCCTGCAGCGATGGAGTGCCACCTGAAGACTCACTACAAGATGGAGTACAAATGTCGGATCTGCCAAACAGTGAAAGCAAACCAGCTGGAGCTGGAGATGCACATCCGAGAACACCGCCTTGGCAACCATTACAAGTGCGACCAGTGTGGCTACCTGTCCAAGACGGCCAACAAGCTGATCGAGCACGTGCGCGTCCACACTGGTGAGCGCCCTTTTCACTGTGACCAGTGCAGCTACAGCTGCAAACGCAAAGACAATCTCAACTTGCACAAGAAACTGAAGCATGCTCCACGCCAGACTTTCAGCTGCGACGAGTGCCTGTTCAAGACTACCCACCCTTTTGTTTTCAGCCGCCACGTGAAGAAGCACCAGAATGGGGACTGCTCCGAAGAGGAGAAGAAGGGCCAGTATTCAGCCTCTAAGGAAGCCAGTCCGCTCCTGCCAGTGAACAGCTCCAGAAACCTCTTGTCCCCCCTCTCCGTTATGTCTGCCTCCCAGGCGCTGCAGACAGTGGCTATGTCAGCTGCGCACAGCAGCGGGGCAGAACCAAACTTGGCAGTGAAGGCCTTGGCCGTCAACGGCACTTCCCTGTGCTTTGATAAATACTGGAACTCAGAGTTTGCCCACCTTATTCCCTTAACAATGTTTTTCCCCAAAAACCACTACAGTCTCACATTCCATCCGCCCAGACCTCAGACTGCACCGGGGGGTGCCTCTTCACCTAAACACTCCTTCCTTGCCTACCTTGGATTAACGGAAAGGGCAGAAACTGTCTGAGGGCAGTTGCATTCTGTACCAAAAATACCCCCAGCAAACCCAGCAGGTGTACATTGCTGCAAACCATAAACCGAAGAGGTAACGAACATTTGTACTATATCAGTAGTAAGGTTTAGAAAATGGCTCTGTGTATACTTATTGCATTGACATGAAAGCTGCTTTGTTAAATCTTCAACAGGTGACCTACTGCATACTTCTACCTTCAGCATGTTCCCAGTACTCTTATCTAAGAAAAACTATTTTGTCTTGTTAAGCTGAAAAAGAGTGTCCTTACTGGCAATCAGCGCTTGTAAGATTTCATATTGATGCTTTTTTTTTTGTTGTTGTTGGTTTTTTTTTTTTGGTCTTTGTGCGGGTGTGTGAAGGAGAGCCTGTAAGCGTGCCGTGACACCGCTCTGCACATCCCTTATATCGGTTCATTTATCTGTCCTTTTTCTCCCGTGAACACACTTGTTCCCTCCCTTTCCTCTGTATCGCCCTGAACTGTAGAGCTGGGGCGGGAGTCGCTCTTGGTTCCGGGGCTGACTGGTGTCATTATTTCAGTGCTGCACGCAGCATCCTTTTGCTGTTTGATGCCTTGCATTGAGTTGTTACGGTGTGAGGACTTGGGGTAGAGCTGATAAGGAAGAAGTGGCACTGCAGGATCAGAGTACAGCAGTGGAAATGAGCGTGCACGCATACACGTGCGTGTGCGGTGCGCCCACTCACACAGCCGGCTCCTCACTTCTTAGCTGTCACGCAGGTGTAACAGACACCTGAGTCTGGGCCATAGCATACATCTTTTGTTTTAAAAGGGCATATAGATATTATATAGAGATACATATATGCTGTATTATGCAGTGGTTACCTTTTAGTTTGCAGGAACGACTTGTATAACTAGAAATCTATGGTGGAAAAAAGAAAATCCAGCAAAGGGGATTTTACAAAGGGTATGGATAAATTCTGGGTATAAATACTCAGACTAAAAAAAAAAAAAAAAAAAAGGCAGATTTGCACAGTGCTTTAGTCTTGCACTAGTTTGTTTCTCAGTTGCAAAAAAGAAAGTGAAAAAAAATTCTGCAGGACGACAGTAATGAGACTGTACATCTGCAAAGGTACCGGCACCTCTGAAATACAAAGCTATGAAAAAGATACTGTTTCAGAGATGCAGTTTTTCTTTATACCCTGCTATTTCAGTTGTGCTTGCAGATTCTACGGTCCTGCCGCTGCCCTCCACGTCATTGGTAATACTTTATTCCTTTCTGTACACTGCTAGGAAGCTAACTTTATACTTATTTAACGCTCTTACTTTGCAGTCATTAAAATGACATGTTGTATGTGGCACTTTATCGCAGGAAGAAGCAAATGCAGAGTGGTTGTATAACCTTTGTTAAATCTCAAACGCTGACAGCGATCTGAAAGAGGAGAACCTGACCCGTTAATTGATCTGTTCCTGAGACAACTTATTTAAAATCCAGGAAGAAAGATCAGTGCAAAAAATCCTCTGCATTAAAATTGGAAATATGAAACGTGGAACATTTCAGAACTATGACAGGACTCACAGAATACTTTCTTACCGGATTACTGTTGTCCGCGGCGTCTCCTGGAATTAGATCCCGCTGTCTTTAGCCAGGTACTGGAGATGTGTGACCTCCTCCTTTTTTCAGTCCTTCTGTCTTTCTCAGCCAAGCCCCTGTAAGCGATGCGCAGAATCACACCTCATGTGCTACTCGCCCACTCCCGCGGCTTCTTCTGCAGGGTGCTGTGGGACGGAGGGATCCCAGCAGACTAGTCGGAGCCAGCCCCTTGTTTGGGCAGCACTAAGGCAGCGTCCCAGTTCAGGAAGGCAGTTCTGGTCCACAGCGGTTCAGAGCCACACACACAGGTAGAAACGTGATCTCAGTCTTATTCATTTCTTTCTATGTAGAGCATCTTTTTTTTTTTTCTGATGCAGAAGTTGCATCGTTTTATTTATTTGGAAGATTCCTACGTTTGTCTTGCACTGAGATGGCCAAACGCTCTCCACAGGGCATGACCAAAGTCTTCCTGTTCGAGGGAGGACATCCTCACTTGTGCACTCCTGTTTAACATCCTCGAAGCTATTTACAAAGGGGAAGCGTCCCAAATAGGAGCAGGTAATGATTTGGAATGATTAATGAAAGGGCAGAGAAGTCCCACCAGTTTGTTTACATTCCAGCAGAAAATCTTGGCTCTGCTGAGCACGTGGCAGCTCCGTCTGTCCGTGCGGTAGAGAAAAGCCGTCTGTTCCGAAGCAGGTGTACAGATTGTAGTGGCAGTGCAACTCAGGGCCCTCTCTGCCGTGCTTTACTCCATCAGAACTCCTGGTAACCCCCCCAGGAGTGCAGACAACGTAGAAAGAGGTGTATTAGTAAAATAAATGCGCAAAGCATAAAGAACTGAGCATCTCAGCGGCGTGAAACACGCACTCTGCACCCAGAAGCTGTAGTTGTGTACCGGACTCCACGCACGCATCCCTGACCCCACCCCACAGGCAGAGCAAACACTTCCAAATCAGAAAGCTCTTTTTTTTTTTCTTCACAGCGACAGGGAAAGTACAGCTGTCTGGGAGGAAGTAGGAATAGTGCTAGGATACTTTGTGTAAGGCAAACTGCAATGTACACGGGGCTGGAACTTCTGAGAATGAGCTGTCAGCGCACGAATGCCACGCATTCAGCAACGTTCCACTGTACCAGTAGCTGAAGAAGTGAAGTCTACATTACCTGGGAGGTTTGTTTAGCACTTTGGAAAGGATAGATTCATTCTTTCTGGTACGTCACAGAAGTTTTCTCTGTAAGGAAAAGCGTGTTAGGAGGTTTTTATTTTTTTAAGAAAAAAAAAGACAGTATTTATCAGAGCTCGTGCATATTAAAAATAATTGGTTTGCAGTTCAAGACTAAAGAAAGGAATGTTCTCCAGAGATATCCCCTACCTATTTAAGACCAACAATTCTGAAAAATTCCCCCCACCATAAAGCTAATTTCATAGTAGTTTATCCCTCTGCGTTCTTTAACGAAGACTAGTGCGTTTTTCCATTCAGTACTTCAGTTAAAAGTTCTCAGCACTTTTTTCTTCCTTCTGCCATTTTTTTTTTTTTACCTGGTGTTTTATGTTCAGATATCATTCTGTCAAGGTCTGTGTACATTATTAAAAGTTTGTATTGTATAAAGCTTTTTGCATTTTAAGGCTGTACAGGGTCATTTTGACAGTAACTGGTATATTCCTTTGCATCTTACGTTGCATTGCCAATTTCTAGTGTATCCAGTTTGGAAGTACAATATACTCTAATTAAAAAGGTTGGCTATACCCCTCGTTTCCTTTTGCTTTTTCTTCCTCTCGTTTCACCTTGAATAGATTTTAGGCTTGATATGGGGGGAGGGAAGGTGTACTCCTTCAAGACGGACGGAAAAGAGGGAAGACGTTGTCAGCAGTTCAAGTGGTAAAAGAAATCCCTGATTAAGCAAAAGTAATGGTCCCACTGAACATGCAGAAATACCTGACATCTTAAAATAACACACTGGTAAAATACTAACTGTGGGGAAAAAAAATATCTAAGTTTGCATGAGATAAAATCTATCCTTAGATAAATCGACGTTAGCATTAAACGTATTTGGATTGTTCTCTGTCCTCAGTTGGGGCCATACGAAGGTCTGGTCAACTGAAAAAATGTTTCCGTACTGCAACACTGCTAATTTTCAGGACTCCTGTCAGTACCTTGCAGAGCATGCAGTGCAGGTAACAGCTCACGTGCTGAATCCACTCTTCCTCCTTTTGCTGTGAGATGAGAAGGCTTCTCTAGCTTCGACACGAGGATGGTAAGTCACGTTCAAGAAGAGATGGTGGTCTTGCTCTTGCTGTACTGTAAGAGGAAATGTCAAAGCGTTCTGGGTTGTTGTTTGCATTATGCACAGTCATCCTAACGATTATTTATCGATCATGAAAATTCTCTAATTTGATTTTGAAGGATTTCTCAGAAATTAATCTACCAAGCCATGATTATATCTCGATGGGTTTAAAATAGCAATTGCAAATTCGGTTGTAAATGATGGTAACTGCTCAGCGATAATGAAATGGTATAAGACATTGGTTCAGCTGTTCAAGTCCCATCAAGCAAAGAACAGGCAGGGGGTGAATCAACAACAACCTTGGCTGGCGGAGAAGAGGGCAGGGACGTGACTGCCTCACAAAGTGAGTGCACCCCTATGTTCTAGCACACACTGCTGCAGAATTTGATATTTCCTCATCCAAAGAGAAATTTCTCTATGAACGGACAGAGCGGAGGACTGAACTGTTCTGCCTACGTACACAACCAGCTGGCAGTTAAGTCCTTTAGAAGCTCCAGCCATTGAATCTACTGTAAACTTTTCTAAAAAAAGAGCAGGTCAGACCTCAGCCCAGCTGCCTGCTGTCCTCTCAAAAGCATGGCCTGGCATATTTCTCACAGAGGGACTCTGTACCTACACAGAGCCATCAGTGTCATGTACGTACAGGACAGAGCCGCTGTCCCTTGGAGGAGGTGGCTGTGATGTGCTTCCAGACCTGCACAGTTTTCATCCGTTAACTCAGGTTTCCCTGAACAGTTGTTTTTTTGTTTTTTTTTCTGATACATAAACCAATATACATTTGCATATCTAGAAAAAGCAACTCAGTTTGCATTTAGATCTATTTTTCAGATGGCAGTTGCTGCCCTGCTTTCAATCTGCAGCTCTGTGTATTTTAATTTTACATAGGTGGTGTATTCAAACGAGAACAGTAAGAGTGGATATATTTTTTTAGAGGCATTAGTTCTTACAATCCTGCACTTGTCACAGTCAGCACCAGTCCAGCGGAGCACGGCTTAAGACAAGGACTGAAAAGCCTCAGAGATGTTCTTTAACACAACTGCAGACAGTGATGCTTTGTGAGAGGTGGCGTCATTAATGCAGAGCTCTGTTTTAAAATACACTTTGTGTTAAAGTACATCGGTTGCATCCGTAACAAGCAGACATCTGCATTATATCATCCCCCATCGTATCTGCTGCTAATTGGCTTCCTTGTTGACAAGTCTCGGGAGAAAGGTTAAGTAGTGGCTGTAAAAGCAATGGAGCCTCTTGCCCGAGGGGTCAGAGCACAGGCAGATTGTGCTGGAGCCTGCACAGCCTCTTCTCTGCTACAGATTTTCTGAGGGCTAATAAAACACTGGTGCAATCACTCCTGACCGGAGGTCTGCCAACCACCGCTCTGTCTGAGGAACGGCAGGAAGTGGTGCATCATCTGCTCATCACAGAGGCACTCAGGTACCCTGCAAGGTGTGCCATCTTCTGCACTGAAGTTTTACAAAGTACCGCAGACGCATGTACAGATTTCACAGGTGACAGCTAACCAAGGGCAGGACGAGGCCGGTGTCCAGTGCCCAGCAGGAGATCCTGGATAAGGGCAGACTGAAGTCTAGCTGCTAGATGCCAGGCAACGCAGCAGTAATGCAGCTGTTGTGCTCCCTCGTGCTCAGCAGCTGTCCCTGAAGAGCTCGACTGCAGACATATTCACTGTATGACTCTTCCCTCCCTTATGTACAATTTAAAAGAAGAGAAAAATTAAGCTGATCTAGAGCAGGCACGGAGCAGTAGCAAGGTGGTACCAACTGGAAGTGCCTCATTAAGTGAAACACAAAAAACACTGCCACACAGAACAGTAAAATGGAAGGACATGGAAGAGCACAAAGCAATAACCTGGTATTTCTTTGCAGCCTTGTGCAGCCAGGTGAAGGCTCTGCTGCCGTTTTCCCTACTTTTAAGAATATACAGGGGAGCTTTTCATGCTTGCTTTTTTAATAAAAAAAAATCCTTATTGGTCCATTTCACTCTCCCTTAGCGGTAATTAAAATAAAACACAGGGCACAACTCTGGGAAAATAAAAAGGTTACATTAATAAAATGTAGGATACCGTAACTGAAAAAAGACTCTTTGATTTCCTGCAGCATCCTCCGTTGTTTGCACGCGTGTCTGCTCTTAATTCCTATCACGTACCTTCTTTTCCAGCACTTCTCAGACAGCATTTCATTGGAAACTGCAGACTTGGGACTGTTTCTCTTCTGGGAAGGTGCCTGCTTAAATAAAGAATAGAAAAACGCTATCAGCAAACTGCTAGGGCTTCATGCCAGTGTTTAGCACAGCTTAGCGTGAGCAAAACCAAAAAGCAGGGCTCACTTACTGACTGGTCAAAAAGAAAGGAAGGACATGTTTTCTTGGTTCTTTAAGACTGGAACTGTCGTGCACACGTCAGATTGCAGACTGTGCTTTTTAACATATTTAATGGGAAGCCAGTTGGGACGGTCAGAGTTACAACCGATGTGCTTGTACATATTCAAGTAGGACTTCAGAACCTATTCGTGTATAATTGCACGAATGAGCATGAGCACGTTTTCCTTGGCTTGCTCTCACTGCCTCCTTAAGCATACTGCCACAAACAACGTGCCAGCCTTGCCTAGCCCCAGTTCAGAAAAGGCAAACTGCTGCACTTGTGACAGCAGCGTTACCAGTGCAATGTCCAGCTCTGGCTAACTTGCTACAAAGCCAGACTGTAAGGGCAGGTGCCAGCTTCAGGTTCAGCTTCAACTTGAGGGTACCTGAAGGTACCCTCACCCCAGTGCACATCTCGAATTGCACAGTGCTGAGCAAACTTCTTGTGAGAACCAGCAAAATAAACAACTACAAATGTTACATGCTTTGCATTTCTTGTATTGTAGGGATTAACGTTTCCTTGACATCTGGATTTTCTGGTCCGCACCACACAATTGCATTCCATTACAGGTAACACGGCAGCTGTTTTAGCAATACAATTAGGGTATCTTTTTTTCCCTAAAATTGAAGGAAACTAATATTTAAACGGCGTGGGAACATAAGTGAAAATGGGTACGGGCAGGAGTGCACACCATCAGTGCCATTCAGGAATGATATGCATAGGCTGATGTGTGCCACTCACGTGACAACCGTGGCACTTCTAAAATATAGCAGAATACTGCATGCGTTACTGCAGCGTCTGTGTGCACCCTGTCTAGTAAGCAAGTATTAAGGCTTCATGTTTTTACATCTGGTCAGTAAATGCTACTGACTAACACCCCAGAAGGAAGAAGAAAATCATCCAGAAATTAGGGTTACTCAGAGGTTTCTTCCAGGGCGATGCTTTATGTTGGACGAGTTTTGAAAGATACTGGAATTTCCCATGCAGCAGGATTTGCAACAATTTCCTTTCCCAGTTTTTGATTTTGTCACTGTAACAGCCAGTTTCTCTATTTGTACGCTTGCTCTGGACAGCAGAAGTCGTGCTAGACCCCTGCCAGACCCATCACTGGCTTTTTGCTAGCTAATCAACAGTTTCTCAGGACCCACGCTCTTATTTGGATACGTCAAGAACGCTCCACATATCGGGAAGGAAAAGAAAATGAGTGGAGTGTTCTTTCGTACGTTTCAGACTTCATTTTTCCTGGGGAAGTTGTTTCTTTTTTAGCTTCCTAGGATACACTAACAGAGGGACTGGGACACCTAACCTGACCTTTAATAGCCAAATAAAAATAAAGCAGATGACCAAAAACTGTCACTGGCAGCCACAGAGAGGACGGGACTCCTAAGCCTGCAGTGGATACATTCCCTAGATTCCAAAAGCTGCCATGGTTCAAAGCTCACTGTCAGCACTGGGGGCTGCCTCCCACGCCACCTGCCAATTCATGACAGGGCAAAATCTGGAAGAAGTCCCTCGGCTTCTCATCTCTCTCTAGAAACCTCAAAAAGAAAGCCTACTTACCTCTGACTCCTCCGAGAGCTGCTGTCTGTACACGTTGACAATGAATTTACTGTGCAAACACTGAAAGCCAGAGAACGTCCACCTCAGCAGCGCTCACAGAAGTTGCCGCACCGTGCTTCTTCTTGCCATGCTCCTGCGGAGCACTTAGACTGATAAGCACCTCAACTCTTCTTATCAAAGGTCCCGTCACGGAAGCAGACTTTCTGGAGGCTTCTGTGAACACAAAAGGAAAGCACACCTGCAATGCCCAGTAATGCACACAGCGTCGTTAACAGAAATCTGAAAGCTTGTGCCACCTCAAGGAAGGACTGAACAGGAAGCCTGCTGACAGCCTCGTTTCCCCTTTCCTCGCAGGCAGTAATAAACAGGATGGCCAATGATGGCCAATGAAGAAAAGGGAAAACCCCTTCTGTCTGTTCAGAGAACTTTGAGAGCTCTCCTAGTAGGGTGCAAGGATGCAGAGAAACCTCCCATGTGTGGGCACAAGCCAGAGACGGCTAAGTGCTCTGGAACTGCAAGAGAGAAAGGAGTTAAGTCTCACCCTTTTCAACTCCAGTAAGCAACCTGGGACACCAGGCAAGTCAGCTCAAGACAGACAGCGGCCTGTCTGCACACCAGGCAGGAAATCCCATCCATTTGCCCATAGTGACACGAGGTAGCTCTTGACAGCAAGCGCACTCTCTTACTAATGGACTATCAAGTTTGTGTTAGACTTTGTACAGGCTACAAAATGGAGAAGCTGAGACTTGCCTGCTAACACCTGAGACGGGCAATAAAACTCTCCAGGAACAGAGAGGTGGGACAGTCCGAGGTTCCAATCTACAGGAGGATCTGAAACCAGACCCTCCCCAGTCACCATCTCAGCAGGCCGTGCCCTGACCCTGCAGGCTTCTTCGGAGGAGAGGGGTGTTGGAAAGGTTAACGCACACCGCACTTGGAAATAGAGATCCTCTCTACCATGGGTCACAGGCTGACTCTGAAGGAAAAGGACTAGGTTTTCTTAATTTGGAAGGCATGGAAGCTAACCTCTGTGTACTTCAAGTTCAAAATACAGAGGGTTTTTTTTGTTTTGCTCTTTTTTTTTTTTTTTTTCCCCGTGATCAATGTCTTAGTTTCAGCTGGGATGGAACTGTTTTCTTCCAAGTGCCTGGTACGATGCTGCGTTAGGGTTCTAGAAGAAAAACAATGCTGATAAAGCACCAATGTTTATAATTGTTGCTACGCAGTGCTGTGCAGAGCCAAGGCCATTTTAGTGTCTCAGCGAAGAGCTGCTGTGGGGGCCCAAGGAGCTGGGAGGGAACAGGATCAGGACGGCTGACTTAAAGTGGCCTAAGAGATATCCCATACCATGCGACATTAAGCAGAAGAGTTCTGAAGGGGTAGGAGTTCATATGGCCCTCTTGCGCTGCTCGGGGAGCTAGCTGGGCACTGGTCAGTGGATGGTGAGCAACTGCTTGCATATCAGCTGTTTTAGATACATTCTTGTAGTCTTGACTGTATCCATCGATCTACCTACACAGTCATTAGTATTTTCTTGTTTCTCTGTCTTCGTAAGTAATTTGATCTGAACCCACGAGTTCTACGAGGAAGTATGATTTTTGCTTAAGAATATCCGTAGGTAAAGACTTCATACTGCAACAAACTACTCCACTGCATGACAGAAGTTGGGTCTTTTGAAAAGCAGCAGTCAGGAGTTTGCACAGAGGACCAGTGTGGATTCTTGTCTTTCCTAACTCCAACTCAGAAATGCGTTTTCCCTTAGCACTTAGCACTGGAGAACAGAGCTGCATCTGACAGGTGCCTCTTGCTGCCAGGATTGTAACCTGCTGCCTCCAGCTAGCAGGAGGTCTGTCAGTCAGGAAACGGTGGTGCAGAGATACCATCAGGAAGGAAATGAAAAAGAGGAGCTTTGCTGAAGTAGGATTTTGCTGTTAGCAATTAAAAGTAACAGAAGTTCCACTCTCACTCAGAGCGGTTTTCCATCTAAGGACAGAAGACAAGGAGAACAATACACGGTACAGTTAACTGCCAACAGAAATACAGGAATACACTCTCCCATGAATTGCAAAATAGGAAAAATGGAGGGATTGATAGCTTTAGCAAGGCTGGGTAAACAGAAGACATCAAGAAGCTCAAGTTAAAATAAATAAATAAACAACATCAGGATGACAAAAAATTATATATACGTATGTATATATAAATTCAGTCTGTTGGGTCTAAAGAACCCAGGCTTCCTAACTAATAGCGATGACTTGAACTACTTAACCACAAAAGAGCCTCTTGAAGAAATTATGCCCTTCAAATTATTTATGCAACAGCCGGGAGTCTTGATCCTGCCTGCCCTGCATCTTCTCTTTTCCAACTACAAAACGTTTCATATTGTCAGTAGCTCTTCCCCATCACAAATGAGTGGAAAAGCCCCGGTCAAAACAAGACAGAAACGTAGAACCCAGAAGAAAATGAGAGCTAAGGCAATCAATTCGCTTGTCTACTCACTTTTTTCTTTCTCTTCCCCTGGTTCTGAGCAGCCCAGTGCTCGGGGGAACGCTGAGCAGTCTGACACATCGCAAGTGGGCAGGGAGGAGATGGTAGCAAGCGGCTGTTCCTTTTGCCTCAGCTGTAAATCTGGCTGCAACACACAGCACACCGCAACAGTTCCAAACAACTGCAGGCAGATATACAGCACACTGCTTGCCCTGACCAAGTCACAGAGCAGCAGATACAAAATAAGCCTCTCCAGCAAGAGGTAAAAATACTCAAATTTGTTGCTAATGATTTAAGGAGGCCTGAATTCTGCTAATTCCTGAAAAACACCACTGCTAGTTTGACAGAGTAAGGCTGCCACATATCCCAAACAGCCCGGCAGCAGGTGCAGCTGTTTCTGTGAGCCTCTTTAAAGAGCAGTATGCTGGAAGAAGGCTATTTGCTGGAATTAAAAGATGACATTCAAAGCAGTTGAAATTGAATCTTTTACGTGGGTAACACGGCAGCTGTATCATGGTGGATTTTAGGGTGAGAAATAGTGAGGAAGCACAGTTTCTCCCATCCCGTCTTCCCCAAAACATAAACCTTAAAGGAGACAACCCAGTCACTGCTGCCACAACTGCTTTTCTTTAACACCAGCATATCTGGTAATGGATCACAAAATCTATGGGTTGTTTCGCTGCATTTTTAGCATCAAAATACTACGTGTTACGATAGGCTTGTAAGAGGAAAGCTGAGGATCAACAGCAACTCCCCTAGTTCTTGGAAAGGGTTCATACCGAGAGGAACCACTAAGCCATCTGACACCAGGAATTGCAGGACCTCAAAACCTCCCTTTCTACCACAGGGACTTAAACTTTGCACTGCCCAAACAGCAAAACCAGGCAAATGAACTGAGGGACTCACTAAAGAGACCGTTTGTCCCTTCACGGGGGATGTTTCTGCTCAGTCTCTCTGGAGTTCCCTTGTAGAGAACGCAGACATACTCAACGCTGACACTACGTTGCCGTCAGCATTTACCATGAATCGTTTGGCATCAATCACATGAGACCGTATTTCTTTCTTCCTCAGGCTGAAAGTAGACTGATTTTTCCTATGTGGGACCGTTTGCCTGTGGCTGACTTGATTATCACAAGGAACGAAAGCAGGATGTTTGTAGCAAAATACCACTCAGAAACGCTAGCACTTACATTTCAATCTCTGATCGTTATTTAACCAACTTCAGTTGTGATTTAGAAAAAAAAGAAGAAATTCTGAATTCACTTAAAGAGATGAAAGAAAACTCCATGTATATGTACGTCTTTCTATAAAAGCAATTCACTAAAAGTGCCAAACTAGAGACAGGCAGGAATATCTGGATTGCTTTTTCAAAGCAGTAACCACTCTGACTGTTACCTCCAAGAATTAAACAGAACAGCCCTCCCATGTTTGACCTTCAGAAGGCAACGTTCTCAAGAAAGTGACCGTAAATGCCAAGCAGGCATTCCCAGTGCCCACAGCAATACATCCAACTGCTTAACTAACGAGCATTCAAAAGCAAATCCAGTAGGTAAGGCTCCTAGGGGGTTGTGAATTCAGACACACGCATCTGCAGATGTAAAGATGAGAGAACAGCACCCCTGCTACTTCTCTATACTATACGAGCTCTGATTGCTTACATACACATTTTGTTTTCTTAACTTTCATCTTTGTTTTTCTTGGTAGGTTTTTTTTTTTTTCTTTCCCCTAGTGTCTGCCTGTTTGGAAACACTCCACTCTGACTCAAAACAAAACAGTTATTTGATTTGATGACTATTTGTTTTGTGAACGTTGTTCTCCCCGCAATCACTCACTGGAATTTTTCTCACTTGGCCAGCATAAAATATCATTCAGTTCTTCTGTCAGTTACAAATGCACAGATTTCAGTGCTCAGTGAAAACAAACTCAAAGCCCCATCAATACTTTTGGATTTTCTAATTAACAAGGCAGTTAAAAGAATTTATGTAGATGAAAAACAAGAAACAGAACTCTTCAGTAAGCTCTACTAAGTACACTGTAGAAGCCAGTAAGCTGACATGGAATGACACAAGGCAAAGTAAAAACAAACAGGATCGAGCAATACGTACCAGACACCTCAGCCCTAGGTGCACCTGAGGAACCGAGTCTGGCTGCAACCAAATCTGTATGAAAACCCTTTCACAAGTAGTCCCTTGCCTTTCCCCTGCCCCACCGTGTGGTGATGGGGTTTGTCTTCCACCCTGAGAGCCCCAGAGACCAAACCGGGCACTCCTGCAGGCCCCCATACTCGGATCTCAGCTGCTACTGCCAAGCAGGCCAGTGCTGGGTCACTGTCACGTAACACAGGGAAAACACTGCCACCAACATTTTCAATTACCACAGTCTCCTAGGTTGGCAGACACCATCCAGTCCAAGCTCTCTGCTAAAGCGGGCTCCCTGCAGTAGGTTGCACAGGAAAGCATCCAGTCGGGTTCTGAGCATCTCCAGGGAAAGAGACTCCACGATTTCCCCGGGCAGCTCTATCGTCCTCACATTCATATGGAACTTCCTACGTTTCAGTTTGGGCCCATTGCTCCTTGTCCTGCCGCTAGGCAGCACTGTAAAGAACCTGACCATATGCACTTCACTCTCAGTCTTCAGATCAGATCCCTCCTCCAAGTCTTCCCCAGGCTGAACAGATCCAGGTCTTTCAGCTTTCCCTCATTAGGGAGATGTTCCAGGCCCCTGATCACCTTTGTGGCCCTCCACTGGCCCCTGTCTAGAAATTCCCATCTTTTTCAAACCGAGAAGCCTGGAACTGGACACAGTGGCCTCACGAGGGCAGAGCTGGGGGGCAAGGATCACCTTCCTCAACCTGCTGGCTACACTCTTGTTAACAGGCCCCACGATTCCAATCAGCCTTCTTGGCCACCACAGCACGCAGCTGGCTCACGGCCAACCTGTTGTCCTCCAGGACCCCCAGGTCCTTCTCTGCAGAGCTCCCCTCCGGCAGGTCAGCCCCCCAACCTTTACTGATGAGCGCAGTTATTCCTCCCCAGTTGTAGGACTCTACACTTGCCCTTGTTGAACCTCTTAACGTTCCCATCACCCAACTCTCCAGCCTGCCCAGGTCTCGCCAAATGGCAGCACAACCTTGTGCTGTGTCAGCCACTCCTCTTATCAATAATAAATGGGAACTCTCAGTACTATTTCTGGAAATGACCTTTCTACACAGCATCGTAGTGCAGCAAGAGCCAGAAGCCTCCCAAGCTGTAATTCCAGCTCCACCCTCGACTTGCTGTGTGGAGAGGTACAGCTGCTTTAACCTATTGGTGCTTATTTCTTTTCCTGTAAAGTTTTAGTGATACTCACTGGAAGCATGGCAGAGTTTTTTCCTGAGTTCAAACATTTGAACAGAGCCTTGAGAAAGCAAAATGCTAGATCAGTGTGACACACTGCTGCTTAAGGATTTTAATATGGCAGAAATTCAGCTGCAGCTGAAAGAACATACTGCATAGCTACAGGGTTCCCTTTTCATAGGTGAGAATTCATAGCCCCTGCATTTAGGCTACAAGTCACCACCCAGTAACACTTAATTGTTAGTGATTTCGACCACAGACTTTCTCAGTACACAAGGAACAAACTCTCAGTACTTGTTCCCAGCCGCATGCCAGCACAATTCTGGGTAACGTTAACAACTCACGTAATGGTTAAATACACACCTAAAATAACAGCACGCAGAGACCATAGGATGAAGGTTACTGGGACAAGCAGAGCACACACTGGATATTCAGTTTATGCAGTCTGGTACATTTCAAAGGTCAAAAAAATAAATAGTTGGGTTATAGGAAGCTACAGAGATTAAAAAAACAGAGCTGAGATTGTAACAACACCAGCTCTTTCTCTCTCACTCTCCCTAAATAAATAAAAGTCACGACTAAATGAAGTCACGCTGGAAACACGAATTATTTAATTTGCTTTGGCAGGATACTCCTAGGCTTAACCCCCTCGAATCGTGATAAAAGGTGGGAAGGAATCTAATCCATTCCCAACTTACAGGAACGTGCATAATCACAAAACAGAACTACAGGAAGGTTCTATTCCTAACTTAGAAAAATGCTCTCACATAGCTCTTCACCAAGGTACAGGAATCACGTTATTTTCAACATCTCACTTTTCTCCTGCCTCACTACAAAAGAGAAGATTAGGTTCCAGTAGAGCGTTTGAGACTTGTCTAATAAATTCCTTTCATAAATTCACCAACCACTTCCAAACAAAACCTGTCTCGTGGCTCGAGATCCACCCTGCTGAAGGAAATTTCATTTCAATTTCTGTGTAATTAGCAGCACAACTCATGCCCTCAGATCCTCAACCCTGATCCAACAGCTCTTCAGAAATACAGCATGCAAGATTTAACCCGAAAGCCACAGCACCACATCTGTATTTACACAAGGGGAGTGAATACCGTTTCTTCCATCACAACGATCCTCAAATGCCCTCAAAACAATCTTGGGCTGTTATTCAGAAGCACTCTGTTTTACCGTATATCTGACACACTCTCAGTAAGTTCTATAAGAATTAAATTACGGTAGTTACTGAAACCCACGTTCAAATTTAATACTTAACATGTCCCTACTGACAGACTGCATTTACGGGTTTTAATTAGAAACACCCAGAGATTATCCACGTTTGCAGGCTTAAACTAAGGCACAGTTTTAGACCACGGCCATGGATCCTTTTCCTATACAGAAAACAAGGGTCAGGAATACACATCATCTAACCAGCCACTGGACATCGTACTTTGGAAAGAAAGAACGTGTCTTCTACCGGATAGAAGGCTCTTACCGGTGTGGAATGCCCTGACGCAAGCCCAGGCCCTGATGGTCCCTTTCACTTCCACAACTTATCTGTGCAACATTTTGGAATTATGTTTCACCTGAAAACTTCATGGACAAATAAAGATGAATTTCAATTTTATCAGTAGTCCAAGGTCAGCAGGTCAAAAGGAAGCCTTTCACCGACTTACTGAAGCACACCCTCAGCTAGGGCAAAAGCATCTCTAAGGTGGATTGACCCTGTGGAGGCGCTGCCACCTCGGACAGACACCTCTTCACCTCTGAAGAGCTGAGCGCTGCTACTGAGCGCCACCTAAGGGCTGTCCGTACATCCCGCAACCGAGATGCAAAGGCTGCAGCTGCACACCGCCCGCTTTCGACTTCCCCGACACACCGAGTGCCACTCAGTTCTCTTTCCAAGAAACCGTCCGAAGCAGTTTTGTTTTCTCTGTAAATCACTGTCACTGTTTCACCACGGAGAATCCAGAAAACGAAGCTACTGCAAAGTTGGCTGAGGAATAATCTTCACAATAAAAAGATTTACCTTTGTCACCTCCAGCAATTTCCTGGAATGCAAACAAGGTGGTTTACTACAAAAGCTCTGGATCTATGAAACCAAAAAGCTGACTCGTTGCCGGGACAACAGTCAGACGGCCCGTACTCTGGGACCCTGTTCAATCACACTTGAGCACACGCCCAAATGCCATCCCTCCCCGACGTCAGGATGGAAAGAAAAAGGAGCATCTCCCAGTGCACAGCCAGGAAATGTAATTGTGTGCAGAATGGAAGCGGCTGCGGGGAGCGACGGCTCAAGCCAAACTAAAAGATAAGTGCACCCTGCAAGAGATGAAAATAAGATTTCCCACTTCAACACATTCACTCAAAATGTGAGTGGATTCAGCTAAAAAATTTGCTCTGTTCAGCAGTGGCATGAAAACTAATTTCTCCTAGTCTCAGGCAGCAGCCAGGATCTCCAGGAAGATCAACTAAGATTTGTGCAATTTGAAATTAAAAATAAAGCAGATTTTTTTAACAGAAAATTTTGCAAAGTAAGTCGTATTCCAGTTTGCCGCTCATTTCACCTCACTGAGCTCTGCCTGATGCCAAGCCGTCATGCTTCCGATGTTTTTTTGTGTGGCTCCCTTTTCTGAAATGAGTATCTGATCTGAATTGTGCGGCTCAAGCAACACCAGTCCTCTTCAAGAATTTTATGAGACGAGGACAGTTGACCAGGAAAGCTTACCTTTGAATTTCAGAACCGAAGGGACTGCAGAGCAAATGGGCCTGTGGCATACATGCTGCCCCAAACTGCTTAACCAATACTGTTATCAGCTACCAACAAAGCCTGAAGGTTAAGGGCAGAAGTCATTAGTGGAGGTGATGGGAGAAGAGATAAAAATCCACAGCCTAAGCAAGTGTTATTTTTCACTTCATGTCCACAAGCTTACAGACATCTCTCATTCATAGTATTTTGGGTAGGAAAAGTATGCAAAATGTACAAAGCATGCTTAGCTGTCTCCTAGCTCTAGAATTAGAAGACAAGCTCCTGGGTTAAACAGCTCCTGGTCTGTGCTTCTGACACCTAAGTCACACTAACTGCTGCAGCTTATGATGTCACTCGAAAACCTTTGTTCAGTTAGACTAGCAATATATAACTCCGAATTAAGGTGAAACATGCAACTTGCTCCGTGCTCTTATCCTGCAGGACCTGCCAGGCTTGAGCAGAGAAGAAAACAGGAAAAGCTGTCCTGACTCACTGCAGATAGTTAATCACCTTCAAACACATTCAATGTCCCTTCTAGTTCAGTTTGCAAAATGCCTCCTAAGAGACGTAGAACAGAAAATTCTTGGCACCCTTATCTCCCCTTACTCTATGGAATATTTTGCTTACTCCGAAATACTGAGAAAGCTTCTCTAAATGAGAATAAGCTTTACTGTAATGGCCGAAGTCTGTTTCTCCTTCCATGAGTGGAGACGTACAGCCTGGGGATTAGCTGGGCTTCTTTTCCCTGTAAGTGACAGAATACATCTTAGCACAGCTGGATCGTATCTAAGCTTCCCATCCTTCCCAGGACGGTGCCCGTTTTCTTCAAAGGCTTTATGAGAAGGAGAAAGAGGACTAAAGACCAAAGGTAACAAAGGGGTCAAGAAGAGAGAGTTTCGCATAAACAGTTTCACATGACTTCAGAAATACTTGTCTTTTGCTGGCGAGTCCTGTACAAGCCAAGGCTCATCAGAGTTAGAAGAAAAGGTTGCACTTTTGTTGATCAGTGCTGCTAAGCAACGAGTCATAAAAACGATAAAAACTAACAGTACCCTTGTCTTCTACTGGTTGCAATTAGAAAACCACACATGGTATCTTTGTGTCATATTTTCAGGCCAAGATAAACTGCCAGCTGCGTGACTATAAAGCTACGAGCCACACAACCATCTGAATACCTTCTCATTATATCTGCATTGCACACCCTCAGCCATCACAGTTAGCCACAGTGCAAGTCAGCACAGTCATCAGAATCTTTAGGTTTAGTTTTCTTTCAATACAAGAAGCAAAACAAGAGAGAACAGGCATCCTGACTGCCCCTCCTTAATGCACCTCCTGCATACACTACTGTCAGTGTCAGCTCCATTCTTTGGTAGGGCAGCATGAAACAGAATATGCTTACCATTCTTCCATTCTAAAAGTAGACTGTAATTGCTTAAAATTTTTTCCCTTTGAAAAAAAAATTATTCTCAATCCACAAACCTTGTTAATGTTCTAATATGTCAATAGTGGAGCAGGGCTTAAAACTAAAAGGGTATTATCACTGAGTATCTGATCTTCTTTTTACGAGAGGAACTCCGCAGTCAAGTTGCACACTGCAGATTGTTCAAGTTGTACGTTCCAAGGAAACACACTGCTCTTTCATCCACCCCTGTTCAATTATGTCTCCAATGATACCTGCTTTAGAACGTCCAGCAGGAATAGTTTTGGAATCATTATGCTCTGCAAGAACGTTTCTCATTTTAACACGCAGATACTGTTACATCTTGACTGCATTCAGGAAGGGAACAAGATAACACTGAGCGAGGAAAAGAAGAAATGAGAACATGCTAGAACAGAGTAAGTCAGTAAGTGGGTCTTGCCAAGTAACTCCAAGACATAAAAACTTCAGGAAGGAAGCTGCACGAGACTAATTCTTCAAAAAGTTCATGTGTATTCTTCAGCAGTGCTCAATCTCCCCAAGAAATCCCAAAACTCACAAATAAGACATCAAACACGCTGCAAATTCATGTGTGTTAGCAACACATGCAAGGAGAACGGAAAGACTGAGCGAGCATATCTAACAGGAAGCCATGCAATAACAAAGGGGAAGGCAGACTGATTCTCAGGGAAAAGTTTTCTACAACTTAAAGCAGGACATGACTGCAGAACAGTAACCATGAAGGGACCACTCTGTCCTGTCACTGAAGAGAGTTTAGACATGAAAGGAGTAAGTCACACTGAGAACATGAACTAGCTAAGAGCATTTTTCCAACCTTAAGTACACAGACGTCAAGCATACATGGGGTTCAGAGTAAGGACTACTGAACTGTAACCCTTACACTCTACTGACCTGTTCCAGAGGGCTGGTAAATCACTTCATCTCACACTTATTTTTTCCAGCTGTGAAACAGCAGCAACATCTATTACAGAGGGACCTGGGGAAAAGTTTCACACTTAGATACAACTGCAAGACTTGACAGGACACAAGAGTTTATACATCTGCTACGTTCATATAAATCTGTCTGGCAGTTCATCGTATTATCTAGCAATCTTGCTATTATTTTCTCATATAGAAATATTTTTCACATACAGTATATGTTTTCATGTACTGCTCTGTAGTAGCTGTGGTCCCTAAACGGTAACGTGAAAGTAACAACTCCAGAAACCAGAAAATAAGTCAACATCCCACTCACCAGGTCTATTTACTATGCTGTTTCCAAAGCCCACTTACTTCAGTGACATAGAACATTTTACCCTTTTTAATCCCAGAGCTACAGCTGCAAATGCCACTTCCCATCTCAGGAAATACTTAATTGTTTACTAAGTTCTAGCCTACCAGCTCAAGTTAGTCAGCGGTTCTGAACACAATGTGCTTCGTCATTTTGTTTATGTCAGTGAGGACATAAAGAAAACTGCACAACTAATTGAACAGTTGGCTTCAAAACATTTTGTGGCTGTATTTTCCTAGCTAGAAAACAATTTGCTTCCCACATGTGAGGCTCAGCTCATAGTTCGTGCAGTACAGCTTTTCAGTTTGGTAGAGGAATTACTGAAAAACTAAGCAACAACCCTTACCTGTCACGCCACTTCTGCAGATCCTTGTCAGCACGAAGCATTTCTCTGTCTACTGAAGCATGAGGCACAAACACATCAAGAAGGCAAATCTTCCTTTTCAGAGGAAGATGCAGCTGAATGAAAAGTAGAACTTGCTTAAACCACTGCATTATCTTAAGAGTTCACTAGTAGATTAACCATACTTTAAAAGCAACGAAACGAGAAAATAATGATGACCCATGGCTTGAGCGGACACATTTTCTGGGTCCAGAAAACAAAATCTTGAACAAATCTTGGAGACAACAGCCCCATTTAAACAAAACCACAAGTTCTATTTTACCTGCCTGACAGCTCCCACGTAGGAGACAAGGAATAAAGCTCTGTGCCAACAGAAAAAAAAAAAATAATGACACCAACAAGAGTTGAGGCAGCAAGTACAAGCAAGGTCACTTCAAACACTGCCACCTGAAGCAAACGGACCAGCAAAAAGTTGAGAACTTACCAGCTGAAATACTGCTGCTGTCGTTCATTCATTTTCCGTCTACCTTTCTCACTACTTGGAATCAAAAATATTGCTGATCTTTAAAGCTGAGAGGACGACGGACACTCCTTTTGGCTTGGAGTACTTTCTGTCACGTTCAATAGAGAGCTAAACTATCTTTAAAGTAAAAAAATAAATAAAAGTGGAAAAACGTAGCACTTTTACAGTTGCTGACACAGAAAGGTAACGATCGAGGCCCTGTTCTTCTGCCACCCCTTAAACACTCCTCTCCAGGTATTTTTACATAACTGGCTGCAGTCATCCCAAATTACTCATTCAGAATCTAAAGTTTAAGAAATAAGTGGCTAACACCACTGACGTCCTGACAACCTACGTGGTGGAAGCCACTAATATCAGCGACATTGGCACCAAATTCCTTAATAAAGAAATGCTTTGGAGTCACGTCTCCAGAATCCCAGTGCTCTTTGTCAGCATTTCACCGCAAACATACAATGGTATCCTCGCTAAAACTTACAAAATAGTTTTACTTTATGTTACAGTTTGATTTTACTTTCTGTTCATTCTTTGTATTCTCGAAGTAAAAATATACAGACAACAAAACATAAACCCTCATATGATGAAAGCAATAACTGTCACGTTAGCTGCTGATGGACGAATCCACATTGTTTAATTTCTGCTGCTTTGACAAACAGAAGGAAAGTGTCCTCAGCATTTTCGACGTACATTAATCTTTTCTGGTAGTTGCTGAATTACACCCAAGGAGTGCAAACTAGGAAGTACAGAGGCCCAGCAAGACAGGGCAGACTTAGCTGAGAACTCAATGTAACAACTGGTACAGGGGGAAAAATGTCTCCAGGAAAAAAAAAAAAAAAAAAAAAAAGAAATAGAATCAAAGCAAAGCAATTCATTGCTACCCGCAATTGTTTGAGAAATCCAGATTCAGGTTGCCAGAACACAACTGCTCTGCAAAATGCACACTTCTCAGGAATAGTACTTGAACTTAAATTAAAAAAAAAAAAAAGAGAGAAAAAAGACACTATCTCACATGCTATAGCATGCACACAGAAACATCAAGACTGTAAAAAGCACTCCAGTGCCTCTTGTGTTAATTCCTATATGTGACAGTACGCTCATTAAAACTCCTGTTAGTTTAATGCTTTTCTGTCAGCCCTCAAAAAATCAGCATTTTCCTATTTTCCTCTTCATAGTCAGTAGGCAACCCTGCTTTCTAGCTCATAAACTAGGGAAGCGCCATCTCCAGCTGCATTCTTAAGGGAAATCTAAAATAAAATAACAAAAAAAACAAACAAAGAAAAACTTCCAAATTTTACATACTTTTAGTCCTAAGTTGTCAAGTCACCTATAAGAGAGGAGCAAAGTAGACATAGCATTCAAATATGAAAAGCTAACTTCAATCAAATAAGAACCTCAAACCGCTGTTCCTGTATAAAAAGAAAAAAAACTTGGTGGATGGCACTGGTTCCATTTGTTTGTATTTTAAAAACTCGAATTAAACTTTGCTTTTGTATTAAAACGCCTAGTTAGAACCTCATCTATTAAAGCTAAGACTGCAATCAGGGGCTACCGGGGGTCCAGTGTTCCTGCAGAGACTCAGGAGGAAGGAAAAAGTAATCCATACAAACAACAACCACTAGTAAATCAGAATGGGAAGAAGTGTTTATCACCTCTAAGATAGTCCCACGATGAAATGGTCGCACCAAACGTTTCCCTCCCACCCATTCAAAACCGGTCACGTTTTGACACAGGCTCACGTTTCTGACCAACAAACCCATGATGTGTACAGACTTCCAGAAGTCCATGTGTAGTAGTCTGAGTGTGTTTGCATCAAACTTTGCACATACAGAATCCTGCAGTATTTTTTGCTGGAGTACTAATACACACTAATACTAACAAACATGCTCCGTTAGAGTCATTATAGTGAAACACTCGAATTCACACACAGAAAGACTGTATTTAATATTTACGTTTACATGAAGAAATTAGCAAGAACACAATAGAAGAGCACAGAATATAACGATTAGAGACCATCCTTGAATGCTTTCAGCAGCATATCAGCTGCCAGCCCAGGAGACAAGACACCACTAAGAACTTTTTCTTCTAGAAGTGGAATCTTATCCTTGACTGCCAAGTGACTCCGGAAATGTTCCAACATATTTTCTTGGATGAGATTCCACATCCACACTTTCTGCTGCTTCCGTCGCTTCGCAATCAGCTCACCGCTTGTGAGCATGAGCTCACGAAATTCGGTCATTTTATCCCACATATCTGAGATACCTTCTCCAGTTTTGGCAGAGATACGCATTACCTGTTGGATTCAGAAGAACTTTTAAAGCCAAGTAACCACTGGGCTTAAGGGTACAATGACTGCATCGGGCAGACTGCAACAGCCAGGTAACACAGGAGGCAAGCTTGCTTCAGTACATTCACCCAGTGCTGCTCGCTCTTTTCTCCATGAAGAATAAAAAAATAATCTCAAAGTTGGGATTGTACCAACTCTAAGTAGATCTTGAGATCCATAATATTAGGGACAAACAGGGCTCGTTCAACTGCTTGTATGACGAGTGAGAATCATTTTAAAGATGACCTTTAGCTAAAAATGCACAGTGTTGCTGTTTTACTTGATGACGTACTCTGGTAGACAGGTGCTGATAGCTACCCTTCTGCACTCAAAATACTGCAGAAATGAGGTAGTAAACTTCTTTTTACATATGCTTCCCAGACCAGGAATTCATTCTGCGGAACTATTCCAGGCACCCAACAGAACCTGTTACGTATCCTGGTTTGACCCTTCTTATGAAAAAAACCTCTCCCCAGTCTGATGGCTGAAGTCCCTACACATCACTGTTTTCTTTTTTTCCAGCAGTCAGACAATGCCATCGCTAAAACAGAGACAGCTTTCTGATGGCCTGTTAAGCCACTGGTCTCCAACAAGGGTTCTGGGTTGCTTTTGTAAGGCTTAATAAACAGGTACCCACGCATCAGCTGCTTATAAGGTAGCAATGAGCTGTTAAACGCAGAGTGATGAACAGTAAGGTACTGCGTTCCCGTACATGATGATGTCAAAACAATACGCTGCTGCAAAAAGAAGAACTGATGAGGCCAAAAGGCAGCATTCTGCTGGAAACGCACCTGTTTACACCTGCAATCATTTACGGTGTTAAAAACCTTATCTGAAATGAAAGAGATTTCGGTACTAGAAACTCTTCTGTACTAACTTCAGCCGTCACATTTCCCATTACAATGGCTAGCAGCTCTAATCAGATCAAAAAACGAACACGACAAAGCAATGGTTAAGCCTCAGGCAGCTCAGCTGACACAAATTTAATTCAAGGAGTCAATTTTAGGCAGCGTAGAGCAAGTCTCCTTTATATACTCGCAGAGTTAGAGTGCGTGCACACGTACCTATATTTGTACTGAATCTTTTTCTTAATAATTTACTGTCACCTTTTAATGCACAGAATAATGCAATAACACTAAACGCACTCAGAATGACAACCCCAACAACCTAGACATTGCATACATCAACTGATGAGGCTCTTGCTCATAAGAACTACTATTAGGTGTTTCTAAAAAGAAGCAAAAAATGAAAGGAAACACGCTAACAAGCGAAAGAACAAATGCAATCACAGGCTTGAGAGTTATAAAAAGGGGACAAATAGCTCACAGCACGTTCATGATAAGCAGAATTTACCAAAAGCAAGACAAGTTAGTACAACTACAACCCACATTAGAAATTGGACTGCTAGAGCTGAGACTGTAGCTCACGACACAAATCGCAGTGGGCAGCACTGTGGCTTTGCAGTGCTCCATGCAGAGGTGAAAGAGAAACAGCGGCAAACAAGTCTCTCACACAGTGCAAAAATCTAAGCAAGTGTACTAAAATTTTTCCAGAAGAGCTCAGAGAGACTTAATGCAGCTAGGTGAGACAGTAACAGCTGTAAATCATGTGGCACTTTGTCTGGGAAGACAACAAACAACACCGCAGCAGAAACGCTATAGCAAAGTACACACACCTTTGGTCTCCAAACCTTGGAACGCTTGCGAAGCAGCTTCATGGCACTGACGTATTCGGCCTGTATTCTCCGTGCAGGCACAATTAAATCACCATCAGCTTTATTTATAGCAACTAGATCTGCCATCTCAATTATACCCCGTTTGATACCCTGCACGGAACGCAGAGAGGAACCATGAATACCCAGAAGAGCTGCAACACACGGAGCTAATAGCAGAAGGATCAGAAAAGCTTGGCTTCTGGTGGCTCCTGCTGTGGGGTGGCTGGATACACCAGCCATGCAACAGTTGGACTAATGGCCTCTACTGTCACCAGTGATTATTCCGACACGGGGATGCCATGTACGGATACCAGTTTACGTGAGAGACCATTTTATGCACACGACATTCCTAGACTTTCATTTATCTTGTCAATCTTAAGTAGCACTTAAAAAGAGAATGTGAAAAATACCTGTAATTCATCACCACCCGCGGGCGGCAGCACCAATATGAACATATCAACCATATCAGCCACAGCAAATTCCGACTGTCCCACACCTGAAAAATTAAATCCAGGGTTTACCGCTCACGGCAAGCTTTCACAGTCACATTAATGACAGCACTTGTAACACAGGGAGGTTTTGCACCGTCTCTCTGATACAGACTAAGCACAGAATCACAGAATGGCTGGGGCTGGAAGGGACCTTACAGCCCACCCAGTGTGCCGTGGGCAAGGCTGCCCCCACCAGCTCAGGCTGCCCAGTGCCCCACGCAACCCCACCTTGAGCACCTCAAAGGATGGGGCACCCCCAGCTTCTGTGGGCAGCCTGTTCCTGTGCCTCAGGACCCATAAGCACAGACAACATGGAACACACCGTTCTGGTGCTGTTACAGGATGCAAAAAGGTACACGGCTAGAAAACTGACAGCAGGTATGCATTTTCACCTTGTATAAAAGCACAAGCAAAATTCAAGAAGACACGAAGTTTGTAGTTACCGACACAGCTGATATCAGATACCACAGCAGGATAACTGGAAGAAAACCCTAAGCACCTACCTACTGTTTCCACAAGAACAACATCGTAGCCTCCTCCTTCACACAGCAGAATGGCTTCATTTGTAGTCCTCGTCACACCTCCTAGCGTCCCTCTGGTTGGAGACGGTCTGATGTATGCATTCATGTCCCTCGACAACTCAGTCATCCGTGTTTTATCACCCAATAAAGAGCCTTCAAAATGTATTATAGAATTATTTCAAACGTGCAAGACATCTCCCTTCCCTGTTTCCCTGCCGCTCCCCAAACGAGCAAGAAAAAGTTCCTGTTTGGCTCTTCTGCTTTTCAGAAGCTGAAAAGGCCTGACGAGCAGGTCTTACTCCTACAGAATATGAAGGATTTATTCTAGGTCAGAGTGGATTCCGCGATTCCTGATCAGCTTGTTTTGTGGCCCACACGCAGCAGGGCACAAAATTTATCTTTGCTGTTTCTTTCCGAAAAGAAAAACTTCCCAAAAATGAGCCTAGTATTTGTTGCTGGTGTGAGGTTTTATTTGTTTGACGCCCATGCTAAAAGATGAGAGATGCTCCATTCACGTAAGCATTGCAATACTGGCACTTTTCCACCGATGTGGAGTATGAATGCACACACACAAGGACATAATCTTTCCTAGTTCTAAGTCACTGCAGACTGAAATTTGTTTCTTTTCAAGCAGTTCCTTTGCAGCATCTTCTAACAATGAAGATGCTGGAAATAGCACCTAACAATAGTTTCCGATGGAAAGAAACATACAAGCAATCAAACACCGGAAAAGAGTAAACCCGACAAAGTCAGGACACTGATGCATAACTCTCAATTTCACACAGCATGGAGTACGGTATTTGCCCCAAAGAGATCCCTCTACATTTCAAGATATATTAGAGACCCACCTGAAACACTAAGTCCTACTTACCACCACTTGTACTAGAGGAGGGGTCCACAGCCAGCACTGACACTTTGTGTCCTCTTTCTGTAAGCATTTTCCCAAAGCATTCAATGAAAGTTGATTTCCCAGCACCAGGAGGACCAGATAACCCTAAACAAGCACGTTAGGAAAACGGGAAAAAAGAACCACACAAAACACCAGCTCGTTAATGAAATAAATAACACGCTACATAAGCGCCATCAATGCTAATTTAAAGATAATTCGTGTTTCATCACAATATCACAGCAAAGGTAAATAAAAGGGTGTGCCACAATTGATATACCCAGCTAAGCTGCTGTAATTAGCTCGAAATACTCTCTGAACAGATGAGCTACATCCTTCCCCGCCAGCGTACTTGACAGCTATTGCTAACTGCCTAACATCTCATAATGCATACCGAGACACCACCAGTCATAGAAAACAAGACAAAAACCGACCAGCAATAGCCGTAACACAACAATCAAAGAAACGTGTATTACTTCTACAGCTTTTCTGAGAGCCTTTTGCAGCCCAAGCCCTAACTTCACTGACAGCAGAAGCAATCTAGAATCATTACAAACCATAAGAAACCAACGATGCAAGATTAAAGAGTACAGTGCTTAAACGACAGTGGCGATAACGAAAGGGGAGTGCTGTTGTTCTGCCAGAGCAACTATCGAACAGGATTAAAGGACTAACCCACTCTAAAGGCAAGCGGCTTTCCTCGATTTAACTTTTCTTGCTCCCTGTGGTAGGATAATACCTTCTGGAGGAGCACCTGGGCTACTTTCTTTTTCCTAGCCTGAGTTGACTCTACGAGCGTGATGGCTTCAGCTAAGCAGGCTCTGTGGCCCCGGATGAGGCCGTCGTAGAGTCTGTCTACAAGTCCTTTTTCTGTGTCAGAAAGGCCCTGTGCGTGCTGCTCGGGGGCAGCCCGGTGACACAGCTCTCTGCTCCAGCCCTTGGACGGACACATCCATTTCGAATGACACAGGTGCGCCGGTGCAGCAGACTGAACGCACAGGAAATCCGACCTGGAAACGAAAGTCAAGCTCTTCAAGTGAGCTCTGTCGCAGAGATAACGATGAGGGAACCTCAGCAGCGCAGAAGGGAACTTCATTTGGCTCGCAACTGCAGAAACGTATCGGTTCGCTTCTCTTCGAGGAAACCCTGAGCAGGCAGGGCAACGTTTCTAACTCCCTTCCAAGAACTCGGAGCGCTCGAGGAGTCAACGCAAAAGACGGTGCGCTCTTCCCGCTGAAAAAGCGGAACAAGAAGACGCTACGGAACCACCGACAGCATCACAGCGCTTCATCGCCGCGGCACAACCAACGACGGGCACGCTCCGACCGAGCTCCGCCAGCACCGGCCCCCGCAACCGCTTTTCCTCCCGCGGGTCGCGACTCCGCGCCGCACCTCTCCACAGCGTTCCCGCCTTCGCTACCGACCCTTGGCGAGGGCGCGCGCGCCGCGGGCACGCGCCGCTCTCCGCCGCCTCCTGCGCCCACCGGCGGCCGCCCCTCCCCGGGAAGTGACGCCCTCATACAGAGCCGGAACTCCCGCGCAGCCGTTGTGGTACGCGGTTGCGGCCGTTTTTCCTCCCCCTCCAACACCGCCGTTATCTCGGTAGGCAGGAACAGAGGTTGCACAGCTCTGCTACAGCCACGCACTTCTCCTGCATCTCCGCTCCGATCCTAATCCATACAAAATAGACAAAGCGTGGACCTTGTGTCACGTCTCCCTTGTCCCCGCTCTGTCCCGCTAAGTGCTCGTAAGGTACACGACCAGGCACACATCGTTTTCATCTTTATTACCCCCGATCCAATGCATTCTGATGAGCCTGTTTTGTACTTTCTGATCTCCAGCACACGCAGCTCCCCACACGTACTGCGGGTTACTTCCAAAAGCGCAGGCATAGTTCTGAGTCAGTGCTGTAACAATCACGCTTATAAAGGTGTTAAAAGACATTGTGGCACAAAGTAGAGGTGCGTGAGATGCACGTATCGTTGGAGAAAATGAGCGACTGGATCCCCCCCCCCCAAAAAACGGGAAAAAGTCTTCTGTAACTTGTTGCAACGCAAGCAGTATTGCTGTGAGCATCGTCACCTATTTCTATCACGCAAATTCACATTTCACGTAACCGGCTTCTCCCCTGGCACTTTGAGTTGGATCCACTCGTTCTTCCTTTCTCTGGCAGAACTCTGATTCACACAGCTCCGCACATCTCCCCCTTAAGAAGTCCGGAAGCAATTTTTGTGCACACGGTCACTACAGTATTTAATATGGAAACACCTATAAGCAGTGTGCTCTGAAGGCAAGTAGAAAAGTGAAATCCTCAATGATCTAAATGTAATTTCTCAGCATTTTTCACCAAGACAAATAATGAAATGAACAGCATCGGCTTTTTCCTGAGCATATGAAGATGCACTTTATCTAGGAACTACCTGTATTGGTCCCTCTCTCTGGATGTTTAGTGGAATACACTTGCTACTGGTAGTGGTTACAAGATAATTACATTGACATTACTTAAAAGAAGAAATAATGTTTATTCAAAGACGAGACTTTATTTCATCACTTCATTCTCCCCTTACAAGGATGGCTCAGCCATGCCGTCTGCTATGCCTGCTTGCTAAAAGACCTTCTCATTGCAAAACCGACACGACATAGATCCATACTAAGCATACAAACTATCAAGCTCTCTTCAGCAATCACTATACACTGGGCTCCCAGGACACAGCAACACAATGCTTCTTCCCCTTCTGTGAGCAAAACACCCCAATGCACACGAGAAAAGAGTTGCAACCTAGCACTGCAGACCAGAGCAACAAGCAAGCAGTTACTTTTTGGTGCAAGTTAAATCCCGCTAATGTGTCAGGTGTAGGCAAATTGCGGCATAACTACAGTCCCTACTATAGTGGGGACTGAAATTGCAGTGGTGACTGAATGACTGCTTATCCTTTACTTCAGAGGACACTCCTCAACTCATTTCAGTTCTCACACGGGAAAGACTGAACCAATGTGAGCTTCACACAGCAACACTAAACATGGCCCCTGCTGATTAACAGCCTGGTTTTCAGCAAAGAGTGGGAGCCTTTAAATAAGAAGTCTCAGAACTTAAATTAAAAAAAATCCTTCCACATCATTTTAAAGAAAATTGGAAACCAACCAAACAAAAATCAGTAGGAAGAATATTCACTTGAGAAAGCTCACCCACTTGAATGCAAAATTCCAAGCCTCGGCTCATTATATGATCATGGCTTAGGTAAGGCAAGAGACTAAATGAAACCATCTCCCCAAAAGACTCATTAACAGCTATCCAAGCAGATGTTTGCTGTGTAAAGGTTTCAAGGCAGAAACAAAAGTCAGCACTCTGGCTAGGTCTGAGCACAAAAGCCATCTTTCCCAGCTAGCAACCTACAAACAGGGAATGACTCCAACAGTTGAGTAGATTCACTGTACCCATGCTGGAGAGGAGCTGTAAGGTTGTGAGAGCTACTAAAGCTGTCTGGTGAACGTGGGGAAAAAAGATCTGCTCTGAACTTGGCCTGAAACCTACAAGCAAGTACCCGAAGAAAGAGGAGGCAAACTTCATTAACTATACTGATAAAAGATATTTGTAAAGCTTTTCTATAAGCAAGGGAGCTGAAACTTCTTCACAGAATTCTACGGCAGTGACTTCAACATCTTCTTTTTGTTATTAACAGAGCACATGCTGAGAAATGACATCACCCTCTACTGGAACGTTCCCTATTGATCATACAGAAGTTTTTCAACTGGTCACAGTGAACTGCCTGGCATAAAATCAAAAGATTTTTAAAAGTTTATCTTCTAGCAGCAATGATGTTTTCTCAATAACTATATGGGCCAAAAAAAAAAAAAGACAAAGACTACACTCCTTAACATAGACTAATGGTTGTAAAAGCAAACTTAATTATGTTGTCCAAGATTGATTGTTCTTATAAATAAGCCTGGTAAGCTAAGTCACTTGCCAGTAAAATATCGCCCATAAAATACTATCATTTTCACTAATAAAAAACAGTTGGCATAAGGAGCATGTTTTCCTCCATAGCCTCCAGTGAGTCACGATATCAGAATATTTCTCACACAGGGCATGACTGCACGGCTGAAAAGGAAGCCATTAATTGCCTGATTATTTTCAGCACTGCAATGAGATCATAGCTAGCATATTTGTAAACACAGTAAGTACAGTACAATCTGATGCTTAACTTCTACCAAGCATCCTCGTTTCCAGCTTCGTGCCCATGGAAATCATTAACTGGCAGCCGTTTCTAAGCTTTTTCAGGCTTGACAAAGTTGGTAACAAAAGGCTGATGATTTTAAGTGACTAAATGCTACCTGCTTCCTCCCCCCACCCCAGTATGCACAAGTTTTATTAGATGGGTATGAAATCAGCATGATCTCATACAGTAAAATGTTCAAATTATACTTCACAAAGTGAAGCATACATTATGGACAAAAAAACCCACCGATGACGAGCACACAACCCAGTTTATCATTGTAAACAACTTGCAACATTAGAAGAGGTAGGCTTTCGTGCATTCAAATGTTTGTCTCTGCACCTCCAACAGCATCAGTGCTCAGAGTTCTGTCTCAAAGTCCCTGTGCTGAACAGTTCACAAGTAGGTGAAAAGGACAATTGGTGGAAGTGAGATAGCAGGTAGAAGTGGTCATAGGAACATAACAATTGCAGAAAAACATATCAAGACATTTTCAGTTTCAGGATGACAGAGACCAAACCTATGATAAATCTGATAAGAGGTATTCAAGATTGAGAGATAGGAAAATTTAAATATTTGTGGTTCAGGCCAACCCCTCCCCCCTCCCCCCCCCCAGTACAAACAAGTAAGAATGTTTCCTGCAGCCCCTGTAAGCACCTTTAACATGAGGCTGTCATTTATCTTGCAAGCAGTTTTGTTTCCTTGTATGTAAGCGCACGCATCTTGTGCTTGTAATTTCCAAATTAGGTGACTACTGGAAAAGAGAATTCTTTTCTAAATGTGAGCCTCATTCTTTTACTATATCATCCTTCCTATAAACAATGTTTCACCAGCCCGGTCTATGCCCCTCAGTGGGGGTTAAGTGCTATTTCTGTTACAGAAAAAGTAGCATATATATATATATCTTTAGCATACAGGAAAAAAAAATAAAAATGAATAATTCATGTGCGTCTTGCCTCCAAGATCATTGCCTTCTTTTGGACAGGAGGGGAAGTTAATGCTAAGTATTTTGGTCACACAGCTTGGATACATTCTGAACACAAAATAACTTATTATCACATCATCACAGGGACAAATCCATCCTCTTTGGTCACAGCAGTGTTTTAACAACTGGAAGAACAAACAGTCAACATTTATTTGGGGTCATTCAGTTGGATTCAGAATGTGAAAGACCGAAGTGACACCTGCGCCAGCACGAGTTCCACCTTGGGTTTACCTTGAAGGCTTATTCATATAAGACCAGTCCTTTACCTCACTGATCCTTTAGGGGGACCTTTACAGCGAGTTTCAGCCTTTCCAGCAGAACGTTACTGTTTCCCTTTTTACAATTGCTGCAGTAAATTAGAGATCTCCCCACAACATACTGTGCATACATGTATAAATATCTATATATACACACACACATATGATGTGATCTTATAAATTTGCTTCAAAAGATAAGACAAAATAAAAAGCAGTTTTAACCAGAACTTCTATTTCTATGTTAGGAGACCTACTCAGATTAAGGCACAGGGAACAGGTTTCAAACTTCACATAAGAGATACGAGAACTTTTCACGCAGCATAAATATTTATTCAAGACCTTTTAGCATCACTGTTGAAAATGAAACAGAAAACTTTATCGTTCACCTCAGATGATTTGTGGTCATCAGTAGCCTTCTTCATTTTGAGACCACACTCAGTTGTCTTGCAATATTAGAAGAGTGTGTGTGTGTGTGGGGGGGGGGAAACAGACAGGGACAGTCAGCAAGTCACGTTCTTCTTTCCAAATATTCTTTTAGCTTATCAGTGGTCGTCTCCAAAACCCATCCAGACAACTTGCTAAGGCACTTTGCTATCTTGACTGTTAGGAATCATATCAACTCCACATTAATCTCAATTTTATTCTCTGCAACTTAAGCCTGATATTTCTTGTCCCACTCCCTGTAAATGGGAGAAAAAGAGATGAACTCCTCCACTTCAGAGTACCTTCCTGTGCATGTTTTGAGACACTTAACACTCCTCCCCTCCCTTGCTGTCATCTCTGAAGAAACACCCAATGGAAAAGCCAGCCTTTCTTTCCAGGTCACATTTGATGCATCTCTCATCATCCACATGGATTCTTCTGGACAGTTTCAATTACGTGTTCTGATGCATAATGCTCAGCTATACACCGTATTCAGTAAACGGTCACCAGCCCTTAGCAGTACAGAAAAGTGCCTTAGAGGCCACACAACTCACTGTAACATCCACACGTTCCCTCTTCCCTCCCTGTTTGTTGCAAGATTGTGAGCACAAGCCCAATAGGTCAAACAAACACCGAAGATGCTTACTTCCTATCTAGTCCCTGTATTCATATAGTTGTTTCTTCCTCTTGCAGTGCAGGATATAACATCTGTCCCCACTAAGAAGCAAGCTGTTGTTTCCAAGTACGAAACTACCAATCTCAGTACCTCAGGGACTTTGAAAGTAAATGTAAGCAAAAGAAAACCAGGACTCCACTCATCTCTTTCCTGGTCTTTATGACTATTATGAATAAATCATAGTAATAACAAAAGAACTCTTCTTATTTGTTTCTATTTTTCTATCTACATTTAACACTGAGTTGCCCATATTTTATTTTCCCTAGAAATGTGTGTGGTAGATGAAGTCTCATCTTTACATCACAGAAAGCAGAGAAACAAGCAAATATTCATTAGTTAAAACCCCAGGATAGAGGCATTCTGAGCTACCACATAAAACTAACAGTGAACACTACAAAGATATTTACATGTTTAAATATTCAGACCCATTTTTTTTTTTTGTTACTGCAGTATTAAATGTTAGAACAGGTAGTAAGCAAAGTTCCTTAAGCATAAAATAAAACACAAATTCCCACATTTAATTATGTTCTAGAACAAAACTTTCCATAAAGAATATCAGTATTCTAGTAAACATAATCAACTCCAACAGACAGTTTCATCACTGGATGTTCCTACAATGCACACAAATACTCCTGGATTGCTTAATGAGGACTAGTCTCACAGCAGCTCAGACAACAGCAAAGCATACATTTCAGTGAAGGTTATTGCTAAGACATCTATGGCTGACCTTTCTGGAAGAAGGTGACAAGCAGAGACCTAGTGTTAGCAAACTAACCACATGCTTGTGTAATTAATAAATTCTACACTGCAAAGACCAAATTTTAAGAGTCAGACCCCAAAAATAAAACTGTTTATTTTCCTGCTCTTGATGACCTATGAAGGAGATGACAGCACGTGCATTTTCCATTGAGATAAGAGTGGGAAAAATTTTGCCTCTGTCCTTCACTTTAATGCAATTGTTCAAGGTTCTGTTGCTGTTTTCAAGAATCATTCTCAGATACTAGCTGCATAAATATTTCAAGGCTCACTTAAAGATCAGTAAACACTTCATAAAAAAAATTTCCAAGATAAATTTAAAAATTAAGGGGTTTTTTTGACAATAGAAGAACTGGGGGCAGGAGGAGCATACCTTTCTTCACAGGCAAAGGGCATTATCAAAATGACATTGAATGATTTGCTGCATCACCAAAGGCAGACTGAGAAAGAAATCAAGTTCATTTGCAGAAAGGCAAAATTAAAGCAAACAGTAGAAGAAACTAACTACAAAGGTGGTTAAGAACTTCTAAATGATACACGAGAGGACTTCAAATATCTTCCATTTGAGTTTTACTGAATCTTTGCACTCAGTTGTTTTGCCCATAGCATCTGGAAGACCACAGGACGGCCAACCCACCTCCGTAATGGGATTTACTGCACTTCACATCCATAACACATACCCAGCTCAGACAAAAGTAACATGTAACACTCCTGGAATAACGACTCAAGTATTTATGCACCAGAAAGCCATATTTTCAACTCACAGCCCCTTTACAGACAGTAACCAAACAAGCATTTGCAAAAAACAAGGTGACTCCAGCAGACAGCTGTCACTAATTTTCAACTACTCAGTTTGACCAACCCTTGCTGCTTTGGCCTCCTCCACCCTCACGAGCACTTCTCAAACCCCCATCTGAAAGCTGGCACAGGTTGGTTCTACCAACAAGAGTCCCTTCATATACATCCTGAACAGGGTGAGGATAACCAGTCAAAACCAAAAGATGGGGATTATACAGCAGCCCCCTCCCCCCCCCCACAAAAAAAAGAAGAAAAAAAAACCCTTATTTCCTACAGCTTGCTCTCAGAGGGATTCTCAGAGAAGCAAGCAGTCAGAGGCAGGGCTGCTGAGATGCACTGGGAGGCTAAAGCCCGAGCAGACATTTCTGCCAAAGCATTGCTTTTCTTCGTTTATTTTTTGTTTCTGTTTCTCAGTATTCTCCCCTCTTTTCATAACTCTCTTTAAACCAACCACTGGCATCCGATCCACTGTAAGACCTCCTCCTGTTTCTGAGTCAGCTTGTATCAGAAGGAAACTGCATGTAGCAGTAAGTCCATCCAGTCTTCTCCCTTTCCTCCTGCTGGACCCTCAAAGGCACAATTAGTTTAGAACATCTCTGCACCTCGAACATTTTTTTTCCTCTTTAAATATCAAGGCTATTATGTCTCATTTCCTTTGATCTCTCTTGAGTCAGCTTTCCAGACAAATATAAAATATGATCACCACTTAAAACACATCTCATGAGACAAAACAAATCTCGTAAATGAAGCGATGCGTGCCCCAAGCTTGGCTCTGTCATTCTCACATGCAATACACAGAACACTTTTATTAAACACAAATAAAACAACTGTTTTTCCAGGTACACACTAAATGCTTTCTCACAGCACTGCATGAAGTTTGTACTACACTTGTATAAATGTGCCCTTTTACTACGTTCCCAGCAGCTCCATAAAAACTCGAAGGAGGAAAGCTTTTGGAAGGAGAGAGCAGGAATGAGAGGCAGGAACTTCCCAAGGCATTTGAAAAACAGACAAAATATTGCCTGTAGATTATAGACATCAAAACAAAGAAACTGAGTGTCAAAATCTTATCCAACAAGGAGGCTATCAGTCTATTGCTATGCTGCACGCTATTCTTTCATTGAGGAAATGAAGCCAGTTATGACTGACGTATTAGCCAACACTTTTAAACACACTATACTCATTTTAAAACTATGTATTTAGTAATGACAAAGTACTGTCAAATACAGCTCAAGTATGTTACTTTTGTGGGTTTTTTTGTTTTGTTAAAGCTATTTATTGTCGTAAGAAACTCAGATGATCAAAGTAAGCTCAGCCTCATTTCTAATGCTACAGGTCCAGTGCAGTTCCCACATTAACACTCGTGCGCATGCAGCCTTTTACCCACGACTGCTATATGTAGAATATTTGTGCCTCAGATAGAGTCTAAAAAGATTTATATGTGCAAGGCAACAGCTGGTATCCACACATTCATCCAGCATACGGAAACCAGCTACAACCATGTTTTCCAAACTCGTGCAGCAATGAAAGGTTACCACATAAAGATGACTAACAGCCTTATTTAGATTAGGTCTTCAGCTACATTCAGTGCTCTGCAAGAGTTATTTCCTGTTTATGTGATATGCATGTCATATTTTTCAGGCTATACACAATTGTAGAAATAACCGACTCTGACTGGGCTCCTTGTACACACTGATGTGAGGCCACTGCAATTTCCCGTGCAAAGAAACTCGGCAGAAGAGTGACCAAGGCATAGAGAACAAAGGCACGGCCACATACTCAGCATATGTTTTCATCCACCTAACTACTGCAGGATGTGCGTGCACTAAATCTACCTCCAGTGGAATATCAGGAATACAATCCTGTGTAACCCTAACCCTAGCAGCCCATACAGCAAAATAAATAAATGCATAAATAAATCACAAGCTTCAATTAACCTTCCCTTCCTGTAACATACACACCTTTTTTTGTTTCTGTTGAAGGCTCACAGTATAGATTACTCCAGGGTTTGTATAACACTAACAGACCCCACATACAAAAAAACATGGAGCCCCTCACTACAAGGCTGCTCTGCAGATTCAGGCTCCTACCTCATGGTAATTGTTTGCAATACCACACATGCCTTATCACCATATACAGATTAAAACACAGCCCATCAAAGAATTCTCACAGAAAAGAAAATAATTCCAAAGTTACTATATAAAGGGTAAGGAAAGTGGCATTGAGGGACAGTATTTCTTCACGTGCAGGAATCCATCTCCATGTTAAAGGGTATTGTGTAAAGAAAGCAGCTGTAATACAATAATTAGAATATACTTTAAAAATACCAGCTGTGTTTTTCACACAAGTCTAAACAGGCAGCACGTCCACTTCAACAGAACTCTCTGAGATAGGAAAACCTGCTTGCAGAGCACCCACTACAATACAATCACAGCTCCTTTTATATTTACTACAACAGAGTTGACTGTGATAGGTTTTTTATTGCTACAAGAGACCCCAAGACCTCTCCACAATCTGAAGCACATGAAAATTATAATTTCTTTCCAAATTTACCTAACAACTGTCTCCTCTAAGTTTTACAGATTTGAAGCCTCCAGTGAGCTGACAGGATTACAAAGAGAGGACTCTGCCTTTAAACTCACCCCTTTGTGACAGAATAAACAAACACATCACAAACCAACTCTTAAGAGGAAAAAATGACAAACCTACACTTGCTAGAATAAAAATACCAACATTCCAGAACAATGTCTGAAGTCAAATTCTGGACTGCTTGTACAGTTGGGTTTGACACCACTTTCATGACTTCAAGTGCACCTAACAAACAAACATACAATGAGGAACCACATACCATTCATAGCTACAATGTATTTAATCAGACCCAAGTAAAAGCTACACCCTTCTTTTCCATACACTGCAGTAGAATTGGTCATTTTTGCACCCATCCTGCAAATCAAGGGTATGCCAGCATTATAATCTCACTGGAGTTACACTTCTATTTACAATAGGTTTGTATGAATCAGGAACGTGTCTCTCCACAACTGCTTCTTGATCACGACTCAGTCATACAATCAGACTGAACTGCTGCAGCTGACAAGGTCATCATCTCCTACAGCTGGGATAAACAGGAGCCATTTTGTCAGCTACCTCAACTGAACAAGAGGGAAATCAGAACCCACCATTTCAGAAGCTCACAGCACCCCAGTAACACAGGACAAATCAGTGGCAGTCTGGCACAACACACCAGCACGGGCCTGTGGTGCCTCAAGAACAGGTATAGCATCTCAAGAGCTCTCCAGACTCCAGCAACAGAACCACCCCAGCCAACTCATACACATCTGCTGTCTCTGAGTGAGTTAGAGGCACAGGTAGGTTTGGCCAAGAGGAGCAGCCACCAAGGCTAACAAGCAGTACAACAGCTTCATCCTACAAACTACACCACCTGTTTATTCTGGAGCCCGTTTGGAGGGAGATGGCAAGAAAAAGCGTAGTGCTTATTTTGTGAAGCTTATGGCAACAATCACGGAACACTGAATACACAGCCTGGCCAACAACTTTGGTCCATAGCAAACCATGCAACGTACAAGCACGAAAAGAAGCCAAGTTAATGGTGCAACTGAAGTCTTGAAAATAGTAAACTCAAGCAAAACTCACATCCAATAGCATCCACCTTCTCTCTCCAAAAGACTTCTCATTTGAGATGGTGGGGGGGCTGAAAAAACCTGTGAAGCATGCGTACCTTTACGGGTAACTTCTAGTGCCTACAACAATCCATAATTCTTTACTGGCCTTCAGCAAGCATACTTAAAAGGGTGTTGTTTTTTTTGGACCAAAACACGGATCATCCAGCATGCATGAAAAAAGAGTCTAACAAACAGCTGTTCACAGGAATTTGTCAAGAAAAATAAGTTATAAAAATATAGAAGTTTGGAAGCAGGGTTTTAAAAGTAATGAAAAGTTGTTTACCAAAAAGGGTAACGTGACAAGGGGGTGTTTCTTGACTTAATTGCTTAAGTCACACAATTATAAATGTAGAACTGTGAGATGATGCTTGTAAAGAACACATTGCTCTACCATGACTTGTGATGGTAGACTTACGTTGTATGTTTAGGCACAAAACCAGAAAAGGTGACTGCCAGTTCACAGTTAGGAATCTCAAGAGCAGAATAAGAGGCTACAATGTACTGAACAAAATGAACCTGCAGCAATTAATAAAACAAACCATCAAAACACAGCTAGCTTCCAAAATGCTGACTAAAGGCTTAAGGCGTAGCAAGACAATGGAAAAAAAAAAAAAAAAAAAAAAGAAAGAAGCAAATCAAGAAAAGGCCGTGACATTTTCAGGCACTTCTGTACCAACCTATTGTCATAAATAATCATATTCATAGAGAAAACTTGAAAAAATTGCAGTTGTGGAAATATATGCAGTAACAAAATAAGTGATTTAATAAGACAACAGTTTAATGCCATAATGCTATGAAGTGACAGAAAGTATAGCAATAATAACAGAGTGGCACAATCCTAAACCGCAACAAATGAGAACAAACCCAAATGCAGCAACCATAGACACAGAAACAAAGAAAAAAAATAATCACTTACCTCTGGAAGGTCTCCAGTAGGCAGGGATCTCCAGTGAGATACCCTTGCCTCCACTAACCTGCCCCTAAATGAGGTGTGAGAAGGGGTATAGCCTGGTTCCAACCCTCGCAGTCACTCAGGAGCATTGTGTGCACCTGTGCTGCCCTGGGCTGGCCCTCCCTTCCCACCAGGTGCTCAATCAGTGGTTCAGGCTGTGACTCAGCATTTCCACTACAAAATCAGCTTAATGAGATTAAAAGATCAGGTTCACGATTCTCTGATGCGTGACATGTTAATATATGGATTATTTTTTCCCATCGCCTCTTAAAAACCGCACAAGTAATAGTAACTCAGTAGCAAATCAGTAAGAAAATTTCTCCAAGCTGCTCCAAAAGTCTTCACAAGGGCCTCAGGCTAGGGTTACTTCTGAGCTAACTGCTGTTCTATGGCCCATTTTTCTGACAATTAGTCTCAGGTGTTATATAACTTGATTGCATTAGCAAAGTCCAGCTGGGATCATCAGAATCACATGAAGGTCTACTTTTCCCTTACATTTAATGTCTCCTTACCACAAACCAAAAGCTGGATAACAGATAAAGAAAATATTACATACACTGCAGTTCAACTATAACAAAAGCATAGAAAAATTCTAAACAGAAATTCAGAAGACTGGGATTCCCCCAAAAGCATTGAACAGTTTCCAACACACTGCAGAGCTAGTATTTGCTGATTTCAATCCCCAGTTAGGAACAAGAGAGGAATTATGGTAATATATTCAGAGAGGTTCTTGAAATGTGGATCTGTGTTTTCTGATGGCATTAAACCAGGAAGCTCAGTAAGATTTTATAAAAAGGAAAAGACATCAGAGATACTGAAAAACTTTTAGTGTGTTTTTAAAAATCTTTCACTATCTCGACTGTTTCCTCAAATACTATGAGAAAAAGTACATATTGCAAAAATCCAAGTCTGTTACTCTCTCCAGAGAATGAGAAAGGTCAAACTGACCTGAACTGGTGTGGTTTGTTCCCTCACCTGGCTGCCCTAACCTAATGAGACAGTAACACTCAAATACTCTTGCAACAGAACTTTATTTACTTCAAAGCTACTTCAGAGTCTATTATGATTTCTACAGGATCATCCAAATATGGAGAGGCAGAAACACTTATATTACTTAAGACCTGCTTGACTGGTGGATGATTGGAGCAATTTAGAAAAGACCAATTTCTGTATTCTAACAGAGGAAAGGAACCTAGCTGGGAACAGCTGAAAGTTAATTCAGTAGGGGACAAAGACAAGGAAAAAAAAAAAAAAAGCGGAGACAGCAAACATTATTTCCTTTTTATGATCACCTTCAACTTAAAACTTTTAAGATTAGTGCCTGTGCCATGACTACCACTTTATAAGAAATGTTGATCTGAATTAAAAAAAATTCTTAAAGGTTACGAAGACCAAAACAAAAACAAAACAAAAAGAAAACCACACTGCCACTATGGCCTTCACCACCAGGCAGGTCTCCAGCAAACAGCTGGGAGGCAGCAATGCTCTCCACAAGGTAAACCACCCAAAGCAAATAGACAAGAGGCTGTGAAGGCTGATACACAAAATCTGTGTCCTAACACTTTCTTCATGGAATACAGGCATTCGAAAATGTTCCTCATGATTAAATATATGTATACATACTGTAAGGGAGGGAAATACCTATTTTGATGGAGACCTCTAAGTGTTTCATGAAGGAGGATCAGGCTTGTTTATTTTACAATCAGAGAAAAAGAAGGAGAAAAATGAAGTCGTAACTCAAGTTCTTATTAATTATAAGCATTTCTCACTCAGTTTTTCTCAGACCTCAATGAATGTGCAACTGTATGGACTCAGTCACCTCCACGCACTCTACAGTCTGCTAGACATTTCAATAAAAGGCAGAGAAACTCTGCTAATTCAGATATTGCATGCTATAAAATCACAGAAATTCCATGAACTGGAACTTTGGTGTGACTGCATCCATGTTAATATATCCTACGATTACGAAGTCTTTCCCTCTACAAAGTTCATTCATCTCCCATACTAACTTTTGTAGGGTTACTAACCTGTACTAGCCACACACGTCAGTATCTCTTCACTCCTAGCCGTTCCTCCTCCAAGATCATATCTTTACCTGGTTTGTCAAAATCTACTAAGAAGCGGACAAGACAAAGTTTTAATCAAAGGTAAGCAGTAACAACAGGTTTTATTCAAAACTTCCAGTAAAGAGGACCCGCTAAGTTTGGAATAAAGGTAGTTAAAGTACTACAGCTTACGTGAATATAAAAGATCAAAGAGAAGAAAATAAACCAAGCAGTAAAAAAAAAATTAAAAATATATATATTTTTTTAAAAGTTTGAAACAGACCCGCACGGGGATTTTGAAGCCCTCCAAACAATTAACAGTTTCTAGATTTGGCAAAACAAGAATCTCTTACAAAATTAAAAGCCTATTTCTGTTACATACACTGTATAAAACTGCTCAATAGTTAAAGAGCACACTGTACAATTTTGTCTTGAAATACATAGAGCTGCAGCCTTCAAACAGCAGGAATTAATCATTTCGTCCTCTTCACAGGGTAAAAGAATTAACCAGCTGCGCAATTGCTCTGGGAGAAAAGGAAGAGGCAAAAACGTCAGAATTAACACGGTGAAGCCACTATAAAAATGAAATGCACAGCAAAACACAGACCTCGGTTTAAACTAACAAGCTATGTTTACAATATATTCTACTTTTCAGCTGTCACTGTCTCTTCCCATTCCCTCTTCCCCCCATTCAAATATTCCTAATTCCTTTACGGTCTATGTCTAAAGGACTTCTAATCTTTCAAATACACCATACGTACATTTACCAAAAAACATAGCTAACATTCTTACAGCAGTATGGTCAGGACACAGCTTCCAAGATTATTACAAGTTACTGATATTAAAACTATATGTTAGGTGTTTGTTTTGTCTTATAAAGAGAATAATAACCGTCAGCTTTTAAAACGTACTGCAGAAAGCCTGCAAAAAGCAGGCTTCACCAACATTAGCTCTTAGCCCAAGAGGACAACGTGGGGAAAAAAACAAAAACAGCGAGTGCTGGATGTCAAGAAGGAAGAGAATGTCAGAGTGCCAACTATAGGAATCTCCTTTGTGAACTCGGTCCAATGGATTGTTGTTTTGGCTCAGCAGCCTCCTTTACGATAAGGCCTGTAAATCAACTTTGCAACAGAATGTTACAACGTAAACGACAATTCTTGATACCAACAGTATTATGTCAAAGGTATTGGTTTTTGTTGTGGTTTTTTTTTTTGTGTGTGTGTATGTGGTTTGGCTTTTTTTTCCCCAAATCCAACAGTTGGTCACAGAAGTAAAGCGTTTTCATGGCTCTTATTCAGCTGTTGCCAGTTCAGGGGGGAAAAAAAATATGACAAAAGTGTGCGTGTCTGACTCGTATGTCCTTCAAGTACATGCAAGGCTCAATTGTTTCCAAAATGCAAGAGCTTGGGACCTTAAGACACTGAAGAAATAGGATTATGAGGAGAGCCCATCTGAGTAAGTACTTTATCCAGCCACTGAAGGGGACCATGAAGGTGTATCTCTATCCAGCACGGAGTGCTCGTTACATCTTGTCGATGATATTCAGCTCCCCAACCCTGGAAACAGAATCATAAGCAGGGAAAAAGACAATCACATTATTTTATAATAGCAAATATACGAGAAACACACTTGAATCCTTTCCTTCCTTACTGAAATAATCTCTCATCAGCGATTTTCAGCAGAATAGAATCTGATCATTATCGCATTTCAACAAACAAACCCAAAGTTAAAAAAAAAAAAAAAAAAGAGATTAACAGAAGTTGTCATTTTGAAATCTCTTGAAATTGAACTCAAAGAAAAGACGTGACTTCTAGCAATGCAAGACTTCGCCATGCTTCACTACTGGTTATATCATGTCCAATAAACCCTCTAAAGAACAATCAAGTCTTCCTCATCAAGATCAAAAACAAGAAAAATGCTGATAAATACATGAATGAATTAAAAACTGAGGTCACAGACTGAGACGATGGAATCGGGGCTGAGGTATTTGTCCCACAAGAACCAAAGCACCTTTTGCAGAACTGAAAGAATACAAACAAGGTATCTGGAAAATACCTCTTAGAAGAAAGCGAGCGTGACTGCTCCCCAGCAAGCTATCTCCCAAGTTAAGGCAAGCCCTGGTGGCTTTCTTTCAGCTTACACCCATTTCTGTAATGCTTATTATCAAGGATATAGGCAAGTGTTTACACTGCATTCAAGTGAACTGTTTTGTGTCTGACTGTATTAAAGCCCTAATGAAGGAACTGCTCAACTCCCAACAGGTGGCAGCAGCTCTAAACACTGTGCACGGCAACATCACGTATGTAGGAGGTCATGTGCACCCAAACAGCATTGCTGTACAACTCTATGGGATGTAGACCTAACAACAGTCCACTCCCGTTTCAGGAACCCCTGCCCTAACACATCTGAAAGATTCTAACCTCTTCCTATCAAAGACGATGTCTCAGCATAATATCAGCTTCATTTGTCTAGTTTCAAATACATGGCTGGCCTTTTTATGTCAGTACTTGTGTCAACACTCATTGCCACATAACAGATCTTGACCTACACAGGACAGAAAGGTACATGTGCTCATTGAAATAATTACTGTCACCTCTAATTTGGGGGCTGCTTTTCGAGACGGGCTCCCGCTGCACCTAGAGTGTCTTGCAAGCTGTACAATCTCACATCAAAAATACCAGCCAAGAACAAAAGCATAAAGTTCAGCTGGGAATCTTAGAGAACAGGAGATGGCACAGAACACTGCAGCATCGTTTAAAAGGGTAAACCTGATGCTACGTAACGAATGTGTGGCTTTTACACTTTTACGCCAATCAATTGATCGCTCAGCTATTCAAAGCTCACTTGTTCTGTATCATGCCATATCCCACAAAACTAAGAAGCCCCATAATTCCAGAGTAATTACACAAAGAATTATACAGATAAATATAAACACACATTAAATACAAGTATTCAGTTGAATAACTCTAAGAGAGGCAAATTTGATGAAATTAGAGAGTTAACAGACACAATAGGAATGCTTCAGAAAGTAACTAGAGAGATAGCTAAAGAAACACCTTTTACAAGTCACCTCGGTTTTTAAAGTCTGTTATCAACAGATGGATTTTTGTCTATGGACAACTTTGTATATACCTTTGTTAAGGCATGTCTTACACTTAAAGAACAGTACGCCATAAATATTTAAATGTAATAGTTATTAACAGGTCAACGGAGGGAGGCAATCAACGATTCAGAATCACAACATGAAGAAAAACCTATTCTGCTTACAAAATAGCCCCAAGCAAACGTTCACAGACCTTTACAAAACTCATGCGGAGAGTGCACATCTTGGTGAGCTCATACACCGTCTCAAAGCCGTGGTTCACCGACTGTGCCAAAAGCTGAGCGAACTCCTGGTTATTGAAAATCTTCAAACTGCAGCCACTGGGAATTTTGCACACTGTGGTTGGATGGAAACCGTGGTGGTAGTTGCAGTTTCGACTCTGCACAAAAATACTGCTGTCACTGAGGCATTCAGCGTACACTTCTCCACCAACATAATAGAGATGAACACCTGGGAAAAGAATGTTGACATGAGGAGGTTAGATTAACGCACACTGAGCATCTGGTTTTTGTGGTCTGTTTCCATATGTTTCTGCTCAAAGAGATGAACATTAACAGTGCATCAGACCATCCTCTGTCTGTCTTAGAACTATTTTTATTTCTCTATTTCAGCAGTAGATTTAAAGGATGGCCATGGATGTACGTATGCCTAAGTAAGGAAAAGAATAAAATAAATCAATAATTGCTGCATTTTCAACAACTGCATATTCAATAACAACAAAACAGTAAGTACTGCAGTAGTTTTGATGCTGTACATTGGACGGATTGTCCAGCTAAGTCTTCTTTCACTGTATTTACACAAGACAATAACTGGGAACGCATGAGGAGAGAGCAGAATCCCTACTATATGGACTGGGAACAGCCCTAAGCTGGATTATCTATAGAAGTCCTGAATGCTACTTTGCTAAATTCAGCGGGGGTTGCTTTCAGCACGCTTGAATGCTTTTACTCCAGAAAACTAAAAGAAGTGATGTGTAGATGCATCTCTTAAACAAGGACACATACCTACCAACTACACAGTTCTCAGCCCTCTTATTTCCCACTCCCTCACCCACCACTGATGGCAGCAAGCCCTGAAAAAGCACCCCATGGGGAACCTCTGGAGATGTGCTGTCAGGGTGACTCAATTCAGAAAGCTTTGAGAAAGCAAGAAAACTTTCCTTTAGGCTTTAGAAATGGATTATTTGCTGCTTAAACTTTTTACCTCCCACAATGCAACGAGTCAAAGAAGCAGACACACAATTTAAAAACTGAAGTCAGAAAGCCTTAACTGTGCTCTGTCACGTGAGCTGTGTGTACGTGTGCAGGAACACATAACACCATCTGATCATCAAAACAATTTATGGCTGCCTTCAAGTATGGGATTTACTACTTTTCCTCAAAGACTAACAGTTGTACGTCATCGTTAACTGTATACATTTACTTGCTCAATAGCTTCCTTGTCTTTTCCGTTCTATTCTGGTACGTATACGGTTAAGTGCTTCAACAGAACTCTGCTTGCAGCTGGGCTACTTTTGAAGGGAAAAAGAATGAGTTGTTAAATAAATATCCTCATACTTGTTAAGATAAATGGGGAGGAAAAGAAGGAAGAAGTGTTAGGAGTTGAGTGCCATAGCACAGGTGTGGTGTACTGCTGAGAGCTGCAAGGTTTTCCAGACTAAGGGATTTGATGAAAGAATAGTTCCCTTCAGTTTCAATTCTTTTCTCCTCAGAGAAGGGGGAAGATAATCAATTGACATTTACCACGCACTCACTGCTTGGGCATGCTCAGCCCCCAAACATCTCAGAAAATTTAGTTTGCTAACAATGTAAGCTCCTACATAAGGCATCTGGCAGGAATAACCCACTGAAGGGACAACATCAGATTCCCGTGTAGGATTTCAGGCAAGCCCTCAGAAGAAAGGACAATATTGAGTCTGACAAAAAACAGAAGCTTTTCTCTTTTGCTGGACGCTGTTGCAGCCATGGAAGAAAAGAGAAACAAAAAAATCCCTCTGAAAGAATCACCACCCTCTTTAAAATGCATTTGAAAAAAAAGCCTGTTTTAGCAGGCTGCCCCTCTAAATACACCTTCGCATACCTCATTTATGTCAGAACTGAAAGGCAGATAAGATTCTGTGCTGAGAACTATCATTTGGATTTCCACATTACCAATAATCAAGATTAATCAAGACACTTCATTTCAAAAAGCCTTAAGCTCTTGTACTAATCAAGATTATGATAGCTTTGGGCAATAAAAGATGGCTAGGGATAAAATCTTCCTGCAATTACACAGTTGGTAGGAAAAATACCTGACTTACAAGACGTGGGCAGAACACTGTGTATTTATTAACATTCTGAAGAAGCATGTACCCCACGTACTGGGAAGAGCAGCCTGCTCATGAAGCAAGTGGCTCAGGCTGTCACGCCTAAAGGGAAACAGTCGCAAAGAAACCCCCACAGAAAGAATGCAAAGATTGAAAATTCACCTTTTCCAATGTGCCTCCTTGTATTCTCAATCGTGGAATTCCGGTTAACGTTGGAGAGCAGCCCCAGGCAAAATCTGTTTTTGTTGTTTGAAGGATCAGTGAAGCCATCCACCAAGATGCTGGTGGAGGAGGCGTGGAAGGCCTCCCCGACACGATTATTCAGCTCATAATAAACAATGGAGCACCAGTGCTTCGGCTCTTCATAAGCAACAGCCTGAACATCTGCAAAGCAACCAGGCAAAGTTACAGTTAGCAGCGCTGGAATACAGGCCTAGGATCTACAGATTCATAAACCTGCAGATTTTGGCTGAAGATCACTGAAAGATGATCTGGATAATCAACTGCAGCTAAATGAAGGCTCTTCCATCTTCAGATATTTTTGAACTTTTCACTGCCACAGACACAGAATTGAATAATTTCACTTAAAATTTACTTGCGTAAGACCCAAAGCAGAAAATACTGGCAACAGGAAAATGAAAGAAGCTCCCAGGCACACAGCAGTGCCCCAATAACCCTGCTACACGTTCTACAAGGTAGGACACAGGCCCAGATAGCAGAGAAACACTACAACTGTAAAGCTCAACTTTCTTTCTAATCTAGTAAGTTAAATAGTATTTCAATATCATTTTGATCTGGTTTTTTTTTGTTTATTTGTTTGTACATTTTACAAAATTAAAAGTAGCCATTACTCTTACTTAGAAGTTCTATAGCAGCAAGGAGAAACAGCACCACGCAACCACAGGAGAGACCATAATAGCTTTGGGTTATCAACAAGTACAGAGCTGTCTTAAAAACAGTCAGCAGATCAATTGTTCAGCCTTTGGGGTTTGCAGAAATCTTTCTTTGAGAAATAGAAGAGGTTGTTATCTGCCTGCAGAGCATGCAAACTACTTGGGGTCCACGGCTGATCAAGGCCATAACGTACAATCCTAACAACTGCGCTGGCCTACAGAATAGATTCAGTCAAGGCAGGTATTATTTAATGTGAAGCTTTTACTCATCAAATGCTAGCCAGCACATATCATGCAACTGCTCACCAACAGAAGAATTGATGAGTAACAGCAAGGGTTTCTCCGGACTTGGTTTTCTACTCTACAGTAGCAACAAGCTCCTTCTCAGCAGCTCCTAAGCAAAGGAGAACACCAGCAGGACACCCACAGCTCACAACTTCTATCCACCGGGCTCTTCAAACACATGGAAGTTTTGAGCTGACCTCTGTGACTCCACACTGGGAAAAACTTCTTCAAGATATGGAACGTCTTTAACAAAAGCAGTTTCACATTGGGTGTCCAACAGCATGGGCTTCTTCAGAGGTCTCCACCCAATATGTATTCTTTCAAGTATTGAATACAGCTACAAATTATTAAACTGACTCCAAATAAAAGGAGGTTAGCAAAGGGATGTGGTTCCTTTATGTGGTTTCTTTCAAATTAAAGAGACTGTTTCCCTGCACAGCCTAGCACAGTTGGACCTGCTGCTGAGATAACAGCTCAGCAGATTAGGGCTCTAACTACAGGCCAAAGTGCTAAAATGAAAATAAGATTAGTAACACAGGAAAGTTTGTTTCTCTGGATGAAGATTCCTACTCCCAACCCCAAGTCTTCACTGAAGTCAGGAAAATATGAACTCTGGGCTTAGTTGGCTTTCTTCACACATCGTGATTGTTCTGATATGCAAAAACAAAACCAAAATCCCCTCGAATGAGCATTAGATATCAGACAAAGAGCGGCAAACAGGAGAAAGCAGGACAACACATCCTACTTTACTGTGCAAAACTTGTGCACGATGCCTACATCTGATCAATACCTGTCTTAAAACAGTGTTAAAATGGAGCCAGTCTTTTTTGATACCCTAGCACCTCCTATCCTCACATCGCTGTTAAAAAATTAAAAACCATGCAGTAGTTATTAGTAAGAGATTACTACACTTCAAACTCACATGAAGATGCCAGCAATTATCAAAGCTGCAGCTTTATCCCAGTTCTCAAAAGTCAGGAAGAAATCTTGCCAGCTGGCCATTCTTCCAGAATGAATCATATCTCTCTCACACAGATTTCATACTAACTTCCTTACATTTGCTTTAAGTCATGCAGAGCAGGTGCGCTTAGTCTCTCTATTCCCAGCATGGGCCAACAATGGAAATTACCCAACTTCATTGACAGGATGCAGCTTGTTAAGTCAAAGCTCTTAAGACTAACAAATCACCATGAAAAACATGCTTCTAAAAGCTTGCAACAAAAATGCTGCAGTAAGTTTACATTAAAAAAAAAAAACTCATCTTAAAAAAAAAAAAAAAATCAGCCACAGATCATAATGTAGTGAAATTACAGTCTGTATATATAGAGAGATTGTGTAAGTGTGTATAAATGCATACGTACATACAAATAACAAACGCAGCAGCATACAACAGTAAGGGTTCTGACCTGGCTTTGCTTTATTAACTTCTTAAAATGAAGAGGCAGAATTGAGAATCCACTGTACTTTACTACTAAGAGGGAGAAACACTAATGGACAGTATTTTCATTTGCAACGGCTGAGTATTAAGAGAATGGTTCTCATGTTCCTTCTGGCTTTTTATTAATTCGTGTAATAGAAGAACTATGTTAACGTGGATTTTCAAGAAGGATAAACATGCAAAAGTTTGCAGTGAGGCACAGACTCTTATAAACGCACTCTGGCCTTCAGCAGCAGCAAGGACTGAATATACACAGCACAGTGCATCAGAGAATACTGGAAATGCTACACAGATGGGCTTTATCACATGCAAAATTCATTCCACGCAGAGCAAACAGGTTACCAGGGAAGCTATCCAAACTGTTTAAAGAGTGCAAATATACTTCCTGAAACCAGACATTAAGCTTAGCAACAAAACAAGCACAAAAATCAAACAATAGTTAGATTGTTCGTACGCTTGTGATCTTCACAATCGTTCTGGCACAGCACTGAGCTCGCTGCTCTTTCTTGGCACGGTCGGCAACTGTGTCAGTCAGTTTGTTCTCTAAAGGGGCTATTTCTCGCAACACGATGAATACACTAAATCCTTTGCCCAGCAGCACAGCTGACTGAAAAGGCTTTAAAAAACAATCTGTAAAAAAGATTTCTACATCACAGCAGATAAAGCAATAGGACGCATCCTTCTTAAAATGTAGTTTTCAAAGTCTGCAGCGCTGTCATCTCAGCAGACAGCTTTGAATTTTGGACCACATGCTGTCATTCGAGGCTCAATGACGGAACAAAAAGCGCTGGTACAACAGAAGAAATAAATACTTTTTTAAAAGCTCTTATCACCAGGAGAAGTGTTAACTGTACAGAGCAGAGCATACACTTCAGGGACTTCAAGGTAAGTGCTGCATTTAGAACGCAAACACAATGAGAATAGGAAGTTTTATTATATCTGCTGGCATACAACATGTATTGCCTGGGAAAAACGTCTGCAGGCATTTGCACAGTGACAGTATTAGCATCCACTCTCCAACCAAGTCTTCATTTAGAAAGCTACTTGACCCTATCTGCCATCCACAGCTCAGTAGATGCTCTAATCCAACTGCCCACCTACCACCAATAGTACCCACTAAAACATGTCCTGAAGTACTACATCTACCCTTTCCTTAAACAGGGACAGGGACAATAAATCAGTGTATTCGTAAGAGGTAAGGAGATTGCTTTCCCTGCACAACGTACCATTTCAGTATGGCATGCAAAAATGTCCAACGTAACAAATCTCTTTTCTGGGATTATGAGTATTTCCAAATAGAGGCATATAAAACGGTCTTAACCACAGTGTGATTGGGCAGCAGAAAGTAATAAAGTATGTATTTCCTTTTTAAAAGTAGTATTTTTGCTCTAAATAACTATTGACTTTAAAAATAAAAAGTCTTTCTACACGGTTTTGTTTTTTTCTTTTCTACAGCAAAAGATATCCATAAACAATATGTGTCCAACACTGAAGGAACCAGAGAGTTCTGAAAATACTTTACTCTTAAGGAGCAAAGCAGGAGATGAGAAGGAAATGTTTTTACCTCCCCTGTGTATGTCAGGGTGGATTCCGGGTGCCATCATGTTGGTATCCATTGGCTGGGAGGTATCGTGTGTCATCTGATCTTCCGGAGGCAGGTAAGCAGGAGGAGGAGTATCAGCTAAATATAGAAAAGATGGAGACAGATGAGTCCTTTCTTCTCTTTGAAGTACATACATACGCACATAAACAGTGCTTGTCTGGAAATGCTTCCAGCCTGACTCAGCTATAAATTTCCACTCACCAGAAACCTGAGGAAGCAATCATGGACCTTGATTCAGGAAAGCAAAGAATTACTATGCATACCAAGCACAAGTACAATAAAATCAAGTCCCTTTCCCCCATCGAACCACGAAAGAAAGCTTAGCTACACTGCCTGTCCATATCTTCAGCAGGTAGAAAATACCACAGACATTAGCACCCACAGGGCTCATAGGAAAAGGCCTTCAGTACAAACTGCATGCTGTAAATGTGAACAGTAGGAGCAGAAAGCTTTCAGTTCCAGTTTTTCTGTTTGCTCGGTTCCTTCAGTGAAGCATGCAAACACCCCTGATACATCACTAACTTTATCACAACTACTACGGAGTATGAGCTCTGTCTTCATCTGTACGAAATAACAGAAAGCACTGAGGAACCCAAATTCTCCAGAAGTAACTTTTGGGTCCGGAATTATTTGCTGCCATCTCCCACTAGCTGCACTGGCCAGCTCAGCACTGGACCACCAGCACAAAAACCTGAGCACTATGACTATACTCACTAACCCACTGTAACTTCGCTGTTTGAAGCGTGCTAGGCAGGTACTTGTGCTGCTCTCCAGCTGCCTGCTTTGCTTCCTTAACAGCTTCCCAGCAGCTGCAGGAAGCTGCCAATGGCACCACTTCCCAGGAAAGCAAAGGGCTTTCTCCTTTCCAGCAATCACAGAGGTACATGTAAAAGAGAAGCCCTTGACCAGTGCCTAATAGTGCTTTTGCTGCAGAAGTTGAGGTTAGACTGCCACTGGTGAGCACTGCTGCTGCTCACCCTACATTTACTTCCATCACTGATTGCCAGCTACCACAGCCTCCAAAATCCTGAAAATCAAATAAACATCAGGAAAAAGCAGAAGAACCATACCACTGATATCTAAGCTGAGAGCTTTATTTCTAACGCTGGCTGGTACATTGCTAGTTCGCTTCCTTTTTGGAAGAGCCAGCAGCAGGGAAAAGACAAAAACGAGAACAGGACAACTTTAAAAGCTTAGCAGTCCACAGTGGAGTTTAAATGCCTTTGTTTTAATAAGCCTTGGACATTCGTGTGCGTGCACGTACAATGTTGGAGATGCACAGGTAAGGAAACAAGATTCTAACACCATAAGGAACAAATCAGTGAGTTTCTAGAAAATGGTCCAGATTTACAGCCAACCATCTTGATTCCTTTTTTGTATTTTCTCAATATTCAGCCTCCCCTTTCACTAACAGCGTTAAGATGGACAACTGGGCAGAACTAAGCACGAAGGACATCAGAATCTTGCATTTCTTCTAAACCCATTTCTTCACTGCAGCCTATGACTTGTCTTTATGGGGATGCGGAGAGAACAGACCTCTCAAAATCAAGCAAGATTCCATAGGACAACGTTCAGGAAGACCTTCCTGTTAGAGAGGCATTTGGAAGAGGCCCAACCACACTGCTCATGTTTTGGTCACATTTAAAACAAAACAGAACACAGAGGCAAGACAGCTGTTTCTGCTGCAACTTTTCACATTTAAACAAACATCAAAAACCAAACCACCACCTGATATATCCACTCTTCTTCCTTCCCTCCTGTCTCTGCACGTTCAGTCATCTTCACACAACTATCAGCAGCACAGATCCCTAAATGTTAATTGCACGTAACAGAAAGCACATTTTCACAAGCACACCGCTTTTGTTTACACATGCTCATGTGAGCAGCTTCTACAGCATTTTTAACAACTCTATATGCAAACACAAAAACAGTAACAACAATGACAACTTCACAGAAATTTCTACAAACAGTTCAGCAAAGAACGAGCAGCCTCTTTTTGAATTCAGGAATTAAGAACGGTCCCAAGACTTTTTTCAGAGCCTGAAGGAACTGTTTTTCAGTTGACACAGATTTGTTTTTTGAGATTACATCAGTATGTGAAGAAATCCTATCAAGTAGCAGCAGCATGATCCCCTTGAGAAACATCCTCCTGCAGAACTACAGCTCACCGCTGAATGAGTGATTCTCTCTTTCCTAAGCAAGAACGATCCACAGCATTACTCTTCTTGTGCATTAAGTTTTACACTCAATGGGACACACTGTCAAACCATCTCCCGAGAACATTCATGATTTGGAATCCCTCCCTCTGTCCCAGAAGATTTTACCTGTAACATCTGAACTGTGTTCTAGAGGAAGCATATGCAAAGCCTCAATATTATTACAAGAGACCAAACAATTACCAAGTCTTCATTACCCGAAGATTACTGCTCAACACAAGCACTGGCTGATAAAAAAGCCTTATTAAGTACAATTGCATTTTCACGTCTCACAAGTCACAGAAGTTGGCCGTACCTGGCATCTGGAAAGGGCTTCCTGGGTCTGAGCTGGCTGGAGAATGCGGGTAGGTGCTACTGCTGCTTCCAGGTGAGTTTGGATAGCTGCTGTTCGGCGAATGGGGGAACGGGTGACTGTTAGGTTGCTGAAAAGAGTCCGGGAAAGTAGCGTTGTGTGGCATGTGGGGCTCATTCTGTCCCAAGTTGCGGAACTGGGCCAAGAGGCTGTGCTGAGGGTTGTACTCGCTGTGCCTTGGAACCAGCACTGGAGGTAGAACTGAAGGGAGAAAGCAGGACAAAGCAAGGCATTAGAGACTCAGTACTGGTAGACTAGGCCATACCTGGAAAAAACATTCCTCATCCCCTAAGGCATAATTCACATCTGCCTTAAAAACAAGGCAGCCGAATCCAAAACACGTCTAAGCAAGAACTCTCTTCCTTATATCCAAGTTACTGCACAGCTTACATTTTGTAGTGATCATGACAGCTACCCGGCTCGTCAGACCGGAGCTTGATTTCACAGAGTGCCAGGGAAGATCCAAGGACAAGCAGCAATTCAATATTGCAGTTCCCCCCCCCCCCCCCAGCACTGAGAAACACTGTGAAGTAGCCACAGCACGATGGTGACAGCCACCTTGCCCCCACTGGACTTGTGATCTCACTAATCACGTAACAGCCTGTAACCCAAATCTTGCTAATAAGGACAGATGTGCTGTTTTTCTTCCTGAAGACAATAGCCTAGGCTACGCTCTTACTGAAGAGAACTGAAATGGTCGGCTTACAAACACAATTCAAATAAAGTTATACATTTCAAAAATAATAAAAGCAAAATAAAAACAAGTGAGCAGCCATTGAGTTCCACATAAATGCTACTACAAGATCAGAGAAACACTTCACAAACCGCTGGCTTCCCCACACTCCCAAGGCCTCCTCAGCTGTGGGAAACAAAGGCCTCTTTAACTGGGAATATGAACACGATACCAGCTACACCAAGATAAAAGAATCAGCTCTTTTTCCAACACTTCAACTTCTACCTTTAAATGCCTCGCAGTGAAGTTCAAGCTACTCAAAAGATTAAAAGCTCATCTTGCTTGAGAGATTTTGTGGGTTACGGAGGAAAGAGGAGAAGAAAGAGCCTACACAGGCAACCTATGCACGAGTGAAATAAGAAGTTACAGCCCCCCTCACCTGCCTGCCTCCCTTCACTACCTATTTCCCAGCTACTCAGCCACACGGGGCCAGGCAGCCCCCTGGGTACCTTCAAGGGAGGCTACCAAAAAGCACAAAGCATCAAACGAAGCCAGGATGCCACAGCCTCTTCCTGAGGCTCCTGCCCCATCTCCTGACCTGGTGGCCAGGCAGGAGAAAAGCAGCAGCACAGAAGGAACACGTACACAGGAGAAGCCCCCACGAACAGAACTGCATCACTCAATTAAGGAAGGTGCTTCTTTGTAAGGTGAATTACAAACTGACAGTAAAAACAAAATAAAGACCAACATTATTTCGATAAAGAGATGCATTAAGGAACTTCTATTCTTCCAGCACTTTGCTTATACAAAAGCATTCAGAGTGTCCAAGGATCTAAGAGCACCCCAATATCACAGACCAGGCCTAAAGTCTAGGTCCAAATTCAAATTGCCTCTAATGCAACTGTTCTCACAGGGCACTGGAAAAAGACAAGAAATTTTAAAAAAACCCAAACATTTGAGTTGGACAGCACAAATCCCCTGGACAGCACAAATCCCCTCAATCACAACATGGCCCATGTCAGGCCCACTCTCCCTGAACAGTAGGATCCCTCCAAACTGAACACTTTCTGTTAAGCCTGACAGTCCTTTTGTAGTAAGGTCGACCAATACTTCAACTGTCATGGTCAACATCTGCTGGACTCATAAATTACAAGAGAAAAAAAAAGTAACAATGAGATCATGTGTTAAAAAGTATTTTCCCTTTCCTGTCTTTATGATTCTTCCTTACTTTGCTGAGCATTAAAAACACATCTTTCCTATCTCTTCCCTTCCTGCGGATGAAGGTCAAACCATTAACTTTTCTAAAGTTAATTTGTGCAGAAAGTACATCACCTACCTTTCCCTTCCCCAGTCTCACATTAAACAATGACATGCATGACATAACAGGAAGCCATACAATTTATAGCACTAAAAAAAAAGCTGGAGAGCAGGATATTTTCTGTATGTTTTCTGTAATTAAAACACAGCAGTGCCCATTTTCCCAAGGTAGATATGCATGTTCTCAAAGTTCGGAAGGACTCGAGACAAGAATGCATCTTCTCTTCCCAACCATCCCTCTGCTTTTCCTCCCACTACTCCTTCAGGCTAAAATAATTAAATGCCACCTCCTGCAATGAAGAAAACAGTCAGTACTGATACCACCTAAACAGTCTCAAAAATATCACTGCAGAACGTACTTGAGCGCTGCCCCTAATTCACATTCTCCTGCATACAAAATTTAGATGAGGAGAAAAAAAGCCCCGAAGGCCACATCAGGTGGGACTGAGTCTACAGCACTGCAATTAGTCTGACCCTGAGACAACCACTCCCTGCCATAACCTGATCTCTCTGGGGCTCAAGGGTTTTTGGCAGCCTCAGCGCTCCCGCAGGAGTCACCGAGGAGTTAATGAGAACACTGCCCACCCGTGAGCGAAGACGTGAGCGGCTCACGAGTAGGAATGGGTGCCAGGAATTCAGTGTGTGAAGGGGGATGCATACCATTCTTGTTCCCCTTACCCCTCTGTAAGGCAGCAAGCTTCTGGTCAGGCAGCAGCCCTCAGCCACATGGAATAACAAATTACCAGGGCTCAGTGCAGCAGAGGAGGAGTTCGACCTGCAGCAGCTGCCAAACTTCAGGAGGAGGTATAATTGAAGGGGAGAAAGCACACGGGAGTTATTCGGTGCTAAGCCAGCACACCTGTTGCTATAAAGCAAGGAGCTACCGCACATCTTTGTTGCGAGGATCTCTGCAGGACACTGCTGTAACAGTGCACTGTCTCAAACACCCGATTAAAAGGTTTTGGGGGTTAAGCTGTGTCTAAATCATGCACCTGAATGCCAGCCCTCAGACATGCCTACTGGTAGCAACACTGCTACTAAAGGCCGAGGAGGAAGGTAACCCCCCTGGAAGTCAAGCTGGGTTACGTTTGCAGCACTGTAGCAAAGAACAGATCATGTATCTGTCAACAGAGTGAGACAGCCTGGGAACTATGCAGCTTGTTTTTAAACATGCAAATTGTACTCAGAGTTTGCCTGCACCAAACAAGTGGAGCTGTATTAAAGAAATGACAGCTAAAGGGCAATTTCACCCACAGGGCTATTTCATCTAAGAGCCAAGAACACCAAAAACACAGAATATAGACCAAAGACAACCGGGCTGTTCAGATAAATGTTCCTACCAACCACACCAAGAAAGAAATGCTTTTATGAAAGTGTTACAGTGGCCTTTGAAGAAAGCTACTGATCTCTACTCTCTGTATCCCTTTCTTAGAAATCTGGCAGGTGTGCTGTGCTCAAAATTCTCTTGGTTTTCCTTTTTGTTCTCATTTCACATTCCAGAGATAATGATTTCAGCAAAGATAGAAAGTCATCGATTTACGATTACAACTTAATTTTTAAAGCTTCTCAATTAAAAAAAAAAAAATACAAAACTATTTCAAACCAAAGGACCTGCTGTACTACCCAAGTACCTTATTTTCACTTGTCTTACACAAACCCAAACGACAGCTGATTTCCCTCACGGGTTTGTTACATAAAGGTTTGGGTAGAGATCTCTCTTTTCACGTCTGGAAATTCCAAAAACAAATAATGGAATATCTCAAGGAGCCCCATATAAGAAAGCGAGCTCTGATCACCCTTTCCAAACTATTTCTACTAGCTTCACCAAATAAATAAATAAAAGATGAGCAATTGCTCCTTCACTTTTCAACCACTCTGCCCATAAAAATCGTGATGACTTGGTGGGTGCACATTACGTAGAAGTGTTTGTGCAGCCTTAGATCAAAACAGGGCCTTCAGCCCCCGGGGGCACTATCATTAGACTGCACTTTAATTTGCAAGTATCATATGGCTTTATTTTCATATGAATTTATGCAAAGTTACTCATGTTTTATGGGGAAAATAAAACTGCACGCTGAGAAGGAAATCCTCTCGCAGCAGAAGGGACTATCTGGAGGGAGGCATGAAAACACGAGTCTCACTCAATGCTCTTGACAGATCCTTCTGTGAAGACAAAGTGGAGAAGGAAGAAGTCAGAGAATGAAAGAAAAAACACCAAACCAGCACATACACACACACACAAAAGAAAAATCTCAGAAGCACGGCAGCAATGTTAAACAAATTTCAACGCTTCTGGAGACTCCTGCCTCAATTTCCTGCCTTTGAGGCCAGGGGCAGGCTGTGGCACCCCAGCAGGCAGCCAGTCCCACGGTGGGAACAGAGCAGGTACCAGCACACACCCAGCTCCACGCTCACCTCTGCATGCTGCCTCCTGCATTAACGAGTCACTGAGGCTCGCTGACTGACATGTCTTGCCAAGGTCTTGCTTGTAAACAATAAAACACCAAGCAGAAAGAAAAGTTTTCATGTCATTAGGTTTCCTTGTGTTGCCTCACACAAGACCTGGCAAAATTGAACTTTTTTTTTTGACCAGAGGACAAGTTCTCACATACAAAGACACTTACACGCCTACGCTTAGGACCAAGTTTACTCTTAGTTAAAAATAATTACTGTTGTGGCAAATGCAGTTCCCCATGCATCTCGCTACTCTGTGTTGTTACAGTACCTCCTGGCTGGAGCAGACAGTGCTATGGGCTGCAGAGCACAGCTTTGCTGTTCTCTCTGAAGCAGAGCTGACAACCTTTTGGGCTGTTGCTCCAAACCTACGTTCTAGTAGCTGCAAAGGAAAAGGCTCAGTAATAGCTGTCCAGCAGTCTGTGCTGGGTGACAGACAGACAAACATTCCAGACTTCCTATTCCAGGAGAAAGCTGAGAGCCCTCTTGCTTTCTCAACTCTTTGTTTTATTTTGCAGTTTCCGTAGACCCCACAGCTTGATCTGTCATCTTACACAGTCTTCAGCTGCATTTAAAAACAGAAGGGGGAAAAAAAAAAAAAAAAAGGCACAGTTGTTGCTTCACTGACTTTACTTTTACATCAGACATCTGGTCCAAATGCATTTGGCAAGTAACATTAGTACATTTCCTGCATTACAATATTCAGCTAACATTAGATTTTACTTGCGGATGCTCTGATAAGGTAACATTTTGATTAAACTGACATTTGTCAAGGCCAATTTCAGAATTTAGCACTAATCATATGCACATTAGCGAGGGAGCTCTTGTAAGCTGATTTGGAGGGAGAAGCACTCCTGATCCAGGAGTAAGTACAGGAGAAAGTTACAGTGTAATAGTGTGCATTAAGTTAGACATTTACACAGAGCAGAGTTCAAATTACCTGTACAAAAACCACAGTCACCATCCTACTGAACAGCATGAAGCATGGAAGTCCGTTCCTCTAAGTCAGAAGAAACATCTGAGTTCATTAATTAAAAATATTAAGAAACAAACTAACATCCTTCTTGAGAGCTTCTGTCCCTTTACTGCAGCTCTCTTTTCCGAGGCTGGACGAAGAAAAAAAACACCTTGGGCCATCCCCCCTCCTTTCTGTCTCCTAATTTCAGTTCTGCTGGGGAATTTTAAAAGTGAATTCCGCAAAACTGAACAGAGGAAAGTTTCAGAGTCCTTGCCAAACGAACTGGCAGTCGTTTACTATTTTGGGGAACCACCTTATAATTGTACCCACCTGTTGTAGCATGCTATTTTTAAAGCTGTGCCCAGCAGCAGGGTTATGCAGCAATAAGGCAAAACTTCCCAGCAATGCCACCCCCTGCTCACATGCCCCTGAGCCTCCCGAGGTGCATAAACTCTGCTACCTGCTGTGGGAATAAAGGGGGAATTTTTGGAAACTGGTTCTGTAAGTTAGTTCTGTAAACTGCATCTCCCTTTTCTCTGTCTCAAATCAGCTGCTGACCTGTTTTCTCTAGCATTTCCCACACCCCTCCACCCACCCCCGTTTTCTCCGTCCCTTACACTCCCGACACAAGGCTCCTCTCTGTGCTCCCAGCATCCCCCCCCTTATCCAGCACCAGTCTCCAGAAGGCCAGGCAGTGGGAGAGCACTGCACACAGCTGGTCCCCAGCTCCCCCGAGCCCTGGCCATCAAAGCTTCTCCATCTGGCCGGAAAGCAGCCGCAGGCTCTCCTGCCGCCTCCGGTCCTCCCAGGTGCAGGGGCCATGCAGGCCCTGGGAACCCTGGAAGCCCAGGCAAGCTGGCAGTCCCAAAGGGAACTGCTGCTCACCCCACATTTTCCGTCCTGCTTCCCTGTTTGACCCCGGAGGAATTACAGCCTCTGCCCATTTGATGATGCCTGCGGAAGCAGTCAGAGCCACAAGCAGTACGCTGTATTTGAGCCCTGCTGCTTATTAGGAGCCTGAGCACTCATTGTGGTGGTCTAACAGGTAACAGCTTGGTGTGGCAGCTCCATACACAGTGATCCAGAGCCAGGGAACAAGACTGGGTTCGACTGATGGACCCATTTCATTTTCTGGTGCACTACCTTCATGGAGAAGGAGCACACACAAGCGCACACACATAATCACACAACTATACACAACCAAATATCTGTATGATTTCCAATGGCATTAGAAAGCTCCTTTAAACGTAATTTTTTTTTTCTGCTGAGTATCAGAGCAGCAATACTGTCCTGCAGAGCATCCAATTCCAGGGTTGCAGACATCTCAACCAGCCTTAGCCAGGGCTTCCACCATTTTAAGTTTCCTTCTACACCTCTGGTGCACACAATTGGGTGTGCAGCCTGACAGACACACTCTGAGCAAAGAGTAGAGAAGATCAAAGACAGACATGAGAGCAATCAGGTTCAAGTCACAGGCAAGGAGTCAGCACCAGGAGCAAAAACAGAACGACGTATCTACTGCTCTTCTCAGAGCCCAGGGACGGACTTGGTCTGTTCTTGTGGCCAAAAGCACCTCTACAATTAAGTTAAATGCTTCTTGCCACTGAAGGCAAGCTTACTGAGGCAGACATCTACTTTAAATTCACGTTTATAATGGAATGGAATACAGTACTCAGGCAAAATTAAAAATTCAGCCATTCTGACAATGTATTCGTCCATGACATAAATAAGCACCCACCGCTCATCCTGCTACTGAGGCAGAACACAGGCATCCAAGCAGGAGAGTTCATCAGCTGACAAACACAAGTAGAGTATTTCTGAAGACAGATCAGTTGGTTCTGACCGAGCATTTCTACTGTTCCCTTGCACTGCATGGTTTAAGAATAGTGGAGCATTAGTTATCATCTCCAGAAATGAACACCAAAGTGTAACAAGTACATTTCACAAGCCAGGCTTAAAATCTATGCATAGCAGGCTCCTCCTGAGCCTGACCCCAAAGATACCAGCACATTCTGGACACCCTCAGAAAATACTATTCAGCTGTATGCTTGCACATACCCTACATAAAATACTCTGCACCGTCAACAACTTCCACACATGAAGCATAAAAGACATCCACTTTTTTGGCCTCCTTCACAACATACTATATGAGGGACACGATTCAGTGGGGAAATCCTGGCAATAGGTGGACAGTTGGACTGGGTGATCTTTTTCAACTCTGGTGATTGTAGGAACATACAGAAGTCTGGCCTCCAGGTATCTCTAAGCCAAAAGCTAAAACTGAGGAGAAAAAGCAGATTCAGCCACACAAGCACTCCAGTTTAGCTGATTGCACCAGTTTTTAAAAGGCATCAAATTGAGACCCTGCCCTCCTTAATTAGAAACTCTGCTTTGCCTTGACAAAGGAATAAATTTCACAGCCATCAACTACAGCCACTTCTGCACCAGAAGTAATTCTGCTCCCAACAACAGACCTACGAAACAGCATCAGCAAGCTACTGTAAAGTATCTCCAGAAGATATGTAACCCTGGTATGAGATCGTGTTCCTGCTCTCAGCAACAAAACAGCCTCCACTTGGCCAGCTTGCTCCCCACCACCTCTGCTCCCACCCACAGGCCAGATGCAGGGCCCTGCGGGTACATGGGTGCTCCTGCAGCTCTTGGGTGACCCTGATCGCCAGGAGATAAGGCAGCAGTGGGATGGGAACAAAACACAGCCGGGCTGCTTCAGCACAAGGCCAGGGAGACAGCTGTGCTGGCACAGTCCAATGCAGGAGCTGCTCGAGGATCGCATCTCAAAACAGCAGTTCTCTCTCTGGTTAGTTTTTGTGACCAGACGGGTGCTTGTGCCTGCACAGAGCCCTCTGCCTCAGGTGAGGTGTTACAATCATATCACAGAATCACACCAAAGTCTCTTGCTGGATACCAGCAGTCAGAGACGCCTCGGAGGCTCTGAAGCTCTCAGCCTCCCTGCATCAGCCTGGCCAGCGGAGAAAAATCTCCCTTGCATCCAGGTGTAACACTGTAGTTCACAGACAGACTACACCATGCCAACTGCAATGATTTCCAAGCTCATACTTTTAAGCTGAATAGCAAGGATGCATCCCTCTGGCACAGTGAAAATACAAAAGCATCTGTGAGACTAACGTCCCAACTGAAAGCACTACGTGACTTTATCTATTTGAGGATTTACCGTTAATCCATTCCTCAGAACTTGCACAAGCACCAGCCACGAGACAACTAACAGCAAAGCGAACAGAGCACACTGATCTCATCCCAGGCAGCATCCTACAGAGCAGCTCCTGAGGACCTGGGTCTGTCTGAGGCAGTTGAGCATGGATCAAGCTGGCAGGCAGAGCCAAGATTTCTCAGTGTACTTGTACAACCTGCACAGAGTGCCCATCAAACGCATCACTGAGCTTCCAGCTTCATTTTGTCAAGTACAATTCTAACTCTCCTGGCTGTAATAACCTTGGAAACAGAAGTTTTGATATCTGCTCGGATACATAAGGTCTTGGAAACAGTGACTCACGTGTGAATTCCCCCTATCCGTTAAACTCAACGTGTAAGCATTTAGACAGCAATGACGGTCTTTTAACATCCAGACAAAAATGGGGAAAAATGGTTAGCCAAATTTGGGACTGCCACTCAGGAACTGAAGCTAAAAGTGACACTCTGAGGACAAAGAACAGGAAAGGGAAAGGAAAAGAAGTCATAACTAATGAAGTGCACATGTCTAGGCCAAATGGCAGCTCAGTTGCCACCTGCCCCCAAAAGCGACATACTCCCATTCATCTCCACGCAATATCCCTCAAAGCAATGATTCATCTATAGTTAATTAAATTTAAAAGCCACCTTCACGTACCCCAGGAAAAACTTCAGGCTTTGACCCCACTATTGCATTTTGAAGTACACTGTAAACACTCAAGATGTGACTCCAACATACACACAGCTTTATATCTGCAGCCCCACAACCCATCAGATGGAAGCTAGATTCTGTTCAGCACTCCCTTCTAGAAAATCTCAGCTGGTCAGAGCAGCATATTGCTCTTCTGGAGGACTAAATACTTGCATCAGCTCTGTCAAACTGATTCTAGCCCTGATGTAAACAAGAAAACTGCCCTGCTGCCTACTAAGCAGGTGACCAGAAATACCTAGCTTTTCCTAAAGGGCACTCCCTCACATGGCAGAAGGAAAGTATTTCATTGCTACCAACTCAACTTGATTAAGTCACTCTTTGTTTTTTTCCCCTCAGCAAAACAAAATAAAATCTGTAACTGCGCAAACTCCGGAAATTTCTATCTTACCCCGAAACAACTTAACAGGAATCACAGAGTTGCAGGGGTAGGAAGGGACCTCTAGAGCTCATCGAGTCCAACCCCCTGCCAAAGCAGCTCCCTAGCCCAGGTTGCACAGGTAGGTGTTCAGGGAATCTTAGTTTTCAGTATTTGGAAACACTGAACATACACACCTGGCGCAGACACACACACAAAGCTATTAGTGTGAACTATTTATTTTATTGTCCCACTCCCACTTAACATGCAAACATTAAATTTTTTTAAAACTCCTTCCTTTCCTTTTTCTCCAGTGCAGCTCCTTTGTTTAACCATCTGCTGCATAAGAGGCATACCTTATGGGTGCCATACACATGATTTCCAAACTAATACTAACGCACCAAAGGGAAATATTTACCATCTAGAAATGCACTATGTGTTGCAGATCCGAGATAAAAGCAATTTCCATGCACAGGAAAACAATCTGCTAACAATGTCACTTACACCGTAGCTCTTAAGTGATCCACGCCATTCTGCAGAAACAGCTTCACAGTTTATAAAGTGCCTAACGCAGATAGATTTCCTAAATTTAAAGAACAGCCCACTCACACCTGCAGTGCATTTCTGCAGATGCCCCTGTACAACCTCACAAGTAACTGGAGACACGTTTAAGCACATTTCATCATTGCCCCTGGAAATATCCTGAAAACGAACTCACATAAGCAAATTAAGCACAGATTTACTAAAAAGCAGTTTGGCCCTTGAAGAGGAGACAGAGAACAGACTGCACTTGTTAAAGCGTGGAAGCGGGTAATGGGTAAACAAACTCCACTTGCAGAAAAACTGAAGGTAAAACTTCACGTCCAAAAAAACTCCCACTGTCAGAGCTTCAGGTTGAGAGGGTATACACCGTAACCTAAAAAAAATTCAGACTCCAAAAGGCCAAAGTTGTAGGTGAACTTAAAGACAGTAATATCTCCTGCAGGGTGAAGGAACAGAAGTGACAGAAGAGAAACAGTAACAGCAAGACCGTATCAGAATGTTTTTCTTCCACAAAACACAGTCATCCATCCTGTTAGCTTGCAATGTTTCACACACAATCAATCCTCAAACCGACAAAACCAGGAGGCAATAGATCCAGCAACTCAAGGCACATGCACAAACTACGCTGCTGTGCAGTGACAAAATGCATTCACATATGCCAAGCATTCACCCTGCCAAAGGGAGAACTGCAAATCAATGCTTCTATCCAGATAGATTGCAGAGAACAAATCTGACATGTGCAAACAGCTACTTCTGCTTGCTTAAGCTATGAGTCACGTGATGAACTGCCATACTTCGCATTGTTTAGATAAGGTGCGAAACAACGAAAAACCTACCAGGACTTTCTACCCGCTTGTAGTGGTAGGGATTGATGCAAACCTCCTTCTGTTTTGAACCGAAAGGAAACTCACAGCATTCCAGTGGTTTGAGTTCGTGATGGCTCTGCAGGTCCGGCCAGCGCCACACTCTGCAGTAGATGACATGTGGCAGCCCCTTGCGGTGCGAAACCTGAAGCCGGCCGTCCAAGGACCGAGGAATTGTGACACAGTTGCTGGGCTGACCAGGACAGCTTAACGCTTTCTCCAGCTCCTCCATAGCACCTTTCTTCTTCTTTAGTTTTTTCACTAGTGCGTCAACAGCCTTCTCTGCCCATTTTTCTTCTTCATCCCCTTGCTTCCACCCCAACAGCCTCTTCACTGCCGGGCTGGTGAAGGAAAATAAACTTGTCACATTCATGGTGACCCCGCTTGGTCACGCTGGATACCACAGAACAAGCAGGAAGGACCGTCCTGTTCTTCCACCGCCACCACACAGCAGATTTTATCAGTAGTCAAAAGCAGTCTGCCCAAATAATTGTGATCCTTCTGCCGTCTCAGTCCTTCCGTCCCAGGACGGCCACGCTGACATTGCCCCTTGACAGATGTGGCCTTCCCATCGTGCTAAAGCCTTCTGGCTGAGAACCTGAGAACAAAGGAAAAGGAAAACAGACTTCACTTTTCCAATTAACCACCAGCAGTTAGAAACATTCTACCCCACAATATCAGTGACCAAAGACCAACTGAACATCCAAAACAAAACAAAAACAAAACAAAAACACAAAGCGTCAGCAGTCTCAAGTATCAGAGTCAAGGAACAGTCCGACAAGGACCTACAAGTAGCACAGCTTGCTGGCAAGGACTTCATAACCTCGCCACCAAAACAGCCCTAAGTAAGTGAACGGATGGTCCTAGAAAACAGTGACACAGCATAAAGAAAACCAAAAAAAGGCTGGAGGAAGTTAGGGAGAAGTGGGAAGGAAGGGCAAAGGTGGGGCAATTTAGAGGTAGAAGGACAATTCCCTAACTGCTCTGCTTCCTCATCCAACTTGCAACGTAGCCTTGACAATTTTTGTGCCACGTAGCAAGGGCAACTGCATTTGCCAGCTTCAAATCATACTCCAGCTCACTGCCCAAGCGTGGCCTTGCTCAGTGTTGTGAAAAGCTGGACAGAAAAAAGAAAAAACAAAACAACATAAGACACAGTCGTACTCCCACGCATACTTGCCAGAAGGGCAAGGATTCTACATTAGGAACACAGCTTCCATCAAACCCAGCCTGAAACTGTCCCCCATATTTCATCTTTCACTGCTAAGTGAGGAGCACGCTCCTCACAGCCTAACACCTGTGGCAACTTCACGTAGCAAAACGTCCCAATAAACTCACACAGGATTGAGCAGCGCTTTCGGGTTTGAATTCAAAATGAAGGTGGAAGCAATATGCCCCAACAGCACTGCACTACCCAGCTCCCTGCAAGCAATACAAATCGAAAATTTCTGTGTGGAGCTGTGTGTATCACAATCTGAGACAAACTGTTCAGCTTCACGAGTTACTTCGAGCGGCAAACCAAAAACCGAAAAGGAAACTCAGTTCCTACGAGAAAGCAAAGCTGTCTCTCTGTCCCATCAAACAGCCCTCATATAAGCAGAATGCGAGGGAAAGACATCGTGAATTTATTTCACTGACTACATCCTGACTCCTCCAGTCAAAAACCCAGCCTGATGTGCTCAAAGACACACGGAGGAGTGGGAAGGAGGAAGAACTGATAAGAGGGTTTTAGGTGGTATACTGATGATCCAGTTGGGAGACATGAAACAGTGATGAAGGGATGGGTGAAGGTGGGAGAGGAACTCTGCATGAAGAGAAGTCTCTGCTACAGGATCTTCTGTGAGCAGCAGGCTTCATTTACCCAGGTTAGGAGCAAGCAAGAGAATCACCTCTGCCACAGAGAGCAGGGAGGACAAGGGCAGAACACTAAAACAGAAATGTCTGAATGAAGCATGCAGACAGGAAATGTATCCCAGAGCAGATACCAGCAGGTTGCAGAGGAAGAGGAAAGAGGAAAAGGATACCAATGTATTTGTTACCGTCAGAAAGACAAAGAAAACATCCACACAGCTACCCATACGTTGACAGGTTAGAAGGTACCAGCTCAGTCACAAGCCAGAATTGGAAACTTATAATAAAAAATAATTATGGATCTTGAAAATGTAAGTGCTAAGCCACACTCGTGCTCCTAACTGTCATTAACCGTAATTCCATAGTGTAGCTCTACACTTGGAGTACTTTAAGCTGAAAACCATCCACTTGATTCAAATAAGCTGCCACTAAAATAATTATCTAATTGCAAAGGTTCCATTTTATTAGGTCAAATGTATGAATTACATTTATGTGAATAATGATCTTGAACTAAGGCAGAGACCGCACCTACCTGTGCTCTGTACTGGTACTCCCCATTTCTTTTATGCTGAGACTTCTACTTGAAATAATAACGTCGGTGCAATGGGAGATATGCATAAGCCTGGGGAAAACTTAACAATTTATTTTGCTACCTGAGCACGAGCTACACTGTTAACTGAACTAAAACTCCATTATTGTCACTGACTGCGCTCCAGGAGTATTTTATCCTTATATACACTCTAAAGTGCTCTACTAGATTGCTGTTTTAGTTCAAGAATGTTTTTACTGGTGACCCGGTACACTTGCTTGAAATATGCATGCAAGCACTGGACTTATTCTCAATTCATATATAGTCTGCATCTCTTTTATGTTCTGAATATCTTTTTTCTACTTTTTTCTTTTTTTCCAAAAAAAAGAAAACACAAGTTCCACGCACAAAAAGTACACCACTGTTATCATCAAGTCAAGCTTTCTACTTCACACCTATTAGATTTAAAACAAAGCAAAAGAATTAAGAGTACTTGCATAGACATTCTAGTGAAAAAGAAACCACAAAGTCCAAACCTTAGCCTTACATATGTAGAACTGTGCCTGCATCGATTACCAGGGCACGACCCATTTCTACCAAGCTGCTTTAAAAATCAACGGGAAAACTAGTTGTTGTGTAGGGAAAAGCGTGTGGGAAAACACAAGGCCTGCTAAGACTAGAAAGGCATTCAGATGTAACCCCAAGCAGTCGTGCCATAGGAAGAGATATCAGAATAGATATTCTGACATTCTTGTAACACGCACGTGTCCCATTCCCATAAACACATGTTCCAAAATACATCTCAACCAAAAGAGTTATCTTAACAGCTGGCACCTCCGGAACAACAACCAGCAGGATATGCCCTGGGAGTACGGGGCGTCCCATTAGGCACAGTACTTGAAAATACACTTGAAAGCAAGGCAGCTCAGCAGCTGCAAGCCCCACCTACAGCCTGCTGCTAACCTCCAGCCCCAGCACTGCTGCTGAAGCTCAGCTGCCCGGAGAAGATCCAGGCCCTGAATCAGCCAGAAAGAAAAGCAAGGGAAAAAGAACAAACAAAAACAAAGAAACAGACGGGCTGCTGTATACCACTCGAACGCTACATTCCGATAGTGGTGTCAAACTAAAAAAAGGCTGTGTAGGTGGAGATTTCCATTTCCAAGAAGCCAGAAGCATGCCCGTAGCACCGAGCTTTTGCCAGTACATTCCGTTTCCCTTCCTGCCACTTTTGGTTTTTGCAATGCATCATTTCCTGTATTACTTCTGCACAAAGTGGTCTTATCAGCTGGAAGTGCAAAATAAAGATTAAACCACAAGTCAACAGATGACAGTCTGCATCTGCCTTCCCCAGATACACGTGTCCTTCTGGGAAAATCGGAGCTGCTGAGTGACCAGCAGCCCTTGAAGGTTATGTTTACACACGAGGTACCAGCGAAACAAGCTCAGCCAAACAACAGCACACTCTCCAAAAGGCAGTCTGGAAGCAGTTGAAAGGAAATCAAGTTGTTACCCACTTATCAGCTGCTCTTTACACATCAAAAACTATGCACTTTTTATTGCATGTTCTGTCCGCTGATGGATGAGCTGGAATCAACAAACCCTTATATCAGCACTGCTTTATTCCTCTTCCTCTGCCACTATCATCAGTGTGATCTTTGGATCGACACACAGACAGACCCACACACAGCTCGTGAGGGGGCCGTGACAAAAATGAGCATTATACACAGAGCTCTTCAGCCAGCCTTGGGTTTAAACTGCCACACTTGGGCTAGACGCCTACAAGCAAAGCTCTGTTTTCCTATGCTCACAACTACCTGCCAGCAACACAAAGCAGACAGTGGAATACTCAGTGAGACTGTTCTCACATTCCCTCAGGAGATCCCATAGGAAACTGCCCCGCTTTGCATAAGCGATTGTTTTTGGTGGGTGGAGAGGGCTGGGACAAGGAGGTGATCCTCCGCTGCACAGGAGGTGGGGTGAAACAACTCCAAGTCTGTGTTTCAGGCAAACAAGCAGCTCTAACTGCCCTGCTAATTTCATTATTTGTATCACAGACTCCAGGATACAGGCAGAAAGGATCCCATGAAGCTGTCACTTTCCCCCCTGCAAAAGCTATTGCCACGTATTAGTGTTTAAGACCAAGTCCAAAGACCGAGCTAACACTGTGTCAGGCATCAGAATAAACACTGAGCTAACATTGTGTTAGGTATCAGAAGAATAAACACTTTGTATCCTTTAACCACAGCCAGAAGGCCTTGAGGAGGACATTAATCAGGATGCTTTGAGGACGCTGCCAACTTGGCAATAAAAGTCAAGGTCCATACTGAACTACCCTCACTGTAACATTCAAGTTCAAACCCATAGGTCATGCAGACCCCTGCCCTCACCAAGACAACACCCCTCCTGAACGTGCAATTATTGAGCCATTGCACATCGGGTGACAATGGGCTTTTCAGACATCACTAAAAAGCACGAAGTCTAAGTATCTGTAACACTAGAATGCGTTACACCAGGTTGTGCATCAGCTTCCTCTGGCTTCTTATTCTTGGAGCAAGCAACAAAAAGTTTGGATTTCCTTCTTCACGTGATGCGACTTGTTAAAAGAAGCTGTAAGTCTTCTGCTGATATACTTGGTTAATCAAAGAATTCTTTCTTTGTACCTTCTCATGGTACAAGATCAGACCATGTTCATCTTGGGAAAAATGCATGGAAACCTTATGCCATCATGCCTCAGTAGCACCACAGCACTCACGGAAAAAGAAAGAAAGTCAGACTGCTGTAAAACTCATCACAGAGTTCAAACAGAGCCTGATTTTGGCTTTCCTTGCATTTCTGAAAAGGATAAGGAAAATCAAGGCTGAAGGAGGAAGGGGGGAGGTAGAAAAAAAAAAAAGTTGACGTTCTTACATGTCTTCTTGGCACGGGAAAAAAAAAAAGAAAAAAACTCTTAAAAATGCAAACACGTATTCGTTTCTGCCATGAATCACATGCATCATACACATAAAGGTATCAGCATGTGACACACGATAACAAGCATTCAAGTAAGAAGTGCATACTGGCGTTTGAAATACTTCAACATATTCAACAGGCTTTTTTCCTGGCTTGTATGAGACACCCAGCAAGGGTTGGGAGGATACGGGCTCCGTCTTGGCTCCTGAGAACAAAGCACCACGTCTGAGAAAGGGGACAAAGACAACTGCTCGCCACATTCCAACCAGAGCTTGTCCTTTGAAGAAAGTCACCCATAAGTCAGAACAAATCCTTCTAGGCACCAACCTGCTCCCATAACACAGCAGATCATAACAGAGCAAAGCAGTGGTGAAGAGCAGGTACCAACTGGAGCCCAGCTAACCACTGCAGTAGTCCACACAGCCTCTTGCAAGAAATACCTACTAGTTATTGGAGGACACAGCTATCAAGAGCATTTCCCATTATCAAAGGATTTCCACAACTTCTAACACGCAAAAAGAAAATGGATTTATGACCTGAGCACCAAAAAGCAGAATACACCACTCACTCAAAATGAGACAGTGAAGCAATGGACGCCTTATGCAACAGGGGGGCACACCACAACAACACCAACAATTAAGTTGCCGCTGCTCAGTTATTCCAGAGCACAAAAAAAAAAAAAAAAAAAAAAAAACATATGCCATCAACATCTGCCAGCTCCTAGCCAGTTATCATCAGAGCTCAGATCAGATACGCAGCCCCTGGCTGGTTTCTACCATGAACCAAGGCTTTTTCCACACTCTCCGACCACAGTAACCAGTTTCTGGTTCCCAGATTTGAAAGACCTGAAGTTAACTTCATCATCGCTCCTCCAGAGAAAATGCCTCATTTCTGTATACAATAAAAGCTGAATACTGTGTTACAGTCCAACTAAACTGGCATAATCACAAACTGTAGGGGTTGGAAGGGACCTCTAGAGCTCATCGAGTCCAACCCCCTGCCCATGCAGCTCCCTAGCCCAGGTTGCACAGGTAGGTGTCACGGACATTTCACCTAAGCTAAATAACTCCTGGTTTGCAATGACGAAATCTACTTATTCCAATGTTCACATGCAAGTGAGTCCCAATGAAGTCACTAACTGCCATTTTTCTAACACATGCCAGTCTTCTCTCCGCACTGATTCATCGTGCCAGGACTACGGGCAAAGTAATAATAACAAAAATAAAACCAGAATTCAGTTTGCTTCAATACTTCGTGACTGGGAGCTGCATAAGCCCACTGCACAGGAGGGTCATACAAAAAGGACACACCAAACCACAGAACCAGGTGTGAAGAACCCTCTTCGGGTACCGGCAGATAGCTGCACTGAACCAGAAGTGTTAACGAAGATTATCTCTAAAGCAGCAAGTTAAAATATTAACTTCAGTCAGGAAGGAACTGTAATTTGATGATTCAGTCAGAATTCTGACACAGATGGGATTACAAAACTGTGAACTTCGTTGACATGACCAGCCTAGCTATCTAGGTTAGAAACCCTCTAGTATAAGTCAAAAAAAGCTCGTGGGAAATAGCCCGCCTTCCCTTTCATGATAAAACTCCAGTACAACTCCCTTTTTTCCACAGAGATCATTCCCTTTCCTGACTTTTTGAACTGTCTTCAGAAAACAGGTGTTGTTTACTACAATAACAAAACACACATCTGCGTGGGTGCATTACTACACACAAAGACAGGATAACTGAAACCTCTTCCTATATTTAGATCTGTCTGGTCAGCTCTAATTGCTGAATTTAATCAAAACCTTCTCCAACGGAAACACATCCATATTCATCACAGGCATCAAAGGAAACATCTTTACAAACTATATCCTTTTACAAACCAACACACAGTCCCACGCCACTTGTCCAATTGTTGAATTCCTCCTCTGGGAAGGGCACGGAATTTTATTTCGTTTTTATCAGCTGCAAAAAGCATTTCCCCGCAATTCATCGGGGCAGGGTGGGAGGAACTTCCTTCACAGGTGAGATGGGGAAAATTTAATGACATGACCCTGTCAGGGGCTTTTTTTGTTTGCTTGCTTTATAAGAGTAGTTAAAACGTACTTTTGCAACATAAAGGAAAACTTAAAAACTAAAAACAAAAAGCCCATCTCCTCTAAAGCCTGAACATTTTTTGACTGAGGTCCACAGAATGCAAGATGTGCTTTGTCTTCACAGAACAGCACAGACTGCTTGGAGTCAGGACAGGCTCTGCTGGCCCCCATCTACTGTAATTCTACAATACAGCATTTTTAAGGAGGCAACCACAGCAAATGCAATCCAGTTATGCTCAGCTTATACAAGCTGCTGCTCCTACAAATGATCCATTTCACCAAGACCACGCACTGATACGGTTACATCAGCTGCATTAAACCGCTTCTAAGGACTGTGACCCAGATCTCATTCATCAGAGATTAAGTAAAGATGTTAAATTACAGCTCCAGATACTCAGCTTTAAGGCAGAATGTTTCAGCAATGCAAGAGGAAACAAAAACGGAGAAAGAAGAATTATTTATTCACTAATTAAACTGTCACTGGGTCAAACCCGGGTAAAGAATAGACTGATGAAAATTAAACCAAGCAAAGAAAGGTCATTAAAATAAACAACTCTTTTCACAGCTTGGTTCCCCCCCCGCCCCCCAACACACCACTCACACACTCAAAACAAGAACAGAATTGCCACAATTCGAGATGTCTTGAGGTACACAGCCACTCAGACATGCGTTTTCCTTAGTTGAAAAAGGATTGCTCCCGTTTTCCTTTTTGCATAGTCTGCAAAACCAACAGAGGTACTTCTTGTGACGAAGACAGTGTTCTAAAGCATTATTAAAATGACAAGATGCAGAGCAAATGACCAACGTTAGGTTTGGTGAAGGATCCTGCAAATCGTGACCGTCATTCTGGACAGAGAAAGTGCTCAAAGATGACACAGCTTCACAAGCCAAGTTTATACTACCCAGAAACAAACATCCCGAGCTGCCAGATTTCCACCCTCCAATGAAGCACTGTTTAATTACTGCCTGCCATTAGAAGCCTTCTGAAAACCAGGACTGGACTGCAGCTCACACAAGGACAGGTCTCTCCGTGTCACCCCCAGACAGACTCAAGCAGCTGCTGCACCACAGCAAATGCCCCCCAGTGCTCTTTCACTCTCTGCCCAGCCACCTGAACCCAGCAGGCCCTCTGCAAGTGAAAGAGACCAAGGTCACACCACGTACGACTGCCTCTTCAGCTTATACAGAAAAAAGAGAATTTCAGACTTGTGGGTAAATACAGACTTAGAGAAATTGATCTGAGATCAGGCCAGGAAGCTTCGGGTTCACACTGAAAAGACAGCATAGATGCAGACTGATAAAGGCCTTTACTGGAACATGACATACAAGTACCAAAAATACCATAAGCTTGAAGGCCTTCAACTACGCACCACTGAAATTCTAGCAAGGGTTATGATCCCACCAATCTTAACCGCACTGGTGGAAGAATAGTTACCAGCACACCACTACAATGACATTTAAACGGTCTCTTCAGAAGTGATTTCAGCAAAACTCTTATTCCAAAGCAATTCAGGTTAAGGATCAAGCCTTAGAAGCACTGGCATTCCACCTACAGTGGTAGGCATGCCTGGTGCAGAGGGTATTGTGCATTGCCATAGTGGACAGCTAAGCCAACAGCCTCCCAGATGACAACAAGGTCACTGGTGTGACCTACAGGCTCCACTATTCAAAGCACTTCCAGCTCTCAGAAGACATAAATCCCACTTCCTTCGGGCAAATTACTTTCTCACGTCAAGCCTTACTTTCCCCCACCAACAAATTGAGAACATATCTCAGAAGGCTGCCGCTCCACAGGTGAATTCTAAAAGCGCAAGACAAGGATGCACCTGTGCTTGAAGATCCGAAGAGGACCACAAGGCTGCAGAATAAAGCAGCTTTATTTCACAGCCCGAAATCAGAACATCTGCACAATGTCATGTCCAACCGTTTTCTCATATTCCTGAGATCAAGGTTTAGGAGGATTTCGTACAAGGCTGCAGCCCACAGATAGGAACTGATAGTTCATACAGCACTTGCCAACTGCACAACTTGAAAGGAAGTGGGAGATATCCTCCGACAGCGCTTACTGGGAATAAGGAAGTTTTACAACAAGAGAAAAAAGGCTCTTATCTGTCTATCTGGTCCCCTGGTTATCGGCAAGCTTTTTATGACTTGGGTAGAGAAATCAAACCACATACAAAGAAACAGTGAGTATCCTCTAAATTTAAGATTAAAAGAAAAAAAAAAAAATCAACAGAGCCTGTATGACTCTGCATATGGAATCCTGGGAACTTCTTATCCATCCCATCGTTATTTTCTAAAATCAGCTAAATTCAGACTTTGCAGAACTGAAATACTGCAAGCTTACAGCTGAGACACCAAAACACAGCACAACACGTGCTCTTTGGGGCCAGAGGCACAACACTCTGCAATGTTGCCACTGATGCCTACTAGTGAATAAGCACTTACAGTTGTCCCAGCAGAGTGGATAAGGCAACTCCAAGCCCCAAGTAAGTCACAAAGAACGACTGCAAGGGTGAACTTCCAGGACTTGCAGCTCTCCAGGACTACTTAGTTCTAGGCTAAAAGCCAGTGCACAAAGAGAGCACAACTATTCACAATCCTCCTCTTTAAGCTGAGACCCTAGATGCCTTTAATTCTGGGGATGAAACCAGCACTCCTAGGCTGCCAGGTTCTCCCAGTAACAAGAGTTCAGGTTCAGACAACTCCAGCCTGGAAGACAGAGAATCCCTGTGTGCCAAGTGAACGGAGGCAAGAAGCCTGGCAAAGGGCTTACATTCAGAAACACTGAACTGTGTTTAGCAAAATGTAGTGCTCTTTGTTCTCAGCTCCTGCAGTCCAGGTGCTGAAACTCCTCCTTGCACAGATACAGGTGTAAGAGTGCAGAGCAGAGGGAGAAGTGAGGCGTCACTTGCTGAATTTCTGGGAGGACCAATACAGCCAGGAAAGCATATTATCCTGAAACCATGGTTAAGACAGCCCAGTGCTTCGTCTCTCCTTGCAAACAGGATGAGCCCTGCGTGGATACCTCACATCTATCCCAAAACAGTATGGACGTCTGGCCCCAGGGACAACATCACTCATGCCATAACAGCCACAGATATCTGGGCCTGGCACAGAGACTTGGAGCCAAAAAGCAATAAGATCATTGTGATGAGCAACAGTTTTTTTGAAGTATTCTTTATAGAGCACGTCAGACTGGCATCTTCCAAAAAGACAGACATTCTTACGAATGCACTGGAAGTTTCCTTCAGCATCTCCTCCAAATTGAGGTGACTACTAAGAACATTAGGCAGTGGAAACACGACAGAGCAAGAAGCTCTTCAGAGATCTGTATGATAGAGCACACAGGCAAGTGTCCTAATCTGCCAGTGTGAGGGTACTGTATGTATTTACAGTCCCCTGACTGTAATAGCAGCTGAAAATAGCAGCTGGGGAGAATAAAGAGAAGATATTACGTGGAGGTATCAACAGGACTCCCGACACGAATGTTTTCCTATTCACCTCCTTCCAGTTCACAGCAGCAAGGAGATTCTTTTTAAAACATATATATAATACACAATTAAGTGCTTTCTAAACTTCCTTCGAGAAAATTGGAAAATTTTGGCTGTCAGTCCAAGAGACTTCTGTAGCTTTCCTGGGTTCTACACTACCTCAAGCAGTTCACAGCCTTACAGCATGTACCATCTTCATCTGCACTAACAGTTGCTAGAAGCCAGTGCCCGTGACAACACCAGCCTGCTTTCAGTGAAGGGCTTTAAAGGGACTTAAGATTTTGCCTTCCTCTAGTTTCCTGCTAATGGCAACTAACTGTACCTGGTCCAACAGTTGTTTCGAATTATTTCATCCTATAAACAGGGAGACATTACACTTGCAGGCCACATTTTTCCCCGTGAAAAATGTAACAAAAACCATTTGTCCTAGCTTTTACAGGATGTTCTGTTCACACACCGTATTAAAATAGGAAAACATTTCCATTTTATACCAGAAAAGAGAGTATTTGACCAGAAAACCTTGTTCAAATGCTCTTCCCCATCCATCCTCCCTCACCCCCCATAAAATAAACTATATCATTAATCACTGTCATTTTGCTGCCTATATAACACTAAGACTTCATTACTAGCGTAACTGTTGGCAGTCTAACCTCACCGTGCTAATCACAGACATAAGCATCGGGGAAAAGAAAAAAGAACTGTAAATTAGACCTTTCCTTGGAAAGTATTTTGAAGAAGTCTTCATCTGGGAGTACTCATTTACAATGGGTTACCTCCAGCAGCTGCCTTTGGCCAGCAAGGTCAGCGGTCTGCAAGCAGACGAGCAGCTCCCAGTTTGCTCCCAAGCAAAGAGAGAAAGGTTTTCCTTTACCTCCTTGTGCCAGCCCTCCTCTGCTTGGCCTGCTATTAGCCCATTCACCTTACTAGCTTGGCAAAAAACAACCACCAATGTTCTGCAGAACAGTTTCATCAGGACGAGCAACAGAGTCACCCAGCAAAGAAACCTGTGGCCAGGGCTGAGAAAAACCGAGCTGCTGGGGTCCTCTCCATTTGGTGGAAACACCACCCTTCTAATCTGAAGTGATACTCAGGACGGAGATTTAGCATTAGTTTCAACACAAGTATCTCAGCCTCTGTGGCATCTCAGTTCACTTGCAAAGCCTTGTCCCATCCCCAAAGCAAAAACCTCTGCCTTGGCAGATTCTGAATAGCTGAAGGATCTCTCAAGCACCTAAAGGAAATATAAGAGAAGTGATCTGACAGTCATCTGTCCAAAAATATCCCATAATACAGATTTTAAGCTGAGAGTATTTATAAAACATTTCCCAGATGAAATCTAACACCGCACATTACAGAAACTATAATCAACTTATCTCGAGTTTTTAAGTTAACACAGACAAAGTGTTTTCCTTTAGCTACTATGCTTCACTGGAAGCACTTAACTCTGACACTCACATGGCTAAAATAAAGGGTCTATAGTTAAGTATGCCAGGCTGCAAAGCTGGAATTGAGCAACAACGGTGAGCCAGAAAATCTAACAGCAGAGATGGAAATCGTATACATACACTATCCAGGCTTCCCGAGATACCCAGCAAGGTCACATCTTTTGAAACTGCATCATCCCTCACTGCATTCATCAGGTGAGCAGACATGAAGGCACAACCAATTCCCATTCTACGCATCTTCCAGGCTCAGTGATGGAAAGGCAGAAGGATCTAATGACGCCAAGAGGAACAACCAAGACACTGTGAGAAGGGAGGGAAACCAAACACTGGTCCTGGACTCTGCAGATCACAGAGGCACTCATCCCTTACTCGTCACTACAGCACCAGATACCTTCAGTAGCTGTCACACTCACGTGCTGCAATGGCAAGATGGACTGATATAGCTTGATGTACATGGAGTAAGCTTAACAGCAGAAGCCAGCAGACAACTTGAAGCTGTGCTAACCGGAAGGCAGAAAGTCCTCCCTACATTAAAATGAAACCAAACCAAAGCTTCTCCAAAGCACATTCTAGTCAGGAAAGCACAACAGTGGTCAAAATAAATAAATAAATAAATGGCAAATTTAACAACAGAGCATAAGATACCAAGAAAAAGACTCTTCAAGAAACAGAACATTAACGAGCAAGTTTTAATTTCTGCAAGCATTCCGAAGTCGGGGCTCGTGGCCTAGCTTGGGAGCAGCTCTCTTGTTTCATACAGTGCAGTTCAAAAACCCTTGAGAAAAAAGGCAACTGACCAACAGTGAGCAAAGGTGTTCTGCCAATTTTGCTCCCTACAGGAACACGAGCAAGTGTTTGTTTTACCGTGTGCTGGGAGAGCTGGAAAGAAAAGAACAACAAAGAGTTAACAAAAACTCACACACACTCGCAATCCACTTCGTAATTTACTGGCACACCACAGAGAATTAAACAACGTTGGTAACCTTAAAGAACTTATCAAATGAAACAGCAGGAGATGTCAGTTCCAGCAGGATTTTCTTTTGCTTCCACATTACCTCTCCCCCCCCTCTTCCATCTCTCTCTCTCACAGACATAGTGCCAAATCTAGTTCTCTTTCAGCTGCCTTGGGAGATATGAACATCTACAAACCCTCACACCAGCTGAATCATAGTCCCCATAGTAAAGAAAGGTAGCAAGTACACTACATTAATACTTTCCATACAAAATTCACAGAAAACATAACAGATATAAAGGTGAAATACACTGACAGAATAAAATCAAATATCCAGCTCATTAGCAGCACCTCTCCAAGCAGCAAATATTTCCTCCTACCGCTCTCAGGAACACATTCCAGTGGAAGCATTTGTCACAACACGATTTCCCACACAGTGACATATTATTCCAAACTAAAATGACTGTATGCTTATAAGTTTTAAAGCATTTATACACAAATAGTAACTACCTATACACATGGATCAATTTTCAGGCTCTTCTCAACTTCATTTTGGTTTATTCTACCTTTATCTGGTCCAAATAAGTTAACTTCCATCAGCAGAGAATGTTATTTTCGGCACTGACGTGAAAATACAGCACACCTATTAAGTATGAATAATCCTACGTACATGCCACATAAGGTATCTTAAAGGATTTATGTCCTGGTTTCACCACATTACACCAGACAGAGCGCTGCTTTCATTGGCACTGCCTTAAACATTTGATATCTGAAGTCTGAAATGATGTATCAGAAGAACACCCTCAGCAAATCATACCTAGAAAAGTTTTTGAACACATAACGTCAGTCTTCCAGCTTCTGCAGAAGAAACTCTAACACGGTAAATCCTGAAACACAACCTCGTGCACAAAATACACAGTAAAATGATAACTCCCAGAACCACCAGTTAAAGCTGGCAGGCAGATGACTCTGAACACACGATGTGCACAGAAGCAAGAGAACATTCTCAAGATTCTGTCCGTAAATTCCTTTAACGGAGTAAAAAACAATTAATGGATATCTGATTTCCAAGTTAACCAACAGCACACTGATAGTCATAGATCACTCTGATGTGGATTGGCATTTAAATGATTTTAATGACAAAAACTTGCACGTTAAATACTTCTGAACACTGCTACGTGCTATTCAGACAGTCTCATCTGTTTCCACATCGGGAAGAACGTTCCCATTATAATCAAAGAAGTATGAAATAATGCTTCAGAAATCACCGGTGAACCACATGAACGATTTGCCTATGTGCCAAGTCAACATAATAATTGCCTTCGGATGATATTGCTTTGAACGTTGCCTAAATACAATGATTTAAATAAAGGCACGTTTGAAAGTAACCTGCCTTCCTCCTTGTACTCCATCCTTCACCTCTGTATGCTAGGGAGAAGGCGGGAGAAGAACACAATGAAAAAGATGGGTGACATCTATTCTAGCATCAAACTCTCTTGTGGATGGCCTGTACTGAAATACGAGTGACACCGGCCCAGACGGATCACAGAGTTATGCCAGGGTGACTGCACTGCACAGGCGTTGCATTGGCCAAGTTCCCTACACTGGCAACCCCATCCTTCCCGGAATTCAAAAAAAAAAGTCATGATAAACATTAACCCATCTATGCAACTGGGTGAAGTTGAATACCTGACCTCACCCGGTCTAATCTGAAGTAGTGTGTGTCCCAGCGTCGCGCCATTCAGCAAGCAGGTTCTCCCAAAGCCAACAAATACAAGCATAAAACTGAGAGTTTCCCTATCCCGTCGAAAACCCAAGACACGCCCCACTCAAGTACACACAAAACAAAACATCTTCTCTGATGCAAATGAGCGTTTGTTCTCTGAGGAGGATAGAGATCTTTGTGGCAGCCATTAACAGCTCAGAGTGTCCTTCTCATCACCCCCGGACCCACTCTCTGCAAAGCCCTTCACAAAAGGCCTAATCCAACATCTTCCCTTGTTGTTTACAAACTTAAATAGCCTCATTCCCATGGAAATAGCTGTTATACAGCAATCCGCAGGGATACAGCTCCATCAACTCGAAAAAAGCATCAACTTAAAAATAACTGGTTTCTCACCTCAAGCAAAATCCTCCATTCAAACGTAAAAAAAAAAAATAATAATAATAAATCCTCTATGCCTTTCTGAAGTTACACCACTGCAGCTGGAGCAAAATGGCTACAGCAGTGCAAGATGCCTGTGCTTATGAGCCGTTAAGCCAATGGCATGTCAGGCCACGCTTGCATCCCTTACTGAGGTGCAAGCGAACCTGAAGGCTAACAGCTCCTTCACAGCCAGTGCCTATTTTTACCTCTTAATTTCTCCTACACTGCTCAAAATCTGCTTTTTCGTTACCTTTGTGACTAAAAATAAGAGATGTTTCTTTTTGGGGGACTGGGAGAAGGTCCAAGAGACGTAGCATAGAGTTCTTGCCAATTCAGGTAAGAAAAGCTGGTTTAACTACCAGTAAAACCGAACCTCTCACATCTCCAGCAAGCACGACGATCCCTGGAAAGAAGAAAAGTTGTAACAGCGTTTGCCCAAAACACTTCTCAGCGACCGCACCAGCAGAAGTGCAAGACACAAAGTGTTCACTATGCAATACAGTGAACATTTCTCCATGTGCCACGCTCCTTACTAAGCCATTTAGAACATAAACATGAAAGCAACTGGAAGCTGCGCGTTCACCAAGGAGGCAGGATTGTCTACACCAACCCGTATTCAGAATTACCAACTCTGTTCTAAAATAAGTTTGCTCACATATTTTAAATTATGAATAAATGCTGTCTTACAAAAGATCTCAAATCTACAAAAACATTTCCATAAGCAGTTACAGAACTCAGTAAGACAAAAACCACTAATGAGACGAACAGCTTTTTTTTTTTTTTACCTAATTGTCCACTTGATACCTGACAGCTCAGCGTGCAGGTGAAGTCTCAGTGACTTGGAGACGAGGGGAAAAAAATTATACACAGAGATGCCCACTCACAATCACTGCTGCTCCACACACCTTCATCTATTTCATCCTCTACTGACTGCAAGGAAGAGGTTAAGAGTCGACCTACACTGGTTCAGCATTTATTCTGTACAGCACCCCAAGCTTAGATTTCCAGCTACTCTTTGCATAACTTAAATAATAAACACGGTGCTCCCTTTATTTGCTTCTTAAACCACCCATCTGAAGCACAATGGGACATGTCACAGACACTTGCTTTGCTGCCCTCATAATACAGTTTAATTACGACGACTGAACTAACGGCCTCACATCATAGACTTTTACAGGTTGACCCCGTGTCATCCTGATGTATCATTTTGCACCAGTTCAGTGCTGTAAATCAATTTAAGATCTCCAGCAGGTTGAAGAGGCTGGTAATGATGCTTTCTCTGCAGTCTCTGGGGACTCCACATTATGCACAACGTACATTATTTATAAAGCTGAGATGATGCCTCCATTAGGCTTGCTAAGACTACTCAAATAAGCTTTTATTTTACACACACAGCTCGGACCTCAGAAAGCACACTGCTGGCCATATGCAATACACAGTGCATTAATGCTTCAATTAAAAAAAAAAAGCCACAACCCCTTCATTTTCAAAATACAAATTTTTATACTAAGCAACTAAACTTAGAATTTAACCTGAATAATTTCCCAGTAATCTGGAACACAGAAAGTACTTTCCTGAACCATTATATTACTTTTCCACGCCATCAACTCCTTACTTTGCGTTCAAGCTACAGGAACAGCAAAAGCTCATCAGCTTTCGTGCATCTGACTTGACAGTTCACATCTATACAGAAATGGAAAGACCTCCACTTGCCTGCCTATTCAGTCACTTTTCTCAATTGCGTTGGATCATCACATCTTTAAGGTTACACAAGAAGACAAGCAGGACAGAGTATGGAAAAAAGCATGTATTTGTTTACATACCTAGTGGTTGCCGGGTCAAAACTGCAGCAAGGACAAATCCCTGCCCTCGGGGTAACCTGATCCTAATGAACAGATCCTCTCTGGTAGCTGTGGAGGGCTCAGGATCACTCAGCTCGAGGGAAATTTCTCTCAAGCTCTTCCTTGCAGTCTGAAGTAAACTTCGAGGGTTTGATCCCCGAGACCGGGCCAGGAATCTGAAACGGGGCCACAGAGCTCTCAGTGCCACCCTGAGGATCTCCTGGTCACAGGGATGAAGCGAGCACTTCTAATTTGCACTGAAATCCAATGAGAAACTCTAACAAGCCTCCCAGTACGGCACTCCAACTTGGAATATTAATCAGCTGCAACTAACAAACTAATCTCTCGTAATTCAGCAGAATAATTACACACAAGCAAAAGAAAAAATGAAGCCAATGTTGACACCTCGAGTTTCCTCACACGATTTGCTCCCATTGTTTGGCAGGCCAAGGTGCAGGCCGGCAGCAACATGGGCTGGAGAGCTGCTGCAACACATGCCCAGCAAGAAACATAGCCTCTGTGGGCCAGGTCAGCTTTAGTTCTTAAGTCTTATTCTTGACTGCCGCTTAAAAAGATCTGCAGATCTACCGGAGGAAGGAAAACAAGCAGCGTTTTCTCTTTCTGACTACTCGTCTATGTGCCATCTGAAGGACCAGCTATGACACGTGTGAAGCACACCTTTCTCCGAAGGATACAGCATCTTGAGGCTGACACGCTTAAGCACTGACGTGCTTTAAACCAGACACGTTTACAGCAGTGAGCTCCTCGCTTGTGTCTGGAATACACATCTACTCGTGCCCCCATGCCCAGCACCTCTCCTTCCCCGAGTAACGCTCCTAACTCGGCTTATGCCCAGCAAACAGTTTTTTCCCCTTAAAATACACCACAATAACGGTGATCACCCAGACTGAGTTACAGTTAGCTGTCCAACGTAACAGCAAACTGGAAGGTCAGAGCTCCTATCTCCACAATGATCCGCTAACAAAAGAGTGAGCACAGCACTGCTGCCTCGGTCACGACTCCCGCTCGCTTCAGTTCAGGAAAAAAAGTAAGAAAAGAAAAAAAAAAAAAACAAAAAAAAGTCAGGATTTGGCCCAGATGCTTTCGAATGCACGACTATTTCCACACCGGTAAAATTCAATCCGCTTTGAAGATGTTTCTCCAGGACAAGATGGTTTGGCTGCAGAGCCAGAGCGTGTGAAGAAGCTACAGCATCCTAACGGCGAGGGAGAAAGAAATTAAGTGAACTTTCCTTGACCTCAGCGCAGAGATTTGTCATTAAAGAGAAAGAAAAAAAAAGAGGGAAAAGAGGAGGGGGGGGGGGGGGGGGGGCTGCGGAGAGAAAGGGAGGAAAATCAAGTCGCGACGAGAGCGGGACTGCGGGCCGGCCGAGGCGAAAGGCTTCTCCCCGTAAAAACAAAGGCGGGCGCTCGCCCCATCCCGAGGCGCGGCGCGCTCCCGGCCGGGGCACAACGGGGCCGGCGGCGGCTTCCCACGGGGGCCCCCCTCCCTCCGAGCCCGGAGCGACACCCGCACCTACCCGGGAAGCGGGGGCCGGCAGCGGGGCGGGACGCCATCATGCCGGCAGGGAGAGGGCGCGGGGCCGCTTCTCCCGGACTCGCCGGGGACCCTCGCCCGGCCCGGCGCCGCGGGGAGAAGGAGGAGAAGGAGAGGGGAGAGGCGAGGGGCCGCGAAGCTGTTACCGGCTGCGGTACGGCCGCCGGGCGCTGAGAGAGGGGCCGAGCCCAGCTCCCGCCCTGCCTCCGCGCCGGGATTGATCTGGTCGCGCTGGCGTCAGGCAGTCGGAGCCGCCCAGCCTCCACTTACCGCTGCCAACGCGCACGCACCGGCAAAGGGATCCTCTCCAAATTCCCGCCCCCGCCGCGCACGGCTCGGGCCCCGCGAGGAGCGCTGCTCGCTCCCGGCCCCGGCCCGCAGCGCGGCCACGCGCTCGGTGCTCTTATCCGCGCCCGCGGTGAACGAGCGGCGGCGCGCTGAGCGAACGCGCTGCCCTCCCCGCCCCCCCCCACGCGCACCAGCAGGTTGCCGGGAGGGAGTGAGCTTCGTTTGAAAACACAGCAAAGCTACAAGAGCTCGGCAGGCAGCGGCGTCTCGGTGATGAGACGCCTGAGCTCGGGCTGCCTTGGCAGGGCCGGGACGGGCAGCAGGCTCGTGGCATCTCGCTGCTCCAGCATCTATTCAGCGCGTGGTTCGCACTAAGCAGATACGACCAGACAACGATTAGGGCAGCGCTGCAGTTTGCCAGGTGTCTTGTTAGGACCACATTTTTACCTCTTTTGTTGTCGTTAGGCTTGACTGCTTGGTTCGCTTTGACATGAGAGAATTAAATTGCTTTCTGCTTAAGATTGAGGCTTGGGGAGGATCGCATTAATACGTGCTTTTACTATAAGGGGAAACAAAATAGGCCGGTAGGGTCTTTTGCTGATGTTTAGTAACATCAGTCTGATCGATGACACCATAAGGCCCCGAGCCTGAATTTTAATGGAACTGGGATACTTATGCAGATCAACTTCTAATAACATTTTCAAAAGAAACATTAATCTGCTACATACGTCTTAAAATCTCACCAAGCTCCTGCCTAATCACTTCTAAGATCCTTCTCTCAGAAACAGCTTATCAGAAGCCGCAGTGCTAAAGGATACTCAATTAAGCTGCATATTTCTATTCTGCTACACCACGTAACAAATATGTCAGAAATACTATGACGACAACTGCTACCTCTACTACTAGCTTTCAATCATTTTCTACACTCAGAGTGTATACACAGATTATGATTCACTATTTCCTGTTAATGTCACCCAGGCAGCCTGCGTTTTACCAGGTGTATCCACAGAAATTCCAGGGATGGCAAGTGCCTTTTGGAGAACGGTTATCACCAAATGCATTAACTGTGTTTCTGCCTCCACTTCACTTTGGTTTCTGCCAAAAACTAGAGCTTCATGGACAACTAAACAGTATCAAACACACAACTCATTATTTGCATTAAAATCACTGGAGTCATTTTCTTTTTTGGCCATTACAGCATTGCCCTAGCGTGGGAAAATACAAAGAGCATTTTCTGAAAGGAGAAGCAGTACTGTCAGGAAGAACCATGCTTTTTTAAGGTCACTTGATTTCATAATTTCCTTCTTTCTGGTCTGGCAAAACAGCACTCATCAACCTCTATTCCCCGCAGCTTGTCTCCTTCTTTGAATAGGTGAGGTACTAAGCAAGCTTCCCACCACAGCATTAGTAAAACTGGATATGGAGATTGTTCAGCAGTCACACGAATAGGTTTGGGAAGGATGCCTCTGGCAGAAAACAGCGTGTGAGAAAAGGTAAGAAGTATCGTTAAGAGGTCACCATAACAGTGCAGAGCTCGGTACGCTTCTCCAGACCCATCTGGGTTCAGGGCACTGGTTAGGCACGGGAGCACGGCACTGGCAGCTGACTTCCATTGCTGAGAAGGGCACTTGGATTTGAGCTGGGCCAAGTCGTTCCAGTCTGCACAGCAGCACAAGTGCATCAGTGCACCTGGACCGGCTGAACTGCAGCCTCCAAAGAGCGACTGAATGGGGCATCAAAATAATAGCAGTGGCTGAGCTGCTCGCCTGATGCCCTGTCCCTGTTAAAGAGGACACGGTCCTCCTGTCGCCCTTCTTTCCTGTTCACCTCTGCTGCTGAGTGCTCTGCTGGCACCGGTGGATAGCTGGGACAAAGCAAGCTTTGGGGAAGCTCTCCTTCCTCCCCTGCTCCCCAGCAGCATAAGAGTAGTGTCTCAGCAGGCTGAGTGCCTGTCCAAGGCTGGCTGAGTGTGACTAGCTGAGGTTCCCATCACCAGCACTTTAAGGAGGATGTGAGAGTGGTGGTACCTTGAGCTGTTCAAAGCGGTTAACGCCTGGGGGATCTGCTCTGATGCTACTCCCACAGAAGTGGTTCTTGCATCTCCCAGTGTCAGGAGTTGACGGGTCCTCACTCCCAAGTGTCAAGATTCAATTTTGCCTACACTGAAAAGAAGCTTTGGGCTGGCACTGAGTGGATTGCGGACCAACATAAAGGAACTAAGTTGTGAAAGGCATCCAAGACAGAAATAGAGAGGCTTTTCTACACACATTCTTTGGTGAGTCCAGCCATTTATGAGAATGAACCCTTCGTGAGCTTGTCCCTGTACAGTCAAAAGCCTGCCTGGGACCAGTCTGAGTTTCCTGACTCACTCACTTATGCAGAAGAACAATTTCATTCTAACTCAGAAGTTCTTCCTAAACTGACCTACCGTGATTAAGTGGGATTTACATAAAATAAACACGGAACTGATAATTTTACAAGATTATGATATATTCTGCTTCAAATCTATTTGCAGATGCCAAAAAGGTCTTTGATTAGATTGAGAAATCATTCATCTTTTCCACCCTTGAGATGATAGGATTCAGACCAAAATTCATGACTTGCCCACAATTAATGTATCTGGCTAAAGCTGCCAAGATCCTTATTAAAAGTTACGAATCTTAAGAGGTTTGGGCAGAGAAAAAGTGCTAAGCATGGCATTCCCTTATCTCCTTTATTGGTTGTTTTCTCTGTGGAGTCTAATGCAAGGACTTTGCTCCAGCAATACTATATCACTGGTAAAGCGGGGAGGAATATTGGGTTGCACTCTTCTCTGACTGCAGCCGAGCACAGTACTTCTGCCCACTACTCTGCACCACTGTTCGAGTTTCTACAGAGTGAAATTTTCCCTTTGCATCTTGTCTGTCTCTGTTTGGAAGCTTTTGAAGGAACATTCACTTTGTCCTGGCTTTCACTTTAGTAACAGATAGTGGTCCCCATGTAATCAGACATTACTGGTTCTTTTAAAATTAAATTTCCCTTCAGTCACTCAGCTTAAACAGATTTACATAACTGGAATAACCTTGCTCTATTATTGGCTTCTTGGAAGACACCACTAGGACTAATCTCATCTCCTATTTTAATTACTATTTTCAAGTTCTTACAGCCTTGTCCCAGTTACATCTTGTTGCAAAGAAAAAAAAAAAAAAGAAAGAAAAAAAAACCCACCAGAGAATAATATATTAAAATTTATTCAGACAGGTGGCGGATACAAAATTAAAGCTAATAACCCTACGAGAGAAGAATCCAAAGGTGGTTGGGCAGTTCTGGGCTCTCACTACTTTGTCACTTGGTTGCACCGTACGATGAGTACACTAAAAACTGGTGCTGCAGGAGCAGCTGTGTATCACAGCTTGTGACACTACTACCTGTGGACTGAAGGGACCTTGGGATCAGACTGGCTTGGGAAATCGTGGTAACTGGATACAGAGATCTATAGCCTTTCTATTCAAAGAAGATAAGTTACACCATGGGAAGACTAATAAAATCACGTACAGCGTCTAAATGCATCCCTTCACTTCCAAGTATTGTCGATAGTTCATGGCAAAATAACAAGCTCATTCCACATCATAACTGATTAAAAACATCATAAAAGATAAAGCTCTCATGCCCCATCTTCATTCCCCGTATAAACAGTACTTCTTCAGGAATTCAGAACCCTCTTATGACTTTTTCTGAACCAGCACAATTCCAGTTCACATTGCCAGTGTCACTTTTGTCTGCATAAGTCAGCAGTGAAACAGTCCCACCCTTTCTCCTCCACAAAAGCTGCTCGTCCCTAACCCTGTGTCACCCACCTCCTTGATGCTGGCACAATTGCCGGTGCAGCTGCACACAGAACAGGCCCAGGGAACTGACGTGGCTGGGAAAAACAAATGTTCTAGGGGCCAAGTTCATTTTTAATTTGAATCGGTTCCCTGATCCAGTTCACTGTGTGGTTGTCCAAATCCTTGTGCTGATCCTGTGCAGGAGCAGGAGTATGGTTGGAGAAAGGGTGAAAGGCTTCAGCCAGTTTAAGTGCTTATGAGACTGTGAAGGATACAGTGAAGTTCTTTTTAAGCAAGGAAAAACTCTCTCATTTTTAGCACAACAGCAGGCACGGGGTTAGAAGAGCTAAGGTAAATTGGGCTCCCTGGTGAGCAACAGAAAGCAAAGAGAAAGAGCGATAGGACCAAGGATATGTATGAGCTGGTGGGACCGCTGAATATGTCAGGTCCTGCATTATATGGTAAAAAGCAAAAAAACCTGTTGTCCTTCCACTGTTCACAAACAAAAGATGCCAAAGAATCACAAGGATGCCTGTCAACAAAGTAACCGACGCTTCAAAATGCTTCTTTATGCTCTGATAAAGAAGTTGATGCAGCTGAGCACAGGGTATGCATGCACTGCCGTGTCTTGTTCGTCCGTGTATTCTCCAATTCCAGAGTTTTCGTTTTCATGAGGTATGGAAGTAACTAAGCTCTGGAGAGTAAGTAATTAGTCATCCCAAGGCAATGAGTTCTTAGTGACCTTTCAGTAACTGATAAATCCTGGGAATAAATGTATATCTATTGGTTTCTGTTTGCACTTTCAGGAGGAAATGACATCATAGGCTTCAAATAGCCTGGCAGTCATGCAAAGTGTAAGAAAATGTTGCTCACATGACAAAGGCATTGAGACCAATTTTAAACTCCTTCTTTCCTTGACAGACCAAAAATAGCCAAATTTTTGACAAACAAGCCGATTTAAAAGCAACTGCCCCTGCACTTCATATATTATTGCACAAACCTCATCTATAAATCCTCATTATAAGCCAAAAACTGCCAAACTAGGCCGCTGAAAGTTAGGGCCTATCAAGATCAGAGTTTTTGGTATAATCTTAAGTATTCAGTTCAGGTGTGCCCTGACACCTAATTGCTTATATGTATTCTTTCCAAAAGATGCATCTCATTCAGTGAACAAAACAGTGGCCAGAAATAACGCAAAGCTAACCATTATTAAAAGGGTTTTGGCAATACCTATTTGCAAAACTGAGACTAAGATGAGGCCCGTTTACAGCTCGTTGCTTGTCTCCTGACACAAAAATCATCTTTTTCTTTTCCTGCCACATTTATATTTTTTCCCCTCAGAAAAAAAAGTAATAATAGTAGAAAAAATCTCTAACATTTTCAGCCCCGGCAAATCAATTTGTTCAATTCTTTATCTTCTCTGCAGAAATACTTGAACATTTTTGCTGACATTTTCTACACGTATTCTGCCTGAAGCGCACACCTAGGATAATTAATATTTGATGAAGTTCTGAATACATAAAATCAATAGAGTCTCAGTGTAGGCAACAGGAATGACAAACGATGATCTCAGCCCACTAGTAATATTCGTAGGTTGCTCTGAAAGTAACGCCTCCTATTTATTTCATGGAAACTACAGCAGATACGAGGAACGTAATAACACTACTTGATAGAGAAAATTCTCAGCTATGAAACACTACGTTTCAACATAGTCACCACCATTAGCTATGCATTTTTGTCAGCAATGAACAACAGTCTGCATACCATGCTTGTAAAACCCCGCATGACCGTCCAGAACATGGCTTGTCTTTCACATCGCTGTCACCAGTGCCGAAACGCTGCCTCACTGTGCTGACTTTCATTGGTTGGTCTCCATAAACACTCAGCAAGCGTCCATGAATGTCAGCGGGTGACAGTATTTCCCCATGGAAGAATTCACTGACAAATCTTTGCTTTATACACACTTCTACGTCAGGCATCATTTTGTCAGACTGCCCCTCCGCTGCCATCTGTCACATGGCGACGTGTAACGGGATATTGGTAGGAAGGTTCAACCTCTACTGCTTCCAATGTCATGGGCCAACATAATAAAATAGGAGGCATTACCTTTGGAGAAGCTCTCATAGTTCTAAGGACTGAATTATGCTGCGCATATCCAGAGATTCTGCTGATGTCAGCGGAAAAGACCACACAGCTCACCAGCGCTTCAGAAAGCAGCTTTCTAAGTTCCACAGTCAGTGAGACTCAGGAACCCCTGTGCCTCTTCAATTAGATTTTATCTGGCTGCAGAAAAGTATCACTTTTACAGACAAGGTTCAAATGTCCAATATGGAACTCGTTACAAGGAAGTCCCCCGATAACCGCAAATAGCAAGAGATAGCAATGCTGCCTCATTCTAACTGAAAACCTGTCATCAGAAATTGCCCTCAGCCAATGCACAGCTGGTCCAGCTTCTGCAAAGTACTGTCGCCCAGCACGTGATACCCCTACAGTTTAGTCGTTCATGTTGCTGAGGTTTTCAGCGCCTAGAAGATGGCCCTGATAGAGAGTATATCACCCCGATTAAGCAAAGCATACGCCTGTCAGAGAGCAACCAGATGGAGGAGTGCAACGATTTATGGCCTGCAGTTACACAGTCTTGCACTGTGATCTCATCAAATCTTGAACAAAATATGTCAAACTTGGTCAGTGTGTTGCTGCACAGATAAGATACACTCCAGGGAAAACACAGATAGCTTAAGAAATGGTTTAGGATTCTGACACAGGATTCAGATGAGAACTGCTAAGGCACTGTTTCAATTCTCAGCTAACTTCCCTGATGTCTGAGATATCCCAGTCTCGTCCCGGTTGGTCATATTTGAGAGTCATAGTACTGCTGGGAGCAGATTTCTCATTTCTCAGATGAGAAATAAAATAACAGTCATGCCTTGTGATTAATTAAAAAAAAAACATCCTTGGTTTTGCTTGAGGGCATGGCATTTTCAGAGGCAATGTAATAGAGAAAGGAAGGTTGTTCGGTTTCTTTGATCCTGGTATAACCTGCCAGCCCTCCTTTTTCAAAATCCTATTTTGAAGTTTTTCAATACTGGGACACCGAAAGCCAGAAATATAAGTTGTTTTAAGACTGAAAAAATCTTGAGGACTTTCTAGAAAGACATGTGCAAAAATAGAGCAGATTATGTAACATGTTCTCTTACAGATACATTCTCTTCCCTTTACACTCACATTTCCGCTCATTCACACCACTAATTAGTCAACTCTTACCTCAACTCATTTCCACAGATTCTGATCTAATGTGTGTTCGTCTTTATGTCGGTTTGAAGCTCTTCAGTTCCAATCGTTATCTTTGCCTGCAAAACACAATATACATATAGAATATTACGTATAACTGTCAGGCTCTAACAAAACATATGAAGTTTTATCTCAGCCTCATTAAAGACAGTGACAACTATGCTTTCTGGGGAACTAAGTAGTCAGAGTGTAATTAACCAAGCTGAGAGCACCAAATGGCACCAATGGCTCAAGAGGAAAATGCCCAGGGGATTCCAAGTGGACAGGGCCTCCTACCTTCCACACAGCTTAACACTGCCCACAGAGCGATCGCTAAGGCCAAAGTGAATTTACAAACCTTCTGCTGTTCATATATACGTTATTTCTGACTGTATCGATCTACAAAATAAGTACTTTCTGGAATTCTTAGGCTGAAAAGCATTCACATTTTTTATACTTGCTTTGTTCTGGTTTTTGTTTTACTTTCGTTCTTTCAACTTTAACAGATGTGAAATCAGAGAAGCAATGCCTGCCTTACCGTTGATTTGTGGCGTATAATCACGTTAAATACAGATCACTGGCCTCCTAGTTACTACAGTGCCATTTATAAGAGACAATTATCCCTGCATGGTGCAGTTTTCATGATCTAGTGATTGAAAATGCTTGTTATCATTGCAGACCCAGCTAAATGCTGTGTGTTTCTCTTTAAAGCTGATTTGATTTTCCAGTGCTGTCTGTCATCCTTGAAGTTCTCTGCAGTGCAGTTCAGTTCCCAGTCTGCACACACCGAATGAGATCCTTTTGATGTGAGGTGCATTGGGCAGAACCTGCATGCTGCTCCCACCTGCTCCACGACAGCAGTACAGGAAAAAGGAAAGAAGCACTTCTGCTCTGGGAAGTCTCCAGTCATTGCAATATACTGAAAAGAAGCCCTAATAAAGGCAGTGACCATGTGCAAATGCCAAAACAGAAGGCAAGGGGAGGGGGGTGAATGGAATACAGTAGCACTGTCTACCAGAACACTCCTGTTAGTTTTAAAATTAGCTGGAGAAAATGCAAAGAAGCCTAAGTCTTAATAACAGTAAAATACTACTGGTTAGCTCTATGATGAATAAGTAGGAGCAAAATAAGGAGTGACAGTTCAGGTCAGCCAGTGACTTGTCAAGTCTCGTCTCATCTTTTCTACTTGGGTCTGTATGAGATGCTTTTTAGTTGTGTCTACGCTGTCTTTTATCCGTAATCAGGACCAGAATTGCATTGCATTATACACTATACAAATATACACAGAAACGCTCCACTTATTCATAGATTCATAAGGTTGGAAAGGACCTACAAGATCATCTAGTCCAACCATCCTCACACCACCATCCCTACCACCAAGCTACTAAATCAAATCCCTTAGCACCTCATCTAAACGCTCCACTTGTTCTTCGATCCTTTAAAGCGTGGTAAGAGCAGCTCCTCCCCAGCTGATATTTGTGTAGCTCCTTGTGGTGGGCAGGAACATGCCTTTGCTGTTTCCCTGCCAGCCATCTCTCTACCTCCTGCTGTCCAAACCCAGCAAAACTCACGTTTTTCTCCCCTGCCTCCTTCTGCAGCCTACATTGCTCTGCACTGTGATTACTTTCTTCCTCTGTGTATTTACCTCTTTGGTCTCACTCCTAACATTGTTCTCCCTTTCCCTCTTTGCCATATGATGAAGACCTCGTTCATTTTTTCATCATCACAAAGGCGCGCCTAATTTACCCCATTTATATCCTAAATGTGTAAAAATCTGAGAAGGCGGTGGCCTCAAGTTCCCCATTCCTCCACTGAGCAGGGGACGTGACCTTAATCTATTGATGTACTGCTTAGGTGTTGAGTGTGTCAGGGGAGCCATTAGAGGACACCTGCTCTATTCTGCTGAGTCTTACCAGAAGCAGAAAACCCTCAGCACACAGCAGTGCTAATGCTCAGGTCACAGCCCTTCCATACTACCAGGAAGAAAAAGAAATGGCTGAAAGTAGCCTTAAGTTTGTTAGAAAACTGGCTCAATTATCTAACCAGGTGGTTAGAAAACTTCTCTAGTCCCCCTCATGACTTCAGTAACACGTGTCAAGAGGTGAGGTACATTACCCTCTGCAGCCCTTCTGCAAGTTAGCCATTCCTTCTTAGAAGGATGCACAGCACATATACAGCTCGGTGAAGGAAGACTTTGGGAAGCCTTGAATATTATATCATTCCCAAATGCCTCACTTCTCCTTAAAATCCATCAGGTTTCCTCAGCCCACAGAGGATCTGCTCTTTGAGGATTATTGGACATGTTCTGCGTTTCTCTACATTCAGAGCGATGGCACAGACCACCAACTCAGCTTAACACGTGTCCTAAGCAGTCAGTCAGCGCTACAAAACCACTCTGAAACTCTGGCAGTTTGCTGAGAAGGCTGTTGCATTCAGCTCTCACAGAGCTTGTTTGGTGCTTTTCTTGCTAGGATCTGCTATTCCTTGCATACATTCCTGGATGAGGCGGCGTCTCCACTTTTAAAACTCAGCAGCACAGTGGTTACCAAGATCACAAATGCAGCAGAAGGACTGTTCAGAGCAGAGCAGGTCGTTATATCACTGGGAATCTGGTAAATGTTACAGCAATGCACTCGTGTTAAGAAAATGAATGGCAACACCGCACTAATTGAGACCACTCCACCAACATATATTATCAAGCTCTACAAGCTATCACGAAGAAAGTACCCTGCAGGTATGCAGGTGTTGCTTATGTGGGGGTGGGGCACGGTTCAGCAATATTTTGGAAAGGAGGCCAAGGTTTTTAAAGGGACCGTGCTCCTCTTACCAGAAAAACAACAAGACCTATTGTTAAATAATTCAAACTTTTACCATTAAAGGGTTTGTCATAAGCAGGAGTGCTGTAATACTATTTGCATCATTGCTCTTTATTTCATTCACGGTAAGTACTTTAATTACCAGGTAAACCTTTACCAAGCAGTGGGTAGCCAGGAGGACTTCAGCCCTTTCATCAACTGGACCAGCGCACTGTGCCTTACGTATCTTCTTCCTATTTCAGTTTAATTAGTGCTGTGCTCCCTTCTAGTCAGGTTTACTGAAAGGTTGGGACAAACAACAGCTTCGTTCTCATCTTCTGGCCATACCTACATACAGCAAACATCCCAACAACAGAACTTTCTTGGTCTCTGTTGTAAGGAAAGTGGGATCAGCCCTCCAGCATTAGCACCTATGAAGGCAGAAACATGTGCACTGTTACCAGCAGGTCTTGTGAACCCAGAGCACCGCTTTCAGCAGGATAGACGTGATAAAATCTTTCTTCTTTCTTCAACAGCATGACTAATAAATGTAGAAATTCCCTTCTCCTCTTTCTCGCTGCCAACATCTGTCTTATCTCCTGTTCTTCCTTAGACATAATTTCAAACATGAAAGACATGTCTGTACTATGAACGGGCAACCTTATTTCTGGCATGAGATCCATGGCATGCCGCAGTTCAGTGTTAGGGAGCTGAAAGTTAAGATCTGGCACCTCCAAAATACGGTGATTGGGACTCCTGCTTCTGGCTCTCCTCTTGCCTGGTTCAGTCTGCTCTATCTCATGAAGGCAGCTGTGGCTCCACTGCTGGTTTCTTGCCACAGCAGGTGCACAACTGAAAAAACACGGGAGGCATTTATGAAATGGTACACCACTAAACACTATATCCAGCAAGTAAAGGGGACCATCCCAAAGCCTTCCTGGAATGTTGACAGCATTTCCGGGAGGTCATCGGCAAATGACTAGAGATGGGTATTACATATACACTGCAGGCAATAAATAAGAGTGATTTTAAGGGGCTGTGGATATTGACGAAGTAACACCTCTAAAAATAGAATATCATCACTGGCATAAGCAGCCGAGACACTAACAGCAATTGAGGAGGACCTAGGGAGCATCTTGAAAGTGTATTTAGCAGCAAAAAAAAAATATTTCAACCAACAAAATCCAGAGATTGCGAAGGGCTACATCCATATTACAACCAGAATCCAAGCCACAGCACTCCTGAATTATATAAGATAACAGGCTACTCATATTTTGCCCCTTAAATCTGTGTTTTGTAAAAGCAACGTCTTTTCCTGACACCATGTGTTTTTTCTATGGCTATTCTTTTAAGATTTGTAGCACGAACAAGTAATAAGGAAAAAAATATGCATCACATTGCCTACTATGCAAAACCTGGAACTTCATGAACACGGAGGAAAACCTGCAGGCAACATCAGTAAGTAACAGAAATAAAACAGCTATATCCCAAACCAGGCACAAACACCACAATAGTGTGTGTTGTGAAACAAGTCATGATCCTAGGGCAGTACTGAGATTCCTCAGTGAGGAACATGTTATTTTTGCACCACGTGAGGGAAGAGTTAGGACAGATTACACAGATGTAAACACTTTCCATGTTTCACCTGCCTGTACTCTCAAAGCTGCAGGTCAGCTCTGATGTGGAAATTATCTCATGGCATGCTTGATATCCACCACACTTCAGTAGAGCTTCCTACTTCTGCTGTGTTTCTAACTGCCTCCCAAGCGGAGCTAGCTCACACCTGTTGATCCTGTTATGCAGCAAAAGCAACCGTGCTATTGCGTTTATTCTTGATGACACTGTGTGGAACAACAACTGCAATCAAATATTAGAACTTCAGACAGGGAAGTGTCCAGGAATATCCAGCTGGAAAAGGCCGAGGCTTTGGCACACCTCTGAAAACTCTCTCTGTTTTAACAGTATTTACTCAGGGCTGCAAGTAAGATGCCTACCCTCAGCTCACACAAGCAGGAGTCCTCGTAAATAAGCACACATTTTTTAATGGGAAGCTGAGGAAGAGATGCCACTGTTGCTGCTCCCCTCGTGACCTGAAATCTCATTGCTGGCTAGAGGTCTTACTATGACACAGCTTCTAATTGTGTTTCACCCCTTCCCTGTTGCAGTAGAGGAGCTGCCCAGCTACAAGGGAGAGGCCCACACACAGTCGAAAGGGAGCTCCGCTCTGTCGTACAGTGCTTTTGGACTCAAACTTGGATGAAGCAAGTCCCAGATTACGTACGTTGTGTTCAGAAATAAGTCTGGCAAAGTCCTGCTGTAGCCACCTCTGCATTACCTAGATATAGTCCAGTCTAGTTATTAGATAAAGGATAAAACTTCGCCTCACTGATCACATAACATCAGAAGTAGTTTGAATACATAAAACAATATTAATACAGGAAAACACAGGTAATAACAGAAGTAGATGAGCTCTTCTAAATTTCTCTTGTTGCATGGTTTTAAACTTGCAGTACTGCATCTGAGAAGTTAGACATTAGGACTTAGCCCTGAACAAACACTCACTTATGCAAACACCAATTAAGTACCCAAGAAATATATTTTTCTCATGACATAATTCATTTGTGCAAAATAACATGAAGGAGAACTGCAGCATTAGTACTTCCTTCAATAGGTTATTACATTTGTTTTGGTTCTTTTCTGAACATGAATCAATTCCCATCCACGTAAATCCCCCTTGCTGTACTCCATGAGACCACAATTTCACTTGCTGGGATACTGTTCTTCAACTGCTAGATTCATTTGGCATTCTCAACCATGCACATGGTGCAATGTTTCACAGGGATATCTATACCATATATTTTGCACAGATCACAATTTGCTCCAACTTGTGCATCAAGTTGACCTGCAGCTTCATTAACACGGTGCTGAACTGAAACTAGTAAGAACTGTTGAAAGATTTAGTATTTGTGCCAGGTTAGAACAGCTCTGTAACGTTGTTGGCCAGTCCGTAGCAAAAAGGCAGATGGTCACAATGCATTACCTCACCTTTGAAGCCTACCCATCAGAAAGTGCAGCACTGGATCCTTACAATCATCCAGGAATGATGGAAAAAGAGTGGGAAGGCTCCTACTGAACTCTGAAGGATAGCGGAAGAGACCTTAAAACTTCTGAATGACTCTTGCTAACCTAACATTTTTTAAATGTACTTAAAAACATTAAAATTAATATTCTCCTTCATGGGGAAGGTAGATGTCTAAGCTAAATGAGGACAGTTTATAGTTCTGAAATAGCTTTTTGAACTGCATGGTTACCAAATCCACCCCAAATTTTTAAGCATTAGACAACCACGTGCCACCCCACAGAGAACGACCACTACTAATTCCTAGTGACGATAAAGCAGCACTGTATTTTACGCTGTCTGTTTACATTACAGAGTTGAACTTGTGGTTCTGCCAAACCTGGGGTTGTAGCACAGTAGGAATTTGGTAAGAGTTTCAAACAGATCAAAGAGAGGAAGAGGACATGAAAATTCAGAGTTTGGCCACTGACAAAATAAAACCAAATACTTTTTTTTTTCTGTTGAAAAAAAACCCCAGAGATTGTGTTGCCTTTATGAGCAGAAATAACAAGATGAAGGGAGAGAAAAAGCTTTCTCCAAACTGAGATGTAAGATATAGTAAACCCCTGAAATTTTTCTGTCTCAAGACTTCCTTCTTAAACTACTTCTGCTTTTGTCTGTGCATTAAGACTGTTTCTCTCAGCCGGGAAAAACAAACTCTGGGATCTGAATGCTTCCCAGCTTTATGCTAGAAGAGGCCACAGATGGGGAAACAGTTCGATCAATGTGGGAGGGATCGACCCAAAATAACAGCAAGATATATTATGTCATCAAAAAATGGCATGTCTGGAAGGAACATTTTGAGTATAAATTAACAGCAACCTCCGCCAAAACAATTTGCTCTCCTCAACATCTGCAGCTGTGTAGTTCCTAGGGATTTATCTGGCTTCATACATTTTTTTCACATCTGTCATCTAAATCAGAGATTGGAAATACAAAAACATAGCACAAAGGGACATTATACACATTTGTGACACTCCCTGAATGACTTGAGGTCTTTACACTAACAGAGAACTTACCAAGGGGCACAGGTATATATTTGTCCAACACCGTGCCTGCTCCATTGTGTAATGGAAAATCTATATCTGTTTTCCTCTGATGAGCTCTCTGAAACTTCCAAACATGGGTAAACAGAACTACAGCATATGAGACAATAAGTTTGGCATACATGTACGAAACTTCATACTTCTGGGATGAGCAAAATGAATAAACTTTCATATTAATTCCCTTACAACACTATGTGTGAGCCGAAGCAACACAGCGGGAACAGATTGTAAGAGGACAGGGAGACTTTCACAGTTTAGCTCCTACAATGCTTTCATGATTCTTCACGATTTTCAGCATTGCTAGTAACTTTCAAAGGCTAAACTGTGAAGCCTTAATAGAAATAGGCATGACAGAGTTATTCAACAGGAATAGCAACATTTTTTCAGTACGTGGCATGCAAGTTAGTAAAATGAGTGGTATGTTGTTTTTCCCTTGCCTGCATCATCTCAGGTTATGTTATGGTCCAGTCTAAATGACAAGGTGATGAAATTGCATAGGTGTAACATACCCTTATTTCAGCAGCATGTGTGACACAAAGTACTAAAATGCCTGAAGTGCAACAGTCTTGAATAATACGGTTTTAAATCTTCAGGTGTCAGAGGGATATTTGTAAGTTGTTGCTCCGTGCTTGCAAAATACGGGAGTTCTTCTTAAATTATGTTCTGTGCTTCTATTAAAAACTAACAAACAACAACAACACACTCAGGCAGAAACGTAAAAGATTTTGTCCTTACTTTGAATTGCTAAGCTTTTAATTCATAACAGTTCTGCATTCTTTAATATCTCCATGGTATCAAAAAAGATTTGGGGGTTTAAAAAATGTTCCAAATAGGAAATACAGCTTGATACATTTTTAAAGTGATAAAGATTTAATGACAGTCATAAATATGCAACCCAAAATCAAACAATTGTGTATGTATATATAGACATAAACAAAAAAGTCCACTTCTGCTTCTAGACATGAGGTAAGGTGACAAAGCTCTACTTGATTCTCTCTGTATAGCCACCAGTAGGATTTGTTCCTTACAGCAAGCAAATAACATTTCCACACAGGGATTTCTCTAGGCTGAAAAACACCAGCTCTCTCAGCGTGTCCCTGTATGGGAGGTGTTCCAGCCCTCTGTCTTCATTACCTGGCCTACTTCAGTTTGCTCCTAAAACCTTCTCACAGCACACTAAGTATCTATGTACACAGCTGATGCTAAGGTTGATGTCCTCAGGCAGAATGAATACCCAGGACTCGGGCTTACTCAGCCCAAATTTTGGTGGACTTAGATTCTTGCATCTCATTTGGGTGATATCTATAGCTTTGACTGTCTTACAATAGATCTCTGAATTACTGTGAACTCATCTAATCTATGACTCCAAGGGTTCATTTGAAATTACTGTAGCTAATGTACCAGTTTACTTAGAGCACAGGAAGGAAGAAGTGTGATTACTGAAAAAACAAAAAAAACCCACAAAAACATATCTAAAGTGAATTTAGATATTCAGATGCAGTTTCTTCATCCTTTTTCTTGATCCTTCTTTTTGTTTCCTCCCAAGAAGAATGGAGCTGTTGTCATATACATGTATGCAGACAATAAATTTCAGTGTCCTGCGGAAACAGCAGCAGAAGCTGAACTTGCATTCACACCCAAGCAAAATTATGACCAAAAAAAAAATATATATATATATATATAGATATATCTGCACAGGGTTACCTGGCCAACAAAAGCTGACTGGTAAAATACAAAAATTAAAAGACAGTACAAGGGTGGATAAAATATAATTTTCGGTGTTAAAAATAAAGAAAATGTAACGACAACAACAAAAGCTATAGTAGCTGACTTCATTTTTCTTGTGAACTTCTCACCAAAATGTGAAACATAGTGTGGCAAAGTGAGGGTTCCTCCTCCCATCAACAAATGCGTCGTTAACCTAAATACTTGTAAATAAGGCTGTAGCTCAGGCCCTGAACAAAGGTGTTGGTGGCAGGCTTAGCGAATCGCTGCTTCTGCTCTCACCCTTCATGTCACCACCCCTGGTCCTCCCTTCTTGGCTGCAGCCCACCAGTACATCCCCTGGGGTCACAGCCACACAGACGTTTCTTTCAGAGCCCTGGTCATTATCTCATTCCTCTTCCCAACCCCACCACCTCATTCCTGGCCTCTGCTGCCTCCTCAGTCGTGTAATTACACCACTTTGTGGGGTAGCTTATCGGTGTTATTTTTTTAAGAAAGCATGACTGCAGCCCGCTCTCAAGACGATGCATGGGCTGCATTCACATCATCAGTCCAGATTTTCCATTTTTTCCTCTGCACTCCTTAGCCCCATGTAATCAAAACTTCAGGCTTTAAAACTTCAGCTGTTACAGCCAAAGTTTAAACACATCCAACAAACTCTTAATATCTACAAAGTTCTTTCAAGTAAATCCAGCATTGCTTGAGCAGTTAAATCTGTTTTTTTTTTTTTTTTGTGGTGATCTGGAACTGGAAACAGACAGCCTGGGTAACTGGAATTTAAAAATGCAAAATCTACACTGAATCCAGTTTAGCTTTTGGCATCGTATTGTGTTTGCCTCAGCAGTAATAACAGTTATTATGTTTTAAAACTTATCTAGCAACCAAACAGGTTAGATGCATTTCAAAAAGCCAAAGCCAGTGTACTTTTTTTTCTTGCTTGACAAGGTGATTCATTTACACACTCCTTACTAAATCACAGAGTGATTTTAATAGGAGCAGAAATCCAGGATTGCCTGAGATGGCCAACTGGGTCAAGTTACCCTTTGGAAGAAGTCAGTGAACAAAACGTGAAACAGAAATCCACTGCCTTTCCTCTCTGAGCTTCATGCAAATACACGCTGGAAACTCAGTACCTCTCATTTTCTAGGGTTCAACCACAGCACCAGGCCTCCAGGGATGCACTTTCACTAATACCTTATGCAGCCAGTGCCGCTGGTAAAAAAAAAAAAACAAAAAGCCAAAACTAATCTTCCCTTCCACTCCCACACCCGCCTCCTTTCTGACCGCTTCGCACTCACCTGCAATGCTGGTCTTGGTTAAAGCTAAACTGTTTTTGTTGGTTTGGCTTTGGCCCCCTAAATAGTTCATCAGCTGGATGGGCAAGTGCTAGCATAAGTGGGAGGTGGTGGAGAAACAAAGAAAAAAAAACCAGGCGAGTCTGCAGCGGGGTTAGCCCTGGGTGCAGCTAGAGGATGCAGCTAAGCCAACCTAAAGGCTCACTGCCAAAAACATCAGAGCCACGCCTTCCTTCTTCCCTAGATCTGCGTACCAGTGAAGAGCCACGGACTCCTCTTCCTCATGCCCAAATGACCTTGCAGAGGGCCAGGCCAGTGCGATCAACCGCTGTTCAACTGTTGTCATAGTTTAACTACATAGGTGCTGAAGTAGCCCTGCTGAAGGATCAGACGAATAACAGAGCCAAGCATAAGGGCAGTACAGGCAGCACATGGCCGGCAGCAGGGAGGCAGGTTGCAGGGACACACCGTGATGCCAGCTACTTCCAGCAGCAGTGACCTGACAGTTTGGCTCAGCCGGGCCATCTAACTGCACCCTTGCACTGTTCTGGCAGCAGCACTGGCTTATGTCAGCTCACAGTGTTGTGTAACTACATCCTACGTCTCATTTCAGCCATAGGTGAGCAAGACTTCAATGAGCAATTCGCATACCTACAAGTTAAGAATATGCTGATACACATTTTACATTAAAGCTCCGGTATAATTCCACAGGAAGGCCAACAAATGCCCTTTAAAGAGGTTCACTGATCTGCATTTCAAAAACTCAGACCACTACGCCAGTAGTGCTCCTCTCCTGAATTATAGCTTTAAGCGCTTGTTACTGATTTACATTTTGAACTGGTTCATTTTGATTCAAAACATCATTACACCTACAACTTCATTTGTGTTGAATTACTGTCCAAGTCCACACATAAGTTACTTCATTAGCTCACCAGAAATCCAAGGCTGTGGCTCCCCATGCAGATGTTTATCCTGACTTAATGTTGCTGTGTCCTGTCCCTTCACTTTTGCCAGTTTCTGGAGAAACACTATAAAGCAGATAACTGGACTCTGACAATAAAGATATTCCAGCTGCCCCCTTCTATTTTGGGGCGTTAGTGCTTCAGGCTGTAGTGCCAGCAGTAATACTGGCTTATTGTATAGCCAGACATTATCACTCTCCCCACACACATAGAATTTATACCTACCCATGTTTCACTTACAGCAACCCCTTCTGTTGCGGCACCATGCACAGTTGTGCTGGGAGTGGGAACAGAGGATTTATCAAGCTGAAATATAATCTGGAAGGAAAAAGAAACTAAATGCACTTAATTCCCTTCAGCAGTTCACAACAAAGGCAGACAAATAATGTGATATGCTGACATGACTGAGGCCACAGTTAAACAGACTACAAGCATTTTGCATACGGAGCTCCCCACTGTTCTTTTCACTTTCCCAGTGGTATATCCTTATCCTTGAGATTTTTCCTCCATTGTGCTAGAAAATGGACAACTTGATGTCTGTATTAGAGTCTATAACAGCAGATAGCTCTAAAACAGAAATTGTCCATTCATCTTATTTATGCAGACATCTTGTATTTTGAACAAACGAGTTTTAAAAGAGGCCCAGACTTAGCCTGTCACAAAACACTCAATGGCATCTAAATCAGTCCAACCTTCTTAAGGCAACCATCCAGCAGGGAAAAGAAAAGCTGCTGAGCAAGAGTGAAGCACCCTCTACACTACCAACAAGCACAACAGGCTGTCCTGGTTGCCCTAGGCATTATTGGCTTGTGCAGAGCAGACCACGCCACATCCGAACCAGTTAAACTGGCTTCAGAAGTACTGCAGGAGCCCAAAGGCAGGTAGTTGTTCCTCTGGCTGGGATGGGTTGCAAATAGTGTCAGAGGTTCTTTCCCACTACTGCTGGTCATCTTCTCCAGGGCCACAGGGCTGACAAGCACAACTGGGAAGTACAGGAGCTGTGCAGACAGTAATTCTGCTTTGACCAAACAGCCCATGTGAAATCTGCACAGCTGCAGATACTACACAGCACTGATCTGTACATACCAAGTGTGACAGAGTACTCTGACAATGAGCTGGCCAACTGTTTTGACAGCAAATGTCAGGTGAAGTTATCTCACAGTTATCTCACCAACTTTTGCTGGCCTTGTTATGTCTGTGATCATTTCTGTGATGATGAAATAGAGTTCCTCATCTGATAAGAATAGGTGAGACGTGTAATTAAGCCTCCAAGTAGCTGAGAGCAAGTCCTGGAGTGTTTGTGGAATGGTTTCTTGGGTGGACGGTACTCATTCATTCAGAAGAGACAATTTCAGTACTTTATTAAACATGTAGTAAGGATAATTTGCATGTCAACACCGTTAACTATTTCAGCAGTAGGGAAAAGATAAAGTCATAGATCTGCTCAATTAACTCTGAGCAATGTCTCAATTTTTCTGTGCCTACCAAGAATGTGTTTCAGATTCCACTGTATTTCTTTCAAGGCAAATCAAGACACCCAGACAAGCACAGTAGTAACACTGCCTTTTCCTGACTCACATGAATAGGACTTATTTTGCAAGTGAAACTTGAAAGAAAATGGTCAACCTCCCTCCAGTCACCAGACCAACACCTCTCTGACTGCTGTCAGAACAGCTTTGCTTCGCTAGGCCTTCCAAGAAGCGTTCAGAACCCTTGTGGAAACAAGGACAAACACAAGATGGGGGCACAGGACCTAGCAGCTCACAGCTCATCATGGCTGCTCCTCTTCTCCCAGCAGTGTGACAGAATTATTAACCTGCTTCTGCCCTCAGAGCTCGTCAGACATGTTTTCTGAGCCAGTTCCAATCACTAACCCAGGAGAAAACTCATCCAGGAAACAACAACAACGAAGTAAGAGGTACCTAGTCTTTTACCAGGCAAGTGAGCTGAACAAAGAGAGCAAAAGCATACGGGATATATCAGAAATGACTCAAAAGTGGAGGCAGAACAGATGGCTGAAACAGTGATGGAAGCAGACAGGACAGTTACATTTCAATAATGAGCTCTCTACTACACAGAGGTCATTAAGATTTAAGATTCTCCACTTTCCTTTATACAGTTTGCTGCAAACTGGTCAAATCTTACCTTCAGTGTGATAAAGCCAGCAGTGAATTTATTACCTAAATATGTTAGTGAACTCTAACATGGTCTAAGCTTCTAATACTAACAAAGTGATAACACATTCATGGTATTAGATACTTACATGAAAGCTAGCTAACAGGTTCTTAAAAATCATCTTTTATCAAAGTGTAAACAAGCATGTCTAAGGATTGAGTGATGCCACAGATTTAAATTCCAGTTTTATCAATGAATATGTGAATGGCTTGAGCTGGATGGGACCTTAAAGATCATCTAGTTCCAACCCCGTGCCTTGAACAGGGCTGTCCCTGTTAGATCAGGCCATCCAGGGCCCCACCCAACCTGGCCTTGTACATCTCCAGGGAATGGGCATCCACAGGTTCCCTAGGCAGTCTGCTCCTGTGCCTCACCACCCTCTAAGAAAAACCTTCCCCTTAACATCTAACCAAAATCTTCCTTTAGCTTAAAACCATTCCCCCCTTGTCCTGTCACTACCAGACCACATCTCCATTCTATTTATAAGCTTCACTCAAATACTGGAAGAAAAACCCTCTGAATCCTGCTCTTGCATTTTCAGCATAGAAACAGATATAGACAATAGGAAAAACAGTATTAGCAAGAGATTAGTGATGGCGGAAAAGAAATTGAAAATTCAAGGTTACCAGATATCTCTAAGAAGGACAGATTGAGGAACTTGCAAATATTCTACTATAGCCACTAGCGAACAATAGTTTAGCATCCTACACCACAGAGATTTCATGAAACTATATGGACTTAACAGTTTGTATAAAGTATTCCCCAACTCCAACCATTGCTTGTTGCTTCCAAACTGTATTTGCCCACTGGGTCATTTTTGATCTATTTCAAGTGACGCAGAAGCAGATCGTGGAGCTTTTTAGAATAGCACACCTTTGTTCACTGATCTGCCTCACTAAGAACAGCGTATCTCCTAACTACTTGGCATCGCAGTAAGGCACAAACATACAATGAAGACAAAGTCCTTGCTATCTTCAGACAGCAGGTCACACTACTGCATTACTTAAATAGAAGGTTTACTTCAAAGTAATGTAAGACGACTAAACAATTTATGCAAAAGCGAATACATGAAAAATTGCTTCTTGCATCCCCCTAACTAGCCAGGAAACTATTCCACTTTTACAGTTAAGTTAGCTTTACTTCCAGCACTGCTTCCCAAAACAGTCTAAGGAATTCAAGGTTGATGCAACTGTCAGATGACAATGAGCTCAACTTTGGGAAGTTCTTCCATCTCCTGATTGTTCCGCAACAGCTATGTAAATTATCAGAGCTTTTACCATTTTTCTTTCTTCTGTTCCTGGTTATTTGAACATCTCCTTTCTCACCTGCCTCAACCAAGGTCTCCCAGCCCTCTTGTGTGAAACTTCCCCTCTTTCTGATCCAAGTCTTTGCATGTAAAAGTATACAACAAAGTACATGAGGCTCCACACAGGCAAAGCTCATCAAGCCCTACATCTTGTGTTATAGCAGGGGCCCCTTGCACCTCCAGCAGGTTCTCTGAGCTCCTCAGAGCCTCATCAAAGTACTGCCTGAAGGGCCTTCCACTCATTTCCCTAATACCTGCACCTCCTGAGACAACTGCTTCTTGCACTACAGCCTTGCTCTTCACAGCTCCTTGACTAAACCAGTGAGTCTGAGGTCTTGCAAAAAGAAACACTACTGGGCCTCAAGCACAGTAGCAGCTTGGCTTACCGAGAGCCTGGAGATGGAAGAGCACAGGGAGGGAAAAGGCCATTTCCACTGAGTCTATTTGCACTGCTGCAGGGACAGAACACAGCTCAGCCCCAGCCACAACTGTTATCTCCATTCATGTCTTTTCCTGCCACTCTGAGGGGACTGCTAGAAGGAAGGAAACGCTGCAGAAGAGAAGGAAGGATCAGAGAATGACAGAGAAAACGTAGAGGAGAGGCTGGGCAGTATTTCTGGCTTTCCTGCACTCTTGTCCAGGGTAGCCTCGCATTCCAACCTTCATCCAGAGTGAGAACTTGCTGGCATTACAGGCAGAGTAGCAACAGAGCACTGTGCTTACCATTTTAACATCATATTTGATTACCTCTGAATACAGATCCTTGAAAGCAAAAGCGTTTTCTATGAGCAATGTTATAGCCAAGTTACGCTGTCTTTTTCCATCTACTCTCTCCAGTCAGCTGCCTTTCCCTCTACTTCTCTTATCTCCCCTCCCAGGATAGGCATATTATCTTCTCTCCCTCTCTAAATCTTCTTCAAATACTGGGCTGACCTTGCCGGGGAGGTGACACCCTGATCCAACAAAAAGTGCAAGACTGAAACGCATGCAAGATAGTGCTCTCCTTGAAACATGCAGTGTTGCCCTTAAGTGAGACGCATCCTGGAGTTTGAAAGCTGTCTAAGAGACTTTGTCATAATCCCTCTCATTGTCAGAGCAACATCATCTAAAAAGGGACACGTTATCAGAAGAATGACATAGGAATATTACTTCCCATTCCTACAGAGTTTTCACTAAGTTAGCACAGTAATAATTCCGTGCTGGTTAAATCAAACGGAAGTCATCCACCTGGAAAAGGCCATTGCTTCTGAGAACTCAGAAGGAAACTATCTTTTCATTTTAACATAAAATTCTATGTACTTTGGACACATCTTCAGTACAAACCCATTAAATTCAAGCAAGGCAAGCCACTATATTTCTTCAAAGGTTGAAGGAGAAATGTTACCTACTTGATTTGAGATTATGAAGGTGAATGCAAGGAAAATAATCTTAATTTCTCTTCTTGTCCATTGCCAGTTAGCTCTGTTCTGTGTTAACCATATTTGGGCTGCTCGCAACCAACTTCTGCCTTGCTATGTTTACACATCCCTGTAGAACAGTAACAAAATATCACATTTTTCTCCAGGAATGTGTGTGAACAGTTAATTACTCATGATAACTACTAAGTGGCTGCACTGTTTGCTCTGCTAGGCTCTACAAAGACAAGTTTTAAATGCCATCGGATAAGCTAGTTGTTTTAAAGAAAAAGCAAAAACACAATTGTGCTGTTTGGATGCTGTGCTATGCAGTTAGACAGATTTAGCCCAGCAAACAATAAACCTGAAAAGACCACTTCCATTTCCCCTACAAAACTGATTTAAATGTGGAGAACTACGGACATTATTCTTGTTAGAAATAATGGATATTAAGTTCAAAAAAGTATCTGTAAACCACAGTGAATAAGCTCTATGTGCAATACTTTTCACCTCACAACTGTGATTAGCACTAGCATCACTAGAAATTGTGAGATTCCTTTGCATCCTGCAGAAAGCTACTCTTACAGGGCAACGCTTCTCTATTCTGACTTTGAGTGAAGTCTCTTCCTCAGACACACTGATACAAAATGTTTGATTAAGATAAGCTTTTCCTCAGCCTCCTATTACAGAATACCTAACCCCTCCTCACTCCCACAAAATTTTAAACCTCCTGCTGTTACAGTTCAGCAGATATTCCTAATTTCAAAATTTGAAATCTTGATCTTAACGATCTGAAAAGCTCATAGCCAGATAGACTTCATTTTTTTTCCTCCCCTTGTAAACATAGGGAAGACACAACTCTCCCTAAATCAATCACGATGCATCAGCAGAACAGTGTCAGAGTTTAGTGCTTACATTTCTAAACAATAAGTTTTAAAGAACAAATGACTTGACCATAATTATTCATGAAATCAACAGGAAAATTAGAACTTCCTTGGGACCTCAAATCAAGTCCTAATTACAAATCATAATGACCTAATCCACATATGTTACATACAATTAATTCAGCCACATATATGTGAAAAGTGACTTGAAATATGACTAAAAGGGTGGCTTTTCATAGAGTCATTCTTTCTCACAGGAGCCTCAAATCACAGAAGCTTCCTGGTAGAGCTCCTGCTTCTGTTCATTTCAAAAAACATGGATTCTACCCTACTTTACCAAGATAACACAAGATAAATAAAAGATAATACAAATGGTATTTCCAGTGCAACAGTGAACACAAACTCTGATCTGGTCACCAGGATAGTGAAGTGCTGTGGTGAAGACGCTTCAGAGCAAAAGACTTGTCAGTTATCAGTGCAGGTGACAGTGGTTCATCCTGAAGGATCTGTGTAGCCTTGCACTTGCAAAGCCCCTGCAGGAAGTATCTCCAGGGCAATTAAAGACAAAAGGCTTATATTTTTAGTCTACTTCGTTGCTTTCTGAAATGTCAAAAATATTTTCTCCTAGTGCTACTCATTATAAAACTATACAGAACAGAAAAATATAACCAAGGACAAAGCAAAAGGTATGTATCTGAAAAAGGAATAGGACTGCAAGTGCCCAGGAGGAGTTCTGTACATATTCTTGGCGTGCAGTTTGACATGCCATTCCCTAGAGAGGCACCTTCCTGTTAGAACCCAGAATTTCTATTAAGACAGGCTGCAAAGCTCCTCACAGCAGATGACACGGGATGCTATCCTCTCCAGCACTCAACTGAAAAATGTTATGCAGGGATAAGGTAGCATTTGATGCTTTTGCAGTACTTAAAAATTTTGCAAAAAGATGAACTTTAAAAATCTTGTTTCTGCAACAGAGATCAGAAGCTAATAGGCAGAACAGGGAACGTTTAAGCAAATATACGGAAGGGAAAAAAAATAGTCTCCCCAGTGGAAAAATAAGCATTTGTATTTGTATTAATCCTCTCCAGTTCCATTGTAAGACATTTGTTCCAAGACTCTGAAAGCACCAGAGGCCATCAGATGTGTTCAATTTATTTTCTTCACGGTTTTTTTTTTTTTATTATACTTTCAGGTAATTTGCTCCCTCTCCAAACCAATCCTGAAATTTCTGATCAGAAGTCTCTCCGTTGCAATTCCTCAAATTTCTTCTATTTGCTTCTATATGCTTCGTGAGAGCATAAAGCAAGGTTCGCGTGAAGAGGTGCCCTCTGTTAAAGCAACTGTTAGAGGTGGGAAAAGCACTCACGCTTTCAAATACAAGAGGATGCTTTTTGATGCAGACACTAGTTAGGCAAAGTAAGGGCTCCCAAGTGACTATCAATGAACTATGAGAAATTATCTTCGTTTTTTGAGAAGTTTTGAATTACATCTTCTTTAACAAAGTGTGTATTTAAGCAAGCCTTCACAAAGCACTAAGGAATGTGAACTTTACCAACACTTTTTGTTAAACAGCTTAATACACACCCACATCAAAACAAAGACAGAAGGCTGAGCTCTTTACACATGAGAAGGGGACTTTTCACACATAACCTTAACAGCAAACCTTTTGCTTTTTCTTTTTTCCCCAAGATAATACAAAGCTCCTAGATAATAAAGCTTCTGTAATTTACATATCCTCCAAGAAGTGGAAATTAGAAAGCTACAGACAACAAACATTCACTAATCAGTCCAGAGAAAAAGGTGCAAAGGGGAATCTCAGAAAACAGTTTGCTTAATAGCTACCACAGGCAGAAAGGACCTTGAGATGTGAACGTTTTTGTTTTGCTAATCTACCTAACGTTCTAGTGCCAAAAAAAGAAAAGAAGAAAGCCTTGACTAAATAGTTCTGATCACACTGGTGTAAATTTGGTAACCTCTTAAAAAAAAACGAAATAAATAATATCCAGTTTGCACTTACATAAGTCTTCCTGAAGATCCATACACAGGAAAAAATAATGATTGATTCTGTAGTTATCATGTGTAACTTTCAGGAAGTCAGCAGGGCTTGTCTACTGAGGGATTGTTTTGAACCAGCAACTCTTACTCAACACAGCTGCCAGCTGTAGAGCCTGAGGAAGCTGTCATACAGGCAATATTCAAATGTAGTTGCATTTTTCCCACAGAGCTGTTGAAAGGAAACCCTTTCATTAACAAAACCTGAGAGACGTTAGGATTCTGGAGTGGAAGAAAAATAAAGGATCGTCTCCCCAACCGATTAACACCTTCCAAGTGCAAGGTGTCCCCAGAGCTGAAACTACAAACTACCAATGTTTTTTAAATCTCTTTCACAAGCATAGGTTAGAAGCGTTAAGAATTTGTGGGAAAGTTTCTCTCTGCTGTAGACCACAGCTTCATGTTTATTCATACATGGCAGCAAACAAATGAGAAGCTAAGCACTTATAAAATGGAACAGCATTTTGACTACTTGATCCACATTGCTGATGGAAAAGTTTGGCATAGCTGCTGGCATACATGGTGTTTTCAAATGACAGTTCTCCAAAACAAGCTTGGGCCTGAGCTAACAGCAGTGAAAAGTGAGAAGAAGCTTGCCTGCATATTCAGCTGACTTCTAGATTACTAACTATAAAGCTTAATTGCCTGTAGCGTTTGATACTGTCGACAACAGGAATGAATTCCTCTACCTGCAGTACTTACAGTTCTACAACAGGTAATTCCCTTCAGACGTTGCTTTTAGAAGTGAGAAGCCATCCTCTCTGTTATCCCCTTTCCCAGTCAGTTGACCACAACTGTTTCAGAACAGGCCCTGGAAGTCTTCAGTGCTTTGATCAAAGCAAGAAGCTTCTATTTGGCGGTGTGGTGTCACCTGGCTCATGCTGTTCCTTCTGAGTCATGTCAGGCCATTACGAGGAGAGCATCTTCAGCTCCGTGCTGCTTTGCGTCTTGGCTTGCAGGCAGGAATGCGTGTCTTGGTAATGGGGAACTACCTCATCAAGAGTGACTGGCAGAAAATGATGAACAGTACTTTAAAGAAATTGAAGAGATAAAGTATGGCCAATACCAAAAGTCTAGGGCTTTCAGAAACCTTTCAATACTACACTGACACAGGGATATTGTCACTAGCTTAAGATAGAGAACTTATTTTTCAAATAAGCCTATTTCAGTATCTCAGCATTTGGCTATCCAATTCCCAACAATTAACTGTCAGCATAACGCTGTCACAAAGTTAGAGTGACAACAAGGAGGCCGGTGGCAAGGGATGCGTTCCATACTGTATTTTTATTCTTTTCCAAATTAGATCATACTATGACCAAACCAGATCATACTAAGTTGCCATCTCTCTTAAATGCACTGATATTGACACCTTAACTTCTTGAAAGGCACTACCAGCACCCCCTTTCTATCCCTTGCTGCACATACACATCTTCTTTTCCAACTATAGACCCGTAGTGTAACTGATCTGTGATTTGAGTACAAGAGAAATTAACTTGACCCTTTGGGTCAAGAATATACTCCAAATTAAGAACTACTTGCAAGAATTCCAATACTTTCCAGTTCAAGAATAAATTTATTTCTCCCTTCCTTGGTTACTGAGCTAAAGGCAGAATATAAGAAGGACAGCTTTTTTTGTTTTTACCTCAGTAATGGCATTCTGGTTTTAGGTTGAACAACCATCCTCGTGTTCTCTGTGATTACTCTGCTACAGCACCCTTTACAGAAAAGGTAAAAGCTAGGTATGTTGCATTAGTACATTAGATACTTTTCTTTATCATCAATGGTTTCAGAAAGCTAAGGAGTTCTTGAACTTCTTAAGTATTAGTCATAAATTCTATCTTTAGCTTTTGTTCTAATGGAAATAAAATCATTATGACCACACTATCTCTCAGCATATCTTTCTCCAAACCTGAATCATTTCTGCATCTGTTGGGCAACTGCAGCCAAATCTGAGAAAGGAGAGAGGTCTCAAGGCAATTACATTTCTATTAAGTTTTACACAGAAAGAGAATACACAAAGGACAAAGACTCAAAGTATCTTTGTTTGTGTCCCTAACGGGAATCAGGGAAAGGCTGAAGCACAAAAGTATCAAACACCTTGGAATCCACAGAGTCCTTCCTTCTGAGTTTTGTTCTGAGACTTTGCTCCAGACACAAGGTGTGGAGGGGGGGGGGGGGGGGGGGGAAACAAAACAAAAAAAACTGATCAGCACACAACTCAGATCTTGCACATTTGTGGAGAAGCAAGATTCAAAGTAACGGGAAAATAAACCTCACCACTAAGTATGTCCACAGATGAATCCAGATCTGAAAGTTAGACTACATGTGTTAGTCTCTCTTTATGAAACTAGCTCCTGTGATAAGGTATCCTAACTATGCTTCATATTACCTTCTAGGTCTTCATCAGACTTCAGTTTTAGAACAGTTGACAAAAGACTGTGCCATACGCCATACCTGCTGTTTTCCAGAGGTTCTACTTTGGGATAACCTCCTGTTTATCTCTTAATATTTCAAAATAAATAGTTTCCAAACTAGAAAAAAAATGACACTGAGATACTGATAGTTTTTATAATGGAAGATGTTTTTAGATTTATCACTCAAATCATGTTGTTAGTCTGATTTGTCCAATGTCTAACTTTGCTTACTGAACCCACAACCTGAGAAACCTAACAAACTGATATTAGGAGTTAAAAAAAATAGTATCACTGCATAGAACAAAGATTAAGAGAGAAGCAGAACTTCAAGTGCCACTGTTTTTAAGTGAACTAGCCTTTCACTAAGCATTTGTTGTTAGCACAATGTGATTGGGAACTCCCATTAATATCTATCTTTGTTCTAAAATTGAGTTTATGTAAGCAAGTACAAACTTTCAATCAGAAAAAGGAACAAAACGTGGGCAATGCATGCAACCACATGCAGGAATAGATGGGAGAAGTGAGTAGTGTAGCTTATCTGGAATAGCTTTGATGATGTAAGTCTGGAATGATTGCAAACTGTGACATTTTTCTTGCACAAAATCATTGCTTTATTTTGGAAGACAGTATACATATGCACCCTGGACCGCTATTCAGGCCAACAATGCGGGCAAGCACGAAGTGTGATTTTCAGAACCATACACAGTATTATTACTGTCTGGAACAAAACTTGTGGAAAGACAGTACTAAAGTGTGTTTCCAACACAAAAGCTCAAGCCTGCAGCTAGAGGGACGTGAAGCATAACTTACATCAGCAATATTTTGTTTAAAAACACATTTTAAATGGCTGAATTACATCGAAGGTGAAAATAATCCTTTATTTTCTTACATTATCCTACTCTAAATATTCTTATTTTCCTGGTTTTCTGTAACAAAATTGAAGAGAATGGAAAAGAAACACAATCAATTGAAAATATTATATAGCTTACTTTGACAGCTCAGAAAAAGTTTCAATTACGTATTTAATCCAACATTAATATTCTGTTGTTAAAGTAGACTAGATATCACATAGAAATCAGTCTAAGTCCACAAAATAATTTGTAACCCTGCAGAGCAAGCACAATCCAGTGGCTGAGATTGAATGAGGTCGACTGAGAATTGAGAATTATTCCCTTTTGATAGCTCTATGCTGATAGATCTACTGAACTACCTCAATCCAGTCCCCACTAATTAAAAATATCCACAACAGAAAAATGACCAAATAATCAGTGGTCCCATTAGCTGCCTCAAGGAACTGAATATGCTGTCAACTAAAATATTCAGGCACTCTTGAGAAAGAAGCCTTCAGAGAGGCTTCAAGAGGTCACCTTGACCGAAGGAAAACAACTTCTGCCAATCTCAAAATAAAAGTGTCCAACCCATTCTTAAAATTGTTAGCTCCAAACGCAGAGTAAGACCAAAAGCAAATTAACTAAAAAAAATTTCATGAATTACCCTCTTCATACTTAAACTGGGTAAAGAATTAGCTGAATTTTGATAAACTTCAGTTAGCATTTTATACTGAAAATAAAAAGGACGGTGTCCATGCATGTATGAAACAGTAAGGAGCTTTAAGATGACTTAACCTTTCTGACAACATATAAGCATTTTAAAGAAGTTTAGTTAACCCACTAAATCCCAGGATGATTTTCAAACTGAGCCACAGAACTGCAGGAACTCATGGAGTCTGAGAAGTCTCTGGACTGCTTCCAGAGGGTCAGGGACAGAAGGAACAACAACAAAAAAAACCCTACAAAAAACAACAACAAAAGCAAATGAAAGTTTGTTATTCAGGTAGCTGCACAACTGTAGGAAATATTTTGTCAATCCTCAAATAGAGAGGTGGATCTCAGCTGTTGTCACTAGTTAACAGAGGAACCACTTGTGTCTGTACAAAGTCCACACACAGAAGCATTTAAAGACTCTTGCACAGTCACTGCTGCGTGTTAGCCTTCAATCCTATCAGTATCAAATCAACATCATATTGTTTGATAATTTGTCATTCATACACTCATCTGTTTTAGTTGGGACAGTTTTCTAGCGTTGTTGCTTACTCAGGAAAATGACTGTGCTAGACATTACCCTGTAGGATTCTTTAGAACATCACGTAGACAACAAGTTTTAAAAGCAACTTGACTGAATCAGAAGTGAAGAGATGAGTAGAAAAGTAACTGTCATAGCTTATGTGATCATATTGTTCCACAGCTGTACTCTCCTCACAGGCCACAGCTGTGTATTCATACTAGGATTTCTGTGACATTTCTTCCTTAAGTATGCACATATGAATCTTAATGGATTCTGGAAAAAGAAAGAACAAACTAACAGAAACACAGAAGAAGTAGGCACATATGCAAGAGCTAAGAAAAGATGCCTCTACAGTTGGCTACATAGACAAGCACACTAAGCTTTATCGCTCCAACACTGTGGAACACATTTTCCACTATCACACAATCATAGCTCAGCAGGAAGGTGAAACCTGCCATTAGCCAAACAGATACCTCAGTATTTTCAGATGCAGAAATACACTTAAAAACATCTCAATAGACTCCTATGAACAAGTTGAGAAAATGCTCTGAACAGTGAGGACAGATTTTACACAGCATTAACCACTTAAAAACACTAAGAGTGAAAAACATATTAATCTCAATGCAGCTAAGATCTATTTGAGATTTACCGTAGCTAATGGGATTTACAGTGCTTACCTTTATACTCAGACCCACATCATTTTGTGAATTGTCATCTCAGGTAACAAGAAAGTTTGTTTAAAAAAAGAGAAACAATTCAGGACTTGCATCCATGAATATTATCTATCTAAAGCCTACCTTTGATTGAACTAAGTTTTGAGTTATTCTGCAACTTATTTGTACATTTACTGAAATGGAAGTGTGGCATGAGAAACATTTAAAAATACAGACAGAAATACTGGTCAAGCCATTTAGTTCCATCGTGCAGCGCTCGTATATGTACACAGATAACCACTTTCATGCCAATGAACATTCTCTGAAACTGTCTGTTGGCAGGGATGAGAAGAGACAGTCTTGTTAACACATTGGCATTTCTGTTTCCAAACAATTTAAAAAGTCACTAGACTTTGCTTCCCATCTCATGCAACCACAGAAATATAACTGCTAATAGCACACTACAGTGTCTCTTGCAGCTGCCCTGTGGTATTTCAGTCACTACAGAATTTAAACACCATTTACTAAAAAAAAAAAAAAAATCTTGTTATTTTCATTATAAGGAGAATAGTCATAATAGGAAAACTCTATTTTCTTTTGTTTCTAGACTTGTCAATGTGGTTCTACCCTCTCCATATAATAAATACTTCAGATAGCAAGCATATTACTTTCAAGAAATTATATAAAAACTGTCACTAATAAAGAAGAAATAGATGTGTCCTACTACTGCCTCAAGCCATCCTAGACTGAGTATTGGCTCAAAATCTCAGCAGTGATACTCCCAGTATTATTCTGGCAAGTTTTCCTGTCCATCGATTATCTGGATAACAGTGGAAGCCACTCAAAGTAGAGCTAGAAAAAGTGCTGTGGTATCTAGTGTAACTCACAAACCTCTATTCCCTGTATCTCTGTCTGTGCAGAGCACTGGAAAAGTTAGTGCCTTTGAAGAAAACTGAGAACTTCTAGCATCCATTTAGCAGATGAGTGGAATAAAGATACGCTTACGCTGTACTGTGCTGAACAAAACAAAGAAAAACAACATTATAGCACGTATGCTGACAAAGCAAGTTCTACAGCCACACAAAAAACACATATGACTATGTTATATCTAAAAAGTCATAGCAACTGCTGACATTATGCTCCAAAGTAAAGAAGCTCAGTGTGATATTATCTGAGATATGTAAATTAAGTAAAAAAATATACAGTAAAAAATAGAAAAGCATGGATTACTTTTTTTTTTTTTTTTCAACCAAGCACATATTTCAATTTTGGCAATATGACTATGGTACCCTTTAGGACGTATTTTATAAACACAGTCTTTATTGGAAGTTGAAGCAAGGGTCTTCCGGGAAGAGTCTTTATTATAGTGGTCAAATGTTTATGGTGTCTGACGGCCATGGCAGCTGCCTCACACAGCTAAACATAGAAGCCTGTATGGAAAAGATGCTAACCAAAATGTGCAGTTTTGCGGTCTTTTGGGGACTCGATACAGCAACACTGGTGTCAAGCAAAGGGCTGGGCAAACCTTCTCCTTCCCATAAGGATAGTATAGGCCACAAACACACTGTCACCACAGTAACTTCAGTAGGTCCAGAAATAACTGTTCTCCACAGGGTACCTGCCACAGGTGCTCTGAGCCATTCTGCTGGGCAATCTGCTTCCTAGGTTGTAAAGGTTAAGCTGGGCCTTCAAGGACCTTAGTACATAACAATGTCAATTAAAAGAAACACTGTTAGGAAGATTACGTGTGCACCTCTTCTTGGTGACTCATATGTGGCAATTGCTGACTTAATGGAAGCGTTCCTTGTGTTATGAAATCCATTTTTTTGTCTTACTCAACAAAGATAGCTTTTGGTTTCTGCCTCTTATACAAGACTGATATCTTGCAAGGCCATTGCCTTTGCTAAAGAATTAAAGGCATGTTTTTACAGTCATTTGTAAGAGTAGCAGCTGCATACAATAATGAGTTTAGTAGTTCACAAGGGTAGAACTTAGAGCTTATCCATTAGCCTGGTAATATCACAAGCAGCAATAGTTTACTTGCCAGTTAGCTCAAATATTGTCATTTTTGGTAAACTTAACCTGCTCTAAGTAGACAAATTTCATCTCTAGTAACAGTCGAATCTCAACAATCACACTTCAAGAATAAGAAAGCAAGGAAAGAGCCTGTTCAGTTAAAATCTGGAAGGACTGTGATAAACATAGTAACAAACAAACTAATTTTGAAGAAAAAGTATCTGACTGGTATTTAGAAGAGTACCACAGTTACTAAGTGCCACTACCTTCCTTTCTCCTAAGCAGCAGGCTTCCATTATGAAGAGCTAAGCACTTAAAATGTGGTTAGAATCCAGTTACAACTGTATCTTCATACCTGTCTGTTCTCTTACTCTAGAAACTAAAGTATTACCTTGTGTTCATGTGTAAAAATCTAAACCTCATTAAAGATTAATCTTTAAGAGATGCTTACTGGTCTTCTCTCAGCACAGCTTCTCTGCCACTCCACCCACAACTCGGGAAAGTGCTAAGCTCTACTCACTCTTCTGGAAAGAAGGCAAACATCCCCCTGTGTTTGGTATCTGATGAAGTAAATTGCTTATGCATAGCAGGCCCCATCTTCCAAAACTTCTGGGATGACACAAGCGGTGAGTCAGGCTGCGTACAAATAGTAGCTTTCTGCTCAAGCACTCTCTACTCTTCAGACTTGGTTCTCCACTGAGACTGGGTATTTTAAAAAATAACATTTCCTACTTCTAGGAGACCATGAGGAATTTATTGTGAAGACAGAGGGAAAGGGAACTTGCTGGTTAGTACTGGATTATCACCACCTATCATACCCTTATTATGCTGTAAGGTTGGAACCAAATCTGCACTACTTTACCACAGAGCTCTAAGTCAAGTGATGAAAGATATGGTTATACTGATGCAGCTGCTGAGTAGAGGACCATGGATTTTAGTGTGCTTATTAGACTTGTACACACAGGCAATTTAGGTTGATGGGAGCAACACACTGCTTTCTGTACTGCTACACACTGTTATCACTACCTATGCTTATAGACTAGAAAGTTGACAGAGCAGTAAGAGCATATCTGCGAACAATATTCATGTACATTTATCTGTCAGCAGATACAGTTAACGTCTTCCAGATAATTACTTTAAATATTGATTACAATATTGTGCATCTTTTACCATAAGTAGAACCCATCTTCTATCTTGTTTGTATTTGGCATGCAACACTTAATAATTCACTGATGAATTATCATGTAAACGAGTCGAGTCAGTTTAAACAAGGGAACAAAATTTTGGCTGTCTTTCAGTTATTTACTAAGTATCATAGGATTTTACTTCTAAACACGAACTGTCATGGTGCTGCCATTCTGCATTCTAAGTTCCCTGTTATGCTCACTAGACTGTATTTATTTGGCTGTGCTAAAGGAAACTAATGGTTAAAGTACTCATGTCTCTTTGCGGCTGAGGGGAAGCATCAAAGCTCAACATTTCACAGATTTCTGGGAAGCTAATAAGATGTGTGGCTGCTGCTGCATGCCAAGAAGTGGGCAAACAGCAGCAGAAAATCTTCTCAAGTCACTTCAGGAATCTTTGCTGAGTCATATCAGTTTCAGTGTCTCTGTAGATAATGTTAAACACCAAACTTGAAACCTTTAGAAAAGATTTATGCCTTTAATATTTTAATAGAGAATTTACAATATCTGCCTAAAAAAACCCACACAAAAAAAAAAAAAGAAAAATGTAGACACAGACTGCATGTCTGAACATCACATACAGCCACAAGTTTGACGGATCCAAATCCAACTGCACATGCAGCATTACTGGAAGACACTGTTTTCTTCACAGTCTGTCTCTTAAATGCTGAAGATATCACCAATACAGACCAAACTATTTATTGTAACATTCCCACTGACCCTTTTTTTTTTATTTTCTGGCAGAGCAGCAGCTGTCTCTGTTAAAAGCATCTATGCCTAACCTTTTTTAGGCCTAGTGAGAGTCTCAGTGCTCCTCCTGTTATCAAGGTGGGTGGGCAGAGTAGAAACTGTTTTATTTTTTATCAGAGAGGCATTTTCACTCCTTTCTGGAACACAGTTTTATTCCTTGTTCTCTTCATTGCTCCATGAAAGGAAAGGGGACCATGCCTACCAATCAGCAAATCATAATAAACATGCTTCACTTTGCCCAACAGTTATGCTTGATCTGTTTGGTCAAAATGCAGAACTACAATTAGCTTTATTTTCCCTCTCTGCCTGTCCACTTGCTGAAAGCCAAAAGAGAAATAGTACTCAGTGACTGCCACACATTTAATTCTACACCAGTTCCTCACTGCTGTGTTAATATATGGAGTAAGCTCCTGTTTGGCATATCTCAATCTATCCATGAGTAAATAGCGTTCAAGATATGCAATAGCCACACTGATCCCTATTTTTCTGATGAGAAGCAGACAGAACATGAGCCTTTTTTTGAAATGAGTGCCATTTCTTGACTGACATTGAAGATCTTAAACTATCCAGACAGGGAACAAGAGAAACAGACATTTCTAGTCTTATCTTTGCCTCCTCTCAACAGACCAGCATTAGCTTGGACTTACATTAGCCAATACTCATCTGTACTCACCCTCATCAGACAGATGTTTCAATAACAAGGGTTGGGTCAGAAGAAACGGAAAGGGATGAGCCTTGGTTTCACTAGCGTATCAAAGTACCCCTAAAAACCTATCTCCCCATTGCAACCCTTTCAACAAATCCCAGCTGACACAATCAACAGATAGACCGACTGAGAATATCATCCTTATGGAGAGCTGCATTAGACATTCGCAACATTAGTCCTTGCGTAGTTTGAATTTACTATGGATTTGTCTTAAAACACTACGTCAAAAAATTACACTTGCAATATAAATCACTTCATGGGATCATAGATCCAAAAAGAAGTTCTGCTGGGTAGGAGTTAAGAGTTAAGGCTTATTTAGAGTTAGTTTAGTTACTCAGAGAGAAATACACATACTCACAAGATCAGCCTTACCTTGCATATTGTCAGGGAGCTACCTGTATCCCTCAGGTCATAAAGACTTCAAAAAAAAAAAGCCTAGAAATTATGCAGTGGTAAAACGATTCATAAAGTCATCCTACCTATTGCAGAAATACACTTTCTTCAGTCTGGATGCTTCTTCCATTTCCTTTCGAAGATTACTGGAATTTAAGTAACTCAGAGTAAAAAAAAACTAAACTACTGTGTATGCTGCAGCTTATCCAATCTGTCTTTAATTTTATCATACTAATTAGCTGCACTAATGTAAGCATCATATTCTCATTTTGTCATCACTGTTCATGCTCTCAGTGTTTATCTGCAGATGCCATGAGCACTTATTTGTTCTTGCTATAAGGTAAACATTGTTATGGCAGGAACCCTACTGCGATAAAGCCTCTCTCTGACAAACATCCACCACCCCAAGGGAAAAAAGAGTATTTGCAGCTTAGTAACAAGAGTTAATAGGTTATCGGGTGGTAACATACACTCAAACTTTACATCTAAGAGGGTCATGTGCTAGCAGTTTGAAGTAAAGATTTTCAGGAGCCTAGGATTAGTCATGACTATCTTCATTACCCTATTATCTCTGCAGTTAGCTACTATGCATATGGAAATAATACATACATATTTTTAATTCAAGAAAAAATATACCCTTTTCCAAACAGGTAGAAATGAGCAGTGCTCCTAACGTCTTAGGAGCACAGACAGGAGCTGCAGCTGACCAAAAAGCAGGATGAATAAATTACTTCTTAAGATCCTGCCGGTCTCGGAAATACTTGGAACTCAAGTTAAAAATACAGTCCAGCACCATTACTTCTACCTGATGGCAGAAGGTGGTAGATGGTCCTACCACGTAAGATTTGTTTGAATACAGTGCACACAATTTAGCTTGACATTTTACCTGGTGTAGGGAACCTGCTTTGGCAGGAGGGCTGGACTCGATCTCTTGAGGTCCCTTCCAACCACTATGATTCTGTGATTTTGCAGGTAAATGTTTCGTTTCTATTTTTTTCTCTGTAGGTATTCCAAAATCAGGCTGTGCTTTTTAAGGATGTATTTCATCCTAACCAAATGAATAAGCACTTAGAATCAAACATTCAATGTCACATTTTGAGGTTTTATGCAGTCTAACTGCAGTCCAGACCAGTAAGATACATTTTTTCTTGTGAAGAAATACAGTTTGCATAATTCAGAAGAGTTTTACACAGAAATGTATTCTCAGATGGCTAAAGATGTGTAAATTCCTCAAAATCAAAGACAAGTGATACCCAGGAGGGCAGAGCAGACAAAATAGCCCATCAGCAACTCAACCACATGAAGGATCACAAAAAAAAAACAACTCCAAAGCCACCCACACAGCTGCCTGAGGAGTCTGTCAAGGAATGAGGCTCTTGTTCATCTCATGTTGCTGCTGGAAATGCGTTTGAAGACCTTGGCAATACATCTAGATTTTACAACTGGCACACAAAGATGAGAAAAAAATGGAACTGGACTGAATTATATGCTGCAGTACATTGCTAGTGTCACATCTTTGCTAAGTAGCATGGAACACAAGATCATGGAACAATCTCCTGCATTTGTTATTTCCAGAGGGAACACTGATAAACATATACACCATTTATCTACAAAGTTTACATGACAGTCACCTAAAAAGTAAAGTAGACATCATCCTTTGCACAGTATCTTCAACTATATAATTTTTTTTTTTATGTATAGGAAACCTCTGCTTTTGAAAAATGAATATTCATGCCTATTATATCAGAGATGTAAAATAATCAGGATAGGTTTGGTGAAGAATCAAACCCTTTGTTTCTATGCCCTCTTAGAAGCCACCAGTAAATTCTGGTAAAATAACACAAATACTACATCACTTGTTACTGCTTTCAAATAGTTCATTCTACATAATTGCACCAGAAGTGCAATGACATTCATTTGCAGTGAAACGAACAGAATACACAGCGAAGGCTGTGAACTCCTTATTCAGTCTGTTTAATCTTTCACAACACATTTTGTTTAAATTTATGAATGAGTCATAGCAGTGGCTTCGGCCAAACTTAGCTCAGACAGACACTGTGCGTGCCCACACAAACACTCACGAGTCTATTCCCACTGCCGGCTCCTAAGATTCCCACTATCACTATCCTGAGCTTTTTTGAGACGAGATTACTCTTTGCATCAGTCTCTGCCAAAGGATCTCATATGGGATGGGAACTCTGGAATTGCACAGCTTAGGACAGACAGAGTAGGATTCTACCCTCTTGGCAATGAGCTTGTTAGGTTAGCATAACTGATCCTGGCAGCCCACTTGAAGATTCTGGTCTACTATTAAATGCACCAGCAGTGGTGAAGCGTAACAATGTCTAGCTTTACTGAAGTTGTCCAGCAGTTCATCAGCTCTTTATGGAGTTAATAAATTCTAACTCCCAGCCATTATCCCCTAAAATACACAAGATGAACAATGTTTAGGATTAGGACAGGATTGAACTACGAGACTTCACATCAAAATCAAGGCAGACAGTATTAGAATACCATCCTAAGAACTTTAACATGAAACCTGATGAAACCATGTACATACTGTAGTGGATTTCTATCACATTGAAACAGCTCTCAATTGTTTTTGATAACAGGTTGCTACTAGCCTTAGATTTGCCTCATGGTAAAAAGCTTACTTGGGAAGTTTTCATTCAGAAAATGAAATGAAAGTTAGGTGTTGGCCTGAAGAAATTTGTGGTGACAGTTCTGATTTCAAGCCATACCTGCTAGAACTTTTCACTAACACTCATGCCTGCAGAATGAGGCTTTTTTTTTTTTTTATTTTTTTGGTAGGGAGACTTCTATTACCTATGGGTCCCATAATGGATTCCTATTACCTATGGGTCCCATAATGGATTCCTATTACCTATGGGTCCCATAATGGATTCGTATCTCCAAAGATTTTCCTGTTTTTAGATGCAAGACCTCAAGCAAATGAATTCTGATTTGATAAATAGTCAATTTTGGCCCTCACTTGAGCTTTCTAAAGAAGGCATTTGCATCTCAAGCTTCATATAGGACCACTGTATTATTGGATATTCTATCTAATGTCTCCATTTTAGCACTGGCACTCTAGTTACTCTTTAATCAGATTTTTCAGTCAGAAATCTCACCTTCTAGTTTCAAAACCAACTGCGGCTGTGTATTTCTGTGTATGCTCCAGATGCCCCAAGAGGTGCACTTTAATACTGATCACCAAACTAAGATCCTTGAGAGTACAATGACACATGCTAGGTCAGTTTAGGCTTTAGGACAGCATGCATATATATATATGTATATACGTATCTACTGAACACACTAGATCACTTATCCGTAACACAGGAAACTTTAACAGTAATCTGAATAAATATTTTTATTTATGATGTATCAGGTTCAGTTGTGTATCACACAGCTATTTTCCAGCTGTATTTTGAGAACAAACTTGAAATACTATCTCAGAGTTGGCAGGTAGACATTTACCTTTAGAGATTAAAGAAACCCAACAGAAACTTATGCGTTAGGCTACACATACAGGCTTACTCTCTCCTACACATCTCAGGCATCTATCAGAGACAGTGCATCTCAGAGCACTTGAAAACAAACTTAAAAACAGTGTTAATTCACAGGGTTTTATACTTGAAGCTAGCAGTTCAAATAAAGCATTTAATTCAGAAATTAAATCTACTTGCTTCACTTGAAGACTTTCATTTAAAAAGTGTTGTTATGCACAAAGGTCCATTCATATGGTGCAAATGGTAACTTAGTATATAATATCTTGTATAGTATCCTGTGCCCATTGCTGCAACTGCAGAAATACAAAATCCCCTGAAGAAGCACACATCATACTTTGCATTAAGAAAACACGCACATACACCTATTTCTTAAATATTTTGCAGTCCAAGACAGGAAGGTTACTCACTGACTCCTTTGTTTGGAGACTGATGCTTCTCTTAGCACTGCACAGTAAAGAACAAAACTGCTCCAGGGTTTACAGAAGTACAGCTACGCAGGCAGACTAGATACACACTCAGAAAAGATACTTAGACAACTGAAATCAATACAAGAAATCAAATATATTTTCCTTCTTTCTGTCTCATGCTCCAGAATGGAATTTTTAATTTAAGCTGGTTGACATACATCCACCAAAAATACCAACTGACAGAAACTTTATAAAACGTGATATATTTGTATAAAGGTTGAGAGTAAGCTGAATAATTCATTGATTAAAATAGTAATGAGGAATAATGTCTCATTTCAACCCCTCAGATTACACTGTGCCTTAATTTTCTGAAATGATTCAGGTTCTAAAATCGAGCAGGGGAGCAGCACTGACCTATCAAAGAATGTGGTACACATCAAGGAGAAAGAACTGATAGAAATGGAACAGCAAAAACATACAGGAAATGTATCCAGGCATGCACTGAAAACCCACTTAGTAAACTGAGAAGAAAACTTCACATCCTCAAAATTAAAGCGTTCGCTTACACTGATGGAAGACTGTCAGTTATTGTTAAGATAGAAACACAAAATTTCACTGGACTGCAGTCAGCCCAGTACAAATATGAATGACGAAGTCGAAAACTCCATACACACATTGCCACGAATGCCAGTTGCGAGCAATGCTAAATACTGCAGATAACCACAGGGATAGAAGCATGCAGTCTTCAAGAAGGTATGGAATCTCTTTAGCTACTCCAAACCGGCAGCCTTCCTTTAGCAAACACAGTCAGGCACATCCTGAGGCAAACGTTTTACCTCAGGTGCTGCATCTTACAGCTAAAGTCACCCGAAAGGGACTTGACACAGACCACCGTATCTGGATCACAGATGACTCCAGCAGCTCACCCACTTCAAAAACTAATTGCTACAGGACACTGAGAGCCAGAATGATAGAAGATCATCCACAAGAGATCAAGAGGTCGCACAGTTATGAGAAAAGGGATGCAGAACATAAATGTAGGGGAATCTGAGCAGGCTAATAATAGTTGAGCAGATAAACTCATCAGTTATCCGTCATCTACCACAGAGCTTACTTAGTCTTTTGTCATAGTAGGCATGAAAAAATAGAGGTTTTAGGTAAAGCACTGAAAAGTTTAATTTTCTATATGGTTCACATGATAACCCACTTGCTTTCACTTGTTTTTATTAATTTATTTCTTCTACAAATCACAGCATTTTGAACAAGGAAATAAAAGCAACTTTAGAGGAGGTAGTGGTAATGAGTTGGCTGCTAGTAGGAAAAAACCAAAACTTAAGGGCAAGAATTTTGCAGGCACCCACAAGAAGCTTTTGGTCAGCTTAATTTACTGGCTAACTAAAGAAACCTGAAGTACAGCTGAGAAGAAACAGGTTATAGGCTACAACGTGTAACACCAGTTAGTTACAGCTTCTCAACCCGACCTACCCAAGTTCAACATACATAGAACAAATAAAAAGCAGAAAGGAAGACAGGCAAAAAAAAGTCTAAGGGAAGAGATATCACATGGCTTCCCTTAACATGCATAAAGGCTGATTAATTTTGAGGAAAATAACTTTCTTCCTAATGAGCTGTTAAATCTTGAAGTTCTTAAACCCTGGAAATACTGATTACATGGGGGTAAATACATGCATAGCTTTAGATTGTTCATAACTAGTTGTTTAGCTAAGGGGGAAGAGTTGAGTGTTTGGACAGTATTTGCATGAGGAATGCTTTTTAAGAGTTTCCTTGCATCCACTGAGATTCTTCATCTCTTTATATGAGATCTTTTTAAAAAGTTTCATAAAAATTGATTACTCAACAGCAGATTTATCAATATAGAGACACATCACTGAAGAGTGGAAACTGCTTTCCTACTTTACTGAAAGCTTACATTCACCTGTAAGATCACAAATACAAGCTACTACCACAACAAGGGAATCTTGTATGTGGTGTTCATCTCATCCTATAGCACTCAGCTAAATGCATAGAAATGTATGCGATTTTTCATATATTCTCAACTCTTCCCTGAATGAGAGCTTAGTATTATATCCGGACTAGTCCAACTTTCTGTTCTGGCACAGGGAAATCTAAGTGCACAAAGTAACACGCTTATGCCAATGGTGATATCGTATGTAGAAAATCTAACAGAAACAATGTACCCTCCTTGCTTCATTAATAAGAACTCGTATGCCCATGACATTTATAGCACTGAATTATATTAGTCAGTGGCTCTAATTATGTTATGTCTTGAATCTGAAATTGACACCTAGCCCTACTCATTTGACCAGGTTTAAATAAGAAAATGATTCATCATTTATAGAAAGCACATCACAAGTTACAGTTTCACAATGGGGCATGCTGACTGCCTACAGGGAAACTACATAGAGAAATAGAGAGGATTTTCTAGCCTTAGCTTGAAATGAAACATGGGCTACTATGCCAATCATGTGAGCACTGACTTAAATGAGAACAGAAAACATCATCACATTTTAGACATTGTGTTAATAATAGTCCAGGACTGGTTTTAAAAAAAAAAGATACAGCTGCGCTCAGGAAGGGTGTGAATCCCAAGGATAAATGCTGCAAATACAAGCTTAGTGGGTTTGGCTTATAGTCCGTTCTGTTCCTCATGAGGAAAATTTACTCCATATGCAGTATATAGTATGAAAAGTGTTAGCTACAAGCAGATTACATAGCAACAAAACCCCGGCAGATTGAGCAGCACACTGGGGCTTACAGATGCGATTCCAATAATAGTAAGTGAGCTCATCCTTGGTGTAGATTATTCATTAGGGAGAGAATAATGTAAGTGATACGATCATTACATCACCTTTTCCTGTACATTATTCTCACTACAGCTGACAGGAAAAACATTTCTCAATATGAAGAGAAATGATGTTCCAATTTTATAGAGTCTAGATAGAAGCGCTATCTGGAAGTATACGCGCTTTTGAAGTTGTACTTGATAAAAAATTCAGAGCTGAGGCTACAGTGCTGAAACGAGCGATTTGTTCATTGTTGCTGCTTTCTTCATACTGAACAGCTATTCCATAGGATTACATTCCACACTAGCCATTTAACTTCTAGATAACTGCTTTTAAGAAAAGATCTTTTGAACCAATGTAACGAAGGCTTGCAATTGAATGATATGATCAGTTTGATAAGTGTAAAAGAGGTCTTGATAAGAGACAGAAAAGAAAATTGACAGTAATAACAAACTTGGGGAAATTTGGGTTCAGATTGCAGCAATAGCATATTTCACAAAGATGCTGGAGACAGTGAAGAAATAAGAAAAGCTTCCTTAGTTTTTCCCGTGCTTTTGGTAATCCTTTATGTACCACATTTACTATAATTAGGAAGGAATTTATCATGATTAAGTGTGTTTACTGATACTATTGCATAAAGAGAGGAACAACGCAAAGCCACGGCAGAAGCTGTCTGAATTTAGAAGCTGTGGCATTCACAGTTCCAACAGCACGGGCACTTTAGTCTTATTTTTCCAAATCAAAATGCTTGTCAACAATGCTCTCAGAACCTACCATCAGAATGAGAATGATTATCAACAGTTTGTAAACCTCTTAGGCCAGACTATAGACACAAGTACAGACAAACATCTGTGTATCATGGCCTAGTTATTAATGCTTCCAAAAAATAAGGATGTCGTAATGATTTGGCATGCTTACGGGTAAATTGAACACTGCATTTTTAGAATACAAGTTGAAACTGGTACATTTTCCCCCTAACACATACACAGCAGTTCTGTTTCTGTTGTAGCCATTCTTCAGACCATTAATACAAATCCCTAAAATAAGTCTGAAAAATACCAAAATCCTCATCTTCTTACAAGTGAGAGTAAATAACCCCCTCCTTTGCCTCCTGCTGTAATTGAAGTGAGATATTTTCCTAAAAATATTTTCATTCATAGTTAATAGTATTTTTAGATAATCACCTGATGACAGGTTCCCCTATAAGAAAAAGATCAAGTGTTATAAGATCTTATAACTATCACACTACACTTATTCATTTCAAAACATTCGTTTTTGTGATGTGGATGAAACTTGGTAATTTATAAAGGCTGAATTCAGTCCTCTTCACAGTAATAGTGTTTCTTTAACCAACAGATTCCAAGATGCAGCCTGTAACAGAGCACTTGGATAAACCGATCACAAGGAGTTTTTGGAGCAGTTGTTATCTATACAGGCAAAGTGCTCATATGAAGTCCAATAGCAGAATGTTTCGCCCTCCCCTCTCAGAAGACCTGCATGAGATGGAGATGTATTCACCCCACACAGTCAGCTTGTCGTGCCTTTCTCTGTATCCTGACTACATCCATTTTTGACAGAGAGATCAACAAAGTTTCCTTACATCCCCAGGGATTAAAGACAGCGCTGAACACTAATTATCCACCTGCACCCATAGCACAGTGCTACAGCTTGTTTACTTGGTAAGTAAACAGGAAGGTGCTGCATCTCCAGGGAAGAGTCACAGGGTGATGGGTTTTTTCTTCCAAACATTCAACATGCAAGTTCAGTTCTTCCAAGTAAAGTCTAATTTTTGGCATTGAGAAGAAAAAGGCTCCTTCTCTCACAGTACTACCTGGATGCCAGAGAAAAGAAAACATACCTACTGTTTATTTTCCTTCTCTTTTTAAATTTTAGTTTTGTCATTAGCAAACCGTATCTAACATCAAGTGATGTAAGATGTCTAACTCAATTTTTGACGATAAAAACATTTTAAAACGTGTGAGCTTTCCCAAGGTTCTTACATTAGCATGAGTTAGCATCACACAAGCAAGAATAGAGACATGCATCTGGCTAAGAACAACCCCACGTACCAGCATAGGTTGGGGACTGACCTGTTGGATCAGGCCCTCAGTTCAAGGACAGGGACTGCTTGAGAGAGTCCAGCACAGAGCCACAAAAATGATTAAGGGAGTGGAGCATCTCCCTCAGGAGGAAAGGCTGAGGGAGCTGGGTCTCTTTATCTCGGAGGAGACTGAGGAGTGACCTCATTAATGTATATACATAAAGGCTGAGTATCAGGAGGACTTTCTCAGTGGCATCCAACAATAGGACAAGGGGCAACAGGTGCAAGCTGGAATACAGGAGGTTCCACAAAAATATGAGGAAAAGCTTCTTCACAGTAAGGGTATCAGAACACTGGAACAAGCTGCCCAGAGAGGTTGTGGGGTCTCCTCTGGAGACGTTCAAAACCTGCATGGACACGTTTGTGTGTGGCCATAATCTAGGCGTTCCTGCTCTAGCAGGGGGACTGGACTAGATGATCTTCCAAGGTCTCTCCAATCCCTGGCACTGTGATGTGGAATTCAGTAGCTAGCCAATTAAAATAAAAGAAAAAATTCAGAAATAAACAGAAGCAGCCTCTTCACAAAACCTTTAAAATGGGGGAGCTTAAGTAGGCATTTTATTTTCTAATTACGCCTTTGAATGAAGCATTATTTAACATTAGCAATTGATAATAGTAACCTAAATTGTTTTCTGCATCTTATTCACTGTTCTTCAATACCATGACTAAGAGAAGTAAAAAGTGTTCTGCTTTGTCTTTTCTATGTTCTGATTCAGTGGTAGGCAACTACCAGTTACAGGCCTGATCTAAAGCCTAGTCAAGTCAACTGGAATATTTCCAATGACTTCATTAGACTTGGGATTAGGCCTGAAGTGCAGCAACGTACTCAACTCTGGAGCATAAATTACAGACATAAAAACCAAATTATTTGTGTTGCTGGATTACTGACAGCAAAATGTATGATGTCAGATAAATAATAGGCAGAGATGGCCTGCATAAGCTGGAAAAGCTTAAAATACAGACAAAGATAGGAGAATACTCTGTGTCAAGAACAGACTGTCTCAGTTACAGTGCCGGAGAAAGACAGTTGAGTAATCAAACGAAATTAAATGATCCATCTAGAAGATGACATGGTCTGTCCCAGTACCACTCCACAACCTGATCATTGGGTTTACGTGGATGAGATGATGATATTGCAATCACAGTAGGAAGAGCCCCGAATCAGTAACAACAAATGGAAAACCCTTTGGAAATATTGAGTTCCAGTGGTCTAAGCTCAGAGCAAAAGCCAACGATATCAGCCAAACACATCAGCTGAGTTTGTTGCCAGGCTTAGGGTGATAATGTTAAACAGAACCGAATGTAAAATTCACTTAAACAAGAAGTCAAAACCTCCATTTGAAACATACAATTAAGGTTTAAAGATCCTACAAGCATTGAAGTATCTAAGTTTCACACATGAATTAGGAGATACTCAAGGAGCCAGGTAATTGTTTCAGCCAAAACTTACTCAGTTTCTTCCTGTTTGAAAGTCCTCGAGATGCTAGCATCTGAATCTAGCTACCTCAGGGAAACTAACCAGAGTAACTGTTATAAAGCTGCTATTTGGTTTTATCCACTCTTTTTGGATAAGTGTTGTATCTTATACTACCATAATCCAATCACTGACAATTAACTCCACTTTGTGGAAAGACTGACTTGGAACAAAACCATTCTTTGCTATGGAAGAGCCCAATCAAGCAAGAACTACCATCCTGAATAGCTGATTATACAACTGCATCAATACACTTGTGTTGCAGTGTAAGACAGCAGTATTGTCATTCCCTGCAGTTCAGGAGCATGTTTTCACTTTTGGAACTGGGTTCTGGTTATTCTTCAGCTAAGCACATAGATCTTCAGCTTCATCTTGTTAGCAAATTAGGAAGGATTTTTACATACAGAAGCATTTTCTTAAGGTACTTTTTGTGCTAAGAAAGTTAAAATAATTTGACGTGGATAAAGTATCTTTATATCAATCACTAATACTACACTGCAAAAGGAGTAACTGACAGACAAACATTTTGTTTATCAAGTTATGCAAACGAAACCACATTTTTCAAAAGATATAAAGGTGATTTCTGACAAGATGCTGTAACAAACTGGAAAGCACCGCAATGACAGCAGAGCAGCAAGGTACTAGGCTGCAGTAAGCTAAGGATTTGCACAAATGCGACAGCCGTAGGCACAGAAACAGAAGAAAGGAGCAGCTTACTTTTAGAAGGCCTCAAGCACACAAGGATCTACAGCAAGACACTCTTGCCTCCACAGCCACCCTTAAAAGAGGTCTGGGAAGGGGCAGACCCCGCAGGCTCCACCCCTTCTGGTCACTCAGGTATTTTGCATGCACCTGAGCTCCCCTGGGTTGGCCCTGCCTTCCCACCAGGTGCTCCATCACTGCTTAAGGCTTGGACCCAGCATTTCTGCTACATATATTCTGTCAAGCTAATGGTGCATATACTTTAAAAAGAAACATATTTTTGTCTGACATTAATATTTTGCCATTAGAAGTCATCTTCTCCCAAAAGAGAACAAAAAAATATCTGTGTAAGAAACAAATTAACGTTTCTTATTCATCTGTGGTCAATTCTGTATTTGGACTCCATTTATTTTCACAAGAGTAAAATTAAACAAGGATGGACAAGAAAATGGATAATGAAAAGGAATTTTTAAGAAAATTAAGCCAGATAACGAATTCAGAAAAAATACTGAACAAACAAACCTTCCCTCAGATAACACCTGTGCTTTGAAGTACAGCAATTTTTTCTCACTGTATCAGTCCAATAAGAAATTACTCTCACAATGCTTTCCTCACTCACTGCCTATAATTGTTACATTCACCATAATACTATCTAGGCTAGAGCAAAAAGAAGGAATAACAAAAACGGGTACAGAGAAAGCATCCTAGTAATATAGGTCAGATAAAAAAATCTGAATGACTGGAAATGTTTTTAAAACTGCTACAGAAAAAAAACCATACTTTCCTAGGATAGTTTCCTCCTTTCTTTTAGGACTGGCTATTAGCAGATTTGAATTACTATTATTATTTCTTAAACTGTACGTTTCCTGCTGGGCAGATCACATTTAACCTCACCTTACAGATGCTGCATACCCCTGCTTTATTGCAGTAAAGCACATGCTTAAGCTTACACCTGTATCCTCTGTGAAATAACAACAGATAATAACCTATTTCATGCAAAAAAGCTTTATCTCACTTGGTTCAAAAAACAACCGTAAGATTCCTCAGTAGGAGTTTTACAGACATTTTCCCACACAAGATGGGCAATGAGACAGTATGAAAAGCAACTTCAAGTTTTCAAATTTTGTTTACTATAGGAGCCAATATTATTTAGAAACCAGACTAGCTAAAAAGACAAGGGACCATAGGATTTCAACATTTTGGGAAGGCTGTGAGATCCACTGAGTCACCTTGTGCTAAGCACTTAACTGTAGTGTTCTGTAATGAAACCAGCTGTGGTACAGGGTCAAAACACACACAAAACCTTACTGAGGAACAGATGCTTAAGTCTGGTTCAGTTCTCCAAAGTAAATAAATTACAAAAAAAAAAAGCACGACAAACATGGCATGAGAACAAGACATTCCTTTAGAAGCCTCTCTAAGTCAAACTGAGAAGCAGCTGCAGTGAAAGCCTACTCAAACACAACGTTGAGCTAGATGCCAGAACAAGATACACTCTGATATCCACTTGGTTATTAAAGGCTCTCTTTGAAACTAGAAGACAAAATTCAGACCACAAAAAGACACAACCACAGTGATTTCAGAAAACTTAAACACAACCAATCAACAAGAACAAAGCATTGCAAATCCCTGGAGTAGTATCCTACAAAGTGAAGGCTAAACTCCATGCAAACAAAAGGAGACATTAAGTCAAGAAAGTAAGCACTGCCAGCATCGAATAGTTTCTGAGTTTTGTTGCTATCAGCACTTACTCCAAAGCACTGTGCATTTTAGGGTATTCTGTTGTTCTGATCCGAACACTAACTCAGACTTACGGCAAACAGCAACACTATTATCATATAAAGATGAGCAGTAAATGCAAAATGAATTTGGCAATTAAGGCACAAGAGGTGAGATCAGTAATCCACCCAGGTTAGGTACTTCCTGGATGATAACATGCACGTCATCAAATTCCAATGCTCCAATTTCCTCATCTACGAAATGGATCTAGCAGCACTTATAAAAAAGCCTCGTGCTTGGGACAGAGATGAAAAAGCCTTAAAAGGTCTGCAGCTAAGGAGGAACTGCACACTGCTGAATATGGCAGCCATATTCAATTATGTTCTTTTTCCATTAATGCATCAATCAGTTAATTCAGCGTATCACTGAAAATATGATGGAGTGGAACTACGCACAGTTTAACTGCTCCACTGTCATAATCAGCTAAATTAATACCATCTTTTTCACAGAACGCACAGGAATCTTGTACTTTAAAATAAGCAGAAGCCCTGAAATGCAGCACAGGATGTAGAAAATGGACAATTTTGGATCACATTACTTACAATAGTTCAAAAATCACCACCAAAACAAAAGCAAACGAAACAAACTACTCTAGGAACACACAGCATTTTCAGCTGTGTGCTTATAGGTCACACTTCAGAATCTTAAACACTATTCCTCACTGCAATACTGTCTTTTCACACATTAACAGCAGAACTAGAGTTAACCAGAGCACGGGGAGTCACTAGTGTACAACTTCAGCATACAAAAGACCCACTTTGTCTTTAAGCCAAAAAAACTGTATTCCTGTGCCTGCACACAGCTGGCAGAAGCCAAATAGATAGGAAAAAAAAACCTGACAAGCCCCTGCCACTTTATTTACACCTCGGAGCTGTTTCAGTACAAGCATGGGGACAAACCAAGCTCAGAATTTGACATTTCTCAAGCCCTGTCCTCTGGAGCTGGGCTGCATTCTTCACGCTTTCAGTCCATATATATATATTTTTTTTTCGGAGTGGGGTGGGGGGGATGGACTGCAGCCAGCAGGCTTCGAGCTTACTGACTGCGTTCCCCTCTACAAAGCATCGGTTCAGGAGTTACTGCTATGTTTCTTTTCCATTACCTCACGCTCGAGCATGTTAGAAAAGCTAAAATGTCCAAGGAGCTAATGCCACCTTAAGGCTAATAGGCTGTACTACACTACACTGTCACAACCACGAAGAACACTACAGCTATCCACTACCTACACTCTCTCATTCTGTCGCTGAGTAGTATAGGCTAGTATGCAGAGCTTTAGCTGGAGATAAAAAGAGAGATTACCTCACTCGAAGTTCACATGTTTCTATGTGGTTTTCTTTAATTACTTCTCATTTAGCGCTAAAGCTTTATTAGTAACATGACTTATGCCAACGTCATTCGGATTACACAATGACACTGCTCTTGCACTTCAAGGAAAGTATGAACTGCTGATTATTTCAAAACACATCAGAAGTCCAAGAAGAAATACTCTATAGCAATAATAGTTATTTTCTTATTTGACTGTTACTTTTTTTCGGGCTTTGCAAAAAGACAAGCTCCCCTAATCACCCGTGACCTTCTTAAAGACAGAGAAAAGTATACCTGGTTCTAGAAGTTCCTGATGTGGCATTCAGTATAAGCGTAAAACTAAAAGTATTTCTTCCCTGGTAACTCCTCCATGCCCCTGAAATAAAACAACAACAGAATCAATCAGATTAGTTAATCTATAACAAACTAAAACCACTTCAAATGGGCAAGCAGTATAGAAATTAACATTATCAAGCAATACAGACTTTGCATTCAAGCTGTAAGAAAAGTCATGGAAAGGTAAAAGCCCAGTTCGCTGAAGCATTAAACAAGTTTTTGATGCACATCTTTTTCCTACAAGCAAAGGGACAATATTCTCTTCACTTTTGTTTCTACAACTCGTTCATTTAAGCTCAATTATCCTAATCTGAAAAACTAATTAAAAGAGAGAGAAAAAAAGTTTTTATTATTTCCACTCATAAGGAAACATTAGGAAGGAGAAAATAATATCTACGTACTTGAAAGACTGACCACACCAATTATATACCTTAACTACAAGTACACTTCCATGCTTTAATAGCTTTCTTCTATTACAAAACACACTCAATCTTTCCAAGAAAAAGGTCAGTATACTTTACAACGACATTTTTAAAATGAAAACAGCTACAAAGAGCTTTCTCTCTTGTAATTTTCTTTCAGTTCCTACATTTACACAGTGGGAGCTTATAAAAGCAACAGGACTAACACAACAAGAATATGCTACGGTAAAAGAAGAAAGCAGAATGGTCACCTGTCTCCAAGGATGCAGGCTCACAAAGAAAAACTCCACACAGAAGCAACCTCCAACAACAACAAGAAATGTTCTTTAAGTGTAGCCAGCCCTTAAATGAAGTCTAAGAGGAGGGGAGACTGGCTCCACCCCATCCAGTCACAAAGGTGAACTGCCTTCACCTGTGCTCCCAGGGCCGAGCGGGTCTTTTCTCCAGGAGCTCAATCAGTGGTTCAGGCTGTGACTCAGCAATTGCAATACAGAGCCTGACACAAATCACAAACAAAAACACAGTAACTATGTGATAAAAATAGCAATAAAGTAAGCATGTTACGTAGTGTTCATATGGATTTTTAATTTTTCAAGTCTGATATGTCAAAGTGCACACCAATAAAGCAAGTCCTCTTTCTTAGCAAAGATGAGATAAACTTATTTATTCCCACTTTGGAGTCAAAACCTGACAGTGAAAGCTGCTGCAAACTCACATAAGCAGAACTTTAATTTATCTTTAAAGCTAAGATGACTACTTTTACCCTAGTTTGCTGCTTCCTCTAGGAAGCAAAAAGAGGGGAGAAAAACAACAAAGACATTCTTTAAGCGTTCTGTGAAAACAACAGTTGAGCCAAGGAGAAAGATCCTAATTACTGTCCCCTTTGAAAAATGGAGCTCTCTCTCTCCTGTTTGATCTTTTGGCTGCATGATGAACACAGGCCAAGCCCATCTGCACAAACACACAACGTTTTTCAGAATGCCACATGACACCTGCTGGCACCTTGGGATCACAGGGGAGCATATAACGGGGGCATGTCGAGGAAGAGCAGCACAGCAATGTGTGCGATATCTAGAAGAAGGAAACTCAGCGGGAAGCTTGTGCCACTGTCACAGGAGGAAGGGAGCAGGGATAACGCAAAGACAGAAGACAAAAAACAGTGAAAAAACAGCATTCAGTTCTTCTGCTGCTCCAAGAAGAGCTATGCTCAGAATGCATCTGTTTGTGAGTCCCAAAACCTGAGGTGGCTTTTACTGCCTCAGCTTTCAATATTTCTGTTACTTTCTCCACTGCGCTAAGATATCAAGCATTTGACTGTGCCATCAGTCCATTGGTTTTTAGGTGGCACTAACATAAAATGCTAAGCACCTTGAATCTGATTCGGTATTAAATCCACACAGAACCAAAGCAATCAAAATAACAGGCCTGGTTTCTAGCCTTGACTGAAACTATTGAAAAGACAAAACATTACAGGATTACTGTTTTTGAAGAACAATTTCAAACTCAATTAAACCGCATTTCTGTAGTCCCCTGAGATTTAATAGAAGGAACGTAATATTGGGACCATATGATCTTTCACTTGTGCATAAAGCACAAAGATGCAGTCAGCTATAAACAGTATGCAGGAGTAATATAAACACTGCTACCTGCTTTATTCACTATTATTCCATTGCTATTCTGCAAGACAAACATGAAATCTGGGCCTATTCTTCATCAGCAGAATAAAAAAGAAGTTTGTCCACACACAGACATCTGTAAAGAAAATGGTTTGTGTTGTAGACGCTCTGACCCTTCTGTATTTAAGCTTGATCTTCCTGTTGACAACTAAATATTGGACTGAACTATTTCAGTTATTTCTGGTGTCAAGAGAAGTACTGATTTTTTCTTTTACTAGTAATAGTAGGTAGGTAACAGTATCTGCCATTTATTTTTTAATTGTTATATGTGTGTGTGTGTATATATATATATATATATTTAGAGCTTCTTCATGAAGGACTTCACCATTTTGCAGGTAGGAGTATGAACACACCTTGGATAAGTAATTGTAAAAACATTCACAAAAGTCTCCCAGTGATCCTAACTTACCAGAATCATAGGATCCCAGAATGGTTTGGGCTGGAAGGGACCTTTAAGGTCATCTAGTTCCAACCCCTGCTACAGGCAGGGACACCTCCCTCTAGGCCAGGTTGCTCACAGCCCCATCCAGCCTGTGCTCGAATGCTTTTGGGGGATGTGCATTCACAAACTCATTGGGAAACCAATTTATGTATGTATCTCATGGGAAACAACAGCACTATCGAAAATGTTAAGTAAAACTAGGAACAGGCCGTTCAGGTTTGGTACAGTGGGTTTGGGATAATTCTACTTGTACGTTTTTGGCCTCTCAGGTAAAAGGTTGACGAAGATCTGGCTTGGCACTACACCACACACAAAACCTGTCATCCCTCGTTCCTATTTTTCCTTCCACCCTCTCCTGTGTCGCTGCTTGCATGGTGAGCGCAGCCTTCAGAGGGCTTGGTGCGAGGGACAGCTAGCTGCCAGCCACAGCATGGCCTGCACCACCATCCATCCGCCAACACAACGGCAGGGAGGCACTACCAGCCTCAACAGCTACTGAGCTGGGGTTCTGGGAACCCAAGTGACACGCAGTGACAGCTTCCTTACCCTAGGCCGGTTTTTTAGCCTACTGCCCTCAAAGCGCCGCTCACCCGCCAGCTCCGTTAACACACAAAGCGATGCTGATTCACACCTCGCCACGCAAGCCCAACGATTGACACAGCCTCGTATCCCGCTTTAATAGAAAGCGCTCGCTTCAGATGAGGAAAAACAAACCTCATCACGGACCGCTCGGCCAAGAATCACCCTCAGGAGGCGCGCTGGGCCGTACCACCGCGTACCTCGCGGGGCAGCTCCCCCCTGCGCGGCCAATGGAACGAGCCGCACGCACCCCGCGCAGGTGCGGCCGATGGGACAAACCAACCTCGCTGTGGGGGGTGGAGGAGTGGGCGGGTACGCGCGTGCGGCGAGGAGTGATGAGAGGCGGTGGAGGCGAGAGGGTGAGGCCTGGACGGGGCTGGCAGCGGGCGCATCATCGGGCAGCGACGCGACCGCCGCGGGAGATTGAAGCGTCCGCTCCGCAGGGGCGGCACCGCCGTTTCTCAGCCACCATCCGGGAGGGGGAAGGACGCAGAGGAAGGGCGGTAAGCGCGGGGACAGGCCGCGGGCCCTGAGCCCGGCCGCGTGCTGGAGGAGCTGCGTGCTCTGCGGCCGCCTCGGTGCCCTCAGGGAGGCGGGCCCCGGGCCGCTGTGGAGAGCGGTCCGAGCGGGGCCCCAGCGCGGGGTGAGCGTGTGCGAGCGGCGGGTCGAGTCGCAAAACCTGGCTTGGTGCAGGAAAAACCGAGTTGCGTAGCTTGAGTCAGCTTCCTGAGCTGGTGCTTGTGCGGGGCGTGTGAGCGCCGTTACGCGGTGGTTTTAAGGTGCCTGTGTCGTGGTTGGGCCGTCCTTGGTGAAGCGGTCGCTTGAATGCCGGGGATCATATCTTTCGGTGGGTGTGTTCCTCCTCATGAGGTCCCTCAGTGAGCCTCGCCTTTCTCAGTGTGGACTCCGTCTGTGGGTCAGTGCTGCTGCTCACCCTCAGCTGTCTCAGGGAGAGTGGGCTTCTTGGGGGTGAACTGTTACGCATACAGATGTGTGTGGGAACTTCTTCACGGTGCAGTGACGGAGCACTGGCGCAGGCTGCACGGAGAGGTGGTGGAGTCTCCTTCTCTGAAGGCATCCAGGACCCTCCTGGACGCCTACCTGTGCAACCTGGGCTAGGGAGCTGCTTTGGCAGTGGGCTGGACTAGATGAGCTCTAGGGGTCCCTTCCAACCCCTACAGTTCTGTGATGCGGTGTGGCCTCGTGTCCTCCGATGTGGTGGAGGGCATCTGCCATTCCTCTGGAGGGTCCTGACAGTCATAGCGTAGGAAGCTCAAATACTATGGGAGACAAACTTGTGAAAATGTCAGTACGTAGTTCTGATGCTGTGTGTGAGAAATAGGATGAAGAATAATTGAATATTCTTCAGAATCTCTGTAACCTGCTCGGTTACGTTAGCTTGCTTGGCCTCAGAAGCTTCTTGCCAGATCACTTTTCTCCTTGTAAGAACAAACTCCAGCATGCAGGAACCAGCTCGTTGGACTCCCCTGCAATGAACAGGGACATCTGAAGCCAGATCAGGTTGCTCAGAGACCTGTCTAGCCTGACCTTGAATGTCTCCAGGGTTGGGGTCTACACCGCCTCTCTGGGCAATCTGTTCCAGTGTTTCACTACCCTTATTGAAAAAATCTTCTTCCTTACATTCAGTTTAATTTTTCTCTCTTTTAGTTTGAATTGATTTCCCCTTTTCCTATCGCCACAGATGTTCCTAATTTGTCTGTCCCCTTCTTTCTTACAGGCCCTGTTTAGATATTGAAAGGCCGCTCTCGGTTCTCCCCGGAGCCTTCTCTTCTCCAGACTGAACAGCCCCAGCTCTCTCAGCCTGTCCTTGTGGGGAAGGTGTTCCATCCCTTGGATCATTTTGTGGCCTTTCTCTGGGTGTGCTGCAATAGGTCTACATCTCTCCTGCACTGAGGACTCCACACCTGAACGCAGTACTCCAGGTGAGGCCTCACCAGGGCAGAAAAAGAGAGGCAGGTTCACCTCCCTCAGCCTGCTGACCACACTTCTTTTGACGTAGCCCTGGCTACAGTTGGCTTTCTGGGGTGTGAGGACACACTGCTGGCTCCCATTCAGCTTGCCATCCACCAGTACTCCCGGGTCCTTTTCAGCAGGACTTAGCTCGGTCCTTTTGTCACCCAGCTTGTGTTGATTGTGGGGGTTGCCTCCACCCAGGTGCAAGACTGTGCATGTGGGTTTGTTGAACCTCAGGAAGTTCACCTGGTCCCACTGCTTGAGCCTGTCTGGGGCTCTCTGGATGGCTCTGTGTCCTGCAGGTGTCATAGTGCCAGACTTAATCTACTTGCAGTTTCTGTTCTCCTCCTCTTGTGTTTCTTTTGTAACTGCTTCTCACTGAAGCCCTGTTTTGCCAGTAAGGAAGTTGGATGCTGCTTACGTGGAGCTGCTACAGAGCTTTCTCCTGACTCAGCCTGGCTCACAGCTTCTGTTAATCCAATGGGTTACTGCTGTATTCGGTTCTCAGCTCAAGTTGCGGCCCTCCCTGGCCCTACTTCTGTAGGCTGAAAATAACCACCGGAGTGCTCGTGCCTTCGTTGTCCACAGCTTTCTTACATCAAAGTTGGTTCATTTAAGCTAGAGAGGAGTTGCTCATGCTTTGTCGCTGGTGCCGAGCTTTCCCTCAAGGGAAGCTACGCAACCAGCGTGAAAAATGAGGGATCCTCACACGTTAGGGAAGCTTGTGCACCAACGCCTGTTGGCGGGGCTGAGCGAACGTAGTGGGTGTTAGCTGCTCCTTGCTGGTAACAGCAGTGCGCACAAGAGCGGTGTGAGCGCGCTGAAAGCGTTGATCAGAAGTAGCTTGTTCGTATCTTCCCTTTTTAATTACGGTGCGAGTTTGGTGTGGCAGTTGTACTTCCTTTCCCGCGCGTGGCTGGATTTCCAGCGATTATCTTCCCGTCGTCTGCTGGAAAAACGCGCACCCCAGGAGGGGAGCGGGGCCAGCCGGGTGCCGGCCGAGCCCCGCAGCGAGAGGCGGTGTGGTGCGGGCCGGGCCGTGCCCGCTCCTCCTCCGGGACTACCGCTCCCAGCAGCGCCCGGGCTGAAAGTGAAAATAAACTCCGGGCTGCGCTTCCCCCCGCCCCCCCTCCTCCTCCTTCCCTCCTCGCACATGTCCTTTCTCTTTTGTTTTCCTCCCTGCAGGCCGGTTGCGCTCCGGATCGGCGGGACCGCCCGGAATCGCGGCGCTGAGAGAATCCGGACCGAGATCCCGGAGCTGCGTTGTTCCCGCGCCCCGCAGCCCGCCCTCGCCGTAAAAGTTTCCCGTTTCTCTCCGCGGCTCCCACATGCGGCTTGCTAACGTGGGGCCGGCGGCTGCGCTTCCTCTCGCCGCTGCTCCTTCGGGTGCCGGCACGCCGGCTCTCCCGGGCCCCGCCGGCTGCTGCTGCCCTTCCGCGGCGCTCGGGCTGCCATGTGGGGCTAGGAGGGCCGCAGGCTGTCCCCGCGACGCGCACCACTAAACATGGAGGCGGCGGGTAAGCCCGGCGGCGCGGACGCTCCCGCGGCCGCTTCCATGGACTGCTACTTGCGATCTCAGGGCTTGTACAGGAAGAAGGTTGCCAAGGATGGATCGTGTCTCTTCAGGGCTGTGGCCGAGCAGGTAGCTAGGTTCTTGAAGAAAGCTGTTGCACGTGAACCCGCGTTTGCTTAAATACGGACAAGCGTAGGTTATGTGTGGAGGGGAAAAAATATATTGCTGTCTGGGGGGTTGGGTGGGGAGGGGAGAAGTTCGGCGTGTGCACAGCACGTGTTACCCTGTAAGCTTTGACCTCTTAACTGCTGCCACGGAGCGTTTGCAGCGTTTGGGTGCAGCTGCCTTGCACTGGGACCGCAGGAAAACGAACTGAGTGGAAGGAGCGTAAAAGCCCTGTGAGTCATTTAGCTTCGCTTCTTCCTGTTGCGGTCCCTTCCCCCCAGTTTCATGTTACTGTGAAAGAAAAAAAGTGACAGCGTCATCTTGTCTTAAGTACAAACAAACGGCAGTGGGAGCTCTGGTGCTTTGCTGAGAGAGAAGCCTAAATGCCTGTGCTAACTATACAGTTTTTTTTTTAATTAATTTCGATTTTTTTTAATATTTTTCCCGCTGAAATTTTGAATTTGGGCAAGCCAACGCTTGTTTTGAAGGAACATTTTCTTTTGTTTCAAGGTACTAGCCAGTGAGAATGCACTGATAGTCTGTTCTTCTTTGCTAATGTACGTAAAAGGTTTCTCCCACACTCTGGGGAATATACAGAACGTTTTCTATTAAAAAAAAGTCTTCTAATTAAGGTTGAAATGTTAAAAAATTTTCATTTGTTAAATATGGGATCTCCAATTCAGAGTTAATAACGTTTATTCCAACTTTGGATATCTGTAGTCTTCATGCAGAATAGTTGGATGTGAATTTGCAGGTGTCTTAAGGGTCGTGTGTATGGATTGCAAGAGACCACAGCGTGTTTAAATCAACTAGAACTTCCTTGCGCTGTGGCAGGGATGCTGACGAAGTTATGTTAGACATAACTTTAAATCTGTCATGAAAGTAATATTTCTGCAGCTGAGATCTGAACAGGAGGTAGAGTGTAGGTGTCACTGGGAATTCCTACCTTCCAAATCAGTGGTTGGGCAGTAGACCTTCACCTCTCAAATGGAGGGGGGGTGAGCCAGAGGTATGTTATGTTCTGTTCAGTTTCCCAACGAGTGCTGCTTGGTGGCTGAGCTCTTCATCCATGCCTGCTGTAGCTGGGTTAACGAATTGAATTCCGTGCTTCAGTTGAAGAATGACCACCAATGCTACTCCTTTCACTTAACAAATCCGCATAGAATTGAATATTTTAGTTTAGTGAACGTGTGAATTCTGCAGTTATTTAATTTTGGATACGTAGTTGATGTTAAAGATGTTGTTACTGAATCTCTTAAACATTTGAATGCCCATGTAACTAAAACTGGAGTATCTCTAAGCCTGAATTTCGAATACGGTCAGTACTGAATTAGGAACAGTCATCAAAAATCTGAAGTACTGCTCTCACTCGCTTTGGTTTCTCCCTTTGGTAGGTGTTGCACTCTCAGTCTCGGCATATTGATGTTAGGATGGCTTGTGTCGACTATCTTCGGAAACACAGGGAGAAGTTTGAAGCAGTAAGTACTTTGGTCTTCTTTGTGAGCCTTGAGTAAAAAATCTTCCTTTATTCTCTTTTCTAAGCTACGTTCTGTTTGGGAATATTGATGTATTGAGTGTAGCTGTATGCTAGTTGATGCTGTCTAAAATGAGTGCCCTTTGCTCAATTGGCGTGTGCATGGTAGTAGCTCATTTTCAGAAGCCTGGAGAAAGACCTGTGTGCTGCTCAGGGCTGGGAAGGTGTGAGTTGGGAAGAATGGGAACCCCAGTATTCATTTAAAAAAACAAAACAAAGCTTTCAAAACCCTACAGCAGGCTGTTGAAATCTGAGTTTTATTTTAGTCATGTCTTCATAGAAGTCACCAAATATTCTGATTGCGCTAATTAATTGCTCTTACTGTATGTGAGTGAGTTGTCTGATGAGGTTAGTGGATTTTGTTTCCAATACGATATGGTGCCACAGTGATTTCCCCCACCTCCTTTCTAAAGATCTGTAGCAAAATTCTCCATCAACCATGGATTTAAAATAACGTTTTGATACTGGCTTATATTTGGCCAGCGTCATCAGTGTTACAGTTATAATATCTGTTTTTAGTATAAGAATAATAACGGTGTTTCTTTTTGTGTTTTAGTGTAACGCTATCTAACTAATTTCCAGGATAGCCATAATAGGAGTACATGTGAGCATTTCTTACTAGAAGAACCTCTTTTTCTCAGTTATAAATTACCCAGGCTCCAGTGTAAAGTCTGTATTTGATGCACATCAGCTGAGTGAGGAAATCAGTGTGTATACGTGCTGTAGTTCTGGACAAAGTGCCCTGTACTCAGATGTAACTGAGCACTGTTATCGGTGTGGAAATTGACAGGAAAGATGTAAACAAATTAGAGTGTGTCTCTCCAAGAGGATGCAGTACTGTCTTATCTGGTTGTAGTTGCCAGCATGATTGGCTTTATGTCCAATTCCTCTAACTTTGCTACTCTTAGGTCTTTCTTTCTATTTTCTTTTCTCCTTTCCCCTTTGTTCCAGAACTGCTTCCTTAAACTTGATTTCATGTGCTGTTGTCAAGCTTCTCAAAACACAGTCCTTGACTGTAAATCGTGCTGTTTCTCCTCCCCAGTTTTGTCATCTCAGTTGAATGACTTTATTTTCAACCCTAGCTGCTTTTGCTGTCCTCGTTTTTCTCCTCCCAACTTTTAGTTTCCCTGTATGTGAGATCTCACTGTGGTTTCTTTTCTTCTGACTCGACCCAAGTGATGTGACCTTTTCTAACCACCACAGTGATTCTTCTGAAAAGCTTCTTTGGAGAAAAAACAAGTGCTTTTTAAAATAGGTGTTTCACATAGGTTGAGGTATTTCTGTTCTTGTTTCCTAGTGTTCCTATTCTCTTATACCTCAGTAGAGCTTTGCTGATCTCCTTTGCTTCCTATATGTCTTCTCACACTTTGTTTTCTCTCTATGAAATGGCATTCTTCACTTCTTTTCGCTCACGAATATATGCTCTTTCCCTCTGTTTCTTTGACTCTTCCCTTATTTTCTGCCTTAGTACTTAAGTGCTGTTGACATGTATTGGTGCTCCTCAGTCAAGTTTCTCTCTGCCCATTGTAACTATTTCGACTTTTTTCTGCCTCTATTCTGCCACTAGTGCTGCTCTAACCAAAGTTTCAGGTGACCGTGAAATCAGTTTTCCATTTCATCTTCTCTTGAAGTCTGTCTTTGATTGTTCCTGTCTTCTCTTCAATATGTTTGTTTTAACATCTTGTTTTCTATTAGAACTTCTGGAGCTCTTCCTTTGTGTTATCCATAGGTTGTTTTATTTCAGCATGCCTAACAACTGCTGTCTGTGTTTCCATTTCACAGATCTTTTACTTCCAACCTGATTGCTTCAGCTAAATGACTATTTTTGGCCAGGGTTCTCGATGGTTTTTATGACCCATACTGTCTGGTTGGAAATTGCTCAATCAGAGCTTTTAATATCACAGTTCTGTTCTGTTTCTCTCATTACCTTGTTTCTTAATCCCTATGGGCAGAGAGGCTCTTCTCTCTTCAGTTCACACTGGAGACTACTTTATTTTTAGCCTCTGTGGATCTACGTTTAAGTTAAGCAGATTGACTCTAAATAAATTTTAAAATACTGCTTCCCTGTTGGCCAGCATGGCTGCAAGGTGGAACTTACTGCAGCGTCTCCCTCCGTGGTGTTGACAAATGTAGTTTTACTTCAGTGCGTGTTAAGTGCATCTGAGGGATTATAGTCTTAGCTTATCACATACTGAGTAGTTTGTTCTTTTGCATTCTTATACTGGAAGTAAAAGCACTTCATTTGAAGTGGTACAGAAAAAGGACCAACTTCTTGGTGACTTGCGTGCATAATGTACAGGTGCTGCAGAGAACGTGACCCCATTTCTGTCCGATTGCTCCCAGTTTCTTACAACAAGTTACTTGAATAAGCTCACACATACTCCAGTTTGTGATGCTGTGAGCGCCACGCGCATCTGCTTGGCAGCATCTTTTCTACTGGATTCTTCGGCTGCTGAGTTTTCTTGTTTGTTATTGTTTTCATTGTGCGAGATGTCCAGAAGCTGTTTGTGGCTTCTTAGAATGCAGATGGTTTTTTTTTTTTTCCCCTCCCTTAACACTACTTAATTTCATGCCATTGTGAGTGCATTGTGGGCTGGGTGCTTGTAAGTTACTCATGGTATGTTTGCATTGCTGCAGTTGGCCATGGGTTGGGGGAGTCCATATGTTGCACTGCTAAGTTTAACTTTTTTTTTTTTAATGCAGTTCATAGAGGGGCCGTTTGAAGAATACTTAAAATGTTTGGAAAATCCACAGGTATGGTAAACTTGACTTAATAAAGTAGCTCTTATCCCAGTTGGTAATTGGGATTGTTTTGTTGCAGATATTGACTGAGGTGTGTGTGAAGTGAATGGTTGTCCTTGAATTCATCCATGCAGAGAAAATGACACCCACTGATGTTCATGAATGCTTGCTGAATATATAGAGAGACAAAACAGTGAGCTTAGGTGATGAAAAAACACCTACTGACGTATGGACTATTACATACAGTAGGCAGAGGTTACTGTTACAAAGATGCTGATATTATGCAAAGTTGTTTTATTTTTAAATTTCATTTAAACTCATCATCTTAGTAGGGAGATAACAGCTTGTATAATACGAAGAAAAAATAAGTATCTAGTGCAACATATGGGAAAAAAAGAATGACCCAAGAACCTCCTGGGTTTTACCAAGTGTATTTACATGCTTTCTGTAAATCCGTCCCCTGCCAAAATAAAAGCATGTTGCTCAGGTCATGAGGCTGCATGCTATACCAAATGGTAAATTATGTAATTTCTCAGCTTTTGTACAAACCAGTTTCTGCTTGAGGAAAAAAGCCTCCAGCTTCTGTCTCTGAACCTTACTGGAACAGCTGTTGTTTCAGAAGTTTTTGGAATACAGTCAAATTTCTTTGGTTGAACTCCAGACTTAGTGTCAATAGGTTTATATTTGACAGTAGTTACCCACTTCTCTCTGTCTACTCATGAACAGGTATTATAATAATTACGCATTTGACTGCACTTCATTTTATTTTTTCTTTTTTTTCCCCAATGCAGGAATGGGTTGGACAAGTAGAAATAAGTGCCCTTTCACTTATGTACAAGTAAGCCAACCTTTATCTATGTTTTATTGATGTCAGTTCAGTTGTTTAGTTAATCAGTTGGAATTGTGTCACGCTGTAGTTCTCCAGAAACTTAGAAATACATCTGGAAAACTGTGATTGTTGAGGTATTAAATAGGAGTTGAAAAGAGAGCCTTCAAAATGACTTTTAACCTTGGATTTGAATAGCAGGGTGTTAATGTCATCTGTGTCACCCATGCGATGTACTTGTGGGTAGAGTCACGCTGTTTGTGTTCTTAACTTTGTGTGATGAAGTGAGCCAAGTGAGCATGTTAAACCTGTTTGTGAACCAGCTAGAAAATTGATTATTTCTAAATCCTGACTGTAAGTTAATGACTCTCCTGTACTTTGTCTTGAGCTGGTTGGTAAGAGGGAAGAAACAAACTAGTTAAATATTACTTTCAGGTACTGAAGTGAGCACTAGGTACAGGAAATTGCACAAAAAACTATCTTTTCTTGCATTTTGTGTGACTGCTTTTCTTTGTTTTGGGAAGACTGGCTTCTGTTGGGAAGGTAGTTTAGAAGCTCTGGGAAAGCAGAAATGATGATGGAGGTGGAAGGAAAGAGTCCCTACTCCTCCTGCATGCTGGGAGAGAGAAGGAAAGCAGAAGTATAGGTTTCCTGTTCGTGTCAGGAAGAGGAGTGGCAGAGTTTCAGGCTTTCAGATGTAGGGTAGAAGTGCAGTACCAGTAGGTCTGTCTCCATTTCCACCCCTCAGATCTGTTACTGTACTGCTCGGTTATGTTCTACGTCTTAATTGCTCCTCTGAGGCGGGTCGCTCTCTGAGCTTTGAAACTGTTTTCCTCTCAGAATTGCTGTTCTTCAAGTACAGATATTTTTTTTTCTCTGAATGTCTCCTGAGAGAGTAAAACAGATTACAAAAGTCCTTTCTGGGCCAGTGGGAGGTCTGTGCATCTTTAGTGTTCTTTCCTAATAGGTACTTTTTGTGGATATAGTTGTTCTTTGAACTTGGCTTGAATATTCCTGTTTTTATTAATTGTTACATGAGGTCTTAATTCTATTTTTCCCTTCCCTCAGGAAAGATTTCATAATATATCGGGAACCAAATGCTTCTCCTTCACACGTGACTGAAAATGGCTTTTCTGATAAGGTTAAAATAATGCTGGTATTTTTGTGTGTGTGTATATATGCTTATGTGTGTTTGTACGTATAGTGAAATTTGAATGAAGGCTTTAACTACTAGTAATAAGAGAATTATTATTCAACACAAATATTGGGATAATTCAGTGTGAACCTCTTCTTTTGTACCTGTTTAAGACAACTATTCTTTTAATACACGTAGCTCATTTTGAGTAGCTGGTCCATATTTGGCGTGTGGCATATCTTCTTGCAGTTTAAAAATCTGTGAAAATTGATTTACAACTGATGTCGACTTGCAATTATGTTGGCCTTATTTTTTGACTTTTAGCCAATTTTTTTCTTTAAAAGACATCCGCTATACTTCTTGATTGTTTCATTGTTCCTTTGAGATCATGATATAATGACAGATTGATTTGAGTTTAAAAGGTACTGCTCATATGAAGAATCATAAGTGGGGTTTTTTGTTTTGTAGGTATTGCTGTGCTTCTCAAATGGAAACCACTATGATATTGTTTATCCCATAGAGTATTCAGAAAGGGCTGCTCTGTGCCAGTGTAAGTATTATGTTGGTTAGCTAAAAGTACATATTTTGACTGCAAATGATAATGCCAGGTTTCAGTTAAAGAGGGGAGGCTCTGTCTGAAGGCTTATCATTCTCTTGGAGTGTAGTTTTCCATTAGAATCGTCAGTGTTTGTATAATTTTTCCAGTATCTTGATTCTTGATGAGTGACTGCGAATTACCTACCCAGAAACAAAGACTTAACTACCTCTCTTTTTCTGGGTGCTCTAATACAAACAGTTCCGGGCTCCCCAGTACAAGAAAGATGGGAATCTCCTCGAAGGAGTCCAGCCGCAGAGATGATAAAGGGTGTGGAACACTTCCCTCATGAGGAAAGAGTGAGAGATCTGGAGTCTCACTCTATGGAGTGGGAGGCGAAGGGACAAGGCTGGACTCTTCTCTGCAGTGTGTGGTGACAGGACGAGGGGAAATGGCCACAAACTGAAGCATAGGAAGTTCTGCACAAGTGTGCTTGGGAACTTCTTCACAGCACAGCGACGGAGCGCTGGCACAGCTGCACAGAGAGGAGGTGGAGTCTCCTTCTCTGGAGACATTCCAGACCCACCTGGACACCTACCTGCGCAGCCTGGGCTGGGGAGCTGCTTGGGCAGGGGGGTGGACTCGATGAGTTCTAGAGGTCCCTTCCAGCCTCAACTGAATTATAGAGTCACCAAAGCTGGAACAGATCTCGAAGATCTTCTAGTCCAACCTGACACCGGTGTTTCCCCACTACACCGCGTCCCTTAGTAAATCTACATCTAGAAGTTTATTGACCAGTCACAGTCGTATACATGAGGAGGAGATTTATAATTCAAATTCTAGTCAGCAGTGCAGTCCACTCAATGGTGTTCACCTCATACCTTAGTTAACTCCAGATTCTGTGTGTACATTTGTTTTATTATTCTGTGATGCTCTGAAATGTTGGTGTGCTGATTTATAATCTGTTGTGTTGTCTTAGGTTAGCATTTGGGTTAATTTTGTGCTTTAGATGATGGTAGTGGACTAGTTGTTCAATTTAAAACTACCCTTGCATGTGGTGATCTGCAGACATCATGTGTAGGTTTACTTTTTGCACATGCGACTCGCAAGTTACTGTTGTTTTTACTAGATAGGAGTAGTCCCCCAAGGTGGATGTGATGGGTCACTTGACGTCCCTTAATGTGGATTCTGATTCTTCATGAAATTTCTGCTTACGTGCTGAGTTACAAGAGTAAGGCCCAAATTTACATGTCAGGAGATCTGATTTCTAGTAGCTGAATACTTATACGTTTAAGTCATATACACGTACATTTAATCTGCTTGCTCTTGTTGAAGTGACTTCAAATGCCTCTTTAGTGACGGTGTAGCATTTAATTTACCTCATCATTCATCTTGTTCTACTATTTTCTTGTCCCCTTCCCCAGCTCTTCTGTATGAGTTGCTGTATGAGAAGGTGTTTGGTACAGATGTGAAAAAAATCATAGCAGAGCTCAGTACTGTTGGTTCGACAGAGGAGAACAATGGTAGCAGTGAATTTTCTGCTTCAGATTCAGAGGATGACAGCTACAGGTAAACGGGATTTAGAAGTTGCCTTAAGATACGTGTGGACAGTCTCAGTTACATAATGGAATGCTGCTGTTGGAACGTGTCCCTCTTCCTGTTTAAAGCAGAAGAATCTCTTGGGAGAATTGTTGTTATGCCAGTGTGGTGTGGTAAGCTCTGTGAGAATGAGTTGCCTCAGTCCCATATTAGTAACGCGGGAAATGTTTTAGTAGGGGAATGGACTTGGTGATCTCCAGAGGTCCCTTCCTGCCCCTGTGATTCTGTGACGCCGATACAGAGAGCAAATAGCAAGTTTTGGGGAGGACACTAGTTTCCTTTCTTCTCTGGGAGGGAGGAAAAAATAATAAAGATTGCTTCTGGATGAAATGCAGTTCATTTCTGTGTAGAGGAGCAATTATTGTAGCTGTCAGTGTGGGAACTTTCTTTATTCCTTTCTGATGTTAAAGCTTTCCTGAGCTTCATGTGCAGTTATGTTAACCTCTGTCATTGGGGTTCATAAGCAAATAAGCAGCTAATCTCTCTAGCATGTTTCTGAATGCATGTCATATGCTCACTTGAGGCTACTTACAAAAGGGGTAGGAAAACAGAGTAAGGTACTGTGCCTGATCCTGGTTAACTGATGGTTTTGGCATTGTTTGTATCTGATAGCTTTATGTTGCAGTTACGAAAGAAAAACAGAACAACATTTTAGGGATCTCTTGTCCCTTGCCACCCTCATCTTTTTTTTTTTTTTTTTTTTTTAAACTGAAAGCTCTGTGTCTTGGTGTTAGGTAGGCTTCCTAAAACTTGTCCTTTAAAAATGAAGTCTTGGTTTCAGCCTTGCGTGGTATGCAAGAGACGAAGATGTTGCATGGTGTGGTTAGTGCAGAAAAATATGAAGAGAATGGTATCCTCACTATTTTTATCAGCTTCCAGGGCAGTTCTTGCTGAATTTCTAGTCCTTATTGATAATGCTCTGTTGCTGTTCCTTCTCTTCTTCTGCAGAAGTAAAGCTACAACCATTGGTGATACAAATGGATTAAAGACTCTTTCTGGCAGCCAGGTATGTAAGATCTATTTTTCTTGTATTCTTTTTTTTTTTGTTAGTGTTCATGATATAATCTTGAATTGGTACTTGCACAAACATGTACTATTCTAAAATCTCCTTGGTTCCTTGAAAAGTGATGTTTCAGTGTTCCAAAAGATGGAGAGTGTCCTTTATAGTGCTGTTAGTTTCTCTTTTTTTTTTTTTTTTTCTGGTATGCTTAGCTTATCATTTGAATTAATTTTTCAGAGGTTTCCTGTGCTTTGTTTTATGTATTTTTGGCTCCTTTGTTTTAGTTCAGTCTTAATGCTGTGATTTAAAAATCTAAGTGTAAGCTTCCGTTTAACTGTCCACTTTAACACTTCGTTGTTTTGTACAGCACCTGAAGAGCAATGGAAATCCCAGCCTGTTTTTGCCTAATAAAGTTCTTAAATCACTCAATCCATCGGTTTACAGAAATGTTGAGTATGATGTTTGGCTGCAGTCCAAGTGGGGTAAGTAACTGTACTTCAGGTTCCATCTGTTGCAAGCAGATGAGTCTTCATGAATGGTGCTGTGAATGATAGTTTGTTCTGGGCAGTGGTCTTCCTCATGTGTGTCAGTGTGTGTGGATGGAGGGCCTGAACTGCAGCTTTTTAGTTTAATTGTATCAATGAAATCACTCTTTTGGTGTATTTAAACTAACAGTGTTTTACTGCTAATGCATTTACAGATCAGCAAAAGCAAGATTTTTCTATTGCTGCTGGCATGCAATACTCAGTTGGAGATAAATGTAAAGTAAGTAGTATGTAATTACAGTTTAATGAGATGTTTGTGTTTTTCTCAGTGTGCCAATAGCTCTTTGTTAGCTATTTTGATGTGTATGTCAATTAATTTGATGTGAGCACAATTTAAACAAATCCTTTGTTTGGTTTGCAAGACTTTCTGAAGAGTCATGTCTGAAATAACTGGTGTACTTTATGTTCTTAATGAAACGAAGTTTCACTGAAGTCAGTGAATGCTTTTTCTTTATCTGGATTTAAACAAGGAAAAGCTTTGGGATTTATTCTGAGAGGAGGTGTCTTCATTAATGCTGGAAGCTGGTGATTAACTCGCTTCTTTTAAACTGTTTCATGAAGTTTTGAAAGCTGTATTTCGTGAAGTAACGATACCTGGAAAGCTGTCTGTGGTGTGTGTGTTCTTTAAGAAATTACATGGATTTAAGATCTGGTTTTGGTGCATTTGCTGGTTGACATGCTGCTTATTGCTCAGGTCTTCTGTTGCACAGAGGACGAGATCTATTTTTAATATTACTAATAGTTTCAAGGGTTGTATTCTCTTCTTTGAAGCTTAGGCTGTTTGTTTTTATTCGTTTTTGTTTATTTTTCCATAGGTGCGCTTAGACCATAACGGGAAATTTTATAATGCCCATATTCAAGAGGTTTGCTCTGAGAATGGGCCAGTTGTTGTATTTGTAGAAGAGCTGGGAGCAAAGTAAGTGCTTAATTTCTTTTGGGAAAGAGTGCCAAAGCAAAGTCTTAATAGCATTACTTGCAGAAGCTCCAGTCCTAAATAGGTTATCACTTTCCTGTTTAAATGTTGCTTGTTGTGACTAATAACAACGTGCTAGGTTTGTGGCGAGCTGTTCATATTGAAAGGCCCAACAGTGTGCTTAACCTCACTGTTGGTTGAGTAGCTCGGCCTGATTCCAGACAGATTCCTCTTTAAGTAATCTCTTCACTGTACTTGAGGACAAATTAAATGCCGAAAATGAGTGGCTATGGTTGTTTTTTTTGTTTTGTGGACGGGGTGCCCGGGGGCAGAGTGTGGTTCCATTGCTTTGTACTTTCATTTCTGAACACCTTCTTGAGCTCTGCTGTAATTTCTGTGGTGTTTCTGGGGGGGGGGAAACGGTAAATCAGTCAAGTGTGATGTCTGGCTTTGTCATTTGTGAACAGAGAATTCAGTCAAGGTAAATAAGGGAAGGAAGAAGTTTCCCATTAATCTCACGGAATTTCCTTCTATAAGACCACGGGAAGCTTAGCATGAACTGTTTGCAGGGGGAAAGGAAAGAAACTGTTGTAGGATGTCTGCATCCTGCTGAATATTGGCCAAATTCGCATTGCCTTACAAGAGAATTTTTGTAAAATGGGATAAGTTGAACATATTGCCTGAGTTCCTTAGCAATGAATTAAGGATACTGATTGTGATGCTACTGGAAATGGAAAGATCCACCATTTGTGGGAAACGTATTATTCCCAAGTCTGATCTTTTTAATAATTTTCTTTTCCCTCTGTCCTTCCTTGCTTTGTAGGCATTCTGTGTCACTGAAGAGCCTTAAACCTCTTCCACAGGCCTCTCCTATGGAGGGCTGGAACACTGTGCCAGGGAAGAAGATGAAAAAGTTTTTCCCGACGTGGGGGCAGAATGCTCAGCCTGGTAGGAGTATACCTGTCTTTCTGTGGCTGATTATATCACGTGTTGTCCCAAAGAGATGAAAAATAAGTTAATTTTTTTGATTTCCTTATCACAGATGCAGATTGCAGAGGGCCGAAGAATCAGAGCAAGTCAATAAAACCCCAGTCTGCACTACCTCCTCGACTTCAGCATACTGTGGGAACCAGGCAGCATCAGTTTGTATGTTCTGGGCCTCAACCTCATCAGACCTCAACCGAGCAAAAAGCTCCAGGCAGGAATTCTTCCCAAGCTGTAAGGTAAAACTGCAGCTAACATTTTCCTTATCTTGAACTCTAGCTATGCTTCTTGGAATGCCAGTTCCGGTTTCAGGTGCTTTTGATACACCCTTTTGACACATGTTGCTGTTGAGTTCCTAGGAAGTATTTTGAGTCCTTTTGAATGTGCATAAGGGCAGGAAAAGATTTTTTTCATTGCTAAACCTGCTTCAGAATTGTTGATACCATGATCTTCCGTTTCTATCTTAAGTTTTTTTTTTTTTTCTTGTATGATAATATCTCCCCTGGAAGGGCTCTGCTTGCCCTTTTTTGTTGTCGTTTACTGTGTTGTTTTTTCTCTTCCACGTCTGTGTAGATACCATTATGGGCTTGTTGAGTTCTCAGGAGACACAAAAAAAATTAGTTCTTTCAGTTAATGTTTTTGCATTTGGTAACTGCAATAGGCAGAGGAAGGGTTTTGGTGTATTTGGGTTTGCTCGTGTGTGTTCTCTGTAAGTACATGCTTTCTAAACAGTGAGTTTGTATCATGCTTGGTACTTTGAAGTGATCCTTTTACTTTTTTCTTTATAGAAAGCCAGACCGTGAGAGAACTGAGGATCTTAACCATGGTGGCAGAGACTGTAACTACTTTGGTCTGTCTCCCGAAGAACGCAGGGAGAAGCAGGCAATAGAAGAGTCCCGTTCTCTCTATGAGATCCAGCAGAGGGATGAACAAGCTTTTCCTGCCCTATCCAATGTATGTGCTTTGTTGTTGTAATTGATCGACTCATTCTGCATACACCTGTCCGTGAGCTGTTAACTAGTAATGGTTGGTTTGCAGTTCTTGTGCAGTGGTTTAAGGCTTTCTTCACGTCCGCTTTCTACATAGCCGAAGTGTAGATCTACAGTATGTGCTCAGTATGAGATGTTAAATATTCACAGAGGGATCTAACTAATCACATCTGCCTTATGTAGTTCTTTAGGCACATAGATACAGTAGAAATATGAGCTGCCAAAGCCATGGGCTTGACTTTTCTTCAAGTCTTTGGAGGGCTTTACTGTTACTACAGTTACTCACCTGATGCTTTTCAAACCTAGTGTGAAGACAAAACTTTCTCTGAAGTTCAGTTTAACAATTAGAGGAAGCTCATTGAAATAGCCCTGTGGTGTTTGAATTAATATCGCAGCCTTCTCGGTGACTTTGTCTGATTCATTTCACTTCAAAAATGTTCTGTCTAGAGGTGACTTTTTCTTCTTAGCCTGAGAACTTCCTGGTGTGGCATCTTGCCTGGTGTGGCAGTAGTACAGATGCTTCGTGTCAGACTTGTTCTTCTGTGCTGAAGCCCAGATGGCTTTAGTAGGTTTGTCTATGTCTTTGAGGGAAGATGGTAGCCTTTAGGTTTAATGGATTGTTCTGTTGATGTGTTTAAGTGGACTAGTGACTACATCCAGGGAATAATCAGATCCCATAGATAGAAGGATACCATTCGAAGCAGAAATTCTTCAAGGGAAGCAGTTATAGTATGTCATGTAAATTAATTACATGAATGCTTTTAGAGCAAAATATAGCAATGAATGAGAGGGTGGATGAGTCTGATACTGATGAAGACTGCTTTTCTCCTGCCTCCTCCTGCACATGGCTGAAATAAATACACCTGCCGTGGGACCTAGTAGTGTCATATCAGGTGACAGCAAAGTGTTGCTGAGCTTCTGAGATACATCTGCATTTCTGCTGTTGTCAATTTCTTTAGAATCAGTCGGGCTGTCAGGCTGCCACGCAGACTGTGGATAATCCAAAAAAGGTCCCCAACAATGAGAAAAGAAACAGCAAGTGGACAGTGGAGATGGAAGAGCAAAAAGATAAAGGTAAAAATAAAGCGTTCACATCGGGTCTTGTTTGCATTTTGTCTGTTACCAGTTGGAGGCTTTATTCAACACTGAATCAGTTTAGGTAGTGGGAGGGAAATTATTTTAATAGCTCTCAACTAAGCTAAGGTCAAGGTTTGTGGCTGAGAGAAATGGGATTTTTGTAGTCAATGGCGAAATGAAGAGCTAGATCACTGAGATAAATTAGATACCGTTGGAATGCTCACAAGTGTAGCAGAAAGTGCTAGTAGGAGAAGTACTAGGACTGCTTAACTGGAGTAAGTTAAGAGAAAAGCAGGTAAAAAAAAATAAATCCATGTGACGTGAAGTATTAGCACATGGTGGTATGGGAAGGAGAGAAAAGACTCCCTGAGACGTAACCAAAAAAGCCACACCAAAAAAACAAACCTGGTTATGTTAAAGCTGTCACACAGTCAAAACTTGTTTGGGATCCTCCCTGAGTGTGTTTAAACACACTCTAACTTCTTTGCGTCGACTCTAAGGTTTTCCTCCCTTGTGAGGAGGAGGAATGTGTCAGTATCAGATGAGCACTGTAGCTGTCAGGTGGTGGTTAATCTGCTAAATGAAGCCAATGGTATTTTGTATTGATGTCCTGTCACTTTTGCTATGACTAAACTCTGAATTTGGTCTCAGCTTCTTTGTATTGTTTTTCTTTTACCTTCTTCTTTGACTAGATACAACTCCAACCTTCTCTTATGTTTTTCTTTTTGTGATGTTCTGGATTTATTGCCTGTGGAACTAGACAAGAATTTTTACAGGAATCAAAAGTTATTTTCTTGGTATTTTGAGATTCCTGTTGGTACTAGTGAATCTAGAGTAATTACAATTGATACTGTTTTTATTTACGTTGTTGTTTAGATGTTAGATTGGTATACACACTGAGCTGTTAAAAATACACATATGCTTAGTAGCCACGTTATGAATTTAGTTGATGAGCAGTGTGAAACTGACTGGAACAGAAGGTAGAACTTAGTCTGTACTCTTCTTATCATATGATGATTATGTCAACGTGTTCTTCAGCAGCCTCTCCCCTCACTGATTATTTGCCTGTGTTCAAGGAATTAAACTTTCTGCATCAGTCTGGAAACTTTCTAGATCTTTTGAACAGGTGAAACCTTCTAAATCGGTATCTTCTCCTGATATTCAAATATGGGAATGCAGATCAGGACATTTTCACTTGGATTGAAATCATTAGGAGGGATTTAAGATGAATGATGTGTCTTTTAACTAAGAAGACGGCTTCATTTTTTTTCCTGCTTCCCTCAGGTGTCACTAAAATGGTTAATAAGCACTGATTTCTAAACCAAACAAAAACTCCTGTATGAATCTGATAACCCAGGTTTAAACTGGCTGTTCTGTTACTGTCTTAAATGCTCACCTGATATTTAGTAAAATGAGTTCTGAAGTATTATGTGACGAGGTAGGTTTTGTTTTGAAGGTTTAACTGGGGAAAGATGAACTTTTAACTGGCTTAAGTTGTGATAGCCGTAAATGGTGTCATGGTTCATTTACTAGGTTATGTCTTGGTGTTACAGAGTCAAATTCCAGGCAGGTCCACTTAAGTCAGAAGCTCGAGCCAAATTCATCTGAGGTAATCCCAAAGACAAGACCCAATTTCTGTTTTCTTTTAATGTTATTGCTTCTCTGTGTGATTATCAGATCAATAGCTGCCTTTATAGCTGGGGTTGCTGTTGCTGCTTTACAGCTGTTAGTGAAATACTTTCAAGATTTGAGGCGTGTGTTGCCATCAGCTTTCCTCAGCCCCTGTCACAGATGCTCACAGACTTTCTTAGTGGTCCAAGTTTCAACATCTGTGCTATCCAGCTCTTACAAATCTGCATGTGTAATCGCCTGGTACAGTCTCTATACTTTAAGTACGTTGGTACCATAGAAGATTTGATGGTAGCTAACAGCTGCTGTGCTAACAGACTGTGATCTCTGAAGCAGAGATTTGTGGCCTCTTGGTGGCTTTTATTCTTTGCTGTCCTTTCAATGAGAGAAGTGTTACACTAATGTAACAGTGATTGGATTCTTAGCCCACTTCATGTAGTCCGCTCTTATATTTTTTGAATGCTTCTTTGAAACATGTATCTTATGATTAGACTAGCCGTGTTTGTTTCTCTCTAACTTTGCTTTAGAGGAATAGTCAAGATGAGAGTTGTTCAAAAGCATCATCTCCTTTGGAACAAGTTAAAACAGATTCTCCAGCTCTTGCTGAACAAGTAAGGAATGCTTGTTTGATTTCAGAGTTTTTCAGTCAGGAGACTTCAGGCAGAGGAGAGCTTTGTTACAGCCATGTATGTGTTGCAATAATGGCTCTTAACTGTGCAGTCCTTTCTGTGGTGAGAATGCTAGAATTGCCTGTGTAGAGTTAGAAACCCGTTATATCCAAAGTAAAGAACTTGAAAGGACTGCTTTTGGTAGTGGGGTAAAAGTATATCCTTTCACTTCAGAGGAAGAGGTTATTTCATATAGATATATATTCTAAGTTTAATTGTGGTTTTTACTTCAAAATCTTTTACGTATTTGACTTGATTTGTTTCAAGTGATTGTTCTGCTATTGAGCTGGTGATGGTATTTGAGTCATTAAGCTTTTTATTGTAGCAGTTATATATGATAGGGCTCACCAACAATGCTGATTTAGAGAGAAGTTAATGTGATCTTTTTGTGTTTATAGAAACTGACAGAATGCTTACCAAGTGTAACTCCAACACCACCACCAGTCTTTTCTGAGGTGCATTTGCCTCCAACAGTGCCTTCTGTACCAGCCATTGTGCCAGCTTGGCCGAGTGAGCCAACAACCTATGGACCAGCAGGTTTGGAGGAGTGTTAATGCATAGTAGAAACTAACTAGTTTCTAACTCTACTAACTACGAACTTTTTTTTTCTGGGTTAATCGTGAATGATAAGTCTGAATGAGAATTGCAAAAATTCACATGGAAGCTGCAGTTCCTGCCTTTTTTCTTCTTTTGCTTTTCTTCTGGTGTTCGTATGTTTTAAATATGGGAAGGGTTGAGCTATTTCTAGAAGACTTAATCATCTTGCTGCTTCCTGAGAAGTGTTATCGTCTGTGTTCAGTCTTTGTTTATAACTCGGCGACTCTCAACTTCTACTTGTGCCTTTCTGAGTACCTTTTCTGTTTCTTTCTTTGTCTTTTCAAACTTCTTTTTCCACTGTTGCTTTCTTTTGTAATCTGCTGGAGTTGACGTAATCAGTTCAGGAATGCCTGTTTGCCTCCAGGTATTGCAGCCCAAGTACCTGCTTCTTCATTGATGCCAGCCCCAGCAGCGGGACCTGACTCTATTGTATCACAGGCTCAGGTAACATCTGCTCCAGTTGCTGGAGTTCCTGTGTCGATTCAAGCGGTTAACCAGCCTTTAATGCCTTTGCCTCAGACTCTGAATCCTTATCAGGATCCGCTATATCCTGGATTCCCTTTAAGTGAAAAGGGAGAAAGAGCCATTGCACCCTCTTACTCCCTGTGCAGCAATGGGGAGGACTTACCTAAAGGTGAGAATCTGGAAGGTCTGTATTTGATAGCTTTTTATTTCCCTAGTAGGTCTTCTTTCTTTTAACAGAAGACAGCCCCTTTTGATTTAGGCTAACAGTAGGACTAAAGATGTAATTGTCTTTTCAAGATAGGAAGGGTGGGAGGGAATGTTGCATGGAGTTGTAAGCCTTAAAATATATATATAATGTTGCAGTTTCTTTAGGGGTTACACCTAGAAATCTGTTAGCGTTTTATGGCTCCTAGCTTGACCTACTGTCGCTCCAGGTTTTATGAACTGATAGGATTTTCTTTGGAGAACTTCTTTCTTTACAGTAATGTCTGATGGATCTTCTGCTGTAATCAGAATGTTGGGAGCTGCTCAGCATTTCCCTATGGTCTGTGAGAAGGCAGGTTTTAGTGTACTTTAAATATGCAATGTGTTCATAAGCATCATGGTTCTTCCTGCACGGTGGCTTGCATTTACTGAACTATTCTTCCTGTTCCCCTAAAAAAAATTTCAGTTCCATAAGCCGCTAAATCTGAAATTCAAGCTGTGGCTGTGTAGTAGTTACTTCACTGTGGCCCAAAAGAGACCCATGAGAAAACTCTTTTATAAAAGGAAACAAAGACAAAATAGCAAAAAAAACAATAAATCAAGCAGTGTCACGCAAGCATCAACTTAGACTTTAGTAGAGAAACACAAGTTTTGACTTTATGTAAGGATTAATTATCAATTTCTGGATCAGAAATTTGTTTTACTTTTTTTCTGTTTACAGATAAGAATATTCTTAGATTCTTCTTCAATCTCGGAGTGAAGGTAACTCTTCAAACTTACATGTTTGTGTTTGCTATACCATACCATTTCCTTACATTTGGTGGTAATTACAGTGTGGAAGAAGGGTTGCTGCAGCTGTATGCTTAAAACTTAAGAGATTGGAAATATTTCTGTCTTGTGCCTGCTATTAACTGGGATCCTAACGGTGTGCACACTGCTGTTCAACAGTGATAGCTCTGTCTGCTTCAAACCACGGTTATGTGCGGTCCACAGACACCGTGCTTTACAAATTCACAGGTAAACCTCTGTGTTTGCATCTGCATTCTTCTAGAGGCAGTAAGTAGCAGAAGACAGACAGTCCTCTGCCTTTGGTAATGTCTGTGTACTTGCTGGGCCTCTCTAGTGAAAATACCTGGCTTCTTTTTCCCTGTGGAAATGCTTTTATAGGTAACTGCTCGTCCATCTCACCTGCTCGGGTGAAGGACGATGTTCAGCACAACTTACCAAGTAAATTTGGATTTGATAGCCATGTACCTAATGCAAGGCTTTGTTTATTGGAAAATCCCTAAGTCAGTAGCAAGTGTCACTGCAGTGTATTTAAAGCACTCAGGTTTGGAAAACAAACACCACTTCTGTCTATTTGGTAGTTTTTAGTATTACTTAGGATATAGCCTGTCGTGTTGGGCTTTCAGCACCATCTGCTGGCTGAAGTACTGAGATTTAGTAGTTCTGCTCTTAGTTTATGAAATGTTTGGTAGACTTGGCAACCGCCTTTCAGATTCTCCTGCGCACTGCTTTGGTCCTGGATGCTGTCATCCTGATGCCCGCTCTTCCAGCTGCTTGTTCAGAGATCTGATTTTTTTTTTTTTTTTCTCCCATCAGAAAGGATCTGGGTAGGCTTTCAGGACAGGGTCAGTTTCTTCAGGTGGAGTACACGCACCAGACTGTGCCAGGTTTTGGACTCTGTGCCCTTCTACCTCCAGTGTATTCTTCCTGTGCCAGCAGTGGCTTTGTAAGATGTTCCGTGTAACCTGAGATGTGTTTGACACACTGCCTTAGAGGAACATCCAGTGTTGCTCATGAGCTATGCTGATGATAGTAAAGTCATCCACTTCAGGTAGCACCCCCCTTCCCTTCATCTATGTGTTAGCTAGCTAACTAGCTCATCATCTGTGGTTGTGTTGTCAGTTAGAGCTGACCAACGTAGACTCGGCCGTGGTGTTCGTTTGTTTAAATTAAGCATACAGCAACTCTGTTATCAAGTTCTCTTACTGATAATAACTGGTCCCTATTGCAACTGCATGTGGAAGGAGAAAAAAATAAGAACATGATGCTGAAAGCCCAGAAACTCTTAAGAACGGAGGGCAGTCGCTAGAATTAAAATCTGTTTCGTAACGCTAAATGACCTGTGTTGTGCTTATCTGTCCCCACGTTCAGAAGACCGAGTTGTCGTTTCTCCTTACCTTGCAGGCATACAGCTGTCCCATGTGGGCGCCTCATTCTTACCTGTACCCTCTGCACCAGGCCTACTTAGCTGCTTGTCGAATGTACCCAAACGTGTCCCTCCCCGTGTATCCGCACAACCCCTGGTTCCAGGAGGCTCCGCCGACGCAGATGGAGAATGAGGCTGTGCAGCCCAACAGGCACTTTGCTGTTCAGAGTGAGACCAGATCCAATGGTCAGATGTCACAGGTGGACAGCAGGTCGCCGTCGCTGCCGCTGATCGTACCTACGGCTCAGGTGTCAGAAAGTCAAGGACAGCTCCGTGTCGAATCGGAGAGTTCGGTGCAAGCTCTTCATGTGAACTATGAGGAGCCCCTGAGGGGGAAAAACATGTTCCCACAACCTTCTTTCGGACACAGTCACTTTCTAGGTGCTGTTCCTATAGCACCTCCTTTCTTTCCTCACTTCTGGTATGGGTATCCAGTTCAGGGCTTCATTGAGAATTCAGTAGCGAGACCTAATGTTGTCATGGTACCTGAGGACAAAGAGGCAACGAGTAGCACATCTGCAAATGTGTACGTGCCTAAAGAATGCAGTACTCCGGTTCCTGTGGTCAACTGTGTAGAACAGCTTCAGAAGATCAACAGCGGCAGTGGCTCGAACACCATACCGTTCCCTGCAGCTGGTGCGAGCGGTGAATGCAGTGCCCCCAGAGAACCTTCAGCTAGAGCACCTCAGTTGGAGCCAACTTCAGCCTCTCCTGCTAAGCAGGCAACAGCTGGGTTGCAGAGTCGTTCTCTGCAGGTGCAGGGGGTTGACAGGCAGATGGTGGTGCCCAACACCGCGCTGCCGTTGGCAGAACCGCCAAAAAATGAACTGAAGAATACTGTTCCCGGTCGTAAGGAGAAGACCGATAAAGTTAGGGATTCCAAGGGTGCTGGTAATCTACAGACAGAAAACAGGGCACCAAGAGTGAGGGAGGAGAGCTCTGAAGATGAGAATGAAGTCTCTGATATGCTGAGAAGTGGTAGGTCCAAGCAGTTTTATAACCAGACTTACGGAGGAGGCAGAAGGCCTCGAATGGAATGGGGTTATTCTAGCAGGGGGGGATACCAGTTCCAAAGAAACGAGGACGCTTGGAAAGGACCGCCCGGCAGAAGCAGAGATGAAGGCAGCCAGTACCAGCGGAACTTCAGAGGTAGACCTTACAGGAGTGACAGGAGAAGGGCAGCGCTGGGAGATACTCACAGGGGACATCAAGCATAGAGTAAATGGATGAAAGGAGAACTGAAAGTTTTCAAATGCAAAAGGTAATTTGAGGTAGAAGCCTAAAATCTTAATATTTCCTTTTTAGTAAAGTCTGAGGATATGTTGAAATTTCAGTGAGCGAGGACTGAGGATACGAGCTCCTATCGTTTTGTTTAGTGGAGATCGCGGTTTGGTTGGCTTAGTGATTTTTTTCCTCAGTGTCACAGTAGAGAGAAACAACATAGGTTTAGTGTTTGGATTTTTCCACAAAAGTTTGAGTTTGTGACGTAAGATGGATACATACGTTTACTAGGGTGACAAATTACAGCATTTGACGTGATCTAGATTCTGAAATCGATGGTAACATTGCACCAAATATATTTTAACATACAATGCCTTAGTTCTGAACTGAGCTAAAGGAATTCTCAGCCTACTGCACTGTTGTCTTTGATATGCTTCCAACCCAAAGGCCTTTCATCTCAAAAATCTGTCAAACTTGAATGTTTCTCTTCCGTGTGTTACATGTCTGGCAGCCAGCTAACACCGTGTCTTACCTATGTTGTATATAGTTCTTTTAATATTCATAGGGTATATTTTTGAATTTTAAAAAGCATTTATTTGATGAAATCTGAAACAAGCAGTCGAGTAGCTGTGTATGATTTGGGAAGAATGGCTGTTTCCACCAAGAATTATTAATGCTGGTGTGAGTAGAATGGTGCCTATGCCAACTGAATAATTACAAAGACAATACAATGTAGATGCTATGCATTTCCAAGATAATTCTGCATCTGTTACAATAGCAGAAGTTTTTTTAATGCCACTTTAACACTAATGCACTGACAAATCCTAGATGTTTTGTGAGAAGAGATGCATAAAGTACGTTACTTTTTTTTTGTTGTTGAAGTTTGTATGATTGAGCTACTGTTCAGTATTCTTTTTGTTATTGCACTGTCGATGCAAATTTACGTTTTGCATGTACAACTCATTGCTGGAACTACTTTTTAAAAGCAAGTTGAATAGTCTGTGTTCTGCTCTTCCCCTGACTTCAGAAGAAAATGGCTTCTGCCTTATTTTTACACTGTATCAGAGATCTGATGCTGTTTCTTCGGACCCTTGTAACGATCTCTTGCAGTGTTGCTGTTGCTCTTCCAGTTGGGACTTTTCGTTATCCAAACTTAAGAGTGCAGTGTGCGGTGTTCACTCAGCTCTGCTCTGTAAAATTAAGTGTTGTGTATATTTTTGTATCTCTGTAAATACTAGCGGTAAGAGGTGATGGCACACCCTCGATGAGGAAACCTGCGTGATAGTTACCGTTCCCTTCCAGGTGCATGTGATGTATAAAACTCCTAACTGAAATAAATGTTTGTGTTTTCAACTTTCTTCTAAATTATACTGATGTATTTGGAATGGTTGTGATGGTGTCAGATGCGTGGTTTTGTTATCTTCTTGTAAATAGCAGGATTGTACACGCTCAGCAATATGGCCGCAAGCTGCAAAACTGACTTAAAAAGCACATTAATGCATTTTCTATTCCTGTCCAAAATGGTATGGGGGAGCTTTTACGTTTTGTAATCCAGATACAGTCCCTTTCAGAACTGCAGCTATGATTTCAGGTTGAGAGCTAAGCAAGAGCTGGGGGATGTAACCACTGAGTTCCTCAGTGCTTTTCTACCTCCTAGCACCAAGGTAGGCTTTGTATTTTATGTTGTACGCATACAGACTGAACCCTTACTCTGTTGAGCTTCTTACCCCTGGTGAGTCTGAGGTACACTGTGCTGATGTGGGAGCTGCCCTGCCCTCTTACTTAAAAGTTCCTGTCTCCTCACAAGCTTCTATGCACGTGTTCTCTTCAGCTCCACTGTACTGCAGTGCAGTCAAGGAAGGTTCTGCTGACATCAGTACTTTGGAAATGGTTTCATTACTCAAAAAACCTAATTCTTCCTCTACTGCAGTTTGTAAAGCAAAGCAGCTGGAAAATGAGGCCAGCCAGGGATCTTTCTTCACTTAGGCACGTTTAAGTTACAGAAGCTTGACAGGATTTTAGTGTTTTCCTTGAGACTTTATTTCATCATTCTCCTGTACCGAGGCCTGAGAAGGTGCATAGGGAGTGAGGACTTAAGGATGTCATGTCCTTCTTTACACTGCTATAGGTAGTCGGTGCTCCACCTCTTTCTCTCTGTAATGATGAAGGTGTGCGTGGTATCGTATAACCGCATGGACACTGCTCAATCAGTGCTGAAAGAACTTCTCTACTGTATCACAGAAGAACTGTGCGTTTGGAGGATATTTATTTACGAAACCCTCATACAGAGATTTAGCCTTTTTAAAATAAGAGATCTTGTGGATCTTGACATTCTGGGTGAGTCTCCATCCTGTATAGAAAAACTGCCTATGGTTTGTAAAAATCCCGAAGTCCAGTAAGCACCTGGGACGTGAGCACAATAGAGGGGGCTGAAAATCTCCTTCAAATTTGGAAAAAGCTGGAGCCTTGTTTCCACAATTTCAACGTGGTCTGTTTTGAACTGTAACACTGAAAATAGGGCTGCGTCACCGAAACGCAGGAAATGGCAGTTTTATTTGGACTAGATTTAGCACTGCTGTTTGTCTCAGATGTTACACACAGCACAGGTTGAAGCTCCAAAAAAATCAAGTGTTCTAAAAGCCAACTGAGCCTTCTTACCCATCGATTTTTGATTTGAATATGCATTGTTATTGGCCTGTTACAAAAGATGCTCAGATTCAATATTTAGTCATCCAAGAAAAAGTAGTTTCCGCTCTTCTTTTGTTCCACATCCTTGGGAAGAGAGAAGAGGTCAGTGTTACCAAAAGCAGTCTTTGGCAGACTTGAACATAGCTGAATTCCTTCCTACTTCACTTAGTGCTCTTAATAATCATTCTGTGTGCTGTTGATCACAGTAAAAGTGCTTCTTACCTTGATTGAATTGAGTTTGTTTATTCTTGGTCTGTAGTTGTTAGGATCTCTTCTGAATGTGATTTCAAGTTGAGATAGAAACTTATTCATTCCCGCCAGGAGAGTCTGAGGGCTGTTGAGAGAGGTGAACGTTAGCTGGGAAGCATGTCCCATCTCTCCAGTTTGAACACGTTCCATGCTTGTGCTGGCACGTACTCACCTCACTAGAACTCTCCAGCTTGCTACTTTTGAACTCTTACTTATGAATATACTTCTGTGTGTTGGTGCGTAAGATATCTATGTATTCAAAAAAAGCTTTGGCAAAAAAGGCAACATGACACTGAGAAATGGCTATTGGGTGGCTTTGTTTCTTAATTCAGACAAAGTGGACCCTATGATCTCTAGAGGTCCCTTCCACTCCCTACAGTTTTGTGATTCTGTGAAATGTGCTCATGGGAAACAAACTAGCCTAGCTAGCACATACAAAAATCAGTGTGTTTGCTGCAGCTAGCTCATGTTAACTACTTCCTCGTTACACTGCTCTACGAACCCGATTTCCCATATGGCTGTTGTTCCAAGTTTCCATAGTTTACATGGAACTTCCTATTGGAGTGGAAGTAGGGAAATCCCCGAAAGACAGCTTTATCCTTTAAAATGTGAAAACGGCAGATGTTGTGTTGCTGTCAAGACTTGCACTTCCCACAGTGTTTACACAGGTGCCAGAACCACCCTTAGTTCACAGCTTTCTTTTAAGGCATGTGGAAGTAATCTTCCATAAGCATGCTCTGCTAACAGCCCTTCCTTCATCCTTCCTGACGCTGCTTCCTTGGACTACAGTTCAGTGGCTGTGCAGTAGACTAAAGCCATAATGATAAGCTAGACCAGCTCCTGCCTTTTCTCCTTCATTTAATTTAAATTTCCATAGCCAAGGATTCTTGACCTCTTCAGCTGTTTCCGACAAACGATTGATTTGTTTTGTCACCTTGCGTCTTGCTTACTGGATGAGCCCCTTACCTGTTAGCAACTGTGTTCTTGGAAGGAACGCCATCGAAAACAATCACCCGATCAGCAAGGTACGTAGCCATGATGAAGTCATGTTCTACCACAAAAGCTGTCTTTTTAGCATGGAGAATGAAACTGAAATAAACAGAATTGAGAGACATCTGAATGTAAGTGTACTCTAAAACAACTGAAAACATCAAGCGTTCACCCGCTGCCTCGGCTTTACCGTTTCATGACTCTAGCAGCCATGAGACGTTGCTCAGAGTCCAAGTAGGCTGAAGGTTCATCTATCAGGTAGACATCTGCAGGTTTACCTAGGCAAAGCGCTAGCGCAACGCGTTGCAGCTCACCACCGGACAGCGTCTGAACCTAGGAAGAGGAGGAGGAGCAAAGTGAGCCGCGTTTCTTCTGGAACGCTTAAAAAATCACAGTATTCTCTCAGGCCACAAATACCTCTTGGTCAATGATGTTTTCTATTTGCAGAGGTTTCATCACATCGGTTACAAACTGGGGGTGGGTGTAGGCATCCCTTATCTTCTCGTGCAGTAGTTGACGAACACTTCCCTGTCCAAAGAAAAATTCTGCCATTCAGTTTTCTGTGTACTGCTACAGGAAAGTAATTAAAAACAAAATGCTCTTCTATTCCAGGCATCAAAAATTCCACTTGTACGCTAACAAGATGCTTTTTGCAGCAAGCACAGTACTTAATAAGGTAAAACATACCGTAGATTTAGGACTGATCTTCTGTGGCTTGTAGCTGACGTTTAGAATTGGGACCTCACCTACAAACAGATAACATAATGAACACAAGGGCCTTTCCCACATCTTGAACGTAGTTTCAAGTGACGCATTAAGGAGTACCTCCTTCATCGGGAGTGAGTCTTCCTGCAAGCATTCGGATAAACGTGGTTTTGCCAGTTCCTAAAATAAGATGCAAGTTACATGCATGTGAGACACAGGGTAACAAATAAAATAGTGGTATTCTTAACATTCAGTAACTCCACGTTCCCATTTGTTATAGAGCAAGCTCACGGCATCATGTCTTTACTAGGAAACAAGCATCCAACTTGACTTCGGCACACTGATTTAGCAGCCTGGCCCCCAGATTCTAGAAAGGCTTTAGAGACAGGGCTGTTGGTATCACTTCTGAGGAGAATCCCACTTACCATTTTCCCCTAGCATCACCATAATTTCAGAATCTGTGAATTCTCCAGCTACTATGGATAGCTCAAATTCTCCCATTTTTTTTTTCATTCCTGGATATTTGTACATGCACATCTTTTTAACCTCTTCCTCATTAGCTGTTTCAGCCACTTTAAATACCAGAGATGCATCTCGAAACCTCAGATTTTCAGTGGGAACGTAGCCATCCAAGAAGATGTTTATGCCTAACACAAAAACAAGGCAAACGAGATTTTAGTTCTTATCTGTAGATTTTGGGCAAGTAAGGAAAAAGTTGGACTTTATATGGCGCTACAGAAACAATGGACCATCTCAACTAAAAGACAAAAAGGCTACGGAGTCTACTCCTGAAAGCCCATTATGAGTACTGTGCACAGGGCTTAAAGGGACTACAGATTTTGGAGCTGTTCTCACAAAAATGTTACTAAATCAACACAGGTGCTCAAGTCAGTCCAATACTTCTATACTATGCAACCCATCTCCCACCCTTTCTTTACTGTTTATAGGGTCCTCTGCGTAACTCCGATTTACAAAAGAACCTGCAGCTATCAAAATCTTGTCCAGAACGAGGAAAGGGTATTTTATAATAAGCTTTTGGCTTTAGTCATATGTATTCTATCACAAACAACAGAACTTAATACAGAAAAATAATCTCTTAGTTTACCAAAACATTTTGTAGAAGAAAGAACGTGTGTTCACGTATCAAACTCCTAAGTATTTTCATATATACTTTTTTTCTCCCCCCAAAATTGTGTAGGTTTAAAAAGGAAGATAACGGCAAGCATTACCTTCTCTTACGCTGAAAGGCATAGTAACGACACCGTAAGCACTTGGCACGCCATACAGGCAGCAGATAAAGTCAGACAGATAATCTAACACGCTTAGATCGTGCTCTACAACAATAATGTACCTGAAAAACAGAGTCAGATTTTCATCCTTCAACCTCGAACACGCTTACATAGTCTTGCACGCACACAAGCTACGGATATTTTCATGTACTCAGTGCAAAACAGACCCCAAAGCGGATACGTTATCTCCAGTAACTACAGGATGTTTCTACCACGTGGAGGAATAGGATATTACTGTTTAAAGTACTTCAAGTACCATACTGAGAAGTCAGTGCTTGAAGGAGACAGAGGTGGTTTTCTAACTGTATAGTTGACTACTGTTACAGACAAGAATGACTTTAAGTTGCACTCACCTGTCAGGGTTTATTAGGGACCGAATAGTAATGGCAGCTTTCAAGCGCTGCTTGACGTCTAGGTAGCTCGAGGGTTCATCAAACATGAAGCTAACCCCAAAAGAAAGAATAACACCTTAGAGAAGATAAGCTTTCAACATATTCAGATCTAATACTGACACTTCAGCCTCTAAACACGACTTAAAAAATTACCATTACTTACAGTGAGAGAGGGTAAAAATGAAAATCATTTACTGGCACTTGCCTTAAATCTTTGATTAGAATAACATGAATTGTTAAAGCTCTCAGAAAGTTACGTTAATAGAAGTCACCAATCAGTTAGGAATCCCATGCACTCAGGTATGATTCACTGTGAGTTAACACCAAGTGCAAATCCACCAATTGTAGGAGACTGGAAGAAAGGCATCCTCTCCCCGCAGATCAAATCAAAACAACGCAGTAAAAGCTAGAAAAGGAGTCTTCCGATCTTGCTTTCTTGATCCAGAGTCAAGAAACAGCCCTTACTAAGGGCGGCCTAAATCTCCTGGTTGCAATACAGAGGAAGAGGGAAACGAGTTCCCAGAAGTGGGGAAGGATCTCGTTTCTGTCCATTTCTTATCCAAAGATGATTAAGTGTGGTATGCTGAGGGACAGCTACCTCAGAAATCACGTATTTCTAGTCTGACAAATTAAAAACAAAACAAAGCACACCACATGTGAAAGCAAAAGATCCAAGCTGCCAAACTGGCCGAAGAGTAAAAATGAATACTTCAATCAAATACTTCTTGCAATGTGTATACGTTAAAGGACCACACTCGGAGACAGGTGAGTAGAAGCAACGTGTGACAGAAGTAAATTAAACATACATATCAGCCTTCTGAATGCAAACAACTGCACAAGCAAATCTCTGAAGCTCTCCTCCTGAAAGGTCCTCAACATTTCTTTCTTTCAGATGGGTTAAGTCTGCAAATAAGAGGCTAATTTTAGACATGTTATACCAAACAATTCATACGCTTATTACCTATGTAAACATGTATAATCACAGCGGACACCCTACACAGAGGAAAAAAAAACAAATAAACAGAAAGAAGTGAAGTTAGTTTACGCAGAATCATCATACGGCTACTCAGTGGAGTTACAGCAAGTTAGAATCACAGAATCAACAAGGTTGGAGAACAGCTACAACATCATCCAGCCGTCCACCTCCCACCAGTCGTTCTCACTGATTGGATTCACATACCTACAGCTTTCTGAGTAAGAATGTTCACATGCTTGCACAGTATTTTCAACATGCAAAGCTTCTTACTGTAGGAGATGCTCAGATGTTGCAAGAACAGCAGATGGTAACTGCAATAGTTCCAGTTTTAAAATAAACATGTTCTACCAGAACGAGTGCTGCAAACTTACTTACCAAGCTGCTGGCATACAACAGTTTGGGTCTTAGTTTCATCCTTTCTATCCAGAATTGATCCCACCGTTCCCTAAAAGATAAGCAGCACAGATAACCCAACGACGTTATTTCGAGACGAATTACTGCAGCCAGCAGTGAGTTTTTCTCAAGACAAAATCTTTAAATAGAAAGAAGCATGCCAGGAGAAGCTCTTCGTTTCCCATTAACTAAGGACATTTCTTACCTTTGCGGCTTTGGGGATCTGGTCCACGTACTGAGGCTTAATGATAGCTTTTAGGTCATCCTCCAGGATCTTGGTGAAATAATTCTGTAATTCGGAGCCTCGGAAATAAGTCAAAATCTCCTGCCAGTCGGGTGGATCCTGTGAGGGAATTATAGCCCAGGATCGCTTAAGGCATTTTTGATGGTACAATCGACACAGCAAATAGAACGTGCTTGCAAGATTGCAAAACCAAACCTAGATAAAAGCTAGTTCTGAACTGTTTTGTTGCCTCTATGAGGTTGCTGTTAAAAACAAAATAAACCAACTGCAAAATGGAAAAGAGTTGGGATTTTTATTTTTCCAGCTGCGCTGCCAGGAGCTCTTTCAGGAAAAGCACCTTAAATGTGCAGCTGGGCAGTTAAGGTAAGCGTGAGTGAAACTGCCTCGCAGGGCAAAATGGTGGTGCGGACCACTGTCAAGGAATGCTACCCATTAGCTGGCTGGCACAGCTAATCTAAAGGGAAGGGGCTAGAGCGATAAAATCAACCTGCACAGAAGATGCTGTAAAAGCTGGTCACGTTCTCTGCTCACAGCCAGCATTTCCAAGGAAAGAAACAGAGTGACATGGCCATATTTCCAAACCAAGCAAACACACACAGAGGAAATGCTTCCTAAATTTGAGAGCAGAAGGAGCACGTAAGATTCAATTCACACCACATGTTTCTGTGGTCAAAGTAGTTTGGCTCTTCACAGGAAGGTCTGATTTGGAAAGCATGACAATTCAGTAAAGGACATTCAAGAGTTAAAAGCTTTGCTGTTTCTGCAATAAGCTACCTCAAACAAAGAGTCCACAAAATAACATAAACAGGAACGGAAGATACAGTTGGAAAGCTATTACTTCTCTTGTAGTTTTAAGTGGCAGCCATTCAATGGACCATTAATTGAAACGATATTCTTTCGGATAACGAAACAGACGAAAAGAGGTTCAACACATCACAAGGTGATGTGAAGGTGATTTCTGAAATACCAGCTGATAAGAAGAGTCACGGTAGGGACTGCCTACCCTGCAAAATATTCCCTTCAGTGCAGTGGTAGTTGAACAAAGCCTTGTACAGCCAGCAGACTATCAAAATGTCCACGTATTTAGCGACATGAAGAAAGTAAGGATTTTCAGAACATGGCACTGAAGCGTACGGTTGGAAACAGCTTCAGCAGCAGCTAAGGATAAGCACATTTTTCGTAGTAAGAAATCATCAACAGAATCCAAGAAAAAAAAAAAAAAGCCCGAAGACTGCATGGTGCTGAAATAAACATCCTTCTACTATTGGTTCTGGGTGGAGTTACATCCTCTGGCTGTAAAGAGGTAAGGTGGCACCACCTGTACAAATTCTACCACATTCCTATATAGGAAAATTTGGTGAAATTGTATAACCCCAGCTACCTAAAATGCCAGCTCTATCCTATTGCTGATACATACATCGTATTTTCCAAGATTTGGCTTCTGCTTTCCGGCTAGAATTTTCAAGGCAGTTGATTTTCCAATACCATTGGTTCCAACCAAACCCAGTACTTCACCCGGACGAGGGATAGGCAACCTGTGTGCGACATGGATAACCTGGGGTTACGTGGATTTCACGCTGCCAAGAATTTAGAGGCAAAGTAAATATTACAACGCGTTTTTGGACCTGGCGATTATTTAAACCTAAATCGTTCATCTGACAGTACATGATCCTGCAAAAATTAAGTACAGTCCAGTTTTTCATCAGGAACATTGGTTCTGTAAAATTGAAAGTTTTGTCTTTGACACTGATCAGGAAAACACAATACCTGTGAAGTTTGAAGGCATTGGCGCAGTATCTGTGTGTTGTTTCTTTCTCCAGGTTGCTAGGTAAGTTAACAATTGACAAGGCTCCAAAAGGACATTTCTGTAATTTAAACACATTGATTTATCACATTACTTGTGCACACGAACGGTTTATTAACAGAATTCTTGATCCCTGTGGGTCCCTTCAACTTGGGATGTTCTGTGAAAAAACGACTCCACTGTCATTTACTTCGTCAGCCTTCTTCAAAGGAAGACCACAGCACACTTTTCCCATTAAAGCAGCAATTTAGGCTGTCAGTCTGTGGCACAAACAGCAATATGCAACAGCTCTCTTTCAAAAAACACACCAAGACACAAATAAAACAAAAAAACACCATCAAAAACACACCAGAACCAGGCAGCCGACCAGCCAAACTTCCCACCACCCGAAAACAAAGCGATGAACAGAAAGATACAACGTACATTCCCAGTGCCACCAGTTCAGTAACCCACCACAGCACTTAATTTTAACAGTTAACAAGGCCTGATTATTCAGGGAAACTGAACTACTTTGTGAAGTTACTGTCTGCGTAGCAACATAGCGTGATATTAGCATAAGAAGGGAATGTTATCACTTTATATAAAGCAGACCAACTTTTACCTTGATGCAAATCCCACAACCAATACAAAGCGTTTCAGAGATCCATGCTATTTTGCTCTGCGACGTGACTTCTATGCAAAGTTTTCCTGGTGATAAAGAAAAACGTTAACTCAAAAAAGTTTCTCATGTATCCTGTATTTTCTAGTACTACTAAATTCCAAAGAAGAACACAGAGTCAAATAATAGGAAGAAACTGTTCACAGTGAGGGTGGTGAGGCTCTGGAGCAGGCTGCCCTGAGAAGCTGCAGATGCCCCGCTCCGGGAGGGCTGGAAGCAGCCCTGAGCAATCTAGTCTAGCAGGAGGTGACCCTCCTCACAGCAAGGGCTGGAAGTGAATATCTCTAAGGTCCCTTCCAACCCAAGCTATCCAATGACACGATCCTGGGAAGGGCCACAGCAGCCTCAGATCATCTGAAGACCACAAAATTGGCACCGCTGCTACGAATCGCTCGCACTTTCAGTGACGAATGTTCTACTTTTGCAGCCTTTATAAAACAAAGTAATAACAAAAAAACCCCAACGCCCTAGCTCGTTCTCACTAAACATTACTTTAACCTTTTCACAGTGCTCAAACGCTTGGTTAAGATCCATCTCTTACCCATTCGAACCACAGGACAGCTCTTCTTGCACTCCTGCCGGCATTTCTTTGGCTTACACTTGTCATGGTTGACGATTGCAATTCTTGTTAATTTGTCTGCCATGATGCACGGCTCACGGTCACACGCATTCACCAGTTATGAGGGTGATCCGTCTACCAGATCTTAAGGAAAAAAGAAAAACAAACGAAAAGTCAGAACATATTGGTTACTGACCAGTGCAAGGAAGACAGTACATATCTAAGGTTATCACCAGTAGGATTCAGAGAGGGAAAAAAAGAACAAAATACTGAATCTCTAAATCCATCAGTACCACGAATATTTTCAGTGCTCCCTTTCAGAAGCGGTAGCCTTACTCCCGTTCCAAATTCCCAAAGCATTTCCAGTGGCTGAAGATATTCCCATCGGATACAAATGAGTGGTACCTTCAGTGCAGACATGGGACAAAGGGTTTGCTGCTCTAACTGTAATACTTTTTTCTTACGTAAGTAAACAAGAAACGTGAAGTACTATGAAAAACTTTAAGGGTGTTTGATAATTTTCTAGAGGATTAAAATCATGGATTTTGTCAGTTTCAATGCAGACAAAGATACCTTCTTCAGGAATACATTCCACTGCTTGTTAATGAAAGTTCTGTAGTGCGCAGCACGCTGAGCACCTGGAGGTGCAATGCCCACTCTCCCTACAGCTTCCCAAGGGAAGTGACCGACCCAGTGAGCCCTTTCTCCAACAAAGCCCGCGTGGCTGAGGACCTTGAGCAGACAGACCACACTGCCTACCTTCTGGGCAGGGCTTTCCTTGCTGGACACCTTATCTCTACACACGGAGCTACTTCTATGGGTTTTAAGAGCAAGCTCCAGCAGACAAAGCCTGCTTTCCCTACCCAACCTCCCTAACCTGTGGTAGAGGTTTGTGCCTGAGTAATGCACGTTAGCAGGCCAGACAGACTCTTCACCTTTCCAGTCTGGCGCTTAGCTTAAAGCAACACAGGAGGAGAAGGGAGTGGCTGGGTCCCTCTAAAGACTACATTAAAACGGCTTCAAACACGTTGTTTGTGCCAATTACTTCAACAAGCTTTCCCCTTAATCTTGGTGGGATAATGAGACTGAAGCCTGAACAGTCTATCCACTGCTGAATCAGGGCTTGGTTCTGAAGTAACACAACAGCCTTACTAATCTTTTTCTTCTAACGCCACTATGTGTGAAAATAACTGCCCAAAGTGAAGAGTTTTGAACCATCTTCCGAGTCAGAGATGTAAGTGCACCAAGTACAGGAGGTAGGGAGAAGAAACAGAACTACAAAGACAGTACGGAGATGTAGGGTCAGGCCTTCCTGCTCCCATCTACACAACGAAGCATCAGTTTATTCAAAACTTTCTGGTGGTATTAAACCACTTTCAGAAAACTCTGTATTTGTCACTTCTGCAACATGTCCAGAGCCATCCTGACGCCTGTGGTGATTATTATCCACGAGAGAAAAAAGAATTCTACTGAGAACTGACAGCTTAGGGCAAATTCAATAAGTGTCCAAGACCCGAGTGAACTCAAATCAGACACTCGTATGCAGCTACCTCAGTGGTGTTTAGTTTAATGCGCCGAACAGGATCATCTGATTTCAAGGTGCAGACAGAGAGCTCTCAAAACAAAAGGTATTTCAAGCCAATGTTCTTGTGCTCTTTGATAAGCCATTATTTATTTCTTCTGTCACAGGAATTACTCATAACAGAACTGTCATGTTAGAACGACAGAGGATTTGTAATCGCTCTGAATTACACAGAACACACAAGCACTAATAAAAATTACAAAAGACTGAAAGACAGCTAGAGTAGATTCAATTAAATGCTGCGAAGGAGAGATCTGTGCTCAGAACCGAGCCAAAACTCAGTTACTCTGCTGAAAAAAAATATAGTTAATATTTTTATTAAATTACACTGCATCACACGTAAACTAAACACAGTGGGAAGAAATGAGGATGAGCAGCATTCACACTTCCCTGTGGATACAATGAGCCTCAAGAATTCTCTCTTGATCCACTGCTAACGGATCTCATTCAGTGACTCCACAAGAAAAAGTCAGAATGCCCAAATTAAAAACGAAGAGCTCGCATATGAGGGTTCTGTTTGACAGTGTCAAAGCAAAAGCAGTAGTAAATGGCACAAGTACCAACAGGGTACACTAAGAATGACAAACCAGTCTACACTTAAACTTTCAACGTTTCAGAACCTGAGATGACAGTGCCCAAGAGGTTCCAGGAAGCCCCAAACCTGATGACTGCACTTAACCCACGGCACTGCTCACAAGGTACAACACGAACATGGAAATAAACGCAACGTGAACGTGAAAAGCATATGGTCCAACGCACTGACGCAGCACAACGAGTGGGTGTGCTCAGCCGGGGCTGAATCGCGGTCATTATCACTCCATCTTTCATATTCCAACACGAAGCAAAAGCCATCCACGGGAAACGGCATGCAAGAAAACTACGGGTTTTTTTTATTATTGTTATTATTATTATTTTGTTTTTTTTTTTTTTGCTGGCAGCTGCGGCCCTGGAGAGGTCCCCTTTCTTGCTTTCGGTTTTTACCAGTCGCACTGCGAGTAGCAGCCAAACCCTGTTACCTCGCCAAGGTTACTGTTACCTCAAAGGGTCTCTCCGCCATGCAAGCGCGCGGGGCTCACACACCACGTTATCTTCCTGACGTCCAGGCAAAGCCCGGCTCTCTGCCCCAAGCAGCGTGTGCCCCAACTCGGGCAGCTCCCTTTTTCCTCACACCGGACGGGGTTTCCCAGCCGCGGGGCCGCGCCCGAAGCGGAGATACCAACACGGAGCGCGGCGCGGGGCCGCGCTGCCACGCCAAGGAGCCGCGGCCGGGCCCAGCTCGGAAAGCCGGCCCATCAGCACGGGGAACGAGCCGCGCCGCTTCCACTAAGCTCCACACGAGAGCACGGGCTCGCCCTCCCGCCTCTCCGGGGCCCGCTTACCGAGAAATAGGGGCCCGCCTCCGCAACGGGCTCGCGGCCGCCGCCGCTGACAAGCGCGGGCCGGCACAACGTGCTCCCGCCGCCACCCGGCCAAGATGGCCGCCTCCCCCGCAAGGCGGGGCCTGCGTACCATAGAGAGGAGAGGAAGGACCGGCGCGGGGCAGGGACAGAGCGGCACACGCGGGGGCGCGCGTTGATGACCTTCTCAACGAGCGCCGCCTGACGTCAGCGGAGTGCCCGCGCTCCCGGCTCGAAAGGAGCGCGGTGTGGGCCGTGCCGCTCTGCGCGTGCGCGGCCGCGAGCGGCCGGGGTCGGCCCTGAAGTGGCGGCGGCTCCGTGTGGGGCGGCTCCGTGTGGGGCGGCTCCGTGTGCCTTCTCTCGCGCCTTTACGCCGTGCTGAGGCTCAGGTGGGCGTTTAATCCGTTCTGTATGAACGGACGCGGCCCTGTCGTTTTTACATCGAGCTCAGAACGCAACTAACTTCTCTTTTTCTTTCACCAGTAATGACCACCCCGAACAAGACACCGCCTGGTGCTGATCCAAAGCAGTTAGAGAGGACGGGCACTGTTAGAGAAATAGGCTCGCAGGCGGTTTGGTCGCTTTCATCCTGTAAGCCAGGTAAAATCACAGCACTTCATGTAAACGTTCAGTGCCTGTGTTCTTACTTAATGTAACATTGCATGTTCCGTTGAGAAATTGCCCATACAGAGTACGACAGTAGGTCTGATGCGTGGGGAGATGTCGCTGTAACTCATTTCACCCTTGAGGCAATTTAAAACTTACAGCTGTATCGTAATTACTCAAAAACTCTGAAATTCTTTTCACGTTGAGTGGTTAAGTTGCTGTTTTGGAAACATCTCTTTGGGACTTGGGCTTGCTGCGCACCAGAATCAGTGTCAGTCTGTCTTAAAACCATGCTTGGGCTGAACGTTACTGGTCTGATATCCTTGTATCTTTGGAGGAAAATATTATATTACTCTGTCACTCCGATAAGAATAAAGGGCATTTTTTAATTGCGAGCAGAACTTAAAATGCTGAACTGAATTGTAGCTTTTGTGAGCAGTCGCAGAAATGACGTGATTAGAAGAAAGATAACTAAAGAATGGGGGAAAAAAAAAAGATTTGGAGTTTTTTCTTTGAATATCACGACATCAGCTTTTAGGAATGTTGTTTTTGACATCTGTTCCTTGTTCTAGCTATTTGCTTGGAAATATAAAACTATTTTGAGAAGCATCTTGTAAGGAAAATACTACTTTTGCTAAAATTTTCTAGTAATTGATTGTTGTCTATTAATGACTTTAACTTAATTCAACAGTTTAGTTATAGAGTATGTAGAGACACAACTCTTAAGGCTCCTTCTTGCATTTGCTATGAATTAATTCATACCATTTGAAATCTGACAATATGTTGAATGATAAAAAATATTCAAGGCGTCATATCCTTTTTTTCTTAGGATTTGGAGTGGATCAGTTACGAGATGATAATCTGGAAACTTACTGGCAGTCGGATGGATCACAGCCTCATTTGGTGAACATCCAATTTAGGTAATAAAGGCATCTCTTTATGAGTTAGACCATTATGTATAACTTTGTGTTCATGTCTGTTCACCAGGACTGCCATTTTGGAAGCGTAAGGATTCCTGAAGTAGTCCTGTGTTGCCTCACTGGCAAAGGGCCAGTTAAAAAACCTTTATAAAGACGAGTATTTGCAATGATGTTATGGATATTAAATTTTTAAATGAGCAGCAGAAAGGGATTGTTAACAGTAGACCACTTGTAGCCGTTTTGCATTTACCTCTATAAGGTCGCATTTGAGTCTTAACTTTTCCTGTCATTGAGTATAATTTGAAGGATGGTTGGCTGCTTTTAGAGCAGTCCTGCATTTAGCAGCTGGTAATCTGAAAGAGCTTTTAATTTTCTGTTTTGCTGTGATTGGCCAGATTGGCTTTAGGATGCTTTCACTACTCTAACTCTTTAAAATGTACTTAGACACGGAGTCACCTTTTGGTGTACTGGTAGAGCCCCTGTTTGATAAACCTGGTGCATTTCATCGCATGTAAGTACTTATTTGGTGTCTTGACCTTTTGTTGTAGTTCTTTGTATTGAAGACAGACAAAAGATGCTGCTAAAATTCCAAGGTGTGTGTAATTTCATGTGCAAACAGTAGGTGCTTTAACACCAAGGTTCTTATTTAGCAGTAGACACTCATACTATGTTACAGCAGCAAACTCTTCCTAAATGTCTTCCTTCAGGATGCTTGCTTACTTCTGTTGCTTCTTGCAGAAGGAAAACAACGGTGAAGACGTTATGCATTTATGCAGACTACAAATCTGATGAAAGTTACACTCCAAGCAAAATCTCTGTCAGAGTAGGAAATAATTTCCATAATCTCCAGGAAATCAGGGTAGGTCAAAAATATTTTGTCCTTTGCCTTAGAACAGCCCTTTTTTCTTAGGATATATTTGATGTGATGAAAATGTTTTTGGAGGTCACTGTTCTTGGAGGGGTAAAGCTTCTGGATTCATTTCAGTATTTGCTTTTTTTGTCTTTTGAGCTCTTTACGTTGCTTTTTCACACTTTGTTTGCCAACAGTCAAGCTTGTTATAGATCCTGTGATGGATTGTAGAATGGGATTTTCAGAACAGGACTGTTCAGAATTGCTTAGAAATGAAGCATCGGAAAGCCCTATGCACGGCGTACATCAAGAGGAATGCTTTCCCTTATGGACTTTAAAGGGAGGAAAGGAGAGGAGAAAAACAGTCATGCGTTAACACTATTTTTGTGAAGGGATTGCTCAACTACTGAATCTTGTTTGGGATCAGAGTTTAGAACTATGAACTTCAGTTATGGCTCTGTATGTCACTGAAGTATTGTGTGCACGGTATGTAATTATTCTGGTGGGCAGTCATTCAGCACTCAGGTGACAAAAACACCATGTTTTTGTCTTGGTGATGTGTCAACAGGCCAGCTTCCTTTTCAATAGCTGTGATTTTTTGATGCTTGACATTTTCAACAGGACAGAGATTGGTAGTGTCTTGTTACTTCTATTTACTGAAATGTAACAGTTGAAACAGCATTTTTTATGATGGTACTTCTAGCCAGGGCAAGTTTCTTTGGAAGAGCTACTGAGATGAGATTTGAGGTGCTTTGGCTGTTTAGTTTAGTTTGTGGGCTAGGCTTTTGATATACAGTAAAAGCAGATGTTACTTTTTGTAGTAGTTTGCTGGATGAACTGATTGAGTTACTTGTGAGCTGGTATCTTGGATAATTCTTCATTACAATAACCTCGTTTTTCAGCTTCCTTGTCTTTGGTCCTCAGCTGCTACGGGGACGTATATTGGGAAGGTTTATCTTACCTCCCTTATGTGTCAGATTTCACAATAAGCAAGAGCATTGACTGGAAAAGAAGTGCTTTTCTAGTGGCCTGAAGTTGGACTTTGCTTTTTATTGCTTCCCTTATGTTTTTCTTTCTTCTTAGTTGGAACAAGAACAACTTGAGTATCTACTTGTTTTAGATATGGTGGGAATAGGAAGCTTAGTAAACGTGTGTGCCTTTACTATTGTTACAGTCTTCATTCTTTCTCAGATGCGGACTGTTCTTTCAGGTTTTGGACAACTATACTTTTGTGCTAAATCTTAAATGGAGGAGTCTTGAACTCTTTTGAAATGTTCTTATATTTTTATGAATCATCACACTAGAGGCTCCTTTCTTCCAACAGCGCGTTGTCTTTGTCTTTTCCTCTTAATTAAAACTTACCCATTTGTCACTTTCACCTTGTCTGACACTAAATCTAGGTTTATCTTTTCCTTGCTACTTTTAGTCCGTTCTGTGGGTGTCCACTAGATGTCATTGTTGCCCTTAATTATCAGTTTGATTTGTCAGTAGTTTACTTTCCCTGTAATTTAAATGGTTGTCCTTTTATAATAATATTTACTGCAGCATTCTGCACATATCTCCAGAACATAAGTTTCTTATAAAGTGATGAGCTTCCCCTTTTGAGGACGTGTTAAAGATCTATACAAACAATAAGATACGTTTCTAGAAGGACTTTAGGCTTGTGCTGTTGGTTATGAGCTTCTGTGTTTTGTGGTTTCTCAGGAAATACTCAGGTTTTTTTTTTCCTCCTTAAACACAAGATTCTATACATAGAGCATTTAATTTAGAAAAGAAAGCACGTGTCTGTGAAATGCTTGTAGAAACATTTATACTAAATTAATGTGACTGTAATGTGTTGCGTGAGAAGAGCAGTTCTGATGCATAACATATGCTTGTGTATTTAATCTTCAAAACTGAAGAAAATGTGGTCAAGCTGCTTGCTAATGAGCTGCAGTACTTTGCTGTAAAGTACCAATGGCTGATTTTCTGGGCACTATATCTGGTTAAATACTGCCATTGGTTGTAGCATTTTTCTAATCTGCGTGATATTCAAAATGCGTTTCTGAATCTTCCCTCCTGAAACAACTTATTTTCTTCAGCCCTTCTGACGCAGATTATTAAAGCAGTGTGAGCTTGAATTTTTGAGAGAAATCTCCTTAATTACACAATGATTATGCCATTGGCTTCAGAGCTGATTAACTGGGTTGAGAAGTCAACTAAATTTGATATTTTTCCACGGCTTCTTGCCCAGCTCAGAGTCTTCATGAAAGTCAGGTGATGCTTCCATGTTGTTTTTTTTTCCCTAGTGGTGTATTTCTTTAAAAAGGGCAGTGTTTGTGTTTCATCAGTAATACACCATGAGCTTTAGATTTAAGTATAGTCCTGTAAGACTATCTTATTTCGGAATTTATAATGAAATCGTTTTCTCAATAGGAAGTAACAAGTTTGTTTGTCACTCGTCCTCTGGCTGAGAACAGCTCTTGCATTCTGACAGTGTTCACCTGTCTTCTTCAGCTGGAGGAAGAAGTTCACTTCCTCCAGCTGAAGTGTTGAGCGGTGTGCAGTAAGGCACATCCCACTCATGCATCTTTTCATCACCACTGTGATGTTTGGAGAGCAGATGTCTCATTCCTGCCTCAGAATTCTCCTACGTAACAGTACAGATTATTTTGTATGGGCTAGGTAGTCTGTGCAGGCATTTTTTAAACAGCATCCAGACTGAAGCTTGTGAGAACTTTTACCCTGTGACAGAGTGCTTGCTGTGAAGGAAGCGAGTGAAAAGTTTGCTGCAGAAGACTGCCAGGCTTCAGATAGTACTTTTCTTGATAATTGTCTATGTACATCTCTCAAAGCATTGGGGTGGTCAACAGCTTATTCTCTCGTAAAAAGATTAATTGTTGTGATGCTAAGATAGCAAAATACCATTTATTTAGTTATTTACAAAGATGTGGGCAGGCTTTCTGGGGACAGTTGTTACTGACTTCTTGCATCAGTTCACGCTTGAGAAGACACAAGTGTTTAGTCCCAAAATTAAAGTTGCTTTTAGAGGCAGAACTCCACGCTAAAGGAAACAAAGTTCTGTATTGTGCTGCGCCTTACAGAGGACTCGGCAGTCAAAGATAGTGTATATGTCTTGGCAGCGACTGGAGTTGAAATGGGAAATGTATCATTTGCCTGTTTGGATTCTATTAGGAGTCCTATTTTGGTGTAGTTTTTGGACTTTGCAGGAATTCTTATTTGGGTGTTGTGTTTTTCATTTCCCATGTATTTCAGGGAAAGCAAACCAATTTGTGATGGGACCAAACTGTTGCTGGTGCACTGCGTTGCTCTGTATGCTCAGATTTTAAAAAGTATGCTTTTAAAATTGTGTCAAGTTAGTAATAATACACAGGCTAGACAAGATGTATTGATGTTCAGGTTTGAAATTAAATAAGCAGAAATACTCCAGTGGAGAAGAGCTGCAGACCACAGGTGTACTCTGTGTATGCACTAGGGCAGATCTGCGCATGGGTAACATCACGGCTTTGCAGAACCTCAGTAAGCCAAAGGTTTGTTATTTGCCTGCTTTGGAAACTGTCCTCACTGAAGCAGGGGAACTGGAGTGGTTAGCAACCCTATCAGGAGTCAGTTATGGGGATGATTTTGAAGACTCAAGTGAAAACCCTGTAATCTCGGTATGCTTGCTGGCAAGTGTGGGTCTTCTGCTTTTTGTCAGGCAGTGTGGCTGCCTGTTGCTGAATAGTGCCTGTTCTGTTCTCGGGTTTTCTCACCCTTTTGGTTTTGATTCATGTTTTGTAGCCTCCTCCTCCAGACCCATAACAAGCACAAGCCATGTCTGTTGTGCAGTGGTATTTTGGCTGAGCACCACGGACAGGGACACTTCTGTGCTCGATTAAGGGATTCTGTGGTGCAGCTGGGAACTGTCAATCAGAAAAAATGCCCAAACTGAGGGTGTTTTTCTTAAAGGCAATTAAGGAGATTTAGATTCTGTTTTAATTCCTTTACTCTGCGTTGTCTACTGACTGTAGTGGGGAGGTTGGATTTCTCTAGATGTTGTCTGAGTTGCTTATCTGTCTGTTTTCTGTACATGAAGTAAATACAGATAATGACACACAAGGAGACGTGAACTTAACGGCACAGTATTGTTGCAAGCTAGTGGATTAAAAACATTATTACTTCTGAGTCTCTGATGAGACATCAAAGATGCATTTTAAATGACCTTCCTCTGAAGAGGAAATACTCAGCTGATAACTGATTTAGCTTCCTGACTGAGCTTCAAGTACTTCAGCCAGAAACCCTTCATTCATGTTCTTTCTGTGTAAGAAATATGCAGTGCCAAGCCCTCAATTATTCCCTGAGTTCAGATTGTTGTTTAAAATATTCAGTTAGCTCTCTACAAAATAAGCCTGATGCTGAGGAAGCGATGAGTTAGTTCTAGTTGGATGTAGAATGTGTATGTAGAATGTAGTATGTAGAATGTGATCTGTCTTGCCTGCCTGTAGGATTTTCTGTAGGTGATATCATCACACCACCTTTTTCACTTTTATTATCCTGCTGTTTTGCTAATTCAGTATGGGTTTACTCCACCAGGATGCCATAAATGATCTGTTGTTTGCATATATAATTTACCAGTACTGGAAAGCTGCCAAACAGAGGAATAAAATGATCACTGTTATTTTTTTTTTTTTGGTTAAGCCCTGTTATTGATGCCAAGGGTCAAATTTGGTAAGCAGAAGAATTCATAATTGGTGCAACTGGTATGTGCTGTTCCTACTTTCCAGCAAAGAGGATGCTTTGCTGGTAAGGGGTGTTCACAGGAACCTTCCTTTACTAAAGAAGGGCTGATTTAATAACACCACTCCTCCTTGCTCTCATCTATAGCAATGTGACCTGCTCGTCATTCTTACGCTCTTGGAAGGCGACCGCCGTATGCTTCAAACTTTGGATATTAATGAAAGAATTGGAGTTGTTCCGCTTTTGATGCCCTGGAAGAGTAGTATACTGGAGAAGCTTCCCATGGAATCATGAGAAATGCAGTTATCTAAGTAACATTCTGTGCCTGTTTGATGTGTACAGCGAGATCCACATTAGCACTGTCATTTCTGAATGGATATGGTGTGGGGGCTGATTTTGTTGGCCCACACGCTGTAGCATTTTTATCTGTCTTTTTTTTTTTTAATGATATTTTAAGAGAAATCTCTTCTATTGCATCCTATAAATTGAAAAGCAAAGTTCCTCAAGTGTTGCACTGTCTTGTATGCTGTATATACGTGTATTTTTTCTTACTTTGTGTCCCAGTATTCAAAATTGATTCTTAATGAAGGGACCTTTTCTTTCCTATAAAGGGACTCAATTAGGAAAAGGTATGTTAAAGGAGCCTTGAATTTTTAATACTGTCAGTTTAACTTCTGAAGCAGAAGAAAAATAATGTCAAAGGAAGTGTCGGCAGCTCCATCTAAGTCAGGAACTTGATGAAACAGAGCTTTTCTCAAGGGAATCTGAGGCTGAGAGCATCTGCTGCGATTATAATCTTGGTCATGATTATTCAATCTAAGTTCCATCATGAAAGAAGAAGAATGCACATGATTCTTCCTGTATAAGTGAAAGCTCTTCTGTGTACACCACTGCAGTGAGAAAAGGCACGATAACTTACTGATCAAACTAACATTACTCATATACGCTGTTGTATAGTACCTGTTTCATAGCGTGTGTTTGATTGTTAGCTTCTGTTTGTGAAGCTGTAGTAGGAGGATTTGAAAGGAATTCTTTAAGTGCTTGTATTTATTGCGTTTTTTTTTCTGGTATAGATAGTTTAATCCCAGTTCTAAACTGTGTGTAAGGAAACCATCCACTAATACAGTGAGAAGTTTTTCTCAGACTTTGAGTGTTCTCCAGTGTATCCTGACTCTAAACAAATTCTAGTTCTTCCTCTAGCAGGTGGGAGCAGGTTGCAGTGAGAAATGACGATAAATTCATCCTTTTACGGTTAACAAAACTTACATAAAAAAAAAAAAGAAACTGTGGTAATATAATTGTGACTTTATAGGAAACATAGGAATCAGACTGGAATTCTAGATTTCCTCAATGCTTTTGAAGTTTATAGAATGATATTACTACTTGAGAAAAATAGTACTGGTAGTCATTTTGTAGGATAGTTTAGCGATTTGTTTGTCTGTGAAAGTTCTGTATGCTGCTGAACCAATGTTTCAAGTCAAAGTCTGCATGAGATTGCCTCTATTATCTGAGTGATACCTGGGAGCCAACTCTATAAGGAGGAACTGAGGTGTGACATGAAATTCCAGAGTCCAGTGTGGCTTTGTTGGCCACAAGTAAATGCAGATGCAACTGTGGCATGGTGTCGTGACTCTGTAGCCTCAACCTTAACCATTTCCTTGCACAGCAATGTAGAATGCTTTATCAGGCTCCCTGAGAAGGCTTCCAGTGCCCACTTAGACTTGTAGTGGAAATGCCAAGTCACAGCTTGAAGGAGTGGTTGAGCACCTGGTGGGAAGGCAGAGCCAACCCAGGGGAGCTCAGATGTGTATGATGTACCTGAATGACAGGGATGGGTGAAACCAGGATCCACCCCTTTCCTGACCTCATTTAAGGGCTCAGTGGAGGTGAGGGTGTCTTCCTGGAGATCTCTGTGAACCTGAGACCTTCTGGAGGTAAGCAGCTTCTTTCTTTTGTTTCTGTGCCTATGGCTGTTGTTTGATCATATTCTCACTCACAGCAGCTGAGGACTTTGCTACTCTTCTGTCACTGCTGTGCTTTCCATTGTGTCACAGCGTTGTGACTACAAAATAGCCAAGCTGAAGGTCTACCAGTACTTGCCTGTTTTCAGGTGAATGTGTGCGTTCACAAAAGCTTATTTCTAATGGTCAGTTTTTTAAACCTGGCTGAGACCTGTCATTGTGATGTTCAGTGGCACTGGATTGTTTGTGTAGGCCTCACAGTTCTGTCCAAGTGAATCAATTCTGTCTAGAATTGTCTGTTTTTCACTGGTATAGTAACTTGCGTTTACCTAGAAGAATCTGAGGTAAAGCACTGTACATGTGTAGGTAAATAGTTCCCTCTTCTGAAGTAAAACACTCCCCCTTCCAGTCCTTAACGCCTTTTTATCTCACTTGTTCATCAGCTTTAGTAAAGTCTTTGTTATATTGACTCATCTTTTATCATTGGTTTTTTTTTTTTTCTGAAAAACTGTTTGTTTTCAGTGATGCTTTTAATGTGGATGAAATACAAGTACGCACCATGCGTTACACTTCTGCTGTCTGTTATTCACTATGTTTGTTGCTTCATGGAATCCATATTTCCTAGTGATCATCCCTGTGATTGTTTTCTGTTCTATAAAGTTTCCAAATGATTTTACTAGGCTTTTCATTTTATTTGTAGTGAACTTTATAATATCAGAACTGGGCTCTGCTGGCAGCAAAGCTGGTATGCAGCTGATCTCTGGAAGTTCTAGCTAAAGCTGAGCAGTAGTCATTCCTACTTCTGCAGCTGATTGCCCCCTGCTTCCCCTCCACATGCACCCACCCACACACACTTCTTAGGCCTTCTGTTGTGCTGTTGGCTTTTGTGAAAGCATGTTATGTAGTCTTTAACCCTTCACTCGTAGTGGTTTAAAAGAAACAGAGATACTATTTTTACTTTTTTTTTTTTAATGTTTGGATAGAGCGTTCTTGTTGATTGCATTACCGTACTGTTCAAGGTCCTAGAGAGATCAATCACATTTCTGTGTTCTTTAGATCCTAGGGGTTAGTCCAAATATGTATTTATTAGGGACAATAGATCGTATCTGTTTAAAACAGTAGCCCACTCCCCTTCCCCTCATTCCCTGAAATTCAAGCTGTAATCAAACTTTGAGGCTATCGGGCTGAGGGAAGAAAGGCATGTTTTTCTTTTACGTGCCCAAAATGTAGTGAAAATCCCTGAGGACAGTCGTGTTTACAAGGGTAACTGTCTGCATTCAATTGTGGGTTATAAAAGTGCTTGCTTGAATAAATACGCTGAGCTATCAGACAGAACAACCAATAGTTCTTTGGGCTAATTGACCTTGTCAGTAGAATAGAAACACTTGCAAATAAAATTACATTTGCCAGCATAGTTGCAACTGAAAACCCCTGAAGAAACTGTGAATGTTCTCCAACTACCTTGGAATGCAGTGATTCAAACAGCAGGGTTGCAGGGGAGCGGAGATATCTGGGCGGGGGGGGGAGGGAGAGGGCAATGATGATACGGAGTAAAGCATCATTAGTAAGATCAATGAAGTTTTATATATGAATGTTGAGGGATTTTTTTTTGTAGTGTGAGATTAAATGCATTTGTAGCATCGTGAAGTAATTCACTTTTCCTGTACAGAATTATACTTTCTGACAATTGCTAATACTTCTACCATACCTCCAGTCTGGTTGTATAATCTATTTTTCTGGCCTGCCTTTCTAATAATGTCCCCTTTTTCAGGAAAGGCAAAGATCTTTGGCTGGTGACTGCAGCATGTTGTAATGAGGGTGGAGTCTGTTTGTTGTTCTACGGTAATATCTGACTTACATAAATGCCACTGTCTGTAACTGTGCGTACTGTGGCAGCTTCTCTTCGAATGGGTTTGAATTGCTAAGCAATAGAAAAGAATCCCAATAAACAACAGAGTACCTGGTCTTCCCATCAAAGGTGCACTAGAACCAGTTTTCCTTTTTAGCAGTGAGTCCTGTATAAAAAGCAAATGCAAAAGAAAAAAGTTTTGCTCAAACCCTCCACACATTTAATCGTATACCCCACATTTCCTTCAGAAGTTAGATAATTTAATACAGGTGGGAGTAGAATTAAAACAAGTGTAAGACATAACAAACTTCACTGTGTGCTATTCTAAAAAAAAAAAATAATAATAAAAGATGATTTTAGTTAGAGAACAAAGCAGGATGGATGGTATTAGGGAGGAAGTCTGAAGAAACAGTCTAGTTAACTGCTGAATAAACTTCAGAATGAAGGTTTTAAAAAAGCACCAGAACTTGTAAAAGAGGGGGATAGTGCATTTCACCTTAAATAAGGGACAATGTGTAATAAGGGATTTTGTGGTTTTACAGCTTGGTGCATGTGTTTGAAAGCTGTTCTCTCAGCAACGTGGGTGGCAGGTTATGCTACCATATAATGTATTGTAGTTGGCTCTCCACACTTGTCAGGGTTAGCGTTCAACCATTCGGAAAATTTTCCCATTGTTCTATCATGTGAACCATGGCTAGTGTTGAATTCCCAATAACCTTCTGCAGGGGGAAAAAAAAAAAAAAGAGAGGTTTAATTAGAAAGCTTGAAATTTGATTACTTCTGTTACTGTCTTGATGTACTTTCCTGTAATTTTGCTGCTTATCTGCAGATGCAGTCTGTTTCTGCGCAGAAAGCTGGACAAACAAACTTTACACTGCACTGCAGTTGCTTCAGCAGCTTTAAAAGAAAACTTGTGTACTCCATTCTGTCTTTCTTCAGCATTAACACTCTATTTCCATCTTAAACATGTTTGCTTTAGATGGATCATAGCTTTTGGCAGCTACTGCATTTGTAGCAAATAATACCGTTTCTAGTAAGAGTTGCAAAAAAAAAAAAAAAAACTTTGTGTGAGGTCCTTGTAAACTGAACCTTGGGAACGTTATGTTATTTCTGCTTTTTCCCTTTTGTGCTTCTTCTCTACTTGTGTCATGGTTATAAATTACGTTGTTTGAACTAGCGAATTGCAAGGAATTTATTCTGTGATTCCTGTAATTAGGAAAAAAAAAAAGTAGTATGTTCTATGTATTTTTTTTTTTACCTGTTATTTTGGGGGGTGGCACACAGATAAATAAACAGTTGAGGTATTGGAATTCCATTGTGCTAGTGCCCCCAGGGCATCGTTTCCTTCCCCCCCCCCCCAAAATAAAAAAACTTTGAATGGTCTTCTGGGTTGCAGTTTGCTTATGTGAGCATCAGTGTCTGCTGTCATGTGTTGTTGTTTTTTTGTTACAGAAAGTTTCTGTTGGAGTAAAGGCTTTGAGTGTGGAGAGCGTGCTGAGATATGCGTTGGTCGATGGTTTTTTCCAGAAGCAATAGGGATTTGTAGTTCCAGTTTGCCAGTGTAGTCTTATTAGATACTTTTTGTGGATAATGTTTCAGAGCTTAAGAAAAATAAAGACAAACAGATGCTCGTTTTTGGCAATGTAAAGAAATCTTCTATTAAAGAAGAGCTCTACGATATTCATGGCTGCATTTAGGCATTGTTTGAAGACAGAACACAAGAGTAAGGTGAGTGGGTGAAGGCATAGATAATGCAGGATGGAAAAGGCTGAAATACATTGTTTCCCTACTTCAGCATCCACTTTTCCCTTTATTTTACCCTTTTTAATGTGTATGTGTTGGCTAGTTGACATTTGAAAACAGTACAAGCACATCTGGCATTACATCTGAGACTGGGTTTGGATGTTTAGGTGCATGTGGAATGTCTTCTTGATACTGGATCAGTTTGCCTCTTTCTGTTGATAAGCATCGGTCTTAACTGTACCGTACAGATAACTTGTATTACCATTCACTTATAAACTGTAGGTTATAGCAACACCTATTTTCACACTGGTTTTTAATCTCACTGCTTTGCCATGTTGCTGGAGACCCTGCTGATGGAACTGTTGAATGCAAGGTGCGTTTACCTGAGTTGTTTAGCAAAGCAAGAAAGTAGGTACCGAAGAAGAGTCTGTCTGGAGCAGAAGACCTTCCTTGAACTTTCAGGAAGCAGTGTGCTGAAAAAAAGGGAGAAGATCTTTGAGAAGCACCAGGTCTCTGAAAGGGAAGTTGTTTTTTTTTCCTGTAGGGAAGAGATCTGCGTGCTGCATATGGGAATTGATAGGGAGGGCTATTTACCTATATCACTGTCTTCTTTTTCCTTCTCCCTCACTGCATTCTTTGACAGTCTTTTTTTTCCTTTCCTTGAAATTCCCAGTTACTAAATTGTTACTGATTCTGGTTTTGGATTCTGTATGTGAACAAATATTTTGAGAATCCAATATTGAACACTAGCATTTGTCTTGAAAGATCTAAACCAGAGGTTTTTTTTGCCTTTGCCAGAGAAGGTACTAAGACTGCTTGCTCTCTAAAGTTTTTCTTTTTGAAATTGAGAAGTGGTTTGCCAATTGGAAATACTTCTTAGGGGCATTTGGCCTGGTTTTTTTTTTTCTTTTTTTTTTTTTCCCCAAACTGCATATTAGAACTGGGAGGATGAAGTCAGGCTATTATAAATCTGCTTTGATTTACCTGATTGTCTTCACAGGCTTAATTGTGGGAAGTAATCATTAGAATGAGTACTGGATGAGTTCAAGCTGGGAGAAGTGACGAGTACAGAAAGGTTAAATCTGCAATTGATGCAGATCCTTCTGTGTGCTGCTACTAGCCCAGCAAAAAAATTCTTCAAAGATGTAAGCTAGCATTTGACATGTTAAGTGTTAGAAAAGATATGAAAGGAACGGGAACTTTGAGATAGATGAGAACTGAGGAGGCCTTGTGATATTGTTTCAACTGTTGCTGGAGGTGTCTCTACACCTTATTTTCTGCTTAATGTAACCAACTTGCAGGCAGCCACAGCTAGGAGCACCCTGTGACTCTTCAATAGTTCAGTGAGGTGATAAGAAGCAGTACCAGTGTGGAAGAGGTGAGGAGCCAGTTGGACCACTTTCTAGCCCATGTGTCTTCCGTGTTTTAAGTGTCCTTTTTTCTGTCAGTACAAATTCAGTCTGTTTTCACACTTGATACCTGCCACAAAGAAATATTATATCAAGATGTAAACAAGAATTAAAAAACAAAGCAAAAGAAGACACTGCTTTGTGTCAGGCCAGCAGGAAAACGAATAACCAGAAATGTATCAGAATTCAGAAGCTGTTGTCATTCATTGACAAGAATGTGTAATTCTGTGGGCATAGAAGCGCAGTGACTTTTCAGGCTGAAGTTACATCCACAAGTATATTCTGTGGAGATACATAAGGAGGGCTTTGTCACTAAAATCATACTTGCATACCTACTCATTCCTGGGACTTAACATTTCAGTAGAAAACAGAAAACTGAGGTTCTGAGTGTCATTAGGGAAGTAAGTGTATAGCCTGATAAAAACGTAAGTGTTGTTGAAGTGACAGAAAGGAACATTGTTCATGTGACAAAGCAATCAATCCTCAGCATTTGACAGAAAATGCTACCTAGCAAGTTGATGGACATTGAGAGCAAATACAAAGCTCTTGATGCTCATGAGCTTCAGTTGCTCTAAAGCCATCTTCACGACAGTCCCCTCTAGAATTAGGTCTTGCTCCCTTGATTGCTGCGTGTTATTTTAGTCGGGGCATCTCTTCAAGGAGCTTTGCTTGAAATGCTGCTAGGTGGTGTCTGCATAGATTTTTGTGTAGGTTTCTGGAGAAAATACTCACACGTTTTATTCTGTTCCCTATCTCAATTAGCCTGTGAAAATGTTTCTAGAGGTGTAAAGTGTAGCTTCTTTCTGTGGACTGTTCTTTCTTATTTTGTCATAAAATTGCAGAGATCAAGCATTTGAATCATAAAAACCTTTCCCAGGGTGTTTCAATTTTCAGTAGGAACACATGGGAGTGTGGAATGTAGTGTATGTGTCTGGCTTGAGGGCCCGTGTTCTGTAGCCTTTTTAATCCAGTTCCTAAACTAGGTTTATCTCATACTTGTATTATTTCAGAATGAATTCTGGAATGTTTTCTCTCATCTTAAAAGAATGTTAACAAATTGTTTTCAGTGAGGCTTTTTATGAGCGCTGTTCTCAATCTTATTTGTGTGGACTCTTACTTTGTGTTCTAGTTTCTTCCTCTGTCTGTAGTCAAATTCAGTTGTATATGAGTGTTTTTTCCACAATTTTTACTAGCAAATGCAGAAAACCCTAATTTCTCTTATATTCTGAGACTGTTTCCTGCTTGCTAGCAGGAATTAACCTATTAGATATAACTGAGGATGACTAGTGAGATTGTATCAAAGCGTTTTCGTCTTGCTAGGTTAATAGTTAGCAGTTATGCATCAAGAGTAATGGCTTAAATCTTTAAGCTTCCACCTGTAAGAATAGATCTTAATGCTTGTGATAGTCACCATGTCTAACGGAGAGGTTTCATAAATAGATTTTGGGTCTATCTAACACTGCAGCTCCACAACATAATTTCTTAAAGCTATTAGGCTTCCTGTTTTTAATGCTGTCTGTCATGAGATCTACTTATGAAGAGCTAAGTTAAGAAGAGGACCATGTGTGTCTTACACTGTATCTTCAAGTCCTGCAGACATACACTTGCAATGGGATTATGTCAGTGTGTTGTTAGCTTCAGATATTTAAGTAGTAAGATGATGTCTAATGGTACTTCTGGTTTAAGGAGTTAGTAGGCCTGTTGGTAAGTGAGTTTTCAGTTACATTACTTCTAGGTTTTGTTGGGTCCATACTCATGCTCCCTCATTCCTCAGGTGCATGAGTGATGTACTTCTGTGTCAATTCTCATGTAATTTATGCAGAAGAGTTTATATTCCTAATCTGCTGAATATAAGATTATGCAAGTCTTCTGCTGCTAGAAGACATGCTGTTGCAGGAATATGGGCATTAGCCCAACTCAATAGCTTTGTCTGAATCCCTTTTTTTGAACTCTACGTTCTTAAAGCGAATAGCTGGCTACTTGAGGAGTCTTCAACTCCTAGGCAGAATCCATGAAATAGAGTGCATGTACGTTGAGTGGTGCAGAGTCCAGAGTCTGACCTCCAAACAGTAAAAGGTGGTCCTGCCTTTTACAGGGTGTGTTTTCATATAGGTTTGCAAGAAAACCCAAGCAGAAGGTTACAAACTCTACTGTATGTTTTTCTGGTACATTAGAGAATGAGGAATCGTGTAGACTTGAAATGAAATGCTTCCATTGGGCAACAGTCCTGATTCCAGCTTTGCGAATTTACGGCAGTGTATTCTGGCTCATATAGAACTACCCAGCTGCATTTCTGTGACAGATGCACTTTCAAGTTCATTCATAGAAAAATATATTTTCAGTGAGATGTTTATGAACTTGAGATCCTTCTCAGATGAGACATAGTGCTGCCTTTTTAAATTTACACATAGTTTTCACAACAGTCTTGCATTTTTTGTTTCCAATGAACAAATATTCCTTGTTTTGAGTTGCATCTGCTCTTGATCCTCTGGAATGTTACTCTGTGTTTGTTTATTGAAATCTGGCATCCTATAATGAACTTAGGTAATGTTGCAGTTGACTGGGTTTTGACCTACTTAATGTTACTGAGTATCTGCCTCTGTCACCAGCAGTCTTTATCCAGATGCAAGACAGTTTTACTTATTTGCTTGTGTACTGTAGTTGTACAGGATTTGGTAATCATCTGTGTAGGTTTAGGATCTTCAAATATCCTCTTTCGGGAGAAGTAACCATTCGCCATTTTCTGTTTCCCTGGAAATAAATGCTGCTTAGAAAAAAATAAAATTATTCCCCGTGGACCCAGAAGTAATGCTTTCACTTGAACAACACACCAAAAAATGGGGTCAAAAAGAGTGTGTTGCCATATTGCTTGTTTAAAAACAAAACTTTACTTGCTAGCACATCAGGTATAAATTACTGTGTGAAAAATTTTTCCTTAGCAGGTGATAGGAGCCTTTTACAGCAAGAGGAATGGAGTCACATTAGATGGATGATCTCTCCTCCCCTCCCCCATAGAGGCTTCTTGGGAGCAGCAGCTGTCTGCTACTATAATGATTGAATGGGACTTTTAATTGTCAATGTATTTTCCCATAGTCATTTCCTGAAGTGTTGCAGCATTCAATGGGATGCAAAGGGAAAGACCCACGGTTGTCAGTAGCTGATAGTTAGTCAGTATGATTGGATAGAGGAGTAATTCAGTGTGGCTAGTTTTCAAACCCTTGAAGCTGTAATGTTCATTGCATAATTTGACTTCTTTAAAAATACTTTCTTTGTATAATTTAACTGTAGCTATGTCTAGACGTACTTCCTGGGTATGGCTAAACAACTTTAAAGGTTGAGTGTGAGCTGATTTTTTTTTTTTTAAACATTCACACAAACAAAATATTATCCTTCTTATATATGTTAGAACAAATGGGAACTGCAGACATGGGAAGTGCAGTTTTTCACCAGCTTTGCCAAACTCTGCGTCTTTCTAAGAGTCACTATTTTCCAGTAGTACTTTCAGTCATTTTAGTTTCCATTTGTAATTAATTTGTGTGGTACGTTCTTAAAAGATATATTTATATTGTTTCCTCTTCTACTGTTCAGTAAAGCAAGATTACTCAGCAGCTCTGGTTTGGAAAAAAAAACTGTATTCCTTCCTTTATGCTCCTCTATCCAGTAGTTTTAGAAACTATTGTAGAGTAATTTGGGTTGGGAGGGATGATCTGGTTCCAGCTGCACTGTCGTGGACAGTGAGAACTTCTGTATGGGAACTGCTGAGCCAGTCTGAGCCACTGGTTGAGCACCTGGAGAAAAGACCTGGTCAGCCCTGGGAGTGCAGGTGAAGGCAATTTACCTGTGTGACTGGCAGGGGTGGAGCCAGGCACTTCTTCTCTTAGACCTCATTTAAGGGCCTACTGCCGCTGAGGAAGGATCTCTTCTTGGAGATCCCTCCTTTGTGGAGTTTTTCCTGTGAGCCTAGATCCTCAGAGGTGGGTGAGCATTCCATTTTCTTCTTTAACAGATTCTCATTGCATTTATCTTGTTGCTGTTACACCTTCCAATTGGTCTGTTGGGTCTATCTTAAAATAGATCTATCAGTCTTCTATTGTTCAGGTTACCCAGGTCCCCATCCAGCCTGGCCTTGAACACTTCAGGGAATGGGGCATCTACATTTCACCTGGGCAACCTGTTCTAGTGCTCCACTGCCCTTGTAGTGAATTTTTTTCTCCTTATATCTAGTCAGATCTACTCAATTTTTTCCTGAAAGCTTGATTTTTTTTTTTTTTTGTCAGCCTTTCATGTCATCTTGTCTGTGTTTCTCTTGTATAACAATTGTAATACTTATTGTAAGATGCTTGCTTCTTTGCTTATTGAAAATTGAGTATTTTCTCCTTTATTGTAGGATGTGGTGGTGTTCTGTTACTTTTCACAGATGGTAGCTGCTGATGCTAATATCTTATGCTGTTCTTCAGTCAGAAGTCTCATAGTAAATTCTGAATTTCAGGGGTTTTAGCATCTTTGCAGTATTCTCCATTATAGTAGCATATTTGACTGCTCTCATTCAACATTTTCTGTTTGCTAGGTAATTGAAATGGTATCTTCTCTGAGAGCAGCCTTTCTCATCTGGAAGTTGTAAGATATTGTCCTTATTTTTAATTGATTCTACTTCAGAGAGTGATTAAAACTTGTAAATCTTAGTTGTAGTGGAAATGCCAAGTCACTGCTTGAGCTGCTGATTGAGCAGTTGGTGTGATGGCAGGGCCAACGTGGGGAGCTTAGGTATATGCAGTGCACCTGAGTGACCAGAAGGGGTGGAGCCAGGTTCTACCTCTTCCCAGTCCTCGTTTAAGGGTCCTCAGTGGAGTTTAGCTGCTTTGCTGGAGATGCCTGTGTACCTGAGGCCTTCTGAAGGTAAGCAGGTTCTTTCCTTTATTTCTATGCTCAGGGCTGTTGTGTTTGTGCGAATCCTCACTTGCTGCAGTCTGGGATCTCGCTGCTCTGTTGTTGTTTTTCTGCTTTGTGTTGTGTTATGGTAGCATAATTGGAAAAATCTTAGAGCTTTTCTTTTTCATGACTAAGGTAAAATAGTAAGTAGAAGAGATACTGATCTATCCTCTAAAATAATTGGTAACTGTGCCTCATTTCCTTTATTATGTGGAACTTATTCCATGTGCTTACCCAGATTTATTTATTTGGTAGTTCTGTCAATAAAGGTTATTTGGGCAGTGTGACTTTAAAGTGTGAATGTTGGAAGTGCCACTTATCAGAAGGTATTTATCAGAAGGTATTTGGGAAACATACAGTTTTTTTCTTTTTTTTTTCCGGGGGGGGGGAGGTAAGAGGAAGAGTTGTCTCTTTTCCTTCTGCTTTGGTAGAAATTACTGGAAGGATTGTCAAAAACTGTGTGTTGCTTATGCCATAGTCTTCTCTATTTTTACAGTGATTGATCCCTTAAAGAACTGTTAAAGTCTGATTTCTGGCATCATACAACTTGCCCAAAGTATTCATCATCTGAGCAGTCTGCCAGGCTTCTGCTTACTAGGTTACTTGTTTACCTTGTGTATGTGTAGTCTTCTTAATTACTTTTCTGTGAAGTCATAAAATAAAAAACATTGCTATGAGATAAGTTTTTAGGGCTTAAAGGTTTTTTATAATGTTTGTTTGCGTCCCTAAGATGATGCCCTAAGGAGGTGCCTACTGCCAGTTTCGTGTCACGTTTCCTGTTGGATTGCCTTGGCAAGGTGATACTGATGCTTAGGGTTGATAGTTACAGGACTGGAGTGTAGGTCTTGAGGGTGGCTTGAGTTAGTTTGGAATCAAGTTTGTCAGAGTGATAAAACAGATAAATAAAACTGTTCTCTGCAAATAACCATTCAGTTGGATTTCCTATTTCAGGAAGAACTTAATTTTTCAGTGGCGCACCTGTGTGGGAATGTTAATTACACTAATCTTTTAATTTAAAGGTTTTATGCTATTTACGAAGTAGTGCTTCTTTCAAATTAGCCATTAATACAACTCTAATGGGACTTGACTCCTTTTGCACAGGCGTCTGATGCTCTTCTACAATTTCTTTGCCTTTTACCAGGAGCTCTGTTCAAGATCCTCAAAGTGGTGAGTTGTCTTTGGCCCGACATGTTAAAGCAGAAGTGCTGCTTTTCAGAGCATTTTCTAGAGAGTATGTAATTTTTGCAAAACTTGTTACCACTTTGTTCAACAGTTCATACATTGATTGAAGTGGAGACAAATTATGGGTGACTGTGGATGTTTATCCACTGTCACAAGTGGTTTAATTGCATGAACTAAATTGGCGCACTTGATGCATTTCATCATTTATATTGATTCAAATGATTCTGACAGAAACTCAAGTTGTGTTGAAAACTTATCTGCACAAGCCTAATGCGCTTCTGAAAATATTGCCTGATACAGTTTAGAATTTTTTATAGTGCTTTTCTGTTATTTTATTGAGCTGATTGAGTGCTCATCTAGTACATTTTTTCCAATGTGGTCTGGTTCACTTCTGTGATACTTTCATGCTCAGACACATTTTGTGGTTAATTTATTTTGAGATAATTTGCATTACTTAACTTTACATGCTACTTTTAGCTTGGCCCGTGTCTTTCATTGTTCTTTTTTTTAAGCCAAGTTTAACCCTTTGACTGTTGTGATCTGGAGCAGAATGGTCTAAAAAGTTCTGAACACTTTTTTTTGACAAGGATGCTTTGATCTTCTGTTTTCTATCTCTCCAGGATTTCCAGAAGCTTGTTGTTGGACTTAAGAGCTTATGTATGATATAAATCTTGATGTTTGCAGTTTTCATTGCATAATATAGATTATTCTGCATCTGCTGTTCTGATTGCCCTACTAACAGTTGAATCACCTTGGGGGATTGGGTGTACTCCTCTAGACTCTTCAGGAGCTACTGTGTTGAATGGAAAACTTCTTCCTAATGGACTCAAGTTAGATTTCTTGACCATTTAAAGAGGTGACTGATTAACACCCCCAGAGCCACCTCCTTAGGTGGTCGTTGCTTCATTAGAGCAAAGTGTGCTTTTCACAGTGAGTTCTTTGAGAATGTTTCTGTGCTTCTTGTTAAGCTGCTAATGTGGTGTCCCTCCTTTGACTCACTTGGAACTCGTGAGGTTTCTTTTGGATCTGCCTCATTTTTCTGCTGGAACTGGCGCATCGCTGTTTTTAACTGTTTTTTTTCCTTCCTAATTGAAGTGGTGGCTGAAGCCCAAGTTCTGCTACTTCCACTCTTAACAGTTCCAATACTGTAATTATGCGTAGGTCTGCTGATTTTGAATTCTGGTAGCTATAAGATTCTGAATTCTGCTAGCTACATGGTAGCGCATGGTAGTTAGGCAATTTTGGTAACTGGGACAGCCTTCTTCCTCCTTGCCGGTTGTTGTGGAAAGGTATGTGTGTAGCTGGGGGAGGAGAAAAATAAGCTAGGGAAAAGCTTTTCGCATATTCTATATTTCTGGTTAAGCATGTAGAAAGGCAAAACTGTATTTATGAGGGAGGGTGCTGTGATTTAGTCTGGCAGCCGGCAAAGTCCTGTGCAGCTGTATGCTCGTTACCCTCCTTCTCAGGTGGGATGGGGGGAACAAAGAGCTCATGATTTGAGAAAACTCCTTATTAAGAGAGAAGGAAAAGGGTAGTAATTATGACTATATATATGCATGTAAATAGCAAGTGATGCACAAGCAATTGCTTGCTACCCACTGATGTGTGTTCAGCTAGCCTCCTGAGGGGTGTGAGAGCTAGAATGAACTCCCATTCCCTTCAAAACTCCTTCCATATGACGTCACATGATACAGAATATCCCTTTGGCCAATTTAAGTTAGCTTAATTCTCTTCCCACCTAGCTCCTTAGGCTTGAGTCCTTGAGTATGAACTTGTCTCTCTATGACACTGCTTAGCAGAAAGTAACATGCTGATGTTTAGATCAATGTTGTTTTTCTTCTAGAACTGAAACATAGCATCATGCCAGATGCTCAGAGGAAAACAATCCCATCCTAGCTGAAGCTAAGGCTATATCTACCCCTTATTCCATATCACTTACATCATCCTCAGATCCCCACAATTTCTGCACATCTTTATTACCATCACTTATCTTGTATGTTTTTAATGAATTCACATAATATTTCAGTCGTCTATGGGCCATCCATTGAAGTTCTCCATAGCATTCATTTTGTGTGTTACAGCTCCTTCTGTCATAAGTTTTTTAGTCCAGGAGAGATGATTCACAGAGTTGAGTTACTGCGTGCTGAAGGCAGTTCTGGTTCTGTCAGTTTGTTCTTTAACTTCAGTAGTTTTTACTGTCATACTGTTAACACGCGTCTGTAGTAATGATGGCATACAGTATTATATAGCATTTTGACATCATATGATTTAAACTGTTGGCTGCTCTCACACAGCATCAGATCACCTTGAGGCACATGACAGACGTTCCCATCCTTCTACCTTACCTACCATGTGCACCTAGATCCGTGACTAAAAGCAATCCTGTGAGTAGAATCGTAGAATCACCAAGGTTGGAAAAGATCTCTGAGATCATCCAGTCCAACTGCTCACATCACCTGTATTTCCTGCTAAACCATGTTCTTCAGTATAACGTCTCAGTGTTTCTTTAACACCTTCAGGGTTGCTTACTCCACCGCTTCCCTGGACATCCTGTTCGCTGCCCGAGTATTCTTTGAAAAGAGAGACTCCCCCCACCTCTCCACAGCCTCCCTTCAGCTAGTTGTAGAGAGCGATAAGGTCACCCATCAGCCTCCTCTTCTCCAGACTGAACTATCCCAGCTTCTTCATCTGCTCCCTGGAAGGCCTGTACTCCAGACCCCTCTCCGGCTTTGTTGTCCTTCTCTGAACACGCTTCAAGGCCTCCATGTCTTTCTTGTGGTGGGGTGCCCTAAACTGAACATGGTGCTTGAGGTGGGGCCTGTGTTTGTCTGAGGCAGGAATAACCCTGACTTGCCTGATGTGTTGTGTGCACCCTTGGACTTCTGTGGTATGCAGGAGGTTTGATTGGTGAGGATCAGCTCAACTGACAGGTCTGAGTGTTGACTAGCCAGCTGGCTTTTGCTGTATGTGTCCTGATGTTTGAGTGCCCCAGCACCCATGGCTCTCGATGTAGTTGGTAGCAGTTGATTGTATTGTTCATTTTTTTTGCAGAGGCTGGTGTGTGGTAGGGGATATGATGTATCCACTCAGTGCTGTGTTCCTGGGCCCAGGTGTTTGAAATATTTCAAAATTGAGTTCCATTGTCTGATTCAGTTCCTTCTGGGGTGCCATGTTGCCACAAGAATTTCCTTTCAAAGCTCAGGATAGCATTCTGGGAGGTGACGTGGGACGCAGAATATACTTCCAACCATCCAGTGGTTGCTTCCACCACTGCAAGCAGATGCTATTTGCCATGGTGAGTGTGTGTGATATAACCCCCTTGCTACAGCTCCCCATATTTATATTTCTGCAATCCTCCTCAATATCGAAGAGGCCTTACTGGCTCGGCTTGCATGATTGCATCACATTTCACATTCGCAGATAACCTGTGCAGTAGCACTCTGAATCAGCCTGTGACAGATGGTAGGGCTGTCTTTTTTTTTTCCCACCCTGTGACAGCCCCTCCAAGTAAAGCAAACTGTCCTGCACTCTCCTGCTGTAGGGGTTGTGAAATAGTGCTGTCAGTTGTGGCATACCGCTTGGCTGCCTTTGAGTCAGTTGATATTAGAGTTCTAACATGCCTGGCACAGCAGTGCTTAGCCCTGATGTGACTTCATTCTGTAATAGGCTGTGCTAATCCACTGTTAGCTTCTGCTCTCCGTTGGACTTTCACACTTGCCATATGGGACTTCAGAAGGGTAGGTGTATCTTGCTGATGACTCGTTTTTCCAGCTGGTGAATCAGGTGTTGAATGGGAAATATGTGATTCCGGTTGGTGTGGTTGCTGCTGATGCACTGTTGTTGCAGAACATAGTACCCTACCAGACACTTGGAAGAAAATAATTCTTTTCCAGGGAAGCCTGAGACAAGGAGTTTAGCAACTACTCTTACTGACTTAACCACCTTTGGAGTGAAAATTAAAAAAGAAAAGGCAGCTTTGATTTTTTTTTTTTTTTTAAATGAGAAAAGTAGAAGGACAAACTTCAAGTGCTGTTTGGTTTCACAGTCTGTTTTATTCAGAAATAGACATATTTGTCATTTGGATCTAGTAGTACATGTAAACAGGTGAAAACATAATCAGATATGCCAACTTTTGTTTCCAGTAGGATGAAATAGAAGACCTTGTTCTGATACGTTGTCTTAAAAACTACAGCGTAGCTTCCAGGTTGAAAATAATTAACGGGCAGACTTCTTAAGAGTACCTATGTACATTCTAGGGCTTCAGCACTATAAAATACGTAATCTGAAGGAGCTGAATTAATTTAATTATGATACCTGGCTAGACTGGATAATTTACAGCATGGGATAAGTTGGGGAACAAAATAAAAAGGACTTAACATCTTTCTTTTGTGTACTGTTTTGAGTGGTTAGCTGCGGGGGAGTCACAAAGGAGTTGCTATATCCAGAGCATCCCTGTCTAGGAAGATGTGTTTATCCAGGATCTGTGTTTTTTTTTTTTCTAATGATTGTGTGAAATTAATGATTTTAAGTGGTAAGAAAGTAACTGATGCTTACTGGATTGAAATAAATCATCTCAAGAAATAGTAATACTGCTCATGTTGTGAAATGTACTGTGTGAGGTAAAGGTTACTATGTGACGATATAATTCTTTATTTTAGCTGTCCAGCTTTGTTTGGGCTGTCTTTAGGTGTTCTCTGCTACTTGTTTTCCTCCTATTTTGAAATTTTTCTCAGCTCAGGTTCTTTTGTTGTTAAACTTCTGCAATCTCAAAACTAGAAGGCTCTCTATAGTTGAGTTGTCTGTCTTTGTTTGAGTTGTTCTTTGACTGATGGAAATTTAATCTTTATCAGCATAGAAGAGGGATGCTACTAGCGGCCAACTTGAGTTAAAGCTAACAATGTGACTTCATAATGGGACCAAAAGATGCGTTAAACTTGTCTTTTGAGAACTTATGGTGGTTTAAAGGAGAGGCAAGTATAGCTGCTGAGGATAATGTATCTCAGCTTCACATCCATCCTTGGAAGCATTAGTAGCTGGCTGACCAAACAGGCAGGCAGCTTTCAGAACTGTGAACCAAGTGGTGCTTGCCCTCCTACTCTGAATGTAGGTCCAGGGTAGACTTCTGGGACAAATGTGTACGCAGCCATGTTTTCACTTTTTTTTTTCTTGATGGTTTTTGTTTTCAGAGAACCTCCTGTCCATCTGTGTTGCTTTCTCTTAGTTGAGTCAAATGGATTTATTTTTGTCTGCTGCACTAAGCCTGTTCTCACTGTTTGTGAGTGTAGGTTACATCTTGTCATTTAAAGTAGGTAATCTAAATCATTTTAGTGTTAATGCTGTTGAGTGGATCTTTAATCTTCCTTAATAGACTTCCTTCAGTTTTTTTTGGATTTCTTATCCTATAAGAAACCAGCAATACCAGTATAGATTGAGTTTCCTGTAAAGCTATGGTCTTGGTCCTTTCTTTCTGAAGTTTATTCTCAAGTTTGTTGCTGTTTTTGTATGTCTGGTTTGCATCTTCTGTGGTGGAACTCCCATTAGTAGAAATAGTAGCTCTGACTAATGTACCTCTGAACTATACAAGGGCGTGAAGAAACAGGGTTATTAAACTAACGAGTATTTCCATTGAGACTGTTATTTCTGCTCTGGCTTGTGAAACTGCATCTAAATGTATTCACTCAAGTTATCGATGTGTAAAGCTGTAGCACAGAGAGGTCAGGAAAATGAGAAAGCAGTGGAGAGAAAGCAGGAGAAGAGATGGATAAGAGTATATAACAGCAGCAAAGGACAGGTGAGTGGCATTTACATTTCAGTTTTTATCGTTTTTTTCATTTATTTTTGGCTTTAATGAGCTGCTCAAAATTTATCGTATTAAAAGTGAGATTAAACAGCAAACTTTTGTATTTAGTATATAAGGTTAGAACTCTAGGAACTGTCCTGGGTTACTAATGTTTAACTTGTATTCATCTTTATTTCATCTTTTTTTAATAGATCCATTTTTTAAATTTTACTTAATTAGTGACATAGGTGATGAATAAAGCTTTCTTGGAGGACAGTTACTTGTGATAGAATGATGACTGACTTGTACGTGAGGAGAAAATACAGGAAGAAACATAATGCGCTTTTTAAAGAACGCAATTGAGAGCAAAGTCAACTGAAATAAGTTTAGTATTTATTTACTCTGAGTTGCTGATGGCCATGTGTACTTAAGGTATGACCTTTTCTAAGACTTAACCCTTAGTTGCTGAAACTTAAATCGATGTTCTGTTCAAACTGTGATTTCCTGCTCCAGAATGTCTGCTTTTGGTTGACTTTTTTGGGAAGTTTCAGCCAAAGCAGCTCTGCTCCAAGAAGAAGGCTAGTGGGAAGTATGCTGTTTCGCTTCTGTAAGAATATTCTGATGTCTTTCTTTGATGCTCCAGTGCCCCCAAGCTCTGAAGCAGGGGTTTGTAACTTGGCTGGAGTTCAGCCTTTGTGTTGAGTATGTGCCTTTTGCCTCCCTGTAAAAATTCACCCAAATTTCCAGTCCAATTTACAAGGCTTTGAAAGATTGCCATTTGCGTGAGCTTAATAGGAATTTCTTAAAACTTCATAGTACATTTCTTTTAGATTCTGTTCACACTGTGAATGCTCCAGGCAGAGATGAGCTGTGTATTTCATCGTGTTTCTGCTACAAATTGTAATGGCTGGGTCTGGATGCTGACGTTGAGCTAAGAGTGGGCAGCGTATTGTCTTGTACTGCTACTGCCTTTTCCCATGTCCTATTCCTTCGTAGTAAAAGATACTAGTGAGAAACGTTGAGTAGTGTGTGTCTTGATCTGGTGTTCTTATGATCACAATACACGCATCACTGGAAAAAATGACTTTCTTTCCTAGAGGACGTTATGGTGATTATTGTGCTTAAAATTCTGTAGTTAAGCGGATCTCAGGGTTTTAACCATCCTAGTGAACTAAGGAGGCATCAGTTAAAAAATGGTAGAGACGTGAAAACATCTCTGTATAGGAATGTTATGTAGACTACTTAATCATGAGCTTATTTTCCTGAAACATCTAGGTCTAACTCCAGACCCCTTACGCTTCTGTAATTCAGCCTGGAATTTCATTCAGGAGTCTCAGGCTCTTATTCCAATAGGCTATTTGATCGGGATGTAGGGGGATCAAAGCAGGGTCTGTTTTGAGGATGACTTTAGAGTACAATTAATCTGGGGGAACATCAGGAGTAAGTGAAGCAGAGATTTCAGGAATAAAAGAAATTGTGGCTGAGGCAGCTGTGTACTGTGCCTTGTTCTGGTCTCTTTACCTGACGTACTAAGTTAACTGCTCGTATATTCTGTGTGTTCCAGTGGCTGATTTAAGGATTTCATTAACTTTTCAGCAGTGGATGAGTTTTATTGCTTTTAAAGCTAACTGTTACCTGAAGCTACCTGTGCTAAGAAAGATCTGGTAACCCTGTCCCTTTCAGAAAAGTCTACATGTGAACGTGGATTTGTGGAAGTTTTCTGTTTGAGTGAAACTATTTTGTTAATGCTGAATGAATTATTTGGAAGTGATTTGGTGGAGAGTCTGTAGCAGTGGAAAGAATGTGTTTTTTAAGAGGTACCTCTTGTTTTATCTTTTTCAACTTAAAGCAGTTATCAGATATGCTTCTTCTGACTTCGCTTGTTTCTTGGACCATTCTGTGTGCTTGATAATGCCTTTGAAACAGCAGATCTCACGTGGATCTTAAAAAACAAAAACAAAAAAAAACTCAAAGGCAAGTTGTTTTAAGTGTTTGGGATCCTTGTATTGCAGCGTGTTCAGGAAGAGGTTGAGAGTTTGGAGCTGCCCAAGGCATACCTCTTCTTTAGAAGAGCTCATCTGCTAAAAACAGCAGTTGGTTTAGCTGTGTGAAGTTCACTTGCTTGTGGAGAACTGATTTATTTCTCTCCCACCCTCCACCCTTCCCCCTAGCAAGACTTCCACTGACTTGTGCGCTCTTCCATGTGTGCCTTGAGCTGTACTTTGAAGTAGGGCAACTAGTTCTAAACAAAAGCTGTCACCATGCTTCTGCGTAACTTCTAGCTTGGTTTTAGTATGCTGACGTGTCAGTGATGTGGTTTAGAATTAACAAAATGCATTTCTTCATTTGCTTTGATGTTGGTTTCTGTAGGATTAGAATTAAAAAGAAAATGTTATGCTTGTTTTGTGTGAGAGCAAAGTCAGAATGGACTTCAAATGTAATTAAATGGCTGTGCAGCAGCTACTACTTATCCAAGTGTCTGTCTTGACACATAGGTGATTATGTGATGAGGTCTGTGAGTTTCACTGCTTTTTGTCCTCTATCACCTTCCTCTTACTGCTTGTCAATATCCCTAATAGCCGAAGAAATTCTGAAGAAGTTGCTTTTACGATTTCAGTTTCTTTTCCAAGTCATTCTAGCTTACTTCAGTTCAGAGTGCATAGATTAGGGTTTAAAAACTTCACAAATGCATGTTCTGTCATCTTTGGGTAGTGTCCTGTAGTAACAAGATCCAAATACTTCTTAATCAAGTCTACTTTTTATATTCTTTTTCTTTTTTTAAGATGAGGGCACAAGTTTAAGAGTGGATTCCTAAAGACAAAAGCAAAACAACTGTAGTCAAATTAGTTTGTGTCCAGTTGCATCAGTAGTGATTTAGCTGTGAGTGTTCAGTTATATTGGTTCAAACTGTTTTGAAAAAGTAACTAAAATCTGACCAGCAAAGCTCTTCCGTGTTCGACTGGTTTGATATGTGATTGGTTATATGTACTGTTCCTGAATGTTTTGCTTTTTTGTCTTGTTCTTGGCAGCAACTTGAATTAGTGGAACCAAGCGGCTGGATTCATGTTCCTTTAACAGATACCCATAAGAAGCCTATCCGCACATTTATGATTCAGATAGCTGTTCTAGCTAATCACCAAAATGGAAGAGACACTCACATGAGACAAATCAAAGTGTACACCCCAGTGGAAGAAAGCTCTATTGGTAAATTTCCTAGATGTACAACAATTGATTTCATGATGTATCGCTCCATAAGGTAAAATTTCCTAATGGTAAATAATAAAGAAGTCTTTTGGATGCCAGTATTGTTGTTAAAATATTCAAATACTTAAAAGCAAGGTTTACTTGACTGTAATTATGTTAATATTTATATTTTGTATGATTTTGAAATAAAATCTGGTATTACAGTATGTTTTGTGTGTGCAGCTCTTGATTACTTTTGCTTTGAGTCTTTGGGTTCACTGCATTACCTGTGATGGGGACAAGGATTGTTTACGAAGTACATTTATTACTTGTAATCAGTAATTGATTTGATACAGCAGTTTTTTGCCTCAGATTTTTTTTTCTCCTTAATCATGCTCGTAAGTAATAGTTCTACTGTTTATTCATTTGCCGGTAAGCTATATTTTTGAAGAGCATTCTTTCTGAATAGCATAGTGTAAAGACACTACCACATTACTAGTAGTATCCTCTGCTCTTGTTTATATTACTGTTATTTTTTTTCTGTTTTAATGACTGCTATGCAAGGTTTTAGCCTTCTTTGTAACTACAGAGTGATATTGAAATGAGAAAACACCGATCTTTCTGAATGACTTTGTGCCCATCAGTGTAGATACTACACACTTACTGAGTATAGGTTATCTGAATATTTGCTAGGTGTTTTAAACAGGAAGAGTTAGAAATACACCAGCATCATTTCTCCTCTGTACCTGGAGATCCAATGCGTTCCTTGAAATGCCGAAAAATCAAATATATAATTGCAGGCACATGGAGTCTCTTTAATGTGAGTGTATTAAAGAGTACTGCAAGGAGAATATGTACTTGGCCTATTTGCTATGAATAGGAATAATTAACACTTTTAATGTCTAATTACTAAATAGTTATTTTACCTTTTAGAGAAAGTGAAGTACATTTTTAAAAGTAGTCTGTTAAAGTGCATGGATTTTTGAAGTGTTCAGTAGTGATCAAACTCAGTCTTTCTTTTGCGCGCCATAGAAGCTAATGGTAAATTTGGACTAATCTCAACCAGGGAAAACTTATGAAAATTTTTAATTGCAAGAAAGGGCAAGAAAGGAAAGACTAACTCTTATGGAGTCTTGTCAAACAACGATGTAACATCCTCCAGCGGTGACATGGAAAATGGGAAGGGTGAGAGAAGGTTGAGGATTCTACTACTGAAATCCTGAAATCTTCTAAATGCTGTAATGGAGCGAGCTGATGTTTATCGACCAGTTTAGTTCTTAGGATGAACTCCAGTGTCTCTAGGTAGGCAGTAAAGAATGAGTAACCTGAGTTTTCTGTTAAATGTTGTTTCAGTCTTCAAGGGTATCGTACAGGTATCTTACCCTTACCATATAAAGGATGGCAGAACTCCTGATGCTTTTTTACTGTGTCTTAGACACTTCTGTGGAGTTAAGGAGTTACGTATTTCTGTTAACTTTGATCAGGGGTTGTGTGTTTATTGTACCACTTTGTATTTTAATCTTGACTAAAAGAGGTTATTTTGATAAACTATTGAGGAAAATTGGTTATTAGGTATGTGGTTTTCTGTGTACAGGTTTTTTTGCTATTGTTATGTTATGCAGTTATCCATCCTATCTTTGTCAAGCTGCTTTCACTTCCTTTCAATTCTGCCATTGATAATTCTGTGGTAATTGCTAAATCCTGTTAGGAACTATTAAAACACTTTGATTCAAATAAGCATTTTTAAGTATTCCCTTCTCCTATTGTAAAGAATGTAGACACTTCAGTAATATATTCATGCATTTTCTCAGATGTTCAGGAGACCAGTCCTTGAAGTAAGTTTGAATACGTTCCTTTAATAAACCATCCTGGTGAATGGTTTGCATAGAAGTTCAAGGGTTGTCTAAACATCAAATGTGCCCAAGTTGTTAAGACTACATATGTTGAAGTAACGCACTTCTTTAGGCTTATGAAGTAGAGGTCAGATTCCTCATAGTATGCTATCTGCAATGTTATCCAGTAGACTGAGTAAATCTGGACTGATAGGACTATTCTGCTTAAAAGTTTTTTGAAGTTTTTGCAGCCTTTAACTAGACATCAGTGTGTTTAACCCTCTTCAAAGGTGAAGGCTGTAGTTACTTTATTCTTCCATCAATAGCAGATCTAATCTAAGGCTGTACACTGTACTACTTAGTTAGCGTTCCCGGAGTTGTCCTTTTGCAGATGCTTCTCTGCATGCTCTCTAAATTGCATCTGTGAAATCAATTCTTCCCCCTTTTAAGACGTTTTTAGTATTGGGTATAAACAGTACTCTTCAGTAGGACAGTGGGAGTGAGAAGTGAGATCTCATGATGATGAGGGTGGGAGAAGATTAAAAGAGTACAGCTGGTAACCCCTTCAGGGGCTGCTGACAGGGAAAAATTACTGTGCCTGAAAGGCAGTGTGAAAATACGAACTCACTACTACAATTCCTGTCTTGCTCTTTGATAATCAGTATTACTGGAAACAAGTATGGTGTCTATGCTAAAGCCATCTTAAGTCTTTTCTGTTATTTCGTAACAGCTGTAGAGTGCATTGGTATTAAACATCTGTGAAATAACGTTTGTCTTAGCATTTCAGGTGTTTAGTCACATGAGGCTGTTGATTTAAGTGATGAGATTCCTGAGGATTGTGTCTGAATGAGGTACTACTTATGTATTGATACGGTACTTTGCATTTGAATTAGGGTAAACGATCTGCTCTGACAACGTTTAGGAAGTTGCCATGCATGTTTTGTGCGTGGCTGTTTTTTGTGCCTTTTTTTTTTTTCTTTTGAGAGTTCTCTGGGGTGTCATCACTTGAACAAGGAAATTTATGTGACTCTCAGAGCAGAAAGTTGTTGTAACGTTAAAGTTTGTGTGTTACCTGGCCAGGTGTTATTAAAAAGGCATCGACAATATGTTAACTGCTGATGTGTGCTAGAGATCCAAAACTGCAAACCTATAGAAAGTCTGGGATGAGTTATTGTCGTAGTGTAAACATGCAAAAAACAAACAAACATTCTTAGGCTCTTGTATATCTTGTATATAAATAGTACTGGTGGATTACTATGTCTATTTTGACATTGATTTCTTTTCAGTGTGTGTGGGCTTTTTAGTGGAAATGGGAATAATTTTAATTCAGTATGCTTGCATCTCATTCACTTCCTGCTCAGTCTCAAAAATAAATTTCCTTGGCATCTTTTAATAATCTTACATCGTAACTACTCTTTAGTGCAGTTTTACTTTATTTTTTCCCCGTATGCATGCTTTAGTTGCTGTTTGGAAGGAGACTGGTTCTGTAGTCTTCAGTGTGTTCGGGTGTCTACTTCTCTTTGGAAATGAATACTGAGTGTTGTTTTTAGCTAGCTGAAAAGTGAATGAAGTTTCTCTTTTAAATTATTATTTTTAACCATGTAACAACTGTCCAAGTAACTGAACCAAGGCTGTTCAGTGAGTTTGCATCTCAAGTTTTGAAATACACTTGATAACTATATCCTGAGAGAATTGCTGTCAGGAAGAGGAGAGAAAGCCATGATACCTCCCTTTTCCATGATGACCTCTTGTGGCTGTACCTTTCAAGTATTTGGGAACTTACAGTTCCTTGTGGCTAATGTCAAAAAAGAGCAGTAAATTTGCTTTCTCTTTCTAAAGTCAATGAAATAATGCTGATGTCAACAAAGTACATCATAGCAAGTCTTCACAGGTAGGCATGCTTTCACGCTGCACTGAGGTTGGAGATCTAATTCAAGCTGTTAATAACTCAGCATTAAAACTGTTAGGCTAGGTGTTTTGAAAAGTTGGCGTGTAAATTGTTTTTCTGAGAGGAAAAGGTTTAATGTGAACCAACTGTCAAACACTCCAACCCACTGATCGAACGCTCAAGGGAATCTTACTCTGGGACTTGCTTTTCTTTGTGTGTTACAACAATTACAATAGCTTGAGGGAAGCAGCTGAAAATGATTTAGGGTTGTAATCAACGTGTCCTCAAAGGCGAACCAGATACCCAGATCAAGAGTGCAGATAAGTGAAAATGCTTGAACTAACTTCTAATGGCGCAGCTGAAGGACCATGGAGAGCTACCCATTTGTTGGGATAGTGGGTGATCAATTCAGCCAAGGCAGTTAGCCAGGTCTCTAAGCAGTGTGCTAGTGCTTGGAAGAATTTTCACCTTTCACAAACCAACAGTCAGCAAGATTATCTTTTGATTCTAAAACTGCAAGTGAAACAGGTCCTTGTGCAATTTATTACCCAACTTGGTAAGTAAGTTGAGCTAGCTACAGAGCAGAGTGCCACATGCCCTAAATCAGGATAAAAAGACTGTACATAGTAAATACAGATGAGTCACATTAAATGCTGTGAACATAACTAGAGTCAGGATCTAGTGTAACGAGCTCCGCAGAAAATCCTGACACAGTGGGTAGTGGCTTCTTTTGTAACTCATTTTCAGGCTGGATAGGGATTAATAATATGAAGTGAGGGTTCATTGCTATACGGAGTCTGACTTTAAGTGAAAGAATAATTGGGCATTGTTTAAGGCATTTAGGTTATGTACTTTGGTATTTGAATAAGTCAGGGAGGTTATTTTTAGTGGGCATTTTTTCTTCCATATACCATCCAGATCCGTAGCTTCAGTAGAATGCATCAGTGGCCTTTGGAATTATTGGAGTGACCCTGGGTTGACATCAGCATGTGCTTAATTAAATGGAAACATGCAAACTTGAGACTCTGAAGAATGGCAACCACATACAGTACAGTGTCATGCTTCAAGAGCCTAACTTGTTTAATCTTTGGACTCTTACATGCAGTGGTAGTTTAGGAATAGATGGTTATTAAAAACAAATGGTTATAAGAATGCTTTGCATTCTTTCTTAGGTATACACAGGAATAGCTGTTTTACCAAATACTTTTTAAGTACATGTTAATTTGTTTTGTTAAATGCTGTAGGAACATGAAATAATAATCTAAATGCAATTAAATATTAATAATACTGAGAGTTTGTGCACTGCCACAGAAGGTGAGTTTACTGAGGCTTTCAGGCTAAGATGTTGGGTGGTCTGCTGCTGGTTTGTAGCAAATGTTCTGTTCTCTATCTAAAAGGTGTTAAGGTGCTATTATTAAACTGTTTAATCATTAGACGTTATTCGTTGAAGTATATTTTAAGTAATCCTTCCTGAGGTGTTTGCTGCGTTTCCAGGTTGATGTTTCAACAAGCAGCTTCATGTCAGCCTAACAATTGCCTATGAGATTTTTCCATTTGCACCAAAGCATAAATGTTTCTTTGCAGCAAGTCAATAGTGTTAGTGTGGTTTAGCTTAATGAAGGGGAGGAATAAACAGGTCGTGAAGGTGATGCTAGTACTGTCTGTTGCTAGAGGATATAATCCAGACATAATTATATATAAAATGAAAACGTTTGTGATCACATAAGACATTAAACATCTGAACTCTGATCCTACTGAAGTGAATTGTTGCATTAAAGTAGGGAATGGTTTAGCCTATTAGACTGAGTTCCCAGTTGCATAGATAAAAGACAGGCCAACATTCAGCAGTTTTGAGATTTTTTTGTTCATGTAATTTCAAAATATACGTAACTTCTTTAGGGAGTACCTTCTAGGCACGTGCAGCATGGCACTGAACTTGCTGTTTAAGTTTTGAGTTCAGAGTGTATAAAACTGTGGGAATAAAATCCCCAGCACTGTAAGGGCTGATGAAGTCCAAGACCCACTTTTAAGACTGAATGTGTACAAGTTTGTGGGGCTGGGTGAAATGTTTCAGGGTCTGAAGGGAGTTGGCTGATGTGGTTGCTGGGCCACTCTACATCACATTTGAGAAGTTGTGGCTGTCAGGCAATATTCCTGGGAGTGATGTTTCCCTCTTTCCAGTCCCCATTTACCAGAAAGGGAGAAATGAGGACCTGGAGATCTACAGGTTGGTGAGCCTCATCTCTGTGTCTGGGAAGATCCTGGACTTCTTCCTGGAAGTCATGTTAAGGTGCATGAGGGATGGTGGAGTGATCTGAGACAGCTGGCATGGCTTCACCAAGGGAAGGTTGTGCCTGACCAATACGATGACCTTCTATGATGAAGTGATAGCCTCAATTGACTAAGGGAAGGCAGCTGATGTCATCCACTTGGACTTCTGCAAGGCCTTTGACATAGTCCACCACCACAGTCTTATCTTTAAACTGGAGAGAGAAAGATTTGAAGGGTGGACTATTTGATGGAGGAGGTATTTTTTGGAAGGTCATAGCCAGAGGGTTGTGGTCAATAGCTCTATACCCAGGTGGAGGCCTTTGAACAGTGTCTCCCAGTGGTCTTTCTTGGGGTGTTACTTTTTAACATCTTCATCGATTATGTATGATGTGATGGGATTGGGTGCTCCCTCTACAAGTTTGCTGATGACACCAAGCTGAGTGGTGTGGTTGATGCAGCAGAAGACATCACTGTTCCTTAGTGCCTTTGTCTGTCTAGAGATATTAAACTGTAACCTTGGAGTTTTGTGAGGATAAATTCAGTACTGTTATTGAAGCGTTAGAGCTGTAGATGTAAACATTCTTGAACAATTTCAGTGGGGAAAAATGTTGTGGCTCTAGAGTAAGAATAGCATAACACAAGAATAAAATTTGCCAGAGCCATCAGCTATTCCATTTCACTAAAGAAAAAAATAGGAAGAGAGCATAATGCATTTACATGTGGAATGAAAGCTTTCATTCACTCTAGTCTGTTTCTCTGACTACTGCTGTGAGCCCTAGATTTCTTGCTTCAAAGTCATTGTCTCCAAACACTTCTGCTCTACGGCACTTGTTTCCTTCCCTGTCTTCACACTGGCTACAGTCCTCAGTCAGATTTTTCACCTCAGCATTTTTTTTTAATCTTCTCATTCCTGCTCTCCTTCCCATGTTCACTGTTGAAGTATTTTATGAGTTAAGATTTTCTCACTCAAGACCAGTTTCTTCACATTTCCCCCCTAAATCCCCTGATCTGCCCTTTTTTTTTTTAATTTTTTTTTTTGCCTGTGATCCTAAAGACTTTTAGTTGGGATGGGCCAGGAAAAAGACTGCATGCTTCCTCCTAATAATATATTTTCTGCCTGATGGCTCTCTCTTCATCCCACTGAAGTAGCAAGATAATGGGATTATTAACAACACAGGGGAGAGATTTGTCTGAGTTTGGTTAGCCCAGCCTGAGGATACGTAGCTGCTTCAGGTATTCTGTAGTGAAAATTTGACTTTGTCTTGTAGTTTCACACTAGATCATGTTCGGGATTGTTCTGTGGCTTGCGCACATTTTCAGGCTCGGCCAAAGTCAGGCAGGCTTTCATTAATGGTTCTTGAGGTATATCCTCTATTCTCTTTCCTTTGCCATCTAATTTCAGAAACCCTACTGTGAAGTACTAGAGCGGTAAAAGTTTCCAAATAAAAGGTGGTGAGAGAATTTCTCTGAAATGGCTGAATAATTTTGGCTGAAGTTTTCCAAAATAAATTCAGTCTAGGGCAGACAGCTGGTATGGGAAATTTCAGCTGAAAGAGTTGTAATTTGGCTGGGTTCTGAGAAACTGAGAAGAGATTTGTGAGGAGAATTAACCCTGGCTAATGTTTCGGGTTTCACCAAATCCTGTTTTCTTGGCATATGTTTTGTCACTTTGTATAGACCTTCCCATTTAGTATAAAATTGTTCTCTTTAAGTAGCCAATTTCATGGGTGTAATTCTTGTCTGTATTTCCTTTGGACAAGATAAAACTGCACTGAAACAATTTTTTAAATGTAAAATAAGTCTGTTAAGCTTCAGTACTGTAAAAGAGCTGTTTTTGTTTGGGGTTTATAGAGCCAAAAAGTTTTTGAAGTAATTTATTTTCTTCTTCAGACTAGTTGAAGTAACTTCCTATACTGGGGTAGTCTGTCAGGGCCGTTACAGTTGGAAATGTCTCAGTTCTTTTATAATTGTAGCTTACTCTGTGAATATATGTTAGAGAAGCACTCTTACAAAGCTAGAACTCTTGTAGCCTGACATCTGTAGCACCATGCTGCGAATCTTCCCTAATATGCAATCTATATGATGAGAAGCAAAGGGGATTTCTAGATCCCAGTTCTCTTCAGCTACTCCTGTGAGCCAGGCACATGTTTGTTTGTTTGTTTGTTTGTTTGTTTTTTGTATTTTTAAATCTTTTTTCCTCCTTTTCTCTCTCTTTTATTTTTTATTTTTTCCCCTAGCTTTTGAAATACTGTTTCCAACCCAGGCTTACCTTCATTACTGTAGACCTTTAAGGGCTCATGGATGACTCTTGATTCCCGTTATAGAGCTGTTAGAACTATATAACGTCTCCAGCTATTTACATATTCCAGTCGTTTATATTCTCTCAGTGTAACAAACCTCTGAGTACTTTATCTGGTCTTCCCTTACAAGATTAAATGCTGGAAATCAGAGGTTTACCAGGGCTTTGTAAATCCTGTGTATACTCATCCTAAATCAAGTATTTCTAGTGAAGGCAAAGAAGTCTTTGAGAAAGACTCATTTGATAATGAGTCATTTTGTATTTTGTTGATCCTGAAGTACTCAAACCTATTTAAAATGCAGAACAATCAAAAATAAACAATTAATTAAAAAAAAGCACCAAAAAGAAAAGTTCTCCCTTAAAGATGGTTAAGGCATAGAATGATTGCCCTGTCCATTTTCTGTAAGCCCCTATGACCCTCTGAATGGGTAGCTTGAGGTGTTTAGTGCCTCAAAACATAAACTGTCATTTCTTGTTTCAAACACACGGTGAAGAGCAATCTGGTACCAGAAATTAAGCACAATCGATTTAACTGTAGGGTTCTTGGGATTTTTGCAGTGGCTGGTTCTCCATGGCCTGACTTGTGGCCCTTAGTCAGCAGCTCTGGGTGATGTAGAGGTCTGTCAGCACTTGCATTCAGAGTCTAGAAAAGTGAAAATGGCTTTGAATATATTAATTTTTTTTTGTTGTTTTTTTTGCATGGTGCCATTTTATTCTCTGCACTTGCTTCCAAAAGAAGGGAGCTGTAGCTCTTAACTCCTAGTCCCATCTAGAGGATGGTTGAGTTAGTACCAGAAAAAGTGTGTATATACATGTGTATTAAGCTGATGCTCTCAGCCCCATGTCTGTTACCTTTTAGACATATCAACAATACAATAAAAATCATAAAACCATGACAACATCAGCTTCAGAGCAATCTGAAAACAGAAATGAAAATAAAATGAGCACTGGATATTTCATCAGCATTTTATGTCTTCCTCTGCTAGGAAGCATAGACAAGAGTCAAAGCGTTTACCATTTAACAGTCTTTGTACAGGAGAAGCAAATGAATCCACTAATATTCTATGTAGTTTCAGGAATGTGTATTAGATAGGAGTAAAATGAGAGGTCTAAAATTCCTCTTTCTGAAGGAGGAAAAAAAAGCTAATTCTCTGTGGCTATTATGGGTCTACTTTGTAGATGTGATGTTTATGTCTCCAGAGGAAACACGTATGTAACATCTGAAAAAAGTGGGGCAGAGGGGAGAGAGTAGGAGGAGAACCATATGAAATGGTCTAAGAGCTGTTTCTCCAGAAACTGAAGTTTTGTTTAAATAAGAACATAAAGTAAGCCTGACAGATTAGGGTTAGTAATAAGAGCACAAGGGGTAATCGGAAGAATAAGTTTCAGACAGCTTTGAAGCTAATAATAACTCAATCAAATATGCATGAGGAGCAATAATTGTCAGTCATTGCGTTTATTAGGCAAACAAAGTATGCATTTAAACATGTAGGGATGCTCCAGAAGCAGTCTCCCATTTTATTATGTCTGCCTGAAACACCAGGGGTGGGTGTTGATGGTATGGCAGTAGAAGGTGAACCTTCCTGACAGTATTCCATGATGGGTTGTTGCTGTGCAATGGATGGCAGTGGAAGAGCAGTCCAACAAAATGAAGTCTAACATGGGATTGTGTATGAAGCAAAGGCATGTTATTGAATTCTCCTTGTGGAGAAGGTTGCACCTACTGACATTCATCGATGCTTGCTGAGCATTTCTGTAGACCAAACAGTGTACGTGAATGCAGTGAGGCAGTGGGTGGTGCATTTTAGCAGTGATGAGAGTGCCTCACCACTGCTGGTGAGGATGTTGACGAGTGCAGCGTGCAGACTTTTGTTCACGGCTGGCAAAAGTCAGCTTTAGTGCTGAAGATACTGAAAAAGTGTTTTGTAGTTGAAAATTTGCTCTATCAAATATGAAAGTGTTCTTTGTTATAGTTTTCAATGGAATAAATAGAGGTTTTACTTTCAGAACAGCCTACATACCTAAGTAAAAAATTGTGTTCATCTCAAGTTAAATGCACAGTTATGTTTTCTCTGCTAACAAAAGATAAAATTCATCTATGGAACAGTTGTGGTAGATGACCAAGTAGGGTGAGATCCATATGGATCTTAAACCTTGAAGTGAGTAGGAATTAATTTATTTTCCTGATGTCTTTTCCAGTATCAGAATGAGAGGGCATCAAGGTACACGAGCAGGTGACAGCTTCAAAACAAATGCATGTTATTCTTACAGCTGAGTTTTATCTCTGTAGCTTCTGATTGCGGAAGGTTGTAGGTGTTTTAATTTCATTTGAATATTACTGAAAAAATTAATGGGAAATAAATCTATTGGAGATTATGAACTACAAAAGCAATAGGCTGTAAGTCATTGGAGGTTTCTGTAGTACTGGGGAAGTATCTGAGGCTGCTTGTCCTTTTACGTTCCTCCCTTGGCATTTACTTACAGATATTGGGCTGTACCAGTTCCAATTTAGGAGCAGGTTGGTGTTGAGCCCTAGACCCAAAATCCTTTGCTTCTAAGAGAAGAAAGAACTAAAGAAAACAAAAGTTTGGAGAAATCGTGTGACTGCAAAAAATAACAAATGCAGTAAAAGTGAGGGGTGTAAGTTTTGAAGTATCAAAGATGGAAAAACAAGGAAGTGTTCTTTGGTCCCTCAAAAGTGCTGGAAACTGCAAAAAAAATATCCAGGAGCCCAGTTAATCCTTCCCAGGACCTCCTATGGGGGCAGGTTGTACTAAATGGATCAGATAATGTTATTTGTAACGTTCTTCAATGGTTCAAATTCTTGACTGGTGGCAGAGTTGGCTTAAAACATGAAACTAACTGAGAGCGGAAACATTCTTATTTGAGAATAAAGCACTGCATTTCTGTAACCCCAAAAAACAAACTTCTGAGTAGGCCTGAGAAAACTGGGGAAAAAAAGCTTGCTTTCTCATCATAGTACGCTGAGAAAATGTTTAGATGGGTACATAGCCTTAGTTGTGTTATGTTCTATAATATTGGCAAGAGCTTATTTCTTAGTCTGAATGCTCTGCTTGTTTTGAAATTTAAATAATAAACAATTTATGTATGTATATATTTTAGCTTAAAATTACTTTTTGTCGGATTTGGCTGTTAATAAAAGCTTAACGGTGGAATCAGCACTATGTCCTTCCAGTGAAAATATGAACGGGACCACACAAAATGCTTCCACTGTGTCATTTCTTTTATTGCTGTTCCATTAAAATAAACTCCCTGCTGCAGAGCTTGCTTGTCATTTCCCATTTCTCAAAAACATTGCAAGTAGTGTAGTTTCTACAGCTTTACCACTTCTAGCCTCAGTATCTCCTTGACTATATTTGCAGAAGATCCTTCTCTGTTTCTTCCTACCATTCCTTTTTGACCACATATGTTGCTGGATCTTAAATGTGCTTTATTAAAGGCAGATTTTGGCCAATGAGGCTTAGAGCTGGGCAGAGGCTAGTCAGATGGTGTCACATTCATCACTGTTCCTGTGACTGTTGAGTCCAGAAAGAGAGCACTTGTGATCTTAATGTATGTTTTTTTTTTTTTTGTTTGCGTATGCCTCAGTGTTTACTGAGAAATTCTTCTGGTTATAGTATGTTTTTCTCATTCTCCTGGATTCCATTGCTTGTCAAGCTCCACTGAAGCAAAGTAGAGAAGGACTTCGATATTTTGTATGTGCTTTTCTCTTATTATGTGACCCTGTGCAGTTCTCACTTCAGTCTTTGAAATATTGGCTGTATTTTGTTACTTGTTCCTCTTGATTCAAACCTAATTTTTGACTTACCAAACAATTATTTTTCTGCTTTTCCTTTCTTTTTCAATTTCTGGGATGATAATATTTTTTCAGCATTCCTGAGGTTTTTCTTTTTCTTCTTTGAAGGCAACAGCATAACTAGAGTTTGTGTAGAAATCAGAGGAATTGGTTAAACAGATTTTTTTTGTGTGTGTTTCTGCTTCATCTGTAACAATGAAAATTTGTTCTTAAATCCTAAAAAGATAGGTTGAGATACCTTCAAATCACAAATGCCCAGCGAATTGTGATGTGGGTCCCTGGAGGCTTGTTCTCTTTAACTCATGGTCAGTACCAGCAACTTAATATTTCCTCTGACATTGCATCACCTTTGGAGTCATTAGATGAAATTACTGGAACAGTCAAAGTATGGCTCATCATGCTTTAGGGATGGCCTTCCAAGATGGTCAGAATATTTGCTATCAACTGCCCTAGAATTCTGTTCTGGTACCAATGCACAGTAAAATGGTTTTATGTGCTGTGAACATCCTTAATAAAAGCTTTTGTTTAAAGTTGGATTCAGGATCCATTTTGCTTTGCAAGTTGGCTTAGTTTGCCTCTTGAAAGCTTGCCATCAATTAACAGTGCTCACTTGCTCCTGCACCTGATGAATCCTTACAATGTTTTGTTACATTTTTCTATGCAGTTGGTTTCCAACACTTTCTCTTAGTTTACAAGGAAGTGAATGATATGTGTTTACATTCACTGCCAGTAGTGTTCACAAGCTGGCAGGTAATACTCGCAGGGCTGTGCTTGAATGCATCACTTCTGCTGTGCTCTTAGCCTTCTCTATGCCAGCAGTTGAGAGTGCTGTGAGTTTCCCCTACACTTGCATCTTCTGGCTCATTGTCAGTCAAGCCGTGCCAACTGCACCAGCCAGTAAAAGCATATAGGAAAAATAAATTTGTACAGGAAAGTGATGACTTTCATGCAAGACTACAGAAAAGGCACTGTTAGGCTGTACTTTGTCCCTGCTGAAAAAATAGCTTTCAAAATCGAGGTTTTTATTGATGACAGCATATCTGAGGATGTTTCTGCTAAAAGAGTGAGGACCCAAACTAGTATTTTTAAAAACTGCTGGAAGTTAGGCATTTTCGAAAACTATATCCATGGATATATGAGACAGTGTGATACTTTGGTGCTGCATCATTCTTTTGTGTAAATAATAGTAGAGGGATGTGCCAGAACACACAAGATGTAGGAGAAATTATTTGATGATTGCCTGGAATTCCTACTCTGTCTCCAAATGTAGCGTTATGTGGTTTATTTACTTTGTAATGTAAAATAATAGAAAATAGTATTGGTTGTTGAAGGGCATTTGTGACCATTAAAGAAACTCAGGTGTATGTTAATTTTCCTTAAACAAAATGCTTTACATCTCTCTTTCGTATCATAGGGAGGAGAAATCAAACAGGATCCTTCTTCTGCAGAACTTTGCTCGTAACTGCAAATTTTAGCTTCAGGATTTCTCTCATTATTTTGTCTCATTCTTCCAAGGAATGTTGAAGGGCCTGCAGAAGGCGTTATGGCACTGAATGCTTAAGTTTAAAGTTTCCTAGTATTTGTATATTAATCTAGATAACAATGTTTTGCGTTTTGTTACACACACGCTTAGTGGAATCAATCTGTTGAGAGTCAGTAGTACAACTGAAATTAACATTAAATAATGTACACTATGTTTGTTAGAACTGTCTCCGTGGGCTGCTGAAAGAGCATCAGTTGTTTAACTTGCAAGACTAAGGTCAGTCTCGTTAATTAATCTATTTAAATCACATCATATTGGAAAACGGATTTCTAACCTTCAGTCAAGATTTACTCTCCATATGTTAGAGATAGCAATTGATGAGAAATAAGAAGGCTCTGGATATAAGGAGCACGGAGGTTAGAGTGGACAGATTTTCTTAAGTCTTAGAATGTAAAATGTGCAAAGCATTATAGGTGCTTAGTTTTGGCATTTATAGACAATCTTGTCAAAACTTGTCCAAAAAAACCCAACAACCCACCCAGAAACAATCTGTACAAAAAACTGTGTTTTCTGTTCTGCTGAGAAGACTTAAGATGTGAAGACCACATAGTGATAGTTTGTATGGGGAAATGTATTTCCCAGACAGGCGAAGGCTAACGAAGACCACCTTTTCTCATACCTGCTGTCTCCCTGATTCTAATTTAAGGGGAAAAAGGTTTCTATAAGAAAGTCTGAGTGAAACAAAGGAATGCTCCTGATAAATTGCTCCATGTCATCTCCTTTACTGAGATGAGGTTTCTAATGAATTAGGTGAAAATAAAAAAAGGTGAATTAAGGATTCCAGAAAAAATGCTGTTTTGCTACATTTCTGATGGTATGCCACATACTTTAGTCAAAGCTCTCTCTTTTTTCTGTGATAACATAACACTTGATGGAAACGCTTTATAAAGTAGGTATGACAAGTGGTTCAGTTTCCCTGTCTTTTGGAATGCAGTTTAGGTGAGCAAAATTCCTAGAGGCTATATATGTCTAAGAAATTCTGCAGCAGTCTTTTAGTGGGCTAAACTGTGCCCTGTAAAGCTTCAGGACCTCAAGGTATTCCCATATCTATGCGAAGGCTCTGGCCTAGATCATAAAGTTGATTTAGTGACTTAAACACTAAGAGCCACCTTTGTTTCCTGATACACTTTCTTGACTTCCCAGAATTCAATTTGCACTCAGTTATTTGGCTGTAACAGGCCCTATGGATTTTAATATTTTTCCTGGCTCATTTCTTCTGAGGCTTAACTGTTTCCCTCTAGATAGCTCTAGAATCACCCTCATTTGATTTTAATTAGCAATTATTATGAGTCACAGCTGTGTGTTTATGAGAAAAAGCAGAGGAAAAAAAAAAAACCTCTAGCCTTGTTGTTTGGGCAAGTCTCTAGGAAGAGGAAAAACTGTGTTTTCTTCCTTGAGCTGGCCAAAACTGTTTCATTCCAATGGATTGGTTCAATGGGAAAAAATGGGTAAACTATTTTCCTTCCTTTTCTTTCCTCATTCTTGCATCACCTCTGACCCGCCCTGATTCTCGAGGTGTGATGTGGAAAGAGAGAGCTGGATTCAGGTCATTCCAGATGAGTGAATTCTGGCCTTTGTGGGTGCTTTTATCACGATACAGGTGAATATGTCACTTCCATTTCTGGTAACTTCCCAAGATAGCATAGATCTCAACTTGTGCTCTTTCCTATTGTGTTAGGTGTGTTAAGAGTGTTATCTACTCTGTGTCTCAGGTTCTAGGCTGGCTCTGCCTGTGTACCAGTCCTCAAGCTAACAGCACTGTAACCTGCAGTGTGGATAATGGCATTGTAGATCTGTGCTCTGAGGCCCTGTTGTAAACATCCTCCAGTTCCAGAAGAAAAGTGAATCCAACTCCACGGCATTTGCTGCAGACAAATCTCACACAGCTCCAAGCTCAACATGTTCCCTTAGAGGACTCTTCCTTTCCAAAGAGTTTTTTTCCCAGCAAACATTGCCAAAGGAACCTAGATAGACAAGTTAGGACTGTTTTTCACTGTGTGGCAATACAGCCAAGTTTTGGGAGTTGTTTCTGTGAGTATCTTGTGTGATATAGCTCTGTTTCTCTGTGAAAGCTTGTGTGTTGTTCTGTCGTTATATTAACAGTAACTCAGGCTCAGTGACATTGTCTTGCAAGCTCTGGTGAGCTGGGGAAGGGAAAAGAACTTGAATTTTCCTGGGTGTGTTTTTTTTTTTTTTTTGTCTAGAGCTCAGAGGAAATGTGATGTTGCTACAGTGGTAGGTGATCCTACATTTTATAAGTGAGCAGAAGACAAAATACAGTAGTTTCTGCAGGCCTGTTTGTGAGGGAAAGACATGATGGGTCTTCCTTTCCTTTTAATATAATGAGAAGCTGCACAACACTGTACTGTGAATTAGTGAGCTAATTTATAGGCTATTCTGTTAAAACGTGTCTAAATAGAATCCATATATGTCTGATATTACTGTAGTGATGACTACTACTTCTGAAAGTAAAGCAATGCATTCAGTGAAAAATTCCACACAAATGAATTAAGTGGAGATTTCAACTTTCACTTTTGCTCCCTTTTTGGGGAATCATTCTGATTTTTCTTTTGAATTGACATAAACTGTTCTTGAGCAGTGAACAAGGCTTTTTTCAGTTTACTCCACCCCCTTTTCCTGCATTTCTCACACTTTAAAAGGGCAGTGGGAATACAGCTAACCATTTTATCACCAAATAAGAGAGTCCTTTAAGTAAGTGCCTTACTGTAGTAGCTTTTAATGCAGATAACTTTTTTTTCTAGGATCTTGAATTTACCAACTTAGCATCTGGCCTAGCCCTTTCATGTACAAATAGGACAAGTCTCTCAATTGAAAAACAACTTTTTTGCTGCAGACACCCTAGCTGACTGCTTTCATCAGTGGAAATTCAGCTGCATCTGTTGTACAGTTTTAGTGCATCGATACTTAGTTCAAGTGATATTAATAGAAAAGTCAGAACATGGATTTATATTTTCTTCATTATCAAGTTGATTACTTATTATCAAAGAACTTGATAACTGCTATTTGGGTATTCTTGCTTTCAGCACAGTTAGTCCAGGGCGATAGAGTCAGGCTGTGACTTACAGAGGGGTATTACTTTAAGCTGTAGAATTTTTAAGTAGTAATTCCTTTGCGTACTATGCAAACATACTTCATGCACCAGCATACTTTAAGCAGGCATAAAAGCTGTATAGGAGATGTATTCCTGAACATGCACCAGATTGCCCCCTGCATTTCCTCTTCCCAAATTCTTGTATGACTTGGTGCTGGTCAATAAAGAGGTGGTATGGTATACAGGTGCCAGTTGTTGAAATCAACTCTCATTACCAGTGGTAGCTGGAGTGAGTTTGAATGCTTTCTATTTAAAGCTAGATTTGCTTCCTTTCTTTAGTTGCATCAAGTGCTATTCTCTAACAGTTCAGGATTTTAGTTTTGAAATAATTAGAATATGAGTTGTTGAAACTGCAAGACTTGGCAGGTGATGCTAGAAGAACTCATCCTCTCATGAGGGAGAACTGACGTACAAGAAATTCTGGAAGTAATGGCAGTATTTCTACTGCTTAGCAATAGGAAGGCAGAAGTAAAAACACACATCACAGTTATGTTTTGGTGGGAAGTTGGGAAGTTGTGTTCTGCCTATCAAAATTAGTGCACCCGTTCATTGTTGTAGGAGAAATTTGTGCTCTATCTCTCTCACAGAAATGAAAAATTTCCACAAATACTGTCTTCTCACGGACCAGCAAATAGTCTGCAGACTGGGTTATTTTATTTATTTCAGGTATACACGGTTAACATACGTCACTCCAAAACTACTGCCTCCTATTTATTTTCCTGGAGACTACAGTATTATGCTAGAGTAAGTTCTCAGCTACAAAACACCATTTTTCAACGTTGTCATTACCACAGCTGTTCATTTTCACCAGCCATGAACAAGAGCCTACGTGCTGTACTTGTAAAAATCTGCGCCACTGGAAGTAACCCACTGTCACAATTGATGAAATTCACCACCCACCTCTTCAGTGTGCTCACATCCACTGTTTGGTCTACAGAAATGTTCAGCAAGTATTGATGAATGTCTGTGAGTGCCATTTTTTTTTCCACATGGAGGAATTCAGTGAGAAGCCTTTGTTCCACACGCACTTCCGTGTCCAATGCCACGTTGTCAGACTGCCCCTCTGCTGCCACCTGTCACACAGCAACAACATGGAATGGAATATTGGTTGGAAGGTTCAACCTGTACTGCCATACCATCAACATCTACCTCTGATGTTGTGGGTTAACATAATCAAATGAGAGGCATTAGTTTCAGAGCGGCCTTGTATTTTGGTATAGGTTCATGTGACTATTTATCAGAGTTCATATTGGGTGACGTAGTGCAATGCTGAAAATGAAAATATGGCTCAGCAGAGTACATGAGCCATACTGTAGTGTCTCCGTTATACTAGCTGTAGCACACTGTTCCAATTTTCAGGGAAATTATATCAGCATACATCAGTATAGTCACAGTATGCAAAGAAGATTGGTCTGAAGAAATTTTTAAAGGTTTTATTGCAGTATTCAATAATTGGAGCATTTTTTCAAGCTGGAATGTTTAATAGGCTAACACGTTATTTTGCAGGGTGTTTACCCACCTTCCACACTCTGAAAGAATAGTCTTTTCCATTTTAATACATTTTTGAAGAGATTTTTGTAGAATCCTTCATTATATATATTAATCTAGATGCTATCAATTGTACCTTCTTCAAGGAGTTGTAAGCTAGAGTGATACAAGATTTAACACTGGTATTATGATGACTCCAGTGGCCTCATTGACTATGATAGAATTAGTACAATTTGCAGCAGCCAAGGAAATGAGGTACAACAGTTGAGTTGCTTCTTGCATATCAATGGTCAAAGGCTAGTCACTTATGCTTCTGTTATTTATTTTTAATCTTTTTCCATAAATATTCCTCATGACTGTTTTCAGATGGAGTGGTGGGCCATATGTACACGTGCATGTGCATGCATGTGTGTGAATTTTGACCTGTGAATTAGCAGACTGCAGTGATGTGTTTGCAGTATTTAATACAGAAAAGTAACTGGATCCTAGAAAGCGCAGAATTCATCATCAGCATTTCACATCTTTGGGTGCCAACAAAGGTAACTTAAAGGTGCTATAATACATAGTGCTGACATATTAATACATGTAATTCATTAGATCAGCTGATAAAACTGGATAGTTATTTTTAAGGATCTCTTTCAAAATATTATTTTGAACTCAAAACTCATTCAGTCCATGGCCATAAAATGATTTTAAAGTAATTTGGCAAACAAGAAGAAACGTGTAAGTGCACTGTTTCCTTTCACATATGTCTCAAACTGACAGGTATGTTATTTAGAGTTTGAAAATCTTCAGCAGTTTTTAAATACATTGTTTTCTTTGCTCTCCTGATAGCTCTGAAGAAATTTTTCAGAACTGGGAGGAAATTACTGTGCTTGAATTGCACTTCAAGAGCAAGTTAGGAATCAATAAATCACAGTTACACGTAGAAGTTTTTAGGCATTCATCTCCTTTATCTTGTAAAGGAGTATTCTTACTAACAAGATACTTTTAGGAAATATGTCACTCGTTTTTTTGCTTACAGGGGCTTGCCTTTGGTGCTATTGGTCTGTGTTTTTGTAAGTGAAAAACGTGATCTTTAAATTAGAAGGTGAAAGCTGCATGGGAAAAATAAAAGGGAACAATGAAGTGCATGGAAGTTCTTAGGATTCTAAGATCGTATCTGTTCCCATAAAATACCAGGATTCAAAGCATTTCAGATTTTTACAGAGCTTCTGCTCAGCTTCCAGCTGGCAAAAATGATCCTATTTTCAATAATAGGAAAGGTGGTAGTTATGCTATTTTGCATCGCAGAGTGTTCCACAGACCGTGTTGTGTCATGTCTCAGAATAAGTCAGTAGCGAAATCAAGAATGAAAGAAATTAAACTTTGAAGATGTTTGTTTTTTTCCAGCTCAGTAACTTAATATTTCTTCAAGGGCCTTCTGGGAGCTGATCTGAACATAATGCAGTGAAGAAAGCAGCCAGGGAGGAACTCTAATGGGCCTTCAGTATACATTCCTGACTGCGTTCAAACAATCTGGTGGCCATAATTTTTTAAAGCATTCCAAACACTCATCTCATTGTCTTTTGTGGTTTGGACAGAGGATTGTTGATGGTTGGACTGGTTTTGAGGTACTCCCTTGGCTGAAACTGTGGCTCCTACCTCAACACTATCATCTACCTTTGCATATAATTAAGACATATGCTTTTTGGCAGTCTACAAAAGGAATGCTCTAGAGCTGTTGTTAAATTTTCTAAGAACAAACACAATAGGAATGCCACCCTAGGATGTAGGTCAGGAATGTTTCCACGGTATATTCTTTATTAAATCCAATGAAATCCTTTGGATGTTGTTAGATACAAGTTAAAGGAAAAACCTGTGTCCAAGACTTCTCTCACTGAGCAACTGGGAGTAAGATAAAATGAGAGCTGACTCTCTTTTGCCTCTACACACTTATATTTATTTATTTATCTAAATGGTGTCCATACATAAGACTGCGTGTGTGTACTGGGGGCTTGAGGGGTGAGTGGGACAGAGCGGGAACCCACAGAGGCACTTCAGGCTGAACACTGTTCCTCCGGCAGCTAGTAGGGTGAGAGGTGACCTTAGCAATGACTTACATTACATAATACCTCCCATCTCTCTGCAGATGTGTGAGTTTGTTTAAACGTTTTATGAGGTTTTTATTACACTATAATATAGTCCCAACCCCTCTGCAGTTGCCAGTTTGGTCACAAAGTATAATAAATTTTAAAATACCTAATGCTTCAGCTATTCAGTAACTTTCTGACAGGGCCCCCAATGCAATTATGGTACCCCTGCATCACCGAGATGCTTTGGTTTGGGCTGTGTGATTCCCCCCAGAGCCTTCTCTTCTCTAGGCAGAAAAGCCACAACTCTCTCTGCCTGTCCCTATAAGGAAAGTGCTCAGTCCTGTGATCATTTTTGTGGTCCCCTTCTGGACCCACTCCAATAGCTCATGTCCTTTCTGTGTCATGGGGCTCAGAACTGGATGCAGTGCTCCAGGTCGGGTCTCACAAGTGCAGAGTAAGCAGGGCAGAATTACTTCCCTAGACCTGCTAGCTGCTTTTCCCTTGTTACGACCTCGGATAGAGTTGGCCTTCTGCGCTACAAGTGCATGCTGCCAGCTCACATTCAGTCTTTCAACAACCAACGCCCCCAAATCCCTCTCCTCAGGGCTGCTCTTAAGCCGTTCTCCTCCCAGTCTGTCTATGTGCCTGGGATTGCCCCAGGACATTGTACGTGGTCCTATTTAACTTCATGAGGTTGGCATAGATCCACCTCTCAAACCTGTCCAGGATGGTGTCCCTTGAGTTTGAGCAGATTTGAATGTTCTGGACACTTGTAAAAATTAATTTTGTTTTGTGTTTGTATCTTTTATGTATTGTGATACAATAACAGTTTGGACTACTGTAACTAATATTTTTAGTCTCTTATAAGGTTGCCATACCTACCTGGTTCGTGAAGTAAGAGGCAGTCAAGGGAAAGAAAGCATCTACGAGTAACGCTGATAGCTGCTTTTCATCCACACAGTAGAATTTCCATTGGAATAACCCTTGACCAATGAATACAAAACTCTTTTTCGTAAGAGAGCCGATGAAAACCTAGTGTGGTTTTCACTTGATATTAGAGCATTACCCCTCTGTATCCCTCAGACCCTATTTTATTTCTTATAAAAGGAAGTAAATTTCTATAAGAAAAAGTAACACAAAAAACATACTCTGCTTTAAAAATATACTTATTTTATCAGAAGCTGCTAATTTTTAACTAGGTATTTCAAGCAGTACTTAGGAAAGAAATATATGCATATGGATAGTGATTCCCTACTTCCAGTTCCAGTGGGACAGCTTTCTGTGAGGCTGCGACAATATTTTATTGAAAGATACCATGCAGATCTCAAGAAGACTTATTTTCTATTTTGAAATATCTCTCAAAAAGGCATGAACCTTGAGATGCAGGCAAGTGGAGCTTGAAAATTTCAGCAAAGTTATAGTTCTAATAAACTTAGGTTACTAAGGGTTAAGGAAGTGTGAGGCAAACCACTGGAAACAGCTGCTTCAACTTTTGTATGAAGTCTCTGAATTTCGAAAGTTGAGAATTTGGTGCATTTATTGAACTGAGAGGAATATGAAAATTCTGCACGATGTCTTTGTATGACAACTTCTTAAAGGAGAACAGGTAGAAACAGAGAACTTTAATTTCAGATATTCAGGTGCAATTGGAGACCCAAAATGCTGTAGGGAAAAAAAAAAAAAAAAAGTTTTTTTTATGGTCAGGTTCTTCGATGGACCTTCCAGCAGATAAATGATTCCTTTCATATTAAATAAGATTCTGTAAGTTGCCCTGCTAAGACAAAATCAACTAAAAATATATTGACAGACTGCAGTTAAAAATTCTATACTGAAACGTTTAAAATGTGTCTATGATGCAGTCAGTTGTCAAAGACATTTGTCATCTGTTGCATACAGGATTCTGAATGTTCTGTGTAATGATGAGCTACTCAAAAAATAGGTTTGAGTCTCAGTGCATTTGATCTCTACCTTTTTTCTACTATCTACTTATCTATTATTTAGAAATAGCATTTTTTTTTCCTGAAGTATCTGTCAATCTCAAACCCACTTATAAATTTTTCAGTCCACTTCAGCAGTAACAGTATTTACTGTTCATTCAGAGACCACACATTCTTATTTATAGAGATTGCTACAGGGATTGACAGACTACCAATTTCACCTTCAGCTAGTGGCTCAGTAGTAGGGATCAGATCTTTAATCCTTACACCTGGCTGTATATTGTGGTCTCTGAAAAATTACAAAATCGAGAGTGAATGTTGTCTCATTTTGTACCACAGCATATATTAGATATTTCAAATTCAGTAGTGTCAGATCAGTAAGATATGAAGCCACTGTCCACACATTTTAAATATTTTGTAACATTTGCATGTATCTGTGCTGTTTTATTTTAAATTACTCATTGATCCTTTTAGCAATTTAGCTATGATAAATTTCCATTTTATTCTTTTTTGAGATGTTTTTTGTTTAAATAATCATTTTTCATGTGTTTGTAGCTGTCTGTGATAATTGAATATCTGCATGTTTGCATGGTGCTCCACTTTTGGCGATAAAAGACAGCATATAGTTAAACTTTTCTGTTGTCATTGGTGTCTTAGTTTCAGCTGGGATGGAATTGTTTCCTTCAGAGTGCCTGGTATGATGCTATTTTTTGGTTCTAGGAGAAAAGCAATGTTGATAACGCACCAGTGTTTATAGTTGCTGCTATGCAGTGTTGCACAGAGCCAAGGCCATACTCGGCGAAGGACCCAAGGAGCTGGGAGGGAACAGAGTCAGGGCAGCTGACTTAAAGTGGCCAAAGGGATATTCCATACCATATAATATCATACAGAAGGAGAGTTTTGAAGGGAGTGGGAATTCATTGGCTCTGTTCTGCTCAGGAGCTAGCTGGGTGTTGGTCAGTGGGTGGTGAGCAATTGCTTGTGCGTCACTTGTTATATACATTCATATGTGTGTACTTGTACGTATAGTCTTATTATCCTTTTCCTTCTCTCTTAGGAAATAGTTTTATCTCAACACATGAGTTCTAATTTGTTGTTTGCTTTTTCTTTTTTTCAATTCTCTGCCCCATCCCACCGGAAGGGAGAAGGAGTGAGTGAATGACTGTGTGGTGCTGAGCCACCTGCTGGGTTAAACCACAACAAGTGGCTAAATCACCATTATCCTTACATGGAAAGGAGTCAGTGAGATGTTCAGTTCAATGCTGGGTGTAATGTAATATGAAACATTTTGGTAATTTGCTGTTTTTTTTCCCCCCTCTGGAAATGAAATATTAGAAATATCAATCTAAGTTGAGAAGAAAGAATTTAAACGTAATTTTTGCCAGATGGAAATAGTTTATAAGCAATGGTGAATTGAGAGAGGAGAGGGTTTTTTTTTTTTTTTTTTTTTTTTTAATTATGGCATTTGTAACTTGAATGAAGAGCAAATGTATTACTTATAGTGAAAAAAAACTAAAGCAGAGAAGCGGAGATACCTTGATTCCAAGGTGTCAGGACTGAAGATACTGAAGCAAAATTGTAAAGGCACAGTCCGTACCTCAGGGTGGTCTCTTGTTTGTGAAAGAGCTAGAAAGAAAGTGAGATCCTTAGCTGGTATATAGTTCAGTGGGAGTTAACTTCAGTTGACATAAGAACTGGGAGAAAGTAAAGGGCAGAGGTTTTTGGCTGATGCTTTATTTTCTTATGTGTAGCTTTGTGAGGAAAGGAGCCTGATTTTGCTAGACGTTTTCCTCAGTTCAGAAGGAGCCAGCCATCTCCTCTTCTGCTTTTGACCATCTGAATAGCAATTGGGCACAAGGCCCAGAAGCTACATTCTTTCTCTACCTTACCCCAGTGATGCCTAAGGAAGCCAAGAGCCCTCTTCCAAGCAGTTGCAGTGGGAAAGGGCCAGCAGCTACTTAAGAGTGCCCCTTACTCACATCACAGATACTTTGGGGGCTAGAAGGGAAGTAGTAGAAGGCAGCTGGGAGAGCTGCCAAGTGTCACACTTTTGGCAGCTTTGTCACACATTCCTTTAATTTAGGATTTGGCTCTGCCGCAGGAAGACTTGAAGGTTTCTGCTTGAACTTTTCCTTATTTACCACTTGGGGCCACTGTGGCACTCTTGAGCAGGAAACATGGGCCATCTCCTTGCCGTATCCCAGGCTGGAAGAAGCTTTTGAGAGGTAGAAGTTTCATACAGACTGAGCCATTTCCTTTTGTCCTTATTGCATTTGCTTTGCTCCAGGTGACTGAAACAACCGAGAGCATCGCAGCAACTTCCTAGCACTTCCCACTCAGCAAATTTCCCTGGCTGTCCTGGAGTAGCACAAGCACACCCTAGAGCCTTGTTGACCTAATCCTCTTCACAGTTCTTAATCCAGTTTGGAGAGCACCTATTACAGCTGCCAGAGCTCATGCAGTTCTTTCCTTTGCCCTAACTTTCTTCAGGATAGTGTGTCGACAACAGGATTAGGAATTTAGTTATCAAAAATTACTGAGAGGGGACAAACTGAAGACGAGGTTATACGACATTTTTAACAAGTGGAAGAAAGCCAAGACAGTGGGACAATATAAAAAGTTGTATAATTGCAGTTAAAAATACATGGTATCTTGTAATGATAATGAAGTTCTCTGTTGGTGACAAAGACACTGAAGACTTTCATTTAAGATATAATTGGAACACTGCGTTAACAATTATTGTGTTAGTTAAATTACTATGAAATTTAATGCAGTTAAACTATTGGGTTTTTGTTTCCCTTTCCCTGTCCTTTTTCCTTTTTCTCTGTTCCCCTTTTTCCTTTCCTTTCCCTTTCCCTTTTTCCCTTTCCCTTTTTCCCTTTCCCTTTTTCCCTTTCCCTTTTTCCCTTTCCCTTTTTCCCTTTCCCTTTTTCCCTTTCCCTTTTTCCCTTTCCCTTTTTCCCTTTCCCTTTTTCCCTTTCCCTTTTTCCCTTTCCCTTTTTCCCTTTTTTTCCTTTTCCTTCTTCTTTTTTTCTTTTCTTCCTGACAGAAAGTTGGTTTATTTAATTTTAATTGTGATTGAATGCTGGTTTTTTTTTTTTAGTAGCTGGTTCTCTGTATACTTCCTACAAATTAAAAGGTAATTCACAAGACCTCACACTGATACTTTCTTTTGCTACAGACATTAGTACAAGGTCATTCATAGCGAACAGGCGGTGGAGATTGTTTCTCTGAACGAGCTGGAGACAAACTTGCTGTTCTCTCTCATTTTCATGATAGCAAGTGACCTGTTTAGCCTGGAGCAGCAAGCCTCTGGGGCCCAGCCATCCACTTGAAGCAAAACTGACCACACTGACCCACCACAGCTCTCCTCTCAGTTGCGGGGGTGTGGATTGGTATTGGTTTTCAATTTAGACAAGATCTTGTGTGAGTCAGCCTGCCCCCTGCCCTCCCACCAGTGCTATGAATAATAAACTCAGTGAGAAGTTTCAGGCCAACTGATGTGCTGCCAGGGCACAGCTCCTTCTCCCTGTAGTCCTTCCCTTCTCTGCACTTTGCTGGACCTTCAGGGCTTGTTGTGGGTGGAGGTGAAACACATCTGGAACTGGCTGATTCAAATGACACTCATAAGTGAAGGAGGAGGTTCTAAATTCGACCCACCCTGGGGAGAAGAGGCTGAGGTCATAGGAGGGTAGAATGCAGAGTATTATTATGATGAAAAGTGAAAAAAATTACATCAAATGTTTGTTTAAGGATCAGAAGTCCTGGCCCAGCTCCTTTGGTTTGCCAAATATTACATGAAGCTACATAAAAACCAATTCTAACCTCTCACAGTTCTCCCATTAGGTCACATTAAGCTCTGGCAGGGAGGATGGGCCTACTCGGTGGTTTTCTGATTTGTGGTTTGAATTTGGCCAACCTTGCTTATTTAAATTTATTTTATTTTGTAAACGCTCAATGGTACAGTAAAACTCTAGAGTAAACTTGTTCTGGCCAACATTTATTGTGGAAACATTTTGCATTATCAAGAGATCTTTGCAGAACAGCTAACAAATTAAAACAAAGCATTTCAGGCACATATTGTAGCTCTTTTTGTAAATGAAAGAAATGTACCAATGGCTTTGAGCCACCACTTTTAGTTGTTATCCACTTCTGTCCATCTGAGCTTTCATAATGCTGGTGTATTTTTGCTTTTCCTATGAGGGCAGCAGTCCCTTTTACTGTGGGGCAACCAGTGGGGCAAATCAAAATATGTTCTCCTCCTTTTTGCTTGCTTCACTTCTTAACAAGTTTGTGTTTCCTCTCTTTATGAGCACCTTTGTGAGCTTGTTTGATTACATGGATACTTAGTTTGACTGTTGTCATTAAAGTATGAATTGCTGATTCAAAGCAGGGATTTTTCCTTATCTGGAAATCAGTCACACTGTGTGTAATTTATATTTCGCCCACTGATGACAGAATTCAGAATACATGGAGAATGGCCTAGTGATGTTTTCTTCAAAGAGAATTTCTTAACAGGGAAGGAGGAGAAATCAGTTCAGTTGTCTTTAACTGAGCATTTTTTATTTGTTAAAAATAATGTAAGCATTATATTTAGACATTCAAGACATTCATTAGTAGGTGGTGACTGTGGTAGAGTAATAGTCACCCTTTCAGAGGACTAAGTTCTTGTGGCTTGCAGTCTCTTCTTTGCATCTTTCCCTAGAGCGGTTGCGAGGCTGTGCCACTGGAATATAATCTTGCTATAGATGAAAAATCTGTACTATGCAGAACTCAAACAACAAGATCTGTGAAGCACTTGAGCTCATTTTGATTTTGAACCAACTACCTTCTCTCTAACTTTTTCAATTTGGAAATGTTGAAAAGTTCATTTAGATTAAAAGTGAGCAAAGAAACCATTGGAAATATTTGCAATATCCTTCATAACTTCAGGAATTGTGAATCTGCTTGATTTGAGGCGTTTCTCTTTGAAAAGAAATGTTGCAACTGTTTTAAAAAAGAAGCAGCAATGCTGAATAGAGAGCAATAGCCTAATAATGGTTTTATGAATAAATCGTATGTCAAAAATAAAAAATAAAAGTCTCTTCAGTTGTTCTAAGAAGTATTACTTCAGTTTTGACTCAGCAATTACATTCTGTCCTGCTAATCCATCATTTTTTTCTCTGCCTATATGTTGCGTAGTCGTTTTTCCATCATCTCGCAAGTGAATAATTTAGGCTCTGCATGTAGCAAACTGACACTTCTGTATTCTGATGATTATACATAACAAGTTCAATACATGTAGCAGTGTTCATACAGCATTCTGCACACTTCGCTCTTAACTGAGTTTATCGCTCTGCTTTTTGGCAGGTTCATTAACCAAATACTATCCTCATCGATCCCTCAGCAGAATTGTTTCTCGTTCCAAAGTTGGCTTGTTGAAACAGGTTGAATGTTCTTAGACTGTGGTGCCGTCAGCAGTTAAGGTTTAAAATACATTACAAAAGTTATTTGAAGAAATGCAGTCTCTGGATTTTTTATAGCCTTGCAGTGTTTGGACTCTTGGCTGGTGTTTTCACAAATGATGACAACTACAGCAATAATTTTATTGATATAGTCAATTTTCTGTTAATTGCTCCAAGAACACCAACCATGCCACTAGTCACCAACACACTGATTACTGATGACATGGCTTTAGTGACTTAAAACATTCCTATATTGTCTGAAAATCTTGATGCATTCATTTCATCGCGTGACTTTTTCCTTTGTCAGTGAAAACACCTCTAAATACCAAAGGTGTTTTGTCATAGCAGTCACTGACTCTACAGTGCAGAGCTGAAGGCACTTTTTTTACGAGGGGACACATCCATAGCCTCTGTATTTCTGAGAAGGATGTTGAGTTCTCTAAGTCTATTTGTACAGTCTTCAAATTGGCTGCCATCTGACAACAGCCTTTCCAATTCTTCATGAAATCTAAATAAATTTGTCTGTGAGAAGAGCTGCACAAAATCTCAATGATTTGTTGGCTGAAAAGTGTCATTCATTACCAGTAGCATCCTGTTCTAGTTTATGACTTTGCATTTACGCATTTGTAGACTTTCAAAAGTGGCAGAAGTAGTATATAATGTTTCTTGTTGCTGCGGGGGCAGTCTGTGAGTACATGGTCTCCTGCAATTTGTGGTTAACTGTGCTTACTAGCTTGCGAGTGGTTCAGATTAAATGTTTAAACACCATTATGCTAAAGCTGAGAAGTTATTACTTCCATTTATATGAATGAATAAAAATGAGGAATCTAAACAGAGGTTGCTCTCTGGGTCAGTATTGGTGGTCACTCTGAAAAACTGCTGAAAAAAACCTTATTTTGTGATGCTGCTTGTGTTGGTGCGTGTTTGGCTTAGAAGTCTACGTACTTAGCTCCCTTGAAAAATTTAAGTAGAAATCAACAAAAGAATTGTACTGTTTTTCTTCACAAATCAGTCTGCTCAACTTACATTATAATTCTGTATTTTGGTTTCTCAGCGAATTTCTGTGGCAATAGCATTTACACTCATCTTGTCTGTTATTGTTAGCTGGCCAGATTTATACGCTCTTGCTTTATTTACTGTAGACTGATCTCACAAACAGCCAACGCAGTATATAGCAATACTCCTCAGATATGGAGAAGCATTGAGTCTTTACTTGCTGTAGCAGAAACGATGAGCACCTGGTGGGAAGGCAGGGCCAAACCAGGGGAGCTCAGGTGCATGCACCAGAGCTCATTTAAGGGTTGGCAGTGGGGCCAAGGGTGACCTGCTTGAGATCCTTGTGTATCTGAGGCCGTTGGAAGGTAAGCAGTTTCTTTATTTCTTTGCCAATGTCTCTTGCATTTGTGCCCATCCTCACTTGTTGCTGCCTGGAGCCTTGCTGCTCTGCTGTCGTTGCTGTGTTTTCCATTGTGTTATGTTTGCTCTCTTATAACTTCCTCTAGATTACCAGTGCTTCACTCCTGTTCCTACAGTGTTGCTGATGGTTACTGTTACATAAGCATATAACAAATGTATTAGAAGAGTGAATCTGACCAACAGTAGGTTGCAGTGCCAGGGCTTTTTTTGTTATTTGACTCTAGATCTGTTAACAGTATTCAAGTGAAGTTGCTGTAACGTGTAGTATAATATTTAAGATCGTAGTGCTGAATGAAGCATGTATAATTCACTGAACAAAACTAACAGAAAAAGCAAGTCTTCCTGATTTACTATTGAAAATATAAAAGAATTAAAATAAGAAGAACTGGTTGAATAATGTTGAGTTCAGGAAGAAAAGGAACTGAATGTTCACAAAATTAAGTCTACATATTAAATTATTTATTATATAGATTTATATGTAAATATATTCTGTATTTATAAGCGTATATTATCAGTTGTTTAAACAAGTTCCAAATGTTGCTTTGTCTTTAAATAGGCACGGAGTGGTAAAACCCGCTGTATAGTTATGTTGCTGCAATGATGAACTTCCATGATTTGAGGATAATCATGATAGGTGCTCTTTTACTGTGCTCCATCTGTTTGTGCTTTTGGGCCTCTGTGCATCTCTACTACTCTTTGTATTTCCAGTTCAGATCATGAGCTTCTCAGTTGTTCTCTTTGCTGTATTTTAATTTATATCGTGGTAAAGTCTCAGAGGACAAAAACTGGATTCTTTTCAGGTGAAACTTGTGTTTTAGTTGTGTACATGACACACTCCAGGCCCTACTGGTGTTTATTCCACAACTCCAAACTAGAATATATCTGAAGCAAAAAGCCTCAAAATGCAAGTATATGCAGGGGTGTCTCATCCTCCATGTTGTCATTGCAGTAATTGCTACTCTAGTAGGTACTTTAATGTTACTTATTTCTATAGATTGTCTTCTATTGCTCTACATTGCTTGCTGAGGTAGTTGCAGTATCTGTTAACTTTTTCTTATCTTTAAACTTCAGTTTATATATGTTATGCTCAACTAGGCAGAGAAGCTGACAAATGTGTACTGAAATTTGTTCTACCATTTTTCTCAAGCAGCAGGAAGGTACCCGCGCAATGCTAAGAAACTGTTTGAGATTCAACTGAGAAGCATTCTGCTCTTGTATGAGTTATGTATGGTAGTATTTGTTTTTTCTTTGACTGTTGGAGCTACCACTTTTCTCTTTTAAGACTCCCCTGTGGTGACAGTAAGCATTGCCAGTCACATGGCTAAGATTCAGAGCTGGGAGAGTTGCCATAGTAAACTGAATTTGAACTCTGGTCTTCCCATGCCTCCACTGGGATCTATAACTGTCTAAAAGCCAGGTCTGGCCAGAATATTTTTGTGTTGCAAAATTACCTTTGATGTGCAGCTGGCTATGTAAAACATGTCTTATTTGTTTGTCAAATTCCTAAGCTGATTTAAACCATGCAGACTAATCAATAATACAAGTTGTTTTAAAAATTAAAAATATTTATCTTCGTTTTTAGCTGATTTGACAATAATGAACCCAAGCATTTTTGAACACTAGATGCAAACAAAGCTCTTGAATTTGTTATAGATGGGCTCTCTGGGTGATGAATCGGAGTAAATCTGCACTGGGGCAATGATAAGCTCCAGGTAGGTTGCAATTGTCAGGGTTATCTGTGTAGTCCTTGAAATGCATATCATTTCTGTGTTATTGTGCATTAATTTGTTTGAACAAGCTTTACTTCTTGAAGTGTGATATTTTGTGCACATTGTCTCATTGGTCTGCCAGTGCAAAACAGGAGAGCTTCATTGCATTCATCATTTTAAGCTGAGGACCTTGTCCAAGCTCCTTGTGTTCAGGAACTTTGTTATAGAAACCTGGTAACACAGAACATGGGATACAGCGTGGTAAATGTCTTTTGCTATGCACGAATCACAACCATTTCTGTAAATTATAAATATTTTTTATTCTTTCTGTAATTTAACACTTTGATATTTCTTAAAACACTCTCCTTTTGCAAGATTGATTTAAAATCAGAGTTTTAGAAGATATTATGTTTCGTCAGTCTTTGTGGAAATGGGTAATGGGATGGAGACCTCTGTAAGTGCTCTCGTTGAAGGGCGATTTGTTCGAGCTCAGCAGTCCTTGGTGCTGTTTATTCCAGTGGTTGATCAGTCAGCAAAGGCACTGCTGTGCTGACCTCGAAGCCTGCCCAAGTATGTGCTGCTCTTCAGCTACTGACAGGAGTGATTATGTATTTCCAGTTATGTGGGTGAGAGGCATAGGGGAGAAAATATGAAACTGCTGTGACAAATATTCTGAGAAGTTTAGGAGAATGAAAAGGTCAAGGATAAGATGAAAGGAGGGAAAGTGATGGATGGGAGAGGAGAAAGGGTTTAAGACAGACCTGGAGTACTGCAAGGGAAGCAGGGACTGAGGGTACAAACATTGCAGCAAGCAAGTCTTCATTTCCGTCACTGATCGCTGTATATAGTATGGACCGGGACCTCAGATACGTTTGTCACCAGGTTTTATCTCTGTTGTCATTTGCTTGACCCTTAGTGTTTCCTTATAGTTTACTGTCTGACCTTCAGCTATTTTATGGTTTAGGAGTATGGGACAGGATAAGTGTGCAACCATAACAACTCTGAAAACATATTCTTGGGAGGTAGATGAGACTTAAAGAGCAGGTGGGGGTGATTTTGGTTTCTCTGCGTCACAATAGATGTTTCTTGGACTTGCAGTCTAGATATTAGGCTGGTCAACTCTCCTGGGGGAAATGAGTTAGACGCCAGAGCAGATGTACCTTCTGAAGATAGCCCTATCAGTTACAGACATTCTACTGCTGATATTGAGCATTCTGGTTCATTTATATGCGTAAAGGAAAACCTTCTGATGACACCTCATCAATTTCTAAGGTGTTTTTTCTAGTTTTGAACAGCAAATGTCATTATAAGTATGTTAATAATCTAGTTGTATCTTCCCAGTTACCTACCTAGTTTTTTTTTTTTTTTTGTAGAAAAAGTAGATATCTCTTGAATAGTTTTGTCAGATCTCAAATAAATTTGATACTGCGAACTTGGGTTTGTCCTGTTACAGTGCTGTGGTCTGACTTCTAGTTTTGAGTCCTGTTTTCTCTGAATATTTTCAGGATTGTGTTTTTGCCATATAAGGCCATATTAAAAGTGAGCTCTTATATAGAAGTTGGAAATCAATACTTTAGTTTTTAAGGTAACCTAAATTACTTTAAAATAATGAATTTCTAAACTGTATGCAAACTATGTAGATTCAGCCAATTCTAAATAAAAAGAGAAATGTATCTGCAGGCTAGCAAAACTTGGCCTGTGTTCTTCCAGACTCACTTTCTGCCCATTAACAGATTTATTTATTTTTTTGCACTTGTTGAGTTGCGAAATGCAAAAATGCTTTAAATAATAAGTACGAAATCATTGTTGAGTTACCATGAAATATTCAGGTATGTTATAAACCAGTTTTCCCTTCAGTTTCCTATGCATCTCTTTCACTTGAACACTGTATAAAAGGATTACAAACCTAACCCTTCCAGGACCCCTGAAAGGTACCAGCATGACCCTTGAGCTGGTGTTGGAAGCAGTCACCATTTTGTTCACTATAAAATTTTCCTATAGAAGGTTAAAAAAAAGTCACACTGCCCCAAGGCCTGTAAGTATGTAGTCTTAAGAAATCCACACAGCTGTAGGAAAGAACTCCCAATTAATATAATTTACAACAGGCTTCAAAATCTTGACTTAGATTGTGAGCTGAATAGAGGGAGAATATGTGAAAGGGAATGGTGGAGAAGTTCAAGCAGAGGATGCTGTGTTGCAGGGAAAAATGGATAAGCAACAACATCTGGAAACTAATTTGAAAGGGAAAACAACAGAGAAGTGCAACTAGTAAGAGAAAACAGAATCCAGACTACAGCAGATTGGAGATCAAAAGTAGCCAAGAGGAGAGCTTTGTGGTAATGTGGCATACAAGAGGACATGAGCATGGTTGTTCCTTTTGATTTAGAAAGTTGTGATAGTTTCTTTAAGTGCAATAGCTGTGTAATTAGTTTGACAAGTTGCTCTAGTTGCAAGGACTGAGGTTAGCAGAGATTTGATTTTGAAGGTAGGAAGTAAACTATGCTAAATTATTTCTTCACTGTTCTGCTACCTCTGATTACCTCCTGGCTGTAAAATTTTTCCTTCCACGACTATTGAGTTGATTTTATAGTCACTTTACTAAACCATGTGTTTAATTACCATGTCATGTACCTCTAGGGGAGCATCTTTGGTTGTGTATGTGTAGTACATCATTTAGACGAAGACTTTATTTGGCAGGTTACGTATAAGTCATGTTATCATCACCTTTGCCAGTCATATGGAGCCAATCATAGCTTTCCCTGTTCATTGTGAAAGAATGCAGAGCAATCCATTCAAAGCAGCCCACAAATGTTTGGTTCAACTGTTGCCAGTTGCTTTTGTCATCCCGCATTATTACTAATGGATGCTCTGATCCATGTTTTCTGTTGTGTGTGTGAATCTTTCACTGCAAGCACATGCTGCGTATGAGGACTGAACAACTAAGGGCAAATGGGAAAACAACAGAGATGCGATGACCAATATAGTAATTCTTTCTCAAAATTGACTCTTCATTTCAGATTAGAACTGTTTTTCAGCTCTCACCAACCTCGGGAATGTGCCTTTTCTCATGGGAGAAAATTGAGATGCCAAGAGCACCGAAATGCTATGGATATACTTATACTTTTTAAAACACTGAAAATTCTTTAAATGAAATGGAACAACTCCATTAGTCTTCTCCAGATATCTGTAACTAGATGTTATTTATTCTCTTCTCTCCCAGCTCTGGATTCATTTTCCTCACTCTTTTCTGGGGCGTGTGACTTATTTGTGTGTCTATCTTGTTTAGCAGCAGGTATTTCTTTTCTCATTTTCTCTACTGTATACATTTATTTGCTTAGGGAAGAAAAAAATAGAGAATATATACATCCACAATAACATCTCATGCAGATTGCTGTTTTAGCTAGACAGCAGAGAAAGTGCTGCATTTCATTTCACCTATTTGCTCACGTTGCGTGTGGTATTAATCTCAGTTGTGGTTTACGGTACATGATAATAAAGAACAGTAAATATTTTGGAACTCTTGTAATCAAATTCTGAATCTCAGAACAGCAAAGCCTGGGGGGTGAACGTAGCAGAACAGGTGAATGAAGAACTGTTCTTTCTGATGTGAGCTCAAAGGTTAGCAGAATGGAGCAAAATCTGCGCTGCTGCAGAGCTGGCTGATGTATTATTATAGAAACTATTCACATACTCCACTAGGTGGCGCATTTTAGGAGGCTTGGTGACATGGTGCTGTCAATACATCAGGAACATTTTATGGAAACACTTTTCCTTAATCCATGTATAGCATATGTGTGCACTTTTACAAATCTAGATTTCACTTTGTAATCTAATATTATTATTATTCCCATTCTTCCTTCTGTTTAATGTAAGCTACATTTTTTGGTCAGGTAATGCACGTCCCCACATGTTTTAGACTGCTGTACAATGTCCAAAGTAAAACATTATCTTTTTAAGAATCTGATTATTAGCATGAATCCCCTTTTCTTTACTATCTTCTGAGGATTCATTTAACAGTGCTTTTAGCTTTTCTGCATGTGGAATTTGCTTGAAACAAATAGCAATCACAATGCTTTGCACGGAATTCTTATAATTAGTTCTCTTCGTGCTGAATAGGTACTGTTTTGTTTCTTTCTTAACTGCATCAGATTTAATAGACGATGAATGTATATTTGGTTCTAGACGCAAGAAATTTGAGGGTGACTGTTGGCAAATTAAGCTGAAAAGAACTGCTTGCTATTAAGTATCTTTCTGAACCAAGTCTCGGAGTTAATGTGTCACACCAGCTCAAACATCAACTAATATGAGCTATGTAGTTTTGAGTATTTTTTTTTTTTAAATAAAATACAATGATAAATGAAACGAGATTGTAATTAAATAATTAGCTTAAGTTGCATGCATCTCTCTAGAAAGTCATGCCTCATTCCAGTTGTTGATCAGATAACTCAGGAGGAAGTTTTGTTAAACGGCTTAGCTTATGGGTGGTCTTAGGAATATTAATACTGAAAGATAAAATCAAAAAATAGAATCAGATAGAATGAGACTGTTTAGGGAAGGATCCTATTTCAGTAAAAGCCAGCTTTTGTAAAGACCGTGACGGCTTTTGGATATCTCATCAGGCAAATAGTTTGTTGGCAGAGATATGACAAACTTCCACAGATGTTTAGAGAAGACTTTTGGTCCACCTGAGGTTTTATATTAAAGTTATCATGGAGAATAGTGCAGTGTGCGAGCACAAATGAATAAAAAAATATATATTTCAAAAGTTTCTCCCAAAATCTTGCAGCTGTGCTCTGAATAACCTGCTGGGTTGAGAGAGAGATTCTTTTGCATAGAAAACTGATTGTTTTGAATGAAGAGTGGTAGTCCTACTGAATCTTCCTGTGAGCAGTGGGGCACACACACAGCAGAGTATAGGTATAAGACAAGGAAAGGAAAACTGTAGATTGCTTCCAGTTATGGCTTTTCCACATATATTCAGAGTTAATGGTAGTCAAATTGTAACATCAGTTTCAAATCTGTTGTCGGCTTTATTTTTTGTTCCTTTTCTGTTAGATGGTAAGAGTATTATGTATTTAGAGAATTAGCTCCTTCAAAATTCTGTGAAAGTTTGAGTGGAGTGTGATATATTGATTCTGAGTGTGAATAAGATAATTTAAGACTTTGCTTTTTAGTGCAAAGAGCAAAAGAGAAATAGAGAAGAGACAGACTAGTCCTAATGGCCATCCTTTCACAGAACTTTGTTTATTTCTGCTATAAACAGTTTTTATGTGCAGGAGGCAGTATTGACTTGCTATTAGTTTATGTGAATAAACTATCTGCACAGTAATCGTAGTAGTTATTGAGATGTAATTATTAAAATCTTAATTTCTGTCTGTGTCTGAGATTAGGCTTTGTTGGTCAACCACACTGAGAACACTGTAGCTTTGAAAAGGCTTTCTCAGGGATCTGTCACTTGCTGTTGCAGGAGACCTGGAATTCATGGGATTTCATAGAGGTTTTGTCTTCCATATGGGATCATGGCCAGCAGTCAATTTCTTAGGAGTTGAATGGCATTTCTGACAGTCTGTATGACCATCAAGAGTGGATGCCTTTCCTGACTACCAGCACGATATGTTACAGTAGTCTGCTCTATACTGAGCTATTGCCTATTGCATCATTTTCAGATGATGATTATTTCACAGTGCTCAGTACATCATTTTGCTGAAGGAGGTTTGTAGACATTATTGGAATGCATGCATAACCGGAGTATAGATGCTTTGAAGAAAGTAGTTTTCACTGGCAATTTATCTGAACTTTCGAAGCTAGAGGTTGACTCAGATTAACTCTTGCATTTTTTTTTCTGTGTATAATTCAATATTTGAATGGTGTCTCAAAACACTGTGTAATATTAAGTAGCTGAGACACTGATATTGAAGTCTTCAGAAATTTTTTTTGCCATATCATTTGGTAATTGCAGCTTAAAGTATGTGGAATAGTTATTTCTACTAGGTAGGAACATCTATTAAAAAATAAACCCTTTATATGCAATTAACTTGAATTTCTTAGGCTTCTGTTATCATTTTGCTAGAAATCTGGTTAATACTAGAAGGATAACAAACCTGAATTGGCTTACAAAAAATCATCTACAGTCTCTCAACTGAAACATAATGGGTGAAACGAAATAAACTGTTCCTGATTATTGCAGCAATGTAATATTTTCCTGATAGCGTGATCTGAATTGAATGGTATGGGATCTATCCTTACATGTAATTACTGGCCAATGATTTGCCACTGTACTGTGTCAAGGAGTACTTTAATGCCTGTAGCATTAGGACAATCAAAAACATGCAAAGTTGAGTAGTTAAGATTGCTGACTTCTCATCATGGTGATGAAAAGATGTCATCCTTAGTCTTGGGGTGCAATGTATCTATCTAAAGCTGCAAAAATATGTGTCAAAAGTATGGCCAGCACAGGGCTCATTTTGGTCTACTTTTATTACGTAATTACTGCTTTCTCAAATATTTAGCTTACAGGATATATTTCTTTGCTTGTCAAATACCTTTTCTGTAATAGAAAATACTTTGAGAAAAGACTGAGATAGCTCTGTGTAAAGTTTTGTGGGACAAAAGCACGCAAGAGTTATCACTCCAGCAAAAGCAAGTAATTTTGCCCCAAGCTTTCTTCACAGGCAGAAATTGTTCCAGATTGGATATAATGTTGACTAAGGGAAAGAACGTAATGTCAACTCAAGTAGTTGCAGCAGCACTTTGGCCATTGCTGGGTGAATTCCTACTAGGAGATATTTTATATTGTGTTTTGGCAAGTCAGAGAAGTATTGATTTGATATCATAGTCACACTTAGTTTTGGTAGGTAGCATAGCCAAGAATAGAACTGGTAAATGCTCTCAGAAGCTTTTTTGTTTGTTAATTATATGTGAATGTTTGTGAGTATGGTTTGTTTGTTTGGTTTTTTTTTTGCTGTGAATGCCACAATATTTACATAAAATAGTTCAACATCCTGAGCACAGATGCAGTGAATCCATTACATATTTAAGAATTTAGATATATTGTTTCTCTTCAGACTAATTCCAATGTACTTGTATCTGCTTTTTTTTTTTTTTTTCTTCAAGATTGGGCACGTGCATGATAGGGTAGAAGGCCTTGAGAGGAGACCCACATCAGCTATTAGAATGAAGAAGAGTTAAGAATACTAAGATTTGAACTCAGAAGAAATGAGGCTTATATAAGGGCCTGGAAAACTCTGTATGGGCTAGATAAGGAGCTCACAAACACTGCTACTATGACACAGTAATATACAGTGTCTTCACATAGTACGTTGTCTATCAAAAAAGTGGAAATAATCTGGAATAATTATGACCACTGCAATTGATTCTGACTTTTCCTCTGCTACTGGTACTACTCAATGCCATTTTCCATGCTGGTACAAGCAAGAAGTCTGTAAGATGCCTGGGTAGAAATAGGTATAAGAAAGTATTTGCATTTTTGTATGTTCACACCAATGAAATACAAATACTGATGTTATTACTCCTATTCCTAACTTTACCCTCAGGGCTCCTTATTCTGTTAATCTTTCTTTTGTTGTAATGCTTCATTCCAATTTAACTTTTGCCACTTCTTCAGGTTCCTTAATTCTTCCCATCAACCTATCTGCTTTCAATTCCACATTCTATTTACTGTTCTTTCCTCCTTTTTCCTTTTTTTAAGAAGCTCAGGGATTGCTAGCAGTACTTTTCTTTGGCACAAATATGGCAGAATGAGAAAAAAGCAAAGTTAAGAAGTGGTGCTTTCTACTTGTAGTTTCTTCTTGGTAAGAGGAGAACGTAAAGGCTCTTCTTCTTCCACATTCTTCCAAGAAAGTTTCGAAGATAGTTCCAAGGTTACCCAGACCCTGTTTTTCCAGTAGGAGCTGTCTGTTGTCCACAGGTTGGTTGTTGTAATGTAGTAACTATATATGTAAAATCATGGAATCATTAAGGTTGTAGGAGTTAGAGGCCAACTGTCAGCCCATTCCCACCATGCCCACTAAACCGTATCTCTTCTGTGGACACACGCTGGGGTCTAGCTGGCTTGTAGTGAAGGGCCTAAACCTGAACGCAGTACTCAATGTGTGACCTCACCAGTGCTGAGTACAAGAGGACAATCACTTCCCTAGTCCTAATGATTATGCTGTTACTGTTACAAGCCAGGATGCTCTTGGCCTTCTTGGCTGCCTGGGCATGCTTCTGGCTTATGTTCAGCTGACTGTTGACTATTACTTGCTGATCCTCTTCCTTTGCTCAGCTTTTCACCAACTGCACATCAGGCCTGTAGTGTTGCATGGGGTTATTGTGACCAAAGGCAGGACCTGGCACTTGGTCTTCTTGAAGCTCATACAGTTGGCCTCAGTTTCTTGATCAAGTTTATCTGGATCCCTCTGTAGGGCCTTTCTATCCTTAGGTTCCTCCTAGTTGGTGTCTTTTGTATGCTTACTGAGAGCATGCAAACCCCTCGTCCAGTTCATCAATAGAGATATAAAACAGGACTGTCTTCAATACTGATTCCTGAGAAACACTGCCAGTGGTCAGATGCCAGCTGGATTTAATTCCACTCATCACCACTCTCTGGGCCTGGCTGTCCGGCCTTTTTTTTTTTTTTTTTACACAGTGAAGAATACACCTATCCAAGCCATGGGCTTCCATCTTCCACAGGAGAATACTGTGGAAGACAAAGCCATAGACTTAATTAGAGTCTTTCCCTCAACCACTAGGCAGGTCACCTGGTCATAGGAAATTAGATGCCCATAGATGGGCATCACATTGGCAAGTCATCTGCAAACTTCCGCAGTTTACCACTACTGCCACTAAATGATAGAAAGCAGCTTGGCAATCACTACTGCCAGCTCCCTCAGCACCCTCAGGTGGATCCTGTCTGGCCTGATGGACTTCTGATAGTCCAGGTGGAGTAGGAGGTTGCTAAATTCTTTAATTCTGAATTCTGGGGGGTTTATTCTGCTCCCTATCCCTGTCTTCCAGCTCAGGAGCTGAGGTACTCTGAGGACAACTGGTCTGACTATTAAATACGGAAGTGAAGAAGGCATTGAGAACTTCAGCTTCTTCCTCAGCCTTGGTGGTAATGTTCATTGCTGCATCCAATGAAGGATTCTCCTTGACTCTCAATGTATTTGTAAAAACATTTTTTATTATCTTTAGCAATGATGGTTGGATTAAGTTATTGCTTGGCTTTTGCCTTTCTAATTTTCCCTCTGCATATCCTAAAAAAAATCCTTGTACTCTTCCTTCCCCAGTTGCCTGTCTCTTCTTCCAAAGATGGTAAATTCTCTTTTTTTTTTTTCCCCAGAGTCTCAGCAATAGCTTGCATCCTGAAAGGTATAACTTTGTAGATGGATAAAATGGGCCCAATTCAGTAATTTCTGTGCAAATCAACTAGTTCTGCACTCTTGCAGGAGCCTGTTATGTTGTGTTTTGCAGTTAGCGAAGGTATTTAATGACCATAACTTGTGTTAGAATGTGGATCTCAGCATTGTATGGACACAAAATGCTAGACAGTGAACTGTGTAAAAACATTTTCACATTTGATTTTCATCCTGATAAAAAATGTTTCTTTTTCAACTCAGGAGTACCAGTTTAGCTCTTCTGTTCTAGGTGCAGGGATGAGTTTCCAAGTCATTATGCTTTTTCAATATCCATTCCACATAGACTGTTAATGAGGTAAAATCTTGCAAAAGCATTTACTAATTTACTGTGTGGTATAAATAATTAATGCGGAGGTGCTGACTTTTTCCTTATATTTGATCTTTTCTGATTTTTGCCCTTTATCTGTGTAAACTTTGCTACCATGCATAAAAATTAAACAAAAAAAGTTGATAATTATGTAACCCTAAAACTATCACAATCCACTTAACTCCTTGTCTTGATCAAAAGGTAGAGCTCATGTACACTGCAGCACTTGCTCTTTCGTGGTCAGAGTATGCTGTCACTTTCCCCGCTAGTTTAGGCTCCAGCACTTAAAATGCTCCTCATTTTCAAACACAGAAATGTACCTCCGGCCCATCAAACTATTTCCTTGGGAAGCTGTGGTTTACTACAATGCTCCTGAGATAGTGTTCTAACCTGGAAATGAAAGGGAAACAGAAGCTGAACTGTTTGGGAAACATTGGCATGGAAAGGGATTACCCTGTCTCATTTTCCCCGAACCAAATTCTTCTGAAATGAAACTTACACAGCGAGTCCCCACCCAGGCAGTCCTTCTCCCATGTGAGGTAAGGAAGCCATCATGAGGCAGAGGTAGGAGCTGTTTTAGGCTTCCTCTAGTTGGAAGCCCCTCTTAATTACATCACACCTGGCTGTATTTCAGAGATTAATGAACAGCATCTTGTCAGTTTTAATATATCACATTACTTTAGTTTACATTGACGATGTAATCATAAATTCCCTGAGCTGAGAACTACACCTTAAGGACTTGCCTAGAGTTCTGAGAAGAAATGGCTATAAACTGGAGAGTGTGCCAGTTGTGAGAAAAACCTGCAGATTTTCTAGGACATTAGATTTCAAGGATTACACGCAGACTAAACAGAGTAGAAGTCATAAAAATTTAAAGACATCACAAAAATAAGATCCTTTTTAGGTATGACAGAGTACTAAAGGAAATTTAAACTGAATTATACCACCCAAGCAGACCCATTAATTAATGTAATGAGAAAATATGTTCCATTTCCATGGAACTGAGCGCCTGACACTTTTAAAAGGGAGTGAGGTGAAAGCATGAACTTCAGTACTCCTGAAGTTCTCAGGATTTACCTTATCTATTCACATTGGTGCTTGGGCTGCTTAGGTATTTGATTACATACTGATCAAGAGAGAAGAAAACCCTAACCCTAGGTGTAAGTGAGTAATATGTCTAAAGTAACATAAGAGCATCTTGTGCTGTGTGACTTGTAGATTTACATCTTAGATCTTGAACATCATGGAGATTATCGCATCTCACTAGGAAATCACGAGTGAGAAAAAGGTTTTTATTCTCAAAACTTGATTCTGAAAATAATACATAGGTGAAGCTTTTACGTCTATAAATAGATGCTGTGTTTTCATTCCAAGTGCTTATAGTTCTGAAGTTTGTAAGTAGGGCAGTTAGTCAGATTATAAATTAAAAGCCAGACTTTTGAGGTGATTGAGATAGAGATTTTCCACATGAATGATTTTAAAAATCCCTCTCCTCAGATTTTTGTTCAGTTCCTGTTAATAAATCGTCCCCTTGTGTATTATTTAGAAATTCTTAAGGTTGTTCCTTGATAAATGCTTTTTTTTTTCCCTTAAAGAAATTCACATTTATAGCAACGGTTTAGAACTCTGGTCAAATACAGAGCAATAGAGTCAGAAACTTCACTTTATCGTGTTTTAGACAATGTATGTTTGGAAATATGTAGTTGAAGCTGAAGGATTTGGCAGATTACAAATACGTATAATTATGCATGCAAGTCTTGAGAGGGATTTCTAAAATAATAAAAAATTAGTTCTTTGATCCTTCAGAACCTTACTTTTCTTTTCAACTGTCAGTGGCAGAAAATGGACCTTCAGAACTCTCTTCTGTTCTGTGCTAAGCAGTTTATATCCAGGGTATACAAAACTGCACTGTAGCCTAAATAATATTTGAAACATTTCATCACCTTTAATTGATAGAAAGAAGGCCAAACTTCATGCATTTATAGGCATTTTAAAAAGACAGGAAATTTGTAGTCGTAGCTAACCTATCTGTGTGAAATGCACAGTAGCAGATACTTTGTATTAATAGAAACTACTGGATATTTATTAAGCAGAAAATACTTAGTGAAGATTTTGTACGTAGGTTAAGTATAGTTTATATACATTAAACATCATATCTTGATCTGCCATCTTATGGTAGCTAATTACTGTTACGATAATTTGTTTGCAATCCTGTAGATTTTGGTTTATTTAAGACTGTCTTTCGTAGCAGCTCTGCAAAGTTTGTCAGAAGTACCTATTTTGTGATGGACAGAAATCTCTCTGGGCAGGTAGCTTTCAAAACAAGTGGAGGAAAGAATCAGATTTACCAGGCTTTACTCCTTATGAAAGATTTGCCATTAATATTTAGCCGTAGGTTTTTGCTCAGGTCAAGCCTAAAAGACTGCAGTGTTTGTTGAATAGCTTTTTTGTTTGTTTTGTTTAATGTTTTTATAACATTTTCACCTTCACATGCTTGTGTTATTTGAAAAGATTTTGAAGATTTTGTGTGTATGTTATGTTGGGTTCCTATAGATAGAAAAGATTTATTATGCATCTGTACTTCAAGATGCATTTCTAGCACTACTAAGTCTAAAATCCACAGGAAAAAGCCAACAAAGAGCCCTATTTCAAGTGTATAGGGTGGTGTAGCTTATACTTGTGAAAATTGTTTCACGTGGAGTGCATTCTTGACTGTATATACTGTATTTCCTATTCAAATATCAGGCATTAGTTTTCTCTCAGATAGGAGGAATTGATGTCACAAGTGCCTGGGCATATAGAATTATCAGATGAAATAACTGCTGGATGACAGGATGCCATTGTAACCACCATTCTGTAGTCTTTTCATTAAAAAAAAAAAAGTGTATTTGATTGTATTTGGTACTATTCATTACCATTCTCTTCTTTGCACAGAATTAGCCTTCATGAATGATGCTTATCAACTGAATGAAATGAATGCTGTTATTTTAGACTAAGTTCAATGTGTTTGTGTGCCAAAATCTATTACTTTTTGCATAATCATAGCAGTGCAAAGATGTCAGCATACAATTTACATTAGCATTGTGATGGACTCTAGACATGGAAACTAATGCCCTAAAGGCAATTTGACTTCAGTATTTTCCATATGCTAGTTGTCTTCCTGCAGAGTTTCTAAACAAAAATAAAGACAATTCAACACCTTGCCACCGCCACTAGAAATAATTATTTCATTGGCAGTTTTTTCCCTGATAATATGAGAATTTTCTGATCTGTGAAGGCTTTATTTCCATCAGTTGTGCTACTAAAAACGTTAATGAAAACTGCAGTGCGTTGTGAAAATTTCTGAATGAGGATTCAGTCAGCAATTCAGGAGTGTGTTTGCAGGTAAAAATAGTTTTGTAGAGCTTTGTAGGCTTGCTTGAGATGTTTCTTTGCTTCTTAGACTTCCTGATGCCATTACTAGAATGCTGCTCATTACTCAAGATGATTTAAATCTACCTCACAAATCTCTGTGCAGCTCTGTAGTCACTGTAAAACCTTCAGCAAAAACAATACTTCACTTTAATTTCTTTTAATAAGGTAGAAGCACTTAGGCATCAACAACAATGTATCTGGGTTTACACCATTACCAATCTTGGCAGGAGGATTTTTTTAAAATAAGTAATTAACTTCTAGCTCTTGGGTGTTAATTTTTATGCTGGGGCTATTTTCTTAAAAGCCTGTGTAATGGCTTTTCTTTTTTTTTCTTTTTTTTCCAACCTTCTCTTCCTTGTAAATCTGTGCCTGTGATGTAAACTAGGGCTTTAATTATTATTACAATTGTACACGTGACTAATGTGTATCTGCTTACAGGGAATATATATATTTTAGGCCTTGGCTCTAAATCCTTTTGCAAAACTTGGAGATTTCAAAGAAACATTTCCCTACAGTGAGGGATAAATGGAAACAAAAAAGGGGTATTGGAGTCAGTAAAACAGATAATGCAGGCAGAAAATGGAATTTGACTGTCGGCTGGAAGAGTAAGAAGAGCCATGGCACTGGATCTTGCTTCCTGGGTGTACATAAATAGTTCTGCTCAAAAATTCAGTTAAGAAACAGAATGTTGGACCTTTATACTTTCAGTTAAGTTTTCCAGACAGGAATATTCTGACTCCTTTCTTCTTTTTCTTTTTTTGACCCTCTGATTTTTATCATTTCTGGCTGGTTCATAGGTCGGATGCAGCCAGAAGGACTGCGGTCAAAACAGTTTCTTAGGAAGTAGCCATAAGCATTTAGATCCACCTCTTTGTGAGTATCACCAGTGTTCTTATCGCTAAACTGACACCACCACTCGTGAAGTTAATTTAAATGCTGACTAACTTTTCAGGATTCTCCAAGGTCTCAAGCAAGCTTTGGCTGTTGTATGTCTTATTCTGCTTTGCCATTACAAGGAGGTAACTATCTACCTCAACATTGTTATGTACTTCTGAGAACGTACAGCAGCCACAAACATTTCTACTCAGATTAGAAGGTACGTAAGGAGTTTCAGATGTCAGCAAATTGAAGCAGTGTACTGGAAACTGGACAAGTTGGATTGTTGGTTGGGACTCTGTAGGTTTTACACGCCTAGGATTCACTTTGAGTAGACTAGACGTCAACTGGTCTTAGTTTAAAACCACTTACCTATTTGAAAGAAGAAGAGATTCCCAACAAGCAGGCAAAATCCAGTCAAATCTGTATGACTTTTAAGTTTGATTGAGAAGATATTATAAAGAAGATACAAAGAGTACCCTATCTTGGTTAATTCTGGTTGAATACTCTGCCAGGTCAATCTCCATTCTCTGTGCCACTGCTGAGTATTATGTGATGTATTCTAGTTCCAGGCTATTAAAAAGTGTAAAGAATTTACAAGCTAATAGTAAGTTTAGTAGATTTTAAAATGACTGTTTATCTGCGGGCAAAAGACCTGATAATTCCACAAAAATTTCATTATAATCAAAAACTGTAGTGATAAGTGCAAAGTAAGTATGATTCTTGTAATTCATAGGGGACCTCTTACTGAAATGAATCTTCTAGTGTATTTAGATAAAATAAAGGAAATGTCTGCCTTCTTTGAAATAGGTTTTAATAAACTAATGTAGTAGTGAATTTGCTAGTTGTTTCCTGTTGCCTCTATGCAAGTTCTATGTCATTTGGCCACTTCAATATATTTTTTCTCTTGCCTAACGATCCTTAAAACTATTTAGCCTAAACAAGAAGCCTTTATGTTCCTTCTTGGCACTAATCTAGAACAAAACAGATTTTAGTAAGGGCATGCAGCATGCTTGAGGTTTTATGCACGTATATGTAGCTGCATTTTTTCTGATACAGATATAATAAGAAACAGGTACCTGTAGACTGTACAGCTATACATATTGGAAACCTTAGGGTTAGGCTGACATAAGTGACTTCTGATGACTTGCTAGGCTAGATCTATCATGAGGCTCTCAAGGGATGAATTTCTTAAAATAAAAAAAGTGACTTTGACCGCATTTATTTGATATTACATTCATAGGTGTAAAATAGCAGTTTATAGTTTCACTTGTCTATTTCCCTTGCTCTGGATCTGCCTCCCTGATCAAGAAATTCAATAGCTATTAAAAGCTGCAGCTGTACTAACAATCTTATGCTTTATAGGGGCATTTTGCAGCTATTACTTTAGCGCAGGCATTCTGTGCCAGTACAGATGTTGTGTCTACTTTTTTCATAAGATTTTATCTGCACCATGGGCATTGCATTTCTAATGTTTGCTCGAAATTGCTAAACACGCTCCATAGCTGTAATTTATTTGGGCTGGTGCAGTTTAAAGACCTGAAATCTAGATCCGCACCTGTTCTATTCATCTGACCAGGAAAGCACTAATTCAATGCATAAGCGTTTGTTGAGTTTAAATCTCTTCTTTATAAATCTCATGAACCAAATGCAGCCCTTTTGATTCACACATATGTTCCCCTTCTCTGAGGTGGAATTTGCTTGCCTATATATCAACAAACTTAATTTTTCTAATATTGAAGGGAGAATGTAATGCTGGTCCTCCATTAGATCAAGCAGTCAGCTCCTACATTTCCTCTCCCAGTCAATACATCTCCAAGTAAACAAAGTTAAAATGGTAAAGGTGAAACATATAAAAATGTGTGTGTAAAATGGAGAATTCTGCTAGCATGATGATACTAGTCTCGTTTTGGAAGTACAATGACAGTACATGTAACAGTGAATTTGTATTAATGTAAGATGAGAAACAGTTGAAATAGGCTGTGATACTTGCAACTAAGTAATAATTTTAAATATTGAATATTGATTCAGTATAAAAAACATTCAAATGTTTCAGCCCAAAATTTTGGAAAACAGACAAAAGCCAGCTGTACTTTGAAAGGCAAAAAACTCAAAACAAATCCTTCAATGAAAAAAACAACAGAACCCATCTCCAGCCAATCAAGAAAGCATATGTTCACTGAGGTTTCTCAAAACCAAAGCTATGTCCCACTTTACCTAGTTCTGCCAGAGATGTATGTCATATGGAGACATGTCGTAAAATAAGACTCAACCAACGTTCCCCCAAAATAAATGAATGCATCCACAGAGACCAGAATGATTTTTGGCTTTATAAAGATTCTACTCTACTTAAGTTTGGTGCTTTTCTGATTTTGAGTTAAAGCAAGAGTTGATCTCATAGTATTTTTATTAACGCAGGAAAAATAACCAACTGTGTAGAAAAACAAATAGAATAATTATTCTATGATTCAATGAATGTTGGGAAAGACCTCTATGATCATGTGATGGGTTGATGGTTGGACTACATCTATGCCCACTGAACTATGTCCTTAAGCCTCACATCTGCATGCTTCTTAAACACCTTCAGAAGTGGTGACTCCACCACCTCCCTGGGCAGCCTGTTCCCATGCCTCTTTCTGAAAAGAAATTTCTCCTAATACTCAACCTGAACCTCCCCTGGTGCAACTTGGGGTCATTACCTCTTCTATTCCTAGTTACTTGGGAGAAGAGGTTGAACCTCACCTCACTACAACCTCCTATCACTTCCTTAGTCCTGCTGGCAGTGCTATTTCTGATAGAAGCCAGGATGCCTTTGGCCTTTTTAGCTACCCGGGCACAATGCTGGCTTACATTCAGCTGGCTGTTGACTAACACTCGCAGATCTTGCCTTGTGCAGTTTTCCACCAGCTCTGCTCCAAGTGTGTAGCGCTGCATGTGGTTATTGTGACCAAAGTGCAGGATCTGGCACTTGGTCTTGTTGGAGCTCATTAATCCAGATCCCTCTGTAGGGCCTTCCATAGCTAATTTAATGCAATAGGATGAAGAAGAAGCATCCCTATATGAAAATAAATTAGTAACAAAAGAATGAAAGAACAGAGCCAGATGTGGAAGCCAAATGAAGGCAATAAAAGGAAGGAAGCTTATTTGAAGTATATATTATGGGAATAGTGATTAAGTACTGAAGTAAAGAGATTATTGGTAACTACATACTAAAATGATGTTCTCCAGAAAGAATAGTGCATTTAGGCTTTGAATTCCCCTTTGAAACTTTTGATGACGTTGAGAAATAATACAAACCCCATTCAAGAGGCTAACACCTCACTTACTTTATCTAACAGCAGAGCAGAATTTGACCACTTAGATTTAGGATGTCATCAGAAGCTGTAGATAGAATTACAGTCTTGCTGTATACAGTTGAGTGTATATAACTCTTTATGTAAAATTCATGTGTTATGTGTTGTAAAAGAAATGAAAGGTAGCTGTTAATTTCAAGGCTTATAAATATGTCAGCGAGTTTTCATAATGTCTTAATAAATTACAAGAACAAACTTAAATGACTCATGATGTCAACCAGAACTACATTCTGCACTGTATTTATTATAATTATGTAGAAAACCCTACACCATTCTTTTGCTTTTTACGTTAATATATTGATATTTTTACATTAATATATTGAACAATCTTTGTTGGTTTCTTCATTCTTTTTTGTGTGTTGTCTTTTAGCTGTTGTTGTGTTCTCAGACTTTCTTCAAATTAAGAAAATTCATCTTTAAATATAGAAAGTGTGTTTAAAAGAATATTACCGCAACTGCTATATTTATTCATTGAGAAGCTGAAATAAATTACTTTCCAGGTATCCTCAAATTTGGGTGAAGTTCACATTTTCCTTGGATCTTAGTTTTCCGTCTGGCCACCATCCTGTATCACTAGTGGTGTAACTAGCTGAAAACTGGAAAAACAATTTCATGAACGTTTCAAGACTGTTTTGGCTTAGGTCTGGAGGGTAGAGATAGCACTGAAATCTTGGTTTCTGTAATGTGTTGTTCTTTAATCTGAAAAATTAACACAGCGTGGACTAAATACTATGTAAGTTAAATGCGTAAGACTTCAGCATTTCGTAACCAGTAGGTTAAACCAACTGTGTAAAGAAACTGCTGGATCTTTGGTGCCCCTTGTCCCAGCTGATTTTTGTCCTGGCAAACTTAAGTTGCAAGTGCGGTTTGCAGTTAAGTTTGATGATTAAATGTTCTTTATATCAGCAAGTATATGGAGTGGCCCTACTCCTGCTGATATGCCTAGGTGTTGCCTTCACTGGAACAGAATCTGTTACTTGAATTCTTGTATTAATCCAGTCTCGACTTTGCATTCATTTTTTATGACCTGTATTTACATTGCTTGAAATGGTACATCTGAATTTAATGTACATTTGTCTGATGATAAGCATCTCTGAAGATATTAAATGAAGAAAACAAAGAAATAACCCCCAGTGTTTCTTCCATACTTACCAAACTAGTTTTCAAGAAAAATTATATACATATACTTGAAAAGCCTGTATGGGAAATTCCTTTGTTCAAGCTGAATGTACGTTCATGTATTGCTTGCAGTGAAACAGGTATCTTTTTCAATAGGGAGGTCTTAATTTTTGCTCTCATTTATCCAGGAGCAAACAGGAAACCTCAGTCCAAACTTCTCATTCCAAGAATAATAGCAGTGTCAGTCACATTTTATGAAAGCATCTTAGAATTTATATAAATAAAACTAGTGTACGTTTCAAAGAATATATAAAATGCTGGCATTTTGCTTGTACTGCAAAGATCAAAGAGCCAATTTCAAATTAAAATTTTCCTGAATTTTAAATTATGTATTTAGTAATAATAAAAATATTATAAAGAAAAAAAAAGCGACACACACTTTAGATTATAGGATAAAGTTTAATATATTTTATTAGCTTAAGGGACACAGAATAACTATCTATCCAGAACTTCAGGCATGCATTTACATAAATATATTAAATTAAGAAGAGCAATTATACACTTAAATGTCCTTTTGTCTAGAAAATCATTAAATCCACAGATTAACAATAAATCCAACTCTATGCATTTATCACTTCCAGATACAACTGTTCAATTTCTCAGATATTACACAAATACATTTGTTAGAATTTATATGCATTATACATATATTATATATTACATAATAGTGTGTATACATACATGATGTTCAATAATATAATTATAATTTGTACTTTTATAGCACTTTTCATTTGAAGAGCTCCAAGCGCTTTACAGGGATTGGTTTTACTAATTTTCAGATGGAAGGTAGAGGCACAAAGATGCAATTATTGAAGATATCTAGAGTTTGTGACACAAAGTAACTGAATTGTCTTGCTTTGAACTTTAGCCATGCTGTCTCCCTAAAAAGAAGTAGCTTACGTAATCTACATAGGTAGACTTGCAAAGACTTGTAAGTCTCAAACTGAGAATGCAATTATATTAATAATGTTAAGCACATGACTTTGGTGAGGTTCGTGTGCTTAAAATTCCTTGTGTGCTCCAGTGCTCTGCTAGACTGGTGCCTGTGTATGCTTAGTGTTATCATACAGTTTATAGAACATTAAACATAGTTTGAATTATATTTTCTAAGCTATTTTCCCACATTTCAAATGTACACACAGTACTTGATGGCTACTATAAAATAAAGCTACTTGAACAGAGGAATATCACAACAGTTATGTTCTTAAGTGACAGATTTCTGTTACTTCCTTTTCCTTTCCTGCTTGGCTCTCATTAAAATCTAATTGTTCTCCAAAGGGGACTGAAGTTTTAATTCTGCAGTATGTTTTGTGGGGAACAGCTAATAGCATCCCCAGATAACTCACAGGGCAGAATTACTGCTTCTGGTGTTATTGGTGATCTCCAGAAGATACACGTAGTGACCTAATACCAGATGGTTTCTGGTCTTGGTATAGCCTGATATGAATTAAGACCATTCTGAACAGCACTGATTGTGAGACCACCTAGTGTGTTTTTCTGTTAGTGACTCTTCTAAACTCTATTCAGAAAATGGAATTTAGTCAACATGACATAAATCACCTTTTTCTTCCATGACAAAATGCATCCTGCACACAGACACAGAAAGAAACAAATGGCCACGTCTCTGACGTCTCTGTTGTCTTCCCACTCAAGAATTTCACGAGCATAGCCCCTACGTATATTCGCATACTTTAGCTGGCACCTTCTGAAATTTCTGAGAATTTTAACTGTTTTTCATTCAAAGATTTTTTCACTTCTGTTTTTATTTCAAAATAAAAAGAAATGGGAAAATCACACAGATTGTAAGAGGAATTTAACTATAAGTGGGACCCTACTGATCACATATAGCAGATATGTGATTGTTGTTGTTTTTTTAATCACAGAAGTAAACACTTCTGCAACAAGCCAGCTTACAGTTTGAGCGTATTCTTAGCAGTGATTTCTGATAGTTCTGATGGTGGAAGCCGACGTGTATACAGTACACAATATGTAAATAAATGCATTAAATACACGTTGTATAAAGTATTCATTTTTGTGAATTCCAATGGCCTAAAATGATCAGTAGAATTATGTTTTCAGTGCCTGGAGTTTTGGAAAGCTGATGTGTCGCTCAGCGTTCCAGTCAAACTGTACAGTGTAAATAAAACTTCCACAAAAGCCTATGAGAGTTTTAGTTGAGTTACAGGATAACATGATAATCATTTCCCAGTATGTAGACCAAATTAGTCATTATTAACAACTCAGGAGTGAGCTGAAAGAAAAAGGTTGATGTGTCCATTGATCCACTTATGCAGTGCTGTAAAAATGAAATATTTCTCTTATCCAAGATAAAGCATTAATAATACTGTCTTATCAGTCAGTCTGTCCAGTGTAAATCTATGCAGAATCAATCGCTACACTAAAATTGTTTATTGTCTGTTACGTATTTTACAGCATGATCAGTTTTTAGTACACACTGTTAATTGAAGACAATACATACAAAGGCAAGCAGATAAACCCACGGCCTGGCATGGGCCTACAGAATACCTGTTTGTGTCCAATCCTGCGCTTGTTTATACCTGTTACTTCAGCACTTCGAGTAGTCTCATTGCTTTCAGTCTTACTCTTAGTTATTAGTAAGGATAGGAACCTTTTTTCCTTGTTGTCTCAAGATATGATCTTGACTGCAATATTACAACATTCCTATTTAATACATGAAGAAAGGTTTGAAAATGTGCCTAATACGTTGAATGGAGCCTCTGTAATTCTGGACTCAGAACAGCTGCAGGAACTTTTCCATTGATGACTGTGAAATGGGATGCTGTCCTTACTGTGGGGGCAATTTTTGGCTCTGCATTTTTATGCCCATTTCATCAAATGAGACCACTGACCTATTGTTTAAATTATTTTCCTGCTTAGTGGCATATGCTTAAATATTTGATACAAGCATGCATGTGCAAAAGAGAAAAAATGTGAACTAACTCCTCAGCATTTTTAAAGAAACAGGAAAAGTCTGGCAGATATAACAGAACGCTTGTGTAACTGTTGGCAGTCTTTATAAGGAACCTCGACAGGATCGGATATGTTCTGCGCTTAAAGACAGGTCTGAATCTGCAGCCCTACTGTGGAAAACCTTAGTGAGTCTAATGACTGCAGAGGCAGACAGAAAGATAATGTGTGCAGTGACATCTGTAGTGAAGTTCTGCCAGCTAAGTGGATATCTTCTAAGGACTTAATCCTGTAATTAATGAAGTCAATAGGAGATTTTCAGTTGACATCACTGGACAGTGAGTCAGGCCCTCAGAGTTTGAAGGAATCCTGCACTAAGCTTTCAGGTAGCTTCAGCTGTTTCACACCTATACCCTAAATGATACGTCTTATTTCACTGGATTATTCCCCTTCTGAAAAAGAGAAAAAATTTAGTGAAATGATATTACCTTTTTCAGTATTTCTACATTTTTATCTGAAACTACCAATGGAAATATCTGTCAGCTTTTTGTGGCCCAAATTCAGATTGTCGGGTCTTTATCTGTGAATTTGGATCAGAATTAATTTAAGATGTTGGTTGCCTTTTTGGCAAAATTCTTAGTAAAAGATATATTTTTTTAATTACACGTGAAAGATTTCTGGGGCTGAAGAGTCTCAGTGTTGTATAGTTGTAAATGAAAAGAAACATACTGTCATCTCAGGAATATAGTTCTGCTTTTTACTTGAGGTTTCAGAATGCTGGATTGAAACCAGCTAACTTCTGACTACCTCCAGCTGAGCAGCTGGAGGCTCTTATTCCTGAATATAACATACAGTTAACGACCAGTGTCCAGCTAAGCTGCAGCATTGAAATCTCTATAAGATGACAATCCTCTGGAGCAACTGAAGGATAAAGTTCTCAGTCTACTGGGCAGACTCTTTGGTGCATCCATTATTATACAGTTTGAAAGAAAGGAAGCAACACCTACAGCAACCAGGAATTATTGGGATTTGTTGTGGTTTTGGAGAGGAATGAGCTACAAAGTTAAAATGCAGAGAAGGAGATTAAAAAAAAAAAAAGAGTTGACATGTTGCCAGTATAGGACTTACACTTTAATTATACCATATTTTAGATTTCAGGTGCATGAAATGGAATAACTTCTTAGGATTTGAGGGTACAAAGGGTCTACATCTGTGTCCCTGACTGTTAATGGAATAGATTTATCTCCTCGACGTGAAAGATTTGAGGTAATATTTCTTACTGGAGGCATTATAAAAATAATCTTAATTTTTTTTTCTTTTTTTTTTTTTCCAGAAATGGGAGAAAAACAATTTAGAGCTGATTTAACACAGTAACACAGTTTCCTTTTTCTTGTCTGAATACTTGTCTATGGAGAAAGGACACTTTTTCTTATAATCAAATAATATACCTTTTTTTTCTGATCAGTAGCATCTTAGAAACAGAAGGGTTTTCCATCCTAAAATAATAAAATGAGAACTGAAAACTAGCATACATCAGGAATAGAGTTAGGTTTCTTGCAACAGGTATATTTATTCTCTTTTAACAATAGAAAGCCTGAAAGAATGCTCAAAATGTACAATGTACTGGGAACTGAGAGGGCAGTATCTCACAGTAAAGGAATAAATGAATGGAATAAAAGATTAGGAGAGACAGAGACAACTTGAACACATACATAAAATCTTTTCTAGAGGCCCTTATCTAATTGCCTCATTTATCTAGTTTCATTTATAAGCTCAGTTTTATTCTTGGACACTTGCAGAGATTGTGTGAGAATGGCTGTAGAATGACCTAGCTGGCAACAGGCTTTCTACACCCCCCCCTTTTTTATTCTTGTATGCCAATTCTCAGGGCAATTACTGCAGTTACCCTTTTTACATTAGCATCTTGGGTGGCTAGGCCTAGGCTTTATTTGCTGTTTTTAATAGTATAATTTCTTTTGATAAATAAGCAGTTGGGATTTTTGTGTCTTTTTTTTTTGTTTGAGAATGCTTCTCTTCCTCTGGGACTTCCTATGTATCCATGTGGGTTTAATGCAGATGCCTGCTTTCACATGATACGAAAGATGTTTTAAAAATGAAGCAAAACACCTTCCACAAATTATTTCTCCTTTCCTCCTGATCTTCCTTTAGATTCCTTTTTATTTTTGAAGTTTTAACTCAAGCATTTTTTTTTAACAGACTCAAGTGTTTGTTTCAATTTCAAAAGTATTTTTCTTGCTTAAGCACTGTTTGTAGGAGTGTTTTGTTTTTCTTCGTTTTGTTTTGTTTTTCCATTGATTTGAATGAGATCTGGATTGAACTATTAATTTAATAGATTTTAATTGTTTATTCCAGAAGTAGACTGAATTGTCTTCGTTATTAAACTGAAGAGTGTATTTTCTTTGTTATCCCTTCTCTTCACACTTATGGCATATAATGGCCATAATGTGAGTGCATGTCTGTGACATATACATTACTGGGGATCTTCAGTGTAGGTACCATCTGTGGATTTTTTTTTGTTTTGTTTTGTTTTGTTTTGTTTTTAAGTCTCTAGAATTTGAACTGAGAAATGAGCTATCACGTCTCCCCAGCTGGCTATTGAGAACATCATGAATTAAAGTTGTGTTTATTTTGTAATATACTTATTAAATAAAATGTTGTCTCTCTCAGATACTTAAAAGTTGCTAAACTATTTCAGTGACTTTCTGGCTTTACCGATTATGAAGAGTGCAATAAAACTGCACCATCTGACAGATTTAGACAGCTGGCTCATTCATGAGAAGTTCACATTTTTGTCACCCACATTGAATAAGGAAAGATTAGATGGTAAGGTCAATTTACAAAAATGGTTGTCAGGACATTTTTAATTGTAAAACTTTTTGTGACGGAATTCAGGAAAAAGACTAAAGGCAGAAAGCAGTGGAGACAAAGAGCTGCTATTAACCTACAGATGCTACTGCAGGGTTCATTTTCAGATTGGTCACACTGCTTAGCCAATGAAGTGTTAGTGTGTCTATAAGGGACCACCCTTTTTGGGGTGAGAGGGCAATTTGGTCTTCATGCTCATTTAATCCTGAGATGTCTTTCAATGGACTGTCAGTTGAATCTACATTGTGCAAAATTATGCATGCACTTTTTAATGCAGACTATTGTTCTCTAAGCACTTAACCAAGATTTCTCAACCAGATTTCCATTTGGCATGAGGTCACTTGAAACTCAAGCAAACGTATATGGAAGGCGAGCGTAATTTTCTGTTCCTCTTAGCTGGAATACTTATTAAAATAAATGCAAATAAATTTTTTTTCTGCGCTTGAACATTTACTATTTATTAAATCAAGACTGACAACGTTCCGTAAAGGAAAAGTTGTTACATGTCACTGCCCTGGAAAGAGAACTGTGCTACTGGAGAGCAATACAGTTACAGTAAGCTACATGTTATTGCCTGAAGTGTTGTAAACTGTTGACAGAAGTAGCTGCTTACAAGAGCCATTTGTGTACGCGTGGTGGTGGCCGTGCTACTCTCTATATAATCTAACATTTTATAAAAGCCAGGTAGTGCAAAGGAAATCTAATAGCCAGCAAACAGTGAACAAAGAAACTGTGAGTAACTTCCCAGAGATGGAGAGGGCACCAATTCTGATCATATATCTGATTAAAATATTAATACTTTCAAAAACCTGACTATAGCATGTACACCATATTTATTGATACATTTACAAAAAAAAATCAATTTTATGTTAGCTCTTCAAGAAACATTTACATTTAAAACCATGCTTGGCAATAATTGTTATATGTTTTATACAAGTGACATCTTACACAGCCAACAATTGCTAATGTGAGCTTTTGTCCAGTGAAGTTCCATTCAGTGTGAAATCTGTAGCAGTCTAGTTGTGTATAATCTGGCCTGTCCTGTTATAGTGATAATCATTTTATGAACACTTATAATATATGCTGGAATCTTAATGTAATATATTTGGTTGGTGGTTTTGTCATTTTTTTTTTTTCCATCCATCGTGAATGAATACAAGTGGACACAAAGATACATTTCTAGATTAGATCCACAACACATTAAAGAGTGTGTTTGCTCTTTCCTTCTCCGTCTTTCCAATTAAATTGGTGAAAAATATAACTTTAGTATTTTACAGGACATGGTAAAGCTGTCTCATCTAGGTGATGTCTATATTATAAAAATAAAATAAAATATAAATATGTAAGATGAACCCAGTGCCCGTTGTTAAATAAAATACATGATAGAAAGCAGACCTTCTAGGATGACTGGTTTTGAAATATGTGAGTATAATTTAATTATTAAACACTTGAAACAATCTCGATATCAAGCTGCGATAACCAGATTTTTGCATCTATGCTAGATAAGGAAATACGTAACATTCTGTAATAGTTACATTGATGAAGGTGAAGATTACAGTCTTACAATGAATTGCCTAGATAGGAATGCATAAAGGAGTTCTGAAATACTGTCTCATACTGTAGTTCATTTCACCTTAAAAACTGTTACAACTGGATTTCATTAAATCCAGCAGTTTATATGGTGAAGGTTCAAAACCGCTCTCTTATTGCTATAATTAGCCAGTTGCACACACAAGGTTTCTGGGATGTCAGTGAATCCATTATGACATCAGAAGAGTCCTTTAATGAAAATGTGTTTTGCAGTGGAATTGCTTTGTAAACTATTTCTCATTAAGAAATGCATGTAAAAAAAAAAAAATTCCACTATGTGTAAAACCTCATTTGTGATACTGCTCGCCCATATATGTGTTGTGTATCTGTACATCTACGGAGATATACAGAAATATTAACACATATACAATGAATTTATCTGCACATTCCTGGATATTATATTTAAATTAATAAAGTAATTCAAATCACTGGTATTTGTTGCAGGATAACAGTCTTTCAAAAATGATAAGATTCAAAACAAATGCCCGTTGAAAGTGTAGTTTCCAAACAGTCCCCGGAACTATACAATATAGCTGGTTAGATCCAGCAAATAGGATGTCATGTCTAGGATCTGATCAAGAATACCTGCCCTTGTAACTCTTCGGATGTTTCTATCCACTTGTTCACACTGGGGGCCAAGATAGCCTTTTTTACATAAGCATTTATTAGGCCTTACACAGACACCTCCGTGTCGACATGCTGGGTCACACTTTGCTGTGGGTAAAAAAAAAACAAAAAAACAAATTTCTATTTTCTTGTAAATATCACAAAGCAAAAAGATACAATACATATTCTTTAAGAACTTCTCTTCTAGTCTAGTAATGGTAAAGCACATAAATTAAGGACAAAGTAGGATGAAATACCAGAGGCTTTGAAACTATATTTTTTAAAGTTGTGGAACGTTAAGGGGAAGGCAGTATTTCTGCATGACTGAGGGAACATAACCCAGGATAGACTGAGAATCTCAAATGGCAAACTGTTGAAAATGTCCAATTCTTGCATTCGTTTTGGAATGTATTGGAGACTCATCTCAAAAGACTTTTGGCTCCAACGTGATATCATTTGAAAACAAGACATATAAAATATATACCGCTTTAGACATTGGCAGTCTACATCTTCCCATTTCTTAAGATGGCGAGCCAAAGAAGCTCTGAAGTTGTAGAGACTTAGCACCTGACCATGTCAAGACTTGCAAGTGCTATATCTTTTAATTCAAACTAAGTCACTCTTGCTCATCAGTAAGAACTCAGAGGCTGCTGCAATTTACGCTCCAGTCTGTAAGAGTTATATGTTGACCCTAGCAGGGCCTAGTAAACCTGAAGTATACTGTAGTCCATTGTGTGATCCTTGCCTACAGTTCTTTTCCTCCTTCATTTCACCTCTGAATACAGGCATCTAATCAAGTTCCCTGAGCAAATGTGAGTCAGAAGACCGTGCTGATTCACTAACAGCAGATTCTGGTACCCAGACTTACTCTGGAAAATCAGTATAGGCTAGTAGCAGTAACCACAGTCTGGACACTGAAAGCACAACTACAGTACTCAGCATCACTTATTCATTCATCTTGCCCCCTTGATGGCATACTCAATATGAAGTTTGAATACAGTCACTTTTTGAAGTGACTTTTCAAACATAAGTTACAGCAACAAGACAGGTCTTAATAAAAGCACTGCAGTTATTTGTCATGGATTACAATTACTTCCTGATGATTAGCTGCTTTGTGATAACTTGTACATAGAATTCTCTTAGACAAACTGGAGGCATTTTATTCTGTAGGATGAAAAATACAAATGTACCAAAACTGAATTAGTTGTACCAAATTCACTACGTGCAAAATACCTAATAGTGACCTACAGGCCTAATATTGCCTGACCAGTTACTCCTGTTTGACATAGACAAGATAAAACTGAAGGTGGGAGCTGAATGTCCAAACAGTGAATACATACTGATTGGATTTCTTTTCATTTTCTATAGTATTGGTGAAAAACTGAGAATGCTGTTATCTGTCACACTTGTGTTCTTAATTGCATTCTGTATTGGCTCACACTGCATTAGCTGTTCTAACTGTTGCACTGACCTTAAAACTTATTCTGTTCCTACACGTCATGAGATCAGTAACTCTTTTCCATTGTCTTAGAACTAATGGTCAATGATACACGTTTAGAAATTCTCTTAGCAAATTACTAAAAGCAAACGATGCCATGTCATTGCATTTCTGAGTTGCTGCTATGAATCTATATACAAACCAGTTCTGCAGAACTCTCCTTCCCAGCCTTGATTACAGCAGCATTTTCCTGTGGGAGTGCAGTGCCCATTCCGACAGTGCCTTGAGCATTCAGATGTCAGTATCTGTGCCGACTGAGCTGTTCTTTTGCATTCTTCAGGGACTAAAGGCCTGCATGAAAGCATACGAACCAAGCATACAATTAAAAGTCAGGAACAAGGAGAAAATCTGCTTTCATACATAAAATAGAAATTTGTAATTTCCACTTGGTATTATTATAGTTGTTCAAAGTGAATTCGGTAGGAACGTGTAGAGCGAAAGTATACGAATGCAATCAGAAAAATCAAAATCTCATTTAATACGAGTGTTGCACAAATGTTCTCTATTGGAAACTGAAATACTTTATCATGAGGCGCAGTCATCTTGTATTTAGAAAGATACTGACAAAGAAAATAGAATGCAAGCTTCATTTTTTCTGATTGAGGGTAATTCTTTTATGGTATTATCAGTGGGAGAAATCAGTGCTCCAAGAGGATAACTTTTTTTTCCTCAAAACACTGGTGAAAATAAAGGTGGTCTGCTAAAATACAGAAAAATACAGTATGATTTATTATTCTTTCGTATAACTGCCTTCAGAAGTCTTTTACAAGATTAAACAGTCGTCCCTGAGACTTCTTGAAGCTTGAACTGGGTGAAAATAGGGATCTGGACAGGCTGGATCACTGGGCTGAAGCCAATGGGATGAAGTTCAATAAGACCAAGTGCCGGGTCCTGCCTGCACTTTAGCCACAATAACCCCAGGCAATGCTACAGCCTTGGAGCAGAGTGGCTGAAAGACTATGTAGAGGAAACAGATCTGGGGTTATGGGTCAATGTTCAGCTGAACATGAGCCAGCAGTGTGCCCAGGTGGCTAAAAAGGCCAATGGCATCCTGGCTGGTAACAGAAATAGTGTTGCCAGTAGGAGCAGGGAAGTAATTGTGTACTCAGCACTGGTGAGGCCACACCTTGAGTACTGTGTTCAGTTTTGGGCCACTCACTGCAAGAAAGACATTGAGGCCCTAGAATGTGTCCAGTGAAGGGCAACAAAGCTGGTGGGGGGTATGGAGCACAGGGCTTAGAAGGAGTAGCTGGGGGAGCTGGGATTGTTCAGTCTGGAGAAGAGGAGGCTCAGGGAAGACCTTATTGCTATATAACTACCTGAAGGGAGGTTGTAGTGAGCTGGGGGTCAGACTCCCCTCTTGTAACTAGTGATAGGATGAGAGGGAATCACCTCAAGTTGTGCTAGGGGAGATTCAGACTGGATGTTAGGAAATACTTCTCTGAAAGAGTGGTCAGGCACTGGAATGGGCTGCCCAGGGCGGTGGTGGAGTCACCAACCCTGGCGGTATTTAAGGAACGCTTAGATGTTGTGCTGAGGAACAGGGTTTAGTGAGAACTCTTGGTGATAGGTGGATGGTTGGACTGGATGGTCTTGTAGGTCTTTTCCAACCTTGGTGATTTTATGATTCTATGATGCCATACCAGTTGTGGGAACATTATGCTGTTGATCGAATAGAATGCTATCAAATGAATAGAAGACTGTTGAAAGAAGGTAAGTTCTTCTTCCTGAAGAACTTATCACAGGCAACATATATCTCCAGAGCTCAGGAGCTGAATGGTACATCAGCAGATTTCTTATGGTGCTCAAGTGGTTGACTTCAGATAGACAGACCTGCAGGAAATTTCTGTGAAAAAACTGAAAATCTGTATTGCTTCCACAGCAAAGTTAAATGAACTGAACAGGGACTTGAATGAAAGATGATATTCTCCAGGAGAAAAAGCCCTTTTTTTCCTAGTCTTTGTTTTCTCTTTTGTCTATCAGAGTAAGGAATTGCTTATTTTCAGACATACTGGACAGTTTATCTTTTCTTGCCATTTGGAAATGTTGAAATAAGAAAATAAAGGAATACTATGCTCTGATATTTTTGAAAATGGGTAGAGAAAGTGTAAAAAATTTTGCTGACGCTCTTAACTTTTGTGTGGATTTCTCCAATTTGAGAATGCACTTCCATTGAGTGAATGCATATAGGTAATGGAGAGAATAATCTGAACAGCACATTTTATGTCATACAGTACGACAGATGTAAAAATTTTGCTTCTGTCTACAAACTCGATCTGACTTTAATTTGTGGTCTGGATGCATGCTTAACCATCTGGATCTCAGGAAACACTTTTTTACTAAAGGTGATGGAGCACTTGTACAGGTTGCCCAGGGGATGTGAAGATGTTCAGAAGCTGCCTGGGCAGCTGCTCTGAGTGGAGCTGGGGTTGGGTGAGATGGACCCAAGAGACCCTTTCCACATCGACCATTCTGTGAACATGTGAGTGTCTCTGAAGTGTATGTGTAAAAGGAATTCTGGTTTATCTGACTTAAAAGTTTTTCTGATGCTGTTTTTTGTTTGGTGTTACGTCTAATGTAGTACAATATTTCTGTCAGTCTCTGTTCGGGATGCCCAGTACCTTTTTTCATTTACAAAAAGCACAGCACAATATTCCTTAACAAAGTATTTATAGCATCTTAAGTTGGCTAAATGTTAAGCCGGAATCTAAACAAAAAAAACCCAAAAAGGTGCGCAATAGTAGGAATTAAAAATAAGATAATTTGTTATAATGACATAGGTATTAGATTACATGCAGGCAGCTGGAATATCAACTTGTGCACTGGTTACCTTATCAAATATTAAAATGATAGACAGCGTTGACCTATGTGAGATAAGTAGAAGATCTTGATAGTCTTTGGAGTATGAGAAATGGGTATGATGGAGGCGAAGAAAACACTGATGCAAAAAGAGAAGACTGGGAATTCTTGTCTACTTCCCATTTCAAGATCAGAAGAAATGTTGAAGAAAAAATTAAATTAACTAGCTGAACCTGTAGTTTCTAAGGTATCAATGAATCCCATGTTCTATCTAGCAGGATTTTGATATTTCTAAGCACAATGGAGCCACTCAAAGTGATACTAGATAGGGTAGAATTTTATAAGAAAAATAAGCACACATACCTAATGTCACAGAATTCCCTCACGAGCTGACTGGGCTTAGATTTTTTTTCACCCATTTTGGCATGCAGCTCTTTTAATGGTACATTACAGAGTTTCTCACATTTTTCTTCGAAGCAGAATAACAGAGTACAGGATCACTGGTTTGTTTCACCCTAGCACTTTCTCTGCTCAGGCTTAATTGCTAAGATGATTATTTAAACATCCATTCAGAACTGCTCGCCCAATGATATTAAGAGAAAGAATGGACAGATGTATCTTTCAGTGTTAGTACCAAGTTCTGATTTCTGAAGTGCTCTGTTGAGAAACAGATTCCAACTTCTTTGTTATTTAAGGGCTTTGAAACATTCTTTGACATCTCTCATGTCAAAAATCCCTTCAGCTATTGTGTTCATGTATTTCCACACTGTCTTTTAATTATAATGCATTATTTTTTTTACCTGTAGGGAATTCCAGTTCTGTAGTGACAAATGCATTACACATGATCTGTTTAGGGAAGTTCCTAACATTTAAAAATTATATGTGAGCTTCACAGCTAATATTATTTTGAAAAGAGGTATACAAATGATGTGATTTCCTGCAGGGATTTATTCAGATATAAAGTAAAAAGATCTGTCTTTTAATTGCTACCTGAGGAAAAAATATATATATTTACAGCCATCTGTATAGGAGGCAACACACTTTCTTCATCTGTCTCAAAGCTTCTTTCAAGTTATTTTAGATGAAGCCTACTCTTTTTCTCGCTCAAACACAAGTACAGTATTGTGTTTATTAGGAAGAATAACCTTGGCTTCCTGAAGCATCTCTTAGTAAAGAGCTCTGGTGGTATCTCTTCAGCAAAGAGCGATCTCCTACATAGCAATGATATTTTACTTGTGAAGACAATGATTTACTTTAGAAACAGATATAAAATATTTACCTATGATAGTGCTGAAATATTTAGTCTTTTTTCTTTTTTTAATTAGGGAGCCACAAATGCTATTTTATATCTACCACAGCATGACTGGCCACTTCTGCAATTTAAAGTTTTCTAATGCTCTTGGTGCTTGTGAATATAACCTTGCCTTTTATTCTACCATCAATCAATAACTTGCACTCATCAGCCTCGGATAATATTTATTAAAGGTGGGGTGGAGTAGAAACAAAGATGGAAAAAATTCTGGTTGGCAGAGTGCCTTAGGAGAAGAGTAATACAAATGCAGCTGCAGCAGAATCCTTTTTGTGTGTGAGAAGAATTACTGTTTTTCCTTATTTGTACTATGGGAAAAGCCACACTTCTTTCTCAGGATTGGAATGCCATTCTGGTACAAACACATATCATGAGAAAGTCCCTGCCCCACAATACTTACGCTTTACATTCTTAAGGCTATAAGGGGTGGAAATTTTCAGGTTCATTGTAAGTGTTTTGAACTGAATCTTACAAAGATAACATAAGTCTCAAAACTGACTGCTGGGACTTGATCTTTCCAGCACTTAGACAGCGTAAGGTTTTGTTTATACAACTAGTGCTTCACTGTGTCTCCTGACATGGAAAAAGGAGGGGAATAGATGGAGCCACACTGTGAGCTGGAGAGAACTTTTTTTACTTGTCTCCCTCAATCTATAAAACTCTAAAGGGTACAGCTTGATTACTCTTCCAGTGAGCAGTATTTGGTCCGCAGAAAGTCAGCCAAAAATGTAGCTGATAATGACTATTTATATGGTCTGTACAATTCTAGTTATCTTAAAGAGCTGTTCATATATACAGTATGGTACAGTATATCTTGCTTGTTAAAACATGCTTTCATGAAACTTTGTAACAAATCTAAATGTATGGAACGTGGAGGAAAAGTACTGGAGGCTGGGGCCCTTGCTGGTCCCTTCCCTAATGTGCTCAGTGAACTGAGCATTCTTGACGGTAAAATATGGAAAATAATTTTCACTATGTTACTGTAGCTGGTGTAGGCAAGTAACCTCTATTGTTAGCTTTGAAGCACACAGAAGTCTGACAAGCTGTATTAGATTAGAACTCATCATATAATTGCTTAGAATTCCATGCCTTCCTTCATACAGCTTTTCACTGCCCCACTGAGTGTGCAGTGATTTAGTTGTTGCATATGTGTTAGCCTGTAACTCAGATATATGTAAATCAATGCAAATGGAGGGTCAAATTCATCAATAATACAATGGCACTGAGCAGAAAATAGTTCCTCCATCACACCCTTGACACAATATTAACAATCTCTACTTTCCCACCAAAGTGGAAAAAAAAAGGAAGACGATATTCTTGGATGCTCAAATTCTAACAAATGAAATGGCCAAAGAAATACTGATTATAGTACAAACTATATGAAAGTAAAATTATACTTCAATTAGCTGGACCCAAGATATTCGGTACTAGAGTGATGCTTAAGTATTTCACCAAAGTTTATACACTAGTTTATTTTTTTGTCCTTTATAAGGGGAAAAGTCAAGAAAAAATAATTTTGCTTCATTGTAATTTACTACTTGTCACAGAATAAATATAGCATCTCTTCAGGTACAGTTTCTAAAATTAAAAAGTATACCTTTAGTCCTGGGAGAGATGCCAAAAGCTCGTTACTTGTCTCCAGATTTACTACATGGGAATAATGTGGAAAAAACTCGCAGCTTTTAAGATTTAAACTCAGCAGCATATCAAATTTATTCTTATATGGTATACTTGTTCATGACCTCTAGTCTTAAGAAATTCTGTCATGTTTGAGAACTAGTCCCCAGTGAAGCCTGTATCAATGTTAATAGCTAAGAGGTCAATGCAACTGCTAAACAGTTTGTATTACTGTCAGGGTGGTCATGAAAACAACACCTGCTGCATGAGCACTTGGCAGCTGGGTCAACAGGCACTGTGGGAATTTATCAATTTAGGGGGCCACTTGCATAACACTTTGACTGATGAATTGGGAAAGACTGGCTTACTGGGCTAAAGCTGCTCTATTATGTATGACTTTCTTTAGGATGGCAGAGGCTTCCTGCAGGCTCCAGAAAATAAGCAAAAGATAAACGGAGCTGGTTTTGCCTTATAAAGTGATAGAAAGTGAGAACTCCTTAATAGCCAGCACTAGAAAGACTTAGAAAAATGAAAAAAAAAAAAATTCCCAAACCAAAGCAAAAACTTTTACAGTCAGTGAGCTGTGATGTGATTGAAAAAAATCCTTAGGTTTTTCCATCGTGGTTACAAAGGAGTTTTTGTCAAGTACTTCTGTAAAGTGAAACTCTCTAGACTGGTATTCGCAAAAAGCTCTAATTTCTCTTTAGTGTCTCTGCTGGGAATAGTAACTGCATGTGGGTAGGTAAATGAGATAAGAATTTTGCATGCTACGGCTAAACTAAACATAATTAGACATTAATTCTGGCTTTCCATTCCCTCAAATGACTTAAGGGATAGTAACCTTCTGAACAGAAAGAAATCATGTGGCCCACCTGGGTCGGTGAGAGCATTCACCAACAAAATTTTCTCATTCTGCAGGCAGCCTGAGGTAGTAGCTTCACCATATTTCTATAACTCTATAATCAGAACTATATTGTTGCAGAACACTCCAGTATCCTGTGTTTCTGAGCTTCCTTTTTCAGAGTAATTAAGGACTTCAGGAAGGCTCCTCTTTCACAGATACTGCTTTTACACCTCACAGTCAAACACTCTTGTCTCATGATAAAAACTAAAATCGCTAACATTCTTGTAAAGAGGCTGAACAATGTCAAAATGAGATATAACCTAGATATAGTTCAGTAATGTCTGAAATCGTTCTGTTTGAAAAGACTCTTTGATAGTGGACATCTCAGAAGGCAGTGCTGGAAATGATGATGAATAGAATTACACACTCTGGAGGGGCATGAAAGAGGAATGAGACGGTTTGAATCAAGTTCAAGTTTCAGCCCAGTGGAAAGCAGCTATTCTGGCTGTTGATAGAAAACACATTGAAATCCAGATCTATAAGGTGTTAAACATATGGAGAGGAAGAGGAATTCTTCTTACATGTGCAAGGACACTTACTTAAACTCCACCTTCCTCTCTAAAAATTATCTGCTAGCTCCAGTGAGCCACGCTGTTCAACACTGTTATTTATCAGTGCTGAAGCTGTGGTATAGACAGTTGCAAGCGTAACTTCAGAGGGAATACAGCAGTGCATGATTATCCTTCACACTTCTCTGTGTTTAGTCTCATCTTTTAAATGGAATTCTTTTGCATTCCCTGTCACTTTTCCCTGAGCTTTTTTCCCTATCTTCTCTGAACCTTTATCATTTTATCTAGAATTTGCTCAGGAGTAAAAGTGATCATGAGTGTTCTAAAAGAAGACGTACAAAGCCACACACTCTGGCTGTGCTACCAACTTATACAGTTTATTTTCTTTCTTTTCTTCTTGGTTTGCCCCCCTGTATGGTTTTCCATAGAGCAGCTGGTAATAATGTTTATATTACAGCTGATAAAGACTTATCAACAGATATTTCCTATTAAAATATGTACTTCTAATGCTGCCTGCATCTGATTTTCTCCTCTCGTGGTACAAAAGGATTATGTTGTCATTTCTAACAGGTTTGTCTCCCATTTTCTCTGTTATTGACTAACTTGAATATTTGGGATAAAAACATTTTCTGTACCACCATTTACATAATTATTTTCTTCTATAAATATTTTAGTGATTACTGTTAGTATGTACTTGTAGAAACAGGCAGTCAGAGAGAAATTATAAAATAGGAAGCATAAGGCTAGGAAGTTTTTCTTGTTTTGGTTAAAAAGACAATTTATAAAATGCTTTTAATTTGCACTGATCTTTTATAGCAACTGACCTGAGCTAGCTTTCATTTGAGAATTATGTGCCAGTGCTCTTTCTCCCTATATTTTCTCATTTGTTCCTAGCCTTTGAAAGTATTTTACTTCTCATAACGTTGCACTTTCATTTTTTATTTTGATAGCCATCAATGAATGGCTGAATTTTTCATTTCGGAAATTAAAAAAGACCTTTTTAATCAATTTTAATCAATTTGCCTCACTTTATGTGTTTGTAATTCTTAAGGCTTCTCTCGTCCCCTCCATTTGGAAATCTAAACGGTGTTACCTACGCTCTTCACTCTATTCAATTGTGCCAATACATAGTATGTATATGTTTTACAGCACCTCATATACTTGGCTTTTAAATTCAGGTTGTAATGTTTTGGTTTCTAATTTCTCACTGCATTGTCTAAGAGCTGCCAAATATCAGTGTGTCATTATAGCAACACTGCCACAGAGAGAGGGATTATTTAGTTCTGCGTTTTTCACAGGAAGCTGTATGGAGACCTGTTAGAGGGGTGAAAAACAGAAGTTACCTGTGGTACCCTGAATTCTGAGTTTCAGACTGCTTCAATGGGGGTATTCTCATCCTCTGTGCTGAACATATTTGTCAATTTTATCGTATCACCTCCATGTAGCCCATCATTTTTATTACATCTGAAAGGTTGCTTTAGGATAGGACCTTCCCATTGCTCATTATTGATAATTCATGCAATGAAGTTCTCTAGATTACTCTGATCCTCTGAACTTCTGTTTTAACAAGCTCACATCTCTGGGAAACTTTCTACTGCTAGCAATATCCCAGTAGTAGGTTTCTTTCTTAAGATCTTTGAGACAAGGAAGTCAGGGTTACAGATATGTTTGAGAATAAGTTTGTTTATGCACTAGTTTTCTATGAAGGTGTAAACAAAATCCTGCATCTCTTGTAACATCGATTATTTAGAATAAAAGAGTAATTTTGGTAGCTTGCAGTAGCTTATGAAGATTGTTTTTGTGCAGGAAGTTTTTAATTTCCAGCAAGGAATGACAGACGTACTTTTCTGTAGTGCACTGAACATGGAAGGCTCCCTATGCAAATAGATTAGTCTGCCAGGGGCCATGCCTCACAGAGCTTTGTTAAGAACTTCTAAGAAACGAATTTCTGAGATGTGACAAGTCAGTACCTTGATAACTTTAGACCTGATGCTCGTCGCCTACCTGTAACACTCTGGTGTTTTAGAAAGCTCACTATCCTTGACTTTGCACTTTTATATGATGTATTTGTATGGCACGTATCTTGAGGAAGGCATTAAACAGAAGAGCAAAATATCACTACTCAAAAAAAAATTAGCATGTGATTAACAATTAATGTATTAATTAATAAAGCTTTACATAAGCATTTGACAAAGCCACAGAATTCTAAAATTGTCTACAAGTGTAATATGAAAATAGTGTGATGTGGTAAGCAGAGATGCAGTGCTCTTTTGTGAAAATAAGTGATTATTTTTCACTTGAAAAAAAACAGCAATGGTAATGAGATGGAAAAAAAACACCAAACAAACAGCCAAACTCAAAACTTTGCCTGAATGAAAACAGTCCATGTTTCTAAAAAGTGTTACCAAACACTATATCCCTTTGCCATCGCCTGTTTAATTTCAAACACGTGCCAATTTACAAAAGCATTTTATAGTTTTCTGGTTACTTTCACTAGTAACCAAACAGTCTCAACCGTTTTCCATACATGAAAACAGCCAAACGTGAGCGCAGCAATGGGAGGTCTGGCCTTTCAGGTATGTCAGCTGAAGACCACCCTACTGGAAGAGGTAACGAGAACAAAAAGCTGAGGTCAAACAAGGCAGCCCCATGTAATTAGATACTAATAGTGGATTTAGGGTGTAAAATTCACTTAAAACCATACAGCAACAGTCTAAACAATCCCAATAAGAATGGCAAGTTTTGTTCTAAGAAAATGTTTTTAATACCAGAAAGGATAAATAAAACATCCATAATAGCCTTGACTGACAGACTGCAGTAACATCTGCTTCCAAATTAGTTGCTGCAGATTCGGGTAGTGTAACTAAAACAGTGAAACTCAGCTGCGACTTGCAGTAAGTACAGTGTGCACCCAGTGTCATGAATTTCTTATTGATTTTACACGTTGTCTTAATAACAATTTTTTGAGTTGAAATACCGGCAGGAATGTAAATACCTCTCTTATACAGTCAACATCAAAATCAAAAGTGGATGTCTGACTGTTAAGTGATGCTCAAGGGTAAACATGCTGAATTAGATAATGGACTGAGAAATAGATAATCTAGGTTGTTTTTGTGGGGATGATGAGTTCAAAGTATTTCAGACTTCATTTCTGTTGCCCCTTTCATGCTGTTAATTTTTGGTATTTTTGCAGAATGGATGTGGCTTTACATGCCATGGCCTTGGTCTCACGGAGCAGCAAGATCCATTATGAAGGAAATGGTTTTTCACCAGTCCCAGTAAGTGCTTGTCACCTTCTCTTATTGCTGCTGGGGCTGCGTAGGGGACTAGCTTTTTGCAGTCTGTCTTGGTTCCCTGACGTTTTCATAGCTGTAGCTGCTCTGTAAAGTACTTGAAAGTAATCGCATCCCAAGAAGCTCTGGTTTGGTAATTTTCATGTATTCTAGTTTTTGAGCTGGTAAATTAGTCTAAATAACTGTACCAATTATATTAATTCTGTATCTTATAAATCATTTGGGTGGGATTCGTAAGTTTCTTGGAAACAGCAGATTTAACAAATGTCTGTGACTTGAGTGTATTTTTATCACACGGCCCAAGGATGTAAGTTTTCTTTTACTGGATTCTGTTTTGCACTCTAAACCTTCCCAGTGAGATACAGGTGAATTAAAAACTAGTAAGCAATAACAGAATACACCCACTGAGGATTGGGTCCTCTGTATTCTTTTCATTTGGTAGTCTCTTCTAGCGAACAGCAGTGATGTTTGGGAAAGAATGAATTTGTCCCTCAGAGCTTATAGCAAAACTGAAATAGCAGGGAAGTGAAACTGGTGCTGACTGGATAGTAGCTGGTGAAATTACTGACCTAAAACTAGTATCATGAAATGATTTCTCTAGTAGCTTTTCAGTATGCAGAGTAGATATTGTCAACCAGAACATAGCTTTTGCACCAGCTCTGTTGGTGAACTGTCACAGTGTGGTGGCAGGTAAGGTAGCAGTAGCCTTGGGAGGAATTCTTACATTCTGCCTTCCATAGGCACTGTATAACCTCTGTAGCACTTATAAGTCATTTGGCTTCCTAACTACCAGAAGAATCTTTTATCTGTGCTGATCCATATGGTTCCACTTTTAATGTGTCTAAACTTCTATGAAAATATACAAGAAATGAGAATCTTAAGTCAGAAAGTAGTCAGCACTTACCATGGTGTTAAAGAGTAAAAATTAGTGGCAACTACACTGTTCTGGCAGTCACTTTCAATGAGAGTGATTATTTCAGGGGATTTATTCTGCTTGCTGCTGATGTTACATTTACTTATGAGAAACATCTGCACTAAAAATATACCTTCTTATTTAATGTAAGTATTGCACAGTGCAGCTACATGGAAAGAACTACATTTTTGTTTTGTTTTTTAAGCATTTGAAGGGAAGACCCATCTTAGGGACTCATGAAATGCTCACCTTTTTGGGTCAATGATCTTGTAGAGTTTTCCATTGTGAGACTGTGTCATACTTTTACTGCTTGATAATATGTAAATCTCACCTGTTAAAGAAATCAATACATCAATTAGTTCTTATTTCCTAAGATGTCAAACACTTGTGATCTAGCGATATATGCACAACGAGATTTAAAAAAAAACTTTGGAGAAAGAAGTCTTAGCTGAAATATACTACAGAATCATTGCCATCTGAAACTTAAATAATTTAATATAATTTTTCATTTGTACCTAATTGGTAAAAATATATATAATGGGGGAATTCTATATTAAAAACGGGGATCCATCTGCTCATGCAATACCTCTGGCCATCTGTAACACTGGAAATAAAAACAAGCATATAACTTGTGACAGAGTTCACAGAATGTGAGAGAAAATAAGAACCTCTGACCCTTTCTATTAACAGCTCTTCTTACACAGCTGGCAAGGTGTGGCTGAAACAGCAGTGTAGACAGTTTTGGCAAAGGGAAGCCAGCCTTCAGATTTCTTCCATTTAAACATTTATTATGGTTTCAAATGTTTCACCTAGCAATACTTATAAGACTTAAAATATAAAAACATGTATTTTTTTTTCTGTTTACCTAGTTCATCTTCACCGAATCCCAAGACAGGGCCTGAAAAGAAACCTCTACATGAACCACTGTTGCCAAGACAGAGGGGTTTCTCTTGCCACTGTTTAGTTGCAGGATTCTGCTGCAGAGTTAAAAAATTCCTATATTCAAAAACACAGAAAGCAAATTGTTGTATTACAATTTGAGTACAGAATTTTTATTGTCCAGGTAAATAAGTAATCTTTTGCAGGATGTAGTTCCATAGATAGATCAATGCAGTTCAACATCTTATTTCCTGCCTGTTATTTTTCAGAGGCTTAAAAAGCATAGGGTTTCCCTTCCTATCATTCAACACTACAAGATTAGGTTTTGCCATGTCATATCTGCTCATTTGTGATTACTGCTTGGCATGGGAAAACTATACTCTCTCACTTAAAGAGCATTCATTTTGCTCCATCGATGTTTCCATAAAACCCAGAAAGTTTTATTTACTTCCATTATAATGTAAATGATGAATGTAAAGTGTTTGTGGAACTAAAATGTGAAGAGTGCTGTGATGTTAGCATCTTTCTCTGTACTTTATTCCAAGGATTAGAAATGTTACCTATGTCGACCTTCATCTGAATGCCGTGCTCTTTGAGTCCAAATCTAGAATTTAATCTACGTCATCACGCTGCTACTTTGGCAAAGCGTCACAATGTCAAAAAACTCTGTTGCTGTTCTTTTATAGAGGAAGCTCGAAACAAAATGTACCTTATGAGTATTTTATGTTTAAGGCTGAAATTATAAGGAACTTACCCATTGCGGTCTCCAAATACATAACTTCCGTAGAGTCTTTCAGACTGGCAACCTCGATAGACAAATCCACCGACCAGAGCTCCGCTGCTGAACGGTTTGAATTCTAAAAGTGAAGGCTCACTTTCTGAAAAGGAACTACCATAGTGTTAGATCATATGCAGTTTCAAGTTTATATTCATGTTTATGAAAAGTGTTATTACTTCGAGAAAGAGATTAACTCCTTTTAAATGATCCTCTGAATTCAAGATGTATAGTTGGAAATAAAGCATTAGGAAAATCAGAAAATTGCAACGAAAGCTGTTTGTGAAACAATTACTTAGGATTTTAGGTCGGAGACACTATAATTACTTTCTTCCAAGTGCACAGGCCAAGAGAATAAAACTATCAGGATTAGGTCAGACTTCCATTTAAGTTAATGTGATTACTGCTATTAACTTTTATGTGTCAATACAGTCTACAGAATAGATCTCTTGAACTTCAGGAATACAATTAAACTCCCTTCGCTGAAAAGGGGGCTTATACTTATACCAGTACCCAAGAGCACAAATTCCAGTGACTTTCAGCAGAACTTGCTTTCAAAGCCATTCAGTGGTTTAAGAAACTCTTTCAAATCACGCTTTTTAATACATTATGTGTGTCATGTGCCATAAAACACTAATATTGCTGGATGTAGCTTTTTATGGTATTTTTTTGTCCTGCTATTGTAATTGTTCCTACAATTTTTTTTGTTTGTTTTGTAGAAAACTGCAATTTAGTTGCATCAAATAATATCTTTGATAACATTTCAATGTAAATGTGCCTGTGCATGCAGTCACGTATTGCGTAGGGTAAATGCAAGCTCAAACTGAAATGCCACCTGCATAATCTGAAATTAAGCCACAGCCAACAGAACTTTTTGTTACACAGGAACTTTGTTTTCAGTTGGAGTGCTCTCTGCAGATCTTTAAAAAAAGGAATTTCTCAGATTGTCCTACAAGAGTAAGAGCTGAAATTCTGTGTTGGAGAAAAGGATGATGAGCATTTTTTAATTTAAGCAGCTGACCCACAGCCTCGTATTAACATTGGCAAGCTGTTCTGACTTGACAAAATATTGCTTAGTTTACTCTGCAATAAAGATGCAGTCAACATTCCACTGGAGCAGTGGTTTACCAAATACTATTCTTTGGTTTGGCTTTCATAAAATGCACACAGAAAATGCATGCAGTAACTTAAGTAGAACAATTGCATTACACATTGGGACTATGATACTAGTCAGCACAACTGTTTTACTGGGGATGTGAATTAAACTTGAAAAAGTTATGTTCCAGGAAATAGATCGGTTCTTGACGCTTTTACACACCTTTGAAATTTACCACCTTTACCACCATGAATTAGGAGCTGTTAAATAGTCAAACAAGACAGATGATAGCTCAGATTAACTCACCTGGCTTGCCGGACCTAACAAATGATCTTGGTATCAGAGTTTAACATTAAATTAAAGTTGTGAGAGGCAGTCATACTGATTCAGAAAGCAAATAAAGCACTCTACAATTTTAAGTTACAAATTGAGTGTGTTTATCCTATTGCAATCTGAACTAATCATTTATTATGAAGTAGTAGCATAGTGCATTTCTCTCAGTACGTTGTTCATTTTTAGTAACATTTAAACAGAGCTCAGTCATTTCCCTGTTTGGTTTCAGTCTGTTGTTGTCTTTCTCATTTTTTCCATTATAGGAAGCACATTACATGAGGTTTCCATTCTGTACCTTACAAGGTTATTTGTGAATGACTAAGTATACAGTTTCATCACTTTGTGATATTCCAAAATACTTTCTTTATAAGCTGTCATTTGCAACTACAATGAGAACTTTGAGTGACTAACAACTAGAGTTATTTCTCAAAGCTTATTTATAGTCACTTAAACTTTTTGTCTTTAATCTTTTATCTTCTTGCACTTCAGTTACATCTTTTGTAGGTTACTTACAATGCAGTAAGTTACCTACCATGGCTTTACCATGCTTTATCTTTTCTTTTCTGCTTTCCTTTTATTATTCCATAGTCACCGAAACCTCCTATTTCCATTAGCTTTACCCTGGATGGAACCTCCGACTTCCATTAGCTTTACCCTGGATGGAACTTACCATAGTCTTTCCCCTTTATTATCTGTAAGATTCTTGCTGAAGATCTGTTCTTTCCATTTGAATCTGAGCAAAGTATTGTTAAATTGATATTTACGTCTGCTGGGTGGTGGTCCACAGCACATCTGTAGAACAAAAAATAGGTAAAAATCCATGAGACGTATGAACTCATAACATGTAGTTCTCTAACAATAGTATGAAGCATTACATTTTGAAGGATTTCTCTTCCTTTGTGGCTTCTACTCCTTTGAGGGACATACTTCGTAAAAAGACAAAATATCTGTCTGAGAGGTGCATCAGATCAAGAGATAATATCTTCCCCACCCCTGCACCATTTTTATATAATGGGACACAAATCTGCACTTTTACCTAGGGGTGGAATGTACTCTTCTCAGTAGCACTAGAGGTGAATAGTGCTTTAGCCAAGTTAGGTGAGAAGTCTTTGACTACTAAGAAGTCTAAGAATCTACTCGTTATCTGAACAACTTGAATTTCTCACTCACTTTAAATGCCACTTCAGTACTACTCCCCCCCCACCTAATTTGCTGAATTACGTGTTGTTTAGTTAAAGTGTTGCTTTCCTTCTTGCTGTTGCTTAGATTTCACCAGATGTTCTCAATTTTTTTGTCTTTTTTTTTTCTCAGTCAAGATTCTACTGTTCTAATTTCTCAGATTCCAGTCCCAGCTATGTTTTCTCATCTCTCAGCTTTAAGTTCTCTTGTTTCATAGAGAAAGGAAACATAGAGAAAAAACAAAAACAAACAAACAAAAGAAAAACAGAACGTGCCAGTACTTTGTTTCTGTCATTTTAGTCTTGACTTTAAGAGTTGTACATTTGTTTCTAACTGAGGCATATATGTGGACATGGAAAAGTTGCATTAAAAAATTCAGGAGTGCCTTTATTATGCTTGCAGATTAAATATAATATTTCTGGCTAAAACCAGGACCTGCTCCAGATTAATTCCATTTGATTGTAATGTACTTACCGGCCTGGATTGTGGAGTCCATGTGCAAAAATTTCAGGAGGTTGGTTTGTGCTATTAAAATGTGGGTTGCTCCGTGGTATGGAGTAAGGGACACTGCACAGGTCAGTATTTACATCGAGGCGTAATACAGAACCTGTAAAATCACTGAGAAAGTTGGAGGATAAAATCATTGTGTTTTGTTTTTTTTTTTAAGTATTTTGCATATAATGCTACAGTGATCCAGTAAAAGAAACCACCTACTTTACTTAATAATCACAGGAAGTACTAGCATTGCTCTCTGGTCTTGGTGTTACGCATAACCTCTCTGTAAAGGTCAGGAACATCTGTTATTCCAGGTCTTTAGAGACCTCCTTTTAGGTCTCTAAAGGTTCAGTACTACTCTTTCTCTAAAGTAAAGGAAATGCTGGGCCAACATTTTGCAGTTCTAACATAGAATGGGGCTTTGGGCCACCTGATCTTATCAAAGGTGCCCTGCTTGTGGCAGAGGAACTGCCAACTCAACCAAGCAATTCTGTGTTTCTGTGATTCTACAGCATGACACAGGGTTAAAGCTGCTTGAGAAAACCGTGTAAGTAGAACTTCCAAAGGACTATTGCTAAATACATTCTCTAGACATGTTCCTAAGTGATACAGTGTTGTTACTGACTCTGGTGTGCGTCTGCTGGAACATTTGCTCAATAAAGCTGTCTTGTTCATAGAATAATAGTCTGGAAAAAAAAATACATCTAATCTGTGTTTAAATAGAATTAGATCTGTTAGTGAGGACTCCAGTATTTACAGGCTTTGATAGCAAACACCTACAACGTGTCTCTAAGTAGTACAACTGCTCTGAAAATTAACTGTTTGCTAAATTCAGGTGCTGAAAATAGTGAGGTGATATAATTAAGAAAGCGTGAATAAGATTTTTTGCCGATAGCTGTTAGACATTTTTGACTGTGACTCCGAAGTGTATCCATTGTTAGCTTTTGTACCTTAAACCATCCATTTCTTCCATATCATCTAGAGTAATCATGCCATCTCCAAGGAAAACGTATAAGAAGCCATCCGGGCCAAATAGAAGCTGCCCTCCTAGATGTTTTCGATGTAGTTCTGCTACTTCTAAAAACACTCTTGCTGTTCTTATATCAACTTGTTGTGGATTTTTCCTGCAATGCAAAGATATGAAAATAGTTTTCACAGCTCACTATCACTGGCTTTCATTCTAAAAATAAATATGAGTCATTCAAATCATACTTTAAGATGAGGATGTTGTAACTCGGTATAAAAATGTCAAACAATAATTTCTGAGAAACTGCACTTTTCCAGCATTCTCAAAAAATTATTGTGCTGCCCATGCACAAGTAGGAAATAAATATAGTTTAAAAATGACAGAACAAATAAAAAGAAGTCTTAAAACCAGTAAGTCAGTATACTGACTGGTGTTCCAACTACTGTTTGAAATAAATATCAGCAGTAAATTTTCTGCAGGTGCCCAAGTATATGCTTGGTAAATCTGGTAGTTCATTTTAGAAGCAGGGTATACTAAAATGAGGAAGGTTGCTGGTAAATATAGTATTTGTGAATTTTAGACTTCTACTGATACCTGGATACTGTGTATTCTACCACCCTAAGGATGTGATCATGAGGTCCAATAGCCCACCGTTCTTGGTTGGTGGTATAAGACACATACAGCTTTCCATTTTTCTTGTAATTGGGATGGAATGCAAGGCTTAACAGTCCTCTTTCATCTCCTCCCTGCAGTCAAATGAAAAACACAAAGAATTGTGAAGTTAATTATGTTCTTTATTGTGTTGCAGCTGGAACCCAAAAAAAAGTTTCTTTCTTGTGGATAATCTTTGCCCAAACTCTTTTATTTCTTTCCTGACTACTGCACAAAAAGGATTATAAAACATTTCACTTTGGGGAACTCTTTAAGTTAGAACAAGACAATTGTCTCATGTAGTTATCTATGCACAAGTCTCTTGCACCATTTTTGTGGAGTGATTTGTGTATGTAATCTTTGGGAAGCCATGAAGACAAGTTTAAGTGCTGTGAAGGATTCTTTGCTAGGTTACTAGGTTGCTTGTAATTCGTAGAGGACAAATAAAAAGGTCTATAATCAGCAGTCGGTTCTAATCCAAGTATCCAAAACCTAAAACACAGTGCTTGCTGCCAGCTCCCACTGTCTTGGCAATATGTTTAGAAAACAGTTAAATTGCTTGTGTAATATGTAAACCTTTGTTTTACCCTGGAGGCAGCAACATCAGTTGTCACAACTATGGTGGTCTGTTCATCATAGCCAGTATACTGTAGGTAATAAGCAGCCTTGGTCTCCGTACAGAGAAACCATAGTTTTTACATGTGGTCCTTCAATAGAAAGGTTTTTGTTATTTTTTAAAATAAAAATAGAAAAATCTCCAAACAACTTTCTTTTGTTATTACGTTTGCCACGAAGATTAGTACAGTTATATGTTAAACATGAAATCCATGTAATGTACTGTGACAATGCAAAAACACTATGTATTTAAACAGAAGGGAATTTTCTCCTCTGGCTTCTAAAAAAGAATGTAGTATTACTACGACTAAAATTTTAGGTGTATAACTGAAAAATAAAACTTTAACTTGATTTGTTTCTCCAGAGGTAGTACTGAGAAGAGAAGCTGATGCATAGAAATAAACAGAATATTTAATTAGCAGTTCAAATTCAGTTCACAGATGTGGTTATTCACAAGCTGATCGTTGTTTTGGAATTTAACTCGGGGTCTGCCAGTCTTTCAAAACCAGTGGTTCTGTTGTAGATTCAAGCACCCTGGCTGTACTCATAAGCAGACAACATTTTGCAACTCTACCACATTCATGATAAGTAATTTTAAATTAGAACAGAGACTGAAGCTTTTTAAATGTATTTGCAGATCTGAGTGATGGATGAGCCTGTCTTCCTGATGAAAGATGTCCCACAAAAGTCCTAATTGGGAAAGTGCACAGTTTAACTTGTTTTAATTTGATGCAGTTACCATCCTTCCTTTTTCATCACAACAACCAAGGAGAAACCTGATTCACAAATGGAGATGTAAACAGGTCAAGTTATTTCCATACAAAAAAGATTTTGTTCAGGGACAAATTTAGGGACAAAATTTAGATTTGGGGGTTATCCAAAAGGTTAGATTTGATAGTCTTGTTAGAACCTGTCAGTTGCTGTCACTGTAGATGAAGGGACTGGTAATCTGGGTCTTTCTCCTTTACAAGCCAAAAATAATTCAGCAGCTGAGAGTCTGAATTGATTGTAGGTGTTACTGTATGGGTTTCTGAGAGTTTCGACTGAGCTGCTCTGATGAAGTTGGAAGGAAACAGAGGCAAATCAGTTGCTTTGGGAACAGTGTGGCATATTGCAAAGATTCCTAATGAATGAATATATCTGCTGTGCCCAGACAAAGACAGTCCTATTTGTTCTCCTGAGAGCTGAGTTCAACTCACTTAAGGGTCCTGGAATGCCAATGAGTCACACTAGGCCTGCCATTCAAGGTGAGTTATTGGAAGTATTAATAAGAGAAGATCATTCTGTTAGTATGCTGAAGATTTTATTTAGCATTCAATATCCTGGGCGCAGTCTCAGCGTGAAAGTGAACTTGTTGAAAGAGCAAACAGGTGAAAATTGAATTAAGAGCTTTTAATGAAGTACAGATGAAGCCAGAACTTGACAAATGAACACAGGACCTCTGAGGTACTAAGTCTGGCAAGTTGCATTCATAGGATCAGGCCAGTATTTCTACTAATAGTAGTTTTGCATTATTCTACTGGACTGCAATAATATCACTTACTTTGTATCTGCAATGCATCTATTGCTTCCTGTTTTTCAAAGTACGCCAATTCCACCATACTCTAAAAAGTCAACTTACCCTTGCATTTAATCAAAACTTTGTAAAGATACTGAAATCAGTGCAGCATTGATCTATTAGATGACACAGTCAGTTAAAAATCTAGCTGAGTTTTCCATACGTAGTTTTTTCTGGGTTGGGGAAACAGTTGTTCGTGTGTACTTTCAGCTTTATCACTGCAAATAATAGGCTTGCCTATGATTTCCAATTTCATCACTGCCACAATTTCCATAGCTTTTGAAATTATTTCTGTCGTGCAAGAAAGTATTATCATTCTCTGTAGTATTATACATCCTACATTGAGTTGTCCAGTAAAATCCCTTAAAGAGTATTCATTTTGGTACTGTCAAACTGAGTAATTTACCAAATTTCGTATTTTCCCTTATAGAGTTATTCTCATTTCAGTTTTTCATCAATGGACTTCTGATGTCTCGTGTGAAACCTGCAACAGTCTTTGTCTGTGGCTTTTTTAGGGTTGGATACTGCACATCAAATTTCTTTCTTTTTCTTCGCATCTTAACTTCTTGGCACTTTTTTCAAGTTTCCCCTGAGATGAAACCAGCACCATCAAGCTGTGTATGACATATTAGCTTATATTGCTCTGCACTACACTGTTTAAGGGAACAATCTTTTAAGAGTTGCCAGTTGTGTAAGGAAGGTGAGAAGAATGAGACAAACCTTATTCCATTGGGCTATCTGTTGAGGACAAAGAATGACGACTGGCTGAACTGAGGATTCATTATCTAAACATGCTGTGGACTGGGGCCAATGTACAATCTCTGTCATACCTACACTTGGAAGCTCACACTTGCAGTGTCCACCTATGCAGCTCTTCAGCTTGTACACTCTTCAGTTTGTGTTCATTGCACATTTTGCATCAATGCTACATTTATTTCAGAACTGAAGATTTTAAACTTTAACTAAATAGTTATGTGAAATAAAAAAGTTTTCTTTAAAAACTGGTTTGATGTAATTTGGGACTTCAATTATTTTAATCAGAATTAAATTATCGTAAATCAGTACAAAGCCGAGTAAAGATTAATCGCATATGTAATACTTTTCATTTTCTAATGGTTGCTTAGGTACATTGTTTCATCTCTAGAAGAATACGTCCACTGTTTGGTCTCCAGAAATGTTCAGCAGTTATCACTGAATGTCAGTGGGTGCCACTTTATCCTCATGGAGGAATTCAGTGACAGCACACCTTTGCTGCGTACCCTCTTCCATGTCAGACACCATTTTGTCAGAGTGCCCCTCTGCTGCCATCTGTCACACAGCAACAACATGGAACAGAACACTGGTGGGATGGTTCAAGCTCTACTGATATACCACCAGCATGTCTCTGACATCGTGGCCAACATAATAAAACTGGAGGCATTACTTTTGGAGCAGACCTCAGACTTCAGTACAAAAACAGATACAGCACTTATGTTTTTAAGAGATGCTGCCATTTCCCGATGCAAAAACATGTATTATTTCCTTTAGTGTATTGAGCATTACATGGGAATACTTCACAGTTATCACCTACACCAAGCAGTTCATTTGAACTGAATCACATTAATTAAGTAAACTTAATAGTAATTCACTTCAGTGAGCAAAACCAGACTTACCAGTTTATTTTCAGTACTCTTTGTGGTGTCATATTAAACAACACTGGTAGAAGATTCAGAGTTTTCCTTCAAAACTGATTTCACAATTCACTCATTTATATTTGTGGTATTTATCCTTAAGAGCTTTTTCATTTCAACAACCCCACTTTTATTTTAGCTGTGAGTAGTAACTTAAAAAAAAAAAAAGATTCTAAGTGCCTTTTAAAAAGTGCTTAAAATGTGTATATTACAGTTGTGATTGCTATCATTTATGATGTAAAATATCATCTGTAATGTCTTTCTATCATTTGTTATAATTTACTATTATGAAACAAATACACTGTAATGTGTTCAGGCAGTTTGACTGCTTTTAACTTGGGTTATTTCCTATGTGAAAAATACCATAACCAATATGCATTACCATATGTTTGATATTAAGGAGTTTTATTTATTAGGGATTTTGGGAAAAGGTCATTGAGTATCTTATCAGACGGTACCATATGAGCTCTTCAAGTAGAAAATTCTAATTAGGAAATACTGAAAGAATCCCTGCTTATTTGAACCTTCCTTGGCTGGATCTTATTGTAGGGCCGAAGATCAATGTTAAGTATTTTTCTCAGAGGCAAGTGTTTGCTTAAATGACATGTTTTGGAAATTTGGCTCCATTACAGCATGGAAATTTGACTATGGTAGAAGTAGAAACCAGGAAAAGGTCTGCTGTCTGCTGCAAGAGCACACCTTCCTTGTTTTCCACAGCTGTATCAACTACTTTAAGAAGCACAAGGAGGAGTTCCCTCTGACAGGTGAAAAGGGACAACGAGAAGAGCAGAAACTGATCGGGCTGCAGGTATGGTATAGAGGTGAAGCTCCCATAGACCCCTTGGGTGTTGAAAACTTGAGTGCTTTGCGATCTGAACATCTGTGGGGCCTGAGGCCTCTGGCAAGGGAAGGATTTGTAACATAAGACATTTACCTTAGGGAAAAATAATTACACTGATGTAATGGTTGAGTATAGCATATATGCTGGACCCTATCTCCAAAGCACTTCCTTTTTCCTGTTGTGCTGCAAAGGTGTTTTTTTTTTTTTTTTTCTTTTTTTTTCCCACTCGTTTATAATGGGCTTTGCAGTTATCGAAAGTTTATATACATGTGATATATATATATATATTTACTATTTTTTAAACTGAATTAAGAAAATAATTACATTTATATTTAAACAGGAAAAGTACCCAGAGGGCAATACTCTTACTTAAGCACAGATCCTACTAAAGTTAGAGCTGTTTTTTGTTCAGCTGTGTTCAGGGCAGGATTTGGCTGAAAAACACTGATGGCCAAAGTGCACCCTTCATAAAAATGCTTGGTTTGTCCACAGTGACATTAAAATGCTCATTTCTTAAAGGAAAACTGAACTCTCTGATAACATAACGAAGTCCCACTCCTTTAGTGCCCAGCGGGTCTGAAGGTAAGACTTGTCTAAAGGAATTAAGATGATAATACAGAAGAACAGTTCTCCACGGATTTTGAGTGAGGCTTTTCTGCAAGTGGGGAAAAGTACGTGTTTAAAGGAATTATGCATACTTATACACTATGCAGGATAGTTTTTTCAGCAAAAGAACAACTCCGGAGTGGCCATGACTTGAACAGAAGTAAGTAAAAATGGTTTCAGATCTAAAGGTAGCACTAGAACTTAGAACTTAATTCCTATTTTCTTCTTAATTCTGTAGCAGCAACAATAAAATTTTGGCATGGCCTTGATTGTTTTTTCTTTTCCTTACCTCCACAGTCCTTTGAAGAAGCCAGTCACTAAATGCAGGACCTTTCATTTCTAGTCCTAGTCCTCTGTACTTATTTTTTTAATTCCTCAACTCCAGATTTTGCTGTACTGCTGGGCAAGTCATTAGTTTAATCCAAATGAAAATCCTTGTCCCCTGATAACAAAATTCTTTCTTCCCGTCCTCCTAAAGAAAGTATACAAAACTTAAAAATGCAGATACTATCCCAACACAAACCCACAGCTTGCCTCCTTCACAGTCTTCTAGTAAGACAGGAATCCTGCTTTGACAACTCTCCCAATTGTTGGTTAGAAGCAGCTAAAAGCTTTGAGGCTGCCAAAAGTCAGCCAATAATTGAGAGGTTTTGGGCAGAGTGACATATGACTTTGAGTGTGCTTGCAAGGAGGTGGCCGTGCGCCCATGTGAGGTCTGCATCTGGACTGGGAGACTTTATGTACTGCACTACTTTAGGAGAATTGGAATAACAGAAGACAGTGGAAATCAGTCCCGGAAGAGGGAGATTCAAATAAAGACCAGATGATTATTGCATTCAGTAAAGCTGGCTCAAGAAGGTGTGAATTACACACTTTCCTGCACCACAGAGGCCTCTTGAGCTGTAAGCAGCATTCATCCTCTGGGAACACAGGTGGTGATTCCACCTATGTCCCCAGCTGGATTTATTTTCAAGGAAGCTTTACATTCCACCAGCAATTCAGTGAGTGGTTCACCAGCGGAGGCCACTAGGGGAAGGTAAAAAGTAAGAATACTACTTCTGATTTCCCTGGCATTCCTCCATTTTCTGGCCGTTATTCATTCATTCATTTATTTATTTATTTTGCAAGTCTCATGTCTTTTCAGTTTTCTTCTTCTATCCTCTCCTGTCAGCTTTTTAGCTTCATTAGTTCAAGGCCTGTTGTGTTACAGAACCAGTCTTCTAGGAAAGCGACAAAGCTCCCCTTCAAGTGGACAAGAGTGCGATAAGCGTTAAGAAATTTACTGACCATGAAAATCTTTTGCTAGCAGGGAGAACTGACCTGATGACCTTTCTATGTTTTCTCCTCCTTTCTGTTACTTTTAGGCTTTACCCATGTTTCATGTCACTTCTGTTGGTAAAGGCAAATTTTACCACTCATTTTCAGTGAGTAGTTCAATAAAATGGGTTCAGATGATAGCCCAAAGAGAACAGAGTACATTACATTTTCACAGATACATGACACAGTGACAAGAGACGGATAATCCCTTTTTCATTCACCAAAGCTGTGACTTTACCTCTTCCAGTCAAGAGCAATGTTATCTTTTTTTTTTTTTTCACTCAGGACCTATTTTAATACCATCAACCATTATTTTTCCCTAGATATGAAGAACACAAATTAATCTTAGTGATTTACTGTTTTACCACCACTCTTTGACCATGATCCTCCAGACATCTACTTGAGTTTTCTCACGTTCTCATGTCTTGATTGTGTACCAACAAGATATCTTTATTTTTCAGTAGATATTTCATAAAATCTTTGTTCTTGGTTGCAACACAGGTTCTAGTGACAAAGCATTGTCAAAAAAACCCACCAACCCTTAAAATCTATAATTGAATAGGTAAGATGCTTTTCGATAGCATGGCATTTCAGCAGATCAATGCTGCTTTTGTCACTGCTAAAGAAGATAGATATATGCCATGAAAAGAAATCTTTCTGTGGTGTGAAGAGCTCTCTAGGCTGCTAAAGTGAGATTAGGAAGTACCCGCAAAAACGTCTGCAGCACTTCAACATGAGTTCCAAGACTTTTCGTGCTGAGAGAGAGAGAGAAAAAGGATGTATGGTGACACATAGCAAATTTGACAGTGCTTATGTAAAATGAACCAACCTACAACAAATTCTATACTCTGATAATTGAAAACAAATTCATGCTGTTTTACCGAGACCACTTTATATGGAAATTTAGGGATATAATTCAGAACAGAATAACAGTAATTATCATACCCTCTGCATTAAATTAAAACCAGAAATGTTGATCTGTCTAATTGTAGGCATTAAAAATAACTAGTTGCAAAAAAGAGAGATGCAAAATGGAAAGATGCCCTGATGGCATTGCTCTGGGTTGCAAACAATTCTGCCTTTCTTCTTTGACTCTTGGTAGTGAACTGTATATACTTTTTCAAATGGCAGGGGGAAAGTTGCCCTCACATAAGATACGCATTTAAGTACTGTGGGTCAGCAGTAGAAAGCATCAAACCATACCCATATTTACAGTTGGACAGGATGATCTTAGAGATCTTTTCCAACCTTGGTGATTCTATGATTCAGTGTTGAAAAGCTGCAAGTATCTTTGCTGTTGCATGTATGCTAATGGATATTAAAACCTCCTCAGAGACTGACAGAAGTTGCTAGCAGCCTGCATCTTGCTGAAGAATAAGAGGAAAGGAGGAAAAAAAAAGCACATCTTGAAGAACGCACCTCTTGCGAGAGTGTAATATGGGACTAAAAGAACTTCTTTCCATCCATCCCACTGTGTTTTTTCCACCAAGCGTTAGTATAGCAATAATTCAGCACCTCGATTTAACTACTGGTCCTTATAAGCTGTTTTAAGAGAAGAGTGGGTTCTGTGACATATCAAACAGAGTAATCAGCACTGTAAAATACGAAGGTATTCTCCACTGAAGGTTCTCTCATTAGCAGATTTCTACCTTTAGAATCTGAAACTACATAATAAAAGCTACAAAATATGAAGCTGCTCCAAACGTAATGCCTCCCGTTTTATCATCTTGTAGGTTTGGGAGTAGAGGTTGAACCTTCGCACCAGTGTTTCGTAAGTAAATTGTAAAATCAGATTTGAGGGAAAACTCTGAATCTTCTACCATTGTTGTTTACTGTGATGCCACAGAGAGTACTGAAAATAAATTGATAAGTCTAGTTTTGCTCACTAAAGTGAATTACTATTAAGTTTACTTAATTAATGTGATTCAGTTTAAATTGACTCCTTAGTTCCCATGTAATGCTCAATACACTAAAAAAAACAATACATGTTTTTGCATCGGGAAATGGCAGCATCTCTTAAAAAAATATGTGCTGTATTTGTTTTTGTATTGAAGTCTGATGCTCCAAAAGTAACGCCTCCCATTTTTATTATATTGGCCATGATGTCAGAGATGGATATTGCTGGTATAGCAGTAGGGCATGAACCTCCCCCCAATGTTCTGCCATCTGTCACAGAACATTGTGACAGACGGCAGCAAAAGGGCACAAAATGGTGTCTGACATGGAAGTGGTACGCAGCAAAGATGTGTTGTCACTGAATTCCTCCATGAGGATAAAATGGCACCCACTGACATTCAGTGATAATTGCTGAACATTTCTGGAGACCAAACAGTGGACATGAGAACAGTGAGGTGGCAGGTGACGTGTTTCAGCAGTGGCAACAGTGACAGTGGGTCACCTCCACTGGTGCAGATGTTTACAAGTGCAGCATACAGGCTCTTGTTCATCGGTGGCAATAATGGATAGCTAATGGTAGTGGCTATGCTGAAAAATAGTGTTTTCTCACTGCAAGTTTGCTCTTTCGAACAGTGTTTCTGTGTTCTTTGTATTGGTTGTAGTTTCCACAGAAATAAGTGGGAGGCATTACTTTGGAGTGACCACAGAATTTTAAGTAGAAAAATTAAGGCGCTTTTAAAGCATGGACCAGTGACAGAAGATTATGAAAGCCTAAATGTAATTTTTTTGCTTATCATACACCTATCCTTTTGTCTGGGGTTCTCTTGAGGCAGAGCCACCGGTAGTGTGAGGATTTTCTGTTGGTACAAAAAATGGGAACACATCACCACTGGCAAAGAATGTGCGTGCAAATTCTATAGATAAAACAAATGCTATCCTGTTCCCTAACATCTGAAGAACTTTTGGACTGCTGAAATCTGGGTGCATGAGGAAGCACATTTCAGTCTATATTTAGCATCAGCGTTCAGCATAGTTTTGGTAATGATGAGTCGTATCTTCAAAGCAAATGCTGGTTGCATATGTTACTGGTTTGCTGGGTAGATGATTATGCTTAAATGTGATGGGAAAAATCACAGTTTGTGTTCTTAGAAGCTCTGTAAGTATTCTTCAGCGTTTTACGACAAGATATACAACAGATCTACTGTATGTATGAAGACTAGGCAACTAGGTTATGTCTATTTGCTCCAGTTTTAAAATTGTTTATACCTGAATTGTTTGCTCATTCCATTGTTTCCAGCAGTGAACAATTTTATGTTACTGGCACAAATGCAAACAGAGAAGAAATTCAAGTCCAGCGTCTGCTACTGAGTTTTACACTTCCACACACAAGCACATTTTAAGAGTATTTGTTGCCTGAAATCAAACTGTTTGACATTTAAGGACTTCACTTGTTGGAGCCCCAACAGAAAGCCAGACAGGAAAAACAAACCAACCAAACAAAAAAAAAATGCTATCATTGCATCTTTTTTCAAACTGTCCACGCACGTCATGTTTTATACCTGGGTCAAAAAATTACTTCAGTGAAAGTACCTTTGTATTTCTGAAACAACACTGAGTGGGAGCTGTGAAGAAAAAAGCGTTTGAATTCTCTGGTACTGTCTGAGCATTCTTCTCATTGGTGTTTTACCAACCCCACTGGCCTAGCAGTACCTCAGGAGCTGTGCAGCCAGGCAGAGGGTAGAAGGGTGTCTATCACACGATTTACCTGAATTGTTGCAGTTAAGCAGCAACTTGGGTTTCAAATACCGACTCAAGTAATCAAATAATTGGAGTTCTTTCAATAAGTCTTAGAAATATATGTAATTTGCCAGCTACATGAAAACCCAGAGAAATCCAGATTTTTTTTTTTTCACTAACATTTTGAGAATACCAGAGGAAGCTAAAAGAATCAAGTAATTTTGTGAATCACTCATATAGATCTTGTATGTACCTTCCAACTAACATTGTGAAAAAATATTAATAATTTGAAGCTAGACATGAATATTTTTGTGAAATGTGCCAAATGGAAAAACCAGGGTGGTGGAGGATATACGGTTTGCTCTTCATGACTAAAATCTGTACATAAGACAGAGAATGATGGCAATCCACAGCCGTGTTGACAATTCAGACATACAGGAAATACCCTTGTAGGAAACTAATACCATCTGGGTTTGGCCCAAGATGTGTGAATGAGAAATATGTTTCTTGTTGAGAATGCAAAGATAGTTTTGGACATTGCAGAAAAGGAATGCGTTAAGCATGCACAGTTATAAAAATGAAATAGGGTGAGGCATTGCATGCATATGGAATAATTAGAGGAATATGTCCGTGTGCGTCAATAGCTGATGCAGACATAGAACTTCAGAATTCAGTTGTCCTAAGACAACCAGTAAATTATCACAAAAAAATGTTTTCATTACGAGTGCCCAGGAGCCTACTGAGCAAGGACTTTATTTGAAAATGCTGGTTTGTCTAAGCCACTGTGTTCCCTGATAGAAAGCGAGGTTTGCTCATGACACATTATATATTGGGGGAAAAAAGTAAAATAGTTTTGAAATCATTAAAACATCCAGTTCTAATATTTGTAAAATTGGGATTTTTGATTATTTTGTTGGGTTGTTTTCAGTTAGAAATCAGTTTTAGTTCAAAGAATGTCAACACTGAAATGGAATATTTCATTTGGCCCATCCTGAGAACCTTTCAGTTCACACTTGGTAAGAGTATGTTTTCAAAATCTCAGAATATTCTCACTCCTCTCTATCCTGTTCTTGCATTAACTGTCTGAGATTTTAGTGTCTGTTCTTGGCATAGGAAAGCGCTCTGGTTTCTAATGAAGCCATTGCCAGCATTCTGAGGTTCCTGAGACTCGCTGCCTGCGGGATGGATTTTTGCCTCTCCCTTGACACCCTCATCTACTTGTGAAAGCCCCAGCAATGCTGATTTTTCAGTTATTTGTGTGGCTAATGAATGTTGTGCATGGACAGGAAAATGTTCCAGGCTCTCCTTTTTGGTGCACATTCGACTTCTTCTCCAGACTAGCCTGTAGCAATATCATCCTTTCTCTAAGTCTAGCCTCTAAGTGCTCTTTTCAAAGAATATTATTGAAAAGATAAAAGGTTTTCATGTCTTTCATGTCTGTCAAGATCCTGGATTAACCCTGTTCCAGACTCAAAGGCACTTATTATACAGATTACTTGTTCCTTAACTGAGCCATGCTCTTACGATGACAGCAAACTGTCTGTGATTGTATATTGGGTCTTCATTTATTTTTCATCAGATTTTTGGCATACCTGAACAGGATTACTCTTATCACTGATGAACACTGCTGTAGACATTCATTTAAGATGTATTAATTTTTTTAGCGCTTACTGGGAAGCCACAATGCAAAAAAAAAAAATAAAATAAAAAATAAAATAAAAGTAAAATTGAAGTGTCCAGTTTGAATCTTTTATTTTCCATCAGTTCTTAATATGTACTGGCCCTGTGCAGCACCCAAGATCTTTGGACAGAATGGTCGAAGTTTATAACATAAAGTGTCACTAATGGTGCACCACTTATATCTTTGACTGATGGACTATGGTCAGGTCAGCACAGGCCACCTGAAGAAGCAGGCAGACTAGAGGTATGAACAGCAGCCCATTGCAGAGTCCATCAACAGCTGCAAGTTTGAGCAGATAAGCATGGCTGAGTTCAGTGCTTTCTAGCTGTGAATACAAGACTCGATTGTAAATCCATCCCTTTTTCTTCGGAAATGTATATCATTAGTACCTCTGAAGCTGAAGCTTCTTCAAAGAATTGTGTTATATTAGTTTAAACTTTGCTAGGCTGTACACAAAGCATTGCTTTCATTTGCATTTACTGTGGAACACGTGCATGTCTGCCTCTCAGGTGAGAATTTATGCCTGAGCAAGGCTTGACTTTTCCAATCTGTTTACACTTACACACATACTCGGTACACACATACGTAAACATACACTTGCATCCAGCATTTAGGAGAACACAGAATTGCTTGTCCCTATAGTTCTAAACTCTCATCACATTGCAGTCTTTTTTGTAGTCCCAGAAGGGGAACGTGAACAGATGAAAACACGTGCTTGATTTGCACATTGTAAGACTTAAGTAAACTGTGTTTGAACTACCCGAAAGTACTTATTTTATTGCAGAATGGAATACGTTAACATTTGTATGCCTAGGACATCCAATTCCAGTGCTGGGGAGAAAAGGGTTTGAAAGATACGCATCTCGTGGATGTGCCGGTGTTTTTAAAGAACCCATTAAATTATGGTTGTACTATGTATTTTAAATATTTACATTTCTGAGTGGGATTTAATTTTTATTCTGCCAAGCGCTGTAAATTCCTGTTTTCCTGAGGATTTTGGTGGAGGTGGAAAACCACTAATAATTTCTTCCTCTTGTTCACAGGACTTATGTTCACTTGCATATTTGAAATTGAAGCACAGTTTTTCTGTTGAGGCTGATAACGCTGTTCAGTCTCCTTTGGAGCATGATAGAGTAAAATTTCCTCTATCTAATAGAAATGATAATTACCTTAATACAAAATTTTGTTTCATAAGACCTTAGCTCAGCAAGTATTTGGGCACATGTGTGTACTCCACAGACTTTTTTTCTAGTGCTAACACTGGATACTCTGTGGCAGCCGATTCTTTAGAGTTTACATGACTTTTGATGTCAGTAAATGAGATCTGACATGATGGTGATGAGGGATTTTAATGATAAAAAAATGCTTCAGACTGAGAGGGAAAAGCGCCTGGAAAAAATTGAGATTTTTCTCTTAATCAATCTGACCCTGTGATTTCATAAAGATTTCTTTATGGTCTGTAGCTAATGTGGTGGTTATGCAGCTAAAGGCATTATCTTCACATCATTATAATGAAACATAACACTGGTATCCCTGACTTTATTAGCCAGGCTTCATTGGTATCTGATGTTATATATTTCCTATTATAAATCTAAATAAGAACTTACATTGACCCGCATTAGACCAAACATTAAACAATTTACTAAGATTACAACTTTGAAAAGGAACTTAAAAAAAAAAAAAAAAAAAGACTTTTAGACCACCAAGAAACAACCATAAATTTAAGGAAATATGAGGTTTCCACCATGTGACTTCCCCTGCAGAGTTATGCAACAGGCTGCTGTTACTTAAAGGTCATACATAAAAAAATTATAGTACATTTTTTAAGAGATTTATGGTGTTTCTATTTATACAACTTATACATCAACAACTTAAAGGTACAGTATACTAAAGTAACAAATTAAAGTCTAATCCCTTTGAATCCTTGGTAAAATAGAATGCTCTAATATGAGTCATGCATCTAAAAGTTTAAAAATCATATCTATATTAATTGATGTGATACGTGTGATGTAATGGTTAGCTGCTTACTATGTATTACAGACAATTTATTCATTTTTATTCTGGGAATCATTTGCAAATGGAGTTCATTAGGGCAGCATTCCTTGTACCACCCGTACACAGTGGTAACTCCTTAGAAGATCTCTGCAAATCAGTCTGAGACCTGACTGACTTTCAGTACTGAGATGAATTATGCCACTGATACTATTTCTTGTTTCAGGATGTCTTTGAGCTCGGATGCATATAATTTATCAAAGCTGTTGCTGGGTTCCCTGCAGGCAGAAATTTGTAGTGCTGTGTAAAGGTACCACACCTTAGTTGTTTGCTGAGCTTTACTTGCTTTGCACTGAAATGAAGTTGCACGAGCTACATTGTCACTCAGCCTGAGTTAAGGCCAAGGAAAACACTAAGAGGGGATAATTTCTTAAATTATGACAGCTGCTATACCACTTGTGTTTGATCTCAGCCATCACAGTCAGACTCTCAACCTTGCTTTTGCACAGTAAGTCCATACACTTATGTTTTTGCATCCATGTTGAGATTGCAGATGCATCGTTTTACTCCAGGAGACCTAAACACAGGACTTTGGCAGTCATTATCGATACTGAGTTAATCCCTAGATTTTGCATATCAAAATAACACAGGATTGTGAAGACTCCATTGGGGCACAGTATACTAAGTATTCTAATTTGTATAAGCTCTTAGATACCATAAATATTATTCCCTCTGAAAACAAGTTTTCTCAGACAAAAAGAGGTCCCAGTATATGAAACCCCTATTAACACGCTCAGTCATAAGCACTTTAATAAATCCATTTCCTCAGAGGTCAGATATAAACACACTGCTGAATAGGACATTCACGTCTGGTATACTAATAAGGTCATGGAATGAAGACAGATAATGTCATTGAGATTTGTCTCTACCTGGTATTACGGCCTAATCTTGTCCTTAGTAAAGAACTCAAGAATGCAGTCCAGACAGTGGAAAGCTCATAAAATCAGAGGGGGCAATTCTTCACAAAAGACAGCCTTTGTGTTCCTGTGCTGCCCACTAGATTTTACTTATGGAGTCCCTACTGACTTGAATTATTATGTATTGATGTCCATTGGTGACTTTCATAATATTTCTGTAGAGATGCCCTTCATTTGGACTTGGAAAATGATGTTTCTTACATTGCTGTAGCAGATAACATTCTATTGGGTCTCCCTGACTACTGCTATCTCCAGCTTTGAAGATAACGTAAAACACCTAAGCAGCCCTTCGGAGCTGGAGCTGATAAAGTATTTGTTGCTAAGTGATCCTTGGCAAAATAACCCACTAGCCCTTGGATTTCTGCCTTCTATTTTCTTTCTGCATTCTATTCTTGCTGGAAAATAGACTTATACTGGTTTAGTGGATTTTGTCTGTTTCTGAAGAAACACATCAGTATTCCTAAGCTGGTCATTACCCCTTCATCAGCATAATTCATTTCCATAGTAAGAGATTGTTGTCAAGAAATTTGGCTACAACTGTTTCAACAGTTTATAGGTTCACGAGCCAACCTAAGCAACAATTAATTTAGACAAAGATGTGATCATTTCCTATCTTTTATGAGCATTAAATAACACAAATTCTTTTCTTCTGGACCAAAAGAAAAAAAAATATTTGATGTGTCAACTGACTAGAATGAGAGCTGAGACCACCTATAGGATTTTTTAATATTAATATCTTTTACAAATAAGAAAATCTCAAAGTGTTAGAAAAGAATAACAGGTACAGTACTTTAAAAGCTGTTTTTTTTTTGTTTGTTTTGTTTTTTAAATATATATATAACTGTAAGTCTAGAGTTTCTGAGAGAAAACACTAATAAAAATTAGTCATCATTATGATGTCATTCTCATAATTTCCCTTGAAGTAAACTAGCAAGTACAAATAATATTTGTAATGTCTGACATCATCTATGTTGCTTTCCATTGCTCAAACTTTGAGTTAAATTTAGTGATGTTTCCCATTTGTTAAAAAGAACACCTTCTGGGCAGAATGGATTCCATTAGGAAATTTTTTCTGAAGTTTAGCCATCTTTGTAAGTTGTTTGAAAAAACAAAAATAATAATACCACACCGGGAATGATAGGAGTACAGTAGTAGCAATTTGTCAAAAATGTAATCACCTGTAACAACCACAGTTTCAGTCCTGTTTTGATAAAGTCTGAGTGCTCACATGTGAATGAAAGAAAAAAGAATGCATTACAGTTATGTTCTCTTTAAGAAATAAGCACCATAGTTGTTTTACACAGGGAATGTCGCTGCCTTCTGTGTGATGTATACTTATTTATCATAGTTTGACCTGCAAATCACGCAGACTACAAAAAGTATTCCAGAATAGTCACAGACTCATGTTTTGTTGCTTCTGCTTTGGGATGTTAAGTATTAAAGGACATTTCTATAAATGACTCCTGCTTTTAGGCTTTAATTTTAAACAGCTAAAAAGTGCTTAGGAATCACAGAAAGAGGGATCAGTATTTCCTGAGCAGTCTCAAGCTGACCACAAACACTAACAATTGTAAATCTTAGCCTTATGTTTTCATTAGTTAGAATACTATCTATGTAATGATAATTTCTCCATATAGAATGACCAGCCACTGCCTTTTGAACTATTTTTTTTTAATTCCCTTTTCATAAGTTTTTCACAGTTTTTAAAGTGGTAATTTCATTTCACCATTGTTCCCTATTAGTGACAGGAGTTAGGTGACTACCACAATATTACTGCAATTCTATGCAGTAGTACATGCTAATACCGTATGTAGGTGGTGGCGAAGTTGTATTTCACATAAAAGAAGTCTTGGTCCACTTGCAGAAAGCACAGTCTTGCTTTTTCTATCTCTTGCCCATTGTGTCCTTTCCCATATGAAGGATATTGTTACTCGAAGAGAAGAGAGGAGCAAAGATGGAGGAGAAAGGGCGGTGAGAGATGATTCCCATTGCCTTCCCAAGGCCATCTGTGCTACTCCGATCTAAATCATGACTGGCTTATCAGCTCCCTTGACCTTAGCATGCTTTTGTTCTAGACAAATAAATACTAACTGAATTCATTTCAAATGAAATTATCAACTCAAATTATACCTTTCAGTGCTATTTATCTTTCAGAAATAGGCACTATGCAGTTGCTTTAATCCTGACACCTCTGATAATGTTACCAGATAAGACACTGTAGTACTTAATATAAATTTGAAATCTACGAAAATGTTACTCATTATTACTGTTTTCTTTATTTTTCTTCCTCTGGGAAGATGTGTGCATCTGTTTTAAATGGTGTTATTGTTCACACACGGTGACATGCATTTGAGAAGAAATTAGCTAAACATGACAGTTATTCAAATTCAAAGCAGGAAAAAATGACTAGTGTCAGAATTGTGTGATAGTTCAATTCACTGTTTCCCAATAATTTTTATTTCTAGAAAAAAAAAATTGTACTTCCTCTTCCCAATCCCCTCCTCCTCCTCCTCCACAGAAAATAAAAAGAAAAGAAAAGAATAAGGAATTGATCCAATTACAATCTATACTCAAGAACTAAGCAAAATGTTTCCTAAAGCAAAATAGCTAAAATACTCATAGAATCATGGAATATCCCTAGGTGGAAGGTACCCACAAGGATCACAGGGTCCAATTCCTGAATAATTTGTTCTTGAGAAATATGAGGCAGGTAAGAATTAAAAGTGCTTCACTGAGCTATGATAATCATATTCCCTTAGGACAAAAAGAACAACTACTGAAAAAAAAAAGAAGACAGGTTATGCACAATTTGTTTATCTGCTGAAGGATAAAAATAAAATGGCTTAAACGTATTTAAAAAATTGTAAATTCACTTTCTCTATAAAATTCACAAACTCAGAAATGTTTCCTTGCAATTGCTCTTGGAACTGATAGAGGAAAATCTCCTAGGGACGCATGAAATGCAACTAGTATAGTATGAAAATTGCCCTTTCTCTCAAGAAGATTAAAAAGAAACAACACATTTTCCAGAAAACCAGTAGGATTTTCTGCTCATATGTTCTCCCACAGTCTGACTGCATGAAGGACACATGAACTTCATCAGAGCTGAGTGTATGGAAGGAATGTGCACTCAAACATTTGAAGGCATGCCACAGAACCTTAGCAATCCCCTCTCTTGTTAATTACAAGTAATATTTCATTATGTTTTGGAATTTTCAGCTACATAGATGTGTGTGCCCATCCTAGTACATAGTGTGGCCAATACCTGCTATTATATTACAATTCTTGCAAAGTGCAAGCATTTTGTTGAAACTAGAAGGTAGCTGAAAAAAAATTGCAGTAGATTTTTAGCTTTTTAATTTGAAACTTTTAGACTTAGTTACTGCAAGAAAAAGCTTAAGAACATAAATTAAGCAAAAATGTTTGAAGGCAGTGAATTTCCACTCCTCTTGCTTCCAAATGGATTTTTTAAGCACATGGCTGTTAAGCCAATTTCATGATTTTGGAGTCTGCCTCATGAGTGTCTGAATGGACAGGATTGAAGGTACTTTATATGGCTTATTCAGAAATAACATCCTAACCCAAGTCATAAATCAACCTTAAGTATTTAATGCCTTATGTATATAATAAATATTCAAGTCTAAGTATTTGGTTACAGCAGTGATTAAGAGTACTAAAAATCAACCCCTCAGAAGACACTCTTCAGTGAAAATACTCAGTGGTGAGGCTTCTTTCACATCCTCCTACCCCCGTGTGCAGTTTACAGACAGTATGTCAACGACATCTGCCATTTCTGAGGTGTTGCGCACATCCACATATTTGCACGCCTTATTTGAGTATCAGTTTTTGAAAAAATGCTCAAGAGGGAAGAGCCAGTCTGATACAAAGGAACAATATACCTTACAGTGATTAAAGCAACCTATGAGATTCCAGTGAGAAGAAGAATGGAAGGATAAAAAAGACATCTGTAGCAGAAATGCTGAATCACAGCCTGAACCAGTGATGGAGCACCTGGTGGGGAGGCAGGGCCAACCCAGGAGAGCTCAGGTGCACGCAATGCACCTGAATAACTAGAAGGGCTGGACTGAGGATCTACCCTTTCTCAGACTTCAGTTAAGGGTTGGTAGTGGAGGCAAGGGTATCTCTTGCTGGAGATCCCTGTGTACCTGAGGTCTTCTGAAGGTAAGCAGCTCCTTTCTTTTGTTTCTGTGTCTGTGGTTGCTGCATTTGGGCTTTTTCTCATTGGCTGTAGCCAAAGTCTTTACCACCCTGCTATTATTGTGGTGCTTTCCATCCTGTTATAGCATTCTGTGCCTCAGGGGAGGTAATCTCTAGACTTAATTTTTTAAAGAGGAAGCTTATCTTTATTGAAGTGAAGAAGAACTGTCCTTGGGTGCAAGGTTATGTAGAGAAAGAATGCATCTGAGCTATGGGTTTCTCTAGACTTCTCTTTTTCAAATACTATTACTCTTGCCACAACAACAATTGTTGGTAGCGATTTTGGAGTCTCAGCAGAAAGTAAACTGAACGTGCACGTGCAGTACGCTCAGCATCAGGGAAGACCAGCAGCCTTCTGGACTGCAGTAACACAAACACAAGCAGCAGAGCACGTTACGATTATCCTGTTAATCTGCATTCATCCGACTTCTAGAGTATTGCAGTGGGTTTTGTAGGCTGCCTAGCAGTGGAATGACATTGATGTACCGTGTGTTGGGTGGCTGGATTCTGAAGCATTTTTGGCATGTTGGAATACTATGAGAGCTGAGCTCATTCAGTCCAGTTAGACAAGCCTTTGGAACTTGTTTAGCAAGGGGAGCAGTTAAGTGTGGGACCCAATGCAGAGAATTATGTTACTGATGATGGTCTACAATTATTGGCAAAACACTTACGTGGTAGTTATTGTTGGAAAATCCTAGTAAGAAGAAAAGAAAGTTATTGATTCTGACAAGACTATTGTTTGCAATTGTTTCCCCTGTTCTGATGGTCTCAGAGTAGATGACACATGAATGCCTGAAATCCGAGTAATGCTTGATTCAAAATAAATGGTTATACTACTAGTTCAGGTTTCCCATGTAAAGACTTCATCTATACAGTTATTAGTTAAGGTGTGCTGGACTTGTTCTAATGTTTTTTTGTTTGTTTTTAGTTTTTTTAACTAGAATTTTTAGTCTTGGCCTGAGGAGCTTTCCACACAGTTTCCTTAAAATAGAAAGAGAAATTCTGTGCTAGGTTCACAGCAGGGCTTGCATATCCTAAATAACTTCTGTTCAGCAGTATAGAGGAAGGAGTCTCTTTTACCAAACAATATTTAATAGCTTGCACACATTTGGACATTGTATCCCTTTAAGAGCAATTTCATCTGTCTTACTACATCACGTCCAATATGCTACAATTTTACAACATTCCCCAGAAGTATTTATTGATAATCCCTTGTCACCGTTGATAGCCTTGGAAATGCATACTATTGCATCTAGCCCTGATATAAAACAGAATTTAAAGGTGAGCCAGATAGCCTAAGTGAGTTTCCAAGTCACTTAGCTTTGCAGCTTATACAGTTTCTCATAAAAGACAGTTTTGAGAGGTCTCAGTTCTGTTCCCCACAGAGAAGAAATTTACATCGTATTACTAGGGTATTTCTGGGGAAGGAACCTGAAGTACATATTAAAGGTGCCTGATAGCGGTATAGACTGTGACCACTAGCAGTGCTAGGAATGCACCGTTTTATTGACATATGACCTTCATGAAGCCTATGTGGCTGCTGCCATTTCTATTGTCAGTTGGATAGTAAATAACAATAGTAGAAAAACTAAAAGCTAATCTTCATTAATCAGCATTGCATGGAAATTGTCAAAGCAGCAGCATTTAATAGGCAAGCGATTATGTTGCTCAAGTGTCATTTGTTTTATGTGTGACGTTTCCGTTTGTTCAGCTTTTCATTATTGCCTTTCTATTCTCATTTTTCACTAGTTCTTTACCTATTTCTAGTAGATCTTATTTTTTTTCCACTATCTGTTCTCTAAAGTACTTCAGACTCTCTTCAAATTACTGCTTAATATCTTTTTTTTTTTTTTTAGTTTGATAGCTACTCTCAGTTGTCATGTAATGTTTCTTAAATATTTTTTTCAAGAGAGGATACAGTTAGTTAAGAACTCTGTGTTTAAAGACTCTTCCTGAGGTATGTTATACTGTATTTAGTGTACCATTTAATTACCTAGGCTTATAACATTTCTCTACACTTCCCACCAATGTACTCTGAACCTGTGCCACCAGAAATTTGTGCCACTTATTTAGTCTTCAGTCATTAGTAAGCACACTGAGAAGCACTAAATGTTTTCCTGGGAAAAGGATCTTAGATTATGCATTTTAAAATCAGTTTCAAGGTATCTATTTCTACTGTTTTTTCATCTAATTTGAAAGTATTCCAATGCTGGAGGTCCATCTGAATGCTTTGGTACAGAGCTTTCCTCCCTGAATGCATTGAGTTGTAACATGTTTTTATTTTATGACTAGCGGACTTTCATGCTACTTTTCTCAGCAGCACTGTATAGGAACTTACAAAAATCTCAACAATTTTATTCTTCATTACCTTACTAATTATTTGTCAGAATTCTGTTTGTGGCAGCAAGTTAACATGCAGAGTGCTTTTCTGACCTAATCTTACAATTCGCTTAGTTTTTCTCACCTAGGGTTTTTTTCTTGGTTCTCACTTCTTTGTAGTTTATAAGATGATCTTTGGAGAACTATTATGGCCAGCCCTACATATTTTAGTTACTTTTTGTGCAAATAAATAGTATAACTTTACCTTAGCTGTCACAAATTCCATTTCCTTCAGAGCTTTTTTTTTTTTTTTTTTTTTAGGGTAGTTTATTCTGGTGCTTTCCAGCACTTCTTTCTCTCTCTCTTTTTTTTTTTTTTTTTTAATCTCAGACTACAGGTGGAGAAACAGAAAATGTTAAACATGAACTAGAAGGTGCGTCTTTCCTAGTCACTCTTACACATGAAAATCAAGCTGTATCTTTTGCTTTCCTCCTCTGATAGTCTAGTTGACTAGCCCCTGCCAAAGATCATCACCTAGGTGAAGGAAGTTCTTCTATCTCAGTTATTCATTTTTTTTTTCCATTTGTTCTTAAAACTTCCTCTCAAACATCAGAATGTTGTTCTACCACAAATGTTTATGGGAAACTCCTACTTAATTTGCCAGTGAAACAATGGCAGGATATAACCCTTACTCTGGTGTTCGGAATTTATATTCCATTCTATTACTGTCACTTGAGTTGGATTTCCATTTTATTATGGGATTATTATTTTTAGGGGGCCTGAACATTCCCTTGTACCTTGCTATATTTCTCACCTTCTTGATTCCTAATTGTTCCAGTATATACATGCTTTCTCTGAGTCTAATAAGGTACTCTTAAACAACTTCCATGCTGCTTCTACGGATTTTAATTTCCTAACTTTCCCCTTCAGGCTATTTCTAACTTCCTCAATATAAAAATCTTCCTTTTTTGAAAAGTACTGTAATATTATTACCTCATGGTAGGATCCCATGGGAGGATGTTGAAGTTAATTATATTATACTCATTTTTATTTAGTGGCCCAACCACGTTAACTTCCTGAGCAACTCATATATTTTATTCAAGGCCTGCATCAAGGTTGGGTTCTCCCTTTTGGTGTTGCAGAATTTTTATAACAAATGATTGTCTTTGGTGTCCAAGCTTGATTCCATTATTATACTGAGAAGACTTAAAAATACGTGCCTACAATATACATGCAATCGTCACCACAAAATATTTGCTTATTCAATGCACTTACAAGAGTGCATAAAGTCAAAAGGGTTTAATTGTCAGTGAAACCACATATAGTTTTTGTCAGTTCAGAATTTGCTCTGGGTGCATGAATCAGTAGGTCAGTTACCCATCTAATTCTGGGTGTTGAAATTCACGTTTGTGCAGAACGAATAGGCACATATGAATTAGTGATTCTTCCATGGTTTGAGAGCCTAAGTCCACTGAAAAAGTAGTTGGTTTGTTGTGTGATTTATTTTTTCCAGTGTAAACCTGAAACCCAAACTGCAAATTAATGATATCATAATATGAAATAAATAGAAATCGAGACACAGTACAACTGACAGTATATTACAGTGTCCAACAATGCATCTCGAGTACTCATCAGTTCTTGTTAGGCTAAAATTCAACTGTAACAAGGTTTGTTTAATGAACTATATGGTAATTTTAAAAAGCAGATTGAAATGTGGTTTGCCTCTGAACTAGATCCTCTGCTTCTCTGGACTTGTAAACATGACTTTGAAAGAATGTACACTGTTTTCCTGATTAGAATTCCTTTTTTTTTTTTTTTCTCCATTACTCATTTATTTCAATCCCGATTTTAAAATCTCACTCATTAGAAAAGCATTCTCTGTAACTGAAGTTGAAACAAATACAGATGTGTATTCTCATTCAGCAGAGTGCAAGATAACTATTACTAACACGTGTTACACAAACACTAATATTTATCTGTACTAGGCTACATTTTGTTATTGTTTTAAATTAAAATGTGATTGCTCTTAAACTTTTACCAAGGGAGAAATGTTTACTTCATTCATTTTATATTTGTGGCTCATGTTTCCAGAGAGACCTATAAGTAATTTCTGAAATAGTGTATCTTACTGACGTAAACACAGTTAACTTAAGTTTTCACAGTCTCCAGGATTGTTTCACTTGTACAGTGAAAGTATTCCACTCTTTCCATTTTTCTAGTACTATAAGAACCAAGAAAGCAGGAATTTGTTTAGCTCATTGGCTCCATTTATCCTGAGCCAAGACCATGATCTTGGAAACCCTTTAACTTGGCTGAATCCAGTACAAAGTTCTTTTGTAAAAGCCAGTGCAATTAGAACAACACAGTGTATGTTCTGTTTCAAAATTAAGAAGATAAAGTTTCAAACAGCTACACAGAGTATCACAGACTTAGACCTTTAATGTGTTAAACACAAACTCTGATACTACTGGTTTGTGAAGAACAGTGTAGTTGTGAACAATGTTAAGAAAACACTATTCTACTTTTTACAAATGAACAGGACAATTAAAGGAGAAAACAAGGAAACATAATGGAAGAAGTGCAAGTTTTGTACAGCCCAGCCTTAGTAGCTTCTCTAAATGCTGCAGAGTGATACTATTATATAAGCAATACCTTTTGTGCTGCTAAGTATGCATTTGCTAAACAATTAGTATGTGATTACAGACAGTTTTGGGACCTTGTGTTTCTTTTTGGTGCTTTTTTTTTTTTTTTTCCCCAAGCCTTCCCTTTATTCAATATCTAATTGATTCATGGTAGATTCACAATCTTATGTTCTCTTTATTTTGCATGAAAACATCTGTAATTGAAATTTTGCTAGCATCTAAGAAAATTGCAGAAGTCAAATTCAGTACTAAGGAATCCAGTTAATTGCGTTTCATTTCACCTCCTGAGTTGTTCACCGATTGTTAAAGGTTCTTATTTGTTCTACTGAACGAAGGTAGGAACTGTCAAATCATATTAAAGGTAACTTTTTATGTTTTAATAGTGCTAGCTCTGATAGTAGAGGAGTAGTTTCTTTCATGGATTTTTTTTAAGCTATTCGTATAAAGTGATTTGAAACTAGCTAGTAAATAGCTAATTAAGTCCATTTCCTTTAGTCATTTGCCTCTGTTTTTTGCTTACAATTCCTGTTCTTGGAAGTTGAAATATTTATGTAGGCAGTAAATACAATATATCTAAATTTTAGACAAAATAGTCTTATTGAACTAGTTTTAACTATTCTCCTTTTTTCAACTGTGCATCGTGCTATCAAGATGTCTACAGAATTGAAAAAGAGAATATATCATTATAAGAAACGCAAAATATTGCAAGTAGCAAACTACTGGCTCTGTAAACTACAACAAACTCACACTTCTGGATGTCTCTGTTTCAAGAAATTACTTTTCTGCTGAATTATCTGCTTGCAATTTTTTTTTTTTTTTAACTTTCCACAATATAGGAGCTTATCCATTTTATTCTGTGGCCTTCCAAGCCCCACTGACCTTTTAGGAAACAAGTACGCTGGCTGTGCTTTTGCTTTAGCCTGTGAGGGGCAGTCTAGTGGAGGCGGTGGAAACTGGCAGACACTAGTTTTTACGAGGCTGTTTCCTAACACTTGCTACCTTTGGTTTTATCTGTTGCTTTAAACTTTTGAAATAACATTTGGAACTGTATGTGGCAGGGCTTTATAGTGATTCAGTGACCCACAAGCAACTGTAGGGGTGAACCTGTGTGGCTTGTTAAGTGTTATTTATCTTACTGATTTATTTACACATGCACACACATGCTTTTTATATGACACCACTGGCTTCTTGCTCTTTCCCCCAAGAAGTCACTGTCCTGTCATAGCCTGTAAGACAGTTAATGGGGGAGGAAATTATCTGTAATGTAAGTTGCCAACGTTTTGCATTTCCTTTCTTTTCATCAGAAATACTAGTTTGCTAGACCTTAAAGCATTCAAGATTTTGCTGCATTCATTAGTATACCTTGAACAGTGACTTGATAAGCAGACTCAACAGTGCTTAGTTGCACCTTCTGCGAGGCTTCTATAATGTGGACAATACTATCTGTGTTCATAGTTAACAATTAAGCATTTGAATTGTTAAAGGAAGGCACGCATTTTTCTTTATGGAAGAACTTGAAATGATTACGTTAAAGGTGCTAACTTCCTTCTAACATGCCTCCTCATGAAAACTGATCACAATCCCAACAATAATATGGGTACAAATTGAAGGAAGTATTGCTTTTCTTACGTGGTTTGATATTGAAAAAAATAAATCTATTCTCTTTCACACTAACAATGTGACTCAGGTCCATTCATCTGTTAGCACTTCTGGTACTTTCTCTGAGCTGTTACAATAACTGAGAGTCTATCTGATTGACGTTCCTAAAAACTTTGTGAATTTTTAAGCACAAAACTCTTCCGTGAATTATTCCCTCTTTCACATTTTCTCAGGGCATTCAGTTAGCATAAAAGTAATGATTATTACATAAATTTAAGTAGTTGTAATTCAGCTGTGGGGATTGAGGTTCAATGCCAGTGAGATAGATCAAGATTTTTAAAAATATCTGCTGTAAATTGAAAACAAGTGGTAGAAAGTCTCTCTCCCACAGATTGTATATTCCATTTTTCAAACTAAGAGAGAATATTACTTTGAGATTTATGGAGTAATTTCTTTTAAAATTCCAACAATATGAGAATCCACAGTGACCAAAAATAAGTGTCAGTGGTTTCATCTTCTGGAGGGTTTTTTCCTCAGTAATGGGGAAAAAATAGTTCTGAGAGGTTTTTTTTTTTTCTAAGACAAGAATTATATACAAACTACTAAATTAGGGATGGATCATTTTGTCCAATTTTAACTGGGAAGGGGATAAAATAGGTGGAAAGCGAGGCAATATAGCAGTGATCCATTGGAGGAAGTGTTCCTCCCTCAATTCAACTTGCAGATCCTTGCTAAAGAATAGGACTTAAGAGCTTGTGAGAAAATGTGCGTAAGAGGTTATAAAAGAAAACTGTTCTGTTTGGGGTAGTAGTGTAGGCATAGCAGTTGGGCAGTATTAACTATAAAAGTGCGTGTGTTTTTTTTTTTGAGTCTGGAATCTCTTTTAAGACAAATAAATTACCTGTTTTCTGTGTGGTACGGTACTTTGGATATAATGCCAGAAGGAATCATATACCAATGATGGACATGAAGGTACAAAACTCCCAAGGATGGCAGTTACTGTTTTTGTGATCTTTTATGTGTTCCCTGGACTGTGTGTTCACTGTAGTATTCTAGGACCCTGTTACAGAATTTGGGGTGTCCAAGAGCTTAAAGGGATGATGAATCATGGAGCCTTAGTGGACTGTTAAGCCTCCTCCCATTAAAGAAAAACATGTGGTTGAAGCTGTGTTGGCTAAAAACCATGGAATTTTCTGCGTAACGCTATTCCTTCTTTGCCATTTTGTGTTGGATATCATGATCTGCCTGTTATATTTCAGCAAACGCAATAATTTAATTTTAATTAGATAATTACCATGTTTTTCATTGGTTTTGATCACTTCTAAATTCAGCTTTCGGTTTTAACAAAAGCAGTTTCAGAAGATGATGGATTTTTACATGTTTAAAACCGCTAAATGTTCAGAAAGGATTTGTACACATAACAAAATTAAAGTAGGGATTATCTAGCACTGTGTGTGGGATACAGCTATAATCTATACAGAGCATGGAAAAGAAACTGGCACTCTCAATTGCACTACACACATCTCAGTAATAACAGGGTATAAGGCATACAATTTCATGGAACACCCACAATGAGAATTATTCTTTCCAAACAGCAAATTGTTTTGGAATAAGTTAGGTTAATTGGCACCATGGGATTCCTCTCAGGGAAACACAGAACATTAAAATCTACACATGTGCACGTGAAGTGATAAAGTATTATCTTCTTTCCCCCTCTCAGCTCCTCAAATCTAAGACGTACTACCCAAAATCAACAGAAATGATTGTTTTGTTGATTCAAATTTCCTTAGAATGAACTGGCAATTCTTCATCTGGTCAGCTTACAACCTGAGAGTCACTGCACTGTTTGTTCTGCAATTGCTAGCTTGAGTATGGTTATCTAGTTCAGTCTCTCACACAAAAATGATGTCTGCAGTGCATTTGGCACATGCTTTTCAGAACTGTAAGATTCCTTATTTGCTATGCAGGCAACATGCTTGTAAGGTGAGAAGATACAGCCATTTTCAAAGGACTGTTGTGTAGCCTTCAGGATTATAACCCAAATCTGCAAGTGGTTAATGGGAAATCCAGGCAAATTTCACTGTTGTTATCTAGTCCTCAGTTAAAATGCTGATTGTATTCTACAGTTGCTGAATGCAGCTCAAATATGTGAAGTTATCATAAAATATTATCAGCTTCTCAAAAATCATAATTACAAAAAACCTTTAAAGGAAAAGATTTCCATTTTAATGGGAAAGATTGGATTATCATGCCAGATGTTAAGTGTTGTGCTGCGTGCATTAGATCTATATTAATTAATGTTTAAGGTCATCACATGCGAAGAATGTTGGTTTTGGTTTATCTTAAGATGTTGCATACTTTCAAATTTGACCATATGCACACTTTTACCATTATTTATTTCCTAGTTCTCTGCTTAAACTATGGCAACACATTTAAAACCAATTAATTGGGATTCCTACCGGGCAGGTCACAGATGAGATGTGGCCACAGAAACTATTTGTTCTGCTTCATGTAGGACTGCATCCCTTCTCACCTCTTGAATGAGTGAGAACTCGCTAATTTCCTAAGACCCCCCCCCCTGACTTCACATGTAAGTCCTGTGCTGAAGAACAGCCTTCATCACTTCCCAACATGCAGTCTCCCAGTGGAGAGCTGAAATGTACACTGGTTGCCAGGTCATTTTTTGCCCAGTATCTGAAGAAAAGCAGCAACATACACAGCATGGCATTTCAGTTTCTCTCTAAGGTCATCAAGAATCTCACCTTTCATTACTCTGAAAGAGGAGTTCCAAAAAATCAAAACATACCTCAGAATTTATCATTTTTATAGGTCAGTAATATTACTTCCCGTGTGACTCTGCCTGGGCCTTCTCGTGTACCTTAAACAGACTTGCCATTTAATTATTCTTTGCTAAGAGTACAGGGCAAAGGTAGCAATTGGTATTTGCACTTAGCGTAGGTGGAGCTGTAGAATAAAGTGAAAATTGAATCTTGTACTGACAATAACAGGATATGTGTTGTATTTATATTCTATACTCAAACATAATTATTTTAAAGAACTATCTATGTTCTATATATATTCTTTGTAAGCAGCTGTTAGCTCGATGTGGTAGAAGAAAGCGTTTGCTTTCTGGAGGTTTTCACATAGACAAATTCTCTGAACAACTCAGAGTTGCAGGCCCACTACCTTGAAGAGGAAAGAAATTCAGCTAAGATCTCACAATCCTCATTTCAGTCCTACACCCCTTCCTTTCCGTGCATCAGAATGATCCAATTTGAGACTAACTGATCACAGATTTAGTAGCCATTATAAATTTGGCTCTCCAGGGAGCTGATAGCAGAAGATAACTTTGCCGGGAATATGAGCTACTACTTACTGGAGCAGAGCCTTGCTTGTTCTGTACTATCAAGGCAAAGATGAAGGTGAAGAAAAGTTCATTAATTTCGTCTTACTCCACAGAAGAATTCAGAAGAAAATAAATTGATTGAAATCACTGGGTTTACAGGGGATAATCAGTATGAATTGTGCGTCTCTCGTCAATAACGTAAGTCTTCTCAGTACCGGTGGAAAATGCGAGTTAAATGAGGTCTGTGAATCAAGATAATGACTAAAATGTACGTGTTAGGGTTAGAGAAGAAGACAAGTTTGTAGGCGATTTTAGTGATGATAAAACAGAGTAGATTTCAGTAAAAAACATAATCCATCTTATTCCACTCATGTGCTAAAATTTAAGATTTCTGTCACTGTTTTTTTTTTGTAGTTTTCTATAGCAGTGCTCCTCACAGCAGAGGCTCTACAACATATTATAAGCTCCATGAAACACGTTGTGTCAGTGCTGGAGGTAGTGGTATATTTTTCTGTGTTTTGATTTGAATTTTATACTGAATGATCTGATTCATATGTAATTATGCAATTAAAAGTTATGCTGCAATGCAAACACAGTTGAAGGCACAGTAAAAGTTTCACTACTAATACTGCATTCTTGCAGAAAGCTGCCTATGGTGACAAGGTGCTCATTTCAACCTGTGAAGCTTTGGAATGACTGACTTGTAGCATCATAGTTAGCATTTATTTAATACCTGATGGTCTACTTTCAAAGCTGTATACTGACTGTGAAAATTGTTATGGGTGGAAAATGGGTTTACTGCATATGTTCCACATCGCTCTTCATTGCATCACCTTGAAAACCTTTTCCTGTAGTCCCACTCATAGACGATTCCTGTCTGAATCATTCAATCACCCATGAATAAGACTTTGCAGGACTGCAAGTACTTGTGATCTGATATAAAAACCAAACAACATAGACTGAGGAGTAAACTTATTTTTAAAGACTATTACTTAAAAACTTAGCGTGCATACGCTTAAAATAATTGTTGTTGATATTTATATATCTCTTTGGCATAAGCAGAATTGAATGTTAAAATATTAACAGGGAGTTACATAGCAACATAGAAATTAAAACTTTGAGAATTAAAATAAAAACAACATAAAGCTAGTTTTACTGATTCATCTGAAAGTAAGATGAAATAAAAGGTTAATGCAGCTTAGGAGTTAGGGTAAATCTCTCAAAACTCAAGCGTTTGTGACAAGGAAAACTGTAGTCTGAGAGTAAAGAAGAAGGTGAGTGAAGTCAAGCAATCAAGTGTTCTTAGCAGTGATCTTCAATGCTATTTTGCTGGATTTTCTGTCCTTTTAACACTTCCCTTCCTTCTCCTGCCGTGCCCTTTCCTTCCTGAAAGGCCTAGCCCTTCATCATAGTTTGTCCATTAAGTTCTACTTTTCAAAAGAAAGAAGGTCCCTACACAACTAAAAGTTTTAAGTTTTTACCCCATTTTGCAAATGTTTCTACTCTAGGCACTGTGTGAAGCAAAGTGGCAAAGTCCAACATACTGCAGCTATTCTTGCTAGCTACGCAATCTGTGAAGCCATAGACGAATGCTGGAGCAACACAACAGCTACTGTCACAGACAACAGGAGTAACAATTAACTTAAGGTTACTTAAGGATCAGAAATGACAACCAACTGAAAATGGTGCCCAACTACAATTCCATTCTTTGAGATCTAATTCAATCAGTAGGCTTATAAATAAGGTACTTGATAACAGGGACTTGATCCTACCACTGGTGGTCGTGAGATGTCATTTTGGCTTTTGTGCATAGTTTGGAGGGCTTCCATTTTAAAAGAATATTGGAATGACTGTAGAAAAGGGCCAAAGAAATGCCTTAATGGCTGGAGGAATTTCCCTACAATTACAGCTCGAGAGGTACTTTGATTTTCAGAAAGTATTTTGATGGGTGATTATAGCATGCAACTCCTAACAGAAGAGGTAGGGTCTTCCTTCTTTGTTGCCAAATCACACATATTTGAACAATATAATTTCGACAACAGATTCAGACACATGAGGGCTGTGTTTTGGTGGTAACTGGTTATAAGGTCTCCTTAAACACCAGTGACATCAGAGTACTACCATAACTAGTTCAGTAGCTTCTCACTGAAGCTTTACACCTCTATTCTGCTTGGTAATAGTTTAAAATAGAAAGAAAACAACAACAGTGACAGTCAGACCAGAAGTAAAAAACAAGTACTAATGTTTTCATATTAAAACTGTTTTTACTACATAATTCTGAAAGAACATCTGCAGTATATTGCTCTATAACTAACAACTGTCTTCACCACAAAGTAATGGAGAAGTAAACTCAACAGACCAAGGAAAATGACTTTTAGGGGATGGGCTCTCATTCTTATAAAAGCTCATTCTATTTTTCTACATACATGCCACATACTCACGCTAGCCTGTAATGTCAGCAGACACACATGATGGAATCAGAGAGTATTCTCCAGGATATATATTGCTAGCTATTTTAGCCCAGATGCGTGTTTCAGATTCAAGTTGTGTGTGCCCTGCTTATGTTCTTACTCAATTTTGGGGCAGGACTGAGTTAAAAAGCTTCCTTTTCACCACGTTCTTGAGACAGGGAAAAAAAGGTGAAGAGTGACAGGAGAGATTTGGCTAAGTGTCCAATCCATCTACGTGTACTGCACTGAGGGCCGCATATGCAAATTAGCAATGTCTCAATTAAGATCTTCCAACTACTGTTGGAAGTGTTGAAAAATAGAAGACCCAAAATGCATTCCTGCTAATTGTGTTCTTAAGAAGGATTACCAACTAGGAGCTGTGCAGGGAAAAATTGTTTGTTAAGCTACTCAGGTATTTTTTTTTTTCTTTGGTTGCTGTTGTTTTGTTTTTAATTGGGAATCCTGCATCTGATTTCCATTGAGGAGGGTACATGGGAAGCTCAAGCTACGATCATCCAGACATGTCTCTCTCTTTCTCTCTCTCTCTCTCTTGTGAAATACTTCTACATGTTTGTCCAAATACTCTTTGAGATACTGGTAACATATAAAACTACCACCTCTTCTCTTTCCTTTGAACTCCATAAAATTGAATTGCCTACCCCCCAGTGGCTACGATGATCGTTAAAAGCCAGTGAAACAGTAAGACATGCATCAGGTTGGACCACTTTTCTTACATAATTTCCATTTATATCCACAAATTTTGTCACAGACGTGACTGCTAAGAAGCAACACACTATCTGTGTGTTTAGTTTAGGGACAGCAGTGAAAACCTTGGAGCTCACTGGCAGCAACATTAGGGGCTCTAAATGAATTTCATCAATGTGGGGGCCATTAGTTCACTAAAGGAACAAAATAGCATCTTTTTATGATAGTATAATGGCTGAATTCTATACAGTGCAGTCACTTTGATTTTATGTTGCATGTCTGGTCCCCCCTTTCCTTCCCTCATGGGTGGGACATGACACCTCCTTATCTGACTGCCAGAGCTGTGATGAGGGAAATGATGTTAATAAGGTCAGAACTTAAGTCCAAGTTTACTTTATGAAGGATACATTTTATTTTTGTTTCTTGTTATTATCTGCCAGAATGTAGTTTTAAGAATATTCTCTGGAAAATTGTTATGCAACAGATTTGCTGCTCTGTGAAAATGTGACAACTTATTGCTCCTAAATTTCCTCTTTAAATAAGGAGAAACAGATCAAGTCAACCACTGCTATTTGACTCTGTCAATACAAAGAGTATTGTGATAGCTGTCCAAAACACTTTTCAGGGATATCAGTGTATATTACATTTTGTTTACAGGTTACAACATGCATCTATAAAGGTTTGTAAAGTTGAGTTTTTTTTTAATATTCTAAGTAGAATTAAGTGTTTGTTAATATTTCACGTACAAAATGAAAAGAAACTGCTCTTTTTAGTGTAGGTTATAGAAGAGAAAATATACTTCAAGTCCTTATTCAATATTTTTATGGAAAAAGTAATTTGCCCTTTCTTGCTGCCACTCCTTCAAACTTGGAAAGAATTGCACTGTTTTTTTTTTTTTTTTTTTAATTTCAGTGGAAAGTCCGTATGTTAATTCAGGAATAACATTGTGTGGAGGAACTGACATGATGTTTGTGTTAACATCTATGAATCTGCATAAATGAATAGAGAATTAAAAAAAAAAATGCACCATGTTACCTTGGCAAAACATTTCACTGGAAAATCTGGACTTAAGTTTGATCAGGGTCAATTGAAACTCCATTGATTTCATTTTATTTTTTCACTTGCAGTGCTATGTAAAAGAATAAGGCATGTTGAGCAAAATGCATACGTACAGCTTCATCTGCTACAAACATGCCTTGACTAGGCACAGGGGATGCATTCTGTGGTTCTCACACCTTGCATGTGAAAGCAGTGTTTTACATAATGCCTTTTAAATTCCTGGTTGCGCTGCCTGATAGAGAACTGTCAGTCCACGTAGTATTCTCCACTACTGATTTCTAGTTCTAAAGTGTATAAAGTGCAAATGAAGTCGAATTATCTTTAAGTATTTTATTTTGATGGAATAATTGTTACTTTTGTCATAGTGGTTTTGTATCCTTGTAGGTAAGGAACAATGGACAATGATTATAGGAATTGGAATGCAGAAGATAAATACAAAAATGCTGAGAAAACTTGTTTTAAAACTATCATTTGTGTTATGTGCTCTTTGTTTTATTCTATTTATTTACTGTTTTTAATTCATCACATTCTTTTCCTTTTTTCTATTTGAAAGCTGGTATTTTGCTTCCAGGTGCATTCCCTTTCTCCTTATCTGAAAGTAGTAAAGCCTATGTTCTTGCCAGCCTACATCAAACATTGCTGAACAGTTATTCTTAAGCACTGGACTCTTATCTCAGGGAACTGGATGAGATTTTCTAGCTTAGGGAGGATCACATTATATACACAGATTCGCTCTAGAGTATTATATGATGGTTAGGGTAGTAAAGAGACTGAAAAGATCAGGTCACTGATTTAAAAAAGCACAAGAAGTTGAGTCTGATTCTGAGGGTAGTTGCCGAGAGTCTTATCACCTAGGCTATAGCCTATTCAAAAGCACGGAAAATCAGTTTTCTATTTAGTCTTGCCTCTGAGTTCCAGCTGTGAAAGTTTCCTCCAGGAAAGCTTATTTGGGACTGAAAGCATTTCTATAGAAAAGTCTCAGTGTCAGTTTTTCACAAACACAAACTATCAGAATTTTCAGATAAGAAATATAAATCAGCTTTTCAAGCAGATCCTTGAAATGTCTGTTTTGTTATCTCGAACATACTGCCTTACTGATACAGGCATAAAGGGAAGAGTTCAATAAATCTCATTCATATAAATATTCTTTTCCATAAAAATGTCATATATTTATCTGTTTCAGCATAAAACAAAAACATTCAGATTTTCTTAAAGTGGCTTATTGACCTTATAGCTGGAACGCAAGAAGTCTAGTTAGCACATGCTATGCATTTTAAATACTCTGAATATTGTTCAGCATCATTTGCTTTATATATCCAGGTTTTACTTGTGTTACCACTCTGAAATGTGGCAAGAAATCAACATGGAGCAGTATTTGTTAAATGTCACTCAATGGACTTACAAGTTGACTAGCAGAAGTTATCCCACACCTAGATGTGATTTCTTACCTCCACACACCAGTGTACTGCCATCACTGCCCATCCACCATTCATTCCCTTGACTTCGAACACCCAGAGCACTTTTCCCATTAAGCAGTATGAAAGCTGTCTCACCAGCCCACTCTCACACTTGAATTTAGAGGGTGACTGACTCCTATGTGCATCTCAAGTACAACAGGGAGCCTCTTGTTAGGGGCAGCCTGTGCCTCTCTGAGGCTGAGCCAAGAGGCAATGAGCACGTAGCCCTCTCTCAGCGTGCCACACGCTCCCCAGCCCTCTCCTGTCTCCAGCTCCTGGGGCATTGCTGAGCACCTGCAGGTCACACAATGCTCCAGGCCACACTTGCTTCCACTGGAATCACAGCAAAACTCAGTGGAAATGAGCACAGAGGATGAAATACAAAGATCTTGCTGTGTGGTGCTGATATATAGTTTCTTCTGAATTTGAACTGAGGAAAAAATGGAGGGAAAATGAAAAATGTGAAGACCGTTCTAAGAAGCTATCTTGTCCCTTCATGAACTAGGGAAGACTATTCCTTTCTTTGCCGTATAGAACTGCAGTGACTGTTGCTGTTACTCTTCTTTTTATTACGTAAATTAATTTTTTTTTTTCTCAGAAGGTGTTTCTTCCCCTTTTCCTTAGATATAAGCTAATATATAAACAGGTAGATATAAGTAAAAATTCCAACCTTTATTCCACTTTGAACAAGCTTGTGTATATCCAAAAAAGGTTCCTTGATCATGTCTCCTTCAGGACTGAAAATCTTCACATATCCTTCTTTCTCAAGAATAAAGAGGCGATGAGAACCATCCCCACAGTGTACTGCTCCAACAGGTTGCCTTAGTCCACTCATGACTTCCTGAATACAGAAGCAGTTGTGCTTGTGTTTTCTAAAACAAAAAAAAAAAAAAAAAAGTGAGAAATGTCATATTTCTTATAACCGTGACGCAATAGTGTCCCTAAAAGATTAAGATTTTTCTGTAGTGATATTGCAAATGCAGCTATGCCATCTAGCACGCAGGCAGACAGTACTGAAAATCAACTTGAACTTCACTTTAGCAATATTTGTTTTGTATATTGGAAAGAGAAAATCAAATAATCTTAGATCTGAAATGTAGAGTGATAAGTGTAATGTAGTTAAAAAAAAAAAAGAGAGAAATAATTTATTTTACAGTAGATTTCTTTTTCTATTAATAAACACAGTAAATTCCAGCAATTCTACAATTTTCCAAAATTTGCTTTTCAAAGTCCATTAGTGACTTATAATGAAACAGCTTATTTACAGTCTAATTGAATTATTTTCACAAATGGAGAGAAAAAAGTTGAAAAACATAATACAAGGATTTTAATAATAAACTTTTGTAGTTGCTTAGTATTGTTAAATTCAGGTAGAACTGACATCCTAGAAAGGTGTATCATCTATAACGTGGATCCTAACCAAGATCCAAGGATTTAATCAAGCCAACGTTCTAACACCTATTAGCAACTTAAATAGAAAATGTTACCGAAATATTGAAGCTAGTGTAACTTTCTCTTCCATATACACCAGCTACAGCAAAAGAAAGTACCATCTGGAAAACACAGCTGCTGAGCATAAGCACAGACTGAGCTGGTTCACTGTGAAAGCCACAGGCTTTGCCATTTTATTTTTTTCAGATTAAACAGCATTTATCTTTATGAACCTGCTGATCTCTTCCTCTTTGTCATATTCCTCCACATGGTCCAGGGAGTTAGACGCTGGCCCTCGCACTTGTTTTCTTGGAAAATCTGGAAAGCATACACCACCATCTTTTCTTGCATAGTAAAAGCAAAACTCATCAGCTGTAGTTTGGAGAAAACCTTAAAAATGCAAAAGAGCATACAAATATTTAGTGTGTTGTCATGTCTGCAGTTTTGAGCTGTCAAACTAATCTTTAAATAGATTACATATTGAGTGGAAAAAGAAGTCGTTTTAAACAAAGTGCTATCTGCAAAAAAGGACTGCTCTGAATAAATACAAACGATTACCTTTTATAGTTTATTCATTTGTATTTGTATTAAACTTTCTTTTCAGTTTGCTTAAATAAGAAATTAGCAATTTGAAATGGTGCAACAGTTAGTCACAAGAAAGTGAATGGGCAAAGGTCAGAGTTAAGGCTGACATATATTTTTTCCTGTTTTCATGTCTACTAATGAAGTGTAGTACATGTTTTAAAATACCTTGAGCAGCTTTAATTTAACTTTTTTCTTGCTTTTAGTTTTGTGTTGGATCCCTTTTTTATTGCTTTAGCAAAAAACAGTACATTTCATTACTCTCTGTCCAAAAAATTAATGAAAATGGGAAAATGGTAACTCTTCACTTGGAACTTGGAGAGAAAAAAAAAAAAAAAGAGGCTTGTTGTAGTTAAACCTTTGGTAAAGACTTTGGCAAAAAATGTGAAATGAAGATTGTGGAACGCTGGCACCAAAAACATCAGTCAGAGAGGTGAATAACTGGTGCCTCAGAAGGCAAGGAGTACCTGCACCTTGTAGGCAGGCAACTAGTCTCCGATGGGCTCTTGTTGTGATAGGGGGTAAATGCCATGTCTCACTGAAAAAGGGGATGTATCTCATGCTGCATTGGAGCTGGCTTTAAGCTGGCCTGGATGAAGGGGGATTTTTGGGCTTTAGGTTGAAATAGAAGGGAGTTTGAAGACGGGGGAAACAAGGCATTGGTAAAATTAGGGCCTTTAAGGAAAGCCCCTAGCACTGCTGATTCTACAGTATGTCTAATGACAGTAAAAATACCTATCTCTGTTCACAAACCTATATATAGTCATTTCGATTCAGTTTTTAATCGTGAGTATTGAATCAAAGATAGAATTTGGCTAGTTATAAGCTTAGAGCTTTACTAATATAGGAATTAACATAATACGTCTTAAGTCACCTTTATTACTTTTTTGCATTATTAGCATAGTGTGTTAGGATGTATAATGAGCCAACATATAACTGATGGGATACACAGAATTAGCACTTCATTGGAATTAGAGGTCTAATTCATGCACGGATTTACCACTTGTGAATAATGCAGTAATCCATAGATCTTGGCCATAAAACCTCTGGCTTACAGCTTACGATAAGAGCTGATCAGGGACAGCTGTGTTTCTTTGGAAAATGCCAGTTTCTAAAATGTGATATATTTTTCAGGAACGTTATCAATTGGGACAAAATTTTAGTTAAAATTATGTTTCTGGTCCAAAATGAAACTTCTTGAATGAAGAAGAGAGAAACAGACAGCAAACTTCATATTACTATACTCTGATGTCTTGTAATTAGGGTGCTTCATTAGGAAGAGGAATATTCAGGTCAATGCCCCTCATCTGTCAGGCAGGAGTTTGACCCTAAGTCTCCCATTTCCCAAGTAAATGTCCTAACAACTGCTTTATTAGCTATCCTGGGGTGGTCTCTCTGTGGCTTTCTTCATGGAAAATTTCGAAAGAGTTCAATTTCTTCCTTATGTGGAATAGGAAAATTTTTTAGATCCCAGAATTTTTGTGGAGTGGAAAGCCTTTCCCACCCAACTATACTTCTTTTCATATGCATCTTCCTTGAAAAACGTTGGACAAATAACATGACAAAGCCTGCCTTTGGTTTCTATAAAATAGTATCTGGGAACACATGGTAGTGTGTTGTGGTATAAAAGTTTAATTACCATGATTTGGAGCTTCAGTAAAAATCATCTGTGAGGAGCTGGTTTTAATTTATAGTAGTTATTTGGAGAAAATGTGAGATACAATTTCAAGTGGAACAACCGAAGAGGAACGCTGATATAATCACGGACTAGTATTCTGAGGCTTTGTAGATAGAATGCCAAAATCAAAGGTAATCTAAAATCTTGGAGCTATTTGACTTACGAATACACCATTTTACATTTAATAATTTCTTTCTCTAGGCACAGTAGATCACTACAGAAGATGCAACAGAAAATTAGAGGTGTACAGTTTCCAAGAATTTCTAGCATTTTCTAAGTATGCCACCTACTATTTATTATAAATAAACTACTCTTGGCTTGAATTTTATCTGTAGTCAGAATAACTGAAAGCATATTTTGATCGCGTTTTCTACTCAGTAAATGTTCATTTCAAATAACAATCTGATGCAAACTCACTTAACTAATGCCTTAGGCAATATCTCTTCTTACATGTAAGACTAATCTCTTTTCCTTATGAAACACTTTATCGTGCAGTTAGGTACATCTTGCACTGCAGTTGCCTTCCGCAGCCTTCTGGTTTGAAGAAAGATAAGGCTTACATTCCAGTCTTCTTAGATTTGTTCTTCAGAAGTGAGTTCTGAATTAAACTATGAAAATTAGTCAGTGAATTGCTAAACTGTTGCACTGCTGACAGGAATGTGACCTCTGTAAGTACAGTTTCACCTGTGCATTAGGGATTGTTTTGTTCTGTAAGGAAGCAGCAACTTGCAAAAAACATCTGTTTCTGTGTTCTATACGCTAGATTCACCATACAAACTGCTTCAGTGAAGACAGTTAAAAAATACTTCTACTTTCCTGTCTGCTTATAGCGATTTAATGTTTCCTTTATTCTGCTCAGAATGAAAAATCTTTAGTTGAGATAGCTGTTTTGTTCAGTCCAATGTCCAGAAGAATGGTCCATGACAAGTGCCCCTAAGCACTGCAATTCTTCTGGGGAGAAGAAAAAGATCATTTTGCTCACTCGGAGTTTATCCGAAAACAGCTCTGTCACCGTCTGCCATGGGAACTATGCCTAATAAGAACTGTGACGTTTAGTCCTGTGTGAATTTCTGCACAGCACACTGAATTGAATATCATCTCCTCCACTTCTTTGCACAGACCTTCACTGGCTTGGAGAGTGTATGAAAATCAGGCTCACCTGCTTTATTCCTACTACACTGCTGACCTTGAGCATACAGTTCAGTATTCTGTAAAAGAATTGTTTTGCCTGGTTTTTTTTTCTTCCCACTGACCTGCATTTCCAACAGCTAGATGAGAATTTTTTCTCATTTTTTCTCTCTTCTCATCTCTCAGTGTAAGCTAAACCAAAGAGGTGATTCCAGACTCGTTTGTCCAAAGCAAACTAGGTGCCGTAGTGGCTCTCATCGCTTCCTTCTGTTTTTCAAGTGACTAGTGGCCCTCTTGTCACGCTGCCATGCTGCATGTACCTTCACAAAGGCAGTGTCAGGGTTAATCCTCCTGCTGTTCTTATTAGCAGTAGCATCACTGCTATTTATCTCCAGGTTGACTATGTGCACAGTAGCTATAAGTAGACCACACTAGTACTTCTGGACGCATTGTTTCAGTTGCAGAGTTTCTCAGAAGTTGTCTGCTTTTTGAGGGGCTGGGGTGCCCCTGTTTGGAGTGAAAAAAATAAAATCCTAACTACCATCTGTTCTGGCAATGCCTGTGCTCAGATCTAGGCCTGGATCTGGATTCACACACGGTCATCTGGAATCTATTTCTTCAAATGGAAATGAGGCAGTACATGTAGTTCAAAATCTGTCCAGTGTCTTCGGTTGACAGAACCCTCTGTGGCCAAGGCTACAGGTTTGTTCTTTAGAATATGTCACCTCTACAGGCATGAATAAAGTTTGTCCTCACGCCGAGAGGGAGAGTTGGCCATGCCTTTCTTTTACATAGCTGTACTAATAATAAATACTGGACGGTATTCTCATACAGCCTTGGAAAACTTAAAATTCCTGTTGTTTGAAGAGACTCGTTAACTCCAGCTTCCTGTCAGTAATCACTTAAACTGAAATTCACAGTAAATGGTCAGATGAGAAATAATGAGAAAATTCAACGAGGATGAAGTAGGGAAGATCCATACTCGGATTTTGTGAAATGTTGCACACTCTTGCAGTAAAGCATCCGTAAAATGGTAACAGCTTCCTGTTATTTTGCTTGAATAAATAAGTGGGTCCACTTATTCTATGGATATTCAAAACTTCTAAAGAAGTCAATGGAAATCCTGATACAGTCATAACTGGTGGTTACCATGAAACAAATCAACCAATGATATACTGCAATTTTCATATTTGCAAACAGAAAAAGAACAAGAAATTCATTTCTGGAGCCAAGTCATCAAAAAACTGATGTGCAGTTTCTTAGTCTTCCAGGTTAATCTGTACTACTAACATTTCAGTTCTAGAAAAGATGCTTGTTATCTTGAATCGCTAATAACATTTCTAATTTGTGCAGCACTTAATGGCTAAAATTACTTTTGTAGTCAGCACTTTCCTTACAGTCCTTTGTACTGGTGTTCAGGAACAATTAGCACTCCTTAATGGAGGAAAAGTAATTATTTGACTTTTTAACAAATGTACAGTGAATCATTGGCAGAGACCTCCAGTCTGGGGGCCTGTTAATTTCCGGCTCTTTGTTTAATCCTCCAGGCTAAACTGAAAACATAGCTTCCATGTTTCTTTTTCCTTTTGCAATAAATATTATGGACACATGGGTCTCACAAGCAAAACAAAAGACCTAATTAGCCATCTTTTTAATTATTTACATTTTCAAATGTACATTAAACTATTAAAATCCTATAGGCAGTCTTCTCAAAAAGAGGTGCGTGAATCTTAGTGCCTTCATCAAATACTGGCGTAGGCATCTACAAGCATGTGGACCAACCAGACCACCAAATGAACCCTGCTTCTGAATGTGAGCAACAGGTTTTTTTTTCTTTTTCAGTACCACCCGCTTTCAGAAGAAGTATATAGAATGATTATTAGTGTCTGATTGATGTAGGAAAAATCCTATTTTAACTGATGCTAAAGTATGTAAGCTCTTTCCCTGCAAAGCGCAGTGCTCTGTCCAGTGCTAAAGTTATGCTTTCATCTGGTTATCTTTCAAGGCAAGCTGGGTGGTCACAAAAAGCACTTGACATCTCGATGCACTTCAGCAGTTTTACATATACACAAACTTTGTAGAAAAATAAATTTGTCATTCGTCACCACATATGTTGATCTGAGGAGTGAGGTTCCTGTGGCTATAGCTCCTGTGCTGCTCAGCCCTTTCTCTTTCTCTCTCCCTCTCTCCATCTCCTCCTTTTTCCTCCCTTTTCCCCTCTTCACTTTTTCCAATTTTAAAAAAAGTTGTTTCCTCAGAAACACAGAATTTCACTGTGCAACCATACGGGACTTGCTCTGCTGAATATGCTCATCGTTTGCATTAGTTACAAGTCACGTAAAAAAAAGTCTTTGCGCTGACTTCTCACATGGGCTAAACATTTAAAATATCTAATCTATTATCGCTGTTCAGCAGGCAGTCTTGGCAACTGTGATCTATTCTGCTTCACTTTGGGGAATGTGATAAAGAGCAAGAAACAGCTGGTTTAAGAAAGCCTTAGAAACATCTCTTAGTTTATAAAGACAATAATAATATTTTCATTTTTGAATGGGTTGAGATACATGTTAAACCACAGTAAAGGGGAAAAAGTAAGTCAATTCAAAATATTTTCTCAAGCCAATAAAAGAACATTGTAAAAAATGCCTGCACTCTTGGGATTTCATAGAAAACAAGTACACACTGTACACATACAACTAAAAAACCCTCCTCCAAATCTCATCCACTTAAACTATCCCCTTTACTCAAATGTTTATGTTCTATTACAAAGTCATGTTCATAGATCAAAAATTACTATTTGTAAATTCATTTTTCTTATTCTTATTAACCATGCTTTCCAGTCTATGTTGCCAGTCAAAAATCTTAACCAGTTTAATTATTTTCTCCTGTTTGACGTTATTTACAAGTACTGTTTGGAAAAAGGAAAAAGCACAGTTTAAAAATGACAGCCTTAAACGTATAAATAATTTACTCACAAGAATACCAAAGATGTTATTCAATATAATAGTGCACTACAGCACTATTTCTAACGGACCATCTTCAGTGGTTAGTTTGTTGATTTATTTACAAGTGATAGCAAACATTTGGTGACTGCCTTAGACAATACTGGTCACACTCTGCTATTGGCTTTGTCGAGCTGACTTTACTGGCTGCAGTAAGGAAGTGTTAGGTTAGTTCAGAATTTGGTTGTTAACAGTGTGTTGGAACTGATTCAAAGATCACAGAAGTCTATCAAATAGCTCCCTTTGATTTCAAGGGGCTTTAAACTGTGGAAAAAAACCACAAGTTTCTAGGGCAAGAAACCCAGAAAAAACACTTCACTCTCAGCTTGTAGTCTCTGCAGCTTGCAGTGCCAGCACTCTATTTCTGGTATTTGAAAGCTGTCTGTCATTCAGAATAGCCTTCTGGATGGCCAACTAATTGTTTACGTGATTTGAGTGAACATACTAATATACAAAAACGGTAATAGCTTCAGGTGCTGTGATAACAAATAGCCCTGTGTTTCATGGAGCGTTTAGTAGGCAGGAGGCAAAAGGACAGCTCAAAATATTCACCTCTCTATGTAAGAAAAAATCACCATGGATGCCCTGAGATACTCTGTCTTTGGACAAAATCCCCTGGATATCAGAGGTGATTCTACCTGGTTAAGAGTTGGATCTATGACTACTCAGGCAATATCAACATTTCAAAGCAGACATCCTTCAGTTCCATATTTTGTTATAGGTTTTACCTGGTAAGTGACCTCTGCAAGTATAATAGAATTCTTTACAATAGTCTTTGCACAAGTAGGGTAGAGTTAGTTCTCTTTCCGAAGTTTCCCCTTTCTCAGGTGAGTGGAAAAGATTCTGGGCATGAGGTGAGCAGTGTGCACATCTGATTTCCTCCAGTAGCTTCGCACATTCTGTGTTGTTCGTGACAGAAAGTATCTGCAAGCCACAAACCAAAGACAAATAAACACATGACCTATTTTCCCATCTTATACAAAAAGATTCTACGATCTCATGTCATAAATTAACCTAATGGGACCAATACAATCTATAATAAATGCGTCATGTTTCATGTCAGTTTTCCAGAAGAACTGGGTACAAAAATTATGACAATGAAGTGTGCAATACGTCATTAGTACAGTGATATTTCAAGTGTTTGATTCTCTTTCCGACATACAATAATAGCAGTGAAATTATTTTACGGAGTAACGCTTGGAAACACTTATCACACAGGCAATCTCTGATCTACACTGTTCATTGATACGAGGATCTGCATCAGCAGGCCTTCTGCTCCCTTATGAGAGATACTTAAAAACACAGCTTGAAAGGTGACCCATTCAAGTATTTGGAGAGTACAAGACAACATTCTACCATTAAACACATCAGGGAAACCACATATAGGTATTCGTTAAGTCGGTGTATCTTGAGCTGTACCGCAGTCTGGCTACTGCAATGCTTACTGAGGTAAGCATTCAGCAGGTGCCTGGGATTATTCATTTTTTAAATGCTGCTCTCCACTTTGCGCTCTCTAATGCAGAATACTTGGAGGTAGAAAAAAGCTGCATGTTATCAGGCATTTCATAAGGGAAAAAAAGAATTTGTCCATGGCATCTTGTTTCTCTTGATTTTGAAAGCGTCACTTTTTCCTGAAAAAAAGAGCATATATTATGCGTAGTACTTGAAGAAGCACTAAACCACGATTGATGATGTGTTTAAGTAAACACACGAGCCGAAGGAGAGCAATGTCATCAAATCGTGAAAAATAATGGAAAACAGCATAGCTGTCTTTATTAGTCTGTGAATGCAGTGCACTTTGTTAATCTATTGTTAACCGCATGGACTGTTTTTTGATCATTCATCCCAATGGTGGATAATAGGAAATGTGTTCTCAGTCGAGAGGGACTGAATCTGATCCAGTGCAAAAACAAAGCTCAGGTTATTTCAACTGTTTGCTTAACACGGTCATAAACAAAGACTGCAAGAGGCTTATTTTAAGAAATATTAATGCTGTAAGTATTTATATTCCGCAAAATTTGTAAATATTTGTAAATGTTGCATTTGAAAATAGCAACAAAGTTTTGCTGGAGTTATATCTGAGTTGTTTTGTAGAATGACTTTACAATGTGTCATTTCCCTGCTGCATAACATTGATGGGAATTATCTCAATTACTTTTGATAGAAGTAGTTATTCTGTGCATGAAGACTCTTAGTATGTTTGAGTGCTCTGTCTCATAGGCTGGCTGTCTTCTGGCGTGCAGCACTTCGGTGACACAATTCCAAACTCATCATTTTTATTTACGCATCATAATTACGCAAGCATAAACCATTTGAGAGAAATGCACTCCCCATTGTTTTGAAGAGCTATGTGTTCAAACTATTCTACAATATATGGCCTGTGCAGTTACACAGAATCCTGTTTAAAGGAACATTAATTTAGAAGGTAAACTCTCTCAAGGAAAATTTAGTCTTAACTATCCACTGTCATAAGGCTAAGTGAAACGTTTCATAAAGTTTAGTGATGAACTTCAGACCACTGATTAGAAGAACACCATTTGGCCTCTCCCCCTATTCTGGAAGAGATGCCCTTGGCTTTCAGTATAATTCCTCCAGATTTGCTGGAATCATTGAGTGTATTACGTGTTATGTTCTTTACGCTATCTGTTTGCAGATTATCTTCATCTCCACAGCACCTGCAGTTAAGTAATGTGACTAACACCAGCCATGTATGGTTTATTATCTCTCTTCAGATCTTCTTTGGGATTATGATTATCTCAAATCTTTCTTTCCCCCGACCAAGGCTTGCTTATTTATTTATTTATTTATTTAACTTGAAGGCCAATTAATTGCACATTGCATGTATGGTGAAAGGTTTGCCTTCACCCTGAGACTGTTGGTGAATTCCTCCCACAGCCTCAGTTGCTCTCCAGAAAAAGGAAAATAAAAGGTTCTTCTGCAATTATTTTCACTTGCGCCATAGCAGCAGAACTGTTAACCTTAGTCGTCCTTCCTGACTTTCAAATGTTGTTCTAGATGTGGGATAAATGCCTCAAGGACAAGAACTAAAAACATAATTATAGCTACAATAAAGTATGACCATGTAAATAATAACTACAAAACTTCATATTCTTTGGGATTGCATTCTAGGCGCTTGCAGTAATCCACAGTGCTGAGGCAATTATCTGCATGATCTGGACTTTCTTAAAGGATGATGGTATCCTGACAAAGTACCTTGGCATCCTGATGGGAAGCAGCATATATAGTTCAGTCAAATCATTGTCTGCCAATAGAGAGCAGGGGATGACTGAAAGCACTGTCCATAACTGCAGTTTTTAAGAACTTTTTTAAGAACGTTTTTTAAGAACTTGATGACGCTAAGAAGCTGAAGTTCTCCTTAAGTAAAGATGAAATGACCACTTGGGAGTTTCCACCAAATGAAAGTGTGCCATGACTACAGACTCTTCAGAGAACTTGCCTATATTCAGTAGTGTCACCTGCTTTGCAGAAGACTCACATTTTTTTCATCAGTGAGTTAATCTCAAGCAGTAGGCTTTCTTGCAGAAGCAGTAGGATGGTGCGTTTAGAAGGGCAAGTAAACACTAGGTATTACTAGGTAAATATTCAGTATGTTTATTGAATCAACTCCGCAGTGATGCAAATATAAAATTCTACTACTTCTACTGGAAGACTCCAGGAAGAATTATGAAGAGAAAAAAAGAAAAAAAAAAAAAAAGAAATTACAGGATATCAAAGCTAAATTACTGTTTCTTGTGGAAAATGTTATTGACGTTGCCTGGTGATACAGAAGAAGAAATGCTTGCCAATATTTCAGTCCTCAGAATTAAGACAAAAGGATCCTAATCCCCCTGAGCAGCTGCTATCCAGGAATTAACCACAGGAATTCACCCCCTCATGTCATTTCTGGAATGAATCTTGGCCATATAATAGCTAATCGGAAGATGAAGGAATCAGAGTCAATCAATTATCTGAAAATCAAGTATGTTATTTAACTTTTAGAATGCTAAAGCAAAGTCGGGTGGTAACGTTTGCTCTGTGTGAGGTCCGATGTATAACTCTCTACTGGCTGGGAGATAGGACAACTGCTCTATTCTGAATCTCAGTAAATCGATAACGTATTTATCCTGGACTATTTTAAATCAGTTTTAAGTGAAAGCTGCAATTCTTATTTGAGTGAACCTTTCTCTGATGGTTCTCCACTTCGCAAGTGACCTTATGGTTGACAATGGCTTTGGTCTTTTGAAGAAATGTAAACTAATTTCCTGCTTCAATTTTTAAGGTCATGTGTGAAATCGTCAAACTGCAGTGGTTTAAACTAACTGTGCTCTGGAAAATATGTAAAACTTCCAAACATTTATTGCAACATGCCTAATAATGATTATGCCTGCTGCTGAATAATTTACAACATCTGTAAGCTCATCCTTTAATCTCTTGCCACATGAAAGTAAAATGCATAGACTGAAGGTAAGATAAATCCTGGAGTGGGGAGGAAAGCATAGCATACAACATTGGTTTATCAGCAAAGAAGAACCAGAGGAAGGCACAGTAGACAGAAATTCTTTACAGTGAATATAGTCATCTGTTTTGTGTACCCCGGTCATATCTAGTCTGAAAGGCAACATCATTTTGATGCTAACAGAAAAAAAACCAACAACCCACAGTGAAATAAGTCATTGCACTAAGCTGTGTTTGATACACAAGCATTTATGTCTAAAAATCATATGCTTACGAGATTGTTCAGCTGTTGGGTTGAACATATGCTTCTTCTGTACCACAGAACTGGATTATGTCATTAAAGAGTTCGGTTTCAATTTTAGGGTAATATGTAAATAGATCATTGTACTAAGGCAGCTGTTAAAGGGACTCCGAGATGAGTTATTTGTTTAGTTGGATGTGTTTAACAATAGCCTTTGTTCGTGAAAGAGCCAGAGCAAACAAATGATTGTAAAAGGGCACACTTGAAAACAATTACTTTTCACCCTTTCCTTGACAGCTTTGGCTGTGAAGCCAACTGAGGTAGAGAGGACTTCCTTGCCTGTTGGGCTGTAAGCGAACTTCCAGAAGACCCAGTGTTACAATATTTGACTGTCCTACATTAACAAAGGGTTAGCACAGAAAACTGGAAGACGAAGAGTTAAATGTCAACAAGGGTATGTAAAAATCATACTTGAGGCAGTGCAGTGCTCTGTATGGTTATTAGGGTAGCTCCATTTCTGCCCCCCAAATGGCAGCCGGTGGTGGCATTTTCCTTGTAAATTTCACAAATTTGGCCAAAAACTCTCGAAGACCCGGCGTCTTAACCAAGAAGCTCTCATGAAAATCTCTACTGAGCATGCTCAACTCTTCATTTTTATAGGAGCTGGCGTTCAGATTCCTGCTAGTGTCATAGCCATAGACTGATGATGGAAAGCAACACTTAAACAAGCTGTTTTTTGGACCGTCATAGAGCAGAATTTTAAAAATGTGCTCTTTGAAAAGCTTTATTCAAATGTACTCCATAATGGTTTACCGTGTCTTTTATGGGAAGCCCATCGCATTGGGTGAAGCATAAATGACATATTTGGACATTTTTCCTAAACATGTACTTATCTGATGAAGCAGATCTGAGAGGTTCAGGAAAGTTACTCTCTGATGGAAAACAGTCTGATTTTAAAATCCTTTGGAATTATATTCCTTAAAAAACGTAATTTAAATTTAATACAAAACCAAATTTGACAGCTCAGGAATAGCTAGTGTGGCATACGTGGTCAATGCCGCACATTTGAGTACTGTTAGTCCAACGGAACCCAAGGGGAATTAGAAGATATTTTCAAGTAATTCTGAGAAGAGGATAAACCCTTCAAGTGTCTGGAGACTGAAAAGTTACTGAAACACAACATCCAATGTACTGCATTGAGCCAATTGCTGCAAGGGTCTCTCCAAGCACTGGACAATCTCAGTCGCGTATATGCCACTGAGCCATTACAAACAGGGTGAATTAAGGACATATTTTCCAGTCCTTATTCTTTTCCTTTTTTTTTTTTTTTTTCCTTCTTTTTCTTTTTCCCAGCTAGATCTTTCAGGTTATCCGCGTGTGGTTAGCTTATAGTTTAATTCAATTATCACACAGGGGCTTAATGACGCTGTCTCTAGACAACGTGAAGAAATCTATCTGCTTTGAATCTCAAACTGCTGCTGCATATGGTATGAATAAAGAGAGATCTGCAGCTGAAAACCTGCAGTAAGACAGTTCTCACTCATCTGGGAATAGAGGGGGGTAGGACAAATGCTCCCTCAAAAGGCATGAACATTTGGACAGAGCTGGGGACTGAAGGAGAATGATGTTCTCCAGTTTCACCCATTAGTGAACCAACTAACAAACACAATGGTGTTGTTGTTATTCTTTTGCCATAAGCAACAGGACTCTGTGTGTGGGCAGCAGTTTAGTGGGGAGGAGGATAAGTCGACCCCTTTTTGTCCTATTGATTTTTTCCTATTTGCATGACTTGAGCAAATTAAATGATGCAATATGGCTTTTTGTTACAAAACAAAGTGAGAGATACCACCCAGACACATATGTTGATTCGTAGAAGCTGTTTACATGAGAATGGAGTGAAATCTACCGTGAACTGAGCATAAAAATTCGATTCAAGCCGGGTATTTCTTTTTTATTATGCTTGGGCCAGCGAGACTGGGACACAAGTTTTCCTCGAGTCTCTCAGACCCTGACAACTACAGAGTTGTAACGGAGGAATTCTTAATTAAACCTAAAACAGGATGGAGGAAAGGGGGGGGGGGGGAGGGATGGGAGGGGGGGGGGGGGGGGGAAGGAAAAAAAAAAAAAAAAGACACCTGACGGCTTTATTTCACGTGCAGCGCTTCCTAACGACGCTGCTGGGTGCCGCACGCCCGCGGGGCTCAGCAACAGGCGGGCGGAGGACGCTCGGAGCCGGGGGCTGAGCGGGCTCCTCCACGCAGCCCCACGCTGCCAAGAGCGGAGCTGCGCCCGCTCGCCGCCCGCAGCCCCGTCCGCCGCCACGGCCGCGGGTGGGGGCTTTGCGGCTGACGCGCGTCATCGCGGGCAGCGCGGGGCCCCGAGGGCTGCGGAGATCCCTAAAGTTCGGGTACGCCGACGCCGTCCGCTATCCCAAACCCTCCTCGACCAAACGGGCGGAGAAAATCGGACGAGATTTCTGTTACCCCCCCCCCCCCCCAACCCCCCCCCGCACCCGAAAAAAAAAAAAAAATAAAATAAAATAAACCGGAAACCGCCGCCGGGCTCATTTACGGTCCCAACGCTGCCAGCGCCCGGACGGCGGCCAGAGCCCGTCCCGCTCCTCCACCTTCCCGGGGCCGCTACCTGCGGGGCGGCACGGTCCGGCCGCACCGGCCCCCGCCGGCGCTCCCGCGCGACGCGCGCGGGACGGTGCCGCGCCGTACCCGCCGAGCGCCCGTCCCCCCGCGGGCGGTGCGCGTTCCCCCGGCTCCGGAGCGGCGCCGGGGGCGGGCTGCCGCCGTCCCGCGGCCCCGCGCAGTAGAAGCGGCCGCGGCTCCCGCCGCCCAGCGGTGCCTACCTTGGCCCCGGCGTGCAGCAGCCCCTGCGCGTCGGCGCGGGAGCAGCAGGAGAGGCGCGGGTAGAGGCCGCGGCACATCGCCTCCGCAGCGCCCGGCGCCTCCGGGGACAGCAGCCGCCGGTCGCGCTTCTTGAGCCGCCGCGGCGGGGTCCCGTTGAGGCACCTTCTCCTCCGGGCGCCGCTCTCCCCGAACTTGGCGTCCCCCTCGAAGAAGCAGAGAGCCACGGCCACCAGCAGCAGCTTGAACGGCAGCATCTTGAGCATCATGCCTTGAGGGAGCGTGCGAACGCGCCCGAAGGGGGAGGAGGGGAATCCCGCGGACTTTTCTTTGCACTTCGGGAAACCACCTCCCTCCCTCCCGCGGAGGCTGCGGAGCGGGAGCGGAGCGGGCGGCCCGCGGGGAGCGCCGCTCCGAGAGGACGGGCAGAAGCGAGCGGGCGGAGGATGCTCGGCGGCCGCGGGGGCCCCGCGAGCGGCACAGGTTCAGCAGCGGCCGCTGCCGCGCCGAGGCGCCGAGGCTCGGGGCGGGCCGGGCAGCGGGCGGCGGCAGCCCTCCACTTGTCGTCCCATAGGAAGGGTGTCCCCGCGCTGGGACGGCGGCGGCGGCCGGGCAGGACGATGCCCCCTCCGCTGCCGGCGGCGGCTGCGGCTCACTAGGGCTCTCATGTTTCGCTCCCTCTTTTCTTCTTCTTTTTAAGCCGCGCGCGGGGAGGTGCTGCCACCGCGCGCCCTGCACGTCACCCGGCGGCACCGGCCGCGCGCGCGGCCCGCGTGCGAGCGGCGCGGGGCCGCGCCTGGCTCCGGGTCGCCGCTCCGTTTTACGCCGTCGGGGCCGCGCCGGCCGGCCGGGTCCCGGGCGCGCGGCCGCGGCACGCTGGGAAGCGGCGGAGCCCCGCGGTTCCCCCGGCGGAAGGCGAGCGCTGTAGGTGGGTGCCGCCGCCCCGACGGGGAGGCGGACGGAAGGGCAGCCCGTCGGCGGGAGACCCGCTCCGGCTCCCAGAGTTCAGGGAACGTTCTGGACGCGCGTGGCCGAGGCCCGCGCCCGCGGTCGAGCTTTCGGTGGCCGCGGGGCAGAGTCTGAAACGAGTTCGTAATAACCCCCGCGAGTGGTGGTGAATCGCGGAAGCGGGGCGAGCGTGCGCCTGACGCGATGGGGGAACAGGGCGCGGAGCACAGCTCCGTGCTCGGGGACGGGAGAAGGGGAAAACGGGGAGCCCTCAGTGCGCCCGGCCGAGGGAGAAGCTGGGGTGCCCCGAAGGGAGGAGGCGGCCCGGAGCCCCCGCAGCGCGGTGCCGGAGCGCGGAGGTGTGAGCGTCTTCCTGAGGGAACGGGCGACCGCAAGAGCTGCGGCGCAGGTGCAGCCACGCCGCCGGCGGAGGGAGGAAGGCAGGTGGGGGAGGAAGGCAGGTGGGCAAACGGGGCCCCCGGGGCTGCTTCCCGGAGCTCTGGTGGTGCGCTGTGACGTGGAGGGAAAGTGCCTCGCGGCACCTCCACTTGGGGGGGGAGAAGGAGGGAAAGAAGGGCTGCGGGGAGGTCCTCGTTTGCAGCAATGCTTCTGAAGGAAGCGGGGCCTGTTGCTCCTTGTTGTCCTCGTGTTTGTTCCTAGGCGAGGAAAATCGAGGCCCTTCAGATGTGCTTTTGAACTCTGATGCTTAAACGGTCCGCGCTGAACTAAATAGGAGTTCGGCGTGGGCAAGGAGTACCTCCCATAAGTCCATCGTGCAGACGTACAAGCTGCTTCCTCCCCCCATAAACGTGTTACTTGGAGGCCGGTGGTTCCTTAGCTCGTGGCCACCTGCGTCTCGTTTGGGTGAAGACGTGCCTGACCAAGGCCTGAGTTGCATCAGAGGTCAGTGTGTGAGGGCTCTGGTGCAGCGTGTTGATGGGCGCAGTCGGTGTGGCATCCTTTAAGAGTCTCACCAGCACCAGCGATACCGTTTTCTTCTTCGTTGTGTTAGTGTCAGTGTGGGGACCGGTTCCACGAGCAATCAAACAGAAGCAGCGTGACCGTACGAGAACAGCTGTGTCGTGTTCATTACTCTGCATTATTACATAGGTTATTCCGAAATAAAAGTGCTTTTAGGCACGTGATTCTGCAGTAAACATATCAGAATGAAATCACTTTTACTCCCAGCCAGTGCCACCACAGAGGGTTACGGGAGAGGCGGAACTGTGGAGTCAGAAGCGCACAGCTGAAGGCCTGTCCGTTTCTTTCCCTGGGTAGGCAGGTGCTCACGCTTTTCAGGCAGATTGTGTACTTTTGCACTGCTTCTCGCTTATTGCAGTGGGAAACTGGAACTGGATGGAAAGAAGTGACTGTGGGGCAGATACCCTCTTGAAAAAACAAATGTTCAGTGAAAACTTCTGTTGAGTGGTTGCAGCCCGGTCCTCGCAGTTCCTGTCTCTCTAGAAGGAGAGAGGAAGTGAGGAATATAAATCTATATGATCAAAGTAATACAGCTATTAGTAAATAACCTTTCTTCCTCCTTCAAGTGCTGCCTGCGTAAATACCCGTTTCTATGTATACCTGTACCAGTTCTCAGAGAAGGTGAATTTGAGCTGTATTAATTAAATAGAGAATGATTTCCCGAGATGGGAAGCTGCCAAACTAAGAAAGAGCTGACAGTCTGTGAAGGTCAGATTCTACACAGAAATTTTGCACAGATCCATGTTGAAGACATTTCCCAGAAATTCTGTGGAATGTACTATTGACCTTGTATAATGTGAAGTGCTTGAAACTTTAAGCTCCGTAGCAGTGGAAGGATATACGGATGTATAAGCAAGACTTGCAGAGGGTTGAATGTTTTTGAAAACCCCTGTCTAGAAATTGCTGATCTTGGTTTTTTTGTGTGCAATTTAATCTTATGTTCCTCTCTACACTTCAAAAAAACGACACGATCCTTCTTTAACAACTTTTTTTTTTTTTTTTTTTTTTGAGCTGGTTGGTGCAGGAATTTATTTATAGACCTTTTAATAATGCAAAGTTATGGTCGGTATATGACGTTTCAGAGCGCCAACTTCAGGTGACTTTCAACCTCTCATAAACAGAGATAAGGGAATACTTAGGAAGTAGAAACGTATACATTGGAAATATGGTTAATAAACACATCAGTCTTTTAATGCGTCCTGGGTTCTGTCATGTGAAGTTCATTACCGGAAGTGATTAAACATGATAATGCCCTAAACAGAGATGAACAAATTCTATCATTTGTTTAGAGTATGTAGGATGTCGGTGAGGATCTTTCAGTGATGATACAGTTAGGTTAGCAAATTAAAAGGAAGCTATTACCGCTAGGGTGGTTGAATGGAGCTGGGTTTTCCTCTAGGTTTGCCCAGGAGATAAGCAGACTGTACTTATTGGTACCTCTACCTTTGTTATCTTTATTATTGTATAAATCATTGTACATCGTGGTGCCGGCACGGTGTGAGTTAAGCGTGCCGGAATACCCTTCAAAGAGCATAAGGCTAAGACTGTGGCATGCAATTGAACTTACTTGCCTTCTTTTTAATTTCTGTGGCTCAGCATTTGAATTGAAACCTTCGTCAGTATTTTTTGTAAGGGAATTTAAACGCAATAAACCTGTTTTAAGATTTGAAGTTAGTGAATTCCTCAGTATTTTGAACAGGGAAAGGAAATACGGTAGCTGCTGTAATGTCAATCTGGGGAAGTAACAGTTATCATGTGAGTTAACTGGTGGGAACAGGAGCTGGGCAAAGGGATCTCAGGACGTCGTGAGGATTAGATCTGATGGGTGGATCAGATTATACCTGAACTGCCAGCATGTCTGACAGCACGCTGTTATATATTGTTACGGTTCATGGGAGAGCCTCACATCGTCATCTCGTCTGTGCAGCTAGGCTGTGTAAGTTTACCAGTGATAATAAGTCTACATTCTGTCCTTCCACATGGGTAGAAAATGTGTGTCGTGCCGTGAGGTGGAATTTTGCAGTGTGGGAGCAGGCTAGGAAACAAGCCTGATTTCAACCTTGGATGCAACCTTGGTTAGCATCTGAGAAATGATGGTACAGGAAGATCACCCCTTTACCGGGGGTATTTCACTGGGTAAAAGAGGTGGACTTCATCTATTGGAGGATAGCTTTGCTTTTGTTGTAGCTGAGATTTGAGTTGAACTTCTCAAACGCGATTTTATCTTCAGAGGGAAAAGAAAAAGGTCCTTTTTTTCCAGACCAGTTCACTGTCAGATGAAATAAGGGTGGTAACTCGCCTTGTCTCATTAACGTTACGCATTTGAGTGAGTCCGTTATAACATCACACTTGTTATTTGAAGGGCACTCCCTAAACTGTGGGATGTGTGATTCTACTTTATTTCTTATTTATTCATGTTCTCGTTGAGTTCACTCTGTATCATGGAAAACTGTACTGTAGAAACCACAGTGTGAGAAACATTTAATCATGGGTTCTCCAAAGAGAGTGTATATACTCAAAAGTTAGTATTCCAGTTCCAGATTAAATTCTGAAGGGAAAAAAAAAGCCTTAAATTTTGAATTTAATGTTTCATTCAGAAAGGAAAGTAGAAAACTCTTTCTGAAAATTACTTTTACATTACTTTGAAATGAAACCGAGCTCAGGAGTTCAGGATCAGAGACCTTGGCCTCAACTGTGGCTTCTGAAACGTAATGGTCCTATCCCCCTCTTTCCCTGTCAACTGGATGGATAGAGACCCAGGAATCTGGAAATTGGGAGTGAGAACTTGGGCAGGAATTTCAAGGTTTGGCAGTCTGGGTTTCTGCACATCTGGCTTTTTTTTGGGTGAAAGCCTGACTGTCCTGAGAGTCCCATTAGAAGTGGAGAGTTTGTTCTGGCTCTCAGCTGCATCGCTAGGGCTAGGGTTCCTGTGGCTTCAGAGCAAAGACCTGGAATATCAGGAAACCCCGACTGCTGGGCAGTCTTTATGGCAGGAGTTCCCCACAGCTGTGAACTCTTCCATTTGCTGCTGCAGCTTCTCTGGTACTGAAGAAGGAAAACTGCTGGAATGGTGTCACGAAAGCATCTTGCGGTTAGTCAGAAGTTTATAAAACCATTATATTTCTCCTTATATTTCTACTTGTGATGTAACAGAATTTTTCAGTTTGGTCAGAACATTTCTGGTTGGTTCTACCCACCGTATGCTATAGCCCACATGATTTCATTGGTGTTCAGAATAAAATGTTGCTTGTCTTTGCATACCACAAATACGAGGTGTGAAAACTGGTGTAACATGAATGAACAGAGCTTGCTGGGATATTTTTTATGGGAAAATAGATGCCCAGACAGTCACAGACAAGTCTTTAGGGTATGTCTTTACCACAGAGTTCCCCTAGGCTCTTAAAAGAAATCCTCTAAACCATCTGAAGCCACCTGGACCATTTGGGACTATAAACTAATGTGTCTAGTCTCTAAACATGACTTCAAAAAACCCTGAGTTCTGAGTGCAAAAGCAGTATTTGGCTGACCTGAACTCTGCTTGATTGGCTCATCAGGGAATATGAACTACAGATTATTTTAGCACATCACCTCAGCTGCTAACACAAATCATCAGTTACCTGTGTTCAATTTTGCAATATAAGCTAGGCTAACCGGAAGGCAGATAAAGACAATCATTTCATGAAAGAATGAAGACTCAAGAGGCCCCTTTGCCTATGGTCTGCATACTTTTACTGCCTTCTGTAATTCACCTCAACGGCACGTCCACGTTTACACGTGTTAAAGAGACAAAAGAAGCTGCCATGGGAAAACCTTTCTTTCTGAGCAGGAACTGTAGTGACCCCACTGCTGATTGCAGCTTACCAGCCACGTGTCTGCCAACCCTTGGTCCAGCATTTGGCGTGTGCTTAATTCCTCTGGAGACGCTCTGTGTGAGATGCAATCAAGGAAATGCTGAAATGCTTTTAATCGCTATCAAAGGGGTAGAGGTCTTTCTGATGAAATGATATTGTGCGTGACAGAACTAAATGAGGGGCCTAAATAATTGCGCCTAATATTATTGGTTGCCGGCCAAGGGCAGGGATATAAGTCACAGCATGCCAGGGTTAAAACCAAGCAGTCACAAAACTCATGTGAGCTGCTCAATGGCTGGCATGTCACATAGGATTCCACAGATTTTGTCTGTGGCAGTGTGCTGCATGTGCACGTCACTCTGTTTCATAAATGACTGCGAATCTATTTGTATTTGATATGGAAGATTTGGTGTTGGGAATTCTTCGTAGTAGCTTTAACATCATAAATGCAAAGGCAGCACACACTGCATTGCTGCAGATAGAACCTGTGTTCTGTTTAAACTGTGCTTTCCCAGTAGTAAAAAAAGATACATATTTTTCCACAAGTAGGAAATAATGATGGAATCATAATCATTGTCACATACTTAGTTAGGAAAATATATGTCTAACTCGTGTAATTTAGCTTTCAGAAGGTTTATCTAGTTCAGTAGCATAATCTGTCTTTAGGAAAACAGGGAGTTCTTCTCAAAACTGTATGCTTCTTGACACATCTTTCTCTGAACTACCGTGTCCCTTGGCATATGGGGGAAGGTGCCAGCATACCTAGCAGTCGTTCTCAGACATGCGCTAACAGCATACTCAAAGTCAGTGTTTTTTGGCTCCTGTTAAGGGATTTCAGAATGGTGCTGAAAACTGCCTCACATCTGGTACCGTGCGTGCTGCTGGAGGCTCATGTGTACTTCTAGGCTTCTTGTTGTGGCAGTGTAATGCACGCGTAGTACCGTCTTTCTGAAGTGTCCATTTAGCCTGCACTCAACTAAGTTGCAAATTTAACCTGTAATAACTCCTTCTGTTTCCCTTCCCTGAAGGGGCATGGGGTGCATTGTGTTAGCAACCTTAAATCCTGACTGTATGAGATCAGTCTGGAGAGAATTAAGGCTATAGTCTTGAGTCCCAGTCATGCACAGACAAAGTTGGAAGACACGGGTGATGTTGTAAACAGCTAATTGTGGTGAAGTCTTTGGGAAGTGACTTAGCTTGGTCTGCTTGCCCTCTCACACTCCCATGATGCGCAGCAAGTTTCAAGCACGTGAATCTTAGATTATTTACAGTATTCAACCTTTAACTAGAAAGCAATGCTTAAGTTCCTTGTAATTAAAATGAAATATGGACAGCAGTTTGGCTAGGGTTTCAGCTTGTGGTCATAAAGCTACTTTATGTGCACAGAGCACTGTCCAACCATTAGGTTTTGGAACTCTCTGTTTCTGCAGACTGATACTATTTTGCCAGGAATGTGGTCATCAAAGACAGATTGGACCGTGTACGTTCTTCTAAACCTTGACATGAAGACTCCATTAAATTTGGAGAGAAATAAATCTGAGTAGGTGGTGGGTTCACACGCAGGTGGCAATGTGTGAATCATTTCTTTCATTTAACTGGAATATGTATGAACAAAGAAGATCCTTGGATAAAGATATAAACTGTTGTCGGTGCCAGATGAACTTTAACTGAACTTAAAGTCAAAGCATATTTAAAAAAATAAATAAATAACCCAGGATAAGGAGATACAGTAGTAGATGCTGGAACTGATCCTGGACAGGTATAACAGAAAACTTCTTCCAGTCTGTGTTGTGCTTCCGTGTTAGATAGACTGTGGTTTGCAAAAGAATATGCTCTACCTTCTGTGTGTGCTTGCAGTCTGGTTTTCTCAGGTTTTCCTGATGCAGGCAGACACGCAGGACAGGAACTTTAAGATGGCCACAAGTAGAACTGAAGGATGTATTACTGCCAGAAACAAAGAGAAAAGCACCAAAAATGATATAGGTATGTCAAGAGCAACCACCAAACCACTTGCTCGTTGATATCAAAGTTATTAAACTTAGAAGAGCACGTGCCTGTAGCCCAACATGAAAATATTCTGCAGGGAAAGAGTCCTCTTTCTTGGCATTAGATGAACAGGCATCATTCATGTTTACTTCTCACGTAATAATGTAAAATAAATAGTGTATCCAGAAGAAAAGCACAGCTTTAGTGTCCTTCGGTTGTCCAATTACAGTGTAGTCAGTGGACTCAGCATATGCATTCAATCCCAAGCTATTTCCAGGAGTAGTGAGCAACTGCTGAGATACAATGATGATAGCCCTTGAAAGTCATACAAGATATAGTGCAAGATACACAGTTCGTTTTGTAGTATTCTCTGCATGAATGCGTTCGGCTTGTGGCCTGAGTTGTCCTTAATCCTGTAACTTTTATATGCAGCCCAGCTTCCACAGGATTTGACATTATGTTTGCTACCAAGCGACTGAGTTAAGCACTCCGTCCTAACCTGGAGGGGCGTATTATAATCACCATCAGGTGAACTTTAAGGATGAGCAGAACTGCTTTGTGAAATTCATTACAGATGTAAGAGTGTTCCTAATTTCCCAAGGTATGGTCACCATGGATGGTTGTTGGAATGAGGCAAACAGGCTGCTCTTAACCCTTACTGCAGAAGTTTAGTTCTGATTGTTGCAAAAACAAGACTTAAAGTGATTGATTCTAGCATTTTGACCTTTCCTATTCCCCATATGATTTTTATAATGGAGTCTGAATGATGATGTATAACAGGAACAGTAGCTTTCCAGGCTTGGCATGTAGTTGCAAACTACTTTCTGTGTATGAAACAAGATTAGTAGAAAGAGATCACCACTCCAATGGGATATAACGAGCAATAGATTCACTGTTGACTTCAGTAGAGGATGATAACTGGTGCCACTTGTCAGACCTGTCAACTGTAATATACTTTAGTGTGGGAATTACATCGTTTCATAGTTTGCAGAACAAGGGACTACTGTTGGTGAATTTTGCTAGCTAATCAGTCAAGTATAGGTTGGAGTCAAGTGAGTTTCTACAGGCATTCAACATTTTTTGGAAAATCAAGGGTCGGTTGATTGTTCACAAGAGAATAATTCTAGCAGCAGTGTTTTTGTTTATTTTCTAGTATTAATTACTCTTTTTCTAGTATTAAGGCATTGTACTTTCAGTAGTCTGTTTATGATAAACTTACCTGAATCTGTACATAACGGTGAAAGGCCTTGAGTTCATCCTGTGCCCCTTGCAGCGTGAAGGAACTGAGGGATTGTGTGGGCTGCTCTCTGTGGACCTAAATGTTTTTATAAACCTCACACCAAATATTCATTTCTTCTGGGAGGTTTGTGTATCGCTCCGCCAAACATGGCTTTCCAAAGGGTTTGAACTTTAACATCAAGGGCACTTGTCTGTCTCATGAGTAAGTAATCTGTACAGACAAAACTTTGGGGAGCACTTCTTAAGTGACAGCTGCACGTTCCCTGGGACTGCTTTTTTAACAAGAAATCAATGAACTAGTCTGGAAGCTGGAATAGTTTTGACGTAGCTGAGCACACTGGTAATAACTGTAGTGCTGCCAGTAGGTATTTTTTTTAGGTAATCATTTTAAAAGTTTTAATAGTCATTTAACGTGGTGGAAAAAAGTGTGATTTCAAGCAGATGAGGCAGTAAGTGTGGGTTATCTGTCTGGTTTGCTACTACGAGGGAGCCATATAAAATGCACAAAGGACACTTCTATTAAAAAAAAAAAAAAGAAAAACAAAAGCTTTGATGGGCTAATTGTCCTTTGCTTCTTTTGTTTCTTACCAATCTTTAGTTTAGAGATTTCTCACATGGGATTCCAAACTGTATCTTGTGATCCACCTACCTGCATCCTACCTACTACTAGAATGGCACTAAACTCTGAAGATGTAACATTTAAGTAGTCTAATGATCATTTTTGACATCACGTTTCACAGCATGACAAAGTTCACCTATTGTCAGGTAGAGCTAAAATACCCATGATCCTTTTCTTTGAAGAAAATTAAATTCTATGAATAAAAGAAGACTTAGGCCAGCACTGAAAAGTAGAAAAGAGGAAACAAAAACAAAGGTTACCAGTTAACAATTAATGATAAAATAGGAAGGGAAAAGTGAATAGAGAAAGAAAGGTTCTTTTAGACGTGCTCTGTCCTCTTAATCTTGACTTGTTCCAGAACCCGTAGTCCTCTAGTTTATCAGTTCTCTCTTGATCATTCCCTTATTACCTTTTTCCTTCTAACTTTGTCCCAGACTTCAGCATTCCAGCAGCTTGACACTGTACTTCTTGTGAGTGCAATGATCACGTTCAGTATCTGTTTCGTTATATATTCTTACGTTCATTTTTATACTTCTTGCTAACAGTAAATGAGACAGAAAATTTTCAGTCATGCATTGATAGGAAACTAGAATTGACTGCTGTGCTAGATTTTTGAACGGCTAAGGAATCTGTGTTCTGGTTGGCTCTGAAACGGAAACAGTGTACTCTGATTCTTACTTGAGAAAGCATTTATTTTCTAACCTTTCTCAGAGGAGGATGCCCTGTTTCAGTTGGCTTACTCTGTTTTAGTATAAAGCAACAAAAACTTAGACATCTTATGCTTTGTCATATAGGCTTAATGCTGAATCTGTATATTCATAAACATTTTGGAATATCTATTACCAACTTGATGAAAAAGAAATTTTCTGTTGGGTCCGTATATGTCAGAAGTGGGTGAATACTCAGGTATTCCTATTCAAGCGACTGAAAAAAATTCCTTTGTTTTCAAGGCCATAATTTTACATTTTCAAAACGTTTAATATTCTGCAGCTGCAATTTCTCAAATTTGCGTTCCTTGTGGAGATGAAGCTTTGCTAAGAGGCAAATTTCTTGATGCTCTGATTTTGTTTACATATCTTTTGAAAGGATGCAATTGGAAATGATGATATCACTGTCTTACAGGTAGCCAACACCCTTGGCTGTGTGAATTTTGGCTGAGATGGTGAGGAGTGTTGCCACCCAAGTATGATTCCACCGCCAGCTCTATCGATGTTTCACGCTGAGAATGGGTAATTAGTTTTCATTTAAAAACTTTTGTTGACAATAAAAAATGCAAGTAACACCAGAGAATGCTGTTTGTTGTCGAGTTTCAGGTACAGCGTACATCAAAATTAATTTTATTTTCACTTGGTGGCGTGGATGGAACTGAATTGGCTAGCTTTTGAAAATTTAGTGATTACATTGTTAATACTGGAGTGAGACACATAAATAGAAGGCTGGATACAATTATTCTCAGAGCCTTTATTGTCTTTATCATATTAATGTATTTCTGGCCTTCTGTTTCATGGCCCTTGGAACTGACTTTGCCATCTGTATTTTACATTTATTTATATGTTGCTCTGCACAGTGGCAATCCATATTTTATTTTGTCATCTAACTGATGTTACTGTAATCAATAGAGTAGTATTAGAGAAAACTTTAAAGAAACAATGGAAGTGTAGTGGTTATAGGCATAACACTGATTAGGGTAGTGTTTTGTATGGATAAAGTACATGCTTTCTCTTGTTACTAAGTCAAATGTATGTCGGTGGTAGTTGAGACTTGTTGAATAAGAGTGTGAAAGCTGCACTACAGACAGTATTCAGAATGGTGATTTCTATTGTTCTGTGGATAATTCTAAGTAAATGAGCAAAGATTGCATGCAATGAAATAAGAGAAATAATAATAATAATGCATTACTTGTTGCTTTTCTAAATCCTAACATGATTTATAAATCTGGGAAAAGAGACCATATCCCTTTACATTTCTAAGAGACTGAAATTCTTGAAGTTACAGAAAAAACGAAAAATTCTAAGCATTTGAGATGTCGATAGTCTAAACATAAAAAGAACTATAAATAGGTGGGCTTCACTAAAACCAGTAGCACTTTTGCTAAAACCTGTTACAGAGACGGAATTTTTTCCTGGATATATGAGGCATGGAAAATCTGTGACAGGACTACCTGTGATCCTTTTCTAGCCATATTCAAAATCCTCTTCAAAAAGAGAACAGGAGCTTATTAGCTGTTCAAAATGGTCATCTCACTGTTGATTTCAGTTATAATGACTTCTACTACCTAAGAATCTGTCCCAGGAACTTTCTAGAAAGACCCTTCAGTGATATTTTATTTGAAAGGCAAAAATGTACCCATGAAACAAAAATTGCCTTGCTCTCTATCCTGTGGCTTATTGTTTCGGAATATTAAAATATAGTGGTATTGCAAAATTCATAAAACTAATAGAATTTACTCCGGTTAACCGAAGTGGAACCCAGTTTCTGTCCATCATCTTTGATGGTCTTATGATAACCTCTTTGCTAATCAGACTCTCTTGTACTGATTTACTATACTTGTTAAATCCCAAATATAGAAATCTTATTATTACTAGAAAGTGATGAGTGAACTAGAAAACTATGACGTCCATTTCAGGTTATACTATTAGCAGTGGTAGTTAAAAAATGGAACCTAGTGCAAAAAAACCCAACAAAAAACCACTTGCAAACAAGAACTTCAGCATATGAGCGTGGTCACTGAGAAACAGTGATTGCTACTATTTCCATGACATCACTTCAGATAACAGCCACCTAAAAAAGCGACTTAAAGATACTGTGGAAGTAGTTAGGAATCTGCCCATATTGCTGGCTGTAACTGTCGGGTGAGTTCAACAAATCAAAATAGCTCCCAAGTTATACTTTGCCAATTTTCTGTCCTTAATGCTTCATATTCCATATAGCATGCAGGAAAGGAATATCTTCTTTTCTTTTTCTTTTTGTTTTTCACCCCAAGAAATAAGTGTTACTCAGCAGAGTTCACTTTGCAGAAGTGAAGACTTTTTAAGGCTTCTAGCTGCTGCACAAACATGTGCTGAATTTACTGTTTTGGTTATTAGTTTAAGTATCCTAGCAAGTCCTACTTAATAACCTATCTGATAAGGCTTGATTGTGCTTCACTGTGTTTAAATTTTTGGGGGAACTGTTTAGATAACAAAAGTGCTCCAGTGCTGCTCCAGTGCTCACAATTGTGTCAAACTCCAAAATTAGTAAATTCTGTATCTTGAAGGTCTCAGATGAGTGAAATACCAAAAGCATTTGCATATTATGGTATTTTATTCAACATTAGCTTCAGTGGTACCTCTCTTCAGTAATGTGTTTATGCTTTATTTTCTGTACTTTTGTTGGTTGAGTTTCGTAGTGCTTTGCAGCAGGAGAATCTACAAAAGGAAATGGTCACGTGTAGGTCATCTAAGTTTTCTCTTAATGATACTGGATTGTGCTCTGTATTTTTGAGAGATTCTTCTGAGTTTTACAGCTTTAAACATGTCAAATTATAGGTGATGATATTTCTATTTGCCGTTAAATTTTTATTAAATAATATATATTGAAAATAGTACATTCTCACAGATGGACAGCATCTCATATTCGCATGGAAAATAATCTGCTTTAAATCTTAAGAACTTATACTGGGTAACTAGTAAAGTGTTTGTTATGATGATGATGTAGTCATTTTCTGTAACGGCTCTCACTTACACAGTGCAAGTGATAGAATAGAAATTTCCATTATCTATTCAGCCTGAGTCTCAGCGTCTCAAAGCTGCAAGGAAAAACAGTTCCAGCTTCAGGCCATAGCTGCTGTAACAAGGAAGGGATTCCAAAGGAGACTACAGGAATCCTGTTAACATGTTTCAGACCTTCTAAATCCTGTACTCTGGACTCCTTTACCTTTCATTGAAGATATCCATGTGTGGTTCTAGTGATAGCATTGTTGTAACTGCGGTTGTTCAGACTGTTTTGTTTACATAAAACTCTTCCTTTCCCCCTCTGCCCCAGTGTTATTTTCACTGTTCCTAGTGTTTTTACTTAAATCCATCATTTTGATAATTTTAACTGGACAATTCTATTTCGTGTACTTATGGCACTTCATGTGAAACAGTTCTGCCTTCATTTCCTGTTTATTTTTAGATGTTAATTTTCAGACTTTTTCCATCCCCTTGGGTTTTTTAAAATCCTGTTTGGTACAAACCAGGGTGGTCCAACTGGCAGCCCAAGGAACAATTCCATCTGGCCTGCTGCATTTGCCAAGGAGGAGCTAGGAAATGCCTGTAAGGGCATGCACTGCCCTCACAAGCAAATACTACCTATTGCTCAGATACTTAACCGTGCTTAAGGCCCAACTGTTGTGCCTTGTCCATCCAGAAAAAGAGGCTGTGACTAGTCTTACTCTTTTTCCTGAGCACAGCCAAATATCTAGAGGGGCTAGCTATGCTTTCGAAGCAGTCTTCAAAGGGGGTGCTTCAACTGGAAACTTGCACCTAGTCTGAAAAATGCTGGGCTACTGTTGTTTTTCCCAGTTAGACTGACCGAAAACTCTGCCAGGTCATTTGGAGCTAGTTAAAATTTTAACGTCGACCTCAGCAAACCTGGTATTGTTCATTCATGGTGTCGTTGTTGGCTTTGCATTTGTCTTCTGTACGTGCTTTCTGGCATTTCACTCTTTTTCCCTTATGCGAATAAGCATAATGATGATAACCAAGCGCTGTCCATTGAAATCACTGTGAGAACCAACTATTTTTTTTGTCTAATTGATTATATAATTTCAAAGGATTTCATTAACTGCTGTGTACTTATCACTTTGTTGGAGGATATTCTGCCTTTGGATGTACTGGTGTACCGTACTTGAAATGAGTGCATCTGCCAACATGCAGTTCCTTTCAAGAAGTTATTACAGAACCTGTGTATTTATCCATTACGTTTTACATTAGCTTGCAATCTTGAGCAAAACTAAGCATGAGGCCTAGCCAGTGCCTCATGAAACAGTAATATCACATCTTTTCTAGTGTATTCTATCTCCATTAAAAGTACTTACAGTGTTTAGGTGGAATGAGGCAGATAGCAGCTTGATAAAAGATTGAAATAAGCAGTCAGGAGCAAGATAATGAGTGTGCATTTAATATTACCTTGTATCTTTGAGTGATGAAAGCAGAACTCTGCCAGTTTCAGTATCCCTATTCAAAACACTGTTGCACATGGAATTATCAAACATAACACAGATGTAGAAAATATAGCACAACATACACATTTTGTGCTAATGCTTTTTAGCATCCTACTACCTTTTAAATTGTAGAAAAATATTGGATTGATGTTTGTTGCTTAGAAGCCCATTCAACAGCTCAACCACTCTATTCAGTCCGTGCTCATTTATTTTAAAATATTTCTTTTTGTTTATTGTTCTTGGTTCTCCACTCTGGTCTGTAGTGTTCCCCATTTGTTCCCCGTTATACTCTGCATCTCCAATTTTGGTTAAAAAAACCACCACGTATTTCTGATACAGATCATCTTGCCAGGGCTTCTTTTTGGTCTTCATTAATCTCCCTTGTTTTCTCTCTCTTCTTTGTCTGTTCTTTCTTACTGTCTTGTGTCTCACTCTTCTTGGTGTCTAGAGTTAGAATGTCTCTTCTTATGTCATTCCTTTTCCTTCTTTTCCCGTTTAATTTTCAGCTGCTTTTTTTAATACTGCTTTTCCTCCATCTTCTTCCAGTGTTCCGTTTCCCCTCTCTGATTTTATCTCTGTATCTGTCAGTCTTTGTTTTTCTTTCTCCTCTATTCACTTTGCTCTCCTGCAGGCCTGCTTGTTTTCCTTTCTCTTCTTTAGTATCGTCTATCATTTGAGAGATGACTGATGATGACAGAAAAGAGGGGAAAGGAAGACAACAGCTGAAGGAATTAAGACATGAGCTAACTTTCAGAGAAGGCTTTTATTTCAGGAACAAATAATTGAATGAAATCACCAACTAAGAACAGAAGCAAAAAAGACTAAATTGCTTATGGCTGATTATTCATTAGTGAATGGAGTTTACTTGAAAATTGTGGTTGACGATGTAGGACTGTGTGACAGCTTGCTTAAAAATATATATAGCTTAAATAGAGGCAGAAAAATAACTATGAGATAGTTGTGGAGTGCATGTCTCTGGCGATGTTCATAGAGAAAGTAGGAGAAGGAGAGGCTAGTGAAAGAAATAAGTACAGAAATAAAACCCGGAAACTATGCAGTCATATGTGAAGTATGAAAAGATGGTGATTCAGAGGCAATAAAGACTTACATCGAGTATTTGGAGCAGGCTGAAAAACAGAAAAAAGTAGCACAGAACTGAGAACAAGCAGTGATTATTCTGCTACATGGATGGAAAAACAAGAGCAGTGGAAATGGCAGCAGGGCCGGCCTACTGAGGGTAGCAGACACACCGTTCATTAAAGTAATTTCGGACAGGATGCTGAACTATCTCAATAAGATAGTGCAGCACTAGGAAGCCAGTGGTTTTCAAGGGATGCGGTGGTCCCTTGTCTGGATTGTAGAAAGTGATGAATTGGAAGAATTTAGGTCATACTTACCCATCAGACAGTGGTTTCTCAGTATTTTTTAATTGTACTGTTGATAATGTCGGAAGTTTTTGTCTAGATTGTGTTTTTTGTATTCATATTTTCTGAACAAAAACGTATTTTCGGACTTGTTACCCTGATTTAAGGAAATCACTGTCACAGGCAGAATCTAGCAAGTCACTGACATAAGTGGAGTAACTGTCCTATAAAAATGTCACAAGTTTTTCCATGGCAGTATGTGGAAGAAATCATTTTTTCAATATAAATGTTCTTTTCTCTTGCTTCTATGGCATTTCTGAAATGCTTGTCATGCCTCCGTGGCTAGCAAAGATTGTCGTTAGGTGGTGTGCATTAACACAGTATGCTGCTTGTGAAAACCCGAGAGAAAGACCTTTGAATCGTCTATAGTTTACCAGTGCAGTGAATAATCTGATGGCATTACCTCCATGGACAGAATATTTACAAGCTTGGAAGTCCCATTTCCTGGAAAAATTATGCAAGGAGAAGGTATTAGACACCTGAGGATCATGAGTTTCATTAAACAGAAGTGAAAGAAGCATATCCTTAATTAAAGGAATAAAATAAAATAAAATAAAATAAGCAAAGTGTGCAACATTTAACTGAAAAAACAATGTAGAGGAAGAGTTGGATAGAAAGGAAGATAGCACAAAGTACTGTAGTCTGGGCTTGTGCTAAAGATTTCTCACCACTGTCTGCATGCATATAGGGAATGAAGAATAAGAAATGGATAATATGTTATTTGTTTTCAGTTGTTGTCTCAGAGAAGAGAAAAAGCAGATTAAAATAAAAATTTAAAGAAAACAAGCAAACTGAAGAACATTTTATCTGGGAAAAGATTGCATACTGCAGGTTCATTAGAGTAGTGTTATTTTAATGTGTGAATGATTCATTTCTATAACAATTTAAAGATGAGAAAGGAAAAAGAACAGGCACTGTACTTTAAATAGTTATGGGCACTCAACCTGCAGTCTTACCAGTTGCAGTAAGTAAAAGCAGTTACGATATCTCATTGAACAGTGCATATATATCCCTTATTACTACATAATATACCTGAACAATTTTCATGTTGTGTGAATCTGTTCAAGGCAGCAGGCACTTGACAGGAAGCCCCTTGATTTTTGTGCTCTTCTGGCCCATTCCTTGCTGTGTATTATTATTACTTTTTTTTTTTTTTTTGTAGGGATACAGGAGTGAAAATTATACCAACATGGTGTTAAAAGCTTTGTTAACAGATGTAAATGAAGATGGAAAAGATGAGCCAAATGCAGGCTTCTCTTTTAAATTATTATCATTATTTTTTTGTCTGTTTGCTTCATGTTACTTCTGTTACATATGGTTGCAGGAGAGAAATGAAGGGGATTGTCTCCCTCGAGTGAAGCAGATGTTTTAGTGAGCCAAGTCTGAAATCTTGTTCTTTGTAAGGAAGCAAGAGAGAATGCCTATTTATGGTTATTTTGCAGCTGCACTGAAGGAAATATTCCCTTCAGATTGTGTTGAGTGGTTCCATAGTACGCAACGTTTGTGGTCCCTCAGTTGATCCAAGAGCTATGTAAGCTACTTCTACTCAGACTGGACCTTAAGAATCTGGTCCTCAGACATGAAGACAGTCCTTCACAAATTTAGCATTCAGTGAATTTAAGATTTTCTACAGTAAACAGAATTTGCTCCTGTCCTAGTGACATGGGTTGCTGACTCATTGCTGGTTGGTCTTTTCAAGTATAACTCTCTGCGTTCAAGGAGTTACAAAGATCTCACAAGCTTTCCATGAGAGACAGTGAGAATTATCATCTATAATGTATCTCCAAAGGCATTTGCATTGAAACGTGTGAATCATGGCCCAGTTTGTTATGGTGGAGGTCAAAGAGATAAGGGTTCATCTGCTTCCAAACTAAGTGTGCAGAGAAGCAACAGTATATGAGGATACTGTTATCTTGACTGCTCCAGAACTGTATCCCATCAGGGGATGTGAGGGCTAGGGATGTCTTGCTGCTTTTGTGTTCCTGCAGCCCTACAACCTAGTTCCTTTCATACATCCGTTACTTACAGAAACATCACTAAATTCTGGATGGTAAGTTCAGTAAGTTAATTAATTCAGGGAACTTTTATCTTCTTGGCCCTATTGAGTAGTAGGGTGGTTTGGCCCAGACGGAACAGTGTCATTCAGAGCAAGCCTGTGTATCCCTATATGGTACTGTGTTGCTCCAGTTAAATATACCTCAACTGAGCTGACAACGCAGCATAACTTCTTGGTTGCATAATTAATGTTTGCTCTGATTGCTTTGTGTGTGACCTCTCTAGCCAAACCCTGTCTTGAGTGGCTAATTTCCATGTGGGATTTTCTGTGTGATTATTACTGTATTAAATGAGTTCTCTGCAAACAAGAGATAATTTATTTTGTGAAATGAGCTGCTATGTCTCCACAGAAATATGTGTGTACTTGAAACACTGAAAGAGCAAATCCTGCTTTTTCAAGAATGTCCAGTCCTCAGAATTTAGGAGACTTTTGGTCTGACTGCTTATATGGTTTGGAGCTGTTTATAGAGCTTGAAGTGTGAAGGAAAAAAAAATAAAAAAGAAAAACTCATGTTGACTTCTGCTGCTGTAAGAATTCAGGTTTTCTGGCAGACTTCAGAGACAGAACACAGTTCCAATAAAGCAGCCTTCCATTCCATTAGTGAAACCTTGCTTTTCTCATCTCTTGCTTTTCCCTTGACACGGTCTGTTTCCTCAGCAGTTGCAGTGCTGATCCTTCCCCTTGGATCTCCTCCTGTTTGTCTGAGGATGGACTTTTAAATTCACATTCAGATGACAGGTCTGATCTTTGATTTTCTTGGTCCTTCCGTGGCACCATTTGCGCGTCCTGGAGCAAATAAGGCCAATGTGTAACAGCAGCATTCTATGCCTAAACCTTAATCATTCCATAAACACTATGATTATTGAGCAATCCAGGACAGGTTATATTAATGTAAAAAAGGTTAAATTTAGTCATTGTGCATGTAGTAAGCAATTAAAGGTTGCGCAGGTGAATAATACTGACGTTCTGAATTTTGGGTAAGACTTTGTAGCATGTATTGTACTTTATACTGATTTTTAATGGACCATTCTGTCTTACAGGGCAACTTAAAGTAAACAAAATAAGATGTTCCTGAAAAGCAGTTGTCGTTAGGTGGAACGAAATAGACTACTACATTGGTATTAATAGAGATTTCACATACCTGTAGCACAGATTCTTGCATGTCTCCAGATGGAGTATCTGGCATCAGCCATGAGCTGTCATCTCTTTTGTGGGTTGGCCACAGAATGGAGAAGATGCATGCAGTTTAGCAGTGACTTTCCCTGCCATGTACCTACAGCAGAGGGATGTTGAAAACTGAGAACTGTGTATCCTATTCCAGGTTCCTGTGGGAAGCAGTTGTTCCAATTAATTTTCTGCACACTTTTCCCACCAATTTGCCACTTCTGCTCTTGTCCATTAGCATATCACACATGGCCAGCAATCTTTTCTAGTAGGCCTTTGTCTGCTGTCAAACCTTTCCGTCCACACAGATTCTCTTTTCACTCACTTTTTTATGAGCACTGTGTCTTCCAAACCAAGTGATTCTTTCTCTGAGCTGTGTGTATAACAAGAGGAACATTGAGAACAGAGGAAGACTGTTTGCCTCTTCTGTTCCAGTGCCCAGTTCCATAATTGTTTCTGGCAGCTCTGAGGAGCTGTTGCAAGAAAAAGCTCTGTTCAGTTCTGGAAGACAAAATGTGAAAGCAGACTCCATAAGGAATGTTGCTTGATACCCTCTAGCAAGCTTTCATTGAGCACGTGCAAACTCTTGATAGTTATCTGAAGTTTATAGCTTGTCCAAACAGGGTGAGACTGCGTAGTGACAGTGAATAGCATCCTGCCAAATTTTAAGTCCTTTCTTCAAAGAATGAAGGTTGAAGATTGTCTCAGTGAAACAACTGTAATAATTTTTTAACAGAAGCAGAGTGTATAATTTAGCGTATTTATTGCTTTTGCAGAAATGAGGTTAAAACCATAAAATCAGTAATGTAATGGCATACAGTGTTTAGAAGGCTCCTAGAGACAGTGTCGTTTGACTAATATTGAAAGTTACAGATTCATCCACAGAACAGGAGTTAATATAAAAAAATATATATTTTCTAGAAGAAAAAAAAATAGTGGAGATTTTTATTGTGTGTCTGATTCTATATGAAATAAAATTCATTAAACCATCTGATATAAAATTAACAGGTTTCTGATAACTACTAGCTTGGTCTCATTAAAAAAGAAAAAAAGGAATAGAAAAGGAATGACTCGATCTGCTGATCAATAAATATAACTATAAATTCTTACATACCAATGGGACCATTTTGCATTCCTTGAAAACTCTTTGGAGATTTACAGCGTGGTCAGCTTCAGTACATGCAGAGAATGCATTATATCCTGAGTGGAAAGCCACTCCTTCCTCAGGAGAGTCACGTAGCACTTAAATATTTGTTAATCCTTCACATGGTTGGAGGCTGTTCCAGAAGCTTTCTCTGATAGGTTAATTGAGGAGCACTATGAAAGAATTTTGGAGGGAACAGAATAGCCCATTCGATTAGTAGCTGGGCAGACTGAATGGATGAATTATCTTGCCTCTTCTGTTGGCCATTCTGAAACCAGACTGTCGTTCAAGAAGAGACTGCAAAGCCAAGTCACCTGCCTAAGACAGGCTGAAATGGCCTTCTCTTTCTTTTTGATACAGTAGGTCTAAAATGTATGAAGGATGGGTAGCGAAGATTTCTGAATTCCTTGCTACAATATGACCCTGGGTTTTTCATCACGCCTGATTTAAATTATCAATAGCATTGATCAGGATGAGGGTATCAAGTGCACTCTCAGTAAGTCCGCGGGTTGTACCAAGTTAGGCAAGACTGTTGATCTACTTGATAGTATGAAGGTTTTGCGGAGGGATCTGAATGTAAATTAGGTTACAGTTTGCTGTCAAGATTATTTGGGTCATCGGATGTCGCACTTTCAAGGGTCCTTAAGGAAATGTGTAATCTTAGTTTGTCTGCCATTGATGTGATTATTTCTTTTCTGTTTGATTTTGAAATGTTTTTAGTGAGTTAAACTATTCAATTTGAGGTGAAATCTGAGCTGGATGGAATTAAATCCAGATTCTGATGACTAGCAGCAGCAATCTGTGAATTACAGGCGTATATGTTTAATATCTCCCTTGAGAGTAGGAAAGTTCTTCAGATGTTGAAACTGGCTTAAATAATTTAAATTAATAAGACTGGTGAAAATTCTTTGGCTAATAATGTTAGTCTGATTTCTTCATTTCCATTTTAAAATAGAATATTTGTAATAGCTGTTAATAGCGTGTTGATTTATTTGACTGTGTTAATCAGTGGCATGGTTTGCGTCCCTGTACTTCCATCTTTGAACTGACGAGATTAATATTATCAAATTACTTAAATACATACATATTTCTGTCAAGCACGTGCATATGGTTTTTTATATTCCTGTTTTTGCTTGTAGTAAAAGCAGGCAGAATACCTGGCTATGTTTTTTTCTTTGTTTCTGTGAACGATGTAGGGGGTGATACAGCTGATACTATTATAGTCATGTTATCATTATTGTTGTTGATGTTATTGTTGTTATTATTACCTTGGCTGGAAATGCTGATTCACTGACACTTTCACTGGAAATGAGGAAGAGAATAAATGAGTGAGAAATGAATGGGGCACTGTGACTGTGTTGCAGAAGGCGAAGTTTCAAACCCCTCTCTGACTCTGAAATAAAGGCAGACAGTAATGCATTTCTTGGTATTACTGAGTCTCTCCTTGCTCTTATTTTATGGAGAAGCTTTGAAACTTCTGGGGTCAATTCTAATGTTGAGCAGAAATATTTCTGAGATCTCCAGGTTTCACAGGAAAGGAGCAATTTACCATTTTGCTGCAGTGTCAACCAGTAGCATGAAGTAAAACAATTGTCAGTACCATTCATTCTCTTTTCTTGTCCATGTTTAAAATATCTTATTCTTATCTAGAAGATATCCAGGTTACTGGTAGAAGTGTGCTCCTGTTTGCTTTACAAAAATGGAGATATTTAACCTGATGATAACAGAATTTTTAGGAGTAAATGAAAGATTACAACATAAAAACTGCTTGTTAGTATGGGTAGTACATTAAGCTTTCATCTCTTTTTTCCTTAGATTCATCCATTTTCTTCCTTCATGATCTCAAGTCCATATATCTCTGTACTTCAGCATTTGTAGATCATCGCTGCCTATCTCCTTGCAGACATACTTATTTATAAGCAGCACTACATTACGCCCACATTTCTTTCCAGTGGTTTTCATTCATTACAAGTTCTGTTGTAGCTTGATTTGGGATTTCCTGTGAACCTCTGCATTACCCCATCAACCCTCCTTGACTTAATTTGTATCCTCTTCCTTAAGTCAAGCAGACATCAGGTCTTTCTCTTCTGTCATACAGTTAAGCCATATAGCTATGAGTTTGTTCTACTTCTGCAGAGTCTCTTCACCAGCTGTTTTCTAATGCAGCCAAACCCAACATTTCCTTCCTTTTCAAAGCAGTTATTCAACTTCTTTATTAACACAATCATGTTTAATATTTAGCCTCATAAAATATTCTGAATTACCGTAAAGGGGCATCACAAAATAAAAGATATGTAACTGTGTTTTACTGTGCAGAGGAGGAGTTGTGAGGAACTTGCCCCAGTTTTAATGGTGATAATGCAGTAATATACCACTGTTACATGCAGTATGGGGAAAACAGTTCTTAGTGTATTTATAAACTGTAACTGGGTACATAATCTAGATATCAGGACTGCCTGCTAAGGATCTCCAAGTTGAAACAGAATCCATTTTCTGCTTTTATAGTAGCAGCACCATGGCAGTGGCTGCTTAATCAAGAAGTCTTGTTAAAATCCAGGAGGACTGGATTAAGTGCAATGTAGGGGTACCCTAATACCTGTATAACTAAGGAAGGTTAAATTTTGTAAGAACTCTTGCTTGGAAAATGTGGATTTACAGAAGAAAATAAGTTGTTATATTCCTCAGTGGCCATACAGCAGGATGGTTTCTTGTAGCTGGCTCAAATGTCTCTGCCCTCCGGTTTTGTTTTTTTTGGTACAGTTTTTTTCGGTAAAGTAATTTACACACCAGTCCCAAATGTTACTTTATTGCTGTGTAAAGAAGTAATGCATTTGAAGATTACCTCCAGAAGAGGTATAGTAAATAGGTAGAATTTAAAGCACATTATACTTTATTGCATGTTGTCATCAGCAAAAAGTCAGGGATCCTTTTAAAAATAGAGTTAATCAGATACAGAAACTGTTAAATAAAACAGTTTTTATGAGTCCCTCATAAGGCATAGCTAGGAGAAAACTTCTAGCTTGCAATGTTGTATACTTCGTCAGTTGTCAGAGAGACGCAAAATCAGATTTAACTCATGGGAGGCATGACTCTTGACATTGAAAATGTTAGAAGCTCCTGCCCTGTAAGTGATTATTTTTCTGCTCATTTTCTATAGCTAAAAATGGTGTATGGTAGGGTCACTGGTTGGTAGCTAATTTGAGAACGATTTTTTATGTCTTAAAATGTCAGATATGTTTTATGTTACAGTCTTTAGTTAGCCACTTAAGGCTGCTTAGTAGCAAAACTGCTTTTAATAAGTATGACAGAGACCATCACCTTCTGAAAAGGCAGCATGTGTCATTGAAATAAAGGCAGTCATACAATAGCTTTAAAAGAGGAGAGCCACAGCTGAACAAGCAGCTTTTATGTTCTTTTGTGTTGGACCACCTCTGGGAGTAAGAAGTAAGTTTAGTTTATTGCCTTAGTTTAGCTTTTGGTTTAGTTCTAAACTGAAGTTTTCTGGCAGCAAGCTGGAATGGATTCTTAATAGGATAGAATTCCAGAAAGCACAATCATACAAACACGGTCAAATGTTGGCGGTGTACAAAATGCAGTAGGCACAAATTTGTTCCTCTCTTTGTCGTAATGGTTGAATGTGCCGGTGCATGTATATGTGAGACTGCTTATATAAAGCCTGTCATGCATGGGTTTGAAAAGAAAACAACAATTTTCTGTTGTATTAATATGCATAAAAGATAACTTCATTGAATTCAAAGCAGTTTTGCAATGTAAAGCAGTGTAAGAAAAGAGTCAAGCCTCACGTGTATCAGGGGCATAGATCAAATTCAGTTTTATTGTAAGGGAAATCACATACAAATGTATGCATACACACACAAACTATGTTAAAGGAACACTGTCCATGTTATCAAGTTCAGCAGTCAAATGACAGGACTTAATATATTAGCATGACCTGTGCAGCTGGATTTGAACTTCTGTGTATGCACCATGTTTAATTACATGACCACACACATTTTGTTTGACAGTGCTCAGAACAGGCAAAAGTGTGCTAAGGCATGACTTCTGCTGTTGTAGGCAAGCTGACAGTACTGCACATTGCAAAAGTTGCCCAGCATAAACTATGACAAAATCCTGTTTTCAGTTATGTTCTTCTTTAGTTAATAACCTTGAACAGAACTCTTGCTTTGTGCATACACATCGATGCACTGTTTTAAGCTGGATTGCATCTTAGGTCCAAACTGGAGCAGGTCAAGGAATCTGTGGCGCGTGTTCTTTCTTACTCCCACGCAGGACCCAGGAAACATGGAAGAGGAGTTGTCCTTCTGGATGCAGAGAGGAATGAAGGCAAACACATAGAAAGAAATGCATTTAGATCGAAGGAACAAACTGGGACAAGAGAAGAGAGGAATGGAGAGTAGGGATAACAGAACTGGATAGCATTTGAGAAGACCAAAGGAGAAAGAACACAGGAGCTTTTGATAGAATAAAATTGGTCCCTCATACGTTTACATTTAGTTACAAGATTACCCTATTTTTCCACAGAATTCCTACCTCGTGCAGGATGCACTTAATGAGTAGCTGTTAAATCTATTGCTTTACTCTTATCATGCATGGCCCAAAGCCCTGCTTGCTGCAGATGTTTTACATTCTCGTCCAAAGGCAGAATTACTCATTTCTTCTGAAATTTCTGTAGTGCCTGTTTCTCTAACAGCTCTAACTCCAGTGTTTCCTAACTCAAAGTTGTGGTCTTAATACTGTTTTAATGTTATTGTGTGTAATTATAGATACACATGTGTATTTATATGGTATAGTGTGAGCAAACAAATAGGTGTATAGTTGTTAATGAAGGATGTAAAGGTGCTTAAAACTTTATTTTGTAAGGTGCGAGGAGCACAAAGTTATGAAGAACTCTAATAGTGACTGACAAGAAAAGAAAGCAAAGGTATTCCATACTATTTTTAACCATTGGGTTACATCGTGCAATTTTGCAGCAGGTTAGTCGTCATATCAAAAAGTTGATGGAAATAATGGTGAAAAGGAATTGGCAAACTTTAAGCGTAGATGAGGTAACTCTGTAAGAGTTACAAATACCTTCTGGTATTTGAAGGTGAAAGGGAAAAACTACAGCCATAATACCTCTTTTCTGGTGTTTACTATTATTATTGTTTTTGTTTTATTTTATTTTTATACCCCATCTCAATATGATGGCATAAATTTTATGGGCATGTACAGGAGTTGGGTAGAGTAGAAGTGCATCAGTTACTGTCAGGCAGTTTTGTCATTTTAAGTATTTTTGCTTGTGTGGTCCCAGGCGTCCAGGGCCCCTTGCTTGTGAGTGCCCAAGGGAGGAACAGTCAAGAGTATGATGAGCTGAGCTGTTTCCAGTAGTGAATTCCAGGAACTGCTCTGTGTCAAGTATCTATGTCAGTTAAAATGAAAGGCAAGGAGGAAAAAAAAAAAGAGCAGGCTGGACATATCTTTTTTTCTTTCTAGAAGCAAAATAGTTTCAACAAATGTGAACAGTACGTTTCTAGAAAATCACTGCCCTGTATCTTAATTACATTACTTGATTTGTCTGTCTTTATTCACATATCTGACATTAATGTTTACTTGTGTTTTTTTTCAATGGGGCTAAAATGAATGGAAACAGATAATGCAAAACATATGGACAGTGAGGAAATAGATGAAACCTGTTCATGAATATATGAATTATTAGTGGACTGATAGAAACAATATGTAGCCCAATTATTATTAAAAGGATATAGCAACTATGCATATAGTAGCAGTTAGTTTCAATAAATTGACACGAGGATAAAATTTATTTTACATTTTCAGTTTGTGATGAAAGAGCAATCCCAGCATTTGGTGTTAGATAAACTTTAGTAGGAATGCTGTTTGAAGCAGAAAAAATAGCTGAGGAGCAAAAATATACCCTTTTTCAGTGATGATTATAAAATGAAGACCAATATTGAGTATGTGCATATTTGTAACTTACGTAGTGCTTCATAAAATTGAAGGTTAAGAACTAGTTCATATGCATTTGTCATGTTATATTAATACTGACCGAATATGAGCAATATTCAAGTGTTATTTTGTTTGGAGCATTAGCTCCCATTTTATTTATTGTCCCCATTATTGAAGTAGATGGTGATCATTACGTTCAGTTAAGTTTTGTGTGATTTTGAGGTCACAGTTTCACAATTGGTGTAAACCAGTTTAAGTATTCCCTGCTACTGTCCCACCACTTTTGTGCTTCAGGCTATGGGTTATAATGCCTTCTTCTGGCACCACCATTCATGCAGCTGTGTAATTGGTTGGATCAGAGGGCTGATCTGCCTGTAAAGTAATTAATTAATTTTGCTAGTTTTCAGCTGAGTAGAGTCAATCCATCTGATTCCAGCAATCCAGTGCTGGCACAATTGAGGGGCCAGGGATTCAAGGAAATAGAGAGAACTCTCCCTTTTGGTGGATTGTGAAATAAGCTAGTTGTGAAACTGCGCCTGAATTGTGATGAACAGCATGCTCTAGAGAGGGTGGGGAAATAAAAAATGAACTAGCAAATTGTAAATGGTTACTTAATAATCAGTGGAAGTACTTGTAGGAAACAGTACATTCAGTTCTATTTATCATGGAGTGACGAGGAAGCGTTTCTTCTCCATGAGCCTAATTCAGTTCTCTTAAGAGTCTATAGAAAAACCATTGTGTTTTTAGTGTAAGGTGGATCAGTTCCTGTTTGATGGTAACATGATTCAAACTGAATGCCTAACACTAAGTTTGCCAGAGAAAAGCTTTATTACTGAATATCCATTAACGACTGGAATGATCTTAAATATAGTTATATATTTAAATATAGTTATTTAAAACTGGAACTATTAACAAAACATATAGTAAGGACAAAGTATAATATGGTTTGCTGCTTGAAAATTATATTTTAAAGATTGTTTTTTTTTTTTTTTTTAAATTTGGCTACCAGCGCTCTGATAACTTATACAGTGTTACTTCTGTATCCTGGTCAAATATGTGCTGTAATTTGTTTAAATTCCAATTTCTGATGTGAATACTTTTGAAAGGCACATTTTAATTTTGGCTTTCGCTAATAATTAAGTTTAAAATTGGTTTCCTGGTCATGGTGGCAGTACTTGCTGAGATGAATTCAATATGGGTATAGTCACAATTAGTTAATTTCTACATTGACTATATCTTCATGCCAGAAAGGAGATTATAGCATTTATTTATCCTGGAAAACTACGGCTTGCTTCTAAGCACTGAAGTTCCAGAAACACTGGAGAGTGCAATAATGAGACTAGGCTACAGAAATTATTTAGAAGATAAAATCATATGTTTTCAATGCAGCTAGGTAAGTAATTTGCTTTCCTGGCAAAGATTCTTGAAATTAATATTAGTATTCTCTCTCTCATTTAGCTAGTTAGGTGATGGTCAATGTCTACATCATGCTGGTCATGTCATCTACTTTCCTTTCTCCTCTTTTCCTTAACCCACCTCCCAAGGATGCAGTACTATCACAAGCATGATAGCCATCCAGAATTAGATTTACAAAGTTCTCCGGCCTTCTGGGTTGCTTTTCTCACATTCATATGATTCTTCCCTGCCAACTTAGCCTTCTGTCCTCCACCCACCACTGTTTTGATTCATTTCCCTCATGACGCGTGCCTAAATATTGCCCAACCCATGTGGAAAGTCCTTAATTCTTGTCAAGACAGGGTCATGACTAGCCCACCCAGGAAGATCAGAACCAAAGCTCCCAAACTGGGAACAAGGCTTGCCCACCAGTATAAAAGCCATTATTCCCTCATGGTTATCCAGCTTTGGTTTAGCAGCTAGTTTGAACAGAGGCACTGAAGGTATGTGTTGGGAGAGATGGGATAGAGGAGGAAATAGCAGCAGATTTATCAGGGACATGAGGGAGAAGATGTGAACCACACAAGACACAACAGGGGTGGGAAGACTGACTATAAGATGGGATATAAGAGAAATTCTGCTGAAGTTAGAGCTATGGGACAGAAATGGCCAGTGGGTGAATGGGGTAGGGAAAACCAGACTTGGTTAGTTAGCCAGTATGTTTCCCCTTAGTTGTGTCTGGTCATTTGAAGGAGCAGGGGAAAAGACACTTGGCAGAGGACCAGCAGGCAACCTACTCCAGCTTTCTTAGTCTCACTGGGGAGGCTGGAATTGAAAAGAATTACTGAGTAGACTGAGGCAGTGCTTAGTTGTGGGACAGGCCCACCCTTAGTTCTGTGATGCATTTGGCCACCTCCATCGAAGTCTGTGATGAGTATTGCCCTTGGTACATTTGCTGATTTAACTGTATGTCCACATTGTCAGTCCACAGTGACCAATCCATAGTCTGTAGGATACTTAGAAAATTAAAAAAGCTAGTAAATGGTGAGAGGAACAGATCTGGTTCCTCAGAGATTTGGAATGCTGAAATCTGACCATCTGAGAATTTGCAGGAAATTTTCATACATTTTGAGAATGGTGTGGACATGGAGCAGGACCTCAATAAACACTGGAAAGCTCCATTAACCCCAGCTGTGTCTTTCTCAAATGGTAGTAGACATATGGTATGAATATAATTACCATCTCTAATACTGGCCTCTGTTTTACATACTTACCGCTTTTCTAGAATAAATGTACAGTCTGTTTCCACGCGAGTCTTGAGATACACTCAAGCCAAGGAAAGTTCACCAATAGCAGACTTCTTTGTTAGTGCTTTCCAGGCAGGGGACATTTCCAGCTATTCTGATACTTCACGCATCTGCTCCCAGGTAGTAGAAATGTGTTGCGTAGAGCTATTATTTCCTAGTCACGTTTTATTTGACAGTAGCTTCTGTTGCTGATCCTTAGAGTCTAAACATGTAATCCACCAGAACTGTTCTTCACATGCATGCCTGAAAATGAGTGGGAGGAGGCAGTGGTCACACTAGGAAAGCTGTCATTGTTAACTTGAATCTTTTTGAACTACATAAGATAGGCCAAACAATGGCTACATACAACCGTGTTGTTTTGAAGATATATCTCATGTTACCTGAAAGAGGGCACTTACCAAACATGGGAAAAACACAGATCTACGGCCTCGATCTTTCTTCTTATGCCTTATTCCACCTTATGGAATGAAAATTCCATTTTCTGGAGTTCAGTCATCACACTGGACTTTTTACATAGTGCTGCAATTTCTGATCCAAAGGCAGTTGCACCATTCTAGTCAGGCTGTGATATTTACTCTTTTTTTGTGTGTGCTTAGTCCTGTGCCATCTTGCAAAGTAGCATAAGCTCCTACACCACCTTTTAAAGTCCTTGATTTTTATGACAATTGCTGTGCTGTGTATAATGAATTGGAGCAGCTGGTCCTAAGTACATGGCTCTTCTACATGACTTCTTTTGACTTAGAGCAGTCAGCTAGTTGGTGTGTTTGGCTGTGTAGTGGCTAATCTCAGTTTCGTGTCTTTGTTATTAGACCTTAGTTTGAGTATTGGTAGATGTTAGTGGAGTTTGTTCATAGGAGTTTGTGTACTTTTCTGTCAAGAAACCTTTTACATGACTGACTGACTGCACCAGAAATCTGCTTGTTGCCTCTCAGAGCTCACTGCCTCATCCTTCGATCTGTCTGCAGTTGCTTCAGGGAAGGAACAGCAGAAACCAGAGTGAGGCGAGTATGTGTGTAAGAACTGTGCATTTTCTGGAAGTAGAGGGCTAAGGAGAAGATAAAGTACCATGGCTCAGCTCAGAAGTAATGGAGGGCTGTGACTCTGAGTTGAGCAGTGAAACAGCCTGGGAGTCAGTCTCTGGTGATGATTCACATCTTCAGACTAGAAGACTGAATGAAATTGTGGGTAGCGAAAGCAGAGATTGACTTCTCAGCTAAGAAATGGCCCACTGTCTTATCTTAAAAGACTGTCGTGATATATGAATGTATATTCTGTTCAAATCATTGATTCAGATAATCTCAACTTCTCAAATCCTAGTTGTACACTTACGCATTCTTTTTAACTGTGATATTTTAAACACTGCATCCTAAGATGAAGGACAGCCAACTACCTCTCCCATATAGCAAGCCGATACAACTGGTGTGCAGAGGCAAATTCTTGTTAGAGTTCCTAATGTAAGTATTTTTGTTCTGGGCTATACAAAGTATACACATAATACTATGCAAAGTGTGGTGAGAGTATGTGGAAAGTTGTGCCTACCTATTTCCATAACACCTTTTGGCCATCAAGAGAGACCATCCCAATATGGATACATTCAGTAGTTTCCACAGCATGCGAAGTTACTGTTCCGTAATACATGGACAGATATTTAGAGAAATTGTTTTGGAGCACTTTAACAGGGTGATAAACTAGCAAAACATCAATTAAATGTGGAGGTTAATTATAACACACTTAGTGCCATAATGATGAGTAGAAACGTAAGAAGGAGCAGAAGGTTAATATGATATTATTTGATAGAATAGAATGCATGAAAGATTAAAACATCAGGGAAAGAATAAAATGCTTTTAGCAGCCTATAGAATAAAATCGTTGGGAAATAAAATCCCATAGGGATTAGGAGAAATCCCTTGGTTCCAGTCTACGCATGGCAGTGTAAGTGAGCTGAAAAAAAACCAGTTCTGAATGGACAAGGGCTGGATGAGGTGACCTGGAAACTCTGCCAGCCTTCATTATCCTGTAACAAACACGTAATGCACCAATGCTAGTGGGAACTGAAATAAGAAAACATACTGCAACAGCCATTAATAACTGACTCATCTCAGTAAAATATTGGAACAGAAATGTATGTAGAGTAAAAACTAATGGGCTTGACCAGTGTTTCTGGCATGCTGAAAACACTAAAAGAATGTCACTCTCCTTTGTTCCAGATATCTGTACCATGGTTGTGTTTTTTTTTTTCCCCTACCCTTTATATATTTTAGCCTAGAGTTAAACATCCTAGTCATAGTCATTGGTGCAGTGAAAGTAATCAGTATGGGGAATACTAGACTAAGCAAGTAGAGAGCTTGGAAAAGTAATCCTATACGGCACAGACGTATCATGTTGTGTCAGCCACCACTATAATATTTGATATTTCTCCAAGCTGCCTCTAACTTCTCCTTTTTACCCGTAATTTCTCATGCTGTTTTTACATGTTTTTTTCTTGGGTGATTTCAGCTTCCTCTTTCAACTGGCAAAGATGAAGTCATTTTATAACATCTCCCTTCACTGTACTGTGAGGGCAGATGGTACATTCAGAGAGCCAATGCAGGGATAAATCAGAGTAAGCTGGACTTGTAAACAGTCTAGCTGGTGGGCAGCAGAAGTGCATAAATCTGGGAAACTAAGGAGATAAACTAAGATGTTCATTTGCAGACTCCTTAGTCATCTTAGTCATGGGAATAGACATATTATAACCAGTTCTTCTGGACGCATCAGCAGGCACTGAAGCACCGAAAGAGGACTTTCACTCAGAGGTTGGTGACTCACTGGAACGGGTTGCCCAGAGAGGTTTTGGATGCCTCATCCCTGGAGGCACTCAAGGCAAGGCTGGTCTAGTGGTCTTCGACCCTGCCCATGGCAGAGGGATTGAAACTAGATGATCTTTGAGGTCCTTTTCAACCCAGGCCATTCTGTGATTCTCTGATTCATTCTGTGATTCATTGTATGATTCTGTGACTCAGGCTGTTCCATGATTTTCATGAAAAAATCTTTACAACCAAAAATAAAAACTTAAAAGACAGTGAAAACATCTCTTCAGGAGGTTTTTGCTGACCAGTCGTTATTTTCAACAATGTAGTTGTAACTTTTTGTACTGTTACGTACAAAGTGATATTCCTGATGATAAAATGAATGGACGTGGCTAGTTGCAGATTTTAGAGGCTTCTGTGTGGACCAGGTTTGCTGCAGAGAACATGGTTTTATACTTTTCCCTGATGGTTTAAGAGTTCTAGAGCTTCTGGTCACTAGCAGCTGCAACAGCTGCTGGGAAAGGATGGCAGAAAGAATTGCTGCTCACGCTAAAGCAGATAGCAGTTTTGCTCAGAATGAGAATTGAGAACCCTCAGACAGTCAATTCTGGCACCATAATCCTGCTGGGATAGTTTCTCTCACTGGCTTTATTTTTTCATCATACTTCCTGCGTGACAGAACCGCAGTGTGCAGTCAGATGCATGCCTACTGCTGACTAGTTCTCTGCACATATATGTTGAGGGTGTGGATAACCTGGGGATCTAAAGCAGCTTCTAAGTTTTAATGAGTTCACTTTCTCTGGCAGGTTTTTTTTTTTTTTTTCATCTGTCTAGGTGTCTACTTTCTGTCCTTCTGAGCTCTCTGGGTTTTTCAGAGAGGACTGATCTTACACAGTCTTACTGACCTTATAATCATATGGTCTGTATCAAACTGGAATGTGGAAAATATTCTAAGGCATATATTGGCCATGATACTTCTCCCAGTTATACTGATGACTGTCATAACTTACTTCAGTCCTGTTGGGTGGAGCTCTGAGATAAGAATTAAGGATTATAAAGGGCTTGTTTTTGTTCAGAATTAATTTTGAGACATGAGTGTAACATCTTGCATTCCTTGGAGAGTATCTGGAGTGTCTCTGTTTATATCATAGGACACGCAGGTAACGTAATTTTGATCTGGAAAAGTAATTCTTTCTTTGGCTGAAACAGCTGATAGAAATTGCTGCTTGTAATGTCGTGCAGATACTACTAGGGTAGATGATGTAGATGATGAGACAACATTTTTACAGGGTTCAGGAACCTGATGCATGTCAAACAGTAAGTGTTGTTACAATATGGTAAACCAATTTACTGAAAATTTCAGTTGGCAAAAATTAAGTATCTATTTGCTACATTATAAATTAGTGGATTTGCATTCTTCAAACTTTGACAAGGTGTAAACTGATAATACAGCTTTTTGGCATCAGTCGATACTGTGATTCTGTTTTAGTCTTCTCTGAAAACTTCTTACTGCTTTTTAGAATGCTGATACTTTAACACAAGTAACCTGATTTCTTTTATATATATATTGTGAAGTTCTGATTATAGCAAGTAGGAAATAAAGTCAGCAATTTGTGTGAATGATCCCATTCAGTAAATTAATTATCTGATTGCACCAATACACTTCCAGTTGTAAGTCCGAGTAGCAGCTTTTACACCAAGGTGTTTCTGCTATGTAACACAGTGCTAATTTCAACAAAACTAATCTAAAGCATTAAGGAAAAAAAAAAAGTATTGATCATCTCAGCTTCAGCCATGTTACTAAACCTCCTCCTGAGGCTAGAACAGTTTTGAAATGATGCAGAACAAAAAAGTCATAGAATCAAATTGCTTTATCACAAAGAATGAAGAGATGTCATCACGGGAATGGAAATGGATGCTTTGTATTTTTATTTTCTGTAACCTACGTGAGTGTCTCTGTTACTTCTGATAGTCACCTCTATGCATGGATGGAGTTTGCAGGTAACTGAAATTGCTTTCCCCCTCTCCCAAGTGCACAGTAATTGTGGAAGTAAGCAGAGCATTAAGCTGTGAATTGATAGCTGGAGACACAGCTGCCAAAACACAAATATATTTTGTGTCCAAAAATAAGTATGCATATATACAGTATGTGCCTATGTATATCTTCAAGCATATTTCTTCAACTTTACAGAGTATTTTTTATGATTTGCTAGAACTATGAATCAGCTATATATGGCCATAGGAATGACTTTTCCTATAAATTATTTTGTATGCTATTGTCTTCTCTGTATCTGCTAGCATTTAGAAACTGTCTGTGAGGGAGCTAGGAATAGTTTTCTGAAAGTGCTGAACATCTTTAATTTGCATTAGAAAAGTTGATCCAGAAGAATTGGGCAACCTCTGAGCTCAAATGGAAGTATATGTGCAACTATATATAGTCAAGTGAAATAGGAAGACTACTCTGAAAGTATTGCATCCTATTTTATTATGTTGGCCCATGACATCATAGGTGGTTGCTGATGGTATGGAAGTAGAGGTTGAAAGTTCCTGTCAGTATTCCACTACATATTGCTGTGCAGCACGTGGCAGCAGAGGGGCACCCTGACAAAATGGTGGCTGATATAGACGTGCATATGAAGCGAAGGTGTGTCACTAGATTCCTCCGTGTGGGAAAATTGCACCCACTGACATTCATTGATGTTTACTGACTGCTTCTAGAGACCAAACAGTGGATGTTAACACGAAGAGGCATTAGGTGGTGTGCTTCAGCAGTGACAGCACATCACCTCTGGTGGTGCAGATTTTGATGAAGACAGCATGTGGGTTCTCGTTCATTGCTGGAGAAAATGTATAGATGACGAGGGTGACAGTGTTCAAGAACAGTGTTTTGTGGGTTTTGCTCTGTCAGTCAGTGTTGTGTTCTTTGTTGTAGTTTCCACTGAAATAAATAGGAGGCATTTCTTCAGAGCGACCTACATATTTTTTATATATTCAGAGTTACCAGGGTAGGTGAAGGGAGTAGAGCGCATGTGCTTTATGTATCAAGACATGAAAATTTCTGGTGGTAATTTAATATTCTTAGTTCTGGGGAAGAAGTGACATGATTATTCCATAAAGAAGGATGCATTTATATTTTCAAATAGTTGCAGTTGTTGGGTGAGACTGATTTGTGAATATAGTGACTGAGATAATAACTTATTTAAATCCATCCCAACATATATAGTTACTTACAAAAGGGTTTTACTGTGGCTCAGCTGTTTTTATTTTGCTTGCCATGCAGTTGAGACTGAAATGGCTAACCTAGGGTAGTTTTTATTGAGTTGGCATTCCCTCATGAGAGGTTCTGTTATCAACAAATTTGTAAGTACTGTACTGGAAGAAAACCGGAAGGCTGACATTTGGTATCTGCTTGTATGAAGTAAATAAGATTTCTGAAGAGCATCAGGTGTTACCCATCATGTTTGCTCAAAAACATGTTCATGGTGTGTAATGTTGGATTTTAACATGAGTCAGAAAATGTGCTTTTCACTTGTATTAAAACATTAAAATACATTTCCTGTGTTCTGATCTCTTAAATTTGCTAGTTATATTCCTTGTGGTTTTTCTAGTGGTATTTGACTGAAAAAAAAAAAAGGTTTTATCATCGTATTGACATTAATGGTTTGAATATTTTATAGCGTTCTCTGACAGCATTTTTTTTTTAAGTCATGTAAGCTTAAAAGAATTATTACTGAAAAATTGCGTTAGAAGAAGAAGAAATTAAAGGACGTGTAAACTGTGTTATTTCTTGTAGCCACATTTAAAGAGCTTTTATAGATTGTTGGAAATACAGAGCTAAAATACATAAACAATTAATAAAATGTAGAACATACCATGAATACACATGAGTGAAACTCTGGAAAATGTTAGAATGAATTATTTTTGTGCAACTTTGTGTGGCTTTTGCTGTGGAAATCAAGCATCAAGTTTCTAGTTTTGACTGAAATAAGGACCACCCTGAAGCCCAGTTTAATTGAAATAAATCCCTTAGGGGGATCTATTTATCATTTTGTTATAAATTTGGCAGCTAAAAGGACCTAACAAAATATGCAAATGAGAGATGGAATAATTTTAACATTAAAACAAACATTTAACTTTTGGTATTTTGAATTCATCACTAACTCCTGATTCTCTGGGGAGACGAAAAGTTACTTAAAAGTAGTTCTAGAAAACTGTCAGTTGTAACCAGGATATGTGATAGAGATGAGGGGCTTTACCACACAAAATGTTAGTCACTTTTTCATGATGAAATACTTCTGGAGAGACATGGATATAATTAGAAGCCAGAATCCATTAATATTTACTAGCATACCTAACCCTTTTCATCTGTTTCCCTGTGCAAATAAAGGAGATATTCTAAAAATTATCTTGTTAAAAAAAATCATGACCTCATTACATTTAGTATCTACTCTTGAGTTTTGAAATACTGAGCCATTCGCTGTCAGAGAGTCTTTAGATTAGCAGTTGATATGAAGTGTGATGTTAATCTCTGTTGGAATGTCTTTATAATGTAATGAATAATCGGGAGTTTGAAGGAAAATGTTATTAAAACTATGATATCACTCTGACTGAATAGTAATGCAAGGTTAGTAATAAATCATTCCAACTTTTGTATCAGTTTATGAAAATGGATGACCACTGTAGACTAAGGATTCTTGCTGTTGTTGGTACGTGGTGTTGGTTTCAGAGCAAATTATGAAAGAATTGGAAGACAGTGTTTTTAAAATGAAATTTTGCATTTTGTTTCCATCTGTCAGCATGAATTTTGGAACACGTATGCATTTCGTATTTGGCTTTGTTATGAGATTAACCAAGGTTTTCCCACATTTTTCTACTCCCAAAGCAGTACAGTAACAAGAAACTTGATAGAATGTGTGCGAATGAGTAAAAGCAGACCATTTAGGTTCTCTGATGTTGTTGCTCCCAATCTCAGAAACGTCCACTAGAAGTGGCAATTCCCGTTCTTCATTGCTTAATAGGAAGAAAAAGTACTACTACCATGTTGCGGTCTGCTTGACTTGAAGATGTACTGTGGATGTCCTCACATCCTCACTCATCATTCGGGGAGATGTCGCTGTCCTTGACTGTGTTTGTTCATGTTATTTGTCAGCTGGTTGTTGGAATAGAGCTAGTTTGGCTGTTTCTGAAGAGGTGAAATACGTAAATGAATGGTCAATCCAGAAGTACTGAGGTTATCAGACTATTTCTGACACTTCTTGGCTCTGGCAGCATGCCATGTTTTTCTGCTATGCGCTCTGTTGTGTGTTGTGATGTTTTGTACAGTTCTGTTTTTAGGAGCGATGCGTACCTGTACACTTGCTTGTATGCAATAAGCCAGTTTTGCTTACAGTTTTGTTCCATCAAACACGTGATAATAAAAAATAAATACAGGACTACTTCTTTTAACTATTAAAGGAATTCAGTAGCTCAAAAAATAAGAAGGTCCAAAGTTGCGAGAAACGAAGGAAGTCATTGTATTCACATGGTTACTGTATATATAGCTGATAATAAGTGCATTATAAATAAAATTTGATGAAATACATTCTGTAGTGCCAGATGCTATAAGAATAGTCATAGAAATGTGCTGTTAACAATAGATACAGTCATGGTCAATATGCTAATGGTAGCCCATGCAATGACAAGTTGCTACCTGCTTGTCAGAGGCGCATAGTCAGAAGTGATGACCATTATATTGTCCCAAAGGGACATCATTGGAATGATTGATTCATAAAACTCTTGAATTCTGTAATTAATGAGCTTACTACCTGAACCTTTTGGTGCAAACAGCATAGCTTATAGTTTTGCGTTTAAGCATAGGAATATCTAATTTGGAATCATCTTGCAAAAAAAAAAAAAAAAGAAAAAAAAACGTAACAAAACCTATTTGTACTTGATTAGACGTATTTCTGGAGATAGAGGTGATGTATGGAAGTTTCCCTGCTAGGGACAGCTCATTGTGAGTATAATGCTTCTCCTGAGATGTGTGAAAAGTAGTGTGATGAGATGACAGGCATTTTACAGCCTACTCTTGCAGAATCTAGCATTCATTGTTTTTGCAATATTTCATGAAGATTTTATGTGCTTTTCATTTATTTCAGTATTTTAAAAGCAAAGTACTGCACATGGTAATATGTTCAGATTACTCTCACATGAACTACATCAACCTCGTAAGTTAGGATTCCATGCAGTAAAATGAAGACTATAGCTCTTGTCTATTTTTAATATCTTTGAGCATGAGAGTTGGTAATTATTTATTGTTCTGTATAATTTTATGCTTGAAAATTAACTTCTCATTGCACTTCAGTGATATTAAAACCATCCCAAGACTTTTGTCCACAATAATTATAGGAACGTTTTGTAGAAAGGTGGTGAGATGAAAGTGACAACACTTTGCAATCGGTTCATCACTGGAAGACTCTATGAATATTACTACGTATATTGTTCTAGTGGTAAAGAACTGTTTTAGAGTTTATATCAGCAGTAAGTTCACAAATGGGAGCTCTGTACTGCTGTCAGCTCTTGTCCAGATAAATCAAGCAAAGATGTGATGGGGGGGCTATACTCCTTAGCCAAGTTAGAAAAGGAAGACAGTTAAAATCTATAAACTTTGATCATTATTTTCCATTCCTACTGTTCTACTAGACTTTAACTTATGAAAGTGCAGACATATTCTTAAAGGTAAAACTTTATGTAATTTAATGTAATCGTTTGTTACCAGCAGCTTAAGGTTGATCTTTGTTTGCTACCAACATTAAGAGAGTGAGGTGATTCAGGTCAAACAAATCCAAAAATACCATCTTGTTACAGTTCAGTGGAGTGAAATCTGCCCCTGGGGTAGGCAGTGATTACTGGGGGAGAACGGAAATAAAATAACTGTAGAGGAAACCTGAAGTGTTTATATATTTTACAAAATGTCGTGTATAGTATTGTTCAGCTACAGGTTTCTGATTGAACAGAGCTCACTGATTGTGGGCTTGCACAATCAGACTAAGAAGATTTTATGCGTTTTACGGAGCCAGAATGTAGAAGTGTTACATCTATAACGACAAGTAGTTGAAAAATGTTCTTTGCCTCGGTGCTTAGCCAGTGGCACTTGTTGCTCTGTGCAACAGGAAGTTCCCCTGTATTCTTTTTATTTCACTTTAGTAGAAAGGTTTCTTACTCTGTTGTTTGATATACTCATGTAGGAAAGGCATAGAATTTTGAATGTATTGCTTGGATCTGTGGGAACAGACTTGTCTGTCTACATACTACGTGAACCATACAGTTATTTATTATTTCTGCATCTTTAAAATGCTGATTAGCCTGCAAGTCAGCCTTGCTAGAAATCGTAATCATACAGTAATTCAGTATGTTTATAATACATTTTCAATTTTCACTGCATTTTCTGCTGTCAAAAAATCTTCCTGCGTTTAATTTCATGGAAATATTTAAGTTGTAAAAGCAGGCTACTGCATGGAACTCTGTCTTTTAGAGACAAGGATGGGCTAGTGAAATTGTTCTCTTGTAAGTGAGGCCTTCAAAAGAATTCCCAGTTGATTTCAATAACAGATGCGTGTAGTCAGTGTGGAGAGTAGCTGAAATTTCATTGTATTTTAGTAGCATTCATAAAATAAAAGCAACATATAAATATGCTGATCAGCAGTGTTCGAGTACTGATCTAAACTGATGTTTGGTTTACCTTTTCAGAAGATAAGTATGATCTTTAGGATGCAGAACTTGTTGACATATTCCTGCTGCTTTAAAGTAGGTGCTTTTAAAATTTGTTACCCGGTCAGTCTTTGGTTGTATGTTTTACAGTTGTATTTGGAAGACTAAATTTTGCTCGCACAAACTTGTAATGCAAACAGTGACTTGCTTTGCACTGCACCTTGATCTGTGTTTTAGGATCAAGCACTATTTCTTTCCAGCTTCTTGTTACTTATATATATATATATATATATATATCATGTTAAGTAACAGCATGCAGCAATGACCATATCATTAAGTAAGACCTTTAAAAGAAGTATCTAGAGACAAGGGCTGAGCTTGAGTACTCTCTGGAAATAGCATTTGTTGCTACTAATGTTGAAAAGAGAGCAGTGGGCTAGGTGGGCTGTTCTCTGATCCTGTACATCACTTCTTGCTTTGTGATCTTAAGGTGTTAGCAGCTCACATTTGTAATCTAGATCTGAAATTTTTATAATCAAAGCCTTTAGTTTTTGCTACTGCTGACAGGATTTTAGTACCTCCAGCTGCTTGAATTTTCCCCTCTGAGATCTTTGAATATTTCTTCTGTTCATGTGTAGGATGATCTAACTCTTGTCTGTCATTAATAAGTAGCTAATATCATATCAGGATTTGTAAAAGTTACTGCTTTCTCTGTCCTGCCTGTATGGCCGGAGACCTTACACTGTTACTGGGCTGGATAGGGTAGCACCTTTTCTTTGGTGAGCTGATAGGGTATATACTTCAGAAAGTCCCTGAGGAGTCTCAGTAGTATCCTGGATGACCAGATTTTACTCCTGGTGTCAGAATAATTCTTCTATGTAATTATCACTTAGTCCCTTTCTTAGCAATTTTGCAGTAACTTGTATAAAGCATATACAGGATAGTCATTGCATTTCCTGAGTATCCCTTGGTCCCTGTTCCATCGCAAGATTATAAATACATTCAGAATAACAGTTGGACTTATGTTCCTTGCTGGTCCGTTATGGAAAACTAATGAGGGGAATGAATTCAGTCCAGCATTATATGACAAGCAGGCAAAAGGCTGGCCTTTCTAATCTGTGGATAATTATATGAATTTAGCACATGATACATTTCTGAGCAATGTCTTTTATTTCATGCATAGGAAAATGCAGTTTTAATCTAAGTCTCTGCTTGAGTGGAATTGTATAATCAGAAAGTTAATGATGTTTTACATGACAAATAAGATACTTGCATCTGTAGGTTTTTGTGTGCATTTTTCTGCTTCATTACAGTTAGTCACACACTTCACGTGGTATTCCTATTTATAGTGATACTGTTGTTCTTCAGAAGTTTCCAGTGAGATTCCTGTGTTAAATATTCCATGGAGGCTAGGCAACAAAACTGCTTTTTTGAACTTGAGCTGTTCTATTTACCTGTGTTTATTGTTCAGCAATGCAAAATGCAAAATTGCAATAATGCCAAATCATACTATTCATTTTGCTATTAAGTAGATGGGAAAAGGTATGGTAGATAGTTGTTATACAACATTGTGAGACTCTAGCCAAAATTCTGAGTACCTGTACCTCACAGATCAGACACAAGTGACTTTCAATTAGAATATTCAATCATTTCCTCACTGATGTATGTAAAGAGCTCATAATCTCAACTGGTAGTTATATAGGTGATGTAGTGCTAACTCAGTGGCACTGCAGACAATACTTGCTTTACATCTTTACCACTGAGATTTCCATTGTTGGGGATCTTACGAAAGCAGGAACAATGTAAATTCACTGAGAACTCTAGCTGAAATCCTTTCCTCTGACTGTGCAGTTCTTTCCATTTTTTATCTTAGATTTTTTTTTCTCAGACCTTTCACTGTTTTCATTGTATCTCCCATTATGAAAGTCATTGCCATCAAAAGTCCCCTTGCCAGGTTTTACTTCCTGATATTGCCCTGATAAATACATTGAAAACATTTATATCTAATGCTCTGGGGGGACCCCTTATAGTTGCCTTCCATTACCTGAAGGGGGCCTACAGGAGAGCTGGTGAGGGTCTGGTTATAAGGGTATGTAGTGACAGGACGAGAGGAAAGCTTTAAACTGGAAGAGGGTAGATTTAGCCTAGATATTAGGAAGAACTTCTACTGTGAGGGTGATGAGACACCGTTCCATCAGACACTAGACAGGATGTACAGAATGAGCACAAAGCTGTGCCAGAAGATGTTCAAAAAGGATGTTAGGAATACTTTATTTTCTGTGTGAGTGGTCAGACGGAAGAACAGGCTTCTTTGAAAGGTGGTTGATGTCCCAGTCTAGTTTGAGTTTTTTCAAGTCGTAAATAATAATTATATCCACTGAAATGAAACTTTGGGAATCTATATAATATAGTGGGTCATAGTATCTTTATTTATTTATTTTTTTTTTACTTTTAAGGACAGTATCAGATTCATTCTCAGTACAAGTACTTGTTTATGGAGCTTTCAAGAGTTTCAGAATTCTTGAAATAGGGAAATAATTCAGACAGTTCTCTATGATCTCAGAAGAGTGGAAGTTTCTGATGTTTATTCTGATATTTAGATTTTTTCAGTGTTAGGATTGAATGTGTTTTTTCAACATTGCACAAAGTCTGCCCATGTTAGTAAATGCTTCTGTTTGTTTAAAGTTGTAATTGACAAATGTCTTAGTATTGAAACAAAGCTGTTTGTATGGTATCATAATAAATGACAGTTGTAGGCTGGCGTTGTCAGTTCAGCTTCTTTGAGCACTTTAATTAAACTACTGGCTTTATTAATTGCAAGCTTTGTAAGTTACCTGTTCTCAATTATAGCAGTGAGTACTATTCAAGTTCTTTTATTCTGAGGAGGGAGGGTAGAACTTCTATTCTCCCTTAAAACGAACAAAATTGAGCGCTGTTTTCAGTCCTAGCTGTGAATGGAACTTGAATTACAGCGTTTCTGGTAATACCACCCTAATACTGTGATGAAGGATGTATCCAGAATGGTAGAGGAGCACCTCAGTGGTAGTTCTGCAGGGGCAGAACCTGCCCTCTGGCCAAAAATGCAATCCGAACCTGTACCCATGATATCTGACAGGAAGCTGTTGTCTTACTAAGGCAACTAGGAGCTAGTATGTAAATCTGACGTGTAAAATCTGTAAGCGGAGATCCCGCAGGCTGCCTTCCTGAGCAGCTTTGCTGATTTCAGTTCTGTCATCTGAATCAACAGCTAAGTAAATCACCTAATACAATTCCATATTCAGTCTCCACTTGGAAACAGTTGGAATTGCATCTGTTTAGGTAACAACTAATTTGGATTTCCTCAGAAATGGAAACTGGTGGCATCCACCATATGCAGTTTTTGAACTGTGTCTGTGGGAGCAGGGGATTCATTGTGGCCAAGCCCAGCTTTAATTTGCTTGGCTGCATTCTCTTTTTAGTTTTGGTTAAGTTCAGTTCTTTACTTCGCTTCTTGTCTAAACTTTAAAAGTGTTTCTGAAGCTAACCACTATTTAACAATTGCCACATTTCCTCCGCAGGCAGTTATGTTTCACTTGTGGTTTAAGTAATCCATCGCATGTTATTGGTTACTATGAATTTGTTAAAGCATTAGTATTTCTTTGAGTTACTAATATCACTGAGAGACAAAGAAAATCTCATTTGTTTCCAAAACTGAGTACTACTGGCATTGAAACTCGCTAAATGCTAGTAGTTGCTGTATGGCAAGGGACTATTGAAAGAAAAGGATAGAGAAAAAGAAATACTGTTCTGGAATGAGATTCCATAGTGCGTCACTGCTCTGGTATACCATCAGAGAGAAATGTAGCTAAAATACAAATAAAGGTTAAAATTTGTAAAGAACTTTTGGCTGTAATAAATTTGGTTTTGGAACGAAAAAAAAGGGGTGGAAAGAGAAGACATGCCTGCCTAATAATGAAGAACTTGTTTGTATCTAACATATTGGAGAAATTGTTTGAGAACAGTTCATTCTAGTGAAAATATTACTTTTGTAACACTGCCAAGATCAGTGCTTTTTCATTCATGAAAAAGAGTTCTTTTCTCATTTGCGGTTGCTTTCTTCTCATCTCTTTTTTTCTCCTGTTCTTTGAGAGGAAAAAATTATCTACAGTTGCACAGCTAACCAGTTGTTCAAGTAAATGTTAGTTGTAAGGGTCTATGGAGCAAGTTAGCTGAGCCTCAGAGGCACTGATGTGCTCTTACTGTTAGTGCAGTCTAAATAGCCCTCTGATTTTGTGTGAATACACTAGGATCCTTTTGCAGTTATTAAACTCTAGTGTAGAAGAACTCATTTTTCTTCTGGTGGGAAGTGTGAAAAAAAGTATTGTCCTTACTGCAAAGGTAAGGACAGCACAAGCAAAAGTCCTGTGTAAACTTTCATTCCTGACAACAACTGCAAATTAAGTGTTGATTCAAAGAGCAAATTAGCATATATATGGAGGAATTGGGCAGAAATACAGAAAACTATACAGGTAGCGCAGGTGTGGGAGTCTCCTTCTTAGTAACAGCTATGTAGTATCAGAGGCTTTCTTTACTGAGAAGGATTTGCTATTTCTATCTTATTCTGTTCATGTGAAGCCTGGAGACTGATGATTTAAATAGCTGTGGATGTTCTGTGCAGAAGAGTACTGGCCATTTCATTATAATAAATCCAACTAAAACAAAATGATAATTGGGGAAGGAGGGAAGGGAAATGAAGGCATTATTCCTCACCACAAAATATTCCTCACTTTTCTCTACATTCCATAAGCAAATTAACAGGGTAGGTCCTTTATGCATGCAGGCCTGTTCAGGAAAGTTACTGAAGCACTGACAGCACTGAAGGAAATCACACAAGATATTGTACCTGGCTCCAGTAAAATTTGAGTGTGTGGGTGGCAAGGAACCTAGTTCCATGCGCTTTCCACCCCACAGGCAGCTCCACAACTTCCTGTTGTGGAGGTTTCTCCTCTTTCCTCTGTGGCTTTGTGCAATAGGCTTGCCTTTCCCTTGGTTGACGTATTTGTAGCCTGTGTACAGTAACTAGCTTTGTGCAGTTTGCTCTTCCAGAAAGACTGCATATAAATTTGACTTACGAACCCTGTAGGGTGGTGTTATGAAGAATTATCTCAACTAAGAATAATTTTTCATTAGTTAAACAGATGACATAGTGCATGTTGAGTTGGTTTTGGGGTTTTTTTTGGTTTTGTTTTTCTGAGACCTTCAGTGTGTCCCTTTCAGGAATCAGGACCAAAGACAATGTTATTTTAATTCTTTTTGGAATATATTCACTCACTTCCAATGTGTTGTGTCCTTTTTAAAATGACACATCTTTACTCTGAAAGGAGTATGCTAATCAGTATAACGGATATTTTCAGAGTTAATATGAAATGTCTTCTGGCAGCATGAAAGAAAATTACGAGATTAAAATTTCAACTCACAGTCCAAGTCCAAGCTTTAGTAATTTATAAGCAGAATTATGTACCTATTCATTTTGCTTGTGTTTGTGTTGATCCTTAATTCAAAAAAAAAAAAAAAAACAAACAAAAACAAGATATATATTGCTGAAAAACAGGCGAGTTTGACTGAACAATTAAATTTATTCTTTTTATATTCTTCTTGATTTATGGAAGGAGAACAGAGCTGGATGAATAGAAGTGTAGATCAGAGTAGAGATTTTCATTGGATATCAGATCTGCATAGCAAGGTCAATGTTTTGTGGTTGAATGGCTGACAAGGAGTAGCTGTGGTGATTAAGTAACTCAATATAATTCCCATTTAAGTAGTTTTTTTAATGACTGGAAATTTAAGTGTTTTGACCACTAAAAGGAAGAGGTGCAGAAGCCTGTTAAATGTTACAAGCTATGGATAAAGAAGAAGAGGAGCTTAGGACCTTTTCTTTTGGAAATATTTGTCTTTATCTATCAGTTGCCCTAAACAGGCATTCAAAATCTGTTGACATGGTGGTGTTCTAGTTGTTTCAGCTTAGGTAATGTGAATTTGTTTTACATTTCATGGAATTTAGCTAAGAATTAATAATGAAAACATAATACTTAATCTAAGTCACCGTTTTGGTTTGACTAGCACAGGTCAAACAATTTTATATTTTATTGTGTAGATTATACCACGGATAGGTTATTTCATAGTTAAGAGCAAGTAATGTTTTCCAAACTGAAAGCAACCACATTAAATTTTTATGATGTAAGTAGCATCAATGAAGTTTGAGTAGGCTTATATAGCAGTTGCTTAATGTACCAGATAGTTTAACCAGGATGCTCAAGTTGAAAAACAGTTTTGTTAACTTTGCGGAAATTTTTTAGTATGTCTAAAGAATAGGTATCCTTCATATCATACAGGGATGATTTGAACATGTAAACAGTAGAGATTGTTCTGTTTTATCATTTATTTGGCTAGCACGGTTTTCACTTGTTGTTTAACTGGAGTCTTATTCAATTTAAATATAGAACATAAATATCAACCTCTGTTTTAATAATACTGACTGTGTGCTAGTAGTTATTTTTTTTATTTCATTAAGCCTTTGTATAGTTCAAGTAGGCCTTATATTAAATATTTTTGGAAAGGATTTTGAAGTTTAAAGGTGCAAACCTGTTAGAATATTTTGTTTAGTTACAAAACAGAATGTATTTGATGGGTCCAAGTACCAGGCACGTGAGTCCCAACTGGCTAATTTCTGTGGGAGTGTGGGTCTTTCATTTCCACATCTCATTCTAGTCCACTGTCTTTTCCCTTTATTCAGCTGAATAAAGTATTAGATACACATTAAGTTGATGCTTCGAGAGCAGACCAGTCTTTTCTGTTTCTACCATAAATGCCACTCAATGAACCAGCCACTAGGTCATGCTCAAGTGCAGTAGAATCTTGTTTTTCCCTCCCCAAGTTTTATCATCACCTCTGGTGTGACTTAAGCTTCTGTCAGGACAGTGAAGTTGCTTCACAAGGACACTTAACTGTTGGAATCAATTTCTTTTAAAATGTGAATCGATAAAACTTACATTTACAGGAGAAGAATCTGGAGATAATTGTAGAATGTGCCTTACTTTGCCGCAAAACTTCTCTCACATTTTAAATATCGCTTATTTGTAATTTTAAACAGTACTGCAAAAAATTCTCTTAAGAGTGAGCTTCCCTGAAACCCCTACATGACTGTATCATCAAGTATTTTCTCTCTCGCGAGGGAAACAGCAATTGAAATACAAAATTCTTTGTGCATCTTCATTGAAAGAGATTATTAGTTAACTTCAAATTTTAATTAGTTCCTTCTTCAGTATTGTACTTCAGAGAAAGACTAAATATTCAATGAAGATTCTTGTTTCTAGAAATGCATTATGATCATTTTTCATACTTAAAGTGTAAATACAAATTTCAGTGGCAAAATAGATTCAAGAAAATAAGTTACTGAAGTGCCCTGGGACAAATTGTAGAAGTTTCTGGAAGATTCCCATGCAGTGTGGGAATTGTGGGTTTTTGGGAGCACTTCCTGAGTCACTGGAATGAAGAGAGTCTTTTATAAGGAGAAGATCAACGGACATATCAGACTAAAGCATAAATTCATTTACTTTTTAGGTATTTTCATAGCTTTGCCTACAGTCTTTCTGGAAATCAGAGATTTGCTTTCAAATAAGATTCTTTCTGATGGAAGACTTAAATCAAGAACACGATGCCTTAGCGTTTTAAACCTTTTTGAAGTATGTTGTCCATCTAAAATGACTGAGAACCATTGGCTCAAACAGACATTACCTAAAGCTGAAATGTGTATGTTTGTGGAATTTGATGAATATATGGAGAAATACATTCAGTGCGACACTTTTTCCACTGGCTTAATCAGTCCTAAGGAATGACTTCACCTTGACTCTTTCTCTGGCAGCTTCCCTTGAAAAATTCTCTCGCTTTTGGGCAGTACAGCCATTGCAACAGTACTGTTCTCTTCTGATAACTACTGCCTCTTTTTGTAACCTGTAGCATTCATTTGTGACCTGTTTACACTGTGCCGCTTAGAATGCAATCTTGGAAACAGCAGAAAAGTTGAGAAGCTAGTTAAACCAGTGTTCTATATTTAAGCAAGGTACAGAGCTTATACTCTAGAAATTATAGCACAGGGATCCAAGAAGTAAGTTCGTATAGCAAATCAGTTGTAGGTTGAGGGTTAGTCTCCTGAATAATGGTTTTAGCTTCTTTTCTCTGTCTAATGCTTATTTTCCGAGTCTTGCTTATCTTTATCCAACCTTATTGACTTGCATCTTCTTAGTCATTACGTTGTGAAGTATCTGGCAATTGTACAGATGCACATTTGATAGCAAGGAGAGGTATAGTGGTGAGTTAATCATGTATTTATACATAGGATTGTGGAAAATGAAACTTATGGTTCTCATTTATTATCAAAAGTTTCCATAGAGGTGCTTGCTAGGAATCTCCATGCGGTGAATATTTGTCTCACTGCATTTGCTTGAGGAATGTCAGAATGGAGAGTTAGTGCCCACCCACACGAAATTTTGCTTATCTGTAATGGAGTCTGCAGGATGGGACACTAGTATTGAACCGGCATCTATGATAAACCTTTCTCTGCCTGAAAAATTCCAAGGGAGATCTAATCTTGACTTCTTAGCTGTAAATAATAAGTACAATTTCATGAACCCATTATAAAAATGGTCTACAACAACAGATTCTGACTGTCTTGAAATTAAACAACTGAATTAAAGTTATGAACTCTCCATGTGGCACCAGCTACCTCAGACATGGGCAGGGAAGACATGAGTTCTTTTATCTGAAGAGAGCCATTTCTATAGGCTGAAATAATAATTTCCTTCTTTGTATACATACTTTTTGAGGATGTGAGGGGACCATAGTTGTTTTTAGCACCACCAATCGATATGATATCATATGACAGCATGCCCTTTCAGTGAAGTCTTTTGTCTTTACATTCAAGTGGGGGAGTTTATGGGTCCTTGTTTATAGGAAACAATGTAGCAGGGAACAACAGTGTTGGCTGTTTTCTTGATGGTATAGAAAAAAAATTATGTAACTGTCAAGTGACTTATTTTTGTTCGTTGTTACTGGAGCTGTATTTTTGTGTCTTGTTTCAGGGAGGTTGTAGAAAAAGCTATGAGGAGTTTACTAGCTATTTTACTTTTTTTTTCCAAATGAAATCTGTTACTTGTTGCTTTAATTGCTTATCAGTAATTAAGACACAGGAATTCTGCTGAAAGTGGCCACTGAGTTTGCCATTCTCTTCTTGAGTATGCAAGACTTGCTTCACTACATTACAAGAAAGCAGAATATTGAGCCTTGCTCTTCCTGCTCTCAGTAAATACGATTTCAGAGCAGAGATAATATTAAGACCAGTGTTGCAGTTCCATCTTATTAGCCATCTTTTTCCCCTTTGACAAATGCATAGACATGACAAAACATATTCATATGAAGGTTTATTATCTGAATGCATTGTCTGGACTGCAACTGAGGAACTATGGACTGATAAAGGTATAGGGAACTACTTTCTGCCATATTACTAAAAACAAACAAACAAACAAACAAAAATGCACCTGCTGATTTTCTTTTTTTTTTTAATTTCAGGGATAAACATGCAGATAATTAAAAGTTTGTACTTGGCTTAAAGACAGTTGTGTTTTTTTTTTGTCTACCCTCCAACTCTCATTGCAACCTCAGAAAAAGCAGTGAACATTTTTTTCATTTTCCCATGGGAAGGTATCCATTGTCGTAACTTCAGTGAGAGTGAACTCATTTTAAACTCAGATTTGCATTGTCTTTGACTTGTAAATATATAAATTACAGGTGGTTGATCCCTGCAGAAAAGTCAGCGCCATTTTTTGGATATATTTTGAACTGTAAGGCCAAAAAAAATCATTTCAATATTGCATTAACTTCAAATTTTGCTGAAGACAATGCTGATACTAACATTTCAAAGTGATATATATATTTTTTTTCTTCTAAGAATGGATGTCTCAAATGATTAGGCTTCTTGAAGTGTCTAGAAAACTTATAACGTGAATTTTTCTTATTTCTTAAAGAATTATTACAGATATTGGCATTATATTTTTGTGCTCCTGCAAATATTCTATGGGCGTTCTTTCTATTCTCAATTACACTGTCTTCCTTCAGTCCTTTGTGGATTGAAGGAAAATTTTGCGTATGTTTTTCCCATGGTGTTACCCAGGATCTCAAAGAGAGATTGGATCAATCATTCTGTGGAAGTACTCATCTCTCCGAATTTACTAGAAATGAAATTTAGGTTGTAAGTTTAATCTAGATGCAGTTAGGAAAGATGAATTCTATCCTTAATGTAACAACACTTCTAAATAGATGTTAAAGACTTATTGTGGTCATTTACTGAATTACGGTAGATGAGATCATATTCTGCTGATCTGAGACCGTGGAGACCTGTTTGTGTGTATTTTGTTTTACATTCAACACTGAATGTTCGCGTGGTATTTAATAAACACTGAGTATGATGTCTCACATTATGTAATGGCTTAGTTGCTTTTCTTAGATTTATACAAATGACCCATGAGTAAAATTAGGCAGATACATGTAATAATTAATAGAGTGGTTAGAGAAGGGAAAGTTGCAGGAGATGACCTGAAAATTACTGGTATTGATCTGTAACAGTGGAATTGGCTGAGCATGCTGGTAATTTCACAATAATTAAGTATGCTTCAGTTATCAACGCTCAAAGCTTTTTCATCTGTTTGTATCTTAAACATGCAAGGAACCTTCTGGTTAGAATCTTGGATATTGTTGTTGTTTAAACTTGGGACTACTGATGGTATTTCATGGTTGGGTTGTATTTGTTTTCAGGTAGATTCATGGGATTTGTGGAGTAGGCTGCTATTGTATTGGTATGTCTTTTGTATTTTACCCCGATCGCGTATTTTTTGGGAAAAACACTTTCTTCTTCCTACAACCATTCCTTTGGTGGATTACTGTAAGCATTTCAAACTCAGTACTAGATTACTAGTTCTTTTAGGTGCCTTTCTTTTCTGCTGCTTCGCATTATAGAAGCACGGAGGCTAATTATGTTACTTTTGGTTTCTGTGCTCTCGAATGGCATTAAACAGTTTGTCTAGAAATTACAGATATATGTAGAGCTAACTCTTTTTGCCACCTGCCTTATGTGTTATGAGCACAGCAGGGCACTCTATGCTGTGGCACTGAACATGAAAAGTGAAAAAAGGTTTATTCTGAAAATAGTTATTTAATTTGAAATTCACAGTGCTCGATTCTCAGGCTACCACCCAGATGTATCTGTTTATCTCAGATAGTCCAAAATATGCACACATCAGCCTTAAAAGTCTTTTCCATCACCTCTGTTATATCCATTTAATTTTTGGAGAAGGTGAAGAAAACATAGGTCAAGAAAAAGAAATCAACTAAGGAATTTTGTTTATTATGACTGGACAGCTGCAGTTGGTCCACTAAGGATCACTTTGTTTTATTTTGATTGAGGAGATACCAGTCTGCCAACCGTAATTTGTATGGTGCTGCTATTGCAGTTGAAAATAGGTGACCTTTTGAAGCAGACAGTGGTACTAGTTACGGTGTAATTGCTTGACAAAATTATTCATAGGTGACATAATCAGTGGTAGCTTTTTTGTTTTGGTTTCTTCATGTTTATTGCTGATTTAATGAGTTGGCCTTAATGATGATTTTTTCCTCGCATAACTTCTGTAGCATTCAATTCTTATATTAATCACATATTCAGTAAATGCTGCTGAATAACTTGCACACAAGTTCAAAAATTAATTTTCTGAAGATATGTATGTTTTTTTACTGAGTTGGAGAAAGTATATATGTCCCAAAATATTTTTTTTTTACTTTAACAGAGTGCATTTCTTACACATTATATTCTTGAATCTGCAGTCTTTGTCCAGGTGTTTATGCGCCTTTTCTAAGCTTTCTGCTGTCTTTTCATCTTGCAGGAAGACGTAGTCATCCCATTTGTTTTAGCTTGTTTCTCACTTCATCCTAGTTTTTCCATCTAGAAGGCAGACGTGGAAAAAAAGTACATTGTCCTGTCGAACAAGACTGGAATCATTGAGAGCAGTTGTGTGGAGAAGGACTTGGAGGTCCTGATGGATGAAAAGCTGGACACGAGCCATTTATGTGCTCTTGTAGTCTGGAAGGCCAGCAGTATCCTAAGCTGCGTCAAAAGAGGGATGGCCAGCAGGGATAGGTAGGTGATAGTCTCCCCCTTCTGTTCTGCTCTTGTGAGGCCCCAACTGGAGTACTTTCTACAAGCCTAGAACTCCCAGTATGAGGAGCTGTTGAAGCGGGTCCTGAGGAGGACCTTCAGGATAGTTGAAGAAATGGAGCTCGTTTCCTATGAGAACAGGTTGAGGGAGTTGGGCTTGGTTGGCCTGGAGAAGAAAAGGCTGTGGGGCAGCCTCATTGCAGCCTCGCAGTACTTGAATGAACTTCCAAGTCGGGGGGTGGGGGTGGTGACGGCAGTGGGCGACTTTTTACATGGTTTGATAGCAATAGGACAAGGGGAAATGGTTTTAAACTAAAATAGAGTAAATTTAGGTTATATATTAGAAAAAAACTTTTTACTCAGAGTGGCAAGGTACTGGAATGGGTTTCCCAGAGTTTGTGGATGCCCCATCTCTGGAGGCATTCAAGGCCAGGTTGGATGGGATCCTGGGTGCCCTGATCTGGTGGTTGGCAATCCTGCCTGTGGCAGGGGAGGTTGGAATTAGATGATCTTTAAGGTGTCCTCCAACCTAAGCCATTCTATAAAACTATTAGCTACAGAATTCAGTTTTCATATTTTTCTTTATCTGTTTTTCTACAAGTTATTGTATGAAAAAATAGAGAAAAGCAGAATATCACTACAGGCATCATGTAGAATTATGACTCCTGTCTGTAGAATATGAACTTGTTTTGTACTATGGAATTGTTTAACTCCAACATCTTTTCAATTTGAGGGGAAAAAAACAACCACACAAACCAACACAGCAGTGGATGTCCAAAAAGAACATAGCATCCTGGTTTCAAATTGTAAAGATATGGCTTCAGTTCCAGCACCTCTTATCCCTTGCTGACATTCTGCAAATATCAGGAGCATGTGAGAGAGATGTGCATTTGTTTTTCGTCAGACAAGTCTCAAAGCTGAAAAAAGAACGAGACCTGGCTATATGAAGAAGATGTCATTTAGTGGCTGAAAGGATTCTAGATATGGAATTTGCCTAGGTGGATTTCAGATTTATTACTGTGCTGGGTTCAAAAAAAAAAAGACAATTGAAATATGCATTATGCATATGAAAAGTAATTGTATTTTGGAAAAAAAGAAGAAAAGGCAGTAGGATAAGAAAGGAGGGGTGCAATAAACTCTCTAATGGTCTTTGCTAATTGCCATCTCTAAGATAATAACTATGTTTTATAAAAGAATTATTTTTAAAATGCTTTACCGTATTCAGAGAGCAGCAGAGTAGCATTGTTTCAATTCTACATTCAGGGCAGTTGAGAAGTAAAGCAAAAAAGCTCAGAATTAGAATGTAGTGGGTTACTGCCTTACCCTGTAGTGTTTCTCTAGGAAAACAGATGTTTAAATTTCCATTATTTTTTTTTAGGTGCTAGTGTAAAGCTTATTCATGTTATTTTTACTGCTTTACTAAACTTAATATATTTTGTCTTGTTTCCATAGGATTTAGTTTTTACTTGTTATCAATAATTATTTCTTTTAAATCTTGAGCTACTTTTCCATTTATTTATTTTTTAAATTCCAAAGTTTAGCAAAATTCTTGCTAAGAACTGAGTTTTATTTACTAAGTAGTAAGTGATACAGGAAGATTTCTGAATGTTATTTTAAGGAATAATGGTATGAACTTCTGCTTCTCCATACAGAATGTTATTTCAGTGTACCAGACATATTGCCTACCTGCAATACTTGCAAAAATGGAGATGCATGATTTGTAGAATGAAGTAGGGAAGAAATACGTGGCATACAAACATTACCGTATATACTTTTATTCCTAGTATTTCATGCATCAGGCACTGTACTGTGTGGATTCAATACTGATAAGTATTAGAAGTTTGAAGACCTACAAGAGTAACTGCATTATGCTGCCTCTGCTGTGATAGCTGTATTTCCATTAAATGTATCAGAGGTCAGAAGTAGAACTGCTATCTTTGATACTTTCCAGAGAAATACCCATGTTTCTCTCTTCACCACTAGCCAAGGCCATTTAATGAAGTGTGTGGGTAAGGATCGGATTAGCTCCACTGATGTCACCAAAATTGAGCCTTGTTGTGGTTTAACTCAGCAGGTGTCTAGACACCACAGTCAGTCACTCTCTCCCCCTCCTTCCCAGTGGGACAGGGGAGAGAACTGGAAAAAATAAAATAGCCAGCAATGAAGTAGAGCTCTTGGTTTGAGATAAAAAACAATTTACTAAGATAGAGAAAAGGAAGAGAAGGTAAAAAAAAAAAAAAAAAAAGATCATAGTTACATACATAAATATAATTGTAATATTTATAACAAGTCACACACAAGCAGTTGCACACCACCTGCTGATCGTGTCCAGCTAGTTCCCAAGCAGCAGAAGGAAACCCCATGAACTCTCACCTTTTTCAGACATTCTTTCTGCGTGATGTCAAATGGTATGGAATATCTTTTTGGCCAGTTCAAGTCAACTGTCTTGGTTCTGTACCCTCCCAGTCCCTAGTGTCCCCGGTCCCCTTGCTGGCAGGAGAGTACAAGGACCTGAGAAAACTAAAACATCCTCAACTGTACATAACTACTGATCAAGAGCTAGAAACAGTAGTATGTTACCAACACTGTTTTTCTCCTAAAACCAAAACTTAGCATCGTGCCAAACACTGAAGAAAAAAATCTGTCCCAGCTGAAACTAAGATGAGCCTGTACTTGTTTAACAGAGCAGGCTTGTCAGGTGATGTTGATGTATTTAAATTTGCAAAGCCTCTTTTTAAAGTGTTTATTTCTGTGTAACAGCCTATTTCAGTACAGTTATTTAAACTGCATGGCTTGTAGAAGCAGCTCACCTCCATATCCCAGTTTTGGGTATAACTGAAATGAAACCACCAAATCTCCTTGTTGTCTGTGCAGAATTGCAGTGTATTGTAGATGATTTTGCAATTAAAAATATTGATATGAGGAATTCCATTTTTATTGGTGATATGCTTGTAATTCTTATGGTGCTGAGGCAACGCCTTGCATCTCATTTCTGCTTATTTTAAGTGGTTATTTGCTAGATGCAACAAATGGAGCTGACACGGTGATTTAGAATCAGTGCTATGCCAGCAGGTTCACAACAAGCTAAGTCTGCAATTGCAAGAAAAGCACAAAAAATATGTGCCATGCAGCGATGAGATTTTCAAAGAGGAAAAGGCAGCTGTAGCTGGAAACTTGCCAGAATGCTTTGTTCAAGGAACTGCTCATACTATTGCCTGGACTGCTGTCCTTGTTTGCAGTATGTTGTAAGGACCATGACTGACTGAGTAAAATATTTTAGGTTTAGCATTGCATCTGTGCAACCTATTAGCTTTCAAAAGTGGCTATGATTGAACAGGAGCAAGACCAGAACCTATGTCTTTATATGTTGGTTCCGTTCATTGCAGCTTATTCCAGCAGTCTTTTTTATGCGAGACATAACAGGGAAAATAATAACATTGCAGAGTGTTCCTATCAACTATCAAAACATGCTTTTCTGTTTTAATTGTGTACTGTAAGTCTAATTAAGTAATCAGCAATGTATTCTAAGTATTGGTGAAATACTTTGCAGTCTTGACTTTATTAAACTACTGGTGGAAAAAAGGACAGGTATGGATCTGCATTTTAGAGAAGAAAAAGAGTTATTTCACAGTATAACTGATTCAGTCTTTAGCACTTAAATCTTCAAGATGAAAGGATTGGACAAGAACTCTGCATTTTGTTCTCTTAATTATGAAAAAGGATCTGGTTATAATTAGCATTAACAAAAGAAAGCAAGTTTGCTGTAATTTAGAAGACAATGAAATTGCGTATCAGTAAGGTATGCTTTGAAGGAAATAATGAGCTTTAAACTCCATCATGTCTGTATGGGGGGGAAAAAAAGAAATAATCAAAAGGTTGACCACATTTGCAGCTCCTAAATTTAACTGAATACAAAGGGTTAAATTGTTCATTATCAAGCGATTGATGGGTTGGGGTTTTGGTTTCAAGCAACACTGTTGTGATCTCTTTCTTTTCCTCTCTGATTATTACAGTGTACTTCTTAAATGTTGATAGCGTGCTCACTGAATGCTCTCCCAAATAATCTTAAGTGAAAAGCCATGTTGTTTCATGAGAACTGCTTCTCTGTGGATGGAAAATATTGTCAGTGTGCATGACTGTTTTCTTCCGTGTGAAGTAATAATGATTGCCACAGAGACAATGGCTTGGGTTGGAAGGGATGCTAAGGGTTTATCTGCGAAGGTGATCCTGAATGTAATATCTCCTCTTTTATTATGTTGACCAACAATGTCAGAAGTGAATGTTGATGGAATGGAAGAAAGGGTTGAACCTTTCTGCTAATATTCAGTCGTATTTTGTTGCCGTGTGACAGATGACAGCAGAGAGGCAGTCTGACAAAGTGATGTCTGACATGGAATTGCATACAAAGTGGAGATGTGTCATTGAATTCCTCCTTATTGATGAAATGGCACTCGTTGAAATGGCACTTGCTGAATGCTTCTGGGGGCCAAACAATAAATGAGGTTGTGGGTTGTGCAGTGGAGACAGCAGCGTCAAAGACAGGCCATATTCTGGACACCTGTGCACAGCTGTCACACCACAAAAATAGGAATGTCTTGATCAGCTCATCCGGATGAGCCAGCAGATTATGACCAGGGAACTGTGTACGAAGCTGAATATCAGCTTCCTTGCTTTGGAAATGATGATGGAATTAGGAATAGTGCAGATTTTGCTCCAGGTAGATCTCGCAGATGGTCACACAGGAGTGGAAATAGCACCATTTATGAGTTTGTCAGGACCTATTGAACCAGTGTGAGGCTGAAGGTGGCAGTTTTCTGGATCACAGTTACTGATGTTGTGATGTGGTGTTACCACAACAAGCTGAAGTCAAAACAGCAGTCCACAGAGTGGTGACTTGTGAATTCCTTGTCAAAGAAAATATTTAAGAGAGAGTCCTCAGCAGGTGATGTGCACTGTTTTTTGGGATAGGGAAGAACTACTGAATCACAGAATCTTTCAAGTTGAAAAAGATCTCTTAAGATCATCTAGTCTAACCACCATGCCCACAAACCATGTCTTTCAGCATTATGTCTGTATGGTTTTTGAGCACCTCCAGGGACGGTGACTCCGCTATCTCCCTGGGCAGTTTGTTTCTGGGCTCACTGATCTTTTTGAGAATATTTTCTTCCTAATATCCAACCTGAACCTCCTCTGGCACATCTAAGGCTGTTACCTCGTATCCTATCGCTGTTACCTGGAAGAGGCTGCCGCCCCCACGTTGCCACAGCCTTCTTTCATGTAGCTGTAGAGAGCAATAAGGTCTCCACTGAGCTTCTTGTTCTCCAAACAGAACAATCCCAGTTCCTTCAGCTGCTTCCCATAAGACCTGTGCTTCAGCCCCCTCACCAGCTTTTTTGCAGGATGTTCCTTTTGGATTTCCTGGAACCATTAAGCCATTAAGTCTGTTGGAAGTTCAAGGCTTCAGCTTAGTTGGACTCAGACCAGAGAAGACGACACGATAATGCCAGGTCTTGTCGCAGTTTGAGAAACATGCAGCACGTTGACAGTTTTGGCTGGCCTGTCCTATCACAACTGCTATATGTACTGGATTTGTCGCTTTCTGATTTCCATCTGTTCAGGCATATGAAAGATATACCCTGTGGGACAGGAGGCATCACCTCCAGGGATGGGATATCCACAGCTTCTCTGGGCAGTGTGCTCCAGTGTTTTCACCCTCTATCAGATCGCACCCATAAAGGGAGGGAAGGCATGGCAGTTGTCACTTTTAATGATCATCTATATACTACAGTTGTTTTGGAAGTATTGGCACACAATAATCCCCAAAATACTATCTGAAATAGATCTTTCAATTACTTAATAACTTAAAAAGGGAGAAAACAGAGAACTGTGGAAAACAAAGAATGAGAATCAGGAAAATTGACAGGAAAAATACTGATCACTGGTATATGTTGGAGATGTGTTTTGAGGAGTTCTAGTGTCAGCCCGCAGTGCTGGAGAAGGGATTAGGGCATGAGTGCATTTCTCTGGAGGTTGTAGTCTTGAACTGGTAAACAGCAGTGATGACCACTGAGAAAATGAAGAAGACAAAGAAGATGAAGATGAGACCTGGGATCCCCATCAGGCATCCTTCGCCAAAACTTTCTGGCGGTTTGTCAACAGAGCTGGGTTAGCCCATTAGAGGACAGGATGTCATTCTTGCAGGTATCAGCCTTTAACTGGTTGTCATGGTGATGGCCTTGCAAAGCAAGTCTTTGAGACACACCAAGCACACCCCAGAAAGTCATCAAGTGCATCTGTTGATTTCTTAACACCCTCTGAGTGTAAAATTTCCCCTAACATTTGATTCCCCTCTTTTACTTTTAAAGCAGTCCTTCCTTGTCCTGTCTGTACAGAAAGTCACTCTCTCTCCTGCTTATAAGCTCCGTTTGAGTACTGGAAGGCCTTAATGGGGTCTTCCTAGAGCCTTCTTTTTTCCAGACTAAACATGCCCAACTCCCACAATGTTCCTTCAGAGGAGAGGTGCTCCATCCCTCTGATAATTTTTGTGGTCCTTCTCTGGACCCAGTCCAATAGCTCAATGTCTTTCTTGTATTGGGGGCCCCAAACCTGGTTTAAATAGTCCATATGAGACCTCACTGCATACTGGAGGGGGAAAAAAAAAAAAGATTAAATTAGATAATTTCAAATGAGAATAAAAAATAGGTTAATAATACCTGTAGTGAACCAAATCCGTGTCGTGGATTTTGTCATGTTTAATGAACATAATACTTAATGAAAAAAGTCTCCAGTGATGTCCTTCTGCTAATCTGGGAGTGCTTTTTTTCATCTTTCTGTCTGACAGCACTGTGTGTTTCTCCCTTTGAGAGTACATCTCTCAGCGGAACACTGACAAAGAGCAGTGGTTGAACCAGAAGTCTTTTTGTGAACTAACAACCCAAAGCAATGTACACACTGAAAATATCTGCACTTGGAAACTCCCAAGTATGAGGAAAACTTAGGAATGAAGAGGGTGTTCCAACTCATTGCTGATTGTTCTTAGATCTATTATCACTCATTATTGCCCACCCATTTTTCCCCGCGCACTTGACAATTTCTTATTAATATTCATAGAACTACGTGAGAGAATCAAAACCAGAGATTAGTAGGGTATTTATAAGGAAACGAGACTCTTGAATAAGAAATACGATTCAAACAATCTTCAAGCAATATATTTTCTTGATTTCTGCATGTGCTTTTGCCAATTTTATGATGGAGCAATGTTGAATTGAGTGGGTGGTGTAAGCTAGGAAGGATTATAGGGACCAGAGGGAATACATCTTGTTAATGTTGAGTTTGAGATTATTTCTTAGTTAAGAGTTTCGTAGGACAGTAGTTTTGGAGCAGCACACCCAGTACTTGTTTACAGGAGCTAGCTGGGCTTCACTGAAATGCATTTGAGTTTTGCTCATTTTTGAATAAAGATTTCTGTTTCTTCCCCCCAGTTTTTGTAAAAAGGCATGTGTACAGGCCTCAAAGAGAAGACTCTCATAGGGTATGTGGGAAGTCTTCTCTTTGAGGCCTTTCAAAGCAGGTTATTCCAGAGGAGAATTGTGGTGGGCTGTGAGAGAAGAGGATGGCGAAAGGGAGCTGGCAGACATATATTCACATGGAATATATTAAGCACATTCCAGTCGCTCCTCTTGTTTCCCCAATAGCTTGAACCTCTGCATCTGACTCGCTTAGTTTTATGACCTTCTGTTGCCCCTCCTTCTGTGCAGTTGGTGTTTCTTCTCCTTTATCATGTCTTTGTCTGCCCACACAATTTGTTTTTGTAATGTGCTTCCTCTTTTTAGTAGTTGAAAGCAATGTGCTTTCCATCCACTCTTCATCTTCCCTTAGTTCTTTCCTCTTCTTGCTCTCTGCTGTTTCTTAGCAGAATTTCAGTTTATTAATATATCAATGAATAGACACACAATGCTTTTATATTTAGTACCTTAGCACAGTTTTGCCAGCTGATTCTCGAATCATCTTAGAGCTTGATTTTAAGTATTACAAACTATAACGGACTTCCTTTTTGCCTTCTGAGTTGACTCAGATATTCCCAGATTCTCTGCGTTTTGGTTACTGGGTTCTTTTTGTTTGTTTGTTTGTTTAAATGTTAAGAATACTTATTAAGCTAGTGTTCCTGCTCCACATCGAAGCTGTGCAATGCATTTCAGAATACCATTGTGTTTGTCATTCCACAACATTTGGCATGCTGCTGCTGGTGGCCTAGTTGTTGACAAGTAACAGATTTTGTGACAAGCCACACAATATACCATAAAATACTGAGTATCAACACTGGGCAATCAATCAAACAAGCTTAGTAATAAAATAATATTATTATTAGAGGAATACTAACTATTCTTAGGATGCTATGTGGAGAAGAAGGTGGCTTTGCTGACTCACGCAGCCATTAGGACAATCAGGCTTACCTGTTTCATTGTAGGAGTAGAAAAGTGCTTCAGTGTTTCCATCTTGTCTGAGTGGATGAGGGAACCCCTAAGTAAGGGGATGAAGGACAAAAGCGACTGTTCTAACAATGAAAAAGAAGCATGGAGAAGCCAAAATCAGAAGAAAACTTTATTTCTGATTTGAACTTTGTAGCCACTGCTGTTTGTGTTTGCAAAAACAAACAAACAAACAAAAAAACGGACACAGCCCAGGGAGGAGAATGTTTGGGCTGTGTTCACCAGATATAGAGTCATAGTGGGAACTGAGCACGCCTTCTGTTAGTAAAACTACTAACAGTAGTTTTACTGTTAAAGCAGGATAGAAATTAGCTGTGGTGTCTTAGCTGAGCTTCCATTCACTTTTCAGGCAGCTAGCTGACTTGAGGGACGGCAAGGCATTCATTTTAATTAAAATCTTATTTTCAAATATTGTTTATTTTGTAATAGTGGTGCACTAGGAACAGCCTCTTTCACTATGAACGTTCACAAGGATCTCCTGAATAAAATGTTTAACAAGTTTGAATATGATGCTGTACTTGGAGTATTAATTAAAATAGCCTGCATTGTTTCCTTTGCTGCCTTTTTTAGAGTGCTCATACTAGCTTTTTTTTATGGTGATCTCATGCATGCCTTCAATGCAGTCAATACCCTTTTTTTGTGAGGTGACGTTAGATGTTTGCCTTCTCAAACAGTAAACATTGAATAGAAAGTTATAATCTGGAAGTTAATTAAAAACTAGAAAAAAAGGTGTGTCTTCTCATAATGCACAATAATTATGAGTTAGTGCATGAAGAGGCTGAATTTACTGTAGAACTTCTCTCTTGGGAAAGAAATATTGACTACAGAAGAAAATCACAGTTAAAAACAATGTCTGTTATTTAATCTGAACTGCAAATGTCCTTGATGTTTTCATGTTCGATGAATGTATGCTCTGATGAAGAGTTAGTCCAGTCTCTGCAAACTGCTTTTAGCAGCAGTATGGAAATAGCAACACCTAACTGGCATCCTTAGCTTCCTTGCCTGATTTTCCAGAGATTAGTCAGCAGTAGTCAGCTCTGAAGAATTAGCTTCTGCTTATGGCAGCTGGATTGAAAAGAAACAATGTCAGAAGTGAATGACTGAAGGAAAAAGACTGTAAGAACTTGCAGTAGTGCTTCAGATCATGGCAGCCTGTGTTTTTAACTTAGGTATCCACAGCAGTTATGTGGGGCATTGTAGACAAGTACAGCCTCATACATGCTGCCCTTCAAAGAAGTACAGCTGGACCACTGCCTCCAGTGGTACTGGACTGCATAAGGGTAGCCATAGGAGTCTTTATCTACTGGCACCAGTTTTGATGAAATGGTGTAGTGTAGGAACAAGAAACTTAGGTAAAGAGAATGTGAGAGTTACTGTTGTTTAGCCAGATACATGAGACAGTTTCCAGAGGAGGTTGTGTGTATAGGGTTCAGTGCAAATTGCTAGTTAGAACCTACTGGTGTTGCCATTTGCGAATGGAAAGATGATGATAATCTAGCCAAGGGTGAAGAGGCCCAGGTTCTCATTACTCAGCAGTCATTTTATATGTCCCATCATACTGTCTAGTCTTTATGATGATGATGATGTAATTGAGTCCCTTTCTGTTAGCATCATTATAGTCCTTTGGGAACTGGTAGACATGTACAGGTACAAAGTTGTTAGGGACAACTGGTATAACTCAAATGGAATCATGCAGAAATATTATGTGGATGCAGCTATTAAGGTAGACAAATAAGGCATAGTGATACGGAAATTATTCTTTCAAGCCAGTAACCATGAGTCTGAAGTCTGACAAAGCTAGTAAAAGAAGAAGAACAGTAGCCAAGAAGATACTTCACTGTTTTTGCTTAGACTTGGTCTTAAAGCTTGGATACAAAACAATTTCCTAAGGTGTTGGGTTTTTTGTTTGTTTGTTTTCCCCCACTGTTCTCTTTAACAGTATTTAAACTGAAGCTTTGGAGGGTTGGTTTCTAGGTTGATAGCTGTTTAGCTTAGGATTTATGGTTCAAACTATGCCCAGATAAATATCAGTGCAAGTTGCTGCCTGGAGGTGCTTTAAATTTAGATTCATTTAGAGGTGACCAAGAGGGAAGTCATATGAACCGACAGAAATTTGAATAGTTCAACATCTTTCTTTCAGATTTGACTAAAAAAAAAAATTACTGTTTTGGTTCTGTGCTGAATTGTAGTGGATTAGATTTGTCAGTGAGAAGACCTTTATGAAATTTCTGTTTCTATTAAAATGCCATGTGTTAGGTGATTTGAAAATTCGTCTCCTTATAGAAAGTGTCACTCTCCTGTATTGAAATTAAGCAGAATACCATATCTTCCTGTAATTTCTGTTTAAGTGTTCACTGAAGTTTTTGCAGTGTCTCCTAAAGGCAAAAACAAGGTCTGACTCATTTATGGCTATTTTCAAGCAAGCCAAAATTTTGGGGTGTTAAAAAGTTTTCAAAGAATATTATTTATTACGTATTTTAAAAATTTTTCTGCCTGTATGAACCTGACTTATTAAATGTTTGAGAGTTCAAGTGGAAAAAAAGCACTTCTCTTGCAATTAAGTCAATCAGTTTTATTAATTCATGCTCACTTTGGACAGAAGAACTTTTCAATCTGATTTTTAAAGAAAGATTTCTAAAAAATATTTGCTAAGATATTAGTGCTTTGAGGAAGGCATGTCCTTACTGTGATGATGTGCATTTTAGAAATCCTAAATCTGGCTATTAAAATATGGCTACTCTACCATCAGGTTTTTGGTGAGTGCCTTAGATTCTCACCTCGTTCACATATTAGCACTGGAGGCCTTTTGATGCCTTTTGTGTAATGTTAGCTTTTACCTGAACTACTGTGAAAACTGGGACTGAGTTCATTCTTGCCATTTCTCTAGGCAGTCATCTGTTAATAGAGAAAACAGAGGCCAGCCACAGGACAGAGTGTAATAAAAGCCTGAAACAAGAAGAGATTTGGAGGTAGGAGATGCTGAAAGATATTTATTTATTTATTTATTTATTTAACTACGAATTTGCATTTGCACTGAAACTTTATAAAATGGAGGTGCTAATGCGGGATTCTTTCTGTTGGTCTCATGCCTTAGGGTTACTTTGTTTCTTAAAAGGTGAAATTTTAAAATTTTTACTTCATCAGACTTTTGAAGGATTTACTTGTCAAAATTCCATGGAACAGGCTCTCAGAGAACAATTTCTTTCGTTCTATAATGCATATTTTTAGCAGGAAGTGGTTACTGTAGGAATAGAAATTAAATCAGCGCTGCTGTAATCAACTAGTAGAAACACTACTTTGGTCTCAGTAGTAAAGATTCAGCTTTTTTAGCTTGACTCTTGAAGGTATGCTCTTACTTCTGTAAACTGTGTACGTGAAACCAGTACGTGTCTGGCAACGAACAGTACTACTCTGAGTAAATCACAGTAGGAGATTTTGTTGTTGTTGTTTCCAAAGCATTAGATGAAAAGTTACCTTTTTAGAATTCTTGAAGTGGTTGACTCTTTAGGTTAGTAGAGGTATGTTATTAAAAATCAGTAGGCACATATCAGAGAACTGTCAATCCAACAATGCTTTCATACATTGGTCCCACCAGAATATACTGGAAAATGTGTCACTATTCCCGACTTTGTTTTCCCTGTTTTCTCCATTGAGGGCTTGCAAGCTAGTTGCAAACACTGTTTTGTTAGGAGACATAGGAGTTACCAGTGCTCTTTCTGACAGTACAATACTAAAATTAGACAGAAAACACTGTTCATTATTTTAGAGGTTTAGAAGGTTTTTCATATTGGGAAAATGAGCTCTCAGGATGTATTGTGAATGAACACAGAAGACTGATCCATACCAAACAAGCTATTCACTAGGCCTCTGACATGATAGATGGCTCAAGTTTGAGTTGCTTTCTCAGTGAAAACATGAGCATTATAATTTTAGGGATCTTCCAGTCTAAGAAGCAGTTTGTTTCTTTTTTATTATTTTATTATTTTCTAGTGAGTATTTGATTTCTCTAGAATCATTCTAGTAATTTTGCCAGGAAGAACTGATTCAGTGTCTCAGTAGTTAGGATGCTCTGCTGGGAAGTCAGAGTTCTGTTCTTTCAGATTTCAAGCCTGAAATTTAAATCATTGTGTCTCACGTCATGTCTTACTGCCTTAACCTTCATGGTAGGTATGAATATGAAGTTTCTGACCTAAGATTTAACTGGAAATTTGTGTCCAGGCAGATAGAACTTCATGGAGAAAGCCTGTTACAATTCCATGTGGAATTTTTGTTATGGTGTGTGGAGCTAGAGATCCAACATTTCTGTGAGGCAAAGGGAAAGGAGAGGAGGACAGGAAAAACAAAATCTTGACTGGTTCTATTCAGCATTCAACTCTGTGTGATTTTTAAGGGCATTTGCCCTAGTGAGGCAATGCAGCAGCTCCTTAAGTCCTATTAGGAGATTTCACCCCACCTTGTGTGGTGCTTCCAGATGTGATGATTCAGAGGACACAGCTTAGCCTGGCTACAGGAGTGGAGAGAATAATTTTTTATATTTGCAAATCTCTAGTTGTATTTAAAAATCTGAACCTCTTTGGAGTGAGTGAATGAGAAGAAGGTAGCAGTTCAGGCTTCCAGAGTAAACTGGATTTATACCTTGAAAAAGCTACCAATGCTTGGCAGTAACATTTGACATTTCAGTTAAATTACTACTGACTTCGCATCTTAGTGCCAAAAAGTTCTAGAGTGCTTTCCCAAATGGAGATGAAGAAATTTACAGACTACTGTTCTTGAGACTTTTTTTCCTTTAAGATTATAGGACATGCTCTCATCACTTGTGGCCTCTTGATTAAAAGTAATTGAAGTTTGGCAGTTCTACTTTTCATCCTTCTTGGACGGGAGGGTGTTTTGCATGCTTGCCTGGGTTATCCGCTGGAGGTTAGCACAGTACGTTATTTTGTTGCTTGATGCCTGTACACCAGGGGTGGCCAAACTTTTTTGACATGTTGGCTGCACAGTGATTTACAGATTAAGGCTCTGGTCTGCAACAGTGCCAGCAAGGCTGCTGTTCTCTCTCGCTGACACATTGCACTGCTTTAAGCCGCAAACTCTTTGCTTACCCTTGCAGTCTTATTATAGTTCTTATCCCACATTTCCTTTTGGCACAAAACAGTCCTTTATTTCTGCTTTGTGCAAGACTCCACTCCTATCTGTCTCAAGTAACTCATGAAAGTGACAGAACAAATGGAAGCAGCTGTCTGTGGTCTACCTGTATTGCAAGGGGGCCGTAGATGGGACCGTTTTTCCTGCAGTTTAGAGCACAAAACAGCACCAGATGTTGTCCTCAGTGAGTGCTGGCCATCCGTGAAGAGTTGTGTTTGGAACAGGTGCTCTTAAAGGAATACATCAGCATTTTTCTTTCCAAGACTGCATGGGTAGAAGGTCTTATATTTAGTTTACAAACAAAAATAAAAATGAATAAAAAAAACATGTGAAAGCATCAGTATTTCTGTTGGTGTAGTAGCTTTTGTAGACCTGATACTGTAAGAAAACCTTAGAGGGAAGGTGTTTTTACCACTTTTATTTGCAGTTTTACTGTGTAAGTACTAAGAACAGTTGAAACAGTTCAGAGCAAAGGATCCATCCAGTGTAGTATTTTTCTATCAACAGAAACAATTATTTCAGCAGTATTTTGTTTTTGTCAGCCAGAAGAAAGCACGTAGGGAAAAGGAGTAATAGGAGCAGTAGAGACGTATGTCATTCTTTCCCTCTAATACTTTTTCAACCACCAGTTATTTTTAGCTCAGAGGACTTTGTGAGCCTGACATGAATCATTTTTAGTTACCTGCAACAGATCTTTCTTTCAAGTACTTATCCAGTCTTCCTTTGAGTGCATGTAAACATTTTGCATACACATACTTTGGCCAGGATTTGTATCAAATTACTACTCAGCATAAAAAATAACCTCATTTTGTTTTCTTGCTTTTTTGAACCTGGCTTCTGCTCACTTTTTTTTTCCTAACAACTTATACATATGACATTTGGGATTAAACATAAGTTTGCTTTTATTTTACTTTGTTTTGATTATTTTGCTGACTGAGGAGGACTGGGAATTCGTTATTGCTATCATTTCTCTCTGTAGTTACACCTTAGAATGAATTAGAATTCAGGTGTTTAATGAAGGCAGAGCTATCATAGGGGTTTTTAAGAACTATGAATGGATTTTTAGTGCTTGGTGATGCATATGGGGAATAATGTCAAATTAATTCACTTCTATAGAAGGAATAATTTCTACTAACGTGTTCTTTTTTGGGGAATAAAGAAGAGACAGAATGTGTGGGTATGGTTCCAACTGAGACTGGTCAGGGGGCCACTCACAGAGCCACTCGGGGCTCTGCTGTATCACATGCACTGCTCTATGAAACACTATTGCAGGGGTAACACTCCAAAGACATTTTTGTCTCAAGTGAATTAGGAAAGGGGGAACTGATTTAGAAAAACAAACAAACCCAGTCTGTTGTTTTAAAATGTTTACAGACTGATTCCAAGCCTTTTTCAAATGTTTGCATTGATTCAGAGTTGTTTCTTTATTTTATTTTGCTTTGTCCCTTCTGTTTGGGTCTCTTGTGCAGCTCTGGTGGTCTTACGTTGGTGGCAAGAAACAGTATAATATCTACCACCATGTTTGTCAGCCTACTTCAGCCTTTTCTATGTCCCTGCTTAGCTCTTTGCCTCTTTTAATTTGCTGCAGAAACTACAGTAAGTAAAACCACTGAAACTTTATCAGCTGGATGCGTGGGTTTTGGGGAGCATACTCCACCCAGCTGAATATTCATTCAAATTTCATCTGAACTTTCAGCTAGCTTGAAGTGTGCCTGGATAATAATCAGGAATAGGAGTATTTCCTCCAGCAAGCACGAGGAAAATCCCTTCAAAATATTATATGAAGGTCTCATAGAAGGTAGTGGTAGCAGATAGACTGCTGAGGACATCACCTGCAAACATTTGCAGTTATCATTGGTATTGAAGGTAAAGAACTGTTTATACTTTTGAATTTCTCTTGTGCATCCATCTGGTTGCATTAAGGCCTAGGACTGTGCCAGAGTTCTCTATGGGGCCTTAAGGCATGTCCAAGTTAGAGGCTTCAAATAAATGCTTACGCCTCATTTCAGTGCAAAGTTTGCTCAATATTCTGTCTATCCCCATTAAAAAGAAGACCCGGGCTTTAGTTCATCATGTGGCCAAAGCCACAGTGAATCAGTGGAGAAGCTGTAACTTCTGAGCACATTAGAAAGGGATGTGCTTGTCTTAAAAGTGGCTGTGATGTAATTATATTTATTTGGAAATTCCTTTTCATGGCTAGTAGCAAAAGAAATGTATTTTTTTCAGCAGAATAATTTAAAGATGTATCCACTGTGTCTAAGGCGGAGAGTTTCTGAAAATCATCTAGAAGAAAACAAGGCTGAATCAAGTATCTGGAAAGCTTCTGAAGGCTCCAGGAGGTCCTGAAATTTAACAGAAATACCAGAAAGACTGTAAACAATAAATGATTGGCAAGTGCTGACTTCGAGCTGCTGAAGATAGAATAGGTTTAAATTTACTGTTGGGAGTGATAAAGTGTAGAAGGACTGGCTTTGGTGTATGACCAGAACCCACCAGTATGATAATTCCTGACACTTTGATGTGGGTACCTGGGCTACTGGTTCTGGAATTTTGTGTGGTTTTAGTCAACCCAGTTTCTGCCAAGACCAAAACAGGAGGGGAAATGTGCTATCCATAAAAGTCAACCACGGAAAGAGTCAACCACAGAAAAACTAGTCAAATAACATTAAGAGTCTCAATTAGCCCATGAATGTTAATACTTGTAGCCTGAAACTACATCTCTGACCTGATTTGTAGGGCTTAAGTGTAATACTCTATCATGATTTATAGGAAGTCTCCTTGAGTCCAACAATAAAAAAAGATGCGTGCTGAAACATTGCTTAGTCTGCTTTTGATGAGCTGAGGTACCTACAGCAGTCATCTTAAAGGAGGCTTCTACTCTTTTGATAAGAGAAAAGCAGTGGTTTTTGATTATTTCGTTGGAGTTGTACCTTTTCTACCCAGTTCATTCTTGAAACATAAAAAGCAGAATAAGAATCAGTATAGAATTTAGATACAAATGTGTGCTCATGAATACTAGTCAGAGGAATTCTAAGACCTAAATAACTGTATCATTTTAAACATAGTAGTGTAAGTTAAATACTGCTCAGAACTGACAGTTACATCTGAAGAGTTGTAGTTGAAAGTTCTCTGAGATCATCATCTCAGCATGTAGCAACAGACAAAAAAAAGTCAATAAATTGCTGCCATTATCGTGAAGGGCAATGAAAAACCTAATTATGTAAAACCCTGATGTGCCCACATGCTGAGTACAGTGTGCTTTTGATCTCTGCATCTCAAGAAGGTATACTGGAGTTAAAGAAGGTTCATAGGAGAGCAACTAAATGAGAGAGGGAAAGGAACATCTGCCGTATGGAGAGCAACTGAAACAGCTAGCACTCTTCGGTTTGAGAAAGTGAAGGCTGAGAAAGGTTATGAAGAATTCAGGGCATCACATGGCAGTTGTTGATATTGTGTCTGAATTGGCCATACGGTATTAATGATTTACAACAAACATCACTCCCACTGTATCCAGTTGGCAGTTTCAGCTGCTTTTTAATTATTATTCTGGTTATAATACTTTTGAGTACAGAGGAGAAAAATGTTCACAGAAAAACAGAATAGTTTTGGTTATTCTTGTAATTCCAGAGTTGGAGGGGAAAAATGGTTGCTTATTTGAACTTCTAACCTTTTGCTCTGGAATTCTTGCATCAGAGCGCTTCATGAGAATTCTGGCTTCAGACCTGTCAGAAATATCACTGAGATAGACTCTCTTGCAGATATTTGATACTTCCACTTCCAACTGACATTGGAAAGTGTGAAGAAGTGTGATTTTTTTGCTTGGTTGTTTCGGCTAACCAGACTGTTTGAAAGCTTGGAAACTAAGTCTGTTTTCCACGCAGCTCTTTGGTATTAGAATAGTCGTCATCATCCATACTTGATAGCACCGGCTCAGGTACTACAAGGGTTTTAGTTTTAACCAACTACTTTGTTACTCTTTAGCAATGGAGACCTACATGGGCTTTTCTGCTACTTTGTACATCACATCTGTTAGCTTTGTTATTTATTAAAGGCTCTGTGGAATTTCTGTAACAGTCTTTTGAAAGATGTTTTTACAATGAAGCCCGTAGTTGCCAGTGGGACATTTTTGTCTTTCGGAAACAACTTCATTGACTTTGCGGGTTTTCTACTAGCTGTAGAGAGAATAAGCATGCTAAATCTGGACTGATAAAGATTAGCTTATTCCACCTGCGAGTGTTCCATAAAAAGGTGACAAACTAAATATCAGACAGAGTTTGGTGATGGTAGAATCTGGACATGATATTAGCCAGTCATTATTGCAAATAGTGTGAATGTATTTCTAGAAACTATGTACTGTGGAGGTAATAAAATTGAGTACTTCCACGGGTAGTTTATTACTTACATGTTGTCTCACAGCATTGCTTGCCTCATAGTACTACTGTTCTGTGATTATGATGTGCAAAATCCTGACTTCGTTACTAAAAGCCAAATATTTTCAATATTGAGCTTCAACTTGCTGTCTTATAATTTATCCAGGTTTTATTTTTGTTCATGTGAAGTAAAAAGGACAAGATAGGAAGTGCAAGAGTCACTTCTGTCAGTCCAATGGTTGGCTGTTGGGATTTTTTAAGTTAGTACATGATCTCTCCACTGTCTATGAGGAATAATTTTCTATTTTTAAGCACTTCTGTATCAAAACTGTCAGTTTGAGATTTCTGCGAGAGAAGTAGTTACCAACAAGATGTAAGTTAGCTTTGCTACTGTGTTTATTTCAAAAGTGATATCTGGGACTTTTGAGGGAAGAAATAGTTTGAACATGTTAAAATAAGAGTGGTTACTTAGAAGCATTTGAATAATGAAAAGCCTTTTCATTCTTCTATTTTCTGCTAAAATAATCTGTTTCCCTCACAATTAAAAGAATCTGTAGTTTCCATCTTCTGGTGGAGCATGGTCTCAAATTGCCCATTCATATGTGAGGTGGTTTCTGATCACAGCCTTTTTGTGCATTAGCACAGAAAGTGGAAATTCATTTTAGGTGGTACTGTGGCAAGCCAGTGATTAAAATATGTTTATTTGGTTTCCATACCAAGATATTTTTCAAAGAAAGTTGGTGAGTTTTGTCTCTCACCTAGACAGTCATGAAATGCAGAAATGTTGTAGGTGTTTTTCGTGCAGCGTTCTGAGGGAGATCACAAAAAAAACAGCAGCTGAAATCTTCTGCCATGCTGAAACCATGTCATAATTGCATAAAAACAATGGGTCTGTGTCCTTTCTGCTACTTTCAGTTAGCATAGCTTAACTTTAATTAGTGTATTTTCTGTTTTCCCTTCACCTGAGCTTACGACTGAATATAAGATATCAAGGATCTAAAGAAGGCAATTGAATTACAAGATTTTTTAAATAAGATTTAAAAAGCAAAGCATGTCATGGAATAGCTGTTGCATTGGTCTCACCACCAGATATTTATACTGTGCCTTTCAGAGTGTGTTCCAGCTTCTTTTTAACTCTTCTTCAGCCTAATGAGCAGCTGTAACAGGTGTTTAACCTTTTACTAAATTACAGAATTGGAAAATCTGGAAAGATCACAGAGATGGTGAATTCCTTTTGGTACAAGCACCTTAGTATCTCTCACTTCCAAAGGGAACAGTCCAAAGTAACTATGTAAAATATGCTTCTGTTTAATGGAATAGTTCTCTGGACCTGTGCAGCATTCCCTCTATGACTCTGAACAACTATTATTCCCTACTTCTACTGTTCAGTGCTGTGTTAAAGACTATGACCTCTCTTTGCAAAGCTGCAAGGAAATTTATATTTTACTCTTGCTGCCAGCTCTCTACCCACTGACGCTAAAGCATATTGCTTAGAGACCCAGCATATGAAGAGTATGGCTTCAGGCAAAGGAGAAGACTTGTCAGGTGGCCACTCTAAGCTTGCACTGCTGAGCACCCAGCTAAGAAAGGACAGCTGTCAGAGACTGAGAAATAGTTTTGCTGGGTTGTTTGTTTTGTTAAATGAGGGACTGTTGCAGATGGAGAGCAACTGAGTCATGCAAGATCTCTGAATGAATGACTGATTCTTCAAAGATGTTTTGAAAGTATCACTTCAAGGTAAAAGGATGTAGATATTTGTAATCAACCAGAAGTGAGAGGAGCTTCCTACGCTCTTATCAAAGTAAACTAGGACTTGATGGGAAGTGGCTTCCTGGCCTATGAAATGTTGAGATTATTAGAGAGAAATGTTTCCTGTTCAGTGTCTTGGCAGGGTAAAACAGCTGAGATCTGTACTTTCAAGTCTAGATTGTTACTGTTACCCAAACCAACTTCTCTTACATAGCCTGGCTATTCTTATAGCATAGTCCACTTACAGTCCATTGCAGAAAAAGGAAATTAAAGGGTTCCACTGCACATTAAATCAGTACCTCAGATTCTAAGAAAAAAAAAAAAAAGAAATATGTTCAAGGATTTTGGTTTTCTTCTTGCTGCTGTAAGAGTCTCTGCTGACTGAATACTGTAGTTTCTTAGTCATTGAATGACTACCGTAGTCAGCAAGTTGTTAATACTGTAGCAATAAATAATGGAGCATTAGACACATACCCTCAGACTGCCAGGCTGCTGGGGAACCTGTCTGCAGCATGAATCACTCTAGTTCAAATGCTTGTGAGCACTTTGATGTTTAATGTGCTAGTCAAAAGCCTTAGCCATTAGAAAATCGTATGTTTTCATGAAGTTACGTATGTCTTCCTCAGCGTTTTTGGTTAGAAATTCTATTAGAGCCTGAGATATCTTCTGCCTTTTATTTTGTCAAAACCAGTACATAGTGACTATATAATTTTCAGTATCACTGGTCCACTCATCTACAGGCTAGCCTTATTTTTACATCTGTAATTCTCTCTTCAATCCCTGTGATCTGAGGGGAATTTGGGCAGATAATTATTTGGTTCAGTCTAGAGCACTAGGGTTCATTTATTTCTTTGTTTTTCTAGAATGTTTATAGAATGATTTTTTCATGAGTATTTTTCAGTGATTTTACCCATACACTAATTTTGAAGAAAATATTTTTGATATAAATTATAATAAATGGCACAGTAATGTACAGTGATAGAGTAACAAATGTTAGGCTGTCTACAGTGTGTCATCTTCAAGAAACATACTATCTGCAATTGAGTATTTTTTGTTTCTGGCTGTTCTTGGATGTTATAAAAGTGAAAACACAGTGCCACTCACTAACTTCTGCAGTTTGTTGCATATCTGAACACATCCATTTCTCTAAAGTTCATGCAGCAGGTATTCTTTACATAAGGTGTCAGCTCAGTTGAGGGAATGCTCAGATTGAGAGCGAGTTAAACTGTGAGGGCAAACTGTGTGTCTTCCATAGTATCATCTTGAAGTTGTGAGTTGAGTGCTTAAGTCTCCTGGGTCAGCCAAGGGATTCTATGCTAGAAAGAAACAGTGAGTCTATCTCAGCCAGAAGTCAGTCTGTAAGTCCAGTGGAGCATGAAGATACTATAATTTACCATCTTTGTTCATTAATGGCTTCCTACTGGATAACCAAAATATTTGAAAATCATTTAGTAAAAACTCTGTTCTTTCTCAGACTAAGATGACTGAAAGAATGTTCTCATAAACAAGGAATTGCTGTCTGTTTCTTCATCCTAAAATGATATTCAGTGATGAATATCTTTTTCCTGGCTTAAGTCTTCTCCAAATCTTTGTTAACTTCCATCTGTTTTTACTGGATTCTGTATATTCTAATGAATTCTCTAAGTGCCATGAAACCAGGCTTTATTGGACAAATATTTTAAAACTGCTAGTATCTAAGGATATACCTTACATATTTCCAGAGCTTACTCACAATAATAAAAAAAAAAACAAACCAACAAACAAACAAAAAAAAAAAACAATAGTTGATAATACTGCTGAATTGGCCAAGAATAGTTTTACAGTGCTTAAGAAATGTTCTTCTGCAATGCAGGCTATAATAAGGGCAATAAATCCAAAATTTTTACAGAAATTTTTAAAGAGATTTTTACAGTGTGCATTATCTACCTAGAAAAAAAAGAACAAGTAATGCTAATATCAATTTAAATATGAAGAGGTCTCTTTCAAGTGTTCATATGCATGCATATTTAAAAAAATGCATTGCCCTGTGCTTGTAATATGGTAGTGAAAACAACATGGTGCAGCATTTGAAGAAGCTCGACACATTTCTTGGGATGGCTGTAGTTTGACAGAGTCTGGTTTTAAATCAAACGGAGTAATTCAAACTGATTTCACTGGAATTTAAAGCTTCTTTTAGTTGGCAGTTTGCTTGTTCTTACTAAACAGATCTTACACTGCGAAGAGGTACGCCTTTGCACATAGGTATGCCCGCAGTCTCAGTCTGCTTTTCCTTGAATGAAAAAAAAATTGCAGAGTTTTGATGTCTCCCTTTTCTGGTGGAACAGAGCTGTTAGTCTTTCTGAGTAAATCAAAAATTGCTAATCAGTGGGACAATGTCCCGTGCTACCTTTACTGCATCATTACACCCAGAAGTGACTTTCACAGCTTTCAGAGTAGTCTCTTCACATAAGTTTTCAGTAGTGATCTTGCATGGTTACATATTAATCTCCAGGACTATTCAAAGTACTGTAGGTAGTGAGAATACAGCATCTCCATCATAGAAACATTTTCCAGAGGCTTTCATCTGTACACTTTGCACTTTGTTTCAACAGTAATCTATCCTTGTGCCTTTAAGGAAACCTTGTACACATCCAGTATTCTACTGCATTTGTCCAAAGACTGTTGCTTTAACATAGAGATCACTTCCTATTAATATTAATTTATTGCTCTGATATACTGCTTTTGAATATACTGCTCAAGAAAGTGAAATGAAATTCACACAGTATTGTAACATGCAAGCTGATGCACTTCCTAAATTGGATTAGTCTGAGTGAAATTGTGCTTTTATGACTCATGTTCTTTAAATTAATTTGCTGTTGTAAAGATTAAAATAATTTGTGATCACGTGTATATTTATGTATGTATATATATTTCTAAACCTATTTCATAAATGTACACAGAGAATTAAAGCAAGATTTTTCTGAAGATTCTTAAGAGTCCGCAGGATATTTTCCAAAGATAGCTCCAACTTCTATGTGCCTTGCTTATTCAGATGACATTGGTATGAAAAGGATGACTGAATAAAATGAACAAACTTAGAGAATTTTAATATTGTTGCCAAGTAAATGAGAAAATTCCTCTCAGTTTAGTGATGCCAAGGTTTCATCTTCCTATGGTTCGTAGAGGGGCTGGGCAAACCATTTCTTTTAAAGCACTGACAGAATAAGCTCCTCATAAATTCAGGCTATTAAGAGCTTAGGGTGTCTAGTAATACACCTGCTTAGTAAGGTTTGGCTCTTGATACAGCTTTTGCACGAGATCAGATGGATGTCTCTGAAGTTCTAATTTAAGATCATGTCTGCTTTAAATATACACGCTAATGGCTTTAAATGCCTTAAAGGACAATTTAAGGGGCTTAGGAAAAATTAGAGAGTAATAAATGCTGAGTTGTCTTTTGTGATATTTAACAATGACAAAACAGATGAGGAAATAGTAATAGTGGAGAATATTATGATGACTCAGTAAAAATTGGGTGCTTTTTATAACCAGTCGGATTTTCTTGGGATATATTCATCAAAAGTTAGTGCCCACTGTATATGTTCACAGGATGGTAGAGTATTTTAGATCTGAATGTTGCCTGTTCTGGTCCCCTGCTCTCGATAGGGCCAACTTTCCATGCCTTTCCCAGTAGTGCTTTGAGGACAGAAATTTCACAACCTCTCTAAGCAACCTGCTCCCTACATAGCCACTTTACTTTCAGTATTATTGGACTTAAATGCAATGAGAATTTCATGATCCTTGCCTCTTGTTTTTTTTACTCCACATTTCTGCAAAGAGCCCGACTGTCTCCTATATTGCTGCACTAACCAAAAGCACCAGTTAGAAATTCCAAGACTTATCTTAACAAACTCAGCTCCCAGCCTCTTCCATCTTGTTTTCCAGGCACCCTAGTTTAATGGTCCTCCTCTGGACTCACACCAGTTTGTCACAATCTTGGAGGTCCAAGATTGTGCATAGAGTGTATTTTTTGCCTGTGTAAACTCTTCAAAACAGAACATACTTTCTGCATTCATAGCCTTTGAAACAGGACTTTTGATCTTCAAGTCATGCAAAAGAGAAGTTGTAAAATTTACTGTACTAGATGATTTTTAATTCCCATTGAGAGCTTATCGGAAGTAAATGACTGTATAAAGTTTGCCAATCAAGATAATGGCAAATCTGAAATTAAATTAGAAGTCCTGGTATTTCTTTACCCATCTAACAGCTGAGTAAAATTATTTATTTTCCTTTTCGGTCTCTGAAAAGCTACCTCAGTATTCTTGCATTTATATTAAGAAAATTCAAAGGCATCTTTATAATGTCTTGTTTTTTGTACTTTTGTTAATCTTCAAGTTCTCTTTTGTCTTTTTTCTTTCTCTTGGTGCAACCAAAAAGAGTCTAACTTCTCCTTATTTCATACCATTCCACTTACTCTCCTTTAGCAATACCTTTCTCTGCAAAAACTTTCTTTGCAAAACTTTCTTGATTCTGGTTCACTTACCTCTGTATATCATCCAAACTGTGTTGCGCCCACTAGCCTTTTTAAATTGTATCACATAGCTGAGGGAATTTTGAGTTACTGTTCACTTGCCGAGCCCACATAAATCATTTTGCAGCTAACTTAGGTCCTCTGCTGCACTCCCAAAGGGATAAGATGCAGTGCTAAAGAAGGCCCCAGTACTACTTGCTGATTTTAGAAGGTTGATTCAATAGGGGTTGGCTGTATTAAAGAGCCATTTACACTTTGTTGTCAAGGAGAACTTGCCAGGAGACCTACAGGGTCATTAGCCTCCACTTAGCACCATACAGTGCAGCAGATGCTTCATGACATGTCACAAGGAAAGGCTTTCTTTAATGGAGTGTCAAGAAATCCCAGTCTCATCAGCTTTATTTTCGTATTCATCGGCTGCTGCAGTCTAGCAATGAGTTGCCGTTTTACAAATAGATGAGTATTTACTTATTTCAACTAGTGAAGAGTGGAGGAAATTAAAGAAGCAAAGAAGCATTGCCAGTGACGTTGCATATTTTTCTCCTGCTTTTAGTAGCACATCCTTCTATGTAGAGTGATTTGATCCTTAGGCAAGAATTAAACCTAGAAATGTAAATTCCTTGAGTTTTTAAAATTCCACTTGATTAGAAAATGAGTGCAGATAAGCCACCCATTTATTTAGAAAATAGCTCGGAATTACAATGAGGAACATAACTGTAAACTTCCCGTGTGCACTACAGTTACCACAGTGTTAAGCTCCTCAAGTATCAGATGTGTCTTGGGCACTGTTTTAGGTTCTGGATACAAAGACTAGTGAGAGTGGGACCTATGGTACTTGTTACAGAGAAAGTTCCCTTGTGGTTTTTGTACTTTTCTTTTTTGTGTGTGTATTTTTCAAACACACCAAAAAATAATGTGATCTGAGGAAATACAAACTACAGCATAGCTTGCTTGAAGAGATGTTAGGTAAAGTTTTAAGGGCATCCAAAAATCCCAACAGAACAGAAACTCTTAGAAAGACGTTGGATGTCATGCAGTATGTGAGTGTGCTAGGTTTTACGTGGTATACAGGGCAATTTGGTAAGAGTTTGAACTCGGCCACTCTTTTAACAAGCATGGTGGCCTTCCAGTGTGATTTTACTTCTCCTCTCTTATTTAGACAGCTATGTCTTCAGCACTATATAAATCATCTGAGTTAATCTGAGAAGTGAAGGTTTCCAAGTAAGCAGCCACACCCTGAAAGCATGGCATGTGAGACAGTATGCCTTCTATTTTAGGAATTCTTCCTTTCATCCAGAGAAAATCCCTCAAGAAGTCATACCTAAGCCATAAGGGCTTCCAGAGTAAATGGGAATTTACTGTGTCATCTTATCACTAAGAAATACTAATCTTTGTTCCATCTAAATGTGGTTACAAAGAAGCTGGTAGACACAGTGTCCAGGGCCAACAAATGAATAGCTGAGGAAGGGCCCTTTGTCCCAGGGAGAATACCTTTGCTTATTTCTTCTTTACTCCATTTCAGTGAGGTCATATTATGAGTACTTATACTGTGAGAGAATGGAAACCTCTGAAATTATTTAAATAAGACGGAGTAACAAAATAAAATTCCGAGCTAGGGAATACTTCCACGAGGATCATTGGAATCTTGCTAAGCACTGTTTTCAGGATTACTGATACCTCTGTCTCTTCCTGAGCAAGAAATCTTTACATAGGTGTCAAGTAGTAGATGTTTGAAGAGCCCAAGAAGGACGGTTATTATTGAATCAGCAGCACCCAGATAGTTTTTGCACATATGGACCAGCTCTACAGCTAAGGCATCCTTTTTCTTCTGACTGTAAATCCCATCGTAGTTCACTTTGTCAGCCTGGGCAAAATTTACATCTGGAAAAAGGATGTCATGGCTGGTAGAAATATAGGAAAATAAAACAAGAATCATCACCATTTTTTATAGACACTAGAGTGGCCAGTGTACCACAGTACACTGGAAAAAAACAAAGTAATTGCACTTTTCTTTAAAAAATCTGTTCATTTCAGACTTTATTTATTTACAAAATATAATTTGGTGTAGTAGTAGTAGTGCTTACAATTTGTTGTACATTCTTCTACATCAAGACTTCCAGTCATTTTACTGTGGGTCACATCTAAATATAGAGGTGGTCATACAGAATACTTGTTTGCAATTGCATCAGATATGTTTCTTCTGATTCTTGATTGCAGTGGGACCCTTCACTTTGTGTTTCTGTGGGTACGGTCTTCTGTTTTCAACAGTATTTAACTGTGATTTGGTAGATAGGAATGCTAAGGGATTAGGACTGTATTACGGACCAAAACTGTTGTGACTCATGAGGCAAAAGTCTGTGAATTAACAGTGCTCATGTGCCAAATTTGGGAACCTGTCAGCAGAGTTCTATCGGTGTAATATTTTCCAGTGTTTTTTGGAGGATATGGGGACATCTGATGATTTCAAAGCGATTTGTCAAAAATGAGACGCAAACCAGACTGAATCAGACTGTTTCCTTTAAAAGTGTGTTACTTATTTGAGAGCATTGCATTCCTATTCAGTTTAATATATGTATATTTAAATTTCTTGAGATCCGAAGCATATGAATATATAGTACCTCTGGATGTATCTAAGAGAGCTATTTTTTGAAGTATTATAACCTTGTGTCTGTCTCATAGGATCATGAAATTTACTCGTTACTGCCTGTTCATCCTCAGTCAAATGGCTTTGCTTTAAAAATAGACAAAAATAAATAAAAAGAACACCAGGTATTACTTGTCAAAATATCCATCTACTCATAATCTCAGTGAAAGATCCATAGTATATGATTTTGAGGGGGTGGGGAGAGGAAAGGTGAAGTATACATGCCATTTGGAAAATTATAACTTTTAGGACAGCCTTTCATGTTTCCTCACAAAGATGTGTCTTCAGCCCCATCCTTGCTCTGCTTTTATTACTGTTCTGAAATGAAGTTTTAGCCTTCAAGTAAAACAGGTATTCTTACTGTTTAATCCACTAGTGTCAGGACTCAGCTGTTACCACTTCCATGAAGACTGGCTCTCTGTAGTAGAGCTGTTCAGTTATGGAAGTGAGTGTTCACTGTGAAGCAGAAAAAATCTAGTGATTCATGGTTCTGGTGGAGGTTAGTAGCTTCTTGCACATGCAGTTAAACTTTTTAATGAAGAAGAAACACTATATATAAAAGAAGGGAGAAAACCTGCTCTTAAGAAGAGCAGCAACAGAAAGAGGAAAAACCAGTAAATAGGAAAGTAATGAGATCTTAACAGGCTACAGAGTAGTATTTAGCAACTGCCAGCAATGGGATGTATGAAAATGATACTGTAGCCGTTACCTGGTAAATCATAAGAAATCTTAGAAATAGAAAGATCAGAATGCAGCTTGTCGAATTAATGGCGAGTGCCATGCCGTATCTGCCTAAGAAAAGGAAATGTAGAGCACTAATCCATTAAAACTTCCATAATTATAGTGACCTCAATTGGGGCAGTGATTTCTGAACTTTGGCATAAACCCTGGAGCCTGGTAGATATCGAAGTAGGAGAATTCACTTGGACTGCAGACTGAGCATCCAGATGTTGAACACACGGTTTTCTGGACCACCTCCATTTCAGCCATTGGATTAACATGCAGGAAGCAGAAAATAGACCCCCTTAGAACAGCATGCACTAGTGAAGCAGAAACAAAATCGATGTAGATGTAGTTTTCTTCTCTGAGGCCTCCCACAGCAGAAGAAAACAGGGAAAAACCATGGCTGGTACTCCATCCAGCTGACAAAAAGTCCCCAGGGTGTGTTTTCAGATGACATTTTTTCTTAGTACCTTGGGTTTTAGCTTTTGTTTGGGCTTGATGATGTTTTTATTTGTTTGCTTTTTTGCTTTGGAATGCACAAGTAATTTAAAAACTTTTAAAGAAAGGAAGAGAGTACAGTTTGAATTATCTGGATTTTACTTTTCTCTTTGCAAGAAAACCTATGGTATTTGGCATCTTAACCCAGCCTCACCTGACCTGATCGCAAACAGTCACATTTTTATTAAAATGTTTTGAAACGTTCAAATATGATATTGATAACTGAAATGGAACAGAGAGACAGTAGCATCTGGTTTTAATGAATGTGGTCTGCTTATACTTGAAAGCAAAACCATGCAGGAAAAGGCTGGAAATTCTTGTTCAGAGAATCAAAGTACAATAGTGTTTTCCAATACCTGACATCTGTATGCTTAGTATGACCTAGGTGACTTCACTCAGCCAGTTGTTCATATTTTTTAGATTAAAATGTCATATTTGAAATATATTTGGTGCTTTTTTTTTTTTTAAGTGTGTTGTGTACTTCTTATGCTCATGCAAAGCTCTTTCCTTTGAGTGCTGCCATAACTTTTAAACTTAGCTACTTTCTTCCATGTAATGTATAGCAAACTGTTTTTTATATAGAAGTGTGTGTGTTCCAATAACTGCACTGTAGTCTGTACAAATAGGGGAGTCCTTTCTGGAGATAATTTTTTCCCATATGTAAGAAAAGAATAACTTGAAACATCCTTGTAAACTGCAGAACCATATAAAAACCAACTTCAGACATACCCTGTATTTCGGGGAAAAAAAAGCAAGGATGTTTTCAAAACAAATTATGCAATAGACCACCTTGCTCCACTGTCCTCAGTTCAGGTTTGCTACCATTTCTTCTTATGCTCCTCATGGGGAACCTGCACACCATTAGATTGCCTTCCAGACAAGTAGCAGTAGTAGAATACACTAACAAAGCTTACTGGATCTTTTCTCTAAGAACTCATATATTTTTTGTAAGGTGGATAAACTTGTTTTGAAGCGCAACCTAGGTATCTGTTTAGGTTTAATAATGTGAGTTCTGACCAGTCAAGGTGATGAATTTTTTTTACCCAACTTCTTTTTCTGTCATTGACTTTATAGCCTGATCGCCCTATTGGGTTCATAGAAGCAGCCATCAGGGTGCCTAGCACAACAATGTAAGGCTGTGAATATTTACAGGACAAATGTTCTGGACACTTTGCATACCGTGGTGGAATCTCATCCATGGTGAATGCATCTAGCTGTAAAGAATACATCAGGTGCATGAAAACAGTAATTATAACTCCAGAGTATGCATTTCAGCATGGTATCATCTTTGAACAAATATCTGAATTAAGAGTAAAAGTTTAGAAAAGAATAAATGCTTTTGACCATAGGCACCCATCTATTGCCTACATTACAAGTTTTAACTCTACTTTTCATACAAACAGTATATAAAAGTAGCTTTCAGTTACAATTAATAGCTGCTTTGAATCCTTTGGTTACAATCCCAAATCTGAGATATCAATGAGGTTGGCCAGTGTGATGAAATAGTTTTCTTAAGTCCTATTGTAAAGTTAGCCTTTAAAAACAAATAGGTTGCATTGCTTTTGACTATTTACAGTTTTTCTTTGGCTCCACCAAGCATGTGGGCGTCTAATCAGGGGATTATCAAGTAGACTAGAGAAATAACAAAATTCAGTGCTCTAGTAAATATTTGTATAGCACAAGCCTGGAAAAAGTCCATGTTATATTTTACTGTTGATAATTTAATAACTCCCTGGCACTCCTGAAACTGTCCAGTAAATGTCAGGATGTGTCAAATGAGATATCTTGTAAAATTTAATAAGCTCATATGTAAGATGAAGTAACACTGTCATTGGTAAATGGATTTTATAAATGATGATTAGGGCATTCGTTTGAATTGTGCCAGGAAATAAAGTGAGCAATAGCCATCCAGCTTATCATTAATAACAATGACAACGTAAGTGACAAACCAAATAACTCACACAGAAATGACTCAGTCTATTAAATTATAATGAGACCAACCAACAGATTTCATATAGGAGTCAAAAGAATCTGTGATTTCCTCTTACTACAGAAAATAGACCATAGTGTAAACAATTGATTAAATTAACTGCATCTCTGTTCCTTGTGCTTAAGGGATCGCGTACAGCATGCTATCTGCCACAGTAGTTTGTTTGCACTGAAATTAAGCAATAATGATTGAGGCACAGAGCATTTCCTGGGGATTAATTGACCGCCTGAGAGAAGTTGATGGCCCAAAGAACAGCTCCTGGCCATTAACCCCAGCCGGTCATTAATCCAAAGGAAATGCCCTGCCCCAAGGTCTTTATTACTCCTAGAAAATGAAAACAAAGAAAAACAAACCCATAAGGAGCTAGGTATTTGTTCTGTGTGGTGAAGTTTTAAATCACTTTGTGTGTGCAGATTTTGATAAAATAAATACCTTACTGGTTATTTAGCTGGAGTGCTTGTTTCTCTCCAAAGCATCTTGATATCATCTAGACCTACAGAGTTGACAAGAAGCAAACTAGAGAAACGTGATCTTCTTTTCACCTTTATTAATCTGTCTCTCAGTGTGGAATGCAACTTATGTTCAATTCTAATGTGGTTTAAGCAAGGTGAATGTGTACTTTAAAATAAAGTATCTTTAAGTGGCCTGTGTCATATATGTTATTTAGAGTAAGTACTGGCAGCACATCAAACAGACAGAGATTCTATTTTTATTATTTTAAACTCGTTTCCTAATTTTGAAATCAATGGACAATCTATGCCTATTTAAGCAAAAAAAAAAAAAAAAAAAGTATACATGTGGAAAGTACACAGTAAACCATATGAGTATGTGTACTGGATTTCTTGAGATAAACTGCAATTCTTGGATGCTTGTTGTTTCCTCTGTATTTTCTGAAACTGAAGATCACATCAGAAAAATTTAAAAAGGTGGCTGTTCAAGTATGAATTTACTCTCTTCTACACTGTGAAGCAGGATAGACTGCTTTACAGTCTTCGGGAAATCTGTAAAGATTTTGTTTTTAGAAGACTTTCAAACCAATTTCCGTATAAATATCTATTAGCATCAAAGTTATATCACATTCATTAAATAAATAGATTCAATGTTAATATAAAATGTGAACTTAAGTTACTCCCTTAGATGCAGAAATTTTGCTTCCTACACTATGCTATGAAGAACAGATTATTCTGTTTTATTCTGCGTGTTTCTAGCATTGGTGGATCTAGCTATCAAGATCTAGGATCTAGGGAACTTGCATCAGTTGGGACTGATGAAAGTTAATGTTCTACCTCTAGCCACCCCTAAGGAAAAAGTTGGGATAAAAGTTGCAGTTAAGTCGCTTAATTTCAGGTCATGCAGTAGCCTATACAGGCCAGAGATTCACTATAAAATTTTCATTTTCTCTGAAGAGATTGTATAGCACAACTGAAAAATGTATATTTTTTTTCTTGTTTAAGGCAGATTTTTGTAGTTTATATAGTTAAGAGCAAATTGTTAATCTGCAAATAAATCTCTGTTTAGGTGAACGTTAGGAGTGTGGCTATAATTCAAGGAACATAGATCAATGAAGATGAAGGGTCACAAAGAAGTTGAGGTAAGATGCCTTTAAAAAAAAAATATTTCAATACAGTTCATAGGAATTTGTTGCCAAGATATGTTGTGTTTTCCATGTGTCATTCGTTTTACGAAAAAAGTAATTTGTACAATGCATTATTTTCAACTACAGTGACAGTGGCTTATTGCCAATCAGATGGAAAACTGAAATTCTGTTCTTGCCTTTCCATCCATATGGATGGAGCTCAAATCTCTTAAAGATTAAAGGGCTCTTTATTTCAGCAGAAGTTTGAAGTCAGTACAACTGAAAAACAGTACAGCTAGGAAAATGTTGACTTCATCAAAGGTGTTGTTTTGAGTAGATAAAGTAATTAACCTTTGGAACCTTGCACGAACAGAATATTTGTGATAGGTTGTCACTGGTCTTTTTGATATGATACTTCTAATTCTTACTCGTATCCTAATATTCTATTTCTAGAATATAAGCTCTATTATAAACAAAATAAACTCTGGAGAATTCTTGAGTGATGTTATTCATGAGATCAGACAGGGTAATTTCATTTGTTTACTGTGTGCCAGTGATCTACTCCTAGCTTGCTTTGTGATACAAGGAAAATTGCTTTATCTGTTTTCTTTAGTGTCTCACATTCTTTAATTAAAATAAATAAAAAAAAAAAAAAAAGGAAATTTCAGAAGTACTTATATTTTATTTTAATTTCTTCAAAGGAAAACAGACAGATAATGTCTTAGGATTTTTTTTTTAAATTCTTGTTGCATATGTCATTGATGAAAAGATTCAACTGTTAGACAGTACTAACAAAATGTTTGCTCATGCAATTATAGTACTTCAATTATGAGAAAGATTTTCATATAAACATATTTTTCAGTTTAGCAGAGCCAAAGGTGTCTTTATTGGGATCATGAATAAGGATTTACAGTACCATATCTGAGTTTATTTGTAATCTTCCATTAATTTGGAAGGGGAGGTGTTTTTCAGCTAAACTCACTGGGATTCGAATCAAGGTCTTATTTTGGAATCTGTGGTTTAGTCAAGTACAGATTACTGCAGAATTCTTTGTGGTGCCTACTTTCTGCTAATTACAAAAGGAATTATTTCTACTCATCCACCGAATTCCCTTTAGAATAGGAACTACTGTTGCTATAGAAAACTAGGAAAATCAGTATTATAGTACACATAATCATCTTGGGTAGTACGTGTTGGAACATGTCCTAGTGAAAATTAGAAAAAAACCCAACAAACAAAACTAAAACAGCTTCCTTATTTGTTTGAGGAGGAAATGAGTGGTTTCATTTTAAGCTCTTCTTCCTCTACTATTCAGAATACTACTTATTAGGAAAAAGGAGTGCTAAAACTGGGAAGTATATAAGGAATGCAAGTGCTTGGCACTTACAAATCTAAACAGGATGTTCTCTGTTTCCGAAGGAAAAAAAACCAAACCAAACAAAACAAAACAAAACAAAAAAAAAAAAACCACAGTGATACTAAGGTGCAAGTAATGTCATTCCATACTAAGGGCCAGATCTAAAAAATGGCCAGAGCTCCATCCTACCATTTTGGTGTTCTGGAATGTGTACTTTTATAAATCTGGCCAGCACAGTAGACTTAAAAACAGTAATGTTTTGTATTAGGGATAGGAAGGCCCTGGGAGGTATTGGAACTACTGAGCATCTCTATCCACAATTCAGTAGAGAGTGGTGAAGGCAGAGGTGAATGTTGAATCCTACCTTAAGATGTTTAAAAGAGAACTACTTCCTTCTGTTAAAATTTGCAGATGTTCCTCTCACAATGTAAATTCTAAATCTTCGCAGAGTCAGGTTTGTTTTTTTATTTTTTTTGGAAATGTTTCCAGTAGTCACGAACACCTATGAAACAATTAGGTGCTTATTATAGGTGCTTGTACACATACTATTCTATGTGGGAGATGTAGAGTCCAACTTCCACTTTAGATGGCTCATATCTTTTACTGTGTTAGTATTGTCTGTAAGTGACTTGGAGGGATGAAGTGGCAGTCTACAATTTTTCTTTTGAATCTGAGTTACTCTAGGCAAACTATCTGAAACAAAGACAAAGAAGCTTGTCAGACTTGGTGATTGCAGCCTTCAACTGGAAATGGGGAGACCCTAGGACCTTAAAAGTGGTAGAATCTTCTTGTTTATGCACTCATTCATTTTTTTTCTCTTGTAAAGTACACTTGTAAAGTGTTGTTTTAGAAACAATGTATAAGTAGAAACTGGAACACAGGGAGTTTCATACTATACAAGCAAGAACTTCTTTACTGTCAGCAGCACTGAAATACACTGCCCAGAATGGTTGCGGACTTCCCTTTTCTGGAGATGTTCAAGACCTGTCTGGCCACCTACCTGTGCAACCTTCTGCAGGGATGTTGGACTTGATCTACACATTTCTCTTTCAACAATTCTTTGTCTCTGTGAAACGTTTCTGAAAAGAGTAGTTTCTCACCTTTTCCAGTTTTGTTCTAGTCTTCAAGCAAAAACCTTGAAATCTTGACGTTTCAAGAACAGCTTCAGAACAGTGTTTCTCTTTGCTCCTCCATGCATACACGTGCTTTTATTTTGCAGGCAAACAAAACACAAAAAGAAGGTGTAGTACTATTTATTTTTTTATTTTTTATTTTTATTTTTTTTGCGGAACCTGATCGATATCTATTAATTGCATTGTCAGAATTCCTCTGTGATAATTGATACGTTTAAAGACGGGCATGGGTGCAGCAAGGAAGGCACTCAGCAATCTTAAAAATGAAAGCTAAGATGGTTTAGAGTTTGACTGTATTAGCTAGTAGCTAAATAGCCTTTCCAGGATTGCCTAAGCTCTGTCTAAATTGCAGTTTGATTCCCACGTCCTTTTATTGCATCTGACCATACCATGGCTGTTCACTGAATAAAGATCAAAAGCACACCTTACACAGTCACTATATATGGTCAGACCCCACTGCTTTTGATTTTTCCTTTTAACATCAAAGTACTTGAAAAAGCATCTTCACTGAGTTCACTGATGTACTTCACCAGAGTGGTCTATAAATTGACAAAGCTTTACTCTATTGAAGTACAAAACTTGCATCACTTGCATATTGTCATTTCTTTTCATAATTGAAAATTGCAATATACTTTGTGAAAACGTAGTAAATTTAGTTTACCAGGTAGTGATTCTTGTCTCAGAATTAAAAACAGTAACTGTACCTGTATCTACAGAACATACTGACGTGAAACAGTTTGTCACATTGTATTTGAAGCAATAGAAGAGACTTTTAACCCATGTTGCTGTTTTCCAAATAGTTCTAATTTGTGTCAGTCCTGCGGAAAAGGAAACTAAACCCGAACAAAAAGAGACCAAGCCAGTATGAAAAACAAGTATGCTGCATACACAAAGGAAACTGGTAATGTGTTCTTTTAAAAAGCGTGTAAAGGAAGGTTGAGACAGTCTTAGGAAGCAGCAACTCGTATGCTGACCTTTATGCACTTTGCAACAAAGATGAGTTGTGTTAATTTTAGGACAGTGAGATGTAGGCGCAAAAGTTGTGTTAAGGTGTGTTTCAGCTATTTGTCAAGGCTGGAATAGTGGTAAAATCCTGTTGGATTTCTCTATCAAATAAATTCTCCTCATCAAATAAAACATTTGCAGGGACCAAACTTATAGCCATAAATGTGCTCCTGTGTTCAAATGTAGGTGCTCTTTAGAACCAACTCAAGATGTTTCTTTTTAAATCCCAGTGTTCAGATTGGGATGGGTGCTAGGAAACACAAGGCTATCTCTTTCTATATAAATTCATGTAACATAATTCTGTTAGATGGCATACATTTACTCATGGGTTAAGATCATAATTGCATTTCAAAGCAGTTCTCTCGAAACATTCTAAAACAGATTATGTTCTTAAAAACTCTGCTCTTGACTTTGCATGTTTTAGTACTACATCCCATTAAAGCTGTGTTTGAAGTTGCTAGGATTTGTTAAAAATTTGATAATGCCTGAGTAGATAAGAGATTATATGCTTTATGTATATATTTGAAGGATTTGTTCCAGCTTGGATACAGTGTATTAATTGGCCACCTACAGTGAACAGCAGTGTTTAATATTTAGAATCCTTTTCTTCATTGTTTTCCAGGCAGAAGAGCATGTAAGTATTCTTTTAAGTAAATTTGCTAACTTTTCTGGAACACATTTAAACAATGTGTGCTACTTGTGTCATATTACGTTAACTTCACTTCTACAGACAGGTTGTATACATATGTAATAAATAGCCCCTCAGGGATCAGATCTAGATTAACTGAGAGAAATGTACTCTGCTGTACGTTAAGTAATTTACAATATCTCAGTAAACATTAGAAAAGACATGTTTGTCTCACCAGAACAGGTTAACAGTGCCTGTAGAACCAGTAATGATTGTAGAATGTTAAACTATCAAGTGGAAAGTTATAATTGCTTTAAATAGTCTAATTTTTCCCCTTAAAACCTCAGCCTATCTTGAGTTTGATACCATGATGTCTGTAATAACACTGAATGTTTATGATACAGAATGAAAGTAGTAAAGAAAGACACCAGTTCTGCAAAGGATCTAAACAAAGTGACTTAAAACTGAGAGGGAAATGCTTGGAGAGAAAACTTTTTCAAGTGGGTAATCTTTTATTTAAATATTATTCCTTTGTAATTAAATTATAATATCTGCAATTAGTGAAGAAGCGTGTTTTAGGCACACTGGTTTTATTTACGTATCACAAAATCCCTGTAGCCTCTCTATGACTGTCAGCTCAGTACTGCCTGGTAATTATTTCAGTACAGGTATGGCAACTGCAGGGGTTGCTGGCTTTGTTTTTTATTGTCTCAGTCTGAATCTAATTAACAGTGTTCTAAGTAAGCCTACGAAAGTTATTTCAGAAGAGTTTGGATGCCTGGACATTCATTAAAACTCTAGAACTTACTAGATTTACCAGCTATTGAGGAAAGGAAGATATAGTACAGTCAAAAAGAAATATTATCTTTTTTTATTGTAAAATTGATGTTGGGTGCATTGGATAGCTCTAAGTTTTCCCAAGTCCTAAGAAAATAGCATTGACCACATAGCACTCATACAAGCTTAGGATAAACCATAAAATACAAGAAGTGCTGCGGTTTCAGGTTTTAGCCTGGCTGTCTTGTCATTGATACGCAGAAGGGGATAGAAAGTAGGCTAAATTCTGAATGTAGAAGCATATTTATAATTCTGTCTAAATTGATCATTTAAGGACAACAATCTTAATTGTTTAATTACATTATTTAACTGTCTTAAAGTCAGGCAAGAGGCCCACCAGCATTGAGAAATAACAAACTGTAGTAGGAGAGTGGCTAAAGCAGACATCCATAAGCCCTGGACTCTGGAGAAGCCATTTAACACTGTTTGCTTTTCCTGCACTAGAAATAATAAATACTTCATTATACTCAATTATTGGAGACCTTAAGATAAGAAGCGCCATATTAGAAATAATCATTATTATTTTGTTATATATTAGCTTTGCAACAAAAACAACTGAAGACTTTTGTGCATGAAGTAAGGATAATTTAATATATATTAAGTTCCTACATTACATAGGAGTGGCTAAAATATGTATTAATCGTATCTGAAAATGTTTAACTTAAAAACAGTTGAAGCAAATGTTCGTAAACATTGTGGATATCTGTAGAAGAGGCGTAAGTAAGTGAGAAACCAAGGTGTTATATTTACTTACAGAAACAGCTTGATTCGTTGTACATGTACTGTTTGGGGAGAGAGGAAAAATATTTTTAAAGAGACAAATGTTACAGTCACAAGGGAGGGCCACATTCTGATCTCATAGCATGGGAACACTGGTGAGGAGTAATTCCATATAAGTGATATCTACTGAAGTCAAAATCAGGGAGTAGAGTATGTTTCAGGTAGGCCTGACTGTAGTTCTGTTCCTTTTGTCTATAAACAGTAAATGAAAAGGCGTAATTGTTTATTCGTTGAGAACCTGACATACTGAGAAATATGTCAGGTTTTGAGGGAGCCTTGAAAACTTGAGTACAGTGGAATTTATCTACCCATTATGCTTTGTACTTATTCTGTGGATGAGTGAACTCTGTGCTGTCCTTGTCTTCTTTCTCCTTTTTATCCAGGGAATGACTGCAGTCCAACACACAAGTTGTTACACAAGTGTCATTCAGTGCCAATAATTTAGCATGCAGGTTCATTTATAATTAAATACTGTGCTGCATTAAAAAAAAAAGAGAGAGAGAAAGTGCTTATTAGAAAGAAATCAATAACTTTATATAATGACATTGACTTTTAAAGTGTGGTGAGGTGTACTGTATCATAGCAAAAATAATAAATAATAAAATAAATTAAAAACCTACCATGAACTCAAGAATTATGTGGACACAATCCCTGTTACTTTAAAGTGAGATATAAATCCAGAGATTTCTCATGCCATCATTTTGTAAATAATTACAGTTCTGCTGAATCTGTTGTATAAAGTTTACATGGGAGGTTCAGTGCACCCTCGCTCTTGTTTAGAACATTCAGAACCACCAGAGAGATGTTGACATATGGCTGCACTGTTTTAGTGCACGAGACATCTACTACATGGGAGCATAATAAACAGGAGCATAAAGACAGGTTTGTGCAAGCAGTTTGGATTGACCTTTTTGGCAGCTGAAATCCCTCTTGAGTACATGGTGCTGATGTGGACAGACATGTAAACTTCGTCTTGTTACCACAACTACCAGTTTTACAAATATATTCCACTGCTCAAAATGTATATCACTGTAGGTAGAGGAGATATAGCAGTGACAATTCTGATTAGATTCAGCAGACGCTGTCTCTTCAGTTTGTGGCAATACACCTACTGATAAATAGACAGTTATGTAAATATGTTTTATACCAGTAGGATTTCTCATGCTAATTTCAGGGAGATGGCTTATTTAATGTATTTTTTCTCTAGCAAAATATTTGACCAACTGGTACAGTATTTTGATTTTAGCATTTAAAAAGAACAATCTACTGTCCTTTCAGTGAGTGACTCTTACAAAAGTTCCTACTTTTTGATCATTTTGATGTATAAATGCCTTTTACTCTTGAATAGGAGTCTAAGAATCGGTCCATATTCATATTTTTAGAAACTGAATGAACCCAGTAGCATTTTTGAAGAAACATTTTTCACCACATTTTCTACCTCTTGACAAGTATCTCGGGAATAATTAAATCTGATCTTGTTGTATCAAGTCCTAATCTGCCACTGCGAATCGAGGACCCATATAAGCCCATGTATACTACTGTAGTTACATTTTGCTCTGGTTCCTCCATTTGGATCTTTGTACACACAGATGAGATCCCCCTGAACCTTGTCTCTTCTTGGCTACACGGTGCCAGCTCTCAGCCTTTACTGATATGAGAGATGCTTATGTATGTTTTTATTTTATTGAATGTATTGTGTTGATTGGTTTGAGCGGCATGAAGATGTGAGTTTTCATGCACCCTACACTGTTCATGATATTTGATCATTGCAGACTGAGGACCTCGTATTTACTTAGGACAACTTCTGTCTCCTGGGATTTGTATGACTCTGTTATGCTTATGATTATACTCATTGGTACATAAGAAACTAATTGAGAACAAACTGTCAGATACTCTTCTTCTATTTAAATATCTTGAGGCTTACATTTATTGGCAGATATAAAAGTAATGCTGTTCAGTGGGAATCCGTGCAGCTGTTCTGAGTGTCGCAAGCTGTTATCTTGTTATCTCAAGCATTTTAATGTGTTCTTAACAGTACATTTGAGGACAGAGCCCTAGTGCTATGCTGCTCCTATCACCTATTTTTAAGGATTTATACCATTTCCTTATTTCTTTTTGTAGAAGGGCAAAAGCGCGTGAGAATTCTTGTATTTTGAGAATGACAAAGCTAAAGTATGTTGTAAGCTACAATTGAGCAATGTTCTCTATTTCCCTAGTTCACTTTTTCCCTAGGAAGGCTCACTGAGGGGGAAGGTGAGGAGGGGGAGTAATTGGTCTTTTCTCCCTCACCCGAACCTTTTAGATACCGCTGCAGAATATTTTCCCTTCTGCTTGCCTAGAGAAAACCTTTCTTCCCTTCCCTTACACATTTTGTGTTATCCTTTCCTGGGCTTACATGCTCATGCCAGATTCCGGACAGAAAATTTGGCTTCATAGTATTTGCATTGTCTTTGCTCATTACAAGTAAGGGTGCTTTGAAAGCAGCCAAGTTTAAATCTGTAGCTATCCTTGTATTACGCAGGCTTAGGAAATGTTTTATGTTATGTTCATACACATTTGGACAAAACAAGTAAATTTGTATGGTTTTCATTTTAAAATTATTGAAGTGGTGTGGTTGCTTCTTTCTGCTAGTGGAGTGTAATATTGCTGTCCTCACTAAAGCAAATCTCCCAGTGAGATCAACACAAGTTTTGCCTGAAGAAAAGGTTAACAATTTGGCTTCTAATAGCCAGAAGGAGAAGGGAGTTGTGCTTCAAACAGCTTCTTTGGGCAACTGCATCGCTTGAAATCTCAAGTATTAGAGACCTTTTGAGCATTCCACTTTCAGGAAGGATACTCTAGATGATCTGTCTCAGAATACTTTTTACTTTTTCTACTATGAAAAATGTGTATGAAAATGTTAAATAGAAGCTGTTCCGCTGGTATAAGTGAAATCCTAAATGTTATACTGTTCTACATTTTTTTCACTGGGAGATTTTTATTTATTGTTATTCTGGTTAAAGTGGTACTTAATCCATCATTAAGAATTCCATGATTAAGTTCAGGCTATGCCTTGGGTGACCTGTCAGAAACTATATATCTTATTGCTAGGAATCTTTTGAGACCAGGGACCTGATTTTCCTCCTGCACATATATAAGACGTCTTTGGCAAGGGTCACACAAGTTTTAACCCACCGTATTAAGTCACAAATGAAACTGATTTAAGTGGTCTTGCCCTACTCCCTTGCGAGTGCTTGCTCACATCTCAAAACCACTGTATAATTTGTCACAATTCAACATGATTATCTGTCTTTGCTCAGGAGGACTATAATTGCTAAAGGATAAGTTATATTGCAGGTAAGGATTTAGGATTACTGGTAGAGCTGACTGAAGGAGCTTTTAAAACTGTGGTGTAAGCCTATCTGACCCTAGCTGGTGCTTACTTTTTTATTTCCTCTCTTTTCAGTTCTGCTGTCATTTGGGCTTTTTTTTCTTTGTTTTTACTTTTTCTTCTCATACACTTTTTTGTTACTGTTGTTGTGCTAAAAAATATCCTAGATTGCACCAAAAACACCAACACAGACTAGGACAGTGAACAAAGATTCGGCTGACAGTGTGTAAATAGACTCACCAGTCTTTGATTCAGCTGTCCTTCCAGCTCAGAAAAGTTTTTCAGCACGTAGACAGTGAAGCATGTAAATGTTATTTTCTAAACTCTGCATGTCCAAATGATCTAAACAGGATCATGGAACAGAACATAGTTTGAAAAGTTACCCTCCCACACATTAACCCCCCCGCTGCTGCCCGCCCCATCTGAGCTCTTTGAAAAAAGGAGCATGTTCTAGTTGCCAATCAGGCCGTTATGTAAAGTCTCTCTGAAGTTCAGTGCACTTTTAAAAATATTTCAGGCTTTGGTACATTTAAAAGAAATGCTTAAAGGCTCCAAATCATAATGAGCTGTGCATATCTTCTTCATTTTCATAATTTGCATGTTAATGGCTGTGTTTAAAATTCCTTCTTATTTTAATTCCTGATTGATGGGAACTTGAACCAACCTCTAGTCTTACAGACTTTGCTCAGCTACTGTCATTTCATTTGCAGAATAGATCACCTGATGTGGAAAATATCGTACACTGTCTTGGTTCCCTGTTCAACCTGCTCAAATCAACATCTATTTTGTTTTATGCTCGTATCTGATGAGCTCCTATATCATATGACAGCTTTTATTATTTAGCAAAGTACCAGGAATTTTTGCCTTCACAGGACAAAGGAATTGCATGCTGCTCTTTTAATTTTTCTCTGCTTTTTTTCCTTCACTGTAGCTGCTTGGGTTAAAAGACAAACAAACAAACAAATCTCTGTGCACTTCAAAGAGATCAAACTAAAAAAAAAAACGCAACCCCAAAACCCAAGTAATTCCTTACAGCTAGGCTGTTTTGCTGTGTTTCTCTCCTGTTTTTCTTTTCTTCCTTTTTCTTTTTTTCTTTTTTTTTTTAATTCTGAAAAGAAATAGCAGGCTGTAGGCACTGCCTGTGGCTTGCTAGCCTCGCTTCTTGTGTGGTCTGAGCAGACTTTATGATTTATTCAGCTAATGGGAAAGGAGCATGACCCCCAGTGGCCACAGAAAGAGAGCTGCATGTGGGTTTAATGCTTTCACCACAAAAATGTCTGCTATGACTAAGCTGTGTGGCTGAAGTCACTGTCTGAATGGTGCTAAAAAGGAACTTAGGCATTAAGTGTGCACTATTTACTATAGATTGGCTCTTGGGATTAGGCCAAGGGTTTCTTACTCAGTTTCAAAGAATAGCATGGAAGCTGCTAGGAAAATTAGAGCTGTGCAATTTATTTTTACCAGTCTCCCCAGCGAGTGACCCAGTGAAGGATTTGCTTCATAACACTTTTTTTTTTCATCAGTTACCAAAGAGCAATTCAGAATGTACAAATTTTTTTTGAGTTTTATGGGACTTACTGTTTACATTTTCCCATCTCCTACTTTTCTTCATGTTAACGTAGCTTTATAATACTGGTTTTCTTTATTGCATTGTGCTGAACAAAATTTAAGCATCACTGACTGAGACTAGTTACACTACTATCTCTGATTTAACAGATGAAACTGTGGGCTATATTAGGAATTGGAGGTCCCTTCCATCCCCTACAATTCTGTGAATCTAGCTCTATTATTGAAAACAATGGAGATCATCCTGTTTTCTTATGGCAACAATGACACCAGTTTTACTAGTTTTTATTAACTTATGAGCAGGTTATGGTACTCTGCATCTGTTTGCATCCTGTCAGGCAATGTTATTTACAGGGATACATTAAGAAATCTAAAGCAAAACCTACCAAATTAAGTAGATAGAAGAAAAAAATCAAGATGTTTTTGGAGTCTTTAAAAATCATTTAAGAATTCTGTTTTCCCAGCAGGAAGAAGAATTAAAAATTAATCACAAAAACTTTGCTAATGTCTTGTCCTGTTTTGTTTTCCTGAAAAATGTTCTTTGTTACCATATGACAGTGAGGATTTCTTTCAGAAAGACACTTGGAAGATTGAAAAACAAAAAATAGAGTTCTAAGAACTGGCATTCCAGATTCCTTTCCTCCGTCCACTGTTAGATCAGTCATCTCCAGTAAGGTTAGGGAATCTAGGATAAATGAAAATGGGATTTGGTGTTAATATTTATTCTAGCTATTGAATTACTGACATGCACATAGATAAAGGCTTAACAACCAAACCAATAAAGCCTATATATTATATTATTTTGGTATCAAATATTTGACAAGACAACAGTGGCCATTTTCTTGCCTCCTAAGTGTATTTCTTTGCATTTTGTCTCACATATTTGTAGCTTTTGTGTCTTGCAGGCAGAGTTTTAAAATCTAGTTGACACATTTTTGGGCCCTAAATCCGTACTTACACACCCGGGCATCAATTTCTATTTGTCTTAAGAACATACAAAATAGGTGAATTAGGTTTGTTTACAGAAAGTCAAAATCTCAGTGAATTATTTGGTGAAAAATACTTTGTTGGAAAACTCAACCTGTATTATTTTGTCACATATTTAAAGAAAATACTTTAGTTTTCCATTTTGGAGCACAAGGGTAGTACTTGGTACTTTTTTAAGGAGTTCAAAAACGTTGGTGGCATCATGTCAAATGAAATGCCTGAAAATAAGTTGTTGAGCAGTTTTTTAAAAACCCTTTTCCTTTTAAATGTGAACTCCTTAAGGAAAAAATTATTCATACTATTCTATTTCACAGTATTAAGACATAGAGATTTGTGATTTTTCCTTGTCTCTGGTTTAAAGTTGATCCATTCTGTCCTCCTGTCCTGTTTTCTGGGTCATCTGAAATAGGTTTAGAAATCTCAAGGTAAAAGATACCTTGTTGTCCTTAGTTTATTCCTGGTTCTTGCTCAGGCTGGAAGAAAAAATGCAAAGAAATCATCACTGATCCTGTTACCTAAGCAGTGAGATTTGCAAAAATGTAGTAAGAGTGTCCTGAAGTAGAAGATTGAGCTTGCTTCTGATTTTATAAATAATCTTTGTAGCTTCTGGTTAGAGGAGGGTTCTTACTTAAAGCTGCCCTGTAACCCAACCCTAGAGTGATGTGGTTATTGTGTTGTAAGAGAATTTGAAAAGTCACTGCTTTGGGATAGGCAGGATAATTTGCTGGGCTGCTATACCTCATGGAGAGGTTCCTCTCTTCAGGCAGGACAGTAAAGAGAACTGCACAAGAGCAGTGGGAATAATAGTACTAAAAGGCTACTTAGCTATGTTGCAGAGATCCTTTACCTACAGCATGCAAACTGGTGTGTGTGGTGTGCAGCACAGATGCCTTGTCAGCAAGAGACATGGGAGAAGACAGCTGTATGTGTCTGGCATGCAGGTGTTTCAGCTGGTATTCACACTGTCTACTGGCAAACAGATTTTTTTCCCCTGGTGGAGAGGAAGAGACAGTGGGAGGTAAAGAAAGAAGAGGGATCACCCACAGTCATTTCCCAGAATGGAGGGGAGAGAAACAACACATCAGCTCAACCCCTGTTTACACACATAACTGGCTCAGCTCTCGTTTGCAAGTATAAATCAAATGGTACGGACTGAGGATGTTTTTCTCTCTCCTGTGAAGACAGCCTCTTCATTTTTGACTTATGGGGATTGTGTTAGTACTCCAGGAGTTCCAGGTTGCAAGTTGCAAACTTGACTTTGGGCTTTCTTGACTCAAAAAACTCAACTTTCTCTCCAGTAGGTATTCTGTTTCTCTGGCAAATCTCATAGTGACTTCTTGTCACTGTGAACTGCTTTGGGGACATGAAGTGGCCATACGCTCAGTAGCTTTAGATCTCTCTTGGAAACATCCCTTCTGAAGATTATATTTTCTGGATATCATGACAGAACCTGCCTTCTGTGGCTAACAATGGGAGGAGCATAGAGTTACTTCAATTTCTGAAATTCTTTGTAGTGATTAACACTTGGTTAATGCTAGAGTTGCTCTTGAGATATTCTCACCTAAATTTGAGATGCAGACCAACTCAGGGAAAGTTTTAGGCAGTTGTGTTCTCTCGTCATCAGACTAATTACACATTTTTGTGCAATTTAGGCTTTTGATAATGAGATCCAAATATAAGTTATTAGGATCTGCCGGTACCTACAGATAAAAGCTGTTTTCTTCAGTTGTTTTTGCTGTTTTTTTTTTTTTTGTTAGGTGTTTGATTGTTTTCTTGTTGTTTTATTCTGGTTTTTGTTTGTTTGTTTGTTCATTTTTCTTCTCAAATGAATGTGACCCCACATATAAATGTGACTTTTAGGAGTAAAGTTTTATATCTATATTGGACCCTGGCCATTTAGTTCTACATCTGTTCTTTCTGACAGTAGCCAGTTTCAGATGCCTTAAAGGGGAGTATATAGTGTATCTAAATTATTATTACTGCTATTTTATTTGTTGCAGTGCAGTATTACTACCAGATGCCACATGGGGTTTAAATCTATCCTCATTGGAGATGGATGTTATACTGAAATTTCATCAGTCTTTTTTCAGTTTTGTCAAGACTGCATTGGAATCACAACCTCCACCAAGTGCTTACTCATGGAGGCTATAGAACTAAGTAGGTATCTTTGTCACATAGAGAATTCACATTGCTAACCAAAATATCTAACCAATTTCATCAGCTAGTGTCTGTGTCCTGTCACTTCATGTAACCCATCCCCACAACTGCCAGCTCTTGCTGCCAGTCTCAGTAAACATTCAGTTTGCTTTTGCTGTCTGTGCAGTGATAAATATCATTTAGAGCAAAGGAGATTATAACATGCCTCTTTTGTTTGTTCTCTTTTCGTTCCTACTCTGCAAGTATTATTGCCAATAAAGCTTGGTTTTGCTCTTGAGTCATAGGTCAGTTTCCTCATGATTCCTTGTTAGCTTGACTTAAGATCTGAAAGATCTTCATCTGTTATTTTATGGGAACATTTTCTTTTACTACCATGTCACGAAAATGGACAGTAAGATGCTTTAGCTTGCTGGAATACCTGATACGGTTTTATTGTGTTTAGCACAGTTACGTACTATAGCCAAAGTCAGATTTTAGTCTGTTTCTTCATTCTCAAAGCAGACTTGCCTTATCTTTGGAGCTTCTTTATTAGAATCATACAGTAGTTTGTTGAATGTGCTTAGTAGACAGTCTCATATTATTATATGCATCTTCTTGGACCAAATAATTGCTAGTAATATGTTGCGTTAGTCGGTGATGTAGTTGTCCAGGAGAATATTTTCTAAACAACCGGGAGTTTTGCCCTTCACCAATCAATATGTTGAAATATTTAATTGCATAGATGTGAATGACTATCATACAGTTGCTTGAATTTGTCTTCAAGAGGCAAGTCAATTCCATTTTATCTTTGGTTCTGTCATAGAATGTTCTTGAGTAAGTCACTTTCTAGTTGATAGTAATCTTTTTCTGATTTATATGTTTATATAAATATTCCCTACATAGTCAAATGAGCTGTGCATCTTAATTCCTTACTGTTTGCCAAATAATTTCGAATCCTGAGATGACAGTCACTATGAGAACTAATTCTGGTGAACTTTTATCTAGTTTAAAGTTACTTTTTTTTCAAATTTAGAGTTAATCTTTAGCATCAGCAAATGATAGATGCAGTTCCCAGCCCTATAATTTCTATACATAGTGTATTGCTTCTTTTCTGGTTTGGGTTTTTTTTTTGTGTGTGTGTGTGTGTGCACGTGTGCTTTCTGTTTTGTTTTATTATTTTTATTATTATGTTTAATATATTTTCTAGTCAGTACACTAACTTGTCTTCATGTGTTTTGTATGCAGATATTTATGGTTTATGTGGAGATTTGCCACGTGTTCTGTGGCCTTGGGACAGGATGATTGCTTTATTTCCCCTGTCTTTCCTTTGATGACTCTGTAAAGAGTGAAGCTTTTTCTGTGAAATGTATTAAGTATTTTTTGGAAGTACTTGTTCTAAGAATGCAGCTTGAAGCTGTCTAGATCTTACTGTCTAAGAAAACCACAGTTGGAATGGAGGTTTGATGCTCAGAAATTCTCTACTAGATTAATCTTTCTAAGCAATGCCATCTTTCTTTGCCAAAATATTTTACAAGAAATTGTCATATCTACACCTTAGCCAATTCACATATTTGTCTTTAATTTTGTTTTCTTTCTTGACTCTTTAATCTACCTGTTACCATGTTTTCTCACTACCCACTGCTGGCTGCCACCAGCCACGAGGTGCTGCTGTCTTTTTCCTTTTACTCCTAGCCAGAGGTTCATTCTCTCTGACATTAGGTCTAGCGCTTCGTACCACTGGCAAGTTGTCCAGCAAACATAATTCGTTCTTGAATGGAGAGGGAAATGAGTTTTCTGTCGGAACAGGTTCAGCCTGAAGCATCTGGACTGTTATTTCCAAATGGAAGTAAGGGGAGAGAAAGAGCATTCAGCCTGTGGGCTTGGGGGTTGGGAGCAGGATTTCCCCTTTTGGCAGCCATCTGTAGCTAGATCAGATTATGCATAACGTCAAGCCAGACTCCTAAACTACTCACAGCATTTCTGATCTAGCGAGACTAGAGTGTTTGATGTGCTTAGTGATCTTACTTTTCAAATAGGTCTGGCAGCAAGCACTAAAAAGCAGGTGTCCTCCAGATTGATGTATGACTTACATAGCCAAGAGAAGGCTTCACAGAGGAGCAGCTACTAGAAAAAAAAAGTCATAAAACAAATAGGACACTATTAGTTTAAATGGGCAAAAGTTCACAAAGGAATGGACAGCTGACACCAATATTATTATTGGCTGAAAAGACATTTGAACTTTTTGGCAACAACAAATGTCAAAGCGTTGGATGTGAACAGGTGAAATTTATTGTAACCTTTACACACAAGGAGTCAGGAAATCATTGTGGGTGTTCAGGTGTCTGCAGCAGTAGGTAAAGAAGTTGCTTAGAGTATATAAAGCAGTCATTGCTAGAAACTACATGCAAGAAATGAGGTTTTCCTAAAAGCATGCCACAGAAAATCAATGGGAAGTGAATGCCTTCTTTTGAAGAAGCTCCACAAAGCTCCATGAAATTATGCTACTAAGGAAATGTGATCTTTCTCAGACCTTCTGAGTGCAGACCCATTCAAAGCTCAGAGGTGTCACATATTTCAGGATCTTGATGGAGATGGAGGAAGACAATTCCAAAAAAATAAAAATAAAAAAAAATTAAGGAGAGATTTCTGTTGTGCTCAGTAAATGTGAACCTTGGTTTTACAGCATTTGGGTTAACTATCATCTGAGACTTCTAAATCACATTCTATTCTTTGTATCTGTGTTAAGAAAACAATGATGTGATTTCTTCGAAGAAGGCTTTGCCCATTTTTCTTTATTGAAAACTGTTCTTTCCCTACGTTATACTGAAATGTGTCACATACAAGCCTTGGTTCCTTCCATACTCAAAATGGATAATTTCAAATCTATTTTTATTTCCATAATTATACATATTACATGTGATATAGCTACTAAATATGCCCTGCACCCAATCTCAGTAAATGTACTTGAGAACTAATGTGTATGGTCATACAAGTTCGTATATTGAATAGAGGGACGTAAGATATTGCACTAAATGAAATACGTTTCAGCCGGCAAGGATTTACAGTTTCTTTTCTCAAGAAAATACTGTGTGCATCTGTTTTTAACATGTTTTCTGTGTTAAAATTAAAAAAAAAAGATGCATATTTGTGCATTGCATTTCTCTTGCTCTAGGACATCACTGGAGAGAAAAGATTTTATCTCAGTGGGCCATCTTCTGTTGAAGTATTTCAAATAAATTAAGGGAAAGAATTGCATGTGTCTAGGTGCCTACGTACTGCCATTTGCATATGCTTAATAAATATTTACCCACGTTTTTTTTAGTGGAGGAGAGATTATAATCTATGATCTCCTTTTTGAAGTAGTGATTTTTTTTCTGGAAAAAAGGCACTTTGCTTGGATAGGCTCTTCTTAGTAATAGCAAGTGACAAAACAAGAGGCAGTGGGCATAAATTAAACATGTGAACATGTAAGCCTATCTGAATACAAGAAAACTTTGTTGTGTTGTTGTTGTTGTGTTGTTGTTACTATGATTGTGATCAAACATTGTCAGAGAATGCCCAGAGAGGATGTGGAGTCTCCATTCTTGGAGATACTCAAAACCCAATGGGATGTGGTCCTGCAGAACTGGCTCTTAGTGATCCTGCATGAGCAGAGAGAGGGAGCTCCATTGGTCTCTTCTAGCCTGAGACTCAGATTTATTACCTGGAGTCATATCTGTTTGTTTTATTTTTAACTGGGTGTATGTACAGAGTGAGGAAGGATGTGTTTAATAGAGTTAAATAATTGAAAAATGGCAGAAGTGAAATTAAAATCTACATCATACATCCTCGTGTGCTGACAGCTGATGGGCAGAGTAGCACATGCCAGCAGGTAACTCTTTCCAGTATAGTGAAAGGGTTCAAAAATTATTCATATTGAAGAATATATTCAGCAGTAATATCTTTGTTTACATTTTTATTTGTTCTCTGTTTTAAGATTTTTCAAGGCTGTTTCTTTCAATATCATCCAGTTGTCTCAGTTTCACCAAAGAGTTAGACTTGTTTTTCTTAAATTCTGGAAATGCTACTGTAAATGGATTACTGATATTTCCAAAGTTGTCTCCAGTCTCTGATGTGCACAGATGCACTCAGTGAGTCATAAAGCCCAGTCAGCTGTACCTTTTGCTTGTTTGTAGGTGCAGTTTTGTGTGTACTGGCTTTGCAGACTTTGAACTCTGACCAGGACAATCTGAATATTGCTGCTATGTATTTTAAAATGAAGTAACATTAAAAATATATTTAATAATTTAGAATTTGTTTTCTCATGCAAGCAGGTGGAATTACCTTGTCAGGAAAGCCCTTTCACTAGTATATGACGAGGTTTGTAATGGATAGAAGACTGCCTTTTAAAATAGCACTGCAGCAGCATGCCTGTAATACATATATTTAAAATAAACTGAAATCTAGATATGTAGTTAGTTGTACATGTAATAATAGCAAAATGTTCTGTATAAATAAATGTCAGAGTAATTTATTGGGAATTATACATTTTCTTTCTATCAGCCTGGGTACATGACCCAATGCCGCAGTCTTTGGCAGTGTAGTTTTATCTTCTGTAGAAAAACTCAGTTACAACCCTCCTTTTGTGTTTTGTTCATTACAGTGAATAAAATTTTCACTGGGATGAGACTAAAGACAGCCATTTAAGAAATCTGTGGGTCATCTTAGATTGAGGTATATCACAGCAGCTCAGTATTTTTCCATGCCTGTAACTATGCTGCAAAGGATTTGGAAATGTTGGCAACATCTTTAAAGATGCTAGTTTTCTTTGACAGTAGGGTACGAACCTGGGTAAGTCAGTCAGTGTAATTCCCAGGAGTATTCATTTATCTGCTGAGAGTGTGGTCTGTTTCTTTAGAGCAAATGAGTGGACTGTATATTACTTGCAAAAGAAGAGGAACTTAAACTGTCCCTATACAAATTTTCTTTTTGATAACCGTCTCTGAAAGGCTACAGTTCAGAGGGCCTCGGTTTTAAAACCCTTTCCTATGTCTTTAATCTTTACTGTGTATGTCTTTTTTCCTTTTGTTTGTGTTCCAATTTTACTTGCAAGTATTTTACATTTTGAAAAATCGAAAGTTGAAAAAACATTTTGAAAAATTACTGAAGATTAAAAAGATAAATCCCTATGATTAGGAATGTCATGCCACAGTTGGCAGAACTTTGTTTCTTCAAACTATTAAGGTGTGGTAGGACTGATTCTTACAGATATAAGCCATGTTTTCAAAGTTTTGGGAACTGATAAGTTTTTGAAAAGACCCTCAACAAGCCAAGTTCTTGACTCCCCTTGAGATCAGTTTCAATTAATCCTCAATCTATGGTCCTGCAAAGCAGCTATTTGTGTAGCTAAACAAAACTTCAGATAATGTAATATTTTAGATATTATGACTTCAGGTCACCAATACATACTAATGGTGCCGTAGATTACTGTTATATGGGAGTGAAACAGGATACTAATGTAAATGAAAATCAAACTGAGTTATTTCTTCAGAAGTCTTTGTTGTTCTTTAAAAATGCTTTTTAATAACTGTCTGGATGTCACCTACACGTACCAACAGTTTCTGGATGCCAAATACTTCTTCAGGATAAAAATGCAAGAGATGGCCAAAGGTTCAAGTTCAAGTGCAAAATGGGACAAGAGAGGGAGGACATCATTTTCAAGTGCCTCTTGGTAAAATAACCAGAGAAGACAGTAAGCCATTCATAAGGATTAAGACTAATGGGTGAAAGTAAATTGTTTTAATTAGGTTTCTGAGTTTTAATCCAAAACAAAACTTGTGAGAGGCATATTGTAGATATCAGCATTTGATCTTTCTCTATTAAATACATTTTCAGCATCTCAAGAAAAAGCAGCAATGGGGTCGTCATCATCTCTCACCTCTCATAATATCTGTAGCACTCTTCTTAAATTATCAGCTGCCTCCCTGCCTGGCATGAAACTGCCTTGATCTTGATTTACAATGGTGGTAATGCTTTTGTTTAGTCTCGTGGTTAGCCATTTAGTAAATATTTTTAAGACCACATTTAACAACGATACAGAATGATAGACCTTAAATTTACTGTGAATTCATCAGGTTTCAGAGTGAATAGATTCTACTTCACTTTTTCTTGGTATTGGTATTGCACCTTTACCTGCTTTTGTGTAAGGCATTTTGGAGGCACTGTTAAAGGATAATGCACAGTTTCTGACATATATCCCCTACTATTTATTAGCCGCCATATTCAATTGAATTGCCAGACTGCCAGTTCTTTACTGTGCCTGTCATTTAATTCAATGAATAAGTACATTTTCATTTCATTTTGGCAAAAATATGGCAACTTATTACCATGCTCCAACTGAATTTGAAGACAGGCAGGTAATAACCATAAAATATGGCAGAACAAACAAAAGAAACCCATGCCATTTTTTACATCTCTCTGTAGTGGCTCTAAATACAATACAGAAAACGTTAGGCCTACTGGTATTGCCTCAAAACTGTTTATGTGCCTAAGAGAGAAGATATGTATGAAAACAGGCGTGACCTTAGGGTTTTTACATACCTACAGAAGAGTTGTACACTACATAAAATAGAAAAGAAGTTTCCTGACATCTGCCGTACTTGAGACTGCAGGAAAACAAGAATTTATTCATCTGCTCTTCCTGTATATCATTATTCAGTGACACTTGGATTAGTTTTGTTTACTCTCAGTTCTGTGACATGTAGACCAAACTTCAAATATCCGTGTTCTTAAACATGATAAAAAGCCAACAGTAAAGAAGAAAAAGTGAGTAGAAGAAGTTCTGAACTTTTTTAATAACAATTTTTTTGTGCTATTGCTTCTTCCAGGTTAAATGGATGTATAAAGTGCTGGTGAAAGTGACACTGACAATTTTTACTGATGAAAGTCAAGATCTGTAAAGTTTTATATCACTTTTTTTTATGGGAACAATAGTTCATGCATCTAAAATTTGATACCATTTTGGAATGTTTTTAATGGTAAAGGTCTATTAATAGAACTCTGTCACTTGTATTGGAACTTACTGCCTAAAGTACAACTGCTTTGTGAGATGCACATGTCCACTCACCAAACAAGGGAAATACGAATTATCCAATCGAACTTGGAAATGTTGATCTTCCTGGGGTTAGGAAGGCCCTTTAGAGTCATCTGGACAGGGTGGATCGCTGGGCTGAGGCCAGTGGGATGAAGTTCAACAATACCAAGTGCTGGATCCTGCACTTTGGCCACGACAACCCCAGGCAGTGCTACGGGCTTGGGTCAGAGTGGCTGGATGACTGTGTAGGGAAAATGGACCTGGGGATATTCGTCAATGCTCAGCTGAACATGAGCCAGCAGTGTTCCCAGGTGGCCAGGAAGGCCAGTGAGATCCTGGCTTCTATCAGAAATAGTGTTGCCAACACAAACGTGGAGGTGATCATCCCTCTGTACTCAGCCCTGGTGAGTACTCAGCACCTCGAGTACTGCGTTCAGCTTTGGGCCCCTCACTACAAGGACGTCGTTGAGGCCCTTAAGCATGTTCAGAGAAGGGCAATGAAACTGGTGAGGATCCAGAGCATGGGCCTTATGAGGAGCGGCTGAGGGAGCTGGGTTTGTTTAGCCTGGAGAAGTGGAGGGTGAGGAGAGACCTTAACGCTCTCTACAACTTCCTGAAAGGAGGTTGGCTCTTCTGCCATGTAACTCTTGGACTAGTGGTAATGGCCTCAAGTTGCATCAGGGAGGATTCAGGTTGGACATTATGAAAAATTTATCCGTAGTAATAGTCAGGCACTGGATTGGGCTGCCCAGGGAGGTGTTTGAGTCACCAGCCCTGGAGGTGTTCAAGAAATGTTTAGGTGTTGTACTGAGGGACATGTGTTAGTGGAAAATATTGGATAATCTTGGAGATTTTTTCCAACCTTGATGATACTATGGTTCTGTGATTCAATGATTCTAAATGCCCTTAGGACTTACTCTTACAAATGGTCCTGCAGGTCGTGGTTCTTCAAAGAGAAGACCTTGAGAAGACAAGGGAAAAAACATGTGATTTCTTATCTTTCAGCAGTACTAAAGAAAAGTAAGATAACACAGTAATTTTGGATGAGAAGCAGCTTTCTCCATTTTGTTATTCTTCTTTGCCAGCCTGCACAGCAGCTTCACCCTTTCAATTCCCTGTCAGAAAGGAGGAAAGAATTTAAAAAGCAGTGTACTCCTCAGAATTTCTTCCTCTGTTCCTTGAAGTTTAAGCACTTGTTTAATCTCTGAAAGTTCTTCCTGGCTGGTGCTGGCTTGCTGCTCAGGCACTGAGCACTGTCAGGAGCTCAATTGCTTGGCCTGCCATTGGATTGACAGTATATTGCTGTTTCTGAGATGCAAAGCTGACACAAATCTTTACAAGGGCTGTTTTTGTGATTGTCCCAGTGGAATCCCCTTCAACCACTGTCCTGTTAATAAGGTTCAGTCAGTACCCAGAGGGAAACTCCTTGGCACTGAATTTTGTCTTTTTCAGGAATTAAGTATTGGAATTTCTAGTATAGGATAACTCTGTCAAACTATGTGCTTTTTTAAAAAAATCACCCAGCTTGCAGTTAAGTTTTGTTTATGTTTCTGCAGTTGTTTAAAGTTGTTCCTTATCTGCTGACTTTATCATCTGTAGGTCTGAAGCAGATAAAAAAGGCCCGCTGTTTAAATTAACCCATCTCACATAGATGGGAGCGGGCTGAAGGGATCAGATGAGCATCTCTGCTGGCTGATTTTAGGGCCTAATTAGACTCCTTCAGGGGGCAGTGATGAGGAGCTGAGAGCTCTTTAGCTGGCTCAGGGGAGACCATGGAGAGAGCTCTGTATACATGACCTCAGCATTATTGGTTGTGTATGCATGTTTCTATTAGCCTTCTAGGTCAAGCTACCAAGCACCAGAGACTGTGAACAGGGGGAGAGACAGGGAGGCAAACCAGGAGTGGAGACAAAGATAACGCCTGTTCTTAGGAATGATTTTGGATTGGCTAAATAAAGAGTGACATTTCCTTACTACTCTTTTTTTCTGCAAAAATGTGCTCCCTATTGCGGTGTGTTGAACCAGAAGTGCATGCATATATACACTGTGTGTACTACGTTCCCTGTAGTAGTTGCTTTGCATTAGGCTTGTTGACTCCAATCAGCATCTGGACCTCATTGTGTTTAGCGTTTTCCAAACACATAGGAAAATCTGAGCTCTCAAAATTTTATGTAACAGTATTTAGATTTTTTTCTTATGTTTATATGTACTAACGATTGTTTTGAAGTGTCTTTTAAACCTCTCTTTTGGTGTGTCAGGAACAATATTTTGTCATATGTGTAGTAAGATTGAAAAGATCTCTTTTCCAAAAGGTGTGGCTGTTGTTATATTTGCCTCCCACTTACTGTTTGATTTCATATTTCACTGATGACTAGTCATCTTTAAAGGCCATATTATAAAGAAATGTTCAACTCATAATATTCCTTTAACTTGTGTCTTGAACACCTTTCATTTCTTGTTAGGTGGCAGGTTTCAAGTTTGTGCCCATACTTAAGAATTTACACAAAAAGCTCAAACAGGTTTGCTGGGCACAATAGTGAAAACTGTTCAGTATATCCTGTTTTCTAAATGTCAGCTTTTTTTTTTTTCATTTCATGGTGGGTGGGCTGGCTAAACAGAGAGTTTTTTACATGGTTCTCTGCTGTTTTCTAAACAGAACAACTATGTATGCTATCTAGTTTATATACAGCTGTTTTTTTTTTTTTCTTTTTCTTTTTAAAGCAGGGTACCCTTATAAGTATGGTGAATTTAAAAGAAGCTAGTCCTATAGAAAATTCTTTGCTTGTAATATCTAAAACTTTTCTTAATTTTTTTTGCTTGCTTTATTCATTACTTTTCTGTCTTCCACTTTCTGTGTATTTTGAAATAATTATGCATCTGTCCTACAATACAGTAGGGCCAATGTTTTTTAAAGAGTTTTTGTTCTGACACATGACATGGAATGGAGCTAATCAAAACATAAGTGTTTACTTTGCACCACTCACTGCTGTTTTTAAGATACATATTAAACATTATTTTGGGCCTTACTACAGCATATGGCTTTAAAGCGTTAACGAAAGACCATTCCAAGTTAGGAAAATCAGAACAAAGAGCCATTCTAAAATAAACAATTAGTATTCTTAAAATATATCAGGATATAAATACTTCTATAAATACTTCTAGGATAATTCAGCTGCTATGTTGTTGTTTATTTTTGGCTTGCTGGAGAATCAAAGGAAAGCATGCAGTTGCTGTGATTAATGGACCACATACAAAATGATTGTCTTAAATAAGTTGCGTAGCCACTACCTGAATAATCCTGCAGGCAGCATATCGCATCATGTTTGAAGTACTGTGTGGCAGGATCCATAGTGGAATTAAAGGCTGTTCTGATCAGAATTTGTTCCCAGCCAGAGCAATCTACATAAGTGCTAGGAAAGTCATGAGAAAGTTGGCACTGGGGATGTTGTCCAGTCTTTTTTACTATGAATTTGAAAACACATTTCTCAGGAGCTACACATGGCTGGGACATGTGTGCCAAGAAATGATAGTGTTTGTGTTGATTACTCATCCCTTCCATGATAGGGTTCTTGGTGTGATACCTGAATTGACAGTCCCTGTCAGAAGACATATTAGAGTGTTGAAAGCAATGATAACCAGGCAACTAGCCGGTTAAAATTCCATATGAGGTTTAGTTATGAAAATGACTAGTTACTAGTGCAATGCCCTTCTGTTTTGCGTCATAGTATTCATTTTCATTTTGTTTTGCTGCTGTTTCTTTGTCATTGAAGATACGTGTTTTATAAGGGTGAGTTAACTCTTAAATTAAACCCAGGTTTGATCCTGTAAGAATGCTGATATTCTGGCCTTCATCCCAAGTAATGGTTAGTATTATGTGCACTGAGAGTTTCTGTGAGTTATTGAAATAATTCAAATATTTAATTCAGTGTGTTAAATGTCCTGCTTCAAGGATTGGAAAAAGTTTATCCAGGAGTAAGCATTGGAGGGATATTCAGGATTTGGTATGATCCGGTTTAATCAGCGATTTTTGTTGTGGGCTTGATCTTGGATGCTTCTTTTGGTCATTTGTGCTACCACAGAAATTCTCCTGGGACGCGGTTGAATTTCATACTGGGGAGAGCAAAAAAGGCAGCCTGTTACGTTTTCTTCCCAGATTCCAGTGCCCACAAAACAGCATCACTCAGTGGGGAAGTAGTAGGTTCTAGCATTCCTTTGGACGTGTGGGAAATGGCATGTGTGTTTATATGGCCGTGGTTTCACCTTACATATGGACCACCAGGTTTTAATGACACACTTGGCCACAGGAGGTTCAGGCCACTGACCACTATGTTTATTCCAGTGAGCCAACCCGTTGGCACTGGGAAACCTTTTACCCCAGTTTACATCAGGACATATAAATCAGACAACAGATTTCTTGTCTATAGGTGTCTTTTCAGTATTGGCACTATGTATTCCTAGGGAAGGCATTTTATTTTCCATGTACTACAGAACCTGTTAAGGGAGATGTCAAGGAGGGTGTTTTGTCAGAAGGGTGTAGCACAGAGTATGGAAAAATGAATTTAGGCAGCACTTCTTTAAAGAAATTACAGGAGTATGAGGAAAAACAGTCTAGCTCCTCATCATGTCCTATTTCTAATGAGTGTTTCGTTCCACATCAGATTCTTGCTTTTCAAAGTAAATAAGGCTGGATGCTGGTATTTTCTTTAGAAACCTCATGGAAGTTAAGACTGTTTGTATTAAAAAATAACATAAAAATAAGGGAACTGGGCTACTCATTCTTAAAATATTCCTTCTTTTTTCATTTTTTTTTTCAAGTCTATTCTCAAACTTATTGGGGAGAGAGGGGAAAGCCAGATGTCCCTTCATTTCCAAGTAGATTCTCCTCTGTAAAGAAGGGTGAATATGGGTCCCTTTTTCTATTAATGAATCCTGCAAGGCTCTTACCTGTGGCAGTTTTAATGACTGATAAACTCTGATTTATAGGAGAGAGGTGCAGCTATGTAATGAAGTGGTGCTATCAAAGTGTTGTAGCAAATGATCTTCTGGAATTGGTTGAAATCTGGAGATACTTTGTACTAGAACTATAAAGCTTAATCTGTTCTTGATTGAGTCAACCAGCTGAAATGTCTAGTTCGAGGCATTTGTGTATTTGCTAATGAAGTCAACCCTGAAAACTTGTTGTGGGATTGGTGAAAGCCTGGTTGTGTTTGGTTCAGAGTTTTCAACTGTACTGGCCACAAACTACCTAAAATATAAAGAGCCTCCTTCTTACTCAACTCTTTTCTGATGTAAAAAAAATACTGTCTGTTTGGCAATTTGACATGGTGGAAGTGCCCTCCTACTCTCTTATATGGGCTGTGCTTGCAAAGTAATGGAACATTTCAATTAAATACTTCACAAGCTCTTCTTTATAATTATTTGATTTAAAAGGTTTGAAAGATTTTGTGTGTCAAAGTCTAGGTGTCTCAGACTTTTCCATTCTAATGAGGCTTTTAAAGTATGCTATCAAATTTTCTTCTTTTCCCTACCGTGCTTCCTCAGCACGGTAATTTTATATTAATTCAGCACAATTTTATATTCTTTTGATTACTAACAGTGCATTCTGCCTTCTTAATGTATCTATCTTCTGACTATCAGTATATCACCAATAATGGTTGAAATACAGGCTACTCACTGTGAGTGTATACACATGTACAGAAATATTAACTGAAATTCTGTTACTGACAAGAAACTTTTTTTTTTCTTACATTAGCACCTCCTTCCTATTGACAGTTCTGCAGTGCAAGAAAAATGAGACACTGTAGGAGGTCTGCATCTACATTTTGTAGTGCAAACTAATTAGTTACTACATGAGTTATTGGGCAAACTTCTACTAGTTGCATTTTGTAATGAAACATTCCTTGAGAAGTGCAATGAGGATTAATTAACATTTGGTAAATTGAACTTGTAAAATATAAGGGCCCTAATTCAACACTGTTTAAGCATGTGATCAACTCCAAGCACATCTGCTTTATTTCCATCGGAATCAATGGAATTTAAGCATGTGCCTAAAGTTAAACATATACTAAATCACTTTCCTGAGTACAAACAAACTGCTGATTTGGAGCTTATAAAAGCTATCTTTTTTCCCTCTGAAATCATCTATAGAGGCAATTCTTAATCAGACTGAAGATTAGAAACTCTCTAATTTCCAAAAACAACTTTCCCTTTTCTTTCCAATGTAACTTTCATTTATTCACATCAATACATTAAATTTAATGCCCGTGTCTGCTCCTGAGAATATCCTTTTTGAAAAAAAATTAATAAGTATGCGAAGAAAAATTTGGGATGGGACATAAAGCTTTCCCAGAACCATCACACTCACATTCACATGCAAAGAGATATTCCAGGCTATAATGGGAAAAATACATGAAACAGAAATTCTCTCAAATGATTCTCTCTTATGATTCATATTCAAAATCACATGCAATTAAATAAAGCAATCTGTAGAATAAGTAGTTTGCTTAATGGACAAACAAAAATGCAAATCTGTAGTTTTTATTAGCTGTGACTTTTTTGTGTACAAAAGAGATACCTGAATTGTTCATTAGTGGTATCATTTTTTAAATATTTATTGTTCTTGAATAATTGTCATTCAAAATTCTGGATAGGTACTCAAAAGAGGAAACAACAGAACCTAGCATGCTGATACTGGTGAGACATGAACCTACTTCTTACAAGAATTTCCCTCTGTTGTCTTCATCAAAACAGGTTTTTGACAGAAGCACTGATGTTAAGAGAGTTTTCCTTTAGCAAGGATCTAGTATAAACCTCTCAAGGTGAGCTATATATTGTCGTTCCATAGTGGAGAGTAACTATGTAATGAATGAAGGATTGGCAAAATCCTTCACTTTGGCAGGGGGGTTGGACTCGATGATCTCTTGAGGTCCCTTCCAACCCCTATGATTCTATACTTCTATGCTTCTTGGCTTAATTTTGCTATCAAGCAATTATAAGGACTTGATCAGCAATTGGAATCATCCAGGAATCTGTAAGCTTCTATAAAGGGACACAACTTGTAGAAATTTCTGTGAGAAGGAGCATTACTTTTCTCCAGATGTCAGTCCATCCCATCAAATTGGGCAATCTGGAAGTAATTAATCTTCTTTGTGAGATCTCTGGTAAACATTATAGCAGCTTCATTTCCAGATGGTGAAATCTGCATTAACCGGGCTGTCCACTAACCATTGAGATTCACCTGAATGCAACTCTGTGTATGCTCATTCTGCTGCTTTCTTGCCTTGCACAAGCATGTGCACGTGTGTACACATCCTGCTGCATCTTTTATTCACTTTTGTGACCATTCACTATACTTAAAATGTGAACTCACTGACAGTCATCTTATGTCATGTTTCACTTTTAATATTATACACCTGATGAATAGGGGTTCAGTCAGCTAACTTGTGTTGTGCTGCTCAGACAGAGATGTCTAGTAGCAGCCATCATGTTTAACTCTGAAAAAATCTCTCTTACCAGTGGTGAATTCTTAAATATCTTGAGTTTTATTTTTCATATAACATCTTCAGTGAGTTTCCTCTGGAACAATATATATGAGGGCTACTCTGAAATTAGTGCCTCCTATTTTATTATATTGGCCCAGAAAATCAAACACAGATGTTGGTGATATGGCAGTACAGACCGAACCTTCTAGCCAATATTCCTTTCCATGTTGTTGCTCTGCCACAGCTGGCAGCAGAGGGACAGTCTGTCAGAATGGCATCTCACATGGAAGTGTGTATGAAGCAGAGGTGTGTGACTGAATTCTTCCATGTGGAAAAAATGGCACTCGTTGACATTTAGTGATGCTTACTAAATGTTTATGGAGACCACACAGTGAATATGGGTACAGTGAGGCAGTGGATGTTTACTTTCAGCAGTGGCAGCAGTAACAGTAGGTCTCCTTTGCTGATACGCTTTTACAAGTGCAGCATGCAGACTATTGTTCATCACTGGTGAAAATGCATAGCTAATGGCAGTGACTGTGTTGAAAAATAGTGTTTTGTAGCTTAGAATTTGCTCTGTCAAGCAGTGTTACTGTGCTCTTTGTATGTTTTTCAGTTTCCGTGGAAATAAAAAAGAGGCGCTACTTTCAGAGCAACCTACATAGAATTACCATGTAATAATTGACCAGTGGTTTACAGATTTGCTGTTCTTTATCGTAGCCCAATGAGTTTCTAAGGAAAGGGGAATATGGCATTTGGGGAAGAGCAGAGAGGATTCAGAACCAGTTCTACAAGGGATGTTCCAGAGGACAGTTAACATCTACCTATTCTGTTGACCACAGTAGAAAATATTTAACTAGAAAATCAAGTTAATTAGCATTTAAGGAATTGGATTACTTTATTTGTAATAACTAGTATTCATAATTGTTGTGTCTTAACCACTGGTAGGCAGCTAAGCATCACAAAGTTGCTCACTCACAAGTGGACTGAGGGAGAGAAACAGAAAGGTAGAAATGTGAGAATTTGTGGGTTGAGAAAAAGACAGTTGACTAGGAAAAGTAAAAGCTCCGTGTCCAAGCAAAGCAAAATAAGGAATTCATTCAGTACTTCAATTTGGCAGGCAGATGTTCAACCATTTCCAGGAAAGCAAAGTCCGTCGTGTGTAACCTTTTCTTGGGAAGATAAACATAATCACTCTGAACATCCTCTTTCTGTCCCTGCAGTTTTTATTGCTGATCATGGTGTCATATGGAATGGCTTACCTCTTTAGTCCCTGTGGATCAAATGTCCTGGCTGTGTCCCCTCCCAGCTTCTTGTGCACCTTCAGACACCTCACTAGTTGGGGTGTATGAGAAGTAGAAAAGTTCTTGACCCTGTGTAAACACTCCTCAGCAATAACTAAAGTATCACAGTGCTATCACTATTGCTTTCATCAAAAATCCAAAACACAGCATCATTTGAGCCCATACAAAGACAATAAGCTCCATCTGAGCCCAAATCAGGACAACATGCACTCCATATTTCATACCATTTATGTCATGCTGAGGTCCCATGGTATGCAATGTATTCTAATTAACCACTACTATTAATACACAGATATCATTCCCTTAGTCTGTGAACTGTAGAATGTCCATTTAGTCCATGACTTAGTATCTGTTATGGTAGTCACTCAGGACAGAAGAGATAGTGTGCTGCATGCAATTGTTTGCATCCCCTTAGAGGCATACCTTCTGTGGCATGGCTTTATCCACGAGTCACGGTCCCTTCAGAGGTCTACCTACTGCGTTGTGGAATTATCCGTAGCCTCTGATGCTTTAAGATGTACCTGATTTGGTGTGGACTTTTCAGAGCTTGTTCAACTTAACTGAGAAAAAAGTAAAACTACTCAGGTAAGAATTTGAATCTACCCAGTTAGGTTCTGATCTATTGCCTGTGAAGTAAGTTCATTCCAGCTGGTATTTAAACAAGTCTTCAAATGATTCAGTTTTATACATTGCTTAAGAGCATTCAATTGAATGTTTTAAGTTAGTGTTCTTATTTCCTATTGCTTTGTCCGAGAAGGTTTGTCTATTTGAATTTTTTTATTTCATTAGATGAGTATTGCTCTACATTTTGTGACTTATCAGAATGTTATGAAGCACTTCAAACAAAGTCAACTCCCCGCTGCCAGTGGTGCTACTGATAGCCTCCAATTTTGCTTAAATAAATATTTAAACAATGGGCAACACCCAATTGCAATAATAAAGTTTCATTTTGTCAGAACCAGTGCTGGAATCGTGGAAACCCATTCGATGTAGACCACCAGCTGGGCCAGTGCCGCATGAAGATCTGTTAGACCAGCAGGGTACTCTCTTCAAATGACCTTTATGTCTTGTGTTAAGCCAGACCCATTCCTGGTGTTAAATTATCATTATAAATCTATTAAACTTTAGAATCAACATTCATGTACTTTTATGTTAGACCTTGTTCTGATAATTTTACTTTTATGTGTGCCTCTGAGCTTTGTAGCTATGGATGACAATAACAGTGGCACCACCAAATACTTGGCAAAAACTTTGGAAAAATTTTGGCCCAATTTTAGACTCAGATGGCTTAGTTATATCCTCATATATGTGTTCACAATTCCTAGGGACTTAAAAGAATGTTATGTATATTGTGTATTTGAAGAGAAAACTGAAATGAAAATAATCAGCTGTTGAGTTCTCCTTAACTGCAGTGAGAGTACTCGGATGTATAAACTTTCTAGGAAGACAATTGTTTTATTCTTCCCAACAAGGAAAACACTATATTTTCTTATTTTATTGCACCTTACTGTTTCTGTTTAAAAATCTATTTAGACTATTACTGAAATGTTGCTGGCTATTTGATAATAGCTTGCGTTGTTGACAATACAATACATTTTTGTTCTTTCTGATGGGATTTCTTCTGATACTGAGGGAAAAAATAAGGCTATTAAGATAATGCATTCACTTACATATGCATATTTAAAGAGCACTGAAAAGTAGTAATTTATTCTGTTACCTCAATGTACAAGTGAAAATTGCTGTTCCACTGTGCTGAGTGGTATAAAGTGTCCAGTGACGTGTTTCCTGCTCTATAGAGTTAATAGCTTATGTATGTAGACATTTAAAAAAAATTGAGGAAAGAAAGCATCATTATCCCCACATTATAGCTGGGTGAACCAAAATTCAAAGAGGTTAAAGGTTTGTCTAAACTGAGAAACTAAGTTGTGTTTAGCAGGTGCATTAGCTAACACATTTTAATGAACCCATTTCTAATCATCTCTTGATGACCAGAATGTGCAAGTAGTATCTGAAAACTGGTTGTGGTCAGTATGTGTGTGTTTCCAAGTACTTCTGAAACTATTGTATTGTTCAGATTGTTACAAGAACACACATTTTGTGTGTGTAACTGAACTATCCTTTGATGTGAGCATGCTGGAAAATATATGAAATAAGTGTATGAATACTTAATTTATTGAAGAGATGGACTGTATACATCAAATTCAAAAAGAAAAACGAATTAAATGTGTTTGCCTAATAATGTTATTTAATTAGTTGAAGGAGTTTATCAGAGGAGCTCGTGGGTTTTTTTTGAAAATGTTGTCTATTACAACTAAGGGGTTATTGAAAGATTACTAGGTTTAAATTCTGAAGCACCTGAGTGACCTAAAAGAACAAATGTTTCTCTAGAGCAGTACAGGGACTTGGGAGCCCGGTTTCCATCTGTTTTTAGTAGACCTCTGCCCATAAATGTGCATGTATTTTTAAACTGTGGACTTTAAAGAATGGTGGGCTAATCAACCCCTGAAGAAGACACCAGATTTGCCATTATTATGATTACTTCTGGAGTAGATTTCTTCTGAAACACAGCTGTTCAGAGATTGCTAGCAAAGTTCTTGTTATCCTGCTGCAGAGACAAGCATAGTGAATGAATTGTCAATTATACTTTTATTATCATTTGACACAATAATTTTGTGGGTGTTAACTGAGATCAGTACCTGAGAATTCTAGCCAATCTCTGTATTGTCTGTTCAAGAAAGTCCCTACACTGAAGATCCAATAGCCAAACTAAAGAGAGACAAGGGAGCATATAGTGTACAGATGAGAAACTGGCAATTAAAGGGTTTTCCAAAGGCCACTGACAAGTGGGAGAAGATACTAGATCTCTCACACAGGTGGTACACCAACACTAAAGTTGGTGGACCAAAGAGAAGAATTCCCAGCTCTGGCCATTTTCTGTTCTGTACGCTAACTCATGTGGTGAAATCACACATTAATATCTATAGATTAAAAAGTACATTGTCACTGATGTAAGTGTATCTGAGACTTTAGGCAAGGCATCTGTCTTGCAATTTGTCAGTCTTGTCTGAGCTTTAAAAATGGAGTTTCTGCTTTAGAAAAGAGAATGGTGAGATTCTTTACTCCAAAATTCTTTTTTCTTTCTGCATTTGTACCTTAGGACAACTTTTTACAAGAGTGGATGCAACCTAAGTCAGTTAATTGCACTGTCGGATACCTTTAGATAGTGTTTAGAAACGTATAAGTAACGTCAGAAAGTCACGTGTCCACAAAAATTGAGTGTAATTTGCAAGTTGTACATTCAACTAGTACTTTGGTTTTTGGTTTATGCTGGATGAAACATAGCATAAGCTGTGAAATGGCTTTTTATTGTGAGGTTGTTGTTTTTTGTTTTTTTTTTTTCCAGGTCAATAAATATAGAAAAGCTCTAATAGTATAGAGGAAGTAATGCTTTCTTAAAAATTCCTGTCAAATGGAGTGAATGATACACTGATACTTTACCAGCAGTTTAGCGGAGTAAGTACTAGGACAGGATCAGTGTATTTTGCTTTGCAAATAAACTTCTTTGCTCTGAGTCAACATCTGCTTTGCCTTGGCCTTCATGTAGCAGCAGGAGACCATTATCCTATGATGACTTTCTATTCCACTGACATCTCATCTGGTGCACTGATATTCTTAGCATTTACTCCCCTGCTGTGCCCCTTCCCCTCAGCCACACACACACAAACACTCTTTATCTTGGCCTGTAGAATGCTATGTTGTGCTGTTTCTGCGAATAACAAATTATGCATAAAGTAATCAATCAGTTACTTCTGCGGCTAAGGAGAAGTGTGTCCTTGCAATTAATTTCTTATATTCTAATGAGCAGCCACTCTTGGATGGATGCCTGAACATTATCGCAGTTGTGAACATTTCTTCAAACTGCTCTGTTATTCAGAATCTGAGATCAGGAACTAGACTGTCAGAGAAAGCTGACTTTCTTGCAAAAGTGGTGTTCTTGCCTTTCTGATTTAACCTAATTATTGCTAGGAATAGGAAAATGAAAAATAGTAATATATATATATTTTTTCAAAGACTTGATTTGTTTTAGTTTGGGGGAAAATATGTGGAGGCAGACTGGCTTCCCCAGACTTATTTGGGAGAAATTATTATTCAGATGTACTAATCTGTTAAGTTTACGCTTTTGGGGAGGGGTAGGCAGTTTATTCGTAATGCTGTGTCTCTTTAATGCGAAAGAATATATCAAAGCAGGAATTTCTTCATCTCTGCAGTCTTTTGCTGTGAAGAAGAAAAGCATAACGATAAAATGTAACGCCTGTACTGGAGCAGTCCAGAGGTCAGTTTAATCCTAGGTGTCCACAAGAAGATGCTTAAGCAGTAAGTGTAAGAAATAAGGCAAGAATTGTGTGATTCTTTCCCTTGTACAGCCTGCTTTTATGGTGGTGTAAGGACTAGATGAACCCTGGAGGCAGGGCAGGGAAGGAAATTGCTGTTATGCTTTGCAGAGCTTCTGGAAGCACTCAGTGCCTAATGGGGTGAGAAATTTCCTCCTTCTCTTTCTTTTTCTGTGTCTCCTACATAGACATGTATATCCCCATATGTGCTGAAGTAATGGAGCACCATTATGTTATGGGAATATGCACATCCTTTCTTTAACTTGGTTTTCAGGATGCACACAGAAAGCACTGAGTAAGTCAATCAAAATGCGTGCAGTTTCCCTGTATGTCCTTTTGAAGTGCCTGTAGCAAGTACAAGAGCCAAAGCTTATCTTTCATCATTATTTTTAATCTAAGTAGGACTGAAAGAGAACGCGTTATATGATGAGTTTACAGGCAGGGTTTGAACATGTCACTTGTCAGCAGAGAATTAGATCTCTCACATTAAAATATAGTATCCTCAATACTGTTTATTATACCTGAGTGCAAGCTGATTATGATGTACTGTGATTGTCAACCGATGCAAGCAAGACAAAGATGACTTTGTTTTTCTTTTTCCTCCTTTGAGTAGTTTGAACTAATGCATCTGTGTATGACCATCTGCAAATGTCTTCTGTTTACTGTTTTCAGTGTAGCAGTATGATCCATACGTTTTCTTTTCTGTCCTACCTTCTTTAAAAACTCACTGTGGGATCTTGCTTTTGCTGACTCCTGCTTCAGATTATTTAGTGCATACTGCAGAACCACTGTGTGTATTTTTCTTGTTCATGGGTTGTTTCACTGCTTCATACTTCAACAGCTAGAATGAACTGGCATTCAGTGTTAGTAACTTACTCTAGGTGAAGTTAACATCTAAGTCTTTATAGAAATTAAAGCTAGTTTCCATTGAAACACCATTTTCTTAGTTCTCTTTTTTTGTCTGCATTGTAGACTTGCACTCTTCATCTGTTGCCAAATGTGGTTAACATTTTGAGGAGATAATTGAAAGGGAAAAGGAGGAGAAGAATGCAGACCTTCTCTCAAGTGTGTCCTGGATTTGTTTGGGATGTTTCCAGAAATAGTATTTTCAACTTGTATTTGAGTATCTTATGTTTTAGGATATTTGCAGTCATATCATGCTACATATATACTCAGCCAGGTTAAGGGACTGTGTGAAGAGGAGTAGCCTGATGGTGCCCTTTTATGTATATGATATACCATCTTGGGATACAAATAGGCATAGCACATTATATCTATCACAAAGATACGACACAAAAAATATTGAAAAATCATTATTTGTATTTTAAGGAGACTGAAACAGTGTGATTTGCATCAAAGGCTATGTTAGAACTCAGTGTAAATGGAATATCGCTGTTCTTTGGGCAATATAGAGAACTGAAGCATGTTTTTTTTTTGCTGATTCTCACTTCTTTACCATGAAAGGAAAACATGTTAATGTGAAGATGAGAAAAGTATACTCAGTCTGCCCTGTGCGTGTGTGAAAATCAAGTATTTTCAGAAGAGTTTTTCTTGACATTTTTGCTGACATCAGAAAAATAAACAATTGTCCTTTCATTTATTAAAAAGAAAAAAGTCTCTCAACCACACCTGTACATGAAGGTTATATATTTTAGTGAATATGAGAGGAAAAATTAAGAGAAATGAAATGAATGTTAGTTTCGTCTTTAGTGACAGTGACTAAGCACTGGCACAGATTACCCAGAGACATTGTGGAGCCTCCGTATTTGGAGATCTCCAGAAAGTGCTCAGACATTGGCCTTGGCAGTCTGCTCTGACAATCCCTCCTTGAGCAGGGGTTAGGACTCACTGCCTCTGATGGGCCTGACCAGCCTCAGTTATTCTGCAATTCTGTGTGGGGCACTGCGAGGTCAGTCACTTCATTGGGATTGCGAAGTCATGCCCTTGCACAGCTTCTTAAGATCGTTTCCTGCCTTGTAAAAATGATTGCGGTAGGAGGTACAGAGACATACTATGAAGAATATTGCAGAGATGAACAAGAACAAGCAGTGAGTAAGACTCCAGTCTTATTCATTACTCCAGAAATTGGCAGTGTCATTCTTTCCTTTGCTTCCCCTCCCATTTGGACTACGAAGGCAAACTATTGGATTAATGTACAGCAACTTAGGAATTGTTTTATTGGAGGCAGGACAAAGAGCGATCTGAGTAAGCCCTCTGTCCTAACAGTGGCTGATAGCTAATGCTCCAAGAAGATGCAATAATTTAAATAAACACGTAAACATATGCACATCAAACCCAACTTCATAGCTGAAAGCTGAAAATATTATGTCTAGACTGATACTTTTATATGCTCAAGTATTTATTAGCTTATTTATTTCCTAATTACATGAGTTTATATTGTACCAAAATAAAAAGGCAAATTTAACGTAACTTTTGACATTCTATTATCCACAGACATATCTAACCTTATTCTTTCCTGAATTCTTTCAGAATGTAATTATTTCTAGTTAATTGCCATTGTTTTGTAAGAAGAAGGACATCTTGAAAATACTTTAGTAAAATCTTTTTCATTGAAGAGCAGGATGGTCTCTCTTTAACAGAGAGAAAGCAGAAGATGATCTAGGCTATGAAATTTAAAATGCTTCGTATCTTTTCTGGTTAAATGTATAAATCCTTAGTTTTAAAATATATATGTTTATATAGGAAGCATTCTTTGATGGAGCACCCTATCTATCAGCAGTTGATTTGTCTGTTCAAGGTAGTTCCATGTCCAGTATGCACAGGATACCATGCTGTATATGTTTAGATTGCCTTGTTTCTGTGGATGAGGCAGTCCTTACCAGGACAGTGAAGTACTGAACACCTCTTAGGCTGTTGTTTGAGAGCTCCTCTGGAGTCAATTCCTCTCCAAATGGATAGTGAACCTGAAAATGTAGAGCTAGCATGTGTAACACATATGATGGATGTGTTATCAGGTAGTTTGGTATGCCATAGATAATTGTCTGGAACTGTCTGTGGAGGTGAAGGGCATATGTACAGAAGGTGGGAAAGTCAACAGTATTCATAGGTTCCAGTCTGGCCTGTACGGCTTCATATGAGGACAACTCCAAAAGTAGTGCCTCCTGTTTTGTTATGTTGATTCAAGATGTCAGAGGCAGATGGTGGTGGTATGGCAGAGGAGGCTGAACCTTCCCACCAATATCCCGTTACATGTTGTTGCTGTGCATCAGACAGCAGCTGAGGGGCAGTCTGACAAAATGGCGTCTCACATGGAAGTGCACATGAATCAAAGGTGCGTGATTGAATTCCTCCACGTGGTAAAATGGCACTCACTGACATTCATCAGCACTAGGCTGAATGTTTCTGGAAACCAAACAGTGTATGGGAGCACAGTGAGGCAGTGGGTGGTGTTTCAGCAGTGGCAACAGCGTGTCTCCTCCATTGGTACAGATTTTTATGAGTAGGGCATGCAGGCTGTTGTTCATTGCTAGTGAAGTTGCATAGCTAGTGGTTGTGACTGTGTTGAAAAATGGTGATTTTTAGCTGAGAGTTTGTTCCACCAAACAGTATTATTGTGCTCCTTGTATCTGCTTCCATGGAAATAAATTGGAGGCATTACTTTTAGAGCAACCTGTGTAAACCTAGTCATTGAGTTTCACCCTTTAATTGTAACTTCCAGGCATAAACTTTAGAGGTGTTATAGTTTAATTCTATTAAGTATTCCGAAAATTATTAATGCAGGAATTTTTTTTTCTTTGTGAATACTTTGCAAATAATGAAAATTACTTGTATGAATGATGAGGTAAACCAAATACCATCTAAAGTACTTTGTGGTTTTATTCAATTGGATGTTTGTAAATACTTCCTGCAAAGGGTTTCTTTACCCTGTATTTGCTCAGCATTAATCCTCAAAAAATAAAAATGAAAAAAGAATTCTGTGTGGTCAGTGAACACATCCAGAAGAAAACTGATCTGCAAAGTACTTCTTTCAAAATTTAATTTCCTTATATAACTTATTTATTTACACTTATTTTTCAGAAAATCTAGAAGCCCATTAGGCAATCTGTTCATACAGCCATACTGCTCTGTCTCCTTTGTCTCTATTCTCTTCCATGTTGTCATTTCATCCTGTCCTCAGTTCTTTTTTTTTTTTTTTTGGTCCATTTTTGTCTTCGTGGTTTTTATCATGCTACCAGTTGAATTTATAATATCGACTTTTTATTTGTATACTTCTTTTGCTTCGTAGCTCAGCAGACTGTTTAATATGCATTGAAAAATATAATTTCTTAGTATTTTTCAGCACAGTTTCTTTTTTTAATACTGAGAGTACACTAAAAGATGTGAGTAAGCAACAGCTCTGCTGGGACATTTAACGTACTGTCTGGTAACAGCTATGGCACCTCTACACCAGTCACTCACAGAAGTTTTAGTCTTGTTCAGCAGTCGTTCTTTGATGCTTCTGGAATGCAAAGGATTCATTTCTAGTCCATGCAAGATATATTGCAGAGTATATAGATGTACGGAAGTTGGAGCTTAGCTGTTTTCTGGGACTGCCAAAGTTTCACTGTAAACACAACTTCAAACAGAGCTGCTTTCTCTAGACTTATGCTTATTCTGAAATTCACAGCTTGTTTTCATTGTGAATATACTTGTGGGAAAAGTGTGTTAAAGCAGATAATTTTTGCCATTACCCAGAAAAAAAATTGCCGTGTAGCTAGATAAAACTAGACTATTTGGGCAACACAAGCTGTTCTCTCTGGATTTCATTTGAACGTGTTGGCACTGGATTCAAGCCCAGAAGTTAAACTTGATGGTTGGTGTTATAAAGGCCCATTCCTGCTTTCACTAAGGTTGTCAACTGAGTAACTGTAGTAGCCTACAAACTACTGAAACTTTCCAGCTTTTGGATCCCTGTCTTTGCTATACTGAGAGTACTTCGCAGTTTTGGAACAACAGCGTTCTTCAGTAGCCTGAGCTGCCATCTTGTTAGCATGAAGCAGCTTGTATTGTTAAAATCCTGCTTCTGTCACTAGGCACTATGAATCTTTCTTCAGAACATCCTTCTCACGACAGAATATCACTTGTACTTGTCAGTCCATGTTTTTCATTAAGACTCATGCTGAAACAGGGAGCCCTCTTTACACAAACAGTAGCCATAGGCAGCAAGTTTCCATCTGGCTAAAGATAGGTTTGAATTGGTTTGCACAACACACCCAAATTCCAGGGAGCTCAGGATCTTCTTCAGACTCATTAATGGCCATCATTAATCTTGATAGAGCCTTTAATGGACATAGTAATATTTGCATTTTGTCCAATCCTATTACTCAGATAACTGCCAACAGTCAGGCAGTACTGTGTTATCCGAGAATTAACAGATAAATCTTCCCTATGCACTAATGCCTAAGTAGCTGGAGTTTTAACAGAACAGTTAATGAGACAGGTCTTATGATGTTAATTGGGGCAGAAAATGAAATATTTCAACTTGGTAGAAAAGAACAAATGTCCCAACTTAAGGTGCAGACAAGTTTCTGACTTGACGGCAACTTAAAAAGAAATGCATGTGTCTGTCTACAGTTTTATGTCTTAAGATTGCTCTACACAGGTTGTCCGAAGTGGTAGTTTTTTTTTTTCCAGAATAGTATTTAAAAGGGCTAAAAAAAGATTTCAGGGAAAGATTTTACCTTACACAACATTAACTTATCTGAGCAGTTCACATATACGTTGATTGGGTTTGTAGTTCTAAAAAGTGCATGTCAGTCTAAAAAATTATCCTTCTTGGACAACCACAGATTTGAATTCCTTGCCCAAATGTGCATGTGAATATTAGTACATGAAGTGCTTTCATGTAACATCTCTTGATGAGCACTGACAGCTTCCCTTTAAAAGTCCATAAATAACACTTTTTTATACATGTATGTTTTACAAAGTGTTTGTTTTGTTTTGTTTTTAAACTATGAATTCCTTTAAATGCAACAGGAAAATACTTCGCTTTTAGGCTAAGTAATGTTCAGAAGAACTGGAGGTGCTGGTAGAGTAAATGTGTTTATTCTTCTAGTTTCACATTTTTTGTCTTATAAACATTGTTTTGCATTATTGGGCTCCACGTTTCCCCTTCTCATCTGATGTTTTACAAATATTTTTCTAATTGCTTGAGACAGTGTGGTCCAATAAAATTACATAGACTTTCTGCTGAACTTGTTTGTCTGATCCTCTGCCAAAAGTTGTAGGCAGCTAGGCAGCACACTTAGTCTCACTTTCTTTTACTCCCCCTCCTCGAAGGCAGCGCTTTCAGTCAGACTTATACTCTTAAAAGAACACGTATAGGGTGTCTTATGATTATGGAGTGTACATTTTATATTTCAAAGCTATTCAAATGCTTCAGCAAGTCACTTCATCCTAGAAAAAAAATTAGGACTACTGAATCTCTTTCTTGCCTTGTTATGTGATAAAGTTAATACAGGTTGGTCATAAATTATGCAGAAGTAATTGATTTGGCTCTAGGCCTCTCTTTGTGCTTCAGCTGCTCTAAGCCTTAATGCAGTATTTCTTTGTCTGATAACGGACAAATTACAGCTAAAAGTGTCCAGAAAGTGCAGTACTGTGTTGCCCTGTCACTATGAGAGTCAACAGAAGATACATAGAAGGAAGATGCAAGAGTATAAAACAGCTGGCATACCTAGCTGTAATATATTCTATAATTTTACAGTGAAGAGGGAGGTTCAGAGAAATTCTGAAAATTGTCATGTCTGAAAGAGCTAACAAAACAATGAAGAATTATTCTTGAGTCTAGATAAGAGAGTGCCATATAATGAGGGATGTGTTCTGACTAGCTGGGGACAGAAAATAGACCAATCCCTTTCATTGTCATGAGCATGTTCTCTTTAATTGCCAGATGCTTTCTTCATGATATTGCAGCTGTTCTATTTTCTTTGCCCTCATACAATGAGATGAGTCTGTGATTTCTTTCCTTACATTACATAGGTTTGTTGAATTCTCTTTTGGAATGACTCACGTGTTTGTTGTGTACCTCTTTACATATGTATTTTTGAGCGTTTGCTTACCACGTGCCACATTTTGTGTGATGGAACATGATCGCATCCACGATCTCCTGAAGTAATTTGTTGCTTGATGTCTGGGAGCACTTCTAAAAGTATCTTGAGGAAAATAACAAAGCAAATAGCGCTGGTTTACCACAATGGAACAGATATGGTATGTGATCAGTTGGCTGCAGCCCACAGATAAACACAGACAAGCAAGCTAGCAAGCATAAACAGAAACCACATTAATTGTCCCTCTCAGACTTCTGGTCTCATGTTTGTTAAGTGATTTCTAGAGTCTGAAAAGGAAAACAAGTTTCAAATAAGGGTAGTTGAATTTGACATTATTTGGTATTAAGTATCTGTGGTTCTTTTAAATCATAATTTCAGCATCAGTCACTTTTAATCTTCTCTCTGCAGCTGGTTAATAAAGGCATGTATTGTTTAATGGATGGTGTTTATCGGTGCAGCCTCATTTCATTTTAAGCTGCATAAAGCATAAGCATTGTATCAGTGGCTTGGGCAAATTTCTGGATTTCCTCAATAACGTAACAATACCTAATAGTAATTTCACAGAGAATTTGTTGAAGCCTCCAGATGGCAGGGAAGTGTAAAGTATTATTACAGATGTTTCTTGTAATAAAAGTAGATCTGATAGCAGGTCAGAAAAAGGAATTAAGGTCCAAGTACTTCAGTCCTTAACTGAGCTGAACTCCCACAAGGTCCCTGTGAGTTTTGTTCAAATAAGGATTACAGAATTCAGATGTAAGTAATTATTTCCAATATTGGAATGATTTATTCTGCCTTTCCAGACTTGTCTTTCTAGAGTCTTGAACATGAAGTCAGAGTATGCTGACCTGCTATACACGGAAATAAACCTTGCCAACATAAGGCTTGGTAGGACAAGAAAAGCTTGGCTCAGTCATAAAATGATAGGATCACCTAGGTTGGAAAAGACTTCCAAGATCATCTAGTCCAAGCGTCCACCTACCATCATTAATTCCCCACCAAACCATGCCTCTTAGTACCACACCTGAACTTCTCTTGAACACCTACAGGGACTGTGACCCCACACCTCCCTGGGCAGTCCGTTCCAGCACACAACCACCCTTATGGAAAATAAGTTTTTCCTAATATCCAACCTGAACCTCTGCTCGCTCAACTTGAAGCAATTTCCTCTGGTCATATCACTAGTTATGTGTGAGAAGAGGCCAACCACCACCTCACAACAGCCTCCTTTCATGGAGTTGTAGAGGGCGATATGCTGTTCGCTGAGCCTCCTCTTCTCCAGACTAAACAATCCCAGCTCCCTCCGCTGCTCCTCATAAGGCTTGTGCTGCTGACCCCTCACCAGCTTCTTGCCCTTCTTTGAACATGCTTCAGGGCCTCACTGTCCTTCTTTTAGTGAGAGGGCCAACACTGAACACCGTGCTTGAGTTGCAGCCTCACAAAGACTGAGTACAGGGGGATGGTCCTGGTACAAGCCAGGATGCCACTGGCCTTAGATGCTCGAAATCAAGCAGGATGACTATGTCTGCAAAGTAGTCAGGAGTGTGACTGCAGCTAAAAGAGACTTAGCATAGCTAGCTTTAGCTCAGATGCTCTGAGTATCAAATCCCATGGAGTTATATAGGCTGCACTGAACCTTTTGCTGCTACATTTACAGCGCTGATGGCAAGATTATGGGTAGCTCAGAAGTGCCTAAACATAGCACTCTCTCACCTCTAACTGTAACATGGGCACATCTTTTGTTAAAGACAGATAAAAATAAAAGATAAGCAAGCTAGTGTTTGGTTTGATAAAGGTATTTTCAGTGAGTGCTTCACCTTGGTGGATTGCAGTCTTTGTTAAATATATTTAGCTGTGTATTCATTGTAGAAGTTGTAGGTGTGAGAGGTTCTTTGTTGTGCAGTCAGGTCCTCCAAGACACTGGTGATTCTGGGTGTGAGCAGTAGTTTGAACTTCTGAAAAGCTGTTGTGCAATATTATTGGTGTAAGATTATTTTGGCAACAGCAAATTTTTTGGAAGCCTCCATACTGCTCCACATCTGTGTCTGTAACACGAAATTGTAGTTGTTTAGCATTGGTGTATCTGTTTATACACATGGAGAACAAAAAGAGGACTGACATAAACAAAATGTCATACACATTCAGATTTTGATTAGGAGAAAATAATCATTCTGACATCATCACAAAAACAGTGCACTGAAAAATATTGGTTTGCCAACGCATGAAGGGCAAGCCTCAGATTTCTGTGGTTTGTTTCACTGTAGCGCTGAGTTAAATGTGTTCATGAAACTTCTCAGACCCAGGCTCTGTTCTTACATTTTCACACAGCATTGCAGGCTCAAGTCATGTTCCTTTCAGTCATTCAGTAGCTCTGGATTTGGTATCTCGGGCAGGATTCACCTTGGATAACTTTAGAAATCAGCAGTATAAGACCAATATGTGAACTAGTCACCTAAAATAAATCCCTGAAAGACAAATATCCTTTAAAAACAGGGATCTCCTTGAAAGAGTCCAGCAGAGGGCCACAAAGATGATACAGGATGTGGAACCCCTCCGTTATGAGGAAAGGCTGAGAGACCTGGGTCTGTTCAGCCTTGAAAAAAGAAGACTCAGAGGGGATCTGATCCATACCTAAGGAGCGGGAGGCAAAGGGACGAGGCTGGACTCTTCCCAGCAGTGTGTGATGATAGGATGAGGGGAAATGGCCACAAACTGAAGTGTAGGAAGTGCATGTGAACTTCTTCACAGTGCAGTGTTGGAGCACTGGCACAGGCTGCACAGAGAGGTGGTGGAGTCTCCACCTCTGGAGATGTTCCAGACCCCCCTGGATGCCTACTGGATGCCTACCTGTGCAGCCTGGGCTGGGGAGCTGCTTGGGCAGGGGGTTGGACTAGATGAGCTCAAGAGGTCCCTTCCAACCCCTGCAATTCTGTGATTCTGTGAAAATCCTTTTAAAATCAGTGGAAAGAAATAGGCATATTGAGTGTTTATCATCTAACCTGTGTAACTTTGGAATGAGCAGTTATGATTTTTCTCTTGCCTCAAAAGAGACTCTTGAGAGCTAGCTCAAATGTAGCAGTCTATGTCCTACTCATCTACTGGTTGTCTTTGTCGTCTTTCAATACTGTCATGTTCATTGGCATTGTGGTAATGTAGCTGTGTTGTTGTGTTGTTAATCAACAGGCAAGTAAGATAAAATTTACTGCTGGAACCATTTTTTTTTCTTAATACTCTAAAATCTATAGGTTTGTGAATATTTACTCTTTTCCGTTCCAACTGCTTTATGCTATGCTATGTAATATAGAGCAAGCAGATTGATAGCACCACTGTGTTTACTGTTTAGGCAAAAGTATAGCTATAGACATAACTTTGTGTACTTCACATATTTACTGTATCAGATAGTAATATGGTTTATTAAGGAGACAGAGATTTTACCCTGACCAAACTAGAAGGCATCTTGTTTCCAATGATAGGATTTTCAGAGGTAACATGCATAAAAGCAAGTTTAGCAGCTGCTTGAAAATCAACCAGTGATCAGTGGTGATGCAAGTTGCAGGATTCTTAATAATCAAAACTTTGAAATACTTTGACGTAAGTCTCAGTGTCCCATAATTTTGTGATATACTAGTTAGATGACAAAATCAATTAGGTATTCTTCGTTGTTTTATGGGGAGTGTTGAAAAAAGCTGTCATTAATTCAGAAAATGACAAGGTCTCAGTGCATTAGTATGTGACAGTTAAGTACATTATCTGAGTTGTAACAAGTATAATATAGAACAGGGTGCCTTGAAAAAGGTGTTTTGCCAGGAGCAATCCCTAGTAACGATAGCTGTGTTTGGATGCAGGTTTTATCTGAAAGACGCTCATATATTACTTTGTTTAGTATCAGTATGATACAGTAAAATTGCAGGATAAACCTGGCAATCATACAGTGCATTTTTATCATGCAGCCTTCTGTATAAAAGATAAGCTTGATTCATGCCAACAAAATGCTCTTTTTCTGAGTTCTGCACAAATGGGCACTCAAGTTTAATACCTAGGGACAAGAGCAAAATATTACCGTAACTGAAAAAAAAATTGGCCTGGAAATATGTGGAGATATTAAAGATGGTAACTTTTACGTTAAAAACAAAAACGACCAACCAACCAAACAAAACCACCTAAATAGCAGATTTAATGAGTTTTGGTCGGTATTGCTGTAAGAAGGAGATCTGTAAGGGTTGAATAACTCTTGTTGTTAGCGTCATTGTTAGGACTTCAGAGTTTCCAGTGTATCAGGCAAGGCAGAGGCACGGTCTTTTTGCCATTTACATGGTTAATATGAAGACAGACCACCAATTTTGACTTCAGTCAGTTTTCAGCCTTTTAAGAAACCAGTCCAGTTCCTATGCCTTTTACTTGGAAATGGAGTGTCATTTAATATCAGTCACTATTCATTAAAGGCATGGACGACCTGGCAGAGAAAAGGACCACCTTTCACTAAGTTGTGACTGTTTTTTAACTTTGGTGCAATGAAATCAAGATTGGGTTCCAAACAAAACTTTTTTACTCAACAGAAATAAAACTCCGATCATTATGTACACATAAGTCTGTATTTGTACTTCAGCTAGAAATCAGAGTAAACCTTTTGAGTCTTCTTCACTTGGCACTTAAAAGACTGTGTATAGCTCAAGGTAAATAACAAAAAATATAGTATTTTATTTTTATGTCTTAGTGTACCTCCATGGCTTACATTGCTCTGAGGTTTAGTGAGTTTCCAAGTACTCTTGACACTGGAAAACCAGGGCTTCTTTTCTCCCATCTAAATCTCTTGACTTCTGAATGAAATGTGATAGATGTAGTTTGCTGCTTCTATCTGAAGTCATTTCAGAAGCTCACTGGCTGCCAGTCCTCTTTCAGCACAACTGCTACTGAATTAATCAAACAAGTCTAATAGATACACTGCTGAAAACAGCGATAGTGATCTGCTGAGACAAACTGGGCCTAACAGTATTTTCCAACTTCTAATGAAAATCGATTTAATCAGCTTCTTTAATACAGTTAAAAAATACAGCTTCTCATGAGGAAAAACCCTAGACAGAAGAGAATATGAGTGAGGTGCACTAAAACATGCATTTTTATCCTATAAATAGCAAAGAAGAGAGACTGTACTCTATGTATGAAAGGAGGTTGATCGCTTGAAGCTCTACTTATGGAATGGGCAACTGACCTGTCGGTGGGTTGTAAGTTAGAAAGGAGACCAATAAAGGTTGTGCTCCCAGGTGTCCAATAATTGTGCCCTACTGGTTCTACTTCTCAAAAATACGCAAGACAATAGCATCCTTTTCTAACTCTCACAATTTGCAGCAACAGTACATCACCTGTCATTTTGCCCGTCTGAAAGCATTCAGATAAATGTATCAGAAGGTACCGTTTGCAAAATTTTCATGCTTTTCATTGATCTTCTGTGTTTTAAATGCTGTAATTGAAATAATGAAAATAATAGATTTTTTTTTTATTTTTAAAGGAAACACTTCCTCTTTTTTTCTTGAGAAATAGGATGATGAAGTTGTAGATGTTGTCCTGTAAATATAATCAGTGTGGAGATTAAAAATAAGAAAGAAATATTATTTTCCTTCATCTTTCATTAAACTACATTAAAATACAGGTTTTTTTGCTGACTAGCTTCTTAAATTTAGTTTGCCTGAAAAATTTTACAGGTGATCAGAGAGAGCTACTTTCATAGAATTGCTCTTGCTGATGAATAACTATAATGTATTTTTCATAAGTAAGATTTGGTAGTTTCCTGGTTCTTCTTTCATTATTCCTTTCACAGAGATGTAAAGAGATCAAAAACTTTTTGTTTATTAAAATGCTCCAGTAAAATAGCAGTGCATTGCAGATTTGAAATGGCTACATATTTGTCATGCTTTTTCCCCAAATAAACTTCTCCTGATTTTACTTTTTCCTACTCTTGCAAATGAGAGAGTACTTTCCTTCATGGAGAGTGAGAATCCCATTGTAAGATTCATTTTTTATGGATTCATTTTACTTTGGGAAAACCCTCATTCAGGAAGAAATCTTTAAACTGTCATTTTGTCCCTGTTCAGGCTTTCAGGTAAGTCTCAGAAAAGTTGTGTAGGTTAAGAGAGAATAAGACTGAAAAGTTATTTTTAGTTGCTATTTGTTGGAGATGGGATTTGAGCAGAATTCCACGTACATTTGAATAATCTTATATCCAAACCTAGAATTCATGGCTAAGGCAGGGCGGTAATGTGTGCTAACGGTATTTGTCATATCTTAGAGTGCAGCTTGCTAGCAGAGGATAAGTACTGTATTTTCTTCTAGCGTGCTGTAGCTGACATTTTTTGATAAATATCACCACATGTATATAAACACAAGCATGTACACCTATTTTCCCGTGAGTGTAAAGAATTTATTAGGATCCCCTTTTCACACTTTTGCCAGATCTTTTAACTAGCTGAGAGAATGTAGAGAAATCACCCCATGGCATAGACGGTTTTGTATTCTTTGAGATGGATAATATGTTAGCAATATAGTACAGAGAGTCCCTGCCGCATGAACCAAGAATTCAGAACACAAACCAACAGGCCCACAGGAGAGGTTTGTTTTATCTGAACTTGGAAGAAATGGACCTATGAAAACAAACCAATGTACTTTCAATCCAAATGATCAGCTGGAAGGATTCTTCAGCTAAAGACCAGAAACAGATGTTGATGCCTTTTCTCAACAATTGGAAACCAGCCAGTTCAGTTTCCAGTTTTCTCCCTTTATGCTAAAACCTCAAGTTCTCATCCAGATCAGGCAAAAGAAAGCCTTGAAGTAATCTGACACCCGTTTTGCTTTATTTCTTGTCCTTTCTGAAGATAATGAATGAGTTACCAGTCATCTTTATTATATGACATACTTTTACAATATTTCCAGTAAATAATCTCATCAGGATATGTTTTCTTTCTCTGAATAATGGCTCTTTCTCCACGGAGATTCTTAAAATCCATTCCAGGGAAGGTAGCGTACAGCTACAGAACAAATGTGGCTTATTAATCAGCTTGGTCTGTGTGGCATGTACGATATTACCTGGTTTTACAATGGAAGGCTAAATTCTAGACTGCAGACCTCACTGTCTGTGTTAGTGTGTTAATGCACTGGCTTTTCACATTTTAAAAAATTGGTTAAAATGTACTTCACTGAGAAGTGAAAATGAGTTTAACATCCTGGAATGACTCTGTTTTCTCCATTACACCCTGTATGTAGCACAGTGAATACAACCGGCAGACACGGCTAAAAAAATCAGAGACTAGAATGGCCTCCCTCTTTGCAAAGGAGTATGAAGACCCACTCTTTGATATTTAAAAGTGATCAACAAAAGGCAAGAAAAGGATTCTTGCTTGTGGCCATTTCAACTGTATGAAGAGTTGACATTTTACTAGAATCCCATAGGTAGCATAGGAGCTAACAGAACCAGTGCCTGCTGATTACATGTATATTACAGGGTTTAAATAACCCCAGTACCCATAGTTAGATTCCACAACAAGATTCTCAGCTCTGGTATGTTCCATTTGCTTTAGCTGTACGGTTTGTGTGGGCTGAAAATGTAGTCCCCAAATATTCCTATTGATTCATATAGACTTCTTGTGTTTCTACTTCTACAGAGAGTAGCAGCAATAATACAAAAATATTTAAGCTAAAATAGATGGGAGTGTTGGCAGACAATGATATGCAGATTATGATTACTGAATGAAAATCTATTAAGTTACAGAATTTCTGTTGTAAAATGTATGTGCTATGAAATGCATATAAAAGAAGAATACGTTTTCACATGTGGATTACTAAATGCTCTAAACAGACAGGAAAGTTATTATTGCAAATTATTCCTACAAGGCACAAAGAAATAAAATAATTTTCTGAGTTCACGTAAGTCTGTTCGGATAGTCAGCAGTTGATTTGCCTCAGACCCAGTTCAGTACTCACTGGACTCTGTCCCCTCTTTAAAAGCAATATACTGTAGTGAACAGCTTTTAATGCATTAACAAGGTATTTCTCTGATCTTCGTTCTATCAAAGATGTGCAAAAGTTAATGTAGTCTAGACAGAAATATTTTAACCCGCTCAACTTGCAAGTCTGTGGGTGGGCCACTGGGGATCCACAATTATTTGCAGGTTTTGGGCAAGTTTCTACAGCAGACATATCTGTTTTTCTCTCTTTATTTTGGTCAAAGAGGAGCACATTATCTGTGGCAACTTGTAACCACTTTAAAATAGCCTTGAAGTGGCAAAGAATGAGAAATTTCATGATCTGCAAGGTTTTCAGGATCAAAAACTTTTAGCCAAGTGATTTTTTTTAAAGGTTTCAAACAACTCTTCCTAATATCAGCACCCCTCAGTTTTCTGTGTTCTCTTTTTACTAGCAACATGCTTATTTTTTAGAAAATATCTGGAAGTAAAATAATAATCTTTTGGAGCCCTTGGTTTTTTGCCTTATATATTTTAACTTCCTGTGTGGTCAGCGTTCTAAGTTCCATGGCTTTATTGTCAATCTTTAATTGTTGCAGACTTTGTCTGAAAACAATGCCTTGTGTGTGTTTCATTCTATTTTGGGTAGTTTTAGGATGCAATACTCGCATTAACTCATTGAGACAAATGTATATGAACATTTAAGTACAATGTTGTTATAAAAACGAAAGAAGATGGCAACAGTGAAAATTAGAAATGTCAGTTTCATATATAGATGAACAAGTCTCCTAGGGCTTCAGTTTTTGAAGGAATGCTCTGGAGAAAGCAAATCAAGCCAAACACATGTCTGTACAGTTGGATTCCTCTGGAGTAAGTGGCAAATGATAGACAAACAGCTTGTAACTCCATCCCTGGAGCCTAAGGGTTATACAGGGAGAGCTCTGACTGAGCTGATTTCTCTGACAGGCTAATACAGAGTCTAGGCAGTGACATGGATGGCACGAGTGAAAAAAAAATCAGCACTGAAGGAGGAAAACAGTGAATAGCAGTATTACTTCCCAGTACTCATCTGCATATGGGTCTTCACCCTAGGGACAACCTCCGAGGAGTTTTGCCTGTTAAGTAAGGGTATGTAGTGACTCATGATTTTTTGTTTCCTTTTTATGTTGCTGTATCCTCCCCTGGATATTGCTGGATTTTTCCTTTGCTGTACTTTCTCGCCAAACGATTGGGTCTCAGAAAGAGCAGGAAGAGGAGGAGGACTGGAGTGTAATCTTTAGGGGAAAGCCTGTCATATGGAATGTCCTCAGCGGGGAGCTAAATTAGAAAGGTTTAGGGCTGTGCAGGGGTGCAGCAGCTCAACACTGGGGAAAACACTTCTCTGCCTTCACCACTAAGCAAATCACCTCTGGCTTGCCAAGAGTTTTGTGTCTGAGAACGGTATGAGATGTATCTGCTATAAGCTTTATGTAGGGTTAAAACTGATAGAGTACATTCCCAGTGAAAACTATCCTTCAGTGTTTAGGAGCACTGTTGTTTACAGAAGATCTAACCTGAGTTAGCAGTCAGTTAGCTGGTAAATTTGTCATCAACTTTTATTTCCTGTGCTAATAGAAATTTTATTTCTTTTAACGGAAAAGTGAAGGCACGTATCGTAGGAGCCAACTATAACATTTCTGTAGAGCTGTATTGCTCTGCTACTATGCTTTTAGTTGGCTCAAGTTTCACAAACATGGATCTTGCACCGTGTATGGTTTTGACATAGCTTGCAATTTTGTACTTGAGAACTATGTCTCTTGACTAGACTAATTGTTGATGAATGCTTTCAATTTCTGATGTTGGTAACGTAGTAAACGTGCTAATCAGTTCAGACCTGTCACTAGCCATCTTCAGCATTGGAATGTCTTACTTGGGAGGGTGCTTTTTTATTTTAATTGAAGTGTGTCCTATAGACAAGTGTATTGTATCAGTTAAAAGAGTTGGACAGTATGAGCAAACTCTCATCAAAGTCCAGAAACTGAGGAAAATAAGCATATCCACACATTAGTGAAAAAAATATATATACATATATATATATATATATTTAAACAAGGGCATCCTTACTAGCATTATTTCTGTTTTGGAAATCCCTAGGACTGCATAATGCCAGCATAGAAAGTTGGGTTGCTGGAAGGCTTTGAAGTAAGAGAGCCATTTGTCAAACTATAAACTTAATTCTCATGTTCAGAAATTTATCCAGTGCAACAGTAAATAGAACTGGTCAAAAATTAGAATTCTTCAGTGTTATGAGTAGATAATTATTAAAAAAAAAAAAAAAAGAAGAAGAAGAAGTGAATCAAGGGATCAAGGGACATCTTTGTTAAGTATATTTCCAGTATTTTTCTTTTGCAGTTTGTGATCCTGATTGGTTCTTAAAATCTGTGGGGCTCAGCTTGTTTTAATTAGGATCAAAATGGGATGATATTTTGTATAAGAATTCTGGCTTCCTTTCTGATGAATTAATACCACACACTTTCAAAATATGCGAATAGTACAGTCTGCAAAGATACTAGTTTTGTGTTTTCTCACAGAAGGTGTAGTACTGAGCCAGAAAAAGAAGTATTACATGTCAGACATCTTGATGGGATATCATTCTGTTTCTGAGCTGAGTTTAAATTCAATTCAGCTGATCCGTTGCTCACAGTGTCATAAAATAATCTAATTTTTATGCTGCATTTGTGTGATATTAAAAGAAAAAAGTTTAGTTTGTGTGCACTGCTTCCCCATAAATTCGTTTTTTGTAGAATAGTAATCCTTTATTCACTTTTCTAGAAGGTTGAACTTCCATCTCTGTATAGAATGTGAGATGCAAGGCTAGGGATTTCAATTTTTACAGCAGTATTGCTTGTTGTGGAGGTCTCAGAAGTTTTCATACTGAAAGACTACAAAAGGTCCTCAAATCCAGATGTCTACACTATGTCAACTGTTTCTGCAAGGGCCTTCTCAAATGACGAGCTGGTATTTTCTTTCTGATAGGAAGGAATGAGGGGGAGAAAAAGAACTTAAACACTGATGATAATTCCTATCAAGTAATTTTAGTTCTGTCTGTCAGAGAAATGACCAAGCTGTTGCTGTCAGGCTGTCTGCAGCCATCAGAAGTTTCAAGCACATCTTCCTTGCCGAATCCTATCAACTGTTCAGCAACAAGTTGGTAGCCACAGGCTGCTGGTTTGGGGACTTTTGTGACTGTAGGAGGAAGCCAGACAGCAGGAGCCAGAAGGGCCAGCGCTGCTAGGTTATCCCGGGGTTGTGCTGTGCACCTAATAGAAACCCAGCCTGTAGCCAGCTAGACACTCCCTGTAAATTTTGAAGGAAACTTTCCTGTAATGTCAGGAATATTCTCTTCTCAACCCCTCTTCCCTGACTGCTGTTTCTGGCTCTCAAACATTAGTAATACAGATGTTTTGACCTAGCTGTTAATATCCTTGCTTAGTATGGTTTCCTTCTTTTCTACTCTTTTTTATTCCCCGTTCCAATTTTATTTTCCCTCTTCCATATTTTAGTGGGAAAACAGTACGTGAAGGTAAAAGAGAGGGAATGACATGTTTCTTTATTTAGCTCTTTGAGGAAGGACACTTTTACTGTACACTTTTGGATCTTTTTCTCTCTCTTTTTGCTGGATTTCTTTCTTTACCATGCATCTCTACATCTCTGTTTCCCACACCTCATCAAGGATATATTGAATGGTGCACGGAGATTTTCACGTTTTTAGTTGTCTTCATTCCTGTGTAGTCATTACTCTACAGAACATTTCACCTGAGCAGAAAGTATCTTTTCTATCCCTGTCTTTTATGAGTAAGTTAGTTGCATTTATGCTGTAAGTCGTGAGAGACAATTCCAGAAAACTGCTTTCACCCACTCTGAGTCAGGTTGAGTGTAGGATATGGAAAATAGCAGACATAGAAAAATGTAGGGCAAAGAAGATGAGAAACCTGTCCATGGTCACACAGTAAAGTGCTGTCTGAGAGAGGAACAGAAACCAGCAGTCCTGGTTCTCAAGTTTCAGTTCAAAACAGTAAACCATGCAATTTTTTTCTGCAGTGTTATCTAGAAATTTCCAAGTCAGAATGACGTTCTGTTGTAAAACTGATAATAGAAAACCACCATCAGTGAAGCACTATTTATAAATGAGAGGGTGGGAAAGCATATTCTGTGCTGGATATGCCATAAACAATGAGTGCCAAGGGACTAAAGGAAATATTTTGATGTTTGTATGCTGTGGAAAGTTTTATTTAAACACAAGCATTGTTAATAAACATAAATTTATATAACTTCTCTTTGATCAGTGAGCTCCGGTAGATGTTAAACTTCCTGCACATCCTATGCTTGTGCATCTGAAAAGAGAGAAAGATTTAGGAGCACATTCTTAAATGCTACAATCCTGTTTTGTTTATGCTAGCGTAATGAATGAAGAGGTTTTTCTAATACAATGTAGGAGTGCTTTTTCGAACAAGAGAGGCTTTCATCAATTAAAAATATTTCTGAGAACCTTCTTATACTTTACATTCGCAATATAGGTAAATACAGAGACACAGAATGAAGGTTTGGGTTTGTAACCTGATTCTAAGCTTTCTGACAGCAAGGAATAGGCAAAAATTTTCGAAGAACTGATTGGGTTCTGCATCAGGTCCAGAGGAAAAAAAAACATCTGGAAGTTGTATTTGATGTTTGCTAAAATCAAAGTGAATAACTAACTTTTATTTTCCTGCACTTTGTTTGTCTCCTACTGTATCCACAGACGAAAAAGAATGGGTATACTTTATTTTAATTAGTCCCTGAACCTTCTTCTGTATATACTTTTGATGATCCCAGATCTGTGGATATTATATCCCAGGGATGTTGTTACTGGTTATTCTCTAACTCTCACACACAGACTTTTATTCTTTTACTTAGTATGCTGCACATTGTCTGTTCATCTGTGTCCTGCACTGCCTGGATTACTTCATACTGTTTACGCAGCAAAACAAACTATACAACATCCCAGGGGCTCAGTGCTGCTGCCACAGAATACCGGTGAGTCTAATTGACAACAGGATGTGCCTGTACTTTATGATAGGAGTGTCATGCCCCCACCACAGCCAGCCAAGCTGGAGCAATAAAGCTCAGACTTCATATTCTCACTCCTCAGTCTTTGAGATGAAAGATTCCCTACTCGGCAATATCTCAGATTACCTTTAGCATGATTTGTAGTACATAATAATGAAAATTGGTGTCAACATGTATACTAGTTCATTTAAGCCACTAATCCCATTGAAGTTAGTTTCACCAAGTTAAGGTGTAAGAAAATTATTTGTTAACTTCTAAGGCTTAGTGTGTGGGTTGTCACCCTACTTTAGAATACACTGTTCTGTTAGGGATACAAAGGCGCCTTGAATGCAATCGAGGCTGACCAGAGTTTAAAGCAGTTTACAGCTGATTCATTTTCTGTTGTTTTGTCATTCAGCCTTTCTCCGTGGAAGGTGGGAGGAGTCTTTTTTATCACACCATTATCAGTGAAGGAGACAAAAGATAACGCAAAAGTAACTGAGCAGGTAAAAACAATTTATCTCGTTCGTTGAAGTTCCATTTGGAGAGCAATTATCCTTGTCTTGGGAGTAGAGATTCTCAGGAGCAGAATATGAAGAGAACTTTTAGATTAAGCCTGTAGTTACTGTCTAGCCACAAAAAGGAGGAGATGTTGAACAGCATCAGTGAGACTGCTGTCTTTCTGGGTTTGGTACTTCTTAAAGATGAAGAGGAATAAGCGTCATATTCCAACGTGAACAGGACAGAGTAAGAACACAAGTGGGTGTATAAACTTGCAGTAGATATCAGACTACAGGAATTGTTCAGGAAGATCTTCACTTGTTGTCTGAAGGGTGCCCATGTCATCCCTCATGGACCATTAGAGTAAGGCAAAGTCGAGCCTGACAGTCCTGCCTGGCTGCCTCTCCGTTGTTTCATTCCATCTAGTCTTTCCTTTTCTAGGTCCCTGTTTCCTCCTACAAAATAAAAAATAAATAAATAACTTCTCTGCCCAAGAAGCCTGCAAAATTGTCAGATGTGAGATCAGTCTCCAAAAGAGAGGTCAGTAATAAATAAGGGACCAACCAAACACTTTTCTGTCCTGATCATAGTAATTTAGACAGTTCAGCATGCTGTATGCCACATCCTGGGAGAGCAGCAAAGCATGAAAATGACAGTGACTGACTTGTAACAGATACACTCTAACCACTTGCACGAAACAAATCTTGTTTCTGCGAAATGAAATGTTGACTCTTACGAAAACTGATCTTTTTTTTTCTAACAAAATGACGTGTATCTAGCTAAATCCCATGCCTAGATGTTGTAGGTTTAATTTATGGCCCTTGAAAGTTGTGATGACAGTTATGGTACTAATTATGTCATTAGAGATATATTGGATCAGTAGTTCATCCACTCCTTGTTTGAGGTGGGGAGGCATGGTCAAACTGTCTAATAATCATGCTAAGATGATGACAGAGGAGTGGGACAGCAGAGAAAAGAAAGCAGCAGAGATTGCATGGTAGTACTTTTTAAAAACACTGTTCCTTTTTGTTTAGAGTAACAGAGTACGTATTGAGGTAATCAATCATTCAGTGATTGCCCAGAGAAGCATTCCATTACGCTATAACTGAATGGAGAAATGATTTCAATAGTGTTGTGCCTTTACTTCACAAAGTGAAAAATACAAGTGTAGTCTTTATGCCTTCTTTGTTTGTCCTGTTAGAAAAATCATAGTCTGTCAATCAAGAAAAAAGCTTCCAATTGTGTAGCCTGTTAGAATCATTTCATTAATAACATGTGTTTACTACTGGGAGAAGCAGGCTCAGTGTGCTAAGATTTTGTTTGTCAGTCAGTCATTGGAACCCCACTGTTAATCGCATACAATGGTTTGTGGTTATGCCACAATTTAACCCAGGTTTTAAAAATACAAACTAGAGCCTTGGTGGTCTGCTGAGAGCATCGAGTGAAGCAAAGGTATTGGTTGAACCTGCTTTGTGGGCTGCTGGCTTGAAGTACTGTGCGAGCTAATCAAATTTATTAACTTGAGTCATGGCTAGAATGCATATTCTGGTGAGTGTGGGTGGGTGCACCCAGGTTAGACTACATTTTGGCTGCATTCTGCTAAAAGGAAGAAAAGCAACTCTTTGGCCTCCTTTCCACAAAGACAAATTGGAAACAGATATCAACTAGATTTTGGGATCTCTGGCTGTCTAATAAGAAAAAGGGTTTTTTGTTGTTGTTGTGGCTTTTATTTATTGATGTAGAGAATTGATTAGAAAAAAATGAAGGAGTTTCAAAACTGAATACCAGTGGTGCATATATATCATCATCTTATCAAATTACATCCTGTATGCCACCTTAATAGTAATATTAAAGGCGCAGTCTCTGGCTCCACAATAAAAAGGACACCGTTTGTTTGCCAGAAAATGGAGTGGCTTTTGGCGAGTAAGTAAAAGGGTACTGGAGAGCTGGTTGTGTATCTATATATTAATCTTGTCCTTCTGGCTGAGATTGAAAGGCACACAGAAACTAAACCTTCTTTCTTAATTACAGTTCAAATATGGTATGCTAAAATTCCTGTTTACCACAGCACTGTGGAAAGTATCATTCATAACTTCAAAATTTATAATACTCTGAGAAGGGTATATTCATCTCCATAGAGAATTATATCCATTTTTCAGTGTTGTAATCTGCATTACTGTAGCCTAAGACATTTTCTAGGAATCCCTTCCAGATTTAGAGCAATGTAAATGGTATTTTTAAATGACATCTTTAGGATAAAGTAAATCTCATGCATTTAAATAAAATGGTATTAGCCTTGATTCTTTTATACTACAGGGAGACTTCGTAGTTTCATTAATCCTTATCATTGAAATTAAGACAGATCTAATTGCTGTAATTTTGAATTCATTTCTGAAGCAGAGGAAAATTTGTAAATGTTTTAACTTTTAAGGGTTTATAAATGTTTCATTCATTTGAGCTAGTAACATGTATTATTCCTTCACTTATAATTTCTTACTAAAAGATGGACTGAGTTTTGTTGAAGGTACTTGTTAAAACATTAAGCTTGAGTATTTTTGTATATTTGAGTAAGATTAGATTTTACACTGATATTAGCAGTGAGATTGGAGCATCCTTTGCACATCAGTTTATTGTTCACAGAGAATCCATCTCTTCATCTCCATCACTGGGGGGTTGAAACTAGATGATCTTTGAGGTCTTTTTCAACCCAGGCCATTCTATGATTTTGTTTTTACTCAGAGGGTGGTGATGCACTGGAACAGGTTTCCTAGAGAGGTTGTGAATGCCCCATCCCTGGAGGCACTCAAGGCAAAGCTGGATGTGGCTCTGGGCAGCCTGGTCTAGTGGTTGGTGACCCTGCCCACAGCAGAGCGATTGAAGCTAAATGATCTCTGAGGTCCTTTTCAAACCAGGCTGTTCTATGATTCTGTGATCTCCCCAGTTCCATCTCTACCACATTCAGTATGCTTCACAACATACTTTTTTTCTGGTTTCATGAGAGCTAGAGGGGTACTTTGGAACTGAAGAGCATCTGGGACTGCTTAAATTGTGGCAAGGAAGCAAAAGACAAGCGCTAATAAGAGGTGAAGAGGTGAAGACTGAAACATCCTCACACCCAACCATAAATCTGCACCTACTATGACTATTAGAGTCAGTGGGAACATTGTATTTGGTGGCCTTTTGGGGTAAGACTGCAATATAAACATCCCCTCCCTCCCAGTAACAGTGAATAATCTTTAAAAGAAACATTTTGCATTTGGAGGTTATTTGCATTTGGTCTGCATTGCATCTGACTGTCCTTTCAGAGGATATTTAATTGATTTTTTCTGTGTTTTAAAAGTTCCTGTGTAGCAGGAAACCAGTTCAGTGACAGTATGCAGATAAAATTCAGACTGTTGTACAGTCATTTACAAGTATTTTACAATAACTGTTTTTAGCAAAATAGGGAAGAAGGTTGTATGGGTTAATTCCTCTTCAGAGATTTCTTATCTATCCTGCTCCATTTTCAGTATTTGAATTAATTGGACTTAGACCAGTGATGTCCCCAGTCATGTTGGCCTAGCCTGGCGTGGTGGCTGAAATGTTGTAGCAGTAACACCAAGTTAGACATCAGTGAAACATATACATTACTAGTGTAGGAATACAGGACCAACATTTAGAGAAATTATGTGACTGTCATGAGAGCTAGCAGTGGTATTTAGATATAATGGTACTTTATCCAGCAGTTCTTGAATAAGAGCTCCGTAGTTGAAAACAGATGTCTTGCTGATGAGCAATATACATGATCTCTGATACCCATTCCACCAGCGCCACTCATTCTTTCCACAACATATGTTGACCATTCCTTTCCTTTTCTTGTAAACAGTATTAAACCATGACTGAAGCAGTGGCTTTTAAGGAATTGCAACTAATGTCAAATTTAGTAATTTCTGTCTTGCAGATATAGTGTATTTCTGTCCAGTCATGACATTCTTTGTGCGTCTCTACATTGGATCTGCCTTAGATTTTACGTAATCTTATAAATGAAAAGAGGAAAGAGGGTGAGAAAGAAGGGGAAAAAAAAGAGCATCTGGGCTTAGCCAGACTTGGAAAAATGTGGGTATGTTAATCACCCCTAACCTTGACACTTAAGCTGTGTCCATAGTACAGAAAAACATGATGTTAACTTAGACTGACTAACCAAGGTGAGCTAAACTGGGGAAAACTAAACCAATAGAGATAAAACAAAACAAAAACCTGGGAAATATTTTAACAAACTGAAGATCTTAGGTTTATCCCCAAACTGTTTATAAGCTCTGTTTATTTTAGTTCTTCAAAAAATTTACATGGTAGATACCACCTGTTATTGCAAATTTCAGTTTGTGGTGGTCAGATCTCTGTAGTCTGAGAATACATTTTTTCATCACTTTACATTTTTGTTTGTTGTTGTTACATGCTCACTGTTTTGAGATAAAGTAAAGCTTTGTGATTGAAGATATCCTGTTTACACACTGTTAACACTTTGAAAATCACTGCTGCTTACAAAGTCTACCTGTAAAAGAGTGCAAATGTACGAGTCCTTATCCTCAGGTGCAATCATAGACATGTTCACTTACAAAGTTGAACACGTGGTAGATTGGTACCCCAACACTGGCTGAACTTCGCACATCATTGTCTCCTATTTATACAACAGGTTTTGTTTTAGTCTACAGAGACATTTCCTGTAGAAGTTTGATATCAAGGAAATAAGAGTGTTAATAAATGATACCACTGCTGATCATACTTGCAGGGTTTGTATTTTTTTTTTAATGCTTGCTAGTGTTTTAGAAGCTGAGTTTGCCTTGGAAATAATTGTCTTAGTTGTGTGTCAGTATGTCAGAATTATACTGGTTTAGTATACATTCTTCTTCTTAACACTCTTCTATCATCTGAAAAAGTTTAACTACCAAATATGGGAACAGTCCTACTTAATAAAACCAAACATTCCTCTAAGTAGTTATATACTTCCTCATATTGGCTAACTTTGTTGTTTGCAGTCAAAATATCCGGTGCTTGTGTGTGTTTTGAACCTGCTATTACTGTTTTCTTGCTGTGAAACTTTCCTAGTTCTTCTGTTAGCCTGAGAGATGTTGGGGACAAGAGCAGCACATAGAATTCCCATTGGAATAACACAATGGCATGACTGTGTTCTAGAATTTATTCCCTGTGTATTTCTTTTGATAATAACTCTTAAAGTCTGTCTGATTTTTGAACATTGAGGTGATGTTTTCATATAAGAGTTTATTCTAAACAAAAAATTGCAGGAGTTTTAACAATCACAAAAATTCTGATTCCTGAGTTTTAACAATCAGCCCCTTCCCTTCCCTTCCCTTCCCTTCCCTTCCCTTCCCTTCCCTTCCCTTCCCTTCCCTTCCCTTCCCTTCCCTTCCCTTCCCTTCCCTTCCCTTCCCTTCCCTTCCCTTCCCTTCCCTTCCCTTCCCTTCCCTTCCCTTCCCTTCCCTTCCCTTCCCTTCCCTTCCCTTCCCTTCCCTTCCCTTCCCTTCCCTTCCCTTCCCTTCCCTTCCCACAGAAGTCTGATCTCCAGTCTTATGGAGATAGTTCTGAGGATTTTTCTTTACCTACAAAGTAAAAAGGATTTTAAAAAGTGTACGTTTCTTGCTGCATAGTGAGGTGATGACTCAGACCCTCTGTATCACAGCTTCAGTACTCCTCTTATGAGAAGTTGCCCAGCATTTTTTGACAAGGAAAGCTGCCAGAACAGATTTACAAATCGTTCATTTAGTTTTGTGGCCTTGCTTTTATCAGCAGCTTTATCAAATGGTCTAGAGGAATTGTATATTATGTACTTATGTATATATATTATGTGTGTATATATATATATATATACACACACACACTTTATGCGCACATATGCATGCTGAAATGCATGGAAAGCTTAATGGAGAATTTTTACTTAAGTGCTAGGCAGCTGCCATTTGTTCCTGTTCTAATGCAAGTCTGAATTATACAAATGTTTCTAATCTTTCCAATATCTTTTGCCAAACACAAATAAAATATTTCAGGTTGCCTTGTAAAAGAAAAGAGAGTAAAAACCTTTGGCTGAAATACATATCAAAGCAAATATATTTAGTAGGTTCTTAAATGAAATAGAGTGGGGAGAACAACAAGCATAGTTACTCTTTGCTGTTTAACTGTGTCATGGTAGAAAGTAGTTTGGATTTTTTCCCCCCATTTGATTCTTAGGTTTGCCCTTTGTTTTGCACATTGTATTAATCGTTAGTATTCCTGGAAGAGGAGTGGAATGTACAGAATTTGGATTCCTTCACTAGAAAAACTAGAGGTCAAGGAAGTCATTCAAAGCTTTGAACATATGTGGGTTTTTTGTTGATATGACCAAAAAAAAAAAAGTGTATCCATAAAGAACTTATCAGTCTGTTAGCAAAAAAATAAACAACAACAAAAAACAACCAAAGACACAGGACAGCAACACAAGCTGGTTACCAATAGCCAAAGGAACAGTTTTTCACATGATACTTGCAGGAGATCCATGTTCCCTTTGAAAGAGCATCCAGTTGAAAGTAGCTTACTTTTAAGGCTTCCAGAGTAACCCACGTGGTCTTTTTCTTCCCCATTTTCATCTATTCCCATTTCTGAGTTTCAATTTTTGAATTTTAGGGGCAAGGAAAAACACATAATTAATTACCAACTTCTTGAAAAATTAATCTAAATTGTTTTGGTCACCATCACAAACTCTACAATTTACCAGGAACATTTTAATATAAGAAGGTCTGTTCAGAGAATGTGCAAAGGGGCTCCAAAACTCAGACAGTTGTGGAATGACAAAAAATAACAGTCTGTATGACTTCAGGCATGCTCACTGTTTTCAGAGTTCTAAGGTTCAAGACCCAAATATATATCTGGAGCACTGGATATATACTTAGAGGTGATTGTACTCATGTTAACTGGATAAATGAGTTTGTTTGCAGTACAAAAGCTGTATGAAAATCTGGCAGTGTCAGATCTGAAAGGCAGGTTAGCATAGCAACGCATGGACATGTGTAAGTGCCAGCCATATTTCGTTGGCTCATTATTTCAGTCTGTTGTCACTAATAGAACTTCCCTTGCTTGGGATTTTTGGACATCTGTGAAAAGTTCTTCACCACCTTATGCCTCTGTCAGCTCAGCTGTGGGGTGGGCATCCCATATCAGAAACAGCAAGCCAGTTCTCCGCTGCTGGACTTGTCCTGTAATTAAAGATAACTATATACTCATCTAGTTTTACCTCTGTAGTCTTCAAATTGTCAGTCAGAAAGCAGAGAGCATGTAGCATATTTAAGTGGGACCTGCTGAGTCTTCAGTATGTAATAAGTTCACTTTGTTTTGGAAATGATGTATAAAAGTTATGTGGCCAGCACAACAACTAAGCTGTGTTAGAGTACAGGTCAGTGGTAAATGCCTGTGTGCTCTTCTGTTTCTGCTTTGCTTACCTTCTTTCCTTTGTGTCAAAATGATTTGACGTAGATACAAAGGTGATTCCATGTGGGTCCTATGGCCCCAGTCTGTACTAGGAGTTTTCACACACAGAGCAATGTTTGACTAATAATTCTAATTTATAAACCATCAACAATCCTAAAAACAGATTAGCCAGTGAGGACTTTTTGTGACAAATACCATGGCACTTTTCCACACCGAACCACATAAAAGGACTCTGGGTCAGAAGAATGCATTCATTTAGGATCAAGTCTAGCAGAAGTCCCATGATTGCCAATGGAACAAGAATAACAACCCTGTTGCCAGACTTTTTCTAGGCAGTGGGTGGCCATGGATATAGTGCTGTCCCTTCCCCCACCAACAGCCTCTGCCTTACAAGTTGATTTCTGTTGAAGTCCAGCAACTGCACAGTCTCAGGATAACTGAATATCAGCCTGCACTTTCATCCCTGGCCTGACTGCAGGGACTCTGACAGCGAAGGTAACCATGATGGTTAACTTCACTCCTAGTATGGCACAAGACTGGTGGAAAACCTCAGCAACTTTCTTTGGAGATGTATGCTGAGGTTTGTGAACAAAGCACACAGGGAGCACTGAGCCGCTTCTGTAAACCTCCCCAGTGCTGCAGAGCTGTGTTCTCTGCTCTCCAGTCCGAGCAATTTATGTGAGCCAAAAGTTACACTGGCTTACTCAGCAAGCCAGAGCTCTTATTCTTCTCATTGATAAGAACTGTGAGCAGCCAGGTTCCTATGAGCTGAGGGTGATGGGTGAAGCCTCTTCTTGAGCACAGACCCAGGCCCAATTGATTGGAGCTACTTACAAGCTATTGAGGGAGCCACAAATGACTGAATAAGTGAACTTTCTCAGTGAGATTAGTACAAAGCAGGTAAAGCAAGGCCAAGAAATGGGAAACATTTGTTTGACCGTGAAAACAAATGAGGGTTTAAGCTGTTTCAGATACTAAGAGGAAAGAGTCAGAAAAGTGCAGCCTATCTGCAAGTTCACCACGGTGGCTTCACAGTTTAAGCATATATTCTCCTAATCAGAATGCTGTTTTTCAGCTGAACAGAGCTTTCTAAACAAGCAGATGTTTTTAGGAGAGAGAAAAAAAAAAAAAACAAACAAGCACCTGAATAATTGAAACAGAAGCATAATTTTGGAAGATGATGAAAGTTAAGAAAATGGGAAGGTACCAGAGGCATAAAATATTATATTTGCCAGGTCTAATATTTACTTCCTCTAGTTCCAGAGCTATATGATGGGTGGATGAAGGTAAATGAGCCTTGTTTGTAGTAGGTTTATGTAAATACAGAAGAGCTTTTCCAGGACCTACATATATTCAACAAATATGCAATCTGCTGAGAATTATTACAGTAAAAATGTCAAAAGCTTCCATTAGATCAGCAAAGAAAAAGCCTTTGGTTCTTTAAATCCAGTCACATAGCCACAGCTCATATGCTAATACCTTTACCCTCTATTGAGACCCACATTTACAAAATTGAGGGATGAGTCTTATAGTATGTTCTGAATCTCCACACCTCTAGATGTTTCATGTGAAGGGTGAAATTTAAGGCCTATTTTCACATCTTTTGAAGCTAATTTCTGTCTTTCGCAGGCATATTCATAAGCTACATGCTGCAGTTCAATTATGACTTTACAGTCATGCTGATTTAGACTTTTGCCAAATAGTTGGCCCTGTCCATTCTTTCTGTTTGCTGTGTTGTGCCGGCACCAACATTTGTACCAACATAACACAGATTTCCCTGCCTACAGGGTATAGGCAGCAAGAAACTGATCCAGTTGAAAATTACCATGTTGTGGAGCTGTTGCAGAGCTGCATCTCAAAATCCAATATGTAGCTCTCTTTCTTCAATGGTACCAGCCTTTATATGAATAGACTAAGTGAAAAAAATTGTGTTTGTTTATTCAAATGCAGTTCAGACTTACCAAATAAATACTGCAGGCAGTGAAGACCGTATCTGATATGTACTGATACTTCTTTGTATGGGTGGGTTGTGCAAAAGTAACAGCAAGCAATTAGATTTGCCCCATGGTGAAATCCCCACGCAGGCATAGATCTCAGCTGTTACTGGCATTTCATCGTCTTTCCTATGTGTGTGTAGGAGTTACCTTGGGTTGGGCACAAGCACGGCGCTGCTCAAGTAAAGCCACATTATGCTCGAGTTATGCTCAGATGACATTTGCTCTTGGCTAGCGGGAGAAGGGAGAAGATGAGAAAGGGCAAAAAGCCCGTGAGAAGCTGCAGGAGCTTGCAAGACCCTCCCCCAAGTTCTGTGTCCCAGATCTACAGCCTGACTCACAAAGCTTCACATAGCCCCTTGATAGTCTTCCCCACTGAGCTGAGCTGTCTTCCCTGTTGTCTTTGATCATAAGTAGTACATTAACTTGTATACTGTAGTGTTCTTATTTTGTGTCTTGCAAATACAGGGATGTATATAATGTGGATGATATTCACATGTACTCTCACACTCTTTTCAGAAGGTTGTAGAGAAGTCTAGGGAATGCAATGTGTAGCTGTAATTTTACATTTGTCTCTTTGGGTGCAGTGGAAAATATGACTTTCATGCTTTTCTGTATGTTTACAGCATCATAAAAAACACATAGATCTGAAGCGTTTTAAGTACTCTAATACGCTATTTTAAACAAAGTAGTGAAAATATGTAGCATACTGTGTCCAGTTGTTTTTACTTCTTTCAAGGGTAAGATTTCTTCTGCTTGCCTAACTTTTAGCTTTAAAAATTCTTTAGGTTCTGTACCTCAAAGTAAAAGCACTTCAAAGTTAGATGAAACCTAGGTGAAGAAAGCAGTCATGAAAAAACTCAGTGTGGTATTGCTACTTAATTCAGGTTTCAGGGCTTAGAGTTTCAATAGACTTTTTTACCAAAGTTTCAATCTGTGACAGGTTTAATATCCAGAATTTTATGAAATCTTTTGACAGAGCAATCTTTGAGTTGATGTTTAAAATGGGTAGAACTTCCAGTGCTCCAAGAAGACTTTCTGTTAGGTGCTGCTGTTTGATTATAGTCCATCCCTATAATTGCAGTAGTATGGTCATTACATTTTAGCAGTTTAGTGCTTTTATAAAATGAATCATTGCTAAAAAAACAAACACCTCTGCTTCATATTTAGGATGTTGTTAGTATCAAGCAGCTGATAGAGTATATGAATTTAGCAGTTGTTAAATTTTGCGATTGATCTGATAAATGTTTTTTAAGTAAATTTGCATCTTAGATAGATATTTATTCTCTATGGATTGCTGAGTATTTCTGAGCCTCCGTGCATGCATGAGGACTTGGGGACTTTTGCCATAGCGTCACTCAGAAACTGAAAGTCTGGACGTATTAAAAGATGGTGTGGTCTCCTCAAAAAACGCAATTGGTGTTCTTGAACGTTCTGCTTCAGTGAACCCTTCGCACACCACACATGGAACCAGTAAAGAAGCACTGTTTCTTCCCTGAAATGGGCCATGCTGTTTCATTTGAAACAGCATGTGTTTCTGCTGGGTGTTCTGTGGTTCTGTCTCAACAACATTACTCAGAGCTCAAATACAGCAGGTATCAGCCAAAGAACTCTCAAGTATCAGAGGCACGAATAAATCATATTTTCAAAAGGCAACATCCCTTTCAGTTCGATATGTAGTTACACATCTGAGGCATATCAGCTTGAAAGAAATAGATTAATCTTCTCACTCTTACAGAAATTGAGATGCCAAAGGACTTCCAGTAACAACTTAAATCAAAGTCACAGGAGAGGGATAAGGCCTCTGTCTGTACTGCTGAGGATCATAAAACCAATCGTGTTCCTCGTGTCTGTACCACTGGTGACCTCTAGCGCCCAAGGAGGAGAAAAGATATTCAAAGTTTCAGCAAAGCATTTCTTTCAGAGTATGTAATACTGTAACATCCTCTTCATCAATGCTGATAATTCTGACATTGGCTTTCGTTTTGCAACAACCAATGTGCAATGTATTTGTATAGAAACGTATATTTAATTAATGTTAAGCTTCATTAACAGCAGGGAAATATTAAATTTTCTACTACAAACATTCAGTTACATTTGTTTAGTTTTCTAATTTATATTGCTGTCTTGGATTATTGTCAGGAATGTATTTGCAGGGGGAGGAAAAATATTTATGCTAATTGTAAGAATATAGAAAATTATTTGCTTGTGAAAGTGAATACAACATTTTAGTATTAAATTTGCCAAATTACAATTAAGAATATGTCTGAAAACTACTTGCTATGTAAGAATATTACTATTTGGATAATCTGTTTCAGTCATTTGTTACTATTTCACTCTCTGAAAAGGAATCAAACCTACATTAGAGATGTCATTCTTCGGCCAGCGCAGACTGCATTGCAGAGGCTCAGGATGGCCTTCAAGCTACAGATGAGACTCGAGTAGGTAATGTTCTTTTTGTCCAGTTGGAATTTGGCCAGGAGAAGGGCACCTCAGTACTCACTCTTTCAAATGCTACTCTAAGACCACAGTGGTTCAGAGCTTGTGGTTTTCGTTGTTAGGGCATCTTTTCTGATATAGCACAATGTGGCCTGAGATCAGACTGTTGTTTCATTTAGGAAAACGTGAAGACAGGAAAAGGTATCTCATATATTTCCTTCACAACAGGATTGTTGAATAGAGATCAAAATGCAAGGCAATTCTGAATTTTCCAGCTATCCTGTCCACTGCGGGAGCTATGGACTCAGAAATCCAGGCACTCCATGCCACTTAAGGAGAGGGCCTCAGCAGATCTCACTTCTAAGTGATGTGTGGATGTCTCTCTTAAAGTGAATCTCTTTACTTCACTCAGACTAAGTAATGAGAAATTTTCTTTGGTTAATGCTGACTTGGTGATGTTTAACTAACAGGTAGTCTATGTTGAACAGTCTTAAAAGAACCATGTTAAACTGTGTTCTAAGGGGAGTTGCACTAGGAAATGACAAATGAGTTAATAACTGAACTTATATATTAATACGTTAATGCATTAGTAATGATTATGTATTCTATTAAAAAACAAAAAAATGCAACAAGTACAGAAATTATGTATATGGCGGGGCTGGAAATCTCCCATCTCTACTTCCAAGATTACACTAATCAAGATCAAGAAAAGTTTTGCTCTCCCATCTGGTCCAATCTGGGTGCCAAGGTCAATTATATGACATATAATATTATATGTCATTTCTTATGTAGTTTGATGACTGTGGGCGGTGAATGTAAGGCACCTGGCTACAACTCTTTAAGCTTTTTGCAGGTTATGCAATAAATTAACAGGACAGTGAGTTACAGTAGCTTGAAACATACAAAGTACTGCCTAACTTTTATTTTAGTAAAGGCACAGGAATCCAGACACAAGAAGCACACTTTTGGAAGCAATACAGTGATGCAACATACTACGAGTGAACACTGATTCATGTGTCACAGAAAGGGAAGTATGTTGTGTTGGTAGATCCCTTTGCCCCTGAGGACCTGTTCAGGAAGTGTGGTCTTTGCTTGCAACAATCGTTAGCTACCTTACAGTTCTTCATAATTCACAGTCTTTCCACCCAGACTTACATGTCCATCATGACAATTTAGGGGTGGTGAATATAACTAAGCCATAAGCCCTGTCTTCTGATAGGTGTGAAAGAAAATATTATGAGGCCCCAAAATACAAACATTCGACATTTTATTGGAAATTAAGTATATTTTATTTCTTAAACTAAGTATATATTCATCTGGATCTGAAGTTGGGAATTTATTTTGAGTGCTAAGACACTATTATAAGTTAATAATTTATTAACAGGAAAAAAAACAGTACTCAAGTCATAAATGTGGTGGGGAGCATTGTTCGAGTACCTGGAGGCTGCAGGGTACCACCGACCTATTATGATAATTGCAGCCTCTTCTGAGATTAAGAGAAGTTACTTCCTTCTTTTAAGTTTTTTTAGTGACTAATTCATTCACAATCTGAGCCTGAATGAGAGAAAAAAAATCACAAGAATACTCACTGTCAGTGTGAATATATATGATCTTGTAATTCTGAGAAATTTCTTTGTGTTTTCAGTTGGAATCCAGTTTCTTTCCAAGTGCAATTTGAAATTAAATGCAAGTTAAAATGAAGCATATTGGGACATAGGAAAGGGATCGGTCACGATTTTCAAGGAGAAAAATCCTCAATCAGAAAAATCAGGCTTCTAAGTAAGTATATTCAAACTGTATTTACATTCATTAAATTGTATAGCTATCCTTCTGCATGATCAGGAAAAAAAAGGAGGTATTCAATTATATTAATTAATAAGGTAAAATAAAATTAACAAACATTTTGGTTAAAATTTCCTCTTCTTAATTTATATCATAATTCAGATTTGTAATTTAAATCAGGCTTGTCAGTTCTGCATGCAGTAAACTGCTGGTTAGCAGGAGCATAATGTAAGGACAGTTGTTGCTCTGCTTCTCTGTGGCTTAGAGCAATAGAGATCCAGTGCTGGTCTCTGGGCACTGGAGTGAATACAAACAAGAAGGATTGTTCCAGGGGGTCTCATCTTTTATTCTTCTGAATAACTGGTTGTATATGAAAATATGAAATAATAGCTTTCAGGCCATCTGAGAACTGTGTGGGCTCACTAAATTTTGTTTTTGTTATTGTAATTCTATTTAAACAAGTAAGAATGACAAATCAGGTGCAGTGGAATTAATACACTCAATTACAAATAGGTTAAATTTAAGAATGCTTCAGCCAACAAAAAAATGAAATGCTTGATTCTCTAAACATTCCTACTAAACATCTGTGAAATCTTAGCTTAAAAATAGTTCAGCAGCCACAATGGAAAATCCTTGAGAGCATTGACAGCTCAGATTTCACATGTATTTATAATCCTACTTTTACTGTATTTTCTTGGGATTTCTGATTTTGACAGAGACTGATATCTGAAAATAACTGACATGTTAGCTGTCAGCTTCTCCTTAGAATGAGTGGTTAGTAGATCAAGGAAACCGAAACACAAGGGACTCAGTGTTATTCTCTGTTACAAAACACAGAGAGGATGAGGCATTTTATAGTTCCCAAATGAAATGCTCACATGTGAGAAAAAAAAACACCTGACAGTCTCTCACTTCAGCAAGAACCTACCTATGAGTTACTCAGACTTAGGCAACATTTCTTCCATGTATCAACCATGTCATTCATTAACCACTGAGATTAGAGAAGTCTGCTCTATTAGTAGTGGATGGTGGCACTGTGCAGTGTTTGTATTGTACAGAGTAGGACACAAGTCAACAACAAATGGCAACTAGCTCTGTGAAAACATGGCAGCTTGTTTCCTAGGGGGATAAGGTGTACTTTAAGGAATAATTTTGAGAAAATATTCACTAGGGGTGTCTGTAGGCTTCCTCCTTGTCCTTGCTTGGGAAAAAGAAATATAACTGTGAATGTAGATGCGCTTATGTATGTGTAACAGAAAAAGAGACAAGTGAACTACAATGTCTGTGTCTTAATCTGCAGCTTGTTTGTTTGGGATATATCTCACTTATTTTATATCTAAACAGAAGCTGCCTTGCAAATAGATCATTAAATGTAGAACAGCTTCTAATTTAATGGTTGTTATTCTTCCCAGTCATAATTGTCTGTTCATAACAATCTGCTGCTTTGAATCTTTCCACATCTTCAAGCCATATCCAGTAGTGTAGAGATGAAAATCAATGTGTGTGCCACATAATGCAAAAACTGTTACTTGCAATCATATAATACTTGAGAAGTTTCTAAATATTTAGAAGGTTCCACACTATTGAAAACCATAGCAAATTCTGTAAGAAGAGCCTGATCTGCTATGTAAAATGCAGTCAGTGCTACTGACACTGAGTCACGTAGCTGCTTCCTAGTGTATTCGTTTTTCAAATTCATTTTAAGAGGTGGATGAGAAGTATAATTTATTGTTTTGACTTGACATAACATAGCATTACTGTGAGGTACAGGACAAATAAGAGAGGATTTTTCAACTTACTACTTAAGCTTTTCCGTTGGTAATACAGTGCAAAAATTTAGAACTTCAGGAGGTAAGTTTCTTCAATACTATAATGAGCCATTGACAGATCACCTGACACTGAAGTAATTGAAAATGCATTTAACTCTTCAGACACTTTGCAAGTTACTCCATAAGGATAATTTTGTACTATTCTGCAGTATTTGTTCACAGGAACAATTATTATCACAGACTGTTAATATTTTACAACCTGTACAAGCCAGCTTCTTATGCATGAATGAGACAAGCTTTCTGCCCCGTTCAGCTAGTGTTAAATGAATTACATAGGGAAATAGGCTATAAAAAGACAAAAGGCAACTTTTATAATGGTAAAACACTGTGCTTCTTTGCCTTTTATTCCACTTACTTGATGGCACTGTTACCTGCTGGACAGTGATTATTACAACTCCACTCATGTTAATGGCTGATAGTTTACTCCAGGGCAGGGTTGGCACATGCTAGTGTTAAGTTAGCCATGGCAGATAACTCTTTATTACTGGTGTTTAATGTATTTATGAGAAGTGTCTTAAGTGCACTAATTTCGGTTTTCCTTTCCATTACTTTAACTCAATTATACATTTGCCTAGCAGCATGCATCCACCTGAACCTTATGGTATCCTGACTTTGCCGTCACCGTGTTCTCTTGGATAATTCATTGTCTGTTGTTACTGCCTGTACGTATATTTGCTGTCACACCAGGTGTATACTGTATGACAGCAGACAAGATAATGATTGCAAATGAAAATATTGAGATGAGGAGGGTTGGAAAAACATTTCCAAGTACTTAGACAGCTTACTAGAGAGAACTGGACCAGCAGAACGCTTCTTAATTTTCCAGTATTGCCGAGGAAGTTCACAGGTCATCTCCTGAATTTTCTACCCAATTTCTTCTTTCTATTTTTTAACTACTGTTATTTATTAAACAGTGCACCTATTGCTGCTGTGGCGCTTTCTAAAATTAGAAGGCCAGATTCACCTATTAGCATCTGTTCTTCAGCAGTCAATAACCAGTCAATGACAATTTCGTTGACATAGTGGTGGATTTCCTGTGGGGAAATAATCCAAATAATATGTCCTGTGAACTCTAAAAACACCAACTCTGGGGCTACCTAGCATCAGGCTGACTGAGCATGACTTTTTGAATTCCCACATCCAAAACAGCCCATATATGTTTGTAATGAAATAGCATGCTCCAGGAGCACAGCTTTGTAGCTGGACAAAAACTTATTTATTATTTTTTCTCTCTGGAATTTATCAGAACTTAACTGTCCTCAAAATTTCTTAAAAATCAAAACATTCTAACAAAAGTTTATTGTGGGATATATATTTTTTTCCAGTAAGTTCTAATCAGAAGCGAAGAACACAAGTGTGTAAAGTTAGAAGAGGAGCTGACACTGAAAGGACATGAATCTGTCACATTAAATCTAATTGGTTGCTGTAAATTAAAAGGGGAAGAAAAGTAGCCACCAACTATATATTATCTGGCCATCTAGCTGACACTGTTGGCTAGCAACTGAACTTTCCAAAGCCATTGTGTAAGAGGAAGTAGTTAGAAAAAATACCTATATGCACTTACGTATGTGTTCTTTTTTCCCTCTTTTGAAACACAGTGTTTAATATAGTTTCCCTTTAAACTCCTCATCTCTTTAAAGAGATCACAGTGGCTCATTCATGTACACTGCTTTGCCTACAGTCCTTCCTTTTGACAGTGTTCACGTAACAGGCAGTAATTTGTCAGGGGATGACGCATTTGAGAGTTTCACGCTTTAAAACTGGGGAAAATGGAAGCACTGTTGATGTTTATGGCTTCCAGAGCTCCTCTGTGGTCAAAGGGAAGCTCTCTGTTGGAAGCATGCATCCTACACGTTTTCTGTATCTTCTTCCTCTCCTGTAGGTGTACTCAAGTGAATGTCCAAGGGCGGGATAAGCAAGCAAAATGGACAACTTCTAGACAAGTAAATGAGAGAGTCAGACTGGGCAAAAGAGGCTATTCTCCCTTAGGATTCCTCTGAACTGATGGACAGGCTTTGGCATGCCAGAAATTCACAACACCTTAATGAGGCTTTTCCTCTGAATTGCCTCTTTCCATTGGCTGTACCAGAAGCATTGTTTCTCCAGTTGTTAGAGAGTCTGCATGAAAGCTTTTCTTAGTGTAAATGGGAAATGCTTGGAGATTTTTTTCTTATTCCAGTAAAAATATGCTAAGATGTTAGTAGAAGAGACGGAAAACATAATTTAATTAGAGATACTCATCAAAGAAAGTCTGAAAAAGTCTCTTACACAATATTTTGGGAGGAATCTTTGTAAGAAAAAGGATGCATTGTAAAAGTGGTTCTTGTCATTAGCAACAGACTTGGAAGGCAGAAAACTCTGTCCCAGCATTTCGTAATGCAAAGTTCTGCTATGACCTGATAAATGTTCAGAAGAAAAGATAAGGCTGTGTGTGCTGACAAAATAACGTTGTCCACATAACATCATACTGTCCCGTGGAACTAAAATGTCTACCCAAATGCATGTTACCCTTTTTATTTGCTTGGATTCAGTGCTCTAAGAAGTTGTGGGGTTTTTGGTTAATATTTGGTGGTACAGCACATTTCTGAATAAAAGGTAAACCAAGCACAATTATGAAAATGAATTTTTTGTTTGCACCCATGCTCTCAGAGCTAAGCCAGCTAAGAAGTCTGCTGTAGAATCAGAACTCAGTTGGATTATAGACCTTAGTTTGGCAGTTGGCTGCATGAAGGTATTTTAAGCACTGGACAGGTAGTACGACAGAGACTCTGTGGAGAGACACTTCTAACCTGTGTGTGGTGCTGGAAAAATACCTTTCAGTACTCATGCATTTCAGTACTCTATATACATTTCAAAACATCTCAGAAGAATTTTGTGTTTGGTAATTTTATATTGAATTATGTATGAGGGCACTAACATCTTAAGCAACTGAGATGCTAGCCATGAGTGTTGAGGACTATTTAAGATTGTTTTGTCCAAAGTGCAGGACTTTGGATCTGTAATATCCAATCAGTGTCCCTACCTCCCCACCACCACCCCTGCAGCTGACCCCTAACACATACATGATTGTCAGTTTTCAATTTTATAGTGTTTGCATTTCTCTTAATAAATTCTGGTATGCAAGAATTGCCAATGCTCTGAGTTTCAGAGGGGATAACATTCTGAAATGTCTTATTTTGTCTTCCTGTACACACAGACTTTGCTGACAGCACTCTTTGTCAGTGACAGCTGAAAATGTCAGTGTCAAAGTGAAATAACAGTGCTAGGACTGAAATAATACTCTGCACTTTCATTTGCCGTTTCAATGCCATAGCCCACCTCACAGCCCTACCTTGAGTTCTCAGTTTAAAATGATGAAAGAGGAGAACTGTCTATGTTAAAGCAGCCAGACTGAAACAGAATTGTATGCTTTGTTTCCAGTTTGATCATACCGAGGAGGCAGATACAAACCGTGTTGTTTCAGATGAAACTTGTTCTCAGCCAAGATTCTTACACCCGTATAAATAAATGGAAATTGTACCTCCTTGTACCTTTTTCACATGTGGAGTTCCATGGCTGAGGAACAGCCAGGAAAAGCCTACTAACAGTGTGTTGCACTGCAGTGCATGAGCCTACGAAGACACAAGTATTTCATGTTATACAATTGTATGCTTTGAAAAAAAGAGTCTCTGCAGAGGAAGAGGGTAAGATTTTTGATAGTATGATGATAGTTTGCCAAGAAAACTCTTTTTCCTTGACAAGTTGTATATTTTTACATTCCAGTTATCAATAATTAGCTCGCATAATCTGTGGCATGGTATTGGATGAGTTACATACCTATGTCAGACCACTATGTCAGTGGTACGATGTACTTGAGAATTAATATGGAAGGCATAATACTGTTTCTTTTAAGGATCCCAAGTAATTAGATATGTGAGGAATTGTCTAAACTTTTACAAACTGGCAGTGGTTTTCCTTTAAATACTTATTTTATTGTGTCCTGAATATTTAGGAACATAGTTTGATCTGTGACTAGTGCAAAAGAACGCGATTGTCTTTTCTGTTCAATATGCATTTCACTTCTGCGTGAAAGGAATTTCACTTCCATCAGTGAAAGGATGCCTTTTCCATGCTTTCAAAGTGCTTAAAGGTTTTCACAATGTCTGTAGGTGTGAAGTGATAATATCCTCACCACAACTAAAGCATTTTTCTAAAAGTACAGTCCAAAGCTTGTTTTTACATATGAACAGAGGTTGTCATTTAGTTGCTGGCTTTGTGATTTTTCTCTGCACATTTCACTTTGCTGCAAGTAAATTCTTTTTAATAAGTCCAGAGTTCCTGATGTTACACAGCCAATGTGGCATCTAAGTCCTACTAATAGCTGTTTTTCAAAACAGTCTGATTCAGCCAATAAGCAGCTCAGAAAGTGATAAATGCAGCTGAGTTAGTCTTTTGAGGTCTGTTGCCTTGGGGGTAACAACCAAGGTTTCTTTGCTGTGGGGACTGTGACTTGGGGCTTCATCAAATTTGTCTTCTGTATTTTTTGCACTGTGACAGTTACAAAACAAAGAAATGAAGATGTTTAAGACAATACCTATATTCATCCTGCTGTTTACAGGTGGGTGAAAATTTCTTTTTTCTTTTTTTATCTTAGCTTTACTTTCTCTTTAATACTTTTTAATTACTTTTTGAAGATACTGCTTTTTTTTTTTTTTTTCTATCTGGTAACCGATATGACCCACTGGAAGTGTTTCTGTGGGCATTATTACATTTTACCACATGAAAGATTACCTTAGCTACCTCTCTGTTGGTAAAATAAGACTCGCTTAAAAACCTGAAAGTACTTTGCCATGCAAATTTCTGCATCACCTCTAGTAATCAGACTTGAAGATTAATTCAGTCTGTTGGATTTAAAGAAATTCCTTGCAGGTATAAAAATGGACTCATATTAGTAAAAGCTAAGACTTCTTTCAGCATTTTATTTTCATTAATGAATGCCAGAAATAAATGGTAACATCAGTAATGATCAATGTTCTATCAGCAGTAGAGCTAGAGAAATGACAGCACATACAGATCACATCTGTTATTGTTAGTACTGATAGTTAACAGGAACAGTGGCAGTGTCACACTGATGCTGCAAGGAAAGCAAAAAATTGAATTATTTCAAGTTTTTTTTTAACTGTAAACACCAGATCTTCCTACAGAGATTCGTAAATTTACCAGTCATTAACTTCTTCCAACTACACAATTTGTACTTCAACAACTGACCGGACTCCAGCTTGTTATATCATTTTTTGTGTGGTGAAATCATCGATGTTTAATGCTCAGAATTTGCAACTGAATATATTACAGCAAATTCCCTTTCAACATGTGTTTAACAAAAGGGCTTTATATTTAGCTGTTAGAATTTATGACTGATTATACCAGTTTCGTAAATTTTCACTGTAATAGGATTGAACTTGTGCATAGACATAATGGACTTTCTTCACAGCTCTGTCACACTGAAGGCTGCAATAGACCAATAATTTAAGAAGGTGCTGGGAGGCATCAGGGGGAAGGTGGTTAATGGAGCTTCTTATCATGAGAGCACACATGCTTCTAAGATCACAGGCCTGGCTAACAATTTATGCCATATTTTCAAATGAGTTCATGGAGATATACGTATCATAAGGTACATTCTGTGGAGTGGTGCTCTGCTTGACAGAGTCCTGTAAAAGCTTCAGTGACAAGGCAAGCTTTTCTCCTAACCACTGAGCTTTAACTCATTGCTATAGAGAGGCAGCCTTCACCCCTAAGAACTGTTTGGGTTTTTTGTTTAATTGCAGCATCATGGGTGCTCACTTACAGAGAAACTCTGGAAGTTATGCTGTAATGCTTGGAAGAACTTTTAACTTAACAGGGGCTCACAGGAGATGAGAATTATGTAAGATGTTTGAGGATGTTCATATATGTAAGATATGTCTAAGAATATCGTGTGCCATTGCTTTGTTGTTCTTTCAGTCAGTTATTTTGTATGTAGAACCTCCTGAAACTTCAGTGGTTAAACTTAACTGCCACAGAAGAGGTTTTCTTTCTTTTTAATGGCACAACTGAGGCAGCGCAAGAAAGCATCTGCTTAATGTTCCAGTAACTTTAGAAGTATATGTTTTTATTCTCTTCTTATAATTCAGGAAAAGTTAAGGGAAAGTATCTTTCATCTGATCAACTCTTTCATTATTTTGCAGTTGAAGTCGAGCAGGAAATGTGTAAAGCAGGCTGTATTCATGTGTTAACAAAGGGTTGTAATGCATTTCATCTATATTAAAATGATTGCTTCCAATTTAAGAAGTGTAAAAGACAAGAAAACTGGGAAAAAGGATGAGCATCAATAAACATTACAGGCAAATTTAGCTGCCCTATCCTTTCAAGGCCCATCAAAGCAAATGAAAGTGTTTTTGCTAATTTTCAAAGTGTCCAGGTATAGGAAAAGCTACAGCTTTGCTACTTTTCCTTTGTGGATTTCGCATTCTTGTTCCAGAGCACAGAAATACTGCAGTATCTGAGGAAAAAATTTAAGAAATCTTTGAAAAAAAAAAAAAAAATATATATATATATATAAAGTGAAGAAAATGAAATATCTTAATTTCAAACAAAATATTCATACAGAAAAGCTAGAGGAAGGCAAACTGACTGCATCCAGTCCTGGGCCCCTCAGTTCGAGAAGGATGGGGAACTGCTTCAGAGAGTCCAGCACAGAGCCACAAAGGTGATTAAGGGAGCGGAGCATCTCTCTTATGAGGAAAAGCTGAGGGAACTGTGGTTCTTTATCTTGGAGGAGACTGAGGGGTGACCTCATTAATGTTCATAAATGTGTGAAAGGTGAATGTCAGGAGGATGGAGCCAGGCTCTTCTTAGTCACATCCAATGATAGGACAAGGAATAATGAGTGCAGGCTGGAACATAGAAGGTTCTACATAAATATGAAAAAAAAACCTTAATCACAGTGAGAATAACAGAACACTTGAATGGGCTGCCCAGAGAGTTATGGGATCATTCAAAACCCTCCTGGATGCTTTCCTGTTTGACCTAATCTAGGTGTTCCTGCTCCGGCAGGGGGATTGGACAAGATGATCTTTCGAGGTCCTTTCCAATCCCTGACATTCTGTGAAATACTGCGCATGCAAAATAGAAGCCAAGATTGTCCAAGTCGTGGGTATTTGAATGCAACATTTTATAGCAGAAAATGGGAGCCAACCATAACAATAAATAGTGTGACATACTCTAGCAATAGTTTTTGTTTATTTTTCAGGGTATTATGTTAAAAATGTGTGTGTTACTGCAGCGGAGTCAGAAACCAAATCACCATCAGCACTGTTACCTGTTTCTTCTATCATATCACCAGCAACAAGTGGTTACGATCCAGATTCAGGTCAGCTCTTATATTACTGTTTCCTCCAAGCCGTGAGTCAGTCCTTCCATTATTGTGCACACCTGAGTTTTGTGATACTGCCCTTTTCTTTTCCGTGTCACTCCCACTAGCTGACTCTTGTAGAGTTGTCCACTTCTTCTGTGCCTGTCCTGCTGTGTCACTTCCTGTTTGAAATTTTTTTCTTGGTGCTCCTGCATCTTGACTGTGATGGAAGTTGCTTTTCTCTGCTATCTGTCACTAAGCCTGCTAGTAGCCCTGAGCTATTGAAGTTGAAAAGTTTGCTCTCTTCTCTTCTAGGCTCTGAAAGTGACACTTCCTCAGCAGGTAAGACTGATGCCATGAAGTTGATTGCATCCCTGTGTGAGCCAAGCAGCTTTCCAGCCTATAGGGACTGGTAATAGACAGCAGGAACACTGATGTTCCAGGTGTAAAGTAAAACTTAGCAGTTAAAATAGCATGAGTTACTGCTGATGGCAGTGAGTGAAGAATGCACTTGCTGTTACTTACTGTGTCTCTGCTAACAGATGGAAACTTGCTAAGTTGCTCAAACAAATCTCATGTGTAAACTGATGTGCAGCATGGCATAGCTACAAGAAGACAGTGAGTTGCAGATGCCTTGGTCTTGCTTTGTTCAGCATTATGTAATGGACACAGGGCTGACTCTGTGGTCTACTCACAAGGGAAAACACTTAAACAGAGCTGAGTCACTTAGGTACCACGATGCTAAGAGCAGAACTCATCAGTATTTTATCAGTATTTATCTGTACTCTATACTAAAGGCTGAGCAGGCTGCTGAGAGTTCATTGGCTGTGTCTCTACCAGTACTTCTGCATTGAAATAAAGGTGAATATGGGACTTCCATACTGACATGCCTTTTGTCTACACTTTCTACTCATAAGTTTTGAATGTGAATCAGTTTAGATGCAATGTAAACCACTAGGATTGATTTAAACAGGTTTCCAGCTGTCTTTACAGACACGGAAGGTAAAAACAGGGAAAGTATTTGAGGCATCTAAAATAATGTAGCTTAAATAACTGTGTATCAAGAAACAGAAAATAAGTAATTCCGTTTAAAATGTCAGATGCTTTTGTTGTTGTGGTCTGTGGATAGCTTGGAAGCCTCTGCTAGAGGAAGAAAACTGGAGATCATAGCAGACAAATTCCTTCCCAGAGTACCTTAGTGTTGTGTTTCTTTCTCAGTAAGTGCAAATAACTGATCTGCTTGTGTCAGGATCTGAAGAAAGCCTACTTTCTGACTTGGACTTGGTTATGCTAATTAAAAACACGTGTAAATATTGACCAGAGAATACATGAGAATATACAACTGAGAATATCTTACCTGCCTAACAGTTAAAACATGTAAAGAAGGGTACACAGAAATCAGCCTACAAGTATAGTGAATGTAAATGCAAAGTAGTTAATAGCCATAATTGATTCTGTTGGAAGAAAATAATGAGTTAATTTGTTTCTACCACTTAAGTAAATATGGTACATTGTATCACAAAAAAAAAAAAATAATAATAATAATAATAATAGGGAAGACAGCTTTCAGCTTTATTACACTTAGTTGTACAGTTTAGTCGTGTTTCTAATTTTCCTTTTCTTTATTTTTAGCACCAGTAAGTCACATATCTCTACTAGGTAGGTTGACAACTTCTTTGTGTATAATTCTGCTTAAATCCTTTTTTTTTTTTTTTCTTTTTTTAACCCAAGTTTCGAATTTCCAAGTTGTATAGAGAACAAGTGCATGTATAGACTCACATATGTTATAATGTTACACAGAAAAAAACCTTGTTTCTGTGAAAGAGTATTATACTCCTTTAGTTGCAAATCATGATATTTCTCTGGATATTTATTTGAGAATATCCCTATAGTAGACTAAGCCATCGTAATTTGGTGTTTGGATTTTTTTATGCAATAACTATTGTGTGGGACTTTTTCAATAAAAGCTATAGCACCGATGATATTGTGAGCAGCAGTAGCTGTTGATATTCTAACAGTGGAGGTAAATATCACATTGTGATAACAAATACAAGAGGTAAAATTACTGAAATGTTATTACATTGCTTTTACAAAGCTATTTTGAGACCAGAAATAAATGTTATTTGGCCTTACTTCAATTACTTGAGTATTAGTGAACATTATTTGCAGTAATGCTAGTTGAAAATAACATTAACATACTTAAATTTTAATTAATGTTAATAATTGAGCTTGTGTTTATATTAATAACTAGAGGTGATAACTTTCTATCGTGTTATGTATCTGATTTGTTATACCTAATTTGTTGCAACTGTAAAGAAAGGAAACCTATAAGAAGAGCAGTCAAACAAAAGTAGCATGTTACTTAAATTCTTGCAAAAGCAAAGCTGAGACTACCTGGGTCTTAAAGCGTACCAGATACCTGCTTCATTTTTGAGTTTTCCAAATAAAAATGAAAACTCTAAGGAAAGCCTTTCAAACTCTCTCAAATCGAAAGCAGTTACCCCTTAGAAATGCTGAGATTCCTACTATCGTTTCTTGTGACTGAGCAGATACTTTAGAATGTACTAGAGTTATGTTCTGCGCAGCTGATTCGTTGCACTTTATCTAGATGGAAATTTCTTTGTACCGTTAAAAGTCATTGACTGTAATGAGCTGCAATAGGCTTGGCTTAATTCTGTGCTCATTCAGACTTCAATGAGATTTTTGTTAGTAAAATAAAGATCTGGATTTTAGAGTAGCGTTTAGTGTAGCTTTTAATGTTGCGTAATTATCCACCACCAATGTCAGAATTTATGTTTTTCTTAATGATTTTGTCATAGACACATCTTCCTTTTTGCTCTTTAGTGGCAGGACTCAGCATTGCCTTTGTGCTGTTCCTTATTTGTGTAGTTATTGGTATTTGGAATGCAAGGAAATTCTCGAAGGTGAGTGCAAGTTTCTACTTTTGGAGATTTGTTTGTGCTATACATATTATATAAAATGAAGTGTCAGATTTCCAGTATTTTGACTTTTTACTTTGTTTTCTGGTGCTCATTTGCACCACTGCAGTTGCTTCTCTGCTGTTTTTATTGCTTAGCCACTGAATGGCATTCTTAAAACCAGTCATTTTGTACTCAGGGTTTACTTCGCCATAAATGATCTCCCTTCCTGGTTAGTACCTGCTCAAATTTTAGTTGGAATGGTTCCTGGTTTGCAATTTTATTCTCCTTTTAATGACTGTTTTTATCATTAAAATGTTACATCAGATATGACAGCAGCTTGAGTGAGTTTTGTCTGACTGAGCTACTTTGGATGCTGTTGCAGCCATAGTCATATCTGTCGTAAGTAAATAATAGCTAACAATAACTTATCTAAAAGAAAAAATACAGAAGCAATGAAGGTTCGGATGTGCAAAAAGTATGCTCCTGCATTATTAAAGCAAGGTAATATAAGAGAAAAATATAAGCACCACTATTGCTGTCATTATATTAAAATTACTGATCTTGTGTTTGTGTTGCTTAGATGCATGCTACAGTGATAATAACATAATTGTGTTTCTTGACAGCGAGATTCATTTGACATTACTTCTGTCCCATCTGGTGAAGCTTAGGTGTCCTTAAGAACATCAAGACATGAGGACCAATGTGAGTTGCCATTTGAAAGAGCATTGCAATGACAGTGGGAGTGGGGTATGGGACCTTTTGGTCTGTGTACCTGCATGGTAGAAGTCCATGCTAGGGGACTCCAAGCCAGCAGCTTTCCTTTTTCCAGTGAGCATTTCAAATCACTCCAAAATAATTTGGAATTTCAGTTGGCAAGAAAGCCCAGTCACCAAAAGAATCTCAGGCAGTACCTTTAGGTAAAGCATTAAAACTGGGGGAAACATTAAAACCAAGGAGATTCTTAAACACCATCTGAACTGGCATGCATTCAGTGCAGCGTAACACAAAAGGTCAAACTGCTGCAGAGCCCCAAGCCCTATGAACTCTGCTCATCAATACCCATTTCAGGCTATGAGAAACTTAGTCATTGGTACTTTTGGCCTTCACTGTGTATTTGATGTGTTATGTATTAACAGTTGTATTTTGATCCTACTAATTTTCCTGTAATTTTTTTCTTGTTTCTCTTTTCTTATGTCTTTTTCAGGAGAAAAGAAGAAATGAAAGTTCTGTTACTTGGTAGCTATTCAGAGGGCCCTTCCACAAGGCCAGAATATTAAAAATGAATAAACTGAAATGTTATTGAAACTGAAGAGATCTTAGTTACTAAAGTTGGTTCACTTAAGCTGTGTCTGTACTATTAAACTTGGCATGAGAACGTTGCTACTTTTGAGACTTATCTGGAATAATCCTGGTTTATGTTTGTGTTGTTTGTAGCTGTTGGTTGTAACTTCTAGAAGGCTCTAAGTAACAATCAAGTAACATGAATAAACAGTGCTATTCCAGAGAATGGGACTTTCCTAGACATTGTTTAGTTAATTAGTCTAGATTCATAGCTTTATTGTATAATTCTATTTCTCAATGACATATTTGATGTGTCACTCATTTAGGGACAGGTATTTTCAGTAATTGATCAAACCTGGCCACTGCAAACTTAATTTTAGTCACTGCTGCATTGTAACTGTGTGAAAAGCCCGCCATTTAAATATGTCTTGTCATATGCTTACTATGGTGTCTTACGCTGGAGTATAAATCTACAATTGAACTGTGTTGTGATTTCTCATTTTGCAGATGCTCCCAAGGAACAGAATAACAGAATAGTTTCTCACCTTGACCTTAGACAAACGATGAACGTCCACACTGAGTGATAGTGCAGTGTAAAATTAAATGCCGCCGTGTGAGACCCAAAGCTACCACTGAAATTCTGTAGCCTGAACAAAGGCATGCCATTGTTTTCAGTGCATCATCCATTTTATGAGAGGGAATAAAGAATTTTCAGGAAAAGCTATCTTTATAGAATCCGAAAAATATGTTAACATGTTGATAAAATTTACCCGTTAAAGTCAACAACCCTGTCTCTACAGTATTCACTTCTCTATATAACCGATGGACCTTTCTTACACTAGTTCTAGTCCTTAATAATAATCATCATCAAGACTCAAGTAAGGCTGAAACCTGCGTTTTATTGGAAAGATACCATCATTATTTTCCCAGCTGAGTAACACTTACTGTGGCAGAGGCTCCCAGCAGCCGGTGACTGTGGTGGGGCAGTGTGGAAAATAAGGGTCCAGCAGACATTTGCCCAAAGAGCTGCCCTCCTGTAGCGTGTCAGGGGAAAGAAGACTGAAGAGGTAAGTCTGAGACAGTCTGAGGTTGCTTTACCAAAACATTCCTGTGTGAGCTTTAGCAGATGAACTTTATTTCTGAATTGCTTGTTCTTCAGGACAAAATTGTTAGTGTGTTTGTAGCTCACATTTTTCTGTGAAGATGAGTACTTTCGAGAACATGCAATGTGTACGTCCCACAGAAGTGAAACTATACTGAGAATTGGACATACACACTTTTTGTTATTGCATTGTGTTTATGTAAAATTCCCTCTAGCTTTGGTGACAAGTCCCACAAGAGTGGATGCTGAATACTTAGCTGATAAACTAGCTGTTAACTTGAAATTATTTGTGTAGATTAAGTCTTTGCAACAGATGGCCTTACACATGCGCTCACAAAGCTGTTGCTTGGCTCACTGCACTGCAGTTTCATTGTGTGCTGATCAGCAGACTCATGTTACATATGGGTGGGGTGGATGGCAGTAGCAGCTTGCTGCAAAGCACCGGGGAGGTGGTATGCAAAAGCAAGTTTAAGCAATAAGGCAGCAGAAAAGCTAAAAGAACATTGTGCTGCATCTCTGATTTGGAAATGAGATGAGTGTTACTTGGAAAGATTGAGTGGTTTGGCAGGGGGCTGAGGGAGATGAAGTGTTTATTAAGATGGGGGGGATTCATCAGAAACAACAGTTTACAGAAGGCAAGAACGTGGATATCACACAAGCAGTACATCTTAACTATGGTTTGATGGTCCTTATACTGCTTCGATTGGTAAACCCATTTAAGGTTAATTTATTCATACATTAGTTCAGTATACGAAAGTTGAAAATTAATTACCTTAATTTGCGAGAGATGCGTTTTTGATCAGAGAATAGAGAAGTCTTTGTCAGCGTGAGAGGAAGAAAGCTAACTACCCAATCTGGCTTTATAACATCATTCAGTGCAGATTACTTTTAAGAGCAGATTACACAGAATACTCCTACTGCCACCGCAGTGAAAAGAAGGTTGTGTGAGATTCTCTGCAGGTCATAAATACCACTGCAGAAAACTAGCTCTATTTGTGAGTAACTTGCAAGTGAAAAAAAAAACCAAAAAAATTGAGAGATCACCTTGAAATTTCTGAAATAACGAATGCAGTCTTTTCTAGCGTTGCTTTACTGCTTTGAAGACAGTAAGAGTGATTCATTTTCCCACTAACCCTTTTCATACAGAACTCATAAAATCAGAGCTCTCAGGAGAGGCTTATTCTGGCTGTTGTGGATGCTTATTATCCCCTCTGTCCTAGAGCAGCCTGATGATTTGAATGTATTTCAGTATTGATCATGCTAAGAAATGTGTGCTTTGATGGTTCTGTTTTAAGCAATACCCTGCAAGAAATATTAACTGTTTTAGGTTTTTGGTTTTTTTTTACTCAGTGATGGTTGCTGTTTCCTACTCACTTTCAGAAGGTAGATAGCATCTAGTTACAGGATTTTTTCATTGATCATAATGTAACCATAGAGTAAATCCAGATCTGACAGAACCTTGATCAGAGCTGCTTAGTATTGCTAGAATCCTTATAATAGGTCTACATGTGGTGAAATACACTGAAAGAAGGTGACTGTTGCATTCTCATCATGATCTCAGTGTAGGCTGCTTCTTGGTATGTGTTAATGATTGCTCAGAGCAGCAAATAAGCAAAAATTTGAGAGTGGAGGTAGGAAATACATCTACTATGTAGTTAAGGGATCAGCAGCTTTGTTGCGTAATTTAAAAGCTTTAGTATTGACTACTATTTCATGCAAATTGTGACTAGTAGTTTACATAGATTTACTAAAACTTGCTATATACTAGCAATACCTTTCTGGAAGCAAGAAACAAAAATAGTTCAACGATTTTGCAAACACAAATTGATGAGTTCTGTGTGCCAGTTCTGATGGGAGTGGATATCGACAGTGCTCCTGTGAATTCTTGTGCCTTTCTATTAACTTGAGGTTGTGTCTGCACTGTAATTCCTCAGTAGATATGTGCATATATTTGCTGCTAGTATAGGATGCCATTGAGGAGTGAAATCCTGGCACGCGTTACATTCAGTGTGCTTCCTACCACTGACTTCAGTAAGGCCAGAATTTCACCTTTTCTTCCTTTTGTTTGGCTTCTTTGCAGCCAGTCTTTGGTTTGCCTGTGCTATTCGATTCAAGTGAAATGCAATTAAATATGTGAAAAAGATAATTAAACAGTTCCTAGGAAGAGATTTAGTGGCTAACTCTTTATGATATTTGACTGACTCAGATGTTAAAATGACCCGCCACCACCTGCCTTGAAATAGTGTATTTTTCATTTAATGGAGGCAAGGATAAGAAGCCATTCCTCAGGCCATTGCAATTTCTTTTGCATCCACTTCTGTTTTCTAGGCCCCTTCTACTTGAACATGCTAGAAACAGTCTCAGTAGCAGGCAGCGTGTTTTTCTCTCTATAATGGTCTAACCTATAAATGAAAACAGAAAGTATATTGTAGGTGATATATAGGAAGCAAAGTGAGAAAGTACTGAAGGATCTGGGGTATTATTGACAATTTTTTGCATCTTTATTTAGCCAGACAGTAGATGTGGTCATTGCCGGTCCATTTCACACTATCTCAGACAAGGCTCTGAAATCACCTTGTACTGAATTATCAGAAATCACTGAAAGAACTTAATTTTGTCACCACTCCCTGCTAGGATGCAATGCAGACATTCACAAGATATCTTCCTGTCTCAAACTTTTCTTACTAGTGAATACCTTCTTTGAACCAGTCTGAAGGCAAGTGGGATGCCTTTTGTTACCTGTAGTTCTTTTGGTAGAAAGACACACGCTCGTTGACAGGGAATTGCAGACCAGTGTTCCCAGTGTGTGCTCAGGTTGCCCCAGTTAACCTGTAAACACTCTTTTTTCCACTTTATGCTGGACACTTTTTCTTTTTTTTTGCAATACAAAGGGTATTTTGAACAAGTAGCAACAGAAGAACATTTTGTACTATCAAAAGTAATTCCAGGAAGGGAACATCATTACTGAGATCTGTAGCCTGTGGGAAATCATTTTGCATAGCTGTAGCCTTAGTAAGTGGAATGCCAAGACGAATTTCAGTGAACTACTTTGCATGTACCAGGTATACCTAGCAGCAATTTTTTACCTCCATTTTACATTAAAAGAAGAAAATATTCTGGAGAGCCCTTTAATTTCAAATTTAAAGCAACCTGTTATCTTTTTTAGCTCCCTCCAGCAGAAATACTGAAAGTTTAACAGAATAATTTATGTAGGTAAATGCGGAGATGTATAAGACATCTTGAAAATTTTCTGCATTCGCATACTCTGATTACCATAGTCATGGAGTATACATAGACTGTCATGAACTTACTGAGGATGTTGCCTCCTGTCCACTTGTTAAATTTTTTTTGAAGTTGACTGCAGGACGAGGATTTTGACTGACTTAATAAATCCTATTGCCAGGGAGGATACTGTATCTCAGTCACTGCACTCTGGGTGAAAAAAATACGTGATTTCAGTTCTCTAGAAAAATGAGAGGGGTAGTGGTATAGAGTGTTACATGCTATAGAGAACTGCAGAAGATGCCAGTAAAGGTGCAGTAAGATGGCCAGCAGAGCCCTCAAGGTTATGCTTTACTCCAGTTCTGGAAGAACCTGGGTTCAGAGAAGGAAAATCAGGGAAATTATGGTGAGTATCTGAAAAAAGCTCTGTCACAGCTGAGCACCCCGTGTATGTCAGGAATGTGTCAGTGTCTTCCCTTATTGCTGTTTGCATGCTGTTACTCATTCAAAGATTCCCCATAAGAGTAGAATCACGTGCACTACCCGGATCAGGAAATTTCTTACGTGTGAACATGTGCACAGTGAATGGCTGAAGTTGGAAGGGACCTCTGCAGGTCAAACACGTGCAAGTATTTTGTATTTTTCTGTGACAAACATCAGTAAATATTCAGTTCTCAAAACAAAACAAAATCCAGCTCTCCCTTTTCTGTACAAAATACAGAATCATCACTGCTATTAGCAAATCTGACTCAAACTGCAGAGGAATCAAATGTGTTTATTCAGTAAGCAGCTGTAGCTGGCTTTCAGATACAGAGCTGCTGAAAACAGTGAAGTATAGCAAGGCAGTGCTCTAGCACTATCTAACAGTAAATGGTGGTAGATACAGTATTGTAAGTGTGAATCTCCAAGGGTAAACCAGATACTGTTTTATAGAAATATATATATGCCAACATTATTTCCTCCTCATTTATAATATTTGGCAAAATTCTAGTCTTTGCACACAAACCATTTTTTCATTTAGCATGGATTTTGGCTTGTTCTGCAAATACAAGTTTCTGACGCTGACTGGTGGTAAGCAACCATGCATCCATTCTGGGAGTCAGCCATACTGCTTCATGCCTTTTCAGCCTAAAATGCTCAGGACATTTCAGTAGAAATGTTACTGAGTGCTACTAAGATGAATTAATTTTCAGTGCAACCCTGGGCCAAATTATCTAAAATTTTCTCACATCAGTAATCCACTGGAGTCATCAAGGCAGTTCATTTGAGTAACAGTTTGTTGACCTACATTTCTCTTGCTCAGGGCAACAGATATTGTGCTGATTCTTTCCTCTTAGAGCATCTTCGCAACTAAAGCCCTAGTTTTAGTTAGCATCTGTGCTAATGCTGAAAATCCTTTTAAAGTTTCATTGTGTGGCATGTTTTTTTCAATGAATATAATTTCTCAGTTGCGTTTTATACCGAGTTAGCAAAATGTCCTAAGCCAGTAAAAAATTAGACTCAGGTTTTGGTTATCACAAGTAAGCATAGATCTGGTGCCTGCAAGTTATGTCAAATGAAAATCTCTCTCTGAATAACATAAAAGAAAAGATAATCTACCATCCTTTGGTACACATTTCCAATTTTTGCAGCAGGTGGCCCAGATATGGCAGGGTCTGGGTGTATGAATGGCAATATTCTTATTCATCCATCAGGCTCATTACACCTAGGCAGACTGTGCCCTGTTACAGACACCTTATTGTAACCTGAGAATATGTTTTGATCAAGATGTATAATCCTGGCTTTTAATAAGTACATTTTAAGATGGGATTTTTGTGGGGATGATTAACATGACATTCCAAATTCTACAGTGATTAGAGGGAGAATAAATTCATTACTACTGCATTTTGAATCCTAGCACCTTGAGAGATTCCGGTTACTAAGAAATCTGGATATGCTTTTTTATCTACATATTGAATTTCAAGACTAATGGTAGGCCTTGTTGAGAGAAAAAATTATCTGTAATCATTGGAAGGATTCCTGTAAAAAATGACATTGCAAAAAGCTTTAAAAACACAAGAGGAAATATCAACTTTGAAGCCTGAATATTCATTACTAAACAAAGGGGAGGTTATGGCTAGTGTAATTTAGTAGCTGAACAGAAATGGAAGAAAGAAACCTATATAACCAGAGTTAGGGGATAGTATAGTTAAGTTTTTCAAAGATGATGATGAATTTACTTTGTTCAAGTTTTGCATTTTTCATACAGTCAGGCAAGATTTAGAGCTGTGGGGGAAAAAGCTACCCTTTAAAAGGTGCCTACGTGGTACTTTTATATATTATTAAACCCTTAAAATGTCTACTATGAAAATATTTGTAGTACTTTTGTGAAAGAAATAGACAGTGATCAGCATTTGGATTTGTAGTGACTGAAGAATCTGTGTTTGCTTTTGCAGGAACAGCCAGTGTGCATGAAAAGCAACAAGCACATCAGGAAGGTAGAGAAAGATTAAGGTGGAGAGGTAGGGAGAGAGAATTCCTTCATTACTGCTCAGTTCAGCACCTAATTTTGGAAGTTTTTTTTAATATATTCACTATTGCAGTTTATAAGGGTCTTAAGTAGAGGGACATCATTTTAAAAAGCCATTTAGGCATTTAAGACCTTAAGAGACAGATGGTTTGTGTGCTGCTGAAATGAAATTTATTAATATTATTTTGGTACGTTTTCAGCAACGTACAATTTTTTTCCCCCGGGAATCCAAATTGATTTCTTCCCACTGGGCTCCTGACGAATTTGTGTTGTTGTAGCAAAGATGAAGACACTTCATTCTGCTCATTTTAGGCTAATCAAACAATGGAGAAATATGATTATTTGGTTGCAGGCTACTTAGTTATTTGTCAGAAAACTTAAATTGATTTTAGAAATGGTCATAAGTGTTTCAGTATCTTTCAGAATCTAGATCTCAGTTCTCTTGCACAGATTTTACTAACAGCTGTTCTGGCTAGTGCCAATGAGGAACACTTTTTTTTTTTTTTTTTTTTTTTTATACGCCTATACAGGCGTGTTTGCTAGGAAGCCAATAGAGGAAATCAAGCACTTCTGCATGTGCTAATTGTAAGTACAACTGGATTGTATGGTAATGGGAAAAATAACTGAAAATTTACCTTCAGGTGGAAATTACTCAGAACGTCAATAGCTGGTTTGGCATCATTTTTTGGACATATTAATTTTGCTTCTCAGCAAGTTAGAGCTTTCAGCTTGGTGCTCTGCCAGTGCCAGCTAAAGCCATGAATTCATTGCAGAATTGCAACCTGTATGCCAGTTGAACTCTCTGCTCTTCTCTAGCGATCAGAGTTGTGTAACCTGCAAAAATTCTGTCTTGTGAATGCAGCTCTTGCCTATTCAAATAGTTTGCTTGCCTGTACAAACATAGCAAATATCCATAGAAGACTAAAGGAAAGGTATCTTGAATTTGAAATAAAGGTAGAGTTGCTTTAATATTTTGCCAGTCCTGAAGGAGTCTGTGGGGGTAAGCAGCTAAGCCCTTCACTTACACATGTGTAGATCAGAGTAGTGTAGTGTAGTGTATTGGAGAGGTTATGGCAAGCACAGTTGACTGCTTCTCATAAAACAGCTTGAATCAGCAACTCAGGATGTGACTGTGCAAAGCTAATGGATGGGTTGTAGAAGAGAAAACAACTACTGTTAGCAAAAAAAAAAAAAAAAAAAGCAAAAAGAAAGCTGTACTTTCCATCTTAACCTTGCTTCAGCATCTTAAAACTTTATTTCGTTTCTGGTTTAAATGCACCGTTATTTTATGGGTAATGAAGGGCATTCACAGGGGATACAAGAGGTGAGATGTATGAGTGAATGGGGCCTAAAAAAGGTCTTTGAAGAAAGTCATGAATTGTGTGACAGTATTGTAATCCCTGTCTGCTTTTCTCCAAAGTGTTCATACCGGACTCAAGTATTCAGCCAGCTGAACAGATGATGCCTGAGTCCAATTTACATGGACTTGGAATGAATTCTGCTCATTGCTCTGTTCTGAACAAAATCCAGACAATTAAGAAAAGAATGGAATCAGGGAATTCACTCATATTCATCGAGGAGTATGCTTGATTATGCTGTTCTCCTACTGCAGCACTTCATTCTCTGCCTTTTACATTGCTGCAAGTGGGAGAAGAACACCAGGAATTTTCTCTTACTTTATCTTTTATTCTGCCCAAGCTTGAGAAATGGAGCAGCATCCCTTCCTCTGCCCAGGAAAATGCATTACCTGTTGGTGTGAGACTGTGCTTCGTGACTGAGATGCCACAGTTCAGTCCTGCCTCCTCAGAAGGCCATGTTTGATGGTAGGATCTGTTCTTATGAGGACATACCTATTCTTCACAGAATCTTCAGTTTCCTGTCAGTAAGACACGTTAGGTATGTTTTAATGACAACTCCAGACTAGTGGAGGCTGGCATTAAGTGTTTTGCAGCTATGTAGGTAATGCCAAATAAAATGAATAAATAAATAAAAACACAAAACTGAAGCTGAATGTCAAGTTAGATGTAATTGGGCCAAGTATTAACTGAAGAAAGTGCATATAGCAGCAGGCCTTTGAATACTAGAGTAGGCTTGGCTTTTACTACCAAAAAGTTTCGTTTGGACTTAACAGCTAAAAATATCACTGCTGTGTCTATACTTAACTTCAGCTCAGAATGAGCTGTCAGTGGAAAATACGATCTTCCAAAATTCCCCTGTGTTTTTTCACCACACAGAATCCTGGAACCCTCAGAGGTGATGTGGACAGAACAATGCAAATTTTATGTAGTCACACAAAATACATGACCAAAATGCTTTCCAGATATAAATAATACAGATACAGATGTCCCCCTTTGCTAAGATGTAAGAAATCAAAAAGTGTAGTTCTAAAATGCAATGGCCAAAAGCTGTGTTTTCAATTTAAAGTGAGAGCTGGGAGTATGTGAAGAATAAATGAAATGGCGAGATTAAGCAAGACTATGGGATAAATACTCTGGTTCAGATGTAAAAGAAAAAAGCTTTAGTGACACGTCAGATGGCTGAGGGTGAGAATGATGAGAAGATCAGGCTTATAAATAGTTCACATAAACTGAAGAAATAGGTCTAGGACTTACAGAAGAGTATAAGGATAGCAAAGAGGACAGAAAAGCCCATGAGTGAAACAGATGGAGAACTGAGATTTGAGGACTGAAACATTCAAGATAATAAGCAGCCAACAACCACAAATTTGGAAATCATTGAGGGGAGAGAAGGCAGTTAGAGCTGGAGGCTTGCAAGTCAGGAACAAGATAGAGGAAAATGGAAGGGAGATGTTTTGAAGCAGAGTTAAATCATGCAGTGCAACATTTTCCCTTTGAGAACTAAAGGTGACTACGAACCGAAGTCATGAGTATTGCTTTGACCAAATATTGAAAAGTACCAGCAAGTTTCAGAGTAAGAGCTCATGTCTGCCCATGATTACTGGAAACCAGTAATCTTTATGAAATAGGAAAAACAAAGTTGCACTTTGAAGCAATCCTGAACTCAGCATGTTTTGGCCCAAACATTGATGATGTAAGAATTCTTCTTTTAAAAAATAAAAAATAAAAGATTGTACCTTCAGCAGCTTTCCAAACACAGCTGTTGAGCCCAGGCTTCAATTATATGTAATTCAGTAGATTGGTACCAGCTTGTGTAAAGAACACTGTAGGATTTTTTTATTCTTTTTTTTTTTTTTCTTTTTCCCTTGGAGGTCTTTTAGTTAACAGGAAAACCCAAGTGAACTGGTACTTCCATCTCAGATTGAAATCAACTCAATAGAAGTTTTCTTTCCAAGATTTCTTTGGATGATGGAATAGAAAATCTTGCAATCTCTGAATCTTACATAGTAAGTAAATAAAGAAATAGGAATTCTGTCCAGAGGATTGGATATTTCTGAATGTAAGTTGTATTTTTTTTTCTCATTGGTAGAAGCCATTTCTGTGGTGATTTCTGCATAGCACCTCTGCAGTCTGATTGTGTTGACATACAGGTATTTAAAAAATAATAATAGTAAAACAAAAGCAGCTTTTTCAAAATGTACTTTTTCAGCTTCTTAGTGTTTCGTCTCCATGGTGCAATGCAAGCGGGGTAAGTTAATGATTATTACTATATCCTTATGAACGGATAGTAATAATATTTCTTGCTATTCTCAAGAAGAGTTCTTGCTGACCCTTGGCAGGTTGTTGGTGGTGTAATTGATGCTTGTTTTGTTTTGTTTTATTTAGCAGAAGCCAGGCTCTGCCTCATCATTTTATTTTTTTTAAACCTAACCAGTCCATTCCAGGTAAAAATTATTAAACTGTAGAATGGGTTCAAAATTTAGGAAGCTGTCTTTTGAACAGAGTCCAGTGTGCATGGTGTTCAAGCAGATTACTTCCTTTGCTTCATGACATGACTAATAAAGTTCTCTGAAAATAGAAATTAATCTTTTAATAGAAATCTGTATTGTGAAAGCACAAAATTCCATAGTCGAAGTATCTGAAAAGAAATGTTCTCTAATAACTGTTATTGCTGTACAGGCACATTTTCATCAGACTGGGGCACCAGGATCTCTCCAGGTGCTACATAGGAAGATGAGCATGTGTCTTTATAGATCCAAAGTGAAAATGATGGACAGATAGAAACTTCAGGGAAATCTGGCTTTAGATTCCAGTGTATGAAATACAGTTACTTGGGATCGAAGAGTGGGGATGGGCCTTGTGTTATATCGAGGTAGCATGCTACTAGAATTCTGATGATATTTGCTCCAGAAAAAAACTAACTAAACTTTCAGGCAAAATGGTATTTGTAGTAATTCTTCCAGTTAGCCTATTATGGAATTCATTGCTGCTGAACCTTGTTCTTACAAACAAGGAAGGACTAGTTGGGAACGTGAAGGTTGGGGGCAGCCTTGCTTGCAGCAACCATTAGTGGAGTTCAGGATCTTACATGGAGAAAGCAAGTAGAATTGCTACCCTCCTCCCTTTCAGGAGATCTAACTTTAACCTTTTTAAGGACCTGCTTGTGTATTATCTCATGGGTTGGAGCACTGGAAAAAAAGGGATCCTAAGAGATTTGGTTGACATTTAAGCACTGCTTCCTCCAACCTCAAGATCAGTGCATCCGTAAGAGCAGAAATCGGGCACGGGTGACAGGAGACTCACATGGATGAGCAAGGAGCTCATTTGAAAACTTGAATAGAAAGTCTATGGAAGGTGGAAAAATGCTCTGGCCACTTGGGAGGAATATAAGAATGTTGTGAGGTCATGAAGAGATGTGACAAGGAATGCTAAGGCCCGCTTGGAATTAAATCTGGTGAGAAAGGTCAAAGACAGTAAGAAACACTTCTTTAAGTATGTCAGTAGCAGAAGGAAGACTAAGGAAAACGTGGGCCTGCTGCTGAATGAGGTGGCTGCCTTGGTAACAGGCGATGCTGAAAAGGTGGAGATACTGAATGTTTTATTTGCTTCAATCTTTACTGATAAGGCTGATCTCAGGAAACCCAGACCCTGAGGTAAGAGAGAGAGATGGGCAAAGGAAAACTTCCCCTTGGTCAAGGAGGATCTGGCCAGAGATCACCTGAGCAAACACCCAAATCCAAGGGCCCCAATGGGATGCACCCGCAGTTGCTGAGGGTGGTGGCAGAAGTGATTGCCAGGCCACTCTCTGTCATCTTTGAAAGATCATGGAGGATGGGAAGGGTGTCTGAGGGCTGGAGAAAATCCACTGTCACTTTAGTCTTCAAAAACAGTAAGATGGTAGAAAGAAGCTGGAAAACTATAGGCCAGTTGGCCTCACCTCTGTTGCTGGGAAACTGATGGAACAGCATATTCTGGATGTCATCTCCAACTAAGTTGAAAAGAAGAAGGTTATCAGGAGTAATCCGCGTGAATTTACCGAAGGGAAATCATGCTTGAGCAATTTGTAGCCTTCTGTGGTGTCATGACTGGCTGGATAGATGGTAGAGTAGAGCGTATTGTTTATCTCGACTTCAGCAAGGCTTTTTTTTAGGACAGTTAAGATGTTAAGACTGACACTGGTGTTTAGCCATGTCAGTATATATTTATTATTTCAAAGAACTATTCTCACTCCACTAGGTATGTGTCTTCACAGAGTTAAATGTTTTGGATCTAAAGTAGCAGAAGACACCTAGTATTCCTACACAATTAATGGAGGAGACTTTGGAGATCTTCTGGTGATCCAGTTTTTGTCCAAAGGAATTTCAGTTCTAGTAAACATGACTAGGTGATTTGAAACTACATTTTCTGTCCCTTTCCCTCATCTTTCACCCAACTCGATGTGGTGTTTTAATTAAGTGTGAAGTAATATCTAAACTAGGTCATTACTTCTACATTAATGAAAGCAGATTAGAGTAGAAGCTGGCAAAAGCATCTACAAGTTTAAGGACTTTGAGTAACTGTGTAAAAAATGGATTGTTGAAACGTTGAGTTATTCAACTAGACGTTGAAGTTTTCAGCTCAGTTTCAATATACTTTATCTTGGTGTGTAAGCTCCGCATCAAGCATCTATTTTAGCACATAAATTCAGTCACAGTAGGGAAAAAAGTGATTTTTAAGACTGTGAAATAGTTCATCTTTTACATGAAACATACACTCTGTTAATGTTATATGTTAACATTTCTACACTTAACTGAACATACTCCTTTTTGGTCAGAGAATTAAAAAAAAGAAAAAAGCAGCATAATCCAGATACATGAAAAGTTATAAAAGCATAGGAAATGAAATATAAATAAACTGGTTTGTTTTCATCTTACTTTTTTTTTTTTTTCTATTTCATCTTACCAATTCAGGTTGTTTGCTTTCTGACAGAAGAAGTATCTTTACTTTTTTCTTCTGCTCTCAATCATTTTAACATCACTGGGAAACTCTTGTATTTTGCTTCAGGATGATAAAAATATTTGCAGATGTGCAGAAACATGCTCTACATATGCTTTAGAGAACGCCTGCTCTAGAAGATGCAGCGAGGATAAGACAGTGATACATAATTGCAGCTAATTTTTTGGTTGATGAATTTCAGCATCCTTTTTCAGGTCTATTGCTACGGTTATGATAGATTTCATTGAAAGATTTGCTATTGCAACAGCTTCTTGATCAAAGTTGTCTTTCCTTGGTTGGAATTGAATTTAGGAATTGAACAGGCTAAAGGGGAACACAAATTTAAAGGGCAGATCAGACAATCCTGTAAATCTTCAGTCATCACTCTGGAGACAGATGGAAAATATGAAGATTGCACAAATTGTTTCATGGAAGATCTTCAAGCAAAGTTCAGTGCTCTTGCTTTTGGAGAACTGGGATTTCTTCATCTTAATCAAATTCTTGTCTGAGGCACAAATCTTTCTCCCTTTCTGTTATAAAGCAAAAAGCAACCTACTTTCTCCCAGCGATACCTTACTGTAGACAGAAACATACGCACATTTTGAAAATGTGCCACTGAAGGAAGAAAGCATCTTGGAGCTGTCACACCACTGAAATCTTTGACAAATGCAGGAAAGGAGGACTTTGTGTTCACGGAAGCTGATTGCAGCTGTATTTTCATAGATTCTCTCCAGCAATACAGTGAAATTGATCACTTTTTAAAATCTGAAGCTACTTTTTAGTTCAGCATTTCATTTAATCAAAATTGCTCACAAATGTTTTAATACATACATCATAGTTCGGATGTGTCTGTGAAACAACTTTTTTTTCCAATCTGACTCTAGTGATTTAGCCATTGGACAGCAGCTAATTTGTATGTTTAATAAAATCTAGAAATGTTTAGTCTATCCATGTAAAGTCTTAAGAGAAATCCCCTCATTTTCAGAATAGTTTCTGCGTGAAATTTTGATGCATGGGTGTAAGTGTTTCCTGGGGGGTTAGTAATGTGATTTATAACTGCCAACTGAAACGTGAAGTGTTTAGAAAAAAAAAGTGTGCAGTTAATCTGCTGTGGTTTTTAGAGAAGCATCTGCAGTTTGTTTTGTTGTAGTTTTTAGAGACACATACAGCCTCTTTCTTCAGCAAGTTCATCTTTCTTATGTAGCTAAAGCTGGTATGTGAGTTTACAGATAACAAAATACAGACTGTATTAGACAAGAATCCTTGCAGATAATTCAGTCTGGAGATAACCAGATCTGAAAAAAAACATGATCACAGAAATGCCTAGGTATAGGTAAAGCCCCTTAATAGAGGTAGGATAAATATTTTCACTTGCAGCAGGAAGCTGAGTGGTAGTCTGTCTTTCTACATGTTTTGTAAATATTTGGAACCTCTGCTGTAGTTTTCAAAACAGTTTTTAGAAAATCTCTCCATACAGACACACCCAGAAGATCGCCAGTACTGTCTGCTGTAACTAAATGCAGGAATTAACATTCTTTTCCTGTGTGCATGCCACAGTTGAGTTTCTGGTTAATTTTATCTTTCTTTTTCTTTTTTTTTTTTTTTCCCTGCCTCGTAAATCTCCCCAAACGTTTGTATCCTGTGTCCTGTTTCATTAATAGTTTAGGCCGTACACGCTTCAAATAAAGAAAATTCAGAAAACGTGGTTATTCTTAAGTGTTGTGACAGAGTTGTGGTTACACAAGTAAAAATGACATTCATTTACTTCTTCAGATTTCTTTTAGTGCATAAGGAAGTGTATCAGGCCCTCTGTCCATCATGGGCCAGTTACTGAGACTGTATGCCCTATACACACCAGCTGTTGCCACGTTACAGCTCCATCCTCAGGAAATGTACCCTGGTTGATGAGGAGCACCTGCCAGCACCACCCACTCAGCAATGGGGTCACAAATGTAATAGGCACAGGAGTAGAAAAACTTTAAAGTAACTTGTTTTGTTGTGTTTTTTTTTTAAAAACAAGGGTTAGGGTTTTTTTAAAATAACTTGCTGGAATTGAGATGTGTAACGTTTTACATGGCACCGTATTTATTAGCACAGATAAGAAAGTGTCTTCATTAGGCTTTCCTTGGTGACCATTTAAAAAAAGGTGAAGAACCAGCCCCTCTGAAGTCATCTTGATTCCACCACCTGGCTCCTTGAAGAGCTTACTGATGCATCCTGTAACATGAGATGAGTTGCTGCTTCCATTCTTTTGGTAGGAAAGGAGGTAAACACCATGTGAATGAGTGAGGGTGGTGAGCTGAGTCTGGCCAGCAGCCCCTGAAAGGAGACAAGAAGACCAACCAGTTTTACAGCAGTACAGCAGGGGTTGCCGTTACATAGTGTGACAGACTTGACTCTGCTTGTCCTCCTGAGGGTGAGAAGACAGAAAGCTCAGGGTGGCATATGGCTGCAGGTATGGGGTGAGGACCATGGTTCTGCTGGGAGGAGATACGGAGTGAGCTCAGGCAGGTAAGCTCACCTGGTCAGCGGCTATGCCGTGTTAAACCACACGGGCCCCAGGGCTGAGGCCGCCTCTGTGAAACTGTAACATGCAAACCTGCCGTCTGCAGACTGAGTTTGTGGGCTTCTTTGTTTGCCTTGTGGCTGTGAAGGGTGCTGGATAGTGCAGCTGATAAGATGCAGAAAGTGCTTGGGGTTTTTTTGTTCTTTGCATTAATGCAGTACATTTCCTTGTCAGCTTGTGGTGCTCCAAGTGGGGTGGTGCAGTGCTGTTTTTCCAGCTAGATCGAAGGCTTACCTTTGTTAACTTGGATCACTTGTTTCATCCCACATTATTTTGAAGCTAAATTGAAATGATCGGTCCCTAGTTCAATGAAACTCAAATTTATCTTGGACTTATGAAACAGTCATAATGCTGTATGTATAAGGCAGCTTTTTATTGCGCTAACGTGAACGTGGAAAGCTGGGGAAAGGAAATACGAATTCTGATACTTGGTCTTGAAATCCTGCAAGTATGGCTGTGGTTTGTTTGAAATAACTCCCTTACTAAAGGAAAGCATTCTAATTCTGTCTACCTGATTAGAATTTATGACTGTCTAAATATGCTGTGCGGCTGAATTTCAAGATGTATGTGTATATAGAACCGCTGACTGTGGAAAGTATCAGTGATATACAGCTTACAGGAAGATTATCAAAATCCAAAGCTGATGTGACCGGTGGACTTTAATGGATGTAAGCAGGCTGAGCACTTGTCATCTATCCACATTGTCTTAATGTTGGCAGCCTGTTGAAAGTGATGCGTGGGAAACCAGTGCAAAGTGCTGATTTATTTTATGCTAATAGGGAAAAGTCCATATTGTTCAAATTAAATCCTAAAGCAGAAACAAATCATCCAGCCAAGCCCATCCTATGGAGTTTCATTGAAACAGTTAGCGGTCTCCTCCGTGACCTCAGAGTTATAAAAATTAAACAATGTTAGGGGGCTGCTGTTTTCAAGTGCTTCTGTCCGCTGAAAGTGGGTGAGATTCTCCTGCAGATGGCTATTTAAGTTAAAACCCAAATGGAGAGATCAGAGCAATTAGAGCACATTGGCTTCTAACTGCATCAGAGTGAATAATGTGGGAGACGTGAGCCAGGATTGTGCCTCAGTCTGTGTTTTTTCCCACCAGAAACCGAGTACCAGCAATTCTTTTCAATTAGAAAAAAGAAAAAGGAGGGAAAAAAAAGTGGAATTAAAAAGGGGAGGGAGAATTTCTTGATGCTTCACTTGAATAAAATAAAAGAGATTATGCAAAGATGGGAGGAAAGAAAAAGTATTTCAAAGGGGATAACTGCCTACTTCACAGCTCTGACTGGATCTGTTGTACAATGTTTCTTCTACTTTTGCCATGTAGTGCCTCCCCACAGGCTCATTGCTGGCTCATTGCAGGGAATGAAACTATCGCACTTTTTTTTGTATGTTGCTTAAGCCCTGGAAAGGCAAAACAGGACTTGAGCATTTTTACTTGGTATAACTGATGGGAAAAATGATTTATCATCTGAAAGGTTTAGAATTTCCTGAGGAAGAATGGAGGGCCAAAACACAAATTCACGTTTTACTGGAGGAGCTCTAAGAGCTGTACCACACAACATCAGTTTCACTAAAACTGGTACAACATTATCCAATATGAAGCATCTGTTCCATCACTCCTGAACATGTTCAAATTTCTGCTCTCCTTAGGGTTTCTAGCTGGAATGACTTGGAGCAAGGAGATTGCCCTGGAAGATAGTGATCAGAGAATTAGTCTCAGTTTTCAAATCAGTAAGTGCCTCTGACAAATGATCAAATGCAAAGCCATCATTTTTTTCCTTCAGGTCCTTTTCTTAGCGAGCATGCAAAACAATGGCAAAACGTTAAATGGCCACTGTTCATTGTTCAATGCAGCTTTTGCCTCCAGCAAATGGAGTGATATAAGTTTGATTATGTCATTGAGTCGTTACTGAGTAACTTGTCATTAGCATCTAGGGACTAGTAATCTGTAAGTTAGTATTTATTCCATTGGTGCTGCAGTGGAAAGGTTTGTTCTTCAAAAAATGAAAATGTAGATTGTTTTTAACACTGCTGTTGTGCCTTCCTTGAAAGCTAATAAATCAAAAGCAGAGATGCTCCTTTAGTTTTTTGAGGAGAGGTTGAAGTTGGTTCTCAGTAGAAAGCTATTGTAGTCATTGGGGTGGTACCTGAGGAAGAAAGGAATGCCCTTTAGTCCTCTCAGGAAGGGCCAGAGGGAGGATCTGGGGAACTACAGGTTGATCACGCTTACCTTGGTCCCTTGGAAAGGTGATAGAGCAGTTAATCCTGGAAGCAGTGTCCATCATGAGCAGGACAAGACACTGATCAAGGATTTAGGAAGGGGAAGTCATCCTTCATCAACCTGATACCTACCTCCTATGTGATTACTGGTTTGGTGGAGGAGATGAGAGCAGTGAATGTTGTTTGGCTTGACTTTAGTAAGGGTATCGAGTCTGTCACCCATAACATCTTCACAGACAATCTGATGAATAACAGACTGAATAAATGGACAGTGAGGTGGATTGAAAACTAGCTAACTATGAGCCTTGAAGGGTTATAAGCAGTATTGTGAAGTCCAGCTGGAGACCAGTTTTTAGTGGTGTACCCCAGGGGTCAGTACTGGAGATGTGTCAGTACAGAACAGAAAATGATGAAGCTTGATGGCGTCTGACAGCTGCATATTATGTGCACAAGGTTGTTGAAAGAACTGAATCAATGCCTGGAGGCACAACTCAGCTACCTCAGGATTTAGCAATATAAATTGGTTCAAGTAAAGGTTACTAGGGTCAAAGGGAAAAGCGAACTTGGTGAGGAAGAAAGTCACAGTCTGACTGGAAACTTCTGAAAGCGTAGAATAAATTTATGCCAGCCAGCTATGAGAGCTGGTGACAAAGGCGAGGCCATGGACCTGATACTAACAGTTGCAATTGCCTGGTACGAAACCTTCTGTATTGCTGGCAATAGAAAGACAGGGACACTGCCACTGCCGATGCCAGCTGGGGGCTGTGGAGTACCCAAACCAAGTATCAATTCCATCAGAGCTCATTTACTCAAGGATCAGATGAAGTACAAACCAAACCTGGGGACTCAAGGTAACAACGTGCCGCAATAGAAGTGAGATTTCAACACAGAAGCCTGGTGGTAAGGCATATCTACAAACACAAGTTTCACAAAACACTTGTTTTGTAATGTTGGCAAGCAATTGCAACTGTTAAGTTTTTATCAGAAAAACTGAAGATGAAATCATATCCTACCTACTTTTCTTCTTAACTGAAAGGTGTTTTTCAGTCTTCTCTGTGGTGTGCTTTGGTCCAGAAGCGCAGCACCTTCTGCTTGGCTGTCCTACCACATTCAATATCAGTATGAATATCCAGCTATATATATGTGTGTAGATCGTAACCTCATTTTGTATTCCTCCTAGACTAATTGGTATTATTATTAATGGGAGTATTTAAGCACGGTAGCTTAGGGTTGCATTATTGCAGTTTGTTTGTTTGTTTTAATGCAGTTTAGCTTTGAAATTCAGTAGTATTTTTTAGATGAGTATTGAACTTTCTTTTTTTTCTGTTAATAAAATCAGGTATTCCTAAGGCCTCTGCATTCTGGGGTACGTAAGCTGGACCAGCTGTTATCCCTCAATTGTCTTACTAAAACCCAAGTGACGTAAACTTTTAAGTAACACCACTAAGCTGTGAAAAAGGTGGTAGACAGTGACAACACACTTTACCTATCTTGATGTAGCAGTAGGTTTATTCATATAAGATCTTTTGCTGTGCGTTCTAATAATGCATTCTTCGAAACTGTGACAATTAACTGCAAGATTCAAACTTTTACAAGAAAATACTGACCGCGTTGTTAATATCCAAGAAATCCAAGTAGCCGCTCTTCTCTCCTGAATGTGTTTCATCTTTTATCTGCAAAGTATGTAACTTCTTTTCATTTTGTGTCCTCTTGAGGTGAATGTCTGAAAATCTAAGCATTGTCTCTATCTCTTCAATCACTTGTTGTATCTCAGTGTTGGAGGAGAAGGATCCCACTTTCTTCTAAATGAGGTTGAGGTCTTTATGTATGTGTCAGATTTGTAGTCTGAGATCAGTTACGCAGATGGAGGCTAATATCACCTGATGCTTTGAGACTGTGCTGTTGATTGTTGAATTGAAAGAATTTTACTCTTATACTGCGTGGACTGTCCAAAATATGCTGTGATGGTAGTTTTGATTCTTTTTACCAACATTGTAAGGTCTGCCAAGTTTCTTGTGAAATGTTTCTGACTTGCTAACCTCGGTGCTTTTGTTTGCCCTGTTGGGATAACGCTGACTCGCTCGGTTTCCTTTTTGATATTTGTGCAGTGTTTCTTTGTGTAGGGGAAGAACAGCTGATTAACGCTGGATTTTAAAGTTATTAAAATTCAGTTAAATAATGTCATGGAATGACACGCTCCACATTGTATTCCAAATACGTTTATCAAGGCCAAGAAATGAAGCCATTGCAGTTGGAATAATCCCCACTCGGGGGCAGTGTTGGCTGCTACAATTACCGTCAATTCTGATTTGCCCAGTACTTTCCCCAAGACCACGTTTTGGAAATATTTTGTGCTATTGACACTAAGCATACAGACATATGTCTCACGTGCTTAGACCTCACATGTAAGAAACAAATATTTTTTTCTTCAGAAATGGTGTGAGTATTGCCTTTGTTTGTGACAGTATCCAGAGGATTTGGGGGAAATGTAGCATATCCCACCCATCTCACAGTTCCTATCATCTGGTTCAACATATTTTCAGTGTATCTTATATATACTATAAGTAGCTTGTTTCCATTTGCAGATTCTTTGGATGAGTATTTTCCCGCTTATCAGGAGCTAGAATGACTTTAATCATACAGATTGCAAGTAAGAAGGAAAAGCTGTAATTTGTTCTAGTTGAAATAAGTTGTTTTAGTGAACAGCAAATGTCTGAACTTTGTTCAGACCTGTGTTCCTCCTTATCATCTTTTTTGTTCCAAGACCAAGCTGTAACATGTGTCGTGATCACGTATGACTGTCATAGTACCTTGCTATGTCATTATGTTCCCCTTCCAAAAGTCTTCTAGTTTAGTTTCAAAATTTTATCAATTTCAGCCTGATGTGTAAGGAGGAAAGCTACTTTTTCATCCTTAGTCATATCATTAGCCACTTTTTGTATTATTCTTCCATATTGGCTAGTTTTGTAAGTAGGCGTAAGTTTCAGCTGAGTATGTTGCACGTAGACTGTCTGGAGTCTTGCTGCTCATCTCTACCAACACACAGCAAGGCATGTTTCCAGCTGATAGATCCAGCATGGCTCCTACAGGGCCAAGATTTGTGCATGGGAGTGCAAAACTAGAAGCATCTCATGCTTTGTAATGAGCAGTTAGATAGCTGTCTTCTGTAGCCAGTGACCAGAGAACAGAAAGCAGGAGAAAAGCACAAAACCCAAGGGACGCACTGCCCTGCAAAACTGTTCAGTATTATGTGATCCTGAGATGTGATCCAATTACTTAGAACTGTATTTCAGTGACTGGGAATGCAATACCATATCTTAACAAGTCCTCCAACAAAGGACAAAGTACTGGTGACAGTGGATTTTTGTAATCACTTAAAAACATTCAAGGAAAAAAACAAAAACACTTAACTGTCAGGCTAAGCTCTTTTGTGATTTGGCTCTTTATAGTCCTGGCAAGTAATAACTGCAGGCCAGAGAGATGGTTAAACTTATTCCACTCTGCCTTTGTGTGTACCACAGTAACTGGAGTGCGATACCCACACAAACTGTCACAGCCATAATCACCTCGCACCTTATAGCACTTCAAGGAGCAGGATACTTCATCTTAACGAGCAGTTCAAGTGTTATGATCTGTTGCATTCTCCAGGTGTTAAAATATCCTACATTCAACATGCATTATCCCAGGAAGTAGCAGGTAGAAAACAGTTGCAAAAAAGCAAGATGTTTTTATTATTTATGTGGGAGACTGAGAGAAATATTTCCATTAGCAGTAATATATTCCCAGAAATATTTCCAGTAGCAGTATTAATTATTACTACAAACGTTCTGCTCCACTGTGAGTGCTTCTGATATAATAAATACGCACATCTACGTAACACTCCTACTAAATGTAGCAGCCAGTGCTACTTAAACATTCTCAGAGCTGTGATGCTGATGGTTCGTTTTCACCCTTGATTGCATTATATTAACATGTCGATGCTACAGTCAGTTTCTCCCAGCAGCAGGATTCTCTGTAAACAGAATAAAACAGGATCTGTCATAAAACAATTTTTCTTCTTTGAGAAACCATTCGTCATAGGTCAGTATTTTTGTACCCATTGCCAAGTTGGAACATTTTGAGAACTATCAAGTGAGCAATGAAAATACACTGCAGATTTTCCAGGTGGGATTTTACATACTGCTAATGCTCAGGATTTTCAGTAGCAATTACCGCTAGAGAACTGAGAAGTGTTTATTTTTCATCATAGCTGGCTAACTGCAATGCAGAAGTCAAAAGCTTATTTTTTCATCTTTCCATTCTGCTGTCGGACTTGGTTGGCATTTCAGAGCAAGATCTGAAAGATCTCTGTCTATCAAGAAACTGATAGCACACAGCTATGCCAAATTGATCTCAGCTGCTTCTGCATGGCACTGCACAGCACCCCAGGAGATGAGAGAGATGGTCATAAATGCTCCTTCAGAAATCCATCCCGTTCTCTGAAAGGCAGAGACAGACCCTGGTTGTACTCTCACTGTGGATCTCTGACTTCTCATGAACCCTTAAGTCCGGTGCTTTTGTCCTTGGAGAGCCTACTTTTCAGTTGTAATTCCAAAGAAAAATACGCGTTTTTTTTGTTTTTTCTTAACCTAAAGAAAATCTTATTCACCACAGGATCTCACATATCTGTTTCCTTACCGAGCTTACTCTATTATAAGTAAGACTTAACTGTACATTACTACTCTGGCAGTATCTCTTATGGTTTCTTGTGTGTGAGGAATCCAAATGACTTTCAAGCAGTTTGATATTCTGGGCTTAGCTGCTTTTTAACTATCGTGTGTAATTGCTTCACAAAGATAATAAATTAAATGTGATTGTGAGTTGTACTAGCATCAGAAATAAGCCTCTTGCCAAAATCTTTTTGGACCTTTACAAACCTAGCTACAAGCAATGAAAGAATTCAGTGCTCCCTGGACCAGTGGTCCAGGACAACCTTTTCCTTCGTTATTTGGAGACGTGGCTTTCCTTTTCCTTTTACAGCCAAATGAGCATCGAAGGCTCACAGAGTTGGAAACTGCGTGTAATATAGGATTATGTAGAATGAGTACAGTGCACCCTTTTATTATGAAAATCAACGTGGTACTCTTTTTGCAGTTCGCAGTTGAGTTTATTATAGACTGAAACGCTACTAAGTGAAATGTTATGAGATTAATTATGTGCAATTTTATAGTTTGTAACTAAACCATTGACACTCGATAGAAATTTTAAATATGGTGCTTTTTGTTATTTGTAGTGCTGAACATAATACGTACGTCCAAGATAGTTCGATCATGGTTACGATTCTGTTAACAATGATTAAGTGTGAAATAAATTTTCTATTACTGCATCGTTTAACAAATAAGCTGCTCAGAGACTGAGTTCTAATCCAATAAATATTTGCACATATGCAAGGAACAATTGTTAAGTACTGATGAGCCAGCCAGCACAGAATGAGTGTATGCCAGAAAAGTAACAAATGAAACCCTGCTATATATATATTACTGTATGAACCACTGGGAATATCGTAATTCTGGGTGTTCCTAAATGGATGCCAGAGATCTTGCTTTCTTCATGGTGGTCAGGGGAAGATGCAGAGCTCTGCCTTGCTGGCTCATACAACTAAAAGAAAGATGTGATTTTTCTCCTTTAGATAAGCTGGAGAGCATATGTTTTGCAGAAGGGAGGAGAGAGGAGGAAAATCAGCATGGGAATAGCTAGTATCTTGATTTATGCAACTTCCTTTTGAAAGAAGGGTAACACTTGGGTTCAGACAGAACCTTCAAGTCATTTCTGATACAAACCAAAGTGAGATCAAAGCCAAAAGGAAATATCTCTTTTAAACTTTCTCTACTTAGTATGATGATTACATCTGTAGGAATCGGTGAGCTGAAGTGAACAGGAAAACAGCTCAGTATCACTGTTCCGGGGCTGAGTACCTGGCAAAGGCTTCACAGCACCCCTAGATGAGAACACCTCATTACTCTCTGCAGCTCTTTGATTCGTTCGCAAAGCGCAGTGAGACCTGAGGAACCTCTGTGCTATGGTCCAAGCCCATCAGTGGGTGTTACTCCATTTCAAATCCTCGTCTCTGCTAAGCCAAGCAGAATCGAAGCCGAAAGGTGTCTGGCCCTTTACCCTACAATACTACTTCTTGATGCGTAATAACTCATGTGTTTTGGACCTGACCTCATATGGTTTGTCTGCTTGGAAGGAGAGTGGGTGGCAGTTTTTGTATTTATTTGCTAAGCTTTTAGAACAAGTTATGAACACATTATGAAGTGGTGTTGAAATGTCCAACTGTGCAGTTGCTCGTGTGGCTTTTTCTTCCTACCCCTGCACCTATAGACTTATAGGTCAGTAGCAAATCAAGTGTTATGGGATCTGAGACGAGACCAACTGTAGCACTATGTACGAGTGAAGACATTTCAAAGACTAGCTCAGTCTCTCGTGGATCGCTCTGACATGCATTGTCAAGTATGGAGCTTTACAGGTGCAGTCTTACAGAGTAAATAGAAAGGGTGTAACAGAACATGATGTTCTTTCTCTGTAGTTTTTCCCCAAGTCGCCTTCATTAATCAAGATTCAAAGCTATTCTTAGGGGATAGCAGTGTTGTCACACCTTCAATTCAGATAAAATAAAGTGAGTTTTACTCTGAGGGGCTCAAAAGTAAAAATGTAGATGACTGCTGAAGTTAGAAATCCTAGATGAAGTGTAAGGGATTGCTGTGGAATCTGCATCCCAGTAAGCGTAAACATTCTGTGCTACTCAATACAATGCCCCTTTGGGGTAACTTGAAAAAAGTCTGATGTTGTACTGTCTCTAAGATCACTTAAAAGTTGTATGAAATTGCCAGTAAGTTTCTTGATCTCCAAAGGCTTCCAAGTTCAAGTGCTAGTGAACAAGCTTTAGGAGCCATACTATTGGGAGTGCCTTTTGTCCAGCTGCTTTCTTGGGCTGAACTGCTCATGAAGTTGAGCAAGGGTTAGGCAGCAGAACCTTTGATCCAAATCTGTTCATTGTGCACATACAAACATTACTTCTAACCGACAGAATAGAGAAGGGGGTGAGATATATCTAGTAGGATGAATTTTGAAGTTCTGAACTTGGAATTTTACTGTTACAGCTGTCACACAAGAGTCGTTTGGCTTTACCAGTGATTTACCAAAACAGATTATGAAGCATCAGCCTGACCTGATTGTGACTGTGTCTTCATAGTCTGAAGACAAAACTCTTTACTTTGAAAAATGCTGGCAACTTTTATTGAAGTTGTCATTATAATAAGTTAACTGCTTTCTGAATTGGATTGGTAACAGAGATCATTCTGTATTTGCAGCTGTTTAGAGGGGATATGAAGTAAAGCAACTGTGTAACTGCTATTCAAGGAGCACTCAGGATGTTACAGTCAAAGTGCGCAAGGGGATCTCGGTGATCAAAGGAGTAAACTTCTGTTCTTCTGTATGGTAGAAGAGAGAATGAACTGCTTATTAGTGTCCTCTTAAGAAAATATTGATAGGAGAATCTTCAAGCACAGGAATTATTTTGTATGCTAAGAAACAATCCACAGCTTGGTAGATGTACGTACTGTAGCCATAGCGCTCAGACAAAATCATATTTCTGCAAGCTTAAAACTGCTTTTAGGCTAATACTCTTAACCTTGCCATATAGGTCTTGTGGTTATCAAGGATGTATAGAATGCTTAACTTGTCCAGACAACTAAAAACATTCTTCTGAACACAGATCAGTCAAGCAGCTTGAAAATAGGCAGCCACTACGTAACCTTCGCTCTTTCAAAGAATGGGAATTATTTATTGTAGCATCGAATGACCTGTTAATTCCCATTCACAGTAGGTCCCACATGGATTTTCATGGCAGCGTTTTCTCTTTCTCCCTGTGTTGTGGAGAGGCTAGAAAACTTTCTGAATGGATATTGTTAGGCCTTGTACACTGAATTCCCTGACAGAAGTCCAGTGAAGAATGAAGGTGTAAGCTATGTGGGAAAATCAGTATAGGTTGAGCCAAATATAGCTGAGGCAGCTCTAGCTTATCAGTAAATGGAGTCTTGGGCATGAGAGAAGCAATGTATTCAGAAAGTTTTGAAAGCCCAGATATGGAAAAGTTTATGGCGGGATTGAGAGACCTAATTTTACAACAGGCTCCTTCCTATCTTTATGGAACCTTGGTCTCAATACTGAACCCTTTAGCTGCTTCAGAGGCCTTTGTCCAGCAAGACACCCAGTTAGTAGTGAACTTGGAAGAAACAGAGCGCCTACAAACAATTGTCCGAATGGTAGAAGAAGCTGAGGTCCTCCCCGTTAGAACTAAGAAGGCTTCCCCACAGACATCCCAATTGGGCCCTATGTGGGTATCCCGAAAAACAATGTTTCATAATCTGATATGGGCTGGGGTTGCCTTTGCCAAGATCGATGGGCAACCCAATCATATCCTACTATGATTACGTAAGCAGTTAACAAATGATCAGAAATTTCAAAGCACTCCCAGAAAATCGGGAGTATGAGTAATACACCAGACACCTACTAAAACCTGGAATTTAGAAGACTTCATCGTACCGAATAGAAGAAAAAAGCCTCCACAGGTATCTTGGACTACGATGCCTGAGCCACCTGAGGTAAAAGATCTGGACCTGCAAAAGTTCATGGAGTGACAAGGAAAAGTACAGCTTTATTTAAAAGCATTAAGAATGTGTTAGTGTCTATGGTAAGGGTGATGCTTACAAACAAACAAACAAACCCTCTAATTTAGAGAGAGTAATTCACTTGTGAAAGTTGTGGCATTGCTGTTTTTTACCAACTGCAGTGGAGTTACCTGCTCACAGCCTGAACCAGTAAATCAGCACTGGAGTGACGGGAGCAGGAGATCCACATCCACCCATCCTCTCTCTCTCGGTGATTCTTCAGACCATGCTTCCAGGGATGCCTATGCACTCAGAGCCCGTGTGCGTTGTCCCCCCCCCGATATCTTGTTCTATAGTGTCTGTATCTCAAATAAAGGCTCTATCATTGTCTCTGTTTGCTTTACACCAACAAAGAAGCTTAAGCAGACCTAGAATGTACTGCTGAAGTTACAACCGTTGAACTTGCTCCTGTGTTATTAACTGCTGTTAGCCTCAAAGTACTTCCTTATTTTGTACCCAACTATTCCTTTGTCAGATTGTATTCTCCCAGGGTAAGATGGGATGATGTATTTTTATAGATGGGTATCAATGCTACCATACACAGTTGATCAGTGAATTTGAGAGACAAGTGTTACTGTGGGAAAAACTTCCAAAGAAGTACAGGTAAATTTGGGAATGTAGACACTGGTCTAGTACTAATTTCAGTGAACTTCATTAATAAATAAATGGCATTACCTTAGAGATTAAAGAAAGGGTGCTGATAACTTTTTATCCTTGCAAAGACAACGCGAAAAGCCCAGTGTCTCAGGGCTGTTTCAGCCTCTCAGTAAATAGATTTCTCCACAGGTACTGCATAGTAGACCTTATTTCCAAAAAAAACCCGAATGGTTAAACAGTGCGTTTGTTTGTGTCCTCACTCTCTTTTGCCTCACTCTTTCTGCTCGCCCACACACACATACCTACAGCTAAATATATGGCGTAAGCTTGAAATACAGCAGGCCTTTGCAATCAGCGATAGGACTTCATGGTGTTCCACAGCTCAGAGAAGTATTCAAACTGTGAATTGGAAAACTATTAGCAGTAAATACATATTGTCGTAGCATTAGTATGCACAATTCTGAATTATACTTGGCTATAGAAAACTGCTTACCAAGCCAATCTCTGTGCTGTAAGACTGGAGTTATAGAAAGAAAAGAGCTTTTAATATAACTGTGTCCTTGTAGATTTTTACCTCCTTAACTATTCTGGTTGTTTTTTTTTTTCTTCTGTTTCAATCTTATTCTTTGTCAGACGTGTTTCATGTGTGGATAAGTACTCCTGCGGACTTGTGATTTCTCCCAGAGAAATTATTTAAAAAAAAAAAAAAAAAAGGCACACATGGAAAAAGAAGCCAGTGAGGAAAGAAACATGTTTGGCATTTTGTTTGCTAATAGCCTAACAGTAACAACAGGGACAAAGCATTTTATGAGCTCCAAATGATAAGAAAAAAAGTATTCTTATGAAGTGGCTTGGACACGATAGGTTGCTTATCCACAAGGAACTGGCAGAACAGTCTAGAACTGTCATTAACAGGGATTTAGGTGCTTAGACTTGGAGGGTCTTAACCAAGTATTTGCTGGTTTGCAGCTCTTTATTTGGCCAGTTTGTGATGCTCGTGTTTTAAACTGATGCTTTGGGCTGACACCAATGTTCCGTACAAACCCTTTTCTGTAAACAGATTTTTACTTTATTTGTCCTCCTAATTCTTGAATCGTAAAGATATCTAGGGCTCCCTGGTCTAGGGAGCTGCTTTGGCAGGGGGGTTGATCTTGATGATCTCTATATGTTCCTTCCAACCCCTACGATTCTGTGATTCTGTTATGCCATGGCTGGGGTATAACAAAACAAACTGCTCTGCAAAGCATGCTTTTTGTTCTGTGATAAGCCTGCATCTCAAGATGTCTAAGAAGATCAAGAGAATATGTCACTCAGAAAAGCACTGCTCTATTTTACTATCAGTTGACTAAAGCATTTATGAGTATGTTCTTGGCAAAATACAGGCAGTGAAGCGCTGGTACATGTGTACAGCCTATGTATATTTTTTGCATATGTTTAACACAACTAGCTTTTGCAAATCTGGAAAGTATTGCACAGTTCTGTTCAGCTGTAGGCAGGTGGCAGACTAGCCCCAAGGAAGATATTAAAAGAAAGCAAGAAGAAAATGTAGTTTACTGTTTCAAGCATCACTAACCTACCTGCATTAGTACAGGTTTTGAATTGATAAAAATCTGCACTCACTCCACTGAGAAGATTTGATGATCTCTAGTTTGACAATAAGCAACAAAAAATAACAATAACAAATCCGTTCGCTGAAAGATCTACTGTAAATGTTCAAGTATCAAAAAGAGCTAAGTGCTTTTTTAAGTTCCATTATTGCAACAACATGGTTAATTAGCTCCTTGAAATGCGATCTTTTGGGCTGTTAACTCTCTTCAGAATTCTCTTTGTTGATCCCTCTTTGCTGTTCTTTTGACCTCTTATTATGAGGTCTCCCACAATAATTGTTCTGAATATTAACCACCATTTGGAGAAAAATTGAAGGCAAAGGAAATGATGGATTTTATTACTGAGATAAAGTTAATCTTGAACTGACTGAGAAAATGGTCCAGAAGGCCGAAGATATCTATCAGGATAAAATTCACAAGTAGAGATGATATTTCTAATATATTCAAGTGAAAATAAAGAAAAGAAGACAACTTCGGGCATGCAAGGAACTGGTGAAAAACAGTCGGAAAATTTATCTGATTTTTCCAGCTACTTAACACATACTGCCAGTATCCTCAGAGCTACAGCAATATACTGCAGAAATATCTTAAACTTGCACAGAAATGCAGTGTCTCTCTCTAAAAAAAGGCTTTGGAGTCCAAATGTAAGGCTTATTGGATTGTAAACAGCTGACATCTAGACTGTTCAGTTAGGAGATATTGTGGGTTCATCCAGAGACAGACAGATAATTTCTTTCTCTGATGCAATATCTTTTAATCAAAATTATTCCCAAATAATTTCTGAATTAAATTGAATAAATAGTGGGAAATGAAAAGCGAGGGAATAATGGGAATTGAAAATTAAGTTTTCTTAAGGGTTGATGTAGAAAACGAAAGTAATGCTCTTGGTAGTTCTGCATTAAATGTGACTAGTGCTTAATGTGAGATCTGTTTCCCATACTGGTCAGTAAATGACTTCTACAAAAAGCTTGATGAGATGCACGTAGTTTCACGTAGCATGGAAAGTAGCAGGAAATAATGAATTTTGCAGGTTAACTCAAGAATACGGACTTTCAGTTAAAGGATTTGCTTGCGCTTCATTCCCGAATGTTTATGGGGTTTTTGGTGTACAGATTTTTATCTCATTAGCTCTGATAGCCGATAATGTTCTTTTCATATTTGTTATTTGCTCTCAATTGGAGTGGTTTATAACCCAAACTCCAGGGCTGCTTCCCTGAGCATCTCTCTGGCAAAAAAAAAAAAAAAAACAACCCAGTCTGTAAGTTACAGTTGAATTGGAGTTGTTATTACTGTTCAAATAATGTAGAAGTCAGAAAATGTTGAACCGTTCACCATTTCCACCAAGTCTTTCAGTCAAACTGGAGCCCTGGCTTATCTCAGCTTCCAAATAAATCTGCATCTCTTGGTTTACTCTTGAGAAGATGGGCCACCTGTCATTGCAGTGAAGAGTTTTACTTAAAACCAAAGCAGTTTAATCTCCTAGAATGAAAGATTCTTAAGACTGCCTTAAGAGGTTGGCTGTTCACTTTCTTCAGAGAACTTACTGAAATCGAGAGGAATTCATATGGTCCCTTTTCTTAAAAACGATATAGCTTAAATTTTAAGTTTGTATTAAATCCGGTTTTCGTATTGGGATGTGTTAGGGCAAAGGCCTTACACGGGGACAAAACATGCAGCTTTGAGTGATGGCACTCTGTTCTCTTGTTTTGTTTTAAATACTTATGCCTGCTGGTCTGTTTTTCACCCTGAATTTTCCTTTCTGAAAAGTACTTTTCAGCTTCGAGAAATGAGACAGTTTACATCTTTTGCTGTATTTTTTTCTTTTCTTGTGCTTAGAGTGTGTGTTTTTTTCATATTGCTTGCTCCAGGAAGGTTGCATCATCATTAAATGGGGTGACAGCTTTTATTTTAAAAATGAGTTGCTGAAGGTACGGATACTAAAATCAGCCTCTCTTCCTTTACGAGGAAAAATGTTAAAAAAAAGATTTCCTTTAAGATTTCCTTGTTTACAGAAGTCCTTCAAATAAATACTTCAGCCTCCTTTGCATTGAAGTCACTGTGCAGCAGAGGATCAAGTAGCTAACAGCTGCTTTTCCATAGGCTTCTGGACTTTATGACCTAGCATAGTCACAGGTCACTGGTCATGATGAGAAAGTCAGAAGAGAGTTGGGAGTCTTGAATTGGAAGCAGAGTTTTTGCTGGATTCATATATTTGCCGGTCTACTTCTGTCCTCTTAATGGCCATGATCTCCTGTGTAATACTTCTCTTTGTGATTATAGGAAAAAAGTAAATTCTGTGTGACTGTCTGAAAGGAACAGCGTTGCTGCATACAATCGTATGTATTAGTCACCTCAGTAGAGGAAATCAGGGGACGTGGAAAGGAAGATAATTCTTTTTCAACTGAGAAACACTAGCAGTGCTATAGGATTGTCCCAAAATCATGTCCCTGAAACCATATGGGAAATTGTACTTTTTTTCTTTTTTTTCCCCATGAAACTATTTGAAATTGCAACTTCGATTCCTATTCCACGTAGTTAAAATGAGCAAATCAAATGTTTTCATTTGTTGTGAAAATTGAATCTGCTTAAGATTTTGCAGGTAAAATATGGCAAGACATTTAGACAGAGTGCCTTGTTTTTCTTTGGCTTTGTTTTTGCTTTTGTTTAGTGATTTGTTTTTCCGTGGACAAATTTTTCATAACTCTCTGCTAATGAGAGTTGTGGAACTAGTTGCTCCTGTAAACAAATGTTTGGAGTCTGGATTTAGAGCCCCTGTAACAAATTCTCACATCTGATGGCTGCTTGATGTCACTGCTTTATGTGGTCTAGTTTAGATTGCCAAAGTAGTCTGCTTTTATACTGAATATTTTACAAATGACAGCTAGAATGACTTCAGCATAACAGATATCTTCTTGATGTCTACAGGCTATCAAAGCAGCTTTTAAAATAGCTAGAAGATTTCTGTAACTAGTTATTTTAAAGGACATATTTGGGCAAAAGAAGGACATTGTCTTTTTTTCCTGAACAGTTTTTAGTACTGTTTAAAAAGAGGTGATGTGCTCAAACATGTGGAAAGTTAGGCTTCTGTTTATTTTCTCCTTTGTGTCCTTCTCCCACCACAACTTCTCCTGACGCTTTAAAGTAGGCAATGGAGAACTGAGAAGGGTTTGCTTAAATCTCTGAGGACGCCGCAGTTGTCTCGAGAAGCAAGCAAACGAGTGAGTTGGAGTTGCCTTCTCTAAGAAATATTTATCAAGACAGGGACCAAAAGAAGGCTCCCAGACAGCCAAGGGAAGATACGGTGCTAGTGCCTTTACTGAAACATCTTTTTTGTCAGACCTTTTCAAAGCTGCTGGGGAACATAGTGAAACAAGCATCTAGCAACAGAGGCACGAGATTGGAATCATTCTCCAAATAAATACAACTTTCCCAATCGAGTCTTTTGATTCTGTGTACCTCTGTGAGATCGCTCAACCGAATCCACCCAACGTAGTGCTTAAAATGCAAGACACGTTTTTGCTTGAACCTTTAGTAGACTTTCTCCTAATTGTACATAGCGTGCAAGGCAAACCCCTTTTTCACGATAAAGAAACAGTTCTGTGCAAAAAGCCACAAACCATAAAACTTTAGCAAGCTAAATTAATGTGATGTAACTTGAGAGAACAATCAAAGTGTGGTACTCTCACAGATGAAAATACCTGGAAATTATATGCACTGATGAGTTAAAAATGGAGACTGTTCAGAATCTGCTGCTCTAAATTATATGTGCTTGATGAAGCAGAATTCTGACTGCCCAAGCCATTTTGAGAGTGGCAAGGTGGAAAAAAACGGCAAAAAAAAAAAAAAAAAGGTATATTCTGTATCTCTTAAATGTGAATGAAAAACATCGTTTCTAAACAAGGGGGAAAAGCAACTTGTATTGCAATGTCGCAGTAAGTCAGTAAACATTCAGTTACCTCAACGTCGGATACAAGGTTTCCCCCGGTACCTAAAGGGTACACTGGGCACCTATTCAGTTCCTTTCTTTACCCCTGTTGGTTTGTATTAGACATATGATACCATTTCTGTTCAGTGTACAAATACCAGACACTTTGGAAGCCAATACTGAAAATGGGGGCCATGTCTCAGCAATTGCAGTCTCTCATTTTCGCATGACCCATCCACAGACAACGTATACAGGAAATACCGCAGCTGTTATACACACAGGGAGCTGAACGTGACAAATGCATTGAAGAGAAGGATTTTTTTCTTATTTTTTTTTATTTTACTTAGACCATTTTCCCCATTACACTTCTAGGTCATTCAGTGCATACTTGGTTGCTGATGTCAGTGGAAGAAATCAATCTGTGCATAATTCTTATCTTAAAACAAGAAAGGGATTTAAATGTTTAGCTGATGTTGAATCCACAGTAAGATCTTCAGTGTTTCTGGGGTCGTAGGCACCGAAATTCTGCTGCTATCTTAGTGGCTATATGGCTCTGAAGGCACAGGTATCGACTGACAGGGAGCTCTGGGCCCAAGGAAACAACGTGGAAGCAGTGTTTCTTTCCACTTATGTTTCATTACTGTGTGGTATTCCTTTCTGTTATTTTGGGTGACTCAGCACGTGTCAGTCTCATGATACTGAAAGCACAATTTGTAACTGAAAAATGGGTTCTGAACTTGTGCAGTGGCCAAAAATCGTGGCCTAAAAAGGCATCAAAGCCCTTTCAAAACTGTAAAACAGATGTTCCACAAAGAGAATTTTTTTTGCATTGTACCGAAACATATAAAATTAATATAATGGAAAGAGACTTCATTAGGAATGGTCAGAAGGGCATACTCACCTCTGTTAACAGCTTTGCAAGGCACAACTTGAAGCATGTTTTTTTTTTCCCCTTGAGATTGCATTTATATTGCACACTTTGTGCATTCTTTTCAGTGTGTTACAGAGTTAATTTTCTGTATTGGATTCAGAAATGATACCTGGCATCCCTTGCTATGTACAGAAACAATGTGAATAAAAGTAGTAATGAGGGCTGAACTGTCCCAGAGTTTGTGGACATTTTGCAGTTGGGATTCTGATCCTTCACTGGTTTTCATTTAGAAAATTGTGATGTAAAGGTACCTTAGTCCTTCTCATTTCCTCAGGAATAAAATGTCATTTGGTGCCAGCTGTGGGAATACAAGAAAACATATTTAGAGCAGAAGCTGTGGAGCAGGATAACAGCATAAGAATGGGAGGCTGAGAACTGAGGAAGCTCCAGAAGAAAAGGAAAACAAGTTCAAGTAAGCTGTGCGATGGCAGACCCCAGCTGGAGGAAGAGTGCGTGGCTTGGAACGACTCACGACCCCGACTGGATAAGCAGCTGTATGCACAGTTAAGGACCGTTCGGGGAGTATTTCGTCGACATGTAAAAGTGGGTGGGAAAGTTGCAAGAGGAAACTTGTGAATGGATTGAAGTGATGTGAAAACCTGTAATAAACGATTTGGATCATCTACGTCTGAATCCATGCCTCAGACACTGCAGCCAGCGTTCTCTGAGGTATTTCCAACAGAGAAAAGTACCTTTTAATTTGAAAAGTGTATCAGATAAGAACCAGTCCTGCAAAGACCTGGGAAGTATGCAACATTTTCATGTTGCACATTTCCACGCAGGTTAGCTGCTGCCCTTTTGCTCATCTGAACATTAGGTCTTCTGTCCATTACGCAGCCACTTAGGTACCCGTTGCTGCCAAAGCCTGGGAGTGACGATACCCTTCCTGTTGGAGAGCTGCAAATCCCACAGCATCGGAGGGTTTGGACAGCTTCTACATTTCCTGGGCACCATCTTATAATGGTTATTCGTGCACAATGTGAATTTCCAACTCCCTCTATCAAAAGTTGTGACGTAATTGGAACTTACGGTGATAAAAGATGACATTGTGGCCTCTGCCAGGGCAATACGAGGGACAGGAAGCTTCGTTTAGAGTCTGGGTTCTAGATGAAGCTCTTGAGGAGATAATGAACTCTGTTACTAAATATAAGTATGTTTTACAGTGATTCAGTGATTCAAATGCACTCCACGGGGGGTGAGCGTGCTGAAGTTTTCCGTTGGACTTCACACGGGCTGAAGCAGTGACCTTTGTTTGCGAGCTCTTTCATCCGCAAGCAAACAAAACGAAACAACACAGCCACAAATGGTCCTGAACAAATCATTTTTCTATATAAAGGATACAGTCAATTTTCAACTTTACTTTCTCCAGAAACCAAGGGGTCGGCCTCGGGTCTCTCCAGAAGCTCTTTGCCACAAACTCCAAGTGGGACCTTCCTTTCCAGCAGCAGTGTAGAGGATGTTCTTTACATCCTGTCCCGTCCGCACTGGCCCCAGGGCCACGGCACGGGCTATCTCCTGCTTGATTTGCTCAAAAGCCTGCTGCTGCTCAGGGCCCCATACAAAATCATTCTTCTTCCGCGTCACCCGAAAGAGAGGGCTCACAATGAGACTATAGTTTGGAACATGCATTCTCCAAAAGCCCACTACACCCAGAAAAGCTTGGGTCTCTGTCTTACTGGTGGGTGGAGACATGGCAGTAATTTTGTCAATCACATCTGTAGGGATGTGACGACGTCCATCTTGCCACTTTATACCTAGGAACTGGATTTCCTGTGCAGGCCCTTTCACTTTGCTTCGCTTAATAGCAAAGCCAGCCTGCAGGAGGATCTGGATTATTCTCTCTCCTTTCTCGAAAACTTCCCCTGCTGTATTGCCCCACACAATGATGTCATCAATGTATTGTAAGTGCTCAGGAGCACCGCCCTGTTCCAATGCAGTTTGGATCAGCCCATGACAAATGGTTGGGCTGTGCTTCCACCCCTGGGGCAAACGGTTCCAGGTGTACTGAACGCCCCTCCAGGTGAAAGCAAACTGCGGCCTGCATTCTGTGGCCAGAGGAATTGAAAAGAAAGCATTGGCAATGTCAATGATGGCATACCACTTGGCTGCTTTTGACTCCAGTTCGTACTGGAGTTGTAGCATGTCCGGCACAGCAGCACTCAGTGGGGGTGTGACTTCATTCAGGCCACGGTAATCTACCGTCAGCCTCCATTCTCCACTGGCTTTACGCACTGGCCATATGGGGCTGTTAAAAGGAGAGTGAGTTTTACTGATCAATCCCTGGCTCTCTAGCTGACGAATCAGATTATGAATGGGGAGCAAGGAATCCCTGTTAGTGCGATACTGCCGTCTGTGCACCGTTTTTGTAGCAATCGGTACCTGTTGCTCTTCCACTTGTAGCAACCCCACAACAGACGGATCTTCTGACAGGCCAGGCAAAGCAGACAGCTGCTTAATGTCATCTGCATCCACAGCAGCTATTCCAAAAGCCCATCGATACCCTTTGGGATCCTTAAAATATCCCCTTTTGAGATAATCAATACCAAGTATACATGGAGCCCCTGGGCCAGTCACAATAGGATGTTTTTGCCAGTCTTTACCAGTGAGGCTTATTTCAGCCTCCAACTTGGTCAGCTCTTGGCAACTCCCAGTCACCCCAGAAATATAGATTAATTCTGTCCCTTTATAACTTGAAGGCATTAGAGTACATTGTGCACCAGTGTCCACCAATACCTTAGATTTTTGTGGTTCTGATGTGCCAGGCCATCGAATCCACACAGTCCAATGCACTCTACTATCCCTCTCCCCCACCTGGCTGGGGGGCAGAGGCTATTGTGGCTGGTAGGTACCTCGCCCAGTTCTGAAGAAGTACTGTTCAGACAGGAGGACGTCTTGCTCAGACTGGAGGGTGTCTCTTTCAGGTTGGAGGGTGCCTCGTTCAGACTGGAGACCATCTTGTTGAGACTGAGGGTTATTGAGGTCAGACTGGAGGGCATCTCACTCAGTTTGGAGGGCATCTCTTTCAGGCTGGAGGGCGTCTTTCTCGAACTGAAAAGCGACTTGCTTGGTCTGGATGGTGTCTTGGTCAGACTGGAGGCTGTCTAAATTGTTCAGGAGAGTCTGATTGTCAGCTAAAAGACTCTCTGTCTGGATCTGGACACTATCCCTTTCGGCTCGGAGACTCTCTCGCTCTATTTCAGAAACACTGTGCCTCCCTGGGATAGTACTGAATAAGGTCTGATTGGCATAAGCCAGACTCCAAATAATTTGGGCCTCCTCAGATCTGTCTGAGCCGCAACATCCCTGTCTCAAATATCTGCTCAAGTTCTCAGGATCTTGCAGGTGCTCAGGGAAAAGGTCCCAGTACGTTTTGAGCATTAAAAGGGAAAAAACAATGAAATGCAGCCCCTTTAAGAGCAGTTTAAAAAGCGAGAGCATTTTTTTTTCTTTTTACTAAAACAAGCTGGCAGCACCCAAAAAAGTTTACAAATATCCCAGAACAAATGGCAGTATGCCCAGACTTCAAGGTCGTGTTATGCCGTACAGTACCAGCAGTACAGATAAGCTTGCTAGCAAGAGACAGAGATTCACTCCAAGAGTATGTCTCTGCCCGGCTAAGGCAGCTGCTTTGCCCCACGTTGGGCGCCAAAAATGTCAACGGTTTACCGGGCTGGATCGGCCCGGTTCCGTGACGATTGGTGTGGGGGACCCACAGACCCACGCCCCAGGAAAGGGGAAGGGGGAAAAGGGAAAAGGGAGATGGGCCTAGAAACAAAACAGCGGCAACGATCTGAGGAGGAAAGCTAATTTACTAAGTAAGATATCAGAAAGCAAAATAACACAATATAATACAATATAATTGGAATTGAAGCTAATAAATCAAATAAAAGGAGCAAGAGAGAGTGTCCGATAAACCAAAGGCCTTACGCTAACGCTGAAGGCGATACGGCAGCGAGCACCCACTGCTGAGTCGATCCCGAAGGAAAGAGAGTGTCCCGTGACCGCGGAGGGTTTTTATCTTTTCCCTCTGAGCGGAAAATACGTAAAAATGCAAAGCATCGCAAAGTCTTCTGGGGGAATATAGTTCTTCTCTTCTGAGACAGGTATACCCGGAAAATATCAATGATCTGTGGAGTTGGAGTATTAACTCTTTAACTCTTAATGCACTACATGTTGTTATGATGTGGAATATCAATACCAAAAATCATAAAACCATGACACATTTAAAGACATCAAGCAGAACTATTCGTAGCAGCTGTGTTGCTACGACCTCCTTTCGCATGTTCTTTAAGTGGAATCCAACTGCTTACTAAATAACAAATTCTGACCAGAATATATCTATCTGCTGACTTCCCAGTCCTTCCTTTGTATGAAGGATACGGATTTGGAAATATGAGAAATTAAGAGTGAGAAGGCCTCCAGATAAGAAAACTTCGGTTTTCCTTTTCCAGTTGTGTCCTCCTAAGATTACTCCCAAGGCTACTTCAAAACCTTTCTTTTCTTCAGAGTGGCACTTGGCTTCGGCGCCTCTGCTGCTTTCCTGAATGCAAACCCACTGCAAAGCCTCTTTATTCTGAGATGTACAGAAAGGAGCTCGCCGCTCGGTTTTTCATCAGGCTGCGATCTGTTGCTTTAATATAACCAAATGCATATTTTAGTACTTAGTTTGTTGGCAGATTTATGCTCTCAGCATACATGCGATGAGGTGAACGGGATAAAAGAGTTTTGTGGCCTTGTTCGTAAGAGGATAAAGGGCAGAGTCCCAGCTTTGTTTTTCTTACGATTCCCGTGACAAGAAATGAGGTTCTAATCCCACACGGGGTGTGCGCAGAGGAAACTGATCCTGCTTGGAGAGTTTCTCACTGAAGTAACTGACGAGAGCTAATTTTGTAGAGTTTTTTTTTTTTTCTTCTTTTTTTTTGCTGTGTTGTTATTGTTTTGTATTCTTTCTTATAGTTTCCCAACTTTCATCCTTCTGATGTTGTAGGTGAACACCTGGTGATTCCCTTAATATAGTAACTGCTGACTCTGAGGTAGAATTGGAGAACATGAAAAAAGTAAAAACGTTTGAGCCATCTCAAAAACTTTGGGAACATGCTGAGATGCAACTAAAACACTGTTTTATTCAGGCCCGTACATAGAGAATCCAAATCTTGCATTTTTTCTCTGATGAAGACAGAGTCAAAGCTCAAAAGGAGTTATTTACGCCTCCTGATATCTCACCTAAGCTGCTGTCACCGCCTGAACCATTGATGGAGCACCTGGCGGGAGGGCAGGGCCAGCCCAGGGGAGCTCAGGTGCAGGCGATGAACCTGAGCCACCACAAGGGGCGGAGACGGGATCCACCCCTTCCCAGACCTCATTTTAGGCTCAGCAGGGGAGAAGAAGGGATCTCTCTGGAGATCCACGAGTTTTTGAGGCTTTCCTGAGGTAAGTAGTTTTTTCCATTTTGTCCGTGGCTGCCCTGTCTGAGCTTGTCCTCATTTGCTGCAGCCAGAGGCTTTGTCGCCCTACTACTGTCGTGGTACTTTCCATTTTTTTACAGTGTTACACAGACAGCACAAGAAGTGAGGTTCTCCTCCTGCTTATAAGCTCCCCCTTTCAAGCCCCAGAGGATTGCCGTGAGGCCTTTTCTTCTCCCAGATCAACAAATCCAACTTTTACCATAGCGGAGGCGCTGCAGCACCTTGACTGTCTTTGTGGTTTTCTTCCCGACCCATTCTGACAGCTGATGTATTTCTCGTGTCAAGGGCCCTGGGCACAGGGCTCTGGATGGGGCCTCGTGAGGGCGGAATAGAGGGGCACGCGACAGAGAACCTGTTTCCTTCGGGGTGTAGTCTCAATGGAGTAGCGTGGCATTGCCCGATCCCTCCGCAGGAATCAGCCACTTCTGACTCACTCGGCACTTCACGAGGACCGCACATACTGTAGTGCTTTATTGAGGTGAAATACACTGCAAAGCATGAGAGATGTTCTACAAAGGCCGACGCCCTCGAAGTCAGGTGGAGGAGGTATTCTTCTAGACAGGGAAAATGCAGATTTGACTCGAGGGAGCGTTTGGCTGATAGTGGCTGATTTCAGCTTTCACAAGGCTGAGGTCTAAGCACTTGCTTCAGTCCCCTGATCTTTTTCAAAACCAGGGGAGGGGCAGAGAGCTGTGCTTCCGAGACAGGGGCAAGGAGAGCGAGTGCGTTTGCAGCATACCATTGAAACAGATTATTATCGTTATTATTCTTCTTAGGCAGATTTAATTTTTAGCTCCTTTATGTCCCTAGTCGGCTGGTTGTCCGTTCATAAAGTCATAAAGAGGATGATGTGAATGCAAGCTCTGTTAGGATGGGCTGTGCTTGTGGAATCCATCACAGGGGTCTGAGCAGCAAGAAAAAAACTGGCCGTCCCTTGGCTGTGTTGCATCACGGAGAGAACTTAATTAAGCCCTTTAATAGTGGGTTACTTAATCTACAGATCCCTGTAGTTTGACACTCGTGGGGTAGGTTTGTGGGGAGGGATTTATTTTCCCAGCTCGGTGAACCCAAGCTCATGTGGAAGTGAGATTACCGTGTACGTGATCGGCTGTACGGGAACTGTTGAGTCAGAGCCTGAACCACCGATGGAGCACCTGGGGAAGAGACCCGGTCAGCCCTGGGAGCACAGGTGAAGGCGATTCACCTGTGAGAGCTGAAGAGGTGGAGCCAGGCTCCGCTGCTCTTAGAGCTTATTTAAAGGCTGACTGCCAGGGAGGAAGCTTCTGTCCTCAGAGACCCCTCTTTTGTGCGGTTCTTTCTGCGAGCCTAGATCCTCAGAGACAGGTGAGCGTTCCTCTTCTTTTTCCTATCACCTTCTCATTGCACAGGTCCCTCTGCTGTTACATTACAGCACACACGAGTCTAGAAATTAGAGAAGGTTAGAGCTTCCTCGAGTGCAGTGGGGTTAGGTACAGGCACTCGGTCTAAACAAAGAAGGAACAAAGGTAAGATTTGTGAAACCATTCACGGTCGTAGGCTGTACCCCAGTGAATGAAGAATTAGAGTTTTTATTTCATTTCCGATACCATTTCAATGAGCACGAGGAAGGTCATCCTTTCTTCCATTCACCAGTGAAGGAATACACTTACACAGCCCGGGCCTCTGGCTGAAGAGACTGTAAAGAGAGCTTACACTTCAATGTATAAGGAAAAGCACGCGTTAACTACTAATACATTGGAAGCTTTTTTCTGTAAGTATTTGAACTGTAAAAGGACTTGGATTTTAGTGGTTAAAAATACCCAACTTTGGGGGAGGGATGGGGAAGTACTCATTGTTACTCATTAGGTGTTAATTTATTACCAATTAAGTACTGATCTTGTTATTCTGGAGGGATGTGTCCGTTAGAGTAAACTGTCTACTACATTCTGAGTCAGTAAGTGCTATCTCTTCTGCTTTTTAATGATCCCTGTGAGTCTATTGCTGCTCAGCAGTATCCAGCTGCTTAAGGCCTGTATGATGAAAAGAATGTATCTTTGCCTGTAGCCTAGTATTTAAGTGCGTTACCTGTTTGAGCAGGTAAGGAAATTTTTCCTCAGGCAGGCAGATCCTTAACCTAACTGCTGTGTCAGAACGTGGCCCGGCCTACTTATCCGTCATCAAACAAAGCAAACATTTCACTATTATTCAGCCCCACGCATAAGAGGCTCGAAGTGTTAGAATGAGCAAGATTGTGAGAGGCTGAGGGACAGGCGCTAGGGAGATGCCACGGGGCTGCATTTCAGGGCCAGTTTTATTTTGTGTTTGCATAAATGATCTAGGTATGGCACATGAAAGCAGTTTGGGTGTTTGTGCTGATGATACTTCACTACGAGCGTACAGAGGCTCAGCAGAGACATCTTGACATTTTAGTAGGCGATAGAGTCACCCACTGCATGGAGTTTGGCAAGAGTAAGGGATGGACAACTTTCTCTGAAAGGGAAGACTGAGGGAAGAAGAGGCCCCTGAGCAACCCTGCAGAAAGGCAGTGTGGGCTGAGGTCAGAAGGCAAGGGCAAGTTAAACTGAAGCCAGCCAGCTGCCCCAGCCCTGACGGTGAGGGAAGGGACCACCCCACCCTGCAGCAGCACGGCATCACTTGTGCACCGCGTGCACCACGCTCTCCGACACAGCACTTCAATTGTAATAGTGCTGAGCAGAGCCGTGGGCATAGGCAGATGGAGGCTGCCTTACGCTTGTGTAAACAAAGTAAAGAGACACTTCCTTGAGGCTGCATTTTTATTTCTTTCCAGAACCTTTTTCTCTAACCTCAGTGATCCACGTCATAGAAACTGCCCTGGAATAAGTACATTCTGCTTCATCAGGGAGAGTAACACATGCACGCTGCCATCATCTTGACCTAATGAATCAAGTAACTTCACTTCAACAGCAGTTCCCTCACTAAAACAGCGTCACATCTAAATAATCTTATTCCATTTTTTATCCTCAATTACCTAGCTGTTGCTCTTCAGCGATGGCAGAACGAGATCATGAATTGCGAATTAAAATTCTAGCCATTTCAATGCTGCAAACTCCTGCATAAAGATACCTTACTCCACTTCCAAACTGCTAAGGTGAAGGCAGAATCCAAACGCCGTTCCCTTTCTTTTGTTAATTAGAAATTCAGAGGAGAACATCTTCTTGTCACTCACAACAGAGTTCCATCTCAGTTCAGCAGAACGGGTTGCAGGCAATAACTGGCAGGTACAAAACAAATAACTTTGCCTGGAAACACAAGCTTGAGTTACTTTGCTAAAAAACATTGGGAACTGCCAGTGACGCAATGTTAACCCAACCTTTTTTTTTATTCAACAGATAATGCTGCTCTGCTCTTCAGATGCACGCCCGCCTTCTAGCAGGGGAAGCTCCGCCAAATTCCAGAAATGCTGTCCTAGAGAAATTCAGCTGCAGCTGTACTAACACCAGGAAGATACTCAATGATTTCATGTGGTGAGTAAAGCAAGCCTAATGCACGATAGTAGATAATGTATGGAAGTATTTGTTGCTAAGTCTTGCTTTAGAATTTCTGAGTAACACCCAATGCTATATTGCCAATTGCAAAAGGGATCTTTGTCCCCTCTCAGCCCCTGACATAAGTAAGCAAGCATCAGCAGCAAGGGAATAGGCTGCAAGCACAGAAATAGCCGACACAGTCTTTTTTAAAATGGGAAGCAAGGAGGTATTGTGTTGTCTGTCTGCAACTTGAAACAGCAGTCTCCACTTCATCACGAAAATGTGAGCTAAGACTAGCTGCTCCCTTCCCACGCAGGGACTGAGGCGTACCAGCTTCTGCCTGTAACGCAGAGCATTCCCACCTTCAGTAGAAAGTCTTAGCTTTAAAATGCATAGCAAACCATTGACTGTTGCGTAAAACTAAGGCCTCATCACTCGCTTCTCACCACAGGGAAGCAAACTGAGATTACCCATACCTCAGGGACACCTGTTCAACGGAGAGGAAGAGCGACCCCTCAAAGCTTTCCTCTGTCTTCTCACCGAAGCAGAACTGTAAAAGACATCTCTCTTAAGAGGGAGACACGATTTGTTTCCATTTCAGCTTTGGTCTTTAAGTCCACATCCCAATAACATGTTTCAGGGCATTTTGTGAGGTTTTTTAAATACCGATGAAAACCTTATATCACAGAGATTGATTCCTGCTTGTAAATCACCTAAAAGCAAAAAAAGTATTTGGCCTTGTTAGAGACACCTCCAGATAGGAGACTAAGTATCTCCTCCCTTTATTTTCCCATTAGGCTGATTTTTCTCCCCACAAGCAACCGCTGAAAATAGCCACAGTGAACAGCAGACAGGCAGCTTCTCTCCTCACCCGTTATGCCTCTTCAGGGCTGTTGATTGCTGTAACGCATCTACAGGAGACACAGGAGCGCCTCACCCCCAGCCACTTCCCCAAACCCTTCAAAGAGGGACCCTCCCACACCCCAAGTGCACTCAGTTACTATAGAGTGACCCCTTACAGCCCAGACAGAAAGCTCTTGCCAAAAGGCTCTGCCCAAGGCTTGACTATAACTGAACTTTCTCTTCCTGCAGAAGAAAGAAACCAGCACCAGGAACCCAACTCCTCCCCACCTCATCTGCTTCCTTCGAGCCAAGTAACAACTCCACAGAAAGCAGCCACCACCACCACCACCACACAGGAACCACTCCGGCACCCAAGGAAGAAGCCCCAGCAGCCAGGAGGGGCTCCCCCCACACCCCCGAACCACTCCGGCACCCAAGGAAGAAGCCCCAGCAGCCAGGAGGGGCTCCCCCCACACCCCCCACCCCCACTCGTGGGGGGGAGCCCCAGCTGCCAGGCAGGGCTCCCCCCACACCCCCCACCCCCACTCATGGGCGGGAGCCCCAGCTGCCAGGCAGGGCTCCCCCCACACCCCCCACCCCCACTCAGGGGGGGAGCCCCAGCTGCCAGGGGGGGGCTCCCCCTCTCTCAGGGAGCCCTGGCAGCAAGGTGGGCCCCCAGCCCCACAAGAGGAGCCCTCCTGGCAGCCAGACAGACAGACAAACCCACCCTCCCACCAAAAAAAAAAAAAAAAAATATCTCTTTAGAGATAGTGCACACTCCAGGAACCAGCCCCACAACAAAGGGGAAAGAAGCAAAAACCCCACTTCCCAGAGGGTGGGGTTTTTGCTTCTTTCCCCTTCCAAGAACACTACACAAACCACCAAGCCCAAGAAACCACACCACTCTACACAAAACCAAGCACCACACAACTAGCCACCACCAACCTCAGAACCAAATCAAGAAACCAACACAAACCTCACACCTATAAACATCACAGTGCACCTTTACAACAACACACCAAACTCTAACCAAACCAGCATCCCCACCAGTGGACACACCATGCATTGTGCACACAGCACAACAACCAGAGCCACCGCTACTTAAACCAACCACACTAACCCCCAAGGCAAAAGAACAGAACCCTCCAGTGTCCAATCCTCACTGCTACCTCAGAAGCCAGCACCCGAGCCACACTAAACAGAAACAACCACCACAGCAGCCAAGGACGCACCCCAACACAGAACACTTACCTGCCAACCCAGGTCCCAGCCAAGGTGAACGACATTCTTCTCAGGGCACCAACACTTGTCACTCCAGCTAGTCCACAGCTCCAGGAGACCCACCACGCATCCCCAGGGCTGTAAAGCACAAAGGAGGACTTAAGCACAACGCAACACCAGCATCCACAATAAAAACAATGCACCTTATCACCACTCAGCCCCAACCCACAGGAAGTGCTCCTTGAGCCACCCCCCAGTAGCCACCAGGGTAGGCAGCCCTTCGGCTGGAGGCTTCGCACCGCCAGGCCCTCGCCCCCTCCACCCAAAAGAAACCACTAACACAGTCAGGCCACTGTTTGCCACGGCCATCACTGCGCAACACCAGCAAAATAATAGAGCCGTGAGGGTCACAAAAGCCCCTCCGACTCCCCCACTAAAGCACCTAGCCCAGGAAAAAACCCAGACTCACCTTGAAAATCCTCAGAGAAAGAGACTCCACACTACTCCGTCACTCTCACAGCAATCTCAGCCTTCTTCCTGTTTGTACAGAACTTATCTTCAAAGACGTTAATACCGCTAGACCCATGCGCTTCAGAAATGGGCAGGCAGCAGGGAGACGCCGCCTTCCCCATCCAGTGGTTTCACAGCTACCACGCTCAAGGCCGTCCCTAGCCTTCACAACCTCAACGTTAAGAGGAAGCAACCCTCTCTACATCAGCTCCTCCATCACCCACGGCACCAATTTCACCTCCGACAAGTGGCGGCGACCTCCCGCAATGAGCGCGCCCCGCAGAAGCCTTTGCCGATCAGCCTGCGAGCTGGTTCACGTCTACCTTGGAAACTAACACAGCTGTGTGCAGAAGATCGGCTTCCACACCCTGCTTTGTCACAGACACCCTCCACGAAGGGAGCCACGTTCACTCGCCTCTTCAGCCTCAGATGCAAGCTCTCCTTCAGCCGTTCGTTCAGCCCCAGGTCGGCCTCAGCACGTTCCCACTGTCCCGCAGGAAAAGTGACTCCACCACCGCACGGGTCTGTCTGACCTAAAAAAAACCAAACAAACAAAAATACCACCGCCAAAATAAAACCACACAGCCATCCACCACAGCACTCAGGGCATTAAAGCTGCCCCACCACCTCTCCAAAACACGAAGGAGATTATTATGACGCGCCTGAAGTTAAACAGGAGGGGAAGCAATACAACCCCATCCCGCTTACTCCAACTGCCGTTTGCCTCCAGCCTAGTCAAAAAAAGCCACGCGGGAGCACGGCCCCGATCCCAAATAAGCAGGGACGGCTGAGCAGCAAGCCGCGAGGACAGAACTCACCCGGCGGCTCGCCACTCGCGAGGTCCCGCTCTCGCGTGCCGAGAGCGGGCTCCACCGCAGCCCCGGCTCAGCCCGAGACGGGGGAAATCTTCTGCCTTAGCAGTCCTGCGCGTCGCCTCTCCTTCCGTAAAGCACTAAACCGGGAAACACGAGGTCCCATCCCGCTCTCTCTCGCCGATGAGAGCACGGGGAGCTGAAACGCTCGCTAGACGACCCCGGAGGACCCGGAACGCCGCGGGGCTGCACCGGGACTCCGGGAACCGAGCGTGAGCCCTTCCCGAAAAGACGAAGAGGAGGAAGCCGAGCGGAAACGCTATCCTGGCTCAAAATTAAAAAACAGATTCAAAAAAACAAAAAAAAAAGCCAGGAAAAGCTAGCACTCACCGCCTCCTCGGTCCCGTTATTATCCGGCCTGCCCACCGGTTTGCTCCGACCCTTACAGCAAGAGATCACGCCGCAGCCTGAAACGAAACGACAAACGCGCAACGTGAAACAGAAGCGCAGGGTTTCACTTGAAAAGCAGCCTCCCCTCGCGTCACCTTTCGGTCCCGGCGGCACGAGGACGGCCGAAAAAAACGGAGCCCGCTCCGGCTCCGCGAGGCGGAGGACGCCCAGGAGCCGAGTCGCAGCTCCCGGCGGCCTCCGGAGGGGTTTAAGAGGCGTTGAGGGCGGGGGCCCCGCCCCGAGCCCCGCCCCGAGCCCCGACGAGCCGCGGCTGTGCCGGGGCGGCCGCTGCCCCGCGGCACCTGGCGCTCGTTCCCTCGTTAGGGCGGGCCCGGGGCGCCGACGCTTCGACGCGCGGGCTCTAGGTCTGACTGAGGGGCTACAATTACTGCTTGTGACGCGCTCCTCCTTCTCATCTCAAGGCTGGATTCATTGACGACTTACATAACCGTTCCTGTTTCAAACCCGTCGCTCGGAGTCGGACGCGGGTGGAATGATCGCCGCGCTACCAAAGAACGTCCCCAGCCCGAACGGTTTGGAGAAGCCCCCGCGTGAGGACTTGTACCCGCTCTTTTTCTCAAGAAGCGATTTAGTTAACGCGTGAGAAAACTCCGCCACGCGGTTACTAGCGCGTTCGGCTGCTTGGGTCGTGAATCAGTTATCGACGCGCGTCCCTCGCTTTCAGGACCTGCCGTCTCTGAACGGGCGCCTCCTCTTGAAAGTAAGAGATCCCGGGCCATAGAATCTTCTATTTGAACTGCGTCCACACGATTTACCGGTAGCAGATGCCTTTATGAAGTATGACTTTGCGTCCCTAACGAATGCTTTCAAAAGCATCAGGTTTGTAATCCGTACGCATTTAAATTCGATTCAAAATAAACAGATGAGACAAGGTATGAGTTTTCACGTTAATGTCCACGTGGAGGGACCAATCATCCTCGCCGTTACTTTTCGGACTCAGTCCGTCTGAGGCCGGTTTGGGATCACAGTGCTCCGTGATGAGGTCTGCGGTCTCTGCTCCACGTGAGCCGGCAGTGTGCCCAGGTGGCCAAGAAGGCCAATGGCATCCTGGCCTGCATCAGGAATAGTGTGGCCAGCAGGAGCAGGGAGGCGATCATCCCCCCGTGCTCAGCTCTGGTGCGGCCGCACCTCGAGTACTGGGTTCAGTTTTGGGGCCCTCACTACAAGAGAGACATCGAGGCCCTGGAGCGTGTTCAGAGAAGGGCAACAAAACTGGGGAGGGGTCTGGAGCACAAGTCTTACGAGGAGAGGCTGAGGGAGCTGGGATTGTTTAGTCTGGAGAAAAGGAGGCTCAGAGGAGACCTCATCGCACTCTACCACTTCCTGAAGGGAGGCTGCGGTGAGAAGGGGGTCGGCCTCTTCTCCCAGGTAACTAATGACAGGACGAGAGGGAATGGCCACACGGTGCGCCGGGGGAGATTTAGATTAGATTGGAGGGAAAATTTTTTCTCTGAGAGAGCGGGCCGGCACTGGAATGGCCTGCCGAGGGAGGCGGCTGAGGCACCGTCCCTGGCGCTGTTCAAGAAGCGTTTAGACGAGGTGCTAAGGGATTGGATTTAGTAGCTTGGTGGGTAGGGATGGCGGTGTGAGGATGGTTGGACTAGATGATCTTGTAGGTCCTTTCCAACCTTATGAATCTATGAATCTATGAATCTCTGGAACTGGTGACTCATTGAGTGTTTCAGGAACAGTTGCAATACGTGTTCTCACATATTTAAAGCAATCGTCTGATTTTGTGCCGCACGTGATACGATTTGCATAAAAATAATGCCTTCCTATGTCTGAGAGAAATTTTTGAGTGTTTACACGTTATTCTTCCTGCTGAAAACAAGTGTCAGTGATATGACGTCAGTCCTAAGGAGGGCCGATTTGATGACCGCTCTTCTTCAGGCGTCTTCTTCGAGCGCTAATGATGATCGTCAATGATAGACACGAAAGTATTTTTTTAAAGGAGTCCGATACCAAAATCGAACAGCCGCTTCTTACTGGCCTGCTTTCTGTTACTGTGTCATGATGATTACGATTATGATTATGAGGGAGAACGGACAATACTCCTATTTTATTTCGGGTTCCGATTCATTTGAAGAAGCAGCGTTTTTACAGCACGCGACTGATTTGAATGAGCTTCGAGGAAGGGATCCCCAGTTGTCACGTCTCCGACATTTTGCGACTTGAAATGTTCCAATGGAAGGGTGGAATGTGGTGAAAAATGAGCTCCGTCTCAACGGATCAGCCCCTCTGTTACGCCGGATGGGAACGTGAGGTGTCTAAATTCTGCTTCCAAAAGCAGTTCCGTGGATTGCGTACACGTTTTGTCTTTTCAAAGGCAGGGGACTAAGACATGACAGACTCAGATTTCCCATTTCCATGCGTTACAGTTGACCTAGTTTAAAATTCATGCCCCCCGAACATATATCCCCCTGACTACTCCACTGTTTTGCTATGCAACGTGAGGCGGAAGGATCATACGGTAGATTTCTGTCTGGAACGATAGTTGGCTGAAAAAGCAATCGTAAATCTTAGCATACTTTGTCCTTCATTCCTCTCAGAACTCGGCTAGCGGGATCACAGCAAAACGGTGATAGAGAGGCAGTGAATATTGATAACTATTTGACTTCTCCTACTTGAGATGCTCGGATGCTTCGTAGCAATGCCCGTGCTGAAAGCCAGCGTGAACTTAATATTTCGATGATCAACTTAGTGAAAAGGTATTGTTTCTTCCTCACCAATCCTGCGCGCGGTTCCAAAGAGAGAGTCATTCACTCGGATATCCGTACAATTTCGCTTTTACAAATGAGTCGAGGAACGCCGGTGCACTGCCTCTGCTTCTGTTACTTTTGTTCAACCCAACCTACTGAATACGCGACGTTACTTTCACACCTCGTGGCTGTTTGCTTAGGACAGAGAAGTGTTTGGAACTGTGGTAGCTGAGAGGAAGAATCAAAGCATTTTGAGAAAGATTCAGTTTTGCCCTTACCAGGGGCGCATCATTTCCTGTTGTCGCTACGAGGCCCTAATATTTCAGGTTTTGGGAGTTGTGGTCTCACTCACTAACTTAGTTAAGCCACATGCATTTGCTCCAGAGCTTGTTTCTGGAAACTCACAGTGCATGAAGGCGTTTCTCATTCCCACTGTCGATGGTTTACAGGCCAGTTGGGCCTGGTTCTGTGGTGAGGAGGGGGTCGGCCTCTTCTCCCAGGTAACTAATGACAGGACGAGAGGGAATGGCCACACGGTGCGCCGGGGAAGATTTAGATTAGATTGGAGGGAAAATTTTTTCTCTGAGAGAGCGGTCCGGCACTGGAATGGCCTGCCGAGGGAGGCGGCTGAGGCACCGTCCCTGGCGCTGTTCAAGAAGCGTTTAGACGAGGTGCTAAGGGATTGGATTTAGCAGCTTGGTGGGTAGGGATGGTGGTGGGAGGATGGTTGGACTAGATGATCTTGTAGGTCCTTTCCAACCTTATGAGTCTATGAATCTATGAATCTATGAATAAATGGGGCAGGGGGACCCAGGGACCCACGCCCTGGGAAAGGAGAAAAAGGGGAAAGGGTGGGGAGGTGGGCCGAAAAATACCAGTGGCAACGAGCTGAGAAAGACTGTTTATTTATTAAATAAGATATCCGAATGCAAGATAACACAATATAGTACAATATAATTGGAACTGAAGCAAATAAATCAAATAAAATGACAGAGCGTCCAGAAACCAAAGGCCTTACACTAACGCTGCAGGTGAGACTGCTAGGAAACGCGCGTGCCACCGAGTCAGGGAGAAAGGGGAAAGAAAACAAACCCATAGAAAATCAGAGCTGTGGTTTCAAAGAAACAGAAGTGTTACTAGACAAGAGGCTCTGAACAGATTATAGGGCGCATCGCTTGTGTCCGGTCCTCCTCAGGATTGCAGTCGGTATTCAGCATTTTCAGAACCAAAGTGAGAGAGGTCTGTAGCGAACGAGGATCTGAAGCATTTCTCATTCCAAGGATATCTAGAAACGTTATATACAAAAGGCCGGGAAAGAACGAGCTACAGGCACTGGCAGACAAACACAGATAAGACTAATAATACAGTGAGATACGAATCAATTCTGCGGTTCCTACTCCCACCGACTAAGCCCAGAGAAGATATACAATGGGGTGGCTTGACACGTTTCTAACAGATTTTAACCGTAAACGACGTTCACAGATGTCACAAGAAAGTATACGCGGCACGTTAAGCAGATGCCACAGATCTCTGCTGACCCTTTCAAACCCACGCACACCTATATAGCAATAAAATAGCTCGACTGTTCTGCCCGGGAACGTTTTATCAGAACTCGAAGTCTCATTACACCGAGGAAAGCCATGAAGGTGCTCAGAGAGCTGAAGCACCTCTCCTACGACGAAAGGCTGAAGGAGTCGGGCTCGTGCAGCTTGGAGGCTCGAGGAAGATCTCGCCGTGGCCTTCCAGAACTTGCTTAAAAAACAGGAGGGGGACAGATTCGTTTCCCCCATGAAGGCGGACGGTGACAGAACGAGAGGAAATGGCTGTAAATGAAAAAAGGAGAAGTTCAGGTTAGCTATTAGCAGGAAATTCTTTACTCAGGTTGTGGCAGTGAGGCGCTCCGATAGGTTACGCAGAGCAGCTGCGGGTGCCCCAGCCCTGGGAGCATTTGAGGCAAAACTCGGCTGAGCACTTAAAAATCAGCGCTGTGTTGTTTCAGCAGGTGAAACTGACAAGTTTGGAGCATTTATTTAAAGCCCGCCCAGACCTACAAATAGTTAAAAAAGTACGGTGCTGTGAACCCCATCGGATATTACCGCTTTCCAAAGTAATAAAACTTCCGCCTCTTGGGTTCGGTTTGACACGGGGTATAACCAGCAGGCCGAATGCTAGGCGTGGAAAGTATCTGTCAGACAGGGAGATTTCTTTTAAGAAACAGTAATGGCTAAGGAGCGCTTCCAGCGTCGAAGCGTTTAAATCCACTTTATGGTAAAAAGGATTTGTGGACAGAATAACCGGCGTGACCTATACCACCTATCGCACAGCTCAGTGTTTGAACTAATTGGCGGCCTGCACGCAGCGTCGCCCGTATGACAATTTAGAATTTCTCTGTATTATCGGATTCTTGAGAGGAATCTTCTATATATGCGCATATAGACGCTCATCTTCCATACTGAAATCATTTCAGTACTCAGACCTTGCCTTACATGCCCACTTTACAAGACTTAGAACAAGAAACGTGAATGAACGACTTTTTAAGCGAGCCATACTTACGGACAAAGCTCAACTTCTACGTACCGTTCACTCCCGTCGCTCCGCAAAACTGCTTCTACAACTTAAAGCGTGACAAGCGGTCAGTGTAAGCTCGGATGACTGGTGCCAGGATGCTGAGCTTGGAAACAAAATAAATCACAGCTGACACGGTAACAGTGGCCTGCGAGACGAGCTCTGAGGGTACGCGTTCTGCTGTTACGCTGCTGAAAAATGCATGGGAAGAAACGAGGGTATAACTGCGGTGCAAAACAAAACGCAGTTAGTATAGATTCCAGCTCAGGGACTCAAATCCTGGCTACGCTCAGAAGATGACTAGAAGGTGCCACAGATGACTACTTAGCATTTCCCTGCAATGACAGAGCTCGAGTTTAAGCACGGTTTTCTGTGTGGACAGTAGGTGTTCTATATGGCAAAGAGCAAATAAAGCCTCTTCGTGCAGGCAGACGCTTGTTTTTTAATTCTCAATGGATGCATTTCTGCTGTTGTGTTAGCAAAGAAACTTATAGCACTGCCATAATCCCCGTGGCTCTGTAGAGGCACTACTTTCATACTTTGATATTCATTGCACGGGTTTTAGAAATTTGTAACTGACTGAAATTCAGATACGTTTTGCACGGATAAATCTAATTTGCTAGATTACCATGTCAAAAGCTAGGAGTAATGTAATTAAAACTCAAAAAAGCTTGCTGGAGTTCCTGCGTGGTACATGAGTTCTTTGAAAATGTTTTCAGTTGACTGTGACTGTGATAATTAGAATCATTGCCAAGAAAGAACATTTAAGAAGCTGGATTCTCTTTGTTTTTTTCTAAGACCAACCGGCTAACTTTCACCAGCTAACTACACAGTTGCACGCAGCCAATGAGAAAACAGGATTGGTACGTAAAACCTAAGCAATGACCTAGCGATTTAATTTGTTTTCTTACTGGAGCCTTGAGGTACAAACAAAAAGAACAACATCCCTCCAACGTATCAGGTTGGAAAGGACCTGTTGTCACTCAGATTCGTACACCTGTCTGGCGACCAGGCAAAAATCTAGAAGTAACAGCTCCCTTCCCGAAGACAAAACACTTAAGTCTTGGTGACTCAGAGGGTGGCTCCTGAAATTATTGGAACTATTTTTTTTTTTTTTTTTTTTATTTTAAAACCACTTAATTAGGCGCAGAATATTAGTATGCTATATTTCAGTCAAATGTTCAAAGCCATCTTCAGAAGGAGAGAAGTTTAATTATGTCTCACAAGGACGAGCTCTGCCACGTGTTAGGAGTTCCTAGCTTCCTAGTAGACACCAGCATTTGCACAGCTGGTCATTCATGAGATTTTTGCCTTCTAAGAATCTTTTGTTCTATAGACTGAAATTAAGCTTTAGCCCAGGACTGACAGTTTTGATAGTATAGAAAACCAAGAGGCAGAAGACTTGACGTCACTAGCTGAGCAGCTTCCTCTCTGTAAGACATGCTTCCCGCGAGGGTATTTTTGGATCCGTGTTTCTTATGGCTACTGTCAGCGCGCAGAGTAAGGAGAAAATAACCCAAGACACAACAACCCCAGACATGTAACTTACCGTATGCTGTTACGCGTCTTCATCGCTGAAACCTTTTCTTCTCGCTTGTTAGAATTTAAGCCTGCTTCTTCGGTGTGAAATATCACCCATACGGAAAGGAGAGGCTTCTGTGTTCTTTGTCACAGCTAATAAAAACTTGCATCTTGTCACCTTCTCCTTTTTTTCTGACTTTCTTCCTCTTCTATTTGAATCAAGGCGAGCCCTTACATTTGTTAGCTTTTGTTTCCAAGATGACTTTATTTCTGTTGATCTTTAGATTCTTTCAGGTGGTCGCTGTTTTTGAACTGTGTGCTGAAAGCAATGTAATGCTCCGTTCGAGCCCTTATCAACGCTGAGTACCATACTGCATATTACTACAGAACGGTATCTTGCAGGCAGTTCTGTTTACAAGCTATTTCATTAGTTCTAGTAAAAGCAAGATAACGCACTGAGAGGAATTTTTGCCCTCCGCAGGCAGTAACCTCAGTCAAAGTTCTTTAAGAACAGCTAGAATTAAGAGTTGAGGGATCGCTGTCTGGAAGCGATCTCAGGAAAATAATCCGAGCTCTCAAAACTGTAGTTTCGATTTAGAAGCTGCACGCTAATCTGCTACGTATAAGCAAAGCAAGAGGTGCCACGAAACAGAGTGACTGGATGACCGAAATCACAGTAGGGGAAAGAAACTGTGGGCAGAAGCGTGGAATGACTGCGGTCTTTGAAGGAGACAGCGCTAAGGTCAAGGTTGCTCATTTGTCTGCATTCTCCCAAGTGTCTGACGAGATCTACTGCAAAACACTCAAAGACGCTATGGAATAAAGGCGTCTTTTCTTGAACTAAAAAAATGAGAAGTGGAGGGCAAGATAAACCAGAACAGTTTTCTTATCCGGGTTAAAACAGCCGTGTTCCCTGGATGTGTTCAGGTTTGAATTTTTCAGCATGCTTCTGGAAATGAAACCTAGGAAAGAGCGGACAGCGCTCACCTTGTCTTAGTAATAAAGGTAACGAAAACTGAAATATGCTGCAGAGATTTGCAGAACAATCTCGTGATGTTCAGTACCTCGGTAGGTTTTTGCTACTTCGTTAGTAAACTAAAAGCAGGAAAAAATCTCTACAAATCTCTCCTTGTTTTACAGAGCAACCAGTTTCTGAAAACTGTATCAGAACAGAATGCGGAACTAGAGCAGCTACAGGAACAAGCGAGGTATAAACCAGGCACATTAAAAATGGTAACAATCATTTCAATAGGCTTTCCTAACACAGATTTCTATCAGAAGCCTTTTTCGTCTTGCTGACTGTCTTGACAGCTCTAGTTGAAATCATTTCAGTTAATGCTTCCGAACGGTTTGCTATAAAGGCGCATCAGTAGGGGTACGGTACAGTATCTCCAGTGATTTCTTGTCCCTGAGGTAGGTAGCGCTAGATCCTTGACTTAAAAGGAATGCCACAGTCATAAACCACAGCAAAACAGAAGGGTTTTTTGGTTGCTGTTGTACAATTTGCACAAAATCCAATGTTGAATACTCTTTACAGTGTTGAAATTTGAACGTAAAAAGTAGTTGAAGTTTCAACACTTGAAACTCCTGCTCTAAACCACAGGCTATGGGGAAGTCAGAGGTAAGAGAAGCTTTGTGTCGTAACGTTTATTTTTGTTTCTTCTGTACAGTAAATGCAGGGCTAGGATCTGCTCATAAGGGCCGAGTTAGCTTAGTCACTCAAGATGTATTACTGAGGGAAGATTATTTTATTTTAAGTGTAAGCCATTGGTAGCCAGAATAATATTTTCTAGGGCTGTCGTAACTTTGCAGCTTTTCCTCTTTTTTTTTTTTTCTTCCCGGTGCATTAGCTTAACTCTGCTTCTGACTTTTCGAAAAGCAAAACATGGTAACTGGGCCTGCTCTCTGCCACTCTTCCAATTCCCCCCCTTCATGAATGAAGATGATGATAACTGTTCTTGAAAGAGCTGAGACTGAGAAAAGGTCACGTAATTTAAATTGACAGTACGTCCTCTTTTTTTCCCCCTCTAGAGAATTCCAAAATAACGTTAAGTTAGATGACAGCACTGGGAATCAAACCATTTCATCTCAGTCGTAACATGTCTGATCCAATAAGACAGGAACCACAGTTCCAATGCTGCGAGCTCAGCCGAACCGTGTACGCGGCGGTGTGATAATACCACAGAATCACCCGCACCTTGAGCCAGCATCCGTTCTTTTCACAGAAGTCAAGACCATCTCCACATCTACCACGGCCGTTTAGAAAACAGTTTTGCTGTTTGCCCATAAAAATAACGCAACCGTTCTTAGACCATTCAAAGGAAGAACGAGTTTCAGCGTCGCTTACCTTTCCGCTGGTTCTTGTTGGTGAGCGGAAAGTCGTCGTGATTTTGCTCCTTGTCTGTTCATCTGTTCTCAAGTGAAATACCTGGCATCACATCTAATGTCCAACTACCAAGTGTACTTGTGCATTCAGATTAACTAAGTTCAATGACGTTAAAACCAAAGCCACAGAAACCCGCAGAGGGGGGTTTGACCAGTGATGGCTTTCAGCGCAAAACAAAACGCCCACCCCACCTGTTCAGTGTCTGTAACGCGGCTAGCAGTTAAACACAAAACACAAATCCTGCGACTCTGAGATGGCTGAACAAGTAACACGTACCGAAAACAAAAGCCAGGTAAAGCATTATTAATAAATGAAGCCTATTTATTATTTCAAGTGTTAATGGTAAAAAAAAGTCAGCACAGCTGTTGCATTTAAAAAAGTGAAACTACATTAAGTACTATGTTTCTAGTTCAGTAAACAGATGAACCCGATGTCCTTTAATGACATAATAGTTGAGCATTATACAGTACATCTTATGAAGACCCGTAAATTAAAGAACTACTTTTTAAATTTAGTGATTACAAAAACTCTGCGTTCACAGCTTTAGCTTCTTTTTTCTTCCACGACCATCAGGAGTACCATCCATTTTGCGCTTCTGTGCCTGGAAGGAAAGTTTCTCCAGTAAGTGAACGCGATAGAAAAACGATCCCCCAGCACTGTGTTTTGAGCCAAAACAGATGGAGACTGTTTAACCCGGGCAGCATTAAACATGTGATACATCAAAATGTAACATGGCAGATAGATGCATCCTGCTCAGGGTAGAAGCTGTCTTATATCCTAACAATTCTGGAAGGGTGTAATCTCATAGAGTAAAGAAAAAGATGTAAGGACGTTATAAAGCTTCCCCACTTAGAGAATAGTAGTTCTAGGCACCACTTCAAGCAGCCCATCAACAATTTTAAGCAAGAATTTTAACAACAAAATCTAGGCAAGAACGCAGGCAGTTATTTCCTTCACAAAAAAAGGCCTGTGTGTTTAGCAGTACTTCAGAGTACTCACCAGCACACGTGCGTGCTTGTTCTCTCAAATCTAGCTCTTGGAGCCCATTTCATGACCGAGCCCCTACACAAGGAGCGTGAAGGCAGGCTACAGTATCTGACTCTAGAACTCTCTGATCTGTAGAACTCTCAAAGTGAACCGAACCGTTTGCACTGCCTACGTATCCTATATACGGTGCTAAACATCCATTTCTTTGTGGATAAAAATCAGTGAGAAGGCTAAACAAATCTCAAGTGTATTTTATAAAGGTAAACTCCCTCAAGCCAACTCCGTGATCGAAGAACAAGGCAAGCTTACCTGCCCCGGTACAGTTTAGAACCTGAACTTTATGTGCCACCCACGAGGGTAATGGCCGAGTAACCACGAACTTTCAGCAGCTCTTAGCACTGCTCTAGAAGGCTCTTTGTTGGATGCCATTTTAAATCACTTTTAGATATCGCCCTGCCCATACAATTAGAAGAGCACAGTGTCTTCAACTAAGTGTTTTTTGCAAGAACAAAAAAAGCACAACCAAAAGCAAACCAGCACCTTTCTGAATCTTACCGAAGATGGTTTTGGTCCACGTTTCTTCTTTTCTGCCTTCTCCTTTTCTTCCAGTTCCATGTTTTCTCTTTCAATCAGGGTGATTAAAGTATTGCATCTCCTCTGCAGCTCCTAGATCACACAACGTAATCACTCACTGCTTTAGACAGCCACTAACGTAAACAGCATCACGTCACAACACTAGAAATACCTTTATGTTGTATGCTTTTAATATTTAATTCAAATTCAGGTTTACGGTGAAACACAGCAGTAACAGGAAATTTAACTTGTGAAATTTAAGCCTGCCGTACAACTGCATCATGTAGGTGCAGGTGTTCACAGGAGAGAAGTGCAATAGGTTAATACGTACCATTGCAGTTCTGGACTTGAGAAACCAGTCAAATCTGAACTGGGGGGAGTTCCGGATACACTGTCTTAATTCATCGTAGACGTTTTCTTTATCAAATCCTAGCTTGTGAAGCATACAGATCAAAAAGCGATCCTCCTCTTCAGTGTAATTCTTCCCTTTGTTAGTACCATACGATATTCTCAGCTGGTGGAACGGGGCCTTGTATCTGCCAATCTAAACAAAACCAGGAAGATGATACAAACTAAGAAATGGTGTGGCATTAGCATGGAACTGTTTTCTACAAGAGCAAAACAGGTGTCGACAGGCAGAGGAACAGCACCAACTTAGAAAGCTAGATTTCTTAAAACATCACCACACTGTAGGAGCTGTAGCTTTCCTAGACGTTGAATTCATCAGTATCATCTAAACAAGCAGGTTCGGAAAAGTCTGTCCGTAATCTTTTGATTAACTTCACCCCGGTGAGGCACACGTAGGTGTGAAAGCTGTCGAGATCTGCCAGTCTGGCTGAGGATCTGTCTGATCAGGAGCGGTCAGAGTCACAGGGAAAGTAAAAAGCTAAGTGGCTCAGCTAACCAAAGGTCATCATGGCAACAATCAGCCAAAGCAGTACCTTTTAACCTATCCAGTGCATTTAAATTCAAAAGTCGGAAATGCAAAGGAAAAACACTTGTGCAGAAAAGAAAAGGGTAGCAACCGCCATAGGAACATGTAAAAGGCAGGAATATCGTGCCCAACAATGTCATCTTAATGTACCAGTAACATAGGCCAGGTAGGCATACAGCTCAGGATCACTCCTCATAGATGCAGGAAAATAAGGAAAAAAAAAGGCAGCAAGAAACGCAGCAAAGATACCTTTGTATCAAGTGCTTTTTTTATGCTGATTCGTCTCTGAATTCTGGCTTCTCCTCTTTCTATCTGAGCCATGATCTTCTCTATGTCTTGGAGTTCGTTGCACCTTTCCCAGAACACAGCTAAGAAAAGAAACACTGGTTAGCTCCTTCTCACGGAATTAGGTGTGAGCCTTACCAGGCAGCAGATGTCATTTCCTTTTACTAAAGAGTGTCACTTCTATCAGCAACTGCGTGCCAGGAAAAGAGCAGTAGCCAAACACTGCAGCTGTGCTCCACAGCAGCCACTTCGCTGGCAGGTTGGGGCCAAGAGGCCAGCTGCTCCTCAGTCAGAAAAACCAGGGCTTGTTAGTCACAAAATACGTATCTCACACTTTAACAACGCGATACACATAATAAAGGTAGAAAGATTTGAGACAGCTATTGCCCGGTGAAAGCAAATCTCTCCACCGCAACGTTTCTTGCTTAGCACTGCCTTCATAAGAAGTGAAAACAACACGATGCAACTAGAATATATGGAACTATGTCAGTACAGCTTTAACTGTGCAGGGGCTAAACCTGCTAGAATCTCTATCGGTAGAGCCCAACTCCATCAGTGCAATCCAGCAATGAGAGTCTTAACAGAGCCATACAGGAAACCCACAGAACAAAGTTGGTCTGCGTGTTCACGGGCATTTCAAACTAGGAAAGCAGCATTAGATACAGAGTTGACTGTACTTGAAAAATCAGTTACCTGAATACTCAATGACTTCCTCTGGGGTTTTTCCTTCTACTTCTCGTGCTATATTTTCAATATCGTCACGGCCCCACTTCTCATTAGCTTTGATGAACTGGTTAAAATCTCTCTTATTCCAGTTAGTAAATCCCTTCGCAGCAATTAAAAGCAAACATTGCAAAGTTCAGGATTTGTCCATCTCCATATTTGTTTTAACAGAAATCTTTACAATGCCCGAGAGTAACACTTGTGTCCTAGCAGCAATGCAAACCTGTGCTTTCCCCGCTGTTCGGCGGCAACAGAAAAAAGACGTTTTTACATTAAACTCACTTTAGCCTCTGTCTAAAAACTGCCAAATGATTAGCACCAGCTCTCTAATTACCACTTTCAGATATAATTACGCAGGTCGTAAGTGAACCCCTATAGGAGTGAAAATCCCTCCAGAGAAACAAGGAGGCTCTACAATGGCTTCGCTCGGTCCATCAGCCTCGTGTCACCCCTGACCTCTCGCCCTCCTCAGGACGCCTGCTGCGTGACGTTACTCAGCGGGGGCAGAAAGAGCACTGCTGAAGATACCAGCCGCCAAAAGGGGCTAATGGCACATTAAAATTGGTACAAAGCCAGCCACGCAATGATTTAACCACAGCTGGTTCGATTGTACCAATTTTTAATAGCAACTCTTCCACCGCACTGCTGCTCAAATAGCTTGTTTTACCCACAGAAAATCCGACATGAAAATATAATACCCAGACAAACAGAAAGCTGCAAAACACAAATGAAGCTTCCGATGATGTCAGTATCATTACAGAACCAACCATACCTGGGTTAGGAGCTTCTCTTTTTCTTCTAGTTCTTCGTCATTAAGAGGTTCAGCCTCATCAATCTTAAGCTGCTCTTCCTTCTGGGTTTGGGCTGCGTTTGGCAGATCAGGATTACGAGGTACCTGAAAGGTATCACACTGTGTAAAATCTGATGACTCTTCACAGACACCGGTAGCTTCTCCGTTAATGCGACCTAATCGTTTCCTCGGCTCTAATGTGAAAGGCAGGACAAATATTCTGCTACTGATGGATCGATGCAACAAGCAAACATTATTACCTTGTATCCGATTGTCTTCCTGTAGTAGAGTATCTCTTTTTCCAGTAGTTCGAAGAGTCGTGGAGGAAAGAACTGAAAGTCCTGTACATTTGGCTGTTTTGGAGGCCGTGGTGCCTAAAATACATAAAATGATTCTATGTCTGTCACCTCCTCCATCACAAGCTTAGTTCGTGAGCCAAAATAACCTTTTATTTTTACCCAAACACGCTGTCTTCACTTAAAAGAAGGTCACGTTAAAACCACCGTACACGTGTCTGCTACGACACGACGACTTCTACAGGTAAAGGGTGAGCAAGAGCAGACAGGGGAAGAGATCAGTGGAAAAAGTCACGCTTGCATCAGGAAGGCGTGTGGGCCACAGGTAAAGAAGAAAACACTGCTGCTTAAGAAGTCAAGCCCTTACCCTCCTCAACTCTCACGTTACAGGATTCATCCCACTCTTACTCCTTCCTCATATAAGCTTGTCTCAAATTCCTTTGGGATTTTCGAAAATTAAGCCGCCAAGCGCCTCCCCAGTTCATGAGAGCAAATAGAGTGACGCTAAGAAATGAAGGCAAATTTCTCCCTTTCAGCTTTAACTCCTCGTGTACAGCCGAGCAATTTATTTTTCATTGGAGTCAACTCACCTTGGGTGCCTTCGGCTCGCTGACTCGAAGAGCCTCTCTAAAGTAAGCGTCCACAGCATAATTGGCTTTTCTTTCTCGTTTAGGTGGTTCAATCCACTCCGTAAATGCCATCTGGAGAAATAAACAATACATCTAATCCTACCAACCCCAAGAATTATTAAGAATTAAGAATTACTAAGTCTCGTATAACATTCAGACCCGCACTTCATTTTATATAAAACGAAGTGCACATCTACTTCGTTAAATAACTGAAATTCTAAACTGCTTTTGTAGTTTTATTGTATTTTGATAATGCATTTTAAAGTACAGTTCAATCTTCCAGATCACTGCTTCGACAAGAAACATAAACGTCACCTTCTGTTTTTCTCTGTAGTCCTCCCCTTCAAAATTATATACGCTGGACTCCGTATCCATTGTGAAATTTCTAAGCGAGCTTTCACCCATCTTGGAAAGTTTTTCATTCATTTCTGCGGTCTGGGGGCAGGGGAGAGAGAACAGGATGTGAACAGTTTTGAAAGGTACCTCGCTACAAAACTCAGTCGCAACAGTAGGAAAGAACATGAACGCAGACACGGAAAAAAAATGACCAGCACAGACCTTCTGACCACAAACAACCCTATTTTCTCCAGCTTATAACGAAGCTGCCATCCAGCAACGCAGTCTCAACATCTAATTTAAGTCTACAGGGAAGTGTCCTTCTTCATTTATCTCACCTTCTTTGCACCTCTTTCCAAAATGTGATCTATGTCTTCATCTGTAATCTCACTCTCCTTGGAGGCAAACACATGTGTTGCTCCGTGTCTAATCATCTGCAGCATTTCATCCTTCCCAAGTTTGTTCAGATTTTGATCCACCAGTCTTCCTAAGAGGAAAGCATTGGAAGGGAACAATATAAGGAGGAACAACAGAACATTTCCCCCTCCTCTTAGCCCTAACTCGAAAACACATCTCATTTTCTCCTGGGGAAATTCCACGTGGGGAAAAAAAAAAAAAAACGGAGCCAGCAAAATCTAGCCAGGAATGACATACGTTTTGTTTTACAGTACAATAGCTGCTCTTGAACAATTCTGCCTGTGAGGGCTTTATGTTATGGTGCATGGCTTTTTTTTTTTTTTTTTTTTTAACAATTTCAAGACCAAACCTTGTTGAATCATTTTTCCCATAATAAAGTTACTGATTTCAAGCGAACGAATCAAGAAGGTTATGGCCTCATCACCTCTCCCTCCGTATTAAATAAAACCAAGGCATTAATTGTTCGATTTCAGAGTAATTTTTGAAAATGGAGTGATAAAAACAAAAACGACAACTGTCTATATTCGTTTTATTTGTCGCTGGGCAAAAAGTTAACGAGGAGAAGCCTACCCCTGCTGTCAAGTTTTCAAATGGATCAATGGATCAAGTCTTTACACTCCATCGTCAGAGTACAGCTGAGGCAAAAGCAGCATTCCCATTAACGTTCAGCTGATGTCACTAATCTGATTGTTGAATAAAAGAAAACAAAAAATAACTCCTCCCATGTACAAACTTAATGGAGTGCCTCCATATACTTGCCTTGCTGAATAACTATGGAATCAAGGCGGAGTTTCATTTCTGCACGTTCCACTATTCTTTCTTCCACTGTATTGTCCGTGATAAATCTGAACACTCTGACAGTCTTTGTTTGGCCAATTCTGTGAGCTCGATCCTAGGCAAAATGACATAACAAAAGCATAATGCCTGCTTTCTAACTCAAAGATATAATTATCATCCATGTAACATTTGTCACTGGAAGGCCTCATTCGCCAATAAAAGCTAGATGATAGGGTGGTATGGTTACGTTGTGGCTGGGCCCTGTGATCTTTAAGGTCTTTTCTAAGCTGAGCGATTCTATGACTCTAAGATTTTAAATAGCACCTTTTAACTCCCTTGTGTAATCATAAGCATTCTTGGTATGTCCACGTCTGGAGATGCATACAAGTCTACTTCAAAGAAAAGGAAAGAAAAGGAAAGAAGGGAAACTTGCACGTTTATTACCACCCTAGACATTTTTGAAAACTGTAATTCAGCATTTATTTATTCAGCCCTCTTTTCCAAGGTTTCAGTGAAGACACATTGAGCTTGACTCCCCAGAGAAGGAAGGTTTTCAGCTGCGTGTTAAAAATACTACTTCTGTGTTCAAACAGGAGAAAGATCATTTCCATTTAAAAATGCCACCACTGCACAACACACACACGCACAGAGAAGTTACAGGAGGGAAGAAGGACATTTCCATCCGGGTTCTTACCATAGCCTGAAGATCTACTTGTGGATTCCAGTCCGAATCATACAGAATTACAACATCAGCAGTCGCCAAATTGATTCCAAGACCTCCTGCCCGCGTACTCAACATGAACACAAATTTTGAGCTGCCGGGTTCGTTGTACGCATTAATAGAAGCCTAAATAAAGAAAACATAATCATCAGTTGAACCAAATGTTTCATAAATGCTGTTTTTATGTAAGCGAAATGCTTATATACCTGTCTCTCGTCGTGAGGCGTTTGTCCGTCCAGTCTACAATATTCGTAATTTCGCCACATACAATAATCTTCCAAGATATCCAGGACTCTGGTCATCTGGCTGAAGATCAAGACTCGTGAACCTGTTTGGGGTAGAAAGCTTTTATGTTTTCTACAAAGCTTAAGCTTCATCAAATACCCCAAGTTGCCGAATCAGAAAGGGAAGGAGGGCACATGCGTGTACTATGAGCAGCAGCAGTTATAAATAGCACACTGATTTAAAAGGTTTTCAGGTCTATACATACACAGAATATTATATGTTAAAAAGAGGCTATTTGTACTCAGCAGCTATCAGAATGTAAAAGAATTAGCAATCCAACGTCACTTCAAACTCTTCTGTGCACTACGAACGGCCGAGCTGCAGAAATTGCTATCAAATACTGCAAAGAATTCCTAATGCTTCACATATAGGCAATTCTGTATTCTTTAAATGCAGGGTATGTTTACTGTTCAAACGATATTTACTTGGCGTGAGAGCGACACAGAAGACGACGCAGATCACCTCAGCTATCTGAATACTGGCTGGATAGCGCAAGTTATTAAACCTAAAACCCAAAGCAATCGATGCTTCTGTGGCCTCAGCTTAGCTGGGAAACAAACATACACACACCAAAACCCCCTTCAGAGTCACAGAAAGCCAGAATGGACTACTGACAAGGTTATTTATGAAGGCACTACCAACTATTTAAGATACCACGCTCAAGAAGCTGGAATAACGCTCAGAAATCAAGCACGACTGTGTATAACGTGCTGCTTTTTGTTGGGGAGACACCGAGAAGCACGGACTTTCATTTTTATCCCTGAACTACGCAACACTCAAACAGCAACAAAGAGGTGCATACCTTGCTCTTTCAGCTTCGGCAGTAATTTGTCCAGTACTACCATCTTGCCACTGTTGGTGACCAAATGCATATCTGTTGTGTAAGGTGGACCGGGTTCTGCTCCGTCAAAGAGGTACGGATGATTGCAACATTTTCGCAGTTGCATCAGGATATTCAACAGTCTCATTTTGTCCAGCTTCCCAGCAGAATTCAAAATATCTATATCCTTCATTAAGATTCGTGTATACCTATATGAAAGAAAGAAAGAAAGAAACCTTCTGTAACAATACAACAACGTTGCCTTTCATTTAAATAGCACGGTGTAGTTAAAAGCGCACCCCCCCCAACTTCCTTGGGTAACTCACTCCGACCTGCACATTTTTGTCTCCATTAAAGCATCATAAGAAAACACACAGGAATTCAGTACAGCAGAAGGAATTAAACTGAGTCGTGCACGATAACAGAGCCACAAGCAGCACGCTTGTGCTACTTCTGAGCCTTCACTCAAGTATCTGAATTACCATTCTCGTTGCATTTTGCTGAGACCCACGTAAATCTTAACTTCCTTCTTTGGAGGTAAACTTTTCTCTACATCAGCCTTAATGCGACGTAAAAGGAATGGCCGTAAAACCTGAAAGACAATGCATCATTAACTGTAGTTTGGGAACTGAACGCCGAACCAAAGAGTAACAGCACCACAGTTGTCATCTCCTCCACGTACTCAAATGCCAGAGCTGTTACCTGATCACCTGAAAAAGCTATCGATATAGGCAGGCTGTTGCACATGGGAACATAAATCAGTTTGCTTCAGAAGACTCCGAATCTTTTCGGTCATGACTTTTAGGACAAGACTCCTAAAAGTTTTCCAGTCTTTCAGTAGAAGACTTCTGATCATTCAGGTGATTTTTTTTTTCAACTTTGCTCAACCGAAATCTTTGCAGTGCTCTGAAAGCTAACATTTTAAATGCAAGTAACTTCAGAACCTTGAGAGCCAGAAGAATATACTCTTCTCTCTCCCCCAGAAAAGCAATTTTCTCTTCAAGAAACTCGCACCGTCCGCATCTTTCCAAAAACCTGATCTGGCTTCTGGACTAAGCTCTTAAGCCAAATATCTCATCACAAGTAGCACCAGAAAAACTATAACCTAACTCAGGTAAATTTACCACACAAAAAACACGAGGACTTACCATATGGAGACGTTCCACCAACTTCTGATCCCCTAGACAGTTGTTCGTATCAAACCATGAATCGAAGTCCTGCATCAACAGAATAATTGACACGTAAGAGCAGCTCCTTCAAGGAGCAGTGTCACCACGACGGTGAATAAACACAACCCAAGCGACTCCGCTACGCAGCGAATAAAAGCACAAAACCCCTTTTGGTGAAAAAAAACCAAAAAGAAAACAAAAAAAAAAAGTAGAACGGAAGTAAAATTCTACTGTAACAAGTCATGAGAGTAGCAAGTCGCGAGGCTTCCACTTCTACAGCCCTCACAAAAAAGTAATGAGACAGTATTGTGGTGCAGGGCTCTTGCTCAGCATAAGTACTACTTAGCGAAGCCTGCTGAGGAGCATCTCCCAACTCCCAGGAAATAACAGATATTAAATGGCAACTTACAGGTAAAGGTAAGAACTAAGTTGTTTTTTTTTTACCAATATTTAATCCTACTATGATACACTGAAGAGATCACCTTCACGCTGTAACTTGAAACACCTCAAATCTGCTACACTCACCGTCGCTCTTAGAAACATCAAAACTGTCACAGTTAAGTTTACCTACTATTCTTACAAGTGCAAACTTAGAAGGGTTTACTGACTGTCAATCTATTGCTATAAATACCTGATAATCCAAACCACAGACGCACAAATGTTGAGGCCTGTTTTCAAATCCGGAAAATAAGTTTCCAGTCACTTAATTTTACTGATGGAAATTAAGACTTACTTCAGATGAATTAAAGACATCTGGCAAAAGGAAGTTAAGAAGTGCCCAGAGTTCGTGTAAGTTGTTCTGAAGTGGAGTTCCAGTTAACAGCAGCCGATTTGTAGTCTTGAATTCTCTCACAATTTCTGATAACTGGGGGAGATTGAGACATCAGTGAGTATAAATACATTACTGGTAGCTCCCTCATCTAGTCACACAGGAAAAAAAAATCTCAGTAAAAGGATCCTATTACCTTTGATTTTTCGTTTTTAATCCTGTGGGCTTCATCTATGACCAGGTATCGCCAGTTAAACTTCTTGAAAACTGACTTTTCTTTGATAAGCATTTCGTACGATGTTACGCACACATCCCATTCTCCCGGCAGCAACACGTCCCTGACAAAGGCAGCCTAGACACAAGGCGACAGTTCTTTAGTAAGGCTTTGTCAAAACTGAAACAAAAAGAGCACTAACGCTGCTACAATCAAAGACAAAACCAACAAGCCAAGCCACTGCTGCTAAATTTGGAAACCTGATAGAGTCAATTTCACATACAGCCATTATAAGGGCATACGGTCGCTAAGAGGTTACCTCACGCAAGTGAGAAATGCAGCAAAGAACGAATGCTGAACTCAGGGATTCTAAAAAGGCACACTGCAAAAAACAGAGGGTACCAGATACACTCAATACGATAAAGCGCATAAAAAGACTCGTGAGTCTTTTTAACTGTTTAACATCTACAAATCCTATTTCCTTCCCTGTGAATGAAAGGTAAGAGCGGCAGGATCACGTGCTGGATTTACCATGTGTGAACACAAGAACAGGGACATCACAACTTACTCGCTGGTCTTTGTCACCTATCAAACACACTGCTCGAAGCGTAGGCACCCATCTCTTGAATTCATTCATCCAGTTATGCAGGGTGGACTTGGGAACTAACACCATGTGAGGACCAGGAATATTTCTGTAGTGTTTCATATACCCAAGGAGAGAGATTGTTTGCAGTGTCTTCCCAAGACCCTGTAAGAGATATTAACGCATCAGGAATAAAAAATCTCTCAGTGAACACCTTTAAAAAAGCTCAGCAGCGAGCTCTGAGTGCACTATACGAAATGCAGCAGCCACAGCAGGCGGATAAGATACGCTAAAAGACATCAAAAGGCATCGACACCGTAGTTAAAGGGAACCTTACATAGGTTCCCACAACTTGACAACAGAAAAGTACTAGAGCAGCATTTCCGAATGCTCCGTTCTGAAGTAAGGAGCTCACGTACACTCGCTCCGCTCGGAACTAAACTTAGCCAAGAAAATCCCAGCAAACTTTTGACATACGCTGCTTTTTCAGCAGGTCTCATCACCGCTTTGGCATTTCATCACCACCAAAGCCATTTATTACTACATATATCATTTCACTATAATTGCAGCACCTTAAACACTGAGTGTACAATTCAGTACACCCCGGGAAACTGATCAAAATGACATAACGTGAAGGGCAAACAAGAATCTAGGGTATCATAAAGTAAGAGCCCACTAAAGAAGGACTATTACACACAGTTGCACATGGAACTTTGTGAATCCATTTACAACGCTGACTTCAGTACCCAGCACGTCCATCATTACTACCACTGTAGGTGCCAAAGCAGCTAACAGAGACTCTCAGAAGTATTACAGTTAAAAGCAGATGTTAAAACACATCCATGGCTGTACCAAAATTCTACTGTACTATAGGTGCCAACAAGACCCCAAGTAAAAGTATAGGCTACATACATACCATTTCATCTGCTAGGATACCGTTGATGCCATTCTCATATAAGGAAATGAGCCAGTTCAATCCTCGGACCTGATAATCACGCAGCTTTCCCCATTTAACATCTAAAAGATGTGAAAGAATAGGCAAAGATTGAGAGTGGACTGGATCAGGGTGCCCTGAGAGGCTGCGGATGCCCCATCCCCGGAGGCACTCAAGGCAAGGCTGCACGTGGCTCTGGGCAGCCTGGTCTAGAGGTGGGTGACCCTGCCCAAGGCAGGGGGGTTGAAATTACACGATCTTTGAGGTCCTTTTCAACCCAGGCCGTTCTATGATTTGGGAAGACCTGTCCAAGAATTTCACTTTTCCTTGCTTGCCAACTGACGCTGATTATCAAAGCTACAGAATGAAACCAAGTATTAAATTTCATGCAGTAGGTTTCAAGGACAAAGCAGACTGAAGACAGTGAAAGGCTCATTTTGGTTCTGATTTCCGCAAAGACACAAACTGTATAGATATTCTAATTCTATAACCCCCCCCCAAAATCAGAACACAGCTGTAGTGGAAATGCTAAGTCACGGCTTGAAGCAGTGATGGAGCACGTGGTGGGAAGGCAGGGCCAACCCAGGGGAGCTCAGGTGCACACAGTGCTCCTGAGTGACTGGAAGGGGTGGAGACAGGATCCACCCCTTCCCAGATTTCATTTAAGGGCCGGTGAGGGGAGCTCTCCAGAGATTCCTGCACGCCTGAGGCCTTCTGGAGGTAAGCAGCTTCTGTCCTGTACTTCTGGGCATATGGCTGTTGCATTTGAGCAAATCCTCATTTGTTATAGCCTGGGATCTTGCTGTCACCGCTGTGCTCGCCATCACGTTATGACATTATAAGGGTACAGTACTAAGTGATCTGTCAAGTAGACAGGATGCTATTTATGTACTTAAAAATTTTCACAGCTCTAACTCATCTTGTGATTCAGTTTAAGGCCACCAACTTAAAAAAGCTAGCTCTTTTCCAGTAACTACAGTACAGCGATTGGATTTCTAAAGGACAAAACTGACTGGAGCCTCTCTCTAGCCTGAATATAAATGTTCTTCTGCCAGTCTGTTTTGTTTCATCAGAGCTGTGCTGGTTTCTGCTTGTTTTCCCCTAACCCATTCCCCAGTTGACTCATTCTCTCGTTAAGTGAAAATAAATTCCTCTGCTTAAACTTGACTTTCAGGCTTGACTTTCGAAGGAAAAAACACTCCGGGTGGGGACAAGAAATAAAAGAGGAGAAACGCACATGATGGAGATTCTTCAAACCGAGTGCAGACGTTGGTTGTCTTGGAACTTTCTGTTAACAGCTCCTCATCTTCTTCTTGTTCTGTTCTACGATGGCGATAGCTGCAAGTGCGAGAAAGAAGAAAAGTTTTCTGCTGAACTATTCCAAAGTGCAATGCAGCTGCATTACGTATGAAAGCCTTCTTAAGCTGATGAACTGAAATACTTCTAACTGTTTAGAACGGGAGTTTCTTAATGACAGGATGTGAACGAGGCCAAGTGTTGGAGCAAGGCGACTAGAAAGGGATAAAACAGCAAGTCAGCGTGCACCAGCACTGGTCTTGAACTAAAAGTCAGGAGATGACACCTGTGCTTCAAGGCCCTGCAGCAGCTGCCAGAAGCTGCAGAATTCGTGCAGACATTCAAGCTGCAATGAAGGCAATCCACTTCTGTGGGTGCGACTTTCAAGATGCCTCGAAGACATGCCGTGTTACCCACAACTCTTACAACTTACAGCCATGACTGCTTTGCTCTTCTGCCTCAGCCTTTCTTGGTGCTGGAATACTTTCAATCATGATAGTATTTTGCTGCCACTACAGACTTCTCGCAACTCCTAAGATTCTTACACAATTTACCAGTGAGCAGTGGAGAAGAAAAAACCCACGACTGCACAGCATAAAACAACCCTGCCAGCTTTTGTCCTGTTTGGGTGTAATGTGTGCTCCTGAAGTACAGTGAAATCCCTAATTACAGTACAAGCTGGTCTACGCATCATCACTCACTCGCCAACTGACAGCAGGTTCTGCTTCTCATCCTTCTTTATTCGTGGACGTCCTGGTTTCATTTTCAAAGGTGAAGTCGGAGTTTTCTGAGCAGCAGGCTGAATGAAGTGAGCAAACAGCTCAGTCTGCTTCAACAGATACTCAAATCTGTTTGCTCTGTCTGTTTGCTGTTGACGAGACAAATTAATCAGAACAAGTGTGAGACATTACATTATGCATTCATTTAAAAGAAAGAGACAACAAATGCTTTTTGAACAATAAAGATTCCGGTATCTTCAGATGCATACCTATAACAGCAAAAAAGAGATGGTTAACATCAGCAAACCTAACTGCTGCTCACAGATTCTTTTGCTGAGATGAGGTCAACTGCTGCGACGCATTAGGATCAACATTGCCAAACAGACCTGCACTGAGATGGAAATCTGAGCGGTTCTAAGAGTGTGAGCGTTGTTAAACAAGGCAGCGAGCCCCTCGAACTACTTCCTCCCATCAAAAATTGTGGTCCTATTTCCAGCGACGTACTCCCATCCAGCACGCATGGGATTCTTCACCAAACTCCTTCACCTCACTGACTTAGCAGTAAGCATTCTCTTTTCTGCCACTTTAGCATCTTGGCTGCTAAAAGCGTGGTGTCAGGTAAGTACCAGTTAGCACGAAAAGGGGCTGGAGATGGCAGAAAAGCCCATAGCTAAAGCCAGTAAACCAGTCTCAGCAACACGGAGCCACTATGTATGCTCTGCTAAAGACGTCAGAGTGTACCCCTGGTAAGAGTCACCGTTTCTGCTGCACTACAGGAGACAATACCTAAAAGGTTTAGTTCCTTTGAGACAGGTTCTGTTTGGAATCAACGTATCTTCCAAGTATCCTGAGCTTACAGGAACTTTAGAATAGACACTCAAGACAGAAGACAGCTCCGAGTTTAAGAGTAACCACTCTGACCCTCTGCCAGCTGCTGCAACAGCACCTGGTGTTTGGTAACACACACAGTTACAGGAAGTCACACTGCTTGGTAAAAGGTAAAAAGAGCAGTGCCTGCCTCTCAAAGCAGATCCCGCACTACGTGAAAGACAGAAAGACAGGATGAGAGGAGACAAGGAAATCCTCTAAGTACTACCGAGGAGTCAGAGCCACTCTAGCCACAGTTTAAGCTTGACTGACACAGCAGCAATCCACGGCCCATACACAGCGCCTGTTTATTCCTCATAGACTGTTTCAGTTTAGACTTGAGAAACGGTTACGGAATAAACCATCCGAGATCTTACTGCCATCCAAATTGCCAATCCTTATTTGTTTCACTGGCTATGCAAAAGATAAGAAATACAAACTGCATTCTAGAAGCTTCCTGGTTCTGTAGTATTGGTAAGGAAATGGTCACAATTTTTGGCAGTGCACAAATATGCCACAACCATTTTCAAGGGAACACCCTGAAGCACCTTACGTGATGATAAATGTCTGTGTCTTCAGGGCAGGACGTGGACAAGAATAGGCTGCACTAGGCAATCTTGAGCTGTTCTACCACCACAGACAGAGAAAATTTTCCTGTTTTCTTTCGCAGTGCACCTTTGGACTAGTTTTATACAGTAAAATATTACTTTCCTTGTAATTGTGCCTATTTAGAGCCCAGAGGAGACAAGTTTGCCACCTTCTAGGAAGCAGCAAGAAGAAATTACCAGAAGACTGGGTTATTTTCTGTGCTAAGAAGAAACACAGGAAGTAGCAGATTACAAGAATCAGTTTCGCTTTGCTGTGAAGAAATTCCACATGTAGTCACAGGCACCGGGATTAGGAGCAGGAAAACAGGAAGGAACAGAGCAAGAAAACGTGACACGACGGTGAGGGGTGGAAGGCTCCATCTCCTGCATTTGGGAGAGCACGAAAAGGAAATAATAGGACCTTTTCTCCTGTCATGTCTGTGAGACATGGAATTACTCATTTTCAAGCTTGAGGAATCTAAACTGGAGCTTCATAAAGAACAAATCACACTTCTGAAAAGCTAATAGAATCCCTTTTAGTCTAAGCAACGTGGAAGGGCTGGAGAGCTGGAGAAGGCTCACAATCAGCACTCACACTAAACAGCCCACCTCTTCTCGGCCTCCTGTGAATTTTCAAAGCTAACTTTTATTTACTTTGCTCACGCACCGCACTGTTTGACAGAACCTCCCTATTCTCAAGTGCCCCTGCCAGAGCACGTTTCACTGAGAACGGACACAGTGACCACACGAAGCCTTATGCCCCCCGCCTCCTTTTATTTTCTTAGATTCATTTTCCACTCCTCACTCCTCCAATTATAATTAGCGTACTCTTCCTACTATACTTCTGCAGTTCAAAAACAAATTTGGAATTCTTTTCCCGCGTTGAACAGTGATATGTAAAACATCCTAGCCTTCAGTTGCTGATACATACTGAGAAACAGAAGCAGCACCCGTTTAGGTGCTAACCGAAGCCTTCCTAGAGAATCCTTCTGACCGAGCAACTGAATGCTCACCTCCTTCTCTTCCTTGCCCACAACTCCACATCCAACTTCAAAAGCAACGCGACCAATTCCTTTCCATTACAGTTTCTAAACTTAAAACACCAGAATACTTCTCATTACGCGATCCTTATAAGCCTAGGGCACTTCAAAGCTGCTCAGACAACGCTTCCAAGGAACAGCAAAACACATTCACGGAACACCACAGGGAAACGCAGAACAAAACGATGAAAAGAAAATGGGGTTGTGGGTTTTTTGGTTGGTTTTCTTGTAAGTGCGTGCAAGGGGAAGGGGTTGTTTGTTTTAAATTACTTACGTATTGCTGAATGACCTGAATAAGTCCTTACAAAGCCAGTTATGAGACTTCCAAAGAGCAGGACACTACGTCTATACTAACAAGTGCCTAAGAGCAGGACAGCCGCACGTATTTCCCCAGCATTACGTACCATTTTCTCTTCGTATGTAGGATCCGCTTCCTGGATTTCTTTTGGTTTACCTGGTGAGGCATCATTAAAGGATTCCTGAGATGAAGAAGAATTCAAAATGAATTATTTTCTGAATAAGAGAACATACCGACACAAAAATCACCACCTATCCACGTCAGGTGGCACATCCACACCAGAGCTGGCTGCTCTGATACAGCCAGCTTCCTATTGCCGTACAGTGACCTGGAGCTGGATCAAAGATCCCTGCCACGGGATGCGGGACAGAGCAAGCTTGCCCTGACCCAGCTCAGCTCTATCCTTACTGCATCCCATCCAGGTGGATGACAGCTGTGGTGCAGCAGCTCAGCAGGCCACCTCGGGGTGCTGGGCCAACGCTTCCCACAGCCGGCTCTGGGGAAGAACTAGCTCTGGTCCTGAAGTAGGAGCGCTTCCCAGTTTTTCCCTCTCTCCAGCACGCCCCAGTTTCTCACCACACTGCACCATAGGAACAAACGCAGCTCCGTCCCGAAAGCGGCACAGGAATTCAGAGAAACTGCGTTTTTTCCGCTGTTTGGTTTGAAAAGTCAGACGACTGGTATCACTGACACCACCACCGGTAACAGGAGAACACGCTGGCAGGAGGGGCAGTCCTCCCTTCAGCCCACTTCTGCCAAATCCTTCACCTACTGCCTTCAACCGCTCCTTCCCGCCAGCGTGTTTTAGTCCTCGCCTCGCCTCTCACCAACTTAGTTCTTCACCCATCGTTTCCCTTCTGCTTTCAGACCCCAAACGGCAGGGCAACCGTTCTCCGCTAACCCAGCGGTAAAACCCGAACGGCTCGGGAACGGAGACGAGCGCGGTGCTCTCAGAACCACCGTTAACCCATCTGCTCGGCCGAGCCGAGCGAGAGCTGAACGCAACCCTTCCCAGCCAGCGGAGAACAAAGGCACGAGTATGAAACAGCACCAAACAAAGGCAGGCAAAACACGGGCTTGTTTGTGGGCGGCTCCTCGCACAACTCCGCAGGTACAGCCCACGGAAACGGAACGGCAGCTCCCGTTTCCCACAGTGCTCGTTGCTCATCCGAAAAATATGGCCCTGACGAGCGCGCTCGGCCGGCGTGACTCAGAGAGCTCCGCGCGCGGGGATCGGGACGCGCCGGTTTCACCCCATCGCGGCGGACGCTGCTCCGCGATAAAAGCCAGCATCTCCGGCACCTGCTGCCGAAACGCGAATAGGAAAGCCCGAAGAACGCGCATACACTCCCGAAAAAAAAAAAAAAAAAAAAAAAAAAAAAAGAAAAAAAGTTAAAAGACGCACAAGTTTCCGCGCCGCGACTGTGGAGCGTCACTCGGGAGCGGCGCTCCGCCGACCCACGCGTGTCCTGACCCCCCCTCCCCCCGCCCCGCCTCGCGAGGAGCCCCAGCCGCCTCCATTGTCTCCTCCCGGCCCTCGTGGCGGCCCCGCACCGTCGGAACGCGCCTCACCTCCATCGCGGCGTCGGCTCCGGCCGGGCCGGCGGGAGCCGTCCCCGCGGCCTCTCCGCTGCCGGCGCCCGGCGGCGCGGGCGGCTCGTCCGTTGGCGGCTGCCCGGAGGACATGATCCCACCCGCGGACGCCTGGCCGAGCGGCCCGGCGGCGAGGTCAGGCCGCTGCGCGCGGAGCCCGGTGCGCGGCCGCCGGCGGAGGCCCGTCCCGCTGCCGCCCCGGCTTTCTCGGCGGGCTCCGACCAACCAGGAACCGAGCCGGCTCCCAGCTCTCGCGAGAGCCCGGCGTGCGCGGCCACGCAACAGTCGGCGAGGGGCGGGGCGGCCTCGCCCGCGCGGGCGGCTGAGGGGGCCGCTAACGGCCGCGTGCTCAGGGCGGGGCGTGCTCGGAGCGCCGGTGGAGCGCGCATGCGTGCTGCTCACGGAGCCCGCCCCGCAGCTTCTCCGTGTAGCCGCCCGGGAAAGCGCGCTGACGGAGGTGGATTGTTAAATAAGTTTCTGCTGTGGTTTGGACCCGGCAGGGAACGAGGCACCACGCACCCATTTACTCACCCCAGCCCCACAGCAAGGCAGGGGAGAGAACTGGAGAAAGTAAAAAGCACAAGAATTCGTGGTTTATAGATTCATAGATTCATTAGGTTGGAAAGGACCTACAAGATCATCTAGTCCAGCCATCCTCACACCACCATCCCTACCCACCAAGCTACTAAATCCAATCCCTTAGCACCTCATCTAAACGCTTCTTGAACAGCTCTAGGGACGGTGCCTCAGCCACCTCCCTCGGCAGGCCATTCCAGTGCCGGACCACTCTCTCAGAGAAAAAAATTTTTCCTCAAATCTAATCTAAATCTTCCCTACGTGACTTGTGGCCATTCCCTCTCGTCCTGTCATTAGTTAGCTGGGAGAAGAGGCCGACCCCCTCCTCACCACAGCCTCCCTTCAGGAAGTGGTAGAGTGCCATGAGGTCTCCTCTGAGCCTCCTTTTCTCCAGACTAAACAATCCCAGCTCCCTCAGCCACTCCTCGTAAGACTTGTGCTCCAGACCCCTCCCCAGTTTTGTTGCCCTTCTCTGAACACGCTCCAGGGCCTCGATGTCTCTCTTGTAGTGAGGGCCCCAAAACTGAACCCAGTACTCGAGGTGCGGCCGCACCAGAGCTGAGCACGGGGGGATGATCGCCTCCCTGCTCCTGCTGGCCACACTATTCCTAATACAGGCCAGGATGCCATTGGCCTTCTTGGCCACCTGGGCACACTGCCGGCTCATGTTGAGCCGAGCATCAACCAACACCCCCAGTGTCTGTTTGAGACAGACACAGTTTAGCAAGCAAGAATGAAAGCGACAAACGACACAACTGCTCACCTGCAGCTGACGCCCAGCATCAAGGCCCTCCCCCGGCTTTTACTTAACGTGGTACCGCTGTTAATGTGTCAAACACGGTCAAACACGGCAGGAGGCATGAGAATCCTCAACTGTACAGATAGCTACCTGCTAACACGCTTGTGCAGCTACTAACGAGCAGTCTGATCACGGATTTTTGTCAAATCTCTCAGGTGACATCGCTCAGTCTTGTGGCTCAGTTGTGTAAGATTCTCACGACGACTTTTTGTTAAATAAGAAATTAAAAACACCTCAAGCAACAGCAAGCCCGTTAGCTGTGCAGCAATTATTTTAATAAACATTGGCCGCCCATTTATCAACACTAAGTCGTCTCAAAGTTTAGAAAATGAAAGGAATGAAGCAGCCGTTTGTGGTCATGAGATCAGACAATTCGAGAAGCTAGGAAAAGAGAGGGGGAGAAAGGCTGGATTTCATTCATGTATTAGGATTATTTATTTGTCAGTTTAGTTAAAAATGCCACAGTAAAATGCTACACAAGAAGTTAAGACAGGAGCAAAAGATGCTACACACTCATTTAAATTGTTTCAATCGCATTAAGGAATTTATGTTTTAAGAGTTTACCACATGTAAGTGTATAAATCTCTCTGTGTGTCTGAGTACCGTGGAGCCCTCCAATAACAGTGTGTTCTTACGTGGCCCACAGATGTCTGCTTTTTGTCACACCTGTTTTCCAAGCCCTTGAAATTAGATATGGCTACAGACTTTGAACTAGGCTATACTTCGCTTCTTTTGAGTTACTGGCTTGTACGTAACATCTGAATTCCCTTTTGCATTAGTGATTATTCTGAACAATGGAGATAATTCGGTATGTTCAGAAACCATTCACACATGTAAAACAGAGCAGCTATTATAAAGCAGCAGTTTTTCAAACCGCCGGCGATTAAAAATGACTTCTGAGGAGATGTCTTGTCAGAAAGACACAAGAAAAATCCAAGTAAGACCTCAAAGAACAAAGCAGGTTGGGGAAAAAATAACAGCGAGTACTCTATTCGTTACAAAGCAGGGGAAAATAAAAGAGCTAGCAAAAAGCAAAGTCTGACATAAATATGTGACTGGAAATGATACAGTTTTAGCCAATAGCTAACCTAATGGGAGTAGTCTGGGCAGTAATTTCAGCAGTTCTGAGCAGAAGGCCGCAGCCAGCAGAACGGATGCTATTTAAAAGCTATTTCTTGCCAAAGTCTTAGGGGACTGAGTTCTGGGTCAGCTTAGATGGCTGATGACACAAAGGGTGGAAAGGAACATTTTCTGATCCTTGGTCTGATAAAGAAAAGATCAACCTCCTTCTAGTACACCAAAACATAGAAATATTCTACACAGACACAGATCAACCACAGGTAGTAAGACAAAAACCCGGGGATGGACAATTTGATTCACAGTAAGATGCAGCAGATCAACTGTACTTGCATCCCAATGCTGCATATTTTTTTTTCCTTATCCACAGGTGAAACAAAACCACCCCCCACCAACCATCTCCAGAACTTTCTGTGTAGTTTTCAGCCTCGTTACTTCCAAAAATGCCTCTCTGGGACTGGTGACAAGATTTCTTTTCCCACTAATAATCTGAGTACTGGAACTATGGGCAGCTGCTCTCTACAGCATACAAACAAAAAGAAAGACACTCGAAGGTACATCACAGACTATATCCCAATTTTGACTTTTACAGCAGTCCTTCCGTGCACTCTTTCACACGAAGCATTCGAGTGAGCAAAACTAATGGTAAAGACAAAGAAGTGATGAACCCTGAAGACATTATGCAGGAAGAAAGGGGAGTTAAAAAGGGTATTTTAAGACTTAAGTTCCAAAACTTATACTTACGTACCTGAATCCAAGCATGACTGTTTTCAGAAAGTGGCTGGAACTTGCACTTGCTTTACCAGTGAATATTTCACTGCCTGCCCATGAAAGTCTGCTCCTCAAAAGACCACAGAGGGGATTTATGCACTTGGGAACTTGCAATCCTATTGCACTCCATAACTTTTAAACACGTTGCACTGGGCCTTATCTACACATTGCAGACCATAACTGCACACCATTTGTTTTAATATTCTGACATCACTACAACTGTTTTTCTGAACTAAATACCTATGTCATTTATGTATAAGCATTATTATTATACAAATATATGTATTGCTACATATTATTTATATGCATTACTGTGAAAACAACCTCAGCAAAGGGTTGAATCAGCACTCGGGTGCAATTAACTCCAGACACAAACTGAGGTAGTCCAGCAGGCCAGTCTGAGGCAGCTCCACAACTCCCTGGCCAGCATCTTTTACCACAAATAGGTAAGGGGAGAAAATACTAAACAAATCATTTCAATTAACTTGCATAGTTTGTGCAAATTCACCGCATAACTGTACAAAACCAAGTGGAGATTACTGCCTGTATACACCCTGAAGATAGCACAGAAATATATCTTATTTAAAATCTAGTGGAAATGGATGATAAAGAAGGCAACAATTACGACTTCCAGCTGCTCAGTTGTATTTTTCCACATTCGCTAACGATGGCCCAAGTTGGGTACATCTATGCAAGTCCCATCTCCACACCAGTAGCCAACAGCTGCAGCTGAGAAGAACCTCAAGCAGTATTTAATAAGATCTTGTAACAGCAGCAAAATTCTTAGGAGCTTTTCTAAAAACGCATTTTCTTCTGGTTTCAGGTATCTGGCATCAGGTACTGCTCTTCTCCCACTTTTGTTACTAAACATCAATACCAAAGATGTCAAAACTTAAACGTGCACTGGGAAACTCTCACGGGCAACGACTGTTCACAAGCAACTTTCCTTTTTGTCCCAGACTGTACCTCATCAAACTGAGAACTACACCCAGATATATTTGGTTGCTTGTTTAATTAAAACACAAACTCAGCAATTTGGTCTGTGGTTCATCCACAGCCACTTGTCGTAACACTTTTGAGGAAGCTTTGTTCACAGCTGATCATGACAAGCAGTACTGAGCTTTAATCTGTTGGCAATAAAGATCTTGTTCATCTCTCAGTACAGTGGGAAAGCCATAGAGCTGCCCATCGCTCCCCACTTAGCTATATGTAGCAATGAATTTCAAATGGTAATGAACACAGAAAGACTGTAATTGTATGCGAAACCTCTGCATTTTCCTGTGTCACAGCTGCCATATGTAAGCGTTTTTAATGTATAAATAAAAATCTCGAGGAAGTAAAAAAAGACTTAATCGTCATGGTTCCATTTTTATCTTTTTCAACATCATTTTGTACAGTTCTGGGAGAGCGTAACAACTAAGTTTCTGCATCAGCACTTTGACAGGTTACAGCGATTAAGTTACATTGTGTAGAAGTGTAGCCAGCAGCGTTTATGAGAAAGCAACCATTGAGTAGAGACAGCAAACCATCTTTAGGAGTCTCCCTTACTGCAAGGCTCTAACGCTTTCTTTTGATAGGAGCAAGACTCAGGTGAGTATTTGCAGTTTCAGTTTGCTCATTTTAACTGGACACACAGCGATGAAAACTAGACCAACGGATGACAACCCTGTTCTAGAGAAAGAAGAACGCACCTGTTCGAAGAGGAACACTTGACAACACTGACAACGTGCTTCTTCACTGATTTGTACTAGAGTTTCAAGCAGCATCTGCTCATTAGTGGAGTGTCCTCGCAAAGCTAGTAACTGAAAGTTGTGTGTGGCTAAGTCTAGCTCTCCTTCTACCACGTTCAATTTTAGAACTCCCATTTTCCACTTAATCTTCATATCCTTTGAAAATCCTAGAGCTGTGTCAAACCTGCTGCACAAAACCCCATTCTGGCTTTCCAGGTGAAAATGTTTTGCGTGTCATCCAGAGTTAGCTTGTCTCTGATTCTGAATATCCTTTGGACAATATCCTTTGTTCGCTACTTTGGAAGTAGCGAACACTTACTACTGGAATCAAGGGGAGAAAACAGCTTAGAAATTAAAACAACTGAAGGTAACTTTCTTCAGGCATTTACACTTCACTGTCAGAGACGTTCAAGACATCTGAAAAAATACTATTGATAACTAAATATAAGCGTCAGTCAGTGCTCCATTAGAACCACCCAAACTGCTTTTACATAATAAATACACACGCACAGAGCCAGTAAATGTTTCGAGGAAGGGTGGGTTAACGAGAGGAAGAGAATTAGCACCCCTTCCAAAACTTACTTTTTCACATGTATGAGTCTATCGAGAGACCAAACAAACAAGTCTGAAATGGATCTCTGAGATCCTGCCACTCCTTGGATGTATGTGTAAGTGCAGGGCTACACATGATGGTCAACGTCGGAACAACCACGGCTGATGAACCAGAGCAGTGATGGCCACTTGCGTAAGCAAATTAGAGGCAACTCGGTGGAATCGCGCTGCTAAGATTGTACCGATACAGTGTTTAAAACCAGCACCCTAAACCAAAATTACATTAAATGTACCAAGTATTTGACATACCTGTGGGTGTGTCAGCCACTGCAGCAGTGAGGAACAGTTTATTGTAAAAACTTCAAAGTAGAGCTGAGTTTTAGCTCCAGAATTCTTTAGGATTTGAAATGCTTCTGATAAAGCTTTCGAGGCCCCCTGGCTCACATCACTCTTCCCAGCTCCCAGGAGGCTGGGACTCAGACGAATTTAGTTGCTTCCAGCAGGGTTTTAAAACAGAGTTGCGTGGGGAATTATTTTGGCTTTTTTTTGTTTGTTTTGACAGGTGTGTAATGTACAATTTCAGAAAAAAAAGCGGTTGGAATCAAGGCACTTTAACAAACGCATTAACACCCATTTGCTTTTTAACAGGACAGAGCTTACACATCCAAACTGAACAACTTGATTTATTTAAAATTCACGTCAAAATCCATTGTTTAGTTGTTTCTTCTTTTTTGTTTGTTTGCTTTTTTTTTTAATGAACATTCAAAGCATCAAAATATTACTAATTTTAAAAGAACCGTCGTTAAAAATAACATAATTTACATATGGTAGATTGTGGCTGTGAGGGGAGAGAACCGACGATTGGTACATTAGGCACAGTACTAAGGCCAACGTGCCAGAAAACAAAACAGCTGTATACTCAAATTTTAAGTGACCTGGACAAACTGAAACAATTGGGTGGGAGAACGAAACCAATAGCTTACTCGAGGGCAGCTGTGTAGAAAAAGAAGGGTTAGTAAGTTTTCTACCTAGACCTATCCTGTTCATGTATTTAAACAGCTCTATTTTCTTCCATATAACAAAAAAAATTGTTTCTAAATCAAGGCAGATTATTAATTGTGACTGTCATATTAAAAATAAGGTATCACAGTATACAGAGTTTAAAATCCTGTACCAGGAAAGAGGAACAAGTGGTTTACAAGGGGATCATTTAAGTACATTATCTAATTTTTAAAACAGAGATACAAAATATCGGTTGCATAGGGTTTTAAATATAAGGCCAAGCAGGAGATTAAAGTAAAATAAAGACTGTAAGAAGGGCACTACGGTGTCAAAACATAGTATTTCCATTTGAATTAACGTCTAATTCAAAATCACAGTATTTTGCTAGTACTATAAACAGTGAACGTCAAACTGTCCCATCAATCTTGAGCTGAAAACTGACATTAGAACTTCTAAACAGTACAAAACTAAAGCTCATTGTCTAAACCTGATCAGTGTATTAGCACAGTAGTGCTTGGTACGTACCTGATTCATATACTCTACCTTTTGTAAATAATATAAAGGTTATTTCTTGTTAATAAGTGTGAGATCACAATATTACTGCATGCCATCAGTGGTTTGCAGGCTTACTCGATATTTAATTACTCAGTCTTTAAAAGTGTGAGATCCCACCCTGCAGAATCTTCACCTATCAAACACAGAACACTGTCATTAATAAAATACAATAGAAGTTCCACCACTAACAACTAACGTATAAGCCAGTATTGTAGGTCTAAACCCAGCATAGTTCATTATTATTAAATCACAGCGATTTTTTGTTAGGAAGGTAACCTGCAGACTTCCAAATCAACTTTTGCAGGTATTAAATATAAACAAATACGTAACTAACGGTTACCTCTTGACATTTCAAGTAGATTACTCAATTGTGAAAGCATTTCTGCAAAAAAAACAAATCAATTTTAAGTTGTTAAAACGAAGTTCAAATATTAATTTCCATATCTACATGTAGCTTAATTAACCTAGAACTGTAAGGAATAGTAGTGTAAAGGAAAAAAATTCTCCGAGCGAATTAGGCATTAAGGTACACTAACTGGGAATACCTGAACCAACATCGTAACTGAAAAAGTGCATAAACACGGTAATACTACAGATGTGTTAACTACAGAACGAAAGGTTTTCTGAAAGCAAGGTGATACTATTTTACACGTTATTTACAGGTTGCAAATTTTCCAGAGACCGCGTAGCCAATTTGTGATCTTAAAACTCCTCTGATGCTTACGAAGCGTCCTTTGGCTTCCATCCTGTTCGGTCAAAAACTCTATTCACAGACCAGTGAATACCGTACAGTCAAGCAACAGTGCCACTGTGGCTCTTCAACTCTTCAAAATTCATTCCTGTCTGTTCTTTGAAGAATAAGCAGTGTTTTCACTTGACACTTTTTGTGGGTGTTTCCGATTCTGTAGACTGTCGCCCATCAGTCCATGCCTCTCGCGTGCTCTTCAGTGCAAGTGTTTTCTGCTGGTCAACTACAACGTAATCAACTCTTTCATCTGCCACGCTGCTGCCTGAACCACTGCTCTTCTTCTGGATAAAAGCAAGAGAGAATGAAAAACCATATTAAACTAATATTTTATTTATTAGAGAACTAAGTTCATATCCCAAACAGACACAGAACAAGCACAGGTTTCTCTGAAGAGTCTGACAGAGCCCCTCTGATTGTCCTTTGGACAAACAAAGTACGGTGATCTTGTCGGAGGCTCTTTCCCAGCAACTCCTTGTAAAGAAATTCCAAGCTGTGTGTGCCAGCGCTTCAAAAGTTCAGGACTTGCTTACCTTACGAGGTGGGGTAGATTTTCCTGAATCTAGGTCCAGATCTAAATATTCTACTTGCTTATCTCCTTTAGGTTTTACCATGGGGCTGCTTCCTCCATCAAGACTGTTGCTACCGAACAAATTCTGAAATTGTAACATAAAGAACGTCAGCTGCAAACGTACTTGCTAACAACCCAAACTGTCAAAACACTGAAGGTTAAAGAACTGAGTTTTTACAATCAGTTAAACCATGCAAGTTTTGTTGACGTTATGCAACAAGAAGATATAGTCAAACTAAACAGAAATGAAACGATGTTGAGCTTGGGACAAAATCGAAAGCCAAAGGGAGTGGAGGGAAGGAACCCAAAAAGCATCCCCCCCAAAGTTAAGGTTGACATCAAATCAATCTGTGCCTTGCACCTAATACCCCTTTCGTATCGTGAGGTAATAACGGAGTGGTTTTGGTGTTTCACACCTCAAGTTTAAACATTTCTTAATTACAATTTTAAAAGAAACAACTGTAAACTGCTATTAAATGTCTTAGAAGAATGTCAGCCTTTTCAGTAGTAGCAAAGCTTCAAATGAGACTTGTAAATTTCACTCAAAAGCTTTCACAATTAAGCTTTAAACCAAAAAGTATTATTCAAGTTAATAACACTAGAAAGATTATAACTTCGGATCATTTGTGCGGGACTGCCTAAACTGAATCTGTATCACATAGACCTACATTTCAATTAGCCCAGACTTTTACAACCTCACCTCCTCTGTCCTCTCCCAGCCTGATCCCTCCCTCTTAACAGGTGTTATAGGAACAGTACAATAGAAGGACTCTTCTCTAAAAGATAAAGAAAAAAAAGGAAGACAGAGGGCAGCAGTCAGCAAAAAATGAAGAGGAAGGCAGAGGGAAAGACAGAAGGGTAAGGCTGACAGCAACTTGGAAGAGAGAGCAGAATATCACTGATTTTATTAAATACAACACAAGTGCAACGTGTCCAAACAAGATGATTCAAAGCTGATGACAGAAAGGGATTTAAAAGGTATTTAGTTCTCTCTAAGATACGGTTGCAACAACAACAAAAAAAATCTAAAAAGTCTATGCATATTTTATAACAAAGGCCTCAGGATACCTGGAAACATTCAAATTCTCTAGAAAATAAAATATTTTACTGGTTAGAGCTTAACAGGCTGGGCTTTTTGAATTCATTATGTCTCTATCGTCCAACGTATTAAATGCTAACCAGGACAAACAAACAACAGGCAAGGTTTTTGTTGCCCAAATTCTCTAAACACGTTTCTTCATATTTAACACAAAAAGCAGCATCTGTGTTAAGGTTTCCAGCACAAATTAAAAAACAAAACGAAACAGAAAAACAACAAAGCTCAGTCACTAAACAGAAAAGAATCTTTTATCTCAAGCAAACCAGACAGGCAGAACATAGGTATAAGAAACCAAACTTAAAATACACTTAAATGAAAATGAGAGAAAATCTGTAGAACAACCCTCGAAAATGAATGGTGCAAGCAAACAGAAGGACGCTAAGGAGAGGCTGTCTTAGCTGCGATACTAAATACACAACCTTAGCACTCACTGTAAGAATCAGCAGAAATCCCCACTTCTCCTTGCAATGCTGCATTTTTAATGGGGGTACAGCTGATTCCAAGCCTTTGCAAAAAAGGGTATTTCTTGCATCCGTGTAAGGGGATGTTACTGTTTACTTACCAGTGCTTCTTGCACAGTACTCTACGAGGAGCTAAGTTTTTACATCACTGGCTCCCCACTGCTGAAGTGCACTTCACCTAGGAAGAGCACCTGTGCTGCTGACAGGCCAGACAGTTGTCGAGCAAAGCAAGAGCCACGACTTTCTGCAGGCTCGTGAGCTTGCACAGAGTCACTATTGCCACAGAGAAGTCAGCAGGAGGGGCTCGCTCTGGGGGGACCTAAAAAGGGGTATCCACAGGCAGCTACAGAGCACGAGGGGAAGGAGACTGGAGGAGACCAGGGAGGGTGTCTGGGACAGCAGGAGACAGGGTAGCAAGCAGCACTGCTAAAAGTCAAGGGTTAAGTGAAATGGAATAGCACGTGCCATATAACAAGGCAGAGTAACAAAAAGAACAAAAATAGAGGTAAGCAAGGTCTGCCCCGAAGAAGGTTTGGAAACCACAGCTTGAAACAGCTTTAAAGATGGAAAACATACTTCCTAACAAGAAATCTGCGCAGTAAAAACAAGGTAGTTGTACTGCAGCTACTCTGACCCAAAACCTGGGGTAAGGGTGCAGATTTTCCCCCAGTGCTCCAAGGGTGTTCTGGACCATGTTTCCTTTTAGGCCTAGGTTTACTACTATCCTTTCACTTGTTTTTTTTTTTTTTTTTATCTTTTTCTTGTACTGTCTCCCAAAGAAAAAAAACACCACAGCGCATCAGTAACTTCTCTTAACTAGCTCTTCAGCGAATGCAAAATAATGACACATCACCGTCCACAAAAGTCCTCCCCAAACAGGGAAAAATAAGCAACATATCAAACTTCCCCTGTCCCCACCCCAGACCCTTCACATTTCTCAAATATCCTTTTAATAAAGGTTTTAAGCCTGTCTCAGAGGACCTGTGGTAGCTTATTTCCCTTGACGTCCTGATATTTAACTGCTGCGTAGTCTAGAACTATCAACAGAAGACAAGAGAGTTTCTACAGAAAAAGGAAAATGAAGTCATCTGCTGATCTGTTTTTATAGAGTCTACATATATGATTATGCTCTTAGCTTCCTCAGTGAAATCTTATCAAAATTACAGTTGGTAGTACAGGGGTAACTTGTTATTATTATTTTTAATTTTGATCTAGAAGTACAAATGAAGGTGACGCTGAGGGGAAGGATTTGTGTTTGCATGATTTAAAAGTAAGGACTGCACAGGAAGAGAGTAGTTAAGATGGAGATTTTACATACTGGGTCTTCAGTGGACTGATTTGGATTCATGGATACATAATTCTCTTCACTGTCGTGCGAGTCACTGCTGGAAGTTGTGCTATGAACTGAATCCGGTCTGGGAGACATGGGAAACCTGGAGGAGCTAATTACCAGGAATTATTTTACAAACAGTACATCTTGAATATCTTAAACCTCCTGGTAAACAACAAAAATAAGCACGTTAGAGCTGAAATTTTCATTGGAGATTACTAAAGAGTCTCACTGTTTGGTTATACAGTCCTTTACGTACAATATTACAAGATAAAAATTAATATTGACATACTTTTGTCTTAGCGCATGCATATGCATACACATATTTCCAAAGGAAACTTCAACCTGTATTACACAGGCTGAAAATACAACACAGACGTATACAATGCTATAGTCAACAGGAACAATCCAAATGAAGAAGAACGAGGAAACTTACTCTCGTGCAAAGCTTCTGGTGATAGGAGATCTAACTGGGGCCTGTAATTCTTCCCATTCAGGCAGCGGTTTTATCTCTAGTGGAGCTGGTTTTGCTATAGAAGAACGTAAGCACAGAACATTCTTAAGTAAGCTTACACTTGACAGCTTTTCAAATTCTTAATGCCAAAAAGTAATACCGTTTATTAAACAGTAAACACTAGTTAAGAAGAGACACACTTCCATTCTCATGAAGCTGTGATACATTAACTTACGTTTCACACTTCCCAGCAACGGAAAAGGAACAGTATTCAAAAAAAACCACAAGAACTTTGCGAGATAGACAGGTATGTTGTAGTTCTATTCTGAAAAGAGCCTGCAAATGGCATCAAGTTCTGCGGCACAATGACTTGCTGAACTGATAAGCACAGACAGGGCTGACAGTCAGTTTCAGCCTGAATTGCCAGCAGAGCCAACTCTGTATGCTTTTATTGGCTTGTGGACAACTATTATTATGCAAACTCTGCCCTCACTGCACACATCCCCTGACGGATTAGGCTTCACAGCTCAAAGTGTGGGCAGAATCTTCAGCTAAGATTAAGCTTGCGAAACAGAGAGGTGAGCCAATAGCTAGCTGCAATGCCAAAGGTGCTTGGCTCGCTTCAGAGCAGCAGCACACTGGTGCCATCAGTGACAGCTAACGCGCTAGAAAAGATGCCATTTTTAAGTTCAGTTTTCACAACAGAACCACAAGGTAAGTATTAGTAAGAAACATCACCTCTCCCTCTAATATCTCTGATTCATCCTCGCCAAACTTTGAAAAATATACATAAAGAAAGATCATGAGACTCTGCAGAGCAAAAAATTACACAAACTGTTGTCACAGTTCAAATCTGAACTTCAACCTCCCTTGAACTTCATTAAGAAAATGAAATGCAGTGTCATTTCAGTAACTGCCAGCCCCACCCACCCCTCAGATTATCTGTTTGCTGCACGTTAACAAATTTGCCAAGATCAAATATCAGGCATGCAGAGAAAAAGCTGTCTTAAGAGACCACATGAGGAACTGACAGAAATCAGTTGCTTAATCAGCATGGTCATCTTAACAAGGGAAAAACAGAACTGCCCTCATGACACTTTGGTTGGGCTCTCTCTTCAGATAGAGTTCGTTGCGGAGTCAGCTACTTTACATATCAAACATAAGGACGCATGATTCACATTTTCTGGATGAGTACCAGTCTTTAGCATCCCTAACCATTCTCCCCTTTAATCAGAAAATCATAATTACTCAAAACACATCAAGCCTGATCCAGTAATTCTGCCACTCCAACTCACTTGCTTATACAAAGCTGTCACCACAGCCTCTGAAGAGGACCAACAACGCACCGACATCAAGGTGGCAGGTATCACAGGAGATAGGGTGGCAGAACTGAACTTTATATTGGCAAGATGATACTGAAGACTGAGTGAAAAATTATCAGTTTGGGTGCAGGAATAATCAGTGACCAAGGTACTACTCCAGCAGAAAGAGCAAGGACCTTGTCCAAAGCCCTCTGAGAATAGCAGGAGCGTTTCGTCCAGTTATTAAAGCCCATTGCAACCAAAGGCACCGTTCAGCAATGCTTCTGCCATATTTTTAACGTTATCTATAATTTGCTCTACTACATGCGACCACAGAAAATGCACCTCAACAGCCTAAATAAAGCCCAGACTAATTGCAATATTCATTTATTACATAAATCACTGCATTGATACATGGTCACAGGATCCGTTTTTTGCCTTCAACCCTCAGCCAACAGCAGGAAACCCAAGTAAACTGTGAATTCACATTCACTGCCTAATGAAAGACATTTCAAGCAACTTACAGATGAGTAATTCACGTTTCTAAATAAATAAGAAAGTAAACCCAAAATGCAAACAGTTGAAATCTAAGAGTTCTAATACCTATGTTAATGCCAAAGTAAATGCATTCATGCGCTGTTTACAACAGAAAGGTTTTACTTTCTTATACAGGACATTATTGGCTCAGCGAGGTATATGTATCCATGATCTTAGATTATAACACAAGTAAAAAGACTACAGGAGAGTTATAAATAACAGTTCCCTTAATTTTCGTTTTATTTATTTTTATAAAGCTCCATATACATACGGTGCTAAAGTACATACCCTTTCTTCTTGCAGTAAAGTCACCTATGGTTTGTGAATCAGTTCGCTCTAAACCATGTGGTTTAGGTCTTAAAATTTTAGGACTTTGACCTAATTGGTAAAAAGAAGACTCTCTTAATATAATTCTTTTTAAAACTGGAAAACGGAATTTCGTAAATAAGCAGCACAACCCCCTGCAGAAAGGTTACCACCACAAGCATAAGCAAGCTGCTGAAGGAAGAGATTTACAGTCGATAGCTAGGTTTCACACTAAAGCCTTAGGCATCAAACTTGAAACAAATATACTGCATGCAAGTAATTTGCTGGAGGCATGCATAAAAGCTGTATGAAAAAGCCAAAAGGTATATAAACACATTGTGTAACTGATCATCAATTGCTTTCAAGTTGTATTACATAGAAAAGACCAGAAATGTACTGAAGGAATATCTAGCACAACAGCAGAATAGTTACCTTACAGACGTCAGTTAAGTTACTTTCCAAGAAATTAAATCCACTTCAGTGAATCTATTACAGTATTGAGAAGCATCCTATTCACCACACACTCCTTTCACAGCTGAAAAGTCCCCAGAGCTCCGTATCGACCTGCACCAAAATCACCTCCCTGACTCTGCAGAAACTGGGTGACCTTCTCTCTGAGCTCCCAGTCTGCACACTGCTCCCCACCACAGCACAACCCCACCTTCAACACAAATGGCCTTATCAGAAAAGGACGTCATTTAAATATATACATATATATTTAATTGTTCTGGTCACCTGCAAGTGCAGTCGATGCAATAATCATTCCCTAATATGTTGCGCTTTCACACAATGTAATATTTTAGATCGGCCCGGTAACAAAATGAAGACAACAACATTTTGGATTGAATAGCTTCCCCACAGGCAGTAATATTCTTGTCCCTTTCAGTAAGGAGGCCAGTTGCCAATTTTAAACCCTGCAAGCTGTTCTGGTCACACTGTGTATTTGAATTGCGATCAGTAAAACATGGTAACTCCAACCTTTTCTGTAAGTCTACATGACAAAGTGTTTAGTACTAGGAAAGGCGAGTGTCTTCACGTGGTACACCAAGAAGCCCCATGAGAAAGGTAAATCTTTACAATAAATCAAGTATGTTTAAGACTGTTTATATTCAAAAGTTGCCCTAGAGCACAAGATATGAGAAAGGACTGGCACAGGCTCAGATATGGGTTTGTACTACCAGCAATGAGCAAGAATTCCTTTCAAAACTTGGCAACAACACCAAGCCTTTGCAAATCTCCACCTGAAGGATTTTGCAAAGGAAGAGCCCTATTACTGTTATCGCAAAGTATTGGGAATTATCAAATAAGAAGAAAAGTAAACTGAAAGGTTTTGTACTCTACCTAAACATTTACACACTGCTTTTGAGAAACCATGCAGGTAAGACACCGAGTTTGTTTATTCGTATTGTTGCGTAGCAACTTTCTTGGAAATAAGAAAAGAAAAAGAACAGACTTTCACACAGAATTACTTTCTAATTTCAAGAACAGATGCCTCCTTAAGAGGCTAGCAGTGCTGACAAAAGGACAAAGCACCCGGACTGCAAGCGGTACTCACAGTAATTCTGTCAAGTATGCTTTTGGCTGAAGCTAAGTCAAAAGCATGATCCACCATGTTGGGCAAGTTTATTCTGAGCTGATTCGATATTCTTGAGTATCTGACCCACAGCTATGATAAAAACTTGCCTATAGAAAAAGACCAAGGTCTCCAAATCAATTGAAAAGATATCAAAGTTAAAATTCAAACATCTTCCACTAACAACACTTTGATGCTGAATATCACCACCTAACCACATTAACTCTGCATTCCACAGTTTCACGCTCTGATTTAGAAGAAATTCAGGCTGATACAACTCTATCTGAAATCCCAATAATGTACTAACACATGTACAGTAAAAAAAAAAAAAAAAAAAATCAAGCTGAGGCACCAGGGTAACTTATTTCATTAACCTGTACATACTCTAAAACCTCCCTCCTTTTGCAGCCAAATGTAGACTGAAGTGACTGAAACCAATGGTATGGAGAGGTAAGCACTACCTTAGAACCCAGGGCTGCAACTCATTATTTTTTGCCATCTCAGTCACATCTATGAACAAAAACACAAAGTTTTAGAAGCTAAAAAACTCAGCTCTCACAACTGAATCTCCCGGTGCTGAGCCAGAGCGACCTCGCTGCTTTGCTCCTCAGAGCTTCTAGGAAAGCCCTCCGAGTACAGAGCTGAATGCGTTACAAAGAAAATGTAGCGTACCCATACAACAGACTGCTCTCCACCATTTACTCTAGTTGGTTTCCTACGGGAAAACGGACACAAGGCTCTGCAGGAAAGCCTGGCTCCACTTGGCATTCCAACTCCAGGGTCTCTACAGAACGTCCTTCCAACAGCGCAGGCCCACAGACCCAAGTTGACCCCGGCTAACATTCAGGCACATATGCCAACATCTAATTTACAGAACTATTCCAGGAAAGGTAAACTGCATTAGAGTCATGCTCATGTATTTATTTTTAAGCTAAAAAGGAAATGACACAACTAAATAAAAGCTCACAGGAAAATCAAAAAGGCACAAGTCAAAAAGGCAACAAAATAAATATGCTACGGCAAGTGATACCAATCAAGCAAGAAGTGAAAATTAAGATGTTTATGTTGTTCAGTGAAATTGGTACACGTGGCACTCTGAAACATGCCTAACGAAGCCTAGTTCTCTGAGAAATGGCTGCTTAAGTAGAACAGGCGGTTATGAATCCAGCGTCAGAGCGCACTCAGGCGGCATGAATTCTGCTCCCGGCATTTCAGCATGTGTCAATGCTGCCTTTGTCTAAGAATTCATCAGGAGAAGAGTCCATTTCACTTGTTTGACTTTGTTTCTAATAACTATTTAAAAAAACAAAAAGCAAAAAAACAATTTTTACATTGGCTGATGCATTCTCTTCTTGTTTTCCTTTAAACACTTGACATAAGATGCTGGAAGTAGGCAATGGGAAGGTGCACAACTGCAGCAAAGTCCTGCATCAGAGTAGTTAGGCCCTTACACCTCTTGTTCTAAGGACATAAGGTAATCAGTGAAGAGTCTCATTTTGTTTCCAGGCTGTAACCTTGAAGTACTACTGCTAATAAGACTTCTGCTAAAAACACTTTTTGACTTAGTCGCTCACTGGCAATGGATTTTATATCAGGAAATTGCAAGCGTCCTCATGAAAGAGGCCAAAACACTCCCTAAACACCAGCAATTTAGGGCTTAAATTTTTCAAGTAAATTTACTAAGGTGACATAAAATTTCAGAAATGTGTGATCTGTTAATGCTGTTTCCTGGCCAACAGGACTCTAATCCTCACGAGACAAGGAGATCAGACGTAGGAATGCCAGAGCAGTGCTTTACTTGGAATAGAAGGGGGAGAGCAAGAGAGAAAAACAGCCACATCAGTGTCCTGCATCAACATAAGTACTTTTAGAAAGGCATAACTAGTAGCAGTTTTCAGTTTCCATTTAAAAAATATGCACCTTTCTCCGTGTATTTAGAAGCTGAAACTTGCAGAGGTCCAAAAATACCAGTACTCTAAATCGTTGTGGTTTTTTCCTTAAAAAAACAAAAAAACAAAAAAAAAACAAAAAAAACCCAAGACTGAAGCTCAGTCTTAGTCCCACATGGTTTATTATTGACTTTTAGTTCTGCAGAATAGAACCTCCCCCTTTCCTTTGCTTCCCCTTCCTCACCCCAGTGAACTCAGATTCCCGAGTACGTGGTTTTCAACATAGAGCTCTACAAATATCCTGAATTTGCTTTTCCTTTCTATTTCATTTTTTAATTTCTTTTTTTAAGACTGTTTCCTGCCAAGGTACTTCTAATTAGAAACATGTATTTAGTTGCACAACCTTCATAGCCATTCCCATACTAGTACCCAACAATAAACAGGAATAACAACATGGTCCTTAGATCTGGTCAGTGGTACCACACGGATGATGATAATTAGCGTTCTCAGAACAGTAAAAACTAAGTGACATCAGCTCGTAATTTCAATACTATGAATTTACAAGGCAGTCATCTGAAGAGATGCTCTTCAGTTTTCTTAGGCACCTTTGTCTTCTTCAAATAATTAATCTCAGAGCACCGGTTATTTGAATATTCCCAATTAAGAACGAATTGTAAAAAATACCTGATTATGAAGTAAACTGCATCTGACAGCTAAAATTCATAGGTATTCATAAAATGTTTGGCAAATGCCAGAAAAACTACTTGGACAATACCAATGCTATTAATCATCCAAACACTATTTGACTGCTCTAATTTGCAGGAGATTAAAAAATCCCTTACTGCACGACAAACGAAAAGCCTTCAATACCAGACGTAGTGCTTTAAGACCAAAGTACAGCGTTCTGATGTTTTTATTGACTAGCAGCTTAAAGCTTTTTCACGAAGTCCAAGAGATACTACTTGAGATTGCTTTTGTTTTATTTTTTTAAATGAAAACTGAGAAGGGGGAACAGCATGACAAGATGCATATTAAATATAACTATTCTTGCGTATACAGGTATTAAAACACAGGGAATAAGGGAAAAAAAAATATGTATGAAGGGAACTAAAAAACAGGGGGCTATCACCTATGTTCTGTCCCTGTTCTCCTGGGGGTCTGAAATTCTACACCAGCATTTCTACAACTAATATCAGAGTAACTCCTGCAGTTTGTCTTTAGAAAACTATTGATTAAATTTTTAAAATCATTATTTTTAGTAAATTGGTTTCATTTACAACTGTGAAGTATTCATTCTATAATAAGAATAATAATTATTATTATTTTAACTTGGAATTATTTGTTGTTTCAAGGCTTTGCAAGGCCGATCACAGTTGCAAGTTAAGGACTGGACCACCATAGCAAGGCACTGCATAAATTTCATTTTAGGCTCGTAACCAAAAACTAGCTTTGTAGAAGCAATTTAGCACTGCCACTGTAAAAGCATAACACCTAGCTAACCTGAAGACTTTGGAGCTTGGGGATGGGAAAAAAAAAATCTGTAAACTTGTGTTTACCCTGCATTAGGAACTCTGAGAAGCACCAAAACATCTTCAATGATCTTACCTTTTCAATTCTTAAGTTGAATGAACAGTAAGTGTACATTCAAGAGGATTTAAATGCTTAGATTTCTTGAAATGAACAGTACCTCTGCTCTGAGAAGTGATCGTGAAAATTATTTTTTTATCAGATGTTCAGTTTAGTTCTCGTTGATTAAAACTGTCATTCACAACTCTTCCACAACTACTTGCCCCGAAGTCTGAGTGAGTGGTCTTTTAAGAATATACAACCATCATGACAGCATACAACACTGTAGTGCTACCAACTTCTGACTCTGTCTCCTCTTTCCCCTAATCTTTCTCTAAATTTTTAATGAAATCTTAGCCCCTGTCCTCACAAATACTTTAATTGTTTCTGTGATTTTATCTTGGGATGTTGGGATGGTGCTTCTGCTATATTAGGAAATCAGTATGTTCACACTGTCCAATTGAGACACCCATACACACACACACTTAACAAGGAAACTGTTCACTAAGCTATTTATAACTGAAGTTCATGATTAATGATAGCTCTTAATTTCCTTAAGAAGTAAGGATTTAGCTTGGGATTTTGAAAGAACTGTACTGAACTACAACAATGGGTAATTATGATCATCATCCAGAAGCATCACAGTGGGCCTCATCGAGGCCAGAATGTAGCAGATGCTTCCTGTCGCATGTGAAAATTCTGTGTACAATTCCATCTTCAAAGCGGACTTAAACTTTTAAACAGTTTTTTTGAGGAAAAAAAAAAGTATTATATGAGGTTAATCTGGTTGGGAGATAATCACAGTAGTCAAAGAAAAGGAAAAAAGATAGTCATGTTCTTACGAAAAACACATTTCTGTGGTTTGACCATGAATTCTGTCACGTAATCTCATAAATGATAAAGATTTGTAAGAAAAACAACCAGAGAAAAACCATAAAATTGTAGGGGTTCATAGATTCATAAGGTTGGAAAGGACCTACAAGATCACCTAGTCCAACCATCCTCCCAGGGTTGGACATGACTTCCACAGATCACCTGGTCCAGTCCTCTACTAAAGCAGGGTGACTACAGGAAGTTGTAAAGGAATGTATCCAGGAAAAAAAACACGTGAAGAGTCGCTATACTACCTATTTGTTATTCTTGCATCGACAAAATACTCTGTGAAATTCAAGCCAAAATAATCTTGGAAGTAGTTAAACTCCAGCCACATTCTGACAAATTTAACTACCATCAAAAATCCAAGGAACAGGGAATTGTAATTTCTCAACTGTCAGGAATCTGCTTCATGATCCTGAATACACTGTTGCATCGCAACTCCCCATGACCCCGCAATGACACCCACATTAATCTGAACTCTTCTGTAAAGTGTTTTTAGAAGAACGTTGGATCAACAGCATTACAAAAATAACAGCATTGCAATCAATTTAAATTAGATTTGACTTCTGATTTTCATTCCATAGTGATCATAGCTTGTTAAACTCAGCCACATGCTCACAGTTCAGATTTTCCTTTCTACAAACTCAAAAAAAAAAAACAACAATAAAAAAATATACTTTGGCACAAAGACATACTATATTACCTTTTAGAAAACAGAGGCTGCCAAGTTACAGTAAGTAAAGCACCAGATCGAGACTGTAAAGAACCAAGTCTCACCACCGTTAATTCCACCAACTTATTTAATATAGATATTGAAAAACTACATTTTGTCAGTCAAGACTGAAAACACATGCACCTTAAGAACTCTCAACTTTATAGATGTGAAGAAGCACCACATGTACTAGATATTATAAACCCTGAAGGATTCCTTCATAGCTCTTTGATAAAGAAATTTTTTGTGAAATATAAAGATCATATTGTTTAGCTGTTTGATCCTAAAATTTTGCTTTAAGAGGACAAATACTATAGTTTACCCCCAGAAATAAAATATTGTGAGGGTGTCATATTACCACGCACAGAGATTCATGGACACCCCATCGCACTCACATGCTGCTCAGCCTTCTCCTAACCTACAAAACACAACTGAACCATCCTCTATTCCTTCTATTTTCAAACGTGCCTTCCTTGATCTAGGACTTCATATTGCATTTGTCTCAAAGATTAAGATTGTCTTCACTCTCAGATCTCTGTCAAGCCTTAAAACTTTCTCATGAAGTGCCAGCACAGACTCTTGAGGCCTGCTTGTTCAGTATCTTTTACTGTGAGACTTGTTCCCTGTGGATGGCAAGAGCCACTGTCTCATATCAGACACTCTGAAGAGCCCTAGGAAAGTATATGGTGGAGCAGAAGAGAACCTGTCTGTTCTTTGCAGCCTTAGCTTTCTAGGGAGTCTTCACCTCACTGCATGTATGTGCTTCTTACCCTACTGGTTCTTCTTCGATAAGTGGTACTTTGAAGAAGGAGCGTGGAAGTGTGACCGCCTCCGAAAAAAAATAATAATAATGATAATTGCCTCAGAACAGTGACAAACCTTTAACAATTCGGGGAAAATGATTTAACTGCAGGGATGGATATAACGTGCCTTCTGGACAAAGTCTTATGCCAGTAACAGTGCTTCAAACTTAGTGTCAGGACTGCATGCAACCACAGCAAGCCAAAAAGCAGAAATACATTGCAGACTATATGAAATAAGTTATAATTAAAAAACCAGCACTCCAAGAAAACGCACTTTTTTTTTCTCAATATAATTATTATCATTCACTCACAGGTGACTGCAGAAAAACATCTGGCCAAATACTCTCCATTCTGTCCCAAGTAATAAGTCACTTACCTTTTGGTATACTTTTCTAAAGAAATAGTAAAGTGCTTGGATTCAAGCTATAGGGGCAGGAAGCCAAAATAATGTTTAGAAATTCCTTTCAAGACTCACAGAAAAGTACTGGAAACTCTCCCCACTTACATATGGAAACAGCCGTAAGCCAAAGTGAAACTATGTGAAAAGGCAGCCTGAAGTTCTTGTGTTTTCTGCGTGCTTTGTTTTTGTTGTAGTTTTTTACCCCATGCTCAAAGCTCTTCTGGAAACCAGATCAAAATGACACAGGGCACCTCACACCTCACCGTGCCCTCTTGCCCAAGCTATTCCTACTGAAGAACATCTGGCAAAGCTGGGGTGAGCAAATGCCCACACACAATACACACGTAATTCAGTGACTTTTACACGTAAATACATATTATCCACATTAAGTTATCGACACTACTGACTTTCATAACTCACTCCTCAATCACAACTCAGGGGAGAGTTTTAACAATTTGAAAAGTTACACAGAACTTCAGGTGCTTACATCAGAGCTGGTAAGTCATGCACATTATAGTCAGTGCTGCTGACATAACATGTCATCTGCTGACAGATGGACAGAACTTCACTGCCCAGTACTTTATTCTCCAAAGGCTACAGAACCTGAAGTAATCAAACATTTACTTTGTCTCAGGTTCACAAAACAGAAACAGTGGAGGGAAGAACATACTATGCATGATGGAATAGACTCTGGCATTCCTGTATCCATTAGCTACTAATGCCAAACTATACTGGCTGTAAATTCCCAAGGTCTTAACACGAACACAAAGAAACAAGCACATACATTTGACAACAAAAAACAGTGCATTCCTTCTTTACATGGTAGTTTTGCTGTGCTTCTGTTTTACATTCAGAGCTACAATTACTTTTGACAAACTTCCCTGATCCACACAGAAACATTATTGAGCCAGAACTAATGTTCCAGGTAAAGGTGGTAACTGAAATTCTCAATAGCAAGCATATCTACAAAAGCACCTGCTTGTTGGCAGTACAAAACAGTATTTTTGCAGCAGTATCTGCAACTGATAAAAAGATACAACTGATCCTTCTGACAGAATATGACGTGGCCCTCATAGGCCCATAAGCCTTAAAACCAATACACCTGATCTCAGTAATGGCAATAATGCCATTTTTTGTGATGGCCTCCAACAGAAAATGTTGAATGAACTACAAAGAAAAATGAAAAAGAACAATGTTCAGACTTCAACTATTTCATGTACCATTTGCCCATTTCTACGCCTACCTAGATATAATGGAACATACTGACCCTCTGACTACGACTACACAGAAGTGTACTCATTTGTAGCAGAACACCATTGCAGAATGCTTATATAAAGCAGAAACAAACATGATAATAAAAACGGCTGAAAGAACTCGAAAGCTGAAAAAACAACACAATAGGTGTATGGGAACTGCTGAGTCACAGCCTGAAGCACTGATTGAGCACCTGGAGAAAAGCCCCAGTCAGCCCTGGGAGCGCATGTGAAGGCAATTCACCTGTGACTGGAAGGGGTGGAACCGGGCTCCACGCCTCTTAGACCTCATTTAAGGGCTGGCTGCCACTATACAATCATCTCTTGTTAGAGATCCCTCCTTTTGCAGTCCTTCTTTGTAAACCCAGCTTGTTTGGAGACTGGTGAGTGCTCCTTTCCTTCTTTTTGTAACACCTCCTCATTTGCACTGGTCCTTCTGCAGATACAATATGCTGTAAAGCATACACTTGTTTTAATTAGGTAAGGGTCCACTAAATCAGACCTCTTATTCTATTTTAACTGAAAAAGAACAGAACATTTTCCCAAAAATATTTCAGGAAGTACTTGCATACTGAAATGGGAACATCACCACCCTGGGGTGCCATCATACCTGCTCTTCTCAATAACAGAAAACTTAAGGTAATACAATTGAGAGAATGTGAGTATACCTACATGTGTGTTCTTCACTAAGAAGAAATTCTCGCTAATAAATCAGAATCGCTATTGTTCTTGGTACCTCAAGATCTTTACACAGCATTCGTTACACCCTCCCCCCCTGTTGCTCCAGTACTGAGGTATGCTCCTAGTCTGTAGAAATGTAACTTGATAATTAAGATTTCACGTGACTTTATATTCTAAATTGTATTAAATAATTGTGTTATCTTAAGGTGATTCAGCCAAAAATCTGCAGGTAAAGACACAGCCAATCAGGAGGAGCTACGCTGGCCACCTCTATAGTCATTAGGAGATGCATTAGTATACCTAAAAAACTGTTCCCTGTTGTTAGACTTCTCAGCTGTAAAGCACTTGAGAACAGGAGCAAAGCATAACCCCCACAAAGCACTTCCAGAAAGTGAGACACTCAGTTTCAAGAAGAGAAATGCAAAATTAGCAACGCTGTCTCAGCAGACATCTGTGTGAACGCTTTGCACCACCAACGGCAAAACAAGAAGCTTTTCAACATTAAAATTTGTTTCGAAAGTCAAGCATTTCATCAGTGAAATATACAAACCTGGAAGTCAGAAAAAAACAGTTCCAAACAGCTCAGCATTTACTTTGAGAATACTTTCCAGCACTGGGTTTCATTGTTACTGTCCAGTGTTTCTCAAAAATTAAACAGAACTGTCTGCTAACACAGTAATAGGCAGCAGCAGAGAGCCATGGTTCTGAAAAAGGTTGTTTCATTTTCTGAACATGGATAGTCAGAATGAGATGTAGCCCTTTGTTTTACACTGAGATCCTCTGTATCATAATGATATTATCTGCTTCACTTAATTACGCATAAGGCTGTTTTCACTTAAGAAGAAAAAAAAAACCAATAAACTTTTAGTTGATTTGTATTTTGGATCATCTGAATAAAACATTCATTTTTTTTTCCCCCAAAAAATGAAGTCAGCCACTGTGAATATGAATACCCTTTTCAAACGTGTAGTTCTGAAAATAGATGTTACAGACCAAGTTCTGCAGACACTGACAATTTTTGTTTCCAGTTCTACAAGAAAGATATTTCCAATACAATATTTCATGTTGACTGGGAAGTCTAAGCTACTTATTGAGAATCACTAATAAATACTCTCAGCTACTGTTGTGATACCTTCCACATATTTCTTTAGTCCATCCATCACCTAAATAATCTGCACTTTTTTTCCTACATGCCTTTGGAGAAGCCCTCTAAAATTTCTGCGCTACTCCCTGAATATTGTCATCATTATTGCAGCTTCTTCAAACCCATGTTTTCTCTCACACATTGAGTCACTTAATATTCCCACTCAGAACCAGTTACCATTTTGATTCATGACTGTTCACTGACTGCAGCCTATAAAGGCATGAAAATGCAAAATCTAGCCTCGCATGTTTTTACTCACCTGCAGTTTACACAAACAGCATGGTACCCAGCTCACATGATAGAGCAAACATACCTTAAAAGCTGGTTTGAATTAACACATTACTTCTCTCATTTGGATCTCCAGGGAAATATAAATGGGAACCTCATAGCCCATATTCAGCATCTTTCTGGGACTGCCCCATGTGGCTGCTACATATCAAACGCTGGGCAACCTCAACATCAAGTGATTTTTTCTTCTTTTCACAGATGGAAGACTTCACATTACGTACTCATCAGTGAACGCTTTCCTCAAGCTAATATTATTCCTACACTCAAACACATTTGTAAGAATTATTCTGTGACTGCTGCACACCTTGAGGAAAAGGCAGCAAAATATACCACACATTCTCTTTATCATTTATGTATTATTTATTAATTTCTAATGATGCTTAGATCAAAAGCAAATACATAAAACAGCTACGTTGTTTTTAATTCCTTCACCGTACAACAGAACCATGCATTGATCCTTTACCAAGGGTTGTCACATCTACAAATTTGATTCTATGTAGTTCCTCACGTGCTATCTCCATTACAAGTTAGCCAGCTGCCCTCTGTGTAAGAACTGCATACTTCAGTGTCAGCAATTCCATGTAAATTTTGAATTGGAATCTAAACGCAAGTTTGTATTTGGCAGTTACGGTGATGTATTATCATCATCATGAAGAAACACCCTAGAACTTTTATCTTACCGATACCTAATTGGACCAGAAGTCCTTCCTTAGAATTTCTCAAAGAACTTATTTTCCATTAATCACAAGTTGTAAGAGATATACTATTTTATTAGATGACAAAACCAACTTCTACTGGATATTTTCCTCACCTTTTCTGTCTGGTTTGAGGTTCCGATCCACTGGCGGTGGTTCACATTTTTCAGTAGGCACTGACCGTCGGGGAGGGGTCTTTGGACTGGACCTGAAACCCATGTGAGAGGGAGGAGGGACTTGCTTTCCAAATAACGGAAAATCAAACGTGCCTGGTGTCATTGGAACATAATTTGTTTCCTGGATGGGTTCAGTGAAGCTGCTGGAATGCTGTCGTGGAGGAGAGTTGGGATTCATTGGGACATAATTTTCATCTAGTTCTTCATTTGAAACACTTCCCACTGTCAACATGCTTCTGTTTTTCTAGAATTAACATATATTTCCTTTAACAAAATAAGTTACGCAATCAGCTGTGAATCATATGAATCTTTTAACCTAATCTACTCAGATTATTATATTATTTTGAAACTGAGAAAAAACACAAACACCAAACAGCTTGCTTCTTTACGCAGAAACAAAAAGCATTCAAGCTCTGTCACTGTTGTCTCTCATAAGATCACATCATACTTACAAAGTGGTTATGGAAGCCCTCCAATGAATTAGATCTGTCATTCGGAAACGTTCGTGGAATATCATAACAGTCTTGAGAACTAATTTCTAAAGAAATAAGAAGAGAAAGTGGCTATTTATCATTCCTGTTCCCCATCCCTTGGCACCAGTCACCCAGTGTTTGTTACTTACTATCTGCTTTTAAGACAACTCCCAAAGCTGTGGTCAATAGATTTTACCTGTAGTCTCGAGATGACTGTGTTCATAAACAAACTCAGCACTTGCCACTCAACCTGAAATTCTTACAGTGATGTTTTCCATGGCAGAAAAACAAAAACACAACAGTAATTTCTCCTTTTGAAGAACCAGCCCAGTCCTCCTTTCAAATAGGTAGGAATAAAACTTTACTGTAAGAGTCCTGTAGTTTGAGATATAAGGCCCTCATGAGAAACCTACTATAAAATAAATGGACGAAAGATGTAATTAAGGGTCTAGAGAGAGAACTTCTGACTGAATACGCTTGCTTGGCAAGTGCTGATTCAACAGAAATTAATCCATTCCAATAACAGGTAAATTTCTCTTATACCCCACCCCTCTTCTCTCAGCTCCCCTGTTAGGTCTCCAGGGGTTTTCAGATTGAATGAGCGACAGAACCAAAATATCTCATGCTTCTCAGGGCCCTGGCTCTCAGCACTCCACATTAAGAAGGTCCTCACCTTCATGACTGCCTCCCTGCAGCACTAGGATGTTTGTAAAATACTTTGCTCACAAGTCCTGGATCTCACTCACCTGGTGAAGGCAACAGCTTGCATTACTGTTCAACAAGCCTGATGCTTCTGACACTAAGACAGAATCTTGGGGGGAAACATTCATTCCCTCCCCTTCTTAGAAAAAGAGCTCCAAAGGCTTCACCTCCCATCCCAAACATCTTCCTTAATTTTGTCTGCCATCCCATAGGCACTGCAACTTTCAGCACCAGCTCCAAACAGTATAAAATTCCACTTTAACATGTTCATACCCATCTGCCTCAGGAACCTAAAAGAAATGAAACTCCTAGCCCAAGAGTTTTCAGTAAGCGTACAACAACTGCTCTCTGTAAAAGTAAACACTGCTTCCATCTCAGCCTCTCACTGCATTTCTTTAAATCTGAGAGAATAACATCAGGAACAAACGAACAGGCAGAAAAACAAGAGACACTGAAGTCTCTCTTAAGTAAAAGTAGCTCCACTGGATTTGCAAGTACCCAGACATATGCCCTGTTGCTAAAGGAAAAACAACAGAAACGCATTAGCGAGTCTGGAACGCTGACATTTAAATGGCTGTAAGGAACAGCTTCAATTTTACTTTAAAAATTTTGTAGGCGTATCTAACCCAAGGAGAGAAGGTTCTGTAGCATCAATAACCAGTTCAGGGTTGATTTCAAAGCTCTGAATCCCACTGAACTTCCAGCTTCTGCAGATTTGGATCCCTATGCTCAACCCATGTGTACCATACCTTTCTTCATAAGATTAACATCATTCAGCATCGAAAGAATCTGGAAGAGCACAGTAATCTGTGGAACACTGACCTTTACGAAAGATATTCAAATCTACAGTTGAAATGGTATTACTGCGTGAGGGTGGTATTCCTGCTGTAGGGATACAATAGCTACTGTCAGTATCTGAAGCAGTGCGAGTAATGCTACATGTTTCCACAGGAGACCGATCTGCAGCGTGGTGAGGTTTTGGTGGCCGAGGTGGAGGAATATCTGGAATAGTTTCCAATTTTGAAGTCTGAGACAGTGTTCCTTCTGGAAAAGTTCGTGGAATCTGATAAGTACCTCCAGGTGTGGGGGGAATGTCATAACTAATGGAGATGTGCCTCATCTGTGCATCTAATGACGATGTTGCTGATGGCATATTGAAAACATGCTGCTCGCCTTCTGCATCAGTCCCCGTTGGAGATGCTGCCTTCGGTAAAACATCCTGTGAGTAACTCCTAGGCAGGTTATAAAGGCCGGAGTCTGCCAATGGTAGTCCAGTACGAGAAGGTGGAGAGTCATAGACACCTTGCTGCTGAAAAAAGCCATTCACAGCTTGCTTGCTCATGGATGGAGCAGAATTTTTGTGGGAAGGCACATTATCATTGCAGTCTGTTTCAGAAGAGCTGGATTTTGCTGAGTCAGCATGAGATCTACACAAGATCAAGAGATTAAAACATAGATGAACATATAGCGAAAGCAAACATTAAAAATAATAAAAAACAATGTTTACAGTGTGAATGGCTGAAAGGTGTATCTGTCTATTCCAACTTAAGAATAAATGAAATCCAGGAACCCAATTACAAAACAAACAGTTGTTCAGAAGGATTCTAAGTGACTACACGTATACAGACCCATGCACGTGAAATAGGTAACGGCACAAGCACACAGCTTCAGCAGCAGCTCAGCAAGTCGGTATTTCATAAAGCAAGTGATTTCCAGGAAGTTACCAAGCCAACCTAAAGCAAAGTTTGTTTATTTGGGTAGTTGAAGGCTTGTTTGTTTGTTTTTTTATTGTTTTATTTTTTTATTCATTTAATCAGTTCTGCAAGCCAGAAGCATTTCAGCCACACTAGAAGTTGAATAAGCATTCAATCCTTGAGTTCACAATACTTGCAAGTTCTAACCAGTATGAAAAAATAGCTCGTAACACTCTCAAGTGTGCGCCTGAAGTTATCTACTAACAAAAAAAAAAAAAAAACTGATTCAAGGTTGTTGGTTTTTTTGTTTGTTTTGTTTTTTGTTTTGTTTTGAATGTATTATAAAGAAGAGAAAAGGACAGAGAGAGAGAGAAATCCACATGACACACGTAACAAGAGAGTGCTTTCCTCCTGAATACAAGTTAAGGCCATGTCGTTAGACAAAGCTGCACAGTTGCTTGCCTTTATTTTTTTGGAACGACCATCTTTTATGAGAACAGCTCTCACAATTACTGGTTCTTACAAACAGAGAAAGTAATCAACTGTCTTTTGGTTTGAGGATTTGTTGGCTTGGTTTCTTTTTTTGAGGGAGGGGATAATACCTCCCCAGTTACCGTGCTTCGGAAGAGAAATTCCAAGTCCAATTCCAAGTCCAAATCCTTGCTTTAATGCAAGTCAAGACAACTGCAGAAATACTAATGGAGGTGTTAACAGTTTTCCACCACATCCTGGTATTTCCTTCTCACCGTTACTACAGAACCGTATCATTGCTTTTGTTTATTTATATGTATGTACATATTTCAGCATGTGTGTGCAACAGTGAATAGTACTCTTACTAAGGAACTGGACCATGCAGTTTACAAAGCTGTTGAGGAATGGAATACTCAAATCAGCACCATTTTTCCCTTAAAAGACTCTTGTTCTAAAAGTGACCACAGCTCAAATTTATTTTGAAATTTCAATTTGACAATAAAATCAAACTTTTCCTTAAACAACAGCCAGATTTTAACCTCCCAGGGTTCTTAGTAACCTGGGGAGAAAGGAATCAGGTTTAGCTGTTCATTTGGGTTGTTTCTTCACTCATTATGGAGAAACTGATAGTGTGAAACAATCCATTCTTCTCAGATATCCACCTAAAAGTGACAGATCACTCCCTCAGATCCTCTCTGTGCAAATTATCAAGGGAACTGATGTCGTCAGCTTAGACTGGACATCAGCAGTCAAGAAAAATGTTCTTCAACTAACACATCTTTGTTGTGTTTAATACAGTTGATACTATTAATATATGTACTAATTTTGCTCTGATTGCTATTTTTAATGTAGATTTAAGTTCTCCTTCAATGGTCAGAATTGGTTTCCATGTCACTTAGAATGTTAACCTGCACTTAGTTTAGTTGACTCCCAGAGAAGAAGAGAGTATTCTCATTACGTATTTATCCTTGGTAAAAACAAGGAAATGAGACTGCCAGTATTCCTTATGTCACCAACCATCCAAAACATGTCTCTTCGTTTAGTTTACTTACTTTGCCTCAGAGCTCAACTAGTTCACCAACTAAATTGTGTTAGTTTAACACAATTGCAAAAAATATAGCACACGGACTGAAGGAATTACATAAGGTTTCAGAGCGCTTCATCAATTGTGAAAATACTATGTGACTACACAACACTCCAGTTGGTAAAGTTGGTAAAGTGGGCAGACGTTGACAGTTGTAGAACTGAAGTTATTAGTTCCATTTCAGCAGGATGTTCTTTTAAATGAAAGTATTTCCAAAACTACAGAATAATATAAGTGCTACTGCGTATCTTACAAAAAGAGAACAGAAAGGGACATAATCCAAGAAGTGTACAGTTGATCTCATTTTTCAATTCTTGGCTTGTATGCATACTGGGATCACTTTTATCGGTTTAGCCATGCGCCAGAACTCAACCTTTAAAATGTTGCCACACACAAAAGCAAAGCAAGTGTCCTTAATCTTTACAGTTCTAGACACAATGGTGGTTTTTACAAGTTATATTTGACTCTAAAGAAGCAACACATGCAGGGATATATAACCCAAACTCAAGATGTAACAATAGCACACATATACGATATAATAATCCATCAAATATAAGCAACATTTAGGAGTTTTCTGGGCCTGAGTAAATGCTGCTGCTTCTTTCTTGTACACAAGCACTTGTGAAAACGTAAGAAATGCAAATACTTACACAAAGCAGCTAGTCATTTTCTTAGCTGACGGCAATGGTATACATTTCTCATTGTAAGAGGACTTTTCTGATTTACTACAATTGTGGTTTTTTGTTTGTTTGTTTGTTTTTAAGTAATCTTATGGAACTGGCTTCCTAGTCAATTGAAGTAAGTTTTCAAAATATGAAAACGTTGTAACCAATCTGATTTTGCAAGACCAAAAACTTGAAGGTGGTCAGAAATACAGGGCACAAAAGCAGTTTATGCCAAAAATGAAAACACAACTGACCCTCCAAAGTTTAATTAGATTTCCTAAGTCAGTACTAACCACTGATCATGACACGTAGAACACATACGATCTCAAAAACCTACATTTTATTCTTGATCCACATTACCTCAAGAAAAGTTAGATTAGCACTACAGCTGAGGGATAGGTTTTACTTCTTGGTTTTTAAGAAAAATCTTCAGATATAGAATGTCTGATGATTTCTCCCTGGTTTTTTTAACGTAAATCATACAACTACAGAATCTTTTGACTTAGAAGGAACCCTTGCAGGTCCATCAAGTCCAACTCCCCCGCAATGAAGATGGACATCTGCAGCTAGTTCAGGTTGCTCACAGCCCAAACCAGCCTGACCTTGAATCTGTCCAAGGACAGGGCTTCCTGTTCCAGTGCCTCAACACCCTCATCGTGAAAACCTGCTTCCTTATAACCAATCTAAATTTCCCCTCTATTAGTTTGAAACAATCTCCTCCTGCCCCATTACAAATGACTCTGCAGAAGAGCCTCTCCCCTTATTTTTATAGTCCCCCTTTAAATATTGAAAGGCTGCTATCCAGCCTCCCCGAGCCTTTTCTTCTCCAGGCTGAACAGCCCCGGCTCTCTCAGCCTGTCCTCACAGAGAAGTTGTTCTCCTATGGACAAGATCTAACAGGTCCACATCTCTCCTGTACTGAGGACTCCACATCTGGACACTGTACTCCATGTGAGGCCTCACCAGTGCAGAGCAGAGGGGCAGGATCACCTCCCTCGACCTGCTGGCCACGCTTCTTTTGATGCAGCCCAGGATGGGGTTGGCTTTCTGGGCTGTGAGGGCACAGCATCGACTCATGTCCAGCTTACGATCCACCAGTATCTCCAAGTCCTTTTTGTCAGGGCTGAATCCTCCATTAATATGGTAAGTATTAATGTTTCTTTGTACTTCAGTTTAAAATCAATGCAAAGTAATATCTAACACAACAACAGCTAACCCTATTTATAAGCAGAAGGTGACTGTGATATGAACTCAGTATTATCAAGTGTGCATCACATATCTGCAAAAACTGTTCAAGTGTCCAAATTGCTCTTTAGCCAGTACTGAGAACTGTACGGCCTGCCAGTCTGCAAGGACTGAGCGTTAAGACTCACAGAGCAGAGATAAAGTACTGGGGGCAAAACAAGGAAGGCTAACACCACATACTAAAATCTGACTGTTGACAGAAATCCAGGAGAAAAGATTTCAAGCCAGACAGTACATAACATATTCAAAAATGGGATGACTGCCCATCAGACCACTCATCCTTTCAAGGTGATTCATCTTGCATCTGCAGGAATCAATACATCAGACTAAACAGTATAACAGCAAAGTGGCAGATAAACTGCTCTTGTATGCCAACAATCTGGGACAGAAACAGCAAGCGTAGTAAAAATGTGGATAAATAAGTAAATAAAACAGCTATTTTCAGAAAACGGAAGCCAAGTTTACATTATCTTTTTTTCTGTGAAACTCAGAACACCATGCAAGATGTATCCCAAACAATATTCTCAGGCAAGTTAATGGCACTGCAATTAAATTCTCACACACGTTCCAAGAACAGCTACTGTTCACTCACTGCAGCGGAACCTTTTTACTTTCAAAATCTTCTAAGAGAAGGTATTCCTGCCCTTCTTCAGAGATAAAGGGTGACCCTTGGCTGGTTCATAAACACAAAAAAAATGAGGAAGACAGTGTTATTTCCATACACATCTTGAGTGAGCCAGAACAATAAGACTTTTGGAAACAGTCCTTGGCTTCATTTTCTTGTTTATGATCCAAATATGAGCCTCACATTCTCACTAAATGCTACAGTTAAACAATACTCTTTTTCAAGCCAACAGTGATCAGAGCCTAAAACTATTTTTGACAAAATACAGCATGATAATTATAACCGCAAGTACTGTGTTCAAACTATTCTAATAAGATTATGTGATGCATTACACGACACTGTAAGGAAACATTTGAAATCATTTGTTAGTTTTGAAACACAAGAACTAGATATTCCGAAAAGGGAGGGAGGCTGACTGCGGTCTCTAGATTTCCCAGTTACCCACCTCACCTGAAAAAAAAAAAATAATCCCAAAGACTTGACAGATAATTCAGTGGTTCTCAGATTATCTATTGATTAAGATGTAAAATCAGAGCAGAAAACATTCCCTCTGCGTACTGGCAACTTAAAAAGAGAAGCAGTACAGAAACAAACCATTCAAGCAACAAAACCCATATATAAATTAAACAATGCCCACCTCCTATGCTTTGCTATTAAGATGTACACACTTTTCCCCCAGTTAAAATAAAGGTTTTATGAAACAGATGCATTGTTCCATATCTGGAAATTAATAGGAGAAAAATGTAGACATTTAGTGGATTACGGTAATGTAAGTGGCGCCCTCTAAAACCATTTCAATAACATGCTGTGCAGATACAGAAAGCTTCACAGGAAAACTGAATATATCCAGCATGTCAGCCCAAACCCAGCAGGATACCCACTGTTCAATGACAGGAGCCATCTTTTTAAGTGGAAAAAACTCCAGCGTAAGTACTGCTTTGAATTTACATTATTAAATCCTTCTTAATTAAGAGACATAACTAATTAGTGAACTTGAACATAATGCAGTAAGTCCATATCATTCCCCACTGATAACCTTGCCAGCATTTCATAGCACTGAAATACTCCTGCAAATGAACCAATTAGCTTAACAACCTATACATTCCCCACGACTTTACTCAGTTCTTCTTCAGTTCCCTTGGCATTTTTATCTCCATTGGACATTCTGTCTTCCCCAAATATTCAAGTATTTGCTCCTGTCATTACCTAAAGTCCTTCTTGAGCAATTTCGGAGGTTATTAACAGACTCCATCCCTTGCACCCTTTTCTATCCCCTTTATGGTCTCCTCAGATTTTATCATCTTTCCTTAAGTCATACAACTGCACACGTACAAGAAAACCAACTACATATCCCAGCCTTGATCATTCTTAACAACACTCCACATTGGGTGCTAGAAATCCACTCTGTGCCCATCCCTCGTGAAAACAAAGGGGTACTCAGACATATCTGATGACTCAGGGCTCTGAAATGAGCCAAGTTTTATCTGCCAAGCCATTACGGAAAAAAAGCAAAACTTTTGATAATTTTTGGCAGGAACTATGACATAGCTATCAAACACCATCAGCTTCTAAACATCAGTAAACATTTAAAACATCAATATTCATAGCACACATTGGATTTCCCCTTCTCTACAGGATGTTTTGGGGGCATGCCATGTTGCCTCTAACCTGCACATTCCACACACCAGGGAGTAGTAGGCTCATTCCTCCATTTTACAATGAAGATTGGAAAGGGTGGATACTTTTCTACCACACAGTCATTGGTAAATGGAGAAAGAAACTACTCAGGCACAAGAGCAACATAAAAATGCCAAGGGAGCAGTGAGGGCTCAGGTAAAACTGACAGAGCATCCAGTTGTTGATGAAGAAGGCACTGCCACTAAGACGTATGGCCCTAAAGGAGCATAAGAAAAACTCAAAAAAAACCCAAACACTTCCCAAAGAAAGCTTTATTCAGCCTTCAATGTATTTTCTGGCAATCATAAACAAGCATACGCAGTTTTGTATATTTATATGTAGATACCCCAGCATATTTTTATTTTAAATTACTGCAGAAAAGCAGCTTGCAAGAGATTTAGGGGTTGAAAAGGACTTCTGGAGATCAACTAATCCTGCTCCTCTAATACCTCTAAGAAAAGGGGATTTCCAAGAGGGGTGAGGCTCCCCAGGGCCTCAATTCAATCAAGTTTTGTTTGTTTCCTTTTAAATCTCAAAGGACAGATTCAACTAAGTTCCCGGGCAGCTCATTCCAGGGGTTGCCACCACCATCCCTTCTGAAAAATCCCAGTCACGTTTCTCATATAGTTACCATAGATGATATATTCTTCTATGCAGAAGGTGTTGGAAATCTATTTGAGCTAAAAGAAGCTGTTCAAAATAAATATACATTTCATTCAGCCTAGAACCACTAAATTAATCTGATGCTTCAGATCAGGTATACTGTCCATACTTTTCAAGACTGCAGTATGAGCCTAATGTTCCAACGCCTCAGTACTGTTACAAGTTCAAGGACAAAAAAAGAGAAGCGAAAGTTACAGCCAACTTCTCCCGCTGTTTATGGGCACCCAAACTTTCAACGACTTTGCAAGAAAAGAAGTGTTTTTAGCACAAACATTCCTAGTCTGTACAAACGTGTTATTAAGGAAAACTATAACTTACCTCACAGATTCAGGTTTTTTACTCTGGCAGTTTATTAGCAGTAGGTAGTCTTGAGGATCTTCTTGACTAGAGGAGGACTCCAGTGGGGGGATGTTAATAAGCTGATAAGGAGGAGGTAGAGAAGATTCTGCTTGCATGGAAGGCGGTGAAGTGTTGATGGGCAAGGGTAATTCAGCAGATGCTTGTAAAGAACTGACTGGGGGCTTCACAGCATCTGCAAAAACAGAAGCATACTACTTTATAGATAAGAAGTGGTCTTAACAGTACTACTAAAATACTTACCAACAGAACATCAGTTTCTTTCGGTTTTGTTTATAAAACCAAAACTGTACAGTCAGTAGGCATAAGAAAACCTTAGCCTTGGATACTAAGCCTTGTTGCAGAGCAGCCACAGGCCCATATGTCATTACTTGAATTTGGCAACCTGACTCAGCATTGGCTGATGTTCATCCAAGGTCACTTCAACATTTGCAATTAGTCATCAGCTGAGAACTGGCCTTTCAATAGCTGAAAAGCAACAGGAAAGCTGCTTTGGCAACAGAAGTTTCCTTGTAACTAAAATAACACAGAAATACAACAGGTATCATGTCCCAGTAGGCCCCTCACTGCATACTCCAGCTTTTTATTTTAGTGCAGTGAATGCAGTTACACGTGCTTTTTTAAGCACTCCCTTGATAATCCTTATCCCATTCTAACTCATACACATTGCAGACTAATACATATTTTTTCTCTCCTATTGAACTATCTAGGAGATAGAAAAACAATGACACTACATCAAACGTTAAGCAGTCTTTTCTTTTACCATTCTTTCAAAGATTCACAGACTCAGAACAAAATATTAAACATACAATTTCTCAGTTACTTGGGCACCCTTGTTCTTGCAATTCATTGCACATTCTGATTGGTGCATCTCAAGACACTGATCATCAGTATTTTTAAAATAAACCTATTATCCAAGAAAAACTACTCTCTTTAGACTTAGAGGCTGGCTCTGGACTAAAAAAAAAAAAAATTAAAAAATCATGTAATCCAACTTCTGCTTCCCAGCACTATCCTGGGAAGAACCAGATGAACAGATGAGAACACAGCCCTCCTGCTTCCACCTCTGTCTATACAAGGTACAAGTGATTTAGACATGGAAATAGGAATACAAGTAGTTGCTTTGAACTCCCAGAGCTCTTGCACAGGCTCAGAAATTAAATCCCACCACACCCACGTGGGTGGAAGATGTATGAAAATGTCTCAACTTGGCCTACCAGAAAAGGTAGGAAAGACTAAAAAAAGTTTTTATAAAAAGGTTGGACCTGACCTATCCATTAAATTAGTTAGCATAACAAAGGGAACACCAGACTGCACCCAGTGATCACACACAGACAAGACTAAAACTGTTTCTTCACTATTTTTTTTAATATTAAATTATGAAGAATATACTATTTAAGAATTTCAAGAGCTCTATGAAGCACACATGAGACACCTAAATTAAATAATACAAGTGATCTTTCTTTATTCCCCTTATGCCAGAACAGAGAGGCATGTGAACGGCTGTAACAGGCAAGTATTGCTTGCTCCTGGAAAAGACACAGTGGGAAAAGGGACATGAAGCTCTTTGTCACCTCCAGAACTGGGGACCACAAACCACGCTGATGTACAAGTAGGAGAGAAAGAAAAAGGTTTCCTGTCAGATACACTACCATTCTCCAGTCATCTTTACCAAGAAGCAAGATTCGCAAGGGCTTCAGAGTACCTAAGTTACCAACCCCTTGTTCCTTGCCCTGACTAAAGGCAAGCTTCACATCATTAGGTTTGCTTGGTGCTGAGTTCACACAAGGGGAAAAAAAAAAAGAAATCAAACAGGATGTCCCTGAAGCTTTCCAGCAGGTGCAAGGTAAGATGCATGCCTACATGAGCCTGATGTATTTATACAAACCATGTTTTGGCATTCCCAGGATGAGTAAAAGATTAAATGGTAGCTTTGCAGTGGAAGAAAAAAAAAAACAAAACCAAAAGAATCAAGAAGCTTGAAAAAGAATTGATGAATCAGCCACGTTTGGAGTAAGAAAGCATTACATTGTGTTACAAGAAAAAAACAAGTATGTGAAACATAAATAGAAATTAAAGGCTGACCACATAGTATATGGTGAAAGGAGGTAACGAGGTAAAGAAGGATAGGATAAGTATACTGGCTCAGATCTGAAGCCTCTAAGCCCACAGTGCCATCTACGACAGTGGCCTGTCACAGACAAACTGAGCACAAGCAGCAAGGCAGGCCTGGCATCGTGCCCTCCATTTCTGGCTCCCTACAGCTTCAAGACATCCCATTGCAGAGGCTGCATCCACATTCTGCACTTATCGGCCTCTGGTAGACTTCTTTCTGAATTTCTTAACTTTTATATAATTTTTCAACAGCCATAATCTATTCATAATCTCCATTCTCAACTTCACGGAACTCGCCACAGCTTTACTGCTGCTTGACTTTTCTTGGTACAGAAACTACCTCACGGCAGCGCTTGTTTCTCTTCAACCTCACATCTCACAGCTCTATTAATTCCCTTCTGAGAAAGGACACCAACCGTTGTGTAAAATGAAGAAAATCTGGGACATGCTTATTGATTTACAAACACCCAACAGTGTTTTATTCTATTTCGATCCCAACCACTTGCATTTGATTGCTGCTGTGTATTCAAGTTAATGCTGTCAAACTGCCCAGAAGGCTCTGAGCAAGGATTTGGAACCTAATAACATTAAAGGACCGTTAAGGTCATTTTCCTTGTGACAAGATCCCACATTGACTCTGACAGATACAATTTGACAAAATCCCTGAGTCCTCGTAAGATCTGTTTTATTTACTTGATTGTTTATCCAGGCATTTTGTATGTGTTAAGAGGTGCAGGCTACTGCGAGATTTAAAGGCCATTTGAATGCAGTTTCACGCTGCTCACCTGCTGGGCCACTTCTTTGCTTTACGTATTCAAGCTATTTCAAACTTTACTACCAAGAAAACAGTCATGTTAACGACTTATCACTGATCAAATAAACACTGTTTGCCTATCCATACCCTCCCAAACACTCTCCTTAGCCACTTACTTCAGAAGCTGATACGAAGAAGAGGGTTTCTCCCAGCAGCCTATTATGATTTCAAAGAGTACAATAATCAGCTTGCTTCATTTTGAACCAGCAGATTTTTAGGGAAGGGGTCATCTGCACACCAAAGAGCATTGTAAGTCATTTGGTTTGTTCCCAGAGCTCAGACACTACAACTGCTTTGAGAAAATGCGAGCTGGAAAAACATCCAGAATATTTAACATGCAAATTAGTGTAAAAAAGAATCCTATTTTGTTTTTGTAATTCTTGCATTCAGTGCAGCTACAACAAGCAGCTTTCTCAGAACACGGTACGAGTTTTAGTTTTTCTCACTCGGTTTGTTATGAGCAGCTACAGGCATTGCTTCTGCTAGAACTTGCACTTTCTTCTCATGGCCATTTCCATATTTACCTCGTTACTCAAACAATCAAGAAATCCACGAGGTAAAAAGGAAAGCCTCTGAATAAGAAGAATATGATCAATGTAGAAGATTTGAGTGTAAGAATTTGCATTTGAGATGCTTTTTGTCCTTAGTGTTAGTCACTTTTTTTTTTCCCGTGTCGTGAGATGCAACTATGAAGTCTCAATGTTCTGATAATGTAAATACTAGAAATACTCTCAAAGTGGAAAAACAAAACAACCAGACTGCGTTACAAGAAGCATCATTTCAATAAATGCCAAAATCATAATTGAAGAGTAAGGAAATGGATTACTTGTGGAAGATATGTAGAGACCAAAATAGAAATGGAGTTTTCCCACTGTAACAATGAATCAGTGACAGATACACAACTGCAGGATCCCACTACTTAGATGTCTCATTCAATCCATTCACCATGATGCAGATGGTCTCATTGAAACAACAAAATATTAAAGCAATACCCTTCTGTAAGAATTTTCAAATACAGCAGTAGCCATAACGTGTACTTTTACATTTCTGTTATGTACTACTGTGTTACTTTTTTTTCCTGCATCTATCCACTCTGCAAGCTGCACATATGTAAAAATAACTTCAAAGAATCTAGACAAGTAATTACATACTTCACTTTAATCCTGAAGAGGACTCCTTGTTTTGCTTGTAAGCTAGTCAGTGAAGTCATTATCTCTGCTGCTTCGTGTAGTAAGACGCATTCTGAAATATGCTGCCAGAGTTTCCTCTGTCAGCTTCTCTACACACCAAATCTTGCTGAGAGGCTTTCAGCATAAGTGATCTGTTTACAATCAATGTGAAATCTATGCAGCAAGCCTCAACTCTGAAGCTTTCTGCTTACAGCAAACAAACACTTGGGTGAGCACCTCATGACTTGATAGCAATCCACACAACCTTCCAAACCCACACTCTTGCAACTCCCTTTTCCAAGCAACTCATCAAATGATTTTAATGCCTCAAAAGATGCTCAGCAGGTATCATAAAGAAAACTAAGTTAACTGCCTACGTTAATTACATTGAGGCTATTTTTCCTCTAGGAAAAGAAAAAACTACCTTTCACGTGATTTTCTGCTGAAGGCAATTGACAATTCAAGATAAAAATACCAAACATTCAAGATTAAGGTTTTGACTGCACTGCTGATTTTAAATGTATTGCTTTTTTTCTTTTAGCGTTTTTTCCTCATATGCTTACAAAGCAAGAGGTACTGCTGCAGATTTCGTACCCTATTTGAAGACATCTCAGTGTCCTCTGATGTATGTCCTTTTTCCCTTCCATCACGGAGAATGATTATCTCAGCTTTGTGAACCTCTATTCAGGTTTTTAGCCAGCAGCTACCTCTATCACAGCTGCAACAGGTCCTTCTCTAAACCCACTTCTGGTTCTCTAATTTGCCTAAATGAATTCTAGCAACTGAGGTTTTCCATCCAAGACTATTCTGACCTTCCTCTCAGCCATTCCACACTCATCAAGAAATCACAAGTCTATATCTCCTGGTACTTCCTCAAAGTAAGTATCCAAAAAAGCCCAAGTAAGATATGCTCTTGGGCCACTACTCCCTACTGCTTCACTTGTAAGTTAACTGACTCACAAACCCTATCAGAGGATTCCTCTTCTAATCCTTAACTCGGTCCTTTCCTGTATTTCACTCCATTCTGGGTCACCAGCCACTCATCCTCCTGGCATGTCATCTCAGATTGGGCTCTCCTTCTAATCTGTCACATCCAAGAAGTGTCAGAAATCGCAGCTTATCCTTATGTACATCATCTCTACTGTGCAGGCTGCAACATTATCACTCCCATTAAAACAAACCAGCTCTCAGTCAGACTGCTTCCACTGCATGTCTAACAAAGAGAAACCTATTTCCATTCCACTGTTCTGTTCTTGCATCACCCACATCCACTGAAAACCCTTATTTTGAGTTTATTATACTTACAGTGTACTTGTTATATTCTGCCAGAATCTTCATCTATTTCTCATTTTTGAGACTTTTCATGTCCTCAGTTATCACCACGTTACCAGTATAGCAGTTTTGATTTGCCAAGTGTACCAGCCTCTACATCTACCTGACACAACACTGTTCTTTTGTTTCTCATAGGCTACGCCATCATGCGGGAAGGGTACCCTGAACATCTCTAATAACCAACTTGATTTTTTTGAGTCCTGTGAAGATTAATTCTTAATAATCCCAGAGTTCAACAACAGTCCAACAATGGTCCAACAACTGAAGGACTAAGTCACCTTATCTGTCATTATGATTAAAAAATGCAAAGCTTGCTTTTCCATCTTCCCACTCCTCTGCTTATATGCTGAGGTCTCTTACGATATATGCTAAGTTCTTAAAGGCAAGGCCTGTTTTCTGTTTCTTACTTGTGCTACAGGAAGCACAGAAATATCCCGATCTGATACAGATATCTTCAGTACAGCATGGTAGCAATGATGCTTGGCTGTGCAGCCTTATTTCTCACTGGTAAGGAGCTGAATTAGGTAGAAACACGGAGTTAAGATCATCCTGCAGTCATTGCTCTTACACCCATGCTATCATCAAGTAATCAATACAGTGCATGTATTATCAGAACATGATAAAAAAAAAAAGTTGGCTGTTTGACTGTCTTACCATTCGAAATGCAGAAAGCATCAGAGACATGTATCAGATGGCAGTTTCCTGAACAAGGATTCTACAAACTTTGAGAGCACTGTATGTGAAAAAAGCTGCAGTTCTTTCAAAGCACGAGCCACATTCTTTATGATAACTGAAATTTTCTGTACTGCATTCAAGTACAGTGTAAATGCAATCGTAAATCTCAAAGTCTTTTTCTTTTCTACAACCCTCCCCTCCTGTTTCACTTGGACATTGCTACCTTCATACAAATGACCATGTGCAACTAACGTTTCCATAAAACAAGATCATTTCCCTCCTTCCCCCGCTTTGCTAAGGGTGCAATTCATTAAATTACAAAAACATGGAGCTGGATTCTATATGAAACATTCACCACACCAACACAGCACAGAGCACTACTGAGCTGTAGGGAAGGGCTTTCAGCACCTTGTTTCACAACCTATGCTTGTATATCCTTAGAAAGTTTTTCCTTGAGATTATATTTCTCGCTGAAAATAAGTTACCTCTTATTCAATAACAACTGATTCACATCCAGTTCATCACAGCTTTCTACAGCTCCTAAGTCAGCTCTTCCCTCAGTATTTTCTTTCTGTAAAGAACAAATTCTTCAACTATTCTCCTAATTCATCACTTAAAAACCCATTTCCATCATTTCTGTAGTTCCCAAAACACTTATCCTCGTCCTCCTGGAAGAACAGACCACGGTAATTCAGTTGAGGTCTCCACCGTGCCAAGCAGAGGAGAATGGCCATTTCTCACATCCATTTACCCTCTCCATCCCAGATAGTATGCTTGGAACTCCAGTGACATAAATGACCGGCAACACATTGTCACTTCCAGTATTTAAAACTCTAAATGAATAAACCATACCTATTACATTATGACCTTACACAGAAAATATGATCACTAAGAGTACAATATGAAGCTTGACGATAAAGCGATTCAGATTCATGCTCACACATAGCTCCCCTTTTAAAAAAGAAAGATAACACAAACAGTGAAAATCTAAAGAGGGCATAGTTAGCTCTCTACAGAGTCAGAGTGGATTTAATCCTCAGATCAGGTGTATCACGAGAAAATTAAGGATTATCAAATAATCTCTCAGCAAGAAAAGGCCTCATGGTTTTGAGATAACTACTTCTCCATTTCATGCAATAGACGTGCACTCATTTCTGCAGTCAAGTAAGCACGTGTTCTCTTTACGTCCAGATTCCTAGCTTGTCCCCAGGAACAATTTCTAAGCGTCTCCTACTCCCTGCTGGGGCACTCGTCTGTTATACATGAGGAAACAACCACCTGTCTACCTTTCTCTCATTTGTAACTCATCTGGCAGATCGAATACTGAATCACGTACCAGTCACTTACAGACATGGGATGTGGGTGTCTTGGTTATACTCAGAATGTCATCAAAACATGCTGTAACTATCAAAAGAAATACCCCTCATTGAATGTGCTATTTGAGCGGTAGTACAGACAAAACATCCTTGACGATTTTTTAGTTTAAAACTGCATTAAGAAAAAAGAGAAGGGCCCTTCACTGAGGGGAAAAGAAAATTTTCCAGTCATTTTCAGAGATGTGAGGTAGAAGCTCTTTCCCCTCTCAGTGTGCAACCCAAAGAAAAAGAAAGAGGGATTTAATTCTAGGCTTTTCTATCTAGTATGCTTTATTTATAATACTTAACTGCTCCTATTTAATCTTTCTTGGGACTCTGCACATAACTATAGAAATTCATGCCACCCACTAACCTTTAGAAGGAATCATAGTTTCAGGACAAGTAATGGCAATGATCAATTTGTGGGCATTTAACGCCACCTCCTTTCCACAATACTGGTTCCACACAATGTCTATTTTGGAATGATTTGAGCTGGATAGTGGAGAAGCGCAACTTATTTTTTGTTTGTTTCAGCCAGTAAAGGGAGCATTTTTTTTTTCCCAAGTTGCAAAGCAGATGGAGGCCCAGCAATATCAAATCATGACATTTTACATTCATTCCTGATCACACAGTCACACACTTTACACCAGAAAGATTTCCTTTGGGGACAGTATTTGTCCTGCATGATTTTACTTAAAAATTTCTCCTGTATTCTCAAGACCTAACATCATGCAAAACAGAAAAGAAACATCTTTTCCCTGTGACGTGTTTAACTTGTAATGAGTTCTGAATACCTCCCTCTGTTCTGCTTACATTTTTTTTCAGAACAAGAAATAACTTTCACAGTCAGTGCACATGAGTTTTAAAACACATGGTTGCTAATGCTAGTCATCTTTAAAACATTCTTTGCAAGTAGGCACGGCACTTTCTGAGGAAAGAAAAAAAAACTTACCCTCATCTGTAGGATTGAACCCACAGATATCACAGATGCATCGAACCCACTTATTCATCTCCTCCTCGCTATCTGCCACCAAATAGAAAACTCTGTCTATAGTGTTGATGTCAAAAATATAGCTGTTTTCAAACTCTTTTTTGTTGAATGTTAATCCAGCGTCCACTTGCTGACACAAGTTTAAGTCAATAATACGGATAGGCTTCTTGGCATGGTCATTTTTGTAGTATTCCAATACATCTGGATCTCCTGTTAAACGGCCACTCCGAAGCACAAACCATCTCCTCTTCCATGCCTGAAAATTCATGAGTAGAAAAAAAAAAAAAAAAAAGAGAGAAAAATTAGAAGTAGGAAATAATATGTTAAAATAAAAAAATAATACGTTTTTGTGCATTGTTTCAGGTTGAGTTGAACTCAGTAATAATTAGTTCAATCACCATTTTAAGAGATCACACAGGAGTTAGTTGAATTTAATACAGTCCATTTGCTTATCATTACAACAGCAGACTAGAGAACTGGTGAAGCCCAATTTTAACACTTACTTCTGTATTTTAGTTCGGCTTTTAAAAATAGATCACATAATTAAGCCACTGTTTAAAAATAATGAAGGATGAATTGAGTGAAGAAAACCAGGAGGATAGAAGAGGGGAAAAGCACAAAAAAAAAAAAACTTCTGAAAGAAGCTGCCATAGGCACGGGGAAGAGAAAATGAAATGCATCTCGGTTGACCATCAAGTCTTATTTCCACTAGCTCCTGTTTCATACTGGTTTATTCCAGCTCCAATTTATTTTATTTTTAATCAATACTCCACAATAGCAGCCTGCAGTTAAAGAACACACTGTTCACACTGCACACTTGACGTTAAGCAGTCTTTGCACTCAGAAGCTCGCAATGTTTTACAGCAGCAGTTTTACAAAGAAAGACCTACATTATATTATTTCAGAAAACATCAGAGAAGTGGGGAGGTAGAAGAATGACTACGTGTTCTAGCCTTATACCACATAAAAAGCCCCTACATAAGGAACATCCACGGAAGAAAAAATTGACAGTCACTGTAATTCTTATACCAATCTCCAGGCTGCCGCAGACCTGAAGAACTGAGACAGAGAGAAAAACACAACTAAAATGCCTCATCTTCCAGTCAATCTTCAACTGCCTTTCATTGCTGTGGACCTCTCTCTCTTGTCAATTAAATATACTCCATCACTGCAAAGACAGTAAAGCAAACTGAGAGAGAAAAGTTCACATTTATAAGCTCCCCTCAAGTACTAGAAGGCTGCAATGAGGTCTCCCAGGATCCTTCTCTTCTCCAGGCTGAACAAGCTCAGCTCCCTCAACCCTTCTTTATAGGAGATGTGCTGCAGCCCTTCAATCATCTTTGAGGTCCTCCTCAGACCCACACCAGCAGCCCCATATCTTTTTTGTGTTAGGGGCTGCAGGCCTGGATGCACACTCCAGACAGCTTTGCAAGGACAGAGTGGAGGGGGACAAACTCCTCCCTCTCCGTCAGCCATCTCTTTTTAGATGCAGATGGGCACACACAGTAAAAGAAACCAAAAACTGCTGCTGCCCAGCGCTGAAGTTGCGTTGCATTCTCACTTAAAAAGTGAGCAAGCAAATCCTTCGTTAGGACAAAACCCAATGGAAGAAAGCCAGAAAACAAATAGGTCAGCTAACCCTGACTACTGGCAGAACAAAAGGCCAAAGTAAAGAAGCAGCATCAGCAGGGAACATCAAGGCATGATATCTTTTACTCATTGATGTAGCTTTAAAAACAGAAGATTGACAGTATATTAGGAAAAGATTCAAATATGTTTTCCCAGAGAGCAATAGAGTTTGATTTTTCAGAAGGTGTAGGCTTCGAAGAAGCTTGTGGAGGGAGGCATGAGGAACAGTCACAGCCATGCCACCAACTTCCAGCTCCAAACCAGTGCCACCAGCTCTGCGCTGGAGCCTCACAAATCAGTTACTGTGGAGTGTACATGCTCTTCTGGGTATCAAGCTTAGGAAGATGTTATGAAAAGGTAACATAGAAAATGAGAGAAAGAAGAACACCAGATAGCTTAATTAAGGTTTGAGATCACTCCCCACCTATTAAGCTGCTTGAAGTTTATTTGATTTTCAACAACTTTTATACTTGATGACATAAGTAGTATAGCTGCGAAGCTGCCTTTAAACAGCACTGTGTGGATCAAGCCAATGCCTCAAGCAGTGATTTCTGCAGTCCCAACAAGACCATTGGGTGAACAGAAAAACATTCTCCCAGTGTGAAGTGCCAAAGTGAACAGATGAAGCATGCGAACTTAGATGGCAAGTAGGAACATCTCCAGGTAGCATAGCTCCTAAGCGCTACGTAACAGAGACCCCAAAGCACAGCAAAACACTGGGATAACAGAAACTTCAGTATCAGAGGATTCTCTTCAGACAAGGCTGACCACAGACAGCTTAAGAATGAACTGCAAAGCTCTTATTTCAGAAACTAGATTTCTCTTAAACCTCAGCCTTCAGTCATTCATATGACATTTTCAGTGCCTAAATGAGAAGATTAGAGAAGAAAAAAGCTACAGAGAAGGAAGATTATTTTGTCTTGTGATTCGTGAACAAACACGAACTGTGTACCAACCAAGCTACTTCATGGAAGTTCAATTCTACTACTGTGTTAACGAGTGAAAAATGTGCCTGACCAATCCCACCAATCACTGCGAAGCAATGACAAGTAAATAGCACTCAAATTCAGAAAATCAACCAGCTAAACAGAATTTGTTTTCAGTCTTTCTGGCTACAAAATAGCAACTATTAAATACTTAAAACATAGAACTCAGCCCAACAGCACCTGCTACTATTTTTGAAGGGTTTTTCGCATAGTACATATGTGAGTGTTTATTTCAGTCATATAATGAGTCACACTCACTGGAACTGGCACAGATTATATTCAGAAACAAAAGCAATTCCATAAACTACACACTAATAAGGCAGATACAAAGGTTCTCTGGATTACAGCACAAAGCACAATTTAGCAGCAGAATAAAGCTAAAAGCTAGACAAGAGAACTGACATCAGCACCCTTGCTAATCATAGTACAAAAGCGCCTCTATATTTTGTCAAAGCGCAAAATGAGCCCACATAAATTACTCTTTGTTATTTGAAAATATCTGGGATTCTTAAAGCTTGATCTATTTTTAACATTTCAGTATTTGCCTCACTGAAGTACCAAATCCCGTGCTACGTGTGCACTGAAGAGAGCTTCTTGAATAATTGCTTTCCAAAAAGAGCCTTTAAAAAACAGCATGCACATGTGCAAATACGTATTTATGCAAATCATCTTTTTCCTTCCCTCTTCTTAACCCCTTCGGGCATTCTTGTGTGCAACTTTTACATCTCATTTTACCACGCCTGTTCCAATCCACACTGCTATTTCTCTTAATCACACACACATAGCTCAAGTGGTTTAAGTCAAGAAATATCATGATTACTAATGATCTGTCACATCACTTAGGATTATCAGTCATACGTTACCTGCTCAAATATTTTTCCAAGGTTAAAAAATATTGATAGTGGGACAAAAAAAAATAATCCCATAACCTAATGATTTTTTTTTTTTTCATTCTGTAACCCAATCCTGTTGAGGAAAGGAGGCTGTATTTTTATTTATTTATTTATTTTCAATTGAAGACACACACACAGAAATCTTGTTAAAAACAGAGCTTTAAGATACATACTTATACTAACAACCAGCTACAAGACTCTACACAGTACTGACACAGAAGTAAAACTGTTGCTTTTAGAAGCGTGATGCGACAAACATCACAGGAATAAAGCTCACCAAAAGCCTGTGTAGGCTTCTAAGCTAATCTACTGCAAAACAAGATTTGCTGCTTTTGTTTCTGACTAAGAAAGGGCTTGTGTGACTGTCAGCTTGTTCCCTCCCAGAGCTGCATACTGTATCAGCTGGTTTACCATGGGACGCGACCGTTCCTGCCAAATATTGTCCTGTTCATATCACGAGACCATCCTATCATGAGACCATCGTAACTTCTGAAACAAGCATGCTTGCTTGTTTTTCAAGTAGACCAAAACACAACAAGCTGCTCACCCACAAAGCCTCCAATGATGAAAGCAAGCGGAATTCAGTATTTTTCATGTAGCATTATAAGCAGGTACAAAAATAGAGAAAATAACTGCAAACTTGTAGCCCAGACTGTATGCAATATGGAGAATTTAGAGCACAATCCCCTTACAAGAGGTATATCTGTTGAGCATGTCAGCAACACCGCAGATCCACCTCCCTTAAGCCTAGGTACTTACGAAGTTACTTCTTTTCTTGCCACATCTATTTGAAAGGTACCTCATTCGGTTTCTGGTTCTAGCAGAAAAATGTAGGAAACAGTACACATGTCTAAGTGGAGGAGGAAAGGAAGGAGCAGGAGGCAACAGATAACGTAACTTTTTTGTTGTTGTTGTTAAAAAGGGTTTAATGTTCCATTTGGATCCCCTCAAGCTGTTTCTCAAACAGTTACATGGAATTTTTTTTAAAGGATTAAAACTTGCAAAATATGTCAATGGCAATTTGTTCTGGACAACCATTTTTGCAGCATTTTTTCTCATTTGATTAAGTAACTCCGCTTACTAACAAACTGGCCAATTGTCCTCTTTGGGTTTACGAAGCATTATTATCCATAAACCTCGCATCACTTAAGCTGCTTTCCCTCTACTAGTACAATGACCACCTGTTTTTCCATTCTAAAAATCCTGCAAAAGTAGCAAGCACTAGCAAAGTCAACCCAAAGAAGAGATCACTGGCATCCCTCTCCAGTAACATCACCCCTATTTTCCCTGCGGTTGACCAGCAGACGTGAATAAAAGAACAAATCTCTGACCTTCTTCCTCCACTCTCAAATATAGACATTTGTGTTCAGTTTTTCATTTCCCCACTCCAAAAAGTATGCTACAAGAGCAGAATTTGCCATCTCTCTTTTCCAGAGAATGAATCTATGGCTTGGAAGAAAGAAGAGACTCACCCAGGAGCGCAGGGAGGATCCAAAAAAATACTTGATGTTTCACAAACATAGGTTAAACATTTCCTTGATCCAAAAGAACTTCTAAAGTAAACAGAAAACAAGCAGGGTGTGAAGCAGAGAGAAGTAAGGAGGACAGCCCAAGGTCACTTTGTAATTCTCTTTCGGACACTTGTTTTAGTGCTGAGCTTACAGTTGAGGTTTTATGAGTCATCTGCCAGCATCAACATTTTATTTTCTTTATGCTTTTCCATCTATTTCATCCATCTGTCTTTACTTCTTTTTCCAGAGCAAAAGGAACAGGGAAATAGCTGCACATCTTTGACAAACAGGAAGACAGACAGCAAACAGGAGAAGCTGAGTGTTTCTGCCCTCTTTACCTCCCCATTTCTAGTTCCCACGTGTCGGGCCAAGCACACCTCTAACGCCGCTCCACTGATTCATACATGACAGCTACGCTCTGCATCATTTCAGAAGCCCAAACAAACTACCCAAGCATTCACACGATGTTTCTTTCAAGTTCTGTTTGCGTTGGGCACAGCACAGTGACATCTGTCAGCGGGGAGCTTCATGACCACGAGGCACGTACCTTGGGAAGACTGCTGGGAAGCAGCTCCAAGAGGTCGTGGTCAACAATGTCACTTCAAGCGCACAATTTCACTCTTTCCACAAGCCACTCTTTAGAGCTTGCAGAACTCCTGAATGGTGAAATTCCAAAATCGTGGCTGAAGTTTTCCCTGAGAAATTAGTACTTCTAAATTCCCACGTGGAAATGCAGAAATACACGGGGTGTTTTTCAGAAAGCACTTTCTGGGAAACGCTTTTAGAGAAGGCCATACCAAGAATTCAGAATTAACGGTTGCTTCTGAAAATCACTTTTGTAACACCTCCTGGCAGCTGACACGCGCTTCCTGAAAAACTTATGCCTTGAAAAAAAATCAAGTAAGACAGAATAAATGAACTCAGCACAAAATAAGGCATTTTCAGTGCCTTAATTCTAAGAACAGAAACTTGCCTTCCTAAATTTCGTAACAGTCCAACTATTGTACCTCTAGCACCATTAAACACTAACATGCGTAAACAGATTGCTGCAAAAACAAACAAACGTGATACGAGGAAAACACTGGACACATTATGACTTTCTTTAAATACTTAAGACTTGTTTTCCAGGAAACACCATCTTTTCTCACAGAGCAAAATAAGGAAAAAACAGTCTCAGTGGAAGTTTCCACTCTCCTGGCCATCATCCTGATCATCTGTTCCGAATACACACAAGGCCAAAATTTCCTGTTTTCCAACTATTGTCACCATTTTCTAGTCTTGTGCTGTCGATTCTAACTTTAGCTTGTTAAATAAACAAAAGAAAACACTGCAAATACAGCAGAACAATACTTGCACACAGACTTGCTGCGAAGACTCTTTCACAAGTGATGTTTCAGCATGTGAACTAACTAGTCTCCCAACATTACATAGCTAATTAAAGCATCAAAAACAGGACAAAATACAAGTCAGACCATTTCAGCACTCTGACTGCTGTTTGGTAAGCCTTAAACTAATAGAACATTTTCATAATCCTTCCCCATTTTTCATGGAGGTTTTCACAGCTTTTTTTTTTAAAGCCTCGTGTTTATCCCCCTCGTGTTTGTCCCTGCTATAACTGTACAGTTTGCATCATTATCTACTGTCATGCCCACCATGATCAAAAGCAGTAGTCATTTCAACATTTAGCTACCTTTCCACAGCATGTCAGAACCGTTGCGATGGCAAGCATTAGTTTCTCTGCAATATTTCTGCACATCGGAGAACTATCATCGCATCTTTACCAAAGGAGAACTGAATCACCAGGAACTAATGCAAATCTCCTGTGGAACCAGGATCCGAGTCCCCAGGTCTCCATGCTAGGACCAGTGACCAGATCGTCCTTCTAGGTTCCTAGATCATCTTACCCACCTCCGGTACCCACAGGTTATTTCTGAACTCTCACAAATCTTTAATTCTATTCTGCTTCATGCCACCAAACCCTGCATGCACACAGCTCCCTGGTAGTGTGCTCCCTGTGACACAAATTAGCTCAACCTCCTCCTTCCACTGTTTTGTCAGCAATAAAAGCATAACACCATTGCATAAGCTATTTGTTGCAGGTCCCTCACCCACACATGGCACCTTTGGCTTGCTGCCCCTGCTGCCCTCAGAACGTCTCCCAGATTTCATGTTTTCCTCCCTGACCTCAAGAACATTCTGATCACCTTCCTCTCTGTTCTCCCCCATATCCCCGTACAAAGATCGAGTGTAATACTACCAGGACCATCTTTTCTCTCATGCTGATCACATCCCTGTCATGAAGTTCTCCATTATCAACTTGCTTCATTGCAGTTTTGAGTCACTCAACATATTTCTAAGCTTTTTCTTAACAAAAGAGTGAACACCTCACTAAATTTGCAAGTCATCTCCTATTGCTTTCCCAGTAATAATAGATCCAACGCATTCTTCATTCTCTCCCAGCTCTTCTCTGAAGGCTCCGTGAACAGGCAAGGGAATAACATCTCCTGCCCTTCAGATTCCTCCTGAAGATCACCTTCTGCGATAGTACTTACAATCACTCAACCATTCACAATTTGCCTTGGCATCAGATGGATTAATTTAAGAAGTAGTGGTTTTGTGTATTCATCAGTCCAAATGGGTGCGTTGCTTTTTATTTCTGCTTCAGTTCCTTCATCGGCTCTTCATTAAAAGCCACATCCCCTCCCCCACAAACCTTAATTTAAGAAAGCAAAACGCTTGGGGTAGGTTCTCTTATTTTTTAATGACTGTACATTTCTTATTACAAGGATTAATGCGATTTCTGACAATACGCCCTGTACAAGACAATCTAAACAAGAATGACAGCTGCACACTGTCTTGAATTCCACTGTCCTAAGCTCAGGAGTACACATTTGGACAAATAGCAGCAGAGAAATGCACAGAAATATAAAAAAAACCTAAAAAATAAGACTTATAAAGATGCAACTAATCTTAAGCCAAAAGAGCAAATCTACGCTCCATTGACATCAACAGCTGCTTTTCCACCAGTGACAGAGGATGAAATATACCACTATTCTCGTCCACTCATTTTTCACTTTCTAGCAGGGTAGTCATCTCAAAATAGTGTTTGTAACTAGGCTTAAAAAAACAAACAAACAAAAAAAAAACCCACCGTTATTCTTCCAGTTCACAACCCTAGGCTGTTTTTGTTTTTTTTTTTTTCCATTATATATTTTGTACACATCTTGTACAGATTTATTCTGGACAGATTTAGAACAGGCTGCCCAGAGAGGTGGTGGAGTCTCCTTCTCTGGAGATGTTCAAGACTCCCCTGGATGCCTACCTGTGCAACCTGGGCTAGGGAGCTGCTTTGGCGGGGGGGTTGGGCTAGATGATCTCTAGAGGTCCCTTCCAACCTCTACAATTCCGTGATCCTATGATTTAGCATTCTGTTTATTTATTTTCTCCTCCTCTGTAGATATTTGTCTTCATCATCCATAAAAGCCTCATAAGCAAGGAAAAAAAAGACATTAGAACTGTGTAAAAGCACACGGTGCTGAGACTCCATTTTGGAACTGTTCGAAGACACTGAAGTTGCAACAAACCTACGAAACACGTCTCGTGTTTGGTTCACTCAGGTGGAATGCTCGTGCTGCACAGATTTCCACACATGACAAGGCCAGACATCCGGCATGTCACCTCAGACAAAACATTTATAGGTTTAGATGCTGTATTTTGTATACCACACCTCACCTCCCCCCCCCTAAAAAAAACAAAAAACAAAAAAACCCCACACATTTCATCCACAGAAGAAGCAGTTTCTTCACACGCAGCAAGGGATGATGAATTAAAACAGACTGGAGGGCAGTGCAGAGTTACCCCATAATTCCAGACTACCTTTTAAATCATCTTATTTAAGACATCCTGACACTCCATCCTTATCCACTCCTTGTGAGAGCAAGGCTGTACGCTAGCTGACATTTCTGCAAGTGAAGCATCTGCAGACTGAAACAGCAGCCTCTTCTGTAAAGCAGTTAACCACTATTACAGCAATGAAAAGGCTGAACACTTTCTTGAGCCACTTCATGCACAGAAAAGGGTAAGCTATTGTTCTGCCAAAGCATGATAGAGAGAATCGACACATTATGTTTTAAATACTGCAAGGCACTGCAAGGAATTCCTTATTCCAGTGAAGGATGAGAAATAAAAAGCACAAGCTCAGAGTTGTTTACACTATTGTAAGAGCAAAATCATCAGCTTTTCCACTACAAATCACCAACTTTGCGAAGCACATGAATTTAGTATGCAGACATAGAACAACAGCTGCTAAAAAAAATAAAAATAAAAACATGAAATATAAGTCGGCATTGTGTCTGATATATACATCCCTTCCTATCACTGGGAACACTATGCAACTATGCTCAGCGGAGTATTTTCTCAACCGACCTAAGGAATTCCAGAAAAAATATTCATTTTTAAGTAAACAAGCACAGTCCACGTTTGCACAACATTATGATATATAAGTTGCTTTCATTATGCTAATCAAATCGAATTTCTTTTATAGAAAAAAAAAACAAAAACAAAAACACTTTTTCCAAGACTGCAACCGACAGATTTCATGTTTGGTTCAAATACCTCACTAAGAGTTAATGGGGTTAAGACTTTAAAAATAAAGGCGGCACTGCTTACTAATAGCAAACGTAACAATACACCAACATACTTGAGAATTAGGATGATCTGGCAGATTACTAAATGCCACCCAATCTCATCAACACATAAAAACACATTTTTTGTTTCCTATATTCTAACAGTACCATCGCGTACTATTCGCATCAGCGGGTTTAATGAACTCCACCACTACAACCTATTATTTTTTCCTTCCCACTCCAGAGCAACCTTATGAATCCAGGTTTGTTCTGAAATCAAATCCTTCAAGTCTCCTTGCCACAATGGCTCGCCGCAAGAGCTGCAGTGCCCAGCCAGAGGAACCTGAGCACCAGCACAACGAGCCCCTGGCAGCATCTGCTCAGAGCAGCTCCCTGCGAGCTGCCCTGTTGACAAAAAGGACTCATGCTACTGGTTTAGCAGCCCAGAAATATCGTGGTTCTTGAATAATGATACAAATATTAAAGAGTTTTAGAGTGCTGTAGGTATGCCCACGTACAGATCTAATGCGCTGCAGCAATACATCCCATCGACTTCTACTTGCACTCCACAGCGTAAAACTCTTAGCAATACAAGCGAGCTAATGAGTAAATCTGCAGGCTGCTGCTACAGAAAGCTTCCCACATCCACATCTGAAGCAAAATGAAAGCTAAACCTCATTACTGAGATGAAAAAAAAAGAACAAACGAAAAAACAAAAAGAAAAAAAAGCACATTTCAAGCAAAAAGATAACATTCTTTAAGGAATTCCCTGTTTAACCCAAATCATTTTCTATTTGCAGAAATTGAAAAGAAGAATAAACAACAAGAACAGTTTTCTCTAGTTTACCTCTTTGAGTCCTCAGAAAACTTAAGCAATGTTCTGGCCATTTCTGTAGTTGTGTCTACCCCAAAACAAGCAAAGCTTTCTTTTTCCTGTCAGCTTTCCATCTCACTATACACCACCCTATCCTCATAACCTTTGACCAACAGGAAGTAGACACAATGGCCTGAAAATAACAGCAATTGTAACATTTAGAATGATTTAATACATGAGGGGTGGGTTTAAGGTTTGAAAGGCTTCTATTGCTTGGTTTTCGAACCGCTGCTTAAAAAGCATGCTATCTACAGAGAATTAGGGCATTAGTTAGAGACTGAAGGGTGAACTAGGCTACAGCCAGGAGAAAACACTTTCAATATTCTGCATGGAATCTGCCATTAGGCTATAGAATAGAATTGACTAAATTTTACAACAGCATAAGCAGAAAACTCTCACAGCACTCTGCATTTTTTTTTTTCCAAATTATTCTATTACTTATCAAAGTGCTCAGATAAATATCAAGTTTAACCCCTCACAGAACATTACATTCTAGTATGAAATGTAACCAGCAGTGCACTTAAACACTGCAGTGAAAAGGATGAAGTCCCATGATTGAAAGTCACAGAACAGTCTACTCAGGAGAAGGACCTTCCCAATGTCATGCAGTCAAGGAACACTTCACAGTGTAGAAGGAAAGACCTTTATCTTCTCCTTGTGTAAAAGCACATGCAATGACTCCACAGATATTTTCATTACTGATATAAAAGTGACGTGCTTAAAATTTTACTAACATCTTGGCTTGAAAACTCAAGAGTTATAGATTCCAAAGTCCAGACAGACAATTAAAGTACTTCTTTTAATTAGTTTAATTCCAAGTATTGTTTGATTACTATTCTGCTTTACTATTAAACTCACGATCCTGTCCCTCCTCTGTCACCCTACCCAAAGGCTCCAGGTTCCTCAATGGCTGTTGCACCACAACACACAGAGGTTGTCAAGATAAGAGCAGAACGGACCAATGCTAAGGGATTCACCTCTCTCACAGACAGTTTTACTATGTCTGGTAGAGAGGGAAATGAGGAAGGAAAAAAGTAGTACGCGTTACCCCCATGTACACGCTAGATTCACTGCACCTCTACCCCGCATTGAGCACTGCATGGTTTAAGAGGCAGTTCAATCAGAATTACGCTATAAATACTTTCGCGTTGGCAAGGGAAGCTCAGGCACTGCCTTTCTGCAGTCTACGACTGGATCTAGCCTGTCAATGCAGTATTTCATTAAGGTCTGCAAGCTCAAAATAACTACAGAGAAGCTCCACATGATGTATTTCAGCAGTGTCCGTAACAACTTCCAAATACAAGATGTCTGTACTGCACATGAGAAAGCTTTTCAGCACAGCAGCAGAAACCACACATTGTAATCACAGCTCAAAGCACAAAGGGTTCAACACTGACAGTAAATGTGAGGCTCTCTGCAAGTTCACAGTTTAAGAGTCCCTTGAAACCACTTGGCCTGTAAAGAGGATCCTCCTTTTCCCTTCCCCCATTTTAAGACAGAACCTGATGCCATCACACCAAGGAATAACAGAGAAAGGATATCCTGCCTAGATTTTCCATTATACAGATCAAGTCATCAATTCAGAGAGGTCTTTGCTTACACATAGGATAAAAAGAAGATGCTTCCAACTGATAAACCCTGAGAGGAAGCAAGGTTAGCTCCACAACTATTTTTAAGTAGTTAGCATTCACACAATGGCCTAAAAGGAATGGCCAACCCACAGGGTCCACAAAGACCTCATTTCGAAAAATACTGAGGAGTTAAGTGTATTTGAAAGAGAAAAAGAAACAAGTTAGAAGAGGGAAGATAAAGCCAGACTTCTTCCCATACTCACCCTGAATCAAGTCTGCATGCTTAGTCTAAGAAAGCAGAAAGATAGGAAGCTTTATGTTGTTTTCTCTAAAAACAAAGCATTTCCCTTGACAGCTGCCGTGAAGAATGTCTGCCTGGCTCTGGATATTTTGACTAACAGTTTTTCATCATATGACAAACATTAAGTAAACACAAGAAAATAAGAGTGTCCTTATGTTGCTTTATCATGAAAGAAGGAACTTGTTTCTCAGCCCTAAATCCAAAGGCGAGCCGCCACAGCCGGGCTGCACAGTGCTCTGTAAGAGAGGTGAGGCACCCTGAGCTCAGCTGGGTGCCTCACCACCCAACAAAGGGCACTGAGTTTACCAAATGGCCAATCTTTCACATCTCCCTCAGTTAAAAGCATCTGACGTGTAAGTACAATACGAAAAAAAAAAAAAAAAAAACACCGAAAATGTACTCTGTGCCTCTGGACAGTAGATGAATACCAACAACTCTGGTATCTTCTAATGATACACAATTTAAATGGCATCTTTTCAACATTAAACACACAGAGAATGTAACTCCTGTGGCAGGCATTTCTTAAGGTAAACAGGAGAAGACAAAAAAAGACAAAACACTCTTCAAAAAAATTGCCTTAATAATCTGAAAAATACCCAGAAACTCAAAACATTTCTCATATTATCATCTGTCTTCCTCTCTCAGTTCTAAGAAGGATTTTTCTAAGAAGGATTTGGGTTGTTTTCTTTTTAAAATATAAACATCGATACTTCAGGAGATATTTTTTAGTGTTGTTCCTTTTAACGGCAGCATCCTTCTGATGAATAACTGCTAAGGGAATAAAAATTGCACAGAATTTCTGATCTCATCAAACTTTATCCCCTCCTCTGTCTGTGCACTAGATAAAGTGAACAATAAGCCTGCTGTTCGCTTGGTACAGTGAGACCGTTCATTTCTTCATTTGTATCTGATCACATCACAGAATACAGAACAACATGAAGAAGAGAGAAAATAAAAATCATCAAACCACCAACACCACTATGAGAAGTCACATTCCAGTTCTGAGTTTCTATTTCTTATTAGATTTTGAGCAGATCTGAGTGTTACAATCCCTTTACTTCATCTGGCTTTTAAAATACTGGACATCTTTGTTCTTTGACACAGAAAGCAAGCACTCCACTATTCAACTGGCGATTTCTTTTTTTTTTTTTTACACCTTTTTGAGAGTTCCACTTACTATAAAAATAGTTTAATTTTTAACTTACAGGCAGCAAAGGAACTCAAACTGATTGCCCTGATACTCAGTTAATTAGCTCTCTATACATCTAAATGACATGCACTTTGTTTACTGACTGGAAGCTCTTACTACTGCCAGCACTTCAAGAACAATGTGACTGTGGAAAGGGGAAGAAAACATGTTTTCCTACATTTTATTTGTCATCTAACAGAATTATAAGGTACACATGAACCAGTCCAAAAATATTTTTAATTGCTGGTAATGTCAAATGGACAAAACAACTTTCCACAGCAGGTACTTAGTCTGAACTCCTTAACCCTTTTCATTCTGGAACTATTTACGAGTAATAGAGATTACCTGCTTGCTATGAAATCGATCATTTTTCCAGTATCTGTACCATGACAGCTCTCAAAGACATTCTGTTTTAACAATGACTGCTGTTTATCCTTAAGATGGGAAGTGATCTGAGGCAACAGCAGGAGATGTGAGATCAAAAACAAGATGGAAAACCTTATACAAAAATCTTCTAACTCAAAAAACAAACAAACAAACAAACAAAAAAACATTCTGTAACTGATTTTAGTTGCCATCAAATACATATACTACCATAAAGACATCAAATTTCAAGCAAATAAAGTTTCTCATTTTCCCCACACTCAGAGGAGACTCCAAAGCCACCTCCTACCAAGAACTACTTGTGCCAACTATGCTAGGTTGTTGTATGACAAGGATCCGGGAGTCTGTGGGGTGCAGCAGAGCAGGAGAGATACCACTGGTCAGGTCAGGTTCTCACAAGGTTCCTCAGAAAGCAGGCCTGCCGTGCGTCGTTCCTCTGCAGATCCCTTCGGCTCATTGAGGTGCCAGCACTGCTGGCAGTCCGGATGGGGAGAGCCCACAGAGCCCTGTTTCAAATAGGTGAGTTGAGGCAGGGTAGGGCACTTCTCTTTTAGAGCCAACACTAGGTCTCACACAGGTTTTCTAACCTGTCATTTACGCTCAGTGCTGAACAGACTCAAGGCGTGCACCGAAGTCTCCAAGTATACGGCTCCCATGCCTGTACAACCATCTGTTCTCCCTCCCAGGCTTGAAAACTAACAAACGTGCAGAAAAAAGGAATGTAAGCAGTTCTTCTAAGCAACACCGGGCCGATCTTCAAATAGCAACATGCAAGTTCTGTTTGTGCCACAAGCCTCTTCCTTCTAGAAAGCTGCAGAGCTGAAGCTGCTTATTCACTACCTGAATCGTGACAGAAGAGCTGTAAGATCAACACTAACAGCACCAAGCCATAATTTTAGAAGCTGCTGATGCAGAATGATTATGTCTTCACTGTCACTGACAGAGAAGATAAGACACCTACAAAGTCTCATAATTGTCCTGCCGCAGTCAATTCTCCATTAGACAGGTGCCACTTCACTGAAGCTAGACATAATTACAGAGCATTCGTTTTTCCTGATAAGGAGGCCAGAGACTGAATAATATGCAAACAAATACACTCTCACTTTTGAAAATATGCTGACATACCCGAGTGGCAGCCATGCTTGTTCTCAATAATAAATTTTTTCATACAAAATATGTCAGACTTCAATAGATGAGGCAAGTCAGCTCAAATATTGCTAACTTAAAGCTAAATTAATACACTGTGAAGATCATAAGACTGAGGACGGGATGATAAAGCAAGCCTGCTTAACTCTGGGTATACCTTGATTTGAGGTTAAAAAAAAAAAAAAAAAGTGCACCACTTTTTCTTTCCCCTCACCATACTTAAAATCATGAGGCCCCATGGCACATTAAGGGTCTGAACGCTGCCAGGACTCCTTACATCAGCTGCTGGTGGACACTGTCCAAACTGTTTAAAATCAGAACAATTATTTCGTCAACTAAAGTCACTGAAGCAAAGCAACAGAAAGTCTTGGCACCTTCAGCAAAGTATACAAACCAGCTGGCCTTTACTGTTTAATGTCTTTATTGATAACCTGCACGATGGGATTGAGAGCACTCCCAGTATGTCTGCAGATGACACCAAGTTGGGAGGAAGTGTTGATCTGCCTGGGGTTAGGAAGGTTGGGACAGAGGAATCGGGACAGGCTGCATTGCTGGGCTGAGGCCAATGGGATGAAGTTCAACAAGACCAAGTGCCAGGTCCTGCACTTTGGCCTCAAAATCCCCAGGCAACGCTACAGGCTTGGGGCAGAATGAGTAGAAGACTGTGGAAGAGAAGGACCTTGGGGGTGGTGATCAACACTTGGCTAAATTTGAATCAGCAGTGTGCCAGGGTGGCCAAGAAAGCCAATGGCATCCTGGGTTGCTTAAGAAACAGCATTACCAGCAGGAGCAGGGAGGTGAGGACGCACCTCAAGTACCATGTTCAGTTTTGGGCCCCTCATGACAAAAAAGAAATCGAGGTCATGGAGTGTGCTAAGAGAATGGCAACAAAGCTGGTGAGTGGTGTGGAACACAAGTCTTATGGGGAACAGCCAAGGGAACTTGGATTGTTTAGTCTGCAGATGAGAAGGCTCAAGAGATCTTACTGCTCTCTACAGCAACTTGGAAGGAGGCTGTGGTGAGGCAGGAACTGGCCTCTTCTCCTGGGTAACCAGGAGATGGGACTAGAGGAAATGGCCACGAGATGCACTGAGGGAAGTTCAGGGCAGATATTAGGAAGAACTTGTTCTCAGAAAGAGTGGTCAGGTACTGGAATAGGCTGCCCAAGGGAGGTGGTGGAGTCACCGTCCCTGGAGGTGTACAAGAAATATTTAGACGTGGTACTAAGGGACATGGTTTAGTGGGGAAATATTGGTGGTAGGATTAGATGATCTTGGAGGTAGTTTCCAGCCTTAGTGATTCTATGAATAATAAATAAGCATAACCAGTATTAATCACATGCTTTCTACCTCTTGACAACTCTACTCAAATACTGCAATAACATTTTAATGATTTATTATACTATGAATGCCCTCCTCAAAGCGTAGGGGATAGATGATTACCCCCAGAACACGTGCTTGAACTGGACATACCAATTAAATTCCTTCTCAATGAGCCGATGACAGTAGGCGATGCCACTCCAAGAAAAAGCTATAGCTGAGCTTCTCGAAGTGTCTAGGAAAGCTATCGTATCACACGGCGCCGACACATTTCCCAGAGAAACCTAAAAAGTTTCAGTGATTTTATCAAATAATACAAATGAGCTGACACGGTAGAGAAGCACAGACAAATGACTGTTCCCTTTGATTCACAACATCTAGATTGTTATTTCCAGCCCAGGTTAAACAAACTGGTGTTATGATACTATTGTTAGGCTGGATGTATAAACATGCTCTTGCACTTTTGGAAGCAGTCCAGCTAGTTCAACAAACATATTACAAAAGAAACTGTTAAGAGGTAGAACATTAGCTTCTTCTTGGGTTCACATATCATGTTGTTATGGAGAGGGAGAAGGGGGTGGGAAGGAAAAAAACAGGGCACGACAGTGGAACAAAATATTTTGTGACGACTATTTTCAGAAGCATAGAAAGTTTCTTAAAAAAAATAATAACGGCTCGCATGCAGCAAAATAACTCCTGAGTATTTAATATAGAGATACACACATCAAGCAATTTCAAACAGCACGCTTGACTCAAGGCAGAACTTTGTTGAGTAGTCTACAACTACTCTGGCAACAGGTCCTAATTCCCCTTTCTGCCCCGAATTTCTCTAAAACATTGTAACAAAGGTATTTTAAAAGATTTTTTTTCCCCACTTCAAACAAAGGGTAAGTACTTTAAGACAGGCTGTTTACAGTCATTTACCAGGGCACTCAGTTTACATACAAAATTGAAATATCTAAGAACCAAAGTAAGCTATGGATTTCCCAAACACTGCAAACCAGCCTATGTAATTGGAAGAAAAAAGCGCCAATACTTAAATAAGAATAGCAGAGTTACTAATACAATCAGGGATTAACCTCCCTAGCTTTCACGCTGCCTTGGTGAACCTGGAGTTACTTCACTATCCCAGCAACCAACAGGCCTAGGTACCATTCCTGCAAATTTCTTTCCTAAGGCACCTCCTGCAGATCTGATAGGCAGAGACAAGAGAAACAAAGGCACTAAGTCTTTCCCACTGAAAAGGATCTTCTCATTTATGATTTATCCTTCCCTGTTCAAGGCCAGCATTCTGGAAAGAGTAAGCTGATTTGCAGTCAGACCAACAAAGGAAGTTTCTATTTTCATAGTGAAAACAGTTGCCTCATTTCACTGGAAATACTCCACAATTTTAAAATCTATTTGGAGGAACAGATCTTTTGCAGAAAAATGCAGCTGCAGATGACGCTTGCATTGCCCATTAAGCAAAAAGGAGCTACAAAGGTTCTGTTAACCGAGTACCCTCCAGAATCCCAGGCAATGTCAAGAGCTGACCAAGGTTTCCAAAACGAGAGCTCTTGAGATACTTCAACTCAGGTGAAAAAGTTAAAAAGAAGAGAAAATGTTTTCATGCCTATTGAAATAGTCAAGTGATTCAATTCAGTCTGCCACACAAAAAAAATAGACTTCCACAAAAACACATCTTAAAGGTTAGGGAGCTGCTTAAAGAAAAAGCAAGAAAATTTACAACGCTCCCCAGAACCTTTGTTTCCTTCAGTGTTTAGTATTTGATGTGCAAAACCCACCTGAGTTTCATAAGTTACTGTCCTGCCATTTAATTGGTATCACTGAAACCCCAGGATGACCTTGCACTTAAAAATCAATACACCTGAAAAACTCAATCCATGTACTGACCATACCGATCATATTTCATAGCACATTGTTGCCAGTAACCCCTTAAGTAGCTTACATTAATGTATACTTTTCCATTTTGTCAAATGCACGTGAAAAAAATATTCTTGTCACAGTGTGCAGATGTCCCACTTTTTAGCACGCTGGAGCAGGGTGCTGTAGGGTTTTGGTGAGGTTTTTTTTCCACACCATACCCTCAATAGCTCCTAGACAAAGATTGCTTCCTTGCAGGACTGCCGAATAAATAGACCACATCTGAGAAGTGGTTCAGAAGATATTACATCATGGGGGTTCCCTTGCCAAAATAAAGTATCCATGCTTGCTTTTGTCTCACTAAATGCACATAACATGTTTATTAGTGTCACAGTATTTACTCTCCCTAACAGAACAGACCAACTGGTCACAACATACAGTGCAAATCATAAATGTTTCCTTCTCCCCTCCAAATAGACAGCCAGTCTCATCTTTAATATTGAAGAATTCTGCTATAGAGTCAGAGCAGTTATTGCCAGTCTGGGATGAATAGTCTGTCCTTCCTGAAAACATCTGCATTATAAATACTGTAACACTGAAATTTCAGAATTAGAAGCATTTGTTTTTCATTTCAGCTTGCCAGCAAAAGCAGAGCTTAAGACTCATCAAATATACTACTTCTCACTTGAAATGTCATGCCATTCAATGAGCTGCCTGAAACTTAGCATCTGACTAAGTCAAACAGGATTTCTGCATGCCACCTGTTCTAGCATGTGCACACACTACTGCCACGCTAACTGTAAATAGGACAAACAGGAGGACAAGGAGTGCCATTTACACTTGATCTCCTCCTCGACCAAAGCAAAGCTAACCAACCTGCAAAGGAAACTAAAAACAAACAACAACAACAAAGGCAGTGACTTAATAAAAACAGAATTGCTGCCACCAGCAATGTAACACTTAAAATTCACTCTTACCGTAGAGGAACAGAAAGCTACAGAAAGCCAAAACATTTATTTTCAACACAAATAAGACAGAATTTCACAGAGAACAGCAAAATAATAATTAATGAATTAAGACAGACTGTAGAAGAAAATAATTACTTCATTTAGTATCTTACTTCAAGCTACAGCCAGATGGATCATCTCACATCAGCTTTTTATCCGGGCTGCGGTGACTTTGATCCAGGAGAACAAGCCGACAAGATCTCCATCTCAGCACCACTCCGAGCACAACGCTACACTTACTTCGCATCAGTTCCCAACTGCAATCCAACTGAAAGCACTGCAATCTTGAAGACTCGATGAAGGTTTTAATCATCTAATGAGATTACCTCATCTGTGAGTGGTTTCACAATGCAGTCTCAACAGTAGCCCATTAAGCCAGTCCCGTGACATACAGTATCAATCATGCTAATCAGCTTACTCTGATAGCACTCCTAGAACTAGAGGACTGTCGTGCACAGAAACCACAACTGTGAGGAGTTTCTGTCTCACTGGAGCAAAATTCACATGAGAAACTGAGCTAGGTTTTGCTGCTCAAGTACAGAAAACACTGATGCTCAAATCGTAGCATGAATGCCATTTAGGTTCATCAGGTTTGATCTACAGTCCACGTTTAAATACATATATGCTATGTTCAAACATAGCAAAGCAGAACACTTAATGTACAAAGAATTCCAATCATCACCAAATTGGAGGTCATGCAGCACACAATACGGTGGCTTATTCTTTTTTCTTACTGTTACCATTCACTTAATGAAGCTAGAAGCAGCCAGCCTCTGAGTAACATAACATCCAAACAAATAAAACTTGCTCTTTTTTAACAGATGAAGCTAATGAGGAAATTTAAATAGTAAAGCTAAACTGGCTAAGCTTAGTCTATTTTTTGTTCTTCAGATGCATGGGGAAAAATAGCCCTAACGCCTTTCTAGGTAACACGGTGATCCAGTTGCTGCTCATGCTTAAAAAAAATAATAAATAAATAAATAAATAATAATAATAATAATAAAAAGCAACTAGCTACATTACACAACTTGCAAGACAAAGAAAACAAGCCCCTCTAGTATTTGCATTTCATACAAGGCAAATAAAGTACCTTGTCCAAAAAAGCACAAGACTGATGGGCAAAAATCTAAGACGTTAGTGCTACCTTATCACACTGGCATCACCTCTTTCCCTGCCACAAGTGTTGGAACACATCAGCACAAGCAAGTTCATTCAGTAGACAACTCACTATCAAAAGCACAAATATTAACATAATTGACAATACCATTTCCTCTTCTGAAGGCTACACACATATCTAGACTTGACTGGGGGCTGTAACAAGCATCTCCCTAATACACAAACCATCTTCTCTAAGGTGAAAGCTGTTAGCTGCTTCTAATAAGGGCAAGGGGGTGGAAGTGAAATAAAGGAGACCAGACAGTACAAAAGGCTACAGTCTTGTAGCATTTATACTGTAAAGGCACAGAACCTCCTGGAACTTGACACATGTAAAACCAAGAGTCTCAAAAGCAATGAAGGAAACACAGAACAACTAGCATGAAACAACTTCAGGCCTTTACAACCCAACTGCAGACTATCAGCCCACTTCACCGGACCAAGTAAAATCCCCAAATTCTTCTGAAAGCATCTCAATTCATTGCAAGGATTCTCATTTCAAACGTGAGCGTAAGAATCACAGACCTGTGGGGGTTGAAAAGGACCTCTAGAGCTCATCGAGTCCAACCCCCCTGCAAAAGCAGCTCCCCAGCCCAGGTTGCACAGGTAGGTGTCCAGGTGGGTCTGGAACGTCGCCAGAGAAGGCGACTCCACCACCTCTCTGTGCAGCTATGCCAGTGCTCCGCCACTGCACTGGGAAGGAGCTCCCACACATATCTGTGCAGAACTTCCTGTGCTTCAGTTTGTGGCCATTTCCCCTCATCCTGTCGCCACACACTGCTGAGAAGAGTCTGGCCTCATCCCTTTGCCTCCCACTCTGTAGATGTGGATCAGATTCCCCCGAGTCTTCTTTTTTCAAGAAGGGAAAGCTATCACAACAGTTGCTAGATTACAAAATCAAAAAAATTCATACCTACATTATCTTAACCCACCCGCTCTGCTGGACCATTTGAAGACGATTTGTCTTGAACTCTTCCTTCCCTCAGCAATATATATATATATTTTTTTCTTAAGGGAGCATAATAAGATAAAAAGGTAACCTAGTAGCATCTGAAAATCATGACAAAACACATCACGTTAAAAGCATCTAAACATTTTCCTCTAGTTTTACATAGGCATGTTCAAGTCCAAGCAGTTCAATAGCTTCAGATTATTAGAGGTTATCAGTATCTCAAGCAAAGGCAAATATCTCTCTGTTTCAAATATGAAAATCAAGACTCACAAGCAATGCTGCTACCCGGACATATAACCCTGTAGACTAGAATATAAAGCTGGGTCACGCTGATTCTCTCACCTAGACTCAATTACTTCTACACTGAGCCAACAGCTCTGATTTCCCAATTACAAACTTCTTGAAGATTTTTCATGTTGTTTTAATACACCTTATTTAAAAGCACAGCATCAAGGCAAAGAATTCCATGAGACGTAACAGGATGCATCCATGAGCACTGGGGAACTAAGCTGACATCGTTGCAAGTCCACTCTCAGTCTGAGAGCCACAGAGACGCTCTGGACAGGTTCATGTGGACTGGAAGAAAGCAGAAGACTTGTTTTAAAGAAGGGCAAGGAGGTACATGCGTCTGTTGAAATACAGATTGGTCAGCCTCATCTTACTGAAGTCAGTAACCCTGGAAACTACTTCCAAACAAATAAAGGACAAGACAGTAATTGAGAGTCATCAGCATGGATTTGTGAAGGACCTACACCCAACTAACCTGATGAAATGCACGGCTTGGTGGTTGACTGAGAAGCAAATGATATTAATCCTAACTTCAGGAGAACTTCCCGAGGCTGAATACCAAAACAGGTTGCAAAAAGGGGTCTGTCCTCAGAGGTGCTCAACCAGTGGCCCTCAACAACATGCTCTGGCTGACCATGCTCTGCTCAGGGGGTCAGACTACATCTCCAGAAGGCCTTTCAATCTCAGGAACCATGAATACATCCATCGAGCAGCTATCAAGCGTTGTGTTCTCTTGACTGTTTTGGAAGTTTTGTTTCTTTCCACAGATGCAGAAGCCAAAGGACAGTTTGCATAAGCAAAGACCGTGGAATCCTCTGTGATTTGAAACACCAGCTATTGAGCAAGAGCTTTCTGGAAGCAATAAAATAATCCACTCTTTTCAAAGTGATTTCCAATAGCCTGCAAGACTCCCCTAACAAGGAATACAGTTTTAAATAGCAAGATAGGTAGACAGGCAACTACACAGCTTGACCTATTCCTCCTCTAGGTTACAGTGTTAATACATTTTAAAAACAAAGCAAAAAAAAAAAAAAACCCACAACCCTAAAGCTACAAATCAACATCGCTTATTCCACTGTTCCATCAAAATAACTGCAGTGATAATAAGGAGATGCAATAGTGGAGAAGGGGGAAATGCATGTGATGTCCACCAGCTTCAAAGGAGTAAGATAAAAAATCTCTCACATGTTACTCTGCCATTCGCCACATGACTTAAGTCAATTTTTTCGCTTGTTTTTTGATCTGTTTTTGTTTCCGTTTCAGAAGTACGACACTGAAATCGACCAAAAAAGAGCAATGTTGTCTTTGTCAGAAGCAAATCATGAAAAATCTAAGACAGCTTTGTATGGTCCAACGTCAAAAAGTTCCTTGAACCACAACACCGTTAAGTGGAAAGCTGGCAATGCACAAGTGTCTCTTTCTAAACTTCTGGACCTTTAGCAGTTCTAACCATTTAACAATCCCACCCAGCAACCTCATACTGCTTCCAAATCTGAACTATATTCGTTGTCTGCTAGTAACCTTCTGAAATCGTGACGTTCCTTCCCATAACCTGTATAAACTTCAACCCAAAGAATACTGACGTGCTTCTCTAAGCTCCTCAACGTTGCTACTAAAATAATTTAACTGTGTGAGGGGACGCTTGCCTTACACCCATTCCATTATCCATTTTGCTTTTGCTTCTTTTCTGACACACACTCAACTCACTACAGATGTCCAGGGCAAAATATATATATATAGTAATAATAATCCCAACCAGCTTCAGCATGATTAAATTAAGACAACAGTGCACCAACATAAAACTTTGAAATTCATTGGCTGGTCTAACTGCAATAACAAATAGTTATAATAATATATAGATAATATACCCGACTTTGCAACGTTAGTTTCTGCAGAGATCTGAAATACTAATTTAAATGAAAAGTCAGGTAATTATGATGGCACTTACAATGTGAGAGAGGTACCAAAGAGATCAACCTCTTGGTTTTGTCACACATCCCAATTTCACTTAATGCCATGATATTCTGCAGACTGTTAAGTTAACAGAATTCTAAGCCCCGGGAGGAGAGTCACATAAAGCTTTGGAAAGAATAACTAATGCAAGGGTAAAGAAAAGGAAAAGAAAAATACCTTTATTTTTTTTCTCAGGGCAAGATTTATTGAAGGTAAATTCAAGGACGGGATTTTTCCCCCATGACTTATTTTTCCAGCAACCACATGCCTTTTAGTAATTCACCCCTTCATTTACATTTCCTAAGACATTTTTCAAGATCCAAAAAAGACCGTATAACTTAAAAGGAGTGCCGTTATTCACCTTTCTGGTCAATTTTCCTGAGTGTGTGGAATGAGTGGAGGAAAGCAGTGAGAATCCACGTGTGCATTCAGTTGCCACTCAGAAATTGACAAAAATAAAACTAAGTAACAGTTGCCTTCTTGGTACAAGATACTAACTAAGGAATTCAAACAACTCCTGGGTTTATTTGTACTGAACTCCTTGTTACCAAAATACTTTCCCTAATGCGAAGCACTCTAAAGCATATTAAAATTGCACAAGCATGCAAATAACCAATGAATGTGCACGAGTGAAAGACAGGAAGAAACTGATTTTCAGCGCACGATCACAGGAAACAAATTTTCAGGCTGAACTGCAGTTTTAGAAAGAATTTTGCAATTACTTTCATACACCAAAAAATTATTACCCCAAGCTTGGTATATATGACCATAATAATGCTTCATGTCTGACAAGTTATTTTAGTTCATAAAAAGCACATAATTTCTGACACATTTCTTGTTGGTCAAAACCAGCAGATTGCTCCACACTTCTAACCAATGCATTGCAATAGACACAAATGTTGAAAGAAGGTTTTAAGAAATATCTTCCCACCTGACAGCAATTTCTTTCTGACTCCATTATGATGAAGCACAGAGCGTGAAGCTGTTCTGGAATTTACACCCACAGAAAACTTTAAAGATGAGAAAATGCTTCTGGAGACGGACATTTGGCCGCATTACGTATGGGATTCGTGTTGTTTGTGTGTTTTTCTAATTCTGCATATTTAAAAGAACCTGTCCTGGGAAAGTGCAGGTGCTCCTTAGGCCAGCATAATTTCAAACCTCACCTACAGGATTTACAATGGATACAGTTCAGAACCACAAACCTCAACATATGTGCTGTATGGCACCGCCAAGACCACGTCTGTAAAAAGGCGTATCTCAGCCTGCCCTGGCAGTTCCTGTCTAGTATACTGAAAAACCTAAGTGAACAGCACTAGACAAGATATACATATTCATAAATACACATTGATAAATGTATTTGAACAGCTGAGAAGAAGAAAACCCGATCATTTCCACTGATACTATTCCCAGCTGCCCTTCAGACAGGAGAGTGGTGAACAGTGGTTATTATCAGGGAACAGACCATCTGAAGGGTAACCAGCTTCAGGGCGTTGTCTCATTAACAGTCAAAATAAAGAGCTGGCCTAGACAAGTCTTCAGATGCAGTAGAGCTCAAGCAGAGTGAACCCTAGGCCTGAGATATGGCCAATAAGCAAACTGCACTATCTTCCAGTCTCTGTAAAGTGGATTCAGGTCTGAAATTAAACAATAGTATCCTTTTTTTGGATACTATTGCTCCTAATTTCTGTTATACATAATCACACATTGATACAATATGCACACCTAAGTGAAAGACACTGGTAAAACAGTTATTCCAAACAATGTTTCAAGACTACCAAGCAGTTACCCCTTGATACACGAATCAGAATATTTTTGCTGTTACAGAAGACTGCATGGTATAAACTCACAGCCAAAAAGCAAAACAGAGCAGTTTCAATCTTAATATATTTCACCATGTACAGCAAGCTTTGTGGAAGAGAGGGAAGTACTGGAGTGCATGCATGAAACAAAGCACAAAATGGAATAGAGAATGGAATAGGGGCTCTTCCAAATCCTTGAATGCCAAGCTGTAGGACACGAATAAGCACACATCTGAGTTCCCAGCCACTACAAGCGTGCATAAGGCAATGAACTTATACAAAGTATTTTTAGACTTCCGGCAATCAACTGTCCTCCTGGTGTTGCTCAATGCAACACACAGTTGCCTGAATTATTCAACTGTGCTAACATATGCTCTAATTTAAAAGTTGCATTTCCGCATCTTTGCAAAAATAACTACTGTCAGATTTGCTCCTGCGAGAAGTTGAATCACAAACGATTAAGGGTCATCTAAGCTAAACAGTATTGTGTAAACACTTACTAAATTAGAGAAAATAATTCATTTTATCTACGCAAGGTAATGGTGTAAACTGAACAAAAACACCAGTAATACCTGGGTGTGTATACTAGGAGAGGTGGCTAGACTGTTTGCAGTGAGTTTTGCCACTACAGAGGCATGTAAGCTTATGTCTTACGAGCAGATAACAAGGGTGTTCTGTAAAGAAAAATAAACCGAAAAGCGCTGCCTCAACTTTGCAGGTCCTGCAAGACAGAACCATTGCATTCTGTCCTGCCCGCTGGCATGGCTCAGTAAACATCCATCGTTTGAACTGTTTCTAAGAGGAGAAGACAGGATACAGCTGGTAGCATCTAGGCATCTCACCTGTCAAAGGAGGGACCAAACTATAGATGGATCAGCAAGAGTACAGAAAGGCAGACTAACACAGTCCAGTACAGGGTGGACCTGTAAGAAACAGCCACGCATGGAGCCATTACTGGAACAACTTAATTATTCAGCAGAATTGAGTAACAAATTACTATTTGATGCAGCTCCAGACTATACACTATTATAATAAATAGTGTCGTTAACCATGATTATGCATTATCTCTAATGAAGAAGCTCCAAATGAAAGAGCTTGCTAATTAGCTGTGGCCCACATCTTGGAGCCAACAAAGGAATCTTAGAAGTCTTCTGCCACCAATTTAAAAAACAAGCAAAGAAGTTCAGTAAGATGCTGATGATATTTCTTCTGTAAATGAAGTAAAAGATGCCATCAGGATGCGATGCTGTGATTTTGATCTGTTACTGATGTGCTTCTTTTGGCTTATGGCTATTCTTGGTCTATTTTAGCATTGTGACTGTCTTTTATAGAAGAAAACGATTTAACAACTGCCTCAGCTCATGATCTCCTCATTAAGGCCGTCATTTTCCACATGCTAAGCCACAGAAACCGATCACACTGTCCCAACTCATCATGAAAAAAAAAAAAAAAGGAATAAATTTCATGGACTAAAGCTGACGATACTGAACTGAAGGGCCTTTGATTCCGAGCCCAGCTGAGATTCCAATGCAAAAAAAGTACTTGAAGAGTCAAAAGTAATTTTAGAGGGTACAAATTTCTCAGCGGCATCTTGTTAGAAAGAAATCATAATCCTTTCTGAAGAAAGAAATCTAAACAACCTCTGTTTCATGTTAAGATCAGTTTTGTTTTTCTTATACTAAATGATAACAGTCAAAGAATTCAAGCGAAGGAAATAGTCTGTGGGGGTTGTTCTCTGAAATTAGCGAAGAACTCATTAAAGGAGTTGCACTGACTGATTCAATGCTGCCAAGGCTACTACTAGCAAAGCCAGTGGGAGCAGAGCATTGTATTGCTTCCAGTTACAGTCTTAGCACTGACAAAATGAAGAGTAGTTTGAAATAGTGGGGGGAGGAAAAAAAAAAAAAATGAAGCCAGGTATAGAGTTAAGGATCCTCTTCCTAGTAAGAAAAGAATACATTTCTTGTTACAATGCACAGTTAACCAATGCCTTGCAATGAACAAAATGAAAGGGTCTTGCCCATACCTGCAAATTATAATATTTTGATCACAGCTAGACAAAAACGGTCTATTTGCAGATACTTGACAGCCCAGCGTTAGCTCCAAGAATATCTTGTCACTCTAATACTGTTTGTATGAAGAAACCCAGTTTAGAAATCAAACATTTTAAAGGAGAAAGCATCAAGTCTTGAAGAGAAAGCACCGATTCCTGTCACACAACATTTTTAGTTTGTCTTCAGATCACAAGATAACGAGAAGCAATGCTTCAGTAGGAGTTATGTTAATGTTTTCTTAATAGGAAATTGTAATCTGAGAGCTAAAAATAATTCACTCCAGAACTATGGATAAGAGCAGAACATAAACTACTTTTTATTCACAACAAATTCATACTGGGGCGGTGCAACAAGGCTGACATTTATGCCAAGAATACACACGCTACTTGTAATAAAGCTTAAGGGATACAGGAGATACTCCTATAACTACTGAACTAATAAAAGTATATACACAAGGAGAAACACACACACAGAAAAAATGTTTAAAGCCACAAGAGAGCTCACTCAGTTTGACGTTATCTGATTCTATTCTTTTAGCTGGAAAGTTAAATGCAGCTCAAGTGAAGTACATTTTTTCAAGCCTTACGGGAAGGTGACAGTGGTAGATAAAAACTGCAAATATACAATACAGGAACTTAAACAGATCAGTTAATGTCTCAGCCTAAGGAGCACACCCCCAAAGGTCCACAGTTTAAAAAAAAATAAACAAAAGAAGCCTTCTGTAAGGTTACTGTTATTTAATTTGTTGCATGAATTTGATGGTGTAGCAAGAGAACAGTTCCTCTTTTAAAGCAAAATCCATATGATCATCCCCAAAAGAAGAAACAGTGCAACAATTTCATTTAGTTTCTGTATAGAAGTATCAATACCTGGAATGCGACGGCAGCCAGGATTCATTTTATTCACTTTATAGAGTTCTTTCTGAACACTAAAGATCTTTCAGCAATCCATTATTACCCAGTGTTTCCTTTAAAAGAGGTACAGCGCAACAAAAAAAACAGTCCATTCCTCACAGGGAGGGACAATAAGCATCTCCTAAACACTTGGCTTTTCCCTTTGCCTATTCCAGAGTTCTTCTTCAAAGTGAATCACTTGTAAGATACTTCTAACAGGCTAGCAATAAACAAAAAGTTTAGCAACAGCCTGAATAAACTAGCAGCCCCAAATTTAAACAGACAAATCACTGCAGTTATCACAAGAATTTGAAAGCTATCTTAGTAGCAAGGACCGTGATCTGTTTATTATGGTTCTTCGGATAGTTACAAGAACATAGATTGCAAACCCATAACAGGATTCTTTCCTCACTTGGTCCTTTTAACGTTTTAAGGAGATCTTCATTTCCTAACTTCCTGAGGAATGATTTCAGACTTACTCCCTGTTGTTATCATACACTTGAGGAGAGCTCATCCAAGATCTGAAAATCTGCTCTCTCAAAGTTGAAGGAAAGCATACTGAACACAGTAAAACCAGCTAATGCTCCTTCTTCTCCGCATCTCTGAAGTCTGTACATCCAACTACAAATCCGAGACCACAGGTAGAGAGAAATGGCTAGTAACATGCACATGAATTGGGTCAATGAATTATGACACAAAATCCCTGGCAAGGTTACCTCTGTTTTCCCATGGTTTTTCACCACAGCTCAGCAATGTCCGTAACTTAGGCAAAAAGCTTGACTGCGATATTCCAAAAGAAAATAAAGGTAAACACAAACTTTCAAGACGAACTGAATTTATATTCCTATTACACCAGTAATTATTACACACAAAGGAGCATAGGATTCAAGCAAAAGCATGATACACTCCTGATTGCACACCTGCACTTCTACTACATAGTCTAGTGACCCCAAACGCTGAGTGTGTTGAACAAGACTTTCAGCAATGAAACCCGGCTACTTAGCGACTTCTTGGAGACAGACCATTCTCTTAAAAAACAGCACCCGTCTGTCTAAGCAGAAAGAAATTACCCCAGGGGATAGAAAGCAAAGCTAGTGAGGAGAAGAAGAAAGGAAACAGCCAGCGCGTGCGCAGGACTGCGATACACTCCAGGAGGAAAGACAACGGGACCAAACGTACCTTCGCTGAGAGCTGCCCCTCTGCCTCGGACTGTCACCGCTCCGCTCACCACAGTGGTCCCCACACAAGCTACAGGCAGCTGGGCCTGGCCCGCAGCCAGCTGGGTGACTTCAGCCGCTCCATATTAACGCGGCCACAGAAGCAGGGGACGGCGGGAGAAAATGGAGCGTGCTGCACGGTTCGCTCAAGCCCGCCGCTAACCAAGGGCGGCAGAGCTGGAAGCCCCCTGCCTCCTACAGCATCAGCCTCGGAGCGTTACAGTGCTCACAGCCTGACTGGCCCCAGCCTCCTCACACCACCCATGTCAAGCTTCAGTGGCCACATTAACGAGCGGCCTGAGCAGGTGGTCAATTAGCAGGACCTGTGCCTTCACGGTGTAGGGTAAGATGAAAGGCGTGAATTTTGAAACGGCCTTGACAGCTTCCAAAAGTGATAAAATGTACTAAATCCCTGCAATAAATTACCCTGCGCGTTCTCAACTATTTCCTGAAACATGAGCTGTTCAGACAAAAACTGAAAGGTCAAATTTGCATCGATAGCTTCGCCAACAAGTTTTCTGAGAAGAAGAGAGAGGGAGGAAGAAGCAGAGAAAGCTGTCTCTATAAGAAATCGCTACCTATATATAACACAAGAAGCCACCAGCAGTATAAAAGCAGCCTGAAGAGGCAATTTGTTAGTCTTGTTTTCACCAATATTCCCACACCTTAAGGCCTAATGATTATTTATTCTTTCTCCAGTACTACTTGGAAAGCCTTCCTTCTTCAAAAAGGACAGCATATCCAAAACAGCTACTCACTATCTTTAATTAATGCCAGCTGCAGCCAGATGTCCTTCCTCAGGAGTTCAGAACTAAGCACAAAGTTGTTATGAGAATGATCTGTGAATAGCAGTATGGTTAAATAAGCAAATGCATGAAGAAGCCAAATCTAAGTTCCTACCTTTGTCCCTTTTCTGAGAAACCCACCGGGATTTTTTTATGCTTCCTTTCAATGAAGGAGAAAGGAGACACCTCAGTCTTGTAGGACCATCATACTCCAATGAGAAAACTAAAAATCACAATTAGCCTGCACTGTTCAGTTTGCAACCATGAATGCGCAGCATTAAGAGGTCCCACATTCAACCAGCTCATTCTTTGGTGAGATCATATTCACATCAGCACTGATATGCCACCACAGTCAGGGAAGAAAAAAGTACAGCTATGTGTACGCCTTATTTTCACAACTTGTACTGCCAATGATGCCTTTTAAGAACAACACACATGAAAAAGCAAACCGGGTCTCTTAATGCAGCCTAGCACTACAATTTGATGAAAGAGCAGGACAGCATTTAAAGCTGTATGTAGCAGACACAGTCTAGCTTTGCAGTGATCACACCCAACTGAGCCATGCACACTTAAATAACCCAGAAAGAAGGCCGGCCAGTAGCCATCTCCCTCAGCTTCTCCACCTGAGGAAAACTTGCACCAGGGACAGACCAAGCCTAAGCTATGCCAGACACAAGGCAGTACAGCCTGGCTGTCTGGTACACGTCAAGCAGAGTAACTTGCCTGTACAGCCCCTCCCTGCTGCAGTGGGGGAAGAAAGACACCCCAGCACCTCTTCCTAACTCACCTCAGCTTTCTGCTGCAACAGCACTGTTTACCCCAGGGAAGCAATTGAGCCTTAAAAAATAAAAATAAAAAATAATAAATAAATCACCCTGCTACCATAAGGTGCTGAGATCTGCCAGAAAGCACTACTGAAATCCCCCAAGAGAATGCCTTCAGCCTAGCTGACAGTAACTGTAGGTCTGAATGACATATTTAAAAGCAATCAAGCTGATTACATTATGCATCGAAACATGGTTAAGTGGTACAGTTTTGCAGCAACATTTCAAGAACAGCTGACCTTCTCAAGAAGAAATAAGGCTGAACTGCCAAAATACAAGTAAAAAAAAAAAAAAAAGCCAGTAGAAGTGAGACTTTTTCAGTAGTTTCTGGATTACAGAGCTTCCCATACCAAGCATTATGGAAACAAAGGCTGAATGTAGTGACCTTGCCTTAGGCGACTGGAAAAGATTGTAACATTACTGAGTTCTCTTATTCCTTTCTGGTGTTTTTTGTTTGTTTGTTTTCTTAGGTACAAGTTATTCTCGCCACTCCCTTCTCACCAGGTGTAGGTTAACTTCTAAAACTCCCAGCAAACCACCTCTCTGCTCAGGTGCAGCCTATTCTGCTGTTACAGACCAGCTAGCACTCCAAGTTTCTGTATTCCTAGAACCCAGAAGAAAAAAATAAAAACACAAAGCTGCTGCCTAAATGAGACACGTTCCTCAGGTCAAGAGAGAAGGAACTCAGCAGAGAAAGAAGCCGGTTGGTACACACTTCCACACATCTGTGCAGTAGTAAATTTAACAAGGTATAGCTTCTACTTGGAAGCCCTAGAGAAGCTCACACAGTAATACTGTGAACATGTCAGCTTTGCTGAACCACCAGTAAGTCTGGAGGGGGATCTCACAGAGCTCCAACACCGCATTTCTGTGGCTCCGCTAACTGCAACCAAGGAGACAAGCGACAAGACTCAGGGTGGTCTGCAGAGGTACATCAGACAGTAACACCACTGACACGGCTGTTTCAGCAAGGAGCACTCACCAATCCAGCCTACTTTCAGCACTAATTTTGCTTGCTTGTTTTTAACTCCAGAGAGGTGTTGACTCCTCTTACGAGGAATGAGGCCACATGTGACTCTTTTCCAAACGCTGCAGTTCCAAAAGGCAGAATTTCACATGGAGACGGCAAGAAAGGACAAAAAAGACACAGATGGAAAAACTAATCCAAGACTTTTCTCCCAACAGTTATCAAATCATTGGTCCTCTATACAGTACTGCATCACATCTGTGGAACAAAGAAGAAAATGTAATTTCCTCAGGAAAAAATCTCCTCATACAGAGGAGTGGATGTCTCCTCTTCCTACATAGAGAGGAAGAGACTACCAAAGAAGCGATTAAGCCAGCCAACATGCACAGAGGAAAGGCTTCACATTTCAGCATTGCAAAGAAAAACCAAACACACAAAACCAAGAAATAAATTCTGTTTCTATGCATCAGGCCTGAGAAGGAACATTCACTAATGAAGGCTACTGAGTCAATAATAATATCAACAGAAGTAAATTTCTTCCCAGTTACTTTTTGAGTATTCACTGCAAAGCCTTCGCGTTTTATATCACAATCCCACTGACGAAATTCCTTCCCAAACCCCACCCTTACCTCCATGCCAAAAAGTTCAAATTTGAAATTCTAGCCCCATCCTGGATTAACAATTCATGCTCTGTCACCAAGTCCTGTTTCGCAACCAGCCTTTAATGTAGTTGTAGCAAGAATGTCTATAAAACCTTAAGCTGACAAGACCTGCTCTGATGCTACCACTCCACTGGTTCGGTCTCATTCACGGCTCCACACAGCCTGGAGGCAGAGATATAAGGAAGGACAGCTCTGCCAGAAGTTCAGCTATTTTTTCTGCTGATGTTTCTGAGCTATATATTGATTTAAATTGAATGTTCACAACATGTCAGTAATCTGAAGTGGAACCAATACAGTTATTTGTCTCATTTCATTCTTCCCTCGTGAATTAAGGAAAGGACCAATTGCTCTCAGCTGTTCATCAGAGAACAGACTGACAGCATACTACTACAAGATGATCACAACTTTTGAAGTGTATGCTATTGATATATAAGTGAAGAAATCTTCCAGAGCACAGTAAACAGTCCTACAAAAAGAAAAAAAGCCTTATTTTCTATATTCTGTGAGTAAGCATGTGACCATATGTTATGAGAATGCTCCAAATTTCATTCCTGTACATGATTCTTTCCTCGAGCGACTCTGAATAGCAAAACCAATTTCCCTGATTTCCTAATGTAAGAAGTGAAAGCCACAGACAATATGAAATTTAAAGACTAATAAACAGCATTTGGTTTTAGGATTTTTAATTACTTAAAACAAACAAAAACAAAAACACAATAGTACGAAATTCCAAGAAGAAGCATTCTAAATAGCAAAGCTGTTTGGAAGCAAAGTTCTTAGGAAACAACATGACAAAGTGACAAAGGAAGTGTATTTATAGGTCTGCAAAAGGGGGGAAAAGTAAAAAAAAAAAAAAAAAAAAAAAAAATCACCAAAGCAGCTGCGTGGTACTTACACAGCAGCAGACAAAAACAGTAAAAAAGGAGGAAAAGGCAGACACGGGGAAGAAAGCAGTTTAAAACAAATGCTTCAGAACTTATTATTTCTGTCCCGCGTTACCTCAAAAGTATTCTGTCCTTCAAAAAAAAAAAAAAAAGTGTGCTTTTTTCTACCCAATCCAGCTTTCCTAAGTGCCTTTTCCAGTTTTCATAATTAAAACCATTAAATAAATAATTATACGACTATGACGCATGTTGCTATGGCAAGGATTGCGATAGCAAAGATTCAAGCTTTTATGACTTCACTACAAGGTCACATAAAAGACTGCGAACGAAACGTGTGGTGAAAAAGGTTACTTCCATTAACATCCCCAGAAAAGAAAGACGCTACGACCAAGTATGTGTCCGTACTCTTGAGAGAGGTCTGAAGCTTAAATGCTTCATGTCTTACTCCAGTTTCCCCAGCGAGTCAAAGAAGAAAGGGAATATGACCAGCTCAACCTTCTGGTTATATCTGAAAGGTATGTTAGCACAACTCCTGAAGAGGACAAAAAGCCCCAGGGCCACATACATTTATTTGCCCGCTAACCCCGCCAAACACTCTTTTGCCTTTCAAAGTATCCATAAAATACTACAAGGCTATGATCTTTAAAGAGGGTACATTCCTCATCGTCTACCTTTCAAGTGGTGTTCAAGGCAGATAAACACCAAAGCCTCCCATCCCATAGGAGCATGTGAAAGCGCACAGACTGTTCCCAAACAGCAAAGCACAAGTCCACCCAGGGAGGCACACCTGAGTGGCTCCAGACAGGGCTGCACTCTGCTGCATGCAAAATGTGCACGGCTGTTCGCTTAGGTGGGGATATCCAGAAGGAGACTGAGCTCCGCAGAGGCCTTCGTGAGGGACGGAGGGGCAGGGAGCAGCCATGTGCCCTACTCTGGATGGGGTTGGGGAGAGGAAGACAATCTGCTCCCAGATGGCCTACTTCTTTTTCAAGAAAAGCTCCCAAAATGGTTAGAAACCCCTGTACAACACAGTCACTGAAGGCCACAGCCTACTGTGAGAAAAAGCAGTACTGACATACCTGAAAGCTGTCTGTTAGCCAGCAACTATTCACAGCACAGCACCGTACTGCCAAACCGACAGGAGCTGTTAGGGTGCCAAGCACCACTGCCCCTCAGAGATGCGTGACCTTGAGCTCAGAATCCAAAGCAGAACTAAGAAAGAGCAAGATGCCTCAAACCTGTTACTATTTTTACCAGCAAATCTTGTCCTAAAAATATTTGCGTGGGGAAGGAGGAAGAAATAAAGATTTAGGGGGTGTCAGCTGAAAACTTCTAATCAAATACATACATGTATTCGAAGGCAAATCAACTGCTTTGATGCTGCTCCATGGTAAAGTCTACAATTTAGTGGAGAGGACAAGGCAAACAGACTTTCACATTAAGAGAAGAGGTGGGAGATAGAAAATTAGGGATGAAGAAAGCACACTCGTACTGAACTTTCAAAACGAGTTATTCCGGTTTAACATTTTTCTTCCTGAACTGACGTAGCATAAATAAAAACCGATGAACTAATGAAATGCAAAGCTTATCCTGAAGCAAGAAAGTATTATAATTATGCTGCGCGCTGCTAATTTTAGAAGATGGAGAAGAACGGCTATATCATAAGTCAAACGTAAATATACAAGGCCATTCAATCACACTTAGCCCACTGCTGGGATTCTTCTCAGCTGCTTCTCGGTTTAAGACAGGAAGAACAGCAAGGAGTTCTTCCACTACCTCCAGTCTGCTGGGTTAAACAAATCTGTCCAACACCAGAGAAAGGATGACCAGTTGCAACCTCCCTTACATAAAGATGGAATTACTGCCTGAGCCACGCAGAGATTTCACAGTACAACAAATAAATGCTACGTCTATCATCTTCACAGCGCTTCAAACACCTCACTGGCTTCACTTTCACATCTAGGTCCTAGGGGAAAAGCCAGACTCATCATTACAGAAGTCGCTGCACTCACACCAGTGAAGTCTGGAGGCTGCCATCTCTTCTACGGCACCCAAAATATTTTGATTGAAAAAGAAATAATGAAAAATGACTGGTTAGTTTGACACAAGGGAACTTTCCTCATAGCCACCACTTGTTTAAAATCACTTTGGGTGGGTCGTGACCTTAGGAGCCAGCGTTTTGCACATGCCTCCTTCAGTAACAGATTAAGGTCACAGAACTACGCCGAACAAGAGTGATGAAAACCACAACGTAGGTTTACGGGAGTATATATGCTTACTATCTCCACTTTACGTTACCATAAAAACCTTCAGATATTAAAGTCTAAGCAAATCATGACATGCATGTTAGAAGCATCACCAACACAGAAGTCAGGAAACCCTGAGATTGTGAAGATGAATTTCCTTCCAGTGTTTTGGAGGAGTGGGAAGAGTAGAAGGGAAAGTGCAGTGCAGCTGTATTTTCAGTCTTATGAAAAATTTATGCCATTTGTGATTGCTTTCTTATGACAATTAAAAGCTGCTTTTTGTTTGCGTATTTTACTGCAATATGCATTTCTTTAAGAAACTGAAGCTATAAGTATGACATTCTAACATTAACAGGACCGCAACAAACAGTCCAAAGTGTAAAGCAGAGAATAGCTTCACAGCAGACCAGATTCTATAGCTGAAGCAGATCTCATGAGTAGAAGTGGCAAAAAAAAAAAAAAAAAAAAAAAACATTTTAACTACAGAGCTTGGTTTAAAACCAGACTGATTTCGTATTAGCAATAAAGTATTTGGCAAAGCAGCGATCAAGTTACAGCAGCTCTGAATCAGCAGCTTACTTGAAACATTTTTTGCTAAATTTAGCTTGGCATTAACTCATTAGGTTTAGTCCGAGAGGAAAAAAAAGTACAGTGGAGCAGTTTTCCTGAGTATTAAAAAGGTTATCTGTGTGACTACCACGTTCATTTTACGCTACAGCTTTTCAGAGAAAAATGTTGTTCAGAAGCAATAACACTTGAAATACCAGAAACAGTCCTGTGATGAAACTCTGACAGCTCACCAGAAGCCCATGAAGGCGGCGTACCTGGGAAACTACGAAGGAGGGGGGAAAAAAAGGAGGAAAAAAATTACCTCACATGATACAAACCATCCATCAGTGCACACACTTTCAATTTATTTCACAGCATGCCTCAAGTGTAGTGGTAGAGAATCTTCAGCTTCCATTTACCTTCTCCCCTTAGGACTCCGATCCCAGCACTCATCCTTCACCTCTGGGGTGTTTTTGAGCAGGTAAGGATAATCATGATACGCTCTGAATATATTTCGTCTCCCACCATCTGCAAAAATAGCGCTATCACCATTATGAGGAGTGTCTCAAAAGCATATAGATTTCATATGCCATTAGTGTGTCATACCACAGGGGCATATTTTGTTAATGCTACGTAAGATACTACAGTGCTTCACTTAGCTTTGCAGACTTTTAACCACACTCACCGAACAAGACAGGCAAGTTTGGCTTATACAATACGTAAACAAGCCTAAGAGCAAACATGCAGTAGAACAAGTTGAAACATTGGTTACATTAGTTAGACCTCATTACACCTGAGTAGCCTCTTCATTTCCAGTTATTCCCATTAAGAACACTGTGGGTTAGCAAGATCAGAAACTAACAAGTCATCGTTCTCCATCCCCCCCCCTCCCCCCCCCGTTCCAGGAATCTCTTGCGCAGAGATGCAGAGGTATAGCTGCAAGAGTAAGCAACAGCCCTGGATCGCTTCCAGGTGACTTATACATCCACACGCAGACAGCTCTATCTTCTCTCTCCAAGCATCCACTCCTGGTGCTGGGAGGGCTGGTCAGTTCTAACTCCAGCAGCAGCAGCCTCGCGTGCCTCTAACTAGATGAAGGAATGCATTGGTCTTTTTTGTTTTGTTTTGTTTTTTAATTGGAATAGTGGGATAATCAAATCAAAGATGATTTGGCTTCACAATTCAAAAAAATATTTCACCCTCTCAAGAGCCAGCTTTCATATTCGTGTTTGCTTTCATATCTCACCGGAATTCAAATCATGTGCACTATTTGGGGCTTTACTGAAGGATGACCACAATGAAACTTTGCAGCTGATACAGAAGACAGCAGCTTATCTTGGCAGCGCTCCTAACGGAGCGCAGATAATTCCCATGCTCTCCCATCTGTAATCTGTCAATTGTTCCTATGCACAAACCCAAGCCATTTCAGCCTTACGGATCCCTACGGAGCCAAAGCCCCGGCTACAAAGCGAGCTCTCACTCCACCCAGATTATAGTGAAAAAAAGAGAAATTTCTTTAAAAGCCTGCCACATGCTTTCCAAGCCCGGAGAGATGGGCCCATTTCTCAGTGTAAACTTTCCTGACAGCACAGTTCACAGTTCCTTCCCTTGGTTGCGTACAATCTCAGAAAGATGGAAGAAAAACGGGGGAAGTGGTCAATTCAATTACACTGCTTTATAAAGAGCTCGAGTCTACTTACTGGGTTTGGGGAAACAGATTATAAACACATTTACTGGTATTTTTAAATGCAACAAATAACAAATGTCAAATAACACAGCACCAAGCATCCTACTTGTCCAAAGCTGAACCTAACCCTTCCAGAAGTAGGAGCATTTCACATAAATATAAGTATAACCTACAATTCATTTGCACACGTAACTGAAGAGATTAGACTGAATTAAGAAGTGAATGAGAAAATAGTCAAGTTCTGATAGTCCCAGAATGAGCTTAACCAGTTTACCTCCAGTTTAAAAATGAAATATAAAGAAATTGTTGGAGCAGATGGGTAAAATTATTAGACAAGTGTCTCTACAGGGATACAGTGCAGTCACAAAAGGCTCTGAACATAACCTTGAGAGAGCCTGAATTTTATGCATTTAAGAAGAAACTAGCTGTCACATTTAAAGATACACGCATAGTCAGCAAGGCTGACAAAAAATGACAGCAGCTGTAGTTTGTATCATCTGGAAAAAGCCTACATAGCTACTCAGTGACAAATATCAACAGATGTAATAATTAAGATGCACCCATTTATGTTCTCCTGAAGTAACTGACAATGTGAACTGCAGAAACGGCTTGCAAGAAAAGAGAAGATGCACTTCATTTGAAACAATTGCAGCAACATACAGAAGATAGTTCAGAGAGGAGGCTGCATTTAGGATCATAGAGTAGACATCCATAACAGCCATGAGGAAAGACTGACCCAGGAAGAAGCCCAAACCTCCCAAACACAGAGAAGCCCCAGCAGATAGTTCTCTGGGAATGCTCTTGGCTCTGAATTTTGCTCCAGCCTCCCTCTTACAATCTTCAGGGCCTACTGCAAAGCCTATTTATTTATCCACGCTCCTGCCTGAAAGATACAGGGTTGGGTGTGACGATTTTCCTGCTAGGAAAGCAGAGAGATCTTCCCCTGGTACCACCGCTAATTTATAAGTTACTTAACTGCGTTAATTATAACGTACCTACAGCAAGAGGTTATGGTAAGAGATGAAAATATATATTGTGCTTTGCTGTGTTTCTAACGTACACTGATTTGGACACTGAGGTAAGTCTGTACCACACCAGATGGCAGTTAAATGCATTCTTGATAATAAGTTCATTAACTTATCTGATTTTTGATCAAACAAACATGATGAACACATTCACTTGGACCTTTTAGATCAATATGTGCCTAACAGAGCTAGGGCTCAAGCAGTGTATCTCGATTCTCACATACGACTAACAGAAAGTTTCTGAACCGTACTATTTATACGTTAAAGGTTGTTGCTCCTACCTAACCTTCAAAACACACCCTCAGGCAAAGTGCTCTATGTATCCTTTGAGATCGAAAGTTACAGTCCTGCAAGTACATCTGTACCTCTTTCCACAAGGGGGTAACAAGTTGTTTAAAACCAAATAGACAGTAACATTTATAGGCCTTAAGAAACTTTCTTGCCATCGGTCTTTTACATACTTACAGAGCTGAAAGTTTAGGGATCTGTTAAAAAATATATATATAATCTGTTTGGGATGCTGTGCTTCTTCACGGAAAGCCAAGATTAACACATTAAGTCAACAACTTCTATTTTGAAAGAGTTTAATGCTCTAAGGAGATGACTGCTCTCCCCAAGAGATGCAGACATGCGTCTGCTGTAGTCTGGGCCAATTCAGAGAATTGTTATTCACCACTTGGTTGATTTCAAAATCAGACTACCCCTTCAGTAGGTTGCAGAGACTATGACATCACATTTATGATAATTTATTGCACAATTACGGTGGCTACATCCTTGGATTTTATTTCGTGGGAAAGTACAATTCTACTACAGTCTCAACCATTTTCTTGGCTCATGCATACTGTCAGAGTTACAAGTTTTGGTACAGAGCTTCTCATGATTGTTTTCCTAACACCATAAAGGCGTTTTATAGCGACTTCAGGCTGTGTAGGTCAACTGCCTAGAGAAATATTTGCATTTTAAATTGAGACTTACTGGCACTCACAAGCACCGCTTTAACTGTTTGCTAAAAAAATGAAGTGCAATCATACAATCCTCCAACTGATTTTACTTCAGTGCTACTTGTGTATTCTTCAAGAAAAAAAAACAACAAAAATACTTTGAGAACGCAAAACTGTCATCTCCTCAGATGAGTGGCAACAGAGATTACTGAAACTCGTGGCAAGATTACAACTTAAAAGCATCAGGTTCAAAGGCAAAGATTTACACACCAATGTGATATTTAATGACTAAAACTGACAAAAGATTACCATGGAACATCACAAGACAAAGCAATGCAAAAGACTGAAAAATTGGGTTTCATTATTCTTTACTCAGTGTTATCTTCATTACAACCAGAAATATTTCATATTGCAAAGTTAAATTAAAAGGCAATCATAAACAGGTCTTGTAATACTATAATTACAGGACCCAACCCTTACATTTTTGCTTCTGATTCAGCAAAAATTTCACCACGCAGCATGTAAGACACACAAGCATTTTCTACAGTGTTTAGCATGGCATTTATTCGAACCTGTACAATTTAGTTGCAAGGACTCCAAACTTCACGTAACAGAGGATAAAATCCGAACACTTAAACCTGTTCCCATCTTCAGTTACAACATGGTACAGCATTGTAAAGAATTTGGTTGTGACTATTTTTAGATAGCTCCCAACCACTATTTGTTACTTGATGGCACCAGAAGATTACTTCTGAAGCCCGAATACCATCATGGAAAGAAATCTGCATTCTTCCTATGTAGGGAAATAGTCAAAGTGGAAGATGAGAACCCTGAAGGGGTATTCAGCTCATTCACAACCCCTAAAATGAGCTACCAGTTCCAAAACCTCTCAGTCTTCTCTTTGTGAGGAACTCTGCCCTTGCCTTTACCGACTGGAAGAGAAAAAATGGTACGTGGAAGACCCCGTACTCCTGTGCACACATAATCTGCACATGAGAACAGGAGGGCATTCCAAAGCATTGAATGGCAGCGGATTTTTCTTTTTAATTTTTATTTTTTCTTGCTTCAGCTGTCTTTTCTGAAGTTGGCAGTAAACTAAGCTGGAATAATAGTCTGTTCCTTTGATTAGCAAAGCCTCTTTTATTATTATTTATTTCTAAATCACATACTTCCCATGCTATACAAAAGGCATTTAAAAAATAAGGTAGGGTATAACTGTCAAAAAGAAGGTACTCCATTACAAGAAAAGAAACTATAAAAAGCCAGTATAACATTGAGTGTTCTTACCTCACCTAGTCTACCCTTAACACTTTTGACTCATTCTCATCCTCTTCCCATTATAGCAGGGGAATCAGACAGGGAAGTGATGATGCAGAGACAGATAGGATGGTACCAACACACAGTTGTTAGACCAGCAAGTAAATCTCTCTTCTGCTATCTCATCTAACAGTTGCATGTGCAGTTGTAGGGTAGGGGGCTGAACTATACTGTGAGCTGGTCTATGAAGACTCGAGAGATACTTTCCACGTAAAGTCGAGCCCAGAAAAACGCAAAAGGGAGTGAATGAGAGAGAAGCAGGGAGAGAGGCCCCCGAGGATGTCTATGCATCATTCTGGACTCACATTTGATTTAAAAATTAAAATAAAACTGAAGGTTTTTACAGATTAAAATTGATAGAAATAACAGGAGAAGCAAGGTTGGCACGCTTTACAGCTTTTACAGATAAGAGCTAAGAGGTCCAGCAGGCAGGTAGAGGCAGCCCACATGTCTCACAGTGCCCTGTGCCACCTTCTTGCCCTACCAGGAGAGCATTAGGCAAGGCAGTGCTTATCTGAAGTGACTGTTTACATGGAAGTCACCAAGGACATCAGTCTACAAGACTGGATACACTGTATCTGCACACTTCCACCACCAGCTGATGTCTTCCTTTTACCTATCTGTACCCAAGACAATTAGCTCCCCAGCACACTGTCCGAGGGATATTCCCCCTCCCTCCTCCCCGCAAATACAATTTCAACTTCAGGAAAGGTGCCAGTAGCAAAATGTTTGTTTACTGCAGGCAGGAAGAGCTACCTATGATTCAGACATTAGGAAGTGACAGGATGGACTGAATTATGCAATCTAAAAGTAGGAAAATAAACACTAAGTAATTGCAGCAAGGAGAAGGAGGAAGAAAGAACACAACAGAGAAGTTTTGGATCTTCTCTTGTGCAGGGCTGAAGCAGCAGGAGGCCCCCATAGGGCTTCTTCACCTTTCAACCCTTATCCTAGATTTGCTGGCCAGGGACTTTCCTCCTTAGCACTGAGTAAGAAACATCTGTCCAGCTTGGACACTCAGCTGGAAAGGATGGATCACAGTCTTCTTTGTTCCCTATTCCATTTAAGCAGTTGTAGAGCGTTTACCTCTGAAATCTCAACCCTACCCTCCCTCTAATCAGAGAAGAATTCAAACCACTGGGAGCCCGACGTTTTCTCACCTCTAACACAACCTCCTTATGAGTTCAACAGCAGCCTGGACACTTGGGTTCACTTCACTGCCATGGGGCATTCTGAAGTACCAAAAGTCACCACTGACTCTGGTTCACCAGAAAAGCTCTCTTCCATCTCCTCAGCCAGTACTGCACTGCTCACAACGAGGAAACAAACAAGTGCAACGTAGGGAAGAGAAGGCAGCTGCCTGAAATGGGAATTAAGCAATGGAAAGTGGGAGAAAAGGTGTCCAGAAGGAAAGCTCATTTTCCAGCCACCTAAGGGAGCTAGGAACATGCTTTAGCCCTTTCCAACACCAGTTACAGACTGACAGGAAAACCGCTTCCCATAAACAGAGAGCAGAAGCTCCCTGATGGGAACACTTCTGCCTTGCCAGCAATTGTTGGAAGCAAGTGGGCACCTCATCTGCATTGCTAGTGGCTTTGCACCTCCCCTTCATAGTGCTTCCCACTAATGGGATCCCAACAGAACACGCTTAACCAACAAATCTAATTGTGCAGACTGCTACTGCAATTTTGAAGTGGGTCCATTCCTATGCTAGAACAGCCAAGTAGAAAATCCCAAGCAGTTGGTTGTGGCTGTACTACAAGAGAATGCCACCAAGAGCACTAGCAAATTTAGGTAAGATGCTGCCTCATTTATAGAATTACATAAAGACATTCCTGCTACTATTCATAAATACAACAACAAACTGACGTCCCCTCCCCTCCCCCCCCCCCAGCCCTGGAGCATTGGAGATCGACAGATAAACTGAGCTGTCAGGTCAGGGAAAAACACAAAGGACCATGAAAAGGCAATTACCTCAGCATTAGAAGTACACACCATAGCAAAAAACTCTACAGTTACTTGTGCTGGTACAAAATTACTCTGGGATGAAACCAAGGTTAAGTTTCCCAATTTACACTAATGAGTCACTTGAATGCTACTCTTCGAATCTCTTTTCCTCCCGGCCCCCAAATCTCCCTTTCCCTTCCAAAAACTCCAGAAAGGATTGAACAGACAAACCAGGTGTCATCTTAGTACTAACCAACTCTTGAATCTGTGCAAGTGCTCTGTCCACCGACAGACATTTAATAGTAAAAACAGTGGCTTAAGTTGTCACAGAGCTTATGCACTGTCACTTCATCTGTGCACAAAGACAACTATTAGATAGGTGACAATTCAGAAGGTGACCTTACCTGAACCTTGAGCTTAAAGGACCTTATTTTACACTGGGTAACAAACAAATCATCGGACTGCAAAACTTACCTATGCAGCGTAACGCAGACTTTCAGTAACAATCGTGTAGAAAGCAGACATGGTAAGACATTAGTAAACGCAAGAACCAGGAAGACACTGTTATCCTTCATACTCACTCTTGCACTTCTTCCTTTAAAGTCATCTCCCGTGGCAGCAGAAGATGACTTTGTAAATACAAAGTTTACCTAGTGTCATCACAAGAACATCTCTCCTTATAACTTACAATTAAAAGAAAGAAATATTTCTTCATTGAAGAGCACCATGCAAAAACAAAACATAACAAAAAAAAACCAAACAACTGTGGCGTTCTACAAGTGAAGTATTCAAAAAGGAAACAACTGTAGGACACCACTGTATTAGTTTGTGGCTTAAATCTCAAATTAAGTTCACACAGGTCCCTGTTTCTTAGGAAGGCAGAATTGCTGGATAGTGCCCATTAACTACCTCTGATGCTTTCAGCACATCAGCAGAGCCAGGAACAGACTGGATCACAGCACCTGGTTAGAACACAATATTTTGGAAGTCTCTTTCTGTCACGCCCAAAATCTCCACGTGTTCATTCTTACAGCTGTGAGATGCTTTCAATCCAAGTCCTTTGGAATCTCCTGCATTCCTCACTCAGGCCTCACATGGCAGAGCTCCACTGCCTAATCTGCTCCGGGAAGAGCGAACCTCTTCACACTCACACTGCACTAAGCACCTTCCCCTCTGTCACCCATCTCCCCTTCTTGACTTTTTTCTTTTCACTATATACAGACAAATCACCAATCAATGCATTTCCTAAGTTTACGTGTTATTTGATAACATGCACACATCTACTTTTTTTTTTTAATCACTCCTCCTAACGTACTGCAATTTTTGAGTGTGTTGGTCAGATCAAAAGCCTGTTTGAAGGCAGAGGAATTAAGCGTGTTTGAATAGCTTCCTGTATTCTTATTCCATACCCCAAATCTAATCCCATGAACTCCGCCTGTCAGCAATAAACACCTACACAAGGTTTATTTTGCTTTTGAATCCTAAGCCCCAGACAACACAGAAAAATAAACGGAAGTCTGTCTGTTTTTGTGCTGTTTCTCTTTGCCCTTTTCTTTTGAGGCAGAAATTCTGAAAAGCCCAAAAGCAGCTGTAGCCCCAGTGGAGAGAAACGTGCTTGCCTGCACCACTGAAACGCATCGCATTCCTTTTGGGGTGGAGACAGACTTACCCTGAAGGAAGGCAGGCAGCAGATCTGCCATCACCCTGCCCCAAGGCTGGCTGTGCTGGAAAGTGGGTGGGGAAGCAGATTTAGTCTGTGACAGCCACTATCTCCACTGCCACAAAGGTTTTATCTGTTGTTGTTTTCACTTATAGAAGAGCAGAACAACCATCACGTGACCATCTAGACCGCTGGAAAACTCTGGTGTCAAGAACAGGCAAAGAGAAAGACTGCTTTTGTCCTGCTAGACAAGGTCATCTCTGCAAACTACCACCATTCCCATGCACCTCTACCTGCAGAAAGCCACACGACCTCTTCTGCCAACACCTTGACATCAAGATTCCTAACTCAAGCTTGCCAGAGTCTGGTGGATGACAGAAAATGGGCTACTTTAGAAAAAGCAGAGAAGGCAAAGTTTGTTCTTTGAGAGTTTCTGATAAGTCTAAAGCACAGCCCTCTAAAAATAAATCTTTTTTTTTTTTTTTTTTAAATCATTCTGCCGACGAAGTGCTATTAGCAAAACCTTCTTGAGTTAAGGACCTGAACACAGCTGTGCAGAAGTGGCAGGCTGGTAAGCTAACGTGGCACTGTGTCCTAGCATCCCCTCTTCAAGGCATGTTTCACTGCACGGTAGCTTCACAATGATGGCCTTCACCACATTGCTCTTTCACTCCTCCTCCTCCTCCTCAACTGAAGATGGCAGGGAGGAAAAAACAAACAAACAAACAAACAAAAACTCAGGGGTTGAGATCAACCTAAATAAAAGGAAAAGAGAAAATAACAAGAAAAGGCTGTACAGAAGCAAGTGACCTTCAGCCACGTACTGGAAAGCAGGACTTGAATGAGTATAGCAGCTGATCACGGTGGCACAGCTCTCAGCACAAGAGCCCCCTCCTCCCTCCCAGAATGTGGTGTAGGTTGGGTTATGTGGTATGGGTTCAGGTAGTCATCCTGGCTATGCCCCCTCCACAACTCTTGACCACCCCCAGCCTCCTGGCTTAGGAGAAAACCCTACTGAGAGGACAGCAGAGCTCAGCGACAGTGAGAACACTGGTGTGGTATCAGCTTTGTTCTAGCTACAGGTGCAGAGCACGGTACCACACAGGCAGCTCCAGGAAAGTCAACTCTATCCCAGTCAGAGGCAGTATGCACAGAATTACTTTTATTATGAAGAGGGAGTTAAGCAGTCAGCTCAGTCCCTTTCATCTCAGTGAAAGTCACCATATGCCTATTTCCCCCGTGGATATTGCTAAGATAGTCAAGAGCCATAATGCAAGATTATTTTTACAACCAAAAGCAAAGCGGTGTGTTCCAAAATGAAACTTTTGTTAACAGCTGGAAGCAAGACCAAACACAAGTACAAAAAACAGACTTTCTTACAAGCCAGCAGAACACACAACTCGTGTACACCTAATGCTATTTGCACCACTACAAATACTTTCTAAAGTAAATAATACAGAGCAATAAAAACAACTGCAAGTGCCTATTAAAGAATTGATAAAGAAGGAATTGTAAATAAACAGTACTTTTGATATGGAGATGGCAGAATTTCTCCCTGCTCTCCAGCCCCCCAAAATGAGAAATGTAGCACTGCCTTAGAAACACTTGGTTTTACATATGTGAATCTTAACTCACACTACAGTTCCTCGAACAACAGCAAATAACACTGAACTAACAATATTCACCTGTACACAACATACCTGCCTTGACAAGATGATCCTTTTTTTTGTCTGATCTTTCTGCCTGCCTTGCTCAAGTAATTTGCATGACATAAGGTCTTTCCCTCCTAGTGAAATACTGCAATTAAATTGCAACAGATTAAATTGCTTCTATTGGCAATAAAATGATTAGTCACCGAAGCATGGAAAATTTTAAGGTCAGTTTAAAAAAGTCTCAAGATGTTTGTCACTGCGATACTACAGAAGAAGTCAGGATGAAAAGTAAGGTGGTGTATCTTTGTAACATCAGCTCTGTGTAAAAGCAAAACCTGCATCCCATCAGCTGTACTTCTCTTCTTGATTTAAGAGAATACTTCACCCAATATAATTTGGTGAAATCTGTTTTTTTAGACTAGAAAAATCTAACAGAAAAACTAAAAAAGCATTAAATACCCAAACTGGAGCTGCCTACAGGAAATGAAATTACTCTCTTCCTTGAAACTACAATGACTTGAGCCATTGATGTTCCCTCCACTTCTTGACCGTGACTCCATTCAAAGCCAGGAGCCCAAAATGAACGAGAAATGGAAAAGATCAACAAGATTACACTTGACTGGAAGCAACTGATCCAAAAGTGACGTCAAAAAAAGGCAACTGAAAAAACAAACAAGAGAAACCAGCATCGCGTCCCAGAAGCGCGTGAACGATCATCAAGATGTTGAGATTTTTTGCTAAGAACACTGGAAATAATTTTCTAACATTCCTGTCCTTCTAAATGGGGAGCAGTTCAATACCAAAAAGGAAGAATGAAAACCAAAGGGTTACAACCCACCTGGGTAGTGTCCTCATCAACCAAGAATAACATCGCTGCACAAGCATTTAGGCGTAGTAAAGCACTTCCAGAGGGCTCCAAAATTGATAATTTTGACAGTCAGGGCCTGGACCCTTCAGAGCTAAACTGTCCAATAAAAACATTCCTTTTTTCAAGGCACTCCATTCACATTTATTTCACATAGACGACTTCCCTCACATTAGGGCTTACAATTGATTAAAATGCAGTAAAAATAAGGTCATCGGTGTCCAACTGCAAGTTCAATTTGGAGTATTCCATGCTTTCCTTTGACTTGAAAGCACGTTGCTTAAACTCAGCATTCAACACAGCAAGATTTTATGCGTACGTGGAGTATCAGCTGTAGGCAGCAGGACAAAAAGCTGGAAACAACATTCACAGTGTGTATCAGAAAGGTACATGATACGAAAATCAGAGTAACTCCTCTCTCTCAGGACACGTGTAAGTGATAAATACTTGCACATGGAGTTCCACACTGCAAAAGCGAGGCTTTCACCCAGAGTGAGTTGCAACAGTAGGCACATCCCTCAAGTTATACCCTTTTAACATCTGTCAGCACACACAACCTGCTCTATCAGCAAAGCAAGCGTTCGCTTCACTTCTGCTTTCCAATTTGTGGTTTAGGGTTTACTAACTGCTGGTTAAAAATATCCAGTGTCACGATACTGTTCCTGCACAGTGCGTAGAAGAAAGGAAGGAACAGGCTTCCTTTCAGAACGTAAAACAAACACTTGTATGTTTCCTCCTGGAGGAGCGAAGCGCAACCAAGTTCAGAATACTAAGCTGGCACATGACATTACCTGGTTACAGCCATCTGCCTCAAGTTCTTCCCACCCAGTTTTACAGGGACAGCACTCTGATGTCAAACCAGCTCATCTTGTTGTGTTGTGTTTTTTTACTGTGTGTAAACTGACTGGCTCCTTAGGTTTGCTCACCATACTGACACAAGATCACAAGAGGTTTTAACACAGACAGGTGCCTTCCAGAAGAAGGGCTTTTGTCATGCACTTCAGCTTCTACCAGATTACAAGTGTTCTGCTGAATAAAACATTTCTTAACACCATTACATCTCTTAGCACATTTAAGTATTACTCAAGAGAGAGGACCTACCCACATGATTAGTGCCAAAGAGTAACTGACAAAGAAAAACAGAGTGAAATATTCAGTTTTTAATACTTCTGGACCTATATTTGCTTAAGGCAACGCTTAAAAACATCAAGAGCTAGTTTAATAGCCTGTCCCTTTTTTGGTTGCTGTCTACAACTAAGACCATTTGAATGAAAAGCAGGATGCCACGCAGCCTTCTCTGAAACACATCAGTACCCTCTGATTGTCATGGGGAAAATCAAGTTTCTCTCTTATTCTTAAACAATTAAAAATGGGATAAATAATGGGAGTCAAATAGCCAAAAGGTTTTTCCGTTACCAGCTAACCCAAAACAGTGCTTTTAGTTCCTCCAGTTTGGGCTGTGAGGTGATTCTGATGAAAGCTTACCTTTTATTTCAGCCTAAGCAGAACGTGTTAGAATATCAAAAGACATCACGTTCTCACTTAAAAACACAAGCAAGCATGAAAAAGCAGTTTAGCTTCAGCTCTGCCACACTTTATTAAAAAAAAATAAAACACCAACAAGAAAAACCACAGAACCACCTGCTCTTTACATCAACAGATTGTACAAATCAATTGTACAAATGAAGCATCAACACTAAAACCTTGATGTTAAGCATATCCAGTTATCCTGCCGAGCCTCAGACACCACCCAAACGAAAGCAACCTAGCCCTAGGAGAGAACTTACACAACTTGCCAACATTCACTCCAGTTTTTCTCCCTCGCTTTACCAAGAGCAGTTGTGTTGAGGTATCTGATGGCTTCCTAATGCAATGGCAGTAAAAAGCCCTAAATGCTGCTGCCACGAAGAATGAGCTACTTGAATAGGCACGTGCACAGCAGACCTGCAATGAAACAGAACCGTGAAGCCAGGGTTTGCTGTCACTGAGGGGGGAAAGAAGGATTTCCAGCTGCATCCTCAAGCATAAGAGAACCACAGGGGTTAAAAATGCAAGTTGGTGACAGCTGGACAAGACAAGGGCACAGAAGTTCCCAAAGTTGAAGGCAACAGAAGAAGTCCGGAAAGGAAACAATGCAGAACGCAACAGAAGTCGCAAAACTTAGTGGTCTGCATCCTTGTGCAGAAACAAGTTCTTTTGTGCAGCGCACACGAACGCTGCACAGGCTGCAGGGAGTTGTGCACCATTAAGTCCCAGTTTCCTTTCCGTTCCCTTCTCCTAAAACCACATCTTGATCTCAGGGCTGCAGCTGACACCAGAAGTTAACTTTCATTTTCCCCCCCAAAAACTGCAGCTGAAAACAACCAGCCTGTTCCAGCAAATAAACTGTCCTGCACACCGGCTCCAGGGAACCGATAACAGGTGCCAGTAGTTACTGGAAAGTCACTTCTGTACCCAGAACTCACCAACGTGACATTAAAACAGGACTCCTTTCAAGAGGGGGGAACATGAAGCATGGCACTAAGTCATCTAGCAGAGTAAATCTGATTTTTCCACCTGCAGGATAGCTTCCTTTCTTTTTTTAGCCTCCAAATGATTGTAAGCTTTAATACCGCATCCAACTATTTCAAACTAAAAACTGCAGCCCCTGTGAAACACATGTCTGTGCACTAGCTTCAAAGTGCTCCTTTTCACCCTTCCTAAGAACTGAAGCCATATTTAACTGAAATTTCAGGCTTTTTATCTCCCTTCCCAGATGGCAACCTGGATTTGCCCCAACACTTGCATACTAAAACTAATAGGGCGTGAAGTTACAATGTTCCATATATATATGTGAAAAGTATGCGCTGCAGAGAAACAGTTTCCTACTGAAATCACTTTCCCATCTTTTCTTCTGGTGCAGCCTCTTGAAACATCACCGGGATAAAATATGGCTCTGGAAAAAAAAAAAAAAAAAAAAAAAAACCACCACACAGCTTTTCTGTGTCCCAGCGCAAGCATAGAATTACAGAGAGCAGGAGCCAAAGCTTCAATCAGCACGCTCACTTAAAATACACTCACATTTGTCAACTTTTGCATGAAGATGGCTATTACTTTTATGCCTTTAAAACGAACGTGAACCTTTACAGGCAACACAGACAAGCCAGAGAAATTCTACTTCAAGTCCTGCTTTCTCTTATATGGGAAAGTACAAGCAGAAATCGGTTGGCAACGATGTGCAACTCATGACCTTACGGCCTCCAGTGCATCCAGATGCTAAATCAAGTCCCACTGATGTGAGCCTGCCATATGATCACTCATGCACTGTGTCCTCAAAAAGCAGACCCCAGTTTCAAGTGAAAATGATTTTTTTTCTTGAGGACGGGGTGCCAAGCGATGATAAGTATAGTCAGTTTTTCCCTCACAGGTTGTGGTGCTATATAAAAGCAGAAATACACTGAAAGGACAGTTATGTGGGGAAAAAAAAGCTAACACCTTTAGGACCTCACGACCTGCTTACGTGTTCCTCCATAATTAATGTAACCACCACATGATTTGGAGCTTGAATGGGAAATGAACTCAGACTTCAGCAAAACTAAGTTCTCCCAACCACTACACAGTGGGATCCTCTGAGCACACACATACACACACAGAGGATCGGCCAAAAACACAGCTCATGCCCAATCCTCCAGGGCAGCACAGCCCTCCTGTGTCCCATCAGGTCACGGTCTGTAGGTCCGACTCCACATCCTCTGCACAAACAGGATCGAACGGACTGTTTTTAAGCTTAGAGTCCCATTTCATGAATTCCCTGGAATGTAAAATATCTCCCATGGAAAGCAACAGGTCTTCTTCGAGAAGCGATTGTTAATCACTAACAGATGAAAAACAGCGTGGTTACGCTGAGGTTCCACGCTCACGAACCCTCCACTCCAAGCTGAAACAACTCGGACGCTGATAACCGCGCAAAGGCCGTTTCTGTTTCCATCCCACCTAACAGGCTCGGCGAAGATTTAAAAAGAAGAAAAATAAGTACATAAATAAAGAGAATGCCCCAACGTTTTGTGCCATTTGTACAGATCCCACGGAGCTGCGCCGGTGCCAATGGGAAAGGGCCCGACGTGGAGGTTTCCTGGCATCCCCCGCACCTCCTACGTGACCCGACAGCGGCCCGTGCCCCAGCCACACCGCTGCCCTGTCACCGAACCTGCCCTCTCAGCTCTCCATTTTCCTGCGAACTAAACGTCAGCCTCTGCTAAAACATTTACTCCCGAGCAACAGCGAGCGGGCAGGGAAAAAAAAAAAAAAAAAAAAAAAAAAAGAAGGAAAAGACAAGCTTCGTGCGAACTCCCACCCCTCCCTTCTCCCGATCTATAGAGCTCCGGTCCCAAGGGCAAAGGCTCCCGGCGGTGGGGAGGGCTCCGGGCACGGCATCCCCGCGGCCCGACAGCGACCTTCCGCCGCTCCGGCCCCGGAGCAGCACCGGCAGCGGCCGGCGAGTGTTTACGTTTAAAATACATCCACCACGGAGCTCGGATCCAAAGGGAAGAGAGGGACGGGAGGGACGGGGGGGGGGGGGGGGGGGTTGAAACTCCGCCCCACTCCCGCTCCAGACTCCGTCGGGAAAAAACGTCCGAGAAACAACAAATAAAAGAAAGAAAGAAAGAAAGAAGAAAAGCGGGGCCGGGAAGGCGGTGGGGCCGGGAAGGCGGCGGGACGCTGCCGGCTGGAGGACGCCCTGTCCCGGCCCGGAGGGAGGCACCGCGCGGCGGAGGCCGGGCCGGGCTGGAAGAGGGGGGTTGGGGGGGGGGGGGGGGGGGGGAGAGCCGCGAGGGGAAGGGGGGCACTCACGTAGCGCTTCAACTTCTTCTCCGGTGGGGACTTTCGGAGCCAGCCCGAGCAGACCACCTCCCCGCCGCTCATGGCTGGGCCGCCCGCCTCGTCCTCCTCGTCCTCCTCCGGGCCGACGGAGCCCCGAGACGCGGTGGCAGCACCGCGCCCGCTCCGGCCTCCTGGGGCCGCGGGGCGAGGGAAGGGGCGGGCGGGAGGAGGGATGGGCGCGGGCTGTGTGTGTCTGTCTCTCGCGCACAACGAGCGGCCGGAGCGGAGGGCGAGCGGGGCCGGAGGTTCCCCCTTCTTCCTCCTCCTCCTCCTCCTCCTCCTCCCGCAGCCGCCGTCTCACACACGCATCGGGTAGAGCCGACCGGGGCGGCCGCCGCCCCTCCGCCGCAACTCGAGCTCCGGCGTCCCGGGGCAGTCTCCGACCGCCGCCCCGCCCCGCCGGCACCGCCCCGTGCCGCGGGACCCTCCCGCCCCTCAGCCCCGCGGCTCTGCCTTCCTCCTCCCCCTCCTCCTCCTCCTCCTCCTCCAGCGGGGCGGGAGCTATCGCCTCTCCCCCCGACTCCGCCGTGGGGCCGGGCTTTCTCCCTCCCGGAGAGGGAGGCTCCGGAGGCTGCCGGGAGCTGTAGTCGGAGCGCGGCGGGGAGGGAGTGCGGCGGCGCGGGGTGGGACGGGCGCCGGCGGCGGCCGTGTGCTGAGCGGGGAAGAAGACGCGAAAGAAGGGCAGCTCGGCTTGGCTGGCCCACCTGAGTCGCTTTTCGGTCTGGTTTGGGGCGTGGGGGAGCGCTTAGGGTTGAGAGGAGGGAGCGCGTCGGTTCCGAGGCTGCGAAGGACGGGTTTATGTGCGAGCGGCGATCTGAATAACAAAGCTGCGGCCGGAGCGGTGGTTGGCTCTTGTGAAACGCACCGCAGCGCGGTCCATTAGAGAAGGGAAAAAAAAAAATAAAATAAAATAAAAGGAAAAAGCCATAAAAAACTGCATTAAAAACACCTCGGCGAAAGTAAGAGCAAGTCTGAAGTTGCCTCGACGGAAAAAAAAAAAAAAAAAAAAAAAAGAAAAAGAAAGAAGGGAAAAAGCGCAGTAGAAGTTGGGCTGTGAGCGCAGAGAGCCTTCCCCGAGCCAACCAATGCTGCCGTGTGCGCGGGGTGCGTGCCTTCCGCAGGCGGCACAAGCCAGGAGGCGTCCAGCGATCCCAAGCGAAATAAAAAACACAGTTTCTACAAATAAAAATATGGGATTCTTGGCTTGGCTTGGTTTGGTTTGGTTTCCCATATTCTTTAATTGCAGGCGGGCAGTGCTCTTCCGCCGCAGGGAACTGGTCCCCCTAGTGTGCCTTCGCTGCAGGGAGATCCGTCGAGGTGCGTTGTATGACATTGCCCAACAGCGCCTGTATCATTTTACCGGAATCGTTTGCAGAAATAACAGAAAAACGTTGTCTGACCTGAGGGCGCTCAGTTGTCCGGCTTCAGAGCACTTGTGTTTTAAAAGTGCTCTGAGACCAGTGTTACCCTGGAGTCCGGCGTTCATTTGCGGAGTCTCCCTCTCTGGAGATGTTCAAGACCCGCCTGGACGCCTACCTGTGCAACCTGGGCTAGGGAGCTGCTTTGGCAGGGGGGTTGGACTCGATGAGCTCTAGAAGTCCCTTCCAGCCTCTACAATTCTGTGATTTCTTTGTCACACGGCTTCAATAACGATCCGTTCCCTTGAATATAGTTTTGCAGAGCCGTGTCTTGTGTGGGGGCTTCATCTCTGCCACGGAATGATAAATCGCAGGAGAAATAATGTCAAAAACATCGATAAATAAATATGTGATAGAAACTTCCTTTTAGACCATATCTTGTTGAGTCTCATAAAACTGTGGTGCGTCAGGATGCGGCTGCCCTCTCCCTTTGGTCCCTGCAGCTTGTAGCCATACAAGGGTGCTGTTATTGAGGACGCTCAGAGAATAAAGATCCTTTGAGCTCATTTAATTGCGCTATGGAGATCTTTTGTGTTTTTGTTCAAGGGCTATCCTGGAGGGAAAAGGGTTTACTTGCCCTGCTAGCTTGTCAGTGATGGCCTAAAGAGCTGAAGAGGTTTTGCTCTGCACACTAAAATCAGTCCTGCTGTTTAGTTTTCTATAGTGATAGGTCTGAGGAGCTGATGCCTTTTCTGCCACATGAGTTTCCCTTGCTTTGCACTGACTGTTTTTTTACTAGCGGTGAGAAAACGGTGCGCTGCCAGCAGTCAGTCGCATTGCAGAGGATCTCCCCACTCCTAAAAAAGAAGCTTACAATTGGCATTTTCGCGTCGCCAAGGAGCAGACGTGCCCAGTTGAGATGCGAAAGAAGGGAGCTCGGCTGGAATTCCCAGTGGCTATAATGCCAGCATAACTCCAGGCCCAGCTACTGCACAGTTGCGCGTGTTACTATTTATGAATCCCTGTTGTCATCCGAGTCAGCATCCATTTTGTGATCAGACACTGCCATGAGCTGCGTTTGTGCGGAACTCGGAACAAAACGCTGCACTGACAAAGCGATGCTGTGCCCTGGTGTGTGACTGCCATGCGTGCAGCCATGTGCGGCTCTTGCCCCAGCGCAGCTGATTGCCCTGGGACGTCAGGCACCTCTGACTTGTGTTGTCTTGGTTGCTGCCTTCCTTCTGTGAAAGGTGCTTTCGTTCCTCCACTGACTTTGTGTTCATTTATGAGTGCCTTCTGAAGCGTTTTAAATGGCTTCTCCAAAATTTCAGGGTAGACTGTTTATGTAATTCACCACATAAAGTAGGTCATGTGTAAATCAATTTGCTCCTGGTTTGCCTGCCAAGCCCTCTTGACAAAGGAAACAGGAGCTGATAGATGAGGAGATTAAATTCATACGGATTTGTTTCTAAAAATATAAATGATACTAATTTCTCATGCAAATGGCTTAGGCATTCTGGACTTGCATAATGAGACACCACTTGCTGCACATGTTGACTTCGTATTGTATAATGCGAAAAACTACCCATTCCTCCAGAAGTTTCACACTGCTGCCTCGTTCAGCTGTGGCTCCTCCTAACGATGCCTAAGCTCTTCTGTGCCCTTTACGTTAATGAAGCTTGCACTTTGTCATGGCACGAGATACTTAAGACTCTAATGAAGAAAAAATGTATTTTATATGTCGGACTGTCTTGCAAAACATGTTTGGGTGTTTATACGCTGTAGAACTGTTTACAGGCCATTAAAATACGTCATCTGTTTTCTATTATTCCTTTCAATATTGGTGCTGGTAAATAAAGTATACACCACAGAGCTCACTGAAAAAAAAATAGCAGTTTTCAGTTCTTCACTGGTGTAATACATTGAAATTTCCTTTGTGATTTTGGCCAGAAAACTCTCCATCCCACTCCCGGAGTTGAAATTCACTGGTAAATGTCTATCCTTTGTTTTTTGCAAGGGGATCAGTTGTCTGCCGCGCATCATGGAAGGGAGTTTCCCTTTTCATTCTAGACTGAGTAAGAAAGAAGGAGCAGGCAAGCTGGTCGGCCACTGATGCAGAAACATCCTCAGATCCGTACTGATTCTTAAAATGAATCAGTAATATCTTCCCTCCGTAAGGACTGTACCTTTGCACCTATCCTAGAGTGCTGAAAATAAGTCGGCTTTTTTTGAACACAGGAAGGATTTTACAAAGTTCTGCACGATGGAAACTTCACAAGACAAGTTTGATTTAACCCTGTAATAGGAATATGAATATGAATTACTGCAGAGATGACCACATTTTCAAGAGAAACTGTAATGCATGGTCATACAAGAGACCAGCCTGTGGTGTGCGTAGCCAAGAATGCATCACCCAAACCCGAAGGGACAAGATGGAAGATGTATTGTACTCCACTCCTCAAAAAAATTACGCAGTGTAGAGAGTAGGGGAGAACCACTTAAAGGCTGAGAGACAAGAAATGAGAAGATATTTCAGGAGGTTTCTGCGACAGCATAAAAAAAAACAATCCCAGAAAGCACCTGTCATCACAAAGCTGGAAAATACCTTCCTAACAAGTTCTCAGACTACAGGATCACCCATTAGAACCCAAACTCACATTGTTTGGGAACTGCTGCTTTGCGGAGAAATTAGCACCACCATGTATTTATTATCTTATCTGCAGACTTAAGGATATGAATCAGAAATGATTAGCCCTCCTTCTAATCAGTATCCCTTCAGACAGCTACACCTAATCTCTTCTAACTCACTGGAAGAAAAAGAAATATCTGCCTTTCACCCTAATACTTTCTGCCCAAGTAAGAGCAGTTTCAGGGTTATTTCTGGCAGTCGCCTACAGCATCAGCCAAAGAGGAGTCCTATTGTAATAAGCCAACTGGCAGCCCAAGTCATCTAGGCTGGATTTCATCTCACTGTAGTCATCTCCAGTGAGGTCGTTTGCATACGAGTTACTCATCTACACATCCTTTATAGTCCATGGTGAGATATAAGCAGATAGGACACATTTTGTCTCTTCCAAAGGCAGATGTTTAAGGTGATTGGTTGAATTGCATTCTTGAAGTGCTTCTTTATCTCCACTAATGATAAAAAGAGTCAGGACAAGTGGCTTGGCAGGAGACAGACAGCTTAGCTAGTAACCTGGAAAGCTAGGCAAAATGAAACCTTAGCACATAACTCAGGAAAACAAATATATTCTTGGAGATGAATGCCAGCCCCAAGTTGTTATTATGGTTATTATAATTGTTGCTGTTATTATTATTCCATTATCATAATTCAGCGATTCAGATATTAGGAGTCTACTGTTTTTGAGAATTTCAAGATCCTCAGACTTTATCAATGGCAGGAATAGGACATCTACCGAGTTTACAAATTAGCTAAAAAGGTTTGAAAAACAGGATCGGGTGCTTTGCACTGAAGCCAAGACGATCCTTCCTAAGCAGAGCAATCAGGAGAGATGTGATCTTTCTGCAGTTATTTATAAAACCTTCAGTGCTTTGGCTTTAATATCTCACAGACCACTTCTAAGGAGGTATGAATGTTTCTATCTGTTTTTACTTCATCAGCCCAACTACAGCATCTAACATCTCTGTAACAGTGACAGACTGAGAGAGCTGGGGCTCTTCAGCCTGCGGAAGAGAACGCTCTGAAGGGGACCTTATAGTGGCCTTCCAGTACCTGAAGGGGGGCTACAGGAAAGCTGGGGAGGGACATCTTATAAGGGCATGTAGCAACAGGTTGAGGAAAAATTGTTTTTAACTGTAAGAGGGTAGATTTAGACTAGATATTAGGAAGAAAATCTTTTTTGTGAGGGTGATGAGATACTGGAACAGGCTGCCCAGTGAGGTCGGGGTGCCCCCTCCCTGGAAGCATTTGAAGCCGGGCTGGATAGGGCTACGAGCAACCTGCTCTAGTGGGAGGCATCCCTGCCTGTGGCAGGGGGTTGGAACTACATGTTCTTAAAGGAATTCTGCGATTCGTGAGAAGATATTTCTCCATAGGTTTGAGCTCTTTCAGGCTCAGTCTGTTTGTTTGTGTTTGTCTGTTTTTTCTGATTAAATTATTACATTGTCAGGAGCACATAGTAGTGGAATAAAGTAGATGTACTCAGCTCAGTGAGGAGCGTATCATGTTGCCTGAGTTTGAATTACATCTTCTGTTTCTGAATCCCTCAAACCAGGAATTAAAAATCAGGTTGAAACTGTCATGTCATAGCACGTGTAGTGCCACCGTCAGGGAAAGAGAAACGTCCACCCCTGAGGTTACACAGTGTATGAGACAACGTAAAAACATGTGAGAGAAGCTGTACAACAGGAGGGCAGTGGAGTCACAGCTGCTCTTTCAGGATGTACCAAGTCAAGTCTATAAAGAAAGAGAAGGAAGGATGGCTGCATGTAACTTTACAAATGACATTAATTATCAGGTTCAGAATTTAGGGAGATTGTTCCTTTCTCTTGCATTATTCCCAGAACTTCTGGAGAATGATCAGAGTTCTCCACAACAAAAAATGAGACGAGAATCTGAGGAAAGGAGTTTGGGATGGGTATAGACTCATTCTTGCCAACACTGCAAAACTCAGATCAAATCTGAGGAGCTCAATCCGATTCACTAAGATTAACAATTCTTTCATCTCCTTGGCACAGAATCACGCTTCTGACTTTTTTTTTCAGTGGAGGTTGAGTGTTGGGAATCTTTGCCTCTTCCACAGCTCCTCAGCAAAGTACCACAAGCGCCACACTCCCCTGTTTCCTCCAGGCACTAACATGTTTTGTAAATAAAGAACAAATCAGAGGAGAAGAAAAAGTTATACGTGAGAAGATACGATCATCTATTCATATTTAAATAAAAAATGTAGATTTTAAACAAGTCACCATACATGGTCTTCTGTTTCTCTCTGTCCACCTGCCACTGCCTACTTGAGCAGCAATGTCCCAGCTCACTGATTAGGCCATCACTATGTGCACAACAGCTACACCATCTAACATGACAAGAAACTAAACTGTTGCCTTCTTGAAAAGCCACACACCTCCAATATTAATTACTGATGATACGTGGATGGTCGCAATTTATCAGCAAGCCACAAAAAGAATAAAACTGCTCTCAGAAGACTTATGACCAGGTGGAAGAACCGTGTCTGGTCATAAAGTAAGTATTTTCTGCTTATAGATTCATTTTCCTCCACTGGTGACTATTACTTCACATTTTAAAGGACTCAACTTCTCCATTTTTTTCTGGAATATTTATCTTATGGTCTTCTGTATGTTGTTCATATATGCTGTGGGCTTTCACAGGGAGCTCTTTGTGGTTTTCAAGATGCAAGTCTTCAGTAAAGCATTTGTCATTTCAGGAGCAGAATACTTATTTTTGTAGAATCGTTGTTTGGTACCGCTATTGTGGAATAATTTTGAATTGGTTGCTTCCATTGCTGAGTGCTGAAGCCTATTCCAGAACTCTGTGGCAGGCAGGCGGTCACAGACATTCCTGTAATTCATTATCTGTTACACAAATACTGTAGGAGAAAAAGCACTCTGCTGAGGTTCATGCTAGGGCCATGAGGCAATTGGTGTAGGCCTCAGATATCGTTAAGGTATTTCATCTCATGCATTGAATATTTAACAAATTATTCCACTGTTCTTCTTCTTATTATTTTTTTTCCAGAGAACAAATAGAAATTTTAGAGTTTGAGTGTTAAAAAGCAATTCAAAACATAACGTTGCTGGGTACTGATTTACCTTTTTATTTCTCTTTCTTTCTTCCCTTCTTAATTTTTTTTCAACCTAAAAGTAGCAGTAGTAAAGGGGGTTGTCTTCAAGAATTCAAACGCATTGTTTTTAGATCACTCAGAGCCTTCCTGCAGGTATTCTTTTTCCTCTGGAAGCTGGCTGTTTCCTTTGGATGGGGAAGAAACCAGTGACTCAAACATAAATCAGAAAAGCATGGCATAACCTGTGGTTAACTCACTTCTTCAGGGAATGGAAGGGTGAGTTTTGTTCCCTGCTTTTTCTGACACGGAGGAGAACTTGAATCTGCCTCCCCTTTCAGTGTGGGCAACTGAACTTCTGAGTATTTTTCCTCAGCATTTTTACTGTTTTCTTACGCCTTTTTGTTGTTCAGAAGTTCTGTTTTAGAATTAAGGAGTATGCTTAATGCAGATCGATATTTTCTGAGGAAAAAGGTATTTCTTGGAGCTGTGCTTTAATGACAAGGACCTACTCAGGAAATGGGGGCTGCTGTACAGTGATCAAAATGGTGCACAGCAGCAGCTCAGGACTTGCCTATCCTATCTTCATCATCAGGAGCGGCGGCGTTCAGTTTAGCAGGAGGGGTGGCATGGTTTCCCAAAATGAGGATGGAAGGTTGGGAAGGCTCAGGGAGAAGGTTCAGAAGGCCGAGAAGCATTATGGTGGGTAGGAAGGGGCTCTGTGTCTTCCCCCCACGTGACACCTGTCCCATCTCATTGGAGGGACTAAAGCTCAAGGTAAAGGGAAAGGGAAGCAAAACCCCAGCACATCAGATGGGCAGTCACTTTGTCCACAAAGCCTAGGTTGCCCAGGATGATAAGAAATGAAGCTGTTGCTTACTTGATCAGTCATAAAATTCTAGCATCACGTGTCAGAGGCAGTACATGACAGAGTACTCCCGATTCCCTCAAGAGGCAAAGTTTTGCAAGAGGTGTGAAATGAGAGTGGCACCTCTGCTCACTCCACTGTGAAGAGCAAGACAGAAGTTTCAGACACTGCTGCAGCGACAGAGGGTTGTCCTGAGCTTGGGAGGACAGAAGGAGGCTGGCAGGGCCTGGCACACAGGAACTAGCCAAGAACTGATAAAAGCAGAGGTCAGAGCCAGGCCTACAGACATAGAAGGAGGTGACCCATGGCCATAATCCATGATATTTTTTAAGGCAACTGCAGGCACGTAGCCAGTTCCCCCTCTGAAGGGCATTCTGATCCTTGTATTTTAACCTGTTGTATAAACACAGCCTTCCCTTTGGGGTAACATCTCTGCTCAAACACAACAAACTGGATCTGGATGTTGTGTGTATGTAGTACCGTGCTCAGATAGCAGGAAGATCGGAGTTTGCAATGCTTAGTTCCGTGCTAATCCTCTGCCTCCCACATCCAGCAAACTAGAATTAATACAGTGCTGTGATCTAACAGCAGGAATCCAGAGCATCCTTTCTGCTCTAGACATCTTTGACAGCAAGAAAAGATAGGTAACACAACAAAACAACAAAAACAAACTGAGCTGAAGCTGTCAAAATTCTGGATAGCTGCAGACATCAAGAGCATAAGATAATTTTCCTTTCCTTTCTTTTTTCCTGTTATTTGGATGAGCCCACAACTTTTGCTTCACAGCACCAAGACTCTTCCAGGAAACAAGCAGCTCCAGTGTGCCTTTCCTCAGAGTGCTCTTTCCCTGTGCTCAGTGGGACAAAGTGCACTGCAGCAGCTCTGTCAGTTGCGATGGCAAGTTTCTTTTCTCTTCCTGGCACAGCTGTTGGTGTGTCTAGTGTAGCAAAATATGAGGTACTTAATGTCATTTGAAAAGTGCCCAACACGCCTAATTGAGCAAAGCCAGATAGAGGTACAGTGATAATGAGCTAAAGTCTAATTTGTTCAACTCATGTGCAGATTTGATAAAAGCCTATCTAGGACCTAACCAAAGGTTAAAAGTGGTTTGAAATCCCTCCACATGATAAGGGGAGGAGAAGTAGCATAACCTCGGCTGTATTTTATGACCTCAATCTCTTTTATGCCAGTTGTTGTTATACATCTCCATCACCATGGAGCAGTCAGGCTCTTCACTGCAAAAATGCAGAATTTTCCCCATGACATTTTGTTCCATAAAGGTTTTGCTCTCAAGAAGAGATTGTTCTGGTTTTGGTGTTCAGTTGCTCTCTTTCAGTGTAACATTTGGTTCAGTATAACACACGATATACTCCGCTTCCCATTGAAAATGGTCTAGCTTACACTGTCAAGTTTTCTGTCTGAAAACTGAGAGATGTACAAACCTCCTACAGTTTGTGTTTTGTTATGCACGTATAACTGCAGGCTCCCATAGTTTTATGAAATGGGAACTGCTCCTGACTAGTAATGTCAAAACTGTTGCAATGGCTTGTTTCCATTTGTTGCAACATCCTACCACCTGTAATAAAAACACAGCAACTTAATAAAAACAGAGTACAAAAACGCAAAAGAAACTAATTTCCTACTAATATCAATAGGCTCTTAAACAGTGACTTTCCTGTGATATTATTCTGTAGCAATCCACATGCACAAAAAACACAGTGCTGGCAAGTGAGGAAGATGCATTTAATCATCCGCTTGTCTTACAGTAAGAGACAAAAAATGAAAACCAAAAATAAGAACTAAGGATGTGGGGAATATTAAGCAGAGCTGGGAGCAGAATGCACTGCACGTGTCCCCCAAGTTAATTTTTGTCTTAGACTGAAAGTTGTTTGCAGCAGAGATCGTCTTTCTGCCCTGTGCTGAGATCTAATTCCCGGGCTCATCAGGCAGTAAAGCCAGTTTCATTCCTTTCCTGTCAAGGGGACAAAAGGGCCGTGGGATTGGGAGCAGAGTCCTGGGGGCCTGTACTTGCTGCTTCTCCTGGCAGGCACAGGGCTGGGGGTAGTGTTGGAGGCTCTTCTGCTTCGCTCCCTTTCTGACTCACAGCAGAAATTTAGTATGACAGCAGTGCTCATTGTAGTTACCAAGATCTGGTAGAGAGAAAATATGCTAAAAACCCTTGTCTGTTTTACATCCAGATCAGCCTCTTGCCATAAGCAACTGCCAAGTTTTCCTGTGCCCGCTCCCACACCGCTTGTGTTTGTCCAGCTCAGTAAATAGTTGGTCCTCAGTGCTACCAGCAAGCAAACAAGAATCAATAGAAATATGCCCTCTGACTGCAAAGTGCTTACAATAGTAAAGTTTAGGGGAAAACTTAAGCCAATGTGTAAAGATAGGGTGTTACAAGTCAGATTTGTTGAGCTTAGAAACTTTGGTGGATGTTGTTTTTAACCTTTTAAAAACTAATTAGAGGTTTAGCGTAGCAGACAGATATACATGGTTCTGTTCCACTTCTTCAGGTGGGCAGAACTCTACAGAAGCAAGCTGAGTAATTTGGAGGGAGCAGAGGACTGGGGACTGCACTGTGTACACAGCAAGCAATATGTACACAGGCCCATTTGTAACAGTGGCAGATGCTAGCTTGTGCCAGCTTCATATTTGCATAAGCAACTGAAAGAGAAGCACTTACAAGTATACGTATTTCTTCTCCATAGCACACTGTGAGAAACCTTCATGTGAGAGAACATATTGTGGTTGAAACACAAAAGAGTTGACATGGAACCATAAATCTGCTCTTACATGACCGTACATACGTACTGCTGTTTCCACAAAGCCCCTGCCAAAATCTCAGAAAACAAACAAACAAACAAAAAAGCCATAACAAAAAAACCCCAGCATCCTGCAGCTTGCTGAAGACAGTGGGAATTGAGGTAATCTTGCAGAGTGCCACACTGAGTGGGGAAAGCATGTGACATGCTCTTCAAAGCTGCAGAGAAACCAAGTGTAAACTTAAAGAAGAGATCATATCGCGATGCAAATTTAGCGCTTGGTCTAAACAAGCTATAACTCAGCATTTAAAAACTGTGATTTCCCATGTTTCTCTGAGGGAAGAACAGAGTGAGCAATTTGCTGTGTTTGCTGTTTTCCTGTCCAAGTGCCTAGGCAGCACCAGAGATGAGGAAGTGAAATTACTTGGAGTAGAAGGATTATACATCAAAAATATTATCGAGTGCAGTCAAAATGTCACAGACTGCAGTCGTTTCATTTGGACCCCACGCTGCTGCTGGACCTACCTGAGGTCTATTTTGAGGGTTCAGGCAGCATGGATGTGGCGGCATTAGCCTCATATGAGTGCTTTTTATGGGGATGCATTTCATCCCAGTTGCATAACTGTCAACAGCTGAAGTCCATAATAAACACAGTATATGACAGTTGTTAAGTGGACCTTTCTCATTTGCTGCAGCGTAGCTGGAATGTAAAAGGCAGAAAGCACAGGAACTGTGCAACACTTCAGTCTGTCTCTATTCTGTGTGAACAGAAAATGTTTTTCACTTCAAGGCAGCCCGTATATGCTGACAGGAATTCAGTTTAAACACGAGATGCCATCAGTAGGAGGCCACAGACACACACACAGGCTCACACCAAGTTGTGATCTAGCTTTTTGGTATTTGCGACCTTCAGCTCCAGAAACACGGGCTTGGTAAGATAAGAAGAGCAGCTCTCCTAGCTTACCCATAGATAGGGAACTGATAAGCGCTGGAGTAGTTCGGCATTCCTTTCTGAAGAGAACAGGGGTATGCGTACATGTGATATAATTACAGTGCAACTTCTTATGGCAGTAGTTTTCATACCCCGTCACCAGCCAGAGCAGACCTCCCACATCAGGAAAGCCCTCATGCCATGGGAATCAGCAAAAGAACACAGTTTAGGACATCATCAGCTTTCTGAGTGATCAAGTAAGGCAAGTGGCTTTATTAAGCCATGACAAGGCTGTGGTGATGAGGTGCATGTGTGAGTATATCAGTAACTGTGTTTCATCAGCCTCCCAGTGCATTACAGATGGAGCTTTGCCCTGCGTAATCTCCACTGCTTAAAAGCATTTTCCTTATCCACAGATATAACGAGCTTATAAAATTGAAATAATACTCTTTCTGTGTGTTTTTCTCATACACTGAAACAATTAATAAGGGTTCGCAAAGCCTTTGTAGGCATATTGCTACAGCTATCAACACTCATTACTGCTGAGACAGCACTGCAGCTTGCGAGAGAGGGAGGATACGATCCTGTAATGACATTTCCTCAGGGGTGTGTTATATATTGTAATCAAAATTGTTAGTGTACCTGACATCAAAGGATACTGCAGTGATTACGTACTGGTAGTACTGTGGCACATCAGTACTAACAGTACTTTCATGCAGCATTCTGCTTTGTTTTTTTTGTTGTTTTGTTTAAGTGTAGATCCTTCTGCGCAGAAGTAGATCTATAAGGGATTTGATTTAGTAGCTTGGTGGGTAGGGATGGTAGTGGGAGGATGGTTGGACTAGATGATCTTGTAGGTCCTTTCCAACCTAATGAATCTATGAATCTAGTAACTACATCGCTTCTGCTCATGCAGTGGGAACAGAGATCATGTTGTCTTTGCACCCAAATTTCAAAGCTCCTCCCTCTGTCTGATTTCCCTGTCCCCTTTGGTCTGTCATGGCACATAGGAGGCGAGCTGATGAAAGAGAAGGCTGGCCCGTGGCACAGAACTCTCTTCATCATGAGAGGAAATCGCCCAGGATGGATTCATCAACCTCACTGAGAATAGAAAGAAAAGAAAGACAATCTCAAATGCACTCCCTGAATCTCAGTGATTCCGTGTCATGCTAATTGTATCACGAGCTTTAGCCATACTGTAACTTGGTTTTTGATCAAGAGTTATGGCAGATTCAGGTATATGTCATCACTAAGCTTCCCAAACTACAAGGCAGCCCCCAAGTGTGTACACCACAGAGCATTTACACAAAATAGAATCCCCTGTCAACAGAGGGCTTCACAAGCAAAGGCTCCCATTTAGGGAAAATGCCATAAGAGGAATATCTTTTTGGAGGAATGAGACCAAGCTGCAAATCTGTCCTCCAACACTCGAGTGTTGAACATGAACAGGAAGCAGTCAGTGGCCAGGACAAAAGGAAGGTGAAGTGGCACCTTGCCTTCCCACTACCTACTGCCTTCTGGCCATGGGGAAGGGGGGAAAGTGTGGAGCTAGGCATACCTGTCTGACCTAAATTCTTCTTAAGGAACTACCACCTGATGAAGGCAAGATGGATGGGGCTACAAGCAACCTGGTCTAGTGGGAAGTGTCCCTGCCTACAGCAGGAGGGCTGGAACTAGATGTTCTTCAAGGCCCCTTGCAATGCAAACCATTCTAGGATTTCATCTTGTGGTGCCACTGCAGTAGCAGCGAAGTCCACTCGGACTCATTATTTTGACTGTTTCACCACTTAATTCGTTGACATTTGAAGCACAGGTAGACCAGCAGTGCCCTAGTTAGGCATGTGACAAGGCTTCTAGGCATGAGAATAATGTTCTAACACCCGGTGTACTGAAGTAGCAGTTGCTTGTGCAAATTATGGTTAAGAACAGTGCAGCAAGAACAACACTGTAATTGTATTCAGTTTGCTAAACATGCCCACTTTGTTTATACATAGTATTTTCCATCATCCGGCTCCTATTACACAGTTTGGTCACATCCCAAATCCACGCAAGGACACGGGTGTGTTGTGCTCCAAGAGAGATCCACCTGAGAGGTTCAGGAGCCACATCAGGCCCCAGCAGGTCCCTGCCTGCGAGACCAAGGTGCTGGGAGGTTCCTCTAAGTGCAGTGCACTGCAGCACCCAGCACAGCATCTGTGAAATGGACACACTGCACTCTGCCAAGATGGATCTGTTCTTCCTTTCTCTTTCAAGTCATCAATTCTTTTATGTGAGAGAAAGCAGGAATGGGCTTTCTTGTAATTCGCTTAAAATAGCAAGAACCCAACCTCATTTGAATTTTCCAGTGACAATCACGTCATTAATGAATAAGAACTTCTATACCATTTTGGAGAACTGCCACTCTTAGGAAGTCTGCCTTTTTTTTTTTTCCCCTCCCCCAGAAGGAGGCCCGTTCACTGGGAAAGGAAAGGCCAAAGGCAGTTATTTTGTCTAAATGATCATGACTATTTCTATTGACATGCTTTGTAACAATTTCTGGCATGGTCTTTAAACTGAATGAAAACCTAGCTTGAGTAGTCTAATCACTGAATGTTTGCAGTGTAATTTTATATCCTGATTTTACAGTTTAGACCAGTATTGGAAATGGAAAAATAATGCTGTCTTGTTTCATCCTGAAGTGTACCAGGCAGTATCTCATGGCTTCCCAGTCCCTTTCTTCATTTACTGCAGCCTTTAGTACAGAGAATGCAGTGTAAGAACTTATTTACAGAGTGAGAGAGACATACACATTTTTATACCATTCTAAAAAAGAAATTCCCACTTAGTACTATGATATAAAATAATTAGCAAGTGTTCCTGATAGAAGATTATTAGAGAATATCCCAGATCATCTGTACCAGAGACAAGCAATAGTACATTTAGGAATTTGGTTAATTACAAGCATTTAAAACACCCAACTAAGGAAGTAGCAGCCCCTCCTAAAGCTTCACCTGACATTTCTCTACTACTTCTATAATCTACATATGATCTCAAGAGTTTCACAGAGGCCAGCTTTGTACAACCATTTAAGATGCAGTCTTCCCATACTGAAATACAACAGCCCGTCTCCCCATTTAACACGGAGCACAGGAATTGATCAGTCTCCCTCTTGTCCACAGGAATTGATCAGTCTCCCTCTTGTCCCCAAGCCCAGCTGTATTTAAGCAGGCCTGCTTTGTATATCACTCCACTACTGTGTGCCCTAATGAACAAAAATAACACAGGAGATCACAGAGAAACAGAAACAGTTGAGCCCTTGATTCTTATGTGCCTAAGAGAAAGCAATGGCAAGCACTTAGGTTGCACAGAAAATCTCAGCATAAAATGCGTTAACAATATTTTTACGTTCAAACAAACCAAGCTTACGCAGCACAAACATAAAACTCTGTTAGCTTCAGTTTTCTCAAAGTTTTTGTTCTATTTCCCTCGTGAGTTATTTATATAGGAATGCTTTGCTATAGGAAATCACAGGGGGAAGGTAATGTCCAGTACCCTGGGGTACAACAAACTTGGACTCTTCTTTCCCATTGAAAGTTGGGAAGAGACGATACAGATTCTACTGTAGGAAGAGTTGCAGAGAAGCAAAACACTTTTCCATTTTGCTTTGCAAAAATGCTCCTTCTCCTCTGTAACCCATGTCCCTGCAAAGGGTGAGATGGAGAACATGGGAGGGGAAGGGGCTGTGAAATGGCAAAGCCAGCAGCCACTGAAGGCATGTCAGCCTTTTTCAAGGTTTATTTGTCTGGGTAGCCTACAGCTACAGAGCAGATGTAGTTTCATCTTGGTGATGCATTCTTTAAGACTAGTGAAGTCTAATCAGGTGTACCTAACAACAAGAGCAATAACAACAGCAGTAAACAGAAACCCATCCACACGTAGTCCTGAGAAACTACAGGAAGCAAGCCAAAGCTTTATAAGACAGAACAAAACCAAGGACTGAATAAAAATCAGAAAGGGAATGCAGTTAATAGAGAGCAATACGCTTCTGATACGGGAAGGCAGGCTTGCTAACATTTTTATTAAACTTATCTAATAGACAGAAAAGTCAGGGTATAAACCCTGAGGCAATGTGTTTATATGAAGTCATATTTTGCTTCGATCATTCCCAAAGACTGTACCAGTTGACCAATGTTAATACCTTGCAGTAGTCTTTGCACTTCTAATTTTTCATCTGTAAGAAATGTTTTTAATAATTTGATTGTTTTAATTTATGTTAAGGAAGCCAAAAATCACGCCATAGTGATTTAGCATAGATCTGAGCTCACATGCCTAGGGAAGGAATGACTTTTCTGGAGTAGGATTACTCTCTGTTTCTTTCCCTGCACATGCAAGTCTGGCCGGTTCCAGTAATTAGCATGGAGCTGAAAAACAGTCTTTGTTGCTTAATCTAATACTTAGTGTGTTTTTACACAGCCCATGCTTCCAGAGACATGTCAACATGAGAATATTTGAGGCTGCCAGCTTCTGCTTTTCTTTAAAAGGGCTTGAGCTTTTCTAGCTGTAGACAAAAATTTGGAAAGACGAATTCTAAAGGCCATACGGATCTACACGTTATTGTTCAATCAGTCTCAAGACTCTGGAATACTTCAAGTTAGCAAATTTACTCTCCCACACATTTCTTTGCCTCCTTTTTCACAACAGGGGGGAAAGGAGGAAAGGGAAGAATGCACAGATAGAAATTTTATTTCACTTCTGCATGAGCTGTGCAAGGGAAAGGCTGAGTACTTAGACTCCTTGCTCCTCATTACCCTGACATACAGAAGGGCCAGGCTCAGTTTGGTGCCTAAGGCAAAACCAATCGTGGTAGCAGTTTTTTGAAAAACATAATGAAATATGTCCCTTAAAGGTGACGATCCCTGGTGCTCAGAATTAATTAAAATACACTTTTGTTCGTGCAACAGCATAAACTTGATTGCTCTCCCTTCCTCAGAAAACACAAATAATAGGAACAGCTTTCTGTCAGCCAGAGCTAAAGGTACTGCATGCCTTTGGGCCTCAGTTCCATGCACCAGCACATTCCAGTTTCTCTCTTTTTTTTTTTCTTTTTTTTTTGGCCCATTTTACATTGGCTCCTTATTACTTGAGTTAATCTGCTGGCTGGATTAAATTCTTGTTTTTAAATCGGAGAGCAAAATGGACAAAGAGAAGTCCAAGAAAGAAATTGAGCAAAGCTTGACACAGAGGTGAAATCCTGTTTTCCACATATAGGGCCAAACGTGAAGTCAGCGGAGTAACTTTGAACTTACAGCGGTTGAGCTGAAAGAAGGATTTGGCCCCTGAATTTGTGAATTACCAGATCTGGAGCCGAACTCCTGTAGTCCCATTGCAGTTTGGCTCTGACAAAATATGAGTTCTGGACCAAGTCCCAACAAGCCGGGAATTATTTCAAACAATAATCTTTCTGTTTGCATAGCATAGGGTTTCATTTAGTCCTAAATACATATTTTAAATTAAATTTCCTTTGAAAAACAGTGATTTAAGGAACAAAGTGGCTTGTCAGAGTATTTTCAGTGAAACCTAGAACTTGGGTTGGGGGCTATTGGAGGTCCAAACCACCGCTTCATTTTGCCACGACCACAAGAATAGGATGCTCAGTCACAAGCAGTGAGTAAGCTGGCCTCACAGTTGCCTTTGCTTGTCCTATAACAAGACAAAAAGCTCACAGACAGCAATGGCACACTTATTTTTTCTTTCCTCTCTCTATTCCGTCAGTGAGGACAGGCAAAACACTGCTTTCAAAACACTTCATCTGTAGACCACACACAAAGTCTGAGGTTAACACTGATATTTCTCCTTCATCAAGCATTTTTGCCTGCTCTGCCAAACAAATTGGTCATTTCTTTATTAAATGCACTTATTTGTGTTCCAGTAGCTGTCTCCCTTAACCTCAAAACAAACCCCTTCCCTAGAAGGGAGAGATCAGCTGCGTACAGTTGTCCCTTTGGTAAAATGGTGGAGTAAATATTTCACTCAGGAACGTTATAGTGTGCTTCCTAAGCCCCTTACAGAAAAGGCAAAACAAACAAAAAAAAACCCCAGAGCATATTTTTCTTCTAACTTTGGGTCTTAAGAGTGAGCATATGGTGCTAAAGCTGAACTCTGATTACTGTAGCTCCTTTAACTCATTTCAGAGACAATCGAGCCTTCAAAAAGTAAAACAAGCCAAGTATATATTTTTTGAAATAAAATATTAATTTATTCTTAAATGAATTCCTATCTGTGAGAGAGAAGAAAGTCTTTCAGTAAGGCTTTCTACTTTTTTTTGTTTGTTTAGTTTTTTTAAGCAGGAACATCAGGATTGCCCCATAAAACAGAAGGTCTCTGCCTATGTGTCTGCAGTAGCTATCACTTAAAGTATCTTCGGTCATCGTTAGCATTTCAAAGGCTTCGGACAGTTCCCTAAAACATCTATCAGACTCCTGTTATCTTCTCTTGTTTGGCCTTAAGTTGGCTGTGCTTACATACTTGTATCAACTCTCCTAACTGTCTTAGGGCTATGAAAATAATTTCTGGATCCAGCAGTCCAACTTTCTCTTTTTATTCTCTGTAGGATGAACACCCTTCTGGCACAGTTTTTTTTTGTTTGATTGTGTTTTACTCCTCCCTTTGTCTTCCAGCTCTCATTAGTTTCTTGCTTGTACATTAACCTCTTTCTGGTTCATCTGCTCTATTACAAGTTTAACATCACCTTCAGCCTCCAATCTTTACCCTCTTCACAGCATCACACAAGGATTGAGATGGGAAGGGACCTCTGGGGGTTATTAGATCCAAACTCTCTACTGAAGAAGCAGGGCGACCCAGAGCATGTTGCACAGGACCACGTCCAGGTGGCTTCTGAAGATCTCCAAAGAGGCTGAAACCCTTGTTGCCTTCCTCTCTGCCTCTGCATTGCAAATCACCCCTGGCTATGCCCCGCTGCTCACATGAGGAATCCTGCCAGCTCTCAGGTAGGGAGCAGGATCATCTGAAATGCATCCAGCCCTTGGCATGGAAGGAAAAACCCTGCTCCAGCATAAGCTGATAAGACCTGGTGTGAGCCCTGCTTGCTGGCTCTGTCCAGAAGGACTGGGCCAACAAATGCACACTCTTGATTGAACCAGATTGGGATCCAATTTATTCTTGGGTTTACTAGCAGGTGGAAGTTAAATGTTTCATTCTGAACTCTCTTTAGGAAGTGAGAAATATTTCAATTTCTACCTTTTGGGGTCTGTACTACTCAAAAAAAAAAAAAAAATTCCTGATTTTTCATTGACTGTGCTGTCTGGAAGCATGATGTATCCCCAAGGGAGGCTATTTTCACAGGGGTATTCCCACCGTGAATGGTCACCAAAATATAAATTTCAGTTGGAAACACTCTGATCAAATTCAAGCTAATCAGTTTCACTACTTACTGTGTTTAACTATGCTGTGCTTCAAAGTCTGATTTGTGCTGGGAAGAGGAATAAAAGAGCTGTGAGCTCAGCCTGCTGACTCTGAAGCACCAGGAAGAGCAACCCTCAGCAGCCCAAACCCCCCTCCTTCACTTCTTGTGCCATCTGTGCTACTCACAGGATGAGAGCATGCCTCAGCCACACTGATATGGGGACCAGAGAGAGTAAATTCAGCCACTCCTCCCCAGGAGTGAGATGTACAATTTAATGCTCCCCTACATTTACATCGGGGTAAAGACAGCAACCTAAGCTGACCTGTGCGGAAAAGGCAGGGGAAATTCTCATCCTTGTTTTTTCTCTGGAACAAATAGATATACACAGTGCCTACAGATACAGACGTTTCTTTTGCGCATCCTAAGCTGCTATCGAAAGAGATTTCTTGGACAAACACAGATGGATATTTTCAATCTGTGCAATCACTATGAGGGTAAGCTGTGAGACGCAAGCTTCCTGGAGAGCTACCAGAGACAGCTATTCCAGAGATAGGCACAACAGAGACGGGTATATTGGGGCCACAGAAAATCTCATAGGGATCTTTCTTCTGTTGGAGATCAGCCTCCAGGACCCACCTCCTTCCTTCAAGAGCTTCAGCCTACCCAACAGCACTAACTTAGTGTTTTAGGAGGAAGCTTTTTATCTGCCAGGTTCAGCTATTACTCTAGTGTGCCAAAGGGGAACCTAAGTAGTTCTGGTGTATTGCTGGTAATAAGACATACTTGAAAATGTAACCTGTCAAAAGTATTTGAAACTGGCTCTCAAGGAAAAGATCTGTGGTACCATGTGATGGCAGTTGTGCAAATCTGTATTTCAGGGAGTCCGTTCTCTATTAGATATTATAGAAAGTCTCACAGCTTTTAATAGAATAGACATTTTAATTCTGATCTGTCTGTGTTACAGACTCACATTCTGAGACATCAATACACAGCCAACAAAATACACAGCAGCTACACAGATAAAGAAACTGAATAAAAAGATTCTGAACTACAGAACATACTTTCTCCAGAGCCACGGCAGATGTATTAGCAAACACAACTTCTCTAGCACTGACATAGCCAAAACTTCACGGATCATTTCATTCTTCTTGTCCATGCTTTGCTTAGTACTGGCTTTTTCTTCCCCCCTGAATCTAGAATCCAGAAGTTTTCTGCAAGATGTTTTTCTGATGTGAATATAAACTCACAACAGATTTGCTTTTTTATTATTCTCAGGTTTCTCGTTGGGTTCTTTCATAGCTCTGTAGTTTTTACACCTGAAAGCATTCTCTTATTGCTGCTTGTACAAACATTTTACTGCCAAGAATGCTTCTTCTAAAGGAAGGAAATTTTCTACAGCTGTATCAATCCAAAGAGTACAACTACAAAATCCAATAGAGAAAAATATCACTTTCCTCATCCTGTTCAATTTTTCTTTTTCTAAGCAGAAATATAGAACCATGTCTTCATATTGCGACTCCACAAAAACATTTTAATCTATCCTTTCCATGAAAATAAAAGGAAAAAGAGTCACCCTTATTCAGGTTATGAAACTCAGGAATTTCATTAAGTCTCTTTGAATGAGAGAGAGGAGTTTGGCTAGTACACAGTACATCATTATTTCATTCCTAATCTCCTTATACAATGGACCTTGCAACTCACGTGTTTTCAGAAGCACTTCAGGCTTCTTCCACAAGGCCTGCAAAACCACGTCAGGATCTTCCCAGCAAATCTTGCTTAAAGTTGACTGGAGAGAGGGAAGCAAGGAGTTGCCTTGTGGCTTCATGTACTCTATAGCTGCCACATGCAATATTTTACTCAGAGTAGAACAGGAAGAATGTAGGCACCAACCCTGCACTGCTTGTATTTATATCCAGTCCCACAGGGAAATCACAACCACTGATACTCACTATACTCACTCAGCACCTTCCACTAGAAAACTCATAACAGTAACCAAAGAGACAGATTTCTGATGCCTTTGAGTAACAGCCAACATTTCAGATACACATTAATCAAGGTATAAACCATTCCACATGAGATTTATGTTTAAGCAGTAAACCTCAGTACAGTGCATGCACTCTAAAGCTGTTAGAAACTGGCATACTTCATGCTGCCGTGTGGCAGTGTACAGGTTTTAATCAAATTTCCAAAAGGAAAACAGGGAGGGACAATTCTGTTTCTCCTAAAAATTCCCATCTGAATGATCAAATCAGTCAGCTATCACAATGAGGGGATGAGAACAGCTTAAGTAACGTCCAGAAGAAGAGTACCTAAAAGGATTGTTCTTTCTCTCTTTGGAGTTCATTTTGTTCAGGGGAGGGGCTTACACAAGGACATCCACAAACTAGTTTTTTTTCTTTTTTTTTTTTTTTTCCCCGGGGAAAAAACAAAACAAATCAGATTATTTTGTTCCTGAGAGTTTGTGTGTTACTGGGTGATCAGACCCTCCCCCTACAAGACAAAAACATGAAAAAAAAAAACCCACTAAAATATGGAGAAACAAAATACTGAATGTAAGTGTTAGAAACACATACTATGGTAATGAAGTAATGAAAAACAACATTTGCAGAATTAGAGAGGAAAGTGCATGTACTTGAAAACCATCGCTGTATTTACCCTCTCTACATTTTCATTCAGTATCCTAGGGAGTTGGCCAGACCATTCAGCTTATGAAATGTTCTTAACAGCAGAGTGAAAAGATCAAATTTACTATACTATGAGATACAAAGTCCTGAGACCAAATGTTGTACAAACAACGAAGGTTTCGGGTGAGTGAATTCTTAGTTTAAAATTGCAAGTTGAGAATTTAAGATGTTGGGAACATCAGCTTTGGCTGACTTTGGCTAGAATCAACTGAAGTACATGGTTTCTGTGCTTAACAGAGACAGAGGTGAGTACAAAGACAGTCCTGAGCAAACTCAGGAACAAAGCGAGTGCTGTCACGTTCCAAACTGCTCTCATGCATTTCTCATTGAGTCAGCAGTGGATCTCTCTGACTTAGAGGTGCTGGAGTGGAAGGAAAATAGCAAAGAGAGCAGTAAAGAGAGAAAAAGTGAATAGTTTGGAAAGTGAGGAGCATTGGAAAGGTTGAAAGTACAGAGAACACAGACCCAGCAGCAGACACTGAGGGGCAGGGTGTACTCAAGGTTGTAAAGGAACTAATAGCACAAATGTCAGAGTGGTCCACGTATAACCCAACACTTTGCTCATTTTCAAAGCATTCAAAGAAAATTTTGAAGATCGCTATGGGAGATTTGAATATCCTGGAAGATGTCCTTACAGCCACCTCGGCAAAGTATTCAACTCCAGTAGGCCAGAAGAGAAAGCGTGGAAGTAAAACCCAGGCACACAGATTTCCTGAAAGGAGGAGGAAGTCTGTGGGCTGTGAGCCCACCACTGGCATCAGCCCATGCAGACAGCACCTATCACATGGCAGCTGGTGGCTGCTCAGTCACCACAGGGACAGCGGGACCCAGCCTGTCAAGCCCCCAAGGGAAAATAGTGTGTCTGCAGAGAGGGAAGCCTGGGAAAGCAACCAGCATAGAGAATCCCACTTGTTAGAGAAAGGGAGGCATAACCCCAATTTTCAAGAAGATCCAGGGAGCTACAGGTCAATTGGTCTATCCTCGGTGCCTGGCAAGATTACAGAGCAGATCCTCCTGAAGACCCTACTGACGCACATGGAAAACAAAGACGAGGTGATCAGTGGTAACCAACGTGGCCTCACCAAGGGCAAGTCACAAACTTGGCGGCCTCTTAAGGTGGATAAAGGAACAACTAACATCAGTGTAACAGCAACAGGATCAACACAATGAAAAGGCATTATATAGAAAGAAGAAAATAGAATGCTCGCCCATATCTGAGGATCTAGGGTCACAGGAAAAATTCCACAAAGGAGGGTTCTCCAACAAGAAATCCTTACTTGAGAGCAGTCAACCCTTAAATGAGGTTTAAGAGGAGTGGAGCCTGGCTCCATCCCTTCCAGTTGCGTAGGTGAACTGCCTTCACCTGTGCTCCCAGGTCTGATTGGGTCTTCTCTCCAGGTGCTCAATCAGCAGTTCAGGCCATGACTCAGCAGACCCTATACAGTCGTCTGCCTGGATTTGCGCACATTGTTTGACACCACCCTGGTCACCAAATTGGAGAAAAGTGGATTTGATGGATAGACCACTCAGTGGATAAGGAATTGGCTGGACGGTCGCCCTCAGAGAGTTGCAGTCAATGGCTCAACATCCAAGTGGAGTCTATTGACAAGTGGTATTCCTGAGGGATTGCTGCTGGGGCTGGTGTTATTTAACATCTTTGTAGGTGACACGGACAGTGGTATTGAGTGCATCCTCAGTAAGTTTGCAGACAGCACCAAACTGAGTCATGCAGTTGACACACTAGAGGGAAGGGATGCCATCCAGAGGGACCTGGACAGGCTTGAGAGGTGAGCCCATGCCAACCTCATGGAGTCCAACGAAACCAAGTGCAAGGTCCTGCACCCAGGTCAGGGCAATCCCAAGCACAGGTACAGGTAGGGTGGAGAATGGCTTGAGAGCAGCGCTAAAGAGAAAGATTTGGAAGTGGTGGTTGATAAAAAGACTCATGAGCCAGCAGTGTGCACTTGCATCCCAGAAGGCCAACCATATCCTGGGTTGCATCAAGAGAAGTGTGACCAGCAGGCTGAGGGAGGTGATTCTGCCCCTGTACTCTGCTCTTGTGAGACCCCACCTGGAGTACCACATCTGGAGCACAAAAAGGACATGGAATTGTTGGAGCAGATCTAGAGGAGAGCCATGAAGTTGACCAGAGGGCTGGAGTACCACCCCTACAGGGACAAGCTGAGAGAGCTTGGGCTCTTCCGCCTGGAGAAGGCTTCGAGCAGACATTATAGTGGCCTTCCAGTACCTGAAGGGGCCTTCAGAAAAGCTTGAGGGGTGGAGCTTTCATTAGGGCATGTAGCAACAGGAAGAGGGGAAATGGTTTTAAACTCTAAGAGGTTAGATTTAAACTAGTTATTAGGAAGAAATTCTATATTGTGAAGGTGATGAGATACAGGTTGCCTAGTGAGGCTGTGAATGTCCTCTCCCTGGAAGCGTTCAAAGCCAGGCCAGATGGGACTTTGAGCAACCCGGTCTAGTGGGAGACATCCCTGCCTACAGCAAGGGGGTTAGAACTGGATGTAGATGTCACTCCTTTCCTCCCCTTATGGGCAGGACGTGACAAGGAGGTACATGTAGAGGAGCTGTGATAATTATGCAATTTCTCTGATACTTCAGGAAAGTCCTTTCTGGTCAGCAGGGTGAACTGCACATATAGAATATCGTGCAGTGACGAGCAGAACTAAATATGCCCAAGCCCGTGTGGTGGCATAACAAATGTTCACTGTGTCATGGAAAAGTCTCAGAAGTGCTTCTAGTGTGCAGTTTACGTGGAGGAAGCTGTGATGTCCATGGAGAACGCTGCAGACCAATTTGAAGAGTCTCACTGTGGCTATCACGAGCCTCCATGACATGCAGCTGACTACAGTGTGGGCAAATGCTGATAACAGAGAGGGAGCAAGCTGTGTGATTAACATGGCACCGTGCTCTGTTTGTCCATCACCGGCCCAACGTAACCGAAATTTCAATCTGTAAAAACAAATGGCAGGTAACCATCACCAAATGTGGCAAAAACAAAAGTCAAATGATTTATCCTCAGTAAAAATAAGTGAATAAGAAGCCACTAAAACATGCAGGCTTGAAGTCCTGTCTAAAGAGCCAAGGAAGATTTTCCAAGGAAACGGGATAAACTGGGAACAGCGTGTTCAGCCACTTTCCCTGATGAAAATCGGAGTTCAAATAAAAACATGACATCTCAAAATGACTGACCAAAAGGCTTGCTTTTCCCCTGGGGCCTTGTGAATGTGAATTGTGAGTTGTTAATGTTGTTGAAAAGCATAGAATGAAACAATTTGAAATGTGGTGCTGGCAAATATCCTTGCGTGACTGCTATTTAGAAGAGTGCTTACATTAGGAAAACTACTTGATAAAGGTAGGCTCTGCTTCCTGCACTGAGCAGCCCTGGACATGTACTTGGATTAAATCAGACCCGGCCATGGAAATAAGCAAGATATGAGGAGACCATCAGGAAAGAGGTGAGAGCAATTCACTCGATGAGTATTACTACCAGAAATCTCTGTGCAGCTCACATAGCAAAGTGCTGCAGAAAGAGCATGAGGAATGTTTGAGTGACACAAAAGGAAAGCAATCCATTATCAAAATACATGAGAACATAAAAAATCCAACTTTCCAGTTATTACAAAGGAGTGCATTACTTTATAAGCAGGCTCAGCTCAGGTTGACATACAAACATCAGGTGTTCTCAAATTTACCTAATGTGCTAAATTAATTCTTTAAATTTTAGAGAGAGTGTTTTTTTCCTTCAACAGGCAGTAGATCTAACAATGCTTCCCTAACAGTATGTAAGCTTTCAGTAAATGGGTGGACTCACAGGATGTAAGGGGCCATCTCAGCAGCGCTTTGTGTAAGAGTTACCCTGGAATCCAGTACTTCAAATTATATGGAACTGTGTAAGCGAACTGAGTAGATGCAAGTCTGAATATCCTTAAAGGAGAAAAGTTCTTGGCAACCATGAAGTAAAGGGAAATGCACTGGCTCTAAAAATTGATGAAACTAGCATTTTTCAATTTCTCACTTCTTAGAGCTCTTTTCCAAAAAATTAAATGTATCTTTTCCAGGCAGTGGAATGTGGATTAAAATGCAGTGTCGCAAGAAATGTCTATCTGGTCCAGGAAAACATTATGTTTTTAGACATGTTAGTAAAAAAATATTTATGTAACCCATTTTAAAATATTTTTAGCATCTAACATTAGTAATGAGATGAAATAGAAAGATCTATCATTTTTCTAAAGCCCTGATCATAAAGGGAACTGAGCTTCACCTGGAACACATTCAAACAGGTATTGATGCATTTAAAAACATTTTTCTTTCTGTCCGTAAATAAATCTTGCCTCATCCAAGTCTCTTTCTCTGGAGAACTTCAAAACCCACCTGGATGCCTACCTGTGCAGCTGGGGCTAGGGAGCTGCTTTGGCAGGGGGGTTGGACACAATGGTCCCTAGAGGTCCCTTCCAACCCCCTACAATTCTGTGATTCTGTGATGACGAATTATACTTCCCTTGACAATTCTGTGCTTGGTGCTGCATAAATCCCAAAACACAGACAATGAAGTTTTATCCCATGGAGATTTTCATCTAAAAGGCAAAACAGACAAACCAGGATACAAGGAAGGATTAATCTGGAAATTCTGTTAGTTCACATTTCTCCCTCCACCCTTTTACTGGCTTGATGGTGGTCTGCAAGTCTCTCAGATTGTTCCTCCTCCCGATGCTCACCCAGCAGCGATTGACTCCTCCCGTCCTGGCAGGGAAGGAGCCTCAAAGGGCTTCCAGACTGAACCTTGTTGAACTGGCTTTGTCACTATGAAAAGATGAGTTTCCTGGAACGCAAAACCCAAAATGAAATAAAAACTCATGCTTGTGATTAAGAAATCTTGATGTAACTTTTGCAGAGCAGAAGCAGAATCGATGTATCAACCACATCTGGAAGGTGCTTCATTTTATGCAAGGGGAAACATTGGAATGCAAATGCAGGCTAGGTTGGGCCATCATAAACTTCAAGAATGTAAGTCAAGTGTGTTGCAAATCTGTTATCACATATTTTTCTCCAGAAACAAGATGAAAACATTTGAAAAATAGAAGTCAAATCTTTATGGTCAATTAATGCTGTTATGCTGTGGTTGAATTTGACTCAAAGATCAAAGTGCATAATTGACAGTAAATGATCTTTTGTTTATGTAGTGAGATGTTGATCAGTATTATGAAGTCTTTATCAGCCATTTCTTACTTCCCTTAATTCTCTCTCTTCTGTGTCGCACACAACTATTAACAAATTTGCTCGTAAAAATTCCGCTGTTTTCTCTGAGCTCTGGAAGTAGGGAAATGTTGGACTGATCTCCTGACTGCAGATGCTGGGATGGAGTCTAGAAATGGAGGACCTTGGGCAGAAACTAAAAATATTTCCATAGATAATTGCTGTTTTGCACTGGTTAGGCTCTGCAACTCAAGGAACAGGACCCTTCTGTTTATCCCTCCCAGCAGTTAGGTATTCTTTCAGCAGTGTGAACTTCAAGGTCTTGCTTTGCCTGATCTCCAGAGCTGCTAGGCAGATGGGTATGGACCATTTGGATACCTTTCAATAATTTTATCATGGTTTCAGAATTCTGTCCTGTTTTCTGTTCTCAGTGGGCATGCAAAAGAGTCAGGAAGGATCAGAGAAAGATCTCACAGATGCTTCCACTGGCAATTCATGGCACTTCTTCTCAAGTTTCTCATCCTAACTGTGTCAAGCATGGACATTCGCTTCAGTATTACCCATGCCAGAGCAGAAGTCCTAGGGGCAATGCTGCCAACCTGAGCTTTGCTACTGCCACTAGAGGTTCTCCCCCATCATCGAGCAGCAGCGTGGGCGACAACAGCCACCGAGAGCCAGATTTCTTTGCGTATTTGTGAGGACCAAATCACCAGGGCATTGTCCGGATGCAAGTGATCAGTTTCTCCTCAAGCATCAAGTAGTAACCCTAAATTTTCTGAATGAAGAGGCTGAGCACTCCCAAATTTCTGCAGTCATGCAAGTCTGAATCCTCGGGTTACTTATGCAAACTGAGAAGAAATGGATAATGAGGTATAATGCCAGCCCACTGAAAATGTTGTGTGCTGATCTCTTTTGTCCTGTATTTTTCCTTTTCCTCAGATGGTAAACATTTCAGCAATAATTATAGCAGTAGCACGGATATCACCCTTCTCTACAGAGCACTTAAGTACTGAAAAATATACCTGAGATATTAGGAAGCAAAGGAGGGTGCGGTCTATTTTGAAAGGCAGTTATCCAGTTCCAGGTGGTTGGAGGGCAAGTTCAGAGCATTCATTCATGATGTGGGTGGTCTGGGCTGAGAGCTGAACTCTGTGCTCCGTGAAGGGAGTGGACTCCTCAGAGGGAGAAAGAAAAGTTGAACTTACTGCCCTTACACTTTATTCTGTTAAGTAAAAGTTAAGCATGGACTATCTGTAAAGATGATGTTGTCGGTAGAGCTGGCAGCACTCAGTTTAAATTTATTAAAGATATTTAGCAAGACCTTGGGAAAAAAGGAGGAAATGAATTTTCAAATTGGGAGTGGCTCTGAGGCAAGTGCTCAGCTCTAAAACAATTCTGAATTTTGGAAAATGTGCATGCAAATCTCTTGGGCCATGGCAAAACATATTTATTGGTAAAATCTTTCGTTTATATCCCCACGGGTTCATTTACAGACTTAGGGATTTTTTGGGGAGGGGTGGAGGGGAACTATTTGTCTTCCTCTGGTGATGGCTTAGTAAGACCCCCAACATAATGGGATTTTTGAAGGGCTACAGCAGTACAAATTAGCAAAAACAACATTGTAGCCAATAGTTATAGATTCCAATCCATTACTCATGGGCAAAATACTCTATAATCATCACCAATTTTACAGCAAAGTCTTTTCAACTGTGTTTTAACCTGCTTTGCCATTTCTCTGTTGAGAGAGGAAATGTTTTATTGTTATTCTAATTTTCCAAAGAACTGTACTTCTGCACCCCATGGGCTGTTCAAGCCCAAGTCCATGATGCACTTAGGATGGGAGCAGCTTTCCTGGGAAGCACTGGATGAAAGCCTCTGCTGAGATGGCTGAATAAAGGACCTGCTGTTAGTGGAACCAATCCTATGCATGACAGCACCACGTTTGGCCCATTGTACTTTGAAGGTCACCAAAGCAAAGGCATAGAAGACAGCAGATTGAAAAAACGGAGACAAAATTCTTCTAGAAGAGCAAGCAAATAACAAAGCAACTTTTCCACTGCTCATGTAATATGCTCTTACGAAATCAGCTGTAGTTGGTCGGAAAGATTTAGCTTACTTGAGGCAAGTTTACAGGGATGTTTCTATCCCTGTCACTCACGAGCCTGTCACTTCAGGTTCAGAGGTCATGCAGGAGAGTTAAAACTGGCTTTAGGCTTCTCTGCTTTGCAGTGCTAGTGGGCTTGATGCTGTGGTAGCCACCAGCCACCAAATGTCCCAAAGCCATCACCTGCATCTTCATAATGCCACTTACAGATTCGCAATGGCCCCCTGAGGGAGGAGATTGGGATCCAAAATGCTTCGTTCATGATCCTAACTATGTATGAGGAAGGGGAATTGATAGAAGGGGAACTGATAGAAAAGAAATGAAAAGCACTCACAGGATAACTGTGAAAAGGTGAACAAAGATGACAGCAATGAGCTGGCAGAGGAAAGCAAACTCGAACACGAGAGACATATACACACTTCAGTGGTACCAAAGATAAAATTAGTTCCGGGGAGAAGGAATAGCATGAGCATGAGTAGATGCAGGGAGACAATTATTTCTGTTTCAGCTTGAGCTAAAAGGCTGCCGCACATTTGCCTATGCAAAACGGTTCACTAATTGTTACTGAAAGGTCACAAAAGCAAGTAGAGAATTTCTGGATGTATTAAGACAGAGAAAGCTCAGTTAAAAAACCCTAGGTATGTTAGGTAAACTTTTAAAGATGGTTTTAAACAAACAGCAACACTAACAACAACAAAAATGATGCTAAAAAGGTCTACTCCATCTCTGTTGTGAGAATGCTGCAATACTCAGCCACAGAAAAAGGGGACTTGAGCAGGCAGCAGGAGTCTTGTCTCAAACTACTTCACTCTGCTTTGCCAATTTAATTCAGAGTTCTAATGCATTTTTATGACATGCAAGAGCGAGAGACTCTCTCGCAATTGGAACTTTATGAGATGCCATGAAAATAAATTTGGCAAACATTTCAGAGATCACCGGGGTCTCCAGCTGAGTCACTGAAGAAACTCTGAGCAAGGACTATGGGAACTAGTGAGTCCCACTGCAGGCTGTGTGCTCATTGCTAACTTGCTCTGCACGCAAAGGCAGCCTGGAAAAAAAAGAAAATCCATATTTATGAAATCTGAACTCACTTCAGGATATTTTAATTACAATAATGGCTTGATTAAGATCTAAGTGAAAATATGAAGCTTTAAAATGGGTTATTTTAATAAGTACATAATTTTCCTTTTTGAAGATTTGCTTAGAAAGGAGTTAATCTTCATGGACAAAAGAATACAATGCACGTAGGAAAAGCCTTGTGAAAGGTTATTCATTTCTTTCATGTTAATGACGTACAAACAATTGTACGGGCCCCACTCACACTATTAGGATGGCAATATCTAGCTCTGTTAAAGTCAGGTATTGCCAAAATTTACACTGCCTATACAATTGTTGCTCGGCCAGCTTCTATGTAAGTATTGTGATATCTTTAGTTTTATTCTTAAAAGCTATTTTTGTACTCCGGAGTCTAATTTAAGTACAGAATCAACTATTCAAAGAATGTGTTAGCCGTTAAGATATTTAGAATCACAATTTGGCTAGTAACATATCTAGCATCCAAAGTCTACACAGAATCTTTAGTTTCCTCTTTCTAACGGTTTCTGCTACTTCTGTTCACTGCAGGATGAGGGGCAGCTGCAGGCAGGATAATGATGCACCTGTCCCACTGAAGAAGGTGCCATTAGGAACACAAGAGGAGAGGACTGAATTAGGCTTGTTCACAACAGCACTGAGACTCAAATTCTCAAGCACTTCAGCTCTTTGTAAATATACTTAATAATCTGATTTCAGAATGTTACTTCTTGTCATTTTATGTCTGAACCCCCATAAGGAACGGGGCTGAACTGTGATATGCTCCACTGCGATACAATTGAAAGAAGGGACTAGTATAGTTATAATTTAATTATACTAGTATAATTGAAATAGGAGGGAACAAATGATAGGGGCAGTTCTTTCTCTAAACACGTTCACTGTGTCAAAGTGTTGGAGCAGAAGAACATTCAACCTGAATGTTTCTACCAGTCTCCATGGAGAAGACATATGTTCCCACAGTTCCAAGCAGAATAATACCTGGGACTGCAGCTTCCCCAGTGGCTAAGTTAGACTGAAGTGTCACTGAAAAGGAGGATTTGCTCTCCCTTTGATCCCACTCCTGCCTCTCCATCCTCCTGGACACTTGGTAGCAGCTCTGTCTTCATGCTGGCTATCCCACATGCCTCAAACCAAATCATCCCCTTCCCAGGTGAAGTTCCTGTTGCAGTAATAGTTTCTACCAGGTTTGTGAATTTGGGCACAGCATGAAGGTGCCAGTGCTGACAAAAAGTGAACCAGCAGAGGAGTGTGGCCGGGAAGAGAGAGAAAGTGAGAGGCAGCAGACCTTCCTCTTCTTTCGGTGGGTGTTGTTCAGCCAGGTTGTTCTCCCAGGTTCATCCGGAGTCTTTCATTCTGCCATTTTATGAAGGGAAGTGGGAGATGGCTGGCTTAAGTGAGTATGTGCCTCAGCCAGAGCTGAGCAGAAGCATGCAAGAGGTGGAAAAGATACTTCTGTTTCCAAGGTGCTCTCTCTGCTCAGCTTTCAGACGCTTCCCATGCACAAAGGGAGAGCTACAGCTTTCCCAGAAAGGTCAAAAGACAATTTTACAGCGGAAAGGATTTGGCAATCTAAATACAGGGTCACTCCCTGCTAGTAAGTACTTTCTTCTGAAACAACATGCCCCAGCCCATAGTTTCCAGGAGATGTCTGAGTCCTCAGAGTGTGAAAAGAATGAGGACATCTCCCATTTCTGTAACTCAGGTGGATAAACAGGCGGTCTCCACCGGTCGTTGAACCACGCTGTATTTTGCTCTGGCTGGTCCACTGACGAGAGATTTCACCTCCCTTTGCCTCATTAGCCTGCCTGCTTCAAAAAGTGGATAATTCTATAGATTTACATCTTTGGATTTCAGGCAATGGCTTCCACGAGGCATGATATCTTGTCACTAGCATCTTATAAGCTTGTATTTGTAAGGATTTATTTCTTGGTCATCTCAGAAGGAAATGATCCAATTACAGACTAATACAGTGGGATTGTTACTATGTCAGCTGCCCAAGCCTTCCCATTAGAAGACCCCCTGCTTTTTGCACTTTCTGATTTTGCAGGATTAACTCTTGGACTTCATTTTTTTCATCCCGCCAGGCTCCTTCGGACTTTGAAACAGAAAATTCTGCCTTAATACTTACCAATTTCCAGCAATACGGATGAAAAGAAAGATTATGTTTTCCTGATGCTAAATCTTCCATACACGTAGCTTTGACCGGGGACTGGAAACGTGATGTGGGGAATATGGGGCTGTTAAGGGATCGTCCTTTGAAAACCAACTGAAATTTCACACTGTAGCACATTTCTGGAAAACTGTACCGTGCATATGTTCAGCAGAGACTTGCCAGAACTTCACAAGGCAGCTCGTCAGAGATTCAGTATGCAATAAGCACGTCAGACCTCATAAGGCTTTTCTGTGGCAGGAAGGTTTATAACCTAATACCACTAATAACTGCTCCTTCAGATCAAGTTGCAGGTCTGTGCAGCACATTTACAGTTTCTAGCAAGCTGATAAATCCACTTATTGTCAGCACAATTACACGGTTGAATTTTCCTCGTTTGCATCTTTCATAAGCTTACAAAAGTTGGCGTAAAACATCTACTTTGAAAAACATCCAGTACAAAGACCATGCAAAGTGAGCGTTATTAGCCCCATTACACAAACCTATTTCAGTATCAGTGTAGTCCTTCTGTGGGTATTTCTCTCTTGAACTTTTATATAAACATCAAATCACATGAAATTATGAGCATATTTTGCTTTGAAAAAGTATAACCACTACTTGTACAATAATTACAGTAAAGATGTTACCTCGACACAAAAATTTCGTGTTTTGAAGACAAGATGAAACCTTCCATTGTCATGTATTATGCAACAATTAATACCTCTCATTTCAGGAAGACTGAAATCTAGCTACAGAAATCCCTACTGCACTCTGAATTCAGGCACTGGAAAAAGCGGATGACCTCCAGATGTAACGTTAGCCATGCAGTGTTAAAAAAATAAGCAGAGGAAATCAAATACATGCTATTTTCCTCAGCACTATTTAGCCATTCTAAGAAACACACACCATCACTCATAATTAAGATAAACATAACATCAGTGCACGTATGGTTTGTGCTTTTATCAAGGGGTCTCAGACCCTTCTCTCCTAATAACCGAGTGTACAAGCTAAAGTTGGGAAGAAAAATGACTGAGTTAAATACACTCTGGCTGCCTTAACTCAGAATTTCCTTGTTTTTATGGATTTATGTTAAATCCCTAGGGTTATTTTAAAATTGTTTTCAGTGTTATTTTATCATTAATCTTATTATCATCCAAAAAACCTGGCCGCAAATGCTTGCTTTGAGGACTGGCAAACACATTTGTACAGCTTGAAACAATTTATTGAAAACATCTTGCTTACATAAGAGAACATGCTGTCTTCAAATTCTGTTAGTAGAAATGCTCATTTATTGAATTTTCTTTCTATTTACGGACTCTGAAGACAGCAGAAATACAACTCCAAGCACACCTACTGCTAGCACTTCATCCCTGAGAGAAGGGAACTTTCTCATGCGTGCATCATTTTGCATTGGTTTATCCAGTGACAGCATCCAGCAAGATGCTAGCTGAGGTAAAAGTGGTTTTCAAAATACCTTTTTTCCCCCCAAAAGAAGAAATCTGTAAGCGGTCACTCTGTAAACTAGGGAAGCATAGTTTAATAACAGGAGGGATTATAGTTTCAGTTCAACACAACAGCTGTGTTTTGGCCATACATTTATGTGAGCAAACCAGTTACAATAAATAAAGATCTGCAGTAACACATTTCCCTACCTTTTTTTTTCCCCCATATATCTAACTCCAACTTCAGTACTTCAGTCACTGGTAGATTTCCATAACTCACTGTAATGAAATACAATTATCTTTGCTATTTTATAGCTCACCAGAGCAGCAAGTCTCCCTTCAAACAAGACAAAATTTCCTCTCAGTGTTAGCATAATGGCTGAGATCTCGACACTCACCATTACTGGCAGGCACGTGTGTGGCTGGGACAGCCTTGGGGATGTTACGGACTTTCTCTGGTGGAGAGATGAGGCACAGCAAACCACTCTGATCATCCTAGATTTTCTTTAAATAGATCTGCGCTTAACAATGACTCGTTTCAGATGCCATTTATAATAGACACCATCGTTAATATTTTTTATTCCCTCTTTTGAGGGTTTTAAGGCAGTAATGAGATTTTCTTCTACTGTTTACTAAAGCACACGAAGAGGTTTCTCCTTCTTCCTGCTGCTTTCATGGTCTTCGGCTGCTTAGGTACCCTGCCATCTGTTTCACCTAAGAACATAAAAGCCTAAAGGGGTTTCATCACTCATGCTTTCTTTTGCTTTCATTACACTGGACAGAGGGCAGGGGAAGAAAAAGAAACTGCAGATTGCAACATGTGTAAGTACCACAGAATCCCAAAGCTTTCAAGAAAAGTTTAGCCCTCAGAGCATCTTTCAGAAAGGCAAAAGCAATCTATTGGCTTCGGCAGCAAAATTTTGCTGTGAAACTTCTAGGTCAAGATTTTAAAAATGGTCAAGCCTCTACTTCTGTAAATGTGAAAGGTATGAAGTTCTGCCTGTGTATCTGTCTGCACTTAAATGTCATCCAGGATCAAACTGAAATCCCTTTCTAGGCAGAAGAATAGGAAAAGCAGCTTGCATACAGGTAGCAGGCCCGCTCAGAAACTCAGCTGGAACCCCATGTTTTCAGCTTGCTTCCCCACGTAGTCACACAATTCTGGATCACAACAGCTGAACCCAAAGACCAGCAGCCCTACCTGACTCTCCTACGCTATTCCTTTTTTTGTTTTTTGTTTTTTTAATAACACTTTCAGATGAGGAGAGCAAGCTAGGTGCTTGGGCATTCAGAATAACTTCATTCTGAAATTAAATATAGCTGTCTTTCAGAAAACTGAACTTTGGTAACACGTTAGATAGAAAGACTCCAGAGACCAAAAGTATGCATAACTTACAATCGCAGTTAGACTTCAAAGGTCCATCCTTCACACCCACATCGGGATCTATTTCATTGTAGTTCTTCTCTAAAAAAAAAAAAAACAAAAAACCTAATTGCCTGCTGAGCTTTACTTAAGCAATTTACACTTTCCCCTTTATTCTTCATGAGACAGTGGACACAATGTTGAGAGCACAACTACTGGTTTCACCGACAGCGATGCAGTTTTGGTCAGCTCACTCGATCCCAGTTTCCCAGGGACGCTGGGTGTGTGCAGCAATTTTCCTCCTGTTTCATCATGCCGTGGAGGTTTTACCATTGTTGACTTAGGGTCTAACTCAGCAGCTGCTGCCAGGTAACTCTTCCTTGCTCAGATCCATCTCCTTAACCCTAACCCTCCTCCCTCCTGTGTTATTTATTATTTTTTTTTTCCAGTTGAACATCTCACTAAAAGAATCCAAAAAACCTTTCATGGAAACCTTCAGCCACTTGTTACTCATCTGAAAGGCAGCAGAAGGATTATGGGAACGTGATTATAAAAAAGGCAAGCATTTACTGGTGCTCTCAGCAGACCATACTTAGTCTGAGGTGATCCTGAAGCTTTTTCTTCATCAAGTCTTTCACAAACTGTAAAATGCTTTGCTTGGATCAATGGACCACCATTTAAGTAATCTAAAGTGTATTTTAATTTGGCAATATAACATGTAGCCTTCCAAAAACAAACTGACCCAAATTAGTATCAGTTAAGCACGGACTCTGCTTTCTAATCAACTCTTTAAGTCAGTGCTATTCACTGACATGCAGTGACTTCGATATGGGCACTAAAAATACTTCACCTAGATTCTTCTTTAAGGTCAAGTCTAGAAACGAATTGCAGCCATTTCAGTTTTTATGAGCTTTAGATGTCCCTGGAAGGCCATCTTCCATCTGTCTGTCTCTCCATCCAGCACTGTCTCTACCCCCTGCACTCCTTCCACTAGCTATAGGGAGGCTTAGGAAATCTGATGTCCTCAGGAATCCAAGTTGGACAGAGTGAATACTTTCATTCCCCTTATGTTCTCAGCTTCTATTTTGTGCTTACAGCAACTTAAAATCTTGCAGGAAGCCTACCTCACTGCAAAGGCCCAAAATAAAAAGAGAATCTGTTGACCCTAGGGTTCTTTTTAATCCTTACAAGTTATTTTGTAAAATGTCCTAGAAAAAGATAAATTTATAAAAATTATAAGTTACACATCTACTCTTTGAAGATACTATGGCTTTGCTGCTTATATTCAAATCTTCCTATCTTCAGTATCCAGGGGCATACAACCATCACCAGCCACCTTCACAAAAAGTCGTGCAGTGTCATCTTGGATTTACCTTCTCCTTCTGTACCTCCCTTCCCTAATCTGTTCCACACCCCATCCTCCTTCTCCTATTCCTGGGAACCCACTTGAGCTCACTCCCCCACAGCAAGTTAGCTGTGAAAAACTCCACCTCTCTCTTAGCTTTATAACTCTCGTGACTACAGTTGCCTTGCACCCACTTCACGTAGCAGAAAAAAAAAAAAACTTGGCTGAAATTATTCTTCTCATATTCTCCCAGGACATTTGAACAAGAGAAAATGACAGACCCGGGAGGATATTCTCAGCAGTCTCTCAAAAATACTGTGAAAAGCTGGGACGGGGGTGAGGATACATGTGCAGAGTAAAAGCCTATGAAGCTGAAGGGCACACAGCCCTCCAGGTAGACCCCGTGGTAAGAAGCTAAGCCCCAAACCAGAAGGGCTGGACTTTCCCAGGCTGATTCAGAATGCAGTGAGACACTTCAATCCAGCAATGAGCAAGCAACCCAAGCATTTTGACTACCTAGATAGCTGACAGCCCAGCAGACCGAAGCACCCAAGGAAAGGAAATACCTTAAAGAGCCTGTAATGCCGAAAGATTTTTGCAGAATAACAAGTAGTGCCCAGAGGGCTCTGTCCTTATTAGCAGCTTTAACTTCTTGTTGTTGTTACTGTATAAAGAAACCTCCAGGGCTCAGGATGGTTTCAGGAACGTGCATGCCATACTAATACGCACTCTCCTTCCCTGAAGCCACGTCATCAGCACTAAAGACAAGTAGACCAATAATAATATTTTGGGAAGAGCACTGCCAACCCACCCTGCATGTGAACATTTTTCTCACTGGTTTGCCTTGAGGTATTACAAATTATGACAGAAAGCAGAAAGGGCAACCTTTCCCACTGGATGTTTTTTGCTTTTTTTTTTTTTTTTTAATTTTTAAATCAACTCGGACATCCTTTGCCCCTTACCAGACATGGTTTCGGTTTCAATTAGTGCATTTAGCAATGAGGCTGCTAAATCTGGAAGCAGGTATGAAGATGAAGGCTGTTACTGCCAACATATTGCAACACGAACATGCAGGAAGCCATGCAGCTTTAATGTGGGTAAGGGGGGGGGGAATACCAAGTGCAAACAAACGACAATGAAGCAGCTTCAGAAAGCTGAATTCGACTCTTCAACTGCAAAATATCCTTACTCTGAAACCATGCAGGGGAACCATCATGGGCCCCAACTCAGAACAGTGAGCCACAAAGGCCTTCCTGAAGGATCTCCAACTGCTGCATGCAGCCTCTCATTGCTTGCGAGCATCACTAACTTGTGACATTTAAGCTGCTGGAAGCACAAGTCTTGCATAGCCTTAATAACATAAGAAGGAAGGGGAAAGCTTTACCGCGTGTGAATATGGATCAAAACACCTTTTTATGACCATGAGGACCTGAGAATAAAACAGCTTTCAATGAGACGCGATTGATGAATGACTGATGGGCTATTCATGAAAAACTACTAGGCATGATTAAGTCTCATCTTGATAAATCAGCTCAAATCCCACCAGTAACAGTAATAAATCATAATTGGGGCAACTCTATTCTTAATGTTACCATTATGGGCTGGATGGGGGCCCCAGGCAGCCCAATTTGTTGGGTTGGAGTCCTGCAGGGGGCTGGAACTACATGGTCTTCAAGGTCTCTTCAAACCCAAGCCATTCCATGGCTGAATTTCCTTCAAATACACTCGTGAGCACTAAAACCAGCTCAAGGCAGGAGAGATGTGAGATCATGCTCTTCTCAAAGTCACAAGCTGCTTAGTTGGCAAATCTGCCTATGAAACTTGAGACTCCAGGACACATTTGAGGACTTACTAGTCATTAACACTATCAATTAGTCTGACTCCTAACGCGGGTTTGTCTAATCAGCCCCTACACAGAAGTGATTCCCCACATCTTCTCTGTGCTGCTCTGTACTTATTTGCAGAAAGAGCTGTACACCAAATCACACATTTTAAAAACTATCTTGAAGATAACAAGAGCTAATTTGGTTGCCACAATGTACTGATGAGCTCATGCCTTCTGAAACAGAAACGGGTTCTACTTTGCAGGCAAATGTAATTCTTCATGGCTTGTTTGTGACAACGTGTGCCTGAGACAGGGTACAGATACACTGAGGGAAATCTGCAGACTCCCAGAGATCATTTGAAAGAACATACTGAAAGATGAACTATGATTCTGGTACATTAGCATGCCTGTACCCGTACTAAGTTGCTCTTTCTGTATAAAAAGAAGGCCTTTTAAAGTTTTATCTTGAATAAAACCTACACAGTTATGAACTATTCGTTACTAATTTTGCAACTGAAACAATTGCATGCATTACGATCTACAAAAAAAAAAAAAAAGCATAAAGCCATACTGGGCAGGCACCGCAGTATATACATGGCATCAGCCCTGCAGAGTCTATAGAAAGAAAACAGTGCTTGTAAGGCTTCCTCCCCCCACCTTCTCCCCCCCACTCCTATTTTAAAGTGCATATTTTAGAACAATATTGTCAAGTGCTTATTAAACCTAACCTTTCCTAATTCCCTATCTCTGCGTTAATCAAATATTAACTAGACTGAGGAATGAGATGATGTAGTTTGAAGCTTTATTCCCACGTGTTTAATCTTCCCAGAGAATTCACAAGCAGTTGAGGCATGACCAAGTTCTGCAGGTGTTTGTAGGCTTCAGCCCTCTTGGCAGCCACCGTTAACAGCCTCCAAGCACCTTGCAAGAGCTAAAAACAACACATCAATCACCTCCCTTCCTTCCAGCAGGTAGGCGTAAATTACTTAAGTGATCAGGCTGAAGGGAGAGGGAAACAGCGGCAGGGCAGCTGAGGGAAACTGCCTGTAAGAGATTAAGGTTTCGCACTGAAAGTTCAAAGGCTCGTGGTCATTCCTACTCCCGTCTTCTGACGCTCAGTCCTAAAGCCAAGGTCCACATGTGCTCTGGCTTCTATATGCAGATCTTGCATTTGCTGCATAGTTCAGCAGCCAGAGTAAAACAACCACTGCAGGAAACCCTGCTCGCAGAAGGATGAGCATCCTCAGACTGCTGGGGCCGGAAACAGCAAGACAGCCAGCGTACACAATGCAGATCTGGTGAGCACATGGGACACGTGTGATGATCTTACAGTGACCTGGGCTACTCAGCAGGCGATCTGCAGCAGGTTTGGACCAGATGAGGCCATTCAGACTGCAATCCTGGTCCTCAGTGATAGAAATAATCGTGACTGGATGTCTCAAGCACGTGGATCACTGTGGAGGATAGGATGAGATAAACTCCTAACCAGAAGCAGATGGAAATGTTTATTATTGCAGCTCTTCTGCACTCACAGAACAGTGGGGGTCCGGAGGATCTGACCACTGTGAGCTGAAAGCATCTCTTCAGAGGGGCAACCGACAGAGCAGCAACTTCTCTCGACAACACACACCTTTTCCAGCAAGAAATCCAGCTTGGTTCTGGTTAACTGCCGTTACATCAACAGATCCCAGTTAATCAGCAATAATATTTAAATATTCTTCATCGCATACTAGTTTTCATTGAAGAGAAGTGAGGAAACAGGATAATCCCATTCAACTTTGAGTCTCATTTCTTGACTATTAAGGCTAATAAAAATTACTCCATGTTCTGAAACAAAACCCTGGACAGCTTAGTCTTGTGACTGCTTATCTAAGCTGAATATCTTCATAATTACCATTGGCAGCCTTCCTCCCTCACCTACTGCTGCCCAAAAGCGACTAAAACCAGGAAAGCCTACCTGAACATGGGATAAAATACCATTTTTAGTAAAGAATCAAGACACAATCACGAGATTCCTTTATCATACAGGCTACACATTCTTCAGCAGCTGTGGAAAACACTTAATGCTTCTCTGGTCAGTTATAAAGAGAGTTAATCTCTTTCGGCCTTTCGAAGATTTCTGTTATTATTCAATGGGAGCTAACAGTAACAACAATGCAATGGGAAAATACCAGGCTCAGTGGGAGCTGGCGAGTACTCCCATAGCGGGTTCTGGCTAAGATATGCCAGTTATGTGTTCTTATTTTATCTTCACTGTAAACTGGATTTCCAACCCTCCCCCCCACGGTTACTGAACTAATGATGTGCAAGGTATTTTGCAACAGCTAGAAGTATAGAGATTGGCAAGGGAGGTGTTTCTTACTGTTCTTTTAAGCTAATGCTCAAAGACTCACGTTATTTAGCATCATCAGATCTGCGCTTACCCTGGGAGACACGAACTCAGGACTTTATATACACAGGCAGAGTCCCTCACTTCAGATGGGCAATGGTCAGAGCAGGGAGCCCACCAACCAGCAGCTGCAACGAGAGCCCAGCCCAAGCCTCAACCCTTCAGCTGTACTCCAGCTCACCTCTACCCAGTCACTCACATAGCAAGAGTGCAGCTTGGGCAGCAAGATCACAAGAGAGGTAATAAATCTGTGTCGAGCTTATAGCTGTGGTGTTTTAAATAGAGCCCCCCCCACGTTTCTGACTCACCACAAAGTCCAATCGCTGCAAACAACCCACATGAAGAATCACACCTGAGAGACACTTGGCCTCTCTTTTCCACTCACTATAGGATAGATCTAAATGAACACATTCAGCTCCCTAACATCTGCTCAGCAAATGCTCACATAAATCAGAGGTTAGAATATAGCTTATTTGCCACACCCTGAATATCAATAGTAATGCAAGACAAAGACCAGGGTGAAATCCTGGACCCACTGAGGTGCATGGCAAAGCTCCCATGGGTTTCAGGCAGGCCAGTGTTTTAATGCAGATTGTTACCAGATGGTAGTTTTGAGGACCATATGGTAAACTCAAGTAAAGAAAACAAAAGACTTACATGGTAGGTGCACCAAACTGCATTCATATCATTAAAAAGCAGTACACAAAGCAAAAGCATCTCAGCAACAGCTATGAGCACCTTTTTAAAAAGCAGCCTTTGCACTTAGAAAAACCTGAAATCCTTTTAATCAGATTCACCAAAGCAAGCAGATTTAGATTCACCAAATTGATTTTAACAGATGCCTTTTTTTGGTGATATGCTGCAACTGGATGCCCACGTTTAGCTGAAAGTGCACCCAAATGCCACAAGCTAGCTGCCCACTTCCCAAGAGCAGTACCCAGCTGTAGCTATGAACAGTTCACAACTAAGGATTTTAAACTGATCTTCCACAGTGCAGCATTTTTCCCAGTTGAGCAATGAAACGGATATGTGAGCTCTAATTTACACTACACCACACGCTTAGATCTTTTTCTCCATGTGCTGAGCAGAATCTCTTCTATTAGAAGCAGCAAGTGTAAAAGCAGGGTGCTGTTTCTGAAATAAAACTTTAGGCTCAAACAGAAATCAAACCACACGACAGCTGATAAAACAAGCCTAGAGGTAACACTAAGAATTCAGCAAGACTGCACAGAGGTTTTATGCAAGACATGAATTTCAGATAATCTAAAGTTATTTAAAAAACGCTATTATGGATCTGTGCTTACATTCCCTCATTAATTACATTAAATTTTCTCACAAACCGAGCAAAGGAGTTATTTTCAAACTACTGGCCATAAACCCCACCTGACACCTCAAACTTAAGTTGTAGTCTCACTCACAGTACACAGTCCATGAAGAGTAAAATTTCAACTTCACTAACCTACGTTACAACCAGCTCAGCTGTCCTGGTTCAGAAGCAACGGCAGACACACCAAACAGTAGCAAGAAATGCCTTTTTAGCCATCTCTCTCCATATCTACAGAGAAGGTTTAGCCTACGAGACAACTACCTTGATTACAAACACTGGCATTCCCAAAACCTTTAAGATCTGCACCAACAATGGCTGTAAACCCTGATCTAACCTGCCACCAGTCCCTCGAAGAAGGATGCTGATTGTCTTTACCTGTTCAAGGCAAAAGTAGACGGTTGACTGCTGACATCCCCAAACTGGAGGTAGAAGTCCTATGCTCCCACCCCAGTCCTACTCAGCAGAGCTTCAGCCATGCAACAGTTGATAAAAAGCTGCAGTTCCAGCCCCTATGTGGTGCTCCACAGCACAAAACACTGATTATTTGATGCAGTGTCACCTAAAAGATAGCAGTGCCATTAGTGCTCTCTGCTGGATAAAAAAGTAATTACTCCAAAATGAATAAACTGCAACAGGAATCTCAATAATGAAGTGGGGTGTAGAAACACTCATATTTAAATTACAGGTCTTGGACTACATTCGTTAAAACGTGTGCTACTCAATACAGCAAGTTACAAACTTACTGTGAGATTAAATAAAGCACACAAAACATGGCTGAAATTACAACTCCAATCTGAAATACACCAATGAAGAGAAAAAAAGACAGCAAGAACACTTGAGTTGGGGGTGGTTTTATTCAGAAGTATTCCTTCCTGTTCTTCACACTACCTGCCAGCATTGCTCAGGTCAGTTTGCAGCTCACAACCAAAATTCAGTTTCCAAAGTACACCCTGCCCGGAAAAACAACGGGGTACTTGAAGTCTAATGTAATAGTTTTCTTCATCACTTCCTATATCCTGATAATACAAAGCAAGCTCCCACTTGGCAGATTACTATGGTAAGTGGCACTGATTCACTGTGACTTCCAGGTGAAGAAACCAAAGTCAGCTTCTCTGTTAGCCCACACACTAGTGCATGTGACTCCATCTGGATATAGAGACCTATAGTTTGGCACGACCTCTGGCCAACACTGAACCGCCGAGTCCCAGCAGCAGAATCATTGCATGGCCCTGCGGTTCAGCACTACTTAAAGCCAAACACAAAATACTTCAACTGGCGCTGAAGAGTTGATGGCGTGAGAAGAACCAGCAATTGGCTTTGGTGAGAGCTTCTCAATAATACAACCTCCAAGCAATAGCTGAAGCGTGCCCACCACAATATTAGCTCCTTCTAGCAGTGGGCATACACAATTCACTACAAGAGTTCTCAAGAGGGCTGAAGAAACACTAAACCATTTTTACACTGCTACTTACCTGAATTTTGACATGCAAAACAGAGACTTCGTGGAAAGTCATGTCAGGTTACGCAGATGCACAAGTTCACTGTGTTTTTAACAGCTTCTGTTATCATATTTCAGAAATATTGAGGAATTAGGCTTATTGCAGTCACAATTAAAAGCTAACCAAGAATGAAAGACCACTACATGCACTTCTGCATCAACAGGCACACAGTGGGGAGTTGAGCATCAGGGCAGACAAAGCAGCTAGAAGGGACATGAGGAGGGAATAGGAAGAAGGAAGACTCCGTAACACTGATGGAACCATTGGAAGAAGCATTTCTAAAGCATCATAACTTACGGTACAGTTGAAAACCACTTTTCTTAACACTGCTGAGAAAGCTGTCCAAATTACTTATTTCCCTGTTAAGCAATACTGCCATTTCCCCCAAAGTACCCAGTTACATCCCCCAGAGTTTCTCTGGAAGTCACTCCAAAGGGTAAGGGAGCAAAGAGCATTATTTTGTTGGGCCCCACTGATCTGAAAGAGAATATCTACCCTAAAAAAAATAATAAAATAAAAGCTGGGATTCAGGAGGTTTGAAGAACGATTGGCTTTGTTTTAATCTTCTTCCAGTGTGTTGTTCACCATCTGTCAGCTTTTCCTCTCAAGTGAGATTCCTATTGCATCAGATTTAACATTCTTAGTACACATCTCATAACAGTATTTAACAACCATTAAGAAAAAACAGTATATTCAAGCAACAGAGTTCCTTAAAACCCAAAACACTCACATTTGCCCAAACACATTTGCTTGAACGTGGGTGAACTGGACACCAGACAGCTGTTTAGCTCAAATAACCAAAGATAAGTAAGGTCACTGCTACCTCGACCAAATGGCTGACAGACATTTCTCCCACATTTTCTTATTTATGTATAACGTGACATCTGAAGTGGATTTCCTATTCTTTGAGATGAAATCAAAACAATTCTGCATAACCATACTCTCTGAAGCTCTTGCTAGCGTTTATTTCCAGGTTATCCCTCCCTTAAAAACAAACCTCTAGTTAGCTGGCTTTCCATTCATCAAATCTTCTCCAAAGCTGAGCATCCATGCCCTTTCCCACAGTGTGGGCTGGGGGAAAGCTTAAGAACTGCTGCTCTGTAGTTCATCCTGCTCTACCCAGCTCAGCACATCCATAGCACCAAGAAGGACCAAGAAAGATAGATAGGAGCTGAATTTCAAAGCAGTCTTGTCAAAAGTGTTAGAAAAGTTACTCACTTCATTTCCATCTCAACTCGTAACTTCACCACTCACTCACAAATGGAGGAGATAAACTGATAAGCCATCTATTAGATGTGTGTTCAGAAAACAGAAAAATTAGGAGTTTCAGAAATACTATGTTACTCAAATCCTGCGATTAAAGGAAATGTTCTTCACCTAGGACTATACTTAAGCTTGTGGCACATGAATGCAGGGTACACTACAAGCCAGGTGTATCACTGGTGTCTTTCCATTTATGCTTCCCACCTCTTAGCACACCATGTGAGATGACAGGAACAGTGCATACAGGCTGCATACAGGGTCATACTGACAGCACCTAGGATCCAACACAGGAAAAAAAAAAAATCTTCCTCAGAAAACCTACTTTCTTTAACAATTTAAGTATTGTTTGCTCTCTAATCTGCTTCCTCAGATTCATATTACTCATCCTCACATGTCTTCATTTACATCAACCCCCAAATGGAAAACATGGATAGCATAATTTGGGTTTGATAACTAAGCAGAAACAGGTGATGGTCTAGAAAGCAACTTTCTCCAGCAAGTCCTGCATAGCTCACATTCTCATTGTTTCCATCAATAGCAAAAACACCTCTTGCTGCCATGGTATTTTGCAACACAGAACTTAGCAGTTCCTACTGCAGCCAAAGCAAGCTACAGTTAGGCCCTTTGCTATATTAAAGCTTGATTCTGTCCTCTACCTTAGTATTTAGGAGGTTCAAGTTACTCAAAGCCAAACTGAGACAGCTCAGGTCGAGAATAATTCTTCAATTAACCTGAATTCCCTTCCATGAAGGGAAGGTTCCCACGATTTTATCCTCACACACAGTACTGAGCTTAATCCTGAGACCACATAAAGGCATCTGTTTGTAATGCCAGAGGGAGGTGTGGGCAGCCAACTAGGAGACAACTTCATAATGCACACTCTAAGGGCAGCCCAAACCCTTCTCTTCCCTCCCACACAATTCACCATCCAGGAGTAATTTACACATTATGAACAGGCCTGCTTAATTGTTTCAGTTTCCTAGGTATTCTCTTAGAGGAAAAAGAAAAAAAAAAAACCAAACACCTAAAACCTTCCAACCTGCAGTCACAAGAATCAAGAGAAATAAATACATAGTTGAGAAGTGTCTTTATATATAGCAAGACCAAAATATTTGTGCCATAATTCCCCTTATCACTGAAAAGGGCTACATTTCAACCAACGTTTATGGTCTTTTAATGTATAATTGGAAGAATATTTAATCATCTCTGCAGATTTAAGTGAACCAATGAACAAAGCTGGCAGACGTTTAACTTAAAACCCACAAGTCCAACACCCTTCTCTCAAGTTAACAGCTTTGTCTTCCTCACTACTAACACAAACCAGTGTGCTCTTCTGTTTCTTCTCAATTAGTTCAGCTACGAGTCACGTTTGATCTCAACTCAACAAATATTTAACAGCAGTGATGTGTTGATTCCATCCAAGGAAATTCAAACCAAGGCTGCCTCTTTCCCCAAGTAGAGCAAGCATAGTATGCACTGCTAACGTGAACTGTGAAGGTAAATCAAGGGAAGCACGGTCACAACTGAGGCATGACATTCAGCTACTATCAGCATCAGGTTCTCTGCATCTATTTAGCTCAATACCACCTGATAACTTGCACTGATTTCCCATGGTCCAAGCTGAGATTTATAGATATCATTTCAAGTACTAGGAAAAAAAACCAAACCACTATTATATTTTACTTGAACATTCCTTTCAGATCATACCCACAAAAGCTTGGACACTTTCAGACACCCTTCTGAGGCATTTAAAACACACATATTGACATTTTCACACAGTCCCACAGTTGAACATTAAAACACTCATTTGCCCCCACACTTTTTCCTCAGCTGATACAAAATCATTGAATATTTAACCCAATTTACAACAGCAAAGTTTAAGAACAGGCACGCTGCATCCCGTGACTTCTGCACTTTGCATTTCAGCAGATCAAAACCATGAAAAACGCAGCAAAAAGATTAAACAGCATTCTTTTATGAAGTTAAGCATCAAGTACCCTAATTCTTTAGAGAACACTTCAGGAGAAGCACGAGTCAGTTGAAAAGTGACAAGTTAAAGCCAAGTACTAATTGCTACTACCCATGTGCTGATGTACAGGATTTCTCCCCCCCACACACACACAGCAGAGTGTTGAGGAGGATTTAGCCCTGCGTCACAAAACCCTGTTGACAGACTATCTACCTTGTGGTGGAACTGCACCAAATTAACAACATTATGGCAGATGCACATGATACCATCATCAAAACTAAGACAAACTGTTAACCAGATCAGAGCCGTGCTTTCCTTCTTGCAGTGTGGTATTTCTGTTTTAGCCCGACACCAGCTTCCCAGCTTACGCCCCTCCCCCTCCCACCTCCCATACCACCACCCTACCTGTGTGCTGCTCCCAGAGGTGATGGTCCATCCCGGAGCTACCTGCTCCATCCACGAGGGCATCCTCGAAGAGGCGAGGGACAGAATACAGTGCTGCCCCCATCTCAGGCTCCTCCTGTTGCAGCCCTGAGGCCGAGCCCAGCTTCTCACATGCCCCAGGGCTGGCTGCTCTGAGGTGCTGCTGAGGGTGATGAAGGCCCAAGATGTGCGTGACCAGGGCAGCCAGCAGCCTGCCCAGCTTTGGAGGGCACGCAACAGCATGCTGCTTACCCAGCGAGCAGCAGCAGGCCACGTGCTTTGTCAGGCCTGATTTCAGTACAACGGGCTCAAAAAAAAAAAAATAAAAAAAAAAATCAGTGAAGTAACATTAATAGCGCTGGGAATAAAAGGGAATATGAACTGCCCATCCTGAATGCACATACTTGCCCAGAATCCAACAAACTGAGAAAAATGCTTCCTTTAAATTGAGCCTTAAAAACAGAACAAAAGAAGAGCAACATCCCAGGAAGGGGCCTCTGGTATACCAGGACTGGTTGACACTGCTTTGTGTTTAATTTCCCCACAGATATACTTCCCTCTTCCTTTAAAGCAGGTCTTTGCCTGTAAGGCTGTTCCAGAATTAATCCTAGTGATCAGGCAGTTTCTAATCTAAGACTGACATAAAGGAAGTGTGTATTTCCTTTTGTTCTAACACTCATTTAGCTCACAATGCTTCCACTCTTCACCTATTATTTCCAGAAGAAAAGAACTCCCAGTACATACTGCTATAGAGTTAATGCTTACCCATTAAAGGAAACTTCCAAAGGATAGAGCAGATAAAATACTTAACTTTCCAGAGCAGGCCACAAAAGGAGAGGAAAAAGCTAGCCTGAAGTTGTGATTTGTGTAGTTACTCAAAGAAGGCTTTTCTCTCCTCATTTTGGATAAACGCACTCAGGTACTGCAATCATCGCTTATGTTGGAGATATTCACAACAATCCACTGTAATTCTCCAGACGAAGAAAAACTATACAAAAATCAACTGCATGAACAAAAGTTAATACAACTCTATTGACCACCGATACAAAGACCAAAACACAATCTCGTTAAAAAGAAATACGATTTTTAGAGGACATACTACCCTCAATTTCAGTACAATAGTCAATCTGTCATGAAATAAAACAATAAAAACTAAATTTCAGAAATAGTGTTGTATATCTTTCTAGTTATTCAACTCCAATGGAAAACAAATCATGAATGGAATAGAAAAGGTGAATAAACAAATCATCCAGCATCCATTCACAGACAACAGAAATCGAAGTACCATATGCACACTGTTCTTTCACTCTGTCTACAACATGCAGTGCCATTACCGTAAACAATGAAAAAGGTGTACATTTTGAAGCAAGAAATACTTCTCAACTTCCACTAGCTTTATTGAAGCCTTCCACATGAAGCATCAATCTACCTGTGAGAGTTGTCAGGTCAGAAGGCAGACTTGCAAACGGATACTTGAAGTTTTTAAACTGTTCATCCAAAGTAACTGCATCAGCTGAAGGACAAAACCTTCAGATATTTTCAGTTTTGACCTGTGGCATTACTCTGATATAAAGTTTCCATATTTAACACCTGATTTAGAATAGGCAAACTAGAGCAAAGAAAGCCTTCCACCAGCTCATGAAGCAGATAGACAATAGGTACAGAAAAGTCACATCACGGTTTTTTTTTTTGTTTGTTTTGGTAGGCTATTTTTACTTTGAGAACACGAAAAGCAAACTTGGCCTTTACAAAAAAACGGATTTCATATAGAGTAAAATCATCTGCTCCTGCTTTTAATTTTAGTGTCTTAAAATCAACAGTAAGTTAATAAGGAGAGACAAAACATTCCCACTGTAACAGAAATAAAAAGCTTTTTAGTGTGTCCTTACCGTAATTTGGTAAAAAATAAAGCCAGATTAACCTTAAAACCAGAGTTAAACTGGGAGAGAATCCTAAAAGGAAACCAAAAACACTCTTAAGACTGAAAACTACAGAATTTCAAGGTGGAGTGAGCTTCAAGAATAGCTTGCTTGGGTGAAGTTAATGAGAATATTCCTCACGTTGGTCTCATAACATTTCCCGTTTCACAGCTGAAAACACCAATACAACTGAGATAGCAACAGAGACATGGATCATAGCCGAGGTACTACAGTCAGAACAGAGCATGGAACCCATTTAATGGAAATGAAAGTGAACTGCTTTCTTGAGCAGCAACATGTGATCCTATAGCAGAGCAAGTAACGGTTTTAGCGATAATATAAAAATAGCTCGCAAGCTAGGATACCTTACTGTGGACTAAAACCCATATATTCAACACTAAAAGAACATAGTTAAACTTAGATTATGCTTTTAAAAGGCATTTTATGAAAAAAAAATTGTACAGTTAAACTACCACCTGTCAAGTTTGCATGCTTTAAGGACGCGCTTTGTCACTTAGTAGAATATAAAAAACACAGCAAAACAGTGCAGAATTTTCTAAAAAATACTTTAAATAAATTTACACTTCAGTATAAGATTATTCAAGTTAAGAATTAATCATCAGATTTAGTGTAACTCACTTACTTCCATTATCCTCATTGCACATCAAAAACAAAGTCTCTAATTCGTCCAAGACTAGAAGAGTGATTTCCTTGACCTGTGCTGGCCTAACAAGCCAGTAAACATTGCTCCACAGACAACATCATTTTGGTCTTCTGCAGACAATAAAAACCTGAACTCATCAACTATTTCTCACTAAAAGCACAACTGAAGGCAAAAGTTTAAAGGACTCCTAAAATCACAGATCCTCCGCAAGGATCCACACAGGCAGCCTTCCTATGATTTCACAAGTAGAGTCCAGTATTTACGACTGGCCTCTTTAGCCAATGCAGCCAAGAAAATAATAGAGCTCTAGGTATATTCCTCTGATCCAAAAATAATGGACAAACTTAGTACATTTTCAACTTTTACTCCTGGAAACCAAACAGCTTTCTCAAAACACGTGATATCTAACACTGACAAGAAAACAAAAATCAAACACTGACATATTCTTCCTTTTCTGCAGTCTCAGAAAGCTTAAGTTACAGTACTGCAAGGCACATACAGAATCTCTTCCTTTCAAATACATAGCATATATATTCCCTGAAATAATTTTAAAATTCTCAAAACAATTAAAAATGCTACAAAGTTATTAACTTCTATTTAAAAACATTGTTCCTACAGAACATGCACTTCTGTGGAAAACAGCTCTGCAAATATTCATAGTTTTTTCTTCTTTACACAGATACTGTAAATATACTGAATATCTTTTAAAGTACTGTATCAAGTCACATTAAGTTATTGCCTTCATTATATGATTGCATCATCTCTAGAAATCTTAAAGGTATCAGACTTGTAAATAAGGTGGAATGGGAGACTGTGCATGTAGTTGAACCCATCTGAAAGGACATCCACTCAGCAATGCCACCCGAGTCAAAATGAACTTGCTTCATTCAGTGGATAAGGTCTACAGAAAATGATGTAAACACATTTGTTTAATGCAGTGGTGTTAGAAACTATTAAATCTCAATTTTCTGCCTTTTGGGCAAGCATACCTTACTATAAAAGCAATAGAATTTTTAAGAGGTAGTTTTTTTTGTTTTTTTCTTTTTTCCATTATGCGCTCATTTATTTCAGATACATCATAAGCAAGAAAACCTCAGCATTTGCTTTTAAACAAGGATGAAGTCTCAGATCTCTGTACAATAAGTTCAACATTTTAATCGTCCTCAGCAGTACCGGGCTGCTTTAGAACCAGTGTATTCCAGGTCATCTCTCGAGTCAAAAGACTAATCTACCAACAGTACTGAATCCACCCCCTCCTCCTCCACCTGCTGGTCCACAACTTCCCGGGGGATCGTTGTCATCAAATCCATTGGGGCGGAAAGAGCACGAGGCTGAGGCAGCTTGAAGTGCTTGTGTTCGAGCACTAAGCTCTTGCTCCTGAAATGAAAGATAAAATTATGTATTTTCTACTACTTCTTAACATGTCCTTGCTCTTGGTTGCCAACTTGAAGCCTACAAACATAAAATCAACATTAATTCTTTAAAACCTATGTCTTAACTCCACTGAATCAACTGTAGGAATGAGTACCACACATTAAATGCAAAAAGATGAACAAATATTTAGTTTACATTCAGGAACTTTTAACTTTTGAGAATCATTGTGATCGCAATTGTCTATTAACATTATTACTAAAGTGTGCAGAACTCTGTAAAGCTCCCAAGACGAGTTTTCCAGAATCTGACTGATAACAAGGAAGTACCTATGTGAGCAGATAAGAAAACAGCCTCCCGAGAGCTCTTCTTAATCAGGTGAACACTCCTGCAGTTCCTAAGAATCAGCTTAACAGATAAGCAAAGGCTCTTCCCGCAGGGATATCATACACTGGTTTCTCTCTCCAACTAGTTTCACATACCTTGCAGCAGTTTTTCTTTAGTACCCCTTTCTGAAATTGGTTAAGAGCTTCAAAACTTAAAGGAGGCAAGACAGAAGTAAGGTTCTGGGAGTCTGCCATGACAACATAAGCTTAATTTAGTAAACAAGAGAAGTAATTAGGTGCTAAGTATCAGGCTGACAGACTTCTTAATGCTCAACCGGCCACTACAGGCCACCCTCTAAAGGCAACGGGAAGAAACATTCAGAGGATGTTTATAATTACAATTCATCACCTTCAGATATGTGGAACACAGCATTTTCACAGAATCACAGAGTTGAAGGGGTTGGGAGAGACCTCTAGAGATCACGGAGTCCAATCCCCCTGCCCAAGCAGCTCCCCAGCCCAGGTTGCACAGGTAGGTGTCCAGGCGGGTCTTGACTTTCTCCAGAGAAGGAGACTCCACCACCTCTCTGTGCAGCTGTGCCAGTGCTCCATCACTGCACTGTTAGAAGGTGCATGTTTGTGCAAAACTCCCCATGCATTCTATTTTAATTTAAAAAAAAAAATCCCCCTTTATAATCTCACCGTCTTAAGGAGGTCATTCTTCACATATTACCTTAATCTTACCTGCAAGTATAGTTTGTTATCTTTTGTAATTGCATCCATGAGGTCTTTCTGTAGAGGAGGGTCTCCATTCACCCAGAGTCCGTTCGCTGAATTTGTGTTGTAGCCACAGGTGCTATTTTGTTTTTTGTAAATCAGAACATAAGCAGTGTCCTTTGGAAACCTACTGGTAATTTTCTGGACTGACTGAAATGAGGTAAACGTCACCCTGCTGTCATTGAATAAAAACCATTCTTTTGGCATCTCAGTGTCCAGCTCATTTTCTACAACAGCACAAGGACTCTCCTCTGCTAACAACTTATTATGAGGAGAAATCAAAGAGAAAGCTTTAGACTGGTGACACTGTCCTGAAGAACCCGAACTGGTCACATTCCTAGCATATGAATAGTAATGTCCACTTTCAGAGGATACACCAGAGTGCACCACCACAGAACTCAGCACGTAGGGCACCAACTGTGGGCAGGGCACTTCATCAGCACCTGAGGGCTTCAGTTTTTTAGCAAGATTTTCTCCAGTATCAGAAATCTCAACGTCAACAGACAAACCTCGTGAAACCACAGCGAGAGGGGGTGCTGCTCTTTTGACAGGCAGTTCCAAAAGAAGTGGCAGAGAAACGCTGTCCAAGATTTTACGCCTTATATGACACTTTGGATCATATGAAAATCTCAGAAGAGTGAGAATGAGGTATTCAGGTTCCTCAACGATTTGCATAGTTTTCTCAGCATTCTGTAGAGAGGCACACTTTTCACAATAATACTTATTGTCTCCACTGAGGATCTCAGGTGCCAGAAAATAATTCAATAAGTCCGTTACTGATGGGGTGTTTTTCCCTACAAGTGCAGGAGAAACATCCCCACTATCTTGATCCTTAATAAACTCAGATTTTGCCTCAGAGTTTGGCTCAGCAGAAAAATCCTTCAGGGCTGCTTCATTTGTAACTGCGTTGCATCCATCGTTTATCTCCGAACTACTGAGAGGTGTTTCTCCAGCAGAAGTTGCTGAAATACTAGTTTGCACCACAGGGCCATCTTTTATTTCAGAACATTCCACGCATTTTGAACTAACGCTTTCCAAGGACGTCGGAGGACAGAAGGCCAGAGAGAGATCTGTGAAAGCTTCCTCCTTTTGAGATGTGCTTTTGCAGTTCAAACAGCATATAGTAGTCTTCAGTTTTCCCCCAAACATTCTCTCTATGAGAGTCCTTTCTTCACTTCCCATACAAAGTGCTTCAGCAAATACCTGTGCTTTATGGACAGTTTCTTGTGCCTGGGACTCTTCAGTCTTCCTACTTTCAGCAGCCTTTGCTGAAGACAATGCTTTCAAAGTTCTCTCTTCTTCATGCAGCCTGAAGACAAACAAAAAGAGACCCGAACAGCTACAGGATGAAGTAAAAGCACAAAGGCATTTAATGCGAGTTTCATTTGCCTGGTTCTTTATAGCTACTTTTTCTGTTATAACAAGTTGATATTTAAGTAGTGCTGGATTATTTTTGAGGAGAACAAAAGGTCTGGATTGGGCAGCCAAGAAAGTTAGAAGCTATAGCAAGAGAAACCCAAGACATAGGAAAAAGGACGCAAGTCTCAGTAAATTTCAGGCAAGTGACTGAACAGTTTTCAGCAACCACAGAAGTCTTACAATGGGACCGCAGCTAACATAACAAACAACCGAGTTCAGGTTTGTGAGAACAGAAATATAACCACCACCCTAACCAGCTTTAGATGACAAGGCTGCATTCAGACATAACCAAAGATTAAACTCACAAACGCAAGGGTTTCACAGATCATACATGAATCTTAGAACTGGAGACTGTCAGGAACTGGACCCCAAGTTCTCCAACTTTCAATCATACAAAGGAGCCATTAGATGACTGCTCCTAATGACAAGTTCACCATCACGTGACAGGGCTATAGGTTTCTACCCATTAATGATGTAACTGTACCTGTTGAGCAGGAACCGGAGATATTCTGAGCAATCCTGCTGTGACTGAGGGGTGAACCACGGTGGTCTGGAAGCCTCGAGGAAAATTCTAGGAGCATATGCCTCCCTCTGTTAGCACGTGGGAGAAACAAGTGTTACATAGGAATTACTTAATGATTACTTCCATATTGACAGCTGAATTCCAGTTTCCATTACTCTACACGTACGAAACATGGTATGCCTACATACAGACCGTTGCCATATCAAAATCGTATGAGGATAAAGATGAGTATTGGTCATTCATTTCGTAGCAATTGCCTCTAGTACAAAGATATCGTTTGCCTCCAGGATCTGCTACTTGTAAGTGTGCAGCAAGCACAAGCCAGATATTATGCCTGAAAGCAAGTTACTCTTCTTGCTGGCAAACTTAAATGTTTTGTTCTGTTTTTATTTCTTCACAAGAATACTATTATCTCGTTAGTACCAAATTTATATTTAAGGTGCCCCACCCTCATCATTTTCACAGCAAGTTTGCTGGTATTCACCATACAGGATCTTTGTAATACCATATTTTGTTAGGAAACTGTAGTGCTGTAATGGGATGGAAAGTACTGCAGCAATAGATGGATGGCAAAGTACTTCGCCACAGCAAACGAGAACGAGCTCAAATGCAGCAGACACAGAAATGAAGGAAAGGAACCGCTTACCCTCAGAAGGCCTCAGGTAGGCAGCAAGGGACACCTCCACTGCCAACCCTTAAATGAGGTCTGAGAAGTGGTGGATCCTGGCTCCACCCCTTCCTGTTACTCAGGTACACTGCGTGCACCTGAGCCCCTCTGGGTTAGCCCTGCCTTCCCACCAGGTGCTCAATCACTGCTTCAGGCCATGACTTAGCGTTTCCTCTACAAAAATTAACTTCAATAAATGAAGCACTTTGAAATACAATAAAATTTCAAGTAGAAATCGCTTTAGAAGGGGACAGTTTATTCTGTGAAGTCACATAAAATCAATGGTATATCACATCAGGTCTTGTTTGGATTTTTTGATTTTGACTTCTGAAAGAAAAACCTTCTACTGCCCATAACGTCCCACTTATGAAATGGATTTCCTTAATTCCAACATCATCTGAACATTTGGAGGCAGGCTCAGTCCCAGACAAATCTATCACATTTTTAATACTCTCAAGAGTATGCTTACGGCATCACATTTGTTCCTAAGTTCTGGCATACGAACCTAAGCTTAAGAAAGGGTAGACAAAAAATTCACCTACCTGGGTATGGGCCAAAAATGCAAAAAGATGCTGTAATTTTCTCATCAATGAATTACAGCCATTCAGGTTCAGAGATAAAACGTGTCTTCTGAAACTGAAACAAGAGAAAAACAGTTGCCCTGATAGATTTATAGCAATAATGCAGTCAAAGTTCAAATGACTCAAATGACTTCAGTTTGAAAGAAGGTAAAGCACGCACTCTGCTCTAGTGCAGAAATGCAAAACTACTGCACAGTAGCAACTTACTGCTAAAAAGTTCTTATTAATATTCAGATGCTTAAGAATGAACTTTCTTCCAACAGCTTTTAGATTAAAACAAGCACAATCACGAAACCTTTAAAATATTAAATGGAACAAGAAAAAAAATGACTTAGCTGGAATCTGGAAGTCAGATGTATTAACCTCATTTTAGAGGCTGAAGAAATAGCCTGTTAACTCTGACTCAGTCTACCATTTGTTCAATTTGTGACAATGGAAATAAAGCATCAGGATTTTTAACAGCTAAAATTGCAGTTTCAGAGTTGGATTTCAACAAAGCAATCAGTAACAAAGTGCACAGAAACTCACTCAGCCCTAGGTAGCTGAGTCACCCAGGGCATGCTTATATTCTACATAAAGCAAGACAACTGCAACAGTTAACTTGCAATTAAAAGAGCTGGTAAAAAGGACTTACTCAGTAGCCATGAAAAGAGCCTGAATAATGCTATTCATGTAGCAGGTGTTCCCTAGGTTAATCAGGCCTGTCTTCCCAGTTTCAGATTTTCCAGAAAGTCTAGATAAACAGGATGGCAAAGAATTGGATTGAGAAGTCCAGGCACTCTGACTGAGAATGAGCTTCATCTTCTCCTCGCTGGGCTTGGGCATATCCTACAAGAGAACCATGAACAAAATGGGCTTCTGCACTTGCTTTTGTCTAGCAGTCTTCTACATTTCCCCTTGCTCCCTCCACAACCACAGAAACAATCAACAAAGAAACCCAGAACACTCCTCAAGGCTTTTTCCTTTTTGTCACCTCCCAAATGACACTAAGTAGGGAGTAGGTAAGTATATTTGATCTGCTTACTCTGGTAATTCCTTTTGACCCCAAAACTACTTCCCAAATTCTACGCATTTGTAGAACCCCTAAATATCCTTACTCTGCTGGAGACAGAATCCTGCTCTGTCACATCAAAGTGCAAGAATGAAAAGAAAAATGCAAAACACTAAGTTAACAGGAGCCTTTTCTTTTTAGGCTTCAAAACATTTAAGGTGTTAAAATCAGGCAGTAATAGCTGACATCGTATTTTTGTGGTTTTTCTTTTACTGGCTTGTTTTAGATGTTTGTTAAGCAAATGTGCATTATATGAAGAAATTTGAGAGCCGCTCCAGAAGTAGTGTCTCCCATTTTACTGTGTTGGCTTAAGACATGGGAAGCAGATGAGATTGCTCAGCTGATTTCAGTCCTCTCCAAACAGCTGCTTTAATTGCCTTCTGGACACTTAGGGCAACTTTTTTATTTTACTCTGTTTCTGAATATTTCAAGCAGTCAGAATCACCATTAAATTACGCAGTTAACTCTTTGCTCAAAGAGGATATTCCACAGAGACACAGCTTTTGTGTTTGAGATAACAAAAAAGAAACACCTCATCTTTGTATTCTTAATATACCTTAAAAACTTCCAGAATGGGTTCGTAGAGCTCTGGAAAACCTGAGTAATGATACATCATACAATGTACCAACTCGGCCAACTGCATCAGAAACGCTGTACTGGAAGGTAAGCCATCACTTTTGAAGGAGTGAACCAAGCTGACCACATGTGGGACAATCTAAATGGGGAAGGAACAAAAAAAAAGTGTTAAAAAGTAATTCCACTTTCTGATTTTGTTCTGCAAACACTACTCTTTTGCACATCCTAAGTGGAAGGGAACATTTTGTTCTTCATTAAGAAGTGCATGAGAAACAACAACCTGAAAAAATATAGCCACTATACTCTTAAAAAAAGCATAATGTAGCATTCAGTGCTCTCCTCAGCTCATATACCAAGTTCTGGAACATCATGAACTCAGAAGATGCACGTTCAGTTTTTCCACCACTCATACATCCGTAGTACTCATCTTATTAATTCATCTTAGAACTGTGGACTTGTTGGAGTGTGTCCAGAGGAAGACTACAAAGATGATTCAAGGGATGGAACACCTCTCCTATGAGGACAGGCTGAGAGAGCTGGGGCTGTTCAGCGTGGAGAAGAGAAGGCTCCGGGAAGATCTAACAGTGGCTTTTCAGTATCTAAAGTCAGGCTGTAAGAAAGAAGGGGACAGACTCTTTACAAAGGTCTGTTGTGATAAGACAAGGGGAAATGTCTTCAAACTAGAAGGAGGACGTTTCGATTGTATATAAGGAAGCAGCTCTTTTTTTTGTTTTAGTTTTCACAGTAGGGTGGTGAGGCATCAGAATAGCTTGCCCAGAGACGTGGTGGAAGATCAGCACTTGAATGCATTCAAGGTCAGGCTGGACAGGACTCTGGGGAACCTGATGTAGCTGCAGGTGTCCCTGTTCACTGCAGGGTAGTTGGGCTGGACAACCTTTAAGCATCCGTTCCAACTCCAACTACGATATGATCCTGTGATTAAGGATACTACAACAAACATTCTATTTCTGTGCTACCACTGACAGCTCTGTATCCTACTCTGATTTCAGAAGTAAAGAAAAATTGTGAGGTTTATTTTAAGCACTCTAATACTTGCAATCCCAACTAAAGGAATACATAGATCCTACTGCAATTAAGAGAGAAATCGGGTTGTAGCTCCACCTAGCGACAGAGCTAGCCTGAAGCCAAGATGATAAGAACAACACAAGCTTATAAAGTCTACCATCAGATAGCTTCTGTTTAAAAAGGAGTATACTAAGATTAACTGCACAATGTACTACAGAGAGAGAAGCTCCAATTGATAACTACTCGTAAGCCAATTTCTCATTGCTGTGTATGCACAACAATGAGATGTGCAAATAAATAAATGATCTGTATGTAAAACAAGTAGCTCCAGCACAGGAAAACATGCTAAGATTATGAATGACAGTGGTATGTTAAAAAATGATAGTGAAAAAGGTAATGTGAAGAAGAAAGTGGTAACTGTTAAGTCTGGAAGACATGTATGCTACACTGCCTAAGCATTATATTGTAGAAACAACGGACAGCATTTTGAAGAGCTGACATTACGAACAGTACCCTTCAGTTTGCCCACACCTACATCACGACAAAGGTAACATATCTTTCTCAAAGTGAACTGCTTCTTGCTCTTATTTATCTACACGGAGTGACTAGAAGCAGGTAATATAACCAGTTAGCTGTTTTCCCCCAAATAATTGCTCTTGCAAACCCACCTACAGCCCAACTTTACCTGTAGACTTCATGCCACATAAAATGGTATTCTAGAATTACGTAGACAAGGATAAAATGTGGTCCCCAGATGCTCCTGCCAGAAGTACATAGATAGCAGAAAGAACAAAGCACCTAGCAGTTAGAAAACCTAGCTGCCTGCACACAACTGAAATCTGATCCCAGACCTCTGAGGTGAAATCAAAGCCCTCAAATTCCATTTCTTTTTACAACCGAAATCCCACATGAATTACATTTCAAAGAACCGAAAACCATTTATTCGCAAACTTACCAAATGAAAAGCTTCTGGAGAATGCTGGAAACTAAGTAACATATGAGAAAGGACAGCAAGGGCACCAGGTCTTACTAGAGGAAACCAAAGTCGATTAAACACCTAAAAAGAAACCCAAACAAAAAAAAAATTAATAAATCTAGAAAGTAAGATATTAATAGAACTGTAGACAAATTTCCTAATTGACAACCATTTGAAAACAAAGAAAGCTGAAAGCTATTGAAAGCTATTTTACATCTTTTATGCAGGACAATAAGACAGCATGGGCTGTAATGCAAATAATGGTATGCAATTACATAGCTGTTACAAAATCCTTTCCCTCTCTTTCAGTGTTATTCTTTTCCAACATACCAATTCAATCTTCATCAGAGTGACATCAATAAGGATTGTAAATTTCTGGACTGCAGCTAGTCCTTTCAACAGTGCAATCACCCACGTTTCCACGTGCTGGGCCAGAGGCCAAGACAACCAGTCAATCATTCTGAAAGGTAATGAAAAAATGAGGAATGAAACAAAACCAAACCATACGCCATTCATATTTTGACCTCAGCAGAAAGATTCTATACACACAGATATACAAGAACTAATGAAATAATAAAAAGAAACACATAAGCAAACGAGAGTACTATAGTCTTTGTATTCAAGATGAAGCCAGCTTTTACAGGCATTAAGATTAGATTCATTTTACAGCAAATAAAACAGAACCGAAGAAGAAAAACTGTCTATAATTGGAAACCTTCCCTCCTATAGTATTTACACCACAGATCAGACAAAAACTAACTTCAAAAAGACACCACTATATTAAAGCCTCTTCCTTTTTTCTACCACGGTGGTGGGTCACACTCTGAAGAACATTATCCAGTGAGGCTGTGGCAACCCCATCTCTGGAGAAAGCTCCTCACTCAACTGGACAGTATCCTGAGCAACAAGGTCCAACTTCAATGCTCTGCCCCACCTGGAACAGGACTGCAATGGGCAACGTCCAAAGGATGCTTCCAGCCTACAGAATGCTACTATTCTCTTCTATAACTCTATGGAAAGGGGAAGTTATAAGTACCTTTACTGTCTTACGGAAAAGATACTCAAAGATGTTTACTCTTCCCTCATGAGCTGAAGTTCTAACACAACTGAACAGATTAGAGGTAGCCAGTCTAACAGTTTGTTTCAGCACAAAGAGGCTCAGCAGGTTTCTACCCCATTTTATATAATGAGAAAAGTACTGAAAAAAGCATGGATGCCATACAAATGCATCTTGCCACACACCAGGCATGCAGAGCTTTTACACACGGTCATGTCTTCTGCCAACACCACCACACAGAGAATCCAACTCCTTTAAACAGTCAGCTTTTCCACATACATCCAAGTGTGGGAGAAAGCTACTAACACACAGCTTCCTAATGGCATTCAGACACGAGGTAATCTACCAATACTACGTGGTGAGGGAACACAAGCTGCTCTTGTTTTCTGAAGAAAGGACAATGTTGTAATTAACTCTACTAACAATATTTGTTAGTATATATTTAAGACATAAACAATACATTACTGACATGAGAACCAGCATCAAATTACACTAGCCATTTGCAACCAAGAAAGATGAGTTTCAGGGTGAAGCATTACATGCAAAGCTTTGGAAGAGAATTTATCTGTACAAACAATTTGATCAGCCACGCGTGCCACATGGCTTGAGATGTTCAATCTCCAAAAAAAACAAGCCCCACATCCTTCTTGGAGAATAAAGGGTTCCAATCAGTCTGAAAATAAGGTTTCAGAGCTACCAAGCTAAAGAAGTGGAGATCACCAAGATCAGACACGTACTGTGGGCATGCTATTTTAACATAAAAGCAAAACAAAAACCGCTAGAATTTGCATGTAGTTTATAGTTTGGAACTGGAGAACTTACAGTACATCCATAACTTCCAAAACTTGCCTTGCAATTACAACCCACCTAAATATGTGACATTTTAATGCTTCTCTAAAAAAGAATCGCTAGGATTGCCTTTTTATAAGAATCAAGTACAGATCTGCCTGATTTCTTAACTGTTATTACAAAGAGACTGGAAAAAAATACGCCAGTATCATAATCTTTGCTCTGAATCCATGCAAAGGTGCCCTTTCTTCATGATTTTAAACTCATGTTTTTCCTCTGAGGAGTCTTGCCATCAGCTTTCAAAAGCAGGTTATTCAGCCAAAACTGCTTTTCCTTGCAGAAAATTAACTTAAGAAGAGATTCCTAAGCCTCACTGCCCTATAGTCATCAGCATTTGTCCTACCTTCAATTTGGAAACTTACTGTTCTTCAGTACAAAGTCCTTCATGGTTAAAGATAAATAACAAAATGTAGAGATTTCTTAATTCGCTTTTTAGACGAGTACAGACTGTTTTCTATAGAACTCAGTGTAATCAGTGTGCTGAAATACTACCATTCTTCTAATACACGCAACTTCAACCACGGTAATGTAAAAACTCCAAATGAAAAACACTGCTTTTGGTGGAAGCTGGAGCTTCCTGTGTTCCACATGATATCTGTCACATGACTTGCCATCATGCATCATCTCTATTCAGTATAAATTTCTATTAAACTACACACCATTATTACTAGTACAACCACCACCATTTCAGTATGATTAACACTGTAAAGAAAAGCCTCATTCTCTTTGTAACTGATATACGCAGACGTCCCGTCCTAACAACCTATTTCTGCTCATAAGAGCTGAGTTGATCTTCTTACAGAAAGAAAGAAAAAAGTCAAACAGAACAACAGAACTAAACCTATAGTCATGCTTAGATCCGTCCTGAAGAACATAAAACCTGAGATCTGGTAGGTGACAGCAGATGCTTCAGTTACCAGATCCTCTCTGCACTGTACTTACTCCCTGCTGGATTTTAACACAGACAGATATGGAAAACGATGATCAAGTATAAAAACAAGATTTTTCTGTTTGTTTGCCTAGAAGAATATCCTAAAGTCCTTGAGAGGACCTTCTTCCTCATACCATCCTATGACAGACAGTTATCCCCATGTGTCTTTAACAAAGACAGCATGTGAGACTTTTGGACAGAGTAAGATTTTCATTCATTTCTGCACCCTAGAATCACAACTTGTTACGTGAAAATGTCTTCTCAGCACCATCAGACAAAGACTCCAGCTTCTTAAGTACAAGTTAAAATCTAGCCAAATAAGAACCCTCAGACTCCTAGGCACGCCTCCTCCCAAAACAAAGAAACCACAGGAAGGTTTTACTTCTTTACCAACAGTGTAAAGGACACGATCATACCGGGACTGTTTTCATTAGAAAGCACAATTTTAATTTTCTTCTTACTCTGTGTTCAAATTCAGTCAGGCTCTGTAGTGGCACGACAGCTGTGCTTAGGAACTGAGTAACCAGATCCTTAACCTGCAGTAACCAAAGCTGTGTTGAATTGCAGCTCTTGGGAATGAGGTAATCCTGATGACAACACAGTCATTCACTGCTCCGAACATTCCAGCAGTGTTACTACCTCCTAAGAGGGCACCCTATGACACTGACAGTGGGACCGAGCGTATCCTCAGCAGGTTTGCTGATGACACTGAGCTGTGAGGTGCAGTCAATGCCCCTGAGGGGTGGGAGACCGTCCAGAGACACCTACACAGGCTTGAGCAGTAGGGCCAGGAGAACCTTAAGAGGTTCCACAAATTCAAGTGCAAGGTCTTGCACCAGGGTCACAGCAACCTGGGATGCTTAGAGACCATCTGGAAAAGAAAACAAGAAGAGGTTCCCAAAAAACTTACTTCCCTGAAGTAAAAATACATTTCCTCCATGAATACGTCAAGTCAGAGCACGTGGCTCTTCTGAAATTAAGATGAAAAACCCTCCATGCAGCTGGTATTATGAGGCAGAAGTTACAGAATTTGCTCTACAATTACACAATCCCGATGTGTTAAAGCAGGTAATCCAACATTAAGATTAAAATTAAACTAACATGAAAAATAATCACCAGCACACTACCAGCCAGTTATTTGTATGCAAAAACCCTCTGAATTTCTCAGCATTCAGTTTCAGACTGCCATGCATCTTTACTGAGGTCTGCTCAATCAAGTGGATTCTTGTAACATTCCTAAAAAGAGCACTAATGTTGTACTTTCAGAAGAAATGGCTTTCCAATTTAAAACCAGCCTTTTCAGGAACACCCTCAGTGTTCCACTAAGATAAAGTGCTACACTTAAAAGAAGGTATAATACTCAAAATATTGAAAGATTTTTTTGAACATTACAAATTTGTAAACACCTTCTCCTGTTAAAACTCCACACCTTTTCCACTCCTACGCTCAACAAACTTCTTCCAAAGCCTTCAGGAAAAAAATAACTTCAACAAAGGCTTACTTTCTCTTTGTCACCTTTCTACATTGCACTATTTATATTTCTGAAGACACTAGCCCAGATCACACTTCATATGCCATTATAAAAGCGACTCCCTCTTCTGTGTTTGTTTTAACTGAACTCAAACTTAAGTGACAAGTAGCTTCACAAAAGGCAAGAATGAGACCTTTCCCCTTTCCCAGTGAAATACAGTACCTGCACAGCGCTTGAGTCATGCTTGCATCTTTCACATTTGGGTCTGTAGTAAGGCTCATGATGAGTACTGTAATCATCTGCAAAGGTATATGCTGCACAAGACTTGCCAGCGCAACAGAGGGCTCAAATGGAGTATCTGTAAGAGTTGAACATGCCATATCGTAAGAAACAAAAACAAGCTCCAACAGGAAAAGTATGCCTTGTTTTCCTAACAACTGTGTTGCAGCAATGAAGTTTTGAAGCGGAGAACCTATCCTACACCAAGCATTCTTTCATCCCACAGGAAAAGAGAACAATGTTTTCAATGGCTTAAGCACATGTGGTCACCTAGTATCCCTACAAGGAGGTGAGAGCCTGCTAACTTGTTCCTCTGCTCCCCGTGGAGCTGAGAAGTGCATCTAAACATTAGCACCACACAACTGTTCACTGCACTGGCTTCTAAGAGTGGAGGAGCACAGCCAATATTTCATCTGTTCTATGGCAAACTACCGTGTTGTTCCTAGGGGCCTGGGTTGTAGAGGAACTTTTGCTTGTTAACAACACAGAACTCAGTAAATGTTTTGAGGACAGAAAGGAATACATGGTTTAGTGGGAGCTATTGGTGGTAAATGAATGGTTGGACTAGATAATCTTTTCAGTCTCTTCCAACCTTGGTGAGTCCATGATTCTTTGATAAGCTAAAATCTCATCTACATCAGACAAGTAACGAAACCTCGCAAAGCTTTTCGCTCTCCCAGTTCTGGAGGAGAAGCAGTGCCAGGGCTTAACGGTATCCTTCCAGAGTGAGATAGAGGGGACGATTTCCCTCTGAAATCGAGTTCTAGTTTTATCTGGAAGACCAAAACCGGTCTTCTCGTGCAACCCACGCAACCTTACAGTGTACTCTGTTCCCAAACCTACGCACCATCAAGCCCCACGACCCCTTCCCTACCTTCTCACCGGGGACCGCTGCATCCTCGCCGGCACACGGGGAACGCGGACACTACCACCTCAGGGCAGCCCCGCTCCCTGAGCTCCAGCACCCGGGGGCGGCGGCCGCCCCTTCCTCTTCCTCCTCCCCCTCCGACCCCGCCCCGCTCCCCGCGGCCGCGCTCACCGACGGCGGCGATGACGGCGAAGAGCTCCTGCAGGGAGGGCAGCAGCGTGTCGGGCTCGGCCTTCCAGACGCTGCGCAGCAGCCCGCTGACCTGCGTCACCTGCGAGACGTAGAGTCGCAGCTCGGCCTCGCGGCTTCCCTGGCTCTGGAAGTGGGCGATGCTGCGCACCAGCTGCTGGCAGAAGGCGAGCGAGAGCTTCCTGCCGCGGGGCAGGCACTGCGGGAAGTCGCCCAGCAGCTGGCAGAGGCGGGCGCAGAGCGGCGGCGCGGGCCGCTCGCACACCAGCCGCAGGGCCTCCACCTGCAGCAGCTCGAAGAGCTCCAGCACCGACGGGCAGCTCATGATGAGGCGCAGCCCCGCCTGGATGTAGTCGAGGATGGCCGGGTCGCGGCAGCTCAGCTCGCCGTAGCCGCGCTGCAGGAGCCCGAGGACCAGCCCCCGGTTAAAGAAGGCCTCGAACTCGGTGCGGTGGTAGCGCCCGTAGGCCTCCAGCACCTGGCGGCCCACCTGCCGCTGGAAGGCGTCGGGGCCCTGCAGCACCAGGCGGGTGCTGAGCGCGAACATGGCGCGGCACTGCGCCTGGCTCAGCGGCGTCTCGGCCAGCTCCACCACCCGCCGCACGATGACGCGCTTCAGCGGCAGCGGGTGGGACGAGCTCACCAGCCCCTCCAGGATCTTGTCCATGGCGGCCCCCGCGGCCAGGCGGCGGCGAACCGGCCCGGGCCTCGGCGGGGACCACCGCCGCCGCCGTCGTCGCCGCCTCCCCGCGGCCCTCCCGTCGCCTCGGCGCGCTATGCCGCCCCGGCGGTAGCGGCCGCCCTGCCCCGGGCGGCGGCGGCGGCGGCGGCCCCGCGACCGCTGAGGTACCGCCGCGACCCCAACGGCCGAGGTCTCCACGCCGACCCGGAAGCGGAGCGGCACAAACAGGAAGCGGGGCGCCGCGCGTGCGCCCGCCGGCGGCCTCCTCGTCGAGGCGTCGGCCAATGGGGAGCGAGCGAGCGGCGGCGCGGGGCGGGGCGGGGCGGGGCGGCGGGCGGGCGCTGTGGGGGCGGGGCTTGCTGCGCCCGTAGTGTTTGGGAAAGCGAAAATGGGCGGTGATTACCTTACTGGAAGAGGGAGGGTAGTAGCGTAAGGTGAACCAGCATGACGTGATGAGTGAAACACCTTGGCAGAAAGGAAATCTTTTACTGAGAGCCCTGGGTTAAAAATATCCTGTCAGCCTGCAGGCGTTTTGCGCTTTGTGTACCAGGTTACTGCTTTCCAAGAGAACGTTTTCTTGGTGAGTAGGACATCCTGCAGGGCCAAACTCAGGACTGGTGGTGAGGTTCTTGACGCAACATCTGCCCGTTCCTTATTCCACCCCCCGTGAGCAAGTCTAACATGTTGAACTTGCTGCTGGTGTATAGCGATGGTCACATTGCAGGTACAGTGAATTTAGTGTCCCTGAGAGGTAGGATCTGCAAGCACCCGCAGGAGCTTTAAGGCATCTGGGGCTGAGCAATTGGCTTTGTGTCTGCAATTGCGCTAAATCTAGATTGAGATGGGCAGCAGGAGTGCAAAAGAGTTGGCAGAGTGGCCTCCTTCTTCCGTCACAGCTTGCTGTTAGATTAGTTTCCCTGTAACATGAAACTGCACCGTGAGTCAGGAACCTCTGAGTGCTAATAATGGTCCTGATACCAAGTCCACCAGTGGCAGCAATCAGCTTACTCAGCTGCAGGATCGGTGTCTGTGAAGTATGCTTAGTAGTAGCTAGGTTCTGGAGAGCACTCAGGCATTCAGTTAGATAATGTTTACCAAGTATTCGTTATGTTAATTTTCCAAGTGTTGATTAAAAATGCCTTAATATTGAATCATCGTGCTCTAACTGGGCGCTGTCACGTGTCCCAGAGGTTTATTCATCCAGCAAGAAAGGGGGCATAGGTTTATTTAGCCAGAAATCAAGACAGCTCAGCATGTGGCCTCAGTGTCTTACTGAGGGTATAGCTTGTTATCGTGATGCAACTATTTGTTATTGAGGAGAGAAGCTCTGATTTGGAAGAGCTGTTTTCTCTCCCATGGATACAATCTGCCACGATTCAGATCTTCATATATATAATATGAGTGTTCACCATGTCGAGGAGCAACATCTGACTGAATGTGACTTTTTTACTAATTCTGCACCTGTTTTCCACCGCTGTAATAGACTCTCTCAGTAGGAATTCAGAAGACCCCGGGTAGTAACCACCTTGAAAACAAGTAGTACCCCTAGCTGCAGCCAAGTAACTGCCTGTTAGCAACCACGATTAAAAGCTGCATTCCTACTGATATTTATCTCTTTATATTCCCTAAGGAAAGTGCCAATAGCAGTTGAATTTGTGTTTGGGTAATTGGAAACGTTGCGGTGCATTGGCCACTCATTGATTTTGTTCTTTGTTTAAATCTCTTTGAAATTTAGAATGTAGTGCCACAGAGGTTGGAAGCAAATACCCAGACTAGTGTACAGTCAAACTCTTATTTTTACTGGTGCATCAGTTTTCAGAGCCTTGGCAGTCTGAAAAGTGAACTTTGGGGTACTCTGTATCTCTTTTTTTTTTCCCTTGCACAGTGAGGAGTGTGGTGAGTGTCCCAGATTTTCAAGTCAGCATAAACTGCGTTATATTTAGGATGTGTGAGGGTACATGCTTAAATGCAGAGAATCAAAGTAAGTTATGCAAAAAAACCCCACAACCCTTTAATTTGTGCAATTCTGTATCTATTTTTTTCTTGTGCAAATGCCTGTTTTGCATGTATATATTCACAATACAGATGCAGCTTGAGTGTGCTCATATGAAAATGTGGTATTATGTGGGAATTTGTATGCAGTGGTACATACTATCTCCAAGAAAAAGAAAAGTCATAATGGTGAAGTTCTTCCTCAAGTACAGATTGCTCTTAAAACAAAACAAAACAAAAAAACAGTGCTTATGTGAAGGACTTCCTTTGATAAATGATACTTTTGATAAAGTTCAGATTCCTGCTGAGGAAATAGCCTGCTTATAGAAATAGAGTTATACATCAGCCCAGTTATCTGCCAAAATAATAAAAGTAGATCACTTGCAAGGTCGTTTGTGACTCAGAAATAAGACAGAATGTGGAGTGTGGAAGTCAGCTGTGAGGTGATGGCAGAGGACAACGCATTCTTCATTGAACCTGCCCCCAGAGATGTGTCAAATATCACACCTTTCTCTCGAAAGATTCACTAGGTGAAGGAAAACATTAAGCATTGTACTTCACTGCGCATTATGCACAGCTGCCCTAACAGATTTTTCGCTGTGGCATTTCTAAAATTTTCAGTGATGCACATGCACCCAAATACGTATTTCTAATTTATAAAAATACGACAGCATACTTCATTTTTAACAGCAGCAACGTTAGCTTTAAGCCAGAGTGCTGGCTTTTTATCAGATTTTAATGAGACACTAGGCAGAACCAATACTGAAATTCTTACAGACATTGGCTGACACTTACAGTGTCTTCTGCTTAATGGCGGAGCAAATTGAATCATAAATCTCCTATTTTTATTGCAGTTTCTTCAGTGAGGAGTGGAAAGCACCTTTCAAACTTAAGGGTTTCTGCTGCCTCCTTCTTTCTGTATTATCCACTGTATAAAGGGTGCCCGTAAGAGAATGTTGTTTGTCCAAGAATGCTCACTTAGTAAATATCAAAGATGTTTGTATGCTACTGGATATATGCTTTATAAATAACTGATGACCAAGTGCTAATTGTCGTTAAGAACAAAATTGTGTGGAAAGACCAGGAAAAAAAGGGGAAAGTTAAAAGTTAAGTTTCACAAAACAAAAAGTTTATCCCTGATTTTTTAAGCCCCTTGGCTTGAGGTATACCTGAAAATAGATGTTTCAGCTTATTTGAGCCTGGAGATTTGCCACTATTGGAAGATACATATGTTCTATGAGGAATTAAGCATCTCTGCTTACATTTTGTAGTTTTCCACATATATTTGTAAGACTTTTTCTACTAACTCAGCATTTTGGCCCATAAAAAACCCTCATCTCTGTGGTAACAACAAAAGATGTTTCAGTATCTCCTTGGACGTGTGGCACAAATCCATCACATGTTTTCCAGTGGGACTGCAGTGCTGCTCAAAGTGGTCAGCATTGCCTGGGAGTTTTCTGATCTACTGACGAGCGCAGGCAGCTCCTGAGTAATCCAATATATCTCACACCTTGGTTTGTGTATTATTTTGCATCTCGTTTTGCCTTGCATTAGCTACAACATGTAAGATCCAAGCACTGTTTTTGAACTCAAACAGAGCTCTTGTGTTTCCATTTTATATACACGTATATGTAATGCAAGTGGTAAATATTTATATTAAATAGTAGCCTATTTTATAACAAAATACCTTCTCTTCATTGTTCATTTTTTAAATTTTATTTTCTCACTCCATACACACAGTCAAACTTTTTTCACACTTCCGTGGTACTTTCATTACTCCTGGCCAGCATTCGAACGTTTCATGGACTCTATGACTTTGTTCTAGTTATTTTTCCAAAGATGAAGCACTGTTTCTTTTCAGGGTTTGGGAGCTTTAGGTCAAGTCGTGCTTGTGATTTTTCTTCCACTTGTGCCATTAAAAAATCCAAGTTTTTTCAGTAACAAAGCAGTCACAAACTTCTCACAGCATGTTTTTGTTTTGTTCTCTGTTTAAATCAGTATGTCTTGACTTTAAGGTAAACTTAACGTGTCTCATTTTCATCATTAGCTTCCTCTGTGTTAATCAGAGGTAATACAGTGCTTCTAAATCGTATACGAGTTCCGTTCTGATTTTTAACTCGTTCCTGGCAGGAAGTTGCTTACTGCTGTGAGGCAAATCTTTACTTAATAATCATTCATTTTTAAAAGAGCGTCAGTGCAGATGAGTTCTCTGAATTTTTTAGTAAGCACTCCGTGTCAAAAATACCTGACAAAGATTCGTTTCATCTTCTATCATCATTTTGACTGCATCTAACCTACATTGCATGATGGTGATACCCAGCTTAGTTCCAGCCTCAGCAGATATGTCTGCACCTTGCTCATAAAGTTAGCAGTGCAGTCTTTGTATTAATAGGGCACAGCTGAACTGGTGCAGCTTCTAGCACTGCAGTTTGGTTGCCAGCAGTTCAACTATCTCTGCACTACACATTGCGTGGGATGGATAGGTCCTTCATTGCCTGAACAAAGTCTCTTTGATCAGGTCAAAGTGATTTTGGAGCAAAAAAACCCCCATGAAGTGGCAGAAGCCTTCTTGCAGTTAACAAATACGTTTCTCTGTAGAAATGCAAGTGGAGGAAAAATTCATTAAAATTATCGAAGCGTGACATGAATGTGATCAGATGTACCTCATTTCCTTGCAACACCAAGTTAAGGTGACTAACTTCCAGCAAGGAATCTCAAAGGACTATAGAGATTGTACTTGTGGTGTACACTGAATAGCTGAACTTTAGGAAAAATGTGGATCACTATGAAAATTGTCTTTACCTCAGGTTTACTTGTGATCTATGAAGAAAAGAATTGTGGGGATGTACAAAATGTTGTGGGGTCAGATATGTACTCTGAAACGTGAAATTGTGTAAACACATTTTTATTTGGACTCGTTTTTAAATTCCAGCACAGATGGAGCCTGTGATAATTCAACAGCGATGATATTTTGTCTTCGTCTTAAACCAGGATCTGACATATTCTTCACTTACAGTAGCTGCTGAAGGAAGCTTAGGTTAATGTGTAAAATAATTGGCTCTTTGAACAGTTGGGCACAGTCTCAATTAGTTCCAGTTTCAGTATCGGGTTTCTCTTAATCAGAGGGAAGTGCTGTCTTTCTCTGACACTCTGAACGCACTGGAATTGGTTGGAAAGAAAACGCTTTGAGCAACGCAATGTAGAAGCCAATGTTCCGTGTTATAAGTAACACGCAGTTAGATAATATACTGAACTCACAGAGCTTGTTTGCGTTGCATCATGTCAGGATGAACCATGAACTTTTGTACCCTGATTGCAATGATCTCATCTTTCTGGGACAGAATGTATTTAAAAGTGGAGTAGTTCATTTTGAACCCAGCATAAATATATATGGAAAGTTAATTGTTTTAGTTAATTGTTTGCGTTTTTAACTGAATACAAAATTCTTCTCTACCCAGTGTCTACAGTATATGAACAATTGAAGCTTTATTTGGGTCATTGTTGGTGGCCCGAAGCATTTGAAAAATCCTTAACCATGTAAAAAGAAAAAAAAATAATAGATTTTTCCTGTCGATTGTTTTGTGTGTGGATGAGAATCTTCATTCTCTTCGAATGATTTCAAGGCAACAAGAGCATCATGGAAGGTTTATAATGTCATAAACTACTGAAGGAAACACTGGATAACGGAGGGGGAAATTATTTTTTTATTTAAGAGACTATAAATGACTTTTGGTTTGTGAATGCCTATTTAATCTAAGACAGATCAGACATCTGATAAATACATGGCATGTTCTTTTCTGTGCCATTTCAGATTTTTGGCAGAAGTCTGGTTTGAGTGTGAACTGTGAGGGAGGCTTGGAGCCTTACCACCTTTGTCACTTTTGACCAGCCACATTCCACTCCGTCTGCTTACCACTCAGAGTTCTACACCATGATTTTTGTCTCACTGCTTACTGTCATTGTCAGAGGAACAGCTCCTGCTCACCTCCTGAGTTTACTTCTACTATTTACTTGATGTATGTCCATATTTCTGCCTGTGCTGGAGAAGTATCCTTCTCTCAGAGTAGATCAAGATAGATTGGAAGGGATTGCCCTACAAGCTGTACCTCTGAAGACAATATCTGATTTTTTTCCTATCATTACTGATTCTTGTTTCCTATCAGTATTAGACAGCTCCCTTTCCAAGCCACGAAACTGAACCATGACTAATGTACATCTTGTCCTGCAACCCACTGTGATAAAGTATGTCAGTTAAGGCACCAGACATACTTGTGTTCAAGCAGTGCTGTCAGACCAGACCTCCCTGCCTGTATGTGTTCTGTTGATGTTTGTGAGTCCCACTGTCTACAAGCACTTCACAAAAAACAACACTTTTCAAAATGAAAGGCCTTCTTGAATACTTGATCATTTAAAGATTGTCTTCTGAAAACCTTGCAAGATATTAATTGTAGCTTACAACTTGCTTGTGAAATAGATGTTGCTGCAGACAGTGTAAATGATTCACCAATGGTCACAAAATGCTTTTGCAGAGCTTAGGACTCTCAGAGAATTATGCTTGACATTATCTGGTAAAGCAATTTGATTCTATGTATTTGTTCACACGGCAATATATATTTTAAAAGTGGATCCAGAGAACAAGAAATAATACCCCCCATTTTCAAAGGGCTTTATGAGTATCAGTCCTACTACAAGCCAATAGGATGCCCAAAATGAGTTAGATGCTTTTGAAATTTGTCTTCTGTAAACACCTTGACTCTTTTTTCTTCTGATGAATACACATTTCACATACTCATAAATATCTGCAAAGCCACCTCACTCTCTGTTGCTGACTCTCTGCCTCTTCATGTAATACAGAATAGCTCCTTGGCCTTTTGGGATTGCTCCTTGTTTTACTGGCTTTGATTGCCTCCTTTTTACTTCTATGCTCCCCCTATTCATTATCTTATTTCTCTCAGCTCATATATACATTGGCAGCGTTCAAGACCTGGATTACTCTTTTCATTTTGTGCTTTTACAGTGAATACTAGGACATGGCTTGCTCTACAGCAAACATTTGCAGGAATGACAAGGTAATAATGCACCAACTTTCCATGGTAGGGAAAAAAGTTAATATTCTATGTACGTAGACGTCTCTGGCAACATGTAAGTAGGGAACCTCACGCAGGGACTGTTTGCTACTGCAGTGCTAAGAAAAGCCTCAGTATGGTTTGGAGATAAGCAAACATCAGCCAGATAAGATTATCAAAGTATTTTTCTCAGTTTTGCCTGTGTGTCTAAACTTGTGTCCTTACGGCAAGATTGCAGAGGACACGCCATGAAGAGATGCTTTGTTCAGTGGAACAGAGTAACATTGGAAATAAGTATAGATAGGGATATTTAAAAGGAGTTGGGATTTATCTGGAAAGAGTGAAATGGAACTGCTTTTCGCTTCCTTTGAGTAGTTAAGGTGGGGAAGAGATAACTATTCCAGTGCCGGTAACACACTTACAATAGAAATAATCAGCATTGCAAATTAATGAGATGTTGTAGAGCATGAGAATACTTGAAGTGCTAATGTAAAAAAAAAAAAAAAAAAAAAAAAAGATGGGTTATGAGAAGTAGAAAGTGGTAATTGGTAGATATTGGCTTACGTAAGGAATGGTGACAGTTTCATGTGAAAAATCATTGTAAGAATATTGATTAGTTTAATCGGAGGAGGAAAGATTTAAAGAAAGGATTCAAAAGAAGAACAGACTCATTTTTTGCTCCTGGAAAATGGAGATTAATGTTAAAAGAAACAGAGACAATACAAGTTTATATCATTCTTAATAACCCAACTCCTTTCATGTGCATATTGCTGACAAAACATCCCCTGAATGACATTGACCAACACATGCGAGTGGTGGGTAAGTGTGATATTTCAGAGCACCAGGAAGAGCTGCTAGCTGCAAAACACTTTGTTTTGTACCTAAAAGGTTGCACGTGTAAAGTGTTCATATCCCAGCTGTTGGTTTTCATTGTCTTTTCTTCTTGCTGGATGTTGAGGCACAGGTTCTTATTGCAGACAGGAAAGGTACATCCAATTCTTGTTTTGTGTAAGCAGTAGCGTAATATTTAAACCCTCCAAGGTTTAGTTTTGTTTACAGGGAATTGAGAATTATGATGTATTATGCTTTTGGCATGGCTTTGTGCCTCATATTTATCTAGATAATGAGACAGTCCTACTGGCAGGAGCTTTCAACTAACACAATTGGATGCTGGTCTGGGCTGACTGAGTGGGATGCAAGCCTCAAACTGCCCTACAGCCTGCCCTCTTCTCTGAGCGGCTGCTGTGCCTTTCCCTCAGAGCTGTTTATTCAACACTCAGCTTACCTCATGCTGCCTCTCATGCCTCCTGTTGCTGGGGTCCAGGCATCCCTGCCCGAGAAAACAAAAACTGTTCAGATCAGTTTTGGGCTTTCCTTTGATCAGCTCTCACACTCTGAAATCTCATTTCTGAGCAGGGTATTCCTGAGAGAACATCACAAAAAGTGCAAAGGACTACTATGAAGAGAATGAAAGTCCATCTTAGTCTAGCTGCACTATCAATTGCGATCAAGGGTCATGCATTTATTTTGCCGATCCTACACAACTGAAAGTCTCACCTCATGGTTATTTGCCCATGCCTCCGCAACTGAAGACAAGGTGCACAGTTTCAGATGGATTAAATTGATGTATTTCTTATATGGGCTTGACAGTCCCTTTTCTGGGTCTGGAGCAATAGAGATTATCCGCTTTCTCAGCAAGCCCAAACAGGTATTGCAATAACTATGAAGTCACCTTTAGCTTTTGGGGTTGATGGTAACAACCCAAGACACCCAGACACCTGGCTTCAGATGCAAAACAGAAATAGCAAGTGAAAACCTGAGTTTCTAAGTGGGTGTACTGAGTAAGGTCTGCCTTGTTCACAGCAAAGTGTGGAGCATGTTCGGGAGGCAGAATTGGAGCCGCTTTTTCCTTTAATGCCTCCAGGCTTCTCCATTACTGTTGCAAATTTTTAAATCTGTAGATTCTGGGATTGAACCTTTACTGTGAGTTTAGTGCCCCCAATTACTTGTAGCTGAGAAGAAAATCCATTTAATCTCAAAATACTCGACTACCAATTAAGCAAACTCTGCAATGAAAACCGTTCCTTTTTTTATTTTACATTACTTATATAATGGCACTGAAAATGGTTGTAAAAAAAGAAATGTAACATAAAGTGAATATTTTGGGGATCAAAGAGACCCCTAATGCTATTGTTCAGATACCTTATCTTGCTTGTCATTAACATAATTAGTCACTTAAATCTCAAATAAATTACCAGATTCATCCTAGTCATTACTCTCTGATTTGTCAGCTGAAGTTAGGCCTTATTTAATAGTAATGCTATGTAAAATCTGACATGCTGGGAATATACTGCATACTTCTGAAGGGCATGATGATAATCAGATTTGTCTAGGCATGTAAAACACATTTTTGGTGCTGCAAATTCCTCCAATTAATTATATAAGGTCTTGAGACTCAACGATAATTTAGCTCAGATGAAGTACGAGAATTAGCAATTGTAATAGTCATGAAGTTTTTAGCAGAAAAGCCACTGCCATCTTAAAATAATAACATTAGTGTAGCATTTCCAGTATCCAATGCATTCAGTGAGCTTCTTACTAATGCAGGCACTTGCCTGTCTGAGGAGGAATAAATGTAGACGTGAACCACTATAATGTATCAACTTGTTACTTAATGGCATACTTCCTGTCATCCTCTCCCTATACCCATGGAGCTGTGACCTTTTTCAGTTCATTAGCTTCTCTCGTTTTGATGCAGCACATGTAGGCTGCAGCAGGTACTGCAGCATATGTGCAGTCATTTATGGGGCTGAGGAGTAGTGGAGCAGGGCAGGAAATCCAGCGTTTTCCATTGCAGGCCTGTTCAGTGGGAAAATAACATTGTGCAAAACAGCATCCATAAGCTGGTCATAGATTTTAGAGTTGCAAAACAAGACTGCTAGTTTGTAAACTCTGTGGCTGGAGGTGGCTGCTGGCAATTGGTGGTGCAACCAGTTCTGTGGTCAGACTGCATGTTGCCACTACTTCAAAGCCATGGAAAAATACTGCTTTTCTTATCTGTCTCCTTAGTTTCCCTTGCTTTCCTCTGAAGTCTGATGTGCAAGCAGCTGGCAAAAACATGCCTTGGTGATGAAAGCGTCTTTTTCTGAACTGCTGATGACATTTAATTTGTCAGGCTGAGCCATTTACCACCCCAGTTTGAGTCTGAGGTGAGGAATCTCCATACCTCTTCTCCTCATGTAGAAAAAGAGGGCTCCCTCCTTCCCTCCATCCTCTCCCTCCTTCCTCTCCTCCTCTCCTCCCCTCCTCTCCCTCCTTCCTCTCCTCCCTTCCTCCCTTCCTCCCCTCCCCTCCCCTCCCAAATAATTTGGGTTTTTCAGGTGGCTCCTATGGGCAGCTGAATATCATTCCCCAAGGAGTACTGATGGACCTTAGCGTAATCATCAAAATCACTAAAGGTTGCTTCTCCTCTTTTGTGGTAGCAGGGGCTTAGCAGACCAATGAAAACATCTTCCCTCTTTCTGTAGGTACTGAGTTGTGATACTCTTCATTACTTGCTGGAATCTGAATCACCTCTGCACTATAAAAAGAAAATAAGCTCCTTTTCTTTTAATTATACTGTTATAACCCCTTACTCCGGTGTCTGTATAGGAATGCATTAGTAAAGGAAAATACAATTATAAAATCTCTTGAGTTCGTGCACGAATAAAACCGTCAAATAAGACAAAGTGTTAATAAAATCTTACACAACTTAGGGAATACTACTGTAATAACACTGAATGAAGAATAAGCCATACATAACAAAAATACAGTAATATAATAAAAATAATATAACCAAAGTTGTTCACTTAATTAAAAACCTTTCCCTTAATGCCATTTGGTTATGTTCCTTTTCCGCCAGAGGTCAAATTCATCCCTGGTGTGACTCCCAGGGACTGCTAACAGATGGATTCCCGCCTTTGATGAGTGCTACCCAGAAGTTTTTGGCACTCTTCTCCTAAAGCTCTAGCATCCCTTTTTTGTCAGTGGTATAAACCTTTTCTGTAATTCTTCAAGCTTCTTAGGATATGTCCCTGCTTGCCTCTGCTCCTAGTGTTCCTGTCCTTGACTGTCTTCTAATGACATGCATTCATATGGAAACAAGCATTTGCTTGAAGTCAGGCTGCAGAGTCATCTGTTATCTAGGGAATACTGGTATCAGTAGATGGAGCTGTACCACCTAATAGGAGCTTGTTTAGATACTGTGGCTACATCCATATGAGCACAAGCATTTCATTTCTCTTGTTGAACTGACTCCTGCAATTTTCTGCCTCCGGTTCAGAGCGTGAGTGTACATGTGCAGAGCTCATCTCCTCCCAGTTGTCCCTGCAAACAAGATAGAGGCAAGAAAAGTGCTGTGTGAACCTGGAGGGACGGGCTGGAATGTTTCTATTGCCTTTGGGAGGAACATAAGGAAAATATGGGAGGAAAATCCCAAATAAGCGTGAGATAAAACCGACAGGAGGTTGATCAGAAAGCAGTAAGCTGTATTTTGTTTAAATATCACAATTGTCTCACACAAATCTGCCTGCTTGATTGAGTGTGACTATGAAACTGAACTTTTTCAGTGCTGCTCCGGAAAGCATTAGATACAGTCAGAGGTCTGCATGTACGGGTTGTCTTTTTATTGTGTGTGTTTTCTACCTTCTCAACAAAATAATCAAACCACCACTTGCTCTGATTGAATTCATTTTGTCTTTGTTTCACTTAATTTCAGACATTTATTCTGTATGAATGCTGGTGTTTGAATGAAATAGCTGTCTGAGTTCATTAGTCAAACAAAGAGTAGGCTAGCAGGAGCTATCTTCCCAGCTTGTAAATGTCTTGCTAGCATTAAAACTTTATTTCTATCGGTTTTACTAGTCCATTTCACAGTTTTCAGTTCTGGTAGGCCACACTGAAATATTTTTATCATACAACTATATCTTCGACTCCACAGCAGTTGCCTTATAATGTCAAGACCTGGTATTATTTTTATTGCTTTAATAGCTCCCAAAAGTCACAGTGTACCTTACAACAGACAGAGGGACTTGTACAGTAAATCCTGCAACAACTTGTGTTTTTATTCTGCTCACACTGTAGAGTATGTAGAAAACATAGCATCTCATTTGCCCACTTCTTTGTTGCAGAAATGCACTGGGTACATTAATGTTTCAGTGATTCTTCCACTGTAACTGCAAAATCCTTTCCCTTTTCACTGTGCTGGATGGTTGCTCCATTTAGCACATTCTTGAGCTTGATTCTTCATTTCCGGGCTAATTATTTTACAGAGTGCAATGGCTAATCTCAACTGTCATGTCAAACTGTCAATACCTGTAGCTCATTTTTTCTAACTGGTAGAAAAATCGAACCAAACATTCATCAGAAATAAAGAATCTTAATTCAGAATGTAGAGGAGACCGCTCGTTCAGCTGTCACTGCTGTTCAAAACAGTTGACGAAGATCGGAGGTCAATGATGTAGCACACGGCTTGTCCCACATTGTCTTTGCACTATGACTTTTCCTTGACTCTTCCTTACTTCTCTAAGTGCTTCTTTGACACAGTAACATCTGAGAAGATGTTATTACCCACTCTTAGCTGTTAGGTCAGTTATACAAAATACTGCTTCAGCGACGTTTTCTGTTAAAAACTGTTCTTCCCTTTTGCTGCCATTATCCCTTGGGCTATGTGAGGTCTGCGTAGAAAATAACATCTCAGTGCTTTTTCTCCTCATTTTCTGCAGGAGGCATTAACTTCTTTCAGGAACTTCTTTCCAGGGATTTCAGACTGAGAGATATCTTTTCAAGTCTTTGCTAAAGCGTTCGTACTGAAGTGGTGTAGATCTCAGTATTAACAATGAAAATTAGTTTCCTTGCCAACCAGGTATGTGTCTTGAAATAGGCTGATCAAAGATGTCAGTATGAAGTCTTTAATTGAAAGACTGTGCACTTGGAATGCACATTTTGGACAAAATTTAGGAGGGAAGTGGCAAGAACTAATTGCAATACCTCAGTTTTCTAAAAGTAGCTGAAGTGACTGTGTGTAGTATCCAATTTTTGCCTCACTAGCTGTAGAAGGGAGCCAAAAGAGTACATGGACTCAAAGAAAGAAGGGCTCCAGAGGACAAAGACTTAAATTCTACTTTTTTAAATGGCCTTTTTAAACTACAGATCATTATGAAGAAGGGTTAGTGAGAAGGCTAAGAAGACATATGCGAAAGGGAAAGAGACAACTGACTCAGGTTATAGTGAAAGGGAAATTTCAGATAGATTGCAATTAAACAAACAAAAAAAGGGATTAACCAATCGGTCTCTGAATCAGTTTTCCCAGGGAGCTTATTTTTCCCTCCAGGTTGGATGTGACCTTGAGTAACTTGGTCTAATTCTGAAGCTGAATCTGACTTAAAAGCTGGTGATGCTTTCTGCAGTGGACCAGAAGATCTCTGGTAGTCGCTTCTAACCTAAATTGTTCTGATCCTGTGGTTATAAAACATCTGAAAAGATAGTTGAGAAGAAAAAGTAGAAGCTGAGATAATGAAGAGGAAAAGAGAAGGCTAGTTCTGCTGTCTACTGTAATTTTTTTTTTTTTTGTCTTCTGCTATTGCAGAAAGTTCAAGAAAACTATGTCCAATTGACTCAGTTCCTAATGCTTACAGTAGCACAAATGGTAGCACATTTCCAAAAACAAGTTTTTAAGTATTTGTTCTCCTTAGCATGTATTTTTTGAATCTTGATGAATTTAGCACCGTTACAAGCTAGATCTGTCGCAATACAATCTTGAAACGTAGCAGCAGCATGCATAAAGGTACACTATTTGTAATCTGTCTTCCAAAGACAGTTATCTATAAAACAACATCAAATTACAATATTTGCTTTTGGCATAGTTGAATCTTTCCTGTGGAAGCAAATCTTGATGGGATTTTCAGTGTCTTTGGTAGCTTGCTTATCTCTGCTGATTCACATGCATTCATATTGACTCTTACTTTCACCCATCCATCCATCGTTCTGTAACTGTATCTGCAAGCAGTTTTTGGCTTAGAACTTGAACTTGAGGATGGAATAGTGATTTAGATGGAAAGTTGCAGCTCAGAGTAGAAGAGAAAGCCAGAATGTACTGCAGCGCTTACGCTGATTTCTCTTTCGATTGTCTCTTCTTTGTTTAAGATTCTTTGAAAACAGTGCTTGAGATCTTTGGGTGAGGACGGTAGGCTGGTGGTCAGTGATCTAAAAATAGCAGTGAGAGCATGCGCAGAGGCAGCGGTAGCATTGGTGATTCACAGTTTATCTGATTCTTCCACTTCAAAAAATATTTCCTTGCATCTCTGCGTGGCATCATCTTACATCTTCTCCCCAAGATCTGCTGCATTAAGAAATCAGTAGAGCATAAAGTTGTTCCATTTTCAACATAATAAGAATCCGTTTTTTTTTTTTTTTTTTTTTTCAGGGTCTCTGAATGAGATCTGTGGCTTACATCGTACATTTGTGATATTTCGTTTCCCTTTCTGCAGTACTCCCATGCTAAACGAAGGGAGGCTATGTCAGACGTCATGCAAAAAGACTTGTAGTACTAAAAATTGAAAAAAAGATATGTGCTCCAAGCAGCATTTTCCTCAGAAATGCTGGGCAAACATGGCAGCACGTTACAGCCTTTCACGTATTCACATACGAAGTTTATATTGTCGTTCAGTGAGCACTGTAAGGGAAACTTGCTACAGTGACATTTCAGTGTAAATTTATGATTTATTAATGCATTTGAAATGCTCTGCTAAATCGCTTTCCTCTTCCCTTCCCTTGTGCCTTTACTATCTTATTCATGCATAACTCCTTTCTTCCTCTCATACGAAAGCTCTCTGTTCCATACAGACTGTGAAAGCATTACTGTCAATGCGGTTGCTACTTCTCTGGTCCTGAATGAGGGACAAAGGCATTGGAAATGATGGGAAATAACTACTAAGAAGCAATTTTAATCTTCTTAATTGTACCCAGACAAACAACAGTTGCTTAAAATGAAACTCCAGTGTAGTATTTCCAGCAGATGTTTATGGTTCTCTGTCTATCTTTACGGCTTAGTGGTTAAACCAGTAAATACCACCAACTCTGTAGAGGCAGTTAAATGGAGGTTTTTTTTACTCCTCCGAGTGACTCTTGATTTTCAGTATCAGCAGAAGTGCTGCTGAAAATCAGAGACATGCTCACAGAGCTCACTGTGCCATGTGTCTTTTAGTGGGATCTAAGAGATGCTCCAGGGGAGCCCTCCCCAGCCAGGGCTTCTGGCTGGGTTGGGTATGTAGTGCAGGAAAGACCTTGAGTGTCATGCAAAAACATTTATTCTAGTGATTTTGCACAGGAACTGAGGGCTCTCTTTTTCCTTTGAGTTAAGGATGTTGGTGGCTGACACACTAGGACTCAAGCAAGTCAAGAGCTATTATGATAGATATGTTTTTCCAACATTTGGCTTCTGATCATCCCAGGGCCAGACACTGAGATTTCTGGTCAAGGCTTAACCCTGATCCCAGCAAACATGGAGAGAGTTCTGCTGAATGCAGGAGGACTTGGATTTTACATATAATGACAAATATCTTCTCTCACCTGACTAACCAGCTGACCAAAGAGAAGATGGATTAGAGCCTAGGGGGGGGAAGATTGACTGTAGCTCTGTAATTTGCTTTCATTTTCCCTGAGTTTATTAATTAAGGGAATTTTAGGAGGCAGGGAGACTAAGAAGCTGTTAAATGAAGAGCTGCTATGACTGCTTTCCCTCTGTGGCTCCCTCTTGCTGAAGGGCTCCCTCCTCCCTCATGGCTCAGGATCATTTCAGAAAGGCCCTGCAGTCTTCCTCCGTAATTGTTGGCTTCTTCTGTGAAGTTCTTAGATAGCCTTTTTACAAGCCAGCAAAATGCCTGCCTCTGGAGCCCTGGGGCCCTCATTCCCATCTTTGCATTTACAAGAGCTGCTGTGTTTAATTAACAGCTATGACAGGCACAAAGAAGACAAAAAAAAAAAAAAAAAAAAAGCCACCATAAAATCAGAGGTAAATAAGCATACTTTTACTTTCATCCTGAGCCTGAGTCTGTGTGGAGAAGTAGCCTTTATACCTCATTAACAAAGTCTCTACTGCATACATCTCTGCTAGATAACAGATTACAGACAGAGATGTGAAGTCTAAAAAAAGTGCCACTCCTGTGCCACTGAGCAGTCTGACATGAACTGGAAACTCAGTGTGCCTGGTGCCCCACAGGCTCTGGTCTTTAGTAAATATTTCATTTAGCAATATATCAGAGTCCTGTCCTTGGATTCCAGAGCGTGTGCTCTTCCTTATTTTAGCTCCAGAGTCTGATGTGAAGGCAACTCACATTCAGCACTAAAATTCAGCAGGTGTGACCAATCGCATTTCCAGAGAACCAAGCTAGAAATTACTTAACATTGTCAAATTAGACATGTTTTTAGAAAAGAGCCCATGTTCCTAAGGGTCTCAGTGGTTAAAAGCTCAAAGATACCGGTTTTGAACATTTGATATTAAGAAAATGCATTCCCTTTACCATATCCTTGCAAAAGAGCGCTGAATGAAGTCCAAAAGAAATGTGTCCACTTTTAGAAACACATGGATCAATAGGTATTGTGTCTTCCATTAAAAAGAAACAGAATAAACCACTATTATGCTATCATTTGTTTCTGTGAGGGCAAGTAGCATCTTATTTGACTTGCAGTAGAGAAGCTGCACCTGGTTTGGTCAGCTTTCCATCGACTGTAGCTTGCCTTTCAAAGCCCTTGTACTGGTGATAGGAAGAAAACTTAGCTAAAGATTCATAATCCTATGGAAAGACTGTAATTTGGGTGGTAGAAGAGGAAGAGAGGTAGAGGAGGAGAACCGTGTTTAATTTTTAAACTACCACATCTGATACAACTTTTTTTTAAGGCATTAGTTCAGGCTACTATGAAAATCAGCTGGAGCTGCACACGATTTAGAAGCTCTTGTGAATAATTACTGTGTTGTAGCTGTCTTGAGGGCTTTATTCTACAGAGTAGCTCAGTGCTGATGTGTCTTAACTTTCAGTGTGTTGTTTCAAGTGGTTCCTACTAACTCGGGCCCTGAGTTATTGTTTGATGATGCAAGGTTCCTGGGTAACATAACGCCAGAGAGGAACAGAAAGATCTAGATATGTATGTATATTTTCCTGCTAAGCATAGGGTTTGGTTGTTGCTGTCTTTAATAAGAATAAATACGGGGTGAAGCCCTGTTATTTATCAAATCCAGCCACAACATTCCTAAATACAATTGGAAAGTACTTTGGTCACAGCAATCTCTTCTTTAACGAGAAAATCCTGACCCTACATCAGAAGCTTCCAAGCCTTTATTGCCTGGCCAAGGAGCAAGACTGTGTGATGAGAAAGAAACTGCTTTTAGTTCTAAACGTCTTGCAGGGTTGTAAACATCTTGCAGAGTTAAGTCATAATCCTGCAGCAGTTTGATATTACCACAGGGTGCTGATAGAGTGCATAGTGGCAAATAAAATGCATATGGAACAAATCATCTCTGATGCACTTTTTTATCACCTCAATCGTTCTTTTTGTGATGCGGTTTCATTTTCCTACATGAAAGCTTATTTTTATGACTGCTTCTTTTAATTTTGTGCCAATTTATTTTTTGCCATCTCTCACGATCACACGTTGTTCTAGTGTTATATAAACATTGAAATGGTATTAATTTGGGTTATTTTATTACAGATGTTATGGGTAGTTTCACTTGTTCCTATTTTTATGTCTGATGAAAGTCTGCAGTAGACGTGCGATCATTTACTGAGTGTATCTGACAATTAGAAGATGTTTATTAATTAAATTATTTCCTGTCTTGCTGTCTTACCAGCAAAATGTGAAGGAAGAGAATTCAGTGGAAGGAAATATATTGAAATTTCCTTAAATCACATAGAACATAACCACAGTGATTATAATTGTTGAATAGATGGATAAAATAAGCCGAGTTTATCTGCCCGCAGGCGCAAGTCAATTAATCGAGAAACCATGTTTACCATATTTCTATTTCAGCTAACCAGAAGAGAAAACCCCAGAAGGAAAAATACATAAATAATAAGAAAATGCTTCTTTTTATAGGCAGTTTATTTCTGCCTTTCACAAGTCTCTGTAATCCTCTCCGGTGGTGTGTGTAGGTGTTTACAAATGCTCTGAAGGGGCACCTCGTGGAAGAGCTCCTGGCAGCCGGGAATTGGCTCTACTGCACACGGCAATGTTATCAGTGCTGTATGTTTGACTGCAGCACTTCATGCTTTCAGAGAGCAATATTCAAACGGCTTGTCAGGATAAACTTTGTATTATGTATTAGCTGGTACTGGAGTGAGAATGTAGCCTCTGTACAAATAGCCCTTTCTCCCTTTCCTGTCCTTCTTGGAAAAGTAGAAATGGAAATATTTGCACAATTTACCCAGATATTTCAAGATACGAGGGAGTACTGTGAAAATTCACTTCTTTTTCTTGTGCTTTTTGAGTGTGGTGAGGACAGGGGCTCTAAAAATGAAAGTTCTGTGAGGCATCTGGTAAACCTTCAAGTATTACTGGATCAAATCTATTGTTTGTGGACTACCACTGATTCTTAATCTGTGTCTTCTACAGTCAGGCTTATCTGCAGTTGCTTCCAGCCACATTTTCCTGCGTGCAGTTCCCACAACAAAAACTGTACTGCATACCTCCATACTAACCCTTGTTCACAAAACCAGCTGTTGCCGTGACGGCACCACCTTGATGTGATGTCTGTAGGATTACAGCACAGACATGCCTATGGTCTCACCTTTTGGCACTGTACGGTGAGATAAAGTTGTCAGCATTCACTCAGGAAACCTCTATGCATACACATCATCTTCATGAATACAAAGACTGTCTCTGATGGAACAGTTCAGGTAAAACTGAGTGGTCTTCTGAGAGTGGGTAAGGTAGCTTCAAACGGTACCAGTTGTTCCTTTCACCATCTCCATTTTGTCATCTTTTTTACCACGTTAAAGGAAGAGCAGGGGCAGATACGAGTAATAGCCATAATGTGGGAGTATTCAAGAAGTACTATACTGATTCCATACAGGTCCCAGAAAAACATATTTTTTTGCTCTGGAAACACTTATATTCTATATGGGAGAGATGTTGCTTGCAGGCTGCTGAAGCAGAATTGGTGGACTGAGGCCTAGTAATGGAAGAAATAGCTGGAATAATATGAAACCCTAAAGTACAGTAACATTTTCTAATGTAAAAATTTTATGAAGGCTGGCTTTTGGAGTAGGATGAAATCCCGACTGAATCGCAATTGGCAGTTTGTTATAGCAGCTCTTCCTGAATTTCTCCTAAACTGAGGCAGGGTTGTTTTGGTTGAAAGTAAACAGTCCCCCAAAGGAAAAAATGGTATTAACGTGCTCCTAGATCTAAATCAGAAAGAACTGCTGGTTGTCCTCCTTTAACTGGAGTGTTATTCTAATACCTTTCAGTCCTTGCGACTTCCATCTTTCTTTTTCTTTTCCTCCAGACAATTTTAAGGAAGCGCATGTGCTAAAAGCTAACCAAAAACATTTTATCAGAATAGTTGTTATAAAGAAACAAGTTTCTGGCTGGTAGTTCTTCTCCCTTCCTCACTATATCTTTTACTTTGAAGACAAATTGTTTTAAAGTGAGAAGAAATATTTTGGAAAACATTTCCATGTCTGGCTGAACAGCTGCAGAATGAAGTGTCTTGGGTTTTGATCTTCTTTAAAATGTCTTTGCATAAATTAGCGGAATGGAAACATTTATAATTTATTGACATGTTTTGACTGTGAGCTTATGTTGCTAACGATCTGATTAAATGGCAGAAAAACATAATAATTTGCCTTTCCCTGCCGGTTTAAATGAAGTTCATTTCCTTTTCTCTAGTTTCCATCAGTTGGGGCTACATTTGCTTTTCTTGTGCCGTGGGACAAAGGGCATACTTGATCATGGCAAGGCACGATTTTGCATTTATAATCCCTAAATGTTGTCTATCACAAAATTAGACCACAGCCCACAACATTAAGCGATAATCATCCCTGCCTTTTTCATCTGCCTGCTGCTCTGTGCACTCCCACCAGCCTGGCCCTGGGAGATTATTACGGCTTTGGCAGTGTTTATAAATTCAGACCAAACCACCGTGGGTTTACTACCAGGGGTTTTCTGGATGTCTCAGCACCCCTTGTGCTTGGCACTGCACAAACACATGGCAAGAGTTAGTGCCTGACCTACAAAGACACCTCAAAGCTGCAGCGGCAGATACGTGGAGCAGAAGCTGGAGCTGAGACTAATTAATCTGGTGTGGTGACTCCAAACATCAATTAGCTGGGAACAAATTTTAATCCCTCCTTGAGCTGGGCAGGATTTCATTTGGTATCAAGAGGTGACAGCCTGCATCGTTCACTTGCCACGCTTTGTGTTTTGGGAAGAGGCTTATTATATTAAGTCCTAATCTTTTTGGATTTTGCGCAGACCCAGTCGCCTTGTTTCTGGGAATACGAGCGCAGCCACTTAGGACAAAGGGTGCTGTATGATATCCCCTCCTTCTTGCTGGGTGCTGTGCAGTGTTGGAGGCAGCAGTCCTGCCATACTGAGCATTGCCGGCCTGTGGGCCCCTCACAGCCACAGCATGGAGGCTGCCGCTGCTCATCCTGCGGGGCAGACACTGTTAGGAACAAACACACAGCAGTCAAAGATGCACCAACACAAACTTTAAACCACATGTTGATGCGGTATATAGGAGGCAAATTATTCTAGAAGCGTCTGAATTCATTTATCTTCTGTCTCAGGCCTGTCAGTCCCGGTGTCGGCGCCGTCCAAATCACTTTTAGATCATGTTTGCCTTCCTTTCTTTGCAAAGCTGGGGAATAATAGTTACTGCGCAGTTGAGTGTGATGTCTTGGATTGTGAAGGGCAGAAAAATATTAACCACAGTTGGCAGAACAGCTGGGACTTGAACAATTAGCCTCTAGACACATAGTTACAGCTCTCCTCCTCAAAGCCAAAAGACATTTTGAGGGAGATTGGTTCCTCGTTCTCATTTTGCTTTGCAAGAATTGTGTGAAAGTTGCAAGATTATATATAGTGACAAAACAGCCTATAGCAGTGACCGGAATTATGCTACCTGTGATTAATAAAAAATGACAACACAGCTGTATGCGGCCTATCTCAGCAAAGAATCTGGACGTTACAAATACAGCCTGATCTCTTTCCCAGTGATATCCGTGATGAAAGAGTCATCACCTTATCTAACACAAGAATGGGCTGCTTACAGAACTGATGTATCAGCTGTATGCATGGCAAGGTTAATCTCCCATTAAGCTGCAGCCACACCTGTTTGAAATGCTGCAAAATCCAACAGTTCATGGCCTTGTTACATAATGGTGTGAGACAGAGGTGAGGAGCATCACAGCCACTTCAGTCTGCAGAGGGAACAGGCAAAAAGCTACAGATCTGCCTCGGTACCTGTGCTAGGCTGCTCATACTGAATAAAAGCTCTGTAAAATAATGAATGGTGGCTGATTTGGGGACTTTGGGATGGATGTTTTCCTCTGGTTGCTGTTTGACACATCAGGGCCAGGGGGATCAGCTGAGAACACACTCTGTGGAGCACGAGTTCAGGCTCAGTGACCCTGGAGGAGTTTCCCCATCTGCACTGTGTACTGAGGGTAAAAGTAAAGCCTTAGTGCATAGCTCTGCAGGATTTCTGGGTTATACTGCAGGCTGAGTGTTTGCCCTCATTTTTACTGTGATTCATGTTTAACCTCCAGAATGGCCTAGATTCTGTAGGGCAAAAAATAAAAGTAACCACTAGCCAAAGAAACTCTGGAATCTTTTGATTTTCTGGGTTCTTTTTGGAAAGTGCAGCACGGCACCACATCTCTTGGTTTCTTTTGAAACCAAGCACCTTCAGCGACTCAGTGCCCTCTTCTCACGGCACTGAGGAAGTGATTCATTACTGACTGGGAGAGAGGACAGTCTGTAGTCGGTATCTGTTGCAACCTGATTTCTATATGCTGTTTTATTAGCTTTTTTTTTTTCTTCTAAATAGGAAAAGTTCCTGTGAAGTGGTGGTGGTGTCAACTTTGTGATCAGATACAGCCTGCAAGAAAATAAATGTGGAAGTGATGAGGGAGACCTTATGTTTACTATCTGAATATTTTTATTTAGTGTAAGATAAAGGTCATTCTGGGGAAACATGTTGAGAATTCTCATGAGGCTGGCAAACATCTCATGTAACCAGAGAACCGGGAGCTTTACAAAGGATTTAAGCAATAAGAAGGCGGCTGTAATTTTGGGAACCTATGAGTTTTCTATTTAAATTAAAGGACAATCAGCTGGATGGTGTTTTCTGAGATGGGCAGTGCACACATTACATATCTGGTGTAAAATGATTTCCTCTGTTCCTGTTCAGAGATGCAGCTCCAATAGCCCTTGCCTTCCCTGTGGTAAGGTGAAATGGCACTTGGCAGGCACTTCCGTGCTACTCTGCAAAAACATACATCCGAAAGAACAAGTCTTAACAGGTATAGGAGAGAATACTAAATTCTGAATCACTTTCTGAAACCTTGTTTTCCTTCAAGGTGTCTCACTCCTGCTGAAATTGTAAGAACTGGAATATAAGTTGCTGCTGAAGTCACTGTCATCAGGAAGTGTAAATTAAAAAAGAGCCCTTTAAGCATTGTGTATTTACATTACGTAAAATGTGCTTTTCATTTGCTCTCACCACCCCTCTCTTTGTCTAATCCTGAACAAAATTAGTTTTCTTCAGTGTCAAGGTTTCAGAGTTTGTATACTAAGAAATAAACAAAGGAGAAAGCGAGGGAAGCTTGTTTCTTGAAGCTGTTGACTTTTTACCTGGTAGGCAGATATGACAGATCAAGAATCCTCTGGGTATAGAGAAAGAACTGGATGAGGATTTTGGGATACAATGCCATTTTCATCCAATTGGATGAAAAAAACATATCTGGTGAAAAGATGTCATTAACTATCAGCCTAAATCAAGTCAACAGTTTCAGTTTTTCTTCTGTTCCAACTACACAACAAAGTGCATCTCTTAGACTCTTGTCAGTTGCTCTTTTTCACTGTGAAAAAGCTATGGGTATAATGACAAAGCAAGGTGCCCTTTTAAGGGGCAACAGAACTGACTGGATTGCTACTGGCATTTACTTATTTTTTAAAAGGAGATGTAGGAGTGATCTTCCTCAGCAGATGGAGTAAACAAAATGGGTAAAGAACTTACAAGAATTTGTCTTGGCATGTCCAAGGGAAGCCTCCAATGTTTACAGATGGATAATGTAGTTGAGGAGGGGAGCTTACTAGCTGGTCATACAGCTTATACCAATTTTGGTCAAATTTGCATTGTCCACCTTGTAGCAGTTGATCCAATGACACCTTAGAAAAGCATATAGTTGTGTGACAGAATTTCTGAATAAGAAGATAATGTCAAATGACCGCTGCCGATGATAGGTTCATTTTGGAGATGAGGTCCTTAAACTGAGCTTTTTGTCTTGCTTCTAGAAAAACACAGAGTTGTATCCCTCACTCAATGACTGACTCACCTGCAGTGCTTTATTCTCCTATGTATTCTCCATCCTCACTGTTGGGGTTTTCTCTCTTTTCCCACACAGCAAACTAAGATATTGTAAGCATTACTAAGTACTTGCAGAAGAATCAGTACTAGCAATCTAACCTAAAGTATTTGACTTCCTCAGACAGTTGCTAGACAGTCTTGGGCAGTCTTTCTGCTGCTGGTAATCCATCTAACCTTCAGTATTGCGTTGCAGAACTAGGTTGCAAGTTCTGTTGCTTCACCCAGGCATGCAGGACGCTGGTGCCTGGCAGTCAGCACCTGCCATGGTGGATGCAACCAGTGTGTTTTTGAACAGGACACGTAAGAGAGGTGAATGAGGTGAAAAGTAAATCCATTTAGGTTTACTAAAACAAAGCTGTAAAATCATTACCCGATTTGTGTGCTAAATCCTAGATCTAAGGAAAAAAAGCTGTTCTAAGAGCTTTTGTCAATACACGAGATGACTTTTCCATAGTCTAGAACTGTTAATGCAGTCACCTGCCACTTTACTGCCACTTCTGCCTCTGGGATTAGTTTGGATTGCGGCTGGGTGCAGGACTGCACAACTAAAATTATAATAGCATGCAACATCGCTGTTCCCAATGATGCTCTTGGCTGCAGGAGGATACTAGGACTGCCTGAAATTGCTCTAAATGACTACTGACAAGTATGTTACAATGGCTGGCTGGATTAAGGAGAAGAGATAAAACAGTAGGCACTGAAAGGCAGACACTGAAACTTTGGAACATAATGTAATTGGGCAATAGTGCCAGCGTAATAAATATGTACATGTTTTTCCACCTTGCCTTGCCTTGCCTTGCCTTCCCACAGTGACAATGCTCACTTCCCCAAGACAGTTCTTTCAAAGTGCCTTTGTGCTCGGTCACCATTCTCTGAGAGCGTGAAGGGCTGATCAGTCACAATGTTTGCTGAATCCTTGCCCTTTCTACTTGAATTGCCAACAGGGAAGGCAATCAATTCAGGCTTTCTGTAAACAGTAAGGACCATTTTTTGAGCACCATTTAAAATAAATAAATAAACAAATAGATAAATAAATGAATATATATATTATTTTAACCAAAAATTCTAACTAGAATTTATCATTCTTTTTCTCATTTTACTTCAGACTTTCTGTTCTACACTGATTTTTGTATTATGCTGAAATACAGATTTCCATGACCAAATATTGTTTACTATTTTACAGCAATTTTTAATTAGGAATTGCTCCTAAGTGGGCCGTGGGACTGCCTCCCTTGTACAGAGGCCAGAAATGAAGCAGAGCTCCATTCCTCCAACATGCTGACTCATTTAACTCTGCTCTGCTGGTACATAAGTCAGTAGCATTTACCTCTGCAAAACATAAAATTCCTAGCTCTCAGGCAACAGTATTTCTCTTCTTACAACTGGCCATGAACCTAGAACATAATCTCATTCTTAGCAGTTAATTTTAGAAAGGAGAATAAATAGTAGTGTGTCAAGATTATATATGCTTATATAGCATCCTGGTGTATTGCAGTTTTGTCCCAAGGTGTTTGTTATTTGGCAATGACAGAGAAGTGCATGGCTGGTGGGTTTTTTGTTTGTTTGATTTTGTTTTCCTGCTGAGGTAAAAGATTTTCATTTGAACAGCTCACTGCTCCTAAGAAACCAACTGAAGAGAGAAATCCTCAGGAACAAAGGAATGTTATCCTGTTTCAGACTAGATTTCACTTTCTATGGTGGGTTTATATAAGGGCCATTTTGAAAGTAATCCATTCTGTTTTATTAAATCGGCTCACAATGTCAGAGGTGGATGTTGGTGGTTTGGCAGAAGAGGCTGAACCTTCCACCAGCATTTCATTCCATGTTGTTGCTGAGTGACAGGTGGCAGCAGAGGGGCAGTCTGACAAAATGGTGTCTGACATGAAAGTGGGTATGAAGTAAAGGTGTGCCATTGAATTCCTCCATGTGGAAAAATGGGCACCCACTGACATTCATCAGCACTTGCTGAATGTTTCTGGAGACCAAACAGTGGATGTGAGCACAGTGAGGCAGTGGGTGGTGTGTTTCAGCAGTGGTAACACTGACAGTGGGTCACCTCTGCTGATGCAGATTTGTACGAGTGCAGCTCTTGTTTATCACTGGCAAAAATGCGTAGCTAAAGGTGGTGACTACGTTGAAAAATAACGTTTTGAGGCTGAGAATTCGCTCTATCAAACAGTGTTATTGTGCTCTTTGTACCTGTTGTAGTTTCCATGGAAATAAACAGAGGGCATTACTTTCAGATCAGCCTACCTATGTTTGACACAGTTAATCTGGAGCCAAACAGCCACGAAGCAGAAATGATCCTTTCTTCTTTGTATTAGTAATTTAAATAGCCATTTGCAGATGTAGGAGATATGTGTGCCAAGTGCAGGTTTCTATTCCACAAGTTGTACAATTTTAGTGAACATGAAAAAAAAATGCAAAATTTTTGAGGACTTATGTTAGCTGAAATTGAATCGTGAATCTTAGGCAAATGGCAAAGGTACAAGTCCGCTTCACTTGTTACGGTCTATGTGCAAAAAGGGTAAGGAAAATCCCAAGTCACTGCTGCTCAACTCTTCTTTAGATATGGCACAGTGGGTATTCAGAGGAACCATTTAGATTTAATAGTTTTTTGTACATGCCATGCACCAATATAACACGGGTGGAATTTGCTGTATTTCTTGTTTTCTGGAAGATTCAAAGGCTGTGGTATCTATTGTGTCTCTTTCCTCTTTCTTTTTTTCACTCAGCCGTTACATCTTTCACTCCCCCACAGTGTTGAACTCTAAGCCTATCTAACCAAAAGGAAGCAAGTTACAACAGTGAATGCGAGGCAGAAATCAATTCTCTTCTGAGGGAAATCAACTCCTTCAGGAAAACCAGCAGTCCAAAGAGAGCACTGAGACATAGCAGCTCTGGCAGGAACGTGCTTTGCAGTGGCCAGCACCTGCCACCACAAGGAACTGGGTGCTGTCCTAAAGACCATCCTGCTAGCCTGGGCCTAGCCACGTTAATGTCAGCCTGTGGTTTCCAGGGTGGATCTGGGCTGCTAGAAATGTGGTTATATAGAAACATAAGCATGCTGCGACTGGCCCAAATACCTGTGGGGAGACTTACCCCATATCCTTCTCATTCTATCAGGAAGAGCTCCGGGCTGCTGCTATGACTCTCCGTAAGGAAACAGTCTCTCATCCCACCCCAAATGCCATACAGGACAGCTAAAACCTCAGGCTATTCTATTTCATGGCTATCTGCTGTTCAGAGCCTTTCCTTTGTGTTTCTTTCTCTGATAATCAAACAGGGATCCCACTCAGCTGCTTTCCCTGAAATCCCTCTGGCATCCCAGCATGGTTCGCCTCAAGGATGAGGGCTTACAGCCCACAGAGCTAGGGATATGAGGCAGACAGCTCTTCACCCAGAGCTGCCCTTAAACATCCAGCGCTCAACCCCTTGTTAACACCAGCTAAGCCTTTTCCTCCTCTTCCTCTACGTTATAGTATCATCTGCGTTAAAAAAATAAGGCTTAGGTTTTAGCAATTTAACGTCCTTTATGTATTGTAGCACCAGTGTCTCTTGATCAAGGTGTAGAAACCTTGTGTTTTGTTTTCAGAATTCTGTGAGCAAAGGCGTAAGTCAGAGTGGTATAAAGAGCCTACTTTCCAAGACCAAAATTGTTTATCATCCTCTGCTCTCCTCAGCGTGCCCTCAGCTTTTATCCTCTCCCTTATTAATGGCTGCTGTGCATAACTCTGGTTTGTTGTTTACAGAGACGTAATTGTCAGAATGGTTAAGGCATTCTGCTCTTACGTCTATTTTTGACCTCTATTAACTGCCGTCTCAAGTTTATTTTCTCATATATCCAACCCAGCTTGCACTGTCATTAGTTCCCTGTGCTTTTTACCTGGTGTTGCTGTGAACCCACCGCAGCAATAATTTAGGAGCTCTCCTACCTACCTACGTGGAGTTTTGCAGATGAAACTGAAGACGTGCCCCCATCTCCAAGGCTGGGGGATTGCCATGCTCTCAACTGTGTGAGCAGGTATTGACAAGCAACCTGAAAAGAAAACGCTGGAAGAGACAACACTTAAACTCTCAAATACTGGGGGACTGGTATTCTCATTGCCAGACAGAAGACTTGACAATAGGAGAGCTGAATGAGTTTTGACCCTGAGCTTCTTCAGGTTTTGCCCTTCATTTAAGACATCCACAGAAGGCTATTTTTCCAGAACAAAATCACAGATAAAAGACAGACTGCAGTACAAAGAAAGAAGAAAGGATTAGGAAAAACAAAAACAAAACCAAACCAAACAAAACAAAACAAAAAAAAAAAACAACAGAGAAAATCGTTGTCTGTTCCCTTTGAACCTGCTACCAATTTCTTTGATCTGTTTTCGGAGTTGTGGTCCCTCAGCTGAGGAAGACGAAGCAATGTCTCTCAATAAGCTTTGAAGAGGTATCTGTTGTTCAGTTTGTTTATACCATGCATCCAAATTCATTATCTTTTAATATTCCATCAATGTACTAGACCTGGAGAAAAGTGGAAAGACAAGCAGTCGTTATGCTAATACAGCTTGATTAGTGTGTGAAACCAAAGCTTAAAATCAAGTGCATCCTATCATTTTGACAGTTGTCCCAGCTACTGTAATGAAATCCTTTCCTTGCTGTATGACGGCTGAAAATAGTCAATTGCTTACATTTCAGATCAGTATTATGTTTTCTGTGCTATTTATGTGACAGCTGTTAAACAATGCTACATGATTTTATAAAGACCAAATCATCCACACAAGTAGCCCCACTGAGCTGGATTTCTGCTCAGTAATACAGGGGTAAATGCAGATTAGCTCCTTCAAAGGCAGTGGAATAATTCCAGATTTACAGTGGTGTAACCAGGTCATAAACACTATTATGAGTAGTTCTGAGGAATAAACAAACAAGCAAACAGACGTTTGCTTCAACTCTCCTGAGAAAGTCTAGAAGGAATTGTTTTTCAGGTTATCATAAGCGATGGTCTTGGAGACAGGAAAACTGACTGTGAAAGTTTTGAACCAGCAGTTGTTAATGAAGCAAAAGTGCCGGATACCCCGACAGGGAATTTGGTAAAGAAAGAGGGATCTCAGTACTATATGTAGGTCTGTTGTCAGAACACCGAAGGAATAATTGTATAGGGAAAACGAGTGACTGCTGTGAGTAAATTCACAAATTATTTAGGAGGAACAGTAAACGTAACAGGTAAGAATCACTGGCTTTAAGGCACTGCTTTTTGCATTTTAAGTTAGCTTACAAACCAGCCTACCATTTAGATGACAGCACACTACTCTGAGAAACTACCGCCTGGGAAGAAAGCCAGGAGCTAAGAAAATTAGGGAGAAATGCCTGTTCCATAAATGCTGTGCTTCCAAGAAGGTACGCTGTAGCCTGATGTTTTTACAATTTCCTTGGGACAGATAATTCATACCCTTAAAGCAATACACTTTTATGTGAACAACTGTTACTTCTTAATGAGAAGTGAAAGATTTTGCACCTCTCATTCCTTACACTTTGTTTCCTCCCTTGCTCTCTGCTCCTCTCCCTGCCCCAAATAACAGGGGACACCAACCCTTTTCCAACAGAGTCGAGGACTACGGACTTAAGGCACAAGTCCTTTCTTCTGTTTTGCCACTGACTGCATCTTTTGAAAGGAAGCATGCTTCTGTTGGTCTGCAGTTAATTACTAAGCTATTCCCTAATTGTAAAGAACACTTCACAATTAGCCTAGCACTAACCAAAACTGCAGACCACTAAATACCACAGTTATAAATTTTGACGAGATTTTAGTACTGCACCTTATTAGCCTGCCAAGATGAATGGCTGTATGCATTTTTTTTTTTTTTTAATAACAACGCATGTCATTACAAGAGTAGAGCCTGGACAGAAAAAGAAACACAGCCCTCTTGTATTACATAAAAATGACTCAGAAGGGTGTAGTGTCCTCTGAAGTTGCAGCACTATATTTCACGGAGCTTGCAGGAAGAGCTGGAGGAGAATTCCCCTTCAGAGAGCAAATATATTTTTAGGGACAGAGCTATAGGATATAGTGTAGGGCTGCTGAGGAAGAACGTTTGCATTGTTTAGGATCCTGTAATAAAATAAGGGAAATAAACTGGAATACTGTAGCTGATCTAACTTGAACTTACTGCTTGGAGATGTTCATAGATCTTTCCTGTAGTGTAAATTAAATAATGCTAATAATCAAGGGCTATAAAAGTGAATAAAGGAGAGCAGGCCACACATCAGTGTTCTGTGAAGTGTACGTCAGCTCCAAGTTGCTATTCAGAGAGCAAAATTAGAAATACTACCTCAGCTGAATTAATCGAAAGTCACAATAAATCATTGTAGCATAAAATTAGTTTTTACTTCCTTAAATTATAGCTTTTATGCATTATATGTGAACACATCCCAGAAGTTTGGCCAATTAAGTTGTCCTAGGATGCAAGGAAATGGAGATATTTTACAGCTAAAGGAAAGTGCATGTAAAAGGCGTGACACTTCAATGTATAAAAGGGAGGGGATAACTCTAGCAAACTTATTAGAACTGGCAAATCACTCTACCTCTGGCACACTGAGCTAGCATGACCAGTGATGAGTAAAGCTTTTCGAAATTGGAAATAATAAAACCCATTCCCATTCCTGCATGGGTCACGAGAAAGTGAACACATCAGATGCTTAAACACAGCAGAAAGTTGTCTTTTCTAAAAAGATAAATTGCAAAGGAGCCGCACACAAAGTGATTTTATGCTCCTATTTTCTGTAAATTACGTGATTGGTTTTATGACCATTTTACTTTACTTCATTGCTTTCATATGGGTGCTTGAAAGAAATTTTTCTGCATTGTTTTTACCAGTAGAACAGTAGAAAACAATAATACGGCTGTGGGGTGTCCCATACAGCTCTGTCTCATCTGAAACCAGGACAGCTGGCTGCTGAAATGATTCATGTTTGCTGATGTGTATATGTTATATATGTTGTCACTCAAAGTCATTATTAATTGATTGCCCCAGAAAGTTGTTGAAACAACAAATATATGCCCATTTAAATGGCTTTATTGCTTTTTTAAAAGCCCTGAACACAAAAATGACCAATCAAGGCCGCTTATTGAAATTCAGTTACTCTAATAAAAAATAAAAATTATGCCGTGATTTAATTATTGTTACTAAATAATTGTAGCAATTGCATCACTGTATAATTACCAACAAAAATGACATAAAATGACCAAGAAAATCAATCTAGGAAAGCAGGCAGCACTGATTTTTACCATCAGACTTTCTGTCCACAGGATGCATGACTACTTTCAGGTATAAAACAGAGATGATTCTGCTGGAATCTAATGCCAGTGAGGTTTTCCTGATGTGCAGCCCAGCCCCGTGCCACCTTTCCCCTCTTTCTGTATGGGTACTGTGCTGTAGAGAAGCTGCACTACCTTTATGCCTACTGGAGGCTGCTGATGGTGATAGTCATCTCCAGAGAAACTGATCTGTTGTACAGCTTCTGCTTTTTGCTAGAGCAGCCCAGGGCAGACAAGGCTATAATTTTAGACAGTAAGAAAGAGAAGCATAAAGATCCTACTATGACATACAGCAGGGACCCTAGATTTAACTGGCTGGATGCTTTGACAACCATGATAGATTACAATTAGAACCTTATTTCTTTTACGTATGTACTTCAGGAGTGAGAGATGAGGGAAGAGCTTTCCCCATGTGTGAAACACTGCTGCACAGAGTGGCTGGTGCCTTCCCCAGGGCTTCTCAGCTGCCCATGGCAGGTTCCATGTCCTGGCTTTGGCCAAATACCTCCAGGAAACCTCTGGGATTTGCAAATGCTGTTAGAAAAAATGCCCTGTACTGACCACACGCTGAAAGGTTTTTTCTGTTTGGTTGTCATGCACACAAATATGATGGAAAAAAGCCAGGGCAGGGATATGCATGCTGGCTGGATATGTCCACTAGGGTCGTTTTAGTCTACTGTACACAGATGTGGAGAAGGAGTGTCTGTATGCAGTCTGTCCTCTTTCCTAGCATTCTCTTTGGCCTGCAGCCTTTGATCTACCCTTAATGCAAGTGCCTTTAGGCTTCTTTCTATAGGAAAGAGGCATTACTGTGAGTGGGGCATTCCATTCTATAAAATAGACTTTTTTTTCTTTCTTTCACCTGTCCATAGTGAAAGCCTTCCACCATGCATTTAACACCGAGTTCAAAACTTCTTCCTAACCAGCATTCTGGCTTACCATGCAGGAATAGGAATAACCTGTTGCAAACCAGTGACAGGGGCTTTGCTTTTTGTTACTCTTTCCCTTTCCCTTTCCTTTTCCCTTTCCCTTCCTTTCCCTTCCTTTCCTTTCTTTCCCTTTTCTTTCCCTTTTCCCTTTTCTTTCCCTTTTCCCTTTTCTTTCCCTTTTCCCTTTTCTTTCCCTTCCCTTCCCTTCCCTTCCCTTCCCTTCCCTTCCCTTCCCTTCCCTTCCCTTCCCTTCCCTTCCCTTCCCTTCCCTTCCCTTCCCTTCCCTTCCCTTCCCTTCCCTTCCCTTCCCTTTCTTTTTTCTTTTCTTTTAACACACCATGCTTATTTGGTATGTCACCAGTCACATGTGACATGGCAGTCTTAGGATGAATCTTTCTTACCTACGGAAGTACGTTTTTTTTCCTTAAAGACATTTTCAGGGTCGTTTGTTTGTGGGGTTTTTTTTGCCCTTCACAGAAGACATTTAAGAATTCACAGCTGCAAGTGAAGTAACAAGTCAAGTAAATATTAAATTCTGTGCCCTTTGCCTTTGTATGCTTTTTTTTTTTTTAATTTACATTAGAATGAAAACTGAATTACCGTTGTGTGGTCTTTTCATTTAATTTCACTCAATATGCCATGCATTTTCCAGTTTCTTTACCATGTGCCGTACCTTACAGAGCACACAGAACTACCAGTTTCTTGCTCGGGTTAATCGCTTTCGTGGTAGAGGTGAGTCTATATCAAGGCTGGTATCTGAGTCACACACATGCATGCTCTCTCTTTCTTGAATACTGTACAACAACTGAAGTCCAACGAGAGGAAAGCCACTCACCATGGGAAAGTGTAGAAACCCCCCTACAGAACTTGCCACTTCTTCACATCTCAAAAACTAAAGCCTTCAAGTATGCTTGTTTCATTTCTTATACGCCGAGTCCAATAAAATAAAAGCATCTGATTGTTTGGCAAGTATGCCAGCTGTGCAGGTATCTGGCACTAACATACATGTCAGAACGTGTTAAACAGTTTGCCTGCTTAATACATAAGGAAAATCCCCTAAGGAAAACATCTCAGGTTTTTTTTGCCAGTGATCTGAATTTCCATTGAGCTCAGTTCTGTAGTCTGTTCAGTCCTTGCTGAGGAGAAACTCATGTTTAATTTGATGGGCATTTGACCTGTTTAATCAATTTGGGTAAGGAAGGTGGCATTTAGTCCAGTGTCATTAATAGATCAAAGACTCCTGAAGTCTGTAATCAATTTTGGAAGCCAATTCTTCACAGATCCAAGAAAAGACCAGCAAGTATGATATTCTGTTTCAGCGTTCAGATGGGTTTTATTACTTCATGAAAATGAGTGCTTGTGTGTCTGAAGTAAAATGATGCGAAGAGGCGGTGATGTTCTTCACAGTCCCAGTAAAACTTGTGTTAGCAAACTTTCCAATTAACCTGTGATCCTCAGCTTGATGATGCAGTAATCTCTCAAAGATGTAGCAGTTGCCCCAGAGGAATCTAAAGTGTATAAAGTGCTAGATGCATTTATCAAAGAGTCTCCTTACCACCATGCCATATACCATTTTAAGTTCATTCTCCATCTGCATTAATGGCTGGTTTAACTAAAATGCATTCACGAGCTGAGTGGTCTCTAGAAAATTTGACAACAAGTGAAGGCAACCCCCGTGACGTGGGATGCAAGTGCACACTGCATTTCTGCTTTAGTTTAGAAGCAGCTCAGGCAGAAATCGATATGTAAGTGAGGCAGAAGGGAGGTGTCAGATAAGATGAATTGTTCATCTCCCTATATCCAAACCCAAAATCGCTAATGCACTTGGCTGCCAATCTTGCATCTGTTTGTAAAAGATTTTGATACATCATTAAGCAGTCTTCAGGTATGAGCTCAGGCTGCTGGACTCCACTTAGCCATTTTTTGTCCCCCAGAAACCACAGCAAACATGGGTAAAAATCAGTGTAAGTCTCTTAAATTCTAGGTTACTCTTAAAGGAAGCATGTGGTGAATGACACCCAAAAACCAAGCCATTCTCCTTCTCAGTTTTATCTTAGAAACCTCTTAGAGCCTTGAGTGAAACAAATGAAACGCTACCAGAACAAGCTGTCTCTGGCGCCAGATAACAGACAAGCAGTAAGATACATTTTAAATTAAGAAATAAGCTGACTTCTTTTCTCCCTACAGCTCTTGCCAGCGCAACAGTATATTAGATGGGAGCTGCTATGTTTTCCTTAGTTTGTCGTCGTTGTTGTTGTTTGTTTGTTTAATATTGGCATTTGTCCTGCTCAGAATCAACTTCATTTTCTTTTGATTTCCTTTCTTTCTTTTCTTTTTTTTTTTTTTAATTTTTGTGGCATAATCAGCTATTACTGTATTAAAACCTGCTGTCTCTCTGAAACTTAATATCCTGTCCTGACAACATCATATCTGCCCAGGAAAACTCTTTCAGTACTTAAAACCTAACACAGTGTGTGTAACAGTTGAGAAAAATAACAGCCAGCTGAGCTGGAAATCACGTTTTGCTGTTATTTTTAGTGGGGTTCAAATTATGTCATTTTCCCTTATTATTCTCAGACCTGTGAGATTTGCATATTACACATCAAATAATGTTCATAAAGAATTTTACTCTGACCCCTTTGCAAAACTAACTTCTATTACTCAGAAGGCCTGGCACATGTTTTTTATACTCCTTGCTCTACGTGGTGCTTTTGGAGTTAAAAACTTAAAAATTGCAGAACAGTGTGAGACAAGTTATCCCTGATGCAACTCAAGGGAAGTAATCAGAATTACACTGGAGATGAACTTAGAACTTGTTTTGACATCGCTTGCTTCTGCGGCAAAAGCAGAGCTATTTGATTTCTGTTTTTAATTACTGAAATCATTAAAGGGCATCTGCTAAATTGTATGGTACTTATTTTGTTATTCTAATAATTTCACACATATGAAAAATACTAACATTACATATTAACATGCGGAGCATGCAAGGAGGTCACGTTCAGTGTGAATCTTTATTGGGTGAACTGTGGACCTTAAAGACAGAACCTGTAAAAATAACTTAGTTGAGGGATTTTATGATGCTGAAGACACAAGTCTCAAAGACTTGAAGCTAAAACAGCAACATGATCATGCATTCCTTATTCTCATCAGAAAAAACAGCAATTTTAAATGATTTTTTGTCTTCTTGAAATTCAATATCTTTTCTTTGTCAAAGAAACCACCAGGAGAAAACTAAGAAAGTGTCTTGGAATACACTGAGTAGCTTAAAGTCCTTCAGATTTTCTCCACAAAATTATTTCCTTACTTAACTGTAGGGTTTACAAGCAGCTAAGAAGTAAATCTTCCCAAGTTCAATGTCAAAGCTCATAAATTTAAACTCAGATACTACAGAAAATGGAAAGACTTCTGTTAGGGAGTGAAAAATATTACTTTGCCTCTTCCATTCTGAATATGATGACATATCAGAAATGAAATAAAAGTTTTGAGGTGTGAGCCAAAGTGGACAAGGTACTACTGAGACCACTGTCTGTAGTTCTCATCAATAGGTGCTTTATTAATTAAAGATAATTTGACATATAGTTTTGAAGCAGCAAATCTTGATCTCCTTGATCAGGTGACAGCCCTAGTAGAAGACGAAAAGGCTGTGGACTTCAGCAAAGCCTTTGACACTGTCACCAACAGTATTATTCTGGAGAAGCTAGCAGCTCGTGGCTTGGACAGGTACACTGTTCACTGGGTAAAAAAATTGGCTGGATGGCCAGTCCCAGAGAGTGGTGGTGAATGGAGTTAAATCCATCTGGCAACTGCTCAGGAGTGGTGTTCCACAAGGGCTGGCAATGGGACCTGTCTTATTTAATAACTTTATCGATGATCTGGATGAGGAAATTTTCAAGGTGCAATTGGTCAGGGTGCTAAATAACCTCATCTAGGCTCTTTTTTCCCTCGAAGAGCTGAACTTGGTGATCCTTCAGGATACCTTCCAGCTTGGGCTGTTCTGTGGGACTATTTATCTGTGATAAAAACCTCAGCTCTCTTTAACTGGTAACAATTGTGCATAAAGAGAAATTGCAATTGTTCAGTTGCCTAAATTAAGGAGTTGCTTAGCCAAAGTGTAAGTTCTTCCCTTTGTCTTAGGTCCCTAAGTTCTATTCCCCCAGAAACTGAAGACATCAAGTGATCTGGGGCAGAAAGGAGTCACGGCTTAAAAAAAGAAGAGTCAGGATGTGTCTGGGACATTGACAACTGTGGGTGGCAGATCCAAGGCCTCATGTTAGATGTAGTTTAGCAGCATATCCTTCCTGTAAGAATGAAACAGTCACCGAAAGAATAACATACACCAGGGTAGCATATGAAACCCATTGCAGTTTTTTCATATTATGCAAAATGAAACTTGCCTGCCTACTGTATATTGAACTTTAGCTACTGCTGGCCTACTGAAAATCCTCTTTGGTTTGACTTTGAAAGAGACCTCCAGCTTGCTTTTTTTTTTTGTATTTTAAAGCAGTACAATTTTTAAGCTAGTTATTTTACAGCCTGAGATAATGATGATTCATTCAGTTTGACTTTCTAGAGCATTATGTGCTGAAATTATCACCAAGGTAATTAAATGTTTGTTATCAGGCAATAATAAAACATAATAATCTCTAGCAATTATGAAGGCCTTAGAACCTGAGGTTGGGAGAAGTTGAACGTTTTAAGTAATAAATTTTCTTGAAAAACAGTCTTGCTTTTGTGCCCTATTCTAACAATTACATCTTGGCTAAAAAATCTTTTTTTTTGTAGTTGAATTCCCTGGCAATAAACTTAATATTCCAGCTTCACTGTATTTGGACTGTTTTACGGTGTATTGTGTTACATACTTTGGAGAGATTTCTGTGCTGTTGTGATGGATCCGCTTTGAAAGATCAGTGATTCTTTTATGATTCTGCAGAAAGCACGATGATCCATGTTTCTGCTTTGCCAAATAATTTTTCTGTGTTAAATAGTGTATTATTTTAACAAACAGTATATACAAATAATTGGAGTACTATAAAATTTATTTACAAATAATTGTTATTTACATGCACTGTAATATACATACTAGAAGATCTAATTGTTTCTGCCATTTCTAAGTATGAGACAAATCTAACTTGTTTGTCCTGTGTCACTCTACAAACATCTAATCTTATACTGGGAAAAAGGCGCCTGTGGAGGTAAGCCAGTTTGCCTTAGCAAGGAATCTCCATTGTTCTCGTAGAAGGAAAGGGGTGAAAACCTCACACAGGAAAAGGAAGAGCGAAGTACTTGATTTGCAGGGCTTGGCATATGTCTGAGAGAAGTGCTACAGGGGAGGTTGGGAAGGCAAAGATTTCAGAAGCCTTGGTCAGCCCTCCTCTGGATGTCAGCAACAACTGAAGCGTTTCTTCAGACTTACCTGAACCATGGTTTTCCTTCTTCCTTGAAACATGTATTTTCTTTTTGCGAGGAGCTCTTCCCATCATGGGAACCCTAGCAGCAGGAGAAGGCCTCTGATTCCACCCTGCAGTCAGCCTCTGTGGGCGGGCTGCCTCTCTCCTCGCGTGCCCTCTCCAAGGATCTCCAGCAGCAAAGCGCAAGTGCTGGAGGATCCACGAGAAAACCCCATTACAGCCCCTTTCAAGCACAAACCATAACAACTCTTACTCTTGAAAGTCAGTATGACTCCCATAATTTATTCATCCCAAGATGCATTCATCCATTCATTATTTATTTGCATTTGTTTTACTACTATCATTACACTTTCATAAACAGCAGTGCAGAGAGAAAGATGGGACAACAGAGAGAGTTAGCTGCTGGAAGAAGGTCTTGGGCTTGCTTCTTCACGGCCACTAGTCACCACCAGAATTTTTATAAAGGCTTATTACTGAGAAAAAAATTCTTTCCTCCTCTCCTTTTTTGATCCAAGTAATTTATAATCTTTTCATCTGATGAAGACAGAAGACCATTCTGAAGCAGTGGGGGATTCTACTATTAATCTGCGTAAGATGAGATAAAGAGGGTAGTGCAGGCCCGGCATCTTCCCTCCTCAATTCAAACTGTGAATAAAGGTTTCTGCGGGTAGAAGGACTGAACTGGTTTAAGGCCTACTCAGATGATAAATGGATAAACATTTACTATTTCAGGCTGTAATCTGGTATGCTTTCCAAGGGAAACAGAAGACTGAACTGAAAGGAAGAAGGAGTAAATACAATGCAGAATGTCAGCTCCCCTGTGCCCTTTCTTCACTCAGGCTCAAACACACAGGGCCTGGGCAGATGGTTTGGAGCCATAAGTTTACTGTGGCTCAACTTCTAGCAGCTCACTGTCTCAGTATGCACCTCACGAATCAGTTGCGAGGTGACACGAATTGGCTTAAGCCACCTTCACGATTGCTGTGTGGAGAGAGAAGTTCAAACACCAGGTACATTAAGGCAGAGCTCTGACAGCCAGTGGGTTCCCATTAGGAAACTTGAGCCTTTCTGTAGCACAGTGCTTTCTGAAATGTGTTATTGACTTTATAAAAGCCATAGCAGCTTTGTTCTTAGTACTGCCCTCTAGACCTACTTCTTACAAACAATATACAGCCCTATTGTAAATCAACGTCCAAGACCACTGCAGCAATACTACTTTCATCTGGAGGGACCATTCTGCAGGAAAGAGAAGTTTCTTAAAAACATATTTATATATTCTTAATTTTGTAAGGAATCCTTCTGAGCCTTTTCAATCAGCCAGATTATTCACTTTGTACTACAGAAACATGGATTTGTTATTCACTTAAAAAAAAAAAAAAACAAAGAAAGAAAAAGATTGCTACTTTACTCCTATACGATAGGAAAAATAAATGACCATCAAATTAGATGGTGGCATATAAGACTTTTATGTAAATCAGGAGAAGAGGTTAAGTGGTTCAGCTCTTGGAAACACGAAAAGTGGACTGTTTCAGATTTTACATGCCCTGGATTTTAAAAAGAACAGAATATCTGAAGCTTTGTTTAAAGGTATTGTGGTTTTTGAAATACACAAAGCCAGTAAAATGAAATCAGGGTCTTAGGGATGAAAATTTAATAAGGAAAAAAACCCTAAATAATGCAGGAAAATGTCATGGATATTTGAACATTTTGTTGCAGAATATATGGTAAACATAGTTATTAGTCACAGCACAAAAAAAAACCTCACATCCTTTTTTTCTCCCTGGTGTTGACACAGGTGAGAGGAACAGCTGTGAGACAGAGGAACAGAAGCTGGCATCCTCTGTTCTCTTCAACAACTATGCTAAGTCGCTTTTGTTGATTGCTCTCGATAGGCTTGAAGGAGCACACAGGCTGTAGGTTCACGAGTTCTGGTTATGGTCTGTGTATGATACATGGTTAAAAGAATGAATTATACCAAATAGTATTGTACCCAAGATACTTTACAGATTGTATTGTTAAAAAGATTATTGTGATAGAAAGAGACAATCAAAATTAAGGAAAGTGCTCACCTGTGTCCTAGGCTTGCAGTAGGAAACTCCAAAGCAGCAATCTCCAGAAAGAAAGCCTTTACCTGTGCTGATCAGCCCTTAAATGGGGTCTGGGAGAGGTGGAGCCAGACTCCACCCCTTCCGGTCACACAGGTGCACTGCCTTCACCTGTGCTCCTGCGGCTGACTCAGTGCTCAGCTCAGGTGATCAATCAGTGGCTCAGGCCATGATTCAACAGTTCCCATACAGTCTGCATATTCAAAATGTAAGCAACCAGAAAGATGAGGTTTTAGGCACTATTCCTTTACTCAGGCATCTTTACTAATATCCTTTCCTCTAAGGTTCATTGGGTTGCTGTCCGTGACTGCAGTTATTGGCTCATATATTACACTGTAAGGATGCACCTTTGCATAGCAATGCTAATAAGTGGCTGCAGTTTGCTTATTTGGAGGATGCAGGAGAGAATGAACAGATTTGCTATCTGGGTTAGAAATCTTGTGCCTAAATAATGTTATCTATCCAGATGCTGCATGTGTATTGGAATTGTGTGGCATCTAAATAACACAGTTCTGAGTTAAAACAGTCTAACTTTGGGTCATTTTCACTCACATGTACATCATAACAGAAGATGGAGTGACTTAAAATATGTATAGTATTGTGCTGCAACATATCTTAATGCAATCCCTGCATTTACATTTCATTTAGCTGTTATCCTGCCCTTAGGGAAATCTCTTTTGCCCAAGAATGCACATTCTGTGTAACAAAAAGGATCACAACAACAACAACAAAACTGCAGCAATATTCACAGGAGGAAGAAATATCTGATAATTCACCATTTTATGACGGTGAACTCGAGAAGGTGAATGATAGTTTTCCAGTGGCCTAGGATAAACAAACCAAAACAAACTCTAGGGAAATGAATGCTTCTGATAGAGCCACGCTTAAAAATGAGGAGAGCTTTGTCCAAAATTGAAGTTCAGCAGAAACTAAAAGCCACATGACTTGAAAGCAAATCAAGAGTAGAATGGTCTTTTGATCAAGGCACTGACCTGAGAGCAAGTACAAGTTCACGTCTTTGCTCTGCTGCAGACTTCCTGTCTTTATGTATCTGCTGTCTCTGTGCTGCTGTGCTTTCTTTTTCATATAGTAAGGCTGATAACATCTAAATCGCACATTGCCTGCAACAGGGCTATCTTTGACTCTACCCAGAATTGAATAGTTCAGTAATGGCTCAGATGTGGTGTCATCATTGTGCCCAGTAATGCTTAATACATTGGCAGAAACACGCCTCAGCCAAAACATTTCTGATTTTGACACGTTTTTACAACATGTCACAGTTTCACTTCACACTACAACTTAAAATCTTCTCAGAGCTTGAAGATTTTTCCACTGGAAAGTTGTAACTGAAGCAACTTAAAATATTTCATGAAAACGTATCAGCCTCCTCATATTCTAAGGTGTGTTGAAAAAACACTTTGCTGCTGGCGGGACAAAATGATTTCCTTCAAATTCACCGGTCTCTTTTGCACCCTTGCAAAGAAATGTTCTAAAATATTTTGATCTGCTAAGGCTCACATGTTGCTTTATTACAGATGGATTTTTGACATTTTGCTTTAACATGCTATATTTTAACCAACATTACTTCACAGTGTCCACCGAGATCACCATTTTATTAAAAATGCCTTTAAAGTTTTAATTCCACAGTTATTAACTCAAAAAACCTCTCAGAAGTTCAATTTTCTTTTGTGAATAATCTTCTTGTTCTCACCAATATATAAATGTAATCCTTCTAATACAGCAGCATTGAATAATGAGGAACCAAAAGCTACAGATCTAATTACTGGGCATCACTGGCTCAGGAGTCATAAAACCCTTGACTCTAAATAAACAACCCAACTTCTATTACTAAACTATTACATCTTGTACCAAACAAACGCTGTATCTTCTTATGATAAAGAAATACATCTTTATGAGAAGATTAGATCAGCTGATTATATAACAGCATGTCTGTGGCCTAAAAATGCCCAACCAGAACTAGTCCTGTAATTGCAGGTCTTTACACTGAGTTGTAATCAGGGTATGAGAAGAAGGAAAGGAGATGAGAGCAGTCTGTCAGTACAATTGGAGAGATGGGGCTTGCTGTCTACCCTGGTTTTTGCTTTGTTTTTTTTCTTCCTCCTATCATTAACCTGAGAAGCAAATGACAAATACAAAACTGTATCTTCACTTGAAAGCATTGTTGGATGCTGGGGAGTGGGGTGAGCGTGCAGACAGGAGGAGCTGAAAGCCCTGCACCACCCTGGGGCTCCTTGCAGCTGGCACGACCACTGGCCTTGCAGCCAGGAGCTTGCTGGCCTCCAAGGAGTACTGCAGAGAAGATAAAGGGTGCTTGATCTCACTAGTTTTTCTGATCCTCTTGCTCCTGGGAAGCTTATTTCTTTGAAAGCATTCCTGGACTTTCAGAAAGCTTACAGTTTGCCTTGGGTTAACACCTAGAGCACTACCTGCACTCCATATCTGTGCAGTTACCCATATTCATTTGAGAGGAATAAACAGGTTGTGTAAATCCTTGGATTTCTGTCATATATATTCAAGTGAATACTATTTACCTATTTCTGTAAAAGAAAGAGATAACCAAGAAATATTAAAAAAAAGAAAAAAGCCTGCTCAGAATGAGAGTATTCCTTTACGAGCTGTTTGGCTAGGGTATTTACAAACATTGGGTCTGTACAGGCACAAAAGCAGTACCTACTGTCAAACAGACACAGACACCTAGGAGAAGACTGTAGACATGGCAAGGACAGGCTTGCAGGTAGTGCTGATCTAAGCAGTGGAACAGAGAATGGCAGAGTAGGGACTGGCGTAGTAGGACTGGATTTCAATTGAATGAGATTACTCACCAGGGCAGCCATAGATAGAACATTATGGGTAAGTTAAGTATATTTTCAATTAAGGCTGTTTTCCATTCAGTATGAATAAATCCACTATTATCTGCACAAACTGATAAAAATTATAATCAAGGAAAAAGCTATAATGCACTCAACCTTTGCGCTAACATAGGACGGGAATTAATTTGGCCTTTGTTATATCCAATCAGGTGGCTAAGCTCACCTTCAGCCCCATGTGAACGACTGGCAAATGCTACAGCAGCATTTTTAATGTGTCCTAATCCTGTAGGAACATCTGGATAACCTAACCATTAGAGCAGAAGAGACTTACAAAAGAAACAGGCTACAGAAGACTAATAATTCAAATATAGTCATTCCTTTGTGTTCATAATGGGAAAAATTGAAACCTCCTGGCTTTGATTTGAGGAGCTAGTGACAAGTGAGGAGCTGTGTGAGAAACAGTGGACAGTTATAGTACATGGATGAGTACCTGATATCCCTCTTGTAAGGGGAATCTGTCAAAGGAGTTTTCTGGAGACTGCTACGAGTGAGACAGCATTCAGATTGCGGTTACCAAGTTGAAGCAGTCCATCTGGATTCCCATAAAATTGGTGGTTAGGTGTAAAGTCTCCTAAGACAACTTTGCAGCAATGACATAAAGGGAAAGACCTTTACATAAATAAAATGGATTCAGGAGAGTTAAAAAACAAACCACCACTACAGTAGTTAAGAAACTCAAAGGAATGATCCCATTACCTTAACACAGTGACACTTAAAATTTAGTGCAACTCAAATGTAAAAAGGGACAAAGCATCCTGGGTTTACACAAACTCCGATTTCACTAACTCTGATTTCACTAGTGATACTCAGGTACCTTGAGTTTTTAATAGATAGTTACATGAAATCTTATCACAACCACAGGGAAAAAAAAAAGTTGAAACTTGATCGAGCATTAGAAATCACAATGAAAAGAAAAAACAACAAGAGAACCATTTCCTATGTTTGAATAGCAAATGCTTTTCTGGTCTATGCATTTCAAAGGGTATAGAAGGACTGGCAAGGTTTAGAAAACGGCAATAGGCTCAGCAAAGTTACCAGAAAAGTTAGAAAGTCTGGAATCCTTCCCATTGAAAAAGCAATGCCTGAGCTGTGTAAAACAGTTAGTGACATGGAGAGTGGATGACAATTGACTGTTCACAATTACCTCTACTACAAGAACAAAAGGACATCAAACTGAGGTAATGCAAGCCAAATGCAGTGGCACAGGTTGCCCAGAGAAGCTGTGGAGGCCCCATTCCTGGAGATGCTCAGAGCCAGGCTGGATGGGGCCTTGGGCAACCTGAGCTGCCTGTGGCACAGGGATGAAACTGGTGGGCTCTGAGGTCCGTTCCAACTCAAGCCATTCCGTGGGTAACAGGCCTGTCAAACTCCTTGTTGGGGATGTTATGAACACTAATACTTTTCAGCATCTGGATGAGGATGTCATGAACTTAAATCACAGAGGTCTGCTCAGCCTAGCCTGGTTCAGGAATCCCCTGAGCTGCAAAGGGCTGAAAACTGTATGATAATCCCAAGATTCTGACATCTCTTGCTCCTCAGGCACCTGCTTTAGTGTGTTGGTGGAAACAGAATAATGAGCAACTGAATCTGCTGTACAATCCACTCTGGTTTGCTGTGGTTCTTCTATAATGCTGTATCAGTAACAGGTCAAAGCAGTTTCTAACTTCAGGCCCTGCTGTGGCCCAGGGTCCAGGATGAACCTTCACCGGGAACGTTATCAGTGTCACAGTTTCATCAAGATCCTCTGGCTGAAATACATACCCAGACCAATTTGCAGAGAAATCTCCATCTAGCAAATGAAGCAAATAAACTCTGGCAACTCCTCTTGTGCCCTGGAGAGTTGCCTGGCAGGCTGATTCTGATATAAAATGCTTAATTAGAATCTGCTGAACATGCAAGGTTTCCATGTACTTTGACCCCACATGAGTAGAATAGATGCAGATAATGCTGGTGAGACCATGCTATAATTTATACATCCTGCATCATGGCAACGGGACCAAATATTACAAGTTAAAGATCTGTGGCAATACTACACATAGTAAAATCATAGCAGTTAGCATTTACGGGCTGGTTAGTGGGCATTCAGAAGCTGCTTTATACATCACTGACAATGTAACAGGGGAATTTAAGTGAGTGAAAGTTCCTTTTTACATCCATTTAGCCTCCCTTATGCTGCCAAAGCAACATAAATTGGTCTTCGAGCAGTGAAGAGTAGACCGCTCCAGTTTAAATCTGCTGTTGTTACAGAGAGGTAGTGCCTGCCCATTTTATTTCTGACAGGAAAAAGTACAAGGGAAATGGCAGGAGAAATCAACTTGTCGCTGATGTAGACTGTAAATGCACGCTGCAGAGCTAAGTCCTTGATTTCAGGTGACACAGAAGAACAAGTTGAAACAAATGACACAGAAAAATGTTCTCGAGATTTGAGCCGTTTCAACAATAATTTGTTGTCCATCAGACTCATGAGGCTTAACTAATGCTTTGTGAACTGCATCAACTAGGATATCCTTTTTCACCAAATATCTTTTCCAGTTGATTAGCGTGTAACTAAAATGTCTCTCAAGTAAGATACAAATGCTAGATGCCCTAATAAACTGACTAGCCAATAATTTATTCCCACTGCCACGCAGCTTTCACCATTGTACTCACAGGGGGGTTACCCCCGTCAGTACAATTTTTGTATAAAAAGAGTTGGCTGTTCCCCACCAGCTCTGATCTGACCTCACGCCTCCTGATGTAAATTTGTAAATAACTGTGGTACTGCATCTATTACCCCCATTCTGCATTTAAAGCCAAGCTGGGCCACACCAATCCTTCTGCCTCCCCATTTTATTAAACCTGCCATTCCAGCATCACATGTACCAAGTAGATGTGCCTTTCCAGAAATTAAAAACAGCTAGAAATCTGTATATATATTTTCAGACGATAATCGTTAACTAAAAAATATAAAACACATTTCTCATTTTTTTTCTTTTAATCATGGAACAGGTAGGTCTGCAGTACCATTTTCATGGGCTCGTAGAAAAGCAAATAAACTCACCTCTAACTGCAGTAGACTAGCATTAAAATCAAAAGCCTTGCCTTTGCAGCTCTTTATCCTAGCATGGTGTGCAACAACAGGCAAAGCTTTTAGCCTGCAGAGACTAAGGCAGAATTCTAATATACAAGAGATGGGCACTTTCATTATCATTAACAAGCATGCTGGATTATTCATGGAAGCCTCACTTACAGATATAAACAGGTGTTCACCACTTATTCCTTAGTGTAATTTAGCTCAACGCATGATTTCTTTATGTTAGCCCTGTGGAAGGTATTTTGATCTGAATCTATTTTTGTTATGCATGCTATACTACAAATCTGTATCCATTTACACCCACCCATCTAGAGCTGGGTTGCAGAGCCATCAATCAGGGACAAAACATATGCCAGCATCATGGGAAATCTTTAGAGGATTATCAAAAGGAAGATTCTGGAATTAGCTGGAAGTGCGTTGAGAGGACTGGCTCTGTAGAGCCACCCTTGTCCTGCAGGTGAGCAGGAAGATTCCGACTTTAGGCTTGCAACTATTGTTCTGTATTAAAATGCTGGTTTGCCCGAAAGAGTGCATTTTATATCTTCAGTGCCACTGATTCCCTCAATGCCCAGTGGAGGATGAGGAAGATAATTTACTTACAGCATGGCAACATTTGCTTCCTAGTACTTCAGTCTCATCACCAATGAGAAGGCTGAGCAAACTGTTCTTGCAGTCATTTACGTGGTTTTCTTTAGGCATGGTCAAATGACAATGTGTTTGTAGACATTCAGCTGAAGAGAAAACAGAAGGAATACTTCATAGTAAATTTGCCTTGTTTGTTTGGACAAAGCCAGGAAGGAATGTTAGTAAGCTGTATTTATGCTAAAGAGACAGAAATACAGTTACGTACAGCTATATCTTCAAGTTACAGTGAGGGAGGCAGCAGTAAAACTGAGTGTTGTCTATGCTTCAGATAAGGCAGGGAGAAATCGCATATCTCCATTTTGGAGAATTAGAGGGAGGTTCACCGTTGACCTGTATTTTTCCTCAACTGCACAGTTGTGTTTGTTTCATACTGGTAACCTGTAAAAGTTGTTCCAAATTTAAAAAATGCTGTAAGTTTCACACTCAATTATATCATCAACTAAAAATCATCTGCTTAGCACCTTAATGAGTACGTATTTTAAGACGGATGGCTGCCCTACAAGTTGCTTTCACGTAACACTTATCCCCACTAAAAGGTCAGGGTATTTCTATAAGATTTTTGACTTGTACCAAGTTTTGCATGAGAATTCTCCATTAAACTATACAGCATGTATAAAAACAATACTCCAGAAAAATTCTGAAAAGACCCACAGGTTTTTTTTCCATAAAATGCTTTACTTTTTACAGTGCTCCTCTCATCTGTCTTTTCTTGTTAGTTCTACCTGCTCCCATATCTCTTTGTTATTCTAATAAATGACAGACATTTTTTAAAAAAACCCAACAAACATAAATCCATGCAATTGCTGATTTAGAGCAGACCTGAAAATAGTACTGTGAAAACCCCCAACAATAAGAGGCAGTGAGAGTTTGATTAGGTTGTCACAAAAGGAAAAGCAGCTTCCTAGAAATGATCTCTGCATAACAGCTTTATTTTTCTTCTATCCCTATTCTTCCTTCTCTTGGCTCCTTTGCTAAAACTGTTATTATGGCAATAATAGGCATTTATGCTGTTTATGCTATCACCCAAATGTGTGACTTGATTAGCGTGCTTGCAACCTGGTAATACTGCAGTTTTGTTAATGGCAACTAATGGCTGGGAGAAGGCACAGAAGGGAGGGACACTCCATCACATTAAGGCTGCAACTAAATCTGAGCATGCTGCTGTGTTCCTTGTCCACAGGGAACAGATAATCAGTCACTTTTTCTCTCAGCTTTTCTCTCTCCTTTTCGGATTTTGCTTGAAAACCCAATGAGGACACATCGGGAACAGTTGAAGTAGTACGTATAGCCATTACATTTCACCTTAAAAGCCATGAAGTGATAAATACACATGGGATGAACGTGCTGATGGACCTGGGTTACAGAACGATGCAAGGGAACTGAGACAGGCTTCACTTCCAACTTCAAAAACACACTAAATATTTCCTTCAGTCCCTATGCTATCACTTTACGTGGCCCCAGACTAAACCAAAGGTAGCATTTTCCCCTCTGTGGGCATTTGAAAACCTTACTAATATTTCCAAACATCTGAAAAAATAATCAATATATACATTTTATTCCAGCCACCAGGTGCAGCACATTTGTCTAAATCCAACATTCTCATTAAAGGTGAAAAATAAATATGCTTTGCTTCATACCTGCTTAGAGATTTCAGACAACTCTGTTGTCTGTTAAAGTTCTGCTTTTCTCTTGGTTTTAGAAGTCTTACTTGATCAGTAAATACAGGAACTTCTGGAGTATGTTTCTCATTTAACTGATACGTACACACAGATTTGCTTGCTTTTGTGATACCGCAGAATATGATAAATACTTTGTCTACACATACTACCTCATCTTCCAGCTCAGAAAACAGCATAAACAAAATACCAGAAGAAAAAAACAACTAAATGTTGCCTCTGATCAGAAACTATAGACTTCAGCATGAAGAAATACTTCATCAATTTACCTGACACTTTAACCTTTTTATTGATATACTCCTTGTATTTGCATTGTTAACAGTACTACAGTGGAACATAGATTTTATCCCACGACTATTCCTAAACAGCAGATCTGTTTACTAGTCTACTGTACACCATTCCTCCCAAAAATCCTAAAGTAAGGAGAATAAACACCCCAGGGCTAACTAAAGAATACAAAGTCTATACCAAAAAAAAGCCACAAACTTGAGATCTAAATCAACACTAGCCTGGTTTAGATACTATAAAGTTCGTAAACGCAAAGAGACCAGTGCAAACAAGAAGGTGTTACAAAAGAAGGAAAATGAGCACCCACCCATCTCTGAAGATGTAGACTCATGGAAGAAACACCACAAAGAAGGGATCTCCAACAAGAGACCCTTCAAAGAGGGCCCTTAAATGAGTTCTGAGAGGAGTGGAGCCTGGCTCCACCCCTTCTGGTCATGCAGGTGAATCGCTTTCACTTGTGCTTCCAGGGCTGACCAGATTTTTCCTTCAGGTACTCAATCAGTGGTTCAGGCTGTGGCTTAGTAGTTCCTGTACAGATGCTCTTTTACATTACAGTATTTTTTTTGCATTCCTTTTTCTAACCTATTTACAGAAATTGTACACAGATTTAAAGCATCCTATTCCATTTTATACTAGGTGTAACAACACTGTAACAATCAGCATAGAGTCAGATGGAGAAGTTTGTTCATAAGAATACTATAATTGCTTCCATCTCCTTTGTTTACAGCAACATTTTCCAGAGAGAAAATAAAATGCACCAGAATACACCCAGCAAGAAAGGGAAGTTGGTTTCAGTAGTAGCTGCGGAGGTACTAAACATCAATGTTAAATGAAGGAGTGGGACATCCTGAAGAACATTAGATCTCATTGTGCTTCTCTGTTCTCACTCACATTATGGCCAATACTCTGCAATCATACCACTTCATACAAAAAATTTTCATTAGATTCTTTAGTGCCAGCTATACAGAATTCCTACAAGAAAAAGGAGCATCTGAGCAGTGAGTGGCAAGAAGCCTTAAAATACTTCTACCTTCCTGCATGAAATGTGATATCAGGACTCCTTGCTTTCTAAGATTTGATACAAAAATGAGTATAACAAGAAATATATTAGGGTGAATAACCCAAAATAACATTATTCAGAGAAAACAGTGAGAAAGATAGTATATTTTGCTAGACTTATTTGGATTGTAAACAGACAATCAGTAAATAAAGAGAGGCTCACCTTTTGCAGATGGTTGAGGTTCACCAATAACTCCACAGGAAAGAGATCTCCAACAAGAGAACCTTCCCTGGTTGTAGTCAACCCTTAAATAGGGTCTGGGAGAGGTGGAGCCAGACTCCACTCCTTCCAGTCACACAGGTGCACTGCCTTCACCTGTGCTCCTGCAGCTGACTCAGTGCTCACCTCAGGTGATCAATCACTGGTTCAGGCCGTGATTCAACAGTTCCCAGACAATATTTTTACAGGTCTAATCAAGATAAATGGCATTCAGCAGTGTACTCTGAAAATAAGCGCCAGTGAAAGCACACGACTGACTCGAGCCCTTGGAGACTCATTGCTAGTTGCAATTCCACAGCTTTTTTCTTACGCACCGCTGCTCTATCCTCACCAATAACTGTTAAGTATTTTAACCCAGCCCTAAAGAAAAAGAAGAAAATGAATGGGTGACCTAGAAATGATGTTGTGATGTAAATATTGTCTAGTGTATATCTTTCCTCTCAAACTACTGTCACATGCAAGTTAATTTCACCCCTCAAGCAACAGGGGATATGTTTTCACCCAACCTTTTGCAGCCAAGCTGGAGCTCATTCTGATGTTCTCTTGAGCATGGCTGAGGTGAAGCAGTTCTGACTGAAGGAATCCATTTAATCTACTCTCATTATTTCTGCCATCCAATAAACATTTGAAAAAACACAACAACCTGTTCCTCAGGGGAACTATTTCCTGTATTTCCTATTTTCACCACAAGGAGAATCTGTCTCCAAAAATTTAATATACTAACCAAGGATGTCACAATTCCTATGTATGGTTTTGTTTGCCATTATTTCTTCTCCATTTTTTCTCTCTCTTTGTTTAAAAGACATGTGAACGCAACTTTGTCAGGCAGACCGTTATTTGGACAGGCAGGAAAGGTTAACATAAAATAAAATAAAAATATACTGCAATGAGTTGTTCAGGAAAACTGAAGTAAAATGCAATGCAACTGAGTAACTGCAAGGGGTGGAGACAGGATCCACCCCTTCCCAGGCCTCATTTAAGGGTTGGCAGCGGAGGTAAGGCTGTTTTGTTAGAGAGACCTGTATAGCTGAGGCTGTCTAACGGTAAGCAGTTTTTTTTTCCCTTTTGTTTTTGCGTCTGTTGTCCTTGAGTTTATTTTCACATATTGTAGGCTAGGATTTTGCCATCCTGTTATTCTACTTATATTTTCCATTTTGTTATTCTGTGAGAACTTGAATTGCTTTATACCAGAAGAAATATATGCTCCCCAGAGTCCTTTGGCAAACATCACTGATCAAGAATGTTGCGGCAACTAGTGCTCTTATTTCTTCTACTCTTAACTTTTTTTCCCCAGGTAATATTTTCAGGATTTGAAGAACTACTGTCCTTCTATAGGACAGCCCATGTGAGGTTGAATGCAGCCTTTCTCTTTTCTTACTCTCTAACATCTTAATTAAGCCTTTCAAGAGTGGTTTCTTCTAGGAGCTCTAAGGAGCTGCCCAGCCTTTGCTTTGGGCTAGTTCTTCATCCCCTAACTTTTTTTTTTTGCTTATTTCTCACACCTTTTCCAGCACACACTGTAGACTTAGGATATTTGGCTCATATTTTTGAGGTTTTGTTTGTTAACAACAAGTATGCCCAAGATGAATTCAACTTGGGATTGACTGGCAGTGAGCTCTATTTACATTTCATATATGGCAGCTGAATTATTTTCTGTTCCTAAGCAAATGCTGTAGTTTCAGAACACCTCAGCTGAATCCAAAAGAATTTCTTTGGATTTGTCACAGGGGAACAAAAACAGAATCTGACTAAGCACATGAAATAGCGATAACTTTTACTTCTGTGAGGTATTTTACTTAATAGTTTTTCTCTTGTCTTCTTTACGAATAAGTTGCCTTCTTTCAAAAATAGTGGCAGTTGCAAAGGCTAATTAATGCTGAAATAATATATGTTATGAAGACTTATATTCATTAAGAATTTATCTACACGTGGTCAACCAAGAAAACCCGTACACCTTGGAATTACTTTTGCATACCTACTAAGTATCTTTTTTGGAATAGACTATATTTTCCCCTTTCTTATCTATATATGCTTTTCCTGTACAAGCATTAGCAATATGTGGTTTTAATCTAGGATATGGAGGTGGCATGACAGCAGCAAAGCATTAGAACACTTGCAAACAAATGCATAAAACATGCAGCTAAATATTCTGAGTGTGGAGCTGCAGGAAGAAATCCTGGCTCTTCAAGAGAGTAACCCTCATTAAATTCAGTGGAATATTTGCGTCTATCTATGTGACCTAAAAATAACTAAGGAAGGAGTAGATTAGAATTCTGAAACCCATTCACTGCTACTCAGATGAAATGATAGAGCTCTTTTTCTTGTCGAGAATGGGTTTGACTTCTTCTGGCTTGACTTATCATATGACATGACATATAACTGAAATTATTTTAAATATGTTCCTTTTTGAATGAATAATAATTTTCTCTTGAGCGGAGTCTTCTGTTGAAGATTTTAGTTTGTGCTAAACACCTCAATTAATTAAAGGCCAGTATGCCCTAGACACAGAGAGTAAACAAGACAATAGTCTGAGGAATACTTGAAGAAAATGTGGTTCCTTCCTAAGGCTTCTGACCATTTTCAGGCCAACAATTTCAATGATTCCAGTTTCTTCCAAGGTAATCCTGTGGCACACAAAGGAAAGAGTTTCTCTGGTGCTTCCCCCACATCAAATAGTCTTGGTCAAAGTAAAGTACAAGTCTGTTTTACGGCTTGAATGGCACATTGGTGCTGAAAAGCCCATTATAGCCTGGGTCTAATGCTAACTTGTGAGGTCAGGGAAGAGGTTTGCATATACTTTACGAGTGAGTTGGATCCATACAAAGAGATGATTTTGAAATTATGTTACAGGTCAGTGAATAATCTGGAACTAAAACCCATTGCCCTCACCACCAGTCAACGTGTACCAGTTATTTTCCTTTAATTTACTTTACAATGCAAGGTAGAAGAAGCAGCTGTTGGCAGAATGTACAGCCCCCTCTGAGCAGAGAACATCATTAGCTCTTAGCTAGTCTATTCCTGTTATAGTCTATTGCTGTTACATGCAAGTTTCTACAGGACAGGCAGGGTCAAAATCCAAAACATATCAAAGATCAGGAAATGAGAAGTAAGAGACACAATCAGCTAGGCATATATCAAGCTCTCAAAAATATTCTTTGTAGTACTGCTTTAAAAATTGCAGTATGGGGAGAAGAATATACCATTAAGCAGAGATGATTTTAGATTAATCATTTACCTTAAGCCAGGCTGCAATATCGTCCGTAGACAAAAGACTGCTATTTTTGACTGGCATCAAATTGTGAATTGAAGCACAGTGGATAGGAAAATGCTGCAAAGGGTTTTGCAAGTGATTGCTCATCTTTGTAGTAAAATATATCCTTTTTGAAGTCCTGCTGTGACCAGGATAAAAAGATCAGGGGTGAGTGTCTGCATGTGGTCTGCCAGTGTGTAGGAAACAGAAGTAAAATCATTGTCCAATGAAGGCCTGGGTACATTACAGGTATATGAATAAGGCAACAGGAAATGGTGATAGAAAGTTATCCTCCAAGTTCAACTTCTCTGAAATCAAGGTGTCTGAAACTTATGGTGTTAGCTGATTAGAGCAGGGGTCAGTGCATTTTCAAACAGGGGATGTCAGAAGTGTATTTTTCTTTCTTAAATTAGAGGAAAAGTGCGACTGGAAGAACTCAGCTCCCTCTGATACCAGGTTTACCCCTCAAAGGGAGGATTGCTATTTATTAGCTGGCTGCTGGCATCTTACATCCATGGTGGACAACAGCTCCTTGCTTCTGGTGCAGAGCCATACACCAGCCCCACTTGCAGGTGGCTGTACTTTCCTAAATAGCACATACACACGGTATTCAGAGCTGCTTGTTTGATGTCCTGAGCACTGACTGTATTTCTTTAGACCTAGATTTTGCCAGAAAATGTTTGATGTGATTTATCTACTGTTGCTAGCAAATAACTTTCCTCTTGATGCATGGATGAAGTATGGTCAAAGACAGATGTGTTCTGGAAGCCTTTAGTGAGTTTATCTCAAGTGGCTGGTGGTTACCCTGCAGGAAGAAGAGAAGGTCGAAACATCACGGCACAGGACACCAATTTCCAGTGCTCTAATGTTTTGTTAGCACGCATGTCAGAAACCCACAGGGGAGCTGTGAAGTTTCCCATACCAAGCTTTTTATGCTCACACACTGTTCTGTGCTGTGTGTTTTAGCCCACTGGAGGTCTAAGTTAAGGCAGAAATAGAAAAAAAGGCTGCTGAACACAATGACAGACTTGCAGAAATCATGCCCTCAGTAATCAGCTCCTCCTGTCATACAGGCCTGGAGCCTCTCCCAGTGCAAGAAGGATTGGCCAGCAAATAGAGGAAAATGCAATTTCTAAAAATCCTTTCTGCTGGCGCTCACACCTTGTTTATGAATGTCCTTTTCAAGCTTTAAGTACCTGCTTTGCTATGGAGGAGAGGATCTGTTCAAGTTCCAGTGTAAATTATTTCCTTCAGTTTTCTTTAGACAAGCATGGTGCCTCACTGGGCTCCTCTTGCTGTGAATTTGCAGGGCATACATTAGAGGATTATATGTATGCAGCTGTAAAAGAAAATGCATATTAAATGAGAGAGTATTTCACATAATCATTTTATCAAGCTACCAATGATAAGGTATCATATCTTGCTGCTTCATGCTGGCAGGCATTTATGAATTTTCAGTTTTTTAGTTGCTGCAAACAGAGCCAAAAGCTATTTCAAAGGAGGATGTGAACTGCTGTGTGAACTACACCACCACAGAGCTCTAAGGACTTCATTTTCTATTGCATCAAGCCTTTTAATTTTCACCCTGCAAAGTAAATAAAATGCTTTCGTGGCTTGAGAGAAAGTTGTCTTCAACAATAAAGGGATGTAAATTAATTACACTAAGGGAGGGCAATGTAAATGTGAACTCAGCTGTTTTCTGCCAATTCTTTCCTTTGGAGGATGAGAAAATTGGGAACAGCTGGCCATTGGTGGGGAGGTTTTTCTTTTTTTTTTTTTTTTTTTTTTTTTAAGGCATTGCTGTTTGAGGAGATGCATGGATTTTGCTTCTGGGCAGTGAGGTAAGGGAGAAGAGAGGGTTTGCTGGAGTTTCTGGGAGTGTCTTCAAGATAACTGTTGATATTTTGTTTGTAAATAGGGAATTACTTGTGGCTTTGACTTTTGACTGGTAGTCTGAGTTTTAATTTCAGGGTGTGTTTGTGGGGGAATAAAAGCTACGAAGATGCAGTTCAGACTGTGGGGTTTGTTTGAGAAATTTTCTAATACTTGCTTCTTTTTTCTGGACATCAGTGGAGCTTTAATCTGGGCCTGGTCCTTGATATTCCATACATGAAGAGAATGTGGAAAGAAAACAATAGCAAAACCTTGTTAGGAATCAGGGAATGTTGCATTGCCTGCATTTCAGCTTGCCTGATGACTTTATTGTTTCAGACAATAAACCAACTGCTGGCTTGACCTTGCACCTTCTGTCCCAAACAAGTATTGCCAAAAGATATCCAAGTAGTTTGGCCTTCTGAGATGAAACAGAGCAGCGTTATTTATTTATTTACTTGGCAGAGGTTAAACATCCAGCCTCTAGTAATAAAGCTTGTGGCCTGGAAGATGGCAAACAGCAGCAGTCCTATTAAGAACTATGGCTTCTGCCTCGTGTGAAGGCCAGTAGGAAGACTTAGAGCCTGCTGAGTTTGTGCTAATGGATCTAAAACAATAATTGCTGTCTCATATGCAGTGTAGTCATTTATATGGGTGCGATATGAGCAGAAAACGAGATGAAAACTTTTTTCTTTTTAAGGCTGCAGCCCCCACAGTCTTTAACATGGAATGTGAATATGTCTGTCTTGCTTGGGAAATATGATTCAGTTTAGGTCTGTGTGTTGTTGTCAAATTAGGAAGATGACCTGATGCAGTGGTTCTGCAAGCTTTGAAATAGCTCATGTGACATAAAGTTAAAATGAAACTACTCCATTATCATGTTTTCATCAGTTGAGGTAGTTTATTCTGTTCAACGTGTTAACTCATGAGTACGATGCTTCCAAGGTCATGTTGGTGATGGAATCATGTTTGCTGTGCTGTGGAGCAATGCTGCTTACTCTGTTTTTATTTACTTGTAAAACACAGGGTTAAAAAACCAACAACAGAAAACAACAACAAAACTAACTTTGCACAATATTAAATGGAGAACTTCAGAGAAAATGCCTTTGAGAAAACAGCAGTGCAGAAGTTCCCTATCTGGGATATTTAGGACTTCTTCCTAACTCGGGGGAAGAAAAGTAAAATTACTGTCCAGATGGATGCTGATGATACGTATCTTACATCTGGTGCGTAGAACAACATTTGAGTTATGTAACTTTGTTACAGTCATTCCCTACTGGTACCACAAACACGATAAATATTGCACAAGTGTAAAGGAAGCAAATCTATCCATCTTTCAGCAGGAGGTGCAATCTGTGCAGCACAGGACTTTGTTTTGGTGGGAAGTTTCTTACTATTTGCGTTACCACTCATTTCTTATGTGGCACACAGTACAGTGCTATCTCTGTGACCTTTTCACCTGTGCTTCTGTATTGTTTTTCATCACTGCCTTTTGATGAAAGGTCTGCAGTCATTCTGGATAACTGAGGAAGCGTCTTCTGTAGTAAGATATGTTTTAGTTTCACCTCTGCTTTATTTGCTATACAGCCGCTCCTCTGTTGGGTGTTACATTTTGTCAGTAATGGCCTGAACCACTGATCACCTGAGGTGAGCACTGAGTCAGCTGTGGGAGCACAGGTGAAGTCACCTGTGTGACCAGAAGGGGTGAAATCTGGCTACACCTCTCCCAGACCCCATTTAAGGGCTGACTGCCACTGAGGAAGGATCTCTTTCTGGTTATTGCTCCCTTTAGAGCTTTTCCACTGTGAGCCTGGGACGTGAGAGGGCATTCTATCCTTTTTGATTACTCCCTTCTGCCATGATAATCTTTCTTGTTGTACATCCTAACTACCGTACTATTTGAACTGCTTATTCTGTCAACTATACATCTGTTAATGATACAGCTTCCTGCTCTGGAGTTCTGGCACAGTGAATTACCCTCATGGAACAAGCTGTATAGTCAAGGTATTGGTTCACTCAGTGCTTTGTTTTCCAGTTCCCTCACAGAACCTAGTTCTGTTATCTTGCTTCTGTTGCAGTTCTCTTATAGCTGCATTGCAATGCATATTTTGGGTATAAACTGCCATTAGATCAGCAGGGTAGCTTTTTGCAAGCGTTCATCATCAGTGTAAGTAGCAAGGTGTGAGGCACTGATGGCCAAACTGTAGTTCACGGTCACTGATTCTCTGTTTGTTAAGAGCCTGACAGAGTTCACAGACTTCAATTCTATGCAGTAATCTGTAGTGACACTTAGGCAGGAAGCTGTACCAGCCAAGTTCAGTCTTGCTTAGGATGTGTTTTTGGTAATTTTCATTTGGTGCTTTAGGTTTTGTTCAGTGCCAGGAGCTTCTTGTGGTTTCAGGCGGGGTTGTTGGCTGCACTGCGAGGAGGATGGTGATTTTAAGGGGTGGCCATTATGAGCCACTGATAACCGTTTATGCTTTTAAGATTTGTTTCTCAAGTTAGTACTTTGTAGTCAAGAAGGTTTTTTTTCTGTATTTTGGATGTTACAGAGAAGCAATGCAATTATACTACACAGTCATTCATACTGACTATCCTAAGAGCAAGTGGGTTTGGATTTTTTTTACCCTAGTCATGTCTTAAAAGGTGTTTCAGACTGAGGAATGCAGATTACTTGAGATAATTTTCAACCTCCCTTTGCTGCTGGGCCTGTATCTAACTACTCTGCATCTTAAAAAGGTTAGCATGACAAACCCAATTGTGCCGTGTGCATGTTAAATCCTTTTCCTTGGTAAACAGTTATGCAGAATGCTGATCACAGAATTGTAGGGGTTGGAAGGGACCTCCAGAGATCATATAGTCTAACCCCCCCTGCCAAAGCAGCTCCCTAGCCCAGGTTGCACAGGTAGGTGTCCAGGCGGGTCTGGAACGTCTCCAGAGAAGGAGACTCCACCACCTCTCTGTGCAGCTGTGCCAGTGCTCCGTCACTGCACTGGGAAGAAGTTCCCACACACATATTTGTGGAACTTTCTATGCTTCAGTCTGTGGCCATTTTCCCTTGTCTTATTTCCACACACTGCAGAGAAGAGTCTGGCCTTCTTGCTTTGCCTCCTGCTCCTTAGATATTTATAGACATAGATCAGAAACCCTCTGAGTTTTCTTTTCTCAAGGCTGAACAGCCCCAGGTCTCTCAGCCTTTCCTCATGAAGGGTGTGGAGCACCTCCCTTTGTAGCCCTCCGCTGGAATTTTCTGAGGAGATCCCTGTTTTTTTATTTTTATTTTTCCTGGGAAGCCCAGGACTGGACACACTATTCCAGGTGAGGCCTGTCCACTATTCCAGGTGAGGCCAGGACAGAGTAAAGGGGGAGGATCATCTCCTTCGACCTGCTGACCACATTCTTCTTGATGCATCTCAGGGTCCCATTGGCCGTCTTGGCCAGCATGGCACACTGATCATATATAATGCTAAAAAACTTCTCGAAAACAAGCTGTTTTGTCCATCTAAATGCACTCTCAGCAAAGGCCTATAACAATGAAATTTTGTGTTTTCTCTTGTTTAGACCCTTCTCTTCTCTTTAAAGTTTGGTGCATTCCCATGAACCTTATATGCTGAGAGACTGAGATTGCATGCTGCAGCTTCTCCAACAGAGAGAGACTGCTCGAGCTGCTGACAGACCTTTAAATCCTCCTCCTTTTTTTCATCCTGGGGTTAGTGATTTAGTGTTCTCTTTGATCCTGGGCCTTGGCCTGGAAATAGTAAGCCTCGCTAGCTGGATTGGAGCAGAGCAGAGATATTCTCCTGTAGCTCCATATGCTGTTCCCCTGAGAAGCCCTCAGCCTGTCGTAGCTGAAATTCTAGCTTCCTCCCTCCCTCTCTCACCTCCTTATCCTCATCTCTTTTACTGAGCGAGAGACACTTGATTTGATTGTACAGTCAAATAGAATAATACCAGACCAGGAAGCTTAGATATCCTTAACGTTTATAACCGTAACAGAAGAGGTCACGTGCTGGAGTTGGGGTGATAGCTGTTAGGTTTGCAGAGAAGGAGAGACTTCTAAAGAAGCATTTTTGTTTTGGAAAAGTATTGTTGGGGGAATGCCATTGAACAAGTAATAGAAAACCTGCCTCAGTAGGTGTTTGCTTTTGATTCTTCTCCTGTTACTCCAGTTGTCTATTAAAGGCTGGGCTTCAAGTGCTGCTTTCCATATACCAGAATGAGTTGAACTACACAGCCAGGTGGCTTCATCAGGGTAGTGTCTCGTGCTCTAATGGTGCAAATTTGCTCAGCTGTTTTTGAGAATGCTTGTATTGCTCACCTGAGTCTTTCTGAAGCGTTTATTATGAAGCACAGGTATATGTGGGTTAAAATTTTCAAGCCTGGGTGGATGCAGTTAGACACCCTAAATCTGTATCTAGGCTCTTAAAGAAATGTGATTTTCCGAGGTAGTGAGCACTGAAATGTATTGGGCTCAGTACTTTTGAATGTCAGATGACATTTTTATGCTTACGTGTAATTTTGAACTCTGAAAACCTTGACTGTGTGATGAAAGTTTTCAACTCTACCATGATTTTTAAAACATTTAAAGGAGGAATAAGACACTTAGGCTTTTCAGTGGAGGGAAGAAGATAGGTGAGCTTTGTGAACATGCATCTTCTAGTGAAACGCTATGTCTTAAGGTAGTCAGGTTTTTAGATTAGACTTCTACTTCCTTCCTTTGCTCTGCAATGTGACCTGTTGTACGACAAAGCCTTGCCCGCGAGATAAAGTGCATGGTCAAGATCCTTCTTTTGATAACTGCTCCTTGTGTGCTGCGAGCTATTAAGGTTTCATTACGGAAATAACTAAGCAGGTGCTTCTGAAGCACATTTGAGACAGTTGCATTTGGAAAGTAACTGCAGAGTAAACCTGAACTGTATTCAGTTCTTCAGGGAGCACAGAGGAAGAGGCAGACTGCAAAACTCCATCTGGCTAAGGTCTCCTAGTTCCCTGCCTACTTGCCTTTGGTTGCACTCTGGTATCAGTTCATACACCAGCAGGATCTTTTGTGCTATGTATTATGCTATGGAATATTAAAATGACTGAGAAAGGAGGGTTATGAAGGAATTACCATTGTGAGAAGCAAAATACTGCTCGTGAGATACTCAGACTCGTCTCCAGATTTAAAGGATGGCCTCACTTTATTACGTTGGCTCGTTCGATGTGAGCATGATTCTGTAAATGCTCCTGAATGGATTGCTTTACATAAATGTGTGGTTGTGTCAAGCACGTCTTTGTCCGTTACTTTTTACTGCATGTTCAGACTTAGCCAATCTCTCACGTGTCTTCTCAGAGTTTTCCTTCTCGTTTTTATTTAACTTAGAGAACAAATATTTGGTTAGCTTGCTCTCCTGCTTCCAACTTTGTGTAACTTGGTTTGGACTTGAATCTTTCAAACTAAATTCTCGCGTCGTCCAGGTATCTGTAGGCGACTGCGATGGGCAGAACGAATGGTTTATAACATGGGGAAACTCAAACCCAACGTCGTGGAAGATGTTACTGACAGGGCTGAAGCTACCTAACGTATATCGGCTTCTTCTGCTTAGTGTACGGCGGCATGGGAATTGCTTATACAGCTCTACTCCAGAAATGGGGTCCAGCAGCGCAGCGGGAAGCACTCTGGGTAGCACTAACTCAGGTTGGAATTGGACTACAGGACAAGCGAGTGATTTATCAGCACAGCCCAAGGGCTGACGTGAGGAGGGACAGCAAGCCCGCTTACAACCGGCGGAGCGGCGTTCCTCGAGGTGAAGCCCTGCGGTGCCCTCGCTGCAGGGAGGGGGCTCGTTTCATCCCTCCGCCTCAAACTCGCGCAGCTCAGAGCGACAGCGCGGCGGCTCGCTCCGCTTCCCGCTCCGGGCGAGGGAAGTGACAAACGCGTCCCCGGGCCGCCCTGGTGAGGGAGGCGGAGTCGCTCCGCTCCGCCCGGCCCCGCCGACGGACTGCCGCCTGCCGGGCCGCCCCCGGGGCCGGGCGGGCTCCCGCCGCTGGTGCGCGGCTGAGGCGGCCGCGGAGGCCGGGCTCCCTCTGGGCGGCGGGAGGTGAATGGCAAGCGGCGGCTTCTCCCTCCCACAGCCCAGCGTCGGTCTCGCCTCCTCCAGGAGCAGCAGCAGCGGGTCACCTCTGCGCGGCCGGGCTGCGAGCCGCCGGCGGCCGCGGTGACATTGGCTCAGCCCTCGGTTTCCTCTCGCCGCCGCCGCCGCCGCCGCGCTGGAGGCTGCGGACTATAAATAGCAGCTCGCCGAGCGGCACGCGCACGCAGCGGGGGAAAGTGCCGCGCGGGTCGCGCCGCCGCCGGGCAGGTAAGCGCCGTCGGGGGCACTGCGGGAGGGCTGGAGGGAGGGGCACTTGGGTTCCTCGTTCCCCCGCTGGCCCTGGCGCGTCGGGAGAGATGAAAAGCCGGGAGCGGTGCTGCCCGAGTCCCTCCCTTGGATTCCCTTTATCAAGTTTCTTAAGGCTACAGCCCCGAGCGGCGGCTGGGAGCGCCCGAGCGGGGAAAGGCGGCGGAAGCGGCGGGGGAGGTATTAGGTGGGGATAAGTTGAGCGGAGTTGCGGCTTGCGATGCCGCCGGCCGAAGGAAGGCGGCAGGGACGGGCCTGCGGGGTGAGGAGGGATGGTGCTCGGTCTGCGAGGCAGCACAGCTCTTGTCCTTTTCCTCCAAATGACACACAGTTTGTGAAGCAGGAACGGCGGAGCCAGTGCTTGTTTCTTTGCTCCCTGAAGCTAACCCGGCGCGCTGTTTGCCGTAAAAATAACCGCACCAAGTCTTCGTAGACCTGTATTTTTCATCTGATGCTTCCGTTTCTCTTCAACAGAATCAGTCGGTTTGTTTACTTGCCCCTTAACGACGTGTTCAGATATCTATATCCAAATCAGGCCATCCGTGTGCCTTTTAAATCCGGCTTTGAGTCTCAAAGCAAGACTAATTTTCCATCTTTGCTGGTTTACAGGCCCCCCTCTATCTGTACTTCAATGTCTAACACAGTGAGAACGATGGGGGGAAAATGTCTGTGTTTCTCAGACTGCATCAAGGCGAGAGTTCGTGTAAAGATTTGATAATGGGAAGCAGGGTTTTGTCAGTAATGTGTTTTACAAGTGAGATCATCTGTGAGAGGGCAGTGTTTCAAGTATTTCATTTTTAAACGCTTTATTCATTTAATTTTTGAGGTAGGTTTAAAACCCGATGGGTATCTCGGGCTGTAGTCCTGTGAACCCGTGTATTCAGTGGGCTTTGTGCATGTGAGTCCTTGTTACTGTGACTGTCTGCACAGAACTGAATACTGTTTAATTTACTGTTTACGTGAAGGTACTAGTCACAAGATGAATATGAGGAGAAATCAGTCCTGTGAGATATTTGCAGCCCCGATGATGTGGATGGGAGCACTGTTATTGCTTCAGAGTCCTTTTTTTTTTTTGTTTTTTCTTCCCCCTCCATTTTCATATGGTATCTCTACAGTGCTAAAGCTTGTCTCCCTTGAAAAATAAAGCATTTCTTCTACTTGCGAGTCCTCAAGTTCCAGTTTTCCATGGGTTCCTCCAGCCTTACAAGTGCTGATCTCTCTCTTGGCCTGGTTTCTCTGCAGATATATATCTTTAAGGTTGCCTAGTTTTCACATCAAAGCATTGTGCCTTCCTAGGGGTGAAAGTTATCAGCCTTAGTGGCTGTATATAGTATGCTAATTAATTTGTCTCAAGAGGTAGCAAATTGTATTCCCTTGCTCTTCAGTTTGGTCAGATTTACAGTGACAAAATTCCTGCTTGATCATGCTTACGCGTTTTAGCCACGGGTTTTAAAATGTTAGGTGCCAGTACCTGTAGAGTTGCTGCTTAAAAATGTAGTGCTCCTTCTGAAGTGTTCTAGATTTGAGTTCTACAGAACTTAATCATCCTTCTGAATTCAGGAGAGGCCGAGCAAGACTGTTCTTTCATTTACAGTAGTTTCAAGTCTGTAGCTGCAGGGGAGGTTAGTATTGATTTCCATAGATTAGGATGCTAATAGGCTTTTTGCCTCACCTAACAAACTAAGCCTCTTCTTCCTGTTTGTCAGTGAGCTTGCCCTGTATGTTCCTTTAGGTTGTTTTTAGTGTTGGGGAAGGCTCTGTTTCATGAAAATTCAGAGGATGCAAGCTAAAGATGCTTACTCAACATAGTATGTGTGTCAAACGTGGTAAATGGGATGCTGTTCGTCAAGATCATTTCTTTGGCAGATTGAATTACTCCTCTGTTGCTTTGTGCCACGGTGTTAAAAATTAAATCAATCTGTTTTTCCTTGGTGAATGTTCTTCTTGTTGTAGTGTAGTTTGTATGAAATTTTACCCTGTGACCTCAGTGTAAACACAGCCTGGTTACAGTAGCGAAGTCAGTCTGTGCTTTGTCTGGCTGGGAGCACTGATTTAACAGCTTATTTTCTACTAAACTTTTCACATATCCATAACCAAAACACTTTCATTTTGATCAATTTGCTTAATTCTGTCAGCTGTACACCTGCCAGCAGGAGTCTGCTTGCTGTTAAAATGCTCGTTTGGCAAATAGAGAGCACTCTTATTAAGAGACGCTGAGCAGTCTTAATTTTTTTTCTTGTATTTGTGAGAGGTGGCTGTGTAAAGGAAAAAGAAGGGGAAACTCCTGTGAGAAATGGGCTTTTACTGTGTTTTGACAGTTTTTACTGTACCATGAGGTTTTTGGGTTTTTTGTAAATCATAAATTGATCCTGGTGTATTCCAGCAGTACTAATAGGTTGCAGTAGACTTAAGGTGTGCATTTCTGTCAAGGAAGTGACTCAAAAACATGACAAGGGGTATAAGTGGCCGGGTGCTAAATGTGACTTGGTATCTTGCTGTATTTACTGCTGTGCAAATGGAGCAGCCTTAAGCAGAGCGTGTCAACACTGTGGTTTTGCACAGTTTCTATTACAGCAGGAACCTTGCTGCTTTGCCTGGGCTTTGTTTGCTTTGTGCATGTGTAGACAGCTGAAGGAAACAGGTAGGAACTGAGCTGTGTAGGATGAAATTATGTTCTCTGTTATAGTGACGTAGTCAGAAAAAATCTCTTTAATGAGAATTTGGCACACAGGAGCGGGAGCTACTGTATTGGATGTTCAGATCAAGTCAGCCTGCTCTTCTAACAGTTTGCAGATGCACTTTCTGATTGAGGATTGTCATGAACTTTTGATTTAATAATAAGGAAGTTTGAGGGTGTATGAGAAATGAAGTGCTGCCTTGTTTTTCCCTGAGTTTGTGGCTCCCTCCGTCTGAAACAGAGCTGTGCTTCATCTGGGACTTGCATATTGCTGTCTGTCACGATATGAGCAGTGTGGCCACTGCAGAACGACCATGTGATGGAGCCTTTCTGTTAGCTGGAAGTGATAAAAATGACAGTGTTGCCTTTGTGGGGGGAAATTGTTTGTGCAGCAAACTTGTCTGCAGTTCTGCACCACAGCTCTTTCTGCAGGAGCTCTGTGAGCAGCTTCACGAGGCAGCGATCTAGTGGTTAAACCTTACAGTAAAGATGCAGGATGTACACAATGAACCTACACTGTTTTTTTTAAGGAAGGCATTGAAGTAATTGCCTGTGCTGGAGAAATACTCTTTAATTTCATCTTACAGCTTCTGTGCAAGCACAGATGCTAAAGCTGGAGTAATTTAGTTTTCACTTAGTGAGCCTATCTTAAATATTTTTTCCGAATGAATCATAGGTGATGAAAATAGAAGCGTGTACTTTTAATCTCTTGAGTCTTTTTTTTCCTCTTTTCCTACTCTAGGTGTCAGATTGCTTTAGAAGTTTTGGTACTAGAAACATATTAAGCCAGTCAGTGCAGTTTTTTTTTTCCTTTAAGTAATTGACAGCTTCCAGTAAATAGATAGAAGCAGTAGTGTCTACGGTTCAGTTTTAAGTACCTCGGACACTGACTGAGCATTGGAGACTTGAAGCATATGGGCATAGGCTTCGCTAGGTGGCAGTGTAAAATACGAAGAAACCTCAAGTCATTTGGATTCTTAAACCCAACAGCAGCTACCACTCTGATGGCTCAGTTCATAGATGAGTTTATTCTTGCTGCATGTGATCTTGTGACAAATAGAATCATTTATCTTGGGTTTATTTATCATTTGTCTTAGATTTACTTTAAGAGAATGTGTTTGGGCGACTACTTTAGGATAGCTGCCATACTGTCAAATTCAGCCCATAGTTTAATCTTTGCAAACTTGCTTGTTGGTTTTTATTTATTGCTTAGGAAAACCAAATGTACATTTGCCATCCTTGTTTGAGATGTGTGTTTTAAAACTGTAGGATGCGAGCACCAAGGGAGAAAACGGGTCAGCAGGTGAGACTTGATTTTAATATTAGGTACCTCTATTAGGGCCGTTTATCATTTGCATAGGAAGTTCTGACAAGTGTATTGTGTTTTTTTTTATAACAGAAATTGAGTTGCACATAATGGCCAGGGCAAATTATTAATGGTAAAGCATGTAATGTAATGTATTGTTCCCTAATAGGAACTTCCCTAAGAGGAAGTGTTAGTGTGTGTTTGTGAAGTAATATTCATTAAACCAGTTGCTGTCACATCAGTTGTCTTTAAAAGGTAGGTTTGCCTCCAAAAGCACATATGCACCTCAGTGTTATTTAAATGTTATAGGGAGGTTTCAGTGAGAATGGGAATTGACTGTTGCTAGTGAGTAAAATGAGTCCTTTGTTAGTATACCTCAATATGCCTTCCATGTTTGCTGTATGGTAACTATTGAATCACTGATTGATCACCTGAGGTGAGCACTGAGTCAGCCACAGGAGCACAGGTGAAAGCAGTTCCCCTGTGTGACAGGAAGGGATGGAGTCTGGCTCCACTTCTCCCAGACCCCATTTAAGGGCTGACTGCCACTGTGGAAGGATCTTTTTCTGGATATCACTTCCTTTGGGGTTTTTCCACTGTGAGCTTGGACCATGGGTGAGCATTCCATCTCTTTTCAGTTATTCCCTTCCACTGTGATACTCTTCCTCGTTATACATCTTGACTACCATACTGTTTGAATTGTTAACTCTGTTAACTATACATCTATTAGCTTTACATTTGCTTTATTCAGATCGAGGTGGAAAAAGTAACATTTACAAGAAACCTTTAAATCAGTTTCTGAACCATCAAGATACGATAGCCTGGAGATACGTTTCCCTACTAAAGCATAAAAAGCCAGAGGAACAACAGAGCCCAGCCTGTAAAGGTTGTGAGCAGTTGCTGAACTGTTTTGTTATCTATTTGCAAGTAAAATTAGAAAGCGGTTTGATGTAACACCATGAAAGCTTTACGTTTTTGTAAATTGGATTTTGTTTCTCTGACAAAAAAGCCTAGTCACAATAGTGTCTTTGGAACTGCATATTGGAAAAGGCACAGCTGTCCACAAGCTGGGATTCCTTAACACACTCAGGCTGTCAAAATATATGTGTAAATATATGATTAATTTTAATGGAAAGCACTACATGAATAAGCCTGGCAGTAAATTAGGAAAATACTAAGTACAAGTCACGAGTTGCTGATTATGTCTGAAGACAGATTATTTTTCAAAATCCCAAATTCCACTGGTGACTCTTTTAAGTAGAATGTAGAAGGGCACTAGAAAGCGGTGGGAGTGTTTAGTGAGGAAATAACCCTTCCTCTTTCTGCTGCTCCTATAATGCTTTTCACAGGAGGTAACTGTAGGTACCATTGATGATGATGAGTATTTTGGAGACGATGTGAAAGATTCACCGGTAGAAATTGCAGATGTGTCAAAAACCCTGTGCTTGGAGACCATACTGCATACATATGTGTCTTTGAGTGGCACTGTAAGTGGTGCCCTCCTGTATCGCTTGCTACTTTTATGCGGTCTGTTAAAAATTCAGCTCTTGCTTCTGTTGTTTATTGATTGTGGTGAAGGAAGCTTTCCATAAATTCTTTGGCAGAACCTGCGAGAATTGGCAGAATCTTTTTTTTGCCACTCGGTTGGGTTCAGCCCTCACACGCTTTCTTTGTTTGTCTTGTTTTGATCAGCATTGCTAATGGAGTGGCAGGCTGTGGTGACCTTGCACCACTGAAAGCGCATGCTAAATGTCAGTGTATTTAAAAAGAACAAGCAACCAAAGCTGCAGAGGTTTGTATTAATGTGAATGGGAGTTTTCCTGCAATTTGTAGCTGAAGATGGGCCTAATGGTACAGGGCACCCTGACTGACCAGTTCAGACAAAAGCATGCTGTGAAAAGTTCCTGACTCCCAGGGCGAAGGGAAAAGGCACTGAAGCAGTATTAAATGGCTGTCTTTGAAATGTATTTTAAGCCTATATAAAATGCATTCTAGAAATAAACCCTCTGATGCCATGTTCAATGCTCTCCTCACCAACTGTGATCATGAGAAACCGAAATCCCTTTGTCCAGTTGGATGTATAGACCAAGGAGGCTTGCTCTGTGCTGGTTGTAGTCCTGATTTTTTTTTTTTTTTTTTCTTGTGTGATTAATATATTTCACCCTGGGAGAGGGGGAGTCTGTCCCCTAGGTTCCTGCTGTTTTTGTTCTGGGTTAGCATGTGGCTATCATTTGAGGTCCACCAGCTTATTCATAGAGTTGTAGGGGTTGGAAGGGACCTCTAGAGATCGAGTCCAACCCCCTGCCAGAGCAGCTCTGTAACTCAGGTTGCACAGGTAGGTCTTCAGTGTCTCCAGAGAAAGAGACTCCACCACCTCTCTGTGCAGCCTGTGCCAGTGCTCCTCACTGCACTGTGAAGTTCCCACACGCGTTTGTGCGTAACATGCCATGCTTCAGTTTGTGGCCATTTCCCCTCGTCCTATCTCCACACACTGCAGAGAAGAGTCTGGCCTTGTTGCTTTGCCTCCCGCTCCTTAGATATTTATAGATGTAGATCAGATCCCCTCTGAGTCTTCTTTTGCCAAGGCTGAACAGCCCCAGGTCTCTCAGCCTTTCCTCATAAGGGAGGTGCTCCAGGCCCTGTGTCATCTTTGTAGTCCTCTGCTGGACTCTTTCCAGGAGATCTGTCTTTTTTGTACTTGGGAACCCAGAACTGGACGCAGTACTCCAGGTGAGGCCTGTCCAGGGCAGAGTAGAGGGGGAGGATCATCTCCTTCAAACTCCTGACCATGATCTTCTTGGTGCACCCCAGGATCCTGTTGTATTCTTGGCCACCAGGGCACACTTCTGACTCATGGATAGCCTGTTGTTGACCAGGACCACCAGGTCCTTCTCCTCAGAGCTCTTCTCCAGCAGGTCATCTCCCAACCTGTACCAGTGCATTCTTCCCTTGCTGCAAGACACTATACTTGCTCATTAAACCTCATCTGGTTCCTCTCTGCCCAGCTCTCCAACCTGTCCAGGTCTCACTGAATGGCAGCACAGCCTTCCAGAATGTCAGCCATTCCTCCCAGCTTTATACCCTCAGCAAACTTGCTGAGGGTGGGCTCTATCCCCTCATCAAGGTCATTGACAAAGATGTCAAACAGGAGCAGACCCAGCACCGACCCCTGAGGAGCACCGCTATGTACAGGCCTCCAACAGGATTGCAATGTTTCTCTGCAGTTTTACTCTTTAAATTTATAGCTAAGTGTTTTGAATGCTGCCGAGTGCAGCACGTCCATTGGTGTTTTGTGTGATGAGGCTGAAGTACCCCTCAAAATTTATTGTTCTTGCTATTGTTAGAAGGGATGTTGGAACTTTTATTTTGGCTTTGCGTGTGTATATGAGAGAATCTGCCAATGCAAATGCTTCGGTTGCTTGCTGCAGATGCATCATTTTGTTACCTGTGGCTGTGGGTGCAAATAGGAGGAATTATCTGTACTAATACCAGAAAAAAGGGTCTGACCCTCAGGAGGTCCTGGGGGACAACTGACTTCTCTCTGAGGGCACATATGAAAAGGGAAGCTAACCTGTGTCATGTTGTGCACCTGGGGGTCTCATATTGACCAGCTTTGGCTGTTCTTTTGCAGTCAAGTAATCTGTTGTTCCCATAAGGAATATACTACAGTTTTCATGTTACTCTGAGAGTTTATACTAGTTATTTAGGTTATCTGATTCAATGCTGTCTCAACTTGTTGAACAGTTTGCTAATTAAGTGTCCTAGAGTTAACTATGACTGTCTAGTCAGATTTATTTATGAGTACTCTTGTTTTCAAAAGAAAAATAATGGTTATTTTTTGTTTGCTCAAATTACTTAATTTTGTTATAGAGGAATGACTTTTCAGTGTTTGGGATGAAGATACGCTCTATTCCTTTGTTTTGTTTTCTCTAATACAGGTAAGGTGGAATCCTCTTTCTGAGGTTCATGACTACCTTATTGTATTGAAATGGAATATTTGTCCTCATTAACTGTTTTGGTTTGAAAAACAAAACAAAAGGTAACAATCTACCGAATGTAAGTGCCATTTGACTATTTTATTTTAATTACTGTTTTACTTAAGATACTGATGAAGATCTAGCCCATGCCTGTGGGAATTTGTGTTCTTGTCAGATACCTTCTAATTTCTGAAAAACATCAGCCTTGCGAATCTTTCTTTTTTTGTGTTCTGAAAGAGCAATGCCTCCTGATACAATTTGAAGGTTAAGGTAGAAATCTTTTACTAAAATCCAATTACAGAGTGCAGGAATAGTGAAAATACAGCGGAAGATGTATTTTTAAGCAATTTTAAAAGACACTACCAGCCAGCTGGTTATGACCCTAATTTTTCATTTCTGTATTTGGAGTAGTGTTTCAGCCTTATGTCCAGATGATTTGTTGGCTCTGCTGTGGTAAATAATTCAAAAGAGCCTTGTTGTACAGTCAGCAATGTCACGCATCTCTCACCTCCCCTAAGTGATGGGAGCAGGTTCTGACCCCGTTTGCACTGCTCTAAGTTTTTTTCTGAAGCTTATGGAAGTGCTTCTTAAGATGCTTTTCCTATTTTTCCCTATCCCTATTTCCCTATTCCCAGTTTCTTAGGTTAGTTAAAAATTGCTTAAAATGTTATTAATTATATCACTGTTCCAGTGCTGATTCTGTAAATGCACAGAGGGATTGATTGAGTGACATGGAAGTGCTGATGCCATGGAAGCAACTGTGGATGCCATATTGAGAACCTGCTTTGACCTGAGACTTGGGCTTACGTGCAGATTGGATGTTCTAATGCCTTAAGCAGGCAGGATGAGATGAATCTCTGCTAGAACAGTGTTGAGGAATGGGAGTAGAAACAGTGTCCCCATAGCAGGGAATGTTTAGGGAGCCATAAAAATATTAGGGCTGGTAGAAGTTTTCCTACCAGGTGGGAAATGAAGAGAAATGCCCTGACTGTTCTTAGTGTTGCATCTTCAGCAATGAAGTTAAGCTTTGGTGTGCTTGCTGACTGTCCATCTTGCCTCAAAGGTTGTTTTGTCCGTGGCTGTATTTTGTGAACTTTCAAGTGTCCTGGCACAGCCCAAGTACATTTGGGTCATGGAGAGCGTCAAGATCCTTGGGGTCTTTAATTTGGATTGTCTGGTAAAAGCTATTTTGGTTCTCTTTTACTGTTTTAGTCTTGCTAGCGAGCCCTGTTCTTTGTTTTGTGTCAAGCATAGAAATCAGACTTATTTCTTGCTTTTCTTCTTTCACTGGCATGCAATGGTGCCTTGGGTTTACAAAAGATCTACTATCTCCTTTCTGGACATGCAGTGGTAAGCTTTCAGATCAGAACTTTCCTGAAACTGTCTTGTAGTGTAAAAACTGATGGCTGTCTGGGAGATGAAAAAGTGGAGTTTGTTCAAACTTGTTCACAGTGACTCTGCTTTTGTTTTTTTCAGTGCCGTCTAAAGATGAAAAATAATTTTTTTATATAGAATTATTGTCAAGTAGACCTTAAACTAAAGTGAATTTTATTCCCATGTACTATTAAGCTCTGTATGGGAGCTGTTGAATCATGGCCTGAACCACTGATTAATCACCTGAGGCGAACACTGAGTCAGCTGTGGGAGCACAGGTCAAGGCAATTCACCTGTGTGATTGGGGGGGGGTGGAGCTTGGCTCCACTTCTGCTAGACCCCCATTTTAGGGCTGACCACTACTGGGGAAGGATCTCTTTCTGGAGGTCACTCCCTTGGTTGGGAGTTTTTCCACTGTGAGCCTGAGACATGGGCGAGCATTTCATTTATTTTTGGTTATTCCTTTCCACGATTATTCACACGTGTCTTTCAGCTTGGACTAGTTCTCTCTAAATAACATTGTCCTAATTCTAGCCCACTGAAGGGTATTCATAGCTTTCAGACATCATTTTTGTCATCCCTGGACTGTTTGCAGACCTGGGCAGTGTAAGCCAGGACCTAGAGTGGAGATGGGAGTTGTGTGTAACTTGCCCTACTCTTCTCAGTAGCTTTCTCTGCATCTGACATTTGATGCAACAAAACCAGTGAAGGTAATTCAGATCTTGCGGTATCTGTAGGTAGCAAGTGTCTGTATGTGATTGTAGTTGCTCTGATAAATACAGTGGGAATTATTTTATTTATGCTACGTATACCGAATATACACTCTTCATTGACCTAAAAACAATCATATGTGAAGAAGGGGATAGAAAGTGTAAGTTCATAATAGAGAAGGACAAATAACATTATTTTTGGACTGTCACACATAGGAAAGAAATGCCTTTAAAAAAAAAAAACAGGCAAAGAAGGAGATAATGAAACCATTAGACACAGGGAATTGCATGACCATTGTGGGTAAACAACTCGGGCTGCTCCAAGCAAGGAACCAATTTAAGAAGAGAAGTCTAAATGTAGTTAACTCATTAATCAATAAAACATGTTGAAAAACCATTAGTCCTCCTACGCACGTTAATGCTTTGCCTGTATTTGCAGCATCGTTTAGAAAGGGAACTTTCTAAACCTTCTTTGACATTACTTTAAGAACGTATTGTTTCACTGAGAAGTCATTTTTGATCATAACTTGTTGATGCTCAGTCCTTTTTTTCCATCATAAAATATTTAATTGTCCTTTTCTTAGTCAAGAGAAAGCTGAGATTTGTAGCAAGGACTGCATTTTTTTTCTTCCTTGAGAGAGAGGAGGAAGACATTCTTTATTGGAAGGTATGTATAATGATGTTTCTACTAATGTTTCCTGCGTATGCCACAGGTTAAAAAAAAGAAACTTCTCTCCTCTGGTCTTGATGACAGATAGCTAATTAAACACTGGATTTCTCACTTCTGGTGAAGAGTCTTAGAGTCTGTATTTCTTGAAGAAAAAAATCTTATTTCATTTATGGATAACAGTACATTTAAGGTAGTGCCTAAGCATATTTTCTCTTAGTTACTTAAAACTAAGAAGTAAACAAAACAAAAAAAGCCTCTCAAAGCTCACTTGTATTTGTTTGTTTAGTTACAGCAGTCAATTGAGGTTGAGGTTTTTTTTTTAATTTTGTTTTTTAATTGGGCTAAGGAAGAAATAATAAATATTAAGCTAAAGAACAGTCTGGAAAAGTCGTTGAGTATGAGTTCAGAGTATTTATATTAAGTAACTGTGCACTTGGAAAAGCAGAGGCAGGTAGATGTTTGAGACCCACCAATTTAACTTACATTAGAATGCCCAGAGAATAAATCCTGAATGACATGAGAAGCACCTCTTGTTCAAGAAGCAGGGCGTTCTGTGTGCTTTGCTGGCGCAGGGAATGAATCTAGACATCTCTGAAACCAACAATTTTGAAGTCTAAAGATGTCATACTTTATATTCTGTATGATTTGGAGTGAATGACTCTTCAATATTGTGCTATCAATTACTTTTCGAATGAAGGCAACAGGAGGTTTTTTTTTTAATCTACAGCAGAGAAGTCTAAGGATATATGTGTGTGTATATACATATATATATGCCATGTCTTCTGTCAGTTACTGTTTTGAAGCAGACTTTTTTTTGCAAAGGTCAAAGTGTTGCAAAATAAATACGATTCCACGCCAGCAAGCCAGTTAACTTGGACAGTGTTAGTATGGTCTTTATTTCACAATGTATCTGGGCTTGGGCTTGGAATTTTAGAATGGCTCCTCAAGTATCTGCTTTCCCTTCAGCCTGTGTGTCAGGACCACAGAAGATGCTGCTGCATGTGGGTGGCATAACACTCTCAGGGTGGGTTGCCAGGCATCCTACTCCTGTGACTTATTATTCAATATAGTTAAGACCATGGAGTAAGAAGGTAGGGAATGAGTGGCAGAATGAATTGGGGAGCCAGCTGTTCAGGTTTTAAAGAGAGGGAAAGAGACTGGGGAGGAGGCAGGTGGGGTTTTGAAACCCTGCATGCAGAGCATAGTCTCAGTAGGTATTACAAATCCAGTTTGGGGACTTGTTTTCAAAATGCTTTCCAACTAATCTAATAATTTGACAGATTATTTACAAACCTGTGCTTTGGGCTAGCCTCTAGATTATGACTGAGTGAGCTGGAGCAGTGGATCATACTGTGCAATCAACTAAGTTTGTACTGGTTTATCCAACAGATGAAAGTGTGGATGCTGTTCGTGCCTGCAAGCCTTGTCTTGTCAGTTATTGCACTGTTCTGGCTGCAGCATTGCCACTTGAATAAATTCATCAGTGTACTAGAAGCATATGGAAATGCCCACCTTACCTAGGGAAGCACTCAGTTCTTTAAGAAAAGCTCCGTGGAGTTTTTACAAGTTTGAGGCTGGCCTATAAGTAGAACTGCTAAATCTAAGGCTTTAAAATCACTGTGAACCTAAATTTGGAAAATATCAATGTAATACTTGAAGCCTTTCATTTGAAGTAGTGTTGTTACTTGTACTTGGTTTCCTAAATGGTTACTGAATGTGCGATAGTACACTTGCAAGTAGTGGTGCTATTTAGTAAACTGCTGTTATTCTTACTGGTACGCTTGGATGCATTGGTCACTGGCTGTTTTATTACAGTTCTGAGCTCGTACGGAGTGTTTGTGTATAAATGAACAAGTTTGAAGCTTCATTGTGCCAGAAAAGCAGCAAGGGAAAAAACATAGGCATGACAGGGGTACTGGTGAAACCAAAACGGAGTCATCAGCATTCTCATAGGAAGCTTTTGTTGCTGTATATAACAGTAAGTTTAACAGTGTGGAACAACTTTTGCTGTTTTGTCTAGCTGTACTACCTTGCACTTCCTAACATAGTGTGTTATGAGGTCTGTGTGCAGGTGGGCATTTTCTTATCGAGTGGGGCACTGATTCTTGATTATAGCATCTAGATTCAGCTTCCAGTTAATGTCATCACAGTAGGTAGTTATCTAATCTTTAAGACGTTATGAGGTGGTATTTTTTCAGTTTTGAATTTAATACTTAAACTGTCCATATTCTTAACGATAAGAGTAATACCGAGGAACACTAATATTAAAGTCAATGTCATAAGAGCATATGGTAATTTCTGCAGATGGAGTAGCTAAGAAATCTCCCAGTTCTTCTAGAATTTCATGGTGACTGCTTACTGCTTCATGATAAAGAATCAAAGCTTCATTTGTGTCCCCTACAAGTCAGATTACATTGAAACTAAAATACTAAATGCTGGTTAATTCAGGTTAGGATTTGTAGTTTTAGATGAAGTTATCCTAATACTGAAAAACGAAACTGCAAGTTCTCATCCGTGTCAGTAAAGTCTGGGTTGGCACAGTTCTTAACTCTGATCTGTCCTTGGTGCTTGAGATTTTACAGCTCTGTTGCTTGTTCAGAGAAGTGCGTAATTAGCAATAGGATATAGTGATAATCATCTCCTTAGATGTATACTCAAAATTTCTTTCTGCGGGGCGGTTTCCTGGTGACTTAACTGAAACATAAGGTTCAGGTGAAACCAAGGAATTGACCCTGATAAAGGTCTTCAGTTTTAAGACCGTGTCCGTGTTAAAACAGATTAGTAGTTGTCTTTGTGTGAATATTTGCTGAGAGTTATAGTTTAAACATCTGACTTGAAGGTTTTACTTTGTCAAGGTTGGTTTGTGCTGTTAGATTCTCAGCAGTTTAGTTTGCTGTTCTGTAGTGTGGCTGTTAACTAAGCAGCATAAATATTTAGTAATCTGGTAAGAAGTATGTATTGCCTCAGTATGTTGACTGAAATCATACATTCAGCTGTGTTCACGTGCATTTCTTTGTTCTCTTAGTACAAGTGGTAATTTTGTCTTAATCTAAAATGGAATGGTATTCGTGCGGGAAGCTTAATTACTTTTCCTTGTCAACACAGAGTAGAGCTTCTGGCTGGTGAAGGTCTGTGTGTTGTTCAGGCATGTTTTTAGATACAACACTATAGAGAAGTTCTGCCTTCACAGGGGAAAATGAAATAATTTGTTTGTGTGGGAGAGGTTAGGGAATATAGTGGCCTTTCTAGAGGAAGATTTCAATCATTCCTGACATCAGCTAGCTATGTGGACGGAAAAATTAGGTAGTACTTTAATACAAACCAGGGATGATTGAATGAATAGTTAAGTGTGAAGGATCAGGATGAGCATTTTTCTTAGTAGCTGTGAGAAGAACGAGTACTAGTAGCTTGGAAAACTGGAGGTCAAGTGATAATCCCTTATTCCTTCTGCTGTCTTCATTGTTTTCATTCTTGGCTTCTGAGGCTGCTTTCCTGACAAACAGCGATGAGGAAAAAAAGCAGAAAATTTGAAAACCAGTTATGCATGCTGTTTTAGATGAAGGAAATATAATAAGAAGTTACAGGGTTTATCTAAACTGTCTCATGTCTTTGTGTCCTGATGTTGATGGTGATAGCAACACAGCTGCAAGAAAATTGATTACACAGAGCTTTGGGCGGTTTGAGAAAGTCTAAGACCAGAAAAATTAGAAATGACAAGAATGTTGGGAGAACAACTGAAAAGATGACATTTCTGTATTTCTCCTACTCTCTTTGCTCTCTTCTTTTACTCTCTCTTCATAAAATGTAAGTGCAGCTTACTTCAGGGCATGGCAGGTAGCTGCTGTCTTTTTTCTTACTAAAAACAGCAACGTAAAAACACATAAGGCCCAAACATGACCACCACCAGCACCAATGAAAAGAATAACTCTCAACTGCATCTCAGCACTAGTTCTTTGGTTTGTTTTTCTAAGTTACTTTCCTGTGCCTGTGTAGACGTGGTATCCAAATAAATGTAAATTAAAACGTTATGAAAATATTGCAGTGGAATGCAATTGATTTGGAGTCCACAGAGAAGGAGTCTTGTGACTATCAAAAACTTTGGGCAAGCTGTAATCAAAAGACTAGTTTGAAAAAATCTACTTGTTAGTTTCTATTTGAAGAGAATGGGAAGTGATTGTAATTTTTTGATCCACCACAGGTATAAGGAATCTTAATTACGCAACCTTAACCTTCAAAATTCAGGCTTATCCCTTATCCATCCTACTGGAGCAGGGTGATTGATTAGCAGGCAGATGGGAACTGGATCATGGTAGGCTGTGAGAAGACTTGGAAACGTATGCTTTAGTTAGGCATGACATAAGAGAGTATCTAATATAAGTATCGTGTTTTTTGGCTTTGGTCTTATAAGGTTATATAGCAACAAATCCACCAGTAGTGATCAGTTCCAATTTAATATATATATAATTATTATTATTATATATTACATTAGAGGTTGGTTGCCCAGGTTTTCCCCCACCCTAGTCTGTATTTACTCAGTCTGGTTCTAGTAATTCAATGTCATGAAAAGGTGATAAATTCTTTTTGGTGTAGTTCATTTTTTTTTTTTTCCAGCTGAGGACACAAAAAGCTAGACAAAGGAGCATGCAAAGGCTTTGCAGATAATAATGAATCCCCTTGTGAAATAAGAGGGATGAGAGTATTCTACAATGAACTGATGTAAGAAGAAGTTGGCACACTTCTGCCAGCAGCCCGAGGTGAACTGATGATCTGATGCTGTAATTCCCAGCAACGTGAGGGAGCAGAATTGGTACTGTGGAACTGAGTCCCCTGATGATAGAAAAAGGGCTAAATATTTCTCTGCAACAATAGGCAGAAGGAAAAAATCTTCTGTAGTATTTTAATGTCTTTTTACTGTGATTTTCATTGTTAGGCTTTAATGTGTAAATTACGGATCAAATCTATTAATTTTTTTTATCAGTATCTGTGGAAATGAAATTAAATGGGAGAGAATGCAGCTGTCAGCAGGAGCTGTGTTCAGCTAATGACTGTGAAGTCTAACCTCAAGCTAGGACTCTATTTCCTTTTGTATGGATAAGAGGTTTGATGGAAGCATTTTGCTATGTTAACACTTCAGAATTTTGACATAGATTTAAACAGATGTGGACTGGGTGCTTGAATCTGTACTTAGCCTTTCACTTAACCCGGAGACTTACAAATGCAAACAAAATAAATGAACAAAGCATTCAGTAAAATCATTGTGAGTGATGCCTGTCATGTGGGAAGAACAGCAAACTAACTGCTCTGACTGTTCACAGTATGAGGCCTAGAGAAGACAACCTCAGCTGTGGCCGGTTATGGCAAAGAGTTGTTAAACTATACTATAAAGTACTTACTGGATGGTATGTTATCCTTCTGTTTTTTAGTATTTTAGGTGCTCTGGTTTAGACTAAAGGCAGTAATGAACATTGCTGATATGTCTTCAAGTGTGTGCAGTGTCCTAGAACAGTTCTGCCCTATCTCTACTGTATGGCAGCTGACATAGCTGTCTTGTGTGACAGGTCAGTCTGACATGGCCGTAGTCAGAGCAGGTATACTGAGAAATGTGAGGGAAGTTGGGCTCTCTTTTCTTCACTAAATCTGATCATCCTGTCCATAGCACAGGATTTTGAAGTACAGTATTGTATTTGGGGAGTGTGGAAGACGAGGCTATTATTTCTCTCACTGTGTTTGGGATTGCTCATGCTTCAATTGGTTTAGTGCTGAATCCTCATGGTCTCTGTGCTGCTCAGATTAGTCGAGCTTGTAAGGTGCTTTGGTTAAATGGCTTTTCTTGTGTTTAGATTGACTTGCAGCCTCCCTTTCTGTGTAATAAAGGGGGATGCAAGTCTGTTTTCTCCCGAAGAGAAGTGATTGGTTTGCTGCTAGCAACATGATGGCTTTTTTGGAAGATTAGTCCTTATAACTGTCAATTTGTCCTCTTTTATTTTTGGGATGTAGGTCTCCTGGAAGCCCTTCCTATCTTGGTGTCGTGATGATTCTGTGAAAACTCACAGAATGTTTGTACTGTGTGCACGTACAAGGGCTGGTTGGAAAGTAATGCATCCTGTTTTATTGCATTCACTTATAGTGTCAAAGGCAGATGGTGGTGGTATGGCTGTAGAGGGTGGACCTTCCCACTGTCATCCCGTTGCATGATGTTGCTGTGTGACAGATGGCAGCAGAGAGGCGCTCAGACAAAATGGCATCTGATGCGCAAGTGCGTATGAAGCAAAGGTGTGTCACTGAGTTCCCCCATGTGGAAAAAAGAGCACCCACTGACATTCGTCATCCCTTGCTGAATGTTTCTGGAATTGGAACAGTGGCTGTGAGCACGTAGCTGGTGTATTTTAGCAGTGGTGGCAATGGTTCACCTCTGCGGGTGTGGATTTTTATGACGGTGACTTGAAGGCTCTTGTTCATCGCTGGCAAAAATGCATAGCTAATGCGGGTGGCTATATTGAAAAACGTTTTTTATCTGAGAATTCCTTTTGTCAAATAGTGTTACTGTGTTCATTGCGTCTTCTGTGGTTTCCGTGGAAATAAATAGAAAGCATTACTTTCAGAGCAAGCCGTGTTATTTTTGATATCCTTACTGCTGGGAGTACTTAATACTTTATTTCTGTATACCCCCCCAGGTTTGCTTCATCTATAGAAGAATATTTGACTTGTGCGTTTGGTTTTAACTGTCTCTTGAAATGGCCATGGAATTGTAGCTCACCTCAGGATGATTTATCCTACTGATAATGTAAACTTAATTTTGAGAAAATTTCCTGATTAACTTATTCCACGTACGGAAGTATTATTAAAGTTTGACTGATCCTCCATAGTGGATTTTGTTCTCTATCAACAATATTTCAGTGTGGGGGAATTTTGGAAGCCAATTTCAATGAATTTTTCAGTTTTTGCTTTCTGCTTTGTTATCCATTCAGCTCAGCTTGATTTGTGTTGGTAGCAGCAGCAGAATGCAAGGAGCGGGGAAATAAATTGCTGTTTTTGCATGTCCTCTGTCCAGAAGTGTTTGTTAGTTAGTCCATTCTTTCTGTTTTCCAGTCAGGGCGTTCTGTACTGAAATACGTCTCTTCAAAATGAAGAGAACATACCATTTATCGTGCTGTTTTCATCCTGGAAATCGAGAATTATTTTTTTCTTCTGGAGGACACTAGCATTCAGGCTCGTTTCTGAAGTCTTTGCAACTCTAAGAAAATAAATATGTCAAACTCTGAAGTCCCTAATTTTGTGATTATTCCAAGGCCAAATGTGTGGAACCATAACTCTGTCCCTTTGAAATGAGTGGTCTGTGAGTTAACATAGTCTGTTTTACAATTCATTAAGTTATCATTGATCTTTCTGTTATATCCAAAACATCTGGTTCACAAATACAGTATTTGTTGGCTGATTAAATCCTGCTTCACTCTTCACATTCAGGTTCCATCCTTGCCCTGCTTTTCCTGGCTAACCAAAGCGTGTACAGTGCAGATCCATGATATAAGAGAAGCAAAAGTAGATTAAAGCGGTACAGTTATTGACTAGTAAAGTGATCAGAAATGGCAAGCGTTGCAAGATCACAATGCAGACATCTGTCCAGATGACTTCAAGGGCTTGTTTTTTATACCTGGTGATGACAAATATGTAGAGCAAGCTTTTGAAGACCTGTGCTAAGGAATGCATTATTTCATTGCCTTTAAAACACAGCAGGATGACAGCAGTCTTTACTTAGCTGTGTGTAGTCTGTAGTCAGGCTTGGTAGGGCCAATAGGTGCTCTCATAAAGGGGAATGTAGCTGTGGAAGATGGGCAGAAGATAACAAAAATACCCAAGCAGCCGGATTTAGATAATCAGTACTCAAAGTGGACAGAGAAATTGGTTTTGTTTCTGAGGGCTTTACTTCAAATTTGGCTTAATGAAAACTGCGTTCTTCCAGATGTTAAGTGATTCCTTTCAGATTTTAGGAGATGGCTTATCGGCGTACATTTTATCTCCTTGATTGTGTTTACTTGCTTACTTGTGGTGATCAGCTATGCTATTACAAAAATTAATCCTGTGAGTGGTGTTTCAAGCACGGAGAACCATAACTTTCAGGGTTTATTATTCATTTGTGCTTAAGAGAGCAATTCAGGTATTAAAAGCCAACTTTTATTACTGAATGTCCTGAGATCTCTGTTGCTTTGCTCAGTAGAGAGAAATATGAAAAAGCAGTAGAAAGCTCTACTGTGGAGAGTCGGACTGCAAGACTCAACACTGGTACTTAGTTCTCATGAAATACTGAGATATTAAGACTTCACAGTCACACAGAAAGGTTCTGGTTTAACCTGGTCCTTTAGTACCTTTGTGGTGACTGGGTGCATAAATGGGGATGTGCTGCAAAGGAAGAGTTGCCTATGTCTTACTGATTCCTCACTATTTAGAAAGTATGGATTTTTACTTGAGGTATTTGCCAACTATTGCTTCCTTATCTGTTTCTTTGTTTTTCCTGGGAGCTCAGCTCTCTGGTCGTATGTCATTATAAGGGCACTGAACTGGTATTTCTTTTACTGATTTTATTCTAGGACAAGTTTATCTTTTCCTTCTCTTCTTCAAGAGCTAAACTTGATGCCTTACTATTTCCTCTCGTTTATTGAAGATATACCTTTTTTCTCTGTAGTCTGTGGTAGAAAGTGTTTTATATATGTATGTATTTTATATTTTTATATATATAAAGTATATATTTTCATATTTAAACATCTACATGTAACATCATTTTTTAAAAAATATATAATCAAACAAAAAAATCCTGGTAAAGCCACTAGGAAATAAGAAGCTTTTATGAATAATCCTTATTAGCTTCCATTTAAGTATGTGGCTAGTCTCCAGGCTCATTTCTTTGGTACTAGGGCCATTTGAAGTTGAATGCTTTTGTTTTTTTCTTTTCTGTGCTTTTAAAATTGTGTAAAATTAATACGAAGCAAACTTGTGGGTTGGTATCAGTAGGTTCTTATGCCTGGTAACATCTCAGCTTATTCAGACATATGTGAAACTACCTGCTTTCTAATCCTGGGCTAAATCCAGAATGACTTTTTAGTCATTTATCTAATACCCACAAGTCCTGCCAGGGAATTGGTCTTTTAATCCCAGGTGGATTAGTTTATATTGTGTTTATATATACTGCTAATCCTTTATATGATCAACCCTATGAATTCATACATGCAACTTCTGTGCTGACTGTCCTGTACCTGTATCACTGAATTAAATTTGGGTACTTAACTGATTAGAGAGTTAGTAACAGTTTGAAGTGAATGTCTGGGTAGAACTCTTAAAAGCAATGTCCACTGCTGTTTTGTTTATGTAATATGTATAGCATGCTGACCTTGAAGACAGTGTAGTTGTAAAGTTGAGATTAGCTTAACTAATTAATAAAAATGCACTGATAATAATGAAGATAATCATGGCCAGTAGTTTTCTGGCCTGTGTATTGAAAATATAGCTGGTATATGCGTTAATATGCGTTAATATGCTTTAAAATGACAAGTGTTAAGGTTGTTTTAAGTTGCATGGGAAGGAGGCATACATATGTGTTCGAGCAGATGTTGTGAAGCTAACCAGGCTGTCATTTCCTCTGAAGTAACTTGGAAACCAAATGTAAATACATTACATTAGAATGATTGTTTTAGTTTAAGTATACTACGATGCATCCGTGTTACAGGCAAGGTGTTCAAACTGCGTCAAGGCGAAACAGTCATCTCTTGAGTTTGTAACAGACTTGTAATTACAACTGTGCAGAGGTGAGGTTGAATAGGCAAGAAGAGGGGTTAGGTTACTACTTACAGTAGGGCTTCATTGAAGGTGTTGAGTTGATGGCAGTGAAGGGTCCTAGGAGAACTTAGGTTGTCCTTTTTCAGCAGGTGTGGCAGAAGCTCATTTCTCTCTTGCATTTATAGCCAATACAGCATCTCTTTAATGCCAAATGGAGAGGTGACAGTATTTCATTTGGAATTCATAAAGAAATGGTTGTTTCTTTGTTTTTTCTTCTCACTTCAGAAAGAAGAAATCTGTAATTTTTGTTTTACTCTTTTATCTTTCTGTGGTAGTCTGGATCCAGAGACCAGGCTCACAGTTTTAAATAGCCTTGTTGGGAGCTTTGTGGTAAAGCTGTCTGCATGTATTTAACTTTCCAGTAAAAATATGAGGCCTGAACTGAGAAAACCATCAACTAATTGAATGTCAATGGACTCTGGTCTATACACCACCAATTGTATTTGGATACTGAATCAACATAGTGTTTTGGTACTCATTCACATCTGCTCTGTGTATAATGTCAGCTTCTGATAAAACAGACCATGTACAGCTGTGATTCTGTGCTACCATTTCTTTACCTAGCCTCCCCTTGGTTTTAGTAAGTCATATACTAGTGTGAAGAAGAAAACTATCCCAACCACTGTTTGTCTCTTCTACCCTGGTGATAACACAGGCAGGAGTTGGAAGGAAAAGACTCCAAGGAGAGATGTCTCTTTAATATATCCTGTTGATAGAAAGAAAAGTATTTGTGAGATTGTGGGAGACACATGTAAAATAAGGGAGAATATTCATATTTATGCAGATGTATGAACAACATTTATTACTCCTAAGGAAAATGTGAAGCACAAATATCTTCAGAAAATGCATTCCTCATTTCTTCTCATAAGTTAAAAAAAAAAAAAAAGATATCAGTAACACTGATAAGATTTATGTTCTATCAATATGTCTTGCACCTTAAGCAAGGCATCTTTCAGGTAGTTTATTTTCAATTTTAAGCATTGTATGAAATGCTTAGGAGTCTACGCGAAATATACTGAACGTTTATGTCTACTTGCATTAACTTCTGTTACATGCCGTATGTAACAGCAGTGTTCATCTTTGCTTATTCTCTTCGTGTTTGTCCATTTCACGTTCTCTTTAAGTAGGGCTTGGTTTTCTCTCCATATGAGCATCTCCTAATGACAGAGTTAGTTAGCTATTGTTTCTTATTCTAAATTGCATCTGACTCCATTTTGCGTGTGGTGAGTATGGAAGTTTAGAGTTGTGGCTGCTGCTTTCACGCTTTGTCCTGATTTTCTTAATTGTTGCTTAAGAAAAGTGGCTAGTTATCATTTGAAATTCAGAGCTTTCTTACTTTGGTAGTACCCTTGCAGCTCTGTAAGTTGTGTTGTATTGCTGTGAATACGCTACTAAAAGATAACACTTCTCAGTGACTAAACTCCGTTTCTAGTTTGAATGTTTCTAACCTAGGTTTCTTATTGGACACTAAACCTGCACTCCATTCTCTGATGAGATTTTTCTTGTTGCTTATGGTTAGGAAACCATTCACTGAGAATTCCACGTCATGCATGGTAGTGAGGATAATGGCCTACTTTATTTCTGTGGAGAGAAGGTGAAAGCGGCAATGAGTTCCAGTGAGTCTTCTTTCCAAGCCTGCTGACATGTGAAGACTCCCTTGGCACTGAACAGGGAGTCTTGAGAGCGAATCCTACAGGAAGTATTTTGAAGTGTTGACCATTTAAAGCACGTCTGCTGAAGTAGAGGTCTTTTGGAAGTTGAGCTCAAATTGTAATTCCTGGAGAAGCGACTTGCTGATACTGAGAGTTTGTGCCACTGCTGAAGAACCTCCGATTGTGAAATGGGACAGATCTGTGTAATGCCTCTATTTTTTTTCTTGCAAGCCTGTATTAAAAACAAGTAGACAATCCAGGAGAACACATGAATAAATTGGGGTAGCAGTGTAGAACAGCTGACAATTATTTGAATTAAAGTTAAATGCAGTAAGTACTTCTGAAAACAACGCTTAGCTGTCACTGCTAGTTACGTTACCTATGTCAGCTTTGAGTGCAGTTAGGAATTTGTTGACTTAAGTGCGAAGCAGAAGCTCTTCTGTGCAAGTGCCAGAAGCTCATGGTGTAAAATGGGGTTATGTGAATTGCAGAATATAAAATGGATATTGTGGCCATAAGAGCGTAGCTTAACAGTCACAACAGTGTGCCTTTTGAAGGATGTGACCTTTTCAGGAAAGCTAGAAATAGAGGTTATTGCGTAGCGCTGCAATGCATGATGCATTACTCTCATAATTAAGAGACGATCAAAGTGGAGCAGAAGCTGTTAGGTAGACAGCAGCTTAGTGAGAAGTGCTACTGGGTACTGCTTGATTTCTGTAGTATGGGGAGTGGAAACTGTTGGTACAAAAATGAAAGTAACTCAATACATTGTGGGAGACTACCAGGTCAGGTATACTACCAGGTCTTTGCTAGATAAGGAATCATGGGAATGCTGAGTATTCCAAGTTGGAAGAGACCCACAAGGATCAAAGAGTCCAACCCCTGGCTCCATGCAGGACCAAGCAACATTCAAATTTTTAAATAATAAAAATAAACCACTTGGCTAGCTTTGAGTCTTCCAGTATGGCAAGGGAAAAAATGTAAATGTAGGTTGAGGGTCAATGGTGGCATAATAATGTGGATAATTGGGACATTAAGGGATTTCATTTGGAAATCATAAAGGAAGCTCTTGCTGCGAAAGCAGACAGGTGCTAGAACAGCATTCCTTTGGAGATAAAGTATCTATCTGCTTTTAGTTTTGAGCTCCATAATTTATGTTGTGAAAGGGATTGGATTCAGTTGTTTCCTTTGATAGTTGGTTTGATAAGTCAGAGATTCAATTCTGTTCTGTCTTTCATGTGGTCGGAGCCTGTTTGTTCAGCTCTTCAAGTTCCATTGATTGGTACAAACTATAAGGCACTGGTTGCGATCAGCTTTTCTTTGAATTACATCCGCAAGCTTTAGAAGGTGTAACTTATATTTTTTCTTTTCAGGATTAAACCCAATCAGGTTGAAATGCCACTAAAACACTTAGTGAGAGTTGCTCTGAATCTTTCATTTTGTTGTCAGGAGAAATGTCTTATAGGACTTCAGGCATTTAAAATGGATGCTTCTATAGCTGACATGACTTTGACCCTTGATAATTATTTGTTCTTGGCAGCTGATAAAAGGAAGAAATGTTTTATTCTTGAACATTTTAAGGCCAGCACAAAAAAGGCAACGATAATCTCCTCCAAACTGCCCCAGCAGTCAATACAGCTGTAGAAATCAGTCTGCTGCTGGTGCCTGTGCTAATGGCAGGGGAGTTACCATCCAAATTAGAGTCTTCACGGTGATTTTAAATTAATATTTTGCTGTTTTGATACAGCAGGAGTAATCTGTTGAACCATTCATAGACCAAACAAATTTAGTCAAGTGTTGCTAGGGAGGGAGTAAATAAACAGCGAATTACTTAGTAAAGAATTCTTGCGGGTCTGCGCTACTGCTTACAGGAAGTGAAGAAGAAAGGAGACGCTTTCCAAACCAAAGGGAGATATTAGCTGGAAGATAAAGCCTTGTTAATGTTTACCAAGAAGGTAAAAAGAACTTCATGGCTTTCCAAGCAATGCAAATTGGATTGCATGTGATCCAATTGCAGGTCTTGCATTCTTGCATATGCGAGATTTCGTTCTTTCCCTTTCTCTTTTAAGATCTCTATGCTGGGAAGGGAAGAGTTAAGTTTGTGTCAGACAGTGAGAACAACTTACCACTGTTTATTTCTTCCAGCTAACATCCTAATTGCCTTACTGCCTTGAGGAAATTAAGAAGTCAGATTTTGAGCCATTTATAGATTATTTTTTGCCACTCTTGTAAGGTGCTGTTATGTCATAATGAGTTGATAGAGGGAGAGCGACAACCTTTACTGGGTAAATTGAGTAGGATTTTTTTGTAGATGTTTATATTCTGTGTGCGTGTTTACTAACAATTTAAATTTCTTAACCTTCTTTGTCTAATTTCCTGTACAAGTTATGTTTTTGCCTTGAAGAATGTGGGTGAAATAACCTCAGTTCCCAAACAGTGAAGTCTCATGTCTGAAGATTCATCAACCAGGAGGAAAAAAAAAACAACTCATTCATTGATGTTCTACTTCAAAAAATGATTTTCTGGCTATTACACGTTGACTGCAGAGCTGCTGGCCTATGGAGGAACCTAGGTTTGTTCAGATTGCTGGGAGGAGCAGTGGGTTCATTGTGAAACTGACTCTTTTTGTCCTGGATCCTGAGGTGTGGGTGTGCTGCCTTCTTACCTACCTGCTATGCTTCTTAATCTGCCAGCAGTTCCCACATAGGGCTGCTCTTCTGCATTCCTCTCCGTGTTCTCTGTGTTCTCCCACTAACTCTGATTACTTCTGTGCTCACAGGCCAGACCCAGCCGATGTTTGAGCTCAAAAAATCAGCCCTGATGTTTTCCTCTTGTCACCGCTGAAGAGGCTTGGTCCTCTTGTTCCCACACATCTGATCTCTTTGTTGTGTCCCCAGCTGAGCTGGTGCTCTCTGGTAGCCTCATGTACTGCAGGGGACTTTCTATGAACTCAGTAGTTTTGATGCATGGAAAAGTATGTCCTTGAATGGCATGTCTTTAGAAAATGCTATTACTCTGATTTCTGGAGAAACGCTTCAATTTCACAGGTTGCCTACTGTTTTCTTATTATTTAGTACGAAAGCAAGCACTAATTCTGACATATTGAAATCTTCAGAGATTCATGTCCTTTAAAGCATGGGAAATTCAATTAAGATCAAAATGCAAGCAGCATCTGCAGTGTTAGAACAATGCATCATTTGTGATACTCATATTTAATTTGGTATTTAATTAAATTATTTCATAGTCACTTGAACTATACGTGTATGTTGTTTATATTCTTTCCCAGAATTTGACTCTGTCAGCAGTAATCACTGGTAACTACTTTTGTGCTGACTGGGACTGAGTGTGGTCCTGCTACACTTTTAATTTAGGAAGATATCATCCTGAGGCTGTGCTCGTGGTTTGAAGCCCCTTTTGTTGTGTTTTGAGATACTACTACTACTGCGTCAGTACGTGCTGCAAGTGGGAATTGATGGCTAACTTAGGTTGGTGAGAAGGGTTGGGGCAAGATAATCTCTGTGCCATGAGATTTGGATTATGCAAGGCAGCTGTGATTTTCATCACAGACATGCTCAGCCCAAGCAAAGTGGACTGCCTCTAGTTAAAATTGCTTCATTTTTAGCATGAAATAATTCATTTAATTCAATCGTACCTCTGTGTTTCTTTAACCATTGGGTTGTGCCACTGAAGTCATGGACGCTTTGCTCCAAGTAATTCTGTACCTAAGCAGCATGATCCTATTTTGTATGGAGCTGTGAAAACATTTTTTTCTTTGTTAACTGCTGTGTAGTATTTCCTCTTCGTGTGAGGTTTTGTATCTGAAGAAAGTGCACTTCTTAATTTAGCTGGTCTGCTTCTCAGTTGTACGTTCTTAGACTAAAGTTGTTCAGGAAGTTTTGCTAGATATTTTCTCATGACTCCTGATAGCTGAAGAGATTAGGATGGCCTATGTAAAAGAGAATTATGCAAAAATCCAATTAAATATGTCTGTATTACTCAGTTTACTTGATAAAATAATTTATTTTCAATGACTTATTTATTTTTCTTTGTGTTTTCAGCTAGTAAAAATTGGCATCTTAGTGAAGATGGGCAGTGCAGTGACTGTCATTTAATAACAGGAGATCCAAGTTTGCTTAAGGTTGGGATATACTGTTATTGTAGTTGTCAGATGGGCATACAGCAGTGACTTCCTTGGTGTTTTTTGTATTCTGTTCATTTCTTCTCCCTGTCCCCTGCTAAATGTCTGTTCTGCATATCTACCTGAATATTCCTTTTCCCAGATGACACAATGGTTTCTGCTGAGTTGAGGCTTTCATGGAATGTTAACATTGAATCGTTACTATTGAGACACAGTTAAAATGCTATATTGCTCTTCCTTAACGTAATAACATTAACTCGCCGTTTCCTACATTTCTTTGTTCAGCGGTTGTGTTCTCAACTGAGACAGACAGTACCTTTTTTTGAATCAGGAGTGTAGGCAGCCAGTTACTTGTGATCTGCCAGGAGCAATGTACCTGAATAGGGAACATAGTTCATAAAGATATTTTGCTGTCCTGCTGGAATACTGCGTCATGTAGGGTGGAGCTTGCTGCCATTTTTATTGTATTGCACTCTTTGGAACTGGTTGCTGTGTCTCCCTGTCCAGGCCATGGAGAGTTGGTAGGTCACTGGTCCTTACATCCTGCCTCCTTCAGGCTGAGTTGCTGACTTGAATGCTAAGAGGAGCTCTACATCAGCCGTAGTCCTATACTCACCACTTTTTTTTTTTTTTGCTGCAGTTTTTTGTCTTATCTGAAATAGCAGGCTCTGTGCTTAGGTTCCTGGAGACAACAGAAAGTATTCTGCTTTGTAAATTTGAAAATAAATAGGGAATTCAAGTCAAACATTCAACTGAAACCATGTTGTAGTAGGCATGGCTGGACTCCTATTGGGCAGGTCATTGGAGTGCAGCTTATGTCTTAAACATTAATTGCAGTCACTTTTGGGAATAGTTTTGGAAGACTGACTTGTGGTTGTTGTTTTTCCAAGGCAACTTGTAACCTGAAAGGCATTCTTGGAAGTTTTTCAGGATAGTGTGTGCATTGTGAGGGTGGTTTCTCCGTGTCTGAATGACATTGATGACCTCCTGCTGTTACTGCTTTGATCGTCTGCAGCTTGGTGGTTATCCTGAGTTGATGAAATGCTTTAGTAGCTGTTAGGCATATCTGCTTCCACTTTCTTCTGGCCACTCACTAAGTGCTTGACTGGTCTGGTTTCCCAATAAATTCAGGTTTTGATAATTGTCTGGGGGAGAAAATGTTGACTGGAACTCTGGATTCGGTGTGGCTGTCTCTCTAAACTACTATTAAAATAATGCCTGTCTTTCAGACCATCAGCATTAAATAACTGAAGATGGTATCTTTTCTAGCTGAGTTCTGAGGAAAGAGATTAGGCAGAAGAACACTAAAAGGCACTGTATGAGTAAGCGGTCTCCCTGACTGACAGCTGTATTCTGAAATGGAGCCAGAAGGGAAGTTGATTACAGTTAATGAGTGTTTCTGCTCCTCCAAGGAAAACCAATGTTGCAGCTGAAGGCAGACTCTTCTGTCGTGGTTTTTACCTGTCATTTTATTGCTGTTGCAATATTAGCTGTGATAATCTTTGGGTGATTGTCAAGTTAATACATTAAAACCAAGTTTGAATTCCATGATCTCATATGTCTTAGGCCTGAAAATCTTCCGTATCTTGTCAGATGGGGTTAGCTTCTCTGTCAAACTTCTGGGGAATGGGCACCTCGGTTGTTGCTGTCCTGTAGAACTGCTGGCCCAGCTGCCTTGCATTTCAAGGCTGGTGCTGACTTGTATATATTGAAGCATGCTGTCTTGAGGGTTTTAACTGCTGTGTACTAGTCTTCATGTCCTACGTGATTTATGAGTTATGGTTTCTATTCAGGGCAAGTGATTCACAGATGTACTGAGAATTTTCTAGGCAGTTACTGCTTTACTGATAAATCAGTGCAAGAGGTGTACCATTTCCCTTGGGGGGAAGAATAAGAAAATCAATATGCGTGTCTCCCCTTTCTAATAGCCTTTCCAGATAAACAGAATAATATTTTGGGTATCTGGCTCTGTTTTCTCTTTTGCTGGGAAACAAAAGCTTTTTTGAATAGCAGTTTACAGCTTGTTTCTCCCCTTGGTCTTCTGTGCTTTGCAGTTCTCTGTGGAGTGCAGATGTCGGTGCTTTACAGTAATTACTGCATTTAAGCATAATTAGAGTTTAGCCAGTAACCTTCATTGCTTTCATAGCATAATTTTACTTAGTTATTGATGGCTTTCAATGTCTCCTTCCATCTGGGACTAGACTACTAGGATCTGGTTTCTTCCATGCTATTCAAAGATATTGAAGCAGTTTCAAATTACTGTATAGCTGAAGGTACTGCTTAGGGTGGATTTGAAAGGCCTGCATACAGACCTTTTTGTTTAATTTTCAATTTTAAGCAAATAGATCTATTCTATTGCAAGCACTGTGAGCAGTACCATTGTGAAAGTGCATTTTGTGTCCATAAAACTGTCACGTAATTCAGCTTTGTATACAGGGCCTACTTGGAGTATGCAGATAGTCTTGAAGTCCCTATAGATTATATGCAAGGGGCATTATGGCTTGCTTTGGTCATGTTGGCCAGCCCAGCATCTTTTTTCTTACTCTTTTCCCATCCCATTCATCTCTAATGGCTTGGATCTTCAACACTGAGTATGTTTCTAGTATTAGATTACAGTTTTGGTAAATACCCTTTTTGTAAGTTCTGACTCATCTTTACACATTTTTAGTTCATTAATTTAGAGAACTCATACCAGCAGCCACACCTGCATGGAGCCTCATTCGGAGTCAGCAGCTCATTTTGATCACGGTAGAGTGCTTGTATGTTGTAAACAGCAGGTTTTGTGATGACTGTAAGGTTAGGAGGTGATGATTTCAACAGTACTATGAAATGGAGTCCAAGTCATGAAGATAGACTTAAAGAGAAATAAGAATAGTTGTGGATGCTAAAGGGAAAATAAAGAAAAGAGGAGGAAGAAAGGTTGGAGAAATGGAAGCTGCAGCTTTCTAATGCTTAGGAAAAATTTTATTTGTGGATTTTTTTTCTGGCCATCATTTATGATTTGTCATATTTCATAATATACGAAGTAATATTTGAGTATGGCCTGCTTCGGGTCTTATAGTGCTATTGGAATTGGCTGTGGTTTGTTGATCAGGAATAGGAGACAGTAAAAGTCATCAATTGCGAGGGGTAAAAAAAAAAAAAAAGAGTATGAAGTGGGGAAAATGGGAATAATAAATGGGCCCACAGTACGCTGCAAATTGTGTAACTTGTTCTTCATCTCAACAGCTGAGGAAAAACTTGATCAGGAATTGGTGAGAGCTGTAGTTCTCTTGCTGAGAAAGATGTCATTGGAAGAAAAAAGGCTTCTGACTCAGTGATGAAAAGTGGCCTCTGAAGTCTGCTTGCGGGATGGGTTCTGTTTAAGTGTTGCAGGTGTATTAAAAGTTGCCTGAGAAAGTCCAGTTGGTTGGAATCACCCTTATGCCATCAAGAACTTTTTCTGAGAAAGACCCTTTAAGTTTGGATATTAAGAGCACATAGTATTCTGGGGAGTAAAAACATCTGTTGAAAACTACTGATGTCCTTATTTTATCCCTCTTGCTGCTATGTGAAATGGTGCTGTAGGAACTGCAGTTTGAACAGATATGTTCTCCATCCAACTTCTAGTTTCCGAAATTGTAGCTACTGAACCTAACCCTTGAGTTATTTCACATAAACAGACAAGGGGTTCTGAGGGAATTGAAGATCTTGTATAAGTATCCAGTGTAATCTTTTTCCTTTAGGTTGCATTTCTGATGAAGGTACTTTGGGATAGTTACTTTCCTGAGAAGAAATGTTTCAAACTAATTTAAAACTATTGAAATATATCATGAATAAAGAGGAAGTAAGAGTTAATCGTAAGTCGTGGCATAACAAAATATCAGTACTTGAGTGAACTATGAAACTAAGTGTTTACACTTCATATGCTATAAGAGTTATTGTTCTTGTGGAGGAGATTGAAGAACAAGGCAATTTTTTCCCCCTTAAGCTGCCACATGAACACATCTGATCTTTTTAGTTATTTATATGCCTGTAGCCAAAACATTAGCAGTATTATTAAACTGTAGAAATAGTGCATCAGTCTACAACTTCAGCATGAGATTCCAGAGACTCTGAAAAGCTCAACTTATTTTTTTAAATGACTGTAAGGGGAAAAAGATTGTAAATGCAAGCAACCTTGGATTTTTTCCTTATTTTTTGTGCTTCTTCCCTACTGTGAAATGAAGTGTTTGGAGTGTATAACTCAAAGGAAATAACAGCAACAGAAACTATTCTGTTTGTTTTCAGTGTTTCAGTTGACCTTCGTACCTGTTGCTTAAGTTGTGCTCTGCTTCAACAAACTAACTAGTGTCATTGTTGTCCTCCACCACTTAGTTACCTTCATATTCCTGGCAACTCAGTGAGATTAACGCTGAAAATCTAGTCGAGTGACCATCAGGTTGTTTTAGCAAGGAATGAAAGCTGAAGTTTGCAGAGTGCTCAGGAGATCAAAATTCAATGAATTAAAACGATTTGCATTGAAAATGACTCATGGTTGATGTGCATGTTTGCTGCCAATGTCAGCTTACAGTTTCACTGATGACCTGCATATCAGTGTCTTCAGTTACCTTAATTACTGATGCTTGAGTGGTGCTAAATACTTTTCTAAGCCAGGAAGTTTAAAACAAGCTCTTCAGTTTTTCAAGTATCCTTTGTAATATCCTTGAGAAACAGTAGTCAAGACTTTAAAAGGTTTTTTCTTCCCCCCCTTTTTTGACTTGTTGGCTGCAAGTCACCCGTTAGTTTCCGTGTTTGAAGTGTTATCCTGTTTCTCAAGCCTAACTCCCCCAAAATTGTGATCTCTTTTGTCATAAGTTTTTTATAGCTCTCTTTGCCACCTTCTCTGCAGGTTTTCTCTGGCTTTTATGATCTTATTTTAAATGTCTTTCAATTTCCAGTAAGCTTGAACAAATGTCTGTTCCCTAGGTAGCTGTTAGGAAATAGGAACTATTTAGCTGTAGAATCATTTTGAATACAATCATTTCAGCAACAGTGGTTGTTTTATTTTCACTTGTACCAACTGATCTTCATTAAGATGCATTTATTTTGATTTTATTACGATAAAAAATATGGCACAGACTTAAAAGGCTGAAAAAATGTGCTATGCTTTCAGAATATTCTATGTTGTTTAACAGTGAGTTGAGTAGCTGTAGCTTCTTACGGAGGATGTGGCAAGCCTTTTGGGCAGAGTATTAGTGGACATGCACTTCTGGCTGCTTTGGGGTTTCTTGAAAGGGTTCTGTCCCTGTCTTCATAGAATCATAGCATCATCGAGGTTGGAAAAGACATCTGAGATTATCTAGTCCAACTGTCCACCTATCACCATTATTTACCCACTAGACCAATGTGCCTTAAGCGCCTACAGGGATGGTGACACAACCATCTTGCTGGGCAGCCTGTTTGAGCATCTGACCACTCCTTTGGAGAATAAATTTTTCCTAATACCCAACCCTAACCAACCCTGGTTGCAACTTGAGGCCGTTACCTCTCACCCTATTGCTGTTTGCTGAGAGAAGAGGCTGACTCCCACTTCAGCACAACCTCTTTTCGGGTCATTGTTGAGAGTTACAAGGTTTCCCCTGAATCTCTTCTTCTCTAGACTTGGCAATCCAAGTTCTTCTAGGTGCTCCTTGGAAGACTTGTGCTCCAGACGCCTCATTGCTTCCTTGCCCTTGTCTGAACACACTCCAGACACTCAGTGTCTTCTGTGTAGTGAGGTACTCCACATTTCTGCCTCACCAGAGCTTAGTAAAGATGGACTATCTCTCTCTCTGTTTCTGTGGCAACACTGTTTCTGATAGAAACCTAGATGCGGCTGGCCTTCTTGGCACCTGTGCATGCTCCTGGCTCACTGCTTAGCTGAGCTTTGACCAACAGCCCTATGCTAATGTACTTCTCACTTCCTGTGAGAGTTGGTTGCTTCCTGTAATTCTTCTTACTTTCCCTCAAGCCTGTAGCATAGCCTGGGGTTGCTGAGGCCAGAATATGGGACCTGGCACTTGCTCTTGTTGAACTTCATCCCAATAGCCTCAGCTCAGCGATGCAGCCTGTTCATATCCCTCTGAAGGGCCTTCCTACCCCCAGGCAGATCAGTGATTCTTCCAAGCTTGGTGTCATCTGCAAACTCACTGAAGGTGAGCTCAATCCCTTTGCTCATGTCATCAATAAAGACATTAAGTAGGATATTAAGTTCTAATAATCATAAGCAGCACATCAGGCCCTGTCTGGTGGAGTAATGATGTTTGGAGGATGTGGAATCTTTTTCTGCCTCCGGTGATGCATTGCTTCAAAAAACCTTTTCTTGACCAGAGATCAGACATCCACGTAGCCTGCAATCCTATCTCTAGCATGGTCAGTGGTGGCTGATTTTTTAGGAAAGTACTCCAAACACTATGCATGCATGGAATGTTCCTTTCGCTTAGTAAATTGTTCTGGCTCACAGCAATCAGAGTATGACCTCATGATAGCATATACAATGATATAAATGCAACCTTTCTATCTATTGAGAGGCTCGTCATCATTAAATGACTAATCTTCGGATTTACTCTTTATGCTGCTTGAGGTAGTGACTAACAAATAAGTAAAAATATCCTTTTAGTAGGATTCCTTCTGCTGATGTAGTGCTCTGTGGATGAAATGTAGGCTAAGCAGAGTTGTGAGCTTTCAAATATCATCTTAGCATTGGAAACGTAGATTTTAGTTGGTGGATGTGCATCAATTTATGCTACTTCTGTGCTCTTCTGTTCTTTTAGGTGGTTTGGAAAGATCCAGAAACAATCAAAAACAGACCAATAAAATCATGACAAAAAAAACCCAAAAAAGCCGAACCAAGGGGGAAAAAAATAATTCAGCCTCCCCCTGCAACAGCAACACAGAACTAAGAAAAATAATCCCCAAACCTCATGTATAATTATTATCAGTATTCTATGTCATAATGACTATAGCCAAAACTTTCACCTGTGGGAGAAAGCTTTTCCAATTTTCAGATGTCTTCTGTTGAAACTTCTGAATTGAAGTTATCAAGAAGAAAAGTTACTGTATTTATTAACTGTAACAAGACCTCTCTGTTTATGCTATGACTCTGCTGGTGGTCCAGCATTGAGGGAAGTACAAAAATTCCTTAGAGGCAGCTGTGGGATAACCATGACTTTAGAGCTTTTTCGGCTTCCTAGCAATTGAAGTTGGGCTGCTGTTTAGATATGTGGTGTTTCATGTCAACTCAAAAAAAAAAAAAAAAGTTACATTGGTATGTGAAATGCTTGTCTATGTAGTTGTAATAGATATATCTTGCTGTCTATACTCACAGATACAGAAGTGCTTTCTTTTTAAGGAAAAATGATGCAATGATGCATTAAGGAAAAAAAAGGCTAGTTCAGGAAGAAAAACTTTTCCATCCACTCATCCACCCTAGATTTCTAAAACATTTTCTTAGAAGTTTGCGTTTATCTGTTCCCATATAAACACAAATACAATGCTGTTTTCATTTGTTAGTTGCTTTTTTTTAAGTGTAGTAGAATAATAATGCTGAATAGATGAGTCTCATTTCCTCACTATCTCCAGAAAACTGCAAACCCAGATGAGCATGTGATAATCTAAGTAAAATAGTTAATGTCTTTGTCTTCAAAAGGATTCTATTTTCTTTTGAAATGATGGGAGTGAAAGCTGTAGTGGCTGTTTCTGCTCCCGTGTGAGGAAGAAGCAGAGAAACAGAAAACACAGTGGAGCGTCTGCTGCAGTCACCAATTCTCTCAGCTGCAGAGTATAAGAAACCTTCTGGGAAGTTATTTGACATTTAACAGCATGTTGTACATAGGCAGATGCTGAGTGAAGCTGGCTTTTTTTTTTTTTGCTTGTTAATGATTTTTTTTTCTGACCTTTATTACTAATGCATCTTCTTTAAGAAGCATTTAATGTGCGAAGACAAAAGGTTGTTTTTATTAATCTCTTATTTCTTTGCATGCAGAAACAAGAGAGGGATGGTGCTGACTGAGAGATCTGCTCTTTCTAATGAAAAATAAGGTAATTCATTTTCCTACTGCTTTTCTTCATCTTTTAGTCTAATTTGTATGATCTCGAGTAATCCTCTTCAGTGATAGCTACTGGCATTGTGCTTTTAGGGGTGAAAATATTTTTAGAATTGTAGAGAAGAAAAATCCACTGTTTGTCTAATATAACAGTAATATTCTTCAGAATATCAACATTCTGTAGCTGAATTGTAAACAGTCTGGTCAGATTTTGCTCACAGATTTAAATCTCGGTTGTTTTTTTTCTTTTGGGTGTACAGGGGTTAACTACAGCCAATATTTTACTGCTTGACTGAGGTTTTGTTCTAATATTCAGGGTGTAATTTGAGACCCCAGTGCAGTGTTGTTTTCTAATTAAATTTACTAAGTAGTAGATTGTTTTGGCTTTTTTTGTTCCCTCCTCCTTTATGCACAAGTACTTTGCTTTGATGTAAAGTGCAGTTATATGCCTAGAATGAAGGGCCTCTTAAAATAGGGTCTGACCCTGATGCATAATGTAAATCTTGCAGGAAATGCTGAGTGCCCTCATTTGACTTTGTATTGAGTAGGAGTTGAGGCCACCCATCCTCTGGAAGGAATAAGCTCTGAGAGATTGCTTTTTTAAAATCTTTATCTGGTGTTATGAATACTCCTTCTGTACTTGGGTGGATGGCAGTGGGTTTCAGGAATAGTGTGAAGCTTAAGATGTTTACTTGTTGTTAATGAAGTACTTAATGAAGCTCTTACGATATTTCTATACAGTGTGGACCAGTAGTTGAGTAGAAATGTCGGTACTGTTTAACAGGTTGTTCATTGTCTGAAAGACTTCCAATGTGATAGATGGATTTCTGTGCATATGCAAGCAACATGATACTGGTTTCTCTGGCTTCATCATCTTATGGCTACATCCCCTCGGGTGGTGGAAGGACATATGAATCTTATGTAGGTGAAAGCATATACCCCCATGTCACACTCTTCAGTGTGTTACTATTGTGCTGTATGACTTGAAGAAACTAATTTTAGCAGAGGATTTTCAGTTTGACTACTTTCTTACCCATTTTCCTTCAAGTGTTTGTGTTTTATGGGAGCCTCTGGCATTTTGTAAAACGGTTTCAGGATGATCGAATGTTCAAACTAAGTATGAAGAGAGAGGGTGGGTGTTCAGTTTAAAAAATGTTGCAGTTTACTAGATTCAGTACATAGGTAACTCAGTGATTAAAGGTCAGTGACTTAAAATAGATCAAAGAGGATGATGTAGCGCTTGCTAGAAGACTTAATTTCTGGGAGTTTATGGAATAGCTGTTTTTATAAGCTTCTGAGGTTGAGTCCTATAAAGGATAGCTGCTTCTACAAAGTCATGTTCCTCTTAAATTCCTACTCAATAGGATGCAATTTGTAGCCATACAAAATAAATCTGTGTTGTGGGAACAGGTTGAAGTGTCTTCTGTATTTCCATTTTCCTTATCTGATTCTAGAGAAAATGGGTCCCATCTGATGCAGATGTTAGACATAAGAAATCATGATTTGATTGTTGGACGTTTAGTTTGCCAGTATAATACGCAATTGAGAGTAGTACTGTCATAAAATGCAAACATCTTAAATAACAGGCATAGCTGATAGCTTTGTGCTTTTTAATATTTGATGGAAACCTCTGTGAATTCAGGGAATGTTGTGTGTAAAAAAAAAAAAAACAAAAAAACGTGTCCAGAAGAGTGCTGTTGAAACTGTGCTCGTATTTTTGTGACTGGAACCTGACTTGGTTTCTTAAGGCTTGACTTGGAAGAAAAGTAACTGCTTTGGAAGCTCATTTGAATGCTGAATGGCTGATTTCAGAAGTCACTGTTGTGAAATGAAGACTGATTTGCTGCTGTTCATCAATTGCTGTCAGGCACATGCGTGTCTGCATACACAAATGCTCATAGTTTAACGACAGGCTTTCATTCTAGTTCAAATATACATAAATTATACTACTTGCATAAAAAGAATATTCACTATAAAATTGCAAAGGATGCCTCCTGACTTCTGGGTGTTGTAAATCTTTAGCAGTGTGGTAGTACATTTTCAATCCAGGGGGAAGAAAACATTGTTTATTCTTTCACTTTATCATATTTCAATGCTGTAGAGTAGCCTGTTAGGCATGTTAAGGTTATTTATTTTCCACTGTCTAGCAAAGCACTGGGTTATTTTGACTGTGAATGGGCTACGAAGTAGATCTGCTTGTAGATGTGAGCCAGGATCCAGCACCTGCTAGTGCTACTGAAGCATTTTCCTTTGGACTTTTCTGTGGACTTAGGATTCTCATTGTTGGTATTATTTTATTTATCCCTACAATACTGACTGGAGTGCAGGTGGCAAGGTTATGATAATGATGGGGCTTCATGTGTAGGAGAACTCCTAGGGCTCTGCAATGGACCCATTGTGGAGAGGGCACCTGCTCATGGAGTGCAAGAAGAAATTACTTGATTCTAGAGCAGGAAAAAGAGTGCGAGGATGAGTCCATAGCAGAACTATTATGTACTCTCCACAGTTCCCCTCCTAATTCTTTGTGCTATTTAGAAGGTGGAGTGGAGAATGAAGGAGTGATGCTGAGTGTAGGGGGAAGGGGGTGAGGTAAAAGGTTTTAGTTTTGTTTCTCACCTTCTATCTGTATTTTAAATGGAAATAAGCTGAATTAATGTTTCCTGTGATAGTAATTGTAGACTGATTTTCTTGTTTTCATCTTGACCCATTTCAATTGTATTTTCTCCTCCTAGCTCTTCTGAGGAGAGGCAGTGAGAGAGTAGCTGAGTGGGCACCAGAGAGCCTGCCAGCATCCATCTACTTCAGAATACCATGTGAGATTTGAACGTTCTTAATATCTTTGTGTGAAGTCCTAAAACTGTGAGTTTGCATGTGGAGGTTTTGTGTGCTTCCCAGAAAGGGGCAGGTGTTTGCAATTGTCATCTCTAACTCAGTCATGCTACTTTAAAGGCAGTAATCATCAATGGAAGTTGGGCATCATGCTAACCTTGAGGCAATTCATACAGATCCCAGACCAAATTCTTCAGAGTAGTGGTGGTGTTCAGGGTTTCCGAAACAGCTGGGAGTTAGCACTAGAAGGCAATGTGCCTTATGTGCCTCACTGAAAGGCTGTGCTGTGGTTTTAGTTATGTATTTATGTTTTGGACAGTTCCAGCCTGAGAGGCACTTTCTTCCAAGATGCCTTGTGAGTGGGAACCAGGAAGGAAGGTTGCTGGCTGCTAGTTGTTAATGTGTATAATAAATATTGTAGCTTTGTGCTCTTTTTCATTTACACAGAGGACTTCTGACTTGAAGTTTCAAACTTCTCTGAGGATTGCTGTGTTATGCATTGTTTATTTGTTTTTAATTGGAGATTAGAATTTGTAAGGATTTTTTTATGCATACGTTCTCAAGAAGACTGCAATTTGTTTCTTACTAAATGTCATACTCTGTCATTTCCTTGCTCTTTTCTGTCAAAAAGACCTTCAGAATAACTTGTTTTTTCTAAGGAAGCAAGCAGATTCTTAAAACCTTTCCCAAAATTTTCAGTTCAGTGCAATTTTTCCTTTCACACCTGAGATCTTATTTCCCCCTCCCCCCCCCCCCCCCCCCCAAAAAAAAAACCTACTTGCTAAATATGCATGAATTTGGAGTGATTGCTACTGAGAGGAAGGAAAAAAGCCTCCCTAATTCATGCTATGTTTCATTTTTCCATATATTGTTATTCCCAAATGGAGTGCTAATACTTAGGTGGATTTGTAAATTACTTTGCAATCTACGCATAAGAAGATATACTAAAAAGTGCAATTATGTTTTTGTTTCTCAGTAATAGCTCTAGAGGGTCCGTTTTGTTCTAGTGCATAAACATTTTGACACTGCTACTTTTTTTTTAAAAAATATATTTAGGAATGTGAAAGTGTTTTTGGATCAGCACTCTAGTGGATTCTCTAGGAAGGTTGTTAAATGTCTACTGTGTAAATCTTAGTTGCAAGTTAAGATTGTGTAGAGGTGACCATTCCGGTCTGTTAGACCGTGTGCTGGCTCAATTAAGTCATGCTGCTTTTTTAATACTTCAGACCTTTTTTGTGTGGAAGTTTTCATTTAAAGACTTTGGATATATAAATGTAAGGGGGGAAAAAAAATACATGCAGAAGGGAAGAAGCTTAATTATATGGAGGACCATGCTTAAAATAAAAGGTGTTAGAGTGTTGGAAGTAGCACCCTGACACCTTTTAATTGGACTGTCTTACTCTATATAATTACAGATGTGTCGTCTTTAATTGGAAAGATGTCATAAGTTTGCTACTGCAACATACTCACGTTGTACTGAATCTATCACTTACTTCCTAACACAGGATTTATATTGAAGAAAAGGCAGATTTAACTTCACAGGTGTAAACTAGAATGCTATATGATGTCTGAAAGTATTAAATAGTGGTGAATATGTTGAGACCGGCGTTGTAACAAATTGCCTTTCCTTGAACTAGATGCATTGTTAGGCCTGAGATTCTGCAGACGAGAAGAATGAGTAAATCTAAATCACTGTGCTGTTGATAATCACAAGCTCGCTTGTGATGTTTGTGGAAGCTTAACATAAATTTTATCATTACAGCTTTTATCATAACTCTGATGTATTATTAACAATTGGCAGAAAAGCTTCAAAGTAAGTTTGCCTGTTGGCTCATAAATCAATAACTGGGGAACCACGTGCAGGATAGAAATAATAGAATAATGACATAATTCTGAGATCGTGATGTGAATTATATTGTAATGCAACTGAGGAGATGGTACTCGTAAGTTTTCATGGCGTAGTTCATTTAAGTTTTGTTGTAGACGTGTGGGACCGTATCAGTGAATCTTTTCAGGTATTAACAATGTTCCCAGCATTTCAGTAAGGCATACAGCTTCAGTATTGTCCTTTCCCATTTAATATCTAAATACTCTTACAGAGTGAGATTGGCTTTTTATTGAAGCTGTGCAGTCTTTTCTGTTTTATTGGACTGTGGAGTGGTACGTGCATGTTTTTCCACGTGGTTTAGGATTCTGTAAGTCAGTGGTCTCTCCAGGGCATATTGAAAATAAAAGTCTCTCTTCTGGCCAAGGATGTAATTCTTATAAACCATTTTTCAGCAGTAGTTTCAATTTTAAAGAGCATGCTCTGTATCAGTTGAAGTGTTATGGTCAGAGCAGCCAGAGTCAGCGTTGCTGTGCTGTGTAGCTTTGCTTTGAATGTTTTTGTTGTGTTGTTTTTTTTTTTTTTTGGGGGGGGGGGTGAATACTGCATGTATGGTACTGATAATGGCCGTGTTTTGAGACATCTGTAAGATTAAAAGCAGGTAAGTGAATTTATGTCTGTAATATAATATTCCTTCAGTAAGTTTCAGCTAAATGTGATTGTGCTGGCAAGACTTCGATTTATGGTAAGAAAAAGAAGACAGCAGAATTGTGTCATAGATCCGGAAGCTGCATCACCCCTTACGTGGCTTAAAAGCTTTTGTGTGTTGCAGTGTTCTCAGACCCATCTTTCTGTGCATCTCTGCCTGCACTTAATTGAGATGTGGTTTGTCACCATCCTACTGGAATAAGGCTTTTTTATGTATATAAAAACACTTGTGTGTATACTGAAGTGAAATATCAGTGTTCAGTTAAGAACTCAGATGAATTCTGAGCCTGTTATTAAATAAACAATTGTGTGGCCCCTGATATCATACTGTGAAGTCGCTTGATAAAGTTTTCATGCCTTAATTGGAATAGTAGCTTTTGTTTTTCTGTATGTTTTCTATTTAAAGGATTCTTATGGTTTTTAGCCACGATGAATGAGAAATATGTTATTCAGTGAACTCCATGCTAGTTGCATGCTGTAAACTAACCTAGTATAAATGGTTACAGTTGTGATGCCTTTGTTGCTATGTAAAATATTGCAGAGCACCATGGAGGTAATGCTGCTATAGTGTCTGGAGGGAGGAAGCTGCTGTATTCATACTGCTCGTGAAAAGATAAATCACGTAGGGGTCATGAAATTGTTTGGAACAACTAAGCCAGAACGGCAAGGGGATGAGCAATAACCTCGGTTTTCTCAGTTGTTGCTCTGAAGGTGTTGCAGTGCTAGTTCAGACCCATGTATGGAAACACTCCTGCAGACCGCTGCATCTCGGTAGCACCTGAACTGCAGGTCTCCTTGGCGTAGCAAGGGCTCACTAAGCTGTATTACTGAGAAGCTGTGCAGTGCTATTTGTGTGTATGTGCTGGCTATTGCACTCTTCTTTCCAATAATATTCAGAAATGCAGCTTATGACTACTGAGTTATGAGAGTAATTATTTACTCCTATTTTTCCTATTAGTTATAAGGCCTTCCCTGCCCCTCCAGATTAATAAGATGCTGGCAAGACTTGCTGTCTTTAGCCTCAATTCTCTCACTTATTTTGCTGTGTGTCCTTCCTGCCTGTTTGTAACTTCCAATACCAGCTTAATATCTGATTTCTATCACCCTACTTTTTCTTGGTTGCTGTCAACTACTGTCTTGAACTACGTTTCCTTTGGGAATTTGTGGGTTGCTACATCCAGAGTTGAAGTATATGTACTTAAAATTGCATATTCTTAAGTGCTGAATTGCATATGGATATGCTTCAGTGCCAGTTTGCCCAAACTGTGCTTTCATCTTGCCTTTCAGTGAGCTCTTCCTGTGCATTTAGCCATGAATTCTATTTCATTGTGAATCAAACAGCTGCTTTATCTTTCCTGTCAAGTTCTTCCTCCTATTGCTTTTGATGGCTGAAGCAAATATTACTTCCCTTCCTGCTATTTGTACCATTGACTTTAGCATCACTTTCAGTGGGAATGTGATATATGAATGCTTTATTTGTGCTTTGTCTGTGTTTTGCAGATTCTTAAGATGGAACAATTTCTATCTCTCTGTTACCTAAAACTCTCAACTGCATTCATTTTGCTGGTTTTTTTTTTTTTTTTTTCAGTTACAGGAAGTTCTTTCTCCTAATCTTAGGATAGATAACATTTGGTCATATCAGTTAGAACTCTTGTAAAACTAACTTACCTAGGCTTTTTTTTATTACTCTTGCATTATGCTTTTTTCTATTAAATTTCAAGGTTTTGCTTAGTCTCTAGTACTACATCTGTTGCTTTTAGGTCTTAATCTCAGTTGTCCAGCGTACTGTGCCATCTTTCATGAGCCTCTAAAATCAAGGAAATAATAAAACAAGACACTTAGCGAAGAGGATAATTATCTTAAAGCTGTCATCAAGAGTCTTTGATGTGATGTCTACAGGAATTGACGATGGTAGTGCCATCTTTTATGGAATCGTAAAATCATTTGAGTTGGAAGGGATCTTTAAAGGTCACCTAGTCCAAGTTCCCTGCGATGAACAGGGATTATCACTAGATCAGGTTGCTTGGAGCTCCATAGAGCCCAGCCTCAGATGTCCCCAAGGATACGGGGTGTCTACCGCTTCTGTGAGCAACCTGTTCCTGTGCTTCACTACACTTAACATAGTGAAGGTTTTTTCTTATAACCAGTCTAAGTCTCCCCTGTGTTAGTTCGAAAGTGTTTTGTCTTGGCCTATCATGAAATGCTGCTGAGTAGTCTGTCCCCTTCTTTCTTCTAGCCCCCTTTTAGATACTGTGAAAGGCTGCCATCAGGACTCCCTGGAGCCTCATCTTCTCCAGGCTGAACAGCCCCAGCTCTCTCAGCCTGTCCATTCAGGGGGAGGTGTGCCATCCCCTGAGCTGTTTTTGTGGCCTTCTTCTGGATGCGCTTCAGCAGGTCCATGTCACTCCTGTATTCTGATATTCGTTATTTCTTGTGTGATTTGATGTTGGCTTGTATGGCTGTGATGTTTTTTTTTAAGTTGTCCTAAGCTTCCTTTCATACTTTTGAACTGCATCTGTCTGTGTCCATACAGTGGATATTATCAAGAGCACAGTGGTCCTTCATTTGCATCTGTAAATGCTCTAGTGATATATAATCATTTAATCTGAGGAAATAGCTGGATTTGTGAGTGTCATCTAATAGAATTACCTAGTGTTTTTTTCAGTAGTTCTTCATTATTTCTGTAGCAACTGGTATTTTACAATCGAATAATAAATGGATTTCTATGTGTTCGAAATACTTAATTGGCAGTAATGAAACACCAACCTTGTTTAGAACAGATAATTATATAAGTAAATATATTCAGTAACAGACTACAGTGTATCCCTCTACAATTGTGTCTTGGTTATCGACTTACTGTATCTGATGCTGTGGTGAACCATGTCATAGTTACTGAAGCATGGGACTTGCTAGTGTTGGGCAGCTTTGTGTTCAGCTGCCTGGGGCTGAGTAGGTCTTCACTTCTGGGATAAGTTTGCAGGATCAACTTTTCTTAGCTGTGCTGTGCGTCTTAGATGACAATTTTCATAATGCAAGCTACAGTTCTTGGAAAAAAACCCTCTGAACAGCTGTCTGGTTTTGGTTTAAGAAACCTGATCAGTATGTTACTGGAAACAAGAAAGGAAGGCTTTGAAAGTGTGCAAACGGTCAGTGCACAATGTGTTGCAGCCTCTGTCTCAGTAGGTGTTGCAGCTAAAATAGTTAGCAGTTATCCCACTGATTTAGTTCTAAACACATGAAAGGAACTTAGGGAAGGAAAAAAGACTAATAACATTGGTGGACTGGCTTACTATGCTATGTGAAAACTGCTGCAGTGCAGTAATCCACTTCGAAGAAACTTAGGAAAATGATTTTCTTTTGCTTTGAGTTACATGTTCTGCTATTCTTAGTATTGAATATGAATGGAAGAGCTGCTTGGCTCTGTTTCACTTAGCAGGTTGCAGTTAAAGTTGTGGTGGAAAGGTAAAACTAAATCGCTGGTAGTACTTTTATTGCACTTAAATGTTCATCAAAACCGAGATATTACTTCTAAAAGGAAAAGTTAAAGAGTGATCTTTGAAGTCACTTAACTTTTTTTTTAGCGTTGGATGAGTGGTAGTGAAAGGAGCAGCAGCCCACCCCTTTTTTTTTATTTAATTAAAAAATAATAATAATGAAAACACACCTCAAAACAATGGGTTGAATGAGTTCTGATCATTCAGTCTGTAAACCAAGATCCAGTTGAGGATACTGTTGCTAAACCACTCCTTCACTGAAAGGAGCCTTCTTCCCTTGATAGGGAATGTTTTTTGTGATTTGTTATCATGCAGAATGTACCATAGCCTGGCTGCCACTTTGTGCATGCTGCTCTTTTCCACTGAATCACTTTGTCTCATTTTTAGAATGCAACCTCTGCTTATGTTACTGTGTACTTTGTTTATAAGCTGTCAATAGATGGCAGCAGCAATCTCTTGAAACAAGTTTTAGCTTACCAGCTAAGTGAACAACTTAAACTAAAGTTAACTAAGAAAACGCATTCTGCTAAACTAATTCACTGAGGCCAAAAATTGCTTTTATTTTTGCTTTAAAAAGGAGATTTGAAGCCAGAGGCTGCTGATTAACCTCCATTTAAATTTTGATCAAGATTGAGAGAAGTAAAGCCAGAGGTGATTGACTCATCTTGTGGTTGATACCAGCCAGCCCAAGGAACTAGCCGGTAGATGCCTCTTACTTCTAGTGTCAGAGGTGCTCTTCAAGCTAGTCACTGCTTGCTGCGTCATGTAATCATTAGTGAAGGTTGTATTTAGCAGAAGGGAGAAGAGAGCTGTCTGAATATCCATCCACCAAGGTGCTGGTCTTAAAATAGCATCCAGAGTGATTTTAAGTTTTATTAAATTTAGTAACTTAAGCAGTTCTGAAGTTTGAGGGCAGCCTGACCAATGCTTCCCTATGCTACTGAGATGGGCTGAGTTAAGGCGTGCTATGGCTGCTGAGAAACCATTCAGATGAGGGACCATCTTTCTCTTATATAACACAGCTGCTACATCTTTGTTTCCGTGGGGATGAAAGGGACGTTTGTCTTGGTATCAGCCTTGGGATGAATGCAGAGAGGTCAAGGTCCAGGTAATACCAGGGCCAAAAGTTCTTAAGGGGAGGTGGCTCAGAGAGGAGTGCAAGAGAAGGTCAGCTAAACAGCAAAACGTAGCCGTGCTCTGAAAGGCTCTTGGATATGAGAGGATCTCCTTCAGTATCTTTACTAACCACAACTGTTTCCTTATTTTTTTTTTTTATTTCCAGTGTAATGGTAGTTAATATTAAGTCTAACATTATGTAAGTGGTTTGGGATTTTCCAACGCAGTTTTACCTGCACCGAACTTTATTTAGTATTTTTTCACTTTTTTCACAGATCCTGTGAGCCTGTCTTCATTTTTAGGCCTGGATCTCTTCTGTTGCATTAGCAAATGTTACCATCTTACCACGTGCATCCTTATTCCTGGATGTTTATTACTGTACAATATACACAGAATTGTAGGAGTTGGAAGGGACCTCTAGAGATGATTGAGTCCAACCCCCCTGCCAAAGCAGGTTCCCTATACCAGCTCGCATCGGTAGGCGTCCAGGCAGGTCTTGAATATTTCCAGAGAAGGAGATTCCACAACCCTCCTGGGCAGCCTGTGCCAGTGCTCCGTCACCCTCACCGTAAAGAAGTTCTTGAGCACATTTGTGCAGAACCTCCTGTGCTGCAGTTTCTGTCCGTTTCCTCTCGTCCTGTCTCTACCCACTGCTGAAAAGAGTCTGGCCTCGCCACTTTGCCCCCCACACCGCAGATATTTATAAACCTGGGTCAGGTCCCCTCTCAGTCTTCTTTTCTCAAGGCTAAACAGACACAGTTCACTTAGCCTTTCTTCATAGGGGAGGTCCTCCAAGCCCTTCACCATCTTTGTGGCCCTGCGCTGGACACTTTCCGAAAGATCCCTGTCTTTTTTATACTGGGGAGCCCAGAACTGGACACAGTACTCCAGATGAGGCCTCACCAGGGCAGAGTAGAGGGGGAGGACCACCTCCCTTGACCTGCTGGCCACGCTCTTTTTAATGCATCCCAGAATGCCATTGGTCCTCTTGGCCGCAAGGACACACTGCTGGCTTATGGTCAACCTGTCGTCCTCCAGGACACCCAGGTCCCTCGCTGCAGAGCTCCTCTCCAGCAGCTCATCCTCTAGCCTGTACTGGTGCATGCAATTATTCCTCCCTAGGTGCAAGACTCTACGCTTGCTTTTGTTAAAGAAACACCTTGGATATGTATTTCTTTAATCGTGTGTATCTGGCCTTGTTTGTTCTCGGCTTCCTCAAGTTCTCAGGTTTTGTCATCTTTACTGTTTGAAATGCCTGCTTGATATTGAATTTATTTGTGGACTTTTGCCAATGACCTTTTCTTTAGAGCGATATTTGTAGAGAATGAAAAACAGATGTGGAACACACAAGCTCGTGAAGCAAAAAAGGCTATCTGTGCACTGTTTCAGAAGGGTAGAGAAGCTTTCCTAAATATAGGAACATTCTGAAATATTCCCATGGGAAATGATAAGCCTTAGCGTTGCTGGCAATGCCTGCTTTTTATCGCAGCGTAACATTCTAGTGCTAATGGATCATTTCTTCAGAGGAAGACAATTCTATTTCTGCTAAGTGCATTGCAGATACTACCACAGTGTGGTACCTGAGTGACAAGTCCAGCTCCTACCAGTATTAGGTGGTTTGATTTCTTTGGAGTGGGGGTTATGGGATGCTGTTCTGTTCAGGGGATTTACCGGTGATCATGAAGACTCTGCAGCTGTTCACTGTCTTTTTTTTTTGTTTTTTGTTTTTTTTGCAGGAGTTATTTTGACGATAGTGGCTTGTTGTTCTACAGAACTGAGTTGAAAGAAGCCCAGTTGGATTGTTCCTTTAAAAAGATAAAGCAGACAATGGAAAACCTTCCCTGAAAATAGCTGGCGACACTAGTGTCATTTCAAAATCAGTATGTGGAACTGTTTTTAGCTGACCCAGTCTTAGTTTTTTATGGTTATCTCCTAGATGCGTGGCAAGGTTAAATAAACAGCCTTATATTCTAATGGGGCATCTTGGGGACTAATTTTAATGCAATCCAAGGGCACTGTGGGCTACAGTAATAGACCAATGTGTGCGGTGTTTTAGAGAAATAAATGCAGTATGCAGTTGGCTTGTAGTAATTGGACTTTCTGTGAGGAGCAAGACCAGTTTATCAGTTGCTTGGTACTCGGGCTGCATTTTAATAATGCTTTGATGGATTCTGCTCTCCTCAACCTTAATTTAATAGCCACTATGTCTTTTCCAACCAACTCTGAAATTTATTAACAAGTGGATGAATTTTGAAACTTGTAGTACTGAAATCTTTTTTTTCTTTTTAAGTGAAAATGACTGAAGGGATTAAAAAGCAGAGGAGGAAGCATTACAGTGGCATACATTTTCCTGTGTATGTGTCATCTTCATCAGCCTTGTCTTTTTTTCTTTTGGGAAATGCTAAACAGGCTTTAAGGAGTTAGGAGACAAGTCTGAATTGAAATCTCCTTGGAACAGGTCCAGAGGAGGGCCACTAAAATGATCCAAGAGCTGGAGCACCTTTCCTGTGAGGGAAGGTTGAAGGAACTAGATTTGTTTAGCTTTAATCTACCTTGGGGACGCAGCCCAAAGTCACGTTTCTGAGATGTGTGAATGTAAATGCAGTGAAGTGGCATGCTGGCAGCTTAGGCCTTCAGCTCCCAAGTGCTCACTCGAGCACAGTTTGGGTGCATGGTGCTCTGTGCTCTTGCTGTGACAGGCTAGTACATCATGGAGAGGGCACCATGGGATAAGTCATAGGCTATTAATAATAATCAGAGTGTTTAAATACCACTGAAGTCTGACCTTTCCAAGGAAGCTTGATAGCCTCTGCTACAGAATTTATTCAGTCTGTGGCCTGGGGAGAAGGAATATAATATTTTTTTCTTTGCTTTTGTTTGACATGTTGCTTAGATCTGAAATAAAATTTGTGTTAAACTAATCTCTATAGAGAAGGAAGGATTATTCTTAGGGAAGGTAGCACAAATAAGTACAGTAAATTTTATCTAGCATTTCTTAAGCCAGGAAGGAAATGCAGCTTCTCACCTTCACTTGCTAATGACGAGTGAAGCTTTTGAGGTATTTTCAGTTCTCTAAACCACAAGTAGTGCATCAAAATTATTGAACTGAGGCCATTGCCTTTAAAATGTCACCAAATATATTTTAATAATGTCACAGGTGCAAAAATATAATTCTGGTTAGAAATTTCTCATCCTTCCATGTTAGAGGAAAAGTGCAGTTGTCTGTCCTCTTTACTTTGGGAAAAGTTCTCAGTGTTTCTCGAAGACTGATGGCTGTATTTCTCACCCAAACAAATTTCCCTTGACCTCATATGGTTATATGTCAACCTGCTGATTTATTTCAGGCCATTATGTATGTTTATTTGCTAGTAAACTTTAGAAAGATAGCATAAAGTAACTCAGAAAGATGAGGACTGGTGTTCCATGGCTCATTTTATACAGCTTGGCTGCGTTTTGAATTCAGACAAGCTTTCAGGGTATGGCAACAGCCAGACTCTGTTTATTCTCTGGAGGTGCACTGTAATTTCAGCTGTTCTGATACTGGTCCACTGGCTCGTCATTTCTTTCCTTACGGATAGTTTTACTCAGGCTTCTTTTGCTTTTTCATATACTGGCCTTTTAAGTAAGCTCACACCAGAGACATTCTGAACTATTTGGTTGGCATCATTAAGGCTCTCTCTGTTTTCAGTAATGTGTCCTTGTTCTTTCTGTAGAACAGCTTGGAGAAAAAGGAAACTTTCAGTCACAGAGATCCTGATGATTGTGTTTAATCTCTTCCCTCCCCTGCCTACTCCAGTATCTAGTGTAGATGCAATTATATTTTGTCTAAATCTGCAGACTTGGCTTTTAGCCTCTGTTTTCACTGTTTTTTGTTTTTTTTTTTTTTACTTGAAAATCTAGTTTAGTTAGTTACTGGGAGAGAAATGTCTTCAAATTGTTTCTGTTTGCTGTGAATAAGTTAGCCATGTCTGAACTAGTAATGCTAACAATTTTTTCTTCTGTGAAACTTGGTTAGCTGTTTGTTTTGTTTTTCCATCTGTTGCTTTTAGATAACAGGGAATTTAAGTTGTCTTTGCATACGTACAACCTGACTTTAATGCTGTCAGTCCCATTTCCACCGTATCCTACAGATTAATGCTTTCCTTATGTTCTGAACACTCTCCTGCTAAGTAGAAAAACTGAACTTGAAAACAGGGTCTTGCATTTTTACAGGTAAAGCAATGTGATTCATGTGTAAACATTGCAGGGTAAAATATTTTAGTATCAGAGATGATCTTAGGCGTTCTAGAAATTCTGACTGAGGGTAAATGAGGCGTGCTTCCATGATCTTTTGGTAGATGTTCTCTGGTCATTACTTCATCTCTCTGTGCTCATTGTGAGTCAGGATTGTCTAGGTGACCCTGCTGTAAAAGGTTTATGGCTTCATGCATCTGTTGTCTCCCTGCTTCATGGAAAGAGTTACTAAAGGGAAGTTGGTTATGTACTGAATTCTGCATTTCTCCCCTTTAAGGTCTCTTTCCCTACTTCCTTACTTTTTCCTTGTTGGTAAGGAGTCCCCATACCCCGAAGAGGTTATCACTGGTGTTCATGTGCGGAGCTACCTAAATCATGTTTTGCTTTCTTGGACTGTCCTGTAGACACATACTAAAATCTGTCAGAAACATCAAAATACCCTTTGATTGATGACATCTCACAATGTTAGATTTTCCTAAATGTGACTTTCTATGCAACTTCTCATTTTTGTAGGAAAACTCAAACTATTGCCTTCTCCTTTCAAAGTGTCTGTTTAAAAAAATGTATCTTGTTAAACTTGGCTGTAATTTTTAAAGCTGTGTAGTTGAAAGAAAAAAACCTACAAATTCAGTATGCGTCTTTTTATTGTTTAAAACTTGGTCGCTTTAAGTGAGATTTTTTTTCTCTTGAGAACTAGTGAAATATGGAATGGTGTGAAGTGTCTCCTCCATGTATTGTTCCAGTCATTGCTTACTTTGCTGGCTCCTTTTCCTTGCTTTCCAGTCATGAAGGAGTTCCGAAATATAAGTAGTCTGATGTTCTGCTTATAAAGAGATATATATATTCCTACCCAAAGTGAGCAGGAGAATGCTGAAGGAAGTGTGTTCATGCCTATAAAGGAACACAGTCATAGCACGTGAAATAGGGAAATGGAATATTTGAAACTGCAGCTTTCATTTTATGATGTATTGTTGGCCGTTACGCCTTTCAGAATTATAAAAGACACTCTTAAGTGTGAATCAGAAAATAGTGTTGAGGGAAAAAATGTTACTTTTGGCAGTGGTTTAGGGTAAATGAACTTGAAAAATGTTCAGAGTCAGGTGTTCCCATTTTGATTCAGTTCCTTCCCTTAATAGATCCCTGGCATTCTGTGTTGTGCGTGACCTTTTCCATTTCAAATTTAAATAAAATAAATGCAAATTAGAGAAGCAAAGCTGCTGCTTTTTCTTTTCCCAGACCAGAAATAAGACTTATTTCTTAGTCTAATAAGTAAGCAGCAAGCAAACATTTACAGATAAGAAAGGCACAGTATTTTTTTTTTTTTTTTTAGAGGCTGAAGTCCTTCATGAAACTGGAGTCTCCTTCTATGGAGACTTTTAAGACCTGTCTGATACCTACCCTGGGCTAGGGAGCTGCTTTGGCAGGGGGGTTGGACTCGATGAGCTCTGGAGGTCCCTTCCAGCCCCTACAATTCTTTGATTCTGTGTGGAGTATGCATGTAATTAGTAACAGAAGAAAGTTATATATTGTTTGGTTCTCTGACTCCTTGGATGCTTCATTTCATGTGTCAGCTGGCTTGTGAGACCTGAAGGCTGTAGGCATGGCTTGCTGTACTTTCTGGGGGTCATTTGTGGGAAGCTGTGGGTAGCAGCTAGAACTTGCCAAACTGTGTTCATGAGGTGGTGGTGTTTTCCCCCAGGTGGGCAGATCGTAACAAAGCCTTAGTTCTGGTTAGCTCTGCTGAAGTATAATCTGATCCTTCTGGAAAAGGATGAAAGTAAACGGTTTTCTAACAAATGTCAGTGTGTTGAGCATAGCAGTGTAGGAACTGAGCAGTCTGGTGGCCATCTTAGTGCATTGCTGCCTGTAACTACGCAAACGTGCCTTAGAAATTGGATGGCTGAGATGAATTCTCAAGTGACATTTTCTTGTGCTTGTGAAGCAGTATCAGGTGGGACTTTAGCTAATAGTGCTGAAAAAGAAATGGTATTAAATTGCTTTATTTTAACTAGCTGTGGTCAAGCCCGGAGTGCTGATTGCATCAATTGAACATCAGACAGTTCACGTTTCCTTGATGAGAATTTTTAGATATAGAATATTAGTCTAATGGCATTTAATTTTTTTACCAGGTAGGATTATTCTGTAATTCTCTGCTTGAGACAATGGCACTGGATTGCGTGAGATTGCTCTGAAGTAAAAATGGATTTTTAACTATTTCCCTTATTTCAAATTAGTTAAAACTTATTAATAAGCAAGTGTTCCTTCTGTCTTTTCTTGGTTCCTCTTTTTTAGAATTAGATCATATTTACGATTGTAATGTGCAGACCTCTTACATTTTTGCAGTGGAAAGCCTTCAGATTCTTAGTCTTGCTGATGCCACTGGATACTAGGATCTGGAGGCAGGTCTCCTTACCTACTGCTTCTCCCTTACTGTGAAGCCTTGAATGAATGGGTTTGTCTCTACCAGATCTTGTGCAGGTGAGGGTCTGGAAGAGGAACAAGTGATGGGGGTGTGGAAAAAGGATGATTTGCCTCTTCCTCACACAATTTCTCAGTTATGATAGAGGCCGTCTGAGCTCAAATGCTCCACTTAGAGGACAGCTTTGTCTAATATAAGCTAGTCATGGACATTGAAATATTTTTCTTCTAAAGTGTAGCAATATAATTATTTTGAGTTCCTTATGACAGAACTGCAGCATGCACCGCAGAACAGACACCTCAGTGAAGTTTCTTGAACTTCTTCAGGCTTTCAGAGTAATGGTGTATTTTTCAAATTCAACAGTCTATTTAAGATTTTTATTACTTGGATCTGATTACTGTAGTAGTCAGGAGGTGTAGAAAAGCTGACTAGGAGTGATAATTTTCCGTAACCGCTTAAAACTCTTACATACAGAGAATAGGTAGAGAAGTTCATCAGCTTAATGCAAAACTTTTCTGCCTTACTTGAATTTTCTTGCAAGAAGCGCCTTTTGGTACATTTAAGAATGGGCTTACCTTTTCCAAACAAAACAAAAAGCAATGAACCCAAATGACAATAAAAAAGCATTTTGTAATTAGATTAAACAAACTCTTATCTCTCATAATTCTAGGAGTCATTGATTTTCCATCAAACAACCACTTAGACTTAAGCAGAGCTCTCCAAAAACATAGTATAGTTGTCTTGATCTTGCAATCAATGTCAGTTAAGGTTTTCTCTTTGAAATTTAGTAAGGTGTGTTAGTTAATACCCATTCAGTTCTGCATTTTGAAGGTACATAAGTTCAGCAAAAATAGCCCTTTAACTTTATTTGTAATGTTTTTGGCACCATGAAACAGTGTTCCTTCACGTTGATACAGATGACTGCATCACGTGCTGTTGGCTTTTTTATTAATCATTAGATTTTGGTTGAGATTTGTCTTTGTCTCTCAGCAAAGCCAAAATGAATGACATACAGGAATAGTTTGGGGCATCTAAAGATTCATCCGCTCTGTTATTGTGCACATGTGATTGCCTGCCTTCTGATTTAAGATGAAAGCTTTGTAGTACAGTACACTCTATTTTACTTCATTAGCTGAATTTGTATATGAAAGAAAATGAACTGTTTTTGTTTCATGACTTTGTCAGCAGTACATTGTTTTACTTTTTCTGCACTTTGTTTACCAGTAATAACTGAGTGAAGGAGCCTGCTGCTGTCTCTTATCAGCTAACTCCTGGGAAAAGTCAGTATATCTTTCTGAAGGTCATACTGCAATGAGTTATGTCTGGTTTGATGAATGGATTGTACTTTTTGTACTAGTTAAATCCTGTTGTCTAAACTGCAGTGCTGTCAGACCTTCAGTAAAATGACTGCTGCAATTAATGCTTTGTTGCAGTTGTTGTAGCATTCATTCAGGTGGCTCCTTAGTAAGCTTAAATGAACTTCTAACAGTAGATGCATTTTACAGGGTTCTCACTTGGCAATGTATGCAGTGTAGGACTGATGGTCCTCTCTTCAGATGCAGCTCACTTGTTTCCTGAGTGCTTCAAACTGTTTTTTCTACCCTGGAATTATTTAGGTACTTCCTTAGGCTTCCTTTGTCTTCCTTTTTGTCAAATGCTAGCATGGGTATTATCTGATTCAGTTGATCCTTTAATCTTATGCTTACCTTGGTCTTGATATAGTTTTGTTTTGGTGGCTTTTTTCTCTCTTCCACTTTCATAATCTTCCTCTCTATTTCCCTAGAAGGCTATTATTTCTTCCAGTTGTGTGAAATCCCCAGTTCTTCATCTGACTATTAGTTTTTATTTCCCCTTTAGCTCTTTGATCTTCTCATTTTGTGCATCTTAATTTTTTTCTCCTTCCATCCCAGCATCCTTTTCTGGATTAGCAGTATTCCCTTCTCACATTAACTTCATTCATTTCAGGTAATCTATGTTTCATAGCCTATATATTGGAATGTTACTGGACATAGCAATTCTTTTTAAACAGCCACTGAACTTGATATCATTTCTGAATCTTACTATTGTTAAGGGTAATTATTATAAAATACTGTTTATCAAGACAAAGATAGCAACTAATTTAATGAACTCATTCTTTGCCACAGGATAATCTACTTTGAGCAATATTTTAAGTAGGTTGCAAATGATGCTGTAAGAATGCTAAACATTTAAATGGTTCAGTTAATAAACTGCCATTGCTTTTCCATTTACTGATTTAACATCCATTCAACCTTTTGAGCCTAATTATTTTTCAGTAAACTGGCTAAATCAGTAGCCTGACTTACAATGCCAATCGATTTTTCACCTCTGAAGTAGAACATTTCTTAATACTCATAATTGAAAATATCTTGGGCTGTAGTTGTGAGACTACTGCAGTTTCTCTTGCGGCTGTTAAGAATGTGAATTTGTTGCATGTAGTTCTAACATTGCTGGCAATGAGCTCAGTACTACAGCTTGCTGTGACTTAAATTGACTTACAGGCAGCTAGTTTCCCTTAGTTCAGTGTGGGACACAGGTGTGTATTTGTACTTAATTGAAAGGCTGATAGACTTAAAATGTAGTGAGTGTCTAAATTCCATTTTTAATAAAGGAAATTTGTTTTTTAAAAATGTAAAGCTGTTGCCGTTTCAATACAAAATTCAGCACGTTGCATTTCTGTTCATGCTATCCACAAAGTGAAGGATGCCAAAGCTTTCCTCACTGTAAGTGCCATTGTGTTGTGCTCATTTTTTCACTTCTTTAGAGGCTTGATGAAAATTGCAGAAGGGGGTCATAGAGAGCAAGTGTGGTGTTGTTTTTTCATAGCTCACCAAATGAACAAATCTGATATTATGTGATTTTTTTTTTTCCACTTAGTTCCATAATTCAGAGTTTGAGAAATGTGATCTGAAAGGTATTTACAGACCAAGACAGACAGTGTTGGGCAAGAACTGTTCAACTTCTGCTGTTTGGGGGGTTGTTAAATATTTACTTTGAGGCCTTCCCTTGAGTCCGCGGTGAGGGCAGCCAGGCTGAAAGTGCCCAGTGCAGATGGGAGGAGATCTTGGCCTCAGCAGCCCTCCTCAGCCTACCTCTGGAGACTAAAGCTGTTCTTCCTGTGATGGGAAGCACATGGGGCACCCATCTCATGGTTATGTGAAAGCGCCATGCTTTCCCTTTTTCAAAGATTATGCTGAGAGTAACCTGTCCTCTCCAGGGTTTATCCATCTGCTGTAATGTAGTTTCTTCATCAGTTCTCTTTCAGTACTCCTTGAAGTAGCTGAAATAAATCAGTCTTCAGCTAAATGTTGGAAATATTATGATGCAAATTACCTACGATGTGGATTCATGCCAGAGTCACTGAAATAAAGAAATCAATATAAAACCTCCAAACAGTGAGAACTGTTCACAAAAAAAACCAATCAGAATAATTTCTGTTTTAAGAATTGCTGTGCTCAGAAGAGCATGAATGTAAAAGATGTGAATAAATGGAATGTAAGGAAGTCATGGGGTTCCAGGACCACATATTGTTTACGTTGGGCTGTGGCAGACAGCATGCTAGTAGCTTCCCATAGCTAGAAAGGTAACAACTGAAGTTTCCACTGCCGAGCTGTTGGGAAAGTAACTCCAGGGTCAAAAAAAAACAAACAAACCCAGCACACTCACTTCCCCTCTAAAATTCTGCTCAGAGAAACTGTGTAGAAACTCAATGAATGGAAAAATGTTCTTGCATGCATTCATAACACAATTTCCCCTTTTGTTTGTCGTGGGGGAATTTATAAAATACATTCTTGACTTCAGTCCATCTAAGGCAAAAATATTTGTTGTTCATAATATGGAACAATTGACAACAAATTTCAGGCATTTGCAAGCCTATCTTCAAACTGTTTGTGCTGATTTTAGGTTTTTGTTGCTGAGTTTGATGTACCGAGTGATTTGGGAGATCGCTGTGGGAAGCAGAATTCATATTCTCATCTGTCCATGTAGATGTGTGTTGCATGTGACTGTAACTGATAAATAAAAGCAAATGAGCCATCTTTGATCATGAAGATGCCGTTTACTGATTTAGTATGCTCTGTATGGGAAAATAATGATGGAAGTTTCAAGCAGAAGGATGACTGCAGCATTGTCAGTTGTAGTTAGTACAGTTGCTGTCAAGTCTCAGGTTTAGCACAAATACAGGTTATGACAGGTTAGTTGGTTCTTGAAGGTCAACTGCTATTCCAGGTGAAAATTACTTGCTCAGTCAGATGAAATGGTTACTAATTATATTATTTTAAACAAATAGTTTTATGTAACTTCTCATGGATTCTGTTTTGTTTTTCATTTGGCTGTTTTCTGGACTTATCAGTAGTAGAATGATGCTGTATCATGTTGTTTTAAACACCGTTGTGTGAGAAGCTTGAAAGCTCAAAAAGGGTCATGGAGACAAAAAGACAACTGAACCTTGTCTTGGTTTTAAATTAGGTCGGTTTGACTTCAGCAGGCAGATCTACATCTCTTAATGCCGCTTGAGGGTCTGGCATAGTAGGCAAAGGTCACTGATGCTGTAACTGTAAGATGTCAGGTCCTCGTAAACTGACGAGGAACTGTGTCAGCTCTTGCTCCTTTTGTTTTCTAATCAGTGGGTGACTTCCCCATCTCTCTGACTTTAAACTTACCATTGATGCATGTTTTGAATACAGCTGTACAAGAGAAAAGACAAAAATCTGGTGTCTGTCTTGTTCGATTACTTCTTGAACTCATTCCCTCTGTTTTGTGTAAGATAGGGCAATGAAAGTAACTTTCATATAATCATTTGCAATATCTTTAGGCTCGTGACCAAGTCAGACTGTGCTTACAGTTTAGCACGGCCTTCATTCTGCTCTGTGTTGCACCTGCTAATTTATAACCCTAAGTACTTATTCTAAACATACCTTGTCTTTAGACTGTTGTTCTGCACAGGTTTTGCGTGCCATCATCTGCAAATAAGGAAGATCTAGAAATTGAAAACATGGAAAATCACTACATATCTACTTAAACCAACTTAATATCTTGTACTTCTGGTATAATCAAATGAAAATAGGTTTACTATGTGCAGTAACTGGATTTTGTAAATGGAAAAATGTCTCATCCATCCCAGTAACCTAAAAAAAAACACCCTTATTTGGACTTCTTTTCATGGAAATTGGTTATTTTCTTTAAGAAATCTTTCTGTTTTAATTCAGAAGATGGCTTGGTCGTGTACTATTCTGGATCAGGTTTTCCTGTTTTACTGCAAGTAACACATTAAATTTGTGCTTTAGGGAGCATGCTGATTACATCAGAAAGACAATCGTTATGTTGGCTAAGTGATTTGAGGTCATTTTGCCTAGATCAACTAGTGCAGGAGGTTCTGCAAGCATGAAACAGACTCCTTTACCTTTGTGTGATGTGGTTGCCTGCGAAAATACATGTGGCACTCCAATGTCCTGCTTTTTTCAAGTCAGGTATTTGAATTCTTTGTATGTGTCTATGTACCGCTAAGGCAGTAAGTGATAGCGAGGATGTAGGGCTGGTCACTTTGAGAAGGCATCACTAGCTGAACACACGTGTTTCTGAAATGACTAAGTGATATTGCTGTAGGAGAACAACACATAGGTCACTGTCTGTAGCATAGTGGTGTTTCTATTCTTTGTAGGCCTATGCAAGAAGTGCCACAGGGTTCCTCAGTTACTGTTTTATCTTTGTGCAACAGAATGGGCATCTAGCATGTGATCTCAAGGGGAAAGCTGCAAAGCATGCAAACCCAGCATGTGTCTTATCTGATGCCAGACAATATTCTAATGTTTTTCAAAACATGTTCTAAGAAGTATTGTACTGCTCTTCTTTATTGCAAGATCATAAATAGCCTAAAAAAATAATCTGATTAAGGTCAAGGATGTTAACGTATGCTACAATCTGCAAGCTTTTCTGTGCTCCAGTATGGTATTTAAAAAAAATGAATTCTGTGCATTCTTGAAAGTGCCGTACAGTTAATCATGTTCTCAGGGCATCTTGAAATATGGGATTCTGTTCTTCTGCTGTGGCTTCTAATGGTGATGCTAAGAGCTGCTTAGAGAGTGTTTTTAAATCTATTTTTTTTTATAAGTGACTGAGGTCAAATAACTGAATTTTTTTTTTTAAGATATATTCTTTGGCATTTTTAGTTTGCCCTATTTCTTGGTACCTCCTCATAATCTACTGGCAAAGTTAATTGCTTTAACCTTAATAGTTATCCTGTTGCTTCTCTGGAAGTTGCCTGAGATTTTGAAATTAAATGTATGCTGCCAAGGGCTCATTTTTACTTGAATATTTTCCTCTACAAAGCTGTCTGAATTACTTGTTTAAACAAAACATCTAAATGCTTTGAGTCATGCTGAATAACAGAGGAGCATTCTGTTGCAGTAATTATTCGTGTGTTGAAATAATTCGTATTCCTCATTGTGCTTTATCTCATTGAGAGAGGACATAAGAGTTATGGCTCAGTGACAGCAGTGGTGTTGGATATGTGCTGAGGAAAATCCTTCTGGTTATCAAGTTGACTCATCCCAAAGAAAACAGCCACCAAACCTGTGTCAGCCATTCCACCTTCAGGTAACTGAGGCACGGTACATTTGAGTCAAGGGGGGATCAGTGTCAATGGTAGGGGCTCTGCTCCCACCAGCCTTTCTCTGTTCCACATCATATATCAGCGTTTAGTTTTCTGTGGAGAACGAATTAGGAAGGTGCTACCAGCTCTCTGCTCTACTGACTGATCAATGGAAATGCAAAGAGTTCTTGTGCTATTTGGTGCTGTACTCACACAGAATCATGACCATTTTCTGTGAGTTCTGTGAATCTAATGGATTTCACCTTAAAATGCATATACGTGATGATGGAATCCCATGTTTTTCCAGAATGTTATCCTCTTTCCTACAGTACAGTGAGTGAACAGAAGAGAAAAATAACTGAGTGAAAAATCAGCCTGTTTGTGAGGGCTGTGGAAAGGATTGAGAGGAGCTCTTTAAGGATCCTGCAAATATGTCCATGTGCATCTATGTTGTCTGTAATGTTCACTGGTCTGTAAAACAGGCTGGTAATAGCAAACACTTTCAAAGTTGCTAGGCTTTTAGGTTAGCCTGGCAAACGTTACCTGAAGTTTATGTTCAGATGGGATTTCTTAGTTAGGTTTTGTTTCATCCTCATGGCTTTTTAGGGGGAAGAACAGTTTCAGACTTAAAGGGAGATTCTAAAACTGACCAGATAATAAAAAAAAAATTGCCCAGAAAGTATCCTAGGCATGGCTTAGGTGTTGTGATACATTCTCAGAGGGATCATGATTCTTCAGACTTCAAAAAGTGCTGGAATGTTGGAGGAGGACCAACCTACTTTAATTTGTACTTTTTAATTTGTTAAAGTCAAGCTCTCAATGAGCAAGCAAGCTTTGTTTTATTTTCTGCCCGCATGCTCTAAATGATTATTGAATAATTTCAAGTGTAGATGTGTTTTTCATGTGACAAAGAGATGAAAATGTTTAAAAAAAAAAAGTTTTTTAAAAAATGGAGAAAATTCCAGTAGTAAGGTATTTATCTAGTATGTTATAAGAGGTTTCTTTTTTGTTAGGAGTTAGCTGTCTGATTTAGATTTCTGAATTTGTATTTCTGTGCTACAAACATAGTGAGGAAAAATGGCTACCAATGGCCTTGAGTACAGTTGGGCAATCACTCTGGAAATCTACAGATGGAAATCAAATAATACACTGAAGTTCAGAAATACAGTACTGATCTCAGGGCCAATATTTCAGATTTAATAATAAACCAACAAGTCCTGGCACAGTGAAAAGGTTTCTGCCCAAGTGTGTGCCCTGCAGCAGCCCTTCTTCCTTTCTTTGCGCTCCTCAACGCAGCTGAGCTGCACAACCTGGCACTGCTTTGCCCCTTTTGCTCCTTTTTTTTCCTTCTGGCTGAGTGAGACTTGTAATTTCAAATGTAATGAAAATGTGCAAAGGCACGAACCTTTCGGAGAGGCTCCCACCAAGTGACCAATGTGCGCAGTAATTTAGGAATGTTCTTGACAATCTATTATGTACTTGACATTATTTGAGTAGAACAAAAACCAATTGTAGGGGAAAAAAAAATAGCATGATAGAAAATGACTTGTCTGAGGGTGTTGTGAATTATGCTTGAGCTGAAACCTTGAGCCTCACAAGTTTCAGTGTTGGTTATTGTTTGTTTATTTTGAGCTAGTGTAAACCATTGATTTTTTAACTTGTATCACAAACTTTACTTGGAAGGGAAAAGTGGTCGTCTGGCTTGCATTTGACATCGTCACATTGGTTAAATGAGGAATTTCCTAAATGTGAAATGAACTGATTTTTTTTTTCCCCAGTTTCCCATGGAAACATAGTGTATGCAGCTGTGAGATTAGAGTATGACTTTTTCCAAGCTGAAAGAGTGCAGAAAGAGTTGATTGAGCAGACCTGAAGCTCAAATTTAGCAGAGCAGGTGAGAGGAAACGTTTAATCTCTCTGACTCCTAGCTGTCTAGGAATGTGTAGCTGTAAGACGTTCTTCATTTTTGCTCTGAGATGACACAGTGTGCTGGCCTGCTCTAAGATTCCTTCCCTACCGGTGTCATCACTGGTAGTTTTGTTTGTACAACTGCAGTTCTGACTTTTTACATGAGGAGTGTGGAATTTTTCCTGATTTGTGTGAGTAACTTGCTGAGGAATGCAATTTCTGGAGACTGTTCATATGCTGTATGTATGGTTTATAATTTTCATTGTAGTGAAATCACAATCAAAATTTGTGCGCTGCTTCTTTTGTGGGCTGGGATTTGTTGGAGAACTAAGGAATGGAAATATTAATCTGTGTATTTGATCTGAGATTCATTTTTAAGTTTGTATTTCTTTGAGAAGAACAGTTTTAATAAGATGGGAGTACTATTCTTTGAGTACAAACAGATTTGGTGCCTTACGAGTTAAAAAAAAAAAAAAAAAAACAAGGCTCCAGAAGAGTGACAGGTGAACCTCTTTCAGATGAGACTTTTTCCCTAAATCACCCCTAAGGTAAGGAAGGGAAATTGGGAAGGTACCTTCATGGCTCAGCATCACTGAGTCAGGCCTTAAGGGGAGTCCAAGCAAAGTAGATGATTTCAGGTTCTTTTTGAATCAATTCTGCAAATGTGCAAGTACTTTCTCTGTGTAAATTTGATGTTACGGTGGTGTGTAGTACATCTGAGTTGCAGACAGTTTCAAGTTTGGAATGGTATGCAGCTGGCTGATGAGACCAGAAGCTGCTGGAACTCTTATGATTGTATTCAGTGGTGCCTGGTGGGATTTTAAGATGAGAAATAGATTGTAGACTTTAAGTTTATAGTTGTTCTTAATTTTTTTAATTTAATTTTTAATTTTTATGTCAGTGTAGAATTTTGTAATTTCCAAAGTCAGTATTTGGAGTTGCTTACTGAAAGTAAGTCATGGTTTTCAACCTCTGGTGGCTAAGTAAATATGTTGCTGCCTAATACCTTTTAATTATTATTTTTAGGTTTTTAGATGACTGTCTCTGAACTGAACAGTACACCCCTGATACCACACATTGATATTTGCTGTTTTGACTCTTCTTCAAAGCTTAGACTGTGATGGGAACAAAATAACGCAAATGGAAATTAGAATTTCTACATAGACAATACCAAAACATGAAGTACTTGGTAATATCAGTTTCTGTGTAATTTAGACTTTGTAAAAAAAACAAAAACAAACAAACAAAAAAACCCCTCAACTTTTAAAACACGGACAAAATGACTGAAACTGGTGTAAGTTAGTCTGCAGAGCTACATTTGTGTGATGATTATGATTCACCAGATCATGTTTACAGAGTAGATTACAGTATAGATTTTACAGAGTAGATTACAGTATAGGCCTGGAAAATAAGAGTTCATTTAAAATGAAAATATTGCTTGCTATGGGTGTTTTTGTCCTTTTTTGCAAGGTGTGGCATATGCTTGTGCCCCATGAAATCTTTGACATTTGTTTTTTCAGATGGTTGTGTATAGTTTTGTAATTCAGAAAACTGGATTGGCCTGGAATTACGATGTATGCAAAACACACAAATCTATGGCCAGCTTGGAGAAAGGAAACATCATGAAGAATGAATAACTGTGTTTTATGGTTTTATTGCTTGCTGCTTTGGTTTTGATATGTTTTGTTACTGGCATTGGGAATTTAAGCAATGGAGCCTTGTGTTCCCTTCGGGACTGAGCACAGTAAGCATGGCATTATGGAGACCAAAACCAGCAGAGTTATGTGGGGTTACTCCCATTCTCCTCCTTACCTTACTAGTATTTAAGTTTAAATTTTGGAACTGGGAGACTTAAGGCAAGCCAGGGTGTGTCAGATGGCTTTTTTGATTTGACTACTGTTTTTAAATAGACTTCAGGAGTTCAGATCGATTTTAAGACTTCTTCTAAACTACCCCTACTGGAAAGTCATGTGTTAGTAGTAATCTGTTTCTGATATAGTAATTTGGTTAAAATTTCTCTAATTAGCTTCCTCCTGCCCTAAACAAAGAACTTGACTTTAAGGTTGTTGGTTCAGTCCATAGAAGTGGACTTCATTATGGTGCCAGCCCACGTTGTGCAGTCAGGTATCTGAAGTGTTCTATTTAGATTGGAAGCTATAGCCAAAGTGGCCTTAAACTGCACATCTTACCTGAACCACTCTTTTTAACCTCTGAAGGAATTAATGGCTTGGTTCTTATCCATTATGCTGTTGCATTTTAAATGATATTTCTAAAGAACAGAGATGTTACCTTTTTAAGCATTTGTTTTCTTTTATCCTGTAGTCAGCTCACATAGAGCCAGAGATTTTGTTTGGCCAAATCTCAGTTAAACTTTTTTTTTTTCCCCACAGTCATTTATTTTCTATTTTTGCCATGGTTTTTGGTACTACCAAGGCAATAGCTTAGAGTTAGAGGTGAATACTTAATTTGAACACCAGAGCACGATTGATATTTACAGTATTTAATAGCTTCATGTGCAAGTTTGAGAGGGTAACTTAATTTTGATGGGTAAAACTAGATGCCATAGCCTTTCTGTTTGCACAAAATGAGATCCTTGTTGGCCAGAGAGGGCTCTGTTGATAGTTACTGTTTTATGTCTGTCACAAACTGTAAAATGAAGAAAATTCAGTATTGTAAGGTGTAAAATAACTAATAGAGTTATAAGTTTATCTTGTCTATCTTCATCGTAGAACAGTTTCTGCAATAAAACAGTAGCCTGTGCTTTGACAGTGATTCTACTGAATGCACAGACTGAAAAATGATTTGGAATGTGAAATCTTGAAATCAGTTTCATCCGTGGTGCAGTTCTCAAGTCACTGGAAAAATGCAAGCGATGTATTTGACCCACAGCTGCTTTTATCCTATATAATGGTATTGTGAAAAAACTGAGGATGGAATCATCAGTTAAAATACCTGGCCAGTTTGAAGAGCAAATAATAGCATTTCTTAGCGTATGGTAATGAATATTTTTTTTAATGCATCCCCTTTTGGAATTTTTAGCTGCTTCAGTGCATTGTTTCAATGTACAATTAGGTCTGGCTCTGTTATCACTTAATTGTTGGTTTTATAAGTGGTATGACTATACAGATATTATTTGTAATGACGAAGAGAAGCTTTAAAAAAACTAGTTTTCTTGTTTCTCAGACTAAACACACTTGTATAGGAGTGCAACCATTGCATTTTTCTAGAGAGGCAGGCATGCAGTCTTGCCAGAATTAGAGGTATCTGGGAAAGATGTGGAATAACCATCTTGAACTTTCTCATTTTAGGCTTGTTCTTCGAAATAATTGTTTTTTAATGGGTATCATTTCAGTGTAGTAAAATAAAAAAGCTGGGGCCAATGGCAGGATAATACCATCCTAAGAAAAGTGAGGAAGATTTCAAGATGTCATTCATCTGCAGCTGGTTCTCCTTAGCATTTATACAAGGACTGCTCTTAAAGAAATACTTCCTATTTTATTATGTTGGCCCACTGTGTCGGAGGCAGATGTTACTGGTATAGCAGTAAAGGTTGAACCTTCCCACCAATATCCCAGTTACAGTTTGTTGCTGTGTAACAAATGCAGCCTGGGGCAGTAGATTCCATAGAAAAACAGGCAGCGTTACTTTTAGAAATGATCTAGCTAGTTTTCAAAGGTTTTCTGCTCTTTTAAGAAACTGCAATATAAGGACCAGTTTTGCAACAGTGTGAGAGTAGTGGTAGGGCTCCTGAAAGCTGAAGGTATTTGGCATTGTACTGTGTGAACAGTGCTGCTAGAGCCATTTTCTTTGCTGTATAGTACTTTTGCATGCAGAAATCTTTCTGAAGTGAGAGTGAATTACAAACCTCGAATCAAATACATTTTTTCCATCTTTCATGTTCTTAAGCTTTAGATTCTTCAGTATGCATGCCAAGTGATTTTTAGCACCAGAATTTTATCTTGCATTTGGTTTTTTAAAGTTCTACGCAGTATATCTCATCTCAATTTGTTTCATTATTTTCCTCTTTGTACGGAAGGGAGGGTGAAGCTAGCTCACCTGGAACTTAGGGCTGCTCTTCCAATTTTATCTTCAGAAAAGAAAAGGAAATGTGCTTGGTGTTGCAATAAATATTATGATACTTCAGTGAGACCAAGGATTTCATACTGTCCAATATCACTTTATATGGAATGCTTTTTATATTTAGAGCCTTTTTTTTTCCCAGGATTAAAAAAAAAAATAAGATTTCATGGAGGAAAGGACTTAATCCATCATGTAAAGTGGTGGATCTATGAAGACGGCTGGGAAAAAGTGAAGAATAGCTCAAAGGTGTTTTACATGTATTCTTCAGATCATTTCTCTCTAATTTATAGAGTAATTCAACATGAGATGTTTGGATGTAATTGTAATATTTTTTTCCTTAAGGTAAGTAGCTGTTCTTAAACTGTAAACACTTCACAAGGAGTATAACTTCCACATTGTTTGAATTTTTTGTCTGATCATACTCACGTGTGTCACTGCATTATTTCCTACAATTCATTCATGGGAGTTCTGCATTCCCTTGCTGTCTTACTATCAAAGGTCATGATGGTTTATTAAATAATTCCAGTTTCACCACTGTTGGGCTGACGATATTTTAAGAGAAAGCATGTATCCCTTGAGGGAAAGAAATATATATATTGGCCCAAAGAAGAGGGAGGTGAAGTGAAAAGATTCTGTTGAATAGTAGAAGAATAGTAAAAAGAATAAAACTGAACGTTTTATGAAGGGTTGAAAATGATTTCTTCAGGGTAGAGAGCTGTTTTAAGGGACATGAAAGGAAAGTTTTACTGTTGTTACAGCCTCAAAGTCACTTAAGAGGCCCATTTATCTATTGTGGAAACCATTCAGTTTCCAAAATCACACAGGGCACTTAATAGTTTTATTTGAATTTCTGTCATTCTTCATAATCTTTAAACAACAATTCTTGTGAGGTACATTAATATTTTGTGCTCTTTTCTCACAGGCAAGTTTTCTTGCATTTTGTTTGAAACTGGATTTTATTTTGAGGTCCATGCATTTTATCCCTTTAAATTAAACTGAGCTTGTTCTCAGACTCTTACACTGGTAATAGCACTCCCACTAGCATTCAGTATTAGCTTTCTTATAGGTATGAATGGAAAACTTATTTCTGTGAGATGTGTCACAGCTTCTTCGATTCAGAGCTGAAAGCTTTGCAAGTCCCATTATTATCTTTGTATTTGAAGATAAGCATCTTTTTTAAGAGGAAATTCTAACCTGAAATGCTAAAAACGTTTAGAAGCCAAGTGTTAACAATGAATAAAAGTAAAGGAAAGAACAAGTGGAAAATATATATGTATAAAATATATATGAAGCATGATGCCACTGTAGGTACAGTGAACAACTATTAAGTTTTCCTTCGTTAAGTGTAGTGTTATTCTAGAGGACTGGAATACAAGAAAAAGCTGTTACACACTCAGCATCCTCTAACACTTGAGCAAGGGCTGCATCATTCTTGGAGTGTTTTGTGTATAGTCTTTTCCAGTTCTTTTCACTGAAGGGGCTAATAGAATATTAACAGCTTCTAAGCCTGTATCCATGTATGAAGATAGCAATCATGATAGCAAATCTGTGTGACTCAGTACTGTATGGGTAATAGATAATTTCTGCACAAGGGAATAATACTGCTGCTTCAGTCCAGCAGGAGCAATATGAGGGAGCATTCCACTGAGCAGAGCTCAGCAGGGCCTCCCCTGTAATTTAAATTTCAAGTCTAAATGAATTCGTTTACAAATAAATATATAAAACATGGCACATTGCAATGATGATTGTGATGCAGATCTGAAATTTTTTTAGTACAGAAGGTGTAAACTTCATTGTGTTTGCGAAAGGGTACAAGCCTTAATTTAGTAGAGTGCAATAATTTCATCTTGGCAAGGTATGTAGGATATGAGCGGTCTCTGTCACAGTGGGCTAGTGGCGAAGTTAGATCAAGTTTTTGGAGTTTGATTGTCTGAGGCATCACATACATGTGGGATGGAATACATTTTGGCCTCTGGTGTAGAAAATAAATATTAATAACAAAACCCCATCACGGTGCATTTTATTTTTGAATGTTTCATTTAAGATGGGGAAGTAGTTCCACATTTCACCTGTTTCATCTGTGTACCCAGAGTTTGATCCAGGAAAATGCTAGAACAGTGATTTCAGTGTGTTTGCGCACGTCAGTTGTTATCCTGATCAAGTTGAAGAAGAAGAAACTGGCAGGATATGCTAATATATGCTCGCATAAGTAGTAAGTGATTTTCATATGCTGTCGGAATGGATTTGCTGCTATTGGATTAATTCTTCTATGTTAATCGGTGTCTGCAGTTGAGTATGTTCCTAGAGTTTAGTTTCTTTAAATCATAGCTCTATCTCATTCATCCTTTTCTCAAAACTATTGGTAAGTTCCTGCCGGTTTTATTCTTGGTCAGATTCTTTTGTGAGATGAGTAAATTTGGCTAGTTATCACAGGCGAGTATGAATTATGTATAAAACTACTTGATTTCTTCAGCAACCCTCCTACTAGCCTAAGAAAACATACTGAAAATGAATCTAGAGGAAGTTGACAACAATGGAAGAATGTTCTCATGTACTTTGTGCACATTGGAAAACTATAATGGATTTTAGGTTATGATGTCAAACTGGTGTAAGCTGCATTTTTTTCTTATGAAAGAGGCAGTGAAAGGAGTAAAAAAAAAAAACAAACAAAACTAACCAAAGCTGCTGCAACGAAACAAAGAAAGGCAAAAGAGTTCAGATGGTCTTAACAACTAAGTGAGTGTATTAGCAGTAAGATACGAAGCTAGCTTGTTTGTGTTTTAGATAAATTGGTACATTTACCCATTCATCTTTTTTAATAGTTAAAGCTGTTAATTGTTTGGGTCTTGACTACTTTTTGTCAGTTGCACTGTGGAGAATAAAAATGGAATTCTTGACTGGGAAGTGAAAAGCTGAACAAAGCAGTCAATCAAGGTGGCTAAATCTCTGTGACAGAGCAGATATCTTAAGATGTTCAGTCTGGACATGTTTTCACAGTCAGTTTTGCTCAGAATCAACTTCTTAAATTTTGAATTGCAGCATGTGACCGTGTACTTGCTTTTTCAAAGTTCCATGTTAATCTGGGAAGCGTTCTGCTTCCTAGTAAATAGAAAAATCAGGTTGGCGGGCTTCGTGCATTTCGTAAGGGATTATAAAACAAATTTCGGAGAAGCCTCTCAATTGATACCATGCTGAACATGAAAATATTTTACTGACTTGTTAAACTGGAATATAGGAAAGCGTTTAATATTTATTTATAGAAGTAGGTCATAATTTGTTTCAACAGTGGCAGCTGGCTAGTAGCGTTACTGCCAGCTTCCACATGCTTCCTGTTGGAGACTGAAACTGGGAAAGGATTTTTTCTCTTCAGTAAGTTCATGGGGAGATTTTTGCTAGAATTCACACAGGTATCAGTTGCAATTATTTGAAAGGCTGAAAACAGAGCATGAGCGTTTTGTTTTTTTTCCCACTTTATTTGCTTGTCACAGGTGAGTTGTCACGTGTGTGCTTTTCATTCAGAAACAAAAATACCCTTAGTTTTGCACAGCGGCCTGCCTGAGGAGGTAGCAGCTAGTAAGGTGCTTGCAGTTATTCAGTTCTGATTTCTTGTGGTTTTTTTTTGTGGGCTACTATTGACTACTTTCATTCAAATATTCTGTTTTTGAGTGCTCTCTTTGTAAGGGTGCTTCATGAATTTTGATGAGCATGTAAGTTCTGCGGACTTGTATCCTCTTTTGCAAAAAGGATGGACTAGTTTGTGGGAAAATTAGATGTGGTTGCTTGGAACTGAAGAGTGTGTGTATCAGGAAACTGGAAACTATTTTTCAGTTGGAAGCACCTGATGGATTTTTCAAATAAGTTCTGCTTTTTGAATTCTAAAATGCAGTGCTGTTTTTCTAAACACTGCATTCTGCTTTGAACTTGAGTTGTATATGGAAAGTTTTTACCATGTGTGATTTATAAAGAACAGATGTTTCTATACTTATTTGTTCTAGTTGCGTTCTTTAATTTGAATGTATATATCATAGGCCTTTTTCAAGATGGTATTTTAGAAAATAAGGCTTGTAGTTAGTTTTGGCCTTTACCTCTGTTCCATAATTCAGTACCTTTACGCACTACACATCATCAAGTGGAAAAAACTATTACATTTACCTTAATGTTCAGGATGATCATGTAGCAAAGTAACAGTAGCATTTTGAGAAGAAGTGTATGACCAAGTGGTGGTGGAGTAGAGGGAAGCAGCTATTAATGTACAGGTGGCAGGGACAAAAACATGTCCGTGATGCACAGCTGATAAGGTCAGGAGTGATGAGAATGTATCTCTTGTAGGACAAAAAGTAGGCTTAACTATTGTACGTTTTACTTGGAACAGTTATTACTTGGAATAGTTAAATTCTTGTTTATGTAAAGGACTAATCTGACAGAATGTAGTAAACAGGATTAGAGGATACAGCGTTTAACCTTAATTCACGGAAAGAGGATTGTCAAATATGGTATTGTGGTTTCTGTTTCCTTTAGACGTTACAGTTAAAAAAAACTGCAGAAGTACTATCTTGGAGTTTTTACTGGAGTCATCCTTGTCTTAGAAAATACAGCTGCATGACATCTTTTAGACAAGTACTGCTCAAGTGATCATAGAATGAAGATTTTGCTGAAGAGAATTTACCAGTGTAGCAAGAACAAGGACTAATACTGGTCAGTTGTTCTAGTAAAGTTGTTGCCTTGGTTGGGTTTGAATTATGAATCTTCCTTAATGGAGTTTCTCACAGAGTAGTGATGTGCCACAACAAGCTGCCCGGAGAAGTTGTTGGAAGGTCCATAAAGTCCAGGATAGACGGGACCCTGGGCAACCTGGTGTAGTGCTTGAGAGCAACTGGCAACCCTGCCTTCTGCAAGGGTCTTGGAACTAGATGATCACTGGAGGTTCCCTCCGACTCCAGTCACTCTATGATTGTGTTATATATTTGATCTCTTCCCAGCTAGTGGCAGGTCCGGTTCAGTGACTGAAAACAAATGTTTATTTGCCTTGCTCCTCATTAGGTAATAGTGGAAGTTTATAATGCAGATAAAGCTTTCTTAGGTAGTGGCAAGGACAGTTGTTAGTGTACTTGGAAGAAATGAGGTTTTTAGGGAAAGTAATGGAATGTAGACTTGTAATATCTCTGAGCTAACAGAGATAAGTAGTAAGGGAAATCTGTATGACTGAAACCTAGAATTCTGCAATTTAAGTGTAAAACACAACGATCTTGATCAAGCTGTATCTGGTTGTTATTATGCAGCTGTAAAATTATGGCAGTGCCCCTTTTAGAGGGAAGACATGACTTGAGATGAGCTCAAGAAAGGTGCCTCCATTTTTAGGCAGAGCTGAGTCCTGCTCTGCTGACAGCTTCATGTGCAGCTGTGGTCTGAACCTGCTTGTGCATGTTCAGTGAAATGTGTAGATGGGGTCTGAAACATCTTTATAGCATCTGCTGTGCTGAAACATTACTGTCAGTAGCTAGTCACCTACCCTGAACTGTGGTGATTGAATTTCCTGTAATGATTGCGGTCTGGCTCAAGTTGGCAGGTATTTAAAAAAGACAACTTGAAGATATTTTGGCAATTAGTCAGTTTCTGTAACTGGTTACGTAGTAAAAATATAGTCTTGCTGCTGAACTCGTTCTCTTAGAGCACTGACTTAACCCCATTTCAGCCCCTAGAAAAGGCTCTTAATAATCACGGTAGAAGTCTTCATGAAATGACAGGTTAACCCGTGTTCTTTCTGTTCTGGTTTGGGTAGGGAACACGGTGCAATTCCAGGATGGTAGGCTGCTTCTTTATTCTTGGACATCATCAGTTGCATGGGCAGAGTTCCAGAGGGTAATCTGTCAACTGAAATGAGGTTACAATTAGCAGTGTGTTCTTTGGCTGAGCTTAGACTTGGATGCTCTCTATTGATTATACAATTGAAAACATTGTGTTCTTCTTGTGTGGCCATAGTGGCTTTCTTCTGCCATCTACAGATGAAGTGAAATAAAATCTGTTTTTGGCTACAAAACAGATGAACTTAAGGTTTGATTTTGTGGGGAATTTCTAAGTGGGAGTAAAGCGAGTCAGCGCTGGGAGGATGTGTAGAGTTGCCATTGCAAATATTGCATTAAAAATCATATTTAATTATTACAAAAATCAATTAAGAGCTTCTCTTAGGTAGCATTTCAACCTTGTTATCTTCATCTTTAATCATACATGTCTTTTTGATGTCTCAACAGAAGTCTTATCGCTGCAACACAGTAGAACCATGTAATTGTCAAGTTTAGCTCTAGCATGTGTGCTCTCATAAAGCTAACTGTGGTTTTATGCAAATATTTTGGCAACCTACAGTGTTAATACAGTAATTATTTCCAGAAGAGGAAAAGGTGAAGCCGAAAGCAGATTGCAGCTCACATTACCTTACAAGATGAAACCATATATCTGTTCAGCTAGTGGTGAGGCAGATGTTCTTTGGATTTACAATGTCATCTCCCAGCAATCAGGATTAAGTGGTTTTTTTTTTTTTTGTTTTTTGCAGGGCCTCGAATGTCACTGAAGCAGCTGACTGTTTTGTGTATTCAGGAAATGCTGGCAGCTGTAGGACAGCAGGGGCAGTGGCTATTCCAGCTAGGAGCACAAGTTGGTTCAGGGTTTGTGTCTGTTACTAGGCTTCTGTTCTGTTTGATGTTTCTCATATCTATTTTTTTTTTATTTTGGTGGCCAATGAAAGTTTGTTCAAGTCACTTCAAGGGCATTAATTAATTGATGGTGGTCTTTCAATCTTTACTGGACTTGAAATGCATAGCTTTAAAGCCCATCATATCTAAGTTGAAAAGACAGTTTACTGGAATACAAAATTGAAAATTTAATGGGAAAAAAAATCAGAGTTAAGTTCCAATATAAATTAAATTTAAAATCCTCTGTGATATTTACATTCCTGTCCAGTTTGTTTTTCTTCATGCTAATAGTGCGTGTTGCTTATGAGGAATCTCATATAGGAAATATGAAACAAGCATGAGGAGTGTGTGGCGATGGGGGATAGTATGGAGAAAAGGAGAAATAGTTCAGGAGGACAGAAAAACCTAGATACTGTTATACATCTACTCATGGGTGGGAATTGAACTGGCCTATGTTGCTTCCTTCACTCTACATTCTGTGGGATTTGTGCCTCTGAAATACTTCATGGCAGATAAATCCCTGACTTCCCTAGTTTGACAGTGTGTGGGTTGTGCTGGTTTAACAATGAAAGCTTTGAGGAAATATGAAGACAGAGCACCCAGTGAAGGGTAGATCACAGAATAACCAAACTTCTTCAAAGTAGGTGTGGAAGCAGAGGTTCATCCATTCATGTCACAATGCTGGACTGAAAGGCAGCATGGCTCTTTTCTTACTAATCTGAAAATAGTGAGCTTATGTTTTGATCTCATACATAAGATTTTTCTTCACAGAAAAAGGTGCTTGGAAGTTGATATTTAATGTGGATGGATCTGTGTCATAATTAACAGCTAGAATGGAACAAGCCTGAAGGCTTAACAGTTTGTAGCCAGTGATGCTGAAGCAGAGTGACCTCAGTGTGACAGAACTTTTTTGTTTGCCTAGTCACATCAGGTTTCCATATTGGAAATACAAGACCGTGTTGGACGTTTCACTTACCTTTCTAAGCTTTTTGCATTGTCTGCTTTCAGTAATTGCTTTCAACAATTGCTAATGCTATTAGCAGTAGCAAATTCTATCATGCATTTCTAGATTTTTATTCCTAACAATTTCTTACTGGTATCTTAAAGTTGCATAAGGCAATAACACATGATTGCTCTAGTCCATCTTCTTACCCCTTTCTTGTACTAGTACCTTATATTAGTGTTTTATTATAAAAGTTGCGTTTTGAATGGTTACGTAATGGAGGAATATGATTCTCAGTGTACTTACTCTGTAAAACATGACAGTTTTTCCTGGCCTAACAAAAAGCATTGAGCTTCATCTGCATATCAAGTAATTTACATCCATGATGCCGAAGCGTGGGATTTATGAAGGTCAGCATGACTTAAGGCTGAAATTCTGGTACAACTAAAGGATTAGCAAGGAATGACCTCTTGAAATTTGGATGTAGTGGATCAGAGAAGACATTTTCTGTGGAGACAGGGAAGCAACTGGAGGAGCCCGGCACAGCTGCCTGCAGTTGCTTGGCCCTGGGTGTGACAGCTGGCCTTCAGCAGTGGTGCAAAGTCCTATCCAGGGGCAATTTGGGAAACTTGAGATACGTAGGTGATCTAAATCAGGGGAGAATTGCAGGCATTTCGTGTTGACGTGCTGGCATGTAATTACAACGGAAAACAGTAGCACATGTTCTTCTTGTTACATTTAACTGTCAGTAATCCCAGAATTGCAGAATGGTTGAGATTCAAAGGGGTGCCTTAGGATCATCTTGTCCAACCCTGCTGCTTCATTAAGGGTCACATAGACCACGTTGCATAAGATTACATCCAGGCAGGTTTTGAATATATCCAGAGGAGACTTAATGTCTCTGGGCAACTTGTTCCCATGCTCAGTCACTCCTGCAGTGAGTAAGCTTTTTTTTTTTTCATGTGCAGGCAGAACTTCCTGTGTTCCAGTCTGAGCCTGTTGCCTTGTGTTGCCAGGAACCACTAAAACCAGCCACCCCAGCCTGTTAATACTATCCCTTAAGGTATTTGTACATTGAGTCTCCTCCAGTCTAAACAGGTCTGACTCTGTCAGCCTTTCATCATGAGTGCTGCTCCAGAACCTTAATCATCTGTGTAGCCCTTTGCTGGAGTTGCTTCTTGTCTTTTTTTTTTTTTTCCTAAGCATTGGAGAGCTGAGAACTGAACACAGTAATCCAGACGTGCCTTCACCAGGAGGGAGCAGAGGGGGAGGATCACCTTCCTCAACCTGCTGGCAATGTTCTTCCTGATGAACCCGAGGATGCAGTTGGCCTTCTTGGCCATAAGGAAGCACCCCTTGCTTAATGTCATCCTGCTGTGTGCCAGGATTTCCAGGTCCTTCTCAGCAGGCATTCTTTATAGCAGGTCAGCTCCCAGCCTGTACTGATGCATGGAATTACTTCTCCAAGGTGTAGTACTCTGCACTTACACTTCTGAATTTCATGACATTTTTCTCTGCCTGTCTCTCCACTCTGTCAAGATGGCTCTGACAGTCTTCTGGTATAGCTGCTGTTCCATCCAGTTTGGTATTATCAGCAAAGTTGCTGAAGGTCTGCTCTGTGCTTTCATCAAAGTCAGTGATGCTACTGTGCTGCTCCTGAGATTTATCTGAAGGATGATCCTAATTCAGAAGAGAACCATAGGAGTTTATCGTAATACTGTATTTTCTGCCTTCCTCTGCATTAAGGGGTGCAGTTTGATGTACTTTTTACACCTTAGGGATGCTGCTGATACAAATTCCTTCCCTTGGTTGAGGGGGAATTCCTTAGTTGTATTGGTATTATGGGTGCTCTGTACGTGCTCTAACCGTGATAGGTCACAAGATTGCCATGGGAAGCTAGAGGATATGTGCTTAAGTCAGGTAACTTCAGCTGATAATCTGCAGTGTGAGTTCTTGTTTTCAGGCTGTGTCTGTAATGTGCGCCTTCTAGGGAGATGTTTTCACTTGGACTTAGCCATGCCCTGTTATCAACTCCTCTAAATCTGTCCTCTGGTACCCGTACTGATTCTGCTGCTGCACTTGCTGGGTACAGGTAGCATGCCTTTCCCCATCTGCTCAGAACAGCTCTGCTCATCCTGCTGCTGTACTTCTGCAGAGGTGCAGGCAGCGTTGTCCCTGTCCTGGTGTTTTGTGGTTGTGATGCTAACGTGTTGTACTACAAAGTCTCTCTGACTTGAGTAGCTGTTCTCCTGTGGTTGCCTGTCTTGAGATTTTCTTCAGCTATGGCCAAGTAATGTGTTGCCTGTATTGTGCAGCATGAAAACAAGTATCTCCTAAAGCAGCTTAGATGGAATTAGAAAATGCCTGCCTCTAGCCTTCAACCTCATATAATTGTGTAAAAAATGCTTTAATTTCAAATGGAAAGCATGGATAGCTGTATGTTTTCTTGATGAGCTTCTTAGAGAAATTGCATTTCACACGTTCCACTGTATTTTTAGTTAAATAAGCTTCTCAAGCAATCCTGATGCCTTCACAAATGGCAAGATGGTAACGCTTATACTCTACATTAAACATTTTACATTAGGGCCAAATGGGGCAAGTGAAACAACTGTTACTTGTGGTTGATAAAGAGAGCCCAAATGAACTATTTTCTGTGTATTGTGTTAATTAATGTCTAGGTTTTTTTTCTTCAGCTTGATGCATTGCAAGATTTTCTGTCTGAAATGAAAGTAGTGTTAACATTGAGCGGTACTGTTCCAAATCACAGCAGCTGCTGGGAATGTCAACCATCAGGCTTTCTGCTGCTCCAGTATTGAAAGCAGGCATTTGGTAGCAGCCCATGGAGAGGGGGATGCTGCAATGTGTCTGCGTGTGGAAAGTGTTAAGAAGCACTACCATCTAGCAAGCTCATTCTGTTCTTTTACATTCCCTTTCACTGTGACCTTTACAAGTGTTTCCTTCAGGGGACCACAGGTACTGAAATTGCATTATGAATTGTAAATGTCTGGATCACTGTGGGGAAACAAACACCCACAAAAAAAAAATCTAACCTGCAAAATTTGTCTACTACTGTGTTTTTGCTGGGAGAACTCATTCAGTTATAATTATTGTGTCATTTCCATATATTTCTTCTTTATGTAGTGTGGTTTTCAGGTGGTGAAAATGCATGGAATAGATTAAATAGGGTAAGACAGCTAAGGACTGAATCCAGCTTTCTTCATAGTCTAGTATGGTATTGCATTAACGTTGTGTAACGTTAGAAGAGGACCTCAAAGATCAAGTTTTAACCCCCCTGCTGTGGGCAGTCACTGCACTGCCCAGAGCCACATCCAACCTTGCCTTGAGTCCCTCCAGGGATGGGGCTTCTACAATCTCCTTGGGCAGCCTGTTCCAGTGTGTCACCACCCTCTGAGTGAAAAACTTCCTCCTAACCTGTAACCTAAATCTCCTGTCTTAGTTCAAAACCATTCCCCCTTGTCCTATCACTAATATTTGTGTAGAGCCTCATTTGTAAAATTTGTTAGTTTTCTTGACAACTTTGAGTTAATATGTAAGATGGTCTGTTGATGTGAGAACACGTGGCTGGAAGATCTCCTCATGCAGGCTGGCTTTCACATCATTGCCAGGTAATTTATATTCAAAACTTGATGCAAGAAGCTTTAAATTGGCACCAGTAGTATAATTTGGGATCAACATATTTGAGGTAATTATAGCATGGTCAGCAACTGCTAGCAAAATGTTTCAAATAGTAGATGTGATACTACTGCTGTTACTACTACTTAATATTTCTAGCCACTTGCTTGGATTAAACTCTGGTTGCATTTTAATAATGTGCTCAGTGTGTGTCAATTTAAAATGAGCTTAGGTTAAATGTTAGCTCTAGTTCTCAACTTTAATTTATCGTATAGGATAATGTGCTACGGAAAGCTGCTTCTCTTGAGGACTTCTTACTTGTCTGAACGTCTATCTCAAGATATTCTGTGGCAAAGAATTAACAAAGATGAACCTTGCATATCCCTGGCAAAGGTTACGAGAAATATTAGGTGAAATTAGACTGATTTCTTTTCCCCATTTCTTAGAGTTTACTGCATTTATATTGAATTCTCAGAACAGCTATGAGGTCAAAAATACTTAAAAGATCTGTAATGTCCTTTCCAGAGACAAAACAGTACTTCTGAAGGAAAAGAAAATAAAGACAAATAAAAGATAAATTGAGATTTTTAAGTAATCTTGTCTTCAGTGATGTAGTTTGTCATGTGGGATTTCTTTTGTTCATCTCAAGTTGCATATTTAGTATTGATTAATTCAGGTTGTAAAGAGCAATAAAGAAGGTAAAATGTTTTTAGATCCTTGTTGCTTTGTTTTTTAAAATGTTTATGCATCTTTTCACACTTAGTAGTTTGTAGCTCCTCTTCATTTCTATCAAAGCTAACTCCCGTGGCTAACAGTGGAAAAAGTCTGAGTTGAGCAGGGTTGCTGTGGCACTTAACTTTGAAATACTGTGCTGAGCTTTCTCCTTGTCACTGCCGTGTCTTCCTACTGCTCCTGCTGATTGCTCCATGATCATCTTTGCTCCTTCGGCTTTATCTACCTTCTTGCCCCAAAGTCTGGAGAAATGCAGGATGAGAAGCTGCCTTGGAGATATCTGGGAAGCAGAGATCACGTGCTAAGTGAGAGCGAGCACTCCAGGCTTTGTATTCAGCAGGAATTAATAAGGCATCTGTAGATGTTATAGGAAGGGGTGGAAAGTAGTCTCCTTATTTTCTTAAAAATCTCTGAAGGGAGAAATAGCTTGCATTCCTGCTCTGAGCTTAGTTCTGGGGAAGAAAATCAAACCATAGCTGGGAGTTGCATTTCTCCCTTCTCCTGCTATTACAAAATGCAAAAGCACTCATCTCTGGGTACTGCTTGATGGGCTTTTAGCATTGTTTAACAGAGATAAATGCAAGTGTGCATGCAGTGGTGTTATGCATGTACTATATTTTACCAGGTTGTTTGCGACCTCATGAGGCGCTCAAGTGTTGCTGTGAGTGAGAAGAAAACAAAATAGAATGGCTTTATTAATGGTGTACAGTTGCTTTAAAACAATTAGCTGGTGTGTACTACTTATGCCTCAATGAATGTGACTGCAGTATGTTGATACAATGAGCAGGCACCTTCTGTAATACTTCTGAGAGTCTCTGTTAGCTGCTCTGGCACCTACGGTGGTAGTAATGATGATGGTTATGCTGGGTACTGAAGTCAGCATTGTAAATAGATTCACAAAGTTTCTTGTGCAACTGTGTGTAATAGTCCTTCTTTAATGGGCTCTTACTTTATTATACCCTAGATTGTTGGTTGCCCTTCACGTTATGTCATTTTGATGTTTCCTGAGGAGTATTGAATTGTACGCTCAGTGTTTAAGGTACTGCAATTATAGTGAGATGATATATGAAGTAATAAATGGCTTTGGTGGTGATGAAATGCCAAAGCAGTGATGAGACCTGCTGAAAAAGGAATGTATGTGAAAGTTTGCTAGGGAAGGCTTTTATTTTTTTTTGTTTGTTTCACTCTAGGTAGAGAACAAAGCAAGTAGGTGGAAACATGAAAAACCACCATAAAGTTATTGCACACTGAGACTGCTTCTTTCTGTTGCATATTCACTTTCTACTCTGCCTGTGGGTTGCTGCTGATGCCCTGTTGTGAAGAATTAAACAGCATGGAAGTTTATAAATATTGAAAACAATTGAATGCGTAATAGTACATATTAGCTTTGCACATGCATATATTTGCAGGTGGGTACTTTGCATGTGTGTTTGTGTATAATGGTGGACAAATTTACTTGTTATTGCACATTTGAAAGCATGGTGGAGACAAATTGGAAATAGTTTTTGAAACGGAGTTACTACTTATTTCAGTGTCTGTAATGCTAAAAATGAACATGGCTCTCTCATATTTCCGGAGGATACCATGGCTGCAATCGCACTTAAACATTTGTAATGTATATTGGAATGCTTTTGGTTTGCTCTTTGATTGGTGCTAAACTATGTCATCTATGGATTTTTTTTTCCCCATCTTATTGAGACTAGTAATTACAGTTTCAAGTCAGGATGTGAAGGCAGAATGAAGATTGAACGTGCCTCTGAGAAGTATTTCAAAGCTGTTATGTTACAATAAGCATTGACATTTCCAGAACACTGTGTAGTTTCATCATCATTAATTCAGTGCTTTCAGCTGCACCTTCCTTTTAATAAGAAACATGAATGTATTTTAATTTTGTTCCCTAACCACTTTTGGCATAGTTAATTACTGTTATCTGTAATTGAGTATTGGAAAGAATTGTTTCAGAATCTTGAACCTGTCTTTTAATGACCAAACAAGAATGAAAATGCAAAAGGATGAGATAAAAGTGGTTATATCTTATGCATACTCAGTAAGCATGCTGTAGAATCATTGTGGGATGCCAGTAAGCTTTTAGAATGTTTTAGGTGAAGACTTATAAGTCCAGTATAAACAATGAAAAAAGTCAACAGCAAAAAAGACCACAACAACTGAAGCAAATTTCTTTTTATCTCTTTAGCAAGTCTTTGCTATGCTATCATTTTTTTTTTTTTTTTTTTACTTTTTCACAGGAAAGAACATATTCTTGTTCTAATTTGACAACACTTCTCATTTGTGTTAATATACATTCAATCTAACATTGCATAGTATTTAATATACTCAGTTTGTGTTTATCTGTGCACATGTACGTTTATAGCTTTATAAGTAAACTACATATTTGGGCTCTCAAATGTGCAGATTCCTTTGAGACTACTCACATGTCAGTATGTTGTAAACAAAGCTAAATTTTCTGTAAGGATGATCTGTTGTGAAGTATGCTAGAAATGGTCTTTCCGGCTATGGCTGTTCTGCATAAATCTTTGACATATTTGCTAGGTAAAAACATTCCCTAGAAATAATTATTGCAATAGGTACTTTTACTGTTTATATCCAACCTCAAATTTTCAGTGAAAATGAAATGCATGTCTACTTGGCTGTATGAACTCTTCCATCATTCACGCTGTTGTCTTGTATACATCAAAAATAACTTGTGTATGTTCTACGTGTCTTCGAACAATTTTGTGGGGTCTTTTGCTTTGATTTTTCTTTGGTAGTTGTGAGCATCCAGCAAATTAGAATTGCTATTGTGAGGAGTTTTTTATTTTTCATTTAAATAAAATCAAAGGTGATGCCAAGGGGACAAAGTTGTTTTAGTTTCCTTTCTTCTATTTCCAACCTCCTCTCAAGGGCAGGGCTACCACCCATCAGTTCAGGCTGCCCAAGGCCTTGTTCAGCCTGGCCTTGAACACCTCTAGGGGTGGGGCCTTGACTGTTTGCCTGGGATACCTGTTTTATTTCTGTTTTCTTTCTTCACTAGGGTACGTATTCCATTGGGTGCACAATTTGAACAAATAGCAGGAGAAATTTGAGGTAATTCAGTGATAAAATTCTGATAGTTTCAGAAATACTCACTAGATGAAGATAACATGGCAAAATAGCCAGATTTTTTTTCTCTGAGTTTAAAACTTCTTTCTAAACGCAACTTTCTTAAAGTCTAACTCTACTTATTGAAAATAAATATCTCAGTCTTTTGGGTTGATTTACAGCTTCTTGCGTTCAAGAATCATTCAGATGTTGTACTATGGGACATAGTTTAGTGGAAAATACGGGTGATTGATATGTGGATGGTTGGACTGGATGATTAAGCCTTTTTCAGCCTTGGTGATCCTGTAATTCTATGATTCTAAGCTTCTACTTCCAATACTCTTCTCCATTTTTTTTGTTTTGTTTCCTTTTTTTCTCTCTGTGGGTAAAATTTTCCACCTATATCGGCTACTTTTGTTTAAGACTGTGCAATAGTAGTTGACTTTAAACAGGCAGTAAATTAGCTGCTGAGAAGACCGATGCTGTTTTTTCCTTATGTGCAGGACAGCCTATTCTTGTTATGTTTATGTTTTAAGTGAGATGACCAGGACAGTGAGCAGTTGTGCACATTTTTGAAGCTTACATTGGACAAGTGAAACCATGTTTGTCTAATCTTCTTTTTCCCTCTCATTTCAAGTGCTTTTAAAACTCTTTCAATAGTACTGTAAACCTTAAGGAAACCTCCTGAACATCTGTAATGACATTTTTAGTTTGATATACATTTGGAAATAAGCTGGTACGTCAGTAACTTAACGTGAGAAACTCTTGAGTTGAACTACTTGATCTGTAAGATTTTCTGGAAGACTTGACTTTCTGCTATTTCTCTCTCCCTTTCCTGGATTTTTTTCAACTGAGCTTAGTGTTACTACAGTGGTGAGATGTCTGTGTGTGTGCCTTGTGTTTTTGTTCTGTTTTTTTCTGTTCTGCTGTTTTCCCTTAATATTACACGTAGAGTTATGATGTTAGTTTAAGAAGTGCAGTAGATCTTTGCAACTTGAAGCCTTACTTTGTGTCACTTAAGTGCTACCAGGTAACTTACAAGAGAGCTGTTTCTCAGCCTTCTTATGAAGTCATTAATAACATCACAAACTGAAGTGCATCTGCTTGGAAGTAAATGTACTTGTTGCTTAGCTTTTTTTTCCCCCAATGAGTATCAAAACATGAATTACTTCAAGTAGTAGATCACTTTGAATAAAGCTTGCGTGCTTAAAGCTGAATGCTTTAAAAAGAGAGAAGCCATGATTTGAGTGAATACCTATGCACTGAGTCAGTGGTTTGAATATTTGTGTTCTGATTCCAGGAATATTTTTATAAGGCACAGTAGAGTTTGTTGCTTACCATTAATTTTAGTGGTCCGTTTGATGCTTGCTGTTTATAGCCAGCACGTGGTATCCTAGACTCTAATTTGATGACTACACTGAGACACATAAAATGCACTGAAATGGCATTTAGATGTAAATAAAGAAATATTTAGTGCCTGACAATTCTGTAATCAGTAGGTAATTTCTAGATAATTACAATTCAGTTAACGAATCTTAAAGTGCCTCTGTTTTTGTACTTGCTTTGCATGTGAAATACATGCCTGAGACTCTGGAAGGCTTACTGATACTAGCCTGTGTGGATGATCCTTTCTCTTCTTGTGCCTTTGGCTTTGAAGAATGATTGCATAGCTGTAGCCTGAGGCCATGGGCCATGACTGAACTTTGTGGTTTTGTTATTTGTACTCAGATTTCTGTGTAGTGTAAAAAGAAGTTTTATTTACAGATAGAGAGTGGCTAGATCTAAGAACAGGTACGTTTGCTCTAATGTATTGACTGATCGTTGTATAAAAATGACACCTCCGAGATGCATATCTTGAAAACTTTATTGGCTTTGTACGTCAAGTCACTGAATTCAGTTTGTGTTTAAATGTGCTGTGATATACCTGCTCTGGTAAGTCAGTATGCTTCTTGTTTGCACATATTTAGCTGTTAACCTTTCTTTGCTACCTGTTAAAAAATTCCTTTGTGAAATCTTATGTCTCTGGGGTCATCGCTGCCATTTTCTCTTTCTTTATCTGTGATGGTGTGAGAATAGGATCAATAGTCAGAGGCTATGTCATCCATTAGGCTGACATCTGCAGCTGAGAAGTGACAAACTATTGATTACAAATCAAGGGGCTTTAAGGTCTCAAATCACACCAGCAGTATTCAAAGCAAAGTAGAAGGTGAAGGCAGTTGCTTGCATCAGTTAGATCAAATTTAGCATCTCAGAACAAAAGCGTGATCTCTAGGAGCAGGGGCAAGAAGAAAATAGAAGGGGTGTTCTTCATAGTGTGAAGAGATGAGAAAAAGCAGCTACCTCTGAAGGGAATGAGGTTGTTTGTGACTGGTGGAATGTGGAGAATTGTCTGTGGAGGAAGAAATCATAATGAGCACGTAATTTTTATTTTGCAGCCCATCATTAGATGTATTTGGTACCTAGCACAGTTAGAGTTTTAGCTGTTAATGTCAGTTTACCTGTGAAACTGCAGCCTCTGTTCCAAAGCTTGTTTTTGGAAAGGGGTTTTCTGCTTTCCCCTGTGGATAACCTGAGAGATCAAGTGACTGTTTTATGAGTAGTGTCCTTCTACTGATATCAGGCTATTTTTGTTCTGAGTAAATTGTTCATACGAACGTACTTCTTTTTAAAGTTTAAGTTACTCTTCTTTCAGATCTACAATGTGGATAGATCATGTTCAAATAAAGCTGGAAGCTTTTTTTGAATTGAGATATTCTCAAGTGTTTAATTAGCCACCGTTTGATATCTAACAGAATAAAAATTGTTGTTGCCCTTTGTGAGACTTGTCTTCCAGATTCAAAGCATCCCATTTCCAGCACTGTCGTGTGAATACTTCACTAGTTCCTGTACAGTGAGAGACTTCCTAAGACATAATCCTAAAGATCCGGAAGTCAGTATTGTTTGAACTAAAGTAATCTTGTTAATCAATGTATAAGGCAACTTTTTTCTTCCTTTTGCAGCTGATAAGGTTTTAAAAGCTCTCATTTTATGGTGTGTGATACAAGAAATTGAGTGCTTATGACCTAAATGGTTTGCTGTCTGAGTGCCCGCATAAGAGTTGCTCACATTGCCTTTTATGTCGACTGACTAACTGGTTGTAAGAAAAGATGAGAAAAAAATGTTTCTTGTGGAGAGGGGGGAAAAAAAACACAAAACCCAAGAAGTAATCTTTGTTTCCTCGCCGTTGCAGGTTTGGGCTTCTGTGTAGTGCGATTTTTCTGCTGTTGATTGCTTTGTTTTTTCCTCAAATATGAAATAGACAACACAAGAAAATTTCTGTGCATATGAAATAACAAGGGCCTGATTTTGTTCCTCTGGGAAAGAGAACAGGCATGCCTGGCCATTGGCACAGAGACCAGGGGAAGGCTGGTACTCCAGCAAACCTGCTCACATCCCACTGAGTTTGGGCAGGAGCCAGAGGGTTGCTGTTGCTTTAGCTGCAGAAGAGGGAGGAAATAAGAGTGGAGGGGAAAGCTTGAGGAGAGCTGTGTATACCTCTCTGCATCATGAAGGACAATAAAAATTGGCAGAGGATTTTCCCCCAAGGAGGGGCTGGTGTTCTTCTCTCCATTCTCACTCATTGGGCTTCCTGAAGGAAGGAGGTGATTTATCTCTTTGGCTGTTACAGCTGAGCCTTATTTTTTTGATAGGAGGGAATGTAAGCTGTTGTGATTCAAATCGAGCTCAGCAAGGAAATTCCTGTTGGATTTGCTTTGCAAATGAAGTATGGCCATCTCAAGATTTAAGTAGTTATATGACCCTTTAAAATTAGAAATTTTGCTTAAAATCATGCCCTGTCTTTTTTTTTTTTTTTTTTTTCCAACAAGCAACAAAGAAATGTGCTTTGGGATCCTGGTGGCTTTGAATGCTTAGATGCCCTGTTTAAACCCCCTTCCTGCAGGAAGGCTGAGATTTATAATAAAAGCTTGTAATGTTGTAGCTTCAGCAAGTGGGAATTGCTGAAAATTATGCCAGATGTTGTGAGAGTTGCAATAAAATGATGAGAACTGGCAGACATGGAAAGAAACATCCTTCACTGTCAACCTTTAAATATGCAAAGATAATGTGTTTTACAAATGCACAATGCCTGTAGTGATAACGTTTTGGTATGCTGCCTTTCTTACCCTTCTGGTACTTCTAAAACTAGTAAAAACTGTAATCAAGCTGCCAGTGTCTTATTTTAAAGTATGGTTAACATTCAGTTCTTTTTTCTAGGCCATTTTTGAAGGCAGTATGTTGGGAACTGAGCCAGTGATTAATAACGGAAAAAAAAAGTTTACTCTCTTTCTAAGACGACACACAATAAATGTAAAACAGTTTTTCAAATTATGCTATCTGAGTTATATGCTGTGATATGGCACTCGAGTCATGCACAAAATCTAACTTAACTAATTCCTATGTGGACTGTGCTCCATGAACTCCAGGTAAATTGAGGTTTTTTCAGGGTGCATGTAGTATGTGTTTAACTAGTATTTTTTTAATTATGTTTATACATAATAAACTGATGTAATGTAGGGTGTGAATTAAAATGTTTTCACATGGTTTTTAAAAGTGTTTTAAAATTTAGAAAATATTGGCTAAATATTCACATTTGTTAAAGCTAATAGTTCATTAAAAGCTTTTGTCTGTTCTGCAGGATTTATTCAGTGATGTAAGTCAACAGCATTTTCCACAGTGAATGTAAATCAGTGGTATTATTGTCAGCAAGAAGTTGGCATCCAGTGGCATTATGTGATGGATTAATCATAGTAGGAAAGGCACTTTTTGAAGGTGATGACTTGAGTGTCTTTCAGCGAGCTGACAGTTTGTAAAGGTGGCTGTGCCTTACCTTCCTTATCATACAGCTTGGGTCATAGGCTTTGCAGTACTCAATAGGCTGGGAATATGCGTTTGACAGTAGCTGGAGAAGATTTCAGATAGCTGAAATTGCACCAAATAATCCTTGCTAGCATTTAAAGTGACACTTTCGGATGTACAAATTGTATACTTATGTTATGCAGTCACTTTTTAATATCTTAATGATAGAATGGTTTATTGTTGGTCTTTTTTGTAATGGATATATTGCTGTCAAGATGAATTGTGTCCGTACTTTAAGGCTATTAGCTTGTTTTATCACTAACTTCATTCATAAAGGGACTTGTAGCTTTTTGATTATTTATTTCAAATGTATAAGCAGTGCTTTTACTGCAGAACAATGAACCTTATCTGTGCTGCCACTTAAATAGCAAATGTAGGCTGCAGTATTTAGCCAGAAGCATGACCTGAGTGCATATGTACATTACTGAGCAATTATTAATCTGACTAGTTCATTCACCATCACTGGAATTGAAAAACCTTAAAAACATAGCAAAGTTCAAAACTTAAACAGCTCATACCATTTTTAACAATCTTGCCACTTTGCTGCTATCGCTATCAGGCCTCTTTTGATGAACCTGAAGTTATGAATGTCATTGTGTGTTGCAGTTGGGCCTTCAGTGTGCTGCAGGCTGGTTAAGAGACATTGGCAATGTCATCATGCTTGGTTACTGTCTTCTGGCTCCCCTCCTGGAAAGCCAGCGTTCAGTGGGTGTCTTTTCTTGCAAACGTTTTCTTAAGTAGCAAGATCTGTAAACAATTCTTGATGTTATCATTTTTAGGTGTAAGGGGTTTTTTTTGTCCCTTATGTTGTCTGTTGTTTGTGTGTGTGTGTGTGTGTATGTGTGTATATATGGGTGTGTGTATATATACATATATATATATAGATGTTATCCCTACCCTTCAAGGTCTTAGATGAAGTTTGCAAAAGTAAGCATTTAAAAAAAAAAACCAAAACAAAATTATGATGCAGATGAAGCTGATGGCAGAAGCTGTTTAGGATGTTTTACTAAAAGGGGATTTCACTTCCTCTAGTGCTTGCTTTTTTTTCTTGTAGTGTTGTAGTTTTAACTTTTCCACTTGATGTTTTAACACAAATAAATGCTTGTAATATTGTTTCTAATTAATATGTCAGTGTTGTTTTCTGTTCAGTATAATAGGTTTTCTTTCTCCACAGTGTCCAATCTATTGTATAAACCTTTAATATCAATACACTTCCACCTCCCTTCTCCATGGTATATTGAGACAAATCTGCAGGAATCCAGAAATAGCTTAGTCTAGGCATTATTTGACGGCTGTAAGTCTTAGTGCTTTCATTTCTTGGGCAGCTTTTTTTTTTTTTTTTAGCTCCTTACTCTACAGAAAAATGTCAATCTGTGATGTAAGTTACAACTTCAGTGCAGATAGAAGCAGTTGGAACTTGTAGTTTGGGCTACTCTGTCCTTCTTGCTGCTACAAGAATAAGCTTTCATGTTTGTGCTTTCTAACTATAAGAGTACTATAGGTGTGAATATGCAGTTAGCAGACACTTGCTCACACGTTCTGGAATGGCTTTTATTTCAGTTCCACACAGACTCCACAGAAACTGGGATATCTTCACCTGTCTGATTTGCAACTCGCAGTAGTTACAGTTGTTAGTAGTGCTAGTACTTGGAATTTACAGCAGCAGCATGGTAACAAATCTTGTCCAATGTTTTGGCAAAGTGAGTAAGATGATGAGGTTTCGGCTAATTCAGCTGCTGTAATATATCAGTATTACTAGAATATTTCAGTTACATTTATGAATCATTTTATTTCATCTTCAGATCAGTGTTTTAAGGCAGTTTCTTAGTTTTTTTCTATTGACTATAGACTTTGCATGGATTCTTAGAGAAAAGAATCAACAGCTAGTCCAAGTAAGTTCATGTTACGTACTTACATATATAACTCAAGAGAAATGTAGATTTCCTTTAGATACTGAACAAAGCTGATCTCCATCAGAGATGAGTAATGGATCCCTTGAATACAATTTTATTTCATTCATAAATTTCTAATTAAATATCTGTGTGCCAGGTAGAGCGCAGCTCATCTACGTGACTAGAAGTTTGTTGTCATGTTAATTCTGGAGATATTTTTCAGTTTTGTGTCAGGATTTGGAACTATTTCACAGCAATATGTGTTTTCTCTTGTGGCAGTCTTATGCTTTCATTTTCTTGTTTCCTTCTTTGTTCTCTCACATATGTAGAGAAAGTAACTTGCACATCTTTTTATCGTGGTACTTGGTTGTGCATCTTGGAGGAGCGTACAGATTCATTTGAAGTTGCAGTGCTGCTTCCTCGCAGGTTGCATTGGTGTAGAGCATGGAATAGTTATTCTCTGAGGAGGCTTTCGTGCTCTGGTTTCCGCCCCTCCACAGTGCAGGGAACTTGAAGTACTCTTGAACCCTCCTCTCTTGTGTTCGTAGCTCTTGCTGCATGTCAACTGAGCCATCCACACTGGATTTGAGACTGGTGCTGGTAATCCAATTCTCATTATTTATGAGATAGCTGTTCTGTCTAGCTGTATGCTGTTTGTATCGTGTATGTTTTCTTCTATAAACCTGAGAACGAAACCTTTAAGTTGTAGCAACTAGAGCAAACTAGGAAACTGTGGTTCCTCATTCCTGGCTTATTTGTGTACCTGACTTCTCTGAAAGCCATGCACCAGGAAGTCACTTCTCATTATATAGTGGCAGACTTCCATTTTCTGACCATCTGTGATGTGGAGGAAGTGTTAAGTTTAGGGAGTTGTCACGTTTGCATGTTTGATCTATTCAACTTGAATATCAAGAGGGAACTATCTTCTGTATGTACGAGAAGGGGCGAAGCTATTAGATAAGACGTGAATATTTTCTGGACAAAGGCTGCATACAAGTCTTTCCTGTACTCAGTCCAGTCTTAAACTGTCTCATACATTTGTACGCTTCTGAAATAATTCTTTTAGGTCATCTTGGTTTTTATCCTGAAAGATTGACAGCTCTTGTAGGAGTCAGGTAGCATTATAATAAACTTCTCTTGTAAATATTAGCTGGAAGACTATGTAGATGTTGATGTCTTGATTCAAAATTGGAAGAGTTGAAATAGACATTAATATTGTTACTGTGGAGAGATCATCCTAGTTAAACTGTTGTTTAGTTTTTGAAGTACTATTGCCTGTTTTCCTAAGCTGACTTTTAGCTGTTTGTTGTTGTTTTTTTAATGACTTTAAGGTGTGGGTCTTATATCTTGCTTTTCCTGAGTCTCAAAGAATACATCATGCAATAGCACCTGAAAATCTTATCTGGGTTACAGTTCCCTATAGCACTTGTATTTCTTCAAGACTTACTACACTGTTTAATTATTTTCTTTTTTCTTTTTCTGTTAGATGATACAATATCTGTTCTTCAGCCCATAGAAAACTTTTTTTTTAGGCTAGTCTGAATAATATTTCGATTAAGTCAATATACAGGTGGCTTCTAAGTAAGTTTGCTTTATCATAGTCCATTAGATCTTCTGTGTTATAGTGTATTTCAAGATAAGTGTGCTATTTTTTCCTCTCTCCTGTTGTCTTCTAATCTTTTATCAGCTGTGGATATTGATCTGTGCTTGGACAGCCAGTTCTAGAGTAAGGAGGGAAGGGGATAAATGCAGATTTTCTGCAGCAAATCCTGTATGCTGGTCTGCATCAATAGAGAGGTGGAAACAGGTAGGTGATTATCGCTCTGCTCTCGCAAGGTCCCATCTGGAGTACTTAGTCTAAGCCTGGGACCTCCAACACAAGGATGTGGAGCTGTTGGACTGGAACCAGAGTATGTTAGAAACATGATCAGAGGGCTGGAGCGCCTATCATACGAAGAAGAGTTGAGGCTGATTCAGCCTGGAGAAGAGAAGGCTCCAGAGAGACCTCACTGTGTAGCCTTCCAGTACCTAATGCCAGTTTGTAATCAGGAGGGGACTCACTTCTTATACGGTCTCATTGTAATAGGAAAAGGGACGATTTCTTTAAACTAAAAGAGGGGAGATTGAGGTTAAATATCAGAAGATTTTTACTCTGAGGGTGTTGAGGCACTGTAACAGGTTTCCCAGAGAAGCTGTGGATTCTCCATCTCTGGAAAGTACTGAAGGCCAGGTTGGGTGGGATTTTAGTGGCTGGCAATCCTGCACACAGCAGGAGGATTGAAGCTACGTGGGCGTCGAGGTCCCTTTCAAGCCAAGCTATTCTGTGATTGTATGAAATCCTTGGCAGATTTTCTGAAGTGTTTCCTGTTTGTTACTCGTGATTCAGAACTGTCTGCTCTGAACGTAAGAACTGATATCAATTTTCTCCCATTTGTTTTGTTAATGAAAGACCATCAGTGCCATGAAGGGCCACGGTAGTGTTAGGTAAGTGAGGGGAATTGCTTTTTAGAAAATGCAGAATCAAGCCATCTATTTAAAAAATGAGCAGGAAACTGTCAAAAAAAACCAAAACAGCAAACAAACTTGGGACTGTTTCTGGCAGGCCAAATAATGTGGTATAGATGTGGCAAATAAGTAGAAAAGGAAGCTTGTGTGAGAGATGAATGTTTAAACTGTTTTACAAAGTCATATGTAACATCAAATGTGTAGAACCTAAATCCCATCTTCTGGTGGAATTTTTAATTGTTAGGAGCACTTGGATTGAAAAAGTATTTGAGAAAGTAATGTTGAAGGAATAGTTTATATTAGAATTTCACTGAAGTATGAAGATGAACTTTGAGAACTTGGAATCCTGCAGTGAGGAAGTGCATGGATGCATATACCAGTAGTTATTAGGTGTTAAGGATAAAAAATGGATAAAAAGAGTTTTAAAGAGAAAAAGATCGATTCTGCGGGTATGATTGATTGCCTCACTCTGCTTGAAAAATGAGTCAGACTTACTGATCTAAAAGAGGCAGTTTCATCTCTGTGTAGCACTCCCAAAGAAATGATACTGGTAACTTGTATCATATTGCACTCTGCCATAAGTCCGTATCACTTAATGCTATTTGAATTGCATGACTGGAGACAACGTTTGAAATTTCAATTTATGATAAAGAAATCCTTTTAAAATGAAAATTAAGTAGAAGTGTCTATTGCAAGATTGCACGTTTTGTTCAGTTGGAAATACTCTCCACGTTTTCATTTGGCATTAGTAGTAAATGTGGAAGTTGGAATGAGATGGGCTTATCTGATTTGCTTAAAAATGAAATGGTACCCAAACTTATGCTATGGAAAAAGCTATTGAGTTGTTTTCCTTCTTATTTTCATTTGTGGCCTTTTTAAGCAGTTCATTTCCATTGAGCTGAAGTAGGGTAGCACATAATGGTAATTAAAGAATGCCTTTATCCGTCTGCCTACTGACTATCATGCTTTGTGTCTTTCTGGCTGCACGCTGTGCTGGCTGTGAACTGCCAAACAGAAGGACTTCCCTGTCAGGATTCAGTTCCTAATGTTTTGTCATCTTTATGTCTCACAGAGTTCTGAAGCCTCCAAAGTGGTAATCCTGGAGCGGTGCTGGGTTGTGGAGTTCAAGAGTAAAACAGATGTTTCAATAACTTTCAGTAAGTAAGACACAGCTCAGTATGTTTGGTGTGAATGTTTTATTTCAGTCAACAAAGAACAAAGATGCAATCACCAGTACATTGGAACTCTGCCATAAACTTAGCTAAAATGTGTTCTTTCGTCTGTTAATGATGCGCACGTCTAGATGTTCCTTCTTTCTGAATTTGTACTGACAAACAGACCCTAAAAGCCTTAGGTTTCATTTTTCTAAAATCTTATATCTTTCTCTGGTAGGAAGTTTGATGCTCTGGTTTATTAAGTACTATGTAGACTACAGGATATGTTGATGCGTACCTAGTTAATTTTACTCCTAAATAATCACTGCCAACGTCCTTCTTAAATTAGGGCTTTATTTTTGCCTGTCTTCTATCAATTTTTCACTCACTGGATTAGCTTTTTTCTTTGCTTAAAAAAAATTAAAAGAACGATTTCATAGAAATCAGAACCACTATTTTAGTGTGAAAACTTGCATTTGGGAAAATGCTGCCATAGAGTTTTCTCTGCAGATACAACTCAACCATTCTGTGAATTTTTTTTTTTTAATGGAGTGAACTCCTTCAGTTACTATTGCAGAGGTTTGAATTATTTCGATCAGGTTGCAACTTTCCATTTCTTTTAATTGTCTGAATGGTTTAGATAACAGTTAAATTCTGCTTATCTCAATCCGAGCAAGTCATTTTCATTGTGTATTTTTATTCTGTCCAGTATGCTCTCAGTTTTTTTTACTCATTTCCAGACTTGCAGTAAAATGGGAGTCTGATAAGGGAGGAATTCTTACTCTTGTTTCATTTTTGGGGTGAACTGCATGCATGAAACTGAAAAATGCATTTCATGTAAGTATTTGTGGGATATCCAAGTGTGATCATTCAAAGCAGATGCTCTATCTAAGAGCTGGACGCATCTGTTCTATGGGGGTAGGATCACGCTAGCCTGAGAGTAGAGCTGGTGGGTCAGTAAGACTGGCCATATGGGGAAAAAAGCTTATGCTGCATTTGTAGGTCTGATAGCCTGCTTTTCGCTGAAGTCCTTGCCTTCTCTGTTTCCTTAAGATCCAAAATCTCCAGCACATTAATGTAATTAATGCAACATTTTTGTTTAACTTCTGTCCTCACTTCCTTGAAGAGATTCAGTCTTTGGTTGCATTTGAGAAGGCTGAGACTTAAAATGTTCTCATTGTGGATTTTTTTCCTTTTCTGAGCAGTATTTTGAGGAATAGGTCCGATCCTGCATTTAATGGAATTAAATCTTACATCTTGTTTCACATTAAGTTGCACTGAAAAGGACTTCTTTCTGGATTTCAACACACTACTTCGTATAACTATCGTAGCTGAATGATCACCATTGACTCTCAAATTGAGTCTTTTCTAATTATGCCTTTATTGATTCTACTTCATTAATTGAAATCATTGGCTTTATGAGGTGGAGATGTTGAGTTTGGATATAAATACAGTCATTCCAGTTCCCTTCTGGCACTTCTTTTATAATGCTGCTATAGCAAGAACTCGGTTATAATTACTGCCACGGTTTTTCAGTTGACTTTGAAGCGTGCAAACAGGACAGGTTCTCTGACAGTGAGATTTGGTTTTAGTCCAAAGACTGGAGAATCAGACAACAGTGAGTACTGAGTAAGCACTTCAGGCTGCCTGTGGAGAAAAAGTGACTGGCAGTTAGTATGGAAAAAGAATTGTATGCTCATAGTTAGGAACAGAAGTTGTTACTTGAGAGTCAAACCTTCTAAAAGACAGAATTTGAAGGTTAGTAGTGTAGGTAAAAGGTGAGATGTCTGACTAGTCTTTTTAAAAAAAAAAAAGAGCGTTAAAGGAGAAAAGAGGAAACAGAGCAGAAAACTTGAGGTATGCAGAGCCATCAAGTGATGATGAATACCTAGAGTGTGAGCAAAGGAATACAGTAGAAGATAGGTAAAGGAGAAATGGTTTTCAAACTTGGCAGTCTTCCTGAGCTGGAGAACAAGGGCAAGAGGTTGGCAAATGATTTATTGGATGGGAAAAGAGGAAGCAGACTGGACTATTACGAGCCATTAAAACAAATGTGGAGAGGAATGATGCTACTATACTCTATACTGAGTAAGGGTAAAATACCCAAAGAAGTGAAATAATATGCAGTGTGCTCTAGGAATTAATACAATTCAGATGACTAAAGAAGTGAAAAAAGGACCTCAAAAATGGAGTACTTAGCCTGTGAGGGCTTTTCTTATGGAGGACTAGTTACATTATCACTAGATGGTCAGTGAGGTATCCATTGTATTTTGGGAGCCAAAAGAAGGGAAAAAGAAAAGGCTGTAAGGTGTGTTTAGAGGGCTTTAATATGTTCAGGTGAAAGCAGGATAGAGGGTGTTCCTGTTCACAGATGTCTCCTGGGTCACTGTCAGAACACAGCTGATCCATGAAATTTCACTCACAGTATGGTGGGAAAGAGACAGATAGCAAGGTCAAGAGAATCAGCAAGTGGTTCATATTCAGGCTTGGAAATTTAAGGAGAATTTTGGAATGAGTTCCTGGCTGACTGTCTCTACCTTTCTTTGAGTAGTGGGCTGAGTCTTCTCTAGACAATGAGAAATTGGGACTTAATGGGAAAACTCAAGAGAAGGTTATCTAGGACAGTGGAGTAAACATGGAGAGAGACAAATTTTCATGCAATACTGGCTGTGTTATGGAGCGGATTGCCTCAATGTTGTGGGCGCTGAAATCTAAGTGGAAAGAGGAAGCGATCAGAAGTTGTAGTGGGTAGATCTGTAAGTGCTTTAAGGATAGCTCTTTCAAAACTGTCTAGCTCAAAGCATGTCAAAGCAGAACATTAAAGGAAACAGATTTGTTAGGTGAAACATCATGCTGCTTTATGGTATGCCCCTGTAATATTAACTATATTAACTAGATGCTGTTAACAGGGCAGGTCAGATGCTGGTGTGAGATGGATCTGATTGAATGCTCTTACGAGGGTTCAAGTGCGTGTGATTCGGTCCTGAAATCCAGAAAGGAGTGATGAGGAGAGTATTTCAGCTATTCTGTCTGGAGAGATCTTAGACCTGGAAAGCGCTGCTGTGCGCTAAGATGTTTGTGCAATGCAATGTCAGCTTCCTGAGCTTCATTTCTCCTCCTGAATAACCGCAGTAGTTGAACTTTACAGTACAGACAAGCATCATAGTCTCTTGAAAAGCTGAAAGATTCTTTAACATCGTTACATCTTTCTTACTGTGGAGCTTTGAAGCCCTATCAGGGGTGTGGTTTATGTGGTGTGGTACTAGCATTGGAGGGGGGGCAGCTTCAGTGCCACCTCTCTGAGGCATCCAAGATGGTGGTGCCTCTGTGAAAATGCATTTCACAAAGGGAGGAATGAAGAATGAAGAGGAACAGCCTTCAAGCACCAAGGTCAGAGAAGGAGTTGCACCAGGTACTGAAACAGGCTTTTCCTTCCAGCCTGTGGAGAGGCCAGGCTGCAGCAGGGAAAATGTTGGTAGATTTAGGTCGTGCTTAAATTGTAACATCTAGCCACACAGCTCTTGTCACCTAATTCCGTGGAAACCTATCTGAAGAGCAGTGTGAAGGAAGCTTTTGTTTATGGGGTAATGATGAACAAAAGCAGTGCCTGCTTTCCTCACTGTGGTGTTGAACAACAGAGAATTTGGAAATGAACCTGAGAGACACAGGCACAGGGAAATAAATTTGGATGTGAGAGAATGTAAATCTTTTCAGGTTTTCAGGATCGTATTACTTGTATTATTGCATATAGTTTCTCAGTAGGAAGTAAGAAACGAAATGCTTTGACACCCAGATAGGGCTGTTGTAGTATGGGGAAGGGTGATGACTACAGGGTTTCCGATGCAGTGTTGTAGTTAGCTGGCGGGTCTCGAAGAGTGTCAGGCAAAAGGTCTGCGTGTAGGAATACCCTGAAGAGGGCAAGCATTCCTTTTTTCCATTTGCAAGTGGCATGTAAGCCATGTGGAATGTTTTGTGTCCTTAAATGCTGGTGGTGTGCAAAGGCAGGTCAGTATCATTTCCCTTATTTGAAATAACTGAGGCGTACAACAAGGTTACTCTTCCAGAATTGAGTAGAGGATTGAGATTGCTGAATTTTGCCTCATCTGAAGTAGTGATGGTTCAGCGGGAGGGGAGGGAGGGGGGGTGATATACTTCCTTTTTGCAGAAGGAGCCCATTTCTGTGTAAAGGCTAAATTCAGCCTTTAGTGAATGCTGCATTACTTCTGTTCAGTGGTTTTCACTGTGGCACTTAAATACTTGTGTGGTCTATGTATTCATGCTCTTTAGGTAATGAAAGGTCAGGGCATGTGTTAAAGCCTGCTGCTGTTCAAAGAAGCAAATTATGATAGTGTAGTAGGCAACCTGGGGAAACAAAGTTTTGTATCACGCCAGATTTATTCCCAATTCTTTAGTCCTTTATGTGAGCTTCTGTGGGGAGTTAATTGCAGATGATAATGGTAATTCCCAGAAGTTTATTTCAGAATTGCAAAATAAAATAAATAAAAGAAAAACAAAAGCCCAACCATGGGAGATAAAATTCTTAATTAAATTCCTTATCTTTGATTGAGAATTTAACTTTCAAAGGAAGATTAGCATAGCATCATGAGTAACCATGGGATGATTTCATCAGTACTAATTTGAACATGAAATGCATCAGCATATGGAATTCAGTCAGCGCTGTGAATTAAAAGCCTCTGATGTCTGTATTAGAAATATCCTGCAGATATAATCTACGTATCAAAGCTTTGTTCTGCTTTTATTACAGCATATGCTGGTTAGTAGTGACAGTGCTTTGTCTTTCAGAGTGACAGTGGTTCATTGATATTCCCGACCATTTCTCACTGCTGAGAACACACATTTTGCTGTTCTGGGGGAATAGGGAGAGGGAACCTTTAACCTTCTTTGTGTGTTCCACATATACATATTGGCATAGTTGGGGGGAAAAAAGTTATCCTCTAGAAAAGGAGGGGCCATCTTCACAGGCACTGGTCAGTTGCTTTGTACATGCTTAAATTCAAATACTGGCAGTAATTTTTGTTCTGTCTGGTGTAATTTTATATTTGTAACTGTTTAAAACTCTTCTTAATGTAAATAAAGCAAATGGTACCATATAAGTCTTCCCGATACTTTTATGTATTTGGTAAAATAAAGCAGTACAGCCTTCTTCAGGAAAGAAACCTGAAAATTAATACCTAATCAGAGTAGTGTACAGTATTCCTCCCCTCCCCCCCCCAGCCCATTGTATTCTAGTTTATTTTTAAGTCTATTAAAGACCTATTAAAAACCTTGCCTTTTGAAAGACAGGGATCAATTCCTAGTAAGCGTATATCATTTTTTGGGGGGACACAGTTGCTTCAGTTTTCCTAGAAACCTAGGTTTCTGATCAAGAGTTTTTATTACATAATAAATTATAAAATAATAAAGTAGTTATCAAATAACAATAAAAATGATTAAGTACGTACAAAAGTACAGTAAGACACTTGACAAAATTTTTCTTTAAAATAAAGTTTCCAAGTATTTGTGAAGGAAAGAGTCAGCTGCTACTGTTAAATTGAAAATTTGGTGAAATTTGATTTAAATTAAGTGAACATAATCATTTAAAATGTTATTTTAGAGTGATGAAACTAATACCGAACTATCCTTCTGACTTCAGATAGTTGAGTAGAAGAGACTTCAGTACTTTTGGGTTATTTCTGCTTGTCTGTGTTATTTTGTTATTTGACAGAAGTTCTGTTTGAGCAAAGAGGTTGAATTCTTTATTTGTGCTGCAGGAGTCCTAAGGGACCGTAACTTTATATACCGGCTTCAGCTGGTGAAGCTCTGCTGAGGTCAAACTTCAGGAATAGTTATTGGTGCACGGAGTCTAGTTCAGAAAAAGTTGTCTTTAACAGTTTTTGTTTTTTTTTTTTCCTGTCTACTTCCTGGCCCTAGCAGGAGTCTCTGTTGGTGAAATAAGGAATAGAAGCAGTGTAGCCACAGGACCAAATTATCTTTCTATAACATCAATATATGCAGCATCTCTCCTTCTGTCCACTCTTTGTATCGAGGGACAGGAAGTCAAGAGAAGTTTGAAGGCTCTTAAACATAGTAGAAGCTGGAAAGTTTCTGGATTACGAAACTTTGATAATGTGTGCGCAGGAGATGCCAGTACCTGGGTGCCACTTCTGACATCAGTGCCGTGCAGTAGAATTAGTGATGCTTCCTCCTCTCCTCCCCTTTTACCCTGGGGCCGGTTAATTGATTTTCAACTGACCAGCTCAATTTGACAGAATAGAAATGTGAGAAGAAACAGTTTGATATCCAGTTATTTATTGCAGCTGTGGTCTTGAGTTTAATGGCAAATATGAAGAATATGCCTGACTTGACATGCTTCTAGATTTACTCTTGTGTTAATAAAGTATATTAACAGTTATCTTGCATTTAAGTGCTCTGCTAGTTTCTGTGAAACAAATGAGACATCCTGGGAAAAGCTGAGGAGAAAGCTTTGTGTAGTGCCAATTTACACAGTGATTTCAACGATTACTGTATGGTTCTGCCATTACTATGATTTCTGCCAGATTACTGTAGGTCATGTCAGTGTCTCAGTGTCTGGAACAGAATGATAGTTCATTTATTTTATGAGTTTATGTAAACTATCCAAAGGTCTCTTGTTGGTTTCTTGTAGTTCTGTAGACCTTTCTTTGTTCAAGAAGAAAAATGTGAAGGTAGTCATGTATGTAATTTTCATTTAAACTATGTGCTGTTAAGTGTTTGTTCTGAAGGGTTACTGATTTGTTTCACCAAAGAAAAGGCCGTTCTGAAAGTAAACTATTATGTTCATGTGCAGTGGAGATTTTTCTTGGGTTTATGCCACTGAACTTAAGACACCTCAGGCATGTCCAGCACTGAGATGAAGATAACCATTCTGCTACTGGAGATTCCCAAGTAGATGGAAAATATTGATAGAGTAGGATAGTAGTATTGCCTCCCTAAATCTTGCACTCAGAACTTATGTCCTAACAGTAAAAGTAGGAATGCAATGAGGCCAGTACTTTATCTGGTGTGAAGTCAATCAAAAACATCTTTTTCTTTTTCCTCAGAACTAACTCATGTCAACAGTGATGGAACATAAAACAAGATGCTTATCTATTTTCTTTAGAAACCCTGTAGTTAAAAGCATAAAGTTTCTTTTGTCTTTTTTTGTTTTGTTTTGTTTTTTGCTCACCTATGAAATCTTCTGGTGTTGGATATCTCAGTACAAACAGAATTCTGCCAATATGTCCACTACCTCCTTGAGTCCTTCACTAGAGGTGAAGACTTGTTAACATATAGTTTGTTTTTCAGGAAAACTCATTGCAGCTAACTTTTGCTTTCCTGCTGCAATATGGTGTTAGGTATCTAAGCAAAAACTCTCTACATCTAATTTGAAATAATAGTCAACCAGGTGATTTGTTTCATAGATTCATAGATTGATTAGGTTGGAAAGGACCTACAAGATCATCTAGTCTAACCATCCTCCCACCACCATCCCTACCCACCAAGCTACTAAATCAAATTCCTTAGCACCTCATCTAAATGCTTCTTGAACAGCGCTAGGGACGGTGCCTCAACCACCTCCCTAGGCAGGCCGTTCCAGTGCCTGACCACTCTTTCAGAGAAAAAAATTTTTCCTCTAATCTAAATCTTCCCTGGCACAACTTGTGGCCATTCCCTCTCGTCCTGTCATTAGTTACCTGGGAGAAGAGGCCGACCCCCTCCTCACCACAGCCTCCCTTCAGAAAGTGGTAGAGTGTGATGAGGTTACACGAGTAAGCCTGTTCTCCTTATTGCCACAGACATTTATGCCAGCGTGTGTTTTGAAAATGATGAAGACAGAGCCTGTATTTCTGTGTGTATGAACCGTTTCCTACCAACTTTGTTCTGACTTCCTGCATTTGCAGAAATTAATATTTTGGGGGTAGTTTCTTGTGCTTCTCGGAATTTAACTTCGTTCTGAGTATTTCAGAGACCTAAATATAGCAGACTGTAGTGTTTTGAAGTGATTAGCTTAGAATGGATTTCCTGATCTCAAAACTGGCACCTGTTAGGTCAGAATATGCTGAAATATGTCCATTCCCACTGCATTTCATTACCAGTTTCTGGTTTCATGCATATTAAGTATGAATCAGCTTGCTTTTTGTGCTTGGCAGTCTGATTTCCACTGCTGAGAGAATATATATAAATAGCATCATTTCAATTGCAAAACATTGATTTCCCCCTAAAGCAGATGTTTTTTTTATTTAGCTAGTGGCAGAACGTTTTGAGGCAAAATCAGTGCTCCTGTTTACATTTAAAGATAAAGAGCAGAGAAAAAAGAACACCTTGGCTTATCTGAATTTTGGCTGTAAAGCATTTCCTTGTTTGTTTGACAGTTTTTGCTAAGGCATGTTGGATATCCAAACTACCTCCATTAACAAGTGTCTGGGATTTTAAAGGCTGAATGGTGTTTTGGACGCCTGTAAATATATATTATTAGAATGACTGCTGGTTAATTTTGATTAGGGTGTCTCATATCCTGGCAAATCCTGTATGAGACTATAGATGATGTTTCTGTGCCTAAGCTCATCTTTCACAAACAGTAAACATCAGCTTGTTCAGGTTTGGTCACTCAAAGCATGTATGTATTGCATGGAAATAGGGATCAGATGGACATCTGCATTTCCCCCAGATTTTGAATATTCTTGTCACGAGAACCAAATACATTGTTTCACAGACTCTCTGGGGCCAGAGGCAAGTATCTGAATTCTTATTAGTGCTTCTTAAATTACCTGTGAAGCCAGAAGGATGTTTCACTGCTTCCTGCTCCTCTTCACTCTCGTGCCTTGTGATTTCTGTAGTCTGTGAAATCTCGTCTAGAGTTCTTATCAGCGACTGCAGCCACGTATTTTATATTTCCTTAGATCCAGTTCCAGACAAAAATAAAACTTGTTCCACCTCTGCTGGGATTTGTGCCAGCACCGTTTTAAGAGACTTGCAGACTGGAGGTTTGCGTCTTTTGTCCTCCATAACAATAAAAGCATAGTTAATTGTAAGTGACAGATGCTCGGTTTATGAAGTGCAAATAGGTTTAGAATAACATATGTGGGTAAGTGCCCAAGGTTAGATGCTCAAGTTAGGAAAAGGGAAATAAGTTCACTTTGTATATAGAAGAGTTCTTTGTGTTGTTTGGCATTGAGCTAATTATGAAAGCACATCAGTGTTCTGTTTCATCCAGCAGTATTACCTGTGGTTCATTTAGGTCAAAATGACTTTGACCAAATTAAATCCTAATTAATATGGCAACAGAGGTACTTGATAGAGTCTTATGCTTCCGAGTCAAATGGTAACATCTTTTTAAGAAGCGTTAATTTTTGTTTCTTTCCCAGTTCATTCTTAATTGTGTGCATTGCAGAAAATGTCACATGGGATTTGTGACTTTGTGAAGTTGCCTGTGTCACCGAATTTTGAATGCCTCAGAGGTGTTTATGCTTTCTGTGCTAATTCTAATAAAATGACTGACCCTTGCTACTTACCTGCATTTCCTTGGGAGCTTCCACTTGAATTCCGATTTTCTTTTGTCCTTGGAAAACCTGATCATTAAACAATTAGACTTGAGTCAGAACAGCAAAAGACTTGGATGGTAATGACGGCAGAAACTCTCATGCACAACTTGTTGGGTCTTTTCAGAGGAGCTATGTCATGCTAAATTATCTGTGTATTGATGAGCAGTACTCTGCCAAGGATGAATAAAACACTGAGCATAAAGGTCAGCTGTAATAGAAGAGCTGATGAACACGTTCTGTTAAATCCCGCTGCCTCTGTCTGTCTGCTGCCCCTGCTAAATCAAATTCTACTTTAAGTTCGCAGTTCTGATAGGTACCTGCTGAGCTGCAGAATCTGTACTGAAAAAGAGCTTCCATTTCAGTTGGGTTCTGCCACCTCATTTGGCAATATATTAATTGCTTTCGGATGCACTCTGGATAAGCTTTATACTGCACTGGGTATGTAAGAATAGGAGTTTGGTTCAAGAGTTAAGTTGTGGTGCGTGACTCTGTGACAGAAGAAACATGTAATGGTTTTAATGGTGCATAATATCAATTCTGTTGTGATCTCTTGTCTGAGGAAGACTTGCTAAAACAGTGTTGATGTTTTCTGGTAGTTGAATTTCAGAGTGGAGAACCAGATCTTTACCCTGAAGCTGCATCAAAAGCAGATTGTGAATCTTGGGCTGTGGCACAGGGAGAGGCAAGCTCCAAGTTTGAGGAATAAAATTCATCAGCTCTGGAGGTTGATCATGGAGATCAAAGAGGAGAGAGCATCAGATGAAGCGCAACAGTTTCTCCCTTCATCGCAAGTAGACAGTCTAGGAGAGCCACAGCTTACGAGTAAGTGCATATACTGATTTTATTGAGGGGTACAATTAAAATGCACTGGAATTTGCATCAGTACAGATAACGTCTCAAACAGTGTATGTAACGCTGTTCAATTTGCTGCTTGACAAGGTGCAGTTGTAGATGGAGTAAACTGACGACGGCATCTTTAAATATCATTGCCTGTTACATTTTCTGTTAATCATAATCTTTGGGGAAACAAGTACTTGGTAATGAAGCACTCTTTTCTTCCTGAAACTTAAATATCCCTTTTTTTTTCCTACCTGAGCATACGGACTTAAGATGTAATCTGTTAATTTTGATAAATCTGTTAAGTAGGCTTTAATGATACTTAGTGTCACAAAATTGTACTTTGTGACATGAAAGCACTTCGGGGTTTGAAAGCATCTAGCCATATTTTGAGCCATGTTTGGTGCACAAAGGCCTTGAACTGTGCTGTATTGACTGTGCAGTGGATTTCAGTTGTCTGATCTATTAAGTCTGTAATCCAGCATACTCATAAAAATGTTCTAGTATGCTGGATGTGCTAGTGATGAGGTTGAACTCTGAGAAATTTATCAGAATTTTTTATAAATATTTTAAAACAAATAAAGGATCTTATTTGTTATTTCTTACTGACCAAGGCCTTTCTAAGTTTGGCAGCTGTAATTTTTTCTGCGTAGATGTGAATGATTATTTACAATAGTGCTAAGTGTGGCACTAGACCTATTCTACATAGCTGTTTTCATGGAGCACAAGCAGCTATATTTCTTTCAAAATTGCAGCAAGATTCTTTTTATGTACTGTCCTGGTTCTTCCAAATCTGACCAGTTTGTTCAGTATTTGGTAGTATTTGATGAGGATGATCGCTGGAGACAATGAATGAATGTCAGTGTAGGCAGTTTCATTTCTACAAGTTTAATCAATACTGCAGTCATGATCCAATTATTTCCTGCAGAGGGTGAACAACCTATTATTATTTAGCCATCCTTCCTGTGTTTCCCTTGTGCATCTGTGGTTCACTCCTTTATCATCTCTAGCCCCTTCCTGTAAAATATGCACTAGTATTCCTAAATGAGAGGAACTAAAATACTTTTCTCATTTACAGGATATGGAAAAATGTGGTGTCATTTTTCATTAAAGAGTAGATTTGTTTTACAATTTCTGTGTATGTAGATAAAACAGTGGTATAATTTACTAGATTAACATCATTTATATACTTCAAGGTACACTTTTTGTTTCCATTTGTAAGGTAATGGTAAAATCACTTAAAAACCAAAACACAACATTGTATCTGTCTGAAAAAATATTAAATTTTGATTGAAATGTTGTGTACCCATCCATGTTTTTCCTGTTTTCTTTCTCAGCAATGTGAAGCTACTTTTACAAAGAAATGTCATCTTTTTTTTATTTTCATTTTACGCACAAATACTTCATGCAAAGATTTATTTCAGTGGGTTTTTAATTACTAAGTGTTACTCCACTCATCATGGCAGATACTTGGTATGGTATGTGTTAGACATGTTAAACATGTATAGACTGAAAAAAAAAATTGCGCACACACAAAAAAAACCCCCAACAACCAGTTAAAGTCAAATTATTTCTAACCATTTTCACTTTTTCTTAACTTCAAAAGGTATTCAGAGAATTTCAAATGAACCAAAGCTGGAGTTCAGTCTTGGTAAGACAGCGTTTTGTCTTCTTGGAATTGCAGTGTGACTGCATGCTTGTGAGGAGTTTGTGTATGTAGTGTTGCATAATATTATGTATTCCCGGTTGAAAAATCAGTTAAAGAAGAAAACAGCTGTAGTTGATATAGACGGGAGATCTGCCTGTGCATGCCTTCAATGTCTTGTCTCTGTATTCTTAATTCATTGAAATAACTGAAGATATGTATAACATTGTCCCATTCCACTTGTCAGTTCCAACATTCTCTGCTCATCTTTTGTATCGTAACATTTCACCCGTTCCTCCCACTGTCACATAATGCATTATGCCACCTTGGCTTGCAAATCTACAGTATTCACTATATTAAGCCATCTTTTAAGCACGTATTCTTTCAAAAAACAGAGCAAAAAACAACTTAAAAACAATTCAGACCTCTATCCTTGGGAGTTAGTTTGCATTGCAGTGTTCTGTCATCATCTGTAAATACCAGGCTGTTAGTTGTATCACTGAATGTTCAAGGCTCAAAAAATGCCTAGTAGTGAAACTTGGGAAGATATTCAACTAGTGTTCTGGCTGTTTCACACAATTTGAAAGGTTCTGCTTGTATGATATTTGTATTACATAAAATAAATATGTATAAATATTACACAGGGAGAATTATCACTTTATTATATACATAATATTTCATAATTTTTTGTTGACATATTTGTATATATTATCACCATCTGCAATATATAGAGATGTAGTATATAAGTAGAGAAATATACATATATAGAGAAAACTATTCTGTATATGACAATGTACAGTACTTGACAGCCCAGTGTACGTCTAGTGTAGCATGACTCATTTTTGCTGTATTATCTACTTAGTTTTTCTGTTTGTAAGAGTTCATTCTTCATAGAAGTGGTCATGGAGATGCTTGGAACTTATTGGCGTGCCTTAATGATGTTCAGTAAGCATTCAGGACTTGTGTAAATTTAATTTCTGTGCAGGTTATAAAGATCATAGTTCAGTATAGTACCTCCCTATGTAGCAATGACATGGTGAGCTTAAGTGCAGTGATGCTGGTTTGCTTTGAAGTGGGTGTATCACAGAGTATGTGATGAGCCAGAAATATTGAGTAGATCATGATGATGCAGTGTATGTTCCAGTATGATGGAAACAGTCAACTTCCTAACATGAGTCATGTATAGAACGAGAGTGTTTCGGGCAGTATTCTTCAGCAATATGTAACTTAAATCTTTCATTTTACTTTTGCTTTTAAGCATTGTTGTTGTTTTTTTTTCCTCAGTTTACCAGGGATGATGATCATGTAAATATAAATGTATACTGTTCAGGGCTGTGACTAAGGAAAACATTTTCTCTTAAACCTAATAGAATAAAGATTGTAACTCTCATGTTTTGATATAAATGCGTCTAGAGAATTTCTGAATAGCTGTAGTTGGAGAGGAATTTGTAGATAACTGAATTTGAAAAGCTATTTAACAACTGAAAGGCATTATGGAATGTAACCATTCTGAGGCAGGGTTTTATCAGCTTATTTCTCAAGTGATGCAGCAGATAATACGATTAAATTTTGTTAGAAATGTACCAATTCTGAAACACATCAAATCAGTTCATTTATGTGGCCACGGAGAAATGAAGCTAACCATCCTTTTTCAAATCTTAAATAAAATTGTTCATCTTCTCAGTAAACTCACCTTCTTCTTGACATTGAAAAAGGTAATATTTGTCTACCTCACGCTTTTCTTCTAGGCTTCATAAATGTTGATTGTTTTTTTTGTTCTCAGAGTATTTTCTATCTAAAATATCAAAGGAATGGGGTTTGTGTATCTGTTGAAAGATGTGAAGTTTTCTGGGAGGTTGAGTACAAGCTCAGTCCTTGATGAGGCGGAGTACTGGAAGTGGAATAACGACAGCAGATCAGTGTAAACGTGGGTTAATCTACCCTAATTTTTCCTGGTGTAGGTTCTCACCCTGCTTTGCTTGAATTGCTTCCAGACCCTGAGCTAGACTACTCCAAGCAGTCAGAAACCTTTATAGTAACTTACAAGTCTTCTGAGAGTTACTTAGGAAAAGAGTTCCAGAGTTAATCAAGAACTTACTGATATATGCAGACGTTTGATTGTCAAATTTGAGTGTGTTCGGTGTTTTTTAATACCTAAATAACAAATTAACATCTCAGGAGCTACCTTAATTCGTTACTTAGTATTTTTACATGCTTAACACTTGCTTTCTTAAGTAGTAGGTGTTCAGTGAATGTGGCATAAACTTTTAAGTTATTCTGACTTAGCTGAAAACTTGTGTTTTCAGGGTATTTTTAAAGTAGTTCATTGGAATGTAGGATTAAGGATCATTAAACTAAAAGGAAGTTATTTTTGGCACACGCTGTTGCTCTTTTTTGCTCATTTTTATCTTCCTGCTTTTTCTCAAAAATACGTCGCCTACTTGGCATATTTCCTTCTGTTTTTCTTGCCTATCTCTGTACTATTTTCAGTTCAGTTTTTGAACCCCATTCTCTCAAGTGACTCTTTAGATTTCCTAGAATGACTTCCATGTAGACCTCTTACATCTCATTGATTGAGCCTTGATTTTGGAGGATGGGGTTTGCATGTGTGTGGCCTATTACGCCATTAATCTTAAGGGTGCCAGAATTAGGAGTATAGGAATTGCATAGGTGGGAAATGTGTGTTATTTGTTGACTGAGCTGGAAGGAGGGGGCAGATGATCATGATGTACCTTACCTAGCAAGTTCTCTAGTGAAAGAACTTTTGTGACAACGTCTTCGTAGGGGATGCTGGGATTCTCCCTTTGCATGTATGTACTCACAGCACGTTGGCCAGGAGTGAAGTTCAAATGGACATTTTCCATTCTGAGTTGAAACTTGGTTGGAAGACAAGCTGAGGATGATTGTTTAATAATTATTCCCCCCCCACCAAGTGGGTGGGCCTGAGTTCTGTAGCCTCTTCAAAGGATGGTGACTGTATCCTTGATCCAATTTCAGTGATGGTTTGAGTATGAAATATATAAATTACTTCTCATATTCTTATTTTGGCCCCCTATCCCTGCTGCTCATAACTCTTCACCTTTTTTGGGGTGAAGGGGTTTCTTTTTGGTGCTTAATCAAGGTGGGATGATTTCGAGAGGACGATTTGAAGGTGTACTTCTCTGCACTTAGTGACTTTCTGTGGTTTGTAGCTGCTAAGCTAAAGGTGAGCAGAATGACAAACCTGGATCCAACCGTGTCTGACCTTTCTGGTCCAGTGCTTAACTGATTTCAAAGGGGGTACTGGCATCATTTCTCCTTCAGCCTTCCCTCTGGGTCTGTTGTGAAGAAAATAAGCATTGATGTTTTTTGCAGAGCATGGATGAGCAGCTTTGGCCTGTCACCTTCTGCCACGCTGGAACTGTGGAGACAGGTGTGTGGTTTGCAAATCTTGACAGGGCCTGAGATAGAGGCATTGCTTCTCAGTGTTGTCCAAGCTAGGGTGACTGGGGTGTACTCAGAAGCTGACCTGCGTGTATGTGAGGTTCTCTTGCAGCTGAAAGTGTAACTACCTGGACACATTTAAAGACTCCAGAGCTAGATAGCAGGTGTGTGAAGGCTTATAGTACTCTGCTTAAAATCTGGGTGTGGAAACCTGCCTTTTTGTGAGATGCCACTTGACTTCTTGCTGGCACTTCTTGAAGTTGGTCTTCTGGCCCAGTCTGCAAAACACTTAATAAAGAGTTGTCTGGGGATTTTCTGATATCTCTTTCCTTGTCTGTTTTTCTCTTGGAAGTTAGTTACCTTATAATTCCAAAAGAGCTTGGATAATTTGAGAGACAAAAAGCAAGGCAATGACTTAGTTTACCGTAATTATGTAATTCATGTCTATTGGAAACGATTTTGTTTTGCTGGGCAATTGTGTACTAACAGAAACGCTGTGAAGTAGTTCAAAGCATAATATCTCTTTTTAGGTATTTAAAAGTAATGCGTTGTTTACTAAATGTTTGTCTCTCAAATGACTGTTGCTAAATACATCCTTAAGTATGCCTGTAGAAATAATTGCAGTAATACTTTCATGCCATAAGACATCTCCCAATGGACTTCTTTTTAATCCTTGTACGATGGAGCAGAAGTTCTATAAAAAGAAAAACATCTAATTAATGGACTAAAGTCATCCTCCCTTTTTGTGTGTGTTAGTTATAGATGTTTTTATTATTGGATACAAGTCCTACAGTGAGGTTTGACTTCAAAATGAAGTTCATGTGCAGGCCGTGAATGAAGGGAATTGTATTCGAAGCACTGTACAATTCTGCAATATTGGATGTGGGATGGTGCTGTGGGCATTACAAATGGTCTCACGTATTTGAGGTTCTTGGAGGGACTTTGCCAGAAACAAACTAAGTTATTTTTTTATTCATTACTTTGCTCACGCCTTCTGTTGATAATGTAGTTCTTCATACTGCTATGAACACCTCAGTTTTTGTGGTTAATCATCTTTTTAGTATAGTTCCTTCCAGCTGTGTGGAATATAAAGCTTAAGTAAAGAAGCTTGAATATCTTGTGGAATATTGTTTAAATGCTCAAAACAATTGTTGGAACTGACAACATTATCTGAAATCCTTTGTCTTGCATTTAAGATCAATTTTGCAGGGATTGGATGAGTACAGAATTTAGTTTTGATGAATTTGGACGAATTTGGTCTTAGCATTTATTTAAATATCAGGGTTCTTAGTACCTGATAAGATGATTTTTGGCTCTAAAGATGGTAAGTGGTCTGGTTTTAAACTCTGTGTTTTCAACTGAGATCTGAATCTGCTCCTGTTGAGATTAATAAAGGCAGTACATTGTTCGTTCTGCATGTCAATCTCAAATCCACTGAGATTATTCTACGGAGATAAATGGAGATCTGTTTTAGCCTTTCACTAATGTTACTTTGTAAATTATCTTTTGAAGAAGAAAGGAGTAGTGGTATTTACTAGCAGTTTCTCATGGGCAACAGGTCTATGGCCACATAGTTGGTACTTACGTCCAAGTAAGCACTGTATGCTGCTACAACAGAGCATGTGGCATACTGGAAGCTTTCAGCGTGAGAGACTTGGTGCTTATTTCTTTTTGTCTTCCGGAGATATTGCTGTTATTTTTTGTAGAATTATTTCTGCAAAGGTGGAAGTAGTTGGAACTGAGCAGTATATAGAATGTAACAGATTCTATAAATAAAAAATATACTTGCTGTAAGCGGGTAGTAAAAAGGAATGCATAGTTAAAAGGAAAAAAGGAAGTCTGTGCTGTTTTGCTACCCTACTAATTCTTAAGCTGGAGCTTAAACCTGTAGCCACTATGTTTGTAGGATGGTGGGAAAATGGAAATTACAGTGAATTTTCTTCTTTATTAGAAACTTGCTATGACAATATTGGGAAAAGGGGAAGGGAGAAGTGATATTTAGCTCTGTTTCCAGGACATTTAAACCTTTCTGTGGCATTCTTAAATGCCAACAGTGCCAAAATAAATTACATCCTTAGAACAGCAGCAGATTCATATCGAAACATACTTTGATATGAATGTATTTTGGAATGTGTTATGTATAGCAGTTTTTTTAGGCCACTAGGCTTTTTTTCTTTATTCGTTGCTCTCTCCAGAGAATGAAGACACCTTCAGGGCAATGGCAAGGCCTAAATATCATTAATAGGTTGTGCCATGACCAGGATCATTTTGGATATAAGGTAAAGGCAATAACTGAAAATCTGAAATAGCAAGAGCTGTTCTTTGCTGTCCTGCAACTGCTATGGATTATAGAAGAATAGTTTTCTGTGCTATTATGTGCTGTGTGCTCCATAAGGAAATGTCATCATTTGGGGAAGGCTTACATTCTTATAACTGAACATTGTTACTATACGATAGAAATACTGAGTTTCAGAAGTTAATGAATTTTTAAAATACTGTTTCATAACGTCTTATCTGTTTCATGACTTAGTGCCAGAAACATCCGTGACCTTGATGCCACTGTGTAGCTTAAGTTATGAGAACACAGAGGTGGCAGACTTCAGTTACACAATTGTAAATAAAACTGTAGTGTGAGGAGCATGCAGGAGCAGGCTGTCTAACAAGTTAGTCATGGCTTAACTGCACTGCTCAAATGTCAGTTGCACAGAATGAGGGTTAACACGAGTACTGCTGCATTCATTTAAGCCGTGAAAATACAATGCCTGTGAGCTCCATGATCCAGTCAGCCAGTTTTCTGACTCTCCTGCATTTATCATACTTAAGCTCTATAAATAACTGGAGTTGTTGAGGCTGAATGGCAAGGAAGCAGTGTGAAAAAGATCTGCTCTCACGTATTCAAAAAACTGAAACCCACACTCAGGAAATGCCTGTTATTGCTCCTGGAAATGGCAGTGCTAAGTTAGGCTTTAAACCTTGTATTTCTGTTACTTTATTGTGGAAGGAAGAATACTATTTAAAAGTCCTATTCTTAATGCTCTAGTCCAGCATTAGGCTTTGGGTAAAACAAAATACACAGCAAACTGAAATTTCTGTAATACTCTAGGACCTAGACCCAGCAGAGCTTGTTTTGAACATCAGCACTTCTGATATTTGTGGTGGTAATTACAACCAGATTTAACATTTCCTATATAGATGAATTTGAGTATGGCTGTTTTCTCAACTGCTGGGCGTGATCTCTTATCCCTTCTCTCCGTTGGCATACAACATTTTCTAACCAGCAGACAGTGCTTCTGTCCTGTTTCAGTGTTTACTAAATAGCTGTATGATTTTGTCTGCAAATTAGGTGGGTAATGATCAATATTTTTTTGTTCAGTGCGCTGCTATATCAGTTGCAGTGACTATCATTAACATTGATTTTTTTTTTAAGCTTGTGTTTGTTGAAGTGTGATAGAGATTTTTGTTTTGTCTAATACAACTTCCTCATCATCTCTTTTTGTCTTGGATGGTTGGTTAAATAAATTTCTTCCCACTGTTAATTACAAACATCCCTGAGGGATGCTTAACTGTATTATGTACGTGCATTTCCTTGTGATACGACTAGGTTACTTTGGCAGCATGCACATTCCAGAGACATATTTTTATACAAATCTCTCATCCCCAGAGATGGGAGCTGTGTCCTTAGAGTTTTCTTAGGTGAAAAACAGTGGAGCTCGACTTTTTTGTATACATAATCCAAATGCAGTCTTCTGTCCTATGCACATTCTTTTCTCGGAACTCAGTGCTGTCCTGTGGATTTTACTGAGAGTTCGCTACTGGAAACTGCTGTGGAAGAAACTTCTTTTCAGTGTAGGAGTCTGCGCTTTATAATTGCTAGGTAGTGATGTTCTTTTCTCACCCGCACATGGAAGTGCTGCTGCTGACCCATTAATTGGTCATAACCAGATAGAAGTATTTATGATAGGAACCTGTTAATATTATGAGACTTTAGCTGGGAAGCTGCTCATTAGCACCATTCTGGGCTAATACCAATCCTCCACTACTTGCCTTGGTTGCTTTCAGTCATCTTTTGCCACACAGGGGACACATCTCTCTCCTGTTCAATCTTTCAGTTGCCTTTATGCTCCGAAGTCAAGCATGTGCCCAAAGTTTTCCTGTGTATTCTGAAGTTGGATTATTCCTAAGGCTTTGTGCTCCTGGCTGAAGATCATCTCAGCAGTCTTGGTTAGCAGTGTCCAGTGGAGGCAGAAGCTTTGTATATAGCACAGGTAGACAGGTAGCACAGGTCTGAATGTAGTGTTATCTTATTTAATGCCCTTTTGCCCACTAAGGAATATCTGTACCTCAGTTATTCTGTCAAGATAGGCTGTACGTTATTATTTATCAACTTTGTTGCTTTGGGATAACAATGCTGCTGTAATGCCAATGGAAAAAAATAACTGAACAGTATGTTCATGCAAATATATGTTTATGTGCGAGATGAGCTTTCTTCATGTCCCTTTTCTTCAGGTACCTCTGTTTTTCTGTTGGGAGTGCTTACGTAATAGCGTGCTCTGATGACAAGGATATTGTTTAGTTTATGTCCATTGCTGGCCCCTTGTAATCTGACTAGGTTTGGAAAATAAAGAAGTTATGGGGGTTTGTGTTGCTTCTGTCGCTGGTTAGAGGAAAAGCCACTTCAGAAATTACCACGTAGGTTAATAAACTGTGAATTCCTACACTGACCAGGTGTTCACCAATGTCCTGTTATTTCCTCTCCTATCAAAAATGAACAAACATGGCAATGTCAGTGCCATTTTCCAATTTTTGGTATAGTCCTTGGCTTCCTTCTTATACAAGTGTCTACTTTGAGCAGAGAATGTCATTCGTCCTTTCTGCCCACCCACTTTATTCCAGATACTGGAGCTTTTTCAGTTCAGTGAGAGAGTGCATTTTCCCTGTTCCTCTGCCAGATTAACTTCTTCCAGGTCCATTGGTTTCAATGCTTGGAGCAGTGTTGAGCAGCTGGTCAGAACTGTAGGTGAAGAGTTTCCAGACTGTTTTTCCTTCTGTGACTCTTACTGAATACACAAATTGAGTTGCTACTGTTGTACAGCTCAGTAAAGAGCAAACATTAGCCAGTCATTGTCTTCTGCTGTCTTTGTGTGTGTGTGTGTGTGTGTGTGTGTGTGTGTGTGTGTGTGTGTGTGTGTGTGTGTGTGCAGAGAAGGATGAAGACCACAGGCAGCATGTTTGTGCAGTTCAGAGAACATTGAAATATTGCATATGGCAGAACTCAAGAATCAAGCATCTACTTACACAGCTTATGCTTATTGCACGTGGAGCTTATATGCATAGTAGTGGTACTGGAATGTGTGGGACAATGAATAGGGGCAACTAGAGAAGTATTTATTTACTGTGATTCATGAATAATATTGTAGTGTTAACTGTAGAACAGCTAAGGCAGTGAATGTGAAACAGTTCTTTGCTTTTATTCTTTAGGAATTAAATGTTAAATGATAACTATTAAGGTATTTCCTGATTTAAGGCATTGTAAATGCTAAGACAGTTTATATGTAGGCCACATCGTTTTTCAAAATACATAACTATGTACTTGAAAATGTTTTCTACAACATTCCTTCTTTTCTGCTTTTTATCTTGCTCGCCAGGTTGTGGTTCCTTTGTCTTTCTTTCCTTCTTTTTCTTTGTTTACTGTGTGGAGAAATGGTTTCTTATTGCCATCTTAACTTTTTATTTGTTGATCTAAAAACGTAAATTATTCCCGGTGCAGTTCTTCCTGAAACATTCATTGTACACTTGTAGACTTAGCAGAGATGGGATCACCAGGGCAGTGGATGATTCAGGCATTTATGCACTGAGTCAGCAGTCACAATGAGTAGATTCATACGATTTAGCCATGTAAATACGTGCTGTCACTTCAGTTCACTGAATTTTGATGTAGAGCTTTTGCAAAATTAATTCCAGCATAGTAAAATATTGAGAAGTAGTGTGACCTGCGAACACATTCTGCTTGGATGGTAGGTTGTGATGTGAAATATATTCATGTAGTGTTACCTGCTTTTGCTGTCTTAGGATAACAGCCTTATTATTCATGTCATGTTTGCGTTTTTGTCAGTTTTTTGATTAACGTGTCAACGATGCTCAACAGATGTATTTAAATAGAGTGTACATCCTGTACCTCGTTGCATATCTATGTAATGTTTTACTTTGTCCAAAGAGTGTGGCCTCTTTTTCTGGAAGTCCTAATATTGTCTGAGATTTTGCTAGTTGAAAGGACAGTAATTCAGTGCAGGGCTGCGGAGCTGGCTGGGCTATGGATAGGGAATAAGAAAAAATTTCTCCCGTTATTTTGTGAAAAGTTACTTAAAAAATGTGTTAGTTAGGCCATTTTCAACAAGGGGCATGATGATGTGCTGTGGCCTGGACAGACAAATTCCAGGTCACTGCAACTCTTCTCTGCTAGTGACAATCTTATTCAATATCTTCTCTGACTGAAGGATAGTTGTGAATAGCAGTGACCCAGTGTCACAGTAAACACAAATAACTTTGTCATCAAATAGATGCATTTTTCATATTTCTTTCATCCTTCTGCTCTGGGGGCTCTGAATCATTGCGCTGATCCTCCTAAATTGGAGTTAGGCGGATCAGTTATTTTCAGTCAGCTCCACCCTGCAAAATTCAAGATCGTTTTGCTAGGGTGCCTTTTTATAAGAAAACGATCTACTGATTGGGTTTCCTTACTACTAAAATATCAGAGGTCTCCTATGCTCACCAAGGCATTTACTACTTAGTAAACTCTTCTTACTGTTGTTTGAGATTTATCAATAGGATAAAAATCTGTGATATTGGCTGATTGAAGAATTTGTTGTTTCTGGGTAATGTTATTTGATTTGTCCCATATGTATGTGAAGCTGTTACTAACTGGGGGATTCACCTCCGTTTGGATTGAGGTAGTACTTTTTACAAGAGTTAAGCTGTAGGATTCTTGCCAGAAGCTGCGTATTTTATTTTAGCTGTTCTTCTTCCTTTTTTTTTTTTTTGCTTTATTTTTCCAGAGTTTGTCTCTCTTCCTGTCGACTTTGGAGGTCCATTGAATTGTGAGCTCACCAACCTTCCTTTGGGTTGGTTGTGGAAAAATCTGACAGTTAGTTTTCCAGATTCTGGATGAGAAACACCTATTTCTAGAAATGGAATCACAGAGTAGAACAGGCATTTTAAGGGTTGTGTGATGGTGTAAGATTAGGATTTCAGATGAAAATGGCTGTATGTGGAAATTCTGATGACCTGGTATCTCTTCCTTATGTCAGTTGTAGTTGCTGTAACTTTATTTCAGAGTTTTGTGGCCAACTGCAGAGATTATATAGTTCAAATAGACTTGTCTGCCCAACCTGCTGTGCTTAGTTAAATGCTTTTCTGTAAATCCAATAAATAATTCTTCTGGTGCTATCAGATATTTGGAGTAACTTCAATAATGTAGTGAGCCTTAGAAGTAAAGATTTGCAGGCAACCTGCTGTTGAAGCCTGATGCTAGTTCATAAAGATTCCATCATGCACAAACCTTTATTGTTATCCTACTTTTACCACCAAATGACGGTAAGGTCAGTTTGAGAATTTACAGTGAGATTTCATTGGAAATTTGGGCGTAAGAGGAAAATTCAAGGTATTCCATGAAGGTTAGATTTAATTATTTCCTTGTTCTCTTAACCATTATGGAAAAGTACTAACAAAAGACTGGAGAGTTTTTTGGGGTTTTTTAGTTTGGTTTGTTTTTTTTCTTTAATCCTCAAGTGGCAGGTGTAAGCCCAAAGGAAAAATGGTATAAACCAGTGTGACTTGGCCTTTTGTGTCTATCAGAGTTTTTCTTGCTTTCTCATAAGACCAGCTTTGCTTACTGAGAGGATAATCTGACTCACCTTTAAAAAGGTAAAGGTCAGCTGCACTCAAGGAAGCCCCTGGTTGGCAGTGACTTCCATAAAATGTCCTCAGCTCTTTCTTCACAATTAGCCTCTCCAAAATGGTAGGCTTTTCTTTTCCTGCCTTGGGGTTTTAGGATTCCGGTGTTGCTCACTGAACTGCAGAAAAACACTGGACAGATCCTATCTCAGTATTCATTGTTGCATGTTCCTTACTGGATGTAAGGTGGATGGCTTTTAACTTTGAGCCGTTGTATGCCATGTCAGCACATGTCCTCTCTGCAGTGCAGCCAATGGTGATTTTATTTCGCTCCTGCTCCTTTTTTTTTTTTGTCGTCTTGTTGCCTTTTGCTTTACGTCAGAAAGCTTAAGGTATTTTAGTCTAAAAATTGTAAAATGAAGTATTAAGACGTGAATTCTTGATATTTTTTGACTAAGTTGAGTTTTAGTAATGATCTGAAGTAGCCAGAAATCAGATTATTCTTCTCATGTGCGTGCCAGCCAATGACAAAGTAATTGTTTTGCTGTCTGCTTTTAATTATATAGATTTTCATTATGAGATATACTGAAAAGCGTGTAATGTGGCGTCAGACAATATGAACCAATCTGATCGCTTGGAGTGTTTAACTGGTTTAGAATGTCTTTGGAGTGGTCGTATACTGGAAGACTGTCAGAAAAGAAACGATCAAGTTAGGTTGCTAAGACAGATTTTGTGGCAAATTAAATGAGTGCTTATGTAAAATTACCCACATCCCAGTGTGTGTGCAAGTGTGAGAGTATGCATGCGCACATTTGTATTCTGGAGCTGATGAGCCTCTGGTAGAGAGCTTTGCAGAAGCTGCAAGTATTTTTAGTGGAAACGAAATCTCAGTTCAGTTCTGCAGCATGTGACTTCCTATTTCTGTAAGTTACTTCCAAGAGACTTCCTCTGTTAAATCGGCTTGTCTCTGGAGATTTGAGCTGGAGCTGGAGCGTAGTCTGCTTTGTCCTGTGCCTGTGGCAGAGTTTTCCCAGAGTTTTCATTTGAGTATTTTATTTTTCTTTTGTACCGTCTCCAGCATGCAAGGATCTAGTGGCTGCTACCCGTGATCGGAAGCTGAATACATTCATACAAGTCTCAGTGGTGCATCCAGCAGAGCACGTTTTGACGAGGTATTCAAGTACTGAAATCGTGGAGGTGAGTGTCTTTCTTATTCAATTAATGTGTTAATTAATTGATATTTTTTTTTCTTAGAAAGCAATTGAGAAATGAAACAAGCTAGTGTACAGTCTTAGGTAAGGAAGCACAAGGCTGTTAGCAAAGCGTACCTAAGAGAGCTCTGTAGCTCTTGGCATTTAACCAGGACAAACAGTTAGTAATGAACTTGCCTTTTCATGAAAACTTTTTCCAAGCAGAGACTTACAGAATACTCCAGTTCTTCAGATGTCAGTCTAGACTGAAACAGTGAATAGTTGCTCTCATGAAAGAGCAAGGCTGTGTAAAATAAAGGTAAACTATGAGTGCAGTGAGTTTGAAAAGTATTTTTCAATTACAGAAGAACAGAGGAACATTATATAGTCAAGTTATACTTTTTGCTTTCTGGTTTATTTTTTTTTTCCAATGGGAAGTTGGTATTGTTGCAGTGTGTAAAAAATATTAGCCTACTTTACCATTAGGAAAAAGTGTGTGAGCATTATATCTGTGAGATCGTATACATTAGTACCTTGCATCATGTATTGGAGCAAAATTTGTCTGAGGCTGCTTTGCTCATTTTCATTTGGCAATGTAAGCATTAGTGTCAGTAACAACAAAAATCAAGTAAATATAAAATTATGTAAGTTTGAGCAGACTGTGGATATATAGCTTACTTAATTACTCTAGCAATTCAATAAGAACAGAAAACTCTTAATGTAAATACACACCTGAATTTATTTTACCAAAGGCTTGTTTTGACTGCTAAATGCATCGAGAATGTTTCATGAGCAATTTGTGATCTTACATTTTCGCCTAACTACTAAATTAAATTGTTGTGGTTTCAACTACCAACCATCCTGAAACTGCTTTCTTCAGGTACCTTGTATCTGATCAGGATGTTTCATTGCAGACTGTCTGGAACAATATTATGTAGGGCATGTGGTAGGTTTTTCTTTTTTTAATGGAAGTGTGCATTTCTTAAGGCAGTGTCTTGCTATAGGACACGTTTGAGGGCATGAATAGTTCTATGAAATAGCTGTCAAGGCTCTCAGCTTCCATTATAGTCAAGCTTTGGAGGAGGAAGTGTTAAAGGCAAAGAAAAGTAGTTTTTAGCAAGTGCAATTATATTTATCATACTAAATCATAACATAATTTAACTTAGCCTGCTAAATTTGGGAATTGTGGTGGTGTTATAATTAAGAGTTAATGAATTACAAAGCACAGAAACGTGGTCTTACTCCACTACTGTCTAAAGAGGGAAACTATAATCCTTCAAAAAAATAAACATTAATATAAAAAGTCAATGTCCTTAATGAAGAGTTTCCATAGTATATCTGAAGACATTTTATTTTCATTTATCTAAGATATCTCAGTATGTTTTTGGTTATGTTCTTAGTTAATCTAAAGTAATGTAAAACTTAATACTTTACAAAAGTATCACAGGAGATTTTTTATGACAGATCAGTAGCCAGGATACTGATGCCTGCAGACTGAACTGTTTGGTTGTATGTTTAAAGGCTGTTTCAGAAGCACTTAAATTCTTTTCCAGTATTGCAGCGTTTTAAAGTTGTCCAGTTTGTTACTCGTTTTGTGTAGCACTGAGGTTTATACAGCGGAGAGATGTAAACAGCTAAGTTCTGTTAAAGTGACCATGGTTTCTGTACATGCATCAATACTGATGCGCTGCACATTACGCAGCTGTTATCTTACTGAATATTTACTTGTGTTGCACAGGGAACAAGAGATCCACTGTTTCTGACTGGTGTGACGTTCCCACCGGAATACCCCATCTATGAAGAGACTAAAATAAAACTCACAGTCTACGATGTCAAAGATAAATCTCAAGACACGGTGAGCATTTTGTTTTTTTTGTATAAGTCTTTTCTTAGGATTTAATTTCCACCATGGTGTGGGCTTGCAGCTTGGGAAGATGAGATTATGTAGAATTGGCGTTGCTCTTGTACAAAATACTTTATTTCAATTATCCTATTACAAGGTAGAGAAAGAGAACCATGCGGTTAAGATGGACCCCTTGCTATTGTTTAGTTGGTTATGTGAATCAGTTCAGGCATTTCTGGAAAATGGAAGGTTACTCTCATGTACTTTTTGAAAGCAGAGAACATAGGGAATAAATTGGGATAACAACATGAATAAGTTTTCAGGAATGCGTTTCTGATAATATTTTCTGCTGAGAAGAGGTGGGAAGTAGAGAGGAATGGTCATGTAACTGCTGCCTGCTCATCTGTGGCTCCTGCTGATTTTTAAGGGTCCAAGATCAGCTATGTCACTGAGGATGAATTGTTTGGGTTCTGGTGTTGTACATTTTTAGATACAGAGGCAGATTCTTACACTGATAAATAGTTACTTCAGAAGATGTATGGAGATCACTAGGAATATGTGAGTGATTTAAGTGTCAGTTAAAGGCCTTGAATGCCATTTTATGTACTTTTGGTGATCTAGGACAGTCCTAAAGAGCTGTAAGTTATGCAGGACCTATGGGAAATGCGTGGTTTTTTTCTATGGTGGATACATTTCACTTAGGCATTGGAAACAGTCCTTGAAATCTGTATTGAATTAGCCAAATTGCTCTTTATGTATCTATAATTGGCCCCCTATGTGATTAAAGACCGTAGAAGCTTATGTCATGATTGTGCATGCATTCATTACTTGTAATAAGGAAATTAAAGCTATAACATACAACTTCTGACTGTCTTTGAACTACTTACGTAAGTAAAGTTATGTTTAGAGGACTTCTATTTATTTATTTAAAAATGGAAAATAAGTTTGTTGAAATTCTGGTTCCTCATTAGTCAGTAGATTGTCTCCCCACTATGCTCTGTATTGGGAATTTGTGGAGCAACTTTGTCCCTCTAATTTTCTTCTGGAAAGATCTTGTTGAAGACCTATGTAGTACCTCTTAATATTCTCCCTTTTTGAAATTGTCTGTGGATAAGAGAAAATTAAATTAGATGCAAGATTGAATTCAAGGTATGTTGCATTTTGCATATGTGAATGACTTTGTGCCATCCCGATAGATACTTTGTGACTTCCTATATTTAGTTCCTGGAATATCAGCCAGGATAAAAGTAGAGCCATGACTTTCTTTGCCAAAATTCAAAGCCACCATACTTTTCTGTGAGTTCAGGCGATGTTGCTGAGCGTGGAGATCTATCTAGATTCAAAAAAGTCAGCTTTAAGTGAGGTAGCTCGATATCATTACCAGCACAGCTACAGCAGTACATACTTGTTTCATGATTCAAGAAGTGGGATGCGTGGTGAGCTGTTCCAGGAGTTGTGGCTTTACTGTTGTGGCTATCCAGGCTACCACATAGATGGCTTCTGTGGTCTGTAAAAGCTGTCATCACAGCTTATGACTTCAACACGTATCCCTGCCATCTCTCCAAACGTGAGTACAAGTAATCCATGTAGGATGAAGGGGAAACCATGGCTTTTGAGTGTTCTGTGGTATGCTAGGTTCTGCTTCCAGTCTAGACAGATCTGCTGCCAGCTCATCAAATGCTATCCATTTATGGCGTAATAAACCTTGGTTTTGACTGCTGAATATGTTGCAGAAGTTGGGCAAAAAGCCACAGTAAAAAGACTCTCACAACATGAAGGCTCTTTACTCCTAGTACTTCAGTTAACCATTTCAAAGCAGTTGGTATCACTCATCACGTTGCAATTCAGAAATACACTTGGTTAAGAAGTGAATTTTGAGCATGAATAAAACTTCGAGCAGGACGTTACTGCTTTGAATACAGGATAGATAGGACTCAGCCTTACTTTTAAAGCAATTGAATCTTAACTGTGAAGTGGAAATAATTGGATGCTGCTCAACTTGTGCATGCGGGTTATAATGATAATGTGAAAGGGGATGTTCCCCAGTGAGAAACAACCAGAATTTTTTGGCAGTGTTGGTAAGTTGTTTATGCTGGCCTTCTAAAAAAGGTTCTAAAATAACCTTTTTTCTTGTCTGTCATTCTTCGCTCATTTATGTGAGAAGAGTAGTTTAATTATGTTTAAGTACTGTGCAGCTGGTATCACATTTGCTGTGCTTGACACACTGGATGTTGTAGCTGCACTTTTCGCGTTTTATGCATGTCTGTCTGATGTTGTTTGTAATTATATCTTGGCCGTATCAGGTTTTCTGTAGTTGTAACTCTCCAAAGTTGGTGTTTCTTTCAATTATTATTTTGGCCAACCTTCCTAGGTAACGGTGATTGGTGAACAGAAACTTCTAATAGAGATTATGCTATCCTTCAGTTTGATTTAGCTGGAATCAAAATGTTAATAGTATTCATAAAGTATAATTTAAGTACATCCAGTAAAGCCAAGCATACTGAACAGTGGGTAGTGTCATGTTCTGAAAAATGTACAGTAGCATCTGTTTTTACATCAGAAAGATTTTATCTCTGTGTTGCCATGAGCAAGATTGTCTCACTGGCTTGAATTGTGCTGTCTTCAAGAGTTTGTGATAGTTGACTTTTGTCTTAACGCTTGGGCTGCACCTGTTCTTTAAACCATTGTCCAGGAAAACTGGAATGAGAGGCTCGTACGCTGTTTGAAATACCACTATTGTATGACTGTTGCACAGGCATGCTATTCTTAGCTTTTCTGTAAGCATGCGTGTTTGTTTGGTTAAATCTATCAAGTTGTAATGCTGAGCAGGATTTGTTCTCTTTAAAAATGCTGCATAGCACAAGCCAGGTAACACTGCTGTGTGGTGGATTGGCACAATATCTAAAAAAAACCAACCCAACATGTTTTTATTTTATATTAATAGGAGAGAGCCTGGTTACTGACTTGGGAGGCAGCAGTCTTTTTGTTCTGTACTGAAAATATGTACATTTGTGTATTATAGAACCACAGAATTGGTAAGGTTGGAAAAGGCTTCTAAGATAATCTAGTTGAACCATCAACCCATCACTGCAGTGTCCACTGACCACATCCCTAAGCAGCACATGTACGAGTTTATTGAACACCTTCAGGGACAGTGACTCCACTGCTGTCCTGGGCAGCTTGTTCCAATACTGGACTATTCTTTCTGAATAGAAATTTTCCCATATCTATCCAACTGAATAATCTGACCGTTTCCTGTCAGAGCAATGGAAGGCAATAAGTGTCTTGCAGCAAGTGTTCTCAACTCTTTTGTATAGAACACTGTACTTGTAGGCAAGTGCTGTAACAGTAATCCACGATGAGCTTTTTCATTTGCTTGTTTTTCTTACAGTTGATTCTAATGTTTCCACATCTGTCTTATTTGATCGGATTTAATTGAATGCAGTTACAGGCGCAGCTTAATATCTTAATATACAGACTTCAAAGTGGATTTGAAGAATTTCTTGTCTTATGTTGGGATTGTGTTGATATAGAATCATAGGAGTTGGAAGGGACCTCAAGAGATCGAGTCCAACCCCCCTGCCAAAGCAGGTTCCCTGCACCACGTGCAACGAGGTCTCAAGTTCTGGTGTGATATGCAGTGAGTCGGATTGCCTCCTTTTAATGCAGACATGAAAGGGTGTTGGAAGTGGAAGACAGAAGCCCTGTGACGACTTTGTGTATCTAGTCTGTGCAGCACCCCTTGCAGTTTGTTTTTTTTTTTGTTCAGGAGGAGGTAGAATCCAGAAGCTTGAAAATAAGCTTCAAAAGTGTTGTGTACAATTTTGTGTACAACTAAGGCTATCAAGACTTAACAGATGATACCTGCAGGAAGATGCAGTCTCCTTTCAGTAGTTAGAATGGCTGGAATTAATTGGATATTCCAAATATGAGCAGCATCTCTAATACTGTTATTTTAGATATGGGAACATGCATTACCAAGTTACAGCTCTGGGTTATGTAAGCTTCAGGCTACTTGTCTCTTACCGTTCCGTTTTGAATCTTCTACTAGACTTGTTCACTATGAATGAAAGTTCGCAAAAGCTTTAATGTGTATTTTATTGTGTGTTTCTTGGTACTGCAAGTATCCATTTTAAAACTCAATTGCACTGGGTTAAGTGGGAAATGAAGACTTTCACAAAAGAGGCACTTCAAGATGAATTTGAAGCCAAATCTGAAGTGGTAGCCTACCAAGTTCCCTCGTGGGCATTGATTTGGACGATAGAATCACCACACTGCTTGGTGTGGTTTGCTGTTTGTGCTGAGGAGGCCCATGGCTTGAGTGTTAGTAACCCTGCAGAGCGGTATATGAAATGCATTAGCAGGGATTAATGTGAAAGCTTGAACATCACTTACCTGCGTGCTGCCTGTACCAGAGCGCTCCTGATGTTTCACTCTTTTGAATGCTGAAGCTTCTGAAGGTACGTTTTCTTAAAAACCAAAGTAGTCTTAAAAGTGCTCTTCTTTGTTTAACAAAAAAGCTCTTCAAATTCTTCCTTTTCTCAGTTCTGTTCACTGTCATCTCTGCAGGATTTGTACAGAAATATTGCCTTAAATTAGAAACTCTTATTATCTCATTCTTTTTAATACAGCAGTGCTGCTCAGTGTCACTGCCCTAACCACAGAAATACTTGTAATGATGCTTTATTCATGTTTCTTTTCAAAATCATGTAGTAATTTTTTCATGAATATATGCTTCAGTGATTCAATTTTTCGTCTGCTTCAAACTTAATATTCTTACCAAATGCCATTATTAGAGTTATAGTGGAGGGAAATTTGTTTTTCTTCTGGGCATGTGTTAGTGGAGCACACCTTAAGAATTACTGTCGGTCTTTCTCTGTATTTCTTAGAAGTCTAGAAACAAAAAGGGAAATCCAAACTGCTTGCTTAGTTTTGGCTTTAGATTGAAGTAACATCTATCAAGTGGCTAAGAGTCTAAGGAGGAAAGTTGCTTAGATCTTAGGAATCTCTTAAGGAATGGAAGGTAAGTGTCAAGACTACAAAAGTTGTGTGTATGCCTAACATTAGTCCATTTGTAACCTTACCTGCCCTACGTGCCTTGAAAATCCAGTGGGTGGGCTTTGATTTTGCAAAAGCCCATCTCTTTGAAAGCATCCTGCTTTTCTTTTTCCTTTATTCTATTATATATATATATTACATATTTAATTGAAGCAAACTCTTCCCCATTGCTGTGCCTTCAAGGGAAGTTGTGATCTGCTGTTTTCTAATTTCCCATTTTCTTTTTTTAACTTCCTTTTGTCAATCAAATGCTACTTCTACTTCTCATCAGGCAAATGCTCACATTAAGAGCTGATTCTTTGGAAAAATTGTATAACTGTGAGTCCAACTGTATTTGCTGAATAGATAAAAGGATGCCTTGGATATTACTCATTTTAAGTGTAGGGAAACATACAATATGTGATAACCTTTTCCTGTAGAACTGAGCTGCTTTGACAGGGGGTTGGACTCAATGATCCGTAGAGGTCCCTTTCAACCCATACAATTCTGTGATTCTGTGGTAATTTTTTTTTTTGTGTGTGTGTGTGTGTGTGTGTGCTGCTGAACAGTCATAATCAGGAAATAATCCTACATTTGGAAGTTTAGGAACTATCTATTAGCTCAGATTTTCCTTCCACTGCATGCATAACAAAGGTGTTCCTTATGGATTAGTTAAGGATATGCTAGAAACGTTGTACGATTGCATTTGAAATTTTGTACTTACGAAGCCAAGCAAGTACTTCTGTTTTTATTAAAAAAAAAAATATCATATGCATTGGTTGTAACGTGATACCTTCTTGAGCAAATTTGTTAGAAGAGAATCATAAATAGCTCTCAGTAAATTAGTTAAATGTTTTGTGTTCTGATGTATTGTAAATATTTTATGAGTAAACATGAAAGGCTTCTGTAATCATTTAGGAATTTCAATGTCTTCAGAAGTGTGTCTATCATTGAGTTTTACAGGAATCAAAGCGTCATTATATAATCATTATTCAGTATATTACAGAAACAAATTTTCCTGTGGCTGAAATTGTCCATGCTTGGTTTTCTTTGTGCCAGTAATGAGAATTTTTTTCAATTCTTTGTTTTATCCTGTTTACCATGGACCATGTGATCACAAAAGGAGACAAAAAAAGCCTCATGCTTTGGCACCTGTGATCTGCTGTTGTTTAAAAAAGCTATGTGCAGTTGATGTAGTGATGGCTAGGAAGCTACGAGAAGGCCAAACAGACTGTAGCATGGTCGAAGTTTAGTGTGTTCACTTTTTCTGCCTGACTCCAATTCTTGAGGGTGGATATTTGACTGAAAAGCTTGACATTATACATCTGAATGAACATCAGTGTGTTAAGCAGTTCCTGCATTGAAATGAATATCGGCTGTTTCACGGTGTTAATGGACTTCTGGGGGGTTGATTTCTTTTCACTGAGAAGTGAACTAAATTTCCTCACTTTGAATTTCCTACTTGGTAAGATCATGGATCATTACCAAAGAGTCACTGGCTCATGATAATTGCTTTCCTCTGGGTGATGTAGTTCTGTGTTAAAAAGCTTCCAAAAATGTCAAATCAAGTCGCTGACAAGCTATTGCCTAGTAGGTCTATTTGAACCCTTGTGGAATGTGCGGGGTACTCTTATAGCCTAGAGCAGTAAAGCAGGAGGATGGATGTAATCTCCAGGGGGCTACAAGGAGATGATTAGAGAATGGGAACACCTCTTCTACAAAGACAGACTAAGCGAGTTGGGCTTCTTCATCCTGAGGAGCAGAAAATTCCAGGGAGACCTTATTGCAGACTTCTAGTACTTGAAAGAAAGGTTATAAACAGGAGGAAGACCAGCTTTTTTACATAGTCTGAAGTTCTAGGGCAAGGGAGAATGTTTTTTAAAAAGAGAGGGGAGATGTAGGTTGAGCATTAGGAGGAAATTCTTTATTCAGAGAGTGGTGAAGCACTGGAATAGGCTGCACAGAGAAGCCTTGTATGCCCTACCCCTAGATGGATGTGCTCGAGGCCAGGTTGGGTGGGACCCTGGGCAGCATGATCTCATGGGGGGTTTCCCTGACCGCGGCAGCAGATTTGGAACTGGACCTTTTTAAAGGTCCCTTCCAACCCAAGCCATTCTATTATTTCTGAAATCAGTTTACTTTTTCTGCAGCTGGGGTTCAGAATAGAATGGCATCTATAAAATAGCTCTAAAATACTGCTTTAAAATAATTATGGCATAGTGATATGGCACTGGTAATTTCTTCTTTAGTCCTTTTGCTTTCCTCTTAATATGTAGTTACACTTATTTTGTATATTCTGGTGGGAAAAATGCAAATATGTGCACTGTGAAGAACATAATCCAGAATTGAGCAAGCCTTTACTAAAGTGGTGGTGCAGCCCTTTTGGAATGCATTAGACCTGGCCACACTGTATGGTGCTCAAGTCAAATCAAGGAAAATGTAAGTGGTCCTTGATTTCTGATGTACAGGAATCATAGCGACTTCATGCCAAGCATTAAAAACAAATGACTGAGAAAAATCTTATTTCAGAGTTCTTTCAGGCATGTGGAAAAATAAGTATACGAAAAACCCCATGGAAGTAAACAGTCATATCTTATTCTGTTTGTATAAGTGAGAGTCGATGCATTTTCCTGATGTTGGGATTTTAGGTGTGATGATATTTAGTCCTTTTGGTGTCCTGTCTCAGCATTCTAGGATGACGAGAGTTGGAGGATTTTATCTTATTTTCCCCCCTTCTGGATTTCTTGTCACTGTAATACTATGATATTATGCTGCTGTTAATGTTTATTCTGGCAATCATATTATTCTTAATTTTGTCACATATCCACTCTCACCTTTCCTCTCCCTTTCCAACCCCTTTTGCCCCTTTCTTCCCTCTTCCCTCCCTTCTTCCCACTTCCCTCCCACCCCAACACCGTGCATTTTAAAGGACATGAAGGTATAGTTCTTCACCCTCATTCTGTTTTTCAATACCAGCTTTCTCCTCAGGCTTTAGCTTATTCCAGTTAGGTGCAGCATTTTATGTGTAACTGTTGTAGTAGCTCTTAGAGCTATCACAGTGACTTAGTTTAGATGAAAACCTAATATGTCAATTACCAAATAGTGCCCTGTCTGTTCTGATAAAACTTGCACCTATGCTATCTGCAGATCAAATTCAGAGGTCTCTCTGAAGGGTGAAATGAGAATGTTTTTTCTACAAGCAGGCATGCTGTTATGCACACCGAAGAGCTGTATGTCTGCGACAGCTCTGCTGTTACACATTCTGGTGTGGAAAAAAATAAATATATTTATATACGTAAGGATAGATGTATGACACAATCATTTCTGGTGGAGGAGGAAGTGTACTTTGTGTATCCCATGTATACTTGTCTGCGTTTGTCTTATATTTGGTTGTATAGTAGGAGTGTGGACATCTATCACTAAACTGTTTTTAGGTGATTGCAAATAAAATTGCTTTTTTTTTTTTTATGGAACAGTGCAGCATAGCAAAATGTAGCACAGGATTTTCTCTGTATCCATTAGAACAAATTTATTTGGGTGTTACTTCCTAGCAAGTTTATGCCTGTACTTGTTCCATGAAAATATGGGAGCAGAACCTACAAGCGTCACTGGATCTCAGCTCCTCAGTTTTGTCCTGTGCTTTACTTGCTGGCGGTCTGACTGCAACAGCAGCAGATAGTAGCACTTCTGCTCTCCTGTAAGCATGAAGAAATAAAAGCTATTTCATTTGGTTGAAGCAGCATGTGCACCATAGGCAGCAGTTCATTTAGTCTTAAAATGTAAACTGGAGATGAGGGATAAAACTCTTTCTCTGCGATCACTTCAGGCATGATAGTTTTCTCACTTACAAAAAAAAGACCAAAACCAACCAACAACAGAAACAAAAAACAAAATATACAACTGTACTTGACATGATTTATTTCCTTTAGAAGGCAGTAGTCACTATGTCTTTGGGATGCTCGGAAGGGTTGGATTTTGACACACAGTGCCCTTAGTGAAATCGAGCGAGTAGGTCCTTGATTTGTTACAGCTATAGATTCTCCACGGCCTCTGTTCCTGGGGAATAACTTGGCAGCTTTTCAAAAGGAAGTAATTGCAAGGCTCTCACTCAAGAAATTATCTTTGAATGTGGAAGCTCTGGACATTTACGGCCCAATTATTACTACCCTGTTCTGAAATAATATCACCCCTGTGACAAGGAGGTTTCTGAATAATTTACTGTGCCCAAATGGTTTTCAGGCTTGGGTATGTCAGAATAAAGATTGTCCTTGCAGTATAAATTAGGGGATGATTGCATAAACCCTTTCAACTGAGAAGCATCCTAAAAGGTTTTTTTCTATGTAGGTACCACAGTATATGAGTCTTCTATCCCAAGCCTGAATATCTGTCAAGAGTACCTTAGTCTCAGTAACAGTCCTCACCTGATGGATAAATCTGTGTTGACAGAGTTGGCCATAGTACAGGCCATTCTGTAGAGATGCGATGGTGGATTCCTTTACCCTGTTCCTTCCTTAGAGTGTTCCTGAGGTAGTTGTGCATCAGGCCCAAGAGCAATCTCCTGTGGAAAAGATCAGTAGGCTTGATATTTCCATCCCTGTTTCTGGATACATAAAATATCACAATCAGCAGTGCATTCAATGTGAAGAAGATACAAAGCCTATAAGCTTCAGCTGCATAAAACCCTGCATGAATTATCTCATCCGTGCAAAAGCATGAGCTATCTCCTGTATGAGAGAGAGGCAGTAACAAAAAATGTTTCACCTAGACTGGTAAAGCAATTGTCTTGGTTTTGTTGGCTTTTTTGTTTTTTCCACCCTCCCCTAACCAGTTCATTTTTCTTCTGTGAAGTGAAACCTATTTCAGAAGGTGACAGTAGACAAAGCAGCCTGTAAGTGTTCAATAAAACCTATCCCAAGAGTGTTCACCAAGTATCTGGGTCCTCTCATGTTTGTTTGGGGGTTTGGTCACTCTGGGTTGCTTTCAGGGGCAGGAGTGAGAAGGAAAGTGGCTCTCTCTGGTATGATCCTTGGCCGGAGGGAAAGTGGCTATCTGCAGTTAGATCCTTGGCCTGCCAGACCTGGCAAGTTCATAGTATTAATTGACTGAGTCAAAATTTCTGTGTGGCATAATTGCTGGAGTGGAAGCTGCCAGCGTGTCTGAGGGCAGGTTGTTGCTTGCTGCTGGAAATAGAGGTTAGTATCCAAGCAAATCTTTCACGAAAGAAAGCTGAAGTTCTGAAAGGTGTATGTATTTGTGTCAAGTTTTGCTAATACTCTTGAAGATGAGAACTACGGTTTTTCCTTTTCATCTCTTCTCCTGCCCCCACTTTTCACATTACTGTGAAGATTTCAGTGGCTCGCCTTATAATCTGAGTGAAAAAATTAGTTTATCCCTCACGGTCTTAGAAAAGCAGTATGTGTTGTTTAGTGTTCTGACTTTGCTCTGTGGGGTTCTTTTAGTAGAATAAGTAGTAAAACAGAAATCTCAAGGAAAGTGAAAGGTCTGTACTGAAATTCTGAATAGAGTGGAAAATATATTACATGATAGAACAGATTCTATGTACGTACAAAGAACTTGAATATGTGTACTAAGTCATAATGAATCTTGGAATAGGTGTCACTCATCAAGATACAGTTAATCTTTAAAAATTGAACTTAAGCTTTCACGCATTATTTATTTGGTAGTGCTTTTTTTTCTATCTCCAAATCTATGTTTAGTTTTTTTTTTTTGTAACTGCAGTTAACTAGTTTTTGTTAGCCTTTCTGTTTTTATAAAGGAAATTGAAGAAGCAGAGTTTTTATTGCTCAGTGTGGTTAGTTTGAAATCCAGAGTGAGTTTCAGCAGTTGTGTTAGTAATTCTTTTTCTCTGGTGTCTGTGTCTGAAAGTAGGGGGTGATGTGTGTCTGAATATTTGACTGAGGTGATGATAGTTCAACCACAGAAGGTTTTTTGCAGCACATACTGAGTGTTCCCACTTGTCCTCAGGGATTTTCTTGAAGTGTTGCTATGTTCAGTGTATTTTGATACTATTTTCTCAAAGGAATTTATTCACTGGAAAATACTTGTGCTGGGAAGAACAATGACTGCCCTGTTAGTGTGCACAGAATTCAAAATCTATAGCGACTTATTTTTAAAATTAAGCCTCATGGCAGCAAGTAATTATTTTAATGTTGGAAAATATAACCGAATTTTAGTTACTTGTCATTATGGTTACTTTTTCTTCTTACATATTGTCTTGGTGAAACTTGCCGAGTTTTACTAAGACTGCCATGTTAGTGCAAGCCATCTGTACTCACTTTTGTATGAGTCCCTATCTGCAGTGTGTAGTCTGGAAGAGAGTTGAAAGTTCTTTGGAGTAAATTTAAAGATACTCAACTGGAGATTTTCATGGCCCTTCAGCTCTCACCTGCAATGCTTTTTTTCAGTCAAGCTCTAACTCAGTGTCAGAGCATCTGTGCTTCACAGTTGTTCATTGTGAGGGGTATTGGAGAAAAGGCTGTAGTACTTTTTCCTGTAATCTCTACTTGATCTATCTGGACAGCTTGAGAGCTTGGGTAAGTCTGTCTTTGGTGTGCTGACTCTGTGAGAAGCAGGTGCATCCAGTGGAATTTATGTTGGAGGGACCCAGATGCAACTGGATGTGTATTAGTAAGTTTGGTTTATGTGCAGTGCCTGCTGTTTTTAAGTAATCTCCAAGAAGCATTTTGGAAACTGAAACAGAATCTTGGGTACATTGACAGGTCTCCCGCTGAAGATACGTGTGCACTGCAGTATTGCATAAAGGAAGAAGGAGGGTCTTCATGGGAATCATGAATTACTCCATGAGCTTTTGATTCACTTGTATTTTTTGCCAATTGAAATTGAAATAACCTAATGAAGTTGCAATAACCTATCAATCTGAGTAATGATAGAGGTAGGTCAGTGTGATTTGCCATGGCCTGCCTAGCACCTGTGTGTGGTGTCAGGGTCCCATGTGATGGAAATGCCCTGCTTTGGGCAGCCAGCAGGGCAAGAAGATGGAAGTACAGAAGTAACATCTCTAATGACTTGGACAGAAAAGCTCACAACTTAACAAAAGGAGTTTAATTTTGTCTGCTGGCAAATGTCTTGATTCAGAAGGTGCTTTAAAAACAGTAATTGTGTTTTGCCTTTGACTTTCTAGTTTGTGACATTTTTTTTCCTTTCCCACTACATGAGGCGTGTTACGTTAAATTTAAAAGAGAATGTTTTGGTGTGGATTTTACTGAATGTTTTTTTCAGTTGGCAGGTGCAAGGGTTGAAAGGAGCTGGTTCTTGTCTATTTTTTGTTCATCTTTCGAGTTAGCTTTGTGACAGGTTTTGCTTCATGTCTCTTTGTTACGCTTTGTGTATGGCTTAGCATAGATATACCACATCAGTGCAAAAGAGAGAGGGGAAAAAAAATCCATTCTCTTGATGTAACTGTGATATTCCCTTAATGGATAACGAGAATCTAAGGCATATATTCAGGCTGTTGCTACTCATATTACAGTAGTCATTGAGGAAATGATAGCTTATGTGCTGGACTTAAAAAAAAATAAATAAATAAATAAATAAAAAAATAAAAAATGGCAAGGTCTGTAACAGTAATGAGTTGATGATGGTCTTTTGGAAGAATAAAACATGAATTTGTTTGGCTTTTGTTTTTTATTTTTCCTTGTCTTTTCCTTGTCTATTCTGTTTTATAACTTTCATTTTACTTATGATAAGTATGATGGGCTGAAATTTATGAAGTCAATTAGATCTGAGCTATTCAGACAACTAAAGATGCCAGTGGGCTGCTGTATGGATTGCAATTGGATTAAACATCCAATTTCCTTTTTTTTTCGTTTTCATTTATTATTTTAAGCTTTTTCAGGTATTTTTAGTCATCTTCTGCCTACTTAGACACTTTTAAAGATGCCTAAAAAAATCTGCCAGCACCTTTTTCAGACTCTTAAGTACCACTGAGAAAAGCACCCGGAGTATCTTCAGATCAGATTGACGTCCACTGTGGCATCCCAATGCAAAAGCATTAAGCTTTGTAAAATTTCAAGAGGTATGTGGTTCAAAGCACATTCATGGCCGTCATATAGCTCCTCAGAGCTGCTTCTGACTGCTCTAATTTATGGGAAGATGAATTATGGCTCCTCTACAAGGTGATGTGGGGGTGTATGCCAAGTTAGGCCCTGGTGTATGTTTCAAGTGACTTTGGGGACAGGCTTTTGCATTGATCTGCTGCATCAATGGTAAGTTATGGCCCAGCTGGGAGGTATGGCAGCCTTCCCAAACGTTGCCAGATTGGTGACTCTCTTAAAGTTTAAGGAGTTCAGGATGTTCTGTTGTATGATTTATGTGTTCTGAAGGGAAAAATGGGAACCCAGGTTGTAATGTAGTTGTGCTGGGTAAACAGACAAACACTGTGAGGGTAGAAGACAATCCAGGAAGACATCAGGCTGACTTATAGGCAATCAGCAACATGTCACAGAGACAAATTCTTCAGAGAAACAAAACTACTGTGATTGTAATGAAGGAGTAATTCAGCAGATCAGACTATTTCCATTGAACCCTTTTGGACTAAGTTCCAAAATATTACTAATGTGTCCAGCTTAATTCACTTATCTGTTGCAAAGCTGAGTAGGTCTCTGTCTGTCTAGCCTCAGTAATTTTGATGTTGTTTTGCTTTGTGTATTTCAGCACACAGATGGTTCCCATGGCATAGTCTTTGTCTTACGTATCAAGAGAGAAGTGTTTTGTTGAATTAGTTTTAATTTCACAATTATTTAATGTCTTCTGTGTCTTCTGAACAAACTGTTCAATTCTGAAGTCTGCTTTGTTGTTGCTGCTGTTTTGTTTTCCCATGCTGTTAAACTTGCTGATCCATGCTATGCTTTCTTTTATTATCTAGAGAGGATGCAGATTAATATCAGTTATTTAAGTGGTTAAAACTATCTTAGAAAGTAACTGGCCATTTAGAATGAGGATCTGAGCAGTTTTCATTCTTTGAAAAAGGTATTTTAAAAGAAGTGAAGCGATAGTTGATATTTGACCAAGGGAGATATTAATTTAAGTAAAAAAAAATTACGGCAATAAGTGCATTTTGGTTTTTAATGAGAAACTTATCAGTTTTAACTTCTGAAATGAGATAGGAATAATATCCTCGTTATTCCTGTTAGTCATGAGAAAGTCTGTGAAGGCCTTGATCCTGTGCTTCTAAGTCTTTGTTATATGTGACCTCTAGAAAGGAAATTGTGTTGAATACAGTTTTGGTCTGTCAGCATGTCCTTGATAAACTCCTCTTGGAGTTTTGTAAGCTGGGGCAAAATGACGTGCTTCAGGCTAAATGTTGAAAGATGTAAGACAGAAGTCTTACGTGTATATGCTGTTTCTGGTGCAGAAATCTTATACTACAAATATACTTTGCAGCATCATAATGAATAAAAATTAGAATGCATTTTTAAGTACTCCAGTTTGTGGAGGCTTTTTCTGTTTTGTTGAGTGGTTTCTTTGTCTTTTTTATTTTTATTCATTTTGATTTCAGATAAGTAGGAATGGAGAGTAGGTTTTAAGGAGGGTGTGGGGAAAATCTGGGGGAAGGAGGTGGTGTAAAATACTGATCCTGTGCTCATATATATGTATGTAATTAGCACAACAGTTATAACTATTAAAAGCGTGGCAGTACTCATTCATATACCTCAAGACCCAACTGAAATTGGGATTTAGCTAAAACTGTTAGCCTCTGTCCCGCTGAAAACCGGATCTACATAAGCTACGTGGTTAAAAATGATGCAAGGTTTTTTGTAGCAGAGTATCTGCTCTGATACATAAGGGCGGTTGTAGCCCTCGGGCAGTGCAAGCATTACTGCAGTCGGGCAGTACTGCAAAGAATTCTAAAGGAGTAAAGCTCTCTAAGCTCAAAGAGAGTCTTTCAGAGGGAAATTCACTGTAGTTAAAAATGTTTTTTTTTCTGAAAGAGAGGATTATGCTGAGTCACAAGGTTATCTGTTGAGTGTTTTTATTATCCAGTGTCCAGATTATGACTTTAGCAACTTCATCTGTGTATGTCGAGAATGTTTCTTGTCAAATGCATGTGAGAACGTGAATCTCAAAGTTCTGTTGCCTATCTTATTTTCTAACTCTTATAACAGCCCTGGTTTTAAAGTCTGGGGAATATTGTCTTGGTTTAAATAGCTCTTTGCTTTCCTTTGATGTTAATGCATTCATTTGGAATAATTATCCTGGTTTAGCTTTTGTTTTCTGATGCTAAGTAAATACAGCTACTTTAGCTTTATTACCTAAAATAGGTTTGCCATTCGTTACAACTTTTTTTGAATATGAATTGCGAGTGTATAATACTTATAGTAATGTTAAACTAGAAATACCATTCCTGATGCATCCTAAAAGCTTATTTCCTTTTTAGTAGTTATGTCTCAGGCTCAGCCTGCTTATTGATGATACAGCTAGGTCTTTTTGCTGCTGCATTTTTGGAACTAATGCACTTCTAGCTTAGAGGAAGTGCTGGTTGTTACTAATTGAATGCACTGCCCGGTGCTTAAATATGGTTATGTTTCTGTTACTCAGATCCTCCATGTGTAATTCTGTCTGTATCACACTGAGGCTTTGCTCCGTGTAGGTTCTGACTTTTGTAAATTTGTGGTAATACAGTTTTCGCCATAGTGTTCAGTGAAAATATTAAGTAAAATTAACCTTGTGGCTGGATCTCTCCTTCATGTTTGAAACCTGCCATCTTCCAATTAGTCAGTATGCTAATTTCTCTAATTTCTTTTCAGCTGACTAATAATTTTTGAAAAGGCACCCTGTCAAATGCTTTAAGTTCAGAAGTTAAGAGCTAATGTATTTCTTCTGACTAGATGGTTCTGTTACTGTAGGAAAAACCGAAGTCAGCCCAGCTTAATAAACATGTATTTAATGTGTATTTTTCTAAAAAGTTTGATAATTCTTAGGCAGATTCCAATGCTTTCATGTTAGTGGTTCTTAAATGTTTATTTACTAAAATTTTTCTCTGTGAAGCTGAAGTTAACTATGATGTTGAAATTAAATACCTCAAAATGATACTTAATAAGGTAAATTTGTAGGAAGGGCCAGTACAGTATGTTCATTCAGTGTAGAGTAGATATGCTTTTGGACCCAGCAGAATTTTCTTACTTCATTTAATATGTTGTCTTTCATTCATGTTATTCATAGAAGCTGTGAATCTAGGATTCTATTTCCATTATGAAAGAAAAAGTGATGATGTGATCTGCTTTTTGCAGATTTGCTGTTTAGAGATGGGCTGGTCTCTGTTTCTGCACTCTCACAACAGAAAGCAAGAAATGTCTGGTGTTTAGCTTTCAGAAGAGCTATACTCCTTTGGCTTTCTATTCTCTCTCCATTTCCCCTTTCTATTTTAAATAAATCCATAGTGAGAATCGTGGCAGAACATTCATTGTGGTTTTGAAATTTTAGTTCAGCTCACATTGCCTAGTGCTGCTACTTGATTTTTCTTTTTTAATTTCAGTTTTTTTCTAATTTGAAAACGTATCTACCTTTTGTTGTTTAATAGGTTCAGTTTTGAGTTCAGCTTGACCATTCGTAGTTCTTCTACCTATTATCTGATAGGAAATCAGATATGTTGGAATGTGTGCATTGCACAAAATCCTTCTAGGGCTATTTAATTTAGCAAAGAGCTGAAAGACTTTTTTTTCAGGTATTTCAAACTCAGTAATAAAAAGAAGACTCAGCAGTCATTTATTCTTCACAGTGCAGGTGACAGAGCACTGGAACAGGCTGCCCAGAGAGGCAGTGGAGTCTCCTTCTCAGGAGATGGCAGTAGACCCATCTGGATGCCTACCTGTGTGACCTGCTGTAGGGTACCTGCTTTACCAGGAAGGTTGGACTTGATGGTCTCTTGAGGTCCATTCAAACCCTGCAATTCTGTGTTTCTGATCTCATCAATCAGGCTGTCATGAGGGTGTGAATAGTGAAACAGAACTTCACCTCTAGCAACAGACTTAATTCAGGGGAAATGTAGTTCAGAGAGCTAATATAAATCATATAGTCGTTGTATTTACGGCACTGAGGTATTTTACTAATTGTAATGTGATTATGCCTGAAGGTGGACAGGTATTAATTTTGCGTCTCTTCTGTTGAGAGGCTCTCAAAATTGCTCTTCAGTGTTTTAGCCAGGAGTATGCATGCCATAAGCAGAATAGGAATATCTGGAGGTGTCTTGTTCTTTTCTCTTTTGTTACCATATCCTGTATGTGTTGTGTAGCTTGGTGTGTCTCGTACTGCAGTATGTATTTTAGAAATACATGTTTTATATACATCTGCACGGGAACTGTTAAATCACAACCTGAGCCACTGATTGATCACCTGAGGTGAGCACTGAGTTAGCTGCAGGAGTGCAGGTGAAGGCAACTCACCTGTGTGACTAGAAGGGGTGGAGTCTGGTTCCACCTCTCCCAGATCCCATTTAAGGGCTGACCACCACTGGAAAGTATCTTGTTGGAGATCCCTCCCCTGTGGAGTCCTGGGCGAGCCTCGACCGTCAGTGACAAGTGAGCCTTTCCTTATTTACTGGTTGTCTCTATACCATGCAGATAAGCCATACAAAATATACCATCCACCTCCAGTATTTTCTGTAGGTACTATTCTTTCGGGTTATTCACCCTACAGTGTCTATCTGCTGTCTTAAGCCAGCTCCCATATTCTTTCCTTTCTAGGTCTGTGAAACTCATTGTGTGAAACAAACCACTTTTTTTTTTTTCTTTTAACCCTCTGCAGAGCTAAGTCACTGTAATCATGGTGTTAGATGAGTGATTTAGCAGAGGAGTTGCAAATCAGAAGTCTTTCAATGGCCTGACTTTTAATGTAGCTTCTTCCAGCTGGGTTGTAAGCTGAGACGTGTTTTTGGGGGATGGTTTCAATTTTGTCTTGGGCTTTGGAGGGGTATTTTAATGGTGCAGTGTTTGGAATGCATAAATGAGTTTCTTAGGGGGATACCCCTAGCTGTAAACAGAGGAAGGAAGCTGAGTAATCCTGTGGTATGTGAAATGGGAGATGTGAGCCTGTGTTCTTAATTCTGTTACAAACCTACTGTGATATCAAAGGCAAGTCACAAACATTTTCTTTCTTCTCTGCAGAGGCTTTGATGTTTATAGAATTACTCCTAGTGCACAAGAAGAAAAATGTTAGTGTGCATTTTTGTGTACGATAGTGAGACTTCAGATGTTATGTACTTAATATTTCCTTTTAATAGAAGAGAATGTAAAAAAAATCAATTTTCTTCCATCTGTGCACTCTTGTTCTAACAATACTTGGTTGCGAGGATGTTCTCTTAGCTGACAAAATTCTGTTATTGTCACTAACAGTTTTATGCAAAACCACCAAGAAGCTGAAAGTAATTCAGGGTATTTAGCAAACTGATTTCTCTCTTGTTTTGTTGCTGCAGAGATGTTTCTGAAAGCTTCAACTTCAGTCCTTTGTTCATGGTTGAAGGAGATCCCTGCTTTTGGAAAATGCTGGTAGCTACTTGGGTATTCAGACTAGGCATTCTAACAGAGTAGGAAAATGAAATGCTTCTTTCTTCCTCGGTTATGATGCTGGTGGGCAACCAGTGACATTAAAATGGAGATCTTATCCTAGTTACTTTTGCTTGACTGGACATACTTAGTTCATTTTTTTTGAGAGAGAAACAGAATGAATACTACAGCCAAAAGAGACTTTCTGACTAAATTGACCAGTGCGGTATGTTGAAATGATACTGTCAGTGTTCCTTGTAAACAGATCAGTCACAGAGGAGTATTTTTGTTTACTGTGGCTAAAATTCCGGCAAATAGTTTGTTCTACTGCTGCTGGTCTTGGGGCAGATGATGGAAGAGTTGCTGATTTTTTCCCCCAGCCCTTCCATGTGTAGAATTGTGACCAGAACAGAGCAGGAATACTGTAATTTAAGAAAACAGTTTCTCAGCAAGTAAGCCATATAATAGAACTGTTTCTTTATCTCACTCAGTCTTATAAGCACATAGTAATAAAGGTAGGAGAGGGAGGATGTTTCTTCTAGTGATCTTGTGGCCAGAGCTTATCCTGCAGTGAACTGGGATGTGCCACAGAACTGGCATCTCAAGCACTGCTGTGGCTTCTGGGTCTATTACCCGTTTGTTATATGAAGAAGTATTTCAAGGTGCAAATTCCACTGACTGTTAGTATGCATGATGAGAAAAGGAACATGGTTTGAGCTACCGTCATATAATAGCCACCTTTTAATTTAAATGTTTCTGTGAATAACAATGCAATATTTTGTTGTCGATTGCCCCCTGGAGGGACCTTGACTGTTCAATTACTGCAGCCTGTTTGTGTGTTGTTCTTGTGTGTGTAAACATACCAACACATGGATATGTTTTTTGATGTGGTTGTTGGCTTTTATTGGTTCTTTAAACATGAAATGTAGGTATCAGACTCTCCTGATGTAATGTACAGGAATTCTTGTAATTTGCTAGAATTTGAAGCCATTTTTGTGCTAACGTTCTTCATACATGCAGAGAAGAGAACTTATTTTCTGTGTATAATCAGCAGGAAAGTCAGGACTGCATTACTGACTTCAGTTACTGAACAGTCTTTGAATTCAGGTTGGTGTGTGCGTTTTCCAGGAAAATGGCGTACAGAGTATAAGTACATCAGTTAAGTATTTGTACAGTAAAAATAGGTATGAAATCGTACTGTAGAGGCTGGTATATGTAATGTCCAGCAATATGTTTCACCATGTGCTGTGACTGGTATTAAAAGGAAGATGAAGGGCCTAATTATGACCTGTTATCATTTTCAATTTGAGACCCTGAAGGTCTGGTTTACAAAGGTGGTAATAAAGAGAGGCTGCAGATTGCGGAAGCTCAAAAACAGAGGGGACTTTGCTTTGTCACCTGAACTTCATGATCAAGAGCTGTATAATGCAAATCAATCACAGAGCCTAATTCGATTTCACATTACCAGGGAAAGAAGCAAAAATGCATAAATGTAGGAAGAGGTGGAACTGTTTTCTGAGAACAGGTTCAGCAAAGCTGTGCTGATTCCTAGATTCCTAGTGTCTTGGGAGCAAGTGTATGTGCTGTATTGGCCCTGTGACACGGGGCAGCCTTTAGCTCTGCCCTCCATGCAAGAGGAATTACTTTGCTGGATGACCTATGGGCTGCCAATGGAGTAGTAGTTACGAAGAATGTGTTGGAACTGTTTGTTAGCAGCAGAGGATGTGAGAAATTCAGGCGAGAAAAAAGTGAGAGGAAAAAATATTGCTGCTAATACAACTAAAATGCGTAACTGGAAGTGGCTTTTGTTGTTGCTCTTCTGTATGGAGGCAGTGCTGGAAATGCATGGAGCCTCTGCTCAGGAAGTGTGCTTTTCTTAAAAGCTATCCACTAGGTGCCATGCTTATCTTTACAGAGAAATATTCTCAAGATAAAATTTGTGATAAGTTATTTAAATGTAAATTGTGCAGCGCAAGTATTCTCACATCCAAACTGAAGTTAAACGTGTTTTTTGTTGTTTGGGTGGTCCATGGAAGTCATAGAACTCACGTACAAAAAGTAAGTCCTGATGAATGTTCTTCAGCAACAGTGGGTCTTCTAAAAAGGCTTCTAACAGCTGTATTAAAATAAAATCACAAAAAAGGAAACAATACATATCTTTTATAATAGTAAGATTTCTTTACTTATTCTTGTGTATGTTATACTTCAGATTTGCGGGTTAGTTGTAATAATTAAAAAAAAAACGAAATAATGAAAACTGCTGCAAATTTCAGTGTTAAATTCTTGGTAATGAAGAATTGGAAAGAGTGGAAGTTTGGCATGGCAGCTCAGGAAACTCTCTGAGGAAGTGGATAAATCCTGGTAAATTGCTTCTGCTGTGTGACCCTTCCTAGTGCTGCCAAGGATGACATGTAAATATCTACTTCCCTCTGAAGGGCCTTGCAGCACTCTAATCTATTTGGTGAGGGAAGCAAAATGATTCTTCTCTTGGAAGTAGGTACGCTGCAGTTGGCGTGAGTTTTGAAGAAAAGTGGAGTCTAGGTTTTGTGGGTATTTTGTGATCTAAATCACTTCTTTATTGCAGAGGCTGAAAATACCATTCCTCGTGTCTTCTAGTGAGAAATGGTGGTGTATTAAGAGAGATTTGGGAACTCAGTGCTTCCCCACATTAATGTTTCTTATACACAGTTTCAATGGGAAGAAATTGACATTCGTGACGAACAAAGATGCGAATTAGGGGAAAAAGGTAACAGCAAAATGAAACTGTGATAATAGAATCTAAAATCATAGTGACAGAAATGCAAGGGCAGGTGGAGCAGAGTGTTGGCATTCTGGACTTAACAGTGGAGAGAATCCGATAGCTGAGGCACTCAGTTCTGGAGGGCAGGGTCATTTAGGTTTAAGTTGGTGTTAGATGGTCTGTTCCAGATGGTACATTAGGTGCTACCATTCCAGAGATTAACATATCTCAGAAAACAGTTTTTATAATATCACAGATAAAAGGCTTTTACATTTCGTACTTCTTATTTCTTGCATTGATTAAGCTTCTCCTCTCCCCCCAGAGGTGTAAAAGTTGTCATTTTTGTGTTCACGAATTCTCGAGATTTGTTCGGTGTGTCTTGCTGTCTTATGAACAGAGAGGAGGACAAGGATTTAAAGTAAAACAAACGTGTGATTTCTTAGAATTTTGGAGGACCTTCATAAACTGTCCCTCTTGAGGTATGTGCAACTGTGAAGTGCTCGCAGGTTTGCAAAGCCATTGTATTGTGTAGAGCAGTACATAATTCACTGCCTTTCTGTGCCATGATCTCTGTGTAGGAGGATGAGAATTTTAAGCCTCAGTATTTAAATCAGACCTGCCGTGCATATTTTATTAATCCAAATATTATCTTGAGCTGAAGTTTCACATGCAGTTTGAATCAGAACCTTTTAAAATGAATGTTCAGCTGTTATTTTTAAGTGTGGACTAGAAAATAAATTCAGTTGTTTTACTTTTTGTAGGGAGTGATGTACCAAGGAACATTATCATTGGTTTTATTGCAATCATATTGTTTCAAAAGCAAGAGAAATTGAATTTTATGTGTTCTTTGTGCTAATTCTGAGACTGCATTGATGCTTATGCTGACGAGTTTAAAGTTCTTGCAGTAGTATTAAAACATGTATTGTTTTAAGGTCTTCTCAAGCTTGACATTTAGCAGAATGACTTCACTAAATGATGGAATATAATAGAAGGAAACCATTCTCTTCTAGACTGCTTCCACTGAGGGTGTATAAGTAAGCAATTTATTTACTTTGTATTAATTTCCCATTTTTTGTTCTTATACCTCTGGGTAAAAACCATTTCTTATGATCCTGACATTTATGTGCAAATAGAAGAAATTGTAGTAAATGCACCAGGGAATTTGTTTGATTATCTCTTGGTAGCTAAATTATTAATCCTTTGGATATTTTAAATGATTTTTTCCTTAATATAGTTTTGTTAGTGTAAACTTTGAAAAGCATTCTGATTGTTTTGTTCCTTTAATTTATAACTGCATACAAACAATAGAATAAATGTAGGCATGCTTTGGACAGAGTTTTAAGTTTGGTGGGGGGCAGATTTCAATATTCGCTTAAAATGAATACCTATGGTATTAGTGCTGTGTGGAAATATCAATCAAGTGCAGTGACTATATGTGAATAGAGGGTTTTTTCACTTGTTGGAAAGATGTAGTAACCTGTTTCAGGCAGTTTCTAATCATGTGGGAGAGCAGTGACATTTAGAGAACAGTTTAAATGATGCATAAATCTAGACTGCTTTCCTGAGTCAAGACCATTCTCTCCTCCTTATCTCATTTCTCATCTTCCTGAACCTGAGTTTGGAATACAGATAGCTTTTTGTAGCTTATTTCTCTGATAATTCTACCTATCTCAAACCGGATTTCTTTGTGATCTTCAGTAAATGATTGTTTTGGGTGTTGCTGGTAACAGCCACTGACTAGTACAGTGTATAGTGTAACCTAGTTATGTATTTTATTAGTAGCTTAAAATGACCTGAAATGAGAACAATAAACAAGATCAAGTATTACTAAAACATGTGAATCAGTTGATGTAGCTGGCTGAATTTGTAATAGCAAAATAAGCTAGTGCTATATGTACGTATGCTCATTTCCAGCTGATGCTGCTAGGGAAGTATGTGTGATACTGAAAACTGCTCTGACCTGACTGATTCTGAATTCATTTCCTGTGCATCTGCTTTCTTGTCAGCTATTTTATCCTCTTTTCATTTGTTTCACTCTCAGGTGGAATAAATTACTGGCATTAAGTAGAGTTCATTCAAGTACCTCTAGTATTCATTACATTCTAATCTTTCTGTCATTTGTAAATGTGGCTGTTACTGTTCTAAATAACCATCCTGACTAACTGTAGCTTAAGAACTAAAAATCCCTATTAGGGTGTGGGTTTATTTTGTCTCTTGTATTTTTTTTTTTTTTTGTGGCTTGCTTTTGAATGATATTGTGCCACTGAGCTGTTGAATGTGGCCTTTTCTGGCACTGGAAATCTCATGTAGTTTATTAGAACACTAGGCACATGATCCTTTATGTTCATGCTAAATTAATGCATCTTGAAATGTGTACTAAAATTAGATAAAGATTCATGCATTTTATCCAGAGCGGTTTTGTGTTGCTCCTAATGTTAGTTAAAAGGTCCATCTGCAAGATGGCTTCAGGCAGCTGCTGTAATAATCACGGTAGAGGCAGAGCTGTAATTATTTATAGAGAACTTATTGTGTGTGTTGGAAGAAACTCTATATAAACACCGTTTGTTGTTTCACATATAAGTTATTCTTCGTTGCATATGCCTTTTTCACTTTTAGACGTGTGAGCTGTAAGGGGGAAATCTGGGTATGAGGTTTCTGGAACTACTATCATCTTGTCAGCCTACAGGATATTGTGCTGTTCAAGGCATTCCATCACGACCTGTCTTCAGGCTGAAGAGATTACCATATTTGACATAACTATGATACATAAAACTCATCTTGTATTTAAGCGCTTTTCTTTTGCAAATAACTTTTCAGTATGCCAAGGGATAAGAGTGTTCTTTGTGTGGGAGAAGAAAGGTGGAGAAACTGAAGGCCCCTGCGTACTTGGGTGAAGTGTAGATAAACACCACTGAACTGAAGCCAGTATTTGCTAAACCATGCTGTTTCTTTGCTTGAGTGTGACCAATGGTATTGCTGAGAAGCTGACAAATGATTTTGATTCTCAAGACTTCTGCATTTTTGGAAGTATAACCTATGTGTAGTATATTAAGTAGAATCTCTTAGTTGTTTTCAAAAGTCATTTTCAGGACACCTTAGTGTCTCTATTCAGCCATTAACAACTTGGCAAGTTATTACCTACAGGAGAACAGGTTTAGGAAAAACTAAACCTGTCTTCTCCGTCTACATTACTACTAACATATACTTTCATTCTCTGCTATTCTAAGCTCACTTTCTAGTGAGTTTGTGATACTTATTTTGATCTGAGAACTGTTCCTGCCTTGAAATACAGATATGATCTATGAGCCAGTTTACCTAGATGTGGGTCTAAGTTCGGTGGAATTAGTTTGAGGAGACTCAAACCAAATTGTTTTTTAATGAGCTGACTCATGTCAGGAGCAGACTTAGCTAAGGAAACACTGACAGTATTTCTTTCGGAAATGGCATTTTTCTTTGTCGGCACTGGAATAGGCACTTCTTAGAATTTCTGATTTCCTCTTCTAGTGTCAAGTTTTGTGTACTTCGTGATACAATACTGACTTGAGATTTCTCCATCCTACGGCATTTCATGTTACTTGCTGAGGAAGTAAAGGGTGAATCAGCAACTATCATCTTAGCAGAGCACAGTTGGAAGCAATGAAGAAAGCAATTGTGAAAAATGATTCTGCGCATCAGAGGTGAAGGAGCAGTGCATGAAATATGAAAGCGTGGGGGGAAAAGCTGTCATGGGAGTTTGTGCTGTAACTTCCCATCTCCTGGCTGTGGCAACTTAATAAGCTATAGTGTTGTGGCTGACAGCTGAATACCTCCCAGAAGATATCTGTCTAGTGGGCCAGAATGAAGATGGCTTGACTTTGGAACATCAGAAAAGATCACATAGGGAGTGTCTGTTCTTTTAAATAATTTACACGTACAGTTGAGGAAGATGGCTGTCTGCAAAATGTTTGAGATTGAAGTCATATACTTTTTGTGTGGAAATGACTGAATATAGTTTCATTGATTAAAAACAATAGAATATTAAAAAACTCTTACAACTTAGTGCTGAGAAGAAAAGGAACCATGAGATGTCCGCTTTTGCCACGAGTTTAGGTAAAAAAATAAAACAGGCTTAGGTTTGCTGTGGAAGGTCAAATAGGATCACAGTGACACCTACTTCCTGCCTGCAAAGCAGAAAGTGTAGCTTATGGGGGGGATGAGACTTCCATCCTGTAATCACTTCTGAAATAGGCAGTGAATTTCTGTATTTAATAAAAAAATAAACCTTTCGATTTCTCCTTCACAAGAGAGAGAGGTTTGTATAATGGTCAAAGCATCATCAAAGATTGCTTAATGATGGCTGGTAAGTAGTCTGGGTGTTTATATACTTAAAAGTTAAATTCCAGTTATGCTGGTTTAACTGCTTAACTGGAATTTAATTTAGGAACAAAATTATTTCTCACGTGAAAAACTACATTTGTGTATTTTTCTTAGTAGACAGTTCTGGAAGTGTTTCTGTTTGGGTAGCTGGAAATGTTTGTGTTTGTAGACCTCTTCTGATAAGTCAGAACAGACATCTGCAGTATTTTCCCAGGAGCTCCTAGAGGTTCTTGTGAGAAAATTCCTTTCTCCCCTCGAGTGTGGGTTATTAGCAATGCGGAGGAAGCATCAGGGTGCCCTGGACAAAATATTAAGTTGCTTATCAGAACTCGAGTAATTCCAACTTGAAGAGCCATCATCTAGGGAAGTATAGCTATAGGTTTGTGAAAATGGACTTTTATCGATAGATATAACCTGTGCCCAAATGCAAAGCAAACAAGCTTGGAAGAAAGAAATATTTAAGGTATTTACTCCTGCCTGTTGAACTTGTATTTGTGCTTTCTAGCACAGTAAATCTGATGAGAAATTTTACAGTGAGTTTCCTGAATCAGAACTGAATTAGCATCCATTAGGTAATCCAGGTACCAGACCTTAGTTTCCCTACTGTATCTTAAATATTATCATCAAATATCATAAAATAATGACCCTAATTGATAAGTCTGTTTGTTCTCTGCTTTTGTGGAAGTACATGCAAAGGGTCTTCCGCGTGTTAGATGGAAGTTTGGTATGTGAAGTAGATTTCTCCCCTTCCGAAGAAAAGATGTCAATGTCAGCTAAGGAAACTACCCACAAATCAGCTTTGAGGAGCTTGGAGTCAAGAATAATAGAAACAGAATGAATTACGGTAGTATCCGAGTACAAGACCGTACATTTTCTGCTATCAGAACTTGAATTCATGCATTTTAAACAATTAAGTACAGTGCATATAATGAGTTGATTACAGTGTAACAGCGCAGCAGATACAATGCAGCAGAGAGAGGCAAGCAAGATTCCCAGATGCGTCGAGGGAACTACCTTCAATTTGTAGAAGTTAGGCTTTTTCTCAAACCTGTGAATAATGTGATCATTTTTGTTCAAGAAGATGAGTTAGGACTGGAAGACAGAAGATGATCTGGGGAATGGAAGCCTATTGTATCATGTATTGGAGAAACTTGGCTTATTATCCTAATCAAATAAAGTACAAGAGAACGTATGGTTTCTTTCTTCACACTGGTCTCCTGATCTATTCACAAGAAGTGAAAATAATTACTTAGCTGTAAGACCATGCTGGCAGAAGAGCAAATTAATATATGGTCTCCATGAATAATGCTTAGCTGCAAATTAGAAAGTGACTCAGAACTGTTATAGCAATCAACATCTTAAATGACCTTCTTACCTTCCAGTCAGAAGAGTGGGAACAGAAATGGAAAGAAAACTCTAATGCAGGAACTGCTGAAGGAGTTATTGTATGTTGTCTACAATTCTAAAATGTTGAAACAAATGCCCCCCAGGTGTTGTCAGAGTGATGTGCCGCCCTACCTTGGGTAGGGTGTGTTCTGGAGGTATGACTGCTCCAGCAACAGAAACTTTAAATACTGCGTTCTTCTAACTGGTTCATTACTGCAAATAGTGTGATGTTTAATTTAGTATTTGATTTCTGAAGAACTTAATGTGATTTTTTAAGCAAATAGATACCAATTATGAAATGCAGTCTTCAGCACGCTCAAAAATTGACTGTTTCTTCAGCAGAGAAAAAAATGTTCAATCCAACTTTGTCAAGGTATCCAGAATCACAGTGTACTTTTTACCTGTTCTGATGCTGAAGTTCATGTTCTTATAATATTATCATGCCATAAAGCTATTTGCTTGATCAGTCCAGCGTTATTTACCTTCATTTTCGTAGTGAATCGTGTACTGAAGTAAAATACTTGGTTGGCTGTTGATCATGCAGTATATGCTTCTCACCACCCTTGGCTTGTATTCTTTCAAGTGTCCCCTGAGAAATGTTTAGATTACAAGTTCTTTCCTTGGCTCTCCAGCACAGCTTTTTGGCGCAGGTTATCTGATACTCTTTGGAAATCAGTTTTGTTTTGTTTTTTTTAATATCCAGCTGCCTTGGGCTCTGTGAGTACTGCTGAATGCTTTCATTTTAGGAAGGCATTTTTTCCCAGAAATTCCAGCTTGAACTGGAATCTGCAGCTTCAAGGAAGTAAAATGCTCAAACAGACAATGAGACAGACTGAGCAAGACAGATCAGTCACACCTTGCTCAAGTAATACACATAGCTTGCCAAAGAAAAAAGTACCTATACTGCTTTTTCTCTTTTTTTTTTTTTTCCTTTTCATGTGCTATTTTCATCATTGTTCTGCTGTGAGCATTCTTTGAGATGTATTTCTTTCTGGCTTTCCCTGGTCGCAGTTACCTGCTGTTTTGTTTTTTTTTTATTGTGGAGTCTTTTTGGTGATTTTGGTTAGTGCAACTGTAATAAACTGCCTGAGGTATTCAGACTTGAGCAAGTAACAACGCCTTGTTGGCTGGCCCATATAAATTAGGAGCCGAAGAAGACTTAGCGTTGCTTCCTCAGTAGCTTGCAGATAGAATGTGCCTGCTGTGATTTCTTTTTCATAGTGAAAACGCAGAGGGGAAAAAGTGCATCACAGGCATCCTGAATGGAGGTTTATTTTTCCTTGGATTTTTGCTGATTGGTCCCAGTATGTAATAGGATTTAAAAACTGTATGTGACGTGGTTCCCTGAAATAATCATGGAGGAGGAAGTGTCTTACTGCCTGATTATGATGACTGGGTACCTCACGTGTGATGTTCTTTTATATTAAGATAATAACTTATTAATCCTTAGATTGTCCTGTGCTTATCTAAAACTAAAGGAGGCTTTTTTTCTAATGATTAGGCTATGTTAAAAAAATAAAAAAAAAAGCTGAGAGATGGAGGAAATGCATATGATTAGTGAGTGGTCATTTGTTTGAATTCTTTACTGCATGATTACGTTATTAATATACTCTTAATTATCGTGGCGGATCAGTGCTTTGTTGCTGCTCCATCACAGCAGGATGTGTTGCAGCTAAAATCTCTGCCTTTTCTCAGACTGCTGCAACAGGTGAGCCATTCCTTATAGGTGTTTCTTCATGCATGCAAACTGTGCACTGAAACCACAGTGCAAAGGTCTTTGTTTCTTAGCAGCTATTTACAAGTGCCTGATGATCATTTCATCATGCCGAACAAGAATTCCTTGCAGCATTGTTCTGCATTAACTCTTTGAGAGTCAACTAAGTGCAGCAGTATGTGACATTTTCTTCTCCCTTAAAATCTGTGTGCAACAGAAACTGATACTGCCAGAGTGTCAGTGCTCCAAATCTCAATAAAGAACAAATTAATTACTAGTAGCAGTAGATTTTCTATTTTTAGTGATGCTAGGACTCAAATGATAATTGTCTCTAATTTTTAAAGACTGTTTTTGTCACTTTTAATCTCTTGCATGTCCTTACAGTTGACAGAAAAAGGAAGTTGTTTGAGGTAGGCTAGGAAAATGAATCTGGTGTTCATTCTATATACTATATTAACAAGGTAAATAAACAGTTTCCTCCTTTCGTTTTTCATTGTATACAGTGAAAACGCACTAACATTATTTAGATTTATATGGCTAGATATTACAGCTTTTTCATATTTGCCTTGTCTCCAAGAGATAAATCAAATGTGGGATTTTGCCTTCAAGGGCTAGCTATTTATTGTATGAATTATTCTGGAAGTGAGTAGACATAGACATTGTAAGGTTGTTACAGCTGTGATTCAAAAGTGTGATTTTTCACTTCTGTATTTCAGTTTTGGGGCATGTGTGATCTCAGAACTCTGTGGGAGAAGAGAGTATGTTCAGTGCAGCCATGTCTCTAGGTGTGTGTGCGGTAATTTCTAGACTAACGGTGTCAGTAGCTGAAGCTGTGAACCGTGCCAAGTTTGGCCTTAGACCCAAAACCTGCCAAGTGCTAAGCTGAAGTGCAGTGGACCATTGCTTGCATCATTGTCACCAGGGCACAGGGCAAGACATTATAGCTTCAGTGTGACTGACAGTTAACACTGAGTCAGTAAGTCTTGTTGGGTCTTAGATGTTTCTCTGTAGCGTGTCCTGGAGCGCTCAGAAATACACATTTGGTGTGTTGTCCCTTGCCACAGTCCACCTCCTTCCACTTGGATGCTTCAGAAGTGGCGTGTCTACTGTCACGCTCACTGTGGGGAGAGGTGAGCTCCTAAGTAATATGTTATCTCTGAACTGCGGATTTCAATTTTTTTGAAGGTGTGCTTGGTGATGTGCCCAAGCATTAAGTAAATGAAGATTTAGAGAAACATAAATCAAATATCTAATTTCTGCTTGCTACAAATATACCCAGTTCTGCATTTACATAAGCTGTTGAATCTTGTTAGCATCAGTCTTTTCTGAGGAGGCATCTCCTGATGCTTGTTTTGTGCCATGTGTTGACAAATGAAGTACACCTACGCTTCTCTCAAAGAGCGTGAGGTGCAGCCTACACAGAGGAGTGGGGGGACACTTGGTTGCAGAGAAGCTGGGTAGAAAAGCAGTTTACAGTGAATCTTAGGGATTAAAATCTTTGCATTTTCTACTATCCTTTATATTATTCCTTGTTAAGGACGAACATGAGGATAATACTACTGGAGGCAGTACCTAGTCTCACTGCTGCGCAGCACCCTGCTCGTAAAGTAATCTCACATTATCTGTGAGAAGTACTCAGATATATGCAAGTACACCAGTCTTTCTGCTTGATCTTTTCAGGTAAATAACAGCTGAAACTGTCATTTCATATACAACAGGTAGTAGAGACATGCAAATAGTTTAGGAAAGTGCATTTTATGCCACTGCATAAGAACTGCATTAAGGTAGTTATGATTTCTGTTCCTTTTTTCTGTGCGTTGTAGCTTAATTTTAACATTTGTTAATCTCTCTGCGTAGTGTCTATTCTTCTGTATCCTTGCAGTATTGGATGCATGCCTATTGGGAAAATATTTTCTTCTTCACTTTACATGGACTCTTAGAAATAGTCATGTAACAAAGGCTGGGGAATTTGCATTATGTTCTCCATAAAATCTGACAAAGATATTGATGGAAGTGTACTGCTTTGACTTCTGTGTTGATTGAACTATTTAGCAAACTGCTGATCTGTTTGATGAAAGTGGATGTGTGTAGTGTCTCATCTGTAACTTTTTTTTTTAATTTTAAATGTGTTGGAATGGTGTCTGCCATATACAAGCCCATTGACATTACTTCAGAACCTAGCACCAGTTTTAGCATTTTCATTTCTTCCAGCATATATACATTAAGCTACAACTTCTGTAACAAGAATTATGAAGAAATGCGGTCTGTCTCTGGACGGTGTCCTTTTCAGCTTTCGGTGGCACTGTGGTGGTAGAATTAGCTGAGTTCAGTGCTTGCCTTTGATGCCAAGAGGGCTGTGAGGGGAAGTAAAATGCTAGACCGTCACTATCCATGAGCACCTCCAAGTGATGTAAAGGTATAATGTCTACATATGTTGTGCTCTTGAACCACTGCTAGAATTGTACAGAGGGAATGAAATCAAAGGCCTTTCTGGAAGACTCTAGTTTTAAAGAATTCAAGTCAGTTTTTCTGTGACTTCTTTCAGTGGCCATCACCATATGCTTTGCCACACCTGGAGAAAACCTGGCTGTTGTGAGGTGCAGGACTTGTAACAGGGGTTACAGGCTAGGGCAATGTAGCAGCCAGCAACAGTAAGTGCAGGGAGCTCATTGAAAGCCAGGAGGGATCTGATGAGGTAAATCTAGAGTAACTGAGAAAAGAATGTAGTATTGTTTGTTTTCAGAGCTTAAGTGCCTTGTGAACTTGGCCTTCAGTCACAAAACCAAAACACAAAGACTTCAATTAAGGGCAGACACAGGAGTTATACAAATAATAATTATTCTGTCTTTTAAGCTTTTGATGATATGTGTGGATATGGCTTACTGCTGTGAATGACCAAAAGAAATGTTCCTTAGCAAAGGCAGTTTTATATATAATGAAAAAAGACAGGTAATTAGAGCTGAATTTAACATCTATTATCTAGATAAATTTGACACTTAGATGTCTGATCTGTGCACTAGAAAGTACAGGTTAGATGCTCCATTGTTCTGCATACGCTTTTGGAAATATGGAAGCATACAATGGATATCTACTCTCGTGCCCCAGTGTTTTTTTTTTTTGATGATGCAAACTGTGCTACACACAAAGAACAGTTACACTATTTTATCAAGTTCTGGTATGAACATTCATTGTAAACATTTTGTATTTGACCTAGGCTATGAGCTGTATTTCTTATTTACTTTTTTGACCTCTTCATACATCTCTTATCTCACAAGGTAAGATGGAGAGCATATGTTATTCCAGGGAAGTTGAATCTTCCTCCACTTCTGAATAATCTCACTGTTCAAGGGTTTGCATTTTGCTTAGGAAAATCTAGAGAACATAATGAGAAAATAGAAGTTGTATTAGAATAATGAGTATCTGAGATTGAAGTCTACCTTTGTATTTCTGTCTTGTGGTTTTAGAATGCTACTGGGGGCATTACGGAAAGTTGGCTTATGACTAGCTTCAAAAAAAAAAAAAACAACAACAAAAACCAGCAGCTTGTTTAATCAGGTTCTGTATGAAGAATACTTGCTTTAGGAAATTCTTCTCATTTTTCCGATTTACCTTGCATTTTGTGTATTGAGTTAGAGCTGAGGGATGATTTTCTGTCTGCTTGCAAGCTGTCTGCCTTTGTGTTTCTAGTGATGTGTGCTTGGGTTGGTGCAGGTACCTTGTAAGGTACTTTGATAGTTGTAGTATTTTGAGCAATTAAATATGCCTGGGGAGCTGTGCCAACAGGTAACATGAAAGGGACCAAGCTATAGCTCCCATATATGACTTCTGTTTTTAATGAATATTTTAAAACATACTTCTCAAAATAAACCAAACAACAAATGGTTAAAAAAATAATAAAAATAACCTCCACATGTACTTAGATCAGAAATCCAGTTTCCTGTCAGCAGGGATATTTTTGATACCCTAAAGTGGCTTAGTCAGATATCATCATGAAATACAGTATTCATCTACATCTGGCTGTCAGACTATTGGTTGGAAAGTGATACTACGTAGCTCACTCCAAAAGTAATACCTCCTATTTATTTCCATTAAAACAATGGCTACAAAAAGCACAATCAGTCTGTTGGATAGAGAAAATTCTCAGGCGTAAATGACTGTTTTTCAAGACAGTCTCCGTGATTAGCTATGCATTTTCACCGGTGGTGTACAAGAGCCTATAAGAGGTATGCTTGAAAAAATCTACACCAGCTGAAGGAATCTACTGTTTCCCAAATGCTATGACTGTGTCATTAAGTAAACACTCTCCACACAGTCCAACTGTCGCTGCATTAGTGTGTTGTTTGATGTCCATAAACGTTCAGCAAGAATCAATGAGGGTCAGTGAGTGCTATTGTTCAATATGGAAGTATTCATTGAGACGCCTTTGCTTCATGTGTGCTTCCATGTCAGGCACCATTTTGTCAGACTGCCCCTGCAAAAGCACAGCAATAACAGAATGTTCAGCCTCTGCTGCTGTACCGCTTCTTAGATTCTGGGCCAACATAATGAAACAGGACATGTTACTTTCAGAGCAGTTCTCATACGTGCATATATCTCTTTAAAATTACCTGTTAAGTGTATAGAAAATACAAAGAAAGCATGGAGTGTTTGAGTGTATGAGTACTTATCTCATTTTTGGAAAGTAAAAACAACAAAAACATAATGTTTGACTTGCCTTATTATTTTCCTCTTCTCAGGTCCATACCACTGTCCTACCTGATCACAAGGAGCCAAGAGCAGATGTTGGAGTAAGCAAGTTTTGTTTTTTTCATTAGCAGACACAGATATGAATGAGAAATGACATTTGGCCTAACTGCTAAACAGGAGCTGGCAAGCTTCGTTGTTTTTTTTGTTTGTTTTTAGACAAAGTTGGGTTAAGTGAATAAAGAATCAAGGGAGGCGCAACGGGCTTGGTGATTGATGTCATCCCATTCACTAATTGTTTTCATCTGAAATTATCCCGAGGCAAGCACAGCTTCCTAGACTTCTTGCTACTGCCATACAAGCCATCTGGATTGAGAGCATAGAATTGCATTATCTGAATGAGCATTGCCAGTCGCTTTCTCGTTTTCACATGCAGAGTATAAACAGTGCAGAATATAAGCAGTCCTGCCAGTCTGATCTATTTTTGGCAAAGGTATTGGTATTTCTTTTCTGGTTTTGTGAAGGCTGGAGTCTCCCAGATGAACTGCGGGTCTTGGGGTGTGGGATAGTGTTAGTTCTGCTAGAGCTGAATAAAAGAATGAACAGGGTTTGGGATTTTTACTTTCTAAGGAGCTAAGTTTCCTGCATTATCAGGGCTTCCTTGGCATAGTTTCCAGCACTTCAGTTAGTGTTCAGAAAACCTGTAATTTGGCAGCACTTCCAGGCTTAGTGAAATAATCAATGTGTTTCATCTCTTTATGTAACTATTTTTCTCTTTGGCTAGGTGGGATAATTCATCAAACTAGTCAAGACTTGTATTTTCAGATTTATAACTATAAGTACTCCACTAGCAAAATTATGTTAGAATATTGCTCTATAATTAGTCTTACAGCAGCTGTTCTGTTTAAAGTCTAATTTTAAAGTGCAAAGTTTGATTGGTTTGTGAGCTGCCAGTTTTAGGCCCCCAGGGTACACTATTTGTCTCCGAGTCAGTTTGGAAAAAGTAATCTCTGGCACTGCTTGAAATTAGACCCCTTGAACTCTGCATTTTTAGGTCATGGAATTATTTACAACTGTAGTTAATTTTGCTAATAATTCTTAATTACATTGCCAGGTAACGGAAGCTTTATTATAAATAAGCATAAGAACGAGTCAAGCAAATAAGCGGATTCATTGTTTTGTATTCAACTTTAATTTTATGATCCTGGAGAGCTAGATTAAACACTCAGGGATGGTTAGTGGATATATTGCCCAAAGTTCCTGGATTCAATGAGAGGACTATGTAATCGCCTCTTAACCTCAGTCATATGAAGATTCCTACTTTGGGTTCTGAGATAGATTTATAGTTCTGTTGTACTGCAAAAAGAAGCGCCTAACTTGCATCAGTTTTCTTTTGATTGCTCTCTTCCTCTTTCTGAGTGGTAAGATGGCTGATATAAACGTTCAGTTGCCATAAAATGCCAATTAAATGCTGCTGTGTAGGAGTTGTGCTGTAGAATGTATTCTCATTGGACAGAGAAGGATGTGCTCTTTTAAGCTGAGTCATCGGAGCTAATCGTGCCACCATAGGGTTTTAATGGGAAAAATTTTGTCATGACTGATACAAAGTAAGATGCGTATGTCTGTATGTCCACTCTAGCAAGGCATCACACCTGGTCATATTGCTAACAAGTATATGTTTCACTTAACAGTGAAAACTAACCATGGTCTTGTGTGGCTGTTAATTTTCTCTAGATTGTATGCAATTTTTTTTTTTATTCTTGCCTTTCCAGCACTTTCCAAATTCACTGCTTTCCCAGCCTTCCCTAGACTCTCAGCTCCTATCTTTTTTCCTCTTTTAGTTAAGTACCAACCAAAACACAGGAAATGAATGATTACCTATTTTAAGCCTGTATTTTTGACAGGAATAAGTCGTATTGATCTAGCTTACCAAGTTAACTCTGGGTGTTGTGAGTTACCTAAATTGAGCATTATGGTTTAAACTATGTGCATGAAAACTTATCGTAGTATAGGTGTATTAATGTGTGTGTGTATATATATAAATAATTACTATAGATATAGATCTTAGTATAGATATTACTATATAATATCTAAATATAGATATATATATATATTGTGGTATGGAAGTATTCAATATCCAGCTGGGCGTTCTTGAAAAAAAGCAGACTCAGAGTTTTTTGTTTGTTCTTGTTGATTTTGTTGTTTTTTTTAACCAAAGGAAGTTGTTTTCTCAGTAGGAACAAATGTTAATTTTCTCCCAAGTTAGCAGTTTTCTGCATGTTGTGTGTTGGTTTCACATAAGAGCGTCTTGATTATTCTTGGATTTGAAGATCCAAGACTCTATATCATTTTCCATGGTATTTTATTTTGATTTCAACAGTATAATGAAATCAGGGTAGAGTAATAATTAAATGCAAACATTGAGTTTCTCTTAATAATTCTCGAAAAAATACAACATCTAGTTATAAATTATTCACAACAAATAATATTTAGTTGTATATTTTAAATAAATGAATGGAAGCTGATTGTAGACAGTTTTCTCTCCAACGGTTTTCTCTGCCTTTGTTCCTAGGGCAAGGCCAACACTGATCAACTTCACTAAATAAGATTGTAGCAGTAGGTAGTAGAGTTTGAGCAGGGGGTGAAAAGTAATGAAAAGCAAAGGAAGATGAGTGTGTTTTCCTTTTTGCACACTTTTCCAGATTTTGTATGAATGTGATTTTCGTGCAAGGAATAGATACAGTGTAGTAGATTGATGTATCTTATCTGTTTTTATTAACACATTTCTCTATACGTGTACTACAATGAACAGTTTCACCTTACAGTAGAAATAAAGGAAACAAGTATTTACAAACACTGCTACAGTATACAACATTTATATTAATAACATTTACTGAACTCATTTCCTAGCAAATACATAGCAAAGTAGCTTCGTAGTACATACATCCACATCAGAGTGGTTTTTATGACAGAGGTTCTTGTCTGTTAAGCCAGTACTTTACAACTTTTTGATATTTGTGTTGCAGTTGCATAACAAATTTCTGCCATGTGATGTGTTAAACTAGTGTGCTGGAATGTTTTTAGGTACCAGAGAAAGGTTTAAGAACCGAAAAAGTAACAATCATTTTTCTCTTTTCCTTTTTGCTTCATTCTGTAGCGAAGCTTCCTGGGATGTACAACTTTTACTGTAGGAGACTTGGTGAAGTCAAAGGAACAACAGTTGACCCTTACCCTCAGGTAAAAGTAGTAAATTAGATCAAGTTAATAATCCATGGCATTTGATGATTCCTGCTTTACTGTTTGCAAATCCATATTCCTTTTCTTGTGGTAGATATCAGCTTGAAATGCCTGTTTCTACCTTACACAAAGTCAGAATGGAATACGAGTTATTTAAGTTGATTAGAGAAGGTTATAATCCTTTGGTGTAAATGTATGGAAGAATTTTAGGGGTCTTAAAGTTGAGGATTTTGTTTCAGAGTTTCCATTAGAAGGGTGAGTGAGGTTCTTGGTTTGATTTCATATGCGTATCTTAAAGGAATAAACATTGTGCAGTTAGCTTGTTTGGTTACTAGCCATGTTTAAAGATGGTGGACATAATGAATTAAGTCTTCTCTCAAGTGTGAAATCAATGCAGTATCCTAACCTCATTGTTGCGTGCAGCCAAATGTCAGTGGGGGCTGATGTACTACGCTACTCAGTGATTTTATAAATCTGGTATATATGCTGCCAGAGGTATTATACATGGGTGCTGTAGAAAAGCTGCATTACGTACTTCATCCTACACGAGTCGAACGTGAAGCCAGCTTGAGTTCATTGTACCAAGTCCAGTGTTCATTGACGTTGTCATAATTCCATTATGTCAAAGTGTCTGCCTTTTTTGAAAGGAAACCTCTTGAAATATTTTTTCTATTACTGTACCAGCCTTCCTATTGTAGCAGGAATTGTTACATGTTTAATTGCAGGGAGAGGTTTAAATACCTTGATTTCACTTTCATCCAAATACAGAAAAGGCCACTTATACCAAGAGGATAATTTCATTTTCTGGCAAAGAAAACAGGATTGGATAAAATGTGAACTGACTACTCTGTATGGAAAGTTTTTGGTTAAATAAATAACAAGTTAATGTTTGTAAAAGTCAGTTCTTAGAGGATTTCTAATTCTCAAGGTTTTTTGAAACTGATATTGCTTGCTTCTGCAATTGGCCTATTGAAACCTTGACCTGAAAGAATGCCTTCAGCAGAAGCCCTAATAACTGTCTGTGAAGTCAAATGATTGTAACGTTTTGGGAAACTTATTTAATTCTTGAGAAACCAGTGTGTGACTAATGAGCAGCAAATGACAGCTTGCCATATTTGTTGCAATTGAACCTCTGAAACTTTAAAGGTTAGCTTTAAATTAAATTTTTTGATCTTATACATACTCTTTGTGAAGCTGGCAGTTAAATATTACACCAAGCTGATTTGCAGATACGTTATGTGACAGTATTTCTTCAGAGTAATTAATTTCTTTATCTTAAAGGAAAAGTTTCTAACCTTTCAAATGTGGGATTATTACCTGAGTGTGATGTTTAGCAGCACAAAAAAAAAAGGAATTATCTACCTGTCCTTAAAGGCACTTAAACCAGAGCAGTCTATTAACCTCAATTTGCTTTTCTCCCGTTGTCCTGTTGTATAACCATCCACTCGCTGGACAATGAGTACAAAGGGTCTTGCCCAAGAATGCAATTTTGTTTAGTTTCTGGTTGATATGGGTTGGATGGGGGCTTGCCACGGAGTGCCTGTGATTTACAGTTGCTCCTTTGGTAGATCTGGAATAGACATTTACGGATCTGGAAATAAGTCTGTAGTGGCTCGTGTAAATATTTGTCTAATTGGAGAAGCTGTTTACATTTTATTCATTTATTGAGATTTGCCATTGTTTTCATGAGGTACAATGTGAACAATATATAAATGTCTTTAAATGAATATTCTTGTCTTATCTCAGTTATTTTATGGTGGCTTTTCTTAGCGGGCAGGCACAGATGTGTAATCTCTTGCTCTTGACAGATGATGCTCTCCTTTTCCCCTGTTCCCGCTACTGTACATGAGCAGTGATTAGGGACACAAAAACTTCTTTTCTGGAGGCGTCCTATTTTCATTTTCCTTTCTTCTCTACAAGGTGCCATAAAATAATGTAGTTAGTGATTGTTGTAGATCTGTGCACTTGTGTTTAATTCACAATACATGAACAGGTCAGTTTCTGGAGTTGCTTCAGTGTTGACAGTGTGTTCAACTGATGTCAGCAGAGGAGTTCACTTACTAGAGGTCTAGGTTTGCTGTTTTCAATATGAAACCTGTAAAAAGAGAAATGCCTTCTATAGATTAGAACTGTTCATTTTGCAGTGATAATAAAATACCGCTTGGCTGCAGCTTCCTCACAGCGTTATGATAATGAGTGGGATAAAATGGGCTAGTGAATAAAAGAAAAGCCACATGAAATATCAGACCGTGTTGTAATATTTACATGTTGCAACACATCCAATTAAAAAATGCCTTTTCACTTTGTAAATGAGAGATACACTGCATCGTTATTTTTTTGTTTTTGTTTTGTAGGTTGGGTGGTTTGGCATTTTTTTTGTTTGGCTTGGATCTGTGGCCTTTTATGTAGGGCTAGCAATTAGTATGTCCATTAGCCACTTCCCCCATAGTGATAAGTTGCCCTATTTCCAGGAGGTCATTTTAAGCTGAGCTGATTTTGGTATGATTTCCAGTATGTTAACGTGTAAGAAGCAGCAAGCTTGGCAAAGGATTATAGTGCTTATTTTATATTTTATGAAATTAAGATCCATCTGTCTGAGATGCTCCTGATAGTAGACAGTATGAAAGTAGAACTAGTCTGCTTCACTGTGAAACTGCGTCTGGAATTTAGGTTGAATTAATGAAAGTATTGATTCAGTTGATGCATAGAAATCTCATGTCTTCTTGTTTATCCAGAAATCTTTTATGGTTATAATGTGGCTTCTCAGATCATTAGTATGATTATTTTTTTGTTTTATTCTGTGTTAATTTGACTTCTTGGACGATATCTATTTGTCTGTTGATCTGCTTTTTAACTGCCGTATTTTCATTAATCTTGGGCAGATCCAAATCTATTACCTTTCTATAAAGTAAATAAGCTATTAGTTTTTTGGAAAGTAAAAAGCAAACAAACAAAAACCCTGATTTATCATTAAAAAAAAAAAAAAGCCCCAGCACAGTTCTCCAAATATCACAGTGCTTGGTGGGCCATAAGACATGCAACTACTCTTGAGTAGAAGCTACATTCAGCATGTTTAATAAATGAAGCAGGATTTCAAAGTGGCACTGTCGTTTTTGCAGTGGTTTAAGTATATGTGACCTGTGTTTCTATGACTTCCTTATCGAATAATTGCTATAAAATACTACATATTTAACTGCTTTTCCCCATTAGAAGTCAGTGTGAATCTCCCTATGGCTAGTTTTACCAGGACTCCATCCTGAAATGATTTCTTGGCTGCTTCATGTCATTGTCATCTACCGCAAGAGGTAGATAAACAGCAGGCAGGTGAATCTCCCAAAGAGCTGAGGGAGAACTTGTTTTAATGTGAACCTTAAGTGACATTACACTGAAATAACAAAAACAGAACGGATTGAACATCACAGAATTTCATGTATTTATATTGCAATTTTATAAAACATTGTTTATCAATGACCTTGTTTAAAATCCACATTGATGGAGATAGACTCTGCTGTTCCACAGAAAAAACAGAAGGCAGCAAGATTCTTATACAGGTACCAGTAGCTTTGTGCTTACCTGCTTCAGGATGTATTGCATCTGTGGAGAGAATGAATTTTGTGGCAGTTAGTTTGTTAGCCTATACTAAGTGCATTTGTTGTATATTATGCACTGGAGAATGGGGCTGCCTGCTCGACTGGAAATCATGCCATTTGTTTCTCAGGCACTCAGTAGCTTTGTCATTTATAATTAACACTGTTATGCAAATACACAGTCTGTTTCTCTGTTTCTTTCTGTTCTTGAGCCATTTTGGGAGGAAGAAAGGTATAGCCATGGGAACCAATTAGCAGGCCTGAATTTGCATATTCACCATGCAGCTATGAGACTCAATGAGAAATACACTGGAGGCAAGTGACTACTGTTCTCAGTCCATCTAGCTCACTTGCTTTTTCAATGCTAACTTATTACCTCCTTCCTTCTGGATGTTTGTGTCAGCTTTTTATCACGAGAGGTGTTGAGGTGGATGTTTCTGTTGTCCAGGACTGCATTAGGTAGCTCTTTTTCTCCTCTCTGATGGAACTGGTATTTGCTTGGTGGTCCTCAAGGACTTGGGGGGTGGTAAGCAAATTTATCTATGTAAGACACTTTCCGATAATATTAGAAGCATACGTAAGCAATTGTGGTTTTAAGCCTTATCTAATTTCAAGACAACTTCAAAAATATCTGGATTTGATTTGGCAAACTGAACAATGGCAATGTACGTAGCACTAACGGAACTACTGCTTCAATACTGAAACCTGATGTTTCATTTGTCTATACACCTAGAGTTCATGAGAAGATGGGACTCTAATTACTCCGGTGTAGGTGGGTGCAAATTGACATGGGCCTATGGCTGTGGCCCTTGGGGTGAATAGTGCCAGAAGAAGGCAGGCTGGACTGAGTGGGAGGGGATAGACTGAAACATTGCCTGCTTTGCTACTGAAGCCTGTCTGCATTCAAATTTGGTTTAGAAGTCACTCTTCAAACACTTTGTTTCCTTTATAGATAATACTCCAAATGCAGGTGTTTTGTAGACGGATATGGGGCAGGTGGTGCTCTTTGTCCCAGGCTGCTTTAAATGAAATAAATTGGCAGGAATTTTCTAATTCCACAAGCCAACTAGATTTACAGCCAAATATGGACTTCTCACATGGACAGTTTTTATTTATTCCTATTGTTCTATTCTGCATCCCCGCTGTACGTGTCAGAAAAATCCCTATGCGGGTTTGTCAAGGTGCAGTCCATTTAATACTGAACTCCTGGGGTTCTGTAGTGCGTCTTGTCTCATGGCTGTCAGCAAAAGGTGCAGGGACAGCCTTCACTGCAGTGTGTCACTGCAGCTGCACTTCTAACATTAAGCAACAGCAAATAAGCTTTTCCTAACCTTATGTATTTTGAAGCCCATTAATTATTTTCCTAATGATCTGCTTAACAGTGTGTGTGTGTGTGTGTGTGTGTGTGTGTGTGTGTGTGTGTGAGAAATTGTCTGCCTGTCCAAGCAGCTGACCTGAAATATTTACATATAATTGATGTGCAATACTGCTTGATTTAGTTCAGAGTAAAATAGTACAGATCTCTTATTTCAGTGATCAACATGCTTTTTTTTTCCTGCTGTGTAAATTCTGTGTAATTCTCACTTTTAATTTTCTTTTAAGCATGATTAACTTGCTATATTGCTTGAAAGTTTTAAATCCATGGCATGGCTGTTGTTTGAAGACTGTTGCACACCAGTGTTGTTTTAAATTCAGTGTCTTACACCAGATAATTATGGACGTGTATAGAGCACTCTGAATATAGTTACAACATAGCAATCCCACTGTTTTATTCAATTGCATTATATTTTCTTACAGATACTAGGTTTTATGTTTTAATATTGCACATGTTTAAGAACAGATCCGGAGTGATTTCTAGAAGACAATCATTGAAAAAGTTGATAGAACAATAACATTGTCAATTGTATTTCTTTCTTATGTGTATGGAGAAAAAGCTTCGATACTTCTGTTGCCACTTGTGCAGCCTAACAGTGCAGTCAAAACACCATCACCCTGAGACAACAGCAAGGGGAGGAAATATTTAGTCCAATAAAGTGTTTCAGACTAGGACCAAGAAAGTGTAACTGATGTTTCTGCTTTAGTTTTGTTTTATTTGGGCAATCTACTTCATTGGCTTTTATCAGCTCATTTGCAAATGGAGCTCCTTTTTATCCAATTTACAATTATACTCCTAATTTGCCTTTATGTAATTTTCAATCAGATGTGTTTTATATTGTATATTTTATAATATATTTATATATATATTATTGTGTTTTTTATGTCAGCGCAAGTCTCTTTGACCTTAGAAATCATGTTTCCTAAAAAATGAAAGGGCGGGATTTTCTTCTGATAGTCAAGTGAATGACCAGGATAGCAGCCAAGTGCTGTTGCGTATTGAAGTCAGCCTGCTAATGAGTTTGTCTCTTTGACACATTGATCAAAGCAACAACTGAGCTGTTGTAAAAATTGTCAGCCTTGTAGCAACACATTGGCTCCAATTTGTAAAGTTGTAAATGGTATGCTTATGTCTTGCTTATTCCCTTTTTCCTTGGAAATGCTGTTGTCCCTTTGTTGGAGTAACCTAGTTCACATGCTGGTTGTTATCTAGGTAGAAGAAAACAAGTCAAGCTGTTATGCTGTAAATAACTGAGTATTCTAATTTCAGAAGGAACTTACGTTGTTTTTAATACATTTCAAAATTATTATGTAGTTTTGCTCATAAATACCCTTTGGATGTTGAACCTTTCTACCTAGTAATTTTTCTTCTTTGTACTTCATTAATTAACATATACATCTTTGGTTGCAAGGCTATCTAAAATTGGTTCATTTTTAATTGTTCCTTTTTATTATTATTATCAGTAATGAATTTGTCTTAGAGCAACTGAAGTAATGACATGTAAAATATGGAGAATTATGTGTATTTTGAAAGGGTTTTATATAAAACCATTTGATTTCTGTAGCTGCAAGATGAGTGTATTCTGTTGAATCACACATTAAAGGTATAATGGCTTGTAACAAAAATGATTTAAATTGGAAGCTCAAAGTAGCTATATTTATAAATGTATATATGTAAAATTTATGTATGTAAAGAAGTTCTGATTTAGCATGATAAATAAGTAATCACGCGTGAAGAGCTTGATGTAGGTGCTTAACTTCAATCACTCCAAAAACTCAACTTCTTCTGACCTAATTAAGACTTGATACAGCATGCAAAATTAAAGATTGCGTAAATTTGAGGTAGCCAGGGTAGTGCAGCCTGTATTTTAACAAATGACCTGTAAAAGCCCAAGCGTTGCCTGTGGCAGGAAGGCTGAGCCAACGTGGGCCTGGTGCAGGGCCAACACGCATTGACACTGTGCCACTCAGGAGCTCTAGTGATGCAAAATGTAGTGGACTTCATTTCGCCTGCCTGCTCGGAGTTGTGTTGCTACACCATACTGGTGATGTACCACAGGGCAAATGCTTGTCTATAGGCTCTATCCTGATAGGGAAAATTCTGAGAACAGTGGTTGCTATTGTTATTCATCCTTTTCTAGTATGTTATGTGGTAGTGGTGTTGTTCTGAGATCTGTAAGAGTGTCCATGCGAAACTTGAGTTGTTTTGGAATAAGCGTTTCCCCAGGAACATAGAGGTTTTTAATAGAAATACTTGTCTAGTATTTCTTCTATGTATTTCCTTTGTGCTGTTCTACCACTTTGCATCTTTATTTCTGAGGTTGTATATGGCATTGCCCCAAATCCTTTTGTTTTGGCCCTTCTACTCTGTGCTTTCCAGTTTTGCTAAACTTATCGTCATTGCTAATTTCTGCTTGGTGGGTGTTGCTGCTAGCGAAAGGCAAAAAGCATTGAATCATTTTAGAGTTTTCAGCAGAAATAAGGCTTTAAGGTAGTGTGCAGTATTTTTTGTTTTGTCATGTAATTGGAATTATTTTTTTTCTTGAAGCTACTTGCAGAAATAGTGATATAGAAATTCACCTGGAATTATGATGTCCTCCCCCATTTAGTTAAAGAAATTGAGCTGATTCTGTATAATTACTGTACAGAGATACTAAAAAAAAAAAAAGTGAGATTCAGATTTGTTTCACTCTTGTGATTTAGCAACAAATATATTAACCTGCTGAGCGTGTTCTTTGCAGGTTGTTAGGAAACAAAGCATCATACTGTGCAGTGAGACTGCAGGTAATAAGTGAGCTATTGGCACAACAGGTAATGACCCCTTTCCACTGCAGTCCACAGACAGAATGCCGTCTAGAATGAAAACTCGGCAACGAGTGTGGATTCTTCCACCATTTATAGCAGCTTCCAGTCCTCAGTTTTATGAAAACATTCCATGTTATAAGCAATATGTAGAAAATATAATAAGCCATATTGTTAATCATTTGCTTTATAGATGTAAATAACAAATTAAATACAGATCACTGCAGCAATGCAGAAGAGGGAACGGAATGTTTACTGAAAATATTTCTGCTGATGGAATGAGATGCTGCATGTGACCTAATGTCATGGGATTTTTTTTTCCAGAACTTCTGATGGTGGAAAGACAGTTGGTACCATTGAAGTCAATCTTGTGAAGATGGGAGAGCTAGAAGATGGGGAACCAGGCCACATAAGAACAGATGCACAGGATCAAAAGGTAATGACTCAATTGATTGCACAAAATTAATTAGAATTATTGGTTGCACTGAATATCTAAGTTACTCATACCACATTGTGTTAACTAGTTATTAAAAAAAAAAAACCTATGAAGTACTGTTCACACGTAATCGCTCAAAAATAAAAACGAATTTTATGAAAATGTGCAGAATTATGCTCTGTTATTGATTTCCTAGTTCCTCTCCTTTTTTAGAAACAAAAGAGTTGATTTCGTCTGATCTCTTTGATCACTTCTGATCAGCACCTGTCTGTAGAGACACCATAAACATGATTTTTTTTTCCTTGGACAGTTCCACTGTTTTCTGCCATTGAAGTCCTGTTCACATGGATTTTTAAGTGCAGCCAGTGCCCACCATACTGAAAACCTGGAAAGAATGGCAGACAGGCAAGCCAAAGAAGAGGTGAATCCCCTTAAAAAGGGACAGATTCAGCTGCATTTCATGGGAGCATACAATGGTGGGGAAAATCTAGGGGGGTAGTGGGTGGTACTATTAGAATAGGGCAGTGTTGAGCAGAGGGTGTATGTAAGGATTTTGAATTGAGGAAAACATGGTGAGGTGCAAGAGGAAGAGCAGAAGGGGTTTCAAATGGGCAGACGTGCTCTCCTGTAGGCTATTCTTGCAGCCAGAAGTGGTGGAGATTCAAACTGGAGCTAATACTGCAGAAATGGATTTGGAAGGAATAGGAAAACCAAAGGAGGGGTGGAAAGGATGGATGACAAGAGGTTTGGACTAGGACAAGATTCAGAAACAAACACTCTGAGTGATGAAATTGGGGTTTGAATGGTTTTCAGTTAATAAAAAGAATTTTACTGAGTTTCTAGTCTGATGCCAATTGACATGCCTGAAACAGTCACTGCCACCTTAGAGCTCTGTCTTTGCAGCCTCATTCTCACTGAATTTTTGCAACCCTAATACTATGAATGTACTTCCTTTACTTTACCCTTCATGGAGGGGAATAAGGAAAAATAAACAAATTTGAGAAAATGCTACAGGGGTAGCATTTAAAATTTAAATTTAGGTACTGCATTCTTTTTTATTTGAACGTAATACAAAAGAATGTGTATTTGGAGCGAATGGCATTGTTCTGAATATCTTTTCTGCTCAGCCAAAATAGTCTGCCAGACTCTAAGGATATTCTTTACACTTGTCCTTACAGCAAGAATGGTTATAAAAAACCCAGAGTCCTTTTAAAAACATGGACTACTGAGACCAAATAGAAAACAGCCAACAAATGCTGTGAAATATTTCTTGTTTTATACTGTGCAATGTCTACAAGACACGTGAAACTGTTTCTCCAACATTCTCTTTTATATTTTTATTGTTTCTAAGTGTTGAATGAGACTTGAGACAATCGTTTGACTTGTGTCTGACTTGTGGAAGCAAAAAGTCTTTTAATTAGACTCTAAGGGATTGTAATACTTCAAGAGCAACCTTGTGACAGCTGTACAACTTGTGATCTTCATAGAAGTCCTTAGTTTTAATGATTACATGTGTCATGGTGTTGCATCATGGAGTCTTAGTTTGTATATTCAAAATGGGGGCACAATTTAGGTGTGTATTCCCAAGTAACAATTGTGAGAATGTAGAGATGCTGTATTACTTCTAAGAAATAAGTTCTGAATTAAATTTGCTAATTTGCTGGATAAACTATACTCAAGTAATTATTCATGGAGGAGTAAGCTGATATGAACTATTTTACCTGAGATGTCAAGTGGTAGGAAGTACCTCATGTCTTGCTCTTTGCTTCAAGCTCTGCAGCAGAAAATCTAAAAAGAGCCATGGTAACTGTTTCCTGTCATCTTCAGAAACCTTTTTTACAGACTGAGGGAAGAACATGGAAGATACTAATGCTAGCACATTTGAAAGTGTTTTTATACCAGTTGATTTTTCCATTAACTTTTGATACTTCATATGCTATCCTTATCAAACGAAACATCTTCCAATTCACTTGTATAACAGATGACTTTAATCACAAACCACAACCACGTTTTAAAGATTTCTTGTGGCTCCTACTTCTGCCTTGTTTAAAAATCAAGTTGCTTTCTGACGCTGTGTATTTGAAAACTGGCTTACTGAAAGAAGTCCCTCTGAAACCACGGGACTTGTCAAAAGTTATTTTAGTCTGTGCCATGTTATTGGCAGGAAATCTTTGTTTTATTGTGGAATGGCTGAACATATTTTGTCGCTGTCTCTGTCGTATTTCTGATTGTGTTGCAATATATATTGGAGCATACAGGGAGAGAAGTGTAAATGGGTAATCAATTTTAGGGTTGGGAAGTTATCACTGTTTTTTTTTTTTAGTCTTCTACTTATGAACTGCTTTTACAGCAGTTATATAGCACTTCTAAAGTCCCTGTCACACCACAATGTGCTACATATGAATTTGTGTTTCTTTTGTAGTGTGCATTGGTTCGTGAGTGTACAGCACCTGAAGGCATAAGCAGTAAAGACAACTTGCCTTCATTAAATGCAGGTGAGTATTTTAACTTCTGTAAGAGTTGATTATCTGGATTTGAAGAAATCGTAAAGATTTGAAGCAGTTCTTTTTTAATGACTCTTATAACATGTAGAGATTTATTAATATTTTCTGTATTTTTGATAGTGTTGTTTTTCTAACAAATGTGAAGAAAGCTTTCAGACATGCAGTGCTTTCTGAAATACTGCTGAAATTTCCCATTCCAACATCTTCACAATTCAGTGATTTTTCCAGACTGTCAGTAACTTCAGTGGGCATGGAATTAACCTCCTAAGTTTCTGTCAGTCGTTGCATGACATCCTGTTATTTAAATTTATTTAAATTGCATCCTATTTGCAATTGAATACCCAGGATAATTGGCCTTTCTCATCGTTGATGGCATGGCAGTTTCAGTTCAATCTGAAAGCTGCGCATCCTCAAACTGAGGAAAAGGTGGGCCAGGCATTCTTTATTCTAGCTCTGCTCTGGCCTTGTCTGTACTTAGAACTAGAATTCTGTGTTAGCTGCAGGCAGTTGAAGAGAAATGTTACTAAAGTGTTAAAATATTTTAAAACATTTACCGAAACTTTTTCTTATTACTTCACTGGTAGGGCAGGAGCTATAGTAGTCCAGCTTTGCAGTCTGATGTAAATACTAGAAACATACCAGAGTAGTCTTGCTGTGCATGTACAAAAGCTGTATTTTTTTCCTGTGATTTCTTGAGACTAGATCAGAAACAGGAAAACTTTTTAGACATGCCTTTTCTTGTTACTGATTCAATGTGAGGCTAGAAGAGTTTGTGAAAAAGGAATTAATTGACAATTACTAAATGGACAGGAACATCATCTGGTTCCAGAAATTCCTGAACTGGAAATAGCTGGAGGCAGGGAGAGTATGTAGCCATCGATTTATGGCTTTTCTTGGAGACGAGGTTGAATGATTTGGTCAATAGTGATTCTGTATTTCATTCAGATAGTAAGTCTCAAAGCAGTTTTTAAGCCAAGCGTTACAGATTGCAAACAAATTCTTTCAGTCTGTTGCCTCCTTTAGGCGAATTTAGGAATGGCACAGGTACAGTTTTGTTAGTATTAGAAACTAGAAATAATGCATTTTCAACAGAAATTAACCCCCGGTGCATGTATAAGGTGTTCAGCTCAAGTCTGTCTGTTTTGATTTCTTACGTAGTAAGATTTCTTTCGTTATGCTTAAATCACTGTCAGATCTGGGTGGACTGCTATGGATGTAGCAATTGGAAGATTCACTGTCAGAATTCAAGTTCATAAAGAACAAAACTGTACACTGCCAGTCTTGTAATTCTGACATTATAGGTCTTCCTGTATTTACTAGCCTCATTGTCTGAACAGCTAGACTATTTTAACTGAAAATTTCTAAAAATAATGTTTAAATCGGGCAAAATTTGGTGTGGCAAAATCAGAGGCAAGGGATGAAAAGGAAGGAAGAGCAACATTGCGGTAGAAGGTGAGGATATCAGCCTGCCTGCAGTGTGCATTGCCTGCACTACTCTCTGCTGTGCATGTACAGAACTGCAATAAACATATATTTCACCAACATAGATGTTTATTACATGTGTATGCTGTTCTAAATTTGTTTCTCTGCCATGTTGTTTATCAGTCCTTCAGTACTATAGAACTGAAAAAAAAACAGCACCAATATTTATCTTAAAGCCTACTGGCATTCGTCTGAAACTTAAAACTTTGTATGTAGAACTCAGAGTCCTTGAACCATTAGGCAGTTAATGAGTCAGTGGAATATTTCACAGATACCTATTATTATTCCATTGTATCCTCAGGGATTGAATCTGTGTCTCAAAATTCAGTTGTTTCTACTACAGGAATGCTTGCCAGCAAGTCTGTTGCCCTTTGCAATTACAAAATGAATTAAAGTAATTGAAATTAAGCAAATAATAAGGAAGCTGAAAATTATCCTATCATAATACATCTATCCTATAAAAAGGAAGATAAAAATAGCAACACTATAAGTAAACTAGTGTATGGCAGCAGTGTGCTTTGATTTGTGTTGGATAGAGAACAAGGATGAAAACAGAGTATTGGATCTTTTATTCATTTTTAATTACATTTACAGGGGAAGCAGTGAGAAGTATGTTGCATGGAGTAAAAAGCACAGAGGTCTTTAAAAATGAGAATGTGCAGAAGTGTGGATAGTCAAATATACGATATTGGCTTCAAAGCTTTGTGCTACAAAGGTGTGACTTTAAAATAAATCTTTCCTATTCTAAAACCATTGAAATTCATCTGAAATTGCTTTTTCCAGTTCCCTTCATGATCACTGTCTAAATACAGGAAGGATTAAATTTATGGAACTTTCACTCCTTCTAGTAACTACTGCTTATAAAATCTAATTCTAATCTTACCATCCTTACTGTTTAGGTACTAAAGAAAACCTTCTCGATAGCTTTTTTTTTTTTTTATTCATTTAGTGAAATTAGGAAGAAAAACACATCTAAATTCTGTGGAATCATGTAAACGTTTCAGTGTTTGTCTTCACAGAAAAACAAAATATTGTGCAGTTCTTACTGTTGCACTCGTGAACTATTTGGCTTCCTCACTGTCTTTTTTCTTGATTTTTCTTTTCCTTTTTTTTTTTAATGAATAACTGAAAATGACCTCCAGTCTGAAATTTCGGTAGCAGAGATACTGCCTTTAAGTAGTATCTAAAGAATGACTTGATACATCTGAAAATGATAAAAGAAACAACTTAGGATCCGTGTTTCCAAGTGATACTAGTCTCCTTGCTGTTATACTGCCCTAGTTTTGGTCTTGTCTTCTGTGGCTTTTTTCAGTTGGTTCTTCGTTGTTTTGCTGGTGATGATGATGAGAGATGCAGGGGGAAGGGACTGTGAAGCATACACTGCTCAGCTACCCATTTTGTGTATGTGCATTAGGTTCTCACAGAGAAATATGAATTTTGTGAATGTAATAGATTCTGAGTTCTGATTCAAGCACTGTTCTTGGAAAAACTTGCTTTGAAAGCTTATTGGAAAGACAAAAAACAGCAAAAAGGCTTCTGCATCTAGGTCATCGTGGTTTGAAATCTTGTAGTAAATGCTACTGGCCTGCTTCCTTATGAACAAGTGGTGCTACAAATTAAGTGAATAAATGAAAGAAATTGAAAATGACCTGTTCTGGTTGATTTCTATCTCAAGACATACCTGACAACCAAATTTATTGAACTCCCTCTGACTTCTGAAGATGGTCGTGCTGTATCTTGTTAATGGATGATGATCGGTGCCTTTTATCTGCTTTATGGATTTATAGGCTGTCAGCATTATCAGAAATTTAATTTTATTAAAATGAAAGAATCTCAGTGGAAGAGAAGGAAAATAGGAGAACATTACGGCACAGTTTAGTGAAGTAATAGAGTAAAGCCCAGACACAGGCTTCAAGTTGATCATAAGTTCAGGGCTTGAAGACTTTTCTTTTTTGAGGATTCTCAAGCTGTAAAATGTGTATTTCTGTAATTAACTCCAGTTGTCGTTGTTTGTTTTTTTTAATAAGATCAATCATAAAGGGAGAAAGATTAAAAGACTTTTAATTTCTCATCAGACTAGTTAAAGAGATTTCAATGAAATGATGGAAACAGAAAATGAGCGTGAATATTTGCAGCATTTCTTTTTTTAAAGTTGCCAACAGTTTCTTTTATTATAGATACCTTTGAATCCCTGGTCTTGTTTCAGGCTTTTCTTGGAGGATTTCTGTTATTAGATCTACAAGATTACTTGTGTAAATTTAATAACTTTGTCTATGCCTTTCATTCATTATAAATCAGCTTACATTGGCAGTACTGGTGGCAATGAGTTGTAATAAGCTGAAATTCTTATTAGTTGTCACAGCTGCCCCTGGAAGTCGCCACACAGTTGCCCCTGGGAGTTAAAGGACTGCAGTTTCTCAGAGGAGATGAGTGAACTCTTTAACTCCCAGTGTACTGCATGGTATTATGATGTGGAATATCAATGAAAAACCATGAAACCATGACAGTAGCGTAAGTCATATTGACAAGAAGTTACCTCTCAGCCCACATGGGAGATGCATTTGGTTGAGTTACGGACTGTTTAGTGGCAGACCAATGGGAACTTGTCTGAGGCAACTTTTTCCAGAAAGCTGGTAGTAGGAAAGTAGTTTTGGAGGTTTTGGATGGCTATCCAAAGTCATTTTGCATTTGAAAGCTGCAGATGCATATGTTTAATGACAGTAATTTGTGTCCCACAGAGCTTATCTGCATAGCCAAATGATACTTTCCTTTCTCAGCTTTTTCCCCCAACAGTTAAGAGTGGGGTGGGAGTAGGGAGGAAAGGAGAGCACGAAAATTGCCTGTCTATATTACGGAGCACTATTGTTAGTTCAGAGCAGAATATTGCCAACACGCAAGAGATTTAAGGTAAAAAAACAAACAAACAAAAAAACATTGTGGGTTTTAAGAATAAACTTCCAAGACATGAAGTATCTTCGTTTTCCTAAATATCTTGTTCTTTTTGTGCCTAGCTATACAAGTTACAATAGTGACCTGGGAACAGCGTGTATAATGGGTTTACGGAACTGTTATCTTTATTTCTATGAAGTACCGTTTTCTTGATCTTATCAGTGGTAAAGTTTACATTAATGTTAGAAACACATCATCTGTTTATGTTAACGACTCCTCTGTGTACGTATCGTGGAGAAGATGCATCAGATACTGTTAAACTGCAAGTCACGCTTCAGTTGTCCACTGAAATTTATTACGCATGTGAGTAATTCTATCAGATAGCAGGTGATAGCACTAGCTGTGTCAAGTTCATTGTTTTCTTGTGCATTTCATTTTTCCTAACTGTATCTTAAGTGTAAGAATAGAGAACGTAACTTTTCTACTACACTGAAATACTAAATTCACAGGATACCTGCTGTGATTTATCTACTCTATTAGTAACACTTCTTGTTCCTCTACATGCTGCTGTAATAAATAAAATACTAATGTATTTAATAGATTTTTAATGGCTTTAAAGGTAATTCTGCAAGCAATGGGAGGAAAGAATGAATTATTTTTAGATTTTTTGTTCTCAAATTTTTAGTCATATAACCACAGGAAAGTAACGATGCAATTTTTTTTCTCTGCAGTGCTAAAAAACCCCATCTGTAGGTTGTACAGATTTCCTACTTCTGACAACAAGTGGATGCGGATCCGGGAACAGATGGCTGAGACCGTCCTCTCCTTCCACGTTCCTAAAGAGCTGATCAATCTGCACATAAAGGAGGATATGAGAAGGTAAGGATGAGGAATTAGCAGTAGTAAGTACTACGTTTTTGATTTCATAAGAACAGAATATATGATGAGGTTAAAAAAAAAAGATATCAATGTGAACTATAAAATAAGCCAAGTGTAGCATTCTTTGAGCTCTTAAGACTTCACAGCTGTAGCTGAACAACAGAATTGATCGCTTAGAATTCTCTAAGACTGCAGTGACTTCTTAAGTGCTGAGCAATGAACTGTTCTAGAGTACAGTCATGACTTTAAATGTATAACAGTCAACATTTGGTTAGCATACATTTTCTCAGAAGCTAACATTATATGAAGTAGCAGCACGCGGTGAGGCTGTGAACTGTATTGTAGTGTTTTGTTGGCAGTGCTTATGTCACAGATCAACATTATGCAAGCAACGGCAGTTAACATGTTTGTAGTCAGTGAAGAAGCAATGAAAATATAAACCTTTCTAGTTAATAATTAACTATGTCTAGCTAATTTAATTTAATTGATATGAGGAAAAAAACAGTGTAGTTTTGCAGCCTTAGCTCTTGTTTGGCCTTTTAATCAGGAAATGCATCTTAGGATCAACGCAGTGTGAATGGCCTGGGAAAAAGAGAGGGAGCCCAGTGGCCTTAAGCCCTTTGTATACTCAAATTCACACTGCAGATACTAAAACTGCAACTTGCCCTTAAGTACAACTGTAAGTTCTGCTGGTACAGCTGGACAAAAGGCTTCAAGTGACCTTGGACTTCCCTAAATGCTTACCTGCTTTTTCCAGTAGTGCTGAATGATGCAGAAAAATGTTGCTGCTTTTGCCATGACTGTTGCCTCACGTAGGTGGGCGTCTTGTCTCATGCGTAAAAGTAGCACTGTGAGCTAATGCTGCATCCCTAAGCTACCCTGTGTGCTTTCAGGTATTCCCGCTTTAGCAGCCCAGCAGAGAGGCTTGCCTGTGGCTGTTTACAGGAGGTTCTGTAGTAGGGGTTCCAGTTGTGCTTATTATTATTAAGCCCATCTACTGCATCTGTGTGATTGTTTTGTGTGTGTGTGTCAATGGATCAGTATGTGACAGTCCACAGTCTTGCATTTAGTAAGCTAATGGGATAGGTACGTGCTTAAATATAGTGATGATGGGTTATAAAATCATATATGAATTGGTACATTACTTTGTTTTCATTTAGCACCATGTTTAGGTGTTTATGGTCAGATCTTGTTTGAGAATACTGATGTGTAAGGGTTTTTTTAGTACAGTCAGCGCGATCAATTTTTACTGCTTACAACTCATCTACTTCCCAAATTTTTATTTGCCCAATAGGTAGATGCCATTTAAGTGTTAGAGAATTACTTTAACCTTATGCATCATCTCCAAAGCTGTAGTGCAAATATCAGTACTTGCTGTTATTTCGTGTTATAGCATTCATCTCTTTGGAGCAACTCATAGTTTTATTGTTTCATCTTGTTAAACTTATCATCCAGTACCCCCTGTAACAAAGAAATACTCTGGGGAAGAAACATATGTAAGTGGCTTAAAGATTGAAGCATGTGCTTCTGATTTTCGTGGCTGCCAGTGTGGGTAGCTGTGAAGCCTGGTAGAAGTGTGGGTGTGACAGTGAGAAAGACAAATGGGTTGCATCAGTCTGAAGGAGGAGGTAAAATCAAGAGAAGCAAGAACTTTTGTTAGGATATTAGCAGGTGGGGTAGAGTAGGGACATCTGTGTCCTCTGTGTCGCTGATGCATATATAAGCACTTAGGTTGGAACTCCAGCTTTTTACGTGCTTTGCTGTCTGATATAATTGTGAAGATGTGCTCTTACATACTCCTTACATTTGGAAAGTAGTAAGTTAATGAAGGAGAAAACTGTTATACTAGTTCTTGAACTCTTATCAAACTTAGACTATTGTTCTCGAGGCTGTTCTTTCTGAACTATTCTTCTGTGTTTTGTTTTTTTACTTTTTTCCCTGGTTAGTATAAAAGAATAAGTATTTTTATCTCAGCCCGCTTGTTACTCTGCTCAGCATGTTTCATTTCGTTCCTTCAGTATAGTCAGATTGCTTCAATATTGTCAGGTCTGAAGCAATTGCTTATAACCAGTATCCAAGTGTGATGTTAAACCTATTCAGAATTGCAGTTCTCTTTTTTCATAGTCCTTAAGATTGTTTATCACTTGATTAAACTAGTGTTCATTGATAACCAAACATTTTCATTTTTTAACTTGATATTCTGAAACACATAACCTCTGAGTGTTTCAGTGTAATGATTTTAAAGATATTCTTGTGTTTGAGTTACTACCCTTCAGACCTACTTGGAAGAAGGTGTATGGTCATTCTTGTCTTCTTTCCTGTTGTTTTTTTTTTATTAAAAAAGTTTTCTTCTCAAGGCTCTCCAGTGAATGCTTTTCCTTGTTCTTAGTATTTCTTTACACAGATTTCTCTAGATATTTTACGTCTATCGTGGAAGATTAGCCAAGTAGTTTTTCAAACATGATGACTATGAGAAAGGCTAGTAGTTTATAATAACTAGTTCAGAAAAAGTGTGTCAGCTTGTGTAATCTAAACTCGTAGGAGAAGCTTGTGTTGCACTAAATCAGCATAACAAGAGAATTGTGGAACTGAAGTAGAAACTACTATACACGTCTTTCAAACCTGAACTGGCATATTCATACTTACATGCTGCATCAGGGATGACTAACCTGTCTCAACTTAGTAGGCTTTGCTTGTGCTGTCACTGCTGTGGTCAGTGCAATACAGATTTCACAGTCTGTGAATTATTTCATGCAGTGTTCCAGAACGAGGAAAAAACTTGAATTTTTTTGCAAGATGTGTGCTTTGCTGTTGTTTTTTGATACAAAAATTCTTGGAGTTGATTGATCTTCTGGACCTTTGCACGCTACTTTTTAGATGACTTTGTTTTGAACAATGACATGGCAAAATTATTGTGTGGATATAGGTAGTATGTAAGTAATACGTGTGGTTGTGTTCTGCTAGTGCTATGTTGGGAGTAATTTTGCCATTCCGTGCCACTTGGTGCAGAGAATATAAGTTAGAGGCATTAGTATAAACGTGAATTTAAAAGCTGTGCATGTTGTTGTTATTCATGTCATAAAGATCAGCTCTGTATGGAGTACCAATCAATAAATTGGAAAAGAGAACACCCACAAAAGAATTTAGATGCATTAGTAATCATACAATTAATAATACGATTAATATGACTCCAGTCTGAAAGAAATTCTGTTATGAACAGAAACTCTCAGAGGTAAATGTTGCTTCAACTCTATGATGGAAGCAAAAGCATTGTCTTAAAAATCTGATTCAAGCTGTTTCCGCTGTACCCTGATGAAACAGGAAAATGTAAAAACAAACAAAAAGAGCAAACAGTTCTAGAAATTACTGAAAATAGAATTTAGGACAAAATATGAATTCCACAGGTGCCATTCTGAGTATTAATGAATTTAAGACTTACATAAATCACGTGATCCATGAAAATTATTCTTTTGATATCAAAAGTGAGTCATAAACTTAACCTCAAATGTTCATGTTGTAGATTTTAGTACTTTAGGGACAAACATAGATAAAAAATATCCCAGCGAGGGCAACAGCTTTAAGACAAGGGGAAATAAAAAGCTTTAATTTAGCTTGGTTGTTGCTTACGGTTTTGGATAATAGGAAAGAGGTGATGGTGGACAGAAATGCAAAATAACCTTTAAAATTCCAACTTTCAGGAACAATACAAAATATTCTTGAGACATCAAGTCCTGGTCAATTTTTCATATATGAGCAGGAAACATGTTTTAAAAATAATTTGTCTTAACAGTTTATTTGCCTATATTTATTTTGAGGACAAATATTTAAGATAAACACAGTCTGCCTTAAAGTTTTTTGTTGCCTCTCAGGTTGCGATTATCAGAAACTGAGACAGTTCTTAGAAATTCTGTAAGGGAAAAATAACTTCTGTTTTCAAGAGATTCTAAATGAAAAACATTAGGAATTAAAGAAAAATATCCTTTTATACGTGATTGTTGTTGTTTCCCCAGCAGGGATTAAATCTTTCGTAGTAATTATGTCTTTATTAACAATATAGTAAAGAGGCAATGATTCTTTTATTTCTAGAAATGTTATATTGTTTTGATGGGTGATTGCCTGCTTGTCACAGGGTCCAGTGCTTGTTATAAAGAAATACGAAAGTAATTTTATGTGCTTCTGTTCTCCTGTAAGATGTAATGGTTACCCATAAATGTGTATGCCTCAAAGTAAAATTAGTTAGGAAAAATAATTCCTGTGCTCATTTATTTAGGAGTAAACTTTGAAGCTTCTGTTCTGTATGAGTGTTTGACTCATACCTTTAAGTTTATGGCTCATGTTTACTCCAGAGCTCTTGTTTGACTAAGTTCAGAATATTTATTACCTTTATCCTGTTCCTATATCCTTATATCCAGTATGATAAGAAAGTGAGTGTTTCTTTGATTGTTAAACCACCTGATGCAAAACAATGCCTGGTTATGTAGAAACTGTCAATGTAAGTAATACAATTCTGGTACTTTGAATAGTTTACTATAATCATATATTTAAGGTGTCATTAAATAGAAGCATGAGTTACTAAATCCAATAGTACAATATTAATCTGAGTCCTGGGTGATCAGCCATCATTTGATAATCAAATTATTGAATATTTTCTTGGAAGCAAAAAAATGCATCTGGTTGTAAGTAAGGAGTCCAATGGCAACAGTATTCAGTCTTGCAGTCTTTACAGATTTCTGGTTGCCCTGATGTAGTTCATAAAGAGAAGCATGGATGTTTCTATCCACACATCAATCTTCCTTACTTATCAGAATAACATGTTGCATGACTGTTCTTTCCATCATCAGGCAAAGGATAGGTAAAGCTCAAGTCTCCTGAAGAGCGAGGAGTCCGTGGATTGTAAGTCATCATCATATTCAGAGTAAAAGCAGTTGTGGGCTTTAGATAGGAGACTGAAATGAAAGATAGAGGAGTTTCTAACAGTGCTGAGGGATCCCAAGGAGTTTCATAATTAATTCTTGAAAATTTTCATCTCTTTAAAATTATGTTAACATCAGTGATCTGTTAATCTTCATACTAACAATCAACCAGGTAATTTCAGTAAAACATTATGTGCATTTGCTGTGGTTTGACCTGGCAGGTGGCTAAGCACCTCACAGTCATTCGCTCTTTCCCCTTTTTCTCAGTGCGATGGAGGGGAGAATCGAAAGGGGAAAAAAAGCCAAGTAGAATTCAAGGGTTGAGATAAATCTATTTTAAAAGAGAGAAGGAAAAGAATAAAATGTTACTTGTATATACATGTGAACGTAGGTGCACAAGCGGCCAATTGGTCACCACTTGCTGGCGTCATCTAGCCCCTCGAACAGCAGAAAAGAGATATGAACTCCCACCCCCTTCAAAACTGTCCTTCCATATGATGTCATAGAATTACGGATTGGTTTTGGTTGGAAGAGACTTTTAAGCTCATCTAGTTCCAACCCCCACTAAACGTCTCCCATTAAAGCGGGTTGCTCAGTCTCATCCAGCCTGGCCTTAAATGCTTCTAGTGTGGGGGCATTTGCAACCTCACTGGGCATCCTGTTCCTGTGACTCGCCACCCTCACAGTGAAGAATTTTTTCTTATTTTCTTAATATCTATTCTAATTATGCCCTCTTCCTGCATAAAATCATTTCCCCTTGTCCTGTAGCTGTGATATGGTATGGAATATCCCTTTGGCCAGTTTAAGGCAGCTGTCCTAATTCTGTCCCCTCACAGCCCTTCTTTAATATGAAATGAGAAACTGGAATGGCCTTGTCTCTGTACTCAGTAGTGTCTATAAACATTGGTATTTTATTAACTTGGTTTTTCTTTCGGAGCCCAAACATAGTGTTATACCAGACACAGAGAAGGAAAACTATTGTCTCTGCTGAAACTATGACAGTAGGGCCAGAAAAGACTGTATTGTAAGCAGTTTGTGGAGTTTAGCAGCAAAATTTGGGAAATGTGAGTTTGATTCTGTAAGAAGAGTGGAAGATGATGCTGAGCACAAGATGTGTCATGATGAATGAAATTACCTGAGAAAGACTTGGAGAGGATTTGGAGTGGATGAAGAAAATGATAAATAGCTGTATTCTGTGTAGGTTACTGTAGAAGTAATGCATTCTATTTATTTCCTTGGAAACTACAAAAGATACTAAAAGCACAGTAACACTATTTGATAGAGCAAGTTCTCAGGTACAAAGCACTGTTTTTCATTATTGGCAGGAATCTTCAGCCTCTGCTACTATACACCGAAATCTCTCTCTGACGTTATGGGCCATCATTATAAAATAGGAGACTTTTGGAGAAGTCCTCGTACAATACTGATGTTGCTCTGAGCTTACTTGTGTTAATAAATTATTCAAAATTCCTTGCTTGAATTGAAAATGTTAATTAGTTGCCAGTTTGTCCTTTGGGAGGACTAAAACTGCAGATTTCCATCAATTTCACAGTTTTTGTTTTACATGTTTACTGTTTGAAATTTATTTTGAAGTTATTCAGTGAAGTAAGTTCTTATATAAGGAACTGTCATATTATTAAAACACATTGAAGATCTATATATTTTTCTTTTGAGATAGAATGTCGTGAGGTATTACTATGGTCTTCAGAAATTATGAAAATTGTAGTACTTTGTTTCTGTGATCTATTCATTTATTTGGGGGAGAGGTTCCCAGTAGTACTAATAAAGCTTGGTACTGTGAAGTACTGTTGATGGAACTTAATTGCAGTAAAGATCATTCTGTTTTTAGGCATGACTGAGCACAGAGTTGCACTGAATCACCAACAGCATTATTACGAATAGTAAGAGCTTGCAATACGCAAATAATATCCAAATTCAAAGTATCGTGGTTCAATTATTTCATTTGAAAAAAAAAAAAAAGTGATGCATATGTGTAGCTCTGGAACTGAATTTACTTTGTAGGTGCAGAAGACAAACTGCCCAATGCACAGTTAAGTAGCTGTGCTTGTTAGTCCAGGAAGTTAGTGATCTCTATTTTGCTCCTGTTGGCTCTCAATGGAGTGTACAGGAAGCCTGATAACTTGCTAAAGGATTTCCTTTTGCATTTTAGTGACGTGTGTGGTTACCATAACGTTGCTGTTTTGACCTGATGAATACAGCTGTAAAGCTGAAGATTACGTTTTAGGGAAATTGTCACGTTTTGTTTTGTTTTCCCTTTTTAGAATAAAGAGCTGGGGGAGGGAACAAAGTTGGCATGGGGGCTCATGACAAGGGTATTGTGTTGGATAAATGAACATTTGTAGGAATACTGCAACAGTGATGTGTATGAGAGCATCCAAAGAGTAGACCTTATAAAACATCTATAATGTAATTGTTGGAAAAGGAGTGAACTTTGTATTTTTTTTGCAAAGGTGTTTACCATTTCTTCACAAAATGTTTCTTATTGTGAACACAGTTCTTTGGAGCCTGAAAACATTCTTGCCTGCAGGGAAGAGACAGTGTTTCTCATTGCAGGCCTTTGCATTTGTACCAGATGAGTTTTGAATGTTAAATTATTGTATTACTCAGCGATTTGACATTCTTTATTGCAGGGTTGAAAAGTAGAGCTGAAATCAGCAAACTTTGTAAGTGGCATGAAAACAGACCTGAGATGATCATTTTATTTCAATTAGGAAGGACTTTTGATGTTTCCTAGTAAGCTATCTTGGATTAATTTGATTCATTTGGATGAGTGTTAACGGATTAATGAATTAGTCATTTCTTTTTGCCTTTTGATATAGGAATCAGGAACTGAAAGACTTGGGAGAACTTGCACCTCACTGGGATAATATGCGTAAAAGTGTTATTGCTCACTGTGATCAGATGTTGAGCATGTATCAGGATACCCTTGCAGAGCTTGGAAAGCATACAGGTATGAAAGTTGCCTCCCCTCGGCTGGGAAACTTAACTGTCAACCTAGTCAACACTTAGGATATACTAAATTATTCCAACAGAAATAGAACACGTAAAACCAAAATATTTATAATCACTTTATTTGAGATAACAAGAGGTTCCTGTTTCTTGTTTTCTTTTTTTTCCATGCATCCCAGCATGTTTTCACAATTAACATAGCACATGGTTATACAGCAGCCAGAAAATTGAAAAAGTGGGTGTGCCTGTTTTAACTGAAAATTCCCTTGAATGTACTGCTCTAGTAATATTGAGTACCATCTGACAGCTGAGAAGAGTCTTAGACAGGTAGTTCTGTCAGGTTTTCCTTGAAATATGAGTTGTGTTTAACAGCGTGGAGAATAATTGTAGCGTGTTTCACATATCCTCAGTTCATTTGTCACTGATCACATTGTGCCAGAAAAGCACATAGTGGATGCATGGTAGGATGCACTGTCTGTCCTCAGCCCGGAAGTAGCAGTGTTTAATACTTCTGCTTTTTTTCACATATAGTGGCCTGATGCATGTGAGGTGTTCGTTCAGTTAATATTTGTCAGGATCTTGTGGACTGTAATATATTGTAGTGTCCATACAAGTTGAATAAAGGCTGCATCAGTGACAAATGTACAGAGGCAGCTGGTCTTTTTCTCCTGTGGAAATTCCTGCTTATGAAAAGAACAAGAAAAGACTGAACAACAAAGTATTTATGCTTTTGAATTATTTTTCTTTTGATCAGAAATAATCTAAAGAACTTACAGTGATTCTTTTCTGTTTGATAAACATGCCTTTCACCTCCAGCCACTATTGCTTTTGAGATTTTTCTGGAAGGAAATAGATATGTGTGTTCTGAGTGACTACAGAGGCCTTGTTGCTGCTTTCTTGCTAGTGATCCTCATAATCACCTTCTCATTATGCGCTTTCTATTTGTGTGCTGGCATTATTGAATATGATGTTTCACTTTATATTCTCCTTATTAGCTACATTGACTTTGTGTGTGTAGGCATAAGCTTACCAGAGTTTAACAGGTCTTAGTGCATTGTGTTTATGTATACAGGTTTGGTTATATCTTTTGAAATACCAGATGATTGCAAGGGTTAACTTGCATTATTTTCTTTACTATTTCTAGCTTTCCATAGTTGTATAAATCAAACAGACCCTTTTTTTTTTTAATTTACTGAGAACTTCATTTAATTCAATATACAACTAAATAGCTTTAGAGACTATTTTTTTTCTCTCACAGAATTGGGATTGTTTTTTATAATTAATCTACTGCACTTAGTAGGTGAGACACAAATCTTTCTTTTCCAAAATAATCATTAAAACTGTAAGGTTATCTGTTATCCATCACCTTTTAATAGAAAAGTGAGCATGGTATTTGTTACCTCAGATTGTTCAGAGTTATCTTTTTTGGTCACGGAAAAAGTGAAATCCTATTTTAGTTTATGAAAAAAAAAAAGCCCTTAACTGAAACCAAAGTGTTTTGGCAGTAGCGGGGGAGGAAACTCATCTGTTTTACTGAATGTTGTATAATCAACTGCATTTTGGTTGCACAACTGCAATTTCTTGTATTTATGATTGTTTATCATCATCAGAATATTCAAATTCTGATTTTGGCAGACTACTGTCTGACATGACATTTCAGTGTTTTAACTAATACACATTTTTTTTTATGCTTTGTTAGATTCTGAAAGCGTTCCAAAAAATATCATATGCAAGGAAATAGACACAGATGGTGAAAGGAATCAGATTATTAATTAACGCTTTGAGGAAAATATTAAAACGACCTCTTGGGATTTAAAAAAGAAAACAAGACAGTGTAACTTAATAAATATAAATTGTGCAAGGCCTTCATTGTGACAAGTGCATTTGAAAAGGGCTGATGATATTAATTGACTTGCCTGAATGAAAAATACCTGAAAGACAATGCAGTCATTTGTCGTAGCCAACATGGGTTCACAAAGGGGAAGTTGTATTAAACTTAATCTCCTATTATGACAAGATTATGTACCTGGTTGACCAAGGGAAACCAGTTAATGTAATCTTCTTGAATTTCAGCGAAGCTTTCAATATTGTTTTTCAGAGTATTTTTATGGACAAATTGTCCAGCAAACAGCTAGACGAGATCATAATGTGATGGGTGAGCAATTGGTTGATGGATCAGGTAGGATAGCCTCACCACAAGCACTGTACAGTTCCGGGCACCACAGTATAAAGAAGATCTATTAGAGAGCATCCAAAGGAGAGCTACAAAGGTGGTGTAGGGATTTAAAGGACAAGATGTATGACAAGAGGCTGAAATCAGCCCAGAGAAGAGGAGGCTGAGAAGAGAGAGGTCTCAGTGGCTTCTTCAGGTAGAGAGTGGAGGGGCAGGAGGTGCTCATATCTTCTCTGGCGACAGTGGCAAGATACAGGGGAATGGCATGGATTTGTTCCTCTGGACAGTGGTCACAGCACCAGGCTGCTAGAGTTTGGCCAAAGCTCTTAGAAGTATCGTTTGATTTTTGGGTGGTTCTGTATGGAGCCAAGAGACGGACTTGATGATCTGTGCTAACTGCAGTGAACCGAGGAACCCAATATGGAAGAGGATAGAACCAGCACATGAAACCAAGTAGGAACATTAGTTTCAAAACTAACAACCTAATAATTGTACTGAAGGTTTAAGATAAATGAGGAGTACTTAATTTGGAAGTCAACCCTGAGGGACGTATCTAAATCTCTTGTATTGATTAACTTTTTTTACCTCAGTAATGAGCTATTGGTAAAATAATTTATATTAGTGAAAAACCTTATTTTTGGGGTGAGTGAAAATTTGTGTTAACGTTAGGAAGGTCAGTGGTACATGTGAACGTTGTAAAACCAATTAATAGTACGGTAATTCTGAAGAAGTCAATATTTACTTTAAATCCTTCACCATATTTATTCTTATTAAATCACAAATTAAGTTAGATGACAAATCCTCTGGGCAGTAACTGTTCCTTCAGAGTACCACAAAGATGTAACATTTTTATGTATGCTATATACCTTACATCAAATCTGAATCAGTTACTCCTAACGATTGCTTTTCACAACGTTTGCTCTGAATCTTCATTCAAGTCATTATTATTTTTAGTTGTTGAGCTTTGGTAGCAGCCCATGCAGGTTCACAACTGATATACATGAAATACTTTTTCCTGGCTTGGTTTTGTGCTCATTTGCTAGTGCCCCTGCAGCCTTGCTTTGTGGCGTCATGTATGCTATTAGGCACAGTGATTTGCTTGGGGAGGCTAAAGCATGCTTAGCTGCCTTGGAATTTATGCCTGTTCAAACAGATAACCTCTAGGAAATTTTGACTGAGCAAATAAAGAATTTCATAGACGTTTCACTCTCCCCCCACACAAGAAAGTATTGAACCTTTTCAGATACTTCTGTGGGGGAGGGATGAGAAATCAGAGGCTAAAATCAGAACTAATATTGGAGGAATGTTAGTTTAAACTATTAACAGGAAGACAGCAGGATGCTGACAAAACCATCTAAGTTGTGCTGAGTGAGAATGTAGGATCACCTCTTTTACTAATCCTCAACCTTTGGCTTTGTACATATGCCCTATTAAATATCTCCAGGTAAGTCACATTTATTGCCACGAAGCTTTAATTATATTCCTTTATACTGCAATAGAGTTGCTCCTAATCTCATACTCCTGAAGCGTATAGCCAGGTTGTGTTTTTTTTTTTTGGAGAGCATTCTGCTTTTTTTTCCTGATACTAGATTCTTTTTTTTTTTTTTTAAATAAAAAAATTGCAGCTTTTCTCAAGCCAAAACTTCTTTAATTGAAACTTTCAAGGAAGAATACATAGCTCAATGTAATATTTTTCTTTTAATTAAAAAAAAAAAAAAAGAAAGTCCGGTGAAAATGTAGTGCCATCATAGTTCTGTGCCACTCTGTTTTTCAAACAGAATAAACATAATGCCCATTAACTGGTGTTATTTCCAGCAGACTGCAGACCTATTCCAAGCAGCAGGAAAAAAAAATGCATATCACCTAGAAGAAAAAATTAGATTGTTCTGTGAATTAAAAGCTGTTCTTTTGCTTGCAATATGGATACATGCTGAGACTCAGTTACTGAACCATTCTCCTCCTAATATACGGTTACACATTAAAAGTAAATTAAGGAAGGGTACAAGTATTGTCCTCACATTAAAAAGAAGACAAAACATCTGTGGGGTGCTTAAGATAATGATTCTTAAGTTTTCTTTCCTGCTTTTTTTTTTTTCAGGTTCTTCCTTCAAATCAAGCTGTAGCAAAGGAGAAAAAACATTAGAGTTCATCCCAATAAATCTCCACCTGCAGAGAATGCATGTACATAGTCCTCGATTGAAAGGTAAAGCATAGCTTGCAGAGAAATCTCTTAAGTACGACAAAGTGTACTTAGGATTACAGTTAAACTTATAGCTGAGATAGCTTTCATTTTAGCCCTTTTTGAGGCGTGAAAATGTTAATTTGTATATCTAGTTTCAAGAGTCAACATCAGGTGAACATAAAGCTTTCAAATGAAACTTTACAACCACAGTAGATCAGAAAGGTGGTCTGTTTAGAGAGTTATCTTGGTAATTTTTCACTTAATTGAAGTATACCAGCAGTAGTGTTGTTAAACTGTTTAGATGTAATGTAAAGATGCTTCAGAAAAAAAGTCACAGGAAGTTTTAGTAGTAAACTGATTCTTCAGTAAATTCATGTGCAGTTTGGACTTTAGGTGGATTTGGAATAATATTGAGGAAGTAATTTCACAGGAAATACAGTGACTTGAATTTCATGCGGTTTTTATTTTGCAGTCCGCTGAAGTTTGTACAGTACCAGTTTGTGTAAGATATAAGCAGTCTGGCACAATACAGATCTCTTGTACAGCTATTCCCTGTTGCCCTTCTGTTTTTTGTTTTCATAGAATCATAGATTTGCCTGAGTTCGAAGGGACCTTTAAAATTCATCTAGTCCAACTGCCCTGCAGTGAACACGGGCAGCTACAGCTACATCAGGGTGCTCAGAGTCCCATCCAGCCTGACCTTGAATGTCTCCAGGGATGGGGCTTCTAGTATCTCTTTGGGCAAACATGTACCAGTGCCTCATCACCATTGACATAAAAAACTTCAATCTAAATCTTCCCTCTTTAATTTTGAAACTATTTCCCCTTGTCCTATCACTGCAGACCCTGCAAAAAGAGTCTGTCCCTTTCTTTCTTATAGCCCTGCCCATTAGGTACTCAAAGGTTGCCATCAGGTCTTCCCAGAATCTTCTCTTCTCCAGAACAGCCCCAGATCTTTCAGCCTTTCTAATAAGATTATTTTTATGAATTCGTTATTTAAAAACTTGTACTACTGTAGAGGGATTTAACTTTTCACTTTGTTTAATGGTCCCTAGATAACGTGTGGACATTTCTAGTCTTTCATTTCTATATGAAACCTGCCTGCTTTCCTGCGTGGTGTTATTTCATTTTCTCAGGATTGTTCATCTACTTGTAAATATCTAAGAAGTTGACTGAGATATTTCTAGAGCAACTGAGTATGTATTGTCCCTAGAGAACAACTCTTAAGTAAATCATGAGGACATAGAAATGACCAGCTACTGCTGAAACTAATGAAAGCTATGAGTCTGTGCTGAAACCCAGAGATCACATCCAGTGTTAAAGCTACACAGGGGATTTCTCTGCCTCGTCTTCTGAAGCCACAAGCTTTTGGTACTGACCAGAGATCTTTGAAAACTATGCAGTTCTTACCTAAATTTCTCTCAAAGTATTTTGTAAAAGAATTTCATGAGTTTTGTGCTCTTTTTGTGCCTGTGACTTGGTGGTTAAAAATATTTGATTATACTAGGGTAGAACTAGTTCTGTGTCGTTTCATACTGGCAATACTGCACAATATTCAGTAGGATTCACATGTTTCTAGGGCATTGAATGAATTTTTCATTACGAACTGTAGTGCCAGTGGTGGTGTAAAAGCCAGTCTTACTTGTCTTGTTTCTGGGATGGTTTGTTTTTGTTTTTGTTTTTTTTTACTGTGGCACTGGAGATAGTGGAGATAGCATGCTGAATTTCTTCCCAGAGATTGTAGGGCAGTCCCACTAGCCTAGGTTATATAAGTAGCCACCAGGAAAAATGTTATTTGTAAAGTTAATCTCTCTATTTCCTAGGAAACCTTACTGAACCGAGTTCTGCTCATATCTGAATGAGCTCTTTCTGTGCTCTTCTGTGCAATGTAAGCATTTGCTTAGTCTTCAATGTAGTTGTCTCATAGATTGTGTTTGAAAACGAAGTATTTATACCTTCTGGAAAGTGGGGATAATTTTCTATGATGCGTTCTATCATTTAATAGTGAAGTCTTCTTCTTGGATATGGTTTTAGCAGCATCCTATGCAATTAGATAAATACAGATGAACATAGTATAGTGAATGTTTTGTAGGAAAGTGAGATCTGTTGAATTCGTAGGCACTCTACAAATGTCTAGATTACACTCTGTAAGGGTTTTGCCTTACACTTGTCCTCTAAGTAGGTAATAAAATATTAGGGCTGCTCCAAAAGTAATGCTTCCTGTTTTATTATGTTGGACCCCGATGTCAGAGGTAGATTCTGGTGGTATAGCAGCAGAGGCTGAACCTTCCTCACGCTATTCCAATACATTTTGTTGCCATGTGACATATGGTAGCAGAGAAACACTGATAAAATGCCATTTGACATGGAAGTGCATATGAAGCAAAAGTGCATCGCTGACCTCCTCTGTGTGGAAAACATGGCACGCATTGACCTTCTTTGACGATTGCTGAATGTTTATGGAGGCAGAAGAGTGGATGTGAGCTCAGTGAGGCTGTGGGCAGTGCGTTTCAGCACTGGTAACAGTGACATGAAAGATGATCCATGTTTCCAGATGGCCATGCACAGCTGTCACACCACAAAGCTAAGAGTATCTTGATTGGCACATCCATACAAAATGGCGGATTATGACCAGGGAACTGTGTATGCAGCTGGATATTGGCTTCATTGCATTGGTAGTGATGGTGGCAGCGTTGGAATATCACAGTTTGCACCAGGTGGGTCGCACAATTGCTCACTTGGGAACAGAAATAACACTGAATCGGTGTGAGGCTGAAGGTCACTCTTCCCTGGATTGCATCATTTCCAGAAATGAGATGTGGTGATGCCACTGGAAGCCAGAGTCAAAACAGCAGTCCATGGAGTGGCGAGATGTGAATTCCTCGGGGAAGAAAACGTCAAGGTGCAGCCCTCAGCAAGTAGAATGATGGGCACTGTTTTTGGGAACAGGAAAGGGGTGATCATTCTGGATTTCCTGAAACACAGAATAAACCTCAACTCCGACCTGCACATTGCCATGCTGAACAAGCTGAAAGCTGGAACTTCCAGAGCCAGGCCAGAGAAGATGACAACCTTTCTCTTACAACATGAGAATGCTGGATCCCATGGCTGTTTGAAGACCTTGGAGCATGATGCCCGTCTTGGCTGTATTGTCCGACCACACCCAGCATATAGTCTGGGTTTGACTGTCTTCCACCTGTTCAGGGTGATGAAAGAAGCATTAATAAAGGCGAGAAATTGTGTTAAAATCAGGAGATACGTATATGTGTATAACTTTGTAAGGCTGACACCTCATTTATGGGGAGCTTTTTATTTCTCTTTATGCTAAATGAATTCATCAATATGTTTAGGATGTTTTGGTAGCACTATATTATAACTATGACAGAAGATAATTGGAGGTGATTATACTTGCCTTTTGTTAGATAAATGATTTTTGTATCTATTACTCAACATCCCATCTGTTTGGTTTACTGAAATAAGTTTCATTTTATGAGCACTGAAGAGCTGTGTCTCCTTTTAGATATATGGTGATATTTTTGAACAGTTTGTAGCAATTGCTACTCCTTCTAGGATAAGCAACACTTAGACATCAAGTTGATCCTTCTCCTCATGTGCTTTGTTTGTCATGTGTCAAAGGGCAGCCAGAGTAGCACAGGGAGTGCGTAACCATTCACACAAGCAAACTTGCCATAAAGCAATCATTAACCGATAGCTTTCAGATATCATCAGTCTGGGAGTGCAAGGTAGGTCTTAATCACGTCTATCATATGTATGTATGTGGATACGTACTGTTTTGATCACTATGTCCAATAACAGTGTTGCTTTTACTGGCCTTTGATTCAGGTACAGTACTAATGTGGAATAGAATATACCTGTATGTTTAACTTTCCAGTAGGAACGTCTTTGAGAAAAAAATACTGTTTTACTATGTGACAACTATGTCTCTACCCCTATCTATCTGTTAAGCACGCTCTGTTCATCACACCGTGGAACTTAAGCTTATATATAGCTTTACTTTAGTCTGTGTTTATTCAAAAAGTGTGCTTGTTTTTAATGAGTTTGGTAGAACATTGCTTCTGTGTCCAGTTCAAGATGATGACTGCCTCCTGTAAAGCCAAGTGTGTTGTTCCAAGTTCTAGATCGAGCTATGCTTGTCATAGAAATCTCTCAGCTCTTTAAATAGACCTGGTAAAACTGAGGTTTGTGGAACTGTATTGCTGTGGTTGTCCCCATGTTGCACCTGTTTTATTCAGGAAGTAGTGATGAGGAGGTAGCTTATACATTTGCGTGGTGGGGGAGTTGTGCTTTGGCAAGTGTCTTAAGTCTTTTGCATGTATAAGGAGCAGATGAATGTAACTTTCAGTCACAATAATTAGAGTGAAATATTTAACGCCAATTTTCCTTTTTTTTTTTTTTTTTTTGCTTTGGTGGTGGTGTTTTTTATTCCCCTTCAAATTCTGAACTAATTATTTGAGGGAAAGCTCTTTTCCCTTTCCCTCTCTTGCTTCCCAATAGCTGTTAATTGTTCATTTTTCTGGAGCATGTTGACAATTCTATTTCCTAGTTCCTATCTTCTAGTTCCTATCACTCTCAGTGACATTTTAAGCTTTGTCTCCACTGTGGAATGTTGTCAGCGTTTGTCTGTTCTTGACATGGGGTGATGGTTTAGTATCACTGGAACATTTATGCTGAAAGTGCATGCCTTTCATGACAGGCTGCACCGATGTGGAAATGGAGCAAGCACATCACCGGGATTTTTTCCCAAGTATGCCCCACATTCCAATTTAGTATGCTCAGGAAGGTGAGAGGTAGAACACCTCACGCCCATCACCGGGTGTCATAGATGTTTTCTGACCTTAGTCTCTGATGTTTTTTTGCATGTGGGAGGTGGCTCAGCTCATCTGGATGTGTTTGCATCTGAATGAGTTGCTTCTTGACATGTGCTTAAGAGGCCACTGTCTAAATGAAAGCTGCCCTCAGGGCAAATCCCCTCAGGTAGTTGTAATCACTATTATTAAAAGCACTCAGCAAATGCACTAGGACACAGACTTCAATATATTTTCTATTGTTTTGAGCTTTCTGAAAACGTATTCAGAAGTTGTTCTGCAGTTAACCCGATGAGTTCATCTCTCACATTGTTTTCAAGCCTGTGTTGTTTAAACAATAGAACTGTTGTCAGCTGTGGAGCTCTAATAGCCCGAGGTTGTGTTATTGATAAACACCCCTGAAGATCTGAAAGAATGGGCTATTAAAGAATTTTGAAGCTCACCTGAGGCTAATGATATTATGTTACTTCTCCTTTTAAGAAAGAGTTGATGAGCCACCAATTCATCAGAGTTGGAATCAATTTGAATGAATATGTTTTGAGATTCAGCTCTGGAAGTAAAACATAGTTCATTAACTCTGAGTCATTCGTACAGTGTTCTTCCTTCTAGCGATATTTATCATCAGAATGCAAGAGAAGTTCTATTTTGGGAGAGGTTGAGATTTTAATATACATTGAAAGCTTCCTTGATGAACAAAACAGTTCACAAAGTAAAATTAAAACCAAAATAAAATTAATGTTTCCTTTAGAAGAATGTTATAAAAACACATTAATCTGGCCTGTATTTTTATACCTCCAGTGTGTGTAGCTTTCCATTTGCATAGTGCAAATGGAAATTCAAACTTTCTAAGAGTGACTGTGGATGGGACAGTCCTCATCTCCATCCTCACAATCATGAGCTCAAAATGAGAGGCTGTTTTTAAAATGGCATTGCATCTCCAGTTCTGTAAGCATACATACAAACGTTGTGCATATCATTACACACAGTAACAACAGTTTGTTACATTAGTGAGAACTCCAGTAGCATATTTATTTTGCATCTTGGTAACTATTCGTCTGAAAACAACGCTATTGTGTTTATAAGCGTATGTAAAATGTAAATAAAAGTGACTGAAAATGTGTCTTAAATATAGCAACAAGAAGGTATTAGCTAAACAAAGTCAGACTAGAAGCAGAGTGGAAATTTTTACTGGTCAGGTTGAGTAATCATTGGAGAAACTTGCTAGGAATAAAAAGAATACATTGTAACTTGAAGTCTTGAAATCAAAATTATATGAAATATAGTAATAAGTTTTTATTCAACCATCAAGACATTACCTTGATGCAGTAATCATTAGCTTTAATTCTCTAACCTGTATTAGGTAGTCAGATTATTCCATCACAGTGTTCTCCTGACTCTAAAATGCATGAATCTGTGCATTTCAACATGACTGCAATTTAAATAATGGAAGGTGTAATGAAGTGAAACACACAAAGGACCAATTTACTTTGTAGCTCTGTAAACTGCAGGACTAGAGTATTTTTCTGTATTGTGGCATATAATTTAGACTTAGTAATAAATCAGGTAAACTTTCTAGCATGTGCAGGTGGGTGTGTAGAAAGATTTATTACCTCCTGGGCCTTCTTGAGACAAAGATTCTTGATTATTCCTTAAAAATATTAGTTATTCTCCTGATGTATTGTAGAGGAGATTATGTTGCCATGCTTTGGGCATAGGTTCACGCGAATCTTTGCTTGTCTCTTTGTGTTCCAGATGCTCTGTATGATGTAATCACTGTGGGAGCCCCGGCTGCACATTTCCAGGGGTTTAAGAATGGTGGTCTCAGAAAACTATTGAGTAAATTTGAGGCAGAAAGGCGAAAGTAAGTATTTCTGTAATTTCTTCCGGATCCTAGTATGAAACTTCCTATGTTCAAGTTTTAGGCAATTATTCATTATTCTTTTCCTACATACCACTGAGAAGAGCCTGGCCTCATCCATTTGCTTTCCACCTCCCTTTAGATATTTATAGTTATTGATCAGATCCCCTCTCAGATTTGCAGTTTACTTTGTTTCTCACTTGCACAGTCCAGCAACGTATTCACATTGACAGAATATGATTTCCTGAACTGTAGGATAACTGCGAGTAAACTTGAAATGATTATCTGTGATTTCTACTAATTGGAGAGAAAACAGAAAATCTCTCCCATGGGGAGAGAGAGACAGTCTTTTTTTGAGGTATTTCTGGGAAATCACACATAGCAGTTAACTTGTAGGATTGAATTGCCAATGCACTAGACTTATGGTTACCTGTAACAAGAGAGAAGATGGGCTGAACCTTTACACCTATGCAGTGTTAAGTGTCAAAAAGCTAAGATGGAGAAGAGTACTCAACACAGCACAACCTCTTCTCGTTTTCATTTATCCTTATCTCACTGACTTGTAGATGTGTAGACCTCTTATTTTGTAGAGGATTGTGTTCAGGAGACATGGGTCAAGCTTTGAGTAGGTTTTATCAAGGTGTTTCATACCTATTTCTAAGAGCTTTGCCATCCTCTAATGTTTATCCTGAGTGGAAGCAAGTTCTGAATATGATTTTGCTTATCTGAAAATTTAAAATTGGGGGTGCTTTAAGTAGTTACGTGTCAGGGCCATAGTCATTTTTAGCATGGAGAAAGTTCTTTGGCTGTGGCAGCAATAGCTTTTGTATGTGCCTGTTTATTTAGCTACAGTGGGATGCTTTGAGGGTGCTTAGCACTTCGGGGGGCAGACTTTACAATTTAAATTTCCTGTTCTACATTTGAAGCAGCTTTCCTGAAATCTATGAGAGAAGAAAGGAGTGACTCCTTGAGATGTCAGTCAGAATATAAAATGAGCAGGAAAAAAAAATGCATATTTAGCTGCCTTTTCCTTTAGGCTAACTGAGCTGAAGACCCGAGGAAAGATGAGGGAAGAGATTATTCCTCAATCCGCTCCTGGTAGCTTTTAAGACATCATTGTCAGTGCATGTGATGGAGTGTCTCGCATGTCTTTGACCTTCAGGCTGATTAGTCGAGCAGTGTGCTGAAATATTCAGCATCGTCAGCATATCACAAAATATTCCTTGCTCAATACTGGGCTCGTGGAATTAACCACAGGAAGCGTTAACTGCTAGCAAGGTTATATCACCCTTTACAAGATGTAATTACATTAATCATATGTGATCTGAAGTCAGATGTTTTGCTTTATAACCCATCCATGATCTGCACAGTTCTGTATCTTCAGCAGAGTTGCAGATAAATGGCTTCAGCAGTGTAAAAATCAGGCATGTCTTCAGTGCAAGTCTGTAGGTTGTCTGTCCTTTTGGTGTATCGGTGGACTTCGTAAGAACTTTGTAAGTAAGAACAAGAGATACTTCTTAATCGTATTAAAGTATGAGACCATTCAAATTACTGAAATATGCCGATTAAGGAATGCTTAATTGATTGCTTTATAGTGATTTATTATCTGTGTATGATATACTTTTATCTTAAGGTTTTTTTCACGACTGGTTCTTTTGACTATTTTTCTTCCTTTCTAGCTAAAAGAGAAAGTAAAATGGTTGTTCAGATTCAGTCTTCTGTCAGCCTGATAATTACTTCTCCTTTCAGCAAATGGAAGGACTTGTCTTATAATTTGTCTAGATGGCACAGCAAATTGTTATTTAGAGAGCTCGGCTGTGCAGGAACAGTGAAGGCAGTTGTTCTGCAAGTTATACCCGTATTATGCCTTTGTGTTTTAAGGGTTCATAAATCACTTTCAAGGTACATCAAGGGCTTTTTTTCTTGTAATCATAAGTCTAAGAAAATAAATATTTTAATGCCCAAGTACTAACAATCAAGATAATCAGAAGTGTCCCAGCTGCCCTGGGTGTTGAAACTCACTGTGATTTTTTTTTATATCATTTCTTGCAAAATGTTCATAAACGATCCCTCTTTCTGTTAGCACAAACTTAAGGGAGTAATGAAAATTTTTGTGTTTTTTTACCATAATTATTTTGAGTTCAACTGTCTGATAAGATTCCTTCTTGTTTGTCGAGGTCTAGATCTTTGGTGACTTTACTAACTTCTTTCACTCACTTACTTGCCAACGGAGATTTTATTAAAGCTGAGATCTTCAGGGCTCCTACACATGGGTTTCCATAACCTTCATCTATTTCTATTCTCTGAGGAATCTGAAATAATATCGTTTCATAGGAAAGTCCAGAGATGTTGAAATAATGATGATTTGTGTTTGGTCTAATTTTAACCTTGATCCTCAAGGGAAATCACAGCTTGTAATGTACAGTACTTTTCACAGAGATATTCTTTGTTTATTTTCTCTTTTCTTATGTACACATCTCCTTTCTTCAAGGAGATGAACATCACCAAACGTATGTATTAAGTTTGGTGGAAGCATTGCAGAGGAACTGCCACAGTTCATATTGCTATTCATTGGTATAAACATTTCATCAGAACATCTTTCAGCCACTAGTCTCTCTGAACAGAACTGCCTGATGCATTTCCTTAAGGAGGCCTGAAAGAAAGGTAACGTGGACAGGAAAATGAAGAAAAGGAGGGGTTTAGAGATTCTTCACATACGAAGATTAGACTGGATTGTCCTTGGAGAGCAAGTAACTGTATCTGGGCTGCAGGAGTGATGGGAAGAGAGCAGGTTTATGACTTTGTCATTTGTTCAGTTGAATGGAAAAGGAGGGCAACAGATCTCAAGTGCTGTCTTCTGGGTGTAATATGTACCTCAGTAGGCTGCCAGGAAAAGACTGTGCTGAAAGGTGTCATTTGCTCTCAGTTTTGTCATGAAGTATTATAGTTTTTGTCTTCTGCTAAAATTCCAGCTCAGTTACGGATTAGGTTCTCCTCTGTGTTAGAAATGATTGTATCTTTCTGTTAGTGCAAAGATACCCAAAAAACAGTTTAAGAACTATTGAAGGCTGTTCCTAGATAGGCATGCTTCCCTGAGTATCTTCATAGAAAGATTCACTTTGAGCATGAATTCTGCTTAGGTCAGTTGGAGTGCTGATGAAGGGCATCTTGGCTTCTGTTTTCACTGAAATGTATGTCCCGTTATTGACTGAAGGCAGTTATTTATTGTTACTTAAAGAGGAATTAAGAGGTAATGGAAAAAGCAGCAAGAGAAGCCCTTTGCATACAGCCTAGTTCATTGCTTCAAGGAAAGGATTCATAGAAATTCAGACTTCATAAATAAAAATGGGTTAGATGGAGCCAGTGAAGTACCAAATTGTCAAGTGAACCTTTAGGAAATGAAAAAATACTATCTTTGGGACATCTAATCTCTCTCAGGTCTGTTTTCAAGACCTCTAGTGATTGTGTGGTTTGCTTTTATTTTCTGATGCAATAAATTTCCCTGTTTTTTTTTTTTTTTTTGTGTGTGTGTGTGTGTGTGTGTAATCACTTGAGTTTTCATAGGAAAAGGCGGAATGATTTTAAGCTCAGGTGGGGAAGGTTTATGTTGGATGTCAGGGGGAAGTTCCTCTGAGAGTGGTGAGGTGCTGGAACAGGCTGCCCTGAGAGGCTGTGAATGCTTCATCCCTGGAGGGGTTCAAGACCAGGTTGGATGGGGCCCTGGGCAATGTGGTATAGTACCAGATGTGGAGAGGTTGGTGGCCTTGCATGTGGTAGGGAGGTTGGAACTTGATGATCCTTGGGGTCCCTTCCAACCCAAGCCATTCTATGATCATAGATTTAGATAGGATATGTGTGATACTTTAAAACAAACCTCTGTGCTGGTAGCTTCTGTAACATATGTGCAGGTAAGCTTGAGTTTAAATGGCAAGAGATGTTTTTGTTGTGTATTTTTTAACTGTATTCTGGAAGTTATTTTCTGCAACTTATGTTTTGAAAAATGTGAAATCAACTGTTCGTTGCTAAAAGATTTTAACCCGGTCACTAATGGTGACAATTTAACTTGGTCACACAGACAACTCAGTTAACAGTAGGAATATGAAGTTACTCTGACTGTTTAAAAAGAATAAGTTAGACGTTTAGCATATTGTCATATTTATTTTCAGGTAAGAACTTTGTTAGCTTCAAGTTAAAATTGAAGATTTAGTTGACATATTCTTAATTCAAATTACATGACATTGTCATTAAAACAGTTTGAAAACTGAAATGACCACTGCATGTTGTGTGTACGTAGTGATATGTGCCAATATATGTAATATACTTCATATGCTAAGTGAAGGCTTTGAATCTTAACCCACAATACATTATTACAGGCTTTCAAAAGGTAATTGTCCAATATTTTACTTAATATTTCAAGGACAGATTTTTGTATTGATGCTAATTTCTTGCACTGAGCCTACCTATGTGATCTTTGCCCTAATGCAGAAGTTTCTTCTTGTTATTCCTTTTGTCTACTTTCTACAGCTGTTCTAAGAACCAAATATTGTATAGATAGCCTGGCACATAAGTTCTAGTACCGTTTACTTAAAAGGAAACACATTTTTTTCAGTTAGAAACTTCAGACATTGCTAAATGTGTTGTGTATATAAAATAATGGCTCTGTTTCTCTGGACTTGTGGCTTCTCTGCTGCAATATCCACTGGAGGCTTAGGGCTGAGAGATCAGTGGAAAAGATACGGTAATTAAGGGCTGAAGGGAATTCCAGTAAGAAATATGTATATAGTAAGCTTGGTAAATGTTAGCCAAATTCAGCCTGCAAAAAGGCAGTTTGGTAAAGAAAGGGAGAAGTCAGAAGGGGAGTTCTGAGATGATTCAGTGCTGTGAAATGTTAAGACTTTTAAGACAATTAATGTGGACAGTTGTTCTTGAATGTTGCAGTGGATGCATCAGTAGCTCTGATGCGACTGACAGTGTTGTCTCCTCTAAGGCAGAGCTGTGACCATTTCCTTAGTTCTTACAAAGGATTTTTTTTTTCTTGCAAAACTAAGATGGTTTCTACAGTTTATTTTGTTGAGCAGTGGAGAATTATGCTTTCTGCACTTGGTAGTCAGTAAATGGTTCAATGGACTATGAATTAGAGACATAGTAATTTTGATGTGGTTGGTAACTGATCACAGCAAAGCTACACTGGCTCAAATAATAGTCATCCTGACCACCTCTTCAAGGAATTATATTTCAAAATGTAGGCATTAGTGATAGAAAATTAGGATTTACTATTGTGTGTTTTAGGACAGTAACTCAGTAACGTATCTAAGCAAGATGCTTATTTTTGAGACTGTTTGAATCTATTCTTACTTGCAAAATGGCTTGTGCTCTAGATTTTGTGGAAGTTGCTTCATTTGAATTTGTGTGCATTTCCATTATTGAATTAAATGTTATTTATAGAAAGCTAACAAGGGGGAACTGGAGGGGATGCTGAAGGGGAAGAGGCAGTGAAATGCTCTGAAAGAGGACCGAAATGAGAAACAATGATAATTAAAGTTTGAAAAACTATATGAATGTCAAGAATTCAGGTCCTGATTGGTGAAGAAAAGAACTGAAATTCGGGAGGACGTAGGGGTGTGGAAGAAAAGGATGAGTAAAGAAAAGACACGAGAAGGAGAAAAGGGAGCTGTGTACTGAGGCAGTTGGAGATGCTCTGTCATTAATTATGTTCCTTGGTAAGGTAATTGAATATATATTAATGATTGTAAGATGTAGCCAACTAGGCGTTTTGCGTATGGGTTGGTGGAATGGCCTGACATATGCTTTCTTGTATCCAAGAAGTCATTAGGTCCTGTTACACCTCTTCCTTGAGACCTCCACTAAGCAGTTAATCAAATAAAACCTGTTGAAAGCATGAATAAATTAGGAGTAAAATACAGTGTGCGCCCAGGTCTTGTATGCTGTTGTACAGTGCTGCTTAGGTGTTTGGTGGTCTGCATTGTCCTCTGATGTTCAAATGCAGACTTGTTTTTACCTTTAAGGGGAGGAGAGTTTCAATGATAACAGTAAATTTTTGGCATCATTCATTCTTACAATGTCTGTTAAGATTTCTTTCTATGTTAATCCTGATAATAGCGGAAATTATTTTGATGTGCCTCTTTGTGTTGTTACAGTACTGGATACCAGTGTATTTACTATTCACCTGAAAACACAGCGAAGGCAAAAGAAGTTCTCAGCAACATCAATCATCTACAGCCTCTCATATCAAGCCATGCAGACCTCCTGCTTAATTCTGCAAGCCAGCATTCTCCAGACAGCTTGAAGAACTCTTTAAAGATGCTTTCAGAAAAAGTAAGATTCAAATCTTTGCTGCAATGGAAAATGAAATAAGTGAGTCTGTAGCTGCTGGGGCTTTTTTTCCGGCATGAATTGCTTTCCACTGCATCAAGAAACATTACATAAGCTTCAAACTACTGTTGTCAAAAAAAAAAAAAAAGAAGAGAAAAAATATATTTTGCATTTCTGAAGGTATTCCGTGTAGAAAGTTAATGAAATTTAAAAGAGTTGGCATTATTTGAAAATATAATTGATTTAATTTCTTTCTTATCCTCTAGTGGGCCACGTAATAGGGTTTAACAAGAATAGATTACTGTAAATAATTTTGTGGGATGATTATCTGTGATTTTATTTCTCTCTTTATGATACTTCAACTGCCTATGGGAGGTAATTCAAGCTAGTGCTCAAAGGTGAGAATAATAGCATGACCAGAAATGACAGTGCAGTTTGGAAGGGTGCGTTGGAAGTAGGTGGTCCCAAATGTTAATCATCTTCTTCGTATTATTTAATTCCGTAGCTGTGGGCACTTCCTCATTTTAGGTACTTTAGCTCTAAATTAGGGAAGATAATATTTTTCCACCTGTCTCACAGAGGGATTTTGGAGATTAGCTCAAGTCTGCAAAGTACTTTTAAGCATATGTTACTCTACAAAAAATATTGAGCACTATAGCTATAACCAAAGGGGTTTTAAAAAGTTTCCTGTTGCTTCATGGGCCCTACCTTCTGTAATGTGATCTCAGTATGACTTAATAGCATGATGAATAATCATTTCAGTGTATCTTCCACTACTGGGAAGTGGCATCCCCTGTGGTCTGTTGTGCTGTTATCCCAGCAGTATGTTGTTCAGTGTGAGAGTTTCCAATCTCAATATTGAGTTCAGCCACATACTGTGATGGGATTGCACTGGAGCCACAGGGGTGACAAATGTTGCTCTTGGTTATAGATGTGTAAATCCACAGTAACTTCAGAGCAGTGGAGCAAATGTCAGGGGTATATGGGAAGGTAGAATTTGCCTGAAAATAAAAGGGAGGGATTTCATTTTTGTCACACTTTTTGTGTACCTTTGACATGTAAGAAAGAAATTTTCTCTTACTTAATTTGATGCCAATTTAGAAGTTAAGCAGGTGTTTGAAGAAGTTGGGAACAAATATTTGCCTGGTAATTAGTGCTTCTATAATTTATTAATAAGTGTCATTTTCAACCAAAGGCTGTATCAAACTATTTATACAGAATGACTACTTCCAAAACGTTAGGTAGCAGTAAAATGTGAGTTACAGCCGAGTAATTTTGTTAGAAGTGGAAGGGCTGGCTGCATGCATTGGAAGTGGAAAAAAAATTCCAGTGCTGCATGTTTTCTTTTATTAAGCTTATTTTCTAATATTTCTAGCGTGGTTTTACTTCTCTGTATATGATGTGGAACTTACTGTACAGTTTTCTGAGACTAATCTTTTATCAACACTTTCTGTTAATTGATTTAAAAAGCCATTAGCTGTTGACAAGTCTATCAGCATTTGCAGCTTGCAGAAGGCTTGATAAATTCATTTTCCAGCTATGCCTATCTTTATTTACAGAAATACTCTCTAGTCAAGTATCTAAAAGAACTTGCAAAGTTTGCATTTCTTTGTATATACTAGTTTTGTGGCTTCAGTAAAATTCTATACATAGTGATGTTCTGCAAATTTAGCTGTATTTAACTGTAAGAAAATATAGTTAAATGTTGATAGTTGTTAAACTAATGGAATCTTTGAATAGAATTTAATTACAGTAGAATTTTAGGTTCTATATGAAAAACGCTTCCATACCAACTTGAAACGTGTAGTTCCCTATAAAATATTTACAGTGAAATTAAGTTACTTGAACTTTTCAGAGTTACCTAATGTGTATCAGAGTTATAGAAGGCATTCCTGACATAAAATTTGTCCAATGCTTACAACTTTCTGAAACTCAAAGCTTTTCTTTGAATTTCACATTCCTGATGTGGAAACCTGATGCATCTCTCTTCCCCCTCGCAATCTGCTTGACAAGACCTCAGCAAAACCATGGTATTGTCATTTCTAATGACAGGCAAGTAGTTTGGGCTATTTTGACAGCAGCTGTAGAATAGCCGTGAGAAGTAGTGTTGAGAAAAGACATTTCTGTAATTCTAACTTTGCCTCCATTTTCTAAGAGGTTGATAGGGTTTGGTAGCATTAGTACCCAAACAGTGTTCTCTAAGTGTGCACCATTTGGAGGCTGGAAGTATAGAAAAACAAAGTTGTATTATAGTTCAATTCACACTACCATGAGGCAGACCTGAAGGGCTGCAAAAAAGAGAATTGTCTATTTAAGTAGCCTTTCCCTCAGGTACTAAATTAGTGAAGAGGCAAAGTGGGTCTGATAAAATTGCCTGAGAGTTAAACAGTATTGATTATGCCTAATCACAGAGGAATCTCAGATTAAGTCCAGAAGAAGTCCTGATTCAACTTAAAAAGTCATGGCTTAACATCGCATTTCTGACATTGTTCTTTTAAAGCCTTTTGAGTTTTAGTTGCAGCAAATTTTCAGGCTTTCTCTGTTCAGCCATTAAGGACCAAAGGCTCGGGGAACTGTGACACTTTATTCTAGAGAAGAGAAGGCGGAGAGAGGATCTCAAAGCTGTCTAAAAATGCAGAAGTCATTTGATGGGGGTGGACTCTTTTCTGTGGCATGTAACAATAAAGCAAGGGAAATGGGGAGAAACAGAAACACAGGAAGTTCCTTACTAACACAAGGAAGAACTTCTCAACTCTGAGTGATGGAGCACTCAAGCTGCTCAGGAAGGTTGTGGGGTTGTCATGGTTTATGATTTCTTCCTAATATCTAGTCTAAATCTACCCTCTTCCAGTTTAAAACCGTATGCCCTTGTCCCATTGCCCTTCTAAAAAATCCTTCCCCAGCTTTTCTGGAGACCCCCCTTCATGATCCACAACTCTCTCTTAATATTTTTATTATTATGGGGTCTCCAGGTCTTTTGCATTTTAGCAAAACTAGTGGAATGTGAAACGCTAACTTATATTCATATCCCTGAATTAATTGGAGATATCGCACTTTGTACTACGACTTGTTTGTAAATTGAGAATGACTGAAAATAACATTTGAGCGGTTTATGCTGTTAGGTGGAGTCAGAGGCTGGAGATGCTGAAGACCATATGCAGAAAGGAGGGACTTTATTATTTTTCTTGTTGTGGTAGAAGGAAATAATGCAGGGAGACTGGAAGTATTTAAAAAATAGATAAACTTCAAGGTGTCACAGTCAGAAAGGAGAACTTAAAAATGATAGTGAATGCCAGTAAGTATCATCTCCAGAGAGTCTGGAAAAATTGCTTCAAGGCTTCCTTCCTTCAGATAACTGGACTGATACGTATAGGTATCACAACTTGTACTTGGAAGCACTGCTTTTGCAGGTACTTGAATTTCAGAAGTATAGAGTAGAGTGTTTATATTTAAGGAGATCTCAGTATTCGTTAATCAGGTTTTACCTGACATCTGTAAATGATGGAGAAGTGGTTGGATACTCTTAGAACTAATCTTTGTAGAGGGTTGTTGCTGCAGGCAAAATTTGAAGCTCGAAGAAAACAGGATTGTATGAAAAGTTGATAATCTCTGATACAGACTTTACTTTTGTGTTATTAATTCTTAGAGTGGTAAGATTGTAGAATGCGCTGTCATAAAAATTCTGGAACTGTTCCTTAGGTTTTGCTGTTTTACATTGCTTTCTGTTCCTTGGGCTGACCAGAAACACAAACATCCCTATCTAAGCATAATTCACTGTTGTAAAAGCTTTAATGTGCTATTAAATTTTGTTTTCACCTTGTATTCATTTTTGTTTTGTTTTGTTTATCTCCAGACAGAGTTGTTTGTGCATGCATTTAAGGATCAGCTGGTCAGAAGTGCCCTTCTAGCACTGTATACAGCCCGACCTGGCTGTGTCCTCAAGAAACCAGCTGTGCCTAGAAACAGTGTGGAAGAGGGGGATGACCTAAAGCATCAGGATCATCCATCTCAGGTTAAAAGACAGGACTCTATACCCCATCATTCTGAGTATGATGAGGAAGAGTGGGTAAGTAGCTGGAATACTTTTGGTTGGTACTGAGTCCCAAAACCTAAAAATGAGCACAAACAAATTGAAGCCCTAGTATCTTTGTCACTTGTTGAGGGGAAGGAGGTAATTCAAAACCAATAAATAATATTTTTCAAGTATATCTTGACTTACTACTGCTTAGAAATAGTACATTTTCCTAAAACTAATTTAAAAGATTTTTCCTAACTACAGTATGCTTCAGTGCAACAGCTTAGAGGAGCGTGTAATAGTGAAGGTGATGAATATCTTCTTGTCTAAACAGGAGAATAAGTATTATCTACTCTTAAGTTCTTTTTCTTGATTAGGCAGATTTAAGGAGGTTGAAAAAGCCTACACTGATGTCGGGATTTTTTTTGGCCAAGACTGAACGTAAATAGTTTAAACATATGTAAGTTAAGTCTTAACAAAACAGAGCTGTTTTCCCATAGATTGCCTCCCTAGAAGATACCTGAGATTGCTTAAAACAAATTGAATGTGGGTTTTAGATTTTAGCATTCTTGGTGTGTCTTTCAAAGGTGTATATTATTTGTGGCTGAGACTTCATAAACCAAACATTTGGTAGATGTGTTTGCAAAAGATCTGCTTTTGTTATATATACCTTGAACTCAAGCTATTTTTATTCAGTTCAGGTTCATCCTGTATTCAGTTCACCACTGTATTCTCATAAATATAAAGGATTCAGACATATTAATCTGTGTTGTAAATAATTAATATCTGTGAGCTGTAGTACCTACACCGGAACGGTAACTTTTATCCATACCATAAATAAGAGAAGAAGAATATGACTTGAGGAGAAAAGACAATTATCTCCATGCCCATACGTTAGGAAGTCATGAGAGTTAAACAATAAATTACTCATTCTTTTATTTGTCTGATGACTTTAGTACTCTGAATTCATTTTCCATGTTTTTTTCCACAGTCTGGCTGCTAGAATGGTCTCTCTTTACTTGAAACTGAAACCAAAATGTTTGATTGCAGCTGCTGAGGTGTTCAGTAAAATAAGTATCACAATAGATTTGACAAAAGGGAGAGTGGAAAATTTTGTGTGAATTGTGTTTTAATGCACTAATTCTGCTGTTGCAGAGAAGCTAGCTGTACTGTGTTTTATTACTGATTTATTTTATTGATATATTTCTGCCAGAAATTTGCACCTAATTACTAAGTCACAGAAATGCTTTAGTTTACAGTGTTGGGATTTTTTTTCTTGCTGAATTAGTAAATATACCTGCTTGGTTAAATTTAGGTGCATCCCTAGATATTTTCCAAGTTAATAAACTGAGTCAATATCAAACTTCAGGCACTGTAAATCTTAAAAAAAAAAAAAAAAAAAAAAAGACAGTTTCTCTTAAATTTGAAGATTAGGCATTAGGCTTTAATTGATTTTCATTTCTTTATTAAAATTTGGGTAATGAATAATGTTTTAATGATCAAGCTGCCATTATTGTGTAGGAAATAGAGTAGTCATGTATGAGATGTGAAAAAATACTTTATCCACTCTGAAAGCCAACTATGAAAGGAAAAAAAATTAATATGCATGTAGGGTACTATATTCTCCTTTGTTGCTTTTTCTCCCCGTTATTATCAAGAGTTGTTTCTGTAACTCATTTCTATTTTACTGTTATCCAAAATCTAAATCAATCGTGTCCAACAGCTCTTTGAGCTTGACCCTGTTCCATCTACTTTCAAAGACTGTGTTATCCTACAAATATCACGGAAGTGAATTCAAGGCACAATGCTAAAACAACTTGTCAAGATCCCCTCCTTCCTTGGCATCCAAGTTTATCGTAGGGAATAGCTCCCAGTTTAATTATGCACAGTGCCCTTTCATTGTGTGAGCATTGTTTCCCAGAAAGCCTTCCTCTCCTCCATAGCAATGCTGTACTGTACCTCTGCTTTGATATCAAGTACACATATTGATCCCAGTGGAGCTGACAGCAGTACGGATTGAGCTGTTTACGTTGGTGTGCGGTATGTAGGGAGTAGTACAACAATGCTGTTGAAGGGAAAATATTTAACTTGATAGCATTGGGTTGCCTCTGGATGGATGTTCCCCTCTTCTCTTGCCAGCTGCTTCTACTGTCCTAGAACCTAGGAGGGAACAGAGCATGTTGTCATACATTATAAAAGAAAAGGTAGACACATTGCCCTTTGGAGCTGTTTCTGCTCTACGTTTCTGTCTGACTACTCAACGTGATTGGAGTTGCAAAGACCATAAAATGTCATATCCAATAAATTATTTACACGTATATTGGCATGGTGTTTGGACACTGTTCTGTAGTACTGACCCATGTATGATACTTCCCATTCCAAAAACACTGTCATGTCACAACAGGATTTTAATCGTGAAAGTTAAAATTCTTTATCTTTGAGCATACATCTGAAGGACTTTAATATATGCATATGGACCCACACATTGCATCTCAAAGGGGCCGCAGTGTCTCTGTAGCGCTGAGTGATGTAGTTGCTGTGTCAGACTATGCCCAAGTGAAGTACGCTACGCTAGCAGTGTATGTGAAAGGGCATGTGTCACTGTCGGACTGGTCAGTGTGCCATTGGCTTATCCCATTCTGCATTAACCGTCAAGTCTTGTTGCACATTTTTTTTCCTCTGGCGTTAGTTTGACTTTTGAGTTTAAAGAAGCAGTAATGAATGAGCCAGAAACCTTCTTTCTCTTGGTTCTTTCATACCACAGGAGTAAGTTTAACACTTAGTTAGCCCTGTGAGAACTGGTGAGAAAACTGCTATCAGGGAAGATGCATCCTGTGGAAGAACCTACAGTCTCAGCACTTTGATGTATGAAGAAATAACGCTTACTTTCTTCTCCTCCTTCGCTTCACTCAGAAGACTTATAAAATTGTTTGTGTATTCTGTATTTTAATCTGACATGCGCTGCAAAATGATCATTTGTGACATTTTGTAGACAAATGGAAAATAAATTGCTTTAGAACATGCAAGGTGAGTGGAAGGCATGCTAGGCAGGCTACAAGAAGGCATGTAAAAGGCAAGGGAGAAGAGGGAAAGTGACATTTATGTATTCCTTTTCATGTGAAAGAACAGGGAGTCGCTTGATTTTCATCGATTGCAAAGAGCAATTTTACTTGATGTGTTTTTTTTTTACAGTGAGGGCGTCTTTGATGTAGACAGCATAACATGACCGCAAATGGTAGACGTATCTACTTCTTGTGTCTGCATGTAGTGGTAACTTTGAATCCTAAGAACCTTGTATCTGGAGATAAAGAGCTCTGGGGCAATAAGCTTTTGTTCCCTGTGTCTCACTTGCTCTTACGTAAAATGGCCAGATGTATGATATCAAAGTGAGTTTTATGTCAACAGATGTTTATGAATCTTGCTTCTAAACCCTCAGGGAATGTTTGTGTGAATATCCTATAGACATCATCTTAATGCTAGGTTAAAAGTTTGTTTTACAAGAAGTGTTCATTCCTAAATGAATTACAGCTCTTATTTGTGTTGCTTGCACAATAACTCCAGATGCTCATTAAGAACTTAACACTGTTTGTGTTGGGATTGGACTGCCCCAGCAAAGGGAGGAAAAGGAAATTATGTTCCTGCAGCCATTCTGAATAGCTTGAGTTCACAAACCTTAGGAACTTCAGCAATTAGACTGATGTTCTCTGCCACTCTCGAGTAAAACTTGCAGCTCTTCTGAGCTTGGACTATTTGCAACATTTTCTTGCTCTTCACCTAATTGTTTTCCTAAAACTTATGCTGGTGTGGGCTGGAAGGCAACCGTTTAATTGTATGAACTTTTTTCAGGACTATTTGAGGTACATGCATGAGGATTAAAGTTATGAAGGAACCTGTACCTGTCCTCTATTTTGGGCTTTTAATTGTGTTTATGCATGTGAATTTCCATTAGTCATCTATTTAAGAGCTCATTTCATGTATACAAGTGCAGATATTTCCGCTTGTTGCATTGTACGTGCAGTACTTTTCAAATATGTATTTGTGGATTAAATACAGTTCTGTGCAGGAATAAGCAGTTTATTGCCATTTGTACATCAGCTCACTTGCCCTCGCAGCAGCCCTACAGATTCCTTCCATGTTTTCCTAACTATTCTGAGCTGGAGTGGGAGGATCTGTGTTGTCCTGTGTTTCCCCCAAGTAGATACTTCTGTCTATAGATCCGTGTCATGTCTCTCAAGGCAGAATGCCCATTCACCGCAGGGTGTGCCCTCAAGTGGAGGGAATGTAGAAAGGTGAGATACCTCCGCTGGCGTCAGGAGACTGGCCTAAGAACTGTGACGTGTAATTGGAAGTAAATCATGTATTGAGTAAGTTTGCCTTAGTAGCAGTTCTTCCTTTGCTCTCACCCAACTTCCAGGTGTTACCACTTATATGGAATGCTGATATATTTTTGAGCTTTCAGTAGGTTTCCTTGCCCTTCTCTCATGCTGTCTTTTTGCAGCTCTGTTATTATATCTCGAAGCTTGATGTGTACCTTAAACTTTTGGTTATTGTAAAGAAGAAAAGAGCATCAGTGATCGTATCTTTCCATTTTTAACCCTTAAGCAAACTTTGATTGCTCTGCATTAATGTCAGGATGACTCAGTATTAAAGCGTGTACACGTGTTGTTTTGGTGTTTTTTCTACTCTTTGAGTCCTAGTCTCGCGTGCAACTTCATTTCTTGTATGACTTGGTTGTTTCCTTTTTATTCTGCCCCTCAAGAATATGTGCAAGAGCTTTGATTTCTGCACCATCCAGCACATGATGGGACCCTACCTGTATCTATTGTATACTATTTCTCTCCTTCTCCATTCTTTCCTTTTATTTTTTTCTGCTTGTACAGATTTTCTTATGCAACACTGTAATTCTTATATTTATTATAAGCTCAGTGAACAACTCATGGTTGCAGTCTGTGTGAGAGGTGCAGGACAAAACAGAAATTACCTCGGATGTTAGCTGGAATGCAAATTGTTAATAGAGGATATTTTAAATTATTAAAAAGGGGTCAAGTACCATGGCAGAATGTCTAGTTGCACACAGAATTTGATTTGTCAAGGTCATACGTGACTACACCCTTCGTGTATGGTGTAAAACAAACAAGCTCAGCTCCCTGTGATTGAACCTAAAGCAGATAACTTTGTGTACATTTTCATATGGAATTGTAATTGTTTCTTTTAATGTTCCCAAAAAAAAAAAAAAAGGAACGTGATTACAGTTGTCATTTGGTCCATGAAAAAGTCTTAAACTGCATGTAGAATGAGAATACTGTAATGTGTTGATGCCCAATATTTGTGTAATTTGTCAAAACATTTTAATGTTTTGATAGGAGGTTGTTTTTGTCTCTTTATCCTTCTTCAGTAATGTGCCATGATAATATTATGCTCTTTTCAGGACAGGGTGTGGGCCAACGTGGGGAAGAGCTTAAACTGTGTTATTGCCATGGTGGACAAACTGCTTGAAAAGGACAACAGTGGCAACATTAAAGAAGGTGAAACTGACTCTTCAGCAGTAGATTGCGAGCGTGCAGGCAGTAAGTAACCTTTTGGTGTGGCTTTTTTTGTTGCTCTTTTTTTTCCTTATTTTATAGCCATTGACAAATGTAAATACAAATGGAAAAAACAGAAAACTGAGATAACAAAGTCAATAGTATCTTTGAGAGTGCTGATAAAAAAAGATTTGCATGGTCATAGCTTTCAGTGGTGGTAGTCTGGTTTATCAGATTGCAGGTGCAACCCTTTATCAACAGAACTTATTTTTTATCAACTTTTTAGAAGAGCTTTCTTCAGACCTTTAGATAAGATTTCAGTATACTCTTAACAGTGAGGTAGATGTAATTGTCAACTTGAAACAATCCTTAGAAAATGAACTCAGCCATGCTGATTTTGTTTAAAAGAACAGAATTCATTATTCTTGTGCCCAACTCCATTCTCTTCTTGGTGTTAACTAGTTTTTCTACGATTAGCTGGAATTCAGGATGCCTACTAATGATGTTTTCCCAATAAAGCAGTAGTATGCTTTTACAGAAATTTTCCATTTCTTCAGTACATTTGTACTGAGAGTCACATGTGCTGTTTTTTTATCTGTACTCCAGTTGTTAAAAGTACTCCTAATTAAGGAACAAAATTTGAGATTGGTGTTATTATCTTAATCCAGTCCTGAAAAATTATGATTTAGGACTATTAGGATTATTCTTCATTTTTTTATGCCTTCTGTTCATACAAGCAAAAATGCTTAGCAGTATAAAAGTTTACAGGTTTTCCTTCACTTTATTCAACTCCCTTAAAATCTCCTCTGTTTTTCAGTATAAGCCACAGAATGTATTGAACCAGAACTGTTTGAGTTTTGCTGTAGTAGTTTAAAAAAAAAAAAGTGTTCTCAGCTTTGATTCAGGATCACACTCTACTCAGGTGAATTAAATATTCATTAGAATTTTTAACTTATGAAATAAAAAAAACTTACATTTCCTTTTAAGTATTATAATAATTTATCAAATAGAATGAGGAATGCCTCTTGGTAAGCAATAATGACAGTTGTAATGGTTAGAAAATAATATAGTTTTGTTCAACTGAGAAGTTGTTTTCTGGAGATGAGAAGTCTATTGTACTGGGGTAAATTTCTCTAATATATCCCGTATTTCAGGGTCTTTTCTATGTCTCTTGAATCAGTACAAGTGCCCTTCTGTGACAGTGGAGTTGGTGCATATGTTGAGTTGTGCTGAGTGTTCTGCAACACCTGAACGTGGGCATATCGTAGGAGATTTGTGGGGGAGTTTTTCATGCTTGACTTCTGCATGAAATCATGATTCTGTGTTATTACTCTCTATATCAGCAAAGAAGAGTGCTAAGAATATATCACACATTCCTTTTAGATGGTAGAAAAAGTTGTGAAGGTAATTTTATTATTTTAAGCAATAGCATATTCCTCTAACTACACATGTTATTGTTACATGTTTGTGGTTTGTGAATACAGGCTTATATTTGCAGTCTCAGTATTGACATTGAATGATCTCGATCTTTTTTTCCAACGTGGCTGTATTTGTACTATGGTGTCTTTTTAATTTAAAATGTTTGTGGTCACCATTTTCTTGTACTTGGCTTTCAACATGAGTTATACTTTTCTTAGCCTAACTTTTCATGCAGTCTGACTTTTGAGTGTATTCCTAAGACTGAATTTCAGTTATCACTTACCAAGGTAACATGCTGTGGTTTCATCACTTGCAGGAATATGATTTCTCTGCAGGATAACTCAGGAAGAGTAGATGGATTTTAAAAGAGAGCTTTTTACCTTTTTTTTTTTTTTTTAACTCAAGACTGGTTTGCTTTGGAGAATTACTTGACAGTGTTGAATTGTTTTTTATTTTTGTCTTATTTTTCATTGGACTCAGAGTGTGAAGGAATATTCTGGAGAATTAGAGGTGCCAGTTAAATGCAATAGTTCTTTGGTTTATTCAGGTGTCTGTGTTTATCTGTGGTGGTATGACAGCCTGTGGTTTCCAGCTGCTCCTAGTACCCCTTCCTCAGAACTCTCTCCCATTGGTTCTGTGCGAGTACTTCCAAATCTGCTACTTACAAAATAAACCACGCTATCTCAGAGAATTTGAACTGACATTGTGGTTGCACCTGGATTTTGCCTGGAGTGAAATAGTAAGTCAGAAGCCAAGCTGCTGGGCAGATGAATTGGTCAAGGGTTGCTTTCAGTGTAAGTTATGAAGAGTATTGGAGAATGGTGCTATATTTCATAGCTCAAATGGAAGAAAACATCTGTTCGTGGCCACATTGCTTCAGACTGTGCATGTTAATTTTTTTTAATAATCTGATACCTGATGAGGACTCTAAATCTTTATTAAATCCTTCTGTCTTTTGGTGCCCTAGGGAATCACATCCATCCAAATGCAATTGCCAATAGAAATGTGAAATAAAATAGTGTGGTTCTGTTCGCATCTTCAGAAGAATGGCTTTTACTTAAAATGATCATTTAGTTGGGAAGATGAAAAATTCTCCCTTTTGTTTGTTCCTCAGTTAGCAAGTGCTATTTATTTTGAGTAAACAAACAATTCTGAAAAACTTACTCTTCCACTACTTCTCCTCAAATCTTTCTTGTTGCGCATCAGCTCCTTCTTCCAAAAGGTAATGTACTTCTGTTTCTCCACTGTCTTTTCCTTCTGATTTCACAGTCTTCCTTCTCTTTTGGGGAAGTTCATTAGCTGGGCTGTACGTAGCCCAGAATATAAGACAGTGACTACAACTGTACTTGCTGTCAGTAATTCAGCTGTTGACAGAAGCTCAAAAATAAATAAGGGAAAGGAAGACTGATTCAACAAACTATTTTTTTCAAGACATCAGAATATTTGTTGTTTAACACTTCTGGAGAGAGGTTTCTACATTACTTCTATTTTTTCAGTATTTTACATTAGTTTTGACTTTGTCATTGCCATCACCTTCTTTTACTGTTTTCAATGAGACCAAAGTTTCTGAGACACTAATATATATATGATTAGTTGGTTTCAACTTTTTCTCTTAATCCTTCTGACAGTACAGAAAATCTCAGATGATTAGAATGGAGTGATAAATCTCCAAGATTTTCAAGTTGTTCCCTTTGGCACCAGAACTATGCGATCAAAGTAGGCTATTGTTACATTAACTGCAGAAATACCTGGAAGACTTAGTTTTGTGATGTTTTAGTGAGAAGTGAGAAATACTGCAGAATTACAAGGATAAAACTTCATCCCTTCTCAAAGAGCTGAGCCCTCATCCTTGAATTAAATATCTCCAAGAACTGAGTGGGAAACAAAGAAATAGGGAGCATGGTCCTGCTGTAGAAGAGTAAATTTGGACCATTGGGCTTAATTACTGGTCTTGCAGGAGCTGTTTTTGAGGAGGTTGTTTAAGTTTTGGATTGATTTGTTTTGCTGCCCTTTTTTCTTAATCTGTTAGGTTTTGTCTAATGTGTTTGATTTGTGATGTCAGTACGTTTACATTATCTGACTTGTTACAATCCCATAGTGGACTTTGTATATATTTGTGTATATATGTATTACAGGAATGTTTAGCTACAGAAAATACTTAGTCTTCAGTAACTGTTGTTAACTTTGTAACCAGAAGTTTCTAGGGTTATCTGTTCCTTTAAAAGGCAGATGTTGTACATTCTGCTTTAATTAGTTTTTAGTTAATACCATTTAAATTCTGTGGTGAATTAAAGCCATCAAAGATATACACTTTTTTAGGTGATGCAGACAGGAGTGATAGAATTCCCTTTTTTCCTCTGTTGCCACGGTAAAACGACATTGGAGTGCTGTTACAAAGCCTTAGGCTCTTCCTGCTTGATTATCAGCACATTTTAATGAACAGTTCAATGGGCTTAATTATGAAAAGAGCAGGAGCTCACTTTTCTGCCAAACTTTATCAAATTTCATGTGCAATTTGATATATTGCAACTTGAGTATCAACATGTAGAATGACTACTTGGGAGCTGAGCAGGCTGTTTGCCTGTGCAGGCAAGTTTAGAGGGAGTCTAAAGAATCCCATCCTAAACTGAACTTCCACAGCTCTTTGTTAACAATGAGAATAGAGTACTGCACTTGTACTGTCTTCCTCTTGTTTTAATCTCTTGCTGACTGTGTAGTGGTCATAGATAAAAATTACTCTTTGAGTTTCATCCTTCAGCTTTCCGTTTTAATGTGTCTGGCTTTTACACCTTGTTTTAGTTTTACATCCAAAGGCTTACTAGCATGTTTTCTGAATTGAGTTTCCTTGCCTCATCGCTAGGCTTTGGCACCTTTGTTTCGATGCTAAGTATTTCAAACCAGACAGACTACCTTTGTCATGTTAGCAGCATGACAGTCATCCTGTAGTCTACTTGTAGTTGGGGGGGTTGGACTTGATGAGCTCTAGAGGTCCCTTCCAACCCCTACGATTCTGTGATGGAGTATCAATGAATATATTTTTCTACAATTGTCCCGTAAAAAATTTGATTTATGGTGCACTTTTTTTTTTTAATCTTAAGACAGTAGTCTTGCTTTAAAATTAAAGGACAAACCTGGAGGATACCTGTCTATTCACAAATATCCTATTCTCAAGTAGCAGTGTAATCCCTTTTTTGATCTGCAAACTAGCTCCACCTTCTGGAGATTGGACATCTTTATTAAAGGTGAACAGGAATCTTAACTAAAGGAGTAAGTGATTGTTTTAGGTCACTCTATTACATGGGGGTATTGCGTTTTCTTTTCTGCAGTTGTCAAGTATAAATCTATTTTATGCTCTGCAGTGAAGTAATTTCTCATTTATTTAGCCAGTCAGGTAAGGTAATCCTACAAATCTAGGATCTTTGTTTTCTACAAAACTGAGTCCAAATGGAAGTGAAGCTTTCTGAAGAGTAACATTATGGCACTGTTTTCTTTGGGACATTAATATTTGGTAGGTCCTATTTTTAATATAGTTAGCTTGACCATCCTTCAATGAAAAAATGGCCTTGAGTACTCCAAATCTTTGAATTTCTTCTTAGCGCAAGAGAACTGACAAATTCTGACATTACTTGTGCTAGTAATATGATAAAATATTTCTGATTTTTATCTTCATAAGAATTACTTTCCAAACAATCTTAAAAAAATTCTACTGAGAATGTGTTTGTGAAGCTACGTCGCATGAGGAACATGATGCATAATTCAGAAAATCACAGCAGTTAGTTATCAGTTGTTCACAGACATCTTGGAAAGCTGGATGAAGTAGAATGCACTTATATTTGTTCTCAGTCCAGTATTATTCAATATTTTCATTACTGACTTAGCTTATGAAATATAGATGATTCTCATAAAATGTGCAGATGATTATAGCTGGGAGATGCTGTAAGCACCGTGGGAGTAGCGCTAGAATGGATGTTGATGAAATGCAGCACTGAGGTACTAGAATGCAGTTCACTGAGGACAAGTACTAGGTTATGTTCCTGAAGAAGCAGAAAAATACTCTGTGGATTGTGTGATTAAGAGGCAACTTGGTAGAATAAGATCTCAGCGTTACTTGATTTATGTGGTTGGTATGTGACCCGCTCTTCTGTGATGGAGAGCTGGTGAATCTGCTTAGTCTCCTCCACATAACCTGAGCTGTAAAAGCATGCAAACAAAATGTGTCTAGGTTTACAAATTAATCTTTTTTTTTTTTTTTCCACTCTTGCCCTTGCCCTCAGTATCAGTGTACTTGGCTGTGTCTGTCCAACTCTGCTTTGGAGCAGACATCAGATAGCTCTACCTTCCCATCTACTTTTCCACCCTTTAGTGGGCGTGCTTCTACAGCTAAGGTTCTGCTGCTGTTTGTAAGAAAAACACGGAATACCCAGGTATTCTGTCACATTATTTACTCAAGAAGCAGACTAGAAATTCTGTTTTTATCAGTTATGGTCCTGATCTCTGATTTAGTATATGTTATTTTTTTATGTCATTCTGTTTTCCATGGCAGTTATACTGATTTAATAAATCAGTATAATTTAAGACTAGGAAAAATAATTCAGATGGCGTGGTCATGCTAGTCTGACTTCTAGTTTGCCGTATTAATAGACTTGAATGTGTCTCACAGCAGCCTCCAGCCTTTGATTCTTTTGCTTTTATTCCCTGGAATATGAATCCCCTTTAGTACTTTTCATTTTTTCTTCATAAAGAAGAGAAATCAAGTTACTGCTTCATCTTTTTTTATAGGCTTAAGAAAATTAAACCCTAAATCATGGTAGCTCTCTTCTGCAAGCTCTCGTTCATTCTGTGTAAACCAGATCTTGGCATGCATTGTTATAAATATTTTTCTATAAAATCACTCCTTGCTGCAGCATGGAACTTGAGATGCTTATGTTCTGTTTGGTTCATGATGGCTGTAACGTGATAACTGCTCTTTTCCAGGGAACGACTCTTCAGTCTTTTTCTTCCACTGAAATACATATGTCTCTATTAAACACAGTTTGTCTTACCACATAGGCACTGTTTGCAAAGCAATCCAAGTTATTCTCTCTCACCGCTCTGTCTTAATTCTTGTTTCTTCTTTCCTGCTGATTAATTTTTTGCAGTTCCTCCTAGCTTTCAAAGTTCTCTCCGTTGTCTTGGCTACAGTTTTATCCATTTCCATATTTTTCTGTAACATAGCCAAATTAACTTTGCAGCAGGCAGCTATGTGGTCTTGTTTGAGGAACTTCTTAGCTCTAATGAGTCTCTCGATGACCTGATTCAGATTTTGTTACCTGAAAAAATGTGCTGTTATCTTTCACCTAATTACAGTTCAAATTGAACAGATTTTTGATTATCATTGATTCTTCATTACACTAATCTACAGGATAAAATGTCTTAATGATGAACAGTATTAAGTCAGTTACACTCCCTATTTTTATATAGATTTTTCTAGAGCGTAGGTTTCTTTCTTTTGAAACTACAACAATGAAAGCAAGAGGCAGATAGGCAGATTCTGAAAAAGGACTTTTCTTTATTATTTGCTCCTCGTAGAGGGATAGGCAAAACCATAGATAACTACAATGCAGGTCTGCTTTTATTAAATCTTGTCCATTTTAGGAACTGTTCAAGTAATTGGGCAAGTTTGGGTAAGCTATTCTAGTTTTCTCCATTTCTCATTTTCACTTTCTGTCATTTCAAATGTATTCAGAAGTCCCATTTTTTTCATGTTTCACTAGCCTGTTTTTTTTCTGATATTCCTAACATACATATTAACTGTATAGAATGTTTTATAGAATTGTTTGAAATCTCTGCTCAGAGTGACTGAAAAAAATGAGTTCAGTATCTCTATTTAAAGAGAATACAGACAGAAACTAAAAAAAAAAAAAAGAATGTGATTTGAAAGTTAGTGTCATTCCAGCCTATACATTATATAGGTAATATTCTTCCCAGGTAACTGTTCTTCTGTTTTGCCTTCCAGCACCCGCTCTTTCTTGAATGTATGTTCTTTTTTATTACTTTTTGACTGCATTTCATTTGCTTAGATCTGATTTGTCAGTGCTAGATAGAACATGAGATTCTCCATCATATTTATGTCATGTTAAGAGTTTTCACTCTTCCCCCAAAGTGCTCTGTACCACACTGGAAGACTAAGACATTGTACTGCATCCCAGTCTCCAATCTGGAAACTATTTTGTTTTTTGTTTTTTTTTTCTACAGCTTTTTTGTTTTGGAACTAATGATCTGTCTTGTTCTAGGTGACTGGTATGAGCAGCTTTATCCTCTGGTGATTACGCTGAAGGATTGTATGGGAGAGGTGGTCACTAGGGCGAAGCAGTCCATGGCGTTTGTTCTGCTCCAGGAACTTGCCTGTGGTTTGCCACAATGTTTGATGCTGACCCTAAGGAGAGACGTTGTCTTTAGTCAAGCAGTAGGTTGTTTTGTGTCACTTATGTGCTACTGTGGTGACTGTTTTTGGTGATGTTGTTAGTGTTGCTGTAATTGAACATACTATGTCTGTGTATGTGTTGGTTTGTTGTTTTATTTTTCCTCACTTTTTAACCCAACTTTTTCATGTATTTTCCATTACATCTACCTGAATATTTTATAATGTTAGAGAACTCAATAGTAAGTGGTAATCCATAGTAACTGGATCACTGAGTCACAGAAATATGTCTGCAGTAAACTGGTGTATCTTACGTAATCTCTTCCCTTTGCACAAAGAATAATCCGTAAAGCTATTTACACAGTCTTTCCACATTATGTATGCGGGTATCTTTACCTGTAAGGATCTCAACTCTGTCCTGAATATGCCTTGCTGCTATTCAAGCTAGAAATTTTTCTCCTGGTCACATTGGAAATGAATTATATATCATTTGTTTTCAGTTTGAATCAGTATTTTGTGTGTCTGAAGACTGTCTGAGAGGAGATGCATTGACGAGTCTTCTCTTGGTAAACAGCTGAAATTCTTTTGATCCTTACTGTAGATGGTGTCTTCCAGATAGATTCCCTCTAAATGGATTGCCTAATTTCTCCCTCAAGTTGTGTATTTTTCCTAATGTAATTAAAGAGTTTAGGTGCCAAACTGCATTGAAATGTATCATAATTCACATCCTTTTGTGTTTATATTCTGTTAAGGAAGGTTCTGGTCTCATTTATGCCAGTGTAAATAATACTACCTCCAAAAAAAAAGTTTCTGCAATATTAATAAAGAGAATATTTTACTTAGTTTTATACCATAAAGTATAAATCAACAGTATACTAATATGAAATAATGTACGTAGTCACTAAGTAGAAATACCAAAGTTATTTTCTCAAATAGCTAAATATTGCTAATGTGATTTCACATTTTTTGTCTTTATAGCTTGCTGGATTGGTCTGTGGGTTTATAATCAAGCTGCACACAGGTTTACATGATCAAGGATTTTTACAACAGCTTCATACTGTTGGATTACTTGTGCAATATGAAGGACTCCTAAGCACATATAGTAAGTGTAGTTCTTGGCCAGAATTCCTTTTGCATGCAGACCAGATGTTTACCCAAGAGTTTCTGATATTAACCTTGATTCTGCTTTCAGGAATGTGGCTCACTGTATCAAGAAATATTACCTTGAAGAGAACGTAGGCTTCCGTATCATAGCACAGTTGAAGCCATTGATACATTGTTGTCAGTTCAATATATCACAGATTCCTTAATTTATTTTCACTCTCAGAACAACAACTGCAGAGTGCTGAGCTGCAGTTCCTTAAATACAGGAGGTTAACTTCATCAGTACAGCTAGGGGATCTTTTGACTTTGATAAATACTCTGTAAAGCCATTTGACTTGACACAAAATAGTTTTATAAAGCTAACCCAAACAGAACATATAAGTAGTTACTGACTATCTCCTGTGCACTGGCTATGTCAGTATTGGTGATGTGAAGATACCTTGATAATTGTTTAATGCCTAACTTGTTATAGGTTCTGTCATTTGGTAACTGTTAAAAGATATTTGGAGAGGGAAATTGTAGCTTGTTTCAAAAGGGTTTGAGCTAGACCTACTGGAAGAATCTTAAATCTCTTATTTTGGGGAAAGTAAGAAGAGAGATTTAGCATTTATGTCGTTTTTTTGCTGCGTAGGCAATTGCATCTCCATAATTGGTGATTGCTATCAGGCGCCTTTTACATGATATTCACTGTTATTCTTAAAACCTTTGTCCTCCATCAGCAGGGCGGTCTTTAAAAACACTTCTAGAATGGACTAAAAATGGCTATTCTGAGGTTATTCTATGCACATATAGAAAAGGTTGATTTTCAGAGATGCTTAATACTCGTTATCATCTAGGCCACAGAGAATTGTCAGCAGTTCTTAAAATCAGCCTGCTTTTATGTGGGTTGCTTTAATGTGGATTTGGGTCTGTGACTTTTAGATGCACAGACTGGGAAATATAATCCCTGCATTGCCTTACTATAACCTATTCAGTGACTGATCTGTCTACTCTGTTAAATAACTTCTGTAATCTTTCCGTACAGGTGAAGAAGCAGGGATGCTTGAAGACATGGCTGTGGGAATTTCAGATTTGCAGAAAGTGATGTTTAAAGTCATTGAAGCCAAATCAGAAGACTTTTTGCCTATTATAACTGGAAGGCGGTAAGGTGCACATAGCAGGTAGTTTTAACTGGTAGCACATAAATACACAGACTATGGTTTGTTTGTTGCTGGGTTCTATTAAATGGAAAGTAAAAGTACAATGGTTTCATTTTTCATGAGTCAATGGAGTTGTGATAAGGTAGTAGGGATTCATAAAGCTATCACTAGTATGGGTTCTGGGTTGCTTTCTTGATGAGGACCTAAAAGTTCCAAATAAAAGTTTGTAACTTTTGTTGTAACTGCAATTGTGTCTGAATTGTGTGCCAGATCTGTGTCGTATTTTTCATATCCAGACACAAACTAAAAAAAAAAAGTGAAAGGTCAGCATTGACAGAAGCGCCTCTTGACTGGATGTACCTTATTTGGAGGTGATCAGAACTTATTTTTTCAGTGTGACAAATGAAATCACGTTTTGAAGAGCTAGACCTTGATCGTCTTAAGATGAAAATTGAAAAACTCACATTTCCAAAAACTAGCACAAAAATGGTCAGTTTTGAAAAGTGAAGCTCATAGTATTTGCTGAAGATCCTTCAGAACACAGGCAACGTCAGAAGTCCTTGCAGGATGCCATTAATGCATTATGTATCATGCATCTCACAAAAGCAACGCTGAATATTGGGACATAAACTGAAATGCTTGATGAATTTTGAATTGAAAAGGGTTAAAAAGATGTTTACACATGAGGAACGGGATTTTAATCTTCGTTATTATTCTAGGCAGAAGCTCCAAATGTTTTTACGTCTGCAGAAATCACTTCCTTAATAGTATTGTTATTCTTAAGTTGACAGTAAATTGAATTCAGCTAAAAGCAGCAACTTGTAGAAAAAATGTTTCCTTTGAAGGAGGCTCTCACAGCTGATTTACTTAATTATTCTGGATGATTAATTCTTATCTTATGGACCTACCCGGAAGGGATCAGAATAAATAGCATGAAGGCCACAGTTTGATAGGCAACGCATCGGGAATAATGGAGAGTAGTTACGGTGTACAGATAAAACAGAAGAAATTCATCCTATGTAAATCACGCCAGGCAAACATCTTGGAAAGTATAGCTGCTACGTTTACTGCCTTGCTGCAGTACACTTGAACTGTCATACCAGGAGGTCCTGTTTTGCACGACTCAAGCTGCCTGAAGTTACTGCCTATGGTTGTCGTACTGTACACACACTCGAGTTAACTCAATGGAATTGATATCGGACTGAAAAAGAAACCAACGTTTAAGGCTTGTATGGAGCCCTGTTTCTCTTAGAGCTGTAATGAGGCAGTTCCTATCAAACAGTATTTGGAAGCTGTTAATAAAAAGAGAAGATGGTGGAAAAAACTGAGTATGTGCTAATGACTATTGAAAAGAATCAACAATTTTTAGATTGCTTCGGTACTTGTTTTTTGGAGATGGATTTTATATGGTGTAGCTTAATAAAACATGGCTATATTTTGCATTTCTACAGTTAATGCAGTATTAACTGTAGAAATGCAAGGCAGAACATGAAGCTGCCAGTTCTTAATTTGCAGAGTCAGAGTATTCACTTGTATTTGGTTTTTGAGGGAACTTCTGAAGGCTAAAATCCTATGTGTAAATCCAAAATGATCCAAAGAGTATGGCATTGAGTAGTGTTCACCTGCCAGCATGGGTGGCTGACCCCAGCCTTTCAGGTGGAATAAAATTCAGGTAGTCACATGCTTTTTTATGGACAAACTAGTTAACATGTTTACAAAATGCTTTGTTAGTATGTATTTGAGCACATGAACTTTGAGTCATTGCAGGTTTTGATTTAAAAAAAAAAAAAAACCTTTCAGCTAAGCACGTGATAAGACTGGCACTTGCAGACACATCGAAGTGATCTAAAAAGATGTCTCTTGGCTGGATAAAGCACCTCCCTGCTGAGTTGCAGAGGCTGTTTGCCTTTTCTTCTGTTGCAAAGCAGAGATGCATATAAATGTCTTTTTCTGTGCTTATGGCAATGAGCTATGTGTGTGTTTGCAGCTGACTGCAAATAGCTGCAGTCTGTGGCCCTCACCTGTGTGGGGTTAATTGTTAGAAGCTTCTTATCAAGTCTGCAAGTATGTATCTATTCTATGTCATAATAGAAAATGTAAGAGAATAAGGCAAATTAAGTCAGAGAGGGTGCTCTTAAGCAGTCACGTTTAAGTGAGGAAAATATAGAGAGAAACTAAGTGACAGTAAAACATGTTGCTTTAGAGCTCTTTCTGATATAAGAAGAATTGTAGTACTTGAAAAATGTTGGTAAATGAACATCAAGTCCTCCAGTTTTCAGTAGTTCGGTTTTGTTTTATTTCTTTTTTCTACTTGACTTCAGAACCACTTCTGGAGTTACTCATAGTTAACTATGAGTTAACTTGTAGTTAAATAGCCTTTTTCTAAAATGATGAAAAAAGGATTGTTCTAATTTTGGAAGTGGTTAAAGAGCTTTTAAATTTACCAGGGATCATCTCTAAGACTTGAAAACACCGTGTAATTTATTTAATTGAAGGTAAGAGGAGGCTCTTAAATGATATCAGTGGTAATTTACCATGCGTAAAGCTCAGTGTTATTTCACACACTGAAAGATGTAAAGTGATTTTGAGGATTTGAAATGTAGCAATACAGTCGTTTGATGATTTTGGTTCAGTAACATACATTCTTTAAATTAGACTAAACCAGTATTTCTTTTCAACCTCCTGAAGCCACTGCATCACAGGAAGAGGTTGTAGTAACTCCTTGCAACTAGGAGTGCTAGTATGCAGGCTGAGAATGAATGCTGCTGTACAAAGGTTAGCGTTGTGTTTACTGTCATTCTTGCTAACTCTGTATTTTCTTCATATGGATGAATTACCTAAATAGAACAGAAAACCTCTGAATGATGTACCCTCCATTCTGACAGTCTCCTCAGTATGGAGCATCTCTTTTGCTCAAAGACTCCACAGTAGGTCTAGACCATACCGAAGCATGTGCTGTTGCCATTGCCACATGTAATTGTTTTAATCATAAATCTGTATTAGGCCCAGTTAATTTGTTCTCGGGTATGTGGGTTGGGTACCTGCACTGAGATGGCTGCACTCATTTATCCAGCTTGTCATTTTTCTTGAAAGTTTTCTGTCTTCCCCGCCTCCCTCCAAGTTCTACATATAGGAATTGAAATACTGAATTTGACCTATTTTTTAGCAAATATGATTGACAGACATAAAGACAAATTGTTTTAGCGGAAGCAAATGGTATTATTTAGTTTTTTTTTCTATATTAAGTCAAAAGAATAGAATCCATCTTAAGTTTGCATGCATGCATCATGTGAGATCCTAGGCCTGTTTTTTTTTTGTTTTTTTTTTTTTGTTTGTTTTTAGGTGGAATGCAGATCCTGCTTCACTACTGCTGTAATTTTTTTCTTTCTTGATGCCATACCAAAGTGAGCTCTGTAGGAAAACTCTTTGGTATCAGATGGCCATCTTTGAATGATTAAAATTGCCAAATGCTGAAGACAAATGAATCTGCTTCTAGTATATTCTTTTTTATTAACCTATTTGCTCTAATAAGCTAATAAGAAGCAAGCTAACTGCATACTATTGTTTGTGCTATGTCAAGTCAGACATCAGTCCTCAAAGACAGGTGAAATTCGATGTGAGGGCTTCACAGTGAAGGACATAAGAAACTGAACTGGCATTCAAAGTAACATATATTTATTAAAGTCCAACCAAACCAAGTATGAAACCTAAAATACTGTATCACATCCTTCTCCTAAAATAGGATTCATGTTTCAGAAATGAATATTCAGTTATTATTTGCACGGAATCTGTTTTGTTGTTCATGATGCTTTCTAACCTCAGGGTGAAAATCCATACACTGAAGAAAATGGGAATTTTGCATGGGGTTTTTATGAAGGATTTTTGTTGTATACAGACCATTATGACATATTTGAGTGGCAGAAGGAGCTTCCAAGTTGTAGCTTCCAGAAGGAAATTATTTTTATCATTCAACAAGATGCGTTTTAAAAGTTGGGGTGTTCTCATTGATACTGTGGTAGTAGAAGACTTTTCTGCCAATTTCAGTTTTAGTCCTATTGTCACTTCAGTAATGACATCATGATTGAGTGCATGTAACTGTACATACTTGCCTATTTCCAAATAAGCTTGTAGTACTCCTAAAAGAAGCAAACTGTTTGTTAACATATTGTTTTAGCACAGTTAAGAGGAAAAAAGGGATCTAATCTGTATATTTAAATGTTCAAACTAGGCAATATTCCTTTTCTTCCTTTTATTTTTCATAGTGAACATTATGTCATAGAGGTCCAGCTTCCAGCAAAGATTTTTGAGTTGCTACCACAAGAGATTAAAGAAGGAAAGCTACTTCGCATGTATCCAGTGCTCTTTAATGTTGGAATCAATGAACAGCAAACACTTGCAGAGAGGTAAGAAGACACTGGCAGAAATATTTTTCTTTTCTGAGTATTCTGTGTGAGACATCTGTCAGAGGATTGCAAATAAATCATTCTTTGTTATTTGCTCTTGGACCATCTCAGCTTGATTTTATATGCATTTTAAAAAGTATTAAAGGATGTAAGTACAAGCAATGAAAAGAGAAACTGCAAAATAATATGAAATGCAAAGCAAAGAGGTGACTATATGCAGGACTTCAATGTGCTTTTATTTCATAAAGCCAGCACCAGGTTTTCCTTGGAGATACATATACAGTGTATTTCTAGTTTATACTTGTAGAAGTTTGTGTGTAGTGCTTTGGCATTTAAGTCAACTGAAGTTCAAAAATTCTAAATTCTTAGTATATTAAAGTGGAGTTAAAAGTAGTAGAAAAATCAAACCATGAAGAGAACCTTTTTCTCAACTTCTTCAGTTGGATTATTTTTCAACAGTATTACGTAGTGTTAATTATTAATATTGAGTATACTTATAGTAGAAACACGAAGGCTGATGATAATTACATTGTGTTAATATTAGTCCTTTGAAGGGATTGCTGGAAAGTAATTTATCAGTACGATCTTAGTCAAAGTTTTCCCATCTTAAGATTTTTCTCTTGAGAAGGTTATCTATTGGTCATGTTAAATTACTAAGTGTGTATGTTCACTTTGCAATTTTATATTGTATATAAGAAGGCAAATACTTTTTTCTGTATACTGGATTCATTTACAGAGTATGAGGGGAATGAAATGTGTTCATTCAGACTGCATTCGGTACAAACTCAAAACCTAAAGCAGTCTAAGTGTAGGTGAGCAAATACATGGAGATGGTGAAAAACTGTTAGCCTGGACAATAGGCAGGAAGCAGCACTGCAGGAGTTTGGCATCGTGTTCTTTTTAGGCAGCAGAATATGAGGGAGGGTACTTATGGAAGTCTTCTAAGGAATGCAATTACGTAGTGGTGTGGATATTTATAGGGGACTTCTGAGTTTTGAGTAGTGATGTGCTGGAAAGCGTAGGTATAAAATTTGAATGGGAGATGAAGGCTGAATCAGAAAATGGAGGTATAAGTTAATGTTTACTAGAGAAAAAAGTGTGAAATTCATTAGAGAGCTTGAAACACCCTTGAAAATGAAAATAGCTAGATTTTTATGGTGTAAAAAAAAAAAGGGAAAAGTGATTTTATGGGATGAGTAACAGAGCTAGAGCGATGACGTACAAACATCAAAATCAGTTGTGATAATTGTGTGTAGGATGCTTTGCATTTTTCCAAATGAGAGAAAAGGAGTATGAGGTAACCAAGAGGCAGGTTTGTGAGAGTTTTTGAGAGTGGGACAGGCAGGAAGGACTTCGTTGCAAATGTTGTGAAGAAAAAGTTGACAAGATTAAAAAATAGTCTGAATCTGTAGAGTTGTCAAGGAGTAAGTCGGAAAAGATGTCATCTAGCTTGCGTGTGGAGTAACAGGAGGTGTGGTAATATTGTTCTCAGTGGTGATTTTATATTTTACCCAAAGAAAAGAAAGCCATAAATGGAAAACTTAATAAATATCTGTCAGGTGAATTGAATTGGATTATTCCATGCAGAAACATGCGTTCTGCTTGCAGTTACATGTGCAGACATTAGACTTAGTTCAAAATAACTGCTCAACTCTGGAAGCTGCACATTCATTGCAATCGGGAACGCTACACATGCTTTCTGGTAAAAGGTGTTCTTAGTGGGGGAGGATGACCAGAAGGACAGAAATAACTTCTTGTGATAAACTGTTACAAAGCAGTGCTTGATTAGAGTAAACATGTTTACTTTCAACAAAGCACAGTTGAGGATGCATCTGTTTTAAGAGAAACGTTTGATAAACTTGGAAGGTGGACCTTTGTGAACCTACTGAGGGTCTGGGTTCCATCAAGAGAGGGGGTGGTTAGCAGGGAGAAGGAGGTGATTTTCCCCCTCTGCTCTGCCCTTGTGAGATTCTAGATGGAGTACTGCACCCAAGGCTGGGGCCCCCAACGTAGGAAAGATGTGGAAGTGTTGGAGAGGGTCCAGAGGAGAGCCATAAAGATGATCCATGGGCTGGAGCACCTCTCCTGTGAAGACAGGCTGAAGAAACTGGGCTTGTTCTGCCTGGAAAAGAAGGCTGCGGAGGCACCTCATTACAGCCTTCCAATATTTAGAGGGAGTTTATAAATGTGAGAGAAATAAATTTTTTACACAAATAAGTAATGATAGAACAGTGGGGAATGGTTTTGAACTTTATGGGGGAAGACTTAGATTTGATATTGGGGGAAAGAGGGAGCGGTGAGGAACTGGAAAACAGGTTGCCCAGAGAGGTTGTGGATACCCCGTTCCTGGAGATGTTTAAGGCTGGACTGGATGGGGCCCTGGGCAATCTGGTGCTTGATGTAGTGGCTGGCAACCCTGCCTGTGGCATGGAGAATGGAACTTGTCGATCCTTGAGGTCTCTTCCACCTGAAGCCATTCTGTGATATTCCTCCTGTCACTCGTCTCTCTTCATTGTGTGTGGTTTCAATATCATCCAGATCTGAGCAACAGCAGCAGTAAGAGATTTAGTGCCCGTACTGTCATTTGAAATTCCTATAGAGTGCCCTTGCATTTATTCAGGATTTGTGAAGGAAATGGGAACTTGTGCTTTATTGAATCATTGTCTGGAAATTAATTACTCTGTGCATGTAATTTGGAAGAATTTTCTGTGGGTGGTTACCTAATTCCCAAATATTACTTCTAAATCACTTGAAAGATGAGAAATTAATGTTCTTCGTACAATTTAAACATTCTGAAGGATGACTTCACTGTGTTCTAGGTTTTTCATCATTTTACTATGATTTTATAGGTTTGGAGATACGACTTTGCAAGAAAACATTAACCAAGAAAACTTGGAACTTCTAAAAGAATATTACAATCTGTTTACGGAAAAAATGCCTCCTGATTGTGAGTATAACACAGTATGGTATCCAAATGGCTTTTAAAAGGCTTTATAGATGAAAATTTACGGGGTGGTAATTTTAAGACAGCATTAATATGCAGAATTCAGATTTAGGCCTCAGTTCTATTATTTGTTGCATAAAATTAAGCACTTGGAGCCTGTTGGAGCCCAAAGCCATAGCAGAAATGACAGGGAGAGTGAAATGCAGTAGTGGTGAACCATACAGCTCCTTTAAATTATTAATATGATATGCTCTTTAATAATTTAAATAGAGGACAGTCCGTACTTACTGTATCTGTTCAGATGTACTCTCTGGGAATTTTCATCAGTTTTACTTATTCCCTCTCCTTCTCTTTCTGAGCATGTGCATAGGTTACTCCGAAAGTAATGCAGTAATACCTCATATTAAGGTAATACCTCATTTTAAGTAATACCTCATATTAAGGTATGGCAAACTATTTAGAAATCTACAGGTATAAGCAATGGGTTACATCGCAGTGAGTTACATCACAATGTTGTTGATATTAATAGCATGATTCTGTTAGAATAGGCCCTATGTTCAAATATTATGGATATTATGGATGTATTATAAACATACACTTCTGTTACATTGCTGAAACCAGGCACTGCGAGGACCATTTGCATCAATATAATCCTCTTAAAGCAGTCTTAATGGCTAAATTGTATTCCCCTAAGTTGAAAATAGTAAATTTTAAATTTAAGTAGCTTGGATTTAGGTCTCTGCCCCTTATTCTTTGGTAACTATCAATGAATCTGAAGTTCTGTTGTCCTAGAGGATATTTGTAATTCTTTGGTGAGTACTATGTAAAGGTTGTGCTATCTTACAGATGATGTTCATTATTTTTTTCTAATTTCTGTGCATGTATGTACTCGTAGTTCTATCAGATGTGGCGCTGTGTATGTATACATGCTTTTTTTCATCTCGAAGTAAATTTAGTTTGTCAATGATTTTGACAGAAGTGAAAGCTGCATTCCTATGGGGTGTGCATTATGGCCATTGATCCTCTCACAGCTCTAATATTTCTAAGTTTTCTACCAAATGTCTGATGTAATAAGTAAACAAATTATTTGGGGGAATCTTGCCAAGAAAGCTGCTTGAAAATCTAATCTCATCTGGAGTTAGGTCTAAAGTATGTCTCCTACTTTATAAATGAATCTGATTACGTAAAAGCAAAAATTTACATGCAGATAGTATTTGCTCCTTTTCATTGACAAGTACTAACTTTGCACTGCCTTCCTATGGAAGGATTATTAGTGTGCTGCACAGACTTCCTGGACTACTTCCAGACTGTGCAGACTTGCAAGAACTAAACTTGTCTAGCTCATCCTGTCTTTTCTGGTTATTATTGCCTTCCTGCATTTTCTCTGCCTCTGAGAGCTGAGTCTGGCTGTTGTCCTGGTTTTTACATAACACAAAGTACCTTCTGGTTGCTCTATACAATTAGATGGTACTGAAGCTGCACAGTTCTTTCTGTTATCTAAATAAATTTGGGGGGCAGAGGTATCCGTCAGTGAACACTAGCAGCTTAACAGTATCACTCTTTCACTTTGGAGGAAGGTGCCTTTTAAGCCAGCCCTTTTCTAGGTTATCCCCATATTTCTGTTTATTTCTGTTGTCCTTTTTTTTTTTTTTTTTTTTTTTTTTTTAGGATAGAGGGAAAAGGGGGACTGGGGCTCTCCAAGGTGTTCAGCCAGAGGAATACTTCATTTCTTTCCCCTTTCCTCCACCTCTGTACTCTTAGGAAGATATATCTCCATGCAAGCTGGCAGCAGCCCTGGCTATGGAGCCGAGTGAGAGCCATTTAGCACTGGTGGCTTTGTCTTGTCTTTCCAGATTGTTTCCTATAGTGCCAGACCTGTGCTATGAAATCAATGCTTGACCCATTTCACAAAGCTGTTCGTTACAAATTGTACTCATTAAACCAGACCCAATTTGAGGACTCATGGTCCTGTTGACGGGCAGTTACATCCACCATCCTTAGGCAGCCTCACTTTGTATAATTCATGTCAGAGAAAAAGCTTTGCAATCCCATGATGATATTGTCATTTCTCTCACTGCAGAACTCTGAATTGTATGTTCAAGCCTTCTCTCTATTCCTAATTATTAAAAAATTCTAATTGTTAGTGCTTGCATATACTAAAGATTGACTTTTTACCTAACTTTATATGAGTGTGCTCTGTCAGTCTTCTGGTCCCTAATCACTTGAATTCCCTCCCAATGGGAAATTGCAAAGTTAATAATTTAGAGTGCACCCCAAGAAAGATCCTTACCAGAAATGCCAACCAATTGCAATTGTTTTAGACACCAGAATAGCTTTAGCAAAAAAGTTCACGATAAACTACAGAAAAATGGTTGTTGTTTAGTAGTACATATACAATTAAAAAGAGTGCCGTAGAACTCAATTAAGCAGTGTAAATAAGATAAAGGTGGGTCACAAAAGGTATTTGGTATTGATTATTTGCTACCTAGCAACATCATTGTTGTGAGATACATCCCACGTGTGAAAAGGTACACAGTGAGGTTTTAAAATCCTGCAAGTAAATAAAGATTTCCTTCTGCAGCATCATAACGTATGTAGTACTACTGTGTGTGTGTGAACATGCTGTCTACGAGTCTGTTCAACACTTCAAGGCTTCTCCCCCTTATAATCTACGTGAGTGATTTGACAGTTTAATACTGCTTTGTGATACGAGGAATTTAAGCTATCAGTCACATCCAGTCAAGATACAAGCCACTTGGCAATATTATAAATTAGGGTAATATTGGTTTACCAATTGTGAAGTCATCTCTCTGAGATGATGGATTTTCTGCTGTGAGCCAAAGAAAAACTATTTTCATACAATAAGATGTTTACCTAGTGATATATTCCCATAATCTGGAAGCATCTTTTTAGAATACTGTCTCTGTGCTATCTATTTTCAAGGAGCACATGCAGGATAAGTATAATAGTCTAGAAGGTTTTGATGTATGTTTATATGCTCTGCATTATCTAGTTTTATGGTTATGAATTCTAATGCTCAGGTCACACAATCCTCAATAAGATTATTAGCAAGCAGGTTTTAATGTATTTTTCTTGTGTGGTGTTTTGTTGTTATTTTATTCTTTGGGGGGGGAGGTGGAGTGTGACAGAGAGGTGGGGTGTTAGGCAATATATATATATATATAAAAATAATTTTAGATGATCTAGAACAAAGTCGTGTTTAAATTATTTCATACTGTGAATCGTGGATAAAGAAGGATGGTATTTATTGGAGGTCAAGTCTTCTCCACAGTACAGTGACAGAGCACTGGCACAGCTGCACAGAGAGGTGGTGGAGTCTCCTTCTCTAGAGACGTTCCAGACCCACCTGGACACCTACCTGTGCAGCCTGGGCTGGGGAACTGCTTTGGCAGGGGGGTTGGACTCGGTGAGCTCTAGATATCTCTTCCAACCCCTACAATTCTGTGACTCTGTAAAAGCCAGTTGATAAAGAGGTATCCTTCCAGCTATGAATAGCTTAGGAGAATGGATTTTGACCTGTGTTATAGTAGTTGCATCATTTTTACTCTCTTGAATATCAGTTTTTAGGAGGTTTTTTTTTTGCTTTTTTCTCTTGGATGGACCATCCTTTTTTTTTTTTTCCTCGATTGAGGGGAAAAAAATGAAGAATCAGTGTATCTATATGCAGAAAAAGACTTTTTTAATAGCTTCAGTTTAAATACTGTTTCAGACTTCAGACTTCTCAGGTTTTAAGACTTATATTGGAGAAATTTTTTCTGCTTCCCCGTCAGAAGAAATCATCTAGGAAAACAGATTTTGGTTGTTTTCAAAACTAATTAAGATAAAGGTAAGATTTGAAATCCTTTTGTGTTCACAAAACTCAGGAGGAAATTGAATTGACCACTTCTGAATTCCCTCTGGGTGTGTACAGTTAATAAAACTTCAGCCTTTCTATCTTAATCAGGGCAAGTAGGTAAGACTAGATCTAAAGTAAACCTGAAATTATTTTGTACTTGAAAATCCAAGTCTATTTCGCCGTAGACTGTTTAATACCCTTTGTTAGATTTTGGGGGATGTTTAATGTTGATTAACCTGCCTGTAAAGTTATGCTATTTTAGGAACTAATGCACCATTTTAAAAACAAAAATGAAATATATCCATTTGAAAACAAAAGTAAATATTTTGACCTCAAAATAGTCATTACATCAAAGCAGCTTTAAATAGCACTCTGTTTCTCTACTCATTTCCCATGAATGTTTGTAGCTGATGAACAGCAAATATTTGAATCTTTTCACCTTCCTTTTGTAAGATGAAAGTTGGAGAGTTTTTAGTTTTCCTCTGTGAAGCCCTTAGGTAGGACAACCTAATACACAGAAATAAGATTTATTTATTTTTATTCTCTGAGGGTTTAGCCAGTTTCTTCCAGCCTGCTTTTCTCAAAAAAGGCTGCAAATGTTAGATCTCTTCTTTAATAATAGCTTCATTTAGTCAGCACAACGATATCATCAACCTTGCTTCCTTGCCGTGATGATAAACCCTATGCTGCTTTTGTTTTTATTCTCTTTTTCAGGTCTACCACATCTTCAAGAACAAAATGATTTAAAGGGATTACTAGACAATCTTCATCAAAATATCCAGGCCAAAAAGAGAAAGAATGTAGAAATCATGTGGCTGGCTGCGACGGTGAGATCTCTTGTTTCAAATACATTCTCATGATGTATTAATTTTCACGTGCTTTTTGATATTTCAGGAGCCTGATTGGAAAACTCTGTGATTAAACTGGGTAGCTAAAATGGTTCTCTAACTGTTCTGTTGATCTCTCATCCCACTCATGATTATCTCTCTTCTTCCTACATTTACATTGCAGATATATTCTTTTCTCTCTTTTCTAAACTGAAAGAGCTAGCCTGAATTCAGTGGCAAAGGTGATCTTGGTAGCATTGTTGCCAGCATCTCCCAGATCCTTTCCTGAGCAGCTTCTCCTAGGCAAGAAGTCCCTGGCCACTGCAGCTGCATGGGGCTGTTTTGCCTCAGTTCAGGATTTTGCATTTTTCTCAGTGAGATGCATTTGCAGGTCTTTGACATGGTACCCCACAACATATCCTTCTCTCCAAGGTGGAGATGTGCAGACTGTTCGATGAATGAAGAACTGGTTGCAGGACCGAGTCCAGAGAGGTCCTCCAAGAGTCAGTGCTGGGACCAGATGCTGTTTAATATCTTCATCAGTGACACTGACACTGGGATCAGGCACATTCTCTGCAAGTTTGCTGGTGACACCAAGCTGTGGGGTGTGTTTGACGCACCGAAGGGATAGGATGCCATCTGGAGAGACCTAGACAGGCTGATCAGTGGGCCCAGGTGAACCTCATCAGGTTCAGCAATTCCAAATGCAAGGTATTGAAAGTGGGTCCAGGCAACCCCTGTTAGCAATAGATGCTGGGGGATGAAAGGATTGAATGCAGCCCTGCCAGAGAAGACCTAAGAGTACTGGTGGATGACAAGCTGGACATGAGCCAACAATGTACCCTCAGCTTAGAAAGCCAACCCTATCCTGAGTTGCATCTAAAGAAGCATGGCGAGCAAGTTGAGGGAGGTTCTTGTGTTCCAGTTTGTGCCCACTGCCTGTCGCTGAGCACCAGCAAGGACAGCCTGGCCCCATTCTCTTGACTTGATGTTTATATAATTTAGAGATTCCCTCTTAGCCTTCTCTTCTTCGATGTACATTTTGCACATACATGTTAAAAACAAACTCAAGCAAATAGATCTTTATGGAGAACTCAGACTTAAGAGAAGTGTGAAAATCAATTAGATAATTGCCTCAGATGTAGAAGAGTACCTTTACCAGCAGTCTTGAGCCTTTGCTATCTATTCAGTGTGAGAAGTAAGAATTTGTATTTTGGGAAACTTTCAAATACATGTGCCCTTATAGCAGATAAATATTTGATACAAAATCTTAATAAAATTTCGTACAACTTTTCATTAACACAAGGTGCACTAAGATTATTATTTCTATATTAACAATACAGACAATATTTTTATATTGCTAATAAAATTGTCATTTTGGTTAATAAGTATTATCACACACTATTGAAGTATAAATCTTTTGTAAGTAAAAATGTAAGCCTTTTTTTCCTGTATCATTTCTGCAATTACTAGGAAGCATTGCTTAGCAAAGATAAGTTACATGAGTAGAGGATAATGTGAAATGAGCTACAAAGAGCATGATGGAATTTATTTCATCTTTGGATATAGAAAGTTGTCTTCTTCTATCTGTGCAGGATTTCCTGATAATTATGTCACGGGTAAAAAGTTCTTCGGACATTTAAGGAAAAAAACTTTTTTTTTTTCCTTCAGAGTATCATAGTTCTCTCAAGTTATCCATTTCAGAAGCTTACAGTAAAGTATTCCGTACTCTGAATGTAGCAGAAGAGATTTAAATGTTATGTATTTTTACTTCCTAAGCGGAACCATTAATCTCCTGTCTTGTTGCAGGAGGAAATACTTGGAATGTCGATTTTTCCTTGTTTTAGCTTCTACTGTTTTATATGCTTTTTCACTGGTTTATGTCCTCTTTAAAATTAAGCACAGTCTTAATCATTTAAACCTGTATTTCTTTGGAAGACTTATTAGAGGTCCTTTAGAAGAAATATACATGTTCTAAATCTCCCAATATATTTTGGGAATGAAGTGAGCAAAAGTGAGGGTAGAAGTCAAGCTGGACACATACCGTAAGCTGCTGATTCTGATATTATGATATTTCCATAAATTTGCTATTGAATCTCACTAGATTTCTTGACCATCTGATCATTGTTTGCCCATTTTAATTATTTACTTTTCCTGCTTCTGCTTAGTGAACTGAATTATTCTGAGGATTAATTTGTGCCAGCCTGTCAGGTTGACCTAGATTTCTCTCAGATCGTAACGTAAGGTTTTATTGTTTATTTAATGGATTGTTTTCCATATAAACCAGTTTAACATAATTAAGCAATTTCTACTGAACTTATGGGCAAAATAAGCCTTTCTCTTTGTGGTTACCTGTTTACTTGTTTTCCCTGAAATAATTCTCATTACAAAACTGGCACTGTTGCCAGCACATCAGTCAGATGCTGTCAGCTTGGATTTGGAACTTAGTCTCCTCTCCCTGCACTGGAGGTCATCACCCATCCAGAATAATTACCTGCTTTTTGCTCATGACTCATTCACTTCAAATAGTCATGATGACTCATGAACTTCAAAAGAGAAAAGTGTAAAGAGAATTAATCTTTTCAGTTAAGCAGTTATATGCTTCTCAGAATTATCAACCATACTTAATACTTTCTCAAAATAAGAATTGTCTTTTAATGCATTATTTAAATCCCCATGGCACTTCCCACATCTCTAAACAGATATAAGTTTTAAAATCTAAATCTATAGGAAGAAAGAAACGCTCCCACAGATTCTGTTTAACTAACCTGTACTTCTTGGGTTTCAAAGTTGAGTTCTGTTAATTTGCTGGACTCAGCTTTTGAGATGTCCCTCACCATAGTGATACAGAGACTTTAAAGACAGTCTAAGCCATTGATCTTAATAGAATTTCTGGGTATGCCATTACTGTGAATAAAGCTTGCTTATTTACTGAAGTGAGGTTCTGAAGATCCAGAAATTTTGGAACTGAAGATCCACTTTCATCCTGATGCCAAGTAAACACTCTGTAGCTAAGCTGAAATGTTGTTTGGCTTTTGGCCCTAAATGATTTATAGCCTTGCCTTATTCTCTTGACATAAATTTTTGATATCAGATTACTATGACTGTCCAGGGACAGAAGTTTGGTAGAGAGGGTGCTAACCTTTCTTAGGGCAAGTGAAACTGGGAAAAGTAGACCCATCCTTAGGCGTATCAACTCTCTTCAAATTTTGTGCAAATGTTTGGTGAAAGTAAGCAATCCATGGCATTTGTTTACGTTAAGCTTTCGTTGTTCTGGGTCATACACGGAATGGTTTAAATTCCATAAAAATACAGGTATGTGTGAATTGATACCCTCATGAGAAATAAGTCCTCTCTGTTCATGAGTCTGAGTTAAGAGTATCTTGTCAAAGTTTTTCTTTGTTTTTTTTCCTTTAAAATTCATTAGTTCGGATAATTAAACTTTAATTGAATAGGATAATTGTCACAGAGAGATTAAATGAAGTAACTTTTCCCTTTATAGCCTATGTTAATTCCAGTTTCAGGAATTTGGATGCAATGTTTTGCTAACCTTTAAAAGGTCTAGATTTTAGAAACTTGTTTAACATGCTATGGACTGAGAGTAGTAGACTCATCAGTTTCCTGATTCACTGGGTCTGGGATGTGGAGAGATTTGATTGATCCCCTTATATTAGAGAATGAGGACATACTTTGTGAATTATTTTGCATCTTAGCTGTACCGCTTGGGCATTGCATGTTTCCCTGCTTTGTACAAAGCCTGTTCCTCATCAGGCCAAATATAAAACGTGGTGTGTGTGTCGCAGTGTTGTCATCATTGACTTGTAATGATAAAACAGAAGGCAAGACCTTCTACTGAAATAAAAAAACAAAAGATACCCTCTGGCATTTTCCCGTGTTTCAGATTTGCCGTAAGCTGAATGGAGTCCGCTTCACCTGCTGCAAAAGTGCCAAAGACCGGACGTCCATGTCGGTGACACTGGAGCAGTGCTCCATCTTGAGAGACGAGCATCAGCTTCACAAAGACTTCTTTATTCGGGCCCTGGATTGTATGAGAAGGTATGTGAAGATTATTGTATACTCCCTGCTTTTTCAGCTGAACCAGGAGCTGCAGAACTGGTCAAAGCCAGTTGCAAATGCATGATAGGCCCCTGTCCTGATTTAGCACTGTGCCAGCTGTGATTCAGTTCTGCATGCAGGGACTGTATTTTAGCACTAATGAACAGTTTCTGAGATTTATATGTGAAACTGCATAGTGCCACTCCACTGACTGGAGAATTTGAGCAGAGTAAAGAGCCATCATTTTAACAGCGCCTTAGGCTTACTGTCTTAATAATGTTCTGTAACTGTATTAAAAAAAGTTATTTTTTGTTTTTAGAATATTTCTTAAAGGTTTATATGCTCAGTAAAAACATCTGTAATTCTTATTTATATCATGTTATTAAAAATAAAAGAAAAAAAAAGCAGTTTTTGACTGATGGTGGTTACCACTGATATTTGATAAAAATCTTTGCTGTGGAAAGCAAACAAACAAAAAAAAAAACAAAAAACTCACATTTCTTTCATTCTAAATTCAGCCATGCAGAAATTAAGGCTGATGTAGTCAGGAATGTGTAATTAATGATGTAAAGATTTCTGATTATCTGAATCTTGTAATTGAAAAAAAGACCACTGAGCAAACAAGTTTCAATCACAGAATGAATCCGTGTGCTATCTTCTCTAACGAAACTGTTTCATTACTGGCATTAATGAGTGCTGCGTTGTGTATTTTGTAAGTGTTTACTCAAGTTGCATCCAACAAACGTCCCTACAAGTCTCATAGAAATTCTGTTCAGCCTGCAAAGATGTGACTGAATTTTATCTTGCACTTCTGTCATAATACGATTGTGTGTTGGATTGGCAAATATTGTGTCTGAGTAACAGTTGTGTTTTCATGTCTGTAATTGAACATTCTTGACCTCAGTGTTTGGTATTATTAGATGAGCTGTTTAAAGTTTAGATTTACACATACAAAGTCATTTGGTTTTTTAGCAAAGGTAAATATTCTAAAGAAAAATATATAATTTTACAATAAGTAATTGACCAGAGTGCTGAAACGGAATGAATGTATAGTTGGTTTGCAAGTTGCTAGTGCTGTGTGATGTATTAAACTGAGGTATCATTTTGTATGTATCATTAGCTTGCGTATGTCCCTTAGCCTCTGCAGTACTTCAGTGAATGAATGACTCCTGTGTGCAGCCTCTCATAACTACATGTTTTATCATTACTGAAAATTTTGAGTTTTCTGTGTTAAGTTCCATTTGTGTTGGCATTTCAAATGTTTTTTTTAAATGTCTCCAATAAATATGATAGAGTGGAAGTCTCAGTACATTGTCGGATACAAACAAACTAGAAATATGGAATATGTACCCCACAGAATACCACTGTGAGGTACACTGGAAAAATTTCACAGATATAAATCTGATTAAAAAAGAAAAGAAATAAAAACTGACATTTATATAAACCAGTTTGTTAATGTAGAAGTGTAGTATAGAAGGATTTTGTAGACTGAAATTAGGGAACTTCACATGCTTTTGTATTATAACTGATTTGAAAACTGAGATGATTAACACATTAGCTATATTGGCAGATAACAGTAAATTAGCATCACAAAAGAATGGTGAGAAGACAGAAAATCTGGTGAAAACTTACAAAGTAAATGAACAGATGGATATACATGGGGCTGAAGCAACATTGACAGTGTGAATATTATGTTTTTCCTGTAGTTCTAAGCAGATAAAAGCTTTTTCCTGTTAAAATCTGGCAAATGAGTTTGAAACAGCCTTGAACTGATGTAGTTTGCAGTATGTTGCTTTTAGTCAAAGGCAATAACTTTGACTCGTGTGCTAGGCTTGTCTGAGATTTGAAGCAAGGCCCTTGAAAACAGTGGCAGTAATGTATAAATTTAACCTATACCATCAGGAAGACAAGTAAATCTGTTGCCTATGCAGGCTTGTCTGCACTGGCTATGGACACAGCCATTGGTTAAAAGAAAGAAGAGCTGCAACCATTTTTTCCCTCTTGAGCTAGTAAAGTAAAGCTCAAAATTCAAAACAAGTACAAAAACATCACATGGGGTTACAGAATATTTAACTTTATCATATTACTGTTTATTGGTCAAACAGTTCTGGGTGCATTCTTTGTCATCTTTTTTCTTTCTTTTCTTTTTTTTTGGACAAATGGTTAAGGAATGCTCTAAGTTGTACTTTCAGCAGGGCTCCTTCTGCTTTCCCACTGCCCCTCTGTTGCCAGAGGTGTTGATGGAGCAGCTCTAGAAGTTCCACTGTTGTTTTCTTCCATTTCTACCTCTCTGCTGACCAGAGACTCAGCAAGGCTCCAGCTGTGGTCTCTTGTTGAAGGGAGGTGAACAAAGGTGAATTGCAGGAGAACACAATTTGTGAGGGCAAACTGGGAAGGAAAGAACAGCAAGACAAATGGGAGGGAGAAAAAGCCATAATTTTCACACAAAGATATAAAATGGCATTTCAGCTATATCTCCAGTATTTTGTTTGAGGAAACTTTGGCAGCTATGTTTCCGGGGTTCGTGTGAATAAGGTCAACAGCTTGTTCATCACTTGTTGTAATGCTTGCCTATTCATCCTTTCTTTTCTTATGATTGCTGTTACAGAGTGTTAGTTAAAACTGTGCATTGTTAAGCCTCCTGTTCACTACTTGTTAGGAGCTTAGGAGCTTTTAGATTGATTTTTTTTTGCATCTGGAAGAATGCATTTTGTTTTTAGAGGAGAGGGTGGAAAAACTATGGTCACCTTTTAATTTATGATTTATGCAGTTTTCCCCAATGACCCCCCTCTAGATAACTTTGTTAAACCTTGCCAAACAAATTTCTTTGTGCTTGATTGGCACAAATCACTTCTGAGCCTTTCAAAAGAGCAAGTAGACAAGAAAAATTCAGTTTTTGCATCCAAAATCCTAACAGACCGGATTGATCATTGAAAGGCTTCTTTCAAGGATTAACAGTGGGAGAGATGCAGTACTGTGAAACAAAGGGAGTTGTAAAAGCAGATGGAGATTCAAAAGCAAGCCGTAAGTTGGAGCTACAAAAATTAGAAAGACTCTCTGTGTATCTGTAAAGCTTTTATTTTTCCTGCCATTGCTGATGCAGCTTTGGTAGCTGTTGTAAAAAGGCAAGCGTGGGCCCACGGGTTTGTGTACTCATGCCTTCAGGGGAATTTTGGTGATGCTGGACTCATGTGCTGCTGTATTTTGGCTTTGCTGATATGCCTGCAGGCCTTTGAATTTTGACTAAAACAGAAGCAGTTTCAGATGTTCTTTGTTTGCTTTTGTGTACATTGTATGATGCTGTTCTGAAAAACATAGCCAGTAGCTATTAAGCTATTATTTAGCAAATTAATTAATTAGCATATTTAGTGTCTTATACTGATAACGGTATGAAGTTTAAAGCTGTGCATAAATCCTTCCATTAGTTGTCCCTTCAGCTCATGAAAAATGTGAAATCGTGCTCGAAATTCAGACTCTATCACAAAACTTTAAATGTGGCTTTGTCTTCTGGGTGCTATTATGATGCTGCAGCTACAGTGTCTGTAAAAGCAAGAGTGGCTATTCCATAAATAGGTCTGCATCCTATAGTTTACTTGGTAGATGTTTGCAAATTCCATTAATCTTAGTGATATTTGTAGTGCAGAGTGAGGAGAACGCATTATCTCCTCTTTATCAAGAGCTCATAATTCTCATAGTCTTTAAATGATTTTTCCAATATTGCTGCCACTTTCAAATCACCATTTTTTGCAGTCAGTATTGTTTTCATACGCTTGTTTGCTAGTGCATTTTCATCATCAATTGTATCCCAAGACAGAGCAAAGAGACAAAACTGATTTACCTGAGCACTTCTATTCCTCAAAGCCAGCCACTGCTTAAGGGACCTTAGACACGGGTAGGCAGCACACTACAAAGCAGTTTTATAAAGCTTTTCTGATTTTCTTTTCTGAACCTATTGAATTTAAATGTTTCAGTGGCAGATCCTCTTTTGGAGTCCTTAGGCAGTACGTAACCTCAGAATCTTCTGCTTTTTGAACGTTTCTGATAAAGCCTCAAAAATAAGCAAATGATTTGACAAATCTACTATGTACAGTGAAGCATCTAGGCTTTCAGCCTTGTCATCGTTCTTAGTAGGGCACAATACCTGTCAGATACTTCAGACTCTGAATACAAAATTTCTCTCAACGTAAGACACAGTTTTCAACTGAAACACCAGTCAAGGCTATTTCAGATGATTTTGAATAAATTTCCTATCAAAAATCTGACTGAAGTGGTAGTACAAAGAATGAATGGTCTGAGCCACAAGGCACGGACTTTTGATGGCCTAATTATGAAGCGTGAAAGCTTCTGGTAAAACAGATGTTTGAGGGCATCTTTTCTTAAAGATCATTTTAAAGATGTGTAAGTTGAGGAGGGATGGTTTTAGCACTATAGGTGTAGCACTTTAATCACCCGAGGATGATATAGATGGAAGTCCAAGTTGAAGGACCTTTCTGGTGGGTAGGCCTATACCAAACAAGATAAGGTTGCGATTCCTACTGCCTAGGAAGCAGGAGCAGAGTGACAGAGTGAGAGGCTGGCATCCATATGCAGATCTTTTTTGACTTTTTTCTTGTTTCCTGGCCTTCACTCTATACCGGTGAGCTTGCAGTAGTTAGATGGAGTATGTGAGTGGTTGCACAGTGGTTACTTTTTCTTTCTGTACCTATCAGATCTTCCCCATCTTTGTTTGTTATTTTTCTTTGAGAGTCTTATCTCAAGTTTTGTGAATGAAACTTAATGAGGGAGAGCTTGGCTTACAACAAAAGCTTTCTCATTCATCTGTGGTTCTTGAGAAATGTAACATTTTTATTATGAGGTACAAACTTCAGATGGAAAGATTTACACTATCAAATGTATTGAAATGTGTGAAGTAACAGCACAGTCCAATCTGATGCATAGGGTCAACTGTCAGTATTGTTTTCTAAAGCCAAATTACTGTTTATTCAATAGCCAACAGTGTGTGTTGCATGCAAGAGGAATGAAAACATAATGGAGTACGAAGGCAGTAAGATATAAAAAGAATCAAAGCAATCTGCATAATCTAGAACTTTTTAAGAATAAAGGTCTGTTCTTGAGCATCTTTCTGGAAGGAGGAAGAGAATTTCAGATAACTTTTTCAGGATATCAAACTGTGCCTCGAACAGGCTGCATTAATTCTAAAGCTTTCTAATATAAGTACTAAATTTCACAAAATTCCTATTGATAATGTATCCTTAAAATAATTATCTGTTTTTGAAGACATGAGGAAAAAATGGCAAGAAAAGAAACTCTTGATACTACTTATTCACATCATAACAGGTTCAGGAAAAATTTCGTTGATGGCTTCTAATGGGCAAATGAAGTATAATTGGTGGTTGGGAGCTAGATGTTCAAGTCCACATTTTGCAGGGAAATATTCTCTAACTGAGCACAGAAGTTTGATTTCTCCTCTACTTTACTTCTCTAGCTTCTTGCCAATGCTAATTTCAGCATTTCTGATGAACGTGCCAAGTCAGAGTCCTGAGAACACTCTTGTGGGGACCTTCTCAGCTCCTTTCCTCCTTTTCACTGTCACTTCATAATTTTTTTTTTCTCCTTACTCTTCACTGTAGTGTATGTGGCTGTCATTGTCTTTCTCCTCCTCTTCAATGCGTGGACACTGTCTGTGGTAACAACATAGAGAACAGTGAACTCAGTGCCCCTGCGTCATTGTCTTGGCTTCCTGTTGCAGAGGTCACTGCCTGGGAGAGGAACAAAAGGAAAAGTTGTCCTACCCCTTGACATGAGTTTAGCATAGATCGAATCCTCTAAACATGTACCTTTTAAGTCCTTGTTAAGAGGAGGTGATTTGAGATTCTTGTGCAAGCAGGGTCTTAAAATGGTTAGGTCTCTCATACCTTTGTTACCTTGGTGCAGAATATCAATCCCACTGTAGTGATCATCTCAGAAGGAAGCATATTTTTTTCTTCTTTAAATGACACTGCAAGCTTGAATTTTCACCTTTTGAAAGGAACTAACAGGTAGAAGTATAATCTTTAACGGAGAACACTGTGTAGTAATAATTATAGGTGCTCTTACCCTAAACTTGTGTTAATATTCTTGAAATAATCACAGGGGCCGAGTAAGTGTTCAAGTGGCAACAGTGAAAACCTTTGCCACAATTTTCCAGGAGCTATTTAGAGATGTAACCCAGGCTGCTTGACTGATGTGCTACCATTTTCAGTAGGAAGTGAACAAGAATTTCTCAGGTAAATGCTTGATTTTCCTGCCAGATCAGGGAGAGAAGGTCATACCTTAAAGCAACACACATTGTCTCTAAATTCTAACATCAGAGGTAGTTGGGTGAGGCACTGAGATGCACGTACTTTACTGATAACATGGGGAAGGGTGAGTTACTTCAGGCAGACTCAGAACCTGGAAGGATATTTTAGCTACCAAGTAGCAAAACAAATGAGCATATCAATTGCAGTATGTTACAGGTTAAAAAAAATAATAATAATAGTCATTTTTCTATTGAAAATGTTTGAATGTGTTTGGTTTTTCCTCTGTGCAAGTCTTTGGCTCCTGACTAAGCATTCACATGATGCCTTTCTCTAAAGATTTAATGGAATTCCAATCAAAACTCAACCTATTTTGTGTTGTCCTGCTCTAATTTGTACATTTTTTTCCACTGAGATATTGACATAGTAAATGTTCTCTTACCTAGCCAGTATTAGTACTTACCATATATTGACCCAATTGAGCTTATGGGGAATTGAGCTATGCCTTTTCTCTGAGAGAATGTTTTACTTAGCACAAACGGTGGAAAAGGGGCACAATTAATTACCAAGTGCACACTCTAATGACTCAGTTTTCAATTAAAAAAAAATCTAGAAAGCCATATCCCAAAAACTTGCTTTCTCATTTAGTATTGTGCTGTAGTACTTATGCCATTTCTTATTTGGAAGTTCTGTGAAATGCTTGGTCTTTCCTGCAGTCAGAAAATAGATTTTTTTTTTCCTATTATATATAATTTCTGATAAGATTTTCAGAGGGATTGCATTGGAGAAATCCTGCATGCATGCATATTTATTACCTGTTAAATCTCCATGGGCAGCAGATGAATTACCCTAGCTTTGACCATGTACAGTGAAAGCTCTCAGGAAAATCAGCACTGCCAAGCCCAAAATTCAGATAAGAAAGGAGCAGGAAATGAGGAGGCTAAGTGGGTAGTAATAGCATAAAATAGTTGGTTAAAATTATCATGAATCCAATCTCTTCAAGAGTTTATCAGTCTCTGAAACTGTATACTTCTCAGAATACTATGGGCAGGGTGAGCTGGTAACTTCCTGCAGCGCTAGCCAGCTCAGACTGTGGAGGAGTTGGAGGAGATGCAGAAAAGAGCAGTGACTAGCTGCTGTTCTAGGAAGGATGCTTTGTAAGGGAGGACTGCTTTTCTTTGGGAGAAAGATGATGCAGTGCAACTCTATCTGGCTTATGTTGAAAGTAGCTAACAAACATATTTAGGTCTATTTTTACTTTCTTTTTAGGCTCCCTTAATGCCATTTCCAACTTATTTTCTCTAGGAATACTCCCCACTGAGATAATTGCCTGTCTCATCCAGCATCTCTGTTCCAGTTTTCTTCCATAAGCTTCCTGCTTTTTTTTTTTTCCTTTGGTCTTTGCTGAACTTTTTTTTTTTTTCCTCCAGTACTCTCACGTGAATGGGATTTATTTATCTCCTTTGACAGTAGCCATACTCAGTTTGGGAATGAGTTTTAGTTGTGGTTTCTTATTGCTTTCTGTAGCAGCTAGGAGTTACTGAGTGGCTTTTTGTGAGCAAGCTGTAATCACAGCAGCCACTGAAAGACCTAGCAAGTCTCTCAGTATTTCCTTGCAGCAGAAGTCCCAGTAACTGCACTGGAATGACCAAAGCAGTTAGTTCTCATTTGGACTATGTTTGCCTAGGGATTTCCTATTTCCATGATGTTCTCAGTAGTTGGCCGGAACAGAGTCAAATAACAGAGCCAGCAGTGTTATATTGCTATTCTGTGTTCTGGATCTTTCAGAGATAAATTTGGGAGACAAGTAAGAGAACTTGCATTTTCTATGGTCTAAATGTCAGCTACGATCTGTAGGGATAGGAAGACTGGGGGAGGTCAGAGGGTAAGAAGGAAGTCACTGCTCCCTGCAACAGGGGGGAACTGTTTAGGGCATAGGACTCAACAGGTTAGTTAGAATACTTTTGATGGGACAGGAAGGAGGTCCACCTGTCTGTGGTACTCCAAAGCTTCGCTTGTCCTTGTAGAAACGATTTCATAATGTTATGGTATGAGGAGTATCGCTATGCTTTTTGAATCAGTTACTTGGAGTCTGTTGAATAAAATATCGAAGAACCGCCACATGTGCTACTTTGAAATTATTACCAACATCTGTAATTTTACCATAAATACGATTCATTATAGGCAGGACTCAAGCTTGTTGTGTGGTACAGCGAATTAATATGGGATCCGATTTCTATTTCTTGCTAGGAGGGTTAATGTTCTCTATTATTTTTTTCGTGGTTTATAGACTTTCTTGGGGAAGGAGCATCTGGGGCCCAACTGCAGCTTTGCCACATTTGTAAGGAATCTTTCTGTTCTTCTCATTCATCAGAAGGGTTTTCACATTCACAAGCAGTTTCAAACTCGTGCTACAGCCTACCCTTTTGACAGAGTCTCTGCAACTTTGCCGTGAGACACTGGTGAGAACTGCCTGTTTCTAACAGTGGTGAGAATGTAATCAGCTTTGAGGTTTCTTATCCCTTCTCTGACTTCATCTGACCTCAGTCAGCATGCCCAAAGGCAGCTGCAATCCTTCCCCTTGCATGAAGCACCAGCATGTGACCTTTGCTTCTCTAGCAACAGAGTCTAAAAAGGCAGCAGTTAATTACTACCAGAAGCAAAATGGTGACCTACACCTTGTTTTGTTTTTAAGTACGTCTTCTGATCAGCCGCAAGCCCTCCCCAGTCAGCAGTCAGATGTGAAGAACTTGTTTAGATTTTTTAAAAAGAATGGATTAAGGAACAGTCTTGTCACGCATCTACAAGTAAGATCTTGTCTTAAGATCATCTGTTGACCAGTTTGTTGGGATTAGCTGGCAGGTCCAATGGAAATATATAATTCATGTCAAAATCATGTGCTTCATATGGGTTTTGCAAAAATCCCTGCTTTAAGTTGTTGATTTTTATTTAAATCCATTTGTATCTCATTTGTAACTGTTGACAGTAGAGCGTGTACAGAATACAAGGTAATGAGCAAATAAAGGTTTGCTGAGCAACTTGCAGCTCACCGCCTTCTCTTGTTCCATCAAGCTTAATGTGACAATGTCCAAATATCCACAGTTGGTGGCTGCGCAGTTTTAATGCATTTCAGACAGGAAATTAAAACCAGTGCTTTTAGTCTGGGTTGGTTTGGAGTTGTATTGTTTGTTTGTTGTTGCTGTTGTTATGTGCTTATTTTAATCAAGAGTGACATGATCTGTTTTCCAAGCTTACTTCATGTAACAAAATTGCAATTACATTGAACACTAACAAAAACAGATAAACTGACACTATGTCAAAAGTGTCTTTAGTTGGCTTGAAATGATCAAAGTAGCATCTCAGTGCATTTAAAAATGAGCTACTACTGTAACACTTCAGTCTCAGCAATCTATGAATTGATTCTGGAATTCTAGAAGAGACTATTTTCTTTAAGTTGGTTTTATAACAGTTTTAAATGCTTATTTGGGAGGCTTTTCAAGTCTGTGACATGTTCAGTGCTCGCTGTTTCACCTTTTCTTGTGATCAGAATGCACTTAGAATATGCTTTATGCTGCTTCCTTTTTCTACTTGTTGGTGTTGATAGATATATCTGAAATTTCTTCTCTTTGGCTGAAGAGTTTAAAACTGAAAAGGTGTAATGTAAGTTTGTTTCCTGAAGGATGAGTGACACTTCCTAATGCCTTATTCTTACCAGATTGCTCCACTCATTTAGCTATTGCTAGTGTGGCAAGGTTGAAGAGTAGTGAAATCACCTTTTCATGGTGCTTAAGTTAATTCTGCATACAGCAGAGTTTTGCTTTCTAAATACAGCACAGTCTGTACAGTACAGCGTGTAACACGTACCCAGTTATTCAAAGAAAATATAGGAAGCGGTGCATTTTCTTTTGTCACAATTTGCTGCATCGTTATGTGACTATTTTCAAATACAACTTACAAACTTTACAAATATTAGTATGCTCAAGAAACAATTTTTGAGACCTTTTATTTGTCACTGTGGTTTCTGATTGATTTGCATGCCTTATCTGACAATTAAAACTTAGCTAACAGACTTTGTGTTGTGTGGCTCCGAAACTTCACCATCTTCAGGTGCAAATGCTTATTTGTAAATGAAGGCTTTGCTGAAGTAGAAGTTCAGGGAAAATTCAGTCTCTTCATACTATGATGGGATGTAGCTATTGTTCTTGATGCTGAAACACCAAGAAAATAATGAAACTTGCATATACATCTTTAACTCAGAAGTTTCTCTCACTTTCACACAACAGGTATTTGGTTGTAAGAGGGTGCTGAGCAAACAGCAGTCTGTAATGATATTTGTAGACTTTTAACTGATTTTTTTGAAATGACTTTGTGACAGCTGTACCTGAAGTATTGTTTTCAGTCCCAAAGGCAATCATTCTTTCTGCTGTCAGAAGGAATTACTGTCTGTGCAGCACAACTGGGATAACAAAATTCATTTCTGTCTCAATTTAAGTTTAATTCCAAGGTACAACTTGAAGTTGAGCAGGTAGGCATCCAGGCGGGTTTTAAATGTCTCCAGAGAAGGAGACTCCACCACCTCTCTGTGCAGCCTGTGCCAGTGCTCTGTCACTGCACTGTGAAGAAGTTCCCTCGCACATTTGTGCAGAACTTCCTGTGCATCAGTTTGTGGCCATTTTCCTTTGTCCTGTCACCACAAACTGCTGAGAAGAGTCCAGCCTCGTCTCTTTGCCTCCTCCCGCTTCTTAGATATTTACAGATGTGAATCAGATCCCCTCTGAGGAATCAGATCCCCTCTGAGTCTTCTTTTGTCAAGGCTCTGAACGGACCCAGATCTCCCAGCCTTTTCTTATAAGAGAGGTGCTCCAGGCCCTTTATCACCTTTGTGGCCCCTCTGCTGGACTCTTTCCAGGAGATCCCTGTCTCAGGGGAGCTCAGAACTGGACACAGTACTCCAGGTGAGACCTCACCAGGGCAGAGTAGAGGGGGAGGATCACCTCCCTTGACCTGCTGGCCACGCTCTTTTTAATGCACCCCAGGATCCCATTGGTCTTCTTGGCCACCAGGGCGTGCTGCTGACTCATGGCCAGCCTGTCATCCAGCAGGACACCCGGGTCCCTCTCCTCAGAGCTCCTCTCCAACAGGTCGTCCCCCAACCTGCATGGGTGCATGCGGTTGTTCCTCCCTAGGTGCAAGACTCTCCTCTTGTTCTTGTTGAATCTCATCCGATTTCCTGTCTCCTCATCAAGGTCATTGATGAAGATGTTGAACAGAAGTGGACTCAGCCCTGACACCTGAAGGGTTTTCTTTAAATTATTTGCATTTTGTCATGAGTGCCTTTTCTGAAATACTCACTTGTGCTGTACACATCACGTACTTATTGACACACAACTTCTGCCTGAAATAACCTGACAGCTCTAGCGAAGTCCAAGGAATGCTGCCAGCAAATATTGGCTAGAAGTAGGTCCTTAGGGTCGTTTCTGCTAGGCTATCCTATCCCCTATCTCCAAACAACAGTGCCGACCATACCACAGGAACAGAAAGGTATGCAGACATTAATAATATTGTGATCAGTCCTCCTGGGCAAGTCTGTTCTTCACAAGTGGTTTGAGGGTTTAGTTAAACTGAAAAGCATCCTTTCTCTGTGCATTTAGCTTTCCACAGAAGGGGTATGAACTCTTCCCAAATTTGGCCTACGACTATATGGCATTTCCTAGCCAGATGGAATTAAGGAGTCCACACTGGTTCATAAGAAGTCAAAAGTCTTTTCCAAAACAAGATCAAAACCTGGTGTTACCGTGGGCTTCCTCATTCAAATAACACTCTCATTCAGTGCAGTTCTCATTGCACTACAAAATGCATTAAGCATCCAGTTTTCTTTGTAAATGATGCAGTGTATTACCTCAATAGCTACTTCTGAAGTAATCAGCAACTTGAAACACAGATGCTAAAACTAATGGAAGTAAATGAACCCCATCTGAATTGTAATCCTTGAATAGAGCAGTGGTTTTAGTAATTTTTTATTATAAAGTTTATTAAATGAAATATGTATTGCTATGGAGTAGAAAAGTCAAATGGTCTTTTATAGCAAAAATAAGAACTTTAAACTTGTTTATCCATACTTCATTGGCTGTAGAATGCTAAAAGAGAAATAGTCTTGTTGCAGAGCTTAATGATCTGCACCACATTGTAACATGATCCAAACGAAGCCCAAATAGTTAATTGCTTGCTCATAAATCTTCTATTCACACTACAGAAGATGTCTAGACTCTACTTTAAAAATACTCTGTAATCAAGTGAGCTTGAAAGCTACGCTGTTAGGCATGATGTTCAGCACAATTTGCGATGCTGAAAAGGAATTCTGAGGCTTCTGTCATTCCTTTTGTGAGTTTTGCAGTAGTAGCCCCATGCATGGGCTGGAGATATAAAAGCTCTGTCGAGGTGGGGAGTGGCTAAGTGGGATATTTGCCATTGGAGAAATCTTTTACAAAGCAATCTGAACTCTGAAAACACACATAATCCAGTCGTTTCTACTGTAAAACAACAGGTAACTAGCGTATGAATATCTATGTCTCTGGTGCATACTTTGGAGAACAGGTAACTACCTCACCTGGGAGCTCTGGCTCATCCTCGGGATGCTCTGTATGCATACGGGAAGCCTGGGCTGCTAAGTCTGGCATCTAAGCACTTGATATTGCAGACCAGGGAACACATGGCGTGCTGCTTTTTACGGGATTTGCTTCAGTGCATGGTGTAGTCATCTTGTAAAGCAACTGAAAGTAAAAAGATTGGGGAGGGCAAAAAAATAGGAGAGTTTGTTCTGGCATCAGCACTCTACCCATTGTGGTTTAAATATATATCTAGCATGAGATACCAACACGTTTGTCATGGGCTCAGGGAAAACAGGAAAGTTACTTTGGTGGTGCCCTTTTTTTTGTTGTTGTTTTTTAAATTGCTGTTTAACTTGCACCAACTGCACTACTCAGGCTGCTTCCTCTGTTTTTCTACTTATTTTCTATGATAAAACATATTTCATGCTTTGCTATTTTGGGGGTGAAGGTCCCCCTTTTTTTTCTTTTTTTTTTTCCTTTTATGTTTTTTTTCTTCTTTTAAGTTTCCTTGTTTATACAGAGAGCAATAGTAATGAACTTAAAATACTCTTATCCTAAATTGCTCCTCATATGTGTTGGGAGCTCTCCCAGATATAAAGTTAGCGTAGCTTACATAATTTTTGGGGCACTATAAATTCTTGCGAACGCTTACATATTTTAAGTAAATACTTGCTTTTCAAAACTCTATTCAGAGTTCCAGTGAGTGATATTCTGATTTTCCTACTAAGGTGATTTGGTGTGTTTACTTTTAATAGCGTTATAGCTACTGTTCCTTAGAAAAAAATATGCAACTGATCATTTGAAGGAAAGAGAGAAGGAGAGAGCTTTGTGAATAGAGCATCTCTTCTTCAGGGAAACAAATGTTTGGTGGCTTACTCATCCCTTGCCCTCGGGTTGTCTGTTGCTTCTTCAATTGTTAATTATCCTGAATGCAAGAGAATGTTATAGTGCCAATTGAAAACTGTCATTTTTTCCACTGAAATTTCCATGAGATTAGAATAATTTCATCTTGGCGTAGATTATCGTGTTTAAAATTTTTTACAGTGTTCTGCATGTATTTCATTTCTAATAACCATACTTGGGAAAGTGTCATTTTCTGTTTTATGCAGCAAAACACTTTGCGTTGATATACGGACTTGTCTGACAAGTACAATAGCTGGCCTGTACTCACATGCTTTCTTTGTATCATCTATCTGTTGCCCTTAAATATTCATGCAAAAACAGGTTAGAGCATTTTTGCTAATTGCTTGCTTTAATCATGCTATAACAGAGTAAGAAGGATGTCATTAATCTAGTGGTACATAAACAGTGCAAGAGCCAACCCTGCCCCTGTGTATATTAGTGATAACAAGAGATGCCTGTAGCTAGTCAGCAATAATTTCTAAAAATTTCTTTTATTGTTTAATTGCGGCTTTTGTGCTTTATCGACTCTATTTAAGCTGTCAGTATCAGCGCACTAAAAGCACATTGTAAAATTTCTTTTTAATTAATGTGGAATGAAATACTAATAAAATAAAATGAGTGCAATTCCAGCACGCTTTCCTCATGTCAGCTGCATTCTAGTAAGATGGTAGGAAGCTGATTTAGAGTTTGGTGAAGGTTAATTGAGAGCAAAACTGTGGAACAGTTCAGATTATTATATATGTTTTTAAAGACCCTGGTTTATCTGTCAGTATTTACGTGTCCGTAGCAGAAGGTGATTTAAGCAGTGTAAAAGTCTTGGTCTCTTGCTATGTTCCCAACACTGCAGCTCAGGAAGGACCTGGTGCTTCCAGGAAGGTTCGTGTTGGTCATGCTCTAAGAAGTCTGAAGAGCATTAGTATTTATTATACGTTAAAGGAGAAGCAGATTTTCTTAAGGCCTGCCCTTGTAATGTGCATTTAGGGAAATGAAGTGTTTCTAATTAGTAACCCACTTTTTGTCTGCAGTGCAGGTTTTTGTTTAACCACCTCATCTGTAGCTCACAATTATTCAGGGCAAATACTTGAATACTGCTGTCAGAAACACAGGCAATACTTGGGTTAATGTCTCTCAGACCTGAGTAAGATGGGAACTGCGTTCACATAACCTGAGTGTAACACAGGGGATGCTGAAATTGCCTCCAGCACAATCTCACGCAGTGCTGGGCTTTAGGAGCACAAGATATTTCAAATGACAGAGTTTATCTGGAAAATTGGTGCAGTGTTTATCTAAAGAGGGAGCATCATGAGATGGTGTCTCACTGAAATGTTTCTTAAACTGTTTTCCTTCTAGCTTACAAAATAACCAGCTTACACAACAGTGGAAAAAATGCACTGGAGACTAGAGAGAACTATGTACCATCTCAGGGAGGGAAGTTTTATACCTTCCACTGGCTTTTTCCTTTCTGGGGAGGAAGGGAGGAAATATTCAAACAGTACTTCTGTCTTGCTGCTTCTTCATAATAAAATAGTCTTACATGATAGATGGATAAGTTCTTTAGAAAATTTTGGATGATGCTGCTTTTGTGTGCTTTAGAATTTTCTTACTAGAATCGTTCTGGTTTTTTTTCCCCCCATTTTATTTTAAAATAGCACGTATCCTGCTTGTTTGTAAGTGATGGCAAGCATCAAAATTAGCAGGAATGTCTTACTGCTGTACTGCTTTGCACTCTTCCACGTGTAGCTTTCTGCAAACATTCTGGGGAACATTCGTTCTCTGCGTATCTCTATCAGAGACGCCACAGTTGTAGGAACTGCCAGATTTCTGCAGTGTTTCACAAGCTGTGGTTGCCAAGGCATTGCAGTGACAACTGGGGGGAGTTTAACCTTGCTGTAAATCTCGTTGTGTGTTTGGGAGAATACAACCTGCAGTGTGAACTAAAAAACAAATATTTGATAGTTCAATCCAGGTCGAGATGAAAACTGACTACTTTTTTTTTTTTTTTTTTTTAATTTCCAATCTGTCAGTGACTTACCTCAAAATTAAGTGATGCTTCCAGGGTAACTTAACTGTTCTGAAGTCCTGAATGTAGTTTGTAGAGCATATGCTGAGAGCTGCATCTTTGATCTTTGGCAAACTGTGAATTACTGTGGCCGCAGTGAGCCCAACCATGTCCTGGATTTCCTTGTAACTGTAAGGAAAGGCAGCATTATTGTAACGAGGAAGACATTTGCCCTTGTTTTATTATTGATTTATTTACTGCCTGCTGCTAGCAAAGGCTTAAGAGAACAAGCATTGAATACACTGCTCCTTTTTACTATTGTTATAAGAAATGTTTAAAAGGTCATTTGTCCTGGAAATTATAGAACCAAAACTGTGTGGGTTTTCATTTCTTCACTCTCCCTATCAGTACAGTGTTATTTTTACTTTGAAAATGATGGTCTATGCTAATGCTAACTTGCTGATATGAGGATGAATTGAGCTGAAAGAGTGTGTTTGAAATGTACTGGGAAACCTGCAGCAGTACTCTTCATGAAATTTTTCACACAAGGTTGCGAATAGTGGCAACAAACAAAGAGAAATGGCTTCTGAAATGTATATGAGTAGATTATTTAAAAGATTTCAAATTCAATCTCTTCCTTGCTAGCTGGAAAGAAATGTTGTTCCTTCTCAGAAGAGGCTCCAGATCTTTGCAGTCCTCTAAGTGGTGTTAAAAAAAAAAAAAAAAAAGAAAGCAAAAAGCAAAAGCAGAGAAGTCATACCAACTTTCCAAATTTTCAGCAGAAAAGTTTTGTTTTTAAACTCTTTACATGTTGCCTATTACTAGAAGGACTAACAAACACTTTTCAATTCTTACTTCATGAGGATTTCAGTCCAGACTTGTTTCTTCTGAAACAAGTAGACCAAAAAACTTTTACACTTAGCATTCAGATAGTGTGTTGCTTGTGTTTTACAAAACTCTTAAAATCAGCCTGTTAAAGAAAAAAGAAGGTGACTTATTTGGTAGGGTGGTTGGAGTGGCGTCTCCAAATTACTAGAGTCTGCATCCCCAGCCTTTGAACTCAAGCCTAGCTGGTTTATGATGGGATTTTCTTTGCTGCGAATAGTGCTGTTGGTACCATCTGCTGTTAGCTTGAGTTGGAAAAGCAGTTGTCAGATCTTTCCTATGATTTATCTTAGAGGGTCATTTCAACCCATGAAAGATTTTTTGAATTGGCATCACTAATCAGAAGCAGTGACATTCCCCCTTTTTTTTTTTTTTTTGTTTATCAGTCTGAACTCACACACATAAAACACAAAGAACAACTGAATTTAAAGCTATTGGTGTTCAACACTTTCCTCACTTGAAGTGACCTGAGTTCCAAATGTAATATATAATAATTGATTCTTGCCTTACTCCAGTGATTCTCTCTGACCTGAATTTTGTTATCCTACCCATAGGTCTGAACATGTATAAGTTAGTGTCTGATTTTAGCGCCGTGCTTCATGAATGGCTGTTCAGTTGCCCAGCATGCCTTTTCTGCCTCTTAAACTAGCTTTGCCACTTTCTTCACCGCAAGGGGAAGGAAAAAAAAAAAAAAAGACCAAAAAATCTTTGCTGAAAGATTAGGGGTGATTCATGAAGATTTTTCATTATCAACAAGAAGTATTTAAGACCCGATTTAGTCATTTGTGAGAGAGGATTGATCACAGGTTTATGTGTCACAGTGTTCTTTGAGCTAGATATATAATCACATCCTTAGTAGAGTTCTTTTAACTGTGACATGAACATACTGGGAATAACTGACTCAGTAGCCAGTAATTCCAGTGCCATAACTTTTTGGAAGGGAAACTTCTGTATATTCAAAACTTACTTGAAGGATGTCATCGTCATAATCGTTTCCCACATTCTCAGATCACTATGAAACCTGGGATTTGATTTGTGGGTTGGTTGTGATCATTTTAGTTGGCTTTTTGTTCGTCTTTGTTTGCTTTGTTCTTGCACTAGGCTATAGGTAGCGTTTGCTTTAATATTGTTTGAACATTGGACTGAATTTCAAACTTTGTGAGAGAGATTCCTCAGAAAAGACTTTGGAATTTTCTCTTGAGGATTTTGCTTGTAAGTAATCCTAATACTGGATAGAAGAGTGTCTGGGAAGATTATTAGTATCATATTTTGGGAGGGGATAAAAAGAGAAAGTTCTGTAGAATTGTTGTGTATTACTGCACGTCAGTATTGGTAAATAGTAGGATCAAACAGCAAATCCTCTACTTGAAGTATAATAATAGGTGAAAATCATGTTTCAAAAATCAATCAACTGTCTTTACAGTTAAAGAAGCTCTCCTGCAAACTATTTTGGTTCTGAAACAAACCTCTTGCAAGGTACCAGCGTGGCTGTGCAGTACTTGAAGCCTTTGTTCATACCTACAAATGACAGACCACTGGTGAATGTTTGTAGGACCTGATCTTTCTTATTTTATACGGTAAAGTTGTTAAATGTTTCTTGGCACAGTTCTGGGTAACAGAGACCAGGCAGTTTTGGGGTTGGCGCAACCAGGGAACCAATGGTTCTCACATGACAGGTAGTGGTCTGTGATCTCATTTGTCAGGGAAGGAAACACAGGCAATTTCAAGTGAACTTGGTTTTGCCATTCAGCTTTAGTGGCATGGAACTGCCAAGGGCAGGTTTAAAGTATTATATGTCTAAGTTTCAGTGACAAAATTCCTTCCTCAGGAATTGGTTTTGATATTAAACTGTAGTCACGTGTACCAACAAATGGTACTTTGATGCACACTAGTGAAGAATAGATGAGAATAACATTTTTTTTAATTCATATTTTTCCAAGCTTTATGTCAAAATTAACTTGTCTTAATTTAGAGATAATGTGAGATAATGCATTGCAACTATCTGGTACAATCTGTAAGAGTCCACATTATCACTTCAGGGAGGATGTTGCACAGCAGGATGGTGAAAGGATGTTTCCATTCTCCAGAATAGGAGGAGTGGATTGTGCTGTTCTATCATTGCAGGTGTGGGATGTGCCTTCCTTTCACTTGCTCTGCGAAATTCAAAACCATCCATGCTGATAAAACCTAGTGGGAAGTGTACGCATCTGTAGTTAGTTGGACTTAATGAGAGCATGCATCTAGCAGAGGGAGGAGAGCAATAGAATAAATGGAGTTTTGACTTTCAGCATCTCTTCCAATGCATCCATGCTCATCAGTGTGATTGTGTACGACAGGGTTGTGGGATGTGGTTGTGTGCATGGGAACCAAGCATTTCCTAACCTCTTGTTAAGTACTGCAAGGCAGTGTGCTGATCAACCTGTTGCTTCTTACTGAATCATCATGGCCTGTCCACAGTGTTGTTTAAGGTCTGTAACCACAGCTGAACTCTCAGTAGTCTAGTGGCTCTGACAAGTACCTCAAAATTGAATCTTTCTCTCTGGAATGACTAAGTAACCATAAGTCTAGAAGTCTGAGTGCAAAACCAACAAATTGCCATGCATTAACTGTATTTTTAAAGATCTAAGTATCATGTTGTTATGACTACAAAATCTGCTGCTTCATAAAATTCAGTGGACAAGGCTCATGTTATTTAGGAAATAAGAAGGGGAAGGAGAGCATAATATAATTGTCATGAATGTAATAAAATTGTAGAATAAATATATTTAATATGTAAACAGTATAATTATTATAATATAATAAAATACATTAAACAAGGGAAGGATGAATGTAGTAAGGAAATAGAGGACCTTGGCAAAAGAGTTAAGACGTTGCAAAGAAGTTGCAGTACAGAATGACACAAAGCTGTGCCAGGGGAGATTCAAACTGCACACTAAGAAAAATTTCTTTACCGTGAAGGAGGTCAGGTACTGGAATGGACTTTGTGAAGCAGTGGCTGATGCCCCACACCTGTCAGCAGTCAAGAAGCAGTTGGACATTGCCCCAAACAGTATGCTTTCACTCTTCTTTGGCCCTTACAACTTACTTATTCTGTTCTGGTTTTTTTAGGAAAGGTAGAACAAGATGAGGGAGGTTTAGTGCAGCAAGTTGATGCACATAGTGGAAGATGTTTTACTAAGCATACAGCAGCAGTATAACAGCTGTCTCCAAATCACCAATGGAATTTCTTAGATATGAGTCTGCTGTTCAGTTTCAGTATTGCCAGTTGTTTTAAATCTGAGTAGTGACTGTTGTATCACATAAGTGGCAAAAATCATTTTCTAGCATTTTTCGCTTTATTTAATGCCATTTTGGTTTGTGGACTATTTAAGACAAGAAAAATAGTTTTTGAGAAGACTGACTGTTTCTGGTGCTTTCCTTCCTACATCTTCCATTTAAAATGATTCATAAACATCCTTTATTCTTCGACAGAATGTTGGAGGTTGATTATATCGACTATATCTCTCAACATGAAGAGTTTTTTGCCCAATATTCCTTTACCTGTTTTATGTGAGTTCTGCTGATTCAGCAATTCTCTTGGACAGGGCTCAGATCAATTTATTTCCTTCTCAGTCACATTTTGTTATTTCAGATGATGTGGTGCATTATCTTGATTGTAGCCAAGAGATGTTCACAAGGGTCCCATCTTCCCCCTTTGAGAAAGTTAAGGCTGCTTTCCTAGAACTGTAGTGCTGTGCTGTATGTGGAAACAGCTGATCTTTTTCTTAATACAACTGGAGGATTTTAGTGAACCACAATAACACAAATAATGCAGAAATTAAGGAGCTTTTACTCCAACAACTTAGAAAATTAAAGAAAAAAAATTTAAAAAGTGGACAGTGTTCTGTTTAAAAATGTTGAGAGGGGTTTGAAAAACTCTCAAGAGAAGCTCCTTTAAAGTTCTGAATTGTGATAGTCTTAAGAGGAGGAGGTAAGTTAGTGAAATTGTATAAGATTGAGAACTGCTGGCAGTCAGTTCTATTTGAAGAAATGTCTTTGCTGCTATTGTTGGAAGGGATTGAAAAGAAGCATCTCACTTTTGCCATTTTTCTAAGTCAGCACTGACAGTTGACAAAAAAAAAAAAAACCCCAGAAGGCCAAGAAACTGCTTGCTTCAGTCTGTTTGAAAAAAATAGAAAAGGCAAATTCCCCAAAGTATTGGTGCTATATGGCATGAATTCAGACTGAAGTCACTGCTAGTACATGTGGGAATCCTTGCATTGATAGAAAGCTGCATAGCCATTTTATCTGAAGCACAGCTTTAGGAAAATTTAGCATCATTAGTATCATTAACAGCTGGAGGTGGAGAAGTTCTACCAGCAGAAGCAAAGCTGAAAAGTATTAAAATGTCTCATCCAAAAACACTGCGCAGGGATGGCCAAGCACTGCGATTGGTAATGAAGAACTGGAGTGTGCCCTCATATGTGTGCTTGACTTTAAAAGGACTCCTCAGAGGCTTCTTTTTTTTAACTCGCACAATTTTCATTGACTCAAATTGCTTGCAGCTTCAATTTATCATCTGAATTAAAAGGCAGTACAAAATACTGCTGTTTTGCTCTGTCTCATTTGACAGGCATGCAGTATTATCCCAGTAGGAGTTAAAGACGATAAAACAACAGCTGAGAAAGAAGGCAGATTGAAATGGTTATATCATCATTAAACTTAGAGCACCCTTGGCTGTCATTGATGTTATTTGTGCTTTGCTGTAAGACTCAGATAAACAGTTTGGAAAGTAATGAATAAAAATTGTACTCTAGGTTAGAGAGGTGTTCATTGACCCCAAATATTATGGATTTAGAAGTTTTCACTATTTCTCTTAAAATGAAGGGGGGGGGGGTGGGATGAGCACTCAATACAAACTTAATATTTTTGAAGCCTTCTTCTTGTTCCTTTGGTGCAACTTCAGAGCTCTTCAAGTATGTTTTGTGATGGAGAGATCATCTAAAGCTATTGGCTGTAGCTTCACAACACAGTAGTCAGATACAACCCTGCTCTGGTTGTGTTGTGTCAATCAGAAGCCGAAGAAATCCAGCTGACATAGCACCAAGTGGATGCCTGCTTTTTGGTGCAGTAAAACTTGCACCAGATTTTGGTTGGCTAGGGGAAGCAGTGAGGACGCAATGCAGGTAGTCTAGTGTAGGTCTGTCTTTGTTTCTCTTCACAGAATTTCTGAATTGCAGGAGCTGGAAGGGACCTGTTGAGATCACCACTCCTGCTAAAGCAGGTTCCCTCCAGAAGGTCGCACAGGTAGGCATCCAGGCAGGTCTTGAATATCTCCAGAGAAGGAGATTCCACAACCTCTCTGGGCAGGCTGTTGCAGGGCTCCATCGCAGTCACTCCTATGACAGTGAAGTTCTTCCTTCTATTAGTACAGAATTTCCTGTGTTTTGGTTTCTGCACATTGCCCCTCGTTCTACTGTTGCTCATCACCAAAAAGAGTCTGCCCTCATTGACTCGACTCCTGCATTTGAGATATTTCAGTCGCTGTAGAGAACACTTCAGGGTTTGCTAGATGTTGCTGCAGTGTCTTGAGAAGTATCAGCAGTGCTTAGCAAGTCACCTGTTTGTGTTGAAGTATTCTTCTTGAATACCTAAACATGTTATTAATTTCTCTCAGCCTTGTTCTTAGGTGGCTAATAATGGAGTTAAATCCCCTTGCTCTGTTTTGAGGATGTCTTGTCAAATCATGCATAGAATGATGTGACTGATTTGTAGCACAGAAGTCCCTGTGCGTCAGCTGTTCACAGTGGTTTTCCTTGGGGGTGAGGACTTACTGCGTTGAAAGACACTGATTATTCTTTTCAGCATATCAAAGAACAAATGTACTGTAGGGTTTTTCTACTATAAGAGAAAAAAAAAATAGAACAAATGGCTTTTGTCTGAATTTCCGTCATAACTGCATAAATCGCACTGATGCTAATGGGAGTTTTAGAAGCATAGATAAAAGACAGTCGCACTGTCAGTGAGATATGGAGTAAAACTGAGCAGGATGCTCTACAGAAGCAGGAGGGTTGTGTCCCCATAGGGGCACCCACAAGCATCTAGCTCAGCCTGCTTGGAATAAACTGTCAGCAAGCAAAACTAATACTCTCCAGAAAGTAGTGCCTAAGCAGTGGCAAATGCCATGGATGTGCAGATTTGCTGAACACTGAGCTGTGCTGCTGCCCAGATGGACTCAGAGAAAAGGGAGTTGAGTCTCTGCAGCAGCTCTGCCATAAGCACACCTGAAGAGCAGAAGGGGAAGGATGTGCTGAGGGGTGGACCCTAAGAGAAAAGCATTAACTGGAGTAGTCTGGTACAGAACAATTATTTATTTCAGTGTATGCCACGGTACTGAGGAAGTCAGCAAAGCGTAGCTTTGCTCCTCAACAGTTTCAAGGAGGATTTTCTCTAAAATGTTGTGTGTATTCTATCCAACTTGCACTGATGAATGCTTGAAAACGCAGCAGACATGCTGACACTAGTCATTGCTTAGACACTATTCAAACAGTAGGAGGTTTGGAGTAATATACAGATTGAAAATTCAAAGCTAAGAAAATAAATGAATAGCTTACATTCAGAGGCTTCTCTAAAAGGAAAAATATGTAAGGAATGGTTTTGATCAGCCCATTCCCCAGGGTCCTACCTCCAGGTGCAGTTCTTGCACCTCTTTTACTATCCTAGCTCTACATGCTCAACGTGGCTTTTAAAGACGCAAGTCAGAAAGGCTGGCTGTCGAAGGTGAAGTAACCACGTCTGTTTTGCTTCTCATTTTCATGGGGTTGTGCAATGCTACCTTTACTGGCCTGTTGTCTCTTGATGGTCTGCTAGTTTTTTCTTTCTTGACGGCACACCTGGGACTTAGACTTCCGAAAAAGGACTGTGTTACAGTCTGATGTATTTTTAAGTCCACACAGGGAGGAAAAAAAAAAATTATCGTTTCATCCTGGAACATTCGTAGTAAACAGAAATCTCATTATTTTTACTGCCCAAAGGAAGTCCATGAGCAGGAATCCTGAGCACATGCAAATAGAGATAAGTTCAGAGGGACTGAAGAGGTGATGCTGAAATATGTATAATTCTACTTGTACAGAACTTAGGCTACAGTAGAAAAGAGTGGGAGTGACTTGAAAGTATCCCTGCTGCTCTGGTAGGAAAGAAGCTGTGCAACCTGCAGAGCAGAGCTTCACTGTAAGCAGATTAGTTCCTAGCTGGTTCAACTGAACAAGGTACGAGGTAAATTTCTTTGGGTAACGCAAGTGTGAGCCTTTAAATAAAAATAAATGCTGTTGACTTCACCGATTAATTTTTTTAAGAAGTCAATTTGCCATCAACTAAAATTATTCTTGAATAGTTGCAGTTGTTTCAAAAAGGAGCATGTGGCCTTTCTGTTTTTGCCTGTGTATTTCTTAGTCGCTAGTAAAGCAGGACTGAAAAACCTGTGAAAACCATGGAGACATTATTTTGTCAATGCCATGCTGTGACATTTGTGATCTTTTTTCTTTGCTTCCTTGGCTGTTTTTTTCCTTCGTTATTTCATTTCTGTTTCAGTGTGTGTGTTCGTTGTTATGGTAGTGTAGTTCATCTTGTAAGTTACGTGTTGTTAACTGGTGAATACTGCCCTGAGGTAGTAGGCACTTAGGAGGCCAAAATGGATGCTAGTCATTGTGCTTCCCTTGTCAGCTGCAGAACTACTAAGTATATGCAAGTGCTTGGCATAAATCAGTGTCATCAGAGTGGCTATGTAGTTTCGCTTTGTTGTCAAAATAAATGCCTACTTGTTGGCTTTCTTTGCTGTTTAAATGCTGTTCTATTTGTTCCTAACTTCCCCTATTTAACAGCAGACAAACCCAGGGAGCACTGAATGAATCGGATGATCCCGAAACAGGCTGTCTAACTGATAACAAGCCAACTTCTCGACACTTCTATCCTGTCGCCTTGCTGCTTGTCAGCTCACACTTGCTGGTTGTGTGGCTTATTTTAAGTCTTGCTTTGCTATTAGCCAAATATCAATAAACTTCACCTGTGTTCCTTTCTTTTTCTACAAACAGCAACAAACTACTTTAGACAAAGTAAATTATGCTGTATTATTTCTACAGTTTCAGACCTTAAGGAATCATCTTCAAGATACAAATGTCTGAAATGTACAATGTTTTCATTAATTTTTCTGAACTCTTAAGAAGTATACTATGCATTGAGTGAATTGATTTGGTCTTTCTGTTCATGGTAAAGCTTTCCCACTGTAATTAGCTCAAAGAAAGCCCACTTACGATGCTGTCACTGTGTATACAAAAGATGTGGAATCCTGAATGCTTGAACCCCTTTTTCCAGAGTAACTAGTCTGACAAAATTAAAAATGGATTTGCACAATACAGACTGACCCCCTCCCCCCCGACAAATTTTACAGGGCGGTGGTTTGTAAGACTTGCTTTCATTGTGTTATTTTCATTGATATTATTAGCTGATCGGATCTTATTTGTTCAAGAAATGATTTTTTCTTTGCTACAACTAACCTTTTTCTGTCAAGTAACTAAGTGGAATATAGTTAGTTCTGTTTTGTAATTAGATTAATCTGATTGTTATTGCTGCTTTAGTTGCATTTGCTTTGAAAACTCTTTTATATTCTTTTTTAAAAAGTCTGGTTTATGTCTTGATGCACCACTTTGGCACTTGTGACTTTTGTACTGTATGTGAACAAACATCCTTCCTTTATAAAGCAGAGAGTTGGATTGGGCTCTTTGAAAAGCCATTCTCTCTTTTTTTCATTGCAAAGCTGAACATAGGGGAAATGATGCAGAGATGAAACTTTCCATCAGAAATCTATAGGGCCAGACTTAATAAAATGCCTTATTCCTAGAATACGCATTTTTATGGCAACTTGTAATCTCACATATATAGTAAACAATCTGAAAAAAAAAAAAAGTATAATGTTTAGAAGGCAAATATATTTCTGGAATTACAATGAGATGTATCATTATTTAATTTTTTATTTTTTTTAACTAAACTTTAAACCTCAAGGGCAAATATATTAGGGGGAAAAAAATGTTATCACCTATTTCTGAGGGCAATAACTGTACTGGGCCTGGCCTTAGATTTAATTTTGTAAGATGTATCATCACTTGTGGAAAACAAAAATGTAGAGTTGAATCTTTGTTATTTTTACTTCAACTGCTGCTGAAACTCTGCAATGAACAAATAAAGCATATTTATTTATTTTTGTGTTTCATGAAGTTGTACTTTTTTCCCCCCTTTCACTAGAGAAGGATGCCGCATAGAGAATGTACTGAAGAATGTCAAATGCAGAAAGTATGCATTCAACATGATACAGCTGATGGCTTTCCCAAAGTACTACAGACCTCCAGAAGGGACATATGGAAAAGCTGACACCTAAGTTTCACAAAAAAATGTATTCAGGAACATATACCATGCTAATTAGTGAATATAAAAAATGCTGTTTATGACTTAATAATTTGGAATGTGTAACCAGTTGAGGTGTAATTTCATGAGGTTTAACATTTTTAAAAGTAACAGCAGTTAGTCATCATGAAATAAAATATTGGTGATTTAAATATTCTCAAAACCAAGTGCGTTCAACTAATCTTTGTGAAGTTGAAGCTTAGCATGATTCATCAACCAGTTGGATATTAGGTCTTCGGGCAGCTTGATGGATAATTAAAAAGGGAAATGTCATTTGCAATAGGAACTAATGTTATCAGTCTGGAAGGGAGCATTCTGAATCTGAACCAAAGCCTGAGATTTGAATTGAAGGATCTCTTCCTGCCAGAAATCAGGTTTTCTGGTACTAGCAAAGCATTGAGGTCGTGATCAGTAATAATTAAATCCTCCATGGAATTTTTCATGAAAGTTGCAAGTCTTAATACTGGGGGTAAATACAATTCTGGTCATTATGTTTGTTTCTTTATATGAACGTGTTAATTTTACAATTTATTTTTAGTAATTACTGCCCGTAATTTCAGTAATTCCGTTCTGGTTTGTTGCAGCTCATTTGGATGTATGCCTTTCTGTACCTGAGCCAAATACCACTTATTTCACTTAATCTTGCGCATAAATCACATTGAAATCAGAGGGATTAATTCTGCAGTGCAACTTGTATCTAACCTGTCATGTTCCTGTTCACGGTAAACCCTTAAAACCAAACTTTCCTTAGTGATAGGTAAAATGACTTGTATGTACAGGAATTAACATATTGTTAGGCTATAAGAATGTGTTTTTACAGAGCCTGAGAGAAATGTTTTAATTACAGTAACCTCTTGTATTAGGTTTAGTTAGCTTCTGCAGCTTGTTGATTTATATGAAATTTGTAATGCTGCATGTAGACGTTCTAGGGTAAGGAGCAGCTGTGAGCTTTAAAAATGAATTTTGGTGCTTTTGCCAGCTTGTGTTAGTCCTGAAATGTGTCTTACGAAGAACATTTGTCTCTTCTGATTGTCTCTATTTATTGCTTTCTTCGGCCCCCCGGAGAGAAATACATTTAACAGAAAACAGATGTCCACTGGTTACAGGCCTTTATGCAATGCATTTATTTTAAGAAAAAAATATCTAGGGTAGGAGTGTAAGAATGCTACCCAAATGAAACTGCATTGGGAATTTGAGTATCAGTAGGAAGTTGTAGTTGCTGTGGATAAAGTGGTTGATGTTCTCTTGCTTCTACAGAAGTCCAAGAAATCTTGATGCATAGTGAATTACATTTTGTTCTTTTTCATCTATTAAGACCTGTTACTGGGTGTAAATCTGTAACTGCACTGGTAAAAATAATTTCTTTAAGCACTGGATTGTGCAAGCTCTATTTGGTTACATAAAGATTAACTATTGTGAATAAAATTAAACTCTCTTGTACGTTTGCAAGATGAGGCTTTGGAACACGTAGAAGTACATCAGGAAGGGATCTTCGTTCCAATGCCTTGACTTCAGTGAAGCCAAGAATTCACCTATACAATATATTTACCTAATTGGAACATTTTTTCAAAGTAAATTAATCTGTTCTAAAATGAGTTTTGTGCATTTTTTGTTTATTTGTATTTTGTCTCCATTAAAATATTATTTCATGAATGACTTCTTTGCTCTTCTAGAACATATTTCAACAGCAGTAGATGCCAGAAGAGCTAGCGTTGCATCATAGGAAGATGATAATACAATGCCTTGACTTTTCCTGTCATGTACCAGTAGGCACTACTCAATGGATGTGGGATGTGCAAATAAAATTGCGTGCACTTAAATATAACAGCTGTTCTGCACAAAACTTTTATTTGCAGAGTAATGGAGCTCAAGTCTTCCTGGGAAAGTACTGTTCTGTCAGTCTGACCGCCACTCTAGACCTCACTTTGTTTCTGCTGTGTTTTATTACTAACTTAAAGAAACATGGGATATACAGCTGAGAAAATGTGGTAACTTCCTTAGGCATCTCAGAAATAATCCCAATGATACGCATGGAGTAGAAATGCTGGTCTTCCTACAGTATTTCTGAAACAGTCTGTGAAATTCTAGGCAAAGACCATATTCAGTTGTGGGTACTTCTGTTTTATACAGTTCTTTAACTCAACCTCAGGAGAGTTCTGACAAGTAAAAATTTGAAATTCTATAAATTTATTTTTTATTAATGAAATAGTCTTTCAAGATCTTGCCTCAGCATTTATTCTCACTAGGGTTCTAAGTTGTTTTGACAATAATGTTACTTTTATATTTAAAATGCTTTCATCAATGAAGCCATGCTTTTGAGGAGGGGAGGAAAAAAAAAACAACCACCCAGCACAATACTGTTCTTTTTATTATAACAGGTACACCCAGCAAACTTTACTGGGCTTGGACCGTTACAGAAGAGCAGGTTGGGTTCTGTTTTGAATATGGCTGAACTTTTTCATGCCAGTTTTTTTCACTGGCATGTCTTTTCGTAGGTCACTAAGATTCTTTTAAAACCTGATGCAATTTCAAGTGTCCTAGGAGAGCTTTATTGCTTCTGTACTGAAGGAGGCACAACTATTTCCTTGTTTTGGCATTGCCTGCCATGGGTCTACAGCAGTTTACAGAGGCTGTCTCACCAAAACTAGTGTTGTCAATTAATCATGGATTCAGAACTCGTGATTTTCTAGTTTTGACTTTTGTAAAGAAACAAAGATCTTTTTGCTGCAGGTTGGTATTTTAATTGTATGTTCGCTCTGTTCAGAAGACACATAAAGTTGTGTCTGTTGTTTGTATGCCCAACAGAGGAGTTGAATCATCCCCTGAGGTCTGCCTTGCATGAGTCCTTGTATGGCACTGAATTACATGGGAGTAGAATTCAGCAAGTAGATCTTCATTAGAAAGCTACACAGTTTGTTTGCATGAAGTTAAGGAAACATACTCATTTAGCAGCATATGTGTGGGAAGTGTTCCGTATCAGCTTGACTTGAAATATTTTCTCCTCATAGATGATTACAATACTGCTGTAATTAATACAGAAAATTACAGGCTTGACATTATTAAGCAGGCAGGTCTTTTTGCTTCTGAAGTCTTCTTCTGGAGAAGTTTAAATGTGTTCTTATTACTGTTTATACTTTGTCTTTTATGGAGTGATTAGGAATCAAGATTTTAATTGTTATCTGATTTTGTCAATGTGAACCTGTATGTTTTGGTGGAATGCTGACAAATGTGTGTGCTAAGAGGAACAAATTAAATGAGGATGACTGAAAGAAACAAAAGATTAATGGGAAGAGAGCCTTAATGGAGGCCTTTGCCTCCATTAGTTTTTCTACTGTCCAAATTTTGGCATTTTTTTTTAAGGAAAAATAGGGAAAGTAACACTTTGTCTGAAACAAACAATCTGATTTAAAATGTAATGGCATTTTAAATAATCACTAGGAATTTAGGTACAACGTGGAATGTATTGATTTGAAGCCCACTGTATTTTATGCCTATTTTGACTTCCAGAAACTAAGCTTATTCTTACCTCTTTTTTTATCACAAATTTCAGGAAATGCTGTGGCCATTTTATAAGAAGTAGGAAATGCACTGAACAACAACAGGTGTAATATATTAACTGCATTAAAAACTATGCGGCGAAATCACTTGTGTGAATTATGGTTTGTAATCAGTTAACAGGCTAAAACGTATACTGTGTGATTTGGCCATGTTAGAAACTCAAAACAGCGATATCTCTTTATTTATGCTTTTTTTTTTTACTGCAACCCATGAACTATTGTGTTGGTAGGGTGTTCAGAATGTTCTGCAGCATTCAAGTGCTTCTTTCTCTCAACAGTAAATTTCAGTAATTCAAGGTGAAAAATTTGGATTTGCTCAGTACGAAGAATAAGCAGAGATTTAAATAGAAGAAATTTGTGAGCCAATGTATTCATATTCCAGAGAGCAGAAGCATAAAGCGTGTGGTTTGTGTGCTAACAGGGAACAAGATTTGTGATAGAAATCTGAGTGTAATAGGTTGAGTGCTCGGAATCTGGGGTTCGGAGTGGTGAGATTTTGGGGCAGTGCTGCTTTTATTGGGGTCTCTCACTTCAGTGTTCTGTACTCTTTCCATCTGTCTAGCAAAGTGCTTTAAAAGCTTTTAGCAATTCTTTTTTTGTTCATGAAGAGTCTGACTTCAGAATATCTAAAATCCCAAGTTACTTTGGTACTTGTTTTCATTTGGTGTAGCTGTTCCTTGTAATGTTCATATCTCACGCTCTCGTGCACATGGGGCTCAATATATTATTAACAGGACTTGAGTCCAGAGTGTGTGCATGCGTGTGTTCAGAGAAATAAAGCACAACTAAGCAATTCAAATCTTTTTATACATCAGGAATTTAGCATTTTTGTTTCACTGCTGTCTGTAAGCCATGCTCATTGTACACTGTGTGTATATTTTTATTTAAATAAATGTGATATTTATTTTTTATGTTTCTGACTTTTTTGTTACTCATTTTTTCATTTTCATGACCGTGGTCTTGCCCGGAGGGCACGCATTGCATGATTGCAAGAGAGTGTGTTTCCTCCTAAAATAGTTGGAGTAGTCTTGTCTATGACTGCACAGTGACTGAAAGCCTCCAGTGCAGCACTAAAAAGCTTGTAGTGGCCATACATTGATTATTGCTATTTTTCCTAGTGTTACTACGATTTTTGTCTCAGGTCCAAACAAAACAAAACATTCACTCACTCCCAAAGTAATCCCTTTCACGTAACTACTGATCTGTAGACAATTATTCAGTGTAGAACAGGTGGAATCAACATCTTTCATAATGAAGACCATTACAAAGTTGATGTGGCTGCTCTTTTGGGATAGTGAAGACAATTCCAGACCTTGGGAAAGGTGGATCTTTTGTTGAGATGCAGACTTGTTATGTAATCTGCCTACTCCATGATAGGTAAGTTCTCCAGGGCTAGCTGAATTGCAGTGGAGATATTTTGGGGGGATATGGTAAAGTATGTCATTGACTTTCTGCATTTATGCTTGTATATTTAGTTGTTTTACAGTGATAAATTCCTTGAGATGCTAATTACCTGCAAGATAACCTTTAGAAAACACCAGGAGCTAATGGTTATTATGGTAGTAAGTTATAAAACAGCTGTTAGCATTCAGCCTAAAAAAAAGTTGTCTCCTACTAATAAAAGTGACAGTATTTAAAAAAAAAAAAAAAAACTTTATATTATTTTGTATGTTTTCAGATTTTATCTTCTATGTCAAATAAGAAACGCAGTTTTCTTGTGATAGTATAACTGAAAAGAAAACAAGAACAAACAAACAAAAAACCTTACAACTCTAATGAGAGTGGAATAAGTATGATAGTAAAAATGCATTATCGCCATTTTCCTTTCCAAAGATATTTGCTTTTAGCAGTTTTCACACAAGACCAAAACATCAGGGAACGATGACAAAGGATGTGTAAGAAAGATGTTCATGAATTTGGTTTTCTGATCTGCTTCTGTTTCCAGTCTTTGTGATGAAGATCAAACTCATGTTAAGGTATGACACACTTGTGACTGGACTCCAGCAGCCGTATTCTGCTGCCTGATGTGTAATATTACAATACTCTCAACTAGGCCCAGCCTCAGTAATTCCAAAGGGAACTTCTCAATAAATCTCACTCTTCTTACCACTCTGTTCCATGTGTGACTTCCCAGCATTGTGGAGCAGCCAGCAAGCATGACTACCCTCCTGCCCAGCCCTGGCACCTGGACTCTCGTAAGTATGGCAACTCTATGGCTAACTGGTTATGTGATGGATTTCTGAGTTAAGGTTATGGGATGTATGTCAGTCACACACCAGATAAATAGATGTAAGAAAATCTAGGAGCAAAGATATTTCTAACTGGATAAGGAAGGTCATTTCTTAACTTAAGCTATGCATTTTAGACTGCGTTAAATTCATCCTCACCCCAGATACTACTGAAGTTCTGATACTTTTGTTTTATGAGTGTGGTAGTAGCTATAAACATGAAAAATGTCCTTGAATGGATACGAAGATTGCTGAAGAGCAGTGGCTGCCTGTCCAAATAGGTACCATGCATATTCAATCTCATACAGGCAAAATGGTGTTGCAGGAAAATGATGGCATTGCTCACAAAAGCAAGGGACCAAGGCAGCACTTAACTGAGAAGAAGTGAGTACTAGAATGAATCAAGACAATGTTGTTTTTGTTTGTTTGTTTGTTTTCAATGGTTTGTGAGCATTGTGTCTCTGGATTTCACAAAGATTAAAAGTTCTTCTAGAGGTTAATTGCAAAACCTAACATGAACAGGTAGTACTTTTTGTTTAGATAATGTAAATGTTTTTTTACTGTTCCCCAGGAGCTTTTGATGCAAAGCAGACTAATTATCACTCTGGAAAGACAACAATTAAAAGAAAAGAACCTTACAAAGTATCAGTAATATTACTGTTACAGTAAGTAATATTAGACAGGCCCTTTAATAGCTGCTTTTAGCTTCTTATGATTCATCACCTCCACACTTCAAACAGTTGAAACAGTTATCAGAAAAATTCATCTGTGAAATTCAGGAGTTTTACTTCTTTTAATACCAACAAGGAAAAAAAAGAAGTGAGAATTTCTGATGAGTGGAAAATAAGAGCCGTTAGCAGTTTTTTGTGTGAACCCAGTTAGGGTGTGTAGCCATAAAATGCTGATAAGAGTTAGGGTGTTTTTGTTGTTGTTGTTGTAAAGAAAAAAATAGTGTGAAGCACCCAATTTCACTCAATTTATATTTATGTATTCATGGACATAGTTAATGGACGTCAGTAGGGAAGATGTGCTCCCTCACTTTCTAAAAATCAACAGGAAAGCAGTGCACAGAATGCAATTCCCTTTTGCATTAAACTTATTAAGTCAAATCAATTTTTACGAGCACATAGGGCAGAGCTCTGGCACTTAATTCCTTTTGATCTTGCGCTTGCTAAATTCCATGTCCCACCGTGCTACCATGCAGTCTATTTTTAAGACATAATTTGTTTGGACATCATTAAAAAGAAAATACTACAAGTTCTAGCAGCAATAAGGCACTGTGCTCCCTGTCAAGTTATTAACTGGCTGCATAAACGTACATTTAAAAAAGAACCAAGAGCATAAAGGGAAATTCTAGTTAAAAAAAAAAAAGAAAAAAAGAAAAAAATGACCAATTATTCTCTTCAAAAACATGAAGCAAACTACATGCCTGATAGTGACTAATGCAAAGTCAGCTTGCAGATAACTTTCACCAGTTTCGGTGCTGAGTGCACCTTCCAGTTACCGTGGCTGTTAAAGATACTGTGGAAAAAGACTGCTATGAAGTGATGGGTTTTTGAAGAGAAGCTTTTGTGACTGAGTCAATGGATTTGTTTCATCATTAGAGTGATGCTAGTACAAAAATATGTTTTACTATGACTTGTGTCCTGAAGGGCTCGTTTCCTACTCATGGATCCTTTTTCCACCTGGCTGCTGCTTAGAGGTGGTGCAGAGTGATTCCTATACAAGCACATCTCCAGCACTAGGGTTGTCATGCTGTTTAAATTGTCATGCAATGAGAAAACATTTAAAATATTTCTATTATTGATCATGCTGTGATTGCATTTTAGTTTTTTGAGTGTTGTTAGTTTGTTTTGTTTTTGCTGGGAAACTAGTAATGGTATTTAGGATGGGTTTGCTAACTTGCAGCAGCCAGATTCACATTTGGATCCTTGTTTCAGGCTCTCTATGGACTAAGGGCTTAAGTACCTCCACAGACAAACGGACAAGGCCTTTGAGCCACTGATGTTATAGAACCTTCGCAATCACAGTAAATTGACTAATTGCTCTACGTGGCTCAGCCAGGGAGAAGTGTAGCTGCATTGCTGTGCCTGGAGCTGTGTGGATCTAATAATCCTAGGTAGAAATGTTCATGGTTTGTGGTTGCAAGTCTATGAATTATGGAAGCTGTCATAAGCCTTCGATCTTCTGAGATGATCTCTTATCTTGTTCTACCCCCCTCTTAGCTTGTGATCTTCATACACAACCTGTTGTGAGAGTCATAGAAAGAAATCTGATGTAAGATGCCAAATGTTCTTCTGCTTTCACCTTGTCTCACAGCGATGTGGAGACCATTCTTAAAGAACAGCATAAGAGCAGGGCTTGTACTAGATAAAACTGTGCACGTAGCTGTCCCAGATTCTGTTTATCAGTGATTTAGGGACACCTGCAACAATATGTGTGCTGTATTTGGGCAAACGTGGAAAAAATAAAATACAAATCACAAAGCTAAGTAATGGGCCTTATCATAGAATCACCAAGGTTGGAAAAGACCTGCAGGATCATCCAATCCAACTGTTCACCTATCACCAATAGTTCTCATTAAACCATGTTCCTCAACATAGTGTCTAAACATTTCTTGAATGCCTCCTGGGTCAGTGACTCCACCACTTACCTGGTGTGGCTTGACCGCTATTTTGGAGAAGAAGTATTTCCTAACATCCAGTCTGAATCTTCCCTGGCACAACTTGAAGCCATTCCCTTAAAGTCCTATCACTAGTTCCATGAGAGATGAGGCCAATCCCCAGCACACTACAACCCCCCTTCAGGTAGTTACAGAGAGCAGTAACGTCTCCCCTGAGCCTCCTCTTCTACAGACTGAACAATCCCAGCTCCCTCAGCTGTTCCTCATAAGCCCTGTGCTCCAGACCCCTCACCAGCTTCCTTACCCCTCTCTGGAAATGCTCCAGGGCCTCGATGACTTTCTTGCAGTGAGGGGCCCAAAACTGAACACAGGTCTGTTTCCTCTTTTCAGTCTTCCAGCCACTCTGCCCCAAGCCTGTAGCATTGCCTGGGGTTGTTGTGGCCAAAGTGAAGGACCCAGATAGTTTCACTAGGGTTCAGATGTCTGTTTGGACAGAAAAAATCCAGTATTTATGGCTGATTTTTCATTAGTGAATGAACAGTTATTACTGTCAATGATCTACTCAAGCAGATTTAAGTTGGTGTTCTTGGAAAGGATGGCATTACAAAATATAAGCAGATGTATGAAAAGTGCCTTCTATTAAATATATGTGCTTCAGTTAGTCTGAACTAAAATTATCCAGTCTTTCAATGAATCCAAACACTGAGTAATATATATATGCAGTGCTACATACATCTTTTTGTACCTCATTCTCCCCATCCGCATTTTTGATAACGTAGCCTCCTGCTTTTATTTCTTGTGTGTATCATAATTTGGAAATCGGAGTGGAGCACAGGATTAGGAAAACTGTTGTACAAGCTTCCCCTTTGAACGCTTGAAGAACTGTTCAAATAGTGCACTCTAAAAATTAAGTGAATGTGGGCTTGGTGAGTACTGTGCTGAAGTCATGCTACCTGATGGCACCTCCAAAAGCACAGGGATCAGATTCACACTGAAAATCCTGCATTGTAGCTTTGCCAATTGCAGATATAATGCCCTTCTGTAAAATGTAGGCACCGAATCAGACTCATAAGCCATGCCTATAATGAACTATATCTGCTTTTATTACATAGCAGGGATAATATGTCGGATTAACCTTTTCAGACGTAGGCTGTGTTAAGGAGAACAACTGCTTTTCTGAGGCTTGAAAAAATTGTTTTAAAATAGCTTTTCATGAAACTTTGTGAAGGGAAGGTTATGATGTGAATTCCAGCAAGAGAAGTGAAGCATGGAACTTGGAACAAAATTATTCTAAATACAAGCCAAAAAGATCAGAATCTTCCCGCCTAATTTTCTGCAGAATAATCAAATGCAGTTCAGGAAACGTTAGGTGTAATTGCCACTTTCCTTCAAAATGCACATTTGTTTTATTCATCAGTTATAGAGCACATTTTGTTCTCATCATTCTGTTCCATTTCTTTAACTCAGCTGTATTTCTTACATCCTAGGCAGGCTGAAGCTTCGTGTTCATGGATTTTATCAGGAAATCTCCCAGCCCCCCAGTAAAATTTTGGAGTAATACACGCTACAATAATAAAGTGTGTGTGGAACACAAAAGAGAAAATACTACATATGTTTGGCAACAGGAAAAGTCAGAATGTGCTCTGTAAATAACATTCTTAGATAAATACACAAGGACATTGGTGAGGTCTTCATGGAAATTATGAAATTAGTTAAGGAAATAATTGTTGGATCTGGAGCAGTAGGAGTGTTACTATTTGTTATTCTGGTTTTGCTCTAGGTGTCATTTTAAAGATCTGTTTTTGTGTATTTTGTTTTGGTATGTTCCTTATTTCCAACTTTTTCATGGGGAGATAAATCAGTGGAGATTTTATACCTAACATGCTCCTTATCTGACAAAAAAAGACCACAAAAACACAACACTTGTGAAGAATCCTGGATATCATTTTTGATCAGAACTTAGAAACTATATTATCATTATAATTATGTATATGTAATAGCAACCTCAGCCCTCTAACATGCTAGTGAATACCTTTTTTTTTCCACTTCAACAGTTTCTTCAATCATTTTATCCTACTGCGCTGCTCAGAACAAGACTATGTGTGACAAGGAAATGTATCGTATCTACTATTAACATAATGCGTGTTGAAACACCAAAACGAAGATGAACAGCAACTAAGGCAACTTAAATTCTAGTTCAGCACACAAAATAGACAGAAGCGTGCTGTATCTGCTCTTATTTTAAGCAGCTGGAGGTTCATGCGTATGCATTGCACCTTTTCTTTGATGAAGCAATCCATGTCACATGAGCTTGACATCAGAATGCCAGCAGGTGTGCTGAAGTCCATTGTTTGTCTGGTGTTTGCTAGTTTTCATTGGCTGATAATTTTTATCCTCCTCCACTATCTGTAAAGAACGTAAAGCAAAGGAGCTGAAGTATAAGGTGATCAGTGTAGTGGACAGCAATACATATTTTTCATAATACCTTTGTTTATATGTTGTGCATCAGGGGGATTAGGGAGACATACATTTATCTGTGTGCCTTTTTTCTGCACCAGGTTGCCTTCATTGTGATGATCTGTTCTCAAGGCTGAGATGCAGACTTCAGCAGTGGAAATGCTAGTGATCACAGTTTTCCAAGTTGCTAACTGTACTGAGATTTTGCAAATGATTCAAGATCTAAAACGTTGCCACCCCTGCTGTGAGACTGCATTCTAAATTCAGTACTTTATTTCATTTGATCAGCTGAAGGAATTGTGATGAATTCTACACATTAGTATGTTTTCCAATAGAAAATCTGATGTTTCCATTTCTCTCAGTGATAAAGTAGGTCTTTATTTTACTTCCGTGATTTTTTTTTAGTTGTAGGTAGTTGATAACTTGCTTCTTTTCCCACTTTATAGCAGGTTATTTGTACCTGAACTTACTGCAACAGAGAAAACAAGACAGATGATTGCTCTAAAAGATGGAAATTTAAAATAGAAAAAAGTTGTGTGCTTGTTCTTTGTCATATATCTTACCAAAACATAAGAAGAACAAGTAAATCAGTTATATAAACCCAGTGGATTCTCTAGGGAAAAATGGGGAGATTCCTTGTACATCTCTAACTGTTCTATTCTTATTATACTAAACTGAAAACAATACTACTATCAAAATGCTTTCAAAATGACCAAAGTTAATTGTAAATGAATTGTTGAATTAATCTTAGTATTCCTAAATGCTGAACTGGTTGAGTACCAATTTTCACTCAAAATTAAAAAAATCATGTTTGTTCTACAGCGTTTCCTGGAGCTTAAGGCCAGAGAAGATGATGAGTTTTCCATACTCTATATTTTGAGGTACTTCTACTTCAAATCCATGCACTTCAGTTAGACAAAAGGACTTCACTCTTCAGAAATACAGACTCAGTACAAGATCCTTGAGATATATCATTGATTGAGAAAAATACGCCCAGATAATCTCAATTTTGTTCTTCAGAGAAATAAAATCCCAGTATCATTGCCAGATTGTCTTGAGCAAACTTTCATCTGATCTGTGAGTGTTGCACTCGTGTAATGTTACGTTAGTGTAACATTAGGATGGATCCATGAGCTTCCTCAGAGCACTGAGGAAGTGCTTCAGCAGTTATGGTTGTTTTATTCAGTGTTGAGTACCAAGCCAAATCATTTAGCATTGAAAATACGGAGACTCAACTATCTAGGGATAAAGGAAGTAGCACAATGCAGCCTAGGTCAGATCAGGTTCATGTGAGGTAATCCTTAGCTTCGGGACAGGCAATTCAAAGCCAGCAAATTGAAATTCAAGCTCTTTACGTGAAAGTGGAGCCTGAGGCATAGGTTTATGTCACCTAACTTTTGTTATCTAGTTGTCATTTATAGTCCTAGGAGACAAACGGCCAAAGCTCAAAATGTCTTACATCCAGCTGTTTGAGAAATGTGTGAAATGTCCTATAAAGATGCTAATCTCTCTCTACGTTGAAAAGAACTAGATCAGAATTTCTCTAAAATCGTTTAGATTAGACCCCTACAGCCAAGGCTGGGTTATCTGAATCCTATCCACTGCAGGAGCCAGCTGTCAGTGTTGTCAGCTGTGGAAAAAAAGCTGCAGTTAAAGCAAGGAGGAGCCTAAGATGTTTTAAAAGAGGTATTTCCAATAATCCTCAAAATGTGGAAAAAGAAGTAAATAAATAAATAAATAAATAAGGAAGCAAACTGTCATCTGGATAAAAATTCTTGTCTACACTATGTTGCAAGACTACAGTACCAAAAATCCCTTTTAATAAACAGGAAGCAATACTTGTTCTCTAGGGCTATGTTAAAAAAGTAATTTGTCTGCCATCCTTACTCCGTTTACAGACTAGACAGTTATATTGAAAGTTAGCCATTCTTTGCACTGTGCGTCTGCTTCAAGTTTTCACTCTGGGAAAGGTAGTTTGAGATGAAAGGTAAATAAAACATGCCGTTGTCAATTTCGCGCTGAAAACCTATTGGCTCCTTCTCCACTTGATAAATCAGCAACAAAGCACGTCATGAGCTGTAATGCATTCTAACAGCTATACTCGATGGTTTTTGAAATCTACACAGACAACGCAGTAGGTACGGCCATCAGTCATACACCTGCAAGCCCTGTGACTTGGAGTGGAGGAGAAAGGGAAGGCAAGGCTGCCATTTCGGGTGTAAGAACAAGCAGTCCGATTATGTTAAGCATCCATATTGTGAGACTAAACTGCCAAACGAAGCAGCAGCTTGAATGCCACGCACAAAATCCCTCTCCTCAGGGACCTACTTATCAATCATAAAGAGATGGAAGGAGTTGTCTAGGCTTAGCTGACAAGTATTTACAGCAGTACTGGCGGGTTAGTTGGGAGTTTTCACATCTGTACCGCCATTAAAATCAAGGGCAATTGAATATATGGCAGTCAGCTGCTTGTTCTGAATCCCCCCCCCCCACACACACCTCACCTTTCCAAAATGGATTCCTCTGGCATTGCAGGAAGAACGAGGTGATTCTCTTTTCCACGACTGCTGCCTGCCAGTGAAACCGTGCTTTCAGCACTTCTGAGAAGTCTGTTCCTAATGACCTCTGCTTTTCGGTCACTTCAATGCAGAGGAATTGGAGCAGCCCCCTCGGCAATGGGAAGCAAACACTGGGATAGAGGAACAAGGTGCTGCAGCCAGGGGGTGAGATTGCCTTAAAGCGGTGCAGAGCGGGCAGGGGTGGAGAGAACCTTCTGTCGAGCTCTGGGAGAGTACCCAGGGAACTTTCTGGAAGGTTTGCTGAGGGAAGGAAGTGAACTTTCTGGAGCTTTGCAGAGTGTGGGAGGGGCCAGCTTTGAGTTTGGGGTTCAGGGGGCTGCAGGAGGCCCTGGGTGCACACAGCTGTGGCAGAAACAGGGCACCTCCCATAGGAGCGGGAATGTTGCTGAGGAGAGCGTCCTAAAGGGAAAAGTTGCATCCCGTCGTGAGCTGGTTTGCAGGAAGGTGAGATGGTGTTTTCAGCGGTTTTCTTTTTCCTCCTTTTGCCTTAAAAACTGGAGCTCTGAGTGTCCCCCCCTGCAAAAGTGTATACGTGTAGGGAAATCTTCTTCCGGGCAGATTCGCAACGTGAGGTCTTTCTGCTCTTGCTTTGTGTGGTTGTTCTGAGGAAAGGTGAGGACTGATTTTCAGGTCCTGAGGGCCACAGGGTGCTGCCCAGCATCTTCCTATGGGATGGGGTGTGCAGGGCGGCTCTCCCTTAAGCTGCACCTTCCCCATGGGGACACAGGACTGGGCCGTGTTTGCAGGGAGCTGGCATCGCCAAGGGGACTGCATAAAAACGTGCAGCATGGTCACAGGTGGCTGAGCTGCAAGGAGAGCTCAAGAGCTTCGTGACTTCCGAGTCCTCCATTTTGTAACCTAGCAGGGTACAAAAATGAGCACGCTTAATTCCTCCCCCTCTCTTTTATTTCTGTTTAAACCGTCTTCTAGAGTGAAAAAGAGCCAGCTGCGTGGTGTGTAAGCAAGGGATATATAGGTGGATGGTTGCTTTAGTTACAAGTCCAGCAGTGTTCATCAAGTTCCCTGAGCTGCTGAAGCATCCTGCTGGCTCTTGTGGCCCAACCTGACAGCTTGCTCTTCCAGAGGCTCCTTTGCTACAAATATGCTTCGTCAGGAAATAAGAGCTGCAAATGTTCGCTCTTTAGCATGTGATGCCTACTGTTTTTTGAAGTCTCATTCTCAGCAAATATTAGATACAAAATAGCAAAATAAACTATTGTTAAAGAGTTAACAAGGGCTTGAAAATCTGCAGATCTATAACCTCATTTCTACCAATTTCATACTCTCAGAGCTTCTGAAGTTTACAAGAGTGCTTATCGTGAATGTTATCTGAATGAATCATTATTTTTCTTTTATTTGAGCGCAAGGTGGGAGTTCACCTGTTATTTACACAAAAAGATAAGGTTTAGTTCACAGTGCGCAAGGATTTTTATGGATCATAGTGTTGCTAGTTTTCTTCTGTTACCTTCGTAGTCCTTTGTTCTGTTGCTGAACAGTAGGTAGAGCATCACGTTTCAGGAAGCTCTGTAGAAGACAGCATTACCTTGTTGCTATTTCGTTGATAACTCTCACCAGTAACCAAATCACAGCTTTTGGCCCGTAAAATCCATTTGAAGAGCTTTATCTGTCTGTCCAGGCAGCTGTGGTCCTTGAGTTTCTGTTCTTTCTGTTTACAGAATTAACAATACCTGACAAGGGATGTGGATTTTTAACACTGTGGTGCTGTTTCTTCACATTTTCTGGACGTATGCCTCAGGTGAATCTGACACATCAAATTGTTAAGCCTATAAAAAAATATTTGTTCAGGAAACTTGAAGTTAGAAAATATTTACCTCTGTGAAGCAGTGCCTTTCTTTCACATATATAGTCTATTAAATCAATGTGTGACATACATGTTGTAATGACCTGACATATACGGCCTCTAAAACAAATTCCCAGAAGTTATTTTTTGTTTCCTTGAAATGAGTTGAACTTCTGACAGATTTGGAGGCTATGGTTTGTATTCTGGTGCACACGCTGAAAGTTTTGTACACTGACCATTGATTCGTGTAGTTCCCAGACCATAAGTTATGACTGCTTAAAAGCAAATACGTAATCTAGCAACTGCTAGACAGCAGTTACTGTACGAGTTTGGTACCCTTATGTGATAAGATTTTTGTGTTTCAAAGCAGTGTCAGTTGATCTGGTAAGACTGAATGTGCATTTTGGTGGTCTGTTTTACCCAGTGATAGTATCTTCTCCTCCTCCCCTGAATTGTCTGTAAACTTCAGCTGATCTACAAGCAGTTTTGTACTAAGGACTTCGATGTAATGATGACTTCGAGTGCTCTGTGGTGGGAACAGCAGAAGAATTTGAGGTTGCAGGAACAAATATATCAACAATAATAGCAAGATATGCTTGAAAATCTCTTGTTTTGCAGTTTTTAGGATCACTCAATCTGTGATACTGCTTTTGGCCTGACATTTTGAAATGGGTTTTAGTTATGGACTGTAGAAGCTCTGGTGATGTCATCAAAGTTCACCAGAGAATGAGGAGATCCTTTAAATGCTCTAGGCCTGGGAACTCAGTATAACAACATTACTTTCTGTGAGATTTGAGTAGTTTTGTTGTGTCACCAGGTTTATAACGCTAATTTTAATGTATTTTAGAGTTAGCATTTGTCCATGTTTTTTCCCCTTAGGTCACACTGTGACATGCTTAGCCAGCCTATGGTAGGGAGCCTGCTTTAGCAGAGGGGTTGGACTAGGTGATCTACTGAGGTCCCTTCCAACCTCTATGACTCTCTGTGAACCTAGTGAATGAAGTCATCTTATTACATATGTTCAGTTAAAACTGTGCGTGCTAAAAGTAAGTGACTAACTGTGCATACATGAACTTAGTGCAGATGTGCTGTTAGATAAGTAGGTACTGCAAAGTGCAGTGAGTAAAGCTCTTAAAATATCCTATACTAATAGATGCATATGCAGTTACTGTACAGCACTGACAGTGCATTATAATCAGAGTTTTGATCAAGCAGGCTCAGGTCTGGAGATCCAAACCAAACTCAGAATATTGCGATGGACAGTATGTTCAAGGAGAAATACAGAAGCATTGGGAAGAGGGGAAGTGCATATTAATATGGTCTGTGCATCAAGCTCTGGAAGAGGCCTCTGTAATTGCATTTCCACAAAATATTTTGTATGCGTTGGTGCAACCTTGTTTCTGTTCACTGTCTCTGCTTCGTGCTCGAAATAGTTTGAGACGGTGCAGCCAGATTCCACACAGCTTGTGCCAAGATCTATGAAAGCATCTTACTGAGTCTAGCAGTACAAGATTATTTTCTGAAGAATAGTAGTGTAATTGAGCTGCAATGAGTCCTGAGGGGCCACTTGAGCTCTGTTTTTCTGATAGCCTTTGAAAATCTTTTCTAGTTTTCTCAGAAGAGTTCTCACTTCTAGTTACCCTTACCAGCAAAGCAAAACTGACTCTCATTTAATTCAATTATGGATTAATCTGTGTTGATGTACTTAATAGACAGCAGTGTGGAGACTTGCTTCAATTATAAAGGTGTATAGGTAATGAAGAATTTCATTATATATGTAATGAATTTGCTGTTAGCTGTGGAGGAGAAAGAAAAACTGAGCAGTTACCTAGGCTGTGGGATGTACGTGCAGCTTTGTATTATAAGGCAGTGAATACCTGGGAAAAACGCATGAGCATAGATGGGTCTGTTCAGTGAGGAAAGCAACTGGCAAAAATCTGATCGCAGCCCCTTTAAAAGATAGGTGTAATAACATGTATGCGGCAATTAAGCAGGTAATTGACATATACGGTAGTTTGATAGAGACAGTTCCTCCTTAGAAGGAGATATTATTAAGGCAGTGACTTTCGTGTCTTTGGTTTCCTGTATGGAAGCGGCCATATCATTACATTTTTAATTCCCACTATCCAGAATTTCTTGTCACCTGATGCTGTAGAGTTTCTATCCTGGAACACTGCATATGAAAAAGAATTAATTTTCTCTAGAACTTTTAGTTTCTCCTTCATTACACTCCTGCAGTCTAGCAGCTAATTTCACACCAAGGACCTAATTACCTTTCTTGGCATTTCTCCTCTGCTTAAGGCATTCATAAGGGCTGTGTAACTGTTTCTGAAGTCCTCATTAGAGCTGAGATAAACTCCCCTTTAATACAGCTGCATCAGGATTTTCACATCTGCTCCCTGTTTTCTCCTTGCTTTCCCCACCACCACATCATGGAAGATTACAGCGTTGTGTAGACTTGAACAAACTTCTTAAAGGAAACCATTAGAGCACTGAGCGTCTACATGAAGTACTTCAGCCCTGAATTTCTAGGTAACGTGCAACGGCACTTGAGGACAGTATTACTGTACATACTCCTTATCCCTGTTTCTCACTGCCTGTCTCATCTCTGCCTCATCTTGACATCTTCCTCCTCAGAGGATGCTTGTGGCTATCTTCTAGTTCGCCAAGAGATTCTGAAGGGGCTTCTGGTGGGTTGTGCTCCATCTTTGTTCTGCCATCTGAGAGCACACCCCACTCTTTCTGCCAAGTTCAAAAGCAGAACAGGTGTGTGAAATGTGTCTGTGTGGGAGAACTTTTTTTTTTTCCTGTGACTTGTACCCAGATTACTTCTACACTGATGTCTCCAGCTGAAGTTTTACTGGGACAAGTCCAGCCTTCCACGAAAATCAAACGTCTGGGGAACAGACAGTAATGGAAGAAGGAAGATAAACTTCTTGCTTCTTTTAACCTGCTGTCTGAAATGACACTGAATCCTTGTCCAGTGTCAGTTGCTGCAAAATGCCAGTGAAACTGTGTTACTTAGGGCAGTATCAGCACTGTGGAGAATTCAGATGGGCCTGCTCAGCACAGAACTGCAAAGGAACATTCTCCTGTAATACACAGGTAGTTAAGTTTAGTTTAAGGGTTATAATGAGTGTTAAAACTTCCAAGGGAAGTTTTCATCCGCATAGATGAAATATAAAATGAATTACTGCTTAATAATCTTAAATTCATTAATGATTTATGAATAAGACAGCGTAGATTTATATCACTGTCAGGATTGAGCCCTCGTCACCCCTGACTGTGATTCATAGTCCAGTGGAGTAACAGAAGTTGGGAAATTTAAAGCTCACAGATGCCAGCTTCTTGCTCTCACCCTGGGTTCACGTAATGCACATTTCTACTTACTGGGTGTCCTTTGAGCATCCTTTCACCCTCTAATGGCTGAAATCCAGCAAGAATGGACTTGGTCCAGTTCTAGAGCTAAGTTTTGCCATTTGGCTGTTTCTAAGCTGGACTTCCCTAGGCAGGACATTGATTACAGTCTAATTCAAGAAAGGATTTGTGCCTGCAGGCTAATGCCCATGGTGTGGAGATAAGAACAAAGTCTAGCACGCACACTTCAGCTGCCCACTAGAGCCTCTGCTAAGACATATTGGAGCGTCCTAGCGTGAAGATTGCTTGCAGCTCATGGGTGGAGCGTGGGGGTTTTCTCAGGCATGAAGTGCTAGCTTGTTTCAGCTGCAGCCCAAGAGGGCAGAGGGGCTGATAAGAGCTCTGCACTGAGCTGTCTGTACCCTGAGCTCTCTGTGGCTGGGCTCAGTGTGGTGAAGCTAGGCCTCTGCAATTTGCGGATCAGAGTATTAAAGCTGGAAGTGCACTGGTTTTTAGCTACTTTAACAAGCCAGAGCTAAACTTGTTCATGCCATGAGTACAGCAGCCTGCACAGGGAAAAAGACTGTGCAGAGTGCAGGGTGTGGCACTTCAGTCTTTCCTATGTGAGTTGGCTGTGTCATAGATTTCATGACGTAAATCACCTTTTAACTTGAAGATAGATCAGATACTTTATTCCTTCTTCATTTTTTTCCTTGATCTCAAGTTGCCAGCAGCCTTGTAGAAATAAAAAATTCTGCCTGGTACTGCAGATGAATGCCTGACTTTTAATTAATCCAGTGAGTGCGCATGGATCAAATTTGCTGTATCCATTCATCTGTAGTTGAATTAAGAGAAGGGAGACATTTGGTGCTGTAATGTAATGAAGTTTATTTTTTTAATTAACCTGATTTGCACTTGTAAGTTAAAGCTAATTAGCGCAGCTCATTCATCGTTTATATCTATGGCCACTTGGGACTGCTTGATTTTTCTCACTACTTGATACTAGGCCGTAAAAATACATTCATTATTGATACTTTCAGCCTTTTCATCAAACTGATTTTAGTGTTTGTAGGACTTTATATTATATAACAGTATAGTTTCCTTAGGGCTGAATCCAGGGTTCTGAGTTGTTCACTCCTGATTTGCTATCAGTAGTTTTTGGATCTGAAGTTTGCAGGCTGAACCTATTTTATTCTTCTGAAGGAGCTGTGAATTGCCCTTGAAAAACTTGTTCTTTTGATAGGAAAGCACACTGAATCATGGAGAATTGAGGTTGACAGAGCTCTTCTCCCTCCCTGCTTCACTCATGTGTGACATACCATAATGCTGAGATTTCAGATGAAAAAAAAAAGTACTCTCACTGCTTCCTCCCAGCAAGCATCACGCTAAGTAAACTGTTCTCAGTGCGCTCCAACATTTTATATATATATATATATTTATATATATACATACACACATACTTATTATTCCTTGGTATACAGGCCCCAACCAGCAGCTACTGGTTTCCTTGTGAAGTGCAAATAGACTGGTTTTTTTTTCTACAGGAGAACCTGAGTTACGCTATTACTGTCAGTGTGAACTTGCACGTACTCACAAATGAACCAGGCAGTTTCTAGGTGTTGCTGAAACTGTGCTGCCAACACTTTTTGCCCTATGTTTGCTATCCAGTAGCAAAAGCCTTTAGCTGGCTATGGGTCCTACTGTGCATTTATTCCTGTGCAGATTGTATTGCTTCAACATAAGCAGTGTTTTAAGTAAGGAATACAAAAGCCTCTGTGGACTCTCTCATCTGAAAGCTTATTTTGCTTTGAGGTAATTAATGGAAGAATTAATGAGGTTAGATCAGTTTTCAGTGATACTGGATTTTCTGCACAGCAGTTGTTTTTGTTCCATTCTTCTTTCAGATTTTTCTCTTTTGCACACTTATATGGATGTCCTTCTTGGATAAAGTCCAAGTAAAATTCACCGAGAGCATCAAGATTTGACCTTTTAATAATAAAACTAGGATATGAATTGATCATTGCTTATTAATGAGATATCTTCTGAGAAAGGATGAAAAAAAAATGGACCAGCATAAACAGAACCACAGAATAACCTGTAAACCATTACTGTTAGTTAAGAATAAGCACTGCCTTTAAAGGTTCTCTAAACTTTGAGTTTACGGTCTCTTTGAGATGGGTAGCATTAGAAAAGACTTTGTGGAGAACTAAGCAAAACAACCTTTTAGAACGGGAATACGTGACACTGCTTTTGACAAAGAAGAACCATTGTATATTTTTATTGCAGTGCTGCCGTTATTGGAACAAATAGAGCTTAGTTTCCATGACCTTATGATATAAATATTCGCCAAGGGTGAAGGAGAGGTAAGAACTCGTACTACTGGTATATTCTCTCTGCTATTTTATTGCTCCCCAGCTTTGCCTGATTATTCAGCAGAGTTCTAGTAGGAGAGAGTAGGAGATGGAAGGGGAAAAAGAAGATTGGAAAAGCTGTTCTCATGAAATGGTAATGCATTCTTCAGGAAGTCACCTGTCAACAGAGACAGTTACTCACTTTAGCAGCTACTGTCTTGGTGCAGTGAAGCTGCTGAGTTTTGACAGTTTGTGGTGCCAGTGCTATCTTTGGGTCCTTTTACTCCACTTTGTTTCCCAGTCTGTCGTGCTCTGTATGAGCTGCTGCTGTTGTTTTCTATTAGTCTATTAGTCTATTCTGAACTCTAAAACCTGGCTTTTCTCTTTTGTTTTTCTGGAGCTGGGTTGTTTGTTTTTTTTTTTATTTACAAATAAGTCAAATATGTAAACTCAAAATTCCCAGAACCTGTGGGCAGTGGGTTTCTGCTAATATGAGCCACAACAATATAAAACCTTTAGAGCTGTGTAGATGTTTTACTGGCTACACGACAGCTAGCTAAGTCTGATCTAAGTGGCTGTTGAATCCAGATAAGGGGACTATAAAATGACTTATTTAAAAAGCCCTATATTTGTAGCTATGTCAGAGTTGTTTCCAGCTGCACATTTTTTGGTCCCAAGTTTCTGATGTGCCAGCATTTATCAAGACATAATTGAATCATCAAGTGAACTCCAGCAAATATGCTACCATTCTTCCCCTTAAAATTGGATCTGTTTTTGTTTATCATAGAATCATAGTTTGGGTTGGAGGGGACTTTTTTTTAAGGTCATCTAGTTCCAACCCCCTGCTACAGGCAGGGACATCTCCCACTAGAGCAGGTTGCTCAAAGGCCCATCCAGCCTGGCCTTGAATGCTTCCAGGGAGGGGGCATTCACAACCTCACTGAGAAACCTGTTCCAGCTTTTCACCACCCTTACTTTTCTTCCTAATATCTAGTCTAACTATACCGTCTTCCAGTTTAAAGCCATTTACCCTTGTCCAGTTGGTACATGCCCTTATAAAAAGTCCTTCCCCAAAATCATTCTTTGCCTGATACTTTAAACATGTACAATTAGGAGAGAGCCTTTGTGCCAAGAAGCCTGCAGGAATGATTATGAGGCCAGGTTTTAGGACTTGCCTGGTCTTGTGTCTGCCCAACACTGGTATGAAGTTTTCCTCTTATTCGGTGATGTAGTTCTTTGTAGATATGCAATTGTTGTTTCTGAGCATTATTTTGAAAATGATGCATAGCAAATTTAACTTCTAAAAGTGTCTTTCTGCATTCTGAGTTATTGAAGCCACTGTCTGTTTCTTCGTTTGTTTTAATTACCATACACTTGATTCTGAATATAAATAGTCACTGTTCTGCCTATACATTACTTTATCAGAATGGTTTGTTATCTGATTTGATGAGCACAAAGAGGGAATACGAAGTACCAGTATAGAACATTTGAAAGTTGCATAGAAGAATTAACAGAATGACATTTTGCTGAAGTTCATATCCTCATTTAAAAGTTAGGGAAATTAAGTTTGTGAAGTTCACATGACTGTAGGCTTTTCCAAAAATTCCAGAGGCCTATATTGGATTTTTGTGTATGTATTATTGATTAATAAATACACACTGGGCTGAATTTGCAAACTTTGGACCTCTTCAGTACTTGGATGAATGGGTTACTTTGTAACGTAAATTTTTTGGATAGGGAGTTTTCTTCACTACTCCTGACTTTTAACAGGAAGAGAAGAGAGCAAACGGTAAATCTCATGAAACAGAGCGGTTGGAGCCATCTGTATTTGGTTATATCTGCAAACAATTTCTCATCTCAAATGCCTTGGCTACTCTCATAAGCAGGCTTTCATTGTGATTAGTGATGCAAGGCAGCAAATGGGACTGCGTTCTATTAGTCCTCTGCCAGTATTCCCATAGCTGTTGTGTCAGATGTAGCTTGCACTGACTGTAGTATCCAGACTCTGAGACAATTGTATTTATAAGTTTAATTTTGTATTTAATAGCTTTCCTGGCACTAATGTGTGTTGGAGAGTCAAGAAAGAATCCCAGAATTTAATTGTTGCTAGCATCATGCTGGTTTATGTTCTGACATAAAACACATTTGTAGCATGTACTCCCAATTCTGTATGGGCTTACTGTTACTTTGTTAGTTCTTTATTGTGGTGTTCTCTGGACCTTTGAGATGGAGACTTAATAAAAATAATTAAAAGTCTCACCCATAACAGTGGCAACAAAATCAGGCTAATCAGCAAGCAGAAACACAGCATATTGAAGAGGAAGATTACTTAAGGAGTATCCACAATGTTGATATTAATACCAAGTTAATCCTCTTGAAATAATAAGCTTACTCAGATCACAGCGCAGTGCATGGAAACTCAGTACCTGAGTGCAGGTTGAGGCCTTTCCTGCTTTCTGGGGAACACAAACGGGGGTTTCAGGCTTTGAGAGCACCAGAGGGCAAATTTCACAGGGCTGGGCACTACTGCACTGCTCCATGTCTAGCTGATGATAACACGGTGTCAGATCTGGCCTGTGCAATGCTGCCCTTCCACAGATGGTGTAAAATAATTGCTCTTTGCATAGCTGATATCGATGGAAAGGTCTTGGTGGTTTACCAAAAAATCCTGCTTAACTTCCAGATTAGGGCAGGCTTGCGTTTTAAAGAAGTTCAAAGGTAAATGTCCTTTTAAGAGTCTTATAAAACATCTGAATGCTTAGATAGAGTGGTTAATCAGGAAGCCCTCTCAACTGCTCTAAGGAGACAGTTGTACTTAAGAAGGCAGAAAGATAAGTGACCTTTCCCAAGAATCACTTGCAAACCACTGTGAGTACAGGACAGAACAGTATATGAATCCATGGGTAATTTGTTCTTAACGGGTGCAAATCACTGGCTGTTTCCTTGAGGTCTAGTATTTTGTGCCCCTTGAGTCTAGCTCTGCCCTCACAGTCTGAATATTTTCCCAGAAGACGAGGAAGAAGCCTTCCCTTTGATGCTGGATAAGACCCATCTTGAGCTTTTAGAATGAAGAAGTCAATTGTTTTTCCTCAGGAGTTCAGTGGGCAGGAAGCTTACAAGGTCTGACTCCACACCCCAGAAATTCTTCAGTCCCATAGCTCTGTCTGACACAAAATCATTCTTTTAACAAGTGCCAGCTGGGAATATGTCTCCTTAAAGGTCTAAATACCATCTTGAAGCCCATCTGTGAAGCTCCACATATGATTTCCACAATCTCTATCTGGTCTATCAAAACTAAATGGGTGCAAGGATAGAAAAAGGTGGATTTTTACTGATGAGGTATGTAGCACTTTGGACTTGCAGGATGGTTTCTCTACATAAAATAATAAGCTTTGACAGTATTACGAGCAAGTGTTTGCTCTGAATGAAATACCTGGAGAAATTCGGTGTCGGTCAGGTTGTGTTTAAGTCTAACCATTTTGTATTCCTTTTGATTTTCTGGCATTGTTATTCCCTCAGGCAAACTGTGTCTTCTCAGCACCTCATCCTTTTTATAACTCCTGTTCTGTTCACAGGAAAACTATGGCTCCTTCTTAGACCCTTATAATCAGAAACAATATAACAGCAGGCACAATTATTTCTGTTCTCATTCGCTTGGCTTGATGAAAAATCTGTAGAGGGAGTGATAGGGAAGGAGGCTGGAACCTCTGAGAGGCAGATGTGAAACGATGTCCATTGCAGGTAATTAATGCAGGGAACTGGCATACCCTAAAGTTTTATAAGAGATCTGACATATGTCAGGATACAGCTGACTGCTTTCCCTGAAGCTCTGTTTCTGTCAAGCATACTTACCTTTTGACATATTTGTAGCCACCCCTGGGTACAGAGTCTTAAAGTAAGAGTTGGATAACTCTTTCCTTGATTTAAGGTGAGAGACAAGGGAGGATGTAATGCTCTTTGAAGGGATAGTTTCCCTTTTCCTTCTCGTTATACCTGAATGTGGGGTTTGATCCAACTGTTATTCCCAAAATGAGCAGGAATCTATCAGGGTACTCTCTGTTAAATTCTGTATGGAGTTCACTACGGATTAATCAGAACATTTCTTTGCAAGTATCCCTGGAAATGTTGCTGTATACATCAGTAACGTTTGTGCTTGTAGTAGACTTTCTGCGTAACAAATCTTGAACAAACTGTGATGCTATTTTCTCATTCAAATAGCACATACTTCTGTGAGTTGAATATAAACGGAAAATCTGTCAAGTTTTCAAAGGTGCTAGTAAGTTAGTGTATTTTTCAGTAGTCTGAGGTTCAAGATCCATATTTTCTGAGCTTTTTGGAATGCTGATCTTTACTTTCCCCAGAAGACAGTCCAGAACATCTCAGGATCTGCTCGTCACTGACATCTTTATCTCAGTTGCTTTATGTTTGAAACTGTATGTTGAATTAAAGACTTCACTAACTCTAGAGGTAACCCTACCAGATTATTTTAGGGTCTTATCTACCAGATCTGCTAATGCTGTAGGAGAAGACAGCCCTTCTCCATGCAGACTCAGGAACTTTGGTATGCAAGGTCATCAGCCATTCACTTTTCTGTTCTACTACCAGCTACAGAAAATAAGCTTTGAAGATTTTTTTGTGATGGGAGGAAAACACTTTAAATATTTTCTCCTGATTGTTTTGCTTCATTACCCTATTTTCCAAGTAACTCAGCACTGAATTAATTAATATAGGATCATCTTTCTCAGAGGCTGACCTGTCAGTTTTGCAGCCGTATTTCATACAGTGGACTACAGGTTTTGGTAGCAGAAATCTACCCTGGATATGACGGCCACCAAAGAGACTCAGGAGAGCATATTAAAAGTTAGCTGTGGTTTTCCAGTCTGCAGCATGAACACGTGCAGCCAGGAGCAACAGGATCTGTTCTGTATTTTCCTTTGTGTGCGCATTACTTCTGCCATTTGAATATTTGCTTGCAAATGATTAATGCTTTTTCCAAGTATTCTGTGAGAACATTCAACATCTCAACATTAGATCAAATCAAACAATATTTTGATTTGTAGTCTTAAGGGTTTTTTTTTTTTTTCTCTTTGGAAAACAGGTGTTCAACAAATAACTTCACAGTAAGATTAGTTCTCTTTATTTCAGTGTGCAATATTTCACTTAATGAAGCAATTGCCTAGTAAATGCCTTCTGATTTGAAAAATGACAGTCTAATTAGTTGCCCATTTTGTATCACTGAGTGAGAAAACACTGGCTGTGAAATAGAGTTACAGTCTTTCACATAAACTATGTTTGATGCTATCAGCTAGGAGCGACTGTACTGACAGCATGTCCTATGCTTTTATCTGCAAGTGTCAAAATGACTTAAAGAGCACTGCTCCCTGTTAGGATCCTTTTCACATTAACTTCGTGTGCATTTTTTTTCTTGTCTGGGGACATGAGGTACTTAAGAGTGCACTAACTCCCCACTCGCCATGCCCCTTTCTTACAGAGAATAGCATGCTAAGAGATCTCTCTCCATTGCCCTCCTGGGAACCTGCTAACTTGAGCACTGATGTTGATAAGGAGTGCTGAACTGGAAGACTCAGCAGTTAAGGGTAATTGGCCCATGGCTGATTCAACTGTACATGGTTGAGCAATGCCATTCCATCTCCCTAGGGTATTCCGGTATAGCTGGAAAGCATCGTGGCTCGTCAGAGCAAGCAGGCAGATGACAGTCAGGGGGTTCCAAGTTCTTGTTCTTCTTCCACTATCCACTCTGTGTAGGGGATGTCTCACCTAGTTTTAGTGTCTCCCTGCATCGTGAGGGTTATGTCCGCTTAACCACCGGCAGCACAACCGTTTTCAGGACTCACTTGATGAAAACTAGATCATTGCCCTCAACTCATGCATTGCTACAAATTCATGCTGTCCAATACAAAATATAGAGGAGGATGCAATTGGGAGGGATAAACAGACAGGAGGAAAGCACTCAAGTAGGGAGCACAGAGCATTCCTGAGGAAGTGAAAATAAGCCAAAACACGAGTGTAAACATTGCACGAATCTGTGAAAAAGTGAAAAGGTTTCATCCACCAAAGCTGATGCTGGGAAGCTGTTTCTCAACAGATTAGAGGGGACAGCAAGGAAACCAAAATCTTAAAATGTTGCGCAAAAAGTTGGAATTGTATGCAAACATTTCATTGGTCAGTGATGCAAGTAGTTAATGACTTACTATGATTAATAAAGGAATTGTTATTTTGACAAAAAGTTGCACCTCTTTTGTGAGGTGCAGCTAGATGACCAGAACAGCTGTCACTGTTGCTCCATGTCTAGAAGGAAGTTAAAATCAGGGAGGAACACAATAACTGAATTGTTAAAGCTCAGTTAGATAAATATTAGCAAAGCATTAGATTTTATGTACCTGCTCATGTATTTGTGTTTAATCTTGGTCCTCAAAAACTACAGCTTCCTCTGAGGAAATCAGAACGCCACGATATTTCCACCTGATGAAGGTCAGCAACATTAGTACCAACTGCAGAAAATGTATTTCTGCTGAAGCAAGCAGTACAGGATCTCTCTTTATAGCTCAATATAAATACTGTAAAAAAATAGGGATGAAAGTTACCATCAGGTTATTGGAAAAATGTCTCTTGCTAAAGCAAAAAAATGTAATTCAGTGTAGTACCACCACCATTCTTGCCCCTCTCACAGCGTGATATCCTCCACCAGCTGGGAGCTCAGCTTTCACTCTTTTCTTTCTGGCCTTCTAGTCCACTTATCAAGGCAGGAAGTTCCTGAATGAAACTGTAAGTTACATCTTACTGATTGTGATAATTAGGAAGTTTCGTTCAACTTGGAGAATAAGTTTGTGTAGTTGGATTGTTTTACTTAATGTAAGTGTCAAGAAGACCAAATGGTTGTATCTAGGAAAAAAAAAAAAAAAGTAAAATGGAATATTAGAATACTTCAGCCAAGAAGAGAATAAGGAAGATCCACAGTTGCACTCAGGGAGCATTACGAGCTCTGATAGTTAAGCCAGTGCTGAGATTAAAAAGAGGGAGGACTTGACAATTAGCTACTGCAGAAAAACTGACAAAATTACAGTGTAATAAAACATTGTATTTGATGTCTGTGAAACTTTATCCAGACAGTGCACTAATAGTATTGCTCTCTGGAGTGGAAGTTGCTGCATAACATAAAATAGACATGAAAAGGCTGTAGGCACTGCAGGTGAGAATTCTTCAAGAGGTGGCAATTGCCAAGTGGATCAATTTAAAACCAAATGTAGGTGTTAGAAAAAGATGAAGTTCTGGAATCGTGGAACAGAAATAGCTACAGAGAGATTATGAACAGACCTAGAAAAAATAAGGGCAGGCCAACAGGATAATCACTGAACTGAAAGGAGGGCAGGATGCTATGCAAGGAACATGCCTACGATACATTGAACAGTACAGCAAGCTGCAGTCAAGCACGAATGGATTCACCATACTGACCGCTGTAGCAGGAGTTAGGTGTGTGCAGCAAAGCATTCCTTTGCCCTTGAGTCCCTTCACCTTTGCTTGACAAGTAATGGCAGTGACTCTGCTGCCTGGCCCAGACTCCTGTTTGCCAGGAGGAAGGTGAGGGAAGAAATCTTTCAATTCTTCTTAAATGCAAGGTTTACACAAAAGTTGTGGATGTTTGTCATCGCTATTCCTTATTACACCACAGCATTTGTCACTTAATTATGTGCTGTCAAACTGAGATGTCACCAAGTATACACAACAAATACTTTGATATAAAACTGAATTTGCATCAATTACATCTGACAAAGAATGGAACAAGCAGTGTATTTTTGGAAGGCGAGTCATTAGTGAGAAGGAGTCGTGACAAAAGGACTGTCAGAGAGCTCAGACAAGCTATTCAATGTTGCTGTAACTGAGCTAAAAGGAATAGTTGCCTCCAAAGGCTGAAGAAAACTGCAGAGCAGCATTGTCCTCCACAGATAACTTACCCTCCTGTGGTGTGCTGTACAGACTGCGCCTTGATTTTCTTGATGTTTTTTCCTCTGTTACTACAGCCAGCTACTGCAGCCCACCTTGTGTGTTAACCTACGAGACTCATGTTGCTGCCTGTACATTTGTGTATATTAGGTAGCACTTCCGTGCCAGCGTTCCTGTTGGCGTGACTCTTCTGTTACTCTTAGTGGAGTTTTAAGATGAAAGCTCTTGGATTGATGAAGATCTTGGATAATAACATATTAAATAGTGTGTCAGTACATGGGCTAGATTCTAAACCGGGGGAATTGACTGTTACGGAAATATTACAAACCTTTCAGGTAAAAATATGGAATATTTAACATATTCACTGCCAAATACCTACCCGAAATCATTTTCATTCATTTCAGTTCCATACATTGTCTTCTTGAAAGCAACCATCCTAGAAATGGACTGATTTCAGTTTAACATATACCTAAATAAAGTTCAAATTTTCCAGTGCAGTGATACTTGGACTTGTAAGTACTCTAAGGATGATTGTATCCTGTAGCTTAAAATCAGATGTGCTGGCTTGATAAGACATCTGGTAATAAGAAGTGGATTGATGCTTACAGGCACGCTTTACCCATGTTTTAATCATGCTTCAGCTTGTTATTTACTTTTTCTGGCTTATATTATTCTGAAATCATAGATCTGAGATGGGCTCATCTGAACAAGGATGTGGTACTTGAGTTACTCGAATCAGCTTACAAACCTGCAGTGTTTAAAAGCAAAAGACTGTGTGGAAATGCTTGATTTGGTCTGGTTAGGGTTAGGGTTTTTTGACACACTGCAAGACAACCATCTCAGTGCTTGCTTTGTATGCAGTTCTCTGGCAGATGCAGCTATGGAATGAATGCAGAAGAAATAGTTAGGCAGAAAGCACAGAAATGCATTGCCTGTGTGCACAGCTTACACTTGCTGCTAAAACATAATATTCAGGTCTGGTGTCAGTTCTGGATATGAATAGCAATGGGGAAATTCAGTATGTTTTCTTAGTAAACCTGTTGACAAGATTGAATAACCTTTTATTATTTGTACATGTATTTGAATACAGAGATATGATATATATTACAGCAGAGCAAGGGAGAAGGATTTGCGCCAAGATCTTAGCACAAACCTAGCAGTATCCTGGGGATGTGGAATAAAGCAGTGTTCTTGCTGGATATTGGAATCTCTTTGACAGTTTTATTCCTCATATTGGAAAGACTGCATTGGTGCACATGGAGAGTCTGAATAGCTGTGCTCATTCCCTTTCTTCACAGGTCTTGAACATATATGAAACTCTTCATTTCAGTGTTGAAATAACGACTACTGTTAATGAATCAGCAATTATTTGGGGATTTGTCAGGTATCTGAAGCAATCCTTCTTCTTCTCATGCTTAATTTGGTTTCTGGCATTTAATTTTTTTCAGTCTGAAACATTCAAGATGACTCAAGAGTTGTAGACAGCATACTGAATAGGGCATTTAGGCTGGGAGATATGGTAATGGTTTCAAGCTCAAAAAGGGAAGATTTAGGTTCGTTAAAAGGAAAAAAATCTTGTACAGTGTGGGTGGTGAGGTACTGGAGCAGTTTGCTTTGCGACGTGGCTGATGCCCCATCCCTGGAGACTTTCAAAGCAAGGCTGGAGAAGGCCCTGGGCAACCTGATGTAGCTGTGGTGTCCCTGTTCATTGCAGGGGAGTTGGACTGGAGGGCCTTCAGAGGTCCCTTCCATCTCTGAGGGTTCTATGATTCTGCAGAGGTCCCTCTCAAATGCCTTGCCAATGTGTCTTCTTATTGCATTCACAGTAATCTTGAATGCCAGAACTAAAGCATTATTTTTTGGTTTTGTTTTTCCAGAGTTCAGACTGCCAGGCACCTTTAGAAATGCTCTAATCCACTTATTTTTATTTTAAATGCAATACAATCTATGCAGTTATCTTAGTTTGTCTGCAACTCCTAATCTTGCAAGGCTTTCAGGTATCATTACTGTTCTATACCAACACCGTGACAAGTCTTCCTCTTCAAGGACTAACATTCTCACTTTAACTAGAAGCTGCAGACTTGTTACCAGTCATTTCTGAGGTATGTAAGTCACTGACACGTGAGGGGATTAGGCCTGATCATTTGGCATCGTCCTCGGGCTTCATTTGATTTGAAGCAAGAGCTCTTGTATGCAGTTTGCACTGACTGCACCACTGATTGTACAATGGAACTTTCTCATATAGCTGGCAATGCCTGATAAAAATCTATTGTCCCAATGAAAATAAAAAATGAAGGTCTGGATTAATCAGAATCTAGCTTTTAAAACTGGCATTTCTATATCACGACTCAAAGAGTTTGGCACTTGGCGGAAAAATGTGCTGTGTTCCGGAGAGATTTGTATTTTTGAAGGCAAATTGTCCAAGGATAGTTGAAACATTGTTTAATACCATGTCTGCTACTGATGGGACAAAAGAACTGTGACAGTCATGCAAAGTTGCAGCTTTTGATCATAAAATGAAAATTAATCTGTTGAAGAGCTGTGATCTTTATGCTCCAAAACAAAGCTTTATGAAAAATCTTAGGCTAACCACTAACTATGAGTGTTTCACTAGCTTTTCGGTCCAGTTTATAAATATATTCCCTGCTTTTATTCCACTTAAAAAAAAATCATTTTACCCTTTCGTCTTTTTACTGCAGCAAATTCTGTGATGGCAATTTGGATTATCTGAATTACTGTTAAAAAAAAATCGTACGATATTACATTGGTTGCTCTGGGAATGCTACCGTAATTTGTTTTTCTCTGTGAAATTAATCTGTTTGATTATTATGACTTAGTAGATGGATAACTTGTGGCAAAACTATGTTTTCACAAAAAAAACTTGCTAAAGCCAGTACATTTCATTTTCATTGCTTGGATATTTTGCTTTTCCTTTTTGACAGTTTATGAGTGAAAAAGTATCAGTAGATGTGTTCCAGAAAAAGCATCACCCAACACATTATATCAAATTTTCTCTGAATCTTAGTAAGGCTTATAAGTCATTGACCCTTAGCTTAGTGGCAAAGGATTGTCCGTTCATCTACTCTTTATCTTCAATCTCAGTGCAATAAAATGTCCTTTCTAACCTATCATACCTTCTCAGAAATAAAATCAATATAACATATGGGCTATAAAAGCTACTGTTGTAGTAGATATAAGAGCATGTGACCCCTGCAGTAGGGAAACCTTACTCGATTACAATTTTTAGTGAAAATTATATGAAAATTCTGTGTTTTGCCTTACTGATTAATAAAAACTTGAAGTTAGGTAACTCAAAAAACTGTCTTCTGTCTGCTTGGTACCCTTAGGTACTGAGTTGTATAGTACCAAGTTTTGTTACATCTGTGCAACTAAATCTGCCTTTCTCTGCCACTGCACTGATAGAAAGAATTCCATGTTGATGTCCTGAAAATTTGAGGACTGCTCCAAAAGTAATGCCTTCTATTTTATAGTGTTGGCCTGTAATGTCAGAGGTGGATGTTGTTGGTTTGGCAGTAGAAACCTTCCCACCAATATCCCATAACATGTTGTCACCAACAGAGGGCAGCAGAGGGGCATTCTGACAAACTGGCATCTACCATGGACGTGTGTATGATGCCATGTGGAAGAAATGGCACCCAGTGACATTGATCAAAGCTTGCCTAACATTTATGGAGACCCAACAGCAGATATTGTCACAGTGAGGTGGTGGGTGGGATGTTTCAACAGTGGTGATGGCAACATGAAAAAGAAGCCATGTTTTAGATTTCCGTGCAGATTTCTACAAGCACAGCATGCAGGCTCCTGTTCAGCACTGGCAAAAATACTTAACTAGTGGTGGTGATTATACTGAAAAAATAGTTCTTTTCTGTAGCTGAGAATTTGCTTTATGAAATAGTGTTATTGTGCTCTTTGTGTGTTGTAATTTACAGGGAAATAAATAAGGCTCATTAGTTTCAAAGTGACTTATGGTAATACACAAAAGATTTTCCATTGTATGAATAGCCTCTTTTCACTGCATGGATTTCACCAGGGCTTTCAAAGAGAAGGTGTGACTCACCAATGCCCAAAAATTTCTGCTGTTTGCCTCTTGGAGTAAAACAAGAATTGGTTAAAGTGAGTTAATTGATAAGTTGGACGCTCAGTAAAGGTATTTTGAATACACATTTTCCTTTCAGTTTGTAATTCTATGTGCTTCAGGGTTTAGTGTATGTTTTCAGGGTTTTGATTTTTCAATTTCCTGCCACATTTTCTTGTAAAAACTGTCAGTACAGAGTAAAGGAGTATTTCAGTACAAACATCTTGTAGAGGGTGCAGCAAAATATATTGGAATTTTTTCACAAGTCTGATGAAGATTCTAAAGAGAGATACATGCTCTTGATAAACATTAAAGCAAAGACGACTGCGCATATTCCCCCCACACAATGTACAGCCTGTTCTTCCTCTGTATGTGGTGCTGTTTCTGACACATGAGAAGCGGACAACTGGAAAAGGAGTGTCTCACAGATAACTTCCTCAGAAGAGAATAGCGTGCACTAGCATTCCTTTCAAGTTGGGTCCCTGCCAAGAACCAAAAGGTTCATTGAGGAATCATTTTAGTTTTTTGTAACTGTCAGTGGAGGCTTGCTCTTTCCTATGATCTTAAGCACACCTGATTCTGAAAAGGAGTGGCTGAATGAGGTCTTACCCTGTATTTTTTCTCTGTGTGGGTGCCAGCAGGTCAGCAAGACAGGATTTTCAGTTAAGGTAAGCAAAACCGAATAATAATTCTCGACAGAGATTTTTCTGTGTCTGTGTTATATGTGCACCTCTACTTTGGCAAAACACTAACTCTATGTGAAGTGGTGCCACCAAGAATTCCTTTATAAGAACTGACACAGGCATCTCAGAGCACTGAGGCTGTCCTTGTGCTGGCTCTGCAGGTTTTCTATGTAGGTCACCACATAATGTTTCACTCGCTCCACAGACCGCTGTGCCAGAAAGGTAGCAAGGACTGCTCCAGTTAGAATTTTAACTGAGAAGGTTGGAAGTTAGAGGTTGAGACCACCCAAAAGGGAAGAGGCCTCACACAAATAACGAGAGTGTGGTAGTTGGCCTTTAGTCATGAATTGTAGTTGAAGCTTTTCTTGGAATTGTCTGCCACCAATGGAGCAGGAGGTCTGAGACTCTATGATGCAGTTGCATTTAGGATCTGCTTAATTTGAAAATTAAGAGAGTTGAGAAAAGAATGACCAGATCAAAAAATAAAAAATAAAAAAATGCCCTTTGTCTTTTTTTGGGAGGCTAACACACAGCCTGGTTCGGCATGTACCTGGCAGTTTAAACTGTTGTTGATTTCATTTTCACAGTTTTGGTCTGTAAACTTTTGGAAAAACATTAACACTTGCGGGTATCTTTTAGCTACGTTATATATCTTGCTCCTTGGCTTCTGAAATAAGGGGAACTGATATTATCTGGCTGTGTGTGTCCCAGTACTGAGACAGCATCTAACATGGGCATGAAAAGAACAAAACACTAACTAGCCTAAGTTCCTCATTTCTTGCATAGAGTAGTCACAACTCAGGACAGAAAAGCCATTATTTCACTGGGAAGAATACAGTGAATACAAAAGTAATAGAGAGAGAGAATTACTGTTAAAAAGTGCAACATTTGTTCCTTCTAGTCAGAAAAGAAAAATAGTTGATCGAGATAATAATTATTTTATCGTGGCTTCATGTGGGAGAGATGTGAAATTCATGCTAAGTTAAAAAAACAGCAGCAACCCCACTAAGCATTTAAAGTACCTGTGTTGTGTTTGTGCTAGGGGAGAATCTGTCCAGTGTAGATAAAAACTGTACTCTTTTAAAGAATGACTTGAAGCAAGACTTGTGCCATTCAACTTGAGGGCTTCTGCAAGTGAAACTCCTGTTGGAGTTTTCATATCCTCCAGGTACCAAGGCTTTTACTTTTATGAAAAGAAAAGGAAAAGATGATTTGTAAAGCATTAGAGCAGATTTCTGAATGGCAGTTCTGATAGAATATCTGTCTTGCTGAGATCTTTATAGTTGTTATCCTTATTCTATTATTAATTAAGCTCTGAAAAAACATTTATCTGTGTGAGGCAAATGACGTGATACACGATTTTATAAAAAACAGGATATTTCAAAAGACAAAATACAGCAGGATTCCAAAACTCAAAGAAAGGAATAATTCTAAGAAGAGAGAGGGGAAGGAGAGCAAAAGAATTTCAAGACCTGCGCTAACAGGGTAAAAATCAAGATTATTCTGGAGCATAACATACTGCCCTTTTGACTTTCAGTTCTAAAGAGCCCTCTCTACTCTCGTGACACTAGGCAACCTAAACTTTAAATGTAACATGAGTTGTCTATAGAAATACTACAGAAATACTGCTCAAAGTCACTAATATTATGTTCAACATACTGTATCAGTCAGCATTAATACTCTATGTAAAACAGAAATCAAGAGAAGCTAGTATTATTCGAGAAATTTTCCTAGTTTCCCTTAACTATTATATTTGAGATATATTAAGAAGACTTAGGAAAAAAAAAATCTTAAAAAAAATCTTTAAAAAAAAAAATCTTAAAGACTCAAAAAAAAAATGCAGAATGTAGTGAACTTCTTAGACAACATGTTGGGCGAGTTCCTTAGAGGGTGTAAATAAGCACAGCCATTTTCTTCTTTATGAGAGAGTTCGTATAGCTCGGTTTTTCAGACTGCAGATGTCTTGACACACAGTTGCAACCAGGTCAGTACTATTACAACAGAAACTATCTGTACAGAGATAATGGGAACTGATTGAGCTTTTCCCTGCTCTGGTGTTGTTGCAATTGCTTTTTTTTACAGAGCATCATTGAAAGTCAGGTTCCTTCTGGAAGCAGAAGGAATTGAAGAAAATAAAACTGTTTAAAAAAAAAAAAAAGTTGTCAATTAAAAAAAAAATTGAACTGAGTCCACATACATGCAATGCAAAAATTATGGTTTTATAAATATAATAGAAACAAGTCAAGGAATTTGTATTTGTTTACAAGGGCTGTACTTGCAAGGTGTACAACATATATGGCAGTTGAACTCGATGATCTCTGGAGGTCCCTTCCAACCCCTACAATTCTGTGACTTTGTGATATGAAGAACAAAAAGAGAACTTCAGGCAAGGAACAAATGTTGAGCTGTCCGTGGCAGCAAGTGAATTCTTCAGTCTGCTTCAAGTAGAAAAAACATAGTGCGTTTTAGGTTTGAGCAACAAACGCATCTAATAATTTTGTTGCAGTAAATGAGATCTGGTGGAAACTTCATTAAGGTGGTTTGGCACAGATCCACTTATTTCAGTGAATTTTGAAGCATGTTCTATCACATTAAAGATTTGGATAACCAGAGGTATTTTGAATGGAGTTAGGTGACAAAATACTAAAAAAGTAATCTTGATTTCCTTTAACAAATTTGAATGATGGATGATCATGATTTATGTGTGATTTGATTGCAGCATTTGAATGTCAGTGACATAACATGAATTCATCTGTTGAAAAGTCATAAACAAGTTGGAAAAAACATATTAAATATCTTTATTTTAGTAAAGTTTTCTGGTGGAAAAAAAGTCATCTTTAAACGTATTTTTGACAAAATATATTTTATTTGACAACTTGAACCAGGTCTAAAGTTTCGAATATCATCTAGAATATGCTCAGACTGAGACTTGTCGGCAAACCTTCAGCTTGTTCTTGCTTGGCTTATGAGAAAAATGCTGGGTTGCAATTGTTCCTTTATGTGCACATTTGTGGTGTCCTCTATGACCCATTTGCTGTTTGTGTGTACCAGTAATTGCAGTAGCTTCAGCTTTGAATCATGTTCTTGACACTGAAGAAAGAAGGAAGTAACATCTGTGTAGGAAGCAGAGACTTTCTGCTGAAACTGTAAGCCTTTGGAGGCCAGGCCAAAGCTATCCTTCATATATGCCTTACACTGCAACTAGGTTCTCAGGAAAGCTAGAAGTGATACAGATCTTGTATCACTTGATACCTGCTCTTACTCTTCAGCTCTGCTTTTGTCCTTGCTTGCTTACTCAACCAATCAACCAATGATTAATCGTATCATCATTGTTATGAAATGGCAGGATGCTCAGAGGCACTCTGCTAGTCCTCCAACTTTACTCAAATGCTGGCTTTTCCCGTAAAATATTTTGCTTCTTTCCCCATCAGACAGGCCATGGGATAAAATAGGGTTGATTTCTTACTTGAAATACAAAATACCCATTTGCTTCAAATATGTTCTTTCTTATCTTCGTAATTAGAACCATCCCACATAGCTATTTTAAAAACAACACAAATGACGTTTTCTTGTTTCACTAAATGCTTATTTCAACAGATTATCTTAGAAATGTTTATAACCATTACCTTTAAGTGGTGACTAAGCTATGTGTAGGTAACTGAGGCGAGTAAATTAGCTCACAGTTAGGGGAAGAGAACACTAATCCTCAGTAAAGACTTGGGATAACTGCCATTTAACTTGGGCTGTATAAGATAAAACATCTACAGAAAAGTGTTAGATTTAATACAGATTAATTAAATCAGTAGAAAATTACCTTTTTCAAATCTGTCTGGAATTTATTATTTTCTTTGGGTTTGTATGGTAACTGCGTTGGTATGGTCGCTTTTCAGTTCAGTAAGTAGGAAGAATAATGGAGCAAGAGAATAAGAAAACCAACTGAAGACTCCTTGGAGAGTAAGCTTGTAATGAAGTCATTATGGAAACTGACTGAGGAACTGAGGGAGAGATCAATGTTTCAGGTTTGTACAACAGTTAAGCAAATACGAACAGGTCCAGTGGTGAGGAATGAAAAGCAGCAGAAATCACTTGAGCACTGGATTTGTTCGTGCTGGGCCCATTAATGTTGGTGGCTATGTTCCCCCTGGGATCATAAAATCCCAAGTGCTTGCATTGTTTCCTTTTTGTGGAAATCAATGAGATATGAAACAGGCAAAAAAAAAAAAATAGAGTTCAGTTAGAGTATTTGTGACCTTGAAGAAGTCTAATTAGATCGCAGTCTGACTACAGTGCAACTTTACACAAAGGACATTGATTAAAGTCCCTGTGTGAAACAAATCTGACTTTTCTGTATGTACGTTTTGAGGAATACTTGACCTTTATTCTACTAACAATGCCTCTTGCAATACTAATAAAGGGGAGTAAAAACTTTTTTACAGACGTTGGTGTGTTCATAGGAGTAGCGGTGTTCCTTTTGGTTTGATTTTGTCCTTTAGGATAGGAGTGTGTGCAGTGGGCTATTTCTTCATGATGGGTTTCTTCTAATTTGTTAAACATGAAAAGCATGAAATGTAAGGGACGGTGTTTGGTTATTTTAAACACAGCTGCTAGATATTAATCACTGAATGTAAGCTGTAAGGAATAGTAGCTGTTCTGAGAAATGACATTTTCCTGATAGGTGTTGACAGGGGCTTGGCATTTAGGCCAAAAATGATTTGCATTAGTGATGTGCGGTATTACTTCTTCAAATAAAATAATTTAGGTGCAATATTCAGTTACTTTGTATTAATATATCCAGAAGGAAAATCATAGAGCTCAATATCATTTACTCACCAATCTTTGTAAATTACTGGGACTGTAATCTCTTCAGAGTAGGCTCACCTATCTACTATGTTGTATTTGTATAATGCAGAGCACAATATGATTCTACTTTTGGTTGCCTTTCCAGGGATATTTCAAAACAAAGAGAGTAACATCATTATGATTGCTCTGTCGTATTTCTTTCTTGTAAATGGCTTTGTCACAATTCACAAAATAACAAGACTCAGAATTATCTTTGCCTTTAGCCATAATACCAGAAGTGACTGCAACAAGAAACACGATTCTTTCTTCTGAAAGGTAGTCCCTTGAAAAAACCCCTCTAAGACCTTTGAAAGGCCATTTGCTATTTATAGTTGATGTAGCTCTTTGGCAGGTATTATAATCTTAAAATAGAGGAGAGTAATGTATAATATTTACATCACCTTAATGAGCAAGATGAATTGTGAGCATTAGTAGACCAGATAATGAACCAATAGTTCTACTGATGTTAAAGTTTAGAAGGTTATTATGGAAGCCTGGATACAAATATATTTGAAATGAGACTGCTAAAAACACCAGAAACGTCATCACTATAAATCATTAATTCTAAAATCGTAATTCCTTAATTGGAACAGCAAATAGAATGCAATGGTTATTAAATAGGAGTACATTTCCCATGCTTAATTTTTCTTCTTTGTACCTGGGGGAGGAATTCAAACTGAGATGAAATCAAGACTCAGACCATGATTTGTAAACATTCAGACTTAGACTCCCAAGTTCTAAGATTCGACTGCGAACCACATTCCCACTATTTGATCTTTTGCACATAATCCGGATTTTTTTTAATCAGTCAGTCTCGTAAATACGTAAAGCGTATAACATTTTAAATATTCAAAGTACTGTAGATACATTATTGTTAATTATAGCTTTTTCATTTCCACATACAAAAAAAGAATGATTCCTTATTCCGCACTGTCTTTTTTTTCCCCTTCCAGTGAACTATAATCTGTGTGGATAGGGAGAATTTGTAGGGCCTTCCAAGTTGCATGTCAGATTGACTCCTATTTCACTTTTGACGAGGTCTTTCTCTGTCAGTCCTTAAACTGTGCTTGGACAATCTTGAGAATAGCATTTGAGAGCAGACTGTAAGAGCTGGAAGCGGGATAGCGAGATTTACAGCTGAACAGCTAGGAAACAAGGTCAGTGAGAATTAGGGGGAAAAAAGAGTTTAACCCCCTCACCCTCCTGAATCCAGCCTCTCCAACTTCTCTGTTAACTGTCTTCTTGGAGTAATCTTGATCCTAATTAAATGGGAAAGCTAAAGAAATCTGAGATTACCATAAATGGAATCTAATGTTTTCTTCATGTTTTAGGAGGTGCTTTAGCAGTTCAGAATTGCTAGAAAAGACATTTGATACTGTCGAGTGTTTGAAAGTGAGAGAGGAAATCAACTGAGGTTGGAAAGACTGTTCAGTGAAATACAGGAACGTCCTTACTGCAGTGAATTTTGTTGCTCCATCTTTCAGCCAGTAGAGAAAAGCACAGTGCAGGGATAAAGTCTGCAGGAAAGAGACTTACTAGTGATGTTTAGGAAATGCTTCTGCTGTCATGTAGACTTTTGTCTCAGGTCTCAGCCTCCGCTACTTCTGCTGCTTATGTGTTAACTGCATCTCTAACTCGAGTTTGGGGTTGCATCTAGCCTGACTCTTTGCAGCTGTGAACTCAGACACAAACTCAACCATCAAAGGGAATAGCCAGGAAAATCCAAGGTAGAGATGCTTGATGGCTATCAAAGCAGTAAGTGAATGGGCTCAAGCCTTAAGAATCATTTATCATAAGCATGCAGTATTGTCTGTTCGTATGATTGTTAATGGTTTTTCATGTTTTTATTTATTCCTGATGAAGCAAGTATGACATCTGTCATTGTCTGTCTTATGTGAACTCCCTATGATAATGCGCTTACTCTAATAATAGCAGCACTTGTATGTGCACTTGCCTTCAAGGCCTGAAATGTGATATAGCTGCTATCAAATTTCTATGCTCTACTGCTCTTCAACAGTCAGCCTCTACCAAGATAAAAGGAGGAGATTTAACAGTATTTCAGAATGAAAGCAGCATCGTGTGTATAGGTACATCTTACCCAAGCAAGGATATGTCATCATTTGTCTACAGCATAAGTCTATAGGGTGCTGCAGACTGCTCGTTTAGCTTCTGCCTAAAATGAACTACTATGATTTGAACAACCCATCTTCTGTGCTTAGATGGTCAGTTTATGTGAAGGTGAGGAAGGGAATGGCAGCCCATGTATGTAGATTGAGTCCAAAGAAGATATTTTTTTCTACCTTCTGCCTCAGGCCTGCCAGAAAATCAGGAGGCAGATTCATTCTCTGAAATCCCAAGAGTCATTCGGGTTCTGCTTTTGATCCTATCCTATCCTTAACCCACGTGATCGGGAGTCTTACCTTTGTCCTTCTTTTTAAGGGAAAAGCTGCTGAGAAGGAGAGGGAGGAATGTTAGTGTGAAATTAAGAAGAGGCTTTTGGAGGCATGAGAGAGGGGTGGGTTACATGGCTTGGATGGACTGGGAGGTATGAGGTGTCCTTAAGGGGACAGTGCTTTGGAGGGAGAACATGTCAGAACGGGGAAAGGCTTAAGAAAAGAGAAAGATCCTTGTCACTCTCTGCAGCTTTCAAAGTGCCCTTCAGGCCCAGGGCCTCTGCCTCCATTTTTACTTACTGTCTTTCCTTGTATCTGACTGCACACTTCCAATGGTATTCAGTTAAATCTGAGAGCTCTTCTTTCTTCTCCCTGCCTTTTCTGTCATCCATTTCCCCATGTAATCTCTTCCACACCTGATAAGTACAATCCTTTCTCTGTCTCAGGACAGCAATGTTTTGTAGCTGTGTGGCTGTGAGCAATAAGATAGACCAGTAACTTAAGTGGGGGATCATCATTTGGTAATACGCATGATAATTAATACACTGCAAATTTATTTTCTGCTATAGGAAGCATCCTAACAGGAGAAAAAAAGGGTTACAAGCTTACCTAAGGTAGCAAATAATTATTATAACAGTGAAAGAAACAGACTTTGCTTTAGTATTATAAGCAGGGATCACGAAAAAACACTTTAGCGCTGCAAAAAGTGTCCATTCCATCAATGTTAATGAAGGTAAGGGTTTTTCTTGTTTGCTGAACAATAAAATGTCTTTATTGGAGTCTGATTGGAAAGTAATTTTGCAATGAAATGTACTCCAGTAATTTCAAGTACAGCTTGTTCAAAGCAAAGAACTTGCAGAAAGGAAGCATTCTTAGGTATTATCCCAGAAGACAGTCTTTCCAGTGCCCAGCTAGAGGGACATACCCAAGGTGAAATATTCAGTTATCAGATCAATTGCTAGTTGGTTACGTTCCAGCAGTGAACATCTTGGAATTACAGATCAGGCTGACATTGATTCCTATGCTGTGTTTTAATGTGCAGTGAGCTATTTTCTCTGCACTATTCAGTTTTGCTTAATTGCCCGTACTGTTGTTAAGTACCAAAGAGAGTCAAGGGGTTTTGGATTGAGTCTGGAGAGAGTACACTGAGCAATTAAACGCAGATTTTCTAATCTGTCTTTACATTTAAAATGTTGTAGACTTCTATCAAAACATTAATCCAGGTATGACCATTAAAACCAGAAAATCTGTATGCAGGCTTCTATTGACCATCAAGCAGATGTTCACCCTACTTAAAATGCAAAGGATATAATGTGAAAGCATTAGTTCTCTTTAAAATTGTTCCCTAAGATGGAGAACAACCATCATATATAAACACATACTGTCATGTCTGTGGTCGTAGTAGTTTCAGCAGGCTGAGGTAAAGAATTTTATTTGCTGAAGGAACCACAACAGATTTTGCGTGAAGTACAGCTAATTGTTTTCCTATCCTGCATGAAGAGCATTATTTCTCGGTGATTGTAGCAGACCAAAACCAGGAAACCATTCACTGGTAGCTCTGATTAATTCATAGCAAGTCTGTGTCCTGGAGACACAATCCAACCCTGAAGATTTAACCTATGCATAGATTTTAAGACAACTCTTGGGAAGCCTAAGCCCTAACTGAAAGAAATCCACGAGGAGAGAATATAAAGGAGGTAATAATCAAAAAGAGTCATATACAAAGTGCAAGAATATAAAAGTTATTTCTGGTCTCTCCCTTAAAATTGAGTTAATATACCTGGCTCAGCAAAATGAGATTTTGTCTTTTTATTTTTTATTTAACCCAAAATATTATTGATTTACCTACTAGAAATTGATTTAATTGCTAACAGCTGGGATCCTTATAATGAAGTTATAGAAATTCTGGCCTAAGATTTAGTTATCTTCTCTATTAGGATATATTTTGAGAAAGCTTTCAGAGTGGGATTTTTTTTCAGAATTTTCAGATGGAGTAAAAATCGAGTAAAAAGCTCCCTCAAAATTGTATATTTTTTATACAACTCAACTCTCTGATTTAAGACAAAAAAAACATTTCAGGTCTTTTCACTAAGAAAAAAATGTCACAAGAATATGGTGCGTTTTTTATCATTATTTTTGTATAGCAAGATTGAGTTAGCACGACTCTTTGTAGAAGCATTGCTGAATCAGATAGTAGTTGAGCAGTGTTGAAAGAATTACATAGTCTGCCTTGTATTTAAAAGTCTGAAGTTTTGCCTTACACAGAGAATATTTTCTGGAAAACTCGCAGTTTGATGTAGCCAAGATTTTTAATGCTGAGCTGATTTTGCAGGGTTAATTTACGGAGCCATTTCCGATTTGCTTTGTGTCGGTAATTCATTTAGGTAGAGAAAGTTGAAAATTACAGTAATTTTTCTGGAATACAGAATAAAAACACTAAACTTCCCTTAGTCCTGAGAAAGCTTGAGAGTGTAATGCATGTACTGTTTACGCTAGCTCCCCCATGCAGCATTATCCTAGGACAGGAGAAAAAATGGAAACTTCTTCACTACGCTTTTTTTGGTGTTCGTTTCCAACTTTTCACAAAACATCAGTAGTCTTACTATAAAGTTGTAACTTATTTAAAAGCTTATATATGAAGTTGAAATAAGTTTTCCTATTATAAACTGTTTACAACTCTGCTTACAGTCAGAAAACATCTAGTAAGAATCTTCAGCATTAATAGATTTCTGAGCTCTCTTGGATATATTTGAGTTACAGCAACAGCTGTGAGTGAATATTTATTGAAATAAACATTCCCCTACCAGAAATGTTGTCTAGCTGTGCCATTCAAGTGCCAGCATAAGTCCCATAGTCCTACCTAAATATTTTGCAGAAACTGGTCTAGAAGACTTTCTGTCACCATCTACTGAGTTTAAACCCTTTTTTAGGTGGGCATTATTTTGCTTTTTTGGAAGATCAAATATTTTTGTCAGATTTCCAACCTCCCCCCCCCAAAATAAATAAATATAAGATTTATTTCATATAACAGTACTTACAATTGATTTATTTAATACACTGCTGTTTATTAACAGGAAACCTTGATGCAGAGTTAGGTTTGCCTGGAGATATAATTGTACCCTTCTGGAGTGACTGGTTGGGCAAAGTTCATAGTGATGACCAAAAAATGCACAGATAACCTTTAGCAATACAGCTTTCACAAGATAAAAATTTGACTGCAAGCACTGATGTTGTATTCACTGTCTCAGTTGTAGCTACTGCAAATGTTGGGAAGTTTAATTAAAGCAGTTTGGCAGAGAGAAAATGATGCGGTCTTGTGCTAGAATAGAGTGAACTTGCATGAGAATATAAATGAGAAGAAGGGAATGGACATGTATTTCACAAGACCAGTGTTGTTTCAGCTGCAGAACCTATGATGGTCTTGCTATTGAAAGCAGTTAGGATGGAAATGAGTGATCCCTGCATGTTTAATTAGGGGAAAATAAAGTATAAGCTCCTTAAATAAAAGAAGGGGTGTGAAATGAGTACATACAGCATGTTTTTTCCATGAAGCAAAAGAAAACAAAACACCCATTTGACTGTTGCGAGGACAAAGCCTTATCTTCTTTTAAATTATATGTAAGCAAGCAAATTCATGGCATAGGTTGCTATTAAAAGCAGTGTCTGGATGCATATACTCCTTAATTAATGCTCCCTAATTCTGAGAAGATTGAGGTTTGTTAATCTCAGCATTCATGGACATGATATTCAGCCAAAGAAGTGGCTCTGTGCTATTCTTTTATTTCTGAATGTCTTAGGGTTTTGTCAGCAGTGGTGGTGATGTTGATTTTAGAGTACCTTTAATTGTAAGAGATTGCAGTTACCAAGATGCAAACCAAGGTCTGCAGATGAAATGCTACTTGTACATAGACAGGAAGACAGAAGGCTCTGGTTTCAACATACAGCATACCTTGTTATAAAATGAATGGGCTTTTTTTGTTGTGATTTGCAGACTTGGAAGGATGTAGCTAAAAGTTTAGCGAGAGGAGTCAAAAGTACCTGTGTCCAAGTTATAAATCTCATCAGATTGTCTTGGTGTTTCAGATAGATGCCTGTTACTGCAAACAGACTGATAAAGCTGTTGAGGATGAAGGCACTGACATCAGATCATTTCTTTGTTGCACGAGACCATATTCTAAAAATTATGCCTCAAACCTCAGACTCCTGACATTTCTTCAAATGCTTCCGTACACATTAAGCATCTGTCTGAGACTTTAAACCATTTGCCCAATTGTTAATTTCTGAAAAATCTGATTCAGACTCAGAGGTAAGAAAACCAGGATAGGTTATTCATTTGTATGCTAAGGTTAAAATAAGCTTCTTTATCCTCTGTCATCTCTCAAGAAATTTCCTAGAAATCTACTTGACTTTTGCTTATGTTCTAACTTCATTCCTTTTTCTGTAAGTTTTTCACTTTTGGAGACAGTGGTTTGCCTGTGCCGTGGTACGGATAACTCAGTTATTTCAACAGATACTGTATTGTTTTCATACATTTTCTCCTCCATTTTTAGAAATCCAAATGATTCCTAAGCAGCTTGTTTTGTAAAAGAAAATATCATGTATAATAACAACATTCAGAAAAGGGCAAGGTGTCAGGAAGTTGTTTCATGTATTAAGGCTTAAATTGTTGGCTGTTGATCTAAGTAAGCCTTTTGACAAGGAAATGATAATTCCTCTCCAGCATATGTAGGTTTTGAAGGAAAATAGATGGAAAGGAAGAGTTTAGAGAGTCCGCTGTTCTTCCTGCAAACACTTGAAGTAACACTTTTCCTCATAATCTTCAAAAGAGAGCATAGGATCAAAATTTGTTTCTTTGCCTCTAGAGAAGCTCTGCATACTTCTTTGCAACTCTGAATTTTTGCCACATGGAAAGAGGATCTTGACTATGTTCTTAACAGTGCTTTTTCTCACATAACTGTATGAACCAAGACAGATAACCTGAAATTGCTACAGAGCCCACACCAGCTGCTTCATTGTGGGTAAAGAACCCACTTTTCAGAGTTGCATGTTTCTAAGAACAGTAAAGCTCCCAGCAGGAGAGGCACCTCTTGTTCAGAATTTGCCTTTTTCCACTACTGTTCACAGTCCTGACTTTCAGAATGTTCTCGTTTCCTAATTGAACAGGCATTGGCAATCTCTTACGTGGACCCCTCTAAAGGAAATTTGAACAGAGATTCATACTGTCACTCAAGTCAAATAAGGAGTCACCATTTCTGCCTGGGGAAACCAGATCAGTTACAGAACTGCAGCTACCCTTCCCTTTGCGGACTCATGAGATGAACTCCTGTGGCTGCTGCCAGGTAAACCCATTACAAGCTTCTCACTGAAGACATTTTGCCCAGTGAAACAGCATTGCCTTGGTTAAAGAAGGAACAAATGGACAATTAACTCTGGGTAGTGATGTATAAAATTACAGACGTATGCATCCATGTAACTAAGTGTCTAAGAGAGGACCAGTTAGGAGGCAAAAGCTTACTTCAGGTATTGGAAGAGAATACTCCTTCAGTGGACTCAGCAGCGAATATGTCATAACACTAACATAATTAAATCACTGTATAATCTTAAAAATTGAACTGACTAATTAAAAGTTGTGTGGAAACTGTCAGATGGTACTTCTAAGGACCAAATGTATATTATGGAAATGAAATTAATAAGATAGGCCATGCCCTGAATTTACAGAGGGTGGCAAGACATCACAGAAACTAAAATCTACTGATCATGCTGAGCAGATGAACAGCTAAAAAGAAAATCCAGACCATCCAAATTGTTGGTTGAATTCTCTTTTATGTTTTAAGAAGTTAACAATCATTATGTAAATGTGAGGACTTTCAGACATATCCTATGATATTATCTGCAAGTGACCTGACCTGTAGAAGCTCAAATATTTGGAGGTACAGGAGCAATATTATACTGATGAGCAACCAGTATTTGTGTTCAGCGTCCAATAAAACAAAGCAACAGAGGATGACAGATACAGAATTTCTTGCCTGTGCTAGTGCTACTTGCAGAATCCTGTTAAAATATGGAATTGAATACTACATCAAGAAGAAAAATAGAAGATTTAAATTATTACTAAGTAATTCAAGAACACGGAATTAGGCACTCTAGAACTTGTGCAGAAGAGTGTTATTCTTCCCCTGTGGTGTCACAAGGTAGAATTCTTTTTCTTTCCAAACTTAGAAATGCTTTGCTGCAAATCACTTTTTCCTAAACTAAGTTGGATTAAATGGAGATAATACAGTATTAATCATTTTCTTAACGCTTACCAAGAATAGCTGGAAAAAATTAGGTCCTAAATGCCACGTACATGACTAGAGCTTGTGCAGAGGAAATGCCTCCCCTTGGAGAAATACTGAAGAACTACATTGCAAATGGTATTTTTTAATTCTAGAATATGTTAATGTACAGACGTAAGGCAAAAGAGATTTGTCCTGTGCTGAACATAAAGTGGCTAACAGCGTGTCAGTGTAAGTGATCACAGGCTTAACAATAGTATATCAGAAAGACAAGTTCATAATGTTTAATGTGCTTGCCACTGGTGAGTGATTTGCAAAAACTGAATGATATTGTTTTTCCCATCGTGAATACTGCAGGACTGTATCTCAAGCTTCCCCAAAAACTAAAAGAAAGAAAAATCCCGTTATGTCTTTGATTTGAAATGCCAGTTGTAACCAGATGTTCCTTTGTCTATTAATGAGACCATCAGTTTGTATGAAGTCACATTAAATGCATGCCACTGTTTTAAGAAACAATTTAAAATACAGAACCATCTTGCTTCAGCTGAATGTTTAATGAACACTTCCTTCCTTGCTGTTCTGCAGTGCCAAATGATCTGAAGATTCCTTTTGTAATATCTCTGCCAGTGTTTTGTCCTAATATTGATGTGCTTATGAGTTTACTCATTAGTTAGTTTACAATTTGCCTGGAAGGTTCTCCTCAAAGTGCTGGAGATTGACTTCTGGGAGTAACTCAACAGTAAGGGAGTAACAAGCAGTGTATTTGTTGTCTTAATGAGATTGAGACTTCCTTTCTGGTAAGCGTTGTTGAATGACTCAGCCATTTATCAAACAAAGATTGAGAATTGGAGGTGCCTGGAGGATAGAATTGCTTATTGTAGAGAGTGGTTGATGTGGTTATGAATCAGGAAATAAGCTGTTAGCATAGAAAGAGCTGAAAGCAGACTATACAACATTTCAGAACTATGAATGACAGGTGACTTTGCATTCAGTCTTCTCATACGGACACCATAGAATATAATTATCATGATTTCTAATAACTTGTCAAAGCAGCAATTCCTTCCCTGAAAGTCTTTATCTCAGCACAAGATCACAGTTACAGACTCTGCTACACAGGAGAGGTTTTTATTACTTTTACAAAGTTTTAATCAAGCTTGGAAGAGTTTTGATCATCTTCTGAATGCAGACTATGAAATTTGTGCTCCTTCACTTTGGTTGGAAGTTGTTTTTAAATTTTTGATAATTGCTGAAGTAACTGTAGTAATTACTGTAATGAATATGTGTCTGTGTCATAGGTTAAGAAAAAAAAAGGAAAAAAAACCCAAACGAACTGATTTTTACAGGGAAATTTCCATTGCAGATGACATCTTAAAAAATGACATTGTAAGGTAAGTAAGTTATACAAAATTTCTTCTTTAGTGGACTTACCAGGAAATAAAGATATCTGAGGTCCAGGGAAAAAAAGTGTTAAATTCCTTTAGTTTTTACTTCAGTGGTGGTATCATTTGTACATATTCAGATATGAACACATTACACGTTAAGGAGATTTTGTTATTCTTTCTTTTTATTCTGTGCAAATAGAACTAGAAGTGAAGTTCTTTTTAGTTCAGTGTTATTGATAACCTAATTTCTCTGAGGTATGTTTCTCAAATAGTCATTGTTCCCAGCTTGCATATTTTGATCAGTGTTGCTTGCACTCCTTCTGTATAACCTTTACGAAACTCTGTATAAATTCTGTAAAATTTTTTTCTTCGTATTCTTCACATTCTTTGCATTTTTTTGATATTGTGGAATTCAACTGAAAAAGAAAATGCAATAGTAAAGCAAGATACTTTGTCTGTTTTTTCTGATAGAGAACTAACCCTTTTTATTCTGTTTTTGTCAATGATTCCAAGGTAGTCAATTGCTACAGAAAGCACTTACATGGTGTTTATGTTCTGTTCCTGACTAGATTTCTGAATAGGATAGTCTTTCAAGGATACAGTGCTTCATTGAGAGGTTTAAGTCACCTAACCCTTTGAAAATTAGGACACCCCTCTATTTGTGACTAAACATACCTGACTTTGTATACAGAAGTTACAAGCTATTATATATATACACACATTCAAACATTAACATCTGTATGTGTGCCCAGTCACAAGTATTTGCTTTGATATGAGTCCTGGGAGTGTTCTTGTAAAATCACTGAATACTGCTCTTTCCTCTGTGTGTAACTTTCTCAGTATTATATTGCATAGGTTACTGATTGATTCCCCTTTGCTTTCATATGTACCATCTTGCCTCTTCCAGATCAATGAGAAGCAGAATTTCTGCTACTGAAACAGTTCTGATTTCCATTTTATCCAGACTTGTGATGTTAATTACCTGGTTATTTTCAAATCTTGCATTTCCATTTTTCCATATGTTGAATACATCCTGTGTTCTACTGCATTTTTTGATATAACATTCATGAAGAATCACTTTCATCTCCAAGAAAAAGCATCTTATTACAGGTTCTTGGCATTCTTTCTGGAAGAAAAAAATAAAAGGAAATTGTAGTAGTGTTAAGACTAAAATGGGATAATTGAATGCGGGATATAATTTACCAGAAAGTGGTGATTTTTATTTTCTTAGTATCTGTTCTTATTATTCGTATACTTGTAAGTATCTGCAAAAATATACTAAGAGCTAATATATGACACATAGGCCAGCCAATTTCCTAGGACAAAGTGAAACACTGTCTTGACAAAGAACATAGGAAAATAATAATTAGGAATATGGGAAAGAATTAACAGTAATGGAATTAAATTAGTATTCTTAGTAGTTCCAGCACTTATATTCAGAGATCATTATTCAGAATAATGGAGAGTGGAAGAAAAAAAAAAAAGAGTCATTACACATATTTTACAAATTAAGAAAAAAGCCAACAACACGGTACAGTTTTTTCCACCATGTCAACAGTAAAACCAAGAACAAGCCCCAGTTTGATTTTCACATCAAGCCTTTCCACTTCAAGAAAACCTTCCTAAAATTACCAGTTAATAAATTAGCCTTTATAGTGTACTAGCTTCTGTAGCTCATTTCAGTCAAGGGAATGGGTGCATGGCTGTGGATAGGCAAGTTCTGCTGCTTTTTTTTTTCTTATTGTGTACAGAGCTAGCTGTATAGACACATTAGAGTCTGCTTTCTCAGGCTTTCTAGGTCCACTGAACGCATCAACATTATTGTATTCTGCATGCATGCTGAGATTATTCTGCATGAATGTAATAAGTCTATTATTTCTAGGAAATTTCATTAACTCGGTGTACAGGAATTGTGTGTTGTGCGTATTTGGCACAGTCATTGTTTGAGTGTTTTTTGCTGTCAGGAGGAGGCTGTCTCAGGAGCAGGCTACCGCCAGTGTCACCACAGCAATGAATCCAGCTGACGTTGCACCAGGGCTATATTAAAAGTAACTGCTAGGAATAGGTTATTGGCTAGATTCATGTTCTTAGTGGACTGAATGGAGCGAAGACTGAATTTCACAGTAGATTATGAAGAAGTCTCTACAGGAATGAATTTATGGAAAACAAGACTTAGTTAACAATTAAATTCAAAATTAACATAATTTACTGGTTGTAGGATAAATCTCCATCTATTGTAAGGCTAAATCCTTGATATTACGTATTATTTGTTTCTAGGATGTAAAAAATGAGAATTGCACTAGCAGATGCTGAGAGTTTCTTTCCATATTGCACCTCTCAAGTATTATTATAGAATTCAAGCGCATGGTGTTAAATAATAATCTTAGGAATTTTCTTTGTCACTTCTTCTCTTTGTCAAATTACAAATGAGTATCAACATTATTTTTCAGTGTTTGCTTTGATAAGATCCTCTTAGATCATCCCTTTTAGTTCAGTAATTTTTATTGCAGGTACTTCAGTAAAATTATTTAGTACCATCTTACGTAATTTGTCATAAGTAATTTAACTTGCAGAACTCTGTCTTCCAAGGCAAATGGTTTGGTTTCTGAAAATTTTCTCAAATTAGAGCAAATCTACCTTAGGAAAAAGTTTCTAGTGGATAAATGAATTTACCATGTGAGACCGACCTGAGTCAAGTGTTAATTATACTTACATCCTCGTCTGTGTTTGCAGTATATAAGCTGACATCTATGTCCTAAAAGAAAACAAGCATTGTAATTATTAACAATAGCTAACAGACTTAGAAATAATGAAGCAAATACTGGAGACATTCAAGTTCAACAGGTCAGTTAATCCAGGTTCTGGGACACAGTGAGATAGTGATCTGAAAGTCACCTAGTAACCTGCATGACGGGCTTAAATATGAGGAATGCTCATCAGAATTGAGTCCTGCAAGTACTTTTTCAGAAGACGCTAACTTCCATGCCCTCTGCCCTTTTCTTCAGGAAAAGTTTCCTCTTCCTTTATCCAATTAAACAAATTCTGAAAAAAAAATAAAATAAAGCTTCATCTCCAGTTCTCTTTCACTTTCTTTTCCCTAAATTACTATACAAACAATATGCAATTTCATACTCCTTGTTACTGACTCTCTTAGCTGAGTACTGTGCTGTTTAATTATGTCTGCTCCTATGATTGTATGAAAGACTGGCTTTTTTTGAACTTACTTTAGACGTCTTGATCTGCTCCAAATCTTCCAGAACTGCTGACCACTTACAGTGATTTGCTTCTGTCTTTGGTACATAAGTACTAGAACAGAAGAAAAGCAGTGACTACAGGCTAAATAGTAAGAACACATTGTTTATGCTGATAAAAGAATCACCAGTTATTTAGATACTGAAGATGTGTGTCTGTATATATGTTAATGTGTGGGGCAAGTTCCTTCGACAAATGGTAAAATCACAGAGTCACACTGTTTCTGTTTACATAGATGATGAGGGTTTTCTTTTTTTTTTTTTTAAACTAGTTTTATAATAATATAATGCAAGAGAGTCGATTATTTCTTGTAAAATATCTACAATTTTTTCCAAGTATCACAAAAAAAAAATAATTTCTATATCTCTTATACTGAACTATTTTTCCTCCTGCTACTATGAAATTTCTGTCTTCAGTCCTGTAGGAACATTGTATGTCATTTTACATCTAATTTTTTGTGTACAGAAAATTTCCTCCTGTTCTGGATAAAATTTTGAATGGGGTGAACCACTAAAGGGTACAAGGTAGATTTCTTTCTCCTCTGGAAGATTATTGCGCTGTGAACAGTGGTTTTTAGTGTGTCCTCATTTTGACCCTTCATTTGGATCCCTTGCAGTACTGTTGTATTATAAGTAACGTAAGACGAAGTAAAGAAAGAAAGACAACAAATTGATTTGGGAAGTTAGTATAAAACAAGCTGCTGTTCATCTTTTAGGCATTAAACAAAGGCTGAAAGATGGCAAGATTTTGGGGAAAGAAAAATAAGAGGTTCTATAACAGGAGTCGGAAGACACTTACCCCTGATTTTTATTTCCAGGAGGACAGAGCAGAAATATTAGACCTTAGTAAAGAGATTTGACAGGGAGAGAACAAGTAGGAGATGCTGACACTAGAATCAGAGTCAGTTTTCTAAGACAGGAAACCGAAGTCCGAACAGAAGGAAACACCTAGTATACATAAACCAGCATACGTATTTAAACACGTTCACATCTGTTTTTTTGCTGCAAAGGCATATGGAAGACTTCAAATGCAACAGTTCAAACAACTTGAGGATTATCATGGAAATAAAGGCTGAGGTACATTAACTGGATGGAGCCTGATCAGAAAAGGAATAAATCAAGGGACCATGGCCTGAGATGCGCTGTAGGACTGCATGACATGGCAGGAGAGGATCCACTTTCTAAAGCAATTGGGGGCCATTACAAGTAACGAATCTAACAGTAATAATGGATCATTTGTTTTGCTGTCTAATTAATATTAACTTTGTAGTTACCATAGAAAGAAGATGGTTAGTCCAGTCTTATTCTTTAAAAGGCAAAATAAATGGCTGTTCAAAAGAAGATACAGTTGGTGCTGCAGACAAATACTTTTCACGTTTGTTTTCTGAAAGATACAACCAACAGGACAGTGTGTCATAATCTTATTACACTAAATATTTTTTAGTACTGACTTAATTAACCAATTTGAAAATACATCCAGTCAAGGCAAGGCTACCTGCTGTGTACATATTGAAAGACCAAAGGTTCAGTTTATGAAACAGTAGAAAATCAGATAAGACAGAATTACAAACTCATCCTGTTTTCCTGTCAGCTCACACTGCAGGCTACTTTAATGTAAGGGCAGTATTAAATATCTTTTCTATTTTCTGTCTCACAGATTTTTCCCCTGGCTACCTATTTGCCGCCCAAATTTTACAAATTACCTACAATTGTAACACGATCTGCAATATTGTGACTGTATGTGTGAGGTGCTAGGTATACGCATACCCAGTGGTGGATTTACATGTATAGATACTTAAACTGTTAGACACAGTGTACATTTATAGTGTTATGCCTACTATATGTACATCTAATACTGGGAAGTGATTAAAGCATTCTTCCATTGGAGTTTGACAACTGGAAATGAGAAGGTATGAACTGTGCGTTGACTGTTTCATTTTGCGCAGCCTGGGAATTTTTGTTCAAAAAATTACTAACCCTTTAACTTGAGCTCATATACAGCATCTTCAGAGAGGTGGGTTAATAATCTGCAACTGTGCTTTTGGTCCGCTGTTTAATTTCTTATCAAACTGTGTTTCTTACATTGTGGTTTATATTCACACTAATTTACAAGTGCATATTTCAGAATTGATCAGAAAGCTTAACAGAAAAAAAGCTAGCACTGTGTAGTATCAAATATAATAGGGTGAAAGATCTGTCTATACTTTATTTTCAGGTTTGCTGCTAACTCACTGCAAGCTACTTAACTGTTATTAAAGCATCTACTGGCAAAGCTAGGAGAGCAATACTCATGAGAGCCTCTGGGGAACTCTGAAGAGTACTTGTAACAAGTATTTGTTACTGTTTTAAATAGAAAATAATCTAAATACGTTTCACAGAATCACAGAATTGTAGGGGTTGGAAGGGACCTCTAGAGATCATAGAGTCCAAACCCCCTGCCAAAGCAGCTCTGTAGACAAGGTTGCACAGGTAGGCGTCCAGGTGGGTCTTGAATGTCTTGCAATTGTCTTCCTTCCAAAACCCAAAGATTTTGCTGAGATAGTGTAGTAACCTCCCCATCACATAGATTTCCACACCCAGTAATTGAAAATTGGTGCCATATTCTTGTATCACTTTTGTGCCCAAAATCAGAAGTGTGTAAGTGAAAGGTAAGTTCAATTGCATACCTAATGAAAGTATGACCAGATCAATAGTATCTCACCCATCTTCTGAACTATTTCAGTTACCTTTAACCAAAGGCTGTCTAAAAACAAGGCTGAACCTGTTGCTATTTGCACAAGTGGAAATCTAAAATATGTGACCATTCAAACTGAAGTATTAAGCAGTGATACAATAAAAATGATGTTAAACAGGACTCATAAACACGTACAGCTTAGCTGTTGTCAAAAACACTTCAGTAATTTTGTTACAGCACAACAGAAAGGCTGTAACCTTTCCACCTTGTTGTTTGCTCATGTTTTCAGCAAAAATAATGAAATGACAAAGCAACTCTTTTATTTATTTGTTTTAATATGTATTCTATTTATTTTGACTTGATTTAACAGTCTTTAACAATTATCTTATTTTGGTGGCTTTTGAATTTTTTTTAATGTATTAATTAACTAAAATTCAGAAATAATCTTATGGAAAATTTCTGAGTACATTCTAAGAAATTTATGATCTTATTCCTTGGCTACAGCTAAAAAAAAACATTCTTGTGCGTAAAAACACATTTTAACAAAATTAGTTAAAATAAATAAATTAAAATAAAATCTGATCATTTTATGAGCTAGTTTTTGTCAAACGAAGTATGGAGGGAGTAAATGAAAATATGAGACAATATTGTTGGTTCTTGAAGTGTTGATGAGCTTTAGGTTCATAATTAATATGTCGAGGCTTTAAAAGCCAATTTAAAAGAGAGGTCCAGGCTAATCCATTATCAAATTTATATCATAGAAAAAATGTTCAAGGAAAATAATCCGTTACACTACCTGGAGAGTAATGAGCCAGGGTTGATGTTAGTTTGACACTTGCTTCATTTTTTTGAATAATGTTTGTTCACTGTGATGACAATGGAACACTGTGTTCTTAATGATTAATGTAGTAGTCTTCATCTTTGCTTTTCTTCAGTGTAGTAGTCAACCGGCATGTATTTGTAAAAGAAACCTTATTTGAAAAAGAAACCTAGTTTTTAGGTGAGAGAACTTTTACTAATTGTAAAAGTTATGGAATTTTGTTTGTTTATAGAGGTTCTTAAGTTCCAGTGGATTACCTAATACATTGTTTCTACAATTCAGTGTGATCTTCTACCTGTATGTCTTAAATATTTCATGCAGATTACTATTCAGCAGCTTAAGAATGCTAGCTCGCTTACTTACTTTGACAAACTACTCTTCTGCTTTGAACACATGTGACTGTAATTTAACGCTTTCCCTATGCTAGCATTAGTTTTTCATTCCTTTCTCTGTTTAATCATTAATCAACTTTATCATGACCCTGATACTTGCCCTTGCTTTATGCACAGTTGAACTTCAGACTTTGAAAAGATGAAGCAGTTCATATTCAAATACCTATCTTTTTTTCCCCCCCTAGGTTATAATCTGATAACCTGCAATATGTCTTCAGTGAAAAAGCTTTCCCTCAGGAATCTCAGATCATGGAGGTTAGTGAGAGGGTCTGGGGAATGGGAGACTTCCCTTTAGTCAGGGAAGAGGTGGTCCATGAGCACCTAGGCAACGCTAGTGTTCATTAATCCATGGGACCCGATGGGGTGCATCCACGGGTGCTGAGGGAACAGGCGGAGGTGATTGCTGAACCGCTCTCTTATCCTCACTGAGAGGTCTTGGAGAATGGGGGATGTGCCTGATGACTGGAGGATAGCCAATGTCACTCCGGTCTTCAAAAAGGGCAAGAAGGAAGATCTGGGTAATTATAGGCCAGTCAGCCTCACCTCTGCCCCTGGAAAGGTGATGGAACAGCTTGTGCTGGATGCCATCTCCAGACAATTGGAAGAAAAGGAGGTTATCAGGAGTAGCCAGCATGGGTTCACCAAGGGGAGGTCATGCTTGACCAACCTGGTGGCCTTCTATGATGTTATCACTGGCTGGGTGGACGGGGGGAGGGCAGTGGATGTAGTCTACCTTGTTGTCAGCAAGGCATTTGATACTGTCTCCCATGACATCTCTGTAACAAAGCTGAGGAAGTGTGGGATAGATGAGTGGACAGCGAAGTGGGTTGAGAAATGGCTGACTGGCAGAACGCAGAGGGTTGTCATTGGTGGTACGGAGTCTGGTTGGAAACCTGTAACCAGCGGTGTCCCCCAGGGGTCCGTGCTGGGTCCAGCCTTGTTCAACATCTTCATCAATGACCTTGATGAGGGAATAGAGGCCACCCTCAGCAAGTTTGCTGATGATACGAAGTTGGGAGGATTGGCAGACGCACCTGAAGCCTGTGCTGCCATTCAGCAAGACCTGGGCAGTCAGAAACTGGATGAAGAAAGGCTATGAAGAGAGGCTAAGTGAACTGGGTCTGTTAGCCTTGAGAAAAGAAGACTGAGAGGGGACCTGATCCAGGTTTATAAATATCTGAGGTGTGGGGGACAGAGTGGCGAGGCCAGACTCTTTTCAGCAGTGTGTGGAGACAGGACAAGGGGGAACGGACAGAAACTGCAGCACAGGAGGTTCCGCACAAATGTGCTCAAGAACTTCTTTACGGTGAGGGTGACAAAGCGCTGGCACAGGCTGCCCAGGGGGGGTTGTGCAATCTCCTTCTCTGGAGATATTCAAGACCTGCCTGGACACCTACCTGTGCAACCTGGTGTAGGGAACCTGCTTTGGCAGGGGTGTTGGACTCGATGATCTCTACAGGTCCCTTCCAACCCCTAAGATTCTGTGATTCTGTAACATCAGAATAGGGATTAAAGACTTTGCAAGTGAATATTTATTTGTTTATGTAAGATGCAATTGAGAGTTACGATAAACAGAAGTAGTCTGTTTTGGAAAAAAAAAAAGAAATTCCTCATGAAGCTGCAATGAAGTACTTATCATTGAGTAAAATATAAGCCACAGTAGAACTATTTTCTCTGTTAAAGAAAGAAATGCAAGCAAATTACAAAACTTAGCAAGACAATCATTTTCTGATTGTGCCATTTTGGCTGTCATTAAAAAAATGTAATCTAGTCAAGAGAAAATATTCATGGCTCTATGCAATATTTAAATTACATGCAAAGGAAATTACTGAAAGCTAAGTTTGTATGACTTCTACTACTTACCGTATGTCTGAATTCCTTTATTAAGTGTTGCTTTTAAATTTCTCAGTGAATCCTTGAAATATGATAATTATGATTTGGAAAATTTAGTTGCTGTACAAGTTGGTTTTATCTTCAATTGTCCACTATTCTTAATTGTGTCCGTAGTTGATTGCTATAATTTTTTTTATCATTTGATCAAGAAAACCTGCAGGGGGGGAAGACATTTTGATACCCAGCTGAAGTAAGACTCTCCTGCTGAGTCAAACATCCTCTACAATATTAATAGCATGCTTCTGGGACCTAAACATTTGCACCCTCAGCCAGGTTTCTGTAAAGAAAAGAGTCCCATTGGTTGTGGTTTTATGACCTGAAGAAAGATTTGCCCTCAGTGGCTGAACCCCCTGCAGAATCTGAGCACAGAATCAGTATCACTGTAGTACAAGATAAGGATCTCCTTGCCTGCTTTTTTCTAAAATGAGATTTCTCTGTATTGACCCTGTGGGATTTTCCAGGTGGTCTTCACATTCAGTGATCTGTAGTGGATGTGCTCAAGTGTTTTTTAGGAGGAAAGCTCAAGATGGAAAAGTACAAGTTCCTGCTCCTTCTTGTGATTTTATCTTCTTGAGAGTTGAATAAGTTTTGTCAATTATCTTTGGCAACTACAGTTGAATACAGGTTCTTATTACCTAATACCAGCAAAAAAAAAATTCAAAACAACAACAACAAGATTTGCTTTTATCATATTCATATAACTATGGAACTCACAAGGGTGCTTTTGTGAAAGAACAGAGTATTTTTATTCTTAGAGAATTCAGATCCTGAACCTAAGAGTTATTTATTTGAACATGTACTTTGAATACTGATCCTCAGTCTACAACAGCTCTTTCCTTCACAGGGATCTCTCAGATATATAAATACATTGACAGCAGTCTTCTCCTCAGACTCCATATACCCAAATGATTGTGCTCGGTCTGTTTGAGATGGATATAAGCATTTTCACAGTTACTTGAATGGTGCTGCATTGTAAATCTGCGACCAAAGTAATGCTGATAATACATCGATGTTTTAGCTATTGTTGGACTGTTTTTAACACAGTCAAGGCCTTCTCTATTTCTCACTCTACCCTCTCTGTCAGCAAATAAACCAAGGGTTGTCAAGAGGCTGGGATGGGGATACAGCTGCAACAGCAGTCCCAAAGGCATATTCAATACCATATGATATCACTTTTTAAATTTAAAGTAAAAGCACGGATTGGAACGAAAGGGTGATTTTTTCTAAGAACAGCCGTTGCTTAGAATCTTGCTGGACACTGATTCACTGGCAGGAGGTGGCAAGTAATTACCTCTGCATTGCTTCTGTTTTGGTTTTCTGTTATTGTTCACTTTTACTTATTGGACTGTCTTTGTCTCAGCTTATGATTTTTCCTCACTTCTGTCCTTTCAGTTTTCTTTTCTGTGTATCTGACTGCGGGAACAGTGAGCAAGCAACTGTGTGGAAGCTTAGCTGCTACCACTTAAGCATTGATATGTCCTTGCTTTGCTGGAATTCTTGTTCATTTGTTTTTGATAGTCATTCAGTAAGGTTTCCTCCTTCTGCATGCCAGGTGAAGAAACAAGGAAGTAAAATTTGCAATGCCTGTTTGAAAACATTGCCAAAAGGTCACAGAATCATTATTATTCCACTCAATATCTTAAACGTTCGAATTTGAAATGAAAGAAGTTAAATCTTTCCTTTGACCTTTTTTTTTTTTTTTTTGGCAAAACATTCTTGAAGCCTGGGGCTTGTATCATTTATGAAGATTGATCCTATACTTTCCTGTTGGCCTGAGAAGAAGTTATTCCTTGGTGCAGAGAATGATTTTATACCTCTCTGAAGAACACTGCAGTCACAGCAGTAGTGAAACGCAGAAGAAGTGCAGCAGTCTTTAGGACAAGATGTTTCTAGTTGAATATTCCTATTGTAAACCGAGAACTTTCCATTTAGACTGTCTACTTTCACTAACTTCTCAGTGTAACTGAAAACCCCTTCAGGATGTAATATGCAGAATGCAGTGAAAATGTTTTTCAGAATATACTCTCCTGCGTAAGTAAGCAGCTGAATCGCAAGAGATTGTAAAGGATGTGAAGAAAACATCAAAAATAACAAAAGGACCAGCAGATCTAGTCAGTGCTGAAGTTTGTATAGCAAAATATGTACTGATCTATACACGCTTCTAGGCGGTCTCTGTAAATATTTTTGTTAAATTTTCATGCCATGGCAATGAATATTCAACAGAGAACTAAAATAGAATTAAAGATTTTGTGCATTAGGGGGTCAGATCTTAAAATCAAAAACAGTGTCAAAGAAAGGAACTTTAAAAGTAGAAGTGTAAGGGCTGTCATACTGATGAAGAGAAGATGAAAAGCCTAAGTTTGTAAAATAGTTGCCACAGGAGCGGCTGCTAGAGAGTTATCTCAGACTTAGCAAAGGACTTAGCTCAGGGACAGTGAATTATATCGCATACTAATGAAGATCTGCCGTGTATCTGGAATAGGTAGATTAAACATAGTAATTGCAATATCAAAAGTGTGAAGTGAGGCAGTATACTGAGAAATTTTTTAATAAAAATAAAATGTTATAACCTATGACCTTGTCTTATACTATTTATTACAGTTTACTGGAATCTCAAGTTAAGAAAGAAGGATCTAGCTGGAAATATTTTACTTTTTTCCTTCACTTCTAATTTTTAAGGATCAGGGTGAAATTCTAATGTGTGTCCATTTTCTATTGGAATCACTGAAGTTGTTTCCATTTCCAGAGCTGCTGATTTCTGCATTAGACTAATCTAAATCACAGGTCTTCATTCCTGGGTTGATTACTACATTGATTTAATATATGACGTGTTAAGCCACAAGTAGCAACATTTTGGCCCTAGTAACTGATAACATATTTCTCTTTTAGGATCCGTATTTCACCTTGCCATTTATCTTGATTCTTATAGCCTAAGTTCAACCTATGACCACATTTCAAAGTCTGTCAATTCTGTTAAATAATACTATTTATATGTCATTTACAGAATAATAATGGAATCATAGAATCATCTGAAGGGATCATTAAAGGTCATCTAGTTCAACTCCCTTGCAATGAATGATCCTAGCACTGCAGCTAAATCAGGTTGCTCAGAGCCCAGTCCAGCCTAACCTTGAATGTTTCCAAGGGCAGGGCTTCCACTGCATCTCTGAGCAACCTGCTTCAGTGCTTCACAACCCTTACTGTAAAAAACTGCTTTCTTATATCCAATCTAAATCTCTCCTTTTGGCCCCCGACACAAGATCCTAAAAAAAGCTGAGGGATAGCTACTAGTCCTCCATCTTGTTGCATCGTGTTAGTGTTGAAAACTCACTTTTACTAAGTGTAATGAAGAACTAGAGTTGACCTCCTCCTCAACATTTACTTATTAGTCAACATTCAGTGCAGTACCTCACTCAGTTCCGTGTTAGAAATTGTCACATATGCACAGTGCATAAATTTGCATTATTGTCAAGTCATTTGTTTTTAACTGGATGAAATCTACTAGAAAACCACTTAGTTCTCACTCTGACTCATTTATCTTGTAATCACACACAGTTTAAAATGAGACCTGAAATATTCATTTGTCATTTAAATTATGCAAAATAATCTACAGGCATCCATAAAATCTCATGAATCTGAGAGATGTTTTCAGTTACACGAAGGCAGGAGATGAGTGAGGTTTTTTCCACTTTTACAGAAAAGTGGGAAAAATAGGAAGAAAGAAGGAACTGTTTAAAAGTAGAATGTTGTAGAACGTTGGAAAGGTTTCACAAATGTTTCCTTGCAAAAAAAGACAACAGTCACATAGATACTTGAAGAATAGCTATATCAGTAAATGTACATGCTCTAGACCTTTCTTTTGAATCACTGTATGTTTATAATACTTTCAGGTACTGTTAGATAGCACCAGCCAAGATAACAGTTGTTAGTAGCATAGGGTTCTTCAAGCACAATACACAAGTCAAGCGTTTTCTGAATACAGAATAATAGGAGCAAGAGGGTAAGAAAATGAGTAAAACTGTCTGATGTATATATCCTCAGGGCTTCCATCTGATGAAGTAAAATCTGAATGTTAGAAAGGATAAGTACACTTTGTGTACTGGTCAGCTAAACAGATAATCAGAACAAAGCTCTCATCTTCGTCAGCTCCAGCACGTACATCACTCTTTCCCCAAATGTATGTATATACTGTGTTTCTGTTGAGAGAAATAAGGCTGTCCCCCTCACAAAACAACACTGTTAGGCCAGAGTCTTCCTCTGTCTCATCATTCAAGAGTACGAGACCCTAAATTCTAAATCTTGAAAAATTTCACACTGAAAAAAGGATGAGGTGTTTCTGAGATAAAGTGATAAAAGCGAAAGTGAAAAATTCTCACAAAATCAGGGACATATTTTCACTGCATTTTCTTCAAATTTTTACTGTAAAAATTGAAAAAAAAAGGAGTACGTTGTGATAAGCTTTTGTTTTTACTACTGCAGAAAATGTACACAGGACAGATTAAGTAAAAAGTTATGTAAGCATATCTATAGATGTTGCAGAGCTATGAGATCTATTGAGCTGTTTTCTATCTTGATTTGGGTCTGGGTAAGTTTTCTTCAGCAATCTAATTCAGTAGCAGCATACTGCATATCAGAATCTCAGAAGGATATGAATGGCTTTGAAGTTTTTTGGTGGAAAAAAAAAACAAAAAACAACCCAAAACATTCCTTGTAACCATCTCTGATATATCAGATGTAGATTTTTCTAACTTTCCTGCCTGCCTTTCCTTGTCATCCTTGGGTCTGCAGGAGCTAAGTGGAAGTGGGAAAAGCCAGGCACATGTCAAAATAAATGGAAAAAAAAAATAGCAGGAAGCTTCAGCAGTTTTCCCAAAGCTGTGCTCATTTGTTTTATTTGCAGTGAATCTCCTAACTTCATCAAATGCAACAATGCAAATATAGTGAGCCTGCCTGCAAGTACTGAGGCTACAGGTTTTTGTAAGTCTATGCTACTCGTAAGGACAGTACCTTGTTCTGCTGTCCTTGATGTATGTGCAGAAAGACGAGTGAAAAGAGGTGGGGTTGCCGGTGATTCATCATCTTGTGGCCTGAGTGGAGAAATATGCACAGCTGCTGTCTGCATGTGTCATTAATTTTAGACTGGAGAGCTTCTCTATGCTGCAGTTTTGGCTGAAATAGTCTTGAAAAGGACCATCTATTTCTGCGGTTGTTCCAGCTGATGTTTCAGCATGCTCTTATGTTTCTAAATACTGTCTTCTGACAATGTCCTATGCGTGCCATTTTTTTTCATATACGTTCCTTTCTTCTTTTCACGGATGGTGAACTGAGCAAGTGAAAAAAGTATTAATCTTTTTATGTAGATTTGTCTGTTCTGAAATAGGAAATGCTCCTCAGTGAATGAGATTTTATTACCCTCACTCAGGAACTAGGAAACCAAAAATTACATCACTTTCTATTTGGTAACTGTGATAAAAGTTGTATTTTCATCTAGTTTGGAATGTTTGTTCCATGATTTTTCCCTTTGTTCCTTCCATGATCTGGAGAGTTTGTAGATTGAGCTTGTAGATGGAGCACATCTTCCTTCACCTTTGCAGAAAAGACATGATTCAAGCTTAGGCCAATGAGTTGGCAGAAGGACTGGAGATCCTGGAGGAAAGGTAAAACGAGGCAAGACTGCAGTCCATCCTAACACTGGAGGAAATCTGTAATTTAGTTCTCCAGCAGGTGGCTTGTTGGGAAATGAAATAGAACAACACTCCCATGGATCTCTCTACATTTTCTTGGAAGCTTGTAAGTCCACCCTGTTATAGCCTATATGCCAGTATGTCACTTCCCAAGATTATGTAATTAGTAACTGGTAGTAAGTCACAGAAATGCTTGCTGATGTTGCAAACATCATTCCATGCTCACCTCTGATTTCTTTCCTTTTGAACTTTGACAGATTTTATTTCTTGCACTGAATAATTACATGGTTACTATTTGTCTTATAACTCTGAGTGGTAACAAGGGAGTCAATATCCCTGGAGCTCTTTTGAAAACTTTCATCTTTTAACCAACCTTGTCCATCTTGTAGTACAGGACAGGAAATTTAGTTTATAAATGGCTGGATAATTAAAAGATGTAATAAAATACTGCATATGAAACATTATTCAAGTAGGAGCATGAATTAGCTAAATTCAGTTGTTTCTAGTAACAGACCTAAAGTTAATTGTGTTAACAAAAGATGGTGCTCTATATACTGAGGATGGAGAGGGAAACTGTGAGAGTGAGTGGAAACTGAAATGTCTGCACTCTCAATGTTACTGACATGTGCTTTGCAGAACTATGTATCCTGAAGAGCAGAAGTCAAGAGTTGCATGCATTCAGTTCTTCAGTAGATAAATACGTTCAACTGAATAAGGAACAGGTATTGTAACATAGAAAAGAAAAAAACAATGAGATCGGGGCTGTTGTATTTAGTTTTCACAAGTGTGTTAATGGATTTTATGTAGTTCTGGCATTTCAGCAATCTTTTTAACAGTAAGTCTCAGTATAATTACAATTCAAAAATAAATTATATGCATGTTCAACTCTGCAGATATGCCTGACAATACATTTTGGTGAGATGCCTAAACAATTTTGAAATTCAAATTCAGCTAGAGAATTTACAGTAGGAATAATGAATCAGCTAACATGTTATTTAATATAAACATGCAATTTCAAATTATGCAGTAAACTATCATAGAAACTTTAAAGAGATCAGAAAATTCTGCTTGTGCTAGTAACTGCTAGTCAGAATCAGTGGAGCAAACCACTAGGAGAAATGCACTTTATTTACTTTGTTCTCATTTTTATGTTTACATTAACAATTAATTTTAGGACTACTGTCCCTCTCAGAAAACTCCATAAGAATCACCATCTTCAAGAATTCCAAACAGAAACACAGAATCTAGTCCAGTTACACGCAGGAGCACACTCGCAGAAACTCAGGGTAAGTAATTACTTGTGAGCTTGTAGGTTAATAACATTGCCTGTCAATCCTGTCAAGCTCCCAAAGAGCAACTATTCAATATATTTTTTTTTCTCTTGTAGCATAGAGTGAAAACTCACCATAAAGTAGCCAAAAGACAGAGATTTAGTTACTAAAAGTTATTTTGGTAATGGAAACAGTCTGATTTGTGGAAATCAGGTTGTGAGCCTTGGTTCCTTTATTTCTACTGTAACAACCAAATTGTTCTTCAGTGAGTGATACCTCTCTGGGCTATTCTAGAGAGACTGTTTCCTTTGTTTGTACCTACATAGATGCATCGCTTTGTATAAGTGTGAAAAATAACATCAAATGATTAATTTAAGTGATGATAAAGTAATGGCATAACACTATATAAATGACCTCTCATATACCTCTAAAAGAGAGCAGTGGTACAGTTATAGTCAAAAATATTTGCCGACTTTGGAGCCAAATAGAATCATTTCCAGGATACATGAAGGCTCTTAACTTATCTTGAATAATGAAGGAGACATAATTGTTAAGTTAAAACAGAATCAACATTGTTTTGTCCAAAGAGCAAAATAAGCTTGATTACTGTGGTAATCACGCATACCACTTCCACATGGACGATGAATGTTTTTTGTGGTGTTTTAACACTCAACGGGCAGCTAAGTTTTACCATTCTGCTCTTCACTCCCTATCTGCAGGACAGGGGAAGAAAAACAGTGAAAAACAGACAGGCTTGTGGGTGGAGATAAGAAACAGTTTAATTAAAGGAAAATAAGTACAGGATAAGAATAAAGCAAAACCAAAATCAAAAGGCCATGCAGAAGCAAAAGGAAAAAAAAACTATTATTTTTCACTTCCCATCAGCAAGTGATACTGAGCCATATAAGAAGCAGGGCCTCAATATGTTTAGCGATTGCTCAGGAATACCAACACTTTCATAATTCTCTTTCTCCTTCCCTAGCTTTTATAGCTAAATGTACTGTTATATGGAATGAAATATCCCATTAGCCAGCTTAGGCCAGCTGCCTTAGTTGTGCCGCTCCGCACATCTTGCCAGTACCCAGCCTACTGGTCTTTGGACGCAGGGTGTAGAGAGCCAGCCTTGATAGGATGCCAGCAAAACCCAAATTAATTCTATTCCAGCCAGACTTAGAACAGCTTTGTGTATCCTTTAAGAGCACTTTATGTTACTGTGATCTTCTCTGGCTATCATTGTAGACCTCATCTTGATCACCATCACTGAAACCTGTTACTGACCTACTTACTCAAAGCTCTAGCCTGATTCTGCACTTCACCATGGGCTTAATTGGTCACTGGCACTCTTTTCTGTCCTGACTGTCTTGCTGGCTTGTCCTTCTCCCTCCGTGGGGCGGTAGGATAGGCCCTGGCTGATGTGGCCCTGACCAGATGGCCCTTGGATCCCAAAAGAACAATATTTGAGATTGTCTTTAGAAACAGTACCACCCAAAGTTTTCCTTTAACTGGGACTTTTAAGAGGCATGCTAAAATTCAAGTTTTCAAGGATGAAGATAATGATTAATTTTATCGTCCCAGCAGGAAAATTCACTATGATTTAAATGAATGAGAAATGAGTCAGTTGCAGGTACAATAAATATCAGTCAAGAAACATGGAAATATTTTTACTGTTGTATCCTCACGACTTAGCTATGCTGTATCTTTCACTTGCCCCTGTGATTGTCTGCTCTAATCCTCCCCATGTCTTGTTGAGCTGAAGTGGTAGGGGTAGATTTCCAAATTTTTCTCCATAATCATGAGGGCCATATTGTTCCTGTTTTTCTAAGGTCTAAGACTGTGATGTAAACACTCTGAGACATAGCTTAAATTTATAAAAAGCTATTGGGTAATCAAAGATGAACTCAGTTTTTGAGTTGATTGTTACTATGACTTCTGCAAAAAGTGGAAAAGGTGAGGCATAGTTTAAAGTATGGACAGTTACACATTTAGAATGGAAGAGCTTCATCTAGAAGCTTGGAGATAAGTGGCAAAGCAATCAAAAATCTTTGTAAAGGGGATCACCCTGTCCTAAGCAGCAACTTCACTGCCATAATTAGCAGGAAGACCATTCACACAATTCTTGTGTGGCTTTTTTTTCCCCCACAACCTGCATATTCATAGAGTCTGGCTTAATATAGGGATGTCTCTCCACTTTACAGCACAGTGGTAGGAAAGGTGGGGTCAGATAGGGCTATGCCTCAGATACGTGCTCCAGCCTTTGCACAATTGTGTGCCCAAAGTTGGGCACTCATTATGTTTTACGGTAACCTCAAGTATGTATAGGAGGCGGGTATATTTGGGCAACCTAGAAGTCCAGCTCACAGATGATGCTGACAGAGTTGGCAGAGCCTGGCCAGGTGAGACTTCATACAGGCATCCCAGCCTACCTGTAGGGAGCTGTATGCAAGCCTTAGGGGTACTGAGTTCCATATGCTAATGCCTTGTGGATTATTTAGGAGGACACCTGGCCATGCTGCTTACTAGAGATGCAACTGACGCTGAATCATCCACAAAGTGTTTTGAGAAACTCTGAAGAGTGCTAGAAAGGCTGAACACTTGCAAGAATTATCCTCCTATATTGAACACACTTGAGTGTCTGGAGTTACACCCTCACAGGTTGTAGAAGGGCAGCTAGAATTTAACTGTGGGAGAGAAAAAAGAAACACAGATCTGTAAAAATCCAGACCTGAGGCTGGAAAAGTTAGAAAACAGTGTGAAAGGAACATAACAAAATTATAGACTGCTAGAGATCTTGTCTAAAGTACAGGAAATATTTCCAGTCTTTAAATTTGCTGTAGTAACTGATTTTCTCGTTAAGCTATGTAAGTAACACTAAGAGCTTCGCTGAGACTTCATAAAATGTCAGACTGTTTGAATGACACTTACCTGACTCTGCAGCCTACTCCATGCTCCAGCAGAGTTTTGTGTTGGCTGTGACATCCCCAGCACCTTCCACACTGGAACATCACTCAGAACAGAAGAACAGAGTTTGGATCAGGCAAGGACATTGTGGTACCTAGAAATTGAAAAAAAAAAAATACATATTTAATGCTGCAAGAAAGCTTCAAGAGGCTCTCAGATGGTCTGTCAGGAGCATTCAAACTTACAAGTGGCCAAAATTTCACAAGGAACTTTCATAGAAACACCAGATATTTCTTTTCATAAGGGTTACTTTTATCCAGTGACTAGAAATACATCTTAGACTGAATCTTTGAACACTGCAATATAAGGGAGGAAAGTCACTCTGGAAAAGGTATATTGGCATCCAAGAATAACATTTTTATAACTTCTGATGAAAATCAGAACAGAAGCTGTAGGTAAATTAGCTATTATGAAAGTCATTAGCATCAGTATTATTCTGTGTTTTATAAAGGGCTAGAAGAGTTCCCCTAATTACATCAATGGAGCATGACACTTGATTTTAATAGTTACTTTTAATGTGTCAGCCCAGGTATGCAATTTTACTTTTGTTCTCCTCTATTTTACAAGATAAATTAGAAGAGAATAAATGAGGCAAACTATATAGAAACAAGGTCAGATCAGCAGCTATCCAGTGTGCCATCTTCTTTTAAGCAGTGTTTTCATAGTAGATATCATGGCAACTAACTAGCTCATTCCCTTTGTTATTATCTTTTTATAGATGAAATGATAAAAACTTACTAGTACATTTTCCTTCTCCTTTATAACTTTTTTCTACATTCACTTTCAAGTCTTGTGGTGCTGGGGTTGGAGAAACAAGCAATTTCTTTTGTTCGAACACTGAGCTTTGTATTCACAGCAAGACCTTGAAGACACACAGCAGAAAACTATGGAGAAATTTTGGCAGTACAATTTATCTGGATATTAATATTTGTATTTTTGATAAAAGCAGACCATCCATAACCTCTGGGAAAATAAATCTCCAAAGCTACTATTTTATTTACTGTTTTCTGTATTGTACAAATGGCCTGTGAAGTTGCAAAGTCTAGTTTTCTGATCATTTGTCTCATTAATAGACTTGGTGTGTTAGATTTAAGCCTGATTTAAGCTTTTCTGGACTGGAAATTTATGAAACTTTCAGTAAACAGCAGTTGAGAGTCCACCTGAGGTACTTGTATAGTTACATGTGCCACCTTGTCAAAGAAGTGGGTGGAATTGTCAGTTCACACAGACACAGGACAATGGCCTTGCTAGCATTAAGGAGATGTGGTGGGAGCAGCTCACATCACCAGTGTGCTGTGATAGCTCAACACAGGCTTGTAAGGAAAGATGAGCAGAGAAGACCAGAAGGTGCATAGCTCTAGTGCAAGAAACTCTGGTGTACAAGGAGTGTGAGACCTGATGAAAGGAGGAATCAGCATGTGGACGTGGCAGCAAGTTCTTGCTGATGGATGCTTGATCACAGAAATGAATGAAGCTCTCTTTAAACAAATGGAAGATGTCTTCCATTTGCAGACAAAATTGAACTACCCAGCATCTTATGGAAAGTCAAGATGAAGGGCTCAAAAAATCCATTATGTTTCTGAACTCGTGCAACACGTGATACAGACTGTATCTGATATGCTCAGTACAGTTTTAGCCTCACCATACAAGAGAGACTGCAAAACTGGAACACTGGAGACTGATCACACGTGCTGAGGGACTTTAGTTTGTGAAACACAGAGAAGAGAAGGCAATGATGTACTTCTCTCTTTTCCAGGATGTGGAGAGGTTATAGAGCAGAGAGGAGGTGTAAACTGGTATCAGGGATGTACAGTAAAAGAACTGGAGAAAACACTGGATATGAGGGAAAAATATCACAGTGAGGGCAGTCATACTACAAAGCATGCTGCTTAGAGAAGTTGAGGAAACTCCAGCCTTAGAAGTATTCAAAACTTAGCCAAACCTAGGGCAACCTACTCCAATGTTGATGTTGTCCCTGCTTTAGTTGAGAAGCTGGGAGATATGATCTTTAAATACCTCTTCCAATATAAATTCTTCAATGAAACTAGGTGCTGGATTAAAAAATGTTGGATTAAAAACAATGGTAGAGGAGGGAAACAAAAATGTGAAAACATGCACAAATTTGTGATTGGATATATGTTATTTTCCTAGGAAATTAAATTAAACACTGATTATTTCAAATGTATAGACTGGAAAAACTGTCCTATTTTTATTTATGTAAAGATGCTATTGCCTACAGTTTTGTTAGGGCCTTCTGTAGCTACGTTCCAAATAATAAAACGGTTTCAGTCACTTTCAGATTTGTCAAGATGAAATTGTTAGATCTGAAATTTCCTATACTGAAAGTCTTATCAAACATAATTCAACCATTTCCAAAAACAAATGAGTAAATAAAAGAATTAGAAGAACTAAAGAAAATGTTTATAAACATTTAATTAAAACTCTGCTTTTTAGTAGTCTGTTCAAGTTTGGCAGCCTAGAAAATCTGCACCAAGTTCGCAGTCACAAGTGGTTAGTTCACATAATTACAGAAGAGATTTCTTGGCAAATATTATTTGGTCTCCAGCAGTCTTTTCGCAATGAACCTACTCCAGCTCAGAGCTTCAGAGGCAAGTAGAAAAGGTATAAGAGAAGGCTTCCTTCAGGAACGGTGTGGTGAAAGCCCAGGGAACAGAAAACAGCAATGCTGTTTGTAATGCGACAGAGGAATTTGAGTAACATGTCTGAATGAAGGTCACGCATATGAGAGAATGGAGGTTAAAGGAAAGAGAAAAGTTTTGTTGTAACAGAATTGGGAGGATTTATGATCACTGAAGTATATTCTTCTCCAGAAATGGAAGCTGAATCCTATTCTCATGGCCTTCCTGCAAATTCATAAAATACTAAATCATTAATCGTATTATGGTGTAATAATTTCCTTTTTCTCTCACAGGATATCTGACCAGAATGGATTATGTTTGCTGAACGGGCCAATTTTGTGAAAGAGACCGTATCAATCTCTTCTTTTGAAGAAGGAAGATGTATACAGAAGGAAGCAGAAGATAACAGGAAGAAAAACGTAGGTTCTATGACAAGAGCTGTTGAGCTGAGCAGCTCTGAAGAACAATCCCAACCTTGACTTCATCTTAAAGACTCTGTGTGATTTGGGTAAGTTACTTGACCCAGATTTTTCACAAGCATCAATCGTTTGGATCGGTGGACTAGATGACTGTAGTGGTCTTTTCCAACCTTAATGATTCTGTGATTTCCCTTCTACACAAAATACTGGTTTTAAGTTGCTTTGTGAGTCTCCCTTTAGGATGACTTGCCTCATGCTCCCCAAGCATATATTTCTAGTCCCTATAGCTAGCTAGTTCAGATGAAGGTTTCTGCAGTGTGGGTAGTTACAGACTGAAGAAATAACTGCCCTCTACAGATCTTAATTCAAAAAAATAATTGAGTAATCACAGCAGCAACAGAGCACACTGGGAGCTACATATGGACATAGAAAATCCTAGGGAATGCTTAAAAATCTCTTAAAAACATTCAACTCCAGGTATCACATACCAGACCCCAAATGATCAGATTCTTCCAGTCTTTTTCCATTTATAAAATAAAATTCCCATTTCATTATCCTTCAGGGCTTTTGAGAAAATGAGCTAATTCGTGTTCAAGAAGCAATTTGATACTGTACTGCTGAGCGCTATAAATGGAAGGCAAAAAAAGAAGATAAAATTAATTATTCTACATTTACAGCACATTGCAAGGAATGTGCAGCATATCAGATATGGGGATGTACAACAGAAGAATATATAATTTTTCTATTGTATTTATATATATATATATATTAGTCAGGATACAATCTCATTTCTTGTGCTCATGTAACTATTTACTATATTATAAAATACAGAGGTTACTTAGGCTATATACTTCTTTAAAATTAAATTAAAATGATTTAAAATTAAATAAAATTAATGGAAGAAAGCTGTAAGCGGTCAGGCAACATGTAAACACCAATCTACTTGACTTTTGCCATCGCCGTTGTCTGGCGCTAGTCATTGCAACATCATGTCAGCTTTCAGAATCCCCAGCCTGACTTGAAAAGAGGAACCAGTGCAACCCCCAGTGGACTCTCAGTGCCACCTTCTTTCTCATCCCCTCTGCTGTATATAGGTGATCTGTGCTGCAGATAACAGTCCAGAGTACAGTGAATTACTTTAACTGTTGTATCAGAGCTTATCCTGCTCCAGGAATGTGAAACACTATTTGATCTAATTACTCTTCCAAGAGTCAGCATAAATTAAAGCTCCACCTAGCAACTACAGCATTACCAAAGTACACTAAACAAGGAAAAATCCCATACATTCTGCAGGCTACAATAAGTGAGCCTGCAAGAGGTTATTGTGACTCCCGTTCCCACATCCTTAAAAGCATGTTACATGTACCCAGCTCAAACAGGTATGCAGGTACCTGATGTTTTGAAATGCTTTTAGTCAATCTAATATGACTTTCAAGCTGGGAATACATCAGTCGTAGAATCACATAATCATCCGGGTTAGAAAAGACCTTCAAGATCAAGTCCAATTGTCAGCCTGACCTTTTGAGTCCTATCACTAAACCACGTCCCTTAGTGTCGTGTCCACACTTAAACACTCCTGGGGATGGGGGACTCCACCATTCACTAGGAAGCCCATTCCAATGCTCATGCACCTTCTCTGTAAAGAAATTCTTCTTGATGTCCAATCTAAACCTCTACAAGCACAACTTTAGATCATTTCCTTACGTGCTCTCACTCATTACCTGAGAAAAGACTGTCACCCTCTTTGCTGCAGCTTTCCCTGTGGAGACCAATGACGTCTCCTCTCAGCCTCTTCTCTAGACTAAACAACCTCAGTTTCTTCATCCATTTCTTGTAAGTTTTGTTTTCTAGTCCCTTCACCAGCTTAGTTTTTCTTCTTTGTATGTTCTCAAGGAATTCAGTGTCCTTCTTTCAGTGAGGGGCCCGAAACTGATTGCAGTGTAAGGTCTCACTAGTTGCACATACAAGGGAAAAACCTTTTTCTGTCCTGCTAGCCACCCTATTTCTAATGCAGATCAGGAATCATTGGCTTTCTTGACCACCTGGGCACACTGCTTGCTCACATGTCGAACAGTTAACTAAAAAACAGATAAAAAAAACATCCATAGCCTTTGCCTTATCTACTAAGCAAGTCATCTTGTCATAGGAGATAAGCTGAGTCAGGCAAGACTTGTTTTTCAAAGACTGACTACTTCTGATAATTTGGCTGTCCTGCATATGCCATGTGAGAGATGCAGAAGAGAGCCAATATAACTCATGCAACCAGTTACAGATATAGTTATTTATGACAGCGTATGCCTATGCTGATCTCTTGTAGGGAGTTTGATGGCAGTAACTAGCTGCAGCTTTCAGATGTCAAGAGCATGGATTTCCATGTTCCTGAAATACCTTCCCCTAATCCTGTTCTTATTTCCCCTTCTAGGAAGACAGTTTTTCACTAGAGGTACAAGCAAGCCTTACTGGTGTGGGTGCTATTCTTAACTAGCCAATGCAGCATCAAAGAAGGCAACTGAGTTTGTGCCCAATTTTCCACCATGTTGAGTACAAAACTGTTAATGTGCTAGTAGTAGTTAACAGCATATTAACAGTTATATGACCTTCAGGATATCTGGAGTGAAATCTTGTCAGTGTTATTTCTGTACATAAAATAAGTCTTCTACAGGATCATTTGTTTGCAAGATCATTACATCAAAAAGAGCATTGTCATAGTTCATAGCTGCACATTTAGTATTTGTGAGAGACAAGAATCTGGCACTACCAATGATCTCACATCCATGCCTCAGCATAGACCACAAACTTCTCCACACCATCACGATCTTTTTTTTCCATTTGTAGGGAAGAAAATTGCTGAGCATCTAATGTTCTCAGCCTTCAAGCAGGTACTGAAGACAGAGAAAGATGCAGTAAGAGACATTGTTGGCTAGCTATTAATTCTGTGGTGATATCTCTACTCAAAAATAAATTGCATCCAGCAAATTTGTTTCACTTATAGTTTTATTTACAAAAAGGCCTTTTTTATTTAAAAAGGCACCCTAAATATACAACAAATTCTACTCGTGGCTGTGTTGGTCTAGCAACTTTGGTGTAAGATTTTATCAGTCATAGAGTCTAAATGTATAGTCTGCAGGTATTTTTATAAAGCAGGCTTTCAAAAACATTTCCAGAGTGGGACAGAGGAGACCATCATAGGTTTTTTTTTAAAGAGTTTCTGAGCATGAGTGGTAGAGTTAATTGTTGAACTATTATACTATAGGTTGCAATTTATAGCAGTCACAATAATTTCTGAGTGATTACCCTTTGCTACCATTAAAGACCTACCTCATCCGTTCTAGCGTGAAACACTGTAAGATGGTTTGTTACCTGCTGATGATAACCTACCAGCAAGGACAACAGCTTAATTATATACTAAACCTCCTGCTGGCAAATAACTGGCTTCCAAACCAAACACTTCTGCTCTTCCTTTGTTTTTTCGCTGAAAATAAAGAAGAATCATTTTCTTGATTTTACACTAATACATTAATTTATGAATGGAAGACATTAAGCTTTTATTAGCTGCTGAGGTGCCTGAATTCTTTGTGTTGTCATCATGATATAAGAACTAGCCTTATTTACCTACAAATCCTGCTGGAGCCCTAGAGCATGTCAGCTAAAGGATGTGAAGAAATCCCAGCCCAGACCTCTCATGGAGAATTGCAGAGTATCACCTAAAAAGTGGCCCTGGCTAAGTGAGATCTCTGCTTACACTGAGATAGTGCAGACAGCTTAGATGAAAATGATATCTTTTTTTGCAGTATTTCTTCCTTCAGATTCATTCTGAACATGGAATCATAGCACCAGCTTTGTTAACATCACTGGCTGAAGGAGAACAGAAGATCCTTCTCTACTCGGGAACCTCTGAAATGAGTGTCAGCAGCTAAGGTTCATTGTTCAGTAAGGAAACAGTGAGAAAGTAAGTTTGTTCTGGGATTGGTTATGAGGAATTGGAGGCTCTTTTTCTGTATGAAAGAATAATCTGTGTGTTTAGGTACTGGAGGCTTGCTACATAATTCCATCCCTTTGAACTCCTGCTTGAAAGGGACCTTTGAGCATACATTTCCATGATCCATGAACAGTCCTTTCTCCTCAAGTTTGGTCTTTGCAGAGAGAAGAGTGTCAGCTTGTTTGCAAATATGTCAACACTTATTCCTAGAGTCATCTGCTGTCCTAACGAAGTCTGCAGAATGGGAACTGGAAATCTGGGCTGGGTGAATTAAAGAACAAAATATTTGGTAACTACTTATAATAAAAAAAAAATAAGATGCTGTTTCATCTACATTTCTCAGACTGATAATTAGCAGATAACAAATGATGGATGGTAGGGACTTGCCCACTTCATTTCTGAGCAGTTTTCAAACTTCAGAAACTCAGAAAAAGGCACAGATCTGTAACGTAAAAGGCAGGCTAGTGACTGACAAACATAAAAGGCAGCTTGCCATCCCAAGCAGTGACATTTTTGCCTGCTGCCTCTGATGTATACAGCTCACTGCAACTTCACATTGAGAGCTAAAAAGTATTTATAGACTTGGATTCCCATTTTCAGGGACAGTATGTTTTACCATGTCATGATGGCCTGTGCAGAAAAGACCAACATTACTTATGATCCATCTATGACAATGATATTGAACAGCTTAGTTAATGTGTGGTATCTTTATTGGTAATATTATCATAAAATTGTAATAAGAAAAATAGCTAGATTTGCCTCATCAAGATTAGGAGACTCAGAATTTAAAAGCCCCTAAAAATAATTCCAGTGTGTCCTAAAACATCTCACAAATAAAATACTGTTTTTATTGAGACAGCAACCAAAAAACTGTTACCAAGTACTAAAATACACTCTTTGGGGATTCTGTGTCAGACTAAGACATGCAACTGCTTAGAGCCAAACTGTTAGAGTAAAAACAATTGCCCTACATGCTTTTTGCATTTATGTGTGAAGTCACTGCAAATTTTGCCCTCTGAAAAGAAAGTAAATAAACAATACTCTTGAAAAGCAGAAATATTTTAGCATGTATACACAGTGAATGGATATGATTGAGTTGTTCTTGTTATGCCTTAAAACACGACACATTCCTCCTAAGAACTGCCAGCATGTTTTGAGACTTCTTACTGCATTGTATTGATGTAATTTAAATAATCTTTAAAAACACTATCCTTCATTATGAGTATAAAAGCGTGCAGAAAAATATGACTTCAAGGGCATTTACTGTCCTTGGTTTTAGCTCTTCTGCTGATGGTGTAGTGATGAATGAGAGGATGTTGCAACAAGATCATGTCATGTAGAAAAACAATTGGGATAAAAAAAAACCAAAACTTATGTGCAGACTAACAAATTTATTCCAACAGTTGATTTTGGGCTGCTATCTTTCATTGACTCCTGCAAGCCCTTTCCTGATTCCCGAATGTATTACCCTGTGCTAGCCTCTCCCTGCAGAAATGATCTATTTTACACCATAAAACGCATTATTTTGACAGAACACAGAGGAATGGTTCCCACATATTTCTGCTCCTTCCTGTTGCGGCTGCATAAAGCTGAGCTCTCTGAACACAGAGAGAAGTATTTGTGAGAACTGTGCATCTGACAGTAGAAAGTTTGTATTAAATGTATTACTGGCCACAACCTGGAAGATGTTCATGCAAAGGCACGTAGCAGCAAGCTGAAGAGAGGTGGGACGTTTCATTCTTCAGAACAAATCTAGCGTATTATTCATACTACCCAATTGCTCCACATCAGCCTTTATGTCTGTTCCCTGCAATCACTTTTGATTGTCAGTCAACGCCTGGGACGCCTTAGAATGGAATTGACAATAATATTGTTTTCCCCAGAGAATTGGAACAATTTTAAAGGCAGTAGGATAGATAATGTTACACTCTGAGGAGTTGGCAAAGGTGATCTTTATTGTTTGAATCTGCAAAGGTAAAGTAAAAGTGACAGGCTATAACGTTGTTTCTGTTCTTTGAGTTCAGAACAGTCCAGCAGGCTCCGAAGGAAGAAATTCTATGCCTCCATTTGTATGCAGAATATCTCTCTTTTTTTTTTCTTTTTTTACTAAGTCCATCCTCTTTCATGTGTATCATTCCAAGCAAAAATAACTGAGTGATATCTTTCCATTTGTCTAGCACATCAAATAAATTAGTAACTGTAAGTAGAAATGAACATATTCATAATAGCAAATGAACTTCTGTGCTAATGTCTATCTGGAATGTACAGCAAAACATAATGAAGTAATGGTAATCAGGAATTTCTAGGAATATCACACTGTTTTAAAGGAACACAGCACACATACACCTGCTGTATATAGAAGAAATCATAAATATTGTGTACATGCACGGTTAGTAGAATTTCTGGCTTTTACAGAGGTAATTTTGCAGGTCTTAAAAATACAGCCCTTCACAAGTTCCTCCCCTTCCTGTCCTTTTTCTCCTTCCTTTGGATTTCATTATGCAGAAAGTATTATTTTGACAGCAAATTCATGAATGCAATTGTTGAATTGGCTGACTAACCAGATAATACTTTGCTAGTACACTGCTATTAACTACTCTATCTCCACAACACCATTTTCAATAGAATTCCACTTGACTGCAATTTTCAGTTTCTTGCATGCATTTAATGTTCTTTCAAGGGTATACATTAAGTTGGTAAATAATTTTTCTCCCAATCTTTTATCTCTCTCCTTGCTATGCTCATAAGTCTCACTCAAGTGTCTTTTTCTTTCCTCATTATCTCTGCTTTGTGAGTCTGTTAAAAAGCAATGACAAATTTTCACTGGCTAGCACCAATTTTCCATACTTTCTATTGTCTCTTCTACAGGAGAAATTGTGAAAGAGGCACCAGGTAGGTGGTTAGATATAATATTTTAAGTATATCTCTTACATTTATAACAGTCTTAAAAGGCAAGTAAAAAGCAGTTAAATAATTGAAGCTAGGGGATGAATTCCCTCATTCTTTTAAGAAAGAATTTACAAGAAAGAAATTTTGAAAAAAGCAAGAGGATGTTAGAATTTGTAAAATACTTACAAGTCTGGGTAACTTATGTAGCAAGTTGATACGGAAACTAGGATCAAGTTTGCACTCAAGCTCCACCCTTCCCCCCCCCCCCCCGCTCAATTCCGTTTTACTTTCATTTGCCATAGCACAGTGGAAATTATTCTCACCACAGGGAGCAGATTTCCCAACTCCATTTCTGAACAGAACTTGAACTTGGGGAAAAAAGAAAAACAACAGGGGGAGACATGTATATCTCCAATTTGGAAGGCAGGCAAGCATGAACAGCAGCCGCGTACCATCTCGAGTAGCAGCAGTTATGTGTGCTAACTCTTATTCCAGAAAGGGTAGGGAGCACATAGTTGGTGCCCTTGTACAGTCCTCTCCCTCTTTGTAGCTTAAGCATATTCTTCCAGCCAGGACTCCAAAGACTTGCTTAATTTGAAAGCTATAGCAAAAAGCTGCAATTCCTCCTCTTCTTGAAGCAGACGCTGCAGGAGGGAAAGAAATTGCTTTTTGAAGCGCTACCAAGAAAGAAGAGCATGACCATGGAAGAGATCTAGCAGGACAGAAAATAGCTTCTCTGAAAGGGACAGCACCTAGCTCGCTGTGGGATGACAGGGCAGAGAGGTGTACTAGGCAGAAGAGATATCAGAAGAGTAGCTTTCTAAAGTTGCTGAAAAAATATTCTGTGAATTGCACTGAGCTAGAAAATTGTGGATTTTTGCAATTAGAATAAGTGCAGGTTTAGTACCTATGATAACCAAAGGCATAGCAGCTGTAGTCCTGCATAGACTTCTCACAATGAAAAGCTTTTCTTACTGTGAGTTAAACTTACATTATAGTCTTGATAAGACCTGGTAGCCATAGGAGTTCTCTAAGGTTTCCAGGCATAATCACTTAAATACATAGAGGTCACATACTCCAGAGACAGGAGTGAAAATAGTACTTCCTATTTGTGCTGTCTTCTTCTGCATCACTCTGGGTGCTGGTTATCATTCAGTGCATGTCACACTAGGTGAGACAATAATAATATTCTGCAGTTAAAAGGTTTTTGGAATGGACCTGTCTCCTAATTGAGGAAAAAATAAGCTTCTTCAGTTAGGCATTTCCTTCCTGTTTCTCAGTGAAATAACACTTTTTTTCAGGAACGCTATTTAGTAACACCATTGATTTATAAAAATACCAGTTAGTTTCTTGTGTTAGAATATTTTATTACAACCAGATTCAGAAAATATATTGAAGGATCTAAATGAAACTTCTGTATCTTGAGCATCCATCTGAAAAAAGATGCAGGAACTAGAACTGTTTCCAGAGAGTGGTTCTAGATGGCTGCATGGTGAAATCATTGCATGAAGCAGCTTGCTGCCACTTCTCACTGCAAGTGCACATTATATCCTGTGGTCCAACACTTTGGCCCAGCATTCCTTCCGCAGGGAAGGCACAAAAAGAAATGCAGCCGCAGATCAACATCTGTGCAGAAACTGTCTCTACCTCTGAAAAAAACAAACAAAAACAAAACAAAACCTTACAATAATGTTACTGAAGCCAAAAAAGCAGAAGTCACAAATTTGTGCTTTCTAGGGACATTCATGTGACAGTGCATCGGTGTCATCACTGTCTCACGGTAGACTGTCTCACTATGAAGGGTTAAAAGGAGGGTTAATACTACTACATAAATCGATATGCAGGCACAGGAGGTGAAATTTGCCCCCAGTGGAAATCACTGTGTAAACTAGGCAACATTAGAAAGAGAAAATAAAAGTAAAAACATGCCTGGAATTCTTGCTATAATAAAGTGCAATACTGTAAGCAAAAAGAAGGTGCCAGCATTGCAGGAAAAAAAACAACAGCCTAGATGAATGTTTAAACTGGAGGAACATACTCTTCTATTGACTCATCAGATGTGGAGTCCTCAGTACAAGAGAGATGTGGGCCTGCTGGAGTGTGTCCAGAAGAGGCACATAGAAATGATCCAAGGAGCACTTCTCCTACAAAGGCTGAAAGAGCTGAGGCTGTTCAGCCCAGAGAAGAGAAGGTTCCGTGGTGACCTGGTAGCGGCCTGTCAGTATGTAAAGGGGAGCTACAGGAAAGAAGGTGACAGACTCTTAAGCTGGGTCTGATGTGATAGAACAAGGGGAAATAGTTTCAAGCTTAAAGAGGGTAGATTTAGGTTAGATGTAAGGAAGAAGTATTTTACAGTGAGGGCAGTGAGGCACTGGAACAGGTTGCCCAGAGATGTGGTGGATGGAGTCTCCACATTCCTGGAGATTTTCAAGGTCAGGCTGGACTGAGCTCTGGGCAACCAGATCTAGCTGAGGATGTTTGAGTTAGCTGCAGGGGAGTTGGACTTGATTACCTTTAAAGGTCCCTTCCAACTCAAATGATTCAGTGATTCTGTGATTAACTGTCACATGGTTAGAAGCACTTGTGCTAAGACAACTTCTGTTTCTTTCAATTTACTCTGATTTTTCCAATAATAAGGGTACGTTATTTCATGTATACAAGTGTTTGTGCATTTGAACTCAGAATCTCAGATACATTCTTATTTGTAACTTCTAAAAACTTAAAGAAAACAGATTATTTTCCCTTTCTCTTTGCTTCTTTGGTGTAATACCTTTGCTAAAATATAATTTGTGAGAATTTTTTCATCTAGGGAAAATGCATAAGCAAACAGCCAAAACAAAGCTTTAGCTATTCTATCTGAAAGAGAAAGAAATCACTCACTCAACTTTATCTTTCTTTTTTTTTTAGACACTTTCCAAGCAATTTTGCTTGAACATCACAAAATGGAAACGTTTTTGCAGTACTTTGCAGAGGTTTTTTTTTACTATCTCCCTGGGTTTGTTCTTTTTTTTAAGTACTATGTTTTGCTGGCATTTCTGAGGTTAAAGTGTATACCTTTCCAGATTAGGATGAAAATTGTTCCTAACTATTGGCAGCAGTTATATATAAAAATAATGCTAATGTCAGTATATACTGTGTTATAACAGGGTGACAATACCACCTGTACTTCCTCAATATTAGTGTTAGTTCTGTTACTGCACACTAGAGGAGAAAAAACGAAGCCTGAAGTATTGCTACAGGAGGAAAAGGAAAGATATGGGAAGAAAGAAAAACTCTTCTGGAGCAATGAGGTTTGGGTGTCTTGAAAAAAAAAAAGGCAGCTTTTGTGGAGGAACTTTCAGGAAGGTTCCCAACTGGCTCATCTCAATCCCAGCTTTCATTGGCAGATTTCCAAATGATTAAAGATGATACTGCATCATTCTGTCTCAGTATTGACTGTTTTCAAAAAACAGTCTTGAAATTGAACTCTTCTGACAAGAAATGTGAGTTGATAAGACATTGTACTTCGATAATCACAATGATTTTCACAAACTGAATTCCAAAATTTTTAGAGTCCTTACAATCAAGCATGTGCATGAGTGCAATGGACAGTGTCTGTAGTTTGAATAGCGTCTCCTCCTGCTGTGCTTGATTTTATTCTGCAGAGCTGAGCTACTACACTCTCAGTTATCAGTCTTATGAATTACGGCATAGAAGATTGAAAGTACTATTGTTTTCTTCCCCTCAGTGAAAAAGTGTATATATATAGCTGATAAACATGAACAACTTTATCTCCTCCCACTTCCAGTGTGGCAGCCAGAGGATGTAACTCAGGAGGAAAAAGCATTGAGCTTCTGGGGAGTCACATCCAAGTCATCTCACTGGCATTCATCATCACAGTATGCTAAGAGCTGGGGCATTTGAGCTAAGGTGAGTTTTGTTTGTAGTGACAGTAGCAAAGTGTCTTCCTCCTGAAAAAGAGAGGACAGAGGAGTCCCTTCCAACACAAGCCATTCTATGATTCCATGATTCATTCTAAGTATGTGTGATGAGAGTGCATATCTGTAAATTATAATCTATCCTGCATCAGTTCCATACCAGCACATAAACCAATATGCAACTTTGAAATAACTATGTGGCAGAGTAATTGCTGTAACAGAACATGTAATGTACTAAACAAATGACTAGGTGTGTATGCATGCCTTCTTGAAAATCTAGGTACTTCTGCTTCATGGTTGATAAAGCACTTTAGATTGTCTGTCTCTTTTTTCATATTACATTAAAATGTGTCTTAAATTATAGACTCTTCATATTACTTATTAAAAACTTTCATCTTGCAAATGCTATTTAATTTCTAGACACATGTGGAGAGACATTAATATTCTGCCTTTCAGAAGTTTGCATAGTATTTCTGACAAGTTGTAATTTATGAGCTATTGCCACTAACTACAAGCTATTTCTATTTAAAGATATAGTGTTTCCAAGCAAAATCTTATCAATTGCTAAGTATGGAAAACCAAAATAAAGGGAAAGGCATTTAAGGCTTAAAATTAGTAGGAATGTGTTTCTGAATCTGTGAAAAAAGCTATCATAGAAAAAAGCACAGTAATCTTCGGTTCCTACTTGGATTCATGTGAGGAATCTTTGATTTTAAGTTACGTTTAACGACCTGCAAACAGGCAGTATTGCATTTTGACAGCATATTTGCACTAATGCAGCCTAACAGTTTCCCGGGATAGAGTTGTTCCATACATTTAATTATAAATACAAACTATCCTACAGCATAAATTATGTGTATGAATATATTTTGGCTAGTATCCCAAAAGGCACATCACTGTAACAATTCTCTGTAGTTCACTTGTGTTATTTCTCCTTTATCAACCTTAAATAGACCACAAAAATCTCCCAGCCCACACTGCCTCTGTGGTCATAGATTTAATCACGGAATCGTTAAAGTTAGAAAAACCACATAACCAAGTCTAATAATCAACCCATCACCACCATGCCCACTAAACCACTCCCCTAAGTGCCACATCTACATGTTTCTTGGACACCTTCAGGGGTAGTGACTCCACCATTTCACTGGGAACCCTGTTCCAGTGCCTTACCGCTCTTTCTAAGAAAATAGTGATGGACTCGCACCTCACCACAACCTCCTTTCATGCAGTTGCAGGCAGTGATATGGCCTCCCCTGAGCCTCCTCTTCTCCAGACTAAACAGTGCCAGTTGCGTCCTTCACTCCTCATAAAACTTGTACTCCAGACCCTTCACAGCCCTGTTGCCCTCCTCTGGACATGCTCCAGACCCTCAATGTCTTTCCTGTAGTGAGGGGCCCAAACCTGAACAAAGTACTCAAGGTGCAGCCTCACCAGTGCTGAATGCAGGCAGGGGTAACTTCCCAAGTCCTGCTGGTAACCAGTGTAGAAATCTCCATGCCAAACACACAAAACTGTCAGGGAACCTACTCCTTATTTAAGCTGCAAGCTGGGTTGCACAGGTAAAATTCTCTTCTTAAATGCATTTTTTGAAGTGACGTATAATGCCACCTGACTTTAGATGATTGGGCACCTTCTGACCTAAGTAGGTGGATTCCCATGCAGCACCTTGGGAAATGTACTGAATGTGGCACTCCTGAATGAGCCAATTGGCAGAACTTTTGCGAGCCTTTTATGGGTTTAAATATTTTTGATATGCCTCCAGGCAGAATCCTAATCTCAGTATCCTCTTGAAAGCATGCAGTTCTTAAGTTTAAAGCACAACAGTCAAGACAGGTGTCAGTCAAAGACTGAGACTTCACACTAGACAAGCCTTTTATAAATATTTCTCATCAGAAATTCCAAAACAGTGAATTGAAGAATCAGATGTTACATAAGAAGGAATCCGAAGCAGCTGATTTCTGGATGACGTGGGGGAATTCTTTTCCTCAGAGCAGTTTGGTTAAACTATTTACCTGGATGTTTCAATCTTAATCCTGGTTGTTGGTTTTTTGGGGGCTTTTTTGTAGCTTATTGTCCTCAGATCAGCCATTTTTCCTGTTATTTCTTACATTTTCCCAAAGCATCTGTTATTCAGAAGAAACAACTTTATCTGAATGGTATGCCATTGCATTCATTAGCCCTGCAGTGAACAAAGAAATGTTCAGTATGCATAAGAACAGAAAACTCCCCATTTTTTAACCTCTCCTTCTCACTCTGCTGTCTAGCCAAAGTTAATCAATTTCATTATAGGAAATCATAGAATGGCAGATAAAAACAAATGTGCAGGGTTGTTCCAATCTGTGTTTCTTTGATTAATTCATGTATACTTCAAGCATGTTGAAAACAGCAGCAGATATGATATTTACAGACAACATTTCTGGATAGGGCCATTGAACAATTTGTCTAGCTTGGACCCATGGCTAGGCCATGGCCTTGCAGAGGGAAACAGAAAGGTCCCTGAGGTATGAGCTATACAAAGTGACTTAACTATGAGAAAATTTCGCTATGCTCCCCACCTCTGATTAATGACTTCAAGTTCTTGTTAAGATGGAGGGGGACACGCAGTCTGCAGAGATCACTCAAAATACAGAAAGATTAAAGGCTATCTTCAGGTTGGTGTCTTAGCAGAGCCTGAAGCAGCAGCAACCCTTGAGGTTGCAGCTGCAATAGACACAGTTTTTGAACTGGGAAAGCTGACAATAAGCCAGAAACTTATCAGTATGGTTGGATCAAAGTTTCTGTGTGCTAAAATAAACGATGAAAGTCCCTCAACAGATTATGGTATTCCCTGCAGAGATGAAAATGTAGGAAAAAATAGAACCTATACAAACAGTATTATGAGATGAGAACTGTTAAGTTGTCCTGAACTGGTGCGTCTCTGCACTTTGTCAAGTACAACCAAACTGTAACATCCAGTAATACCCAAAATTTAAATAAAATTCATAGATATATACTGAATGAGCACATCTTTGTCAATATAATAAATGAATGTCTTCACTGAAAAAAGTCAAGGCTTTGTCACAATGGGAGGGAATTAATGAAACCATAGGTTTTGCAATTGAAAATGCAAGCACTGAATATGTGGCTATTAGAGTTCATGAATGCATTTAATGAACAAATCAAAGTTAAACTCAGCATCTTCATTACAGTACTTACAGACTTGCACAAGCATTATTCCTAAGTAGTAAACTTTCAAGGCAGGTAAAAGTTGTCCGTGTGGGTATATATAAGAAAAACAGTGGACTTGATATCACGTGGGAAAGGGTATCTATCAAAAATCTTAGAGAAGCAGAATTGTGACATTTCTTATTGTTTTCTGAATATCTAGGTTACTGACAACGTATTGCCATTTACAAAAAAAAAAAAAACACTTAAGTAGTTTACCAAAGAACATCTACTTTTGCACAGCTCCCACTGTAACTAGTTTTCTGTTTTTAAGTTGTATGTTGTGAGGCTTAAAGGGAGGGATTGAACTGGATTCCTGCTGATGTTACACTTTCCTGCAAACCCTTCCATATACTTATATCAGTGGAGATTCTGTGATTACTGAGATTTACACTACATACTGCTAGTACGTAAAATTATGTGTTTTACTTGTTTCATCTCTGAGTGAATGTATCAAGTCCATTTTAATCTGTTCTGATGCACATACAAATAGAAGTTTAGTACTGATAAACACAGTTTTCTTTTGGCACTCTGGAGCTGCAATAGATCCATTTGGTTTTTGGCAAACGGAAGGGCTAAGCCTTTGCACTGAATATATGAAAAAGGTATATGAAGTTGATGGTACAGCTTCATAGTACCCTAAACCACAAGGTCTTCAATGCCTTTTCACCAGTCACCCAAATGAACTGTAACTGTATTGATCAGTATTGAATAAAATTCCGCTGTGCTCCATTTTAGCTGAAATAGAAGGTTTAACTTAACATTACATGGTGTTTGGTTTTTTTCCACTAATTTGTTCGTTTCTCAGAAGCAGAGTAAAAGTATGAAACTTGTGACCTTCTTAAGGCAGATTAGTGGATGTAAATGGCTACTGTGTGGTTGCTGGAGGATAGAAAGTGTAACTTCAGGGTTGAAATGTACTGTAATTACAAATACAATTTACATTGTCCTTATAAAAGTAAGTAATTCCTCATCTGAGAATAAGAGCAGAATTCCTGTGCTTGCTCATGCTGTGATTTTTGTTTGTTTGGTTTCTGGTAATAGCCAAAGACTTGCTCAAATGGAAAAGGAAGACCAGCTCCCATGGCACTAGCCTCCGCCTATACAAATTAGTTGAAAGGCTGAGTATTTTTGTAACTATTCTGCACTTCAGAGCTCCTGGTGCTGTTTGTGATTTGCTGACTCCCCTCTAACCTCTGTCTCTGGCACCTTTTCTTCTAGTCTACTAGAAGATAGACTACTCCTGGTCCAATTTTTCTCATTTGCAAGCTTCTGTTGCTACATGGTTGATTGCAACTGTTGGCCCTATCCAGGAGGTGGGCCATAGCTGGTTATCCCCATGCATTATTTGAGCACCTGACTCTGTATTTTTTCCACTCACACTTTTCATGTTATATTTTGGGCCACTACTTTAGTTTTTCAAGGTTATTTTACAGTCTGCTTCTCCCTTCCAAAAATGGTTCATTTCGTCTGTCTGGAACTGTCTGAGGTTTTGCCAGCACAGCTTTCATTTGATCACTGCATCATGAGTGCTTGAATAACACTGGGTGACTCATCTGTTTTCTTTTCCTTATATTACATCAGTTCTTCTGTGAGAAGCACTCCTGAGTCCAGCCTCCTGACTAGTTATGACCATTCATGCTGGCAAATTCCTTACTTGCTTATATTAATTTTGTATGACAGTATGCCAAAAATCTTACTGAAATCAGAACAACATGACAGCTACAGCTTCTCCTCTACCATTTAGACTTGTTAAACTGTCACAAAAAGAAGGATAATTGGGCATAATTGGTCCATATCAAAATGTGTTGGCTTCTCACTCATTGCATTCCCATTTTCTGTGATTATTGTTTCTTCTGGTGATTTTTCAAGAGTGGAAGACTTTCTGTCTGTGATGCACCGCTCTTTCTTTTTCTGCCCCTATTTTGAAGATAGGCACTCTGTACCTATTTTTCTGCCAGCTTGGACCCTAGCACTTCACTCAGAGTTTCTCAAAGGGAAGGATAATAAAATCTTATGTTCAGTCAAACCCGAAGTCCAGAATTCAATCTGCCTACTGTGCAGTGGCCAGAAGGATCTGAGGAGAGTATTAGAGCAGAGGAAAGGTGCTGGGACTCTTCCCAGTGCTACTCTTATGTCCTTCAGAGATGTCTCAGGCAGCAAAAAGCTGCAAGCTGTCACAGTGATTCACATCAGGTCTTAAATAGGGGTCATGCGTGGTTCATGGTTCCTATTTCTTCACTACCAGTTCTCTACACTTTTACTGCTAATAAGAGTGTATTTCTTAAACTTTTTAAGTTTTCTTCTGTGACTTCAGTGATCCACATGTCAGCTAGGAAAACATCAGCTGGTATAAATTGCTATCTCCTGCAGTTTTGCTACTACATGATCATTGCCTTCCAGTACAGATGATTTTAAAATTTATACTCCCAGAGTAACTACATTTCTACACAAAGCAAAATATTATGCCACCTTCTTCTCTGTAGATATAATAGCTCATAGTTGTAACAAACAGTAGCTTGCCAATTGGTGTGTATGGGATAGATATTTATAGGAAAGGGTCAGTTTTCTAAGGTGAGTTTTCATATTGAAAAGTTCACTTTTGCATTACTGTCATGTAGAAACAAACATATTTTGAAGTTTAGATGTCAGTACTGGAAATTATGATCCTGTGGGTGAAATCATTAACATGGATTTCTTGAGGAGGATTTATGGAAGATCTTCATATCTAGGAATTACAAGGACAGAAGAAAGCACTGACTTGAAAAAATTGATGATTATATGTGGCAGATTAGCAAGGTGAGTTACCAGATATGCAGATGATATCTTTAAGGCTTTAAAAAGATTTGTGTTGTAAAAACTACAACCAATGTAATTGGTTTTCTAAAACCTTTGACTCTGTTCACAGTGGGACGGTGTGAAATAATAGGTCATTCCAATAAAACATACAAGCATTTCAAAATGGAAGAGAGGTCAAAAGGATATGTTGAAAGGAAATAGAAACTGATTATTTATTTCAAAATTGAAAAAAAAAAAAAAAAAGGTAAATGCTGAGAGCTGCACAGCAGTTTCATGTTTAAGGATAGTCCAGTAAAGTTTCTAAGTTTTCAGACAAGCGTCAGCTCAGTAGAAGTGTCTTGATGTCTCTTGGATAGATACAGTGAACAGATACGTAAGTCATTTCCAGAAGTAATGTCTCCTATTTATTTACATGGAAACTTGATCAGTGGCAAAGAGCACAATAATACTATTTGATAGAGCAAATTCTCAGCTGCAAAACACTGTTTTTCAACATAACCATCACCATTAACAACGCCTTTTTGCCAGCGGTGAACACGAGCCTGTATGCCAAGTTCATAAAAATCTGCTCAGCTGTCAAGAATGTGTCTTGTCTTTCAGGCCACTATTGCAGCTGCTGAAACTTGCCACCTACCCTCCTCATTGTGCTCACATCCACTATTCAGTCTCCATAAACCTTCAGCAAGCAACAATTAATCTTGGGGGGGGGAGCAGTTTTTTTCTGCATGGAGGAATTCAATTATGCAAAAAGAAATTTTGCGCTTGGTTCAGAAGATCCACATTGTAAATTCATATATTTGCTATCTGTGAACAAATCTTGACTTCGTTAAGACTGCTTTCTTTTAAGTATTTGGAAATAGTACTTCAAAGTCAAGTATTTTCTGTGTTTCATGTGGAATTTAAAAGTGCTATATAAAAGCCAGAAATGAAAAATTATTTGCTATATGCTATTCATAGTCAGTAGTAAGTGAAACTTTCTTTACATTAACTGACCTTTATAAGCGTCATCTTCTTGACTGGATAAATCCTATAATTCAGTTTTCCTTGTACATTTGTAACTGAAGGATCTTAATGAATTCTAGACCAAAAACATATATAGTTGAAGAATTCACCTTTTGGCTCAGTTTACATCTGTACACTGTGGATTATTTCTGTCTGCAGTCAATGGAGATTTGTTCTACAGAAATAAAGCTTTTATTTTTTCAAGGCTTCATAACCTGAACAATTGTGAGAAGAGTTTTTCATAAGCGTAAGTGATTGAACATTGTCCAGGATGTAAAGCATTTAATCAACAAGGAAAAGAGCTGTGTGAACTGTGTCTTGTCAAGTTACAAATCACCATTTTGTTGAGCCAGTCGACAGTTCGAAGAAAATGTAAATGTTAACTTCTGTGCTGGTGGCTCCAGCAGATAGAACTAGCTCTTGTGGCTAACTGTTAACACAAACTAGGATAAAATCTCAGACTGAGGAGCACGGACACTGTCCCTTTTCCTTCACTCCTTGGCCCTGCCACCATGCCTAAAAGCATGGGGCTTTGCACACACAAAAGTGATAAAAACAGAAATTACAAAAGGTAGCAGTCATCTGTTCCTCCTTTGGGAGTGTTAGATTTCTTCACATGTTATTGTCTTCACTGCCAAAGCCAACACTGTGCACAGTAACAGAACTTACTGTGATTTGAAGAGCAGGACTAGTCTGTGCCTGTGAATATATGACTTAACGCTTATAAACCCATGTAGCCCTAAATTTACTGAAATATGCCTTGTCTGTTAGAAAGCTAGCTGGACTGAATCTTTGCTACTGCTGTAGCTTAAAACAGTGTGTGCATGTATTTTCTGAACTGCACAGAAGTCAACCTTTTTCCCACAAATAAACAACCTGCAGCAGAACAGAAGAAGGACTGTCTACTTCAAAAAAAACCTTATCTTGTTACCATCTACAGAATGACTAAGATGATCCTTTACGAGGTAAAGATGAGAAGTATTTGATTTCTAGTTTGTTAAAACAAACAGTGCTTTTTCCCACTGGCTTTGAGAAGCATCAAGGCTCAATCACAAGACTTACTTGCGTGTATTACAGCTTCTGCTTTTGCTCTTCGTTTAAGGAAGATTCCTTTAGGCTGTTATACTTAGTATAATGTGGGTTTTGTTTCTTATTTTATCACATTGCGTTTCCATCAACAACCGAAAAGTGTTCTACATAAGTCTGAACGTGTCATAAAAACACTCACGTTAACTGGTGTAAGAGCAGAGAGATTAAGGAAACTAAGGCAAAGCAATTGAAGTAATATACGTATGTGAAATGCTTAGAACGCCTGTGATGTGTTGTATCCCATTTGGGAATTGAACTACTTCAGTTCATTTCACTCCAACAGCAATCTAAGAGTAAAGAAATACCTTTTCCTCCCAGGGGATAAGAAGTTTAAAAATGTGTATGTCAAACATACCCATATCAAAGAACTTTTCACATTTTGATGTGATATCATCCTGGGAACTGCTGAAGTAAGTTTTGTCTCTCAAGGTGAGGTCTCTTTCAGAGTTCAGTGTGACCGATTTGTTGATATTTTAATACTTCCATTCTGTCCACAAAACTGAACATGGACAAAGCTTTAAGTTCTAGCTTTATCAAAGAAAGTGGAGCATGGATTTAATAAAGGGATTTTTAGTTAAACTATGCCATTGTGTTTGATGCCAGCAAAGGATCTAAACTTTTCTTTATGTCACAGTGAAGAAAATATTTGAACTTGAAGAAATTAAAATTTTTGTGTCAATGGATACAAGTTGCACCTTGGGTTTATTTAAACCATCTTTCCTCCCAGATTGCCATTGCCTTTGTTTGTTTCTCTTGCTGTCTCCTCCAGATGTTTTTGTTTTTCTTGTTTCCCACAATACATATTTGAGTTGGTCTGAAGATGAGATTTTGATACTTAGTTTAATATGCTCCAGTTTTTTGGGGGTGAAATATATATTTATCTGCATATGATTATTTCAATAGACAAAGTAAATTGTGTAAGTTTCCATGTCCATTCAGCAGATTGAAAGTTGCTTATTGTACTGTTTTATATTATAGCTTATAATTTTATAATTTGATCTTCAGATCTGACCACTCAAAATTCTTTTTCCTGATGAAAGAGTAGCCTTTCTGAACTGTAAAAATGCTCATAAGTTGTAATTCTTCACAAGGTCATCTGAAAAAACCAGTCCTGTGTGGCTCCTGGGAAGTGCTTATTGTTTTTTTCTGCCTTCATTTTTGTAATCACGCGTTTAGTTTTGTATCACATTTTCTCAACTAGTAAAATATTTATTTTCAATTCTGATATTAAGGTTTTAATCAGTATTTCACATCTTTTCCCCACAGATTTTTATTAAGTCCTGAAATTTAGGCTTATGTTGTCTCTACAAACAAAAAACAGCTATTCTGGTTGTTATGTGGCACTTTTTATATTCCTTTCAGGCACATATGTTTGTCCATTTGCAGTTTCTGGAAAAACAACAAGAACTTATATGAATATGATACGTTCTTTGAGATTATATTTCTCTATTTCTTTTGAAAGTCATGTCTATTGACTCAGTCCTGCAAATGGACAACTTTAACATAAGATAAACATATCTTCTTAAGAGGAGTTTGTACAACACATATGAAAATATTTCAGAAAATAACCAGAAGCAAAGATCTGTCGCAAATCTGTTTAATTAACTTTCTTGCTAACTAATTATCATTGCCTTGTGGAAGAGCCTCTAGTATCAAAATGCTGCTCTGTAAAGCCTGCTTCTGAATAAAACTAGTATCAGCTATTAACAATTGGACTCAGGACAATGGGGACTTGTAGTTACATGTCCGAACCCAAACCTGCAAAGGTATTTTTCATGCTCAAACAATAGTTTTTCATTTTTTGGCAGCAGAATGAAACAAACCGTGCTCAGTGAGAAAGTGTCAACAGTTTACGGGCTGGTTCAGCCCAGTTCCACGACAGTTGGTGAGGGGAACCCACGGACCCATGCCCCGGGGAAGGGGAAAAGGGAAAAGGGAGATGGGCCTAGGAACAAAATAGCGGCAATGATCTGAGAAGGAAAGCTAATTTACTAAATAAGATATCAGAAAGCAAAATAACACTATGTAATACAATATAATTGGAATTGAGGCTAATGAATCAAATAAAATGAGCAAGAGAGAGTGTCCGATAAACCGAAGGCCTTACGCTAATGCTGAAGGTGGATTGCTGCAACAAACACCCACTGCTGAGCTTGATCCCGAAGGGAAGAGGGACGGTCCTGTGACCGCAGACAGTTTTTATCTTTCCCTCTGAGAGGAAACGTGAAAATGCAAAGCATTGCAGAGTCCTCTGGGGAATGTAGTTCTTCCCTTCTGAGACCGGCATATCTGTAACTGTCAATGATCCACGCAGCTAGAGCATTAACTCTTTAACTCCCAATACATTACATGATATTATGATGTGGAATATCAATAATACAACAAAAATCATAAAACCATGACAGAAGGGCATGTTACATGTAATACCAGCTCTAGCTACTTCTGTGAAATCCATGCTGGATATTAGAATGGCAGAACTTCTCAAAGCATGCATTTTATAGAAAATCTTTGGTAATTATCACTTAATTTGGTAGAAGTAAGGGGTGAAAGGGCCAAAGGGTTTATTACTGCTCTGTGGTAGGATTACTGTATCAGCAGCAGCTAAAGTGCTGTATAATTTGGTTGTAGAGTTTTACCTTGTAATATCTCTAATTGTGTGTTATCTCTAACTAGTTTTCTATGAATGTTTGCAGATTTCACTGTTAATAACAATTCTAATATAGTATTCATTAGCCTGTTAATTACATTGTCATTTAGAAACCCTTGCTTCCAATTACCTTTAATGGCAACATCAGACTCATTTTTCTGTGCTGCCATTTTTGTGCAACACTTTCCCATTTAAATTGCCTGCTTTTCTATCTTAATTAAATTTAATAACAGCAGTGGTAGTTTATAGGGGACTTTTCAACCTCATTTAATGTCAGACCATTTGTACTAGTTTGAGGTAGGTTCTGAAAATGTTTGCATTAATCTAATTACTTTGAAAAGGAGCAGACTTCAGTTGTGTCAGATGATATCAATAAAGGCAAAATCCCCATGGAAGGTCAAACTTCCTACCTGTGCAAATATGTAGAAACAGTAGGGATTTTCCTAAGCACAAATATCAACAACAGAAAGAAGGAGCCCATAACTATGTTTGTGTTTTTTTCTTTAAATAGCAGAGGAAAAAAAAAAAAAAAAGAGGTGAAGAGCTGTCAGTGTCATTAATAACTCCATAATGGCATTCAAACAGGACTTCAGGTAGAGAACAGTTGCAGTATTGTTGTTATCATTGATTTTAACCTGGGAAAGCTCCCTAGAACCTGAATAATATACTTAGCATTATGCAGCACCCTTAAAGTTACATAATGAGACCAGAATCATGCTCTCATTAAAAATAATTATCTTTTTAGCCCTACCAGATATTCAGCCCTTCTGAGAAAGCTCACCATGTAATGGCAAGAAATCACAGAGAAGTAAGATTGAAAGAGATGCTAGAGGTTGCCTAGTTCATTCTCCTTCTCAAGCAGTGTGTCTAAGCCAGTAGATATTTGCGAAGAAAATTGAATTATACCTTACAGTCCTACTTTTATAAAAATTTTGCACCTTCTTTTATAGGCTTCAATTGATATCTGACTGGGATTGAGTGCACCCTCAGCAAGCTCGCAGATCAAGCTGGATGATTCTGTTGACAAGCTAGCGGAATCCTAGCGGAGGGACCTGGACAGGCTTGAGAGGTGAGTCCATGCCAACCTCATGCAGTTCAACAAGACCAAGTGCAAGTGGGTCAGGACAATCTCAAGCACAGGTACAGGTTGGGCAGAGAATGGCTTTAGAGCAGCCCTGAGGAGAAGGATTTGGGAGTGTTGATGAAAAACGCAACATGAGCCAGCAATGTGTGCTTGCAGCCCAGAAGGCCAAACATATCCTGGGTTGCATCAAGAGAAGTGTGGCCAGCAGGTCGAGGAAGGTGATTCTCTATTCTGATCTCATGAGACCCCACATGGAGAACTGCATCCAGTTCTGGAGCCCTCTATGCACAAAGGACATTGAGCTGTTGGAGTGGGTCCAGAGGAGGGCCATGAAGGTGATCAGAGGGCTGGAGCACCTCCCCTATGGGGACAGACTGCGAGAGCTGAGGTTCTTCAGCCTGGAGAAGGGAAGGCTCTGGGGGTACGTTATAGCGGCCTTCCAGGACATGAAGTGGGCCTACAGAAAAGCTGAGGGACTTTCTATAACAGCAGGTAGCAGCTGGACAAGGAGAAATGGTTTTAAACTGAAAGAGGGTAGATTTAGACTAGATATTAGGAGGAAATTCTTTACTGCGAGGGTGGTGAGACACTGGAACAGGTTGCCCAGCGAGGCTGTAGATGCCCCCTGACTGGAAGCATCCAAGGCCAGGCTGGATGGGGCTTTGAGGCAACCTGATCTAGTGGGAGATGTCCCTATCTATAGCAGGGGTGTTGGAACTAGATGATCTTAAAAGTTCCTTCCAACCCAAACCATTCTATGATAATGTTGCTGTATGAAGATTGCTCCAATAATGGTTCTCTCTCTTTGAATTTGTCAGTGATGGCTGGCACCTTTATCCGAGGATATTATTTGACTGTAATGAGGCATTAAGCTTGACCACGCTCTGGAAAAATCCTATATCCTTCTCAGTGTTGCCTTAATCTCAGATATGATTTCATGTGCAGAGACTGATAGACAGGAAAATGAATGAACTTCAGTCATCTGTCAAAGATGGCAGTTGCCAGCACAGCATGCTGAATATGTGAGATGCAGCAAAGTTAAGGAGGGATGCCATTCCTCAGTTGTAGGTGAAAGGGAAAACCCAGCCCTAAGAAGACAAGCTACAGACAAGAATGGTGGGCTGAGAAAATCTGTGACTGAGGAGCAGAAGGAGGAAAATCACTGACGGCATCAGAGGACCATTGTACCCTAACTGTTAGGTAAAGTAGGAAAATTCCAAGGCAGGTAAGAGGCTGAGGCAGGAAAATGTTTCTAGGGGCTTCTTTCTCTGTAGCAGACATAACTCTCAAAAATTTCAGAACAGGAAAGAGAAAGATCAAATATTCCCTTCCCAGAGCATTTCTGAGGTCTTACTTGCCTCTCTTTATTGCCCACCGTCGTGGTGTATAATAAGCAGCTTTCTGCTCAGCCTCCTGAATTCTGTAAATCCTGCTGTTGAGCTCCTAAGTCACCCGCAGATCTGGCCAACAGATTCAAGGATACTGAGGTCCTGTCTGGGTCTTCTTGGTAACAGATACAAACAATACAAGGGTACTGTATGTTCTAGTCTTTCTTAAAGGTAATTTAAAGTAACTTTATTTGGTTGCATACAAAACAAACAAACAAACAGCATTAGTTTCCTTATGACTGAAGTGCTTCCTAGGATCTCTTCTGGGACAAAAACAGATGACACTTAAGGTAGCCTTTATCTGGACGTATTTTTGTTAGATGGACCAATTTACATGCAAGTCCTGCTTCTCTGAACATACTTAGCATACTTTCTCTTGCTTTCTTTATATGCGTGCTACAAATCTCATTTCTTACAAGCATTGCCACATATCTGGCTTCTTCTCAACTTTAGACATTCAATTAACTTCCTGCCTGGCTGAAAACCGATAGCTTACCCTTGTGCTTGCAGCTTGTGTATCTTATCTGTGATAAGTGCCTCACACCTGTGTTCCACTGTCTTCAGCTACCTCTGTTACTGATAGATCTTGCTGTTTGCACGCACTGAATTGGAACAACTGCTTTGCTGGTACTCTGATTTCAACTAGATCTACATGTCTTGTGAAAGGGAAGAATTGTCATTAATAGTAAAAGAAGCTTAGGAAGTCTAGCAGGAATTTTCCCACCATGCATGTCTGTATGTAGCATCTCTTATCTTTTACAAAAAAAGAAAAAAGAAAAAAAAAAAAGAAAAAGAAGAAGGAAAGAACAGATGAGCTTTTATTAGAAACTTGCAGAAAACCACAGGATAATTGCTTACTACTTTTTGATTTTTACCAAATTGAAACTAAAGGAATAATTTGTCTGTACAGTCATAGCATTTGCTCTGCATAGGCCCATCTGGAATGCAAGTGATCTTTGGAAAGGTTTCCTTACCCTGAAGTAGTGAAACTGTCTCAGGGCCATTGATTTTTATAGTTCAAGCATCATGAAGAAAAGGGGAAGGATAAAATACAGGAGATGATGTTATAAATCCAGGTGACGTAAGAATAACCAGATGCAAAGAAGAGACTGTCCTGCACCAAACAGAACATTTTGTGAATATGGTCCATCCTGTAATTTCAGTATATATCTGTCAACAGTTTACGGGCTGGTTCGGTCTGGTTCCGTGACGACTGGGACAGGGGACCCATAGACCTACGTCCCGGGGAAAGGGAAAAGGGAGATGGGCCTAGAAACAAAACAGCAGCAGTGATCTGAGGTGGGAAGCTAATTTACTAAATAAGATATCAGAGTGCAAAATAACACAATATAATACAATATAATTGGAATCAAAGCTAATACATCAAATAAAATGAGAGGAGAGAGTGTCCAATAAACCAAAGGCCTTACACTAATGCTGAAGGTGAGACAGCAGCGAGCACCCACTGCTGGGCTGATGCCAAAGAAAAGAGTGTGTCTCGGGACACGCAGTGTTTATCTTACTCTCTGAGCAGAAAATGCAAAAATGCAAAGCAACACAAAGTCCTCCAGGGTACATAGTTCTTTTCTGAGACAGAAAACTATCAATGATCCACAGAGCTGGAGCATTAACTCTTTAACTCCCAATGTACTACATGATGTTATGATGTAAAGTACTAATAAAATAAATCATAAAATCATGACAATGTCTTGGTGCAGAGTGCTCCATCTTGTCACTGGCTCCTCATTTAATACATGCTGATCTCTTAATTAGATTGGGATTAGTGTGGGATTTTTAAGTAGGAGCTGCAGCTTTCCTCTTTGTAGAATTCATATTACAAATAGGATCATTTGGATGACCATCACAAAGGAATGAATAGTGTTATAGATACTGAAGTAATAAGGATAATTTAAATTACTTTGATCTCAAAGTTAAATGGAAGCAGTAGGTAATGAGAAGTGTTTCTTAAATTGAATATCTTGCATTCCAGCTTCAATTTGTTAAGGTTTCCTTTTTGTATGTCTGCAAAAAGGCAAAGAGAAAAGGGCTTTATATTGAGAGACATCCTTTGCACTAGTGTTACTGGCTGTTATGTGAAAGGTGCTATATATTAACTTTGACAGTAAGGCAAACAAATGCAGATCCCTGAGCTTGAAAACTTAACTCTTAGGAGATGCAATTGTTCTGAAGGTCTCCCTGGGCTCATTTTATCTGACTGGGAAGTTAGCACAGCTATGTCATTCCTGTTAGCTTGTAAAGGCCAGCAGAAATATTCTTGCTTCATATTCTTCTGTATAGGGAGTTTTACTCATCAGTTTCTGCCTACTTTCATCCAAGATAATCATTCATCTGTGTCCTTATTCTTCTGTAATGACTGTGCAGGTATTTGAGAGGGTAAGGATGAGAAGCCAAGTTGCACTTGACCCAGTTGTTCAGAACTAACAGTGGGAATACTTTTGTGTTCTTGTCTGTGTAGCTGCAACAGTACTGCAATATCAAAAATAAAATACGTCCACGTCCATCCTTGAACAGGCCCTCCTTTGTTCTTCCCCCTATTTGCTCATTGTTTTCATTTTGTTGTCGGTCTCTTTTTCAGCAGATTTTCCCCCTAACTCTGTTTAGTCATTTTTGATCCAATATTTATTTAAAATATTAATTAAAATTATGGAAACACTGATTCGATTCCAGTATCTTCCACATTATGGCATTGACTTTTGTCTTTATTTCAGGTATTGTAATGGAGAAAATGTGTGTTGAGGTGGATCATGTGAGTAATTAACAGCCTATCAAAGAATTTTGTTGTCATCTAGGAAGTATAAATTAGAAGAGTATCGTAAATGACTATCCATGCCTTGTCCCCATTTGCCACATCAACTGGGATGCATACATTGCTGAGGAAGGGGTGCAATCTTAAGATACCGGGTAGAGTTAGCTCCTACATCCTCAGCAAAATCTCACGCAGAATAGCTGTATGTCAGCAGGCTTTTCTCAGTATTTTTGTAGATACGGTTGACATCTTGCAGGGGTAAGTACCTTTGAAAGACGGAGTTGCAGAAGACTTTCCTAGAATCAGAAGACAACAGTGCTCCATGAAGCACACTGAGATGAAGAGGTGCTGTGAAAGTTAAAGGCAGATAGGGGTTAGGATGAGATTTAAACCATGAAAACAATAAAAAATAATCCTTAGTGTCAGTGTGACTCAAAAGCAAATAAAAAGGAGTGTTCAGGATTACAAATGACGCAAAGGAAGAAAGGTCGATTGGTAGAAAGAAAGACAGGGAAGAAAACTGCAAGGTGATGTCGGTTTGATAGATATGTATTAATTAAGTTTGCTTGAATTCAGTAGCAATAAATGGATTAGTCTGAGCCACACTAGTTTTACAAACAAATTGCATTGCTCAAAACTTCAGAAACAAAATATGAAGATGGATCACCTACACATCTGGTGATGTAAAGTATGTGCCTTGAGTAAATTCTGTTTTTTGTCCAGCTTAGGAATCCTCTGGGTTTTTTTGCCTACCTTTCAGAACAGCTTTTGAGATGAAAGTTTTTATTCTTACTTTTACCAAAAGGAAAAGAGAATGCACATGAATCACAGCATGAGAGTTGGAAATGATAGATGTAAATGAACATTATGTTCCTCAGAAATAACCAAGTTGTCATGATCTGCAATAGAAATTGGAAGATTTTCTTGTTGGTGTTCCAAACACTGAAGTATAAAACAGCCACAGCGAGGGGAGGCAAGCAGGCAGAAGATTTGATGGTAAATGTTTAAAGTGAGAAATCCTTCCCAGGCGCCACTTCCTATATTTTCACAAATTTTATTTATTGTTGTGCCCCTTCTTTTTCTGTTCTCTAATGTGGAGTGTCACTAGAAGGAATATTCCTTAATTGACTGTTTAACTGAATATTCAGAGTGCAATTTGGAGGTGACATACATGCTCTCCTTCAGACCGACTCATTCAAGGAACTGACGCTTTGAAAGCCAGGTATTTCAAGGCATTAGATATCCTAAATTCTGTTTAACAATGTGGTAGCTAAGGAAAGTGAGGATCATGAAATGCAGCCTCTGTTTTCCTCCCTTAATGATGTAGTACTCTGTAGAGGCATTCTAACTAGCCGTCAGATTCCCTGTGTGACTTGCAGAGACCTTCCTTAGCTACCAACAGATATACTGAGGTCGTTGAAATGCTTAGATCTGTTCCAGAATATAGAAATTAATGTAAGGAGGCTCACATCAGCCCTTCTCCTGAGCATAGCTTTTTGTTTTTATTCTTTCCTCTGAATGAGTATCGATATGTAGAATTGCCACTGGACACAAGCACGTTTTCTGTACGAGTTGCCACTGTTAGCACTGCAAAGGCAACTAGCTCTCTTAACACAACCTGGAGAAGTTCTCTCTGCTCTTTTTGACTTCTTGGTATAAATAGCATATGTTCAGGAAAGTTCCTAAAACCCTTTAATTTTCTAACTTGCAGATGAACGATTTGCATTTTAAGTGGTAAATTCCATTGATTGGGAAACTTAATGGATCAAATACATTAAGAAATTGTGTGAAAGCATCTTATCCCTTTGTGATTAGCTCACCACTTCTCCTGAATATTTCCTATATTATGTGGGAAAATTGTCCTCAAAGTTCTGCTTCTTGTTTGGGGCGAACAGTGCACCTATATTGACCCACTGGATTTATATGCTATCTTGAAATGCCACTAGTAATTTTCTGCATATTAGTGGGAGTTACCCTCCCAAATTCCATGGAAGTGAAATTTGTTCCTCGATGTATAGAAACCACTGAATTAATTTATGTGTTTACAGTTCCCGAGAAAGCTGAACCTAGGAAATGTTTCTTTAAAAACAAAGTAACTGCATAATGAATTCAGTACAACTGTGGATGTTGCCTGTCCATTTCTGACAGTCTGTTTCCATTGACTTACTGATTATTTGTTTTTTAAATTCTGCTTTTTTGGTGTTTTTTTTTTTTTACATCTCTTATATTTATGTTTCTTTTAGTTATGAAGCTACATTCACATGGGCTTTTTCCAACTTGAAAACAATGACAGTTCAAATCCATTCCTTCTGGAAGCTGCAGGTGCTTAAACAGTACCTTGAACATTTGAACCCAGCAGGAAAAACTGACTGCAGCCCTTCTATCACTACGCTTTCTTCTACTGCTCTTTGATGTGAAAACTTTTTAATTTAACTTTTATTTTAGGTTGTTCGCATCACCTATTTCTGCTACCTTTGAAACTGCTGAAAAGCCATATGCTACCAAGCCAGAGCAATAAAACATATGGAGACAGTTTGGGACAGTATGCCGTCAGCTGGCTGAAAAGACTTTAGGAAATACATCTTTATTCTTAGTTATGTATATATGTAAAAGCACATATTTGTAAAAAATCTCAAAATATTAAATATTAAAATTATTGTTTTCACTCCCAACAACAGAGGTCTATTCCAAATACGCTTTTTTAATAGTAATCAGACTTAGGTATTTTGTTAATGATTCTGGGGTCAGTGAATGTGACTGGCCTTCTTATTTCACTGTCTTCAGTGATCCTGACCTGAGGTCCTATTGTCTTTGTTACTTAGTATTCTGTATTTACCTGGAAATCCCGAGCATTTTCTTCTTGCAGAACATTCACTGAATGTGGTGATAGAAGTTATTTATTATTTATAGGATAAATTATGTTTACCTCTTCTTGATCTTTTTCTACCTAAAAGGTTTACAGTAGTATCAGCCTGCGCTTTGATAACATGGAAAATTAGAACTCTTTAGTCTAAACATAGGCATAGAAATTATCTGTTAGTTGATAACCTGCTTGCTATCTTCTGGATACAACAAATGCTCTTGTGTTTTTGGTGTTTTGTTTTTTTCCCCATAGTCTTGCTACCCGTCTTGACCTACGTTTCTGTGCAATGACACTCCATGATCATCTGACATACAGTTGTTTTGTGGCAGGATAAAGATAGCTTAGATTTCTCAGCAAGTTTTGGCTTGCTGTCCCTTTCTTTCTTAGTAGCTTCTGTTTTTTCTGATATTTATATTTTTGAGGAAGCATAAAACTGCTGTTGTAGTGATCAGTGCCCAAAACAGTTCATTTCAAAGCAGCAGTCTCCTAGAAGTTCCTACACGGTGTATTGATAATTCATGAATTTAATTCATGCATGGAAGGGACCTCTAGAGATCATCGAGTCCAGCCCCCTGCCAAAGCAGCTCCCTAGCCCAGGTTGCACAGGTAGGCGTCCAGGCGGGCCTTGAACATCTCCAGAGAAGGAGACTCCACCACCTCTCTGTGCAGCTGTGCCAGTGCTCCATCACTGCACTGTAAAGAAGTTCCCAGGCACACTTGTGCTGAACTTTCTATGCTTCAGTTTGTGGCCATCTCCCCTCATCCTATCAACACATGCTTCTGAGAAGAATCCGGCCTCGTCCCTTTGCCTCCCACTCCTTAGGTATTTATAGACATGGATTAAAGATGATCGATTCTAAACTTTTTTGTCTGGGCTTCAATACAACTTTTCAAGTGTTTAGGAAGTTCTTGTTTTGTTTGTTCATTTGTTTAACTTTGATTCGATCAAGACTAGTTGTCCCTTTGAATCTGTAATCATAGCCTGTTAAAACAGAATGTAATCAGAAATTGCAGGATGAGCTTGCGTGCTTTAATAACTAATGGTAACTGTTTGATTTTATTACATAATTGATGCCAAAAGACTCATTTAAAGACTTGTTATTTATGCTTGCATTCATAATTCAATGATGTTAAATATTTGCATTAATTATTTTAACTGCTAGGGACTGTAAAGCGTGCCTCATCTTACCATTTTCTTTCTTTGTTTTAAATTTCTGTTACAGAATGAAAGAGGCAAGATTTGCATGAAAAAGCAAAATCTCCTCTTAGACCAGATGGTAGAGGCAAAAGTAATGGGCAGAATTCCAGACACTCACTTCTGAAGCAGAGGCAAGCTGCGGTGTAGTAGAGACTAGGAACAGCTGTCCTGACTTTCTAGAAGTAAGCCCTTGATGAGGAAAGTGTACTTGGCACTTGCAGAGAAGAGAGGGCTAATAGAAAGGAGATAACAAATACAGTGTTAGGCCACCTTGGCCGTAACAACTCGGTTACCATCTTTATCGATCAGGGTCTTATTCCTAAAGCCTCCAGGAACAATGAATGAGAGCCAGCAAAGGAAATACTGCACTAGAAGTAGCGTCAAAATAATGGTTTTAGTATCAGATTTTTTTATTGTTTTATTTTCATTTTTTCTCTAAGAAGCTATTCCTTATCTCATCTTTGTTATTCCTTGCATTTAACATATTTCTAGAAATGACTTCTGGCCAGAAGCATGTTCACAAAGACTGTCACCAAAGTACTTGTCAGTAAGAAAGAACAGAATTGTATGGCATGACAGTTCTGTAATGATACATTAGATTAATAAATCATCAAAATGAGACTTTCCAACAATACATTACTGAAAAGACCTTCTAGACCAGAAGTAGATTAATTTTAATCATACAGTCTCCCCAGCAAAGGCACACATGGTGGAAGTAAATGACATAAAGCTATTAAAAAGGAAACAAAATCGGATCATAATTTCTGTTCCGTTGTATTCAATCAAAAATGATTGTTTCCAGTATTTGCACTTCATTTACTTTGTCCTGCTGATGGGTTTTTGTGCTTAGACTAAGTTTACCAAGATTTGACAATGCGTCTTGCAATCAGGCAACAAACTTTCTGTGAAAAGACTTCAGAATGACTAACATGACTAGATATGGCTTGTGCTATTTCCAGTCAGACTCAATGACCGGGAATCTTTTTTGGAAGTTGTTTCACTCTTCATTGTTTGTGCAAGTCTTTAAAGAGATCTGAGGACAGTAAGCCTTAGGTGGCATTCCCTTGGCAAGATTTGAGAAGATACATGTTAGAAGTGAATAAATGATAAGATGGTGAATCTCAGAATTTAAATTTCAGCAATAATGTGCCAGAGAGATCACAGATGGAAGTGTTTACTTATCTGTTTTTCACCCAGTTTCGTGCTACATATTTACTATTGCTTTCTTCAGCCCATCTTAAATGTCTTGAGAGATGATGATTTGGCAATATTCTTCTTGGCAGGTGTTTAGCAATATAGGTGAGCTTGCCATTCAGTAATTGCATTGCCTGAGTAGCTGAAAAAATAAAATAGTTCACAGCATTAGCTGCAGATCTAAGTGGGTCATGCCATGCAAATGTCTTTGATTAACACCACAAGAGACGCTTCTGTGTTTGTAAAAAGCACTTCAGTACAAGTACTAGAAATGTAAGTGAATGTAATAAGCACTTGTGTACCCAAGTGCACGTGCTGGGCAAATGCCAACAAGGAAAGGGTTAGCTGAATAGAGTTTAAATATCTATGCCTTCAAAAGAGGACAGAAGCATAACATGACTTATTTTTATGGAAAAAGAAATCTGATCCTTATTTTCAAGTAACAAAGGTGTTCTGAGAGTAGATATACATTGCCAGCTGCTGTGAATCTACAGATTTAGGTGATTGAAGGAGTGGAACACTTCTACAAAGACAAGTTGGGGTTGTTCAGCCTGGAGAAGAGAAGGCTCTGGGGAGACCTGATTGCAGTCTTTGTGTACCTAAAGGAGGCTTACAGGAAAGCTGGCCTCTTCATCAGTGAGTACAGTGATAGGAAAAAGCAGGAATGGTTTTAAACTAAATTAAGTAGATATAGGTTAGGTGTTAGGAGGAAAATATTTTCTCAGAGAGTGGTGAGACACTGGGACAGACTGCCTAAAAAACCTGTGGCTGCCCCAGGCCTGGAGATGTTCAAGGCCAGGTTGGATGGGCCCCTGGGCAGCCTGACCTAGCAGAACATGTCCCTGCCTATATCAGGAAGGTTGTAACTAGATGATCTGTATTTTATAAATGCTTAAAGCAGATAATAAGTACTGTTTGTTCTTTTTGCTTATCTACTGCTGTGTCCTGAATCCAGAGTTTTCTCCTCTGGCTATCAGTGCTAGCAGATGCTTCTCTTGCTATGACAGCTTGAGCAAGAACAGCTCACTAGTCTGCAGCTACCTCTGTAAAGTTTGCCAGAGTTACAAGACAGCAGCAATGGCTTGAAAACTCAAGCAGCACATAATTGTTATGGTCTTTGTTTTTCCAAATGTGAACAGACGTGAGATAAACCAGAGTCTATAGGTTTGCTGTGGATTACTGAGAGGAGAAGAAATATTTCAGCATGCTTGTTTTTTTTTTTCTTTCTGACTGGATAGGACCTGTTTCTTTTATGTGTTGTCCTACTATCTGGGTGGGTGGGACCTGCTTATTTTTATATGTTGACCTACTGTAGAAGCAAAACAAATCAAAAAGCCTTGATCAGTGAGAATATTTAATGGAGTGAGGGGAAAGTGTGTGACTTTATGGAAATAAAGGAATCTGCTAGGATGCTTGAAATAAGTTCATTAGGCCCTATGAAGTGAAGAGCCACAGTAATTATCAGCAATAGTACGGTGGGAGGCTGGCAGCAGAAGGGAAGGGGGAAGACGGTATTGTCCTGGAAAGCTGGCATCTCTTAGCTCTGCTACACTTATGCTAGAAAAGAGTTGTTGAATGTAACCCCCACCCCGACTCTGTAGTTTGTTTGCAGGTGGCCAAAGAGCTGACTAGACAGACATGACACCATTGTTCCATGAAAACAGTGCAAAAAAAAAAACTTTAATGAGATGTCTCTATTGCCTGGTTGAGCTCAGTATAGCGTGTGTTCAGTCACTGACTCCATAGAGGTAATTCTTACACTCGATGCATGGGATGAATTGCATAAAAATTGGATTCCTCTGTAGCCTTTGCTTCAGGGAATTTGTTGACAAATTGGAAGTGGTTTTGCCTCAAGATATGATACGTGGTGGCCTAAAGGAAATTTCCTGCTGGCAGTCAGGACAGCCAAGTCTCTCAACTTAAGAGCAATGAGAGAGGTTTTTGAGCAAAATTCTTGCACAATATGATGTTTCTTTCTTGCTTACATTTTAACTCTAAGATTTTTTCACTAGATTTGTAGTTTAGGGTAGAAGCATGCATTTTCACTTTGCTGATATTACTGCAACTATATTCCTAACTGTGTTACATCTGTTGCTGGTTAGTGAGAATACAGGGATGACCCAAGATAGCACACAACGGGCAGATCCAGTGGATTAAATTAATGCCTACTGTAGTCTGAACAGCTTCAACTAGAATTATTTCAGGAATGAACTTGATCCAGTATGTGAGTAGAATTGCTCTTGCCAGTGTTCGCTTATCTTTTACTTCTACTGTCAAAACTAAATACAAACTTTAGTCCACGTGGGAGTGATTAAGGGGAGATTAGCCCACACACAAAACCAGATCTTTGGCTAGTGCTAGCAACCCAGATGATTTCAACACATCTGCAAAGTCAAACATCATTCTCTAAGGACCTCCAATAAACCAGTACTACAGTAGGTTTTCCACAGTGTTCTTAGCAGATCATTATGCTTTATAATGAATAATTTGCTTTTGTTGTACAGGCCAGAGTGGAAGCAAAGTATTCAGGCTGCTTTGCAGATGGTATGAGGCTGAAATTAGTCATATGCTTTTAATTATTAGTTAGATGTTTGATCAGATGCCTGCCTTTTTTGAAGACTAACTCATTCTACTTAAGAATTTCATGCTTTTTTTGCAACATTGCCCATCACGTTATAAGAACTTTGTTCCTTGACAACTGAATGTGTCTACTGGTCTGATTCCACCAGGTTCTTACCAATTCTTAAAGCCTTTCTGGTGATCTGAAGCAAATCGAATTACCTTTCTGATTTTTCATGAGCTGTGAGTTGCTATCTTGGAACTATTACTGCTGTATGCCATTTTGTTGATAAACTCTGACATGGTATCAAGCTTGGTGTGTTACTAAGTAAAGTATCAACAACATCTTTTAATCTACTTTTTTTTATTTTCCAGGGCAAAGACATGGAAAATTGCTTTTTTTTTTTTTTCCCAATCAGTGCAATGTAGCTTGATTGCTTCTTGTTTGAAGTAAGAACTTAGAGGAAAAAAAATGATATAAGGATGTTCATTTATGCAGGAAATCTGCTCTACTCTAAAAAGCTTGATTTGACACTAATCTTTTTATATCTTTCAAAGGCTACTGGAGTGATCCCTAATACAATCTCAAAAAAAGTGGAACCCATCTAAGATTCTGTTGCAAATTTTTGCTGCTTAGCAAAACAGCTCTTTCACAGTCAAATCTATCATGTCCTTAACCATGTTTAGAATTTGGCAATAATGTAGATGTCAAAACTGTTTAGATGTCTCAGTAAGAAGTCTTGAGAGGGAAAACCATATTGCTCAAAGATTTGTCTGCTTCTATGCAGTAAGAAGCCCAGCTGCTGATTACTTAAAATTGTACTGTGCTATTTATCATCCAAGTTTGATGGGGTCCATGGCAGCCTGATCTAGTGGGTTGTCATCCTGCCAACAGTAGGGGGATTGGAACTAGATGATCTTTGTCTCTTCCAAACCAAGGTATTCTATGATCCAACGATTCCTTAACAATCTTAACATTCATTGACTCATAACAGGACTCCTAACTTCTCAGCTCTACAGATCCTAATCCTCTCCCTAATCTTGCTCCAGGCAAAAATTGACATAGGACCAGGCTTTCAAAACTGTTCATTGTTTTTTTGTGCTTTTATTTATTTATTTGTTTGTTAGTTTGTTTGGCATATATATATTCTTTTCAGGGAAAAATTCATTCATCTTGTTATTCAGTGAAAAAGGCTGATGAAGTAGATAGTTTTGTTTTCCTGAACTGGAACATTCTGCAAACTATTGTGTTTTGTATTCACTATTTCAATAAGCTCCTTTCTAATTGTATTTCTGGTTTTGGTTAGCACTGTCCAAGGTAGGCTCTGCAGTGTATTTCCTTCAAGCTCTGAGGTGTTTGAATGTTTCCCCCCAAAGGATCTTCATTTTAAGATAACCTTCAGAAACTGGCAGCAGTCCAAATTATATAAGCGGAACACAGATACTGAGAATAGATTCCAGCAGTCGTTGAATCTTCTGTACGTTCTTTGAAAATTAAGCCATTTGGAGAGGTAGCTTTTGCCTTGGGCATTTCCGTAATGTTTTCCAGATGTTGCTAAATCACAGTCTACTGATCAGAGCCCCTTGAGAATCCCATTACAAAGACACAAATATATTTTTTTGTTGTTCACTTGCAACGTTTTTATCTACGCTTCTGAAACTGTAACAGGGACAAGGCATATGTAAAAGTTTCGCTTATAGACTTCATAACTGAAGATCAATCCACTTTCTTCCAAGTTGCATAAAAAACAAAATGGCCTCAAGTGTTACTGACGCTGTTTGCTTTGTTTATTATTATCAACTACTACTCTGGTCACATGAAACATTCCTTGATGAGCAAGGAAGAATGTTTTCTGCATAGGTTTGCACAAAATTCAGAGGGAATTCAGCAAATTACTTTGTTTGATTTGCTGGTGTGGACTGCTTCAGATATTTGTATTTCATTTATTCCATTGTCCGTTTTGTTCTCCACTACTCTTGACTAAATCTAAAAAAAATAAAATAAATGGGGAAAACAGAAGGGAATATACTCAGAAGGGAATCATACTCAAATTTGAAACTCTTATGTGTGTTGTATCTACACAGAATTTGTGCAAATGATCTGAATGAACATATGAATTCATTGTGTTCTACATGCCTATTTACCAAGGTGCTTCAGATATAGTTTTTAGGCATAAAAAGGTGTAATTTAAGTATAATTTCTTGAATTTTCCTCTGAATCTTCACTCCTTTTTGTTTCCACCTTCTGTTGCTTCTGTCCTTGTAGCCTCTTTGTTGTGCAGTTTTTTTTGCTCGAGCCATTTATACCTTTCCTTGCTACGATGGACATTTTTTGGAAGGTTCTGCACAGGATCCTGACTTCATTTGCCATACCATTGAAGCATATAAAGCACTGTTCTTATGCCAGGAAATGACTTCTTGTTGCTTAATTGGGTGTGGGTAAGTGATGTTTTAAGAAGGTCCCTTCCAACCCAAGCCAAGAACTATTCTTCTGTGACTGGACTGGCAATAACAGTGACCAGTAAAAAAAATCTAAATGAGTCACTGCTGAACCATAGCTGATTTTTTTTATTTGTACCAAGTCAGTTGGCAATCACAATAGAAGGTGACACCTTATCAAAGGAAGAGAAGAAAAAACAATTGGAAAATCTCCACCCATGAGCTCTGTATTATTAAAGTTAGTTTCCTGGTGCGCAGCGAGTTAATTTTTCCAATGTGTAAACATGAGCCAATTGGCTCAAATATCTTGGTAAGGAAAAAAAAAAAAAAAAAAAAGAAACTCAGGAAAATAGACAAACAGAATAACTGAAATGTGGCTGTTTCATAAGTCTTTTCTTTTCTGAGGCAATCCATGGAGGCAGCTGCAGTTTCTACACATCCTTCTCCCAAAATAGCAACGGGCTGGTAGGCTGTTGTATACAAGTAGATTCAAGTGTTAATCCAAGTGTATGCTTTTCTATTGTGAAAGCTATGTAGCTGCAACTTAATTGAGGATATGTCTAATCAATATTATAATTAAGCATTGTATACATATTCAGTACATAATTTGTCAGTGTGTATGTTGTCAATTCAGTGTCTTATCCATTTGAAACTCTGGTTTTATTGTCTCAAGGGCAAAAAGCTTTTTTTTTTTCTTAACCTCAGGCACCAAGCTTAAATAAGGCTACTATTACAAAACAGTGGTGAAGACAGATATTAAATATAAAAGTTTCAAGAGAAACAATAAAATCAGTATTGACTTGATTTTAATATCATACAACATTTCCATGGATTGCAAGGAAGTAAACAAGCTTTGGCAAATATTTTGCATAAATAGTCTTTGAAATGGAGAAGATCAATAAAGAGAAAGTTATGCAGAAGCTATTTCTAGAGACAGGGAAGGGGAAAAAAATAAAAAGGGATATATGGAGTCATTTTACCAAGTTAGAAACTGTTTGCATCACTAATGTGTCATTTCATGTCTTGGACATTTCTGCTATAAAATACTGTTCAAAAAACTTTTTGGGAACGTTAGTGTCATAACTTGTTCGGTTAAGCTGGAACAAATGTACTTCAAAAATAGTGTAAGTGACCAGAAAGGACAGTACAACGTTTGTCTTGGGTTTAGTTCTCTTTCAGATGAAACAGTGCGTACCCGCGACTGCTAAAATTAAAATACTCCATACTACTCTTTTGTAGATACTTCACAACAAATAGAGTAGGTGAACTGGAATGCCTCTTCTAACAATTTTTTCTTAGGATAACGCTAAACTTATAATAGTTCAAGAAATGGCAGTGCTATGTAAATACCTTTATCATTTGAAAAGAATTACTAGCTAGTTCGGAGTCCAGTGTTGTTGGTGACAGGCCTAGAGGTGGCTGTTGTCCCAAGTGGGAAATAACCAAGCCGTAATTTGCTGGACTATATTTTATCCCATTTTACTACTTGCTTGGATGGCTTCTTATCCTTACAGAGCAATCTCTATGGCACTTACTTCTGACAGTGTGGGCAGACCTAGCGTGTGAGCATTCTGGTTCACTGAAAGCCCAATGGAGAGATATTTCTGTGTAGACAGAGCACTTGAAGCTCTACGGGGCCTTTAGCAGTGCATCTAGGTACAGAGCTTGCTCCAGAAAATGGTGCATGTCTGCCATAGTTAGTGAATTGCCCAGTCATTGTGCTTTATCCAGTGCTCCTGCGTGCACTGTCATCTCTCTGTGATATATCCACTTTGTGTTGCAAAAGATATGCTCCATGCCCAAGAGCAGAAACTATTCTTACTTTTTAATACATGGACATTTGTGCGTGTATGTCTACTGACTTACCCTATAGTTCATTAGTTTTACATCAGTTCTGCTCTTCCCAAGATGCCTTTTGGGCAAGAAACTATTGCTGTAAGGACTGTAAAAGGACGTAACACTCCAAAACTTCGTCATTCATAACTTTTCTACTTTGTTTTTCAGATTTCAGTTACTGAATGCTGAGAGAATAGTTAGAATCATTGTAAACCAGTATTTTTAAAGCCTCACAAGTTCTGGGAGTCTAACACAGCAGCTGGAATCTTGTGAGTATGCCCTTAATGATTCCTTAATTCCTCAAAGGATAACTAAGGTTTAGGAGGCTTCTGCTCTCTTCAGCTACAGCATGTAAATATTTTGTTTAATAATCAGTTTCCAGGACATTTAACATTTGTCACACCATGATGCCTTCTTTCTCAACCTCTCCTATTTTCAGGTGGGGGGTTGTGATGGTCAAGACAATGTGTCTGCCTGGATCCTGCTCAGTTAACATGGAATCCCTTGGTTGGCAGCTAAGGTCCTGCCTTTCATTAATAATTGCATCTGCGCATGTGGTAAAGGTTAGAATGTTTAATTTGTATTTTTTGTCACTACAGAAACCCTGTCTCATACCACAGAAGGGACGAGTATATAAAGTAGGAAGGCTTGTTTGGGCGGGTCTAGTGTCCTCTGTTAAAAATTTACAGTGCTCAGTTCAGTGTCTTTGGTTTGACAGATCTGCCTGGGTTTATCTGACTTCAATGCTGTAAGTCCTGTGCTTGAGCAGGCTGAGATGGACTGATAAACACAGAGGCTCTCCTTCTAAACTCTATTTGCTGTCCTGGAGACCTTTTCCTTGAAATTATAGTTACTATTTAGAAAGAAATCTACTTTGAGAGCATAAGGGAATCTTCCTGATCACCGTTCTTTCTCTACCTTGTCTTTCAAAAGAAATATGATACTTAGTTCAGTATTAAAGCCGACCGTTTGCCCTGCCCTGCTGGCTGGCCACCCATGTTTGATATTCCATACATCATCCATAATATGCTTTAATTGTCAGGACTTGCTTTTTTGAATTTTCTTATTCGAAACTGGATTTGCATTAAGCTTCAAAATGAGGCTAATTCTTTCCTCTAATTATTAAGTCTAATATTACTGCTTTATCAGTGATCTCAAGATACTGTGTCAGCTGCAATCAGCTGCCTATTGTTTGTATAGTCTGGCTGCAAAGATGGCAGCCAGCTTTTGTGGCCCATGATCATGTGAACTGAGTAACTTTTCAAGCGTTTGTAACACTATGAACAACCACCCCTTCATTATCATTGTTTCCTGATATTAATTACTGTTTGCTTTTCCTGAAGTAGCTGTGGTAACAGTTCCTAGATCTGCTGTTTCCCGTATCTCTTGCATCACTGCCTCTCAGCTGCATATTTATCTTCCTATGTGACATGATGTTTTTGCAGAATGTTTCCTGGCCCTCAACACTTCCTGCCTCAGACTGTCTCTGTTTTTCACTATATCTCTTTTAGCTTTAGCCTGTGTACATGCCTCACTTCAGCAGTCTTTGCTGGGGAAAAAAAAGAGAGTGCACCACAAATAGCATCTAAACAAGTCCAAGAATGGAAATTAAATGCTGTAAGAGTAGTACTAATGAGTTTAACATTATGCTCATCCTTTTTCACCCTTTTGAGATATGGTCTTCTAGTGAAGAAAGGAATAGGGGCTAGGAAAATTCCAGCTGACATTGGAACATACTTCTTTACTGATTTAGTTATGGGCAGCGTAGCAGGTGGTGTGCAGTGCATCAAGGAGATTCATTTTTAAAAGTTCAGCTGAGGCCATCTGTTGACTATATAGTAAACCCAACTTCACAATTTCGAGGATGAGATAAGACAGTTTCTGGCAACAGTGACCCAGTGTAAACTCATACAGGTAATACAGATTTGTCTGAAAGCAGTAGATTCAACATGTTGATGGTGTACTAGCATGCTTTGTCAGATCAGATATTGCTCATTCTCACAAATTTAGAATAAAAAGCACTGTGTGATGTATACTCTGGCTAATGTGTAAAAAATTGCTATCGTTGATCCAAATCAAATGAGTGCTGCTGGGTTATCATGCATAGCCCTGGAATTAATGACATTGAACCTACAGTGTCAAATACTTAATAGTAAATGCACTTGAGCTCTCAGCAGAATTCATGATGTAGGTATGGCTATTCATTTCACCCAATCTATGTTTATTGTCATATAGGAAAGCTGGAGAAATGCAAAAATCTTTGAGCCCACAGAATTAGCAGGCTTTTGGCTTTGGTATCTGGGAAATGTCTCTCACATGCGTTGTGCTTGTTGTTGTTGTTGTTTATATTTGTACCTTTGGCTGCTTCTAGTGTTTGAAGGTAAGATGTCACTCCAAGTCATGAGAATGCTCTTGGCACAGTCACGTTGTCAAGATTTTTTCACTGCAGCTCTTTGTGGACACATGTAATGGTATAACAGCAATAGGACCAACACAATCAAGTAGATGTTATAAAAGAAAAGAGTGCTCTCCTGTCTCTGAGGTTCAAGGCTCACAAGGGAAAACTCCACAGAGGAGGGATCTCCAACAAGAGATCCTTCCTCTGAGGCAGTCAGCCCTTAAATGGGGGTCTAAGAAGGGTTGAGCCTGGCTCTATCCCTTCTGTTTGCACAGGTGAATTGCCTTCACCTGTGCTCCCAGGGCTGCTCGGGACTTTCCTTCAGGTGCTCAATCAGAGGTTCAGGCGGTGACTCAGCAGTTGCCATACAACATGAAAGATTGAGGATGAGAGCAAGCAATGTTGCTTAAGCATGTCCATTTCTTATCCCCACCTTACTCAGTTCCCTTTTGACTAGCTATGTGATGCCAGATCTGTTACAAAAGCAAAGGATTTTATTTCATAAGAGTAAATAGCTCTGACCATATCCTTTAAGGAAAAAAGTGTTTTTCTGATAAACTGCCATCATTGCTGGGGCTACCACTCAGAACAGCTCACTAAGGGGAACTGTTGGTTTTTATGGGGGGAGAGGTTGTTTGTCTTGAAGAAGAAAAAAAAAGGCAAAACAGTACCGTATAACCTTCTCTCTGTTCAAAATAGAATGAGCTAGCAGTCACTTTTTGGACGTTATTGAAAGGTGTTACAATTTGACTGTCACTGCAAAATGAAAATTTAGGCACAATCCCTTCACCTTCTCCTCTGTTTAGTAGGCACTAAAGTGCTGGGAAGATACTTGAATCTTTAGGATATAGCCACTCTGTTCTATTAATCTCATACAGCCTATAATTTGGACTATGCATTATTAAGTGTCACCTTATTGCACACCTGCTTGTCATTTGTTTGTGCTTTCAAATTGATTTGGTTTATTTCCTGAGTAAACGGAGCTATTCTGTTTCTTTCAATGTGGTTCAGATGCTGTGAGGCAGTATCAAAGCAGGTCTGCTGAGTGAGCACCACTGACTGTAGTAGAAAAGGAGCAACCACATGTCAGTGTTAGAAAACTGCCCAAAATCCCAGTTGCATATTCGGATAAGCTATCTCTTACAGAGACGCATGTTTGCTTTTCTCTAGACACTCCAAGGAACAGAGATCTATGCAAACACAACCTCATTACATGACTTAGATACTCAGAGTGGATGGCCTTGAGGTTGAAACCTGTTTTTGCAGTAAGCAAGTAATTGTATGAACAGCGTATACGATGTGTCTCATTTTGTTTAGGGGTGGACTAGTCTCAATCTCTTCCCAACTCTGACTTTCCTTTGGATCCAGAATAGTTTTGTGCACTGTGAAGAACAGGAACTTTTGATGATGGATCTGCCAGTACAAACAGTTATAAAAATTCTGTCTGTAGCACAGTTGTCTTGTCTGCCAGTAAATCTTTGAATTCTCCTAAGACAATGTTGTGGCTTAACTTGGCAGACAGCTAAATACCACACAGCTGTTCACCCAAAGTGGGAAGGAGAGAAAATTGAAAAGAAGTGCAAGAACACATGGGTTGAGATAAGTACAGTTTAATAATGAAAAAAAAAATGATAAAGAAACCAACAAAAATAAATAATGCAAGTGATGCACTACGCAATTGACCAGCACTCAGTCCCCAAGCACCACATGCTATGAGATATCTTTTTTGCCATCCTGATTCAGCTATCTCCCAGCTTCTTGTGCGCACCTAGCTCCTTGCAGTAGGGCAGTGCAAGAAGCTAAAAAGTCCTTGACTCGATAAAAGCACCATCATGCAACTTTGTGTTACCTACACTGTTCTCATCCTAAATTCAAAACACAGCTCCATACCAGCTACTAGGAAGAAAATTAAGTCTATCCTTGCCAAAGGGCAAACAGTTAAAACCTATGTCCCAAGCAAATTGAAGAGGCTGTTTAGCTCTCCCCATGCTATTTGCTGGATTTTAGTCCTTTCTACATGCAGTGCTGCGAAGAATAGTGCAAAGCTGGGATACTCAGGTTTCTTCTGACAGTGTGCAAGGCGGAACTCTCTTCTTGGTTCTTCTTGAGCCACTGAATTCCCATTTGTGTTTCTAAAAGTCACCTAATATATTTATCAGGCCAAGGCCATGATCAGTGTGGTAAGTAATAAGTTGGACAGAAGTTATATTCTTTAATTTAATTTCTGCCATCACCTGCTGTTGTGCTGTTTGGATCAGGGAAAGTTCTCAGGCAGTCCCCAGATCTTTATATTCTCCAGTGCTTAGTCTTGTATGAGATTGACACTCGTTTTTTAATAATCATATCCCTTAACAACCGCCAGAATAGCCCCAGGGGACTACTTGGAGAGCATGGGTTATACTATATGAAAGTGCATCTGAACTATTAAGACACCTGTCCATAGTGACAGGCTAAATTACAAAGCGTAAGAAAAAACATTTTCTCATGGCGCACAGAAGGGCTCCATTCAAGCAGTTTATGCCACTAGTGGGTGTGAAGCTGATAGCTGATCTTTTTTACTGCTCTCTGCCTTTTGGGTATTCAGAGAATTAAACAATACACAGCAGTGTATATAGAGGTGTGCTGTATCTTCTTGTACCAAAACACCAAATTAATTATAGTCGCATTTTAAAATGGAGCCCTTCCTGCAGTTCAGATTGTTTAAAAAAGAGAAAAACTCTAATTTTGAGAAAGAAATGACAAGAAATGTTAGGGTCGATTCAGGCTTTCAAGGTACTAGATGAAAGAGGGATTAAATGGCACTAATGATGAAATCCTTGGTCTGGGTCATGTAGCAAAGAGTTTTCTGGAGGTCTTTTCTAGCTTGCTGAAAAGGTGACTAAAGGTGGTCTTGACCCCAGTGACACCCAAATTTACCCAGGTATCAAGCCTTATTTTTTGTGGAATGTTTCAGAAGCGCTGCTACAGATCCTGTTCCCCATGGAACAGGAAGGGGTAAATTTACTTGCTACAGAACTCAACACTCAGAACCCACCTGGAAACAGTGCTGTGCACCCAGGCAATGCCCCTTGACCTACCCTGCATGCAGTTCTCGAGCTGTGCCTCAGGCAGCTCTGCATGAGCTAGTGAGCTGCTGTTAGCTGCTCCTTGGACTGCAGTACAAAGCACAGGTGGATGCTTTCTGTGATGGATCAGAGGATGCTTTGAGCATCGCTGTCATAACCTGCTCTGAAAATGTAAGTGATTGCACTGACTGGACCCTGGGTGTTCAGCCATCTTTGCCAAAGCTCCCAGCTTTTAAGAGAAGACTGTACTTTTAGAAGAGATTTGCTTATTTGTAAAAGATCTGAAATATCCTCTGGTAAAAAAAAAAAGAAAAAACTCTGGAAAATATACAGGCATTATTTTGTTGTTTATTTTCAGAGAAAGAGAAAGGCATCTTCAGAAGTTTCAGCTGAAAGTGAAAGGGAAAACGACAAGAGAGGATGTGGGGAAAATCCGTAAGAAAGTCCTTTTCCATATTGTACTCACATCACTTGGACCTGTTTCACAAAGTGCCATAGTGCTGTGCTTTGATTGCTATTAGCATCATTGAAAACAGCAGATCAGTGGGAACTGATAATCACTGGACCAGATATTTGGGAAAACTTCTTGTAACTAATTAACAAAGATCTTAACAAATTCACCACTATAACAGTGGAATTAGAATGTGTATTTTCAGAGCAGGTCACTGTATAAGGTCCCCATTCTTCCTCAGTACTAACATTTATATCTCACATTTTTCTTTCATCATTTTTTCTCATAGTTTCAGTGATTTCTCTGTGTGATAGTTTTCTTTTAAGCCTGTATTATTATTATTTACAAATGTTTCTATGTTATCCTCAAGAAATTTTTTAATGTTGACTTCTTTTTAGTAATTCGTGTTTTTCTTTCATAGGTGGCTGTGGTTTTCAGTGTTAAATAAGACTCAGGAAATGAAGAGGAGGCTATTATAAATGAAATGGCTCCTCAGCATTCAGGCAGGACTCAGACTCCAAGGGCTCAGCTCTGCTGCTTCTGTTTGCTCTGAGGGGTAGCACTGTTTCAGGTGACTTGGGCTGCTTGCCTGGTGAAAGACTGTTCCACAGAGATGAGAGGAGATAAATGTTAGGGTCCTCTGTCTTCTGAAATACTAATTATTAAACGAAGAGCCTAGTAATAAAAATGAAGTTGCTTTTGTTATTGTCCACTAGGTCTTGGGCAGTCATTCCCATTTTCCATTGCTAATCTCTGAAGCAAATGGTTTTCTTTCTGTTGACTGTCAGTAGCGTTTCACTGGGCAGTGACCTGGATATGCAAATGTTCTGGGCCAGAAATCTTGTGGCCTGCCTCTGTGAAGTATTGCATAGGGCGCATGTCCCACTCACAAGCAGTTGGTAAACGTGGATGAATGCTCTCTTCCATTGTTTCTGTTCAATCTGGAAGGAGCGAGATTGGCTCTGAGCAGGAAGGGATTAAGGAAGTGGGCTCAAGTGTCTGATGACTGAGTCCTGGGGACTTGCTGCTCTTATTTCCAAATCTTCCTTTTTTTGCAAGAATCGTCTACTCCACTGCTCCTCTTGGAGCTTTTGCCTTTTCGTATTTTTTTCCTCTGCTTAACTCTTCTTTACAAAGTATGGCTCTACGTCCCTGTTCATTGCAGAGGAGTTGGACTAGAGAGCCTTCAGAGGTCCCTTCCAGCTCTAAGGATCCTATGATTCTATGCGTGTGTATGTACAATCACACACAGAATACAAGTGTAAAATCTATATTCTTCCAGTAGACACCTATGGATGACATCGTTAATCAAATGTTTCCTCGTGACCTCAGTATAGCGTGGTCTGCAGTCAATCTTGGACTGGTAGTATCAAAGCAGGAAACACACTTGCTTTCTGGTATTTCTGTCTTTGGTGGCATGTATTTAGAATTTCCTTTCTAATAGACATCAGGCTTCCCTCCAAGACACTGTTTCCTTGAAAATTACTGATGTCAGTGAACAGTGTCTGATTACCAATTTTCTGTGTAGCTATGCTGAGTCTTCCATGAACAATGCTCAGAATGGCTTAAGCTAAAAATCTGAAATTTTATGGTTACGTGAAAACTTCCACATGATGGCAGGTTTTCCTGTATATTGACAGCTGGCCCTTAATATGTGGCCCAGAAGATTGAAGACTGCAAAGGGAAGAACTGAGACTAGCCAGAAGTCCAGTCCTTCCTGCTCTACAGAAGTCACTCCTTTCTCTTGCTGTTGCACTTGCAGCACAGTGGACTTGTTTTCACAGGCAAGACTGGGGACTGCAGTTTGGCTCTGAGAAGAAAAGCAAGTACACACTCTATTTGATGCACAACTACTTATTTTTCCTGTGTTTTTTTTTTCATAACAATTCTTCATCTTTAAGAGCAGATTCTCGCTGCAACAGACCCTGCAACACTTTGGCAGTGTATTCACAGCTGATGACAGGAGGCAGTCAGAAAAAACAGTCCTTGAGCATGTTCACCTAATAAAGTGAACTGCATATTTGCTCTTTTGTGACTGGTCCTTTTAGAGACTTTCTTTCTTTCTTTCTCATTGAGCAGCTCTTTGTAAATGAGGGTTATCTCAGTGGTCCTTGCCCAGCCACCATGAGAGAGCTGGCCAGACACAAACATACTGCTTTACCCCAACTGAGGAAAAAAGTCAGGCATTTTTTCAAAATTATGTACAGGCTCAGAGGCTCAACACTCTCTGGAGCACAGGAAGAAGCTGGGTTTTTATCAGTGTGTGTCTCAGACTTCACATAAGCTTGGAAGTTTAATCCCTCATCTCATAACGGAGCATTTCTAAAGCTGTCACATACTTAGGAAAAAACGTCCAGACCTCATCTTGCACCTGAGTACGTGGTAAGAAAATGAGCATGTGCAAAGCTGAAGGCAGAGTCCATCTGAGCTAGGAGTTTAGAATAAGCAAGAAGGGAGTAATAACAGAATGTGGGTAATGACTCACTAGCAGGCGTGTGCATTGAAAGGTTGCAGTAACTGAAGAAGGGAGCTGAAGTGACTTTGCAGATTTTCTTTGTGGGAAGCTTTTCCTTTGTAAAAAGACCATGATAAAAGAGGAACGAGCTGTGCTGGGAGGACACTAGCAACTGGTGCTTATTAGTCAGTTGCCTTTAAGTACAGACAGGGTATGCTTTGAGAGAAGTGGGCAATACAAGGTACAGAGCTTGTTTGTTGCAGTAGTAGAAGAAAGCAGTAGACAAAGGATGACGATCAGGTGGAAACATAATAGAAGTGATAAGCCAGCAAGGTATTTTTTACTGCAATGTGCTAAATAGTTTTGCAGGGAGAGCAGTGAGATTTGTTGAAATCGGAAAGAGGAAGCTTCAGCTGTCATCATGTGAAACAATGAATGCCTGAACTATGGCTTTACTAAAGAAAAAGGGGGTGGGTTTTCAAGGCAGTTAGTAGGAAGAATGAATCGGATTTGTGTAGAACAGGTTGCCTCTTCTCTTGCCAGCTGTGCTTGTTAAAGAGAATGCTGCTTTCTGCAATTCAGGTTACTTCTCTTACAGAGAGCATTTCCATGCCTGTCATTGTTTAGAAATTTCTACAATAATGCTAATCTGATTACTTCAGTTTTCTCTGCTTTGGTTCCTTTTATTGTTGAAATTAGTTCCTCTGCTGGAACCTACAAGCTTTTGCAACTTTGGTGAGTGACTTGGTGTCACTCATTATTCCAATTGTAACCATTATGTCAGCATAAAAGTCCTCCCAGCTTGCACAGTATTTTTATATGGTTCTGTCTTAGGCCATATAAGCTGAAAGAGTTTTACTCAAGAACTTAAAACATAAGACTGCCTGAACTGTTTCTCAATTGTTATTCTTGAGTTTATTTCACTACTAAAAGCAAAAACTCACACAGCTCTTTGGCTTTTTTATTTAAATTTGATGCAGGAATACTTTGATTTCAGTGAGACCAATTGAGTAATGTTAAAGTCTTGATAGTGCCAAGCTTACTTCAGGAATCCTACATATTGCCGTAATTTGAATAAAGCCCTTCTTGTGAGCTATAATGATAATTTCAATAAGAAACACTTTTGAAAAATGAAACAAAAATAAAAACCAGAGTTAGTTCTGTTCTTCCAGCTAATATCAATATTTTTACTGAAAAAAAAAATCTCTGGAACCTTGAGAAATTGCTTAAACTCTCTTCTACAGTTGCAGAGAAGAGATATTTCCATTACAGTAGATGTTACTAAGATTTTCCAAGTGTACTTCTTGTGTTCTCTATTTAGCATAAGCTGTAGTTATATTGGATTCATCTTCATTATATATAACCTACAGTGAAAGAAATGATCTTTGACCCCTCCAGTTTGAAGTCACCAGGGAGGTGAAGAGGCATGCCACGCCAAAGGCAGATGGTCAAATGGAGGAACTGCAATCATGAGAGCCAGTTGTCTCTCCTGGACAACATCAGTTAGTAAGGAGTTGACACCCGAGCTGCCTCAGGGTAGGAAAGTATGATGCCTTTGGCTTTTGTTTGGTTTAGCAGTTTGTTTCCTTAGCAAGACAATAACAGAAGTCAACTGGGGACCAGAACAAAAAGGAACATTTTGTATTGCTATTCTCAGAAAGAAAGGAAATTTTGCAGGTTGCTTTGATGTTTCTGGTAGTGGGAAAAAAACAAACCAAACCAAACCAAAAAAAAAAAAAAAAGAAAAAACCCAAAAACCAGGCTTTCACCTTTTTGATACAGACTGGAGGATGTAAGGATATGGAGCCCAAGTGTCTCATCTTCATGCAGATGGGGCTGCCGGCTCAGACAGATGTACAAACTTCAGAAGGAGTACAGAAATGAATTGTTCCATAGTTAGCAGAACAGGAGGTACAAATCCAGAGAAACCAGCCCAGTCCACCGCAGATTGTCTGTGTGTTCTCTCTCCTGTGTGAGGTTTTCATCCAGCTGTAGGGCATTCAGTGAACTTAAATGAGGATACATGCACAGTTTCTTTTTTTTTTCTCCTGAAATTCAGTTTCTTCCTCCAGTGCAGTTTCCTTCTTCCCTGCTGATACCCCACACACCCCAGACAACCCGTTCTCTTTTCTTCTTTATAGTGTTCAGCCCTTTTCATAGAAACATAAAATCACAGGGGTTGGAAGGGACCTCAAGAGATGATTGAGTCCAACCCCCCTGCCAAAGGAGGTTCCCTACACCAGGTTGCACAGGTAGGTATCCAGGCGGGTCTTGAATATTTCCAGAGAAGGAGATTCCACAACCCCCTGGGCAGCCTGTGCCAGTGCTCCATCACCCTCACCGTAAAGAAGTTCTTGAGCACATTTGTGCGGAACCTCCTGTGCTGCAGTTTCTGTCCGTTCCCCCTTGTCCTGTCTCCACACACTTCTGAAAAGAGTCTGGCCTCGCCACTTTGTCCCCCATACCTCAGATATTTATAAACCTGGATCAGGTCCCCTCTCAGTCTTCTTTTCTCAAGGCTAAACAGACCCAGTTCACTTAGCCTTTCTTCATAGGGGAGGTCCTCCAAGCCCTTCACCATCTTTGTGGCCCTGCGCTGGACTCTTTCCAAGAGATCCCCTGTCTTTTTTACACCGGAGAGCCCAGAACTGGACACAGTACTCCAGATGAGGCCTCACCAGGGCAGAGTAGAGGGGGAGGATCACCTCCCTTGACCTGCTGGCCACGCTCTTTTTAATGCATCCCAGAATGCCATTGGTCCTCTTGGCCACGAGAGCACACTGCTGGCCCATGGTCAACCTGTCGTCCTCTCCAGCAGGTCATCCCCCAGCCTGTACTGGTGCATGCAATTATTCCTCCCTAGGTGCAAGTCTCTACACTTGCTTTTGTTAAATTTCATCTGGTTAACTTTCATCCGGTTACAATTCAACTGTATTCCTGTGTCTACCTTCTTCAGGCAAACACAGCCCTCCAGCTGATGTGCTCCTTAGCAAGTAGCCCTCCAACAAACAAAACATTGAAACTGTGAAGAGGCGATGAAGCTGTGTACACCATTGACAACTGTCTGAATTGTACATAAATCTAATGTGTGGTTTTGCTGGGACACTATTGATAACTGTCCGAACTGTACACAAGAAGAGGAGGCTCAGTGGAGACCTTATCACTCTCTACACAGACCCAAAAGGAGATTGTGGTGAGATGGGAGTCAGCTTCTTCTCCTGGGCATGGGGATGAGATGTAATGGCCTCACGCTGCCTCAACCATGGGAGGATCAGGTTGGATTTTAGGGAAAACTTCTTCTCAAAAAGAGTAACGAGGTATTAGAACAGGCTGCCCAGGGAGGTGGTAGAATCATTGTCCCTGCAGGTGTGAAGAAACATGGAGATGTCACACTGAGGGATATGATTAGTGGGCAGTATTGGAGGTGATGGTGGTGGGTTGATGGTTAGACTCGATGAGCCTAGTGGTCTTTTCCAACCTTAATGATTCTATGATTCAATTAGGTAAAAAAGAAATCTTCATTAGACGGTTTTGGATTTGTAGAGATTACAGAAAACATTTGAACATAATTCTTCCTTAGGTGCACAGTAGCTACTGATGTTCACATTCTGCATTCTGGTTGAGAGATTTCCCATTTGTCACTGCTACTACGGCACTTCTGCCAACAAAACAACTCCAGCTCTTTTCCCTCTACAGCAGTTGTAGTGTAAGCAGCAAAAGCAGCCAGCAGCACTGTAACATAAGTGTATCAAAAATCACACTTCGATTTAATTACTTATTCTATACTGATTCTATAAGAGATGGAAAAAGAATTCACTGATGCTCTGCTTAGATATATCAGACTGGAGTAATAATCTTGAAAGTTCCTTTACCTTTGATTTAAAGTATGCAGGAAAGGCCTGGATAGTCATTAAATCAGCTGTCCACTGGCAGAAAGAGATTGGTACCACAGCAAAGATTCAATGCTGTAATAAAAATGTCTCAAGCTATTAGATTTTTCTGCTATAAAAATAGAATGCCTGTTTGCCTTAGAACTGTGCTGTTATCTTAACTTTTGCCACATTTATGACAGATATATGGAAATTAACTGGGGGAGGAGAGGAGGAAGAAATTTAGAATGTTCTCTTTTGCAAAGGGGAAAAAGAGCACTGACCTTTTGAAGGTCCGGTAATTTGTTTGTAGTGCTTTTATATTGTGCAATTGTGCTTGACTGTTTTTATCCCCATCAGAAAAAAAAAAAAAAAAAAAAGGTTCCGATGCGCTTACTTTCTTGAAGAAATATATTCCTGTAAGAGCTGCAAAAGGGCTTAAAATTTCTTACTTACGCTTGAAAATCTTTCACTTTTCTGTGTATAGGGCTTTGAACCACTGCCTGTATTTTCTCACATCAACCAGTTGTGAGCTGGTTTCCATTTCAAAAGAACATGCTTTTAAAAGCACCATTCCTTGCTTTCTAAATATTTCTTGGAGGTCATATTCTTAAATTACCAAGGCAGACCTCCACAAGAAGATAGATCTTGTCAGAAATCAAAGTCATGGTAATGGTACCTCTGGTAGGTAATATCTGGGCATGTTACTAAGTAATACAAAGACAGTTGTACAGACACAAGTCCTTAGGAAGTCCATTTGAGAAGAATGTCGGAACTAAAGAACAGAGACACCACTTGATGAACATTTTTTGAGCTACAACATGCAGTACAGTGTCTGAATAGTGTCTAAACAGTGCTCTCTTTTGTTTTTCTTTTCTTTTTAATTAAAAGAGAGAGGACCCTTTGTACAAAAGAATAGAAACCACCCAAGTTCGATTTCTCTTTCAAGTTGCCCTTCAGAGGGATTCATTTCCCTCTGTTGGGAGACCAGCCTCCTGATTTTGACACCAAAGCTGGAATATGTCAGGATAAGCATGTCAATAAACAGACACATATGTACCTGCATACCTGTGTGTGTTGAAACTAATTCTGAAAATAAACTCTCCTGATGCAGATATTTCTTTTTGTAAAGCTTATTTCACACTTCACAGGTCACTTCACCTGAAACCACCATTTTCACACCTTCCGTGTGTTTGTTATTCACAGACAACAGTTACAGGACCAGACTATGTGAACTGCAGAACTTGGGCACGGTCTCATGCTCACAGAGCGGAGTACACATCTGGTCACATTCACACTTATGTCAGGTGAAAGGATGTGGATTTATAGTTCAGTTTCTGATAATTTGGGGAATTCATTTGCTAATATTTTTAGTTTGATGTAACTTGGCCTACATTTGTAACTTCTCAAAGGAAATAGCAATGTTTTTGTTATTGTTAAATACAGAGTTATTAGTCTGCTCATTTTCCTATGTTATTTCTTTTCTTATCCTACCAGAATTTTCTGTTTGAAAGAACCTCCACTTTTCTGTCACCAAATTGTCATGGAGCTCATTACCTCCGATGAGATGAGCAATGGTGTGGAATAACTAAACTGACCTCCTGTGAGTGGGAAATCTTTCCATTCTATTCCTTTCAGTTTGACCTTTAATAAACACGTTTCTCTTTGCTACATGAATGGTATTTCATCCCCTGGACGTAGCATATTACTTTATCCTGGAGAAAGTTCCATGGCACAGTTTTTAGCACAGTTTTCACATGTCCAAATCTTTGTCAGATGTCAATGAAATCTGATTTTTCTGCCAATGTGAATTAATTTCTGTAATAGAATTTCACTAGTAATGCTTTTTAATGAAGAATTGTTGCTTTGCTTATGAGTGAGCGTAGCATTTAATCATATAAGAAGTCTAACTCAGAGGTTTCTGATGTAACCCACCATGATGTAACCCACCGCATAAAGACAGCTCTCAGGAAGCTTCACAGATTCTCAAGAGTTAATTCACACTGAAATGAATACAGATAATGCTTCTTTTATATTTTTTTTTCTTAGTTTCCTTAGGAAAAAAAAATCCACTACCTAAAAAATAAATAGAAATCAAGCCAGACAAGTAAAATGTTGCTCGTCAAAGTGAAGTGTAACTTAGTTTCAGTATGACATGAGTTACCACTATGGGTAACTGACACTTTCCTACAGCAATCCTCTTTTTTTTTTTTCTTAATTTTTATATAATTTGAATGCTTTTGAATGTTGGCACCCTATAGACCAAAAAGCATGAGAAACACTGCATGGGAACCAGCAACACGCACTACCCCACCCCATCCTCATAACATTGTCCAGCTGGGTTTGTCAGAAAGAAAAACAACAGGAAAGTAATGCCTCAGCCTGCTAGAGGCCCTTCTCTGGGGATTTCTGGTTCTTTTTTCCTGTTCTGTTTATGCAGTTTTAATTTAGTATTAGTAAAAACAGTCTTATTGTAGAGTCCCCTGAGCCCTAGGGAAGAAAGTTGTTTTCCTTTCTTGATTTCTCACTCTGATGCTGTATTCTTTTTTCTTTTTCAGCAAAGAAACTTGCCTGTCAGGGATAACAGAGGTGAACATGTGGGCTGAAGTCTCCCTGTGGCAGAGAAAGCAAAATTAAATGAAGGTCTCCTCGATCCTGAGGACATTAGCTCACTCTGCATTGATGGGAGTACCATGCTGTTTGTGATTCTCCACCCCCAGTCAAAAAATACTTGTTCTCTGCACAGCTTTTGAAAGAGTCTGGCAGCCTTGCATTTTGGAGAATGGATGGAGGTAACTCCCTGAAAATCCCTGAGGAAAATCCCACCTCTCCATGCCAGCTTTGCCTTCTGATGCCTGCAGGCACTTCCCTGGGGAGTGTGGGGCTATCTAATTCTGATCAGGTTGCCTTCCCGTGCACTCTAGAGGCAGGTTGCACAAAAGAAAGCTGTCTGTGTCCTCCTAGGCTCTGCTTCCAATATTGCTGAAGAGAATGCAGCAGCCAGTGAAGACACTCCCCCGTCAGGTGGAAGCGTAGAAGTTACAGGGCCAAGCATTTCAAGCTGAGTTTGTAGCTATTTCATCTCTTCTTGCCAGGCACAGGCCACGTAGTCTCCTGTGACATCAAGCTGTAGAAGCAGGTCTGGCATCAGCATGCTGTGCAGAGCAGGTAAGATGCTCCGCATAGGGCCCTTCTAAGGAGATCTCCTCTGAACTAGAAGCAGCAAAATCCATTGTCAGTAGTTATACTGGTATTGTCCTTTTTTTCTTTCTTTGCCCTTCTGTCCTCCTAGTTTCACTGAATGTCAGTGCAGCTGAGAATTTACAATGCTGGCAGGGTCTAGATTTCATCTACTGTGATATCACTATTAGGCTGTGATGACAAATGAGATGTTTTTCCTTCGGGAAGCTAACTTTTGCAACCAGCCTTTGCTACCATGTTTTCTCCCATACTGCATGCCAGGCCAAAGGCCTCCCTGTTCATATGCTCAGACTTCTTGGAAATATCTGGAGGAAAACCTTTCACTCCTCTAGTTTCAATGCAGATGTGAGAATAGACAAGAAATCAAGAAAGGACAAAGCTATGAAAGTTCTACCTCAGCCAAATATCATCACCTCTGAGTTACAATAATCAGAGGCTGCTTTGGTGGTATTTACTTTCTTACAGTTTTACTTTTGTTTAAAATGAAACTTAATTAAGTATAGGATTTATACCTTAAATAATCATTAAGATTTCTTTGCGTGGTTTCCAATGGAACTGCATGAATTCTGTGTTTGATATTTTAGGTAACAAGACATAGCATAAGGTCAGTGAGATTATTCCGTTGTCATTTCTATAGTAGTGTTTACAAAGGCAAAAAGACCTTGGGGCATTTTTTTTGGTTGATTCGTGTAGGGTTTTTCCTGTATTTAAATGATTCCAGCTTGCATACATCTTTATTGCTTGCAAAATAAATCTCAATTGACATTCAAAATGCTATTGGCACAGGGCACAGTTATTATTCCAGTGCTCTTGGCTCAAACAACATCTTTGCACTACCAGGGGATTTATATGTAACGCATTTCCTTTATTACTCCAGACCTTCCAAAAAACGTCATGGGAAGACAACAAATGACAAATACATTATCTCTTGGATGTCCAAAATATTTCCTTGAAATTTGTATCATGGCCTGCTTTTCAGTGAACAGAAAAGCAGAACATAGAAGAATTTTAATGAGTCTCATGATGCCCAAATGCTGCCTTTTGCTGTTTTTCTCCAGATTTTGTGCCACTGAGTATTTTGGAATTGCCATTTCTAGATCATTAAAATATAAGATAAAACAGGTAATGCAGCTCATGCAGAGAGATTTGTGAAATAATGAGCCAGATAGACTGCAAGAATCTTTTAAATAAGGAAAACGAAGACATGTAAGCATCCATCATCTGCACAGGCAAGCGATGGGCAGTGCAGAAAGTACTTGCCATACCACTGACCTGCTTGAGCTGCTGCGAAGCAATCAAGATTCACTCATCAAAATGTCTGAGCTGGCACTTTCAGATGTTCTCCTCCTGATTTTCTCTCCATTTCTGACTTTCAAAGCTACAGAGATTAGAAAAATGCATTGCTTCGTCTAGTCTCAGTAATGCAAGGACTCAAAGCACCCTATGAACTCCAGTTCTCAATATTGCTTCGAACTAGACTTTCTCTTTAGAAGGCTGAAGATTGACTTTCCGAGATAGACCCTATAAAACTTAAAAAAAAAAAAAAAGAGAGAAGTGCAATAATAACCTTAAAAGACTGTAAAAGAGGGGAAAGCTCAGGTGAAGCAGTATTACTATGAAAGACAGTTCTGTCACAGAAATTCCTGTGTAATTTTAGGAAACTGTTGACATGAAGAGTTGACAAGGTATAGACAATTCCTACCTAATATGTTCCTTCTGTCAGGACAAATTCTGCCATCTGTTATTTTTCAGCAGTGATAATACTTAGCAGTATAAAGGAGGAATAGGCATAATTCATAACTGTGTGAGCTTAAAAACAAGGATCTAACTGCCAGTAATGTATATGTATAACGTGGACTCAAAGGCTCATTTATGTATTCAAAGTTTCCCAATTTCTAAACACGTGTTCCAAAAGATATTAAAAGCTGTAACTGAAATTATGTCTGATTGTAAGGCAGTAAAACCGAGCTAAAAGCTGATAGTGGCATATCACTACAAAAGATATTAAAACACTCTGCTAAACTGGACAGTTGTAAACAACAGAATTTGGAGGAAGACTGAGGACAAAGTGCTTAACTCAATAACCAAAAAAAGAGAAAAAGCTTTACTTGCTATCCTGCTACAGCTGTCTATTATCTAGCAAAGTATTTGTAGAGGTTTTTTGTAGTGCTTTCATCAGTTGTTGCAAATTGAAGATCAGTGAGCCTTGCATCAATATAAAAGAAGTTAGATGCAGTGATAATTAAATTTAGAGTTTTAAATAATGTAATCCTGAGCTGTAATGGTGCTTTAAAAGAAAATCAAAGACAGCTTGAAAGATCATAAGATAAAAATGTAAGAGAAAATAATCTTGCAAGGAAAACAAAGCAATAATTGACCTCTGACATATATTCAGTATTCAGAAAGATATGGATTGACTTAATATACTAAACACTTAAAAGGGATAAAAGCTATCACACTTCAGAGTTAAGCCCAATTTCTAATGAATAGGAAAAAAAAAAAAAAAGAAACTTTCCATGTATATACCTGACATTTCTTTGTTGCCAATAAGGTAATGTCTTGAATTTTTCCCCAACAGTAGCTTCTGTCAGGAGCAGATTGCTGGAGCTGATGCTGGCTGGTAATTCACGTTGCACTTCTGCCATGTAAGTAACTGCAAGGTGAAGCAGACATTGTGAAGAAACCAAAAAGATGGGCAAAGAACGCAGAAATATTTCCCTCTGAGAAGCTGCTTACAGCAAGTGCATTGCTTTGAGGAATCCTTTGTATATCTGCCACCCTGCTAAGGTGACTTAGTTCAGAAACCAGAAAGAAGACATCCTAGGTGGCCCATTAGCGAAAAAAAAAAAAAAAAGGAATTGCAAAAGCGTACACAGAAAATAGAATCCCACAGGCCCTTTCTTGTGCTTTGCTCAAGATTCACATCAAAGGGAGTTTTGCTGTAAAAATATATTTCTTGTTTCCATGGAACATTCTTTGTGAGAATGCTAATGTTCTTTCTATAGCAAGGAAACACTTTTTTTTAAAGCTTTGGCCAATGATCCAATGTTTCCAGCTCTATTCCAATAAAGTTAGCTCTTCAGAAGTCTGAAGTTCACAAACAAGGTAGACTGTAGGAGGCTCTCCAAGAGCAGGCTCATTTCACTAGAGTAACAAGCAATATTTTTTTATCCATGTATCTAGCAGGAAAAGGCTCTGATATGGTAATTTTTACATCCTTTCCTTTCTCTTCTTCTTTTGTATTCACTTCAATTTATTTAAATCAGAGGATGTGAAGCTGCATATTTCCTCCTGCAGTGCCAAAAAGCACACGTACCTCACCCAGGAGAGAAAAGTGGAGACTGATGGTGGCTTTAGGATACATGCAGGAAGGTCTGTTGGATCAGGAACAGCAGCTGAGAAGAGAACTGGTCTAGAGAGGAGCAGCCAGACTGCCCGTGGCAGGTGGATTGCTGGATGGGATTTGCTATTACCACCTTTTTTTATTGTGTCCCTGCCTTATAGAAGGCAGCCACAGCTGTCACGAACCCCCCTTGTAGTCAGCTGAATAAGCACAGTTTCCAGTTTTTAATGTGATTCTTTTCATAGCTTTCGATTTTCCTGCCACCTCAGAATTAATATTTTGGTAATACTTCCATGTGCTGTCTTCCAGGAGCTCGTACCCATTTATTTTTTCCAAAGCTGCTGAAACAAACTGAAATTCGAACAGATCTTTCTTTCCCTGGTACCTAGGCTACTCTTGAAAGCTTTAAGCTGTAACACGTAACATTAAAAAAATATATGTTAGCATTTATATGTGCAACTTTAACTCCCCAAAATTCTATTCAAGTTGCAAGTTTAGACATTCATCCTGCTCAGAGCAGCAGGATTACTGCAGAGTTGGTCCTATGGTCTGTGTAAGCATTGTAATCAGAAGGCAACTCTTCCTAGTTCAGTCACAGTTATGATGCAGAAAATTTCATCTCGAGTAAGAAAGAGAATATTGAAGAAAATATTTAAACTTCATAATACTTCACATAACACAGAAGCATCCCAGAATGCAAATCTGAGACAGCATAATCTGGGAATTAGCTGGACAGGCACTAGCTGTAAATATTCTTTAATTCAAAAAGCCGAGTACTCAAACCACACAAAAGGCACTAAGAAAGTGCTACAGTAGATAAAGTGAACAAACTGCTGGCCATGTAATTATTCTCCCAGCAGGCTCATCAAACAATTCCCAGCATGCCCTCCTACCTCTTCTGGGGATGTTTTGACTAAATCTAACAAAATAATAGCTGCAGTCACCTCCTTATATAGTTGCTTGCGAAACAAATTAGATGCAGTGTCAAGTCCTTGAAGGAATCGACGATTCTCATCAGCAGTATTTGACTGTCAGATGCAAACCACCTGGCGGAGATGCAATCTTTTTGCAGGCAATTGGAAAAAAAGCATCCTCTTTTTTTTTGCTAGACTGAGAAAGCCTCAGGGAGGAAGAGTGCTGAAATGTGCACATTTTGGATGTGTTTTTCTTTTTTTTTTCTTTAGAGGAAAGGGATTTTTTTGTCGTATTAGGTTGCTTCAGGAAAAGTTACCAATGGAAACTTGGAAACTTCTCAAGCAAATCAATCAGTTCACTCCTCCTTGTCGTAGATATTATTTTTGCCCTCATCAGGAAGTAGAAACGTGAGCAACCCTGACTGTTTCAAGATATATTTTAGCAACTTGTAGGTTTTAACTGTAGAAAAACTTGCAATGTCTCCAGAAGAATAATAGTATGATGAATTTGCAAGGTTGAAGTGTGATCTCTCAGTACACATTGTGCACCCTATCAACCGTGAACGTAAAGCAGTCTTTCTACTCCTCTAGGTTACATTAAGCTGAGAAGGAAAATTCAGTTCCCCTCCCTGCAGTGCAGCATTCTGGTAGTCTCCACTAATAATCGGGAACATGAGTTCATGGAGATCTTGTTTTCTGGATTTAAATCAGGAACATCCCTGAAATCTATTGCTGTCTGACATGAGTTATCCCTTAGGAGGAAGGGGACAGGGCACCACCTGAAGTATCCAAGTAGGACTGTACTGGTTGTGATGGAAAGTTGATGTAATATCACAGTGAAGCTGCAAGACCACTCTGGGCATCCATAAGACCTCAGAGAGGAACAGTTAGGAGCTCCCATTTTGTTAGCCCTAGAGTTTTCCAAACCTGTTCATCATGGGAGAGTTCTGCTCATGTTGGACAGCTATCAAAGGGCATTTGTCTCTCTCCCACAAACAAGGAGCTGAAGCAGTAGCAGGCAAAAGTCAAGATGGTGCTGCTGAATCAGTTACTGCTGAGGGAAAACAACACGATTCCCACTGTGTGTGCTATCTATGTCTTGTCATACTTTCATGAAGGAAAACAGTTAAGAATCTCCTGGTGTTTCTGATCACTTCACAAATTCACGTCCTTTAGGGTGAAGAGGGACTTTTAGTCTGTGACCATGCCTCACGTGGGTCACAGGGTCTCGTGAAGTTACCAGTGCAGCGAGGCATGTAACTTGCAAGTTAGGAATAAGACAAAACAAGTCATCTAGAATGAAAGCCCTGGGGTGTTTCTGCTGCTGCATCCATGGAGGGCAGAGGAATGTACTCACAGCCTGCCATACCAGTACTGGCTGTGTGCTTGCTCCCCTTCTGGCCCAGGAAAAGGTCCTGGCTGCCCTCTTTAATGTATCCCTAGGTATCAGGGGAGCAGTACTGCCAGAAATATTGGCTTGTGAAGAGGTTATAAGGTGGAAAATGTTATGTTAATGAGCCTTTTCATTCACCAAATCCTAATAAATCAGAATCTTTCAATTTTTGTTCTATCTTTTTTTTTCCCTTGGTACTACGTGGTTTACAAGCTTAGGATAGCTGAAGAATCCAACTTGCCTTTAGAGAAACCTCTTCCCACTGCTGACAATTCAAAATGTTAGACTTATTCAAAACGACATTTGCATGTCTAAGTGGATAGATCAGTTTCAGTGTGCGAGTTACAAAGTCTGCTCTCATCTGTCACTGAGTTTATGGAAGTGTATCCTCTCAGAATAAGCCTCTCTTTTTTTTTTTTCCTTCTTTCTTTTCCTGAAGTTCTTACACACAAACTTCACTGACTGGAGATACAAAATTTAAAATGTTGACACACAGTTTTTTGTATTCTTTTGAACGGATTGTTGTGTAATGGCTGATTTGTTCCAAGTGCCACTTCAGGACTCTGTTAACAACAGGGTCATCCAGAATGTTCCCCCTTTATGCTATTGCAAGAATTGCAAGTATTCTTTGTGTTCTGTCATGCAAATGTAAATATGATCCCTTGGCTTTCGTGAAGCTAAACTCTAAATGATACAATTGACTATTTCCTGTATCTCACAGTAAAATTTCTTGTCTTCTTCAGTCCGTAAGATTTATGCCTCTCCTCCATCTGGTCTACTCCTCCGCCTTTTTCCTGCATGTTTTCTATGTAAGGGCTGCTTTGGTTTGCCTCTTGTTCTTGATCTAATGAAGCCAGCCCCAAGACTGAGTTAACCTGAGTGCATGGCCACTGTGCTTACCAGATTTCCTGCATGTAGGAGTGCAACGCTGCAGGACCACCAGCATTTCTGGAGCTAAGACAGCACAAATGCACCACAGTCCCAGGACTTCTTGCCCTTTCTGCAACTATTCCTACTGAATTCACTGGAGCTGGCAGATCCTCTTCCTGCTCAGCCTCTAGAAACTTGTGTCCATGGATATTGACATCTGGGAATCAGGTGGGATAGCTTCTTGTGTCAGGATCGCCAAGGATGCAGCTTCCAGCAGTGATAAAGGGCACAGAAAACAGGTCCTCAGCATGCTCCTCACCCTCACAGGCACCCAGACACTCTTATCTCTGCCCACTGCAGCTGAAAGCTGATCTGTCTTTCCATGTTTCCAGCCTTATTGTCATTCCCTCAAGTCCCAGAGGCACTGACCCACTGTTTTATCTGAACATTCCTGGTTTAAGATGTGGTCTGAGAAATGAGAACATTCTGCTTCTTTGGGGTATTTATTTCCCCCTGCATATCTCATTACAGCCTTGTCTGTTTAAACATCAAAAGTGCTTGTGTAAATATATACAACGAGGCTAAGTGATTAGAATAATCTAATGCAAATTTCAAAGTCTGTGAGCAGATCTGAGAAATCAGCACTGTCATAAGTTTTATTTTCACAGCATGAATGGAAATAATGTAACTAAAGTACAGGTTGTGCTTCAAAAGAAAAGAGGTGTTGAAACTGTAGTAAGACGATTGCTTGGAGGTAGGGACTGGAGCATGGGGCACAGGGGAAAAACACTTTTCCTCCGTAGTGGATGGATTTTATTTGTTTATAAACGCCCGGGAAAGTAATGATGTATCTGTGAGTAACGAGGCTCTCTTTTCCATTAACTTTTGCTTTAGACTGCTTTTAGAAATCCTCATTTGCCCTCTGAGACTGACTGGCTTTCCCGCAGCCCCACCCCGCACGCAGCCTGGCCCCTGCAGAAGGCGCCTGCTGTCATCTCCGAACAGATGAGGAAGGGAGACATCTAAAGGCATCCCCGGGAAAGTTCACTCTCCTCCTTCATGCGCCGATCTCACATCTCAGGCACCGGTTTGGCTGAGGCCAAGTATCCTTGTTGGGCAAAAGTAGACCTAACACAAAATATCATTTCTGAGAAGCGCTGCACAGGTTCCCTGCAGTCGTGTCAGAAAGGACATTTGCACCTAAACTTCAGCAGCCGTGTACTATAGGCTCAGCTGCAGTTCTTGAAGGGTTTGTGTTCTGCGCTCCCATCCTTTCCCCTCACACCCCGAGGTCACTGCTGGAAGGGAAGGTGAAGATAGAAGCGGAGGTGTAGAGGCACCGACTCTCCTGTCTGACAGGGGACACACGGGAGCATCAGGAATGCAATAAGCATTCAAACTTTTAGGAGTGCTGCCCAGCACTCCCCACTAGCAGCAAGCAGGAAGGTGAAAGAGGTCTCCTCCCCTCTGGAGCTGTTGGGGGAAGTGGCTGCCTTCCCATCAGGAGAGCGCAGTACAAAGCAGACGGTGCATTTGGTCACTGAACTGGAGCTGAGGTACCCCCCTCCTTCCCCCCACCTTGAGATCGATGGCAGCTTCAAGGCCCAAAGTCCTCCTTTCTTTCTTTGCCATCACTGCCACCCTAAGTGCAGCAGGTCAGGGAGCTGCTGGAAAGGTGACGCATCAAGGCTGGAAGAAGGGCTTTTTCTAATTCTTGGGATGGGCTTTTTCATGAGAAAAAAAAAAAAAAAAAAAAAGGTACATCTTCAAATCAATATTAGCTGAACAGTTCAGAAATAAAAGCCTTTCCCTTAGAGATGCAAATCATCTGGACTGCTCTAACATCTTCAGGGCTCTAATGACCTTAAAGCACTGTCTTTATGCCATCTGTAAGGCAACCATAGCTTGCACTGCGAAGGACAATTTAATTTCAAGTGACCTGGCTGGAAGCAATAAAAATTCAAAGACGAAATGGAAAGAAATACTTGCTTAAACACTCACAACTTTATTTTTCTTTGCATCACACAGAGCATTCACCAGTTCTGTATAGCCTTTCTATTCTCTAGAAATTGCAGTGTTCCACTGTAGAAAATGCAAAGAGTATAAGGTCAATGTCAAGTCATAAAACAGCTACAAGTGCAATTTGAGCATTTGCAATTATGGGAGAAACAAGAAAAGGGTACTGCACGCTCCATCTGGAATTCTACTCACTCTGCAAACAGTGTTAATAAAATGCAGATGCAGTTCAGGCCACTGGCATTCAGAAGTCATTAACACGAGAAGCTGCTCAGTGGCCTGTATGAATCGCATTTTGTTGGTCTTAGACCAGTGCCCATTAGACAGACATCTACATTACAGCTAGAGCCAGGACCGAGTGCTGCAGTGCATTTTCTCTCTGAACTCCCCTTTTGGAAGTAAAGCTGATCACTTTTGGATGCCACAGAGTCCCTCCTCCCCAGCACTGCTGAGGTCCACACCATACGTGAGCTCTGCATCCATCTGCAAGGCTGCTGGGCCAGGATTGAAATACAAACGCGTACAGAGAGCCATCACTGACCTTAGTGCAGCAAGTATGAATGGCCAAACTCTTCTACGTGGTGAGGGCTGATACCTCTATACCACATTCCCATGCGGAATTAGTTCTACGTGCTAAATGCAGTCTAAGCATCGTCGTGGCAAAAAAAGATGCAGTGTGCCTGCAAGGCAGCTCTCTGGGTGCATGATAACCAACACGGACAGGACTGTGTTATCATGAACAAAAACTCTGCATATTTCATCTTTGCCATTGGATTTTGGCCCTGCAAGAGGAACTTCTGTGTGTGCTTCATGCCTCTTTTAGAGTTTTGTAAACTCTTTGAGTCAGTGTTTCTCTGCTGCGGTGACTAAAGCAAGGTACAGCGTGGCTTCGCAAGAAGCCTCTGAATAATTAAAGGAAAAATATTTGTAAGCACATCTCTTATCTGCCACGCAACTTCTCCCCCACCTGCCACAGATTTTTCCCGACAGGAGACTGCTAAATTAGTGTTCAATACTGAGGCAGCATCTCTCATAGCACTCTCACAGGTGTTATCCCTCTGGGAGACACCAGTTTGCATCCCACTTTTTGCAGGATCATCCTTTCTGAGAAACGCAGCCGTTTGCTACCAGCTGAGCATGCCTTACCCCCTCCACTCAGGCAGGCTTTCAAGCCTCATTGGATCCATATGCTTCAAATGATCCCGCTGATTTTATTCCTGGATTCCGCATGGGTATGACTTGTGGCTGTCTCATCCACGCAAAGGCTGCCATATGCTCTTGGGTACCAGCAGGAGCAAGACAGGACTGATTATGATCTTCAGAGAACTGCAGCTGCCACCAAAGAAGTGCAGGACCTATATATAAGCTTTGAGTTTTCCTGTTAAGACTTGCTGTTCTTCACCGACACACCCCCTTACATCTTACAGGTTGGAAATCACATCCCGAGCCAGCAAGACCTCCATTTCTGTCTTGAATAATACGCTTTGTGGAAAAAAAGTCCTTGAACATGTTTCTGTGAACGTACAAGTAAATATGTTTTTAAGGCGGTGAGGGTATGGAATATGTATTCATTCACTGAGATGCTTCAAAAACAGTACGAGGATTAGAGACTGAAAGTAAAACGGATCTGATTTATGCAGTAATACGGTGAAAAGACTGTGCAGGAATAATGCAAACAATCATTTTATATGTGTTTATGCACATTAACTCTCTAAGTGATTATTCTGTCTCTGACATCCAGGGTATCACAGGGTTCTGTAGTGCTTCAAAGGACTATAGCTGCAAATAGACAAGCACGAGTTTCATTTTGGTAACAGCAAATGCATATTTTTGCTTGCACAACCTGCCTCCTCTGTCAGCTGTACCTGCACTTTTGTCTGCTCTTTGGCTGATGAAATGCTTCTGACGTCAGCTATAACAAAGCTTCACGCTTGATTCCTGTGCATGCAAGAAGAGGATCAGGGCCAGGCTAAACAAACAAATGTCAGTCATCAAGGGCTAAGTGCTCAGAGGAAAGGTAAGTGAAAAGGGGCTTTGTGTAACTCTTCCACCATCCTTAAAGTTGACATAAGGTTGGATTTAGCTAAAGAAGCCTGCAAGTTGCCTTCTTTTTACTTTGTGTGCTCTTGGAGGAAATGTTTTGAAAAGGCTAAAGCCACTGACATTTTGGTGCTATGAGGGGTAGAACGTTAGCTAGAAATTAATGGAAACACTCCCCTAAGTGTATGATCCATTAAGTTGTTTTGCAACACTGGGAAATGAAGCATGGAGTATTTTACTGAAGTCAGTATCCCATGGAGATGAGAGAAAGATCAGAATCTTTCACCGCAATAGGCTGAGCTCTGCCAGCAAGCACATAGATATAAATCCAGAGCATCTCCAGTTTAGTTTAAAGGATCACCCTGAGTTTGAAGAATAACCCAGGGTCTGTCCCACCAGTGTGGACGTCTCCAGCCCTGTGGGCCCAATGCCCTGAACCAGCTGCTCACGGTTCACTTGCCTGTGTGGAGAATTTCAGTCAGCTACAGGAGCAGTGTAGGAAACTGGGGACTCCTGAATGGCTGTCTGGACCCAGGTGAGGGATACCTTGCTCAGTGCTGGGATGTACTGCAGCTTTCTGAATGAGTTTTGGTTTATTCTGATTGCACGCTTACCCTCTGAAGAACATGAAATTTCTGTTAAGTGGAGAAAGGGCTCTGCATTGGTATTCTGCAAATAGCATTCATAACAGTCAGTCATTCCCACCCTGCCCACAGCTCCAGCATGGAAGGATGGTGTTTCAGTCTGTCCTGGCAGAACAGATCAATTACCAGTTTTCACTGGAGTGCATCTTGATGTCGCTGCCTTTCTCCTGCAGCTGTTGACTGCCTGTGCTGTAGCTGCTCTGCTGAGCAGAGCAGCTCTCTCTGCCAGGTGTTTGGCTATTCAGATGGTGCTTCAGCATATTTTCTTCTGCCTTCCCTACAGACACGAAGGGCAGGAAAAGGCCCTGCCAGGCTTGGCGTGAAATGGGTTTGGACTGATGTTTTCAGGGCTAATCAGCTGCAGGTTTTTGTTTCAAACTCAACTCAGGGGATGGAACAGAAACAACAACAAGAAAAAAACTCTCGGGAGGGTTTCTTTACATCGGATACCTGAAACTTGAATGAAAGCAGAAGCTGGACATTAAAAAAATGACAGATTCAAAAGCTGTTGGCACTGAACATGGTTGATCAGTGGTGTTTTGTTGCTACAATGAGAGCTTTTAGTGAAGCTGTTTCCCCTTGATCTTCTGCCAGGGACCGCAGCAGAGGTCTCTGAGGAGCTCAGAATGGAAGGCAAAGGAGTCTGGAGGAGGAATTCCTTTGTGACAGAGACTACAGGCTGAGAGAAACCGCTCAACCGTGTGCCGCAGCTACATTTTTGCAGCCAAAAGCTCAGTAAACATTAAAAGCAGGCAGTAGGCTGTTGAAAGAAAACTCAAACCTCAGATGCACTTTTCATAGTATTCTGGCTTCAGGTTTTCATGAAACAACAGGGGAAATGAAACATATCTGAAGACAATTAGGTACCTCTCTGCCTTTCCCTCTGCACTGGGCATACTGGAATTTGAAAAGCAGATTAATTTTTAAGCAGCAGTTGCCCAGAATATGGACTCCTTCCTCATGATCTGTTCAAGAAAAGATATGATGGAGAGGGAGTTTTGCCCTAGTAAGGAGTCTTACCCAAGCACAGCAAGGAGCTTGTTAAGATTAGTGTGCCTCAGCTGGGCACTGACCCAGGTGATCACCACTTTACAAGTGCACTAAGTATGTTGCTTCCAAAACCTCATGTGTTTAACGCACTCCTGGAGGACAATTGTTTGGCTTCTGTTCTGAGGAGGTGTTCTTGGGGTGAGAGACAACGTTGGCCTTGCTGTGCATGACACGATTGGTGTGCAGAAGTACTGCACCTTCCATTGGTGACAGATACAGTGGGTACCAAAATACGCCAGGCAAATAAAGCAGTTTCTCAGAATCCAGCAGGTTAATATTGTTTGGGGCAGAAAGCAGCAATGTATACAAGTCAGGAGCTTGTCAGCTCTTGGGCACCCAAGGCTCATGCTGCCCCACACAGGTGTACCCAAAGCAGTTTTCCACCACCTGGCCTGGTTTTCTTCTGGAAATAAACCAGATGCCTTTAATAAATAAACAGAGCCCTTGGGTTTAACTCTGAACAGAGGGGCCAGGAAACATCTCTCGCTATGAAAACTTTTGCCTTATCTCCAAAGTAACACATTTTTCCGATCTAATAAACACGAAATACATCTTAAAATGACTACATTTTGGGTTCCTGAAACTCACAGTGTCTTCAGGCTGTTAGGCTTCTCCCCTAAACTGCAACATAATTTTCGTTAATAAAGGCCTATTTTGACTTACAGAGCAGTCTTATTGAGATCCCTCTCCTCTAAAGGGAATTGATTTGATTTTTTTGGGTTGAAGGGGAGGAAGCAAGATTCCTTTTGTGCTTTGCCTTCCTTTCCAGCCACCTAAAATGGAGACAATGAGTAAAACTTTCCCATCTGTGTCTGAATGCAGAAGTAGGTTACAGTGCCTGAAGCAATTGCAATGACTCACTTGCCACTTTTATAGAACTCTCTGCTTTATTAGTCTTATGCTGATAACTTTATAGCGTGTGGATTAGTGATGTTGGTAAAGGCAGAAAATTCTGCAAATCTGCTGGATCTTGAACTCAGGCTTATTTATATCAAAAGCTAGAGCTTGCATGGCTTACAGGCACAGATGGGAAAAACAGTTTTCACCCTTTCGGCCATGATGGAACATTTCATGGTGGCTAACAGAATGCAGGAATGAAATAAAAAATTGTCTCTGTCCTTGGAGGGAATAAGAATGAAGAGCAGGGGTCCCTGGTGCATTCATATCACAGGATTAATCTGAATGACTGTGGAAGACATACGACTCCCACACCTCAGCATATACAGCAGACCTGGGAAATCATCTGCTTAGTCTTTCGAATCACTAAAAGGCCTTCCTTCAGTCAAGCACTGCATCAATCTGCTCTTCCTCTGCAGAGCACGGCTGCAACAGCAAAGAGCTCAGCTGGAGTGCCAGAAGCATTAAATGGAGATAGCACTGGAGGTCTCTCACTGTTCCTGAAAGCTGAGTTTGGAAAAACTTCTTTAAGATTGCGCACTTAGAAGGGATGTGTTTTGTGTTCGCGCAGTAATTGGTGGAAGACAACACTTGGTGTCTCAGCACAATGATTGCGCTGTTCCCTTTGTCTGAAGGGTGGGTGAATATCATTTGCTTACTCCCTACACTAAACACTAATGCAATCTGTCCAGAATCTTAAAGGAGGGTTTCTTGGAGCTGAGGAATCCTGTTGTTTGTCACAAGAAAAACAAAGCACACGAAAGGTTTTTTTTGTGCGCGTCTTTTTATTCAGCTTCAGATAGGAACACTGTGGGCCGCTAGCTTTGGTTTGCCAGGCTCTGTGCAGAGGCATTGCTTGAGGGAGCACAGGTTATGTGAGCAGCGGGAGCGTGTGTTCTCTGCCTTGGGCCTTGATTAGACTCAATTCTTCAGGCAGAAATGGCTCCCTGGAAATCAGGCACTGGTGCTGGGCTGGGACTGCTGAGCTAGGAATTGCCTTCTGCTGCTCCCAGCTGCCAGCAATGTGTAAATAAAAGCAAATTGTACTTGGGCTCTCTGACACTACCCACGCTGCAAAATCAGCGCACAGGACATCAAAGTCTATTGCACTACATGGTCAATATTGGTGCCAGAAGGAGCACTGACTTGTGAGAAAGGGGAAAACAAAGGTGTGAACCTTAGGTGCAGACTAGATATGTCCGAGCTCCACAGCTGGCAGCAAGCAGACAACTCCAGGAACTCCCACAGGCTCAGCCAAAGGGACTGAAGACCGTGCTCACTCCATGGGTTCGTCCTAGCACAGCCAACGTTTCCTGGGTATTAGGTTTCAGTTCAATGTAATCCAGCAAGAAGTAGGTGGCAGCGGGGTTTTTATCAGGAGACGAAAGGACTGAGATGAGGATCACAGCCCACAGAGTCCCATTCAGCAGGGAGCTGGTGGGCTCGAACAGGCAGGTTCAGGAAAACCTACACAGTAGCCATCCTTTACGTGGTTTATTAAATTTGGTTTGACAGCATTCCTCATAGCTCAAAATGCCAGCACTGCAATTACTCCAGTAAAGAGCACAACAGATCATTTGGCTTTCATTTTCACTTCAGGATATTTCACCAAAGGAGCTGGCTGGAAAAAGAATCCCACGTCCTGTGGCTTCGCGGGTCAGAACACTGATTGGTACGAATGGCACTTCTCTGTCAGCTCCAGCAACATCTGTCACCCCAGGATGTGCTCTCCTGCCGGGCTGCAGCTTACAAGGCTGGCAACAGAGCAAATGGGAAGACCTCTTCACATTCTGTACAAAGCTGGGAGCAAACTGAGTACATGAGAACCAAAAATCTCCAATAGAGAGAAGATTTTCAGACATGTTTAAGTGGTAATATATACACTGTGGCTCATTTTTTCTCTTAATACTTTGATACAGCTGTAATATTTCTTTCAACTCCTGAAGACAAATTACAGCATATAAAAGACCACAAGGTTGCATTTTATTTTTCTGGAAGCTGAGATAGTCACATTAATATATTATGAAGGTACTGTAACAAGTGCTAGTATTTTCACGATACACCACTTAGGGTCAGTAGAAAATACATATCATTCGCAAATTCATTTTAGATACAGTGAAATAGCAATGCATGAGGGAATCCGTCACTTTTTAAATACGACAGATGCTATTTATACTACATACTGCAACATTTCTTCTTTGGAGGTAAGAAGAGGCAGGAAGATGCAGCAGAACTTGGTAGATGATCACACAGTATCTGCAAACGTTCAGAGGTGCTGCGGTGGGTCACCTGACAGCAAAGCAAAGGTTGGGGTAATTATGGGTCTTGCTGATGATTGAAACAAGCTGCAGAGAGACTACACTCACCTGGCCTATCACAGCAGACCTTGAGGAAGCAGGTGAGGAAGAAGGTTATAAACAAGGGAGCAGTCCATTAGGAAGCCATGAGGTCTCTGATCCACAGAAGCGTTATCTGAGGTTCGGTTCCAGGGCTGTTTTCCCCAGGGGTAAGTGCTGGTGTTGCTCTCTCTTACAAGGGCAGATAGTGGCAATGAGCAGAGTTGCTTTGCAGGCCTGGGGAGGAGGGGGAAAGCTGGTGGTGGAGAGTGCTTTTATCTCTGCATGAACTCTGATGTTCTTAAGGGTGGCTGTGCTGGGCCATGTGAGGTTCCTGTTTCTGCACCTTGCAGTCCTATAGTTGAGCTTGGGGTGAGATCTGAGCATTTCATGCTGCAGCAGGCATGTAGCAGTCCATGGAATAGTAGGTGTGCACTTGTGTTCAAGTACCAGCGCTGTTTGGACAACTCTGTTTTTATTTAGACAGTTCTCTGTTGTCTAAAGCTTACTAATATAAGATAAGGTCAGAAATGTCTCTTGTGGGAAAGGTTTCTTAAACTGTGAATTTCCTGGTGGCTCTGTGAAGTGTTTGACAGAAGTAGAATAGTGATCCTTTAAAAGTGTGATAAACTCAGAAAGTACATTCTATGATTTATGCTGGTACTATCTGGTTGGAAATCATTTCTGGTGGCGAATCAGAGCAGTGTGTTTGTGCAGCGTTAGTATGTAAATGTCATGATGGGATCTTACTTTGGAATGTATGTCATGTCAAGCAAGCAGGGAAAATGTGCAAGGAATGCAATTTATCATCCAGCTTCCAAATGATTCCCTATGTTTCAAGTTCAGTCATGGTGCTTGTGTGTGCTACGTGTCCCTTAAGATATTGTATAGTACTTTTTGCTATATCACTAACAGTTCCAAGGGAACTTCACAAACATAAGCCCCGAGGTTATGCTCTGTGTAATGCTTCTTTGGCCTGTGCTTCCAGACTTAAGAGGACGGTACAGGAGAAGCCAACTGTGAGCATATGGTATTGTTTCTGCAGCCCTCTGTTCCAATGTGCTCAACATGGCTTTGGTTTTCAGCTGTTGATATTGTAACATCTTTATTTACGTTTCTGATGCTTTCTCTTTTTCTCATTTAAAGCTGCTCTCACAAGATTTTATTTATTTGGATAAGGGAAAAGCACTGATAATTCCTTTGTATAAAGTTGCAGATGCAGTCTGTTATCCCTAGGGTAGAAGTAAAGTGAAGATACCAACTTCATGGGTATCACCTCAGTCGGAGTTTCTTTTCCAGATGCATTTTAAGGCAGGTAGGGGCTGCAGCATTTGAGTTTCTGCTGGCTTCTAAAGCAATCTAGTGAAAGGTCACAAAATCACAGAACTGTAGGGGTTGGAAGGGATCACAGAGTCCAACCCCCCCGCCAAAGCAGCTCCCTAGCCCAGGTTGCACAGGTAGGTGTCCAGGTGGGTCTTGAATGTCTCCAGAGAAGGAGACTCCACCACCTCTCCGTGCAGCTGTGCCAGTGCTCCATCACTGCACTGTGAAGAAGTTTCCAACAGAACATCCTATGCATCAGTTTGTGGCTATTTCCCCTCATCCTATCACCAAACACTGCAGAGAAGAGTCCGGCCTTGCCACGTTTCAGTTGTTACCACCTTGAACTGGCAGGAGAGCATGGAATTTCAAATGGACACTGATGTCAAGGCTGAGCACCTTACACACCTCTCCTGCTGGTGGGAAAACCTCAAAGGGGCTCATCCTTGTCTTTGCTATTCAAATAAGGTGCTGAACTCAAAAACCTTCAGATGTCATGTAACATCATAGTGAAATCAAAGTAATATTTAAGCCTGTTAAGCACTCAATATTTGTCATTTCAGAAGGAAATAGAAGTGAATTTCCAATGACTGCTAAGGCTGGGGAATACTCTGGGAGAATCACTGCCTAGCTCCAAAACTGGGGTTAAAGAGAATGCAGCAATACTGTAGCATACTTCAGTGCTGAAGAGGAATGGGAGTTGAGATAGCTACAAAAGGTTTTTCCATTGCATCACAGTTTTTTCTCTTTTAAAAGTTTGTTACTTAAAAATAGGATGGTTGTAAACTGACAGCAAAACTGTGTTTATTGGCAGCTTCATTTGGTGAGAGGTTGAACTGTGATGTGTTTGGTTTTTTTTCTCCTCCAAATGGCATCTGTATTTAAGCAAGCAAATAGCTGCAGAAGATAAAGAAAGGCTGGTAAGCCCATGGTTTTTTCAGCAAAGGGAAACCTATGGCTTTTTCATGGAATGGTTATCATGTCTGTGACATTCTCGTGTTGCTTTTATTTTTTGTATGTCTATTATAGCTGTGAAAGCTGAAAGAGAAAACCAGACCCTGCTTCAAATTTCGGATGCGTGGTAGCTAATTACAGTACACGTAAACTTAATGAAGAAGTGTCATTAGCTATAAAATATATTTACTCTAGAGTTTTCCTGGGTACGAGATGGAGAGGCCAAGCTGCTGAGGGCTGTTGCCAACTGGATCGTTCAGGCTGTGATTTTGTTAATTACTGTGTTTTCTATTTACATACCTACAAGCAGAGATGATAAAATTTGCCTGTCCCCTAATTGCCTTGAGCTTTTAGCAAATATTTATTGGCTACCTGTAGACTTTCAGGCGATGAATAATTAAATTCCCACGTCTTGTTAAACATTTGGCAGAATTAGATCTCTTTTGGCTTCAAGCAGCTTCCTTCTTCAAATCTGAGAACACCTTATTAGAACGGTTAAAATGTAGGACTCATATGCTTATGCTGATGAAAGCACGTAGATCTCATGTTAAGCTTTGCTCCATCTTTCTCATTTAAGCTTATCCTTTGTCCTTTGTTCCTGTTGATACTCAAGGGTCCCTCTTGGATAAATGGGGGCTTTGACGTTGGCTCCTCTAGAAATGGCACCAGGACCTTGATAGGTGCATGTAGTGTCTATGTTTCCTGGCTTAAGAAATAGGACTCTAAGCACATCTGAAGCTTGTCCTCTGGTTCTCTGCAGCATGCCTGCTACTGTCTCATCAGCTGGCAGGTGAAGCTGTTTGGTACATTACAATGATCTTCTCATAAACTTGCTGGAAACAAAACCAGTAACCATGCAACAGGACTGACCAAACGACTCCCAGCCACTCAATTACACCTGAATACAAATGGAAATACATTACATCCATAAAAGTACCTGATGGAATTCATAATGAGCTGGTGCTGTCAGCATCCTAACACACTGTAATGCCAGAAACGAGCTTACAGGGGTGACCAGAACTCTTAGTTTTTCAGGGACCGTGGGCACAATCATTATTACTGTATTACTTGCTGAAAACTGAAATGATGCACTTCCTATGAAATTAAGCTCTGAGTACTTACCCCCATGCTTTTAACTTCACTGAATAAGCTGATGATGAAAAAGTGCAACCAGCAGCATCACATCCTGCCTGTCCTGTCACAAGTGACCAATCCCATTAGAAAATGCAGTCGTGTTTGTCTAGTCCAGCTTGAATCCAGCGGATTACTTTAAAGCAGCTTAGAACTGCTTGCTCTGACCCTTCAAAGGCCAACCACCACGGTTCTAATACCTTGGCTTTGTTTGTGGTCTGGTTTGTAGCTGAGTGGTACGAAGAGCAGTCCAAAGAGAAACCGCAAATAAATGCCTCTGTCTGCTGGTTGGTGACCTTGCTAAATTACAGCAGGTATCCTGAGCATCTGTGCCGTGGCCTTCTCTCACTGCAGTATGATGGGAACATGCATTAGCTCTGGAGGATTGATCTCAACCCAACTGTCAGAGCAAGGACACTTCAATGAGAAAATTAATAATTGTCTACTCTGATTACGATGATTAATTCTGTTACGTCAGCAGCCTTTGGCACAGCCAGTGACAGCAACAGATTTCATAGGGGGAAGAAACCTAATTCAGGAGCCAAGAACATTAAAGTGGAATTTTGTGCAGTTAAGCAGTGGTATTAACAAATTACACACAAGCAGCTGTAATTTAAATATATTCAGAAAGGCGCATTCGTTCCTCAGTTCTATATCAGACACTGCTATGACGTAGAATTATTTTGAGTTTGATATGTTAGCCAAGATAAAAAAGCGATTGTTTCTGGAATTGACCACTGGAAGATGGACTTGGACGTGGAAGTTTTTTGAGCACGTGAAGCTAAGCACAAACTCTACTGCAGGTGCCAGTTTCAGACTGGTAACTCCTGCTGGACTAGCAGGCATCCTACTTCCATCACCTCAACTTTGGTTATGCAACAGACTAATCAAGACCCCTGTCAGGTATGAAATATAAGACAGGCAGGTCTTTGCTAGCATGTAAACCTAGCTGCCCTTGTTCTGAAGAGGACCTGGCTTTCAGGCACTGTATTAGCTTGTTTCCACTCTGCTTTTCTGAAGGCAAGAGCTTAAAATGCACTGAGCCGGTTGCTCCCTCCCTAATGCAGTTTTTCTTTCAGTTGTCATAACCAAGTTGCCCCGTGTGCCAGTTTGTTTTCGTTCTGAACGTGCTCCAGCTCATGTCTTTTATGCACATTTGGTACGAGGGCCAGATTCCTCAGTGCTGCTTTGTTAGGGAACTCTCGTTTGGCAATCCTAACTTGACTAAAAACTATCCTCAGTAGGATATGCTTTGTCAACCCATCACCCTTAGCTGTTTGAGTGAGGAAGCAACAGAGAAAATACAAAAACAGATCATTCTGCCATCGGTTCAGATATATGACAGATGGCAAGGACTGGTTCCTTTGCACTCAAGCATGGTATTTAGGAAACTGGAGTAATGCTGTAGATGGCTGCCTTTTTATCTTCTTGATCTGTCCGCTGTGAAAGTCACTATCTTCTCAGTGTTCCCCTGCAGGAGGAAACGAGAAGCTAGTCCGCTGACTTACAAATTAGGATCACTTCCAACACTTGTGCAAGCATCACCACCTCAGCTCAGGCATGCCGATGGTTTGTCTTGTAGCAGTACATCTGCATAGAACCAAGGGCACTAGTGTTTTTACCTTATCAATTTTGGAGCTAATGAGAAATTGTGTAGACTTTAGTGGCACCAACACTTGTGTAGCAATAAAACTTACAGTTATCTGGGGAGCACTTGTAATGATTTCAAAGAACCCCGTTGATTTCTGTCCGGTACTAAAAACTACCAGGAAGATTATGTTCAAGTACATAGAGATTTGCCTTACCTGCATAAACTAGGAAGTTAATTTCAGTTTTCTCTGTGTACAGCCTGTTCCCCAGCTACTTAAGAGACATCAATACTTAGAGACAATTCATTTGAGAATGCAGTTGAATTTTATTGCGGTGACCCCTCCCCCAATAAGCAGTCTGCAGCCCAGCAATACGTGGATTTTATGAAATCTGCTAACAAATACTGTAAAAATAACTTGATTTCCGATGAATAAACGCAAACAAGGCATTAAACTATTACACTCAGTATCTGAAAGACAACATCACTTCAGGTGGTTAGGGGAATAAAAACATTCCCCATATTTTCTCCCCTAAGTCCCAAACCCAATAATGGTTTATACCAACAGATCTCACCTGGAGTTACTACAGATGTCCCAGACTTCACTGTCAACCTCTGATATGATAAGTACCTGACAGAGCTATCCTACTGGCATGTATACAACTCAGCAATGACGCACCTGCTTGGTGCAACCTCTCAAAAGGTTTTAGCTCACTAGCTTACTAAAATTAATCTTCAGGTTCTTCATAATGTGCGTACCCACTACTGTAAGTCCTCCCTAAACTCAAATTGCTGAAAACATCTGTGGTCTCTGTATCAGAATCCTTCCCTCCTTCATCATCGTCTTCATCATCTTCTGCTTCGTATTCATCATATTCATCATCACGATCACCTGCATCTCCAGTCTTGCTGGAGGAGAGGTTCTTCCAGTAGGCATCATAACCTGCAGCTCCATCTGCATCTTCACCTCCAGTCTGGCGGCCAAACTTCAAAGAGCGTGCTGGAGGCAGAGAGAGAAAAACCATCATGCTCTCACCCTTCAACAGTGACTTGAGCAGAATATCTGACATTTCTTGTTCGCTGCTCAAACCTTTTTCTAAGCCTGACATTTTCAGACTAAATCCGTGCTCCAACAGAACCTTTCTGCTACAGGCAGTCCCTCCTCATGCAGCCATGTTTGTACAATGAGTAACTGTCTCCAGAGTATGATGTAGGTTTTAGGATGCCTTCAGTACTATAGCCAAGACAAGTGGTAACTGGATGTGCTCTGCAGACATGGCAGGTATTCTGATTTATTAAAGTGTAGTTAAGAGGTAGGTTCAATGTCTGTCACCAAGTTGTGTTCATTAGCCTGTTTTTAGTAGGTGAAATAAAGGTGTAAGTGGGGACTGTAATTCTTCCATAACTAAATTCTCAAACTAAACGAAAGCTTTTACTGTGTCAGAATTAATTAACCATTAAGAAAGGCTCTGCTGCTCACTTCTAAGGCTATAAAACCATGTCACCCCAAGAACAGATGCATCAAAGCTTTGTGAAACAGATGAAAGTAACCATATTTTCTTGTTGTTCCCATGCAGAGAAGTAAACATTGGCAGTGCCTGTACAGCTCATTAGCTAGGCAAGCAGGCTTACTTGACATGCTCAGATCCTTTGTCTGCTGAGTTTCGTGGCCACATTTAGGGCAGGGAGGCTCTTTTCCCTTTTCTTGCTTGAAAACCTTACTTCGCACATGATCATCACAAAAACAAGCCTGCAGGGTGAAAAGACAATAAAAAGACTAAGTGTTTTAATCACACTAGCACATAGTTCAGTGAGTGAAAATGTGTCAAACAGCAGCAGGCTTTTCTGGATGGGATTAAACTTTGAGCTCTTATCTGCAGCGGAAGGGGAAATCTGCACGCTGTTTACAACACTGAAGCACTGTGTTAAATGTAGTTTCACAGTTATCTGAGGAGAAGGTTGCATATAGGTGCTGATAAACAGGTAGAAAAAGTAACATATTCAAGGACTGAATTACTGTGCTGTCCGCGAGGGGTCTGGCAAACTTTGGTTTACCTTGGCAAGCTTAAATAAAATGCAAGCGGAGATGATGTCAGAATGTAACTACGCAGTGACCTGAAGGCAAGAATTAGAGATTGAAATCTCACGTCTTGAGTACCAGGGTGCTAGTGAAGATATATGGGGAGTAAAACGATTTGAAAGACAGAATCGATGCAATGGAGAGCGAAGGGAAAAAAAAAAAAACTGGAGGGCAAGAAAAACTAGAGCAGGTAACAAATCAGCAGCTGGAAAAATCTGGCTAATGCTGATGGTGAAGCAGGTGAAACCTTTTATACAACGTGGCTTCTGACTGTGTAAAAAACAAAAGTCTGGCTTTTAACAAATTAGTCTGTGCACGTGTAAAACTAGAGATAATGTTTTTTAACCATGCTGCAGTGCTTGCTGGGTGGATCATCACTTGACTGTTGGAAAGAATTTAACTGTCTTAGCTTTATGCGAGGACAGAACCTGTTCCAAAGACTTGGACTGTGCAAAGGTCCAAACACAGTACAGCCCCAATTTACACACAGAGCCAAAGAAAAGATGACCTCAGCTGGCGTGAGGGTGCACAACTGGCTTGTGGTAACAGGCAAACATAAATCATGGCCCCTCTGAGCCACATAAGTCTACCCTCAGGCTTTGGAAACAAATACCAAAGTATCAATACATTATCATTTTTTAATCATGCAGAGGAAGACGTGACCTTGGTAGCAGCCCCTGAGGCTGAGGAGAACAAGTCTAAAATTGTAACTACTTGCAGTCGTCTTTACCTTACAACGCAGGCATGAATGCTGCCCAAGCCTGTTACAGGAAACACCTGTTGGTGAAAACAATATGTAAAGCTCAGAACTTGGCAACTGTGCTGTTTCTTTTAGCACACTGTAGAAAGAAGTATGTAATAATGTAAAAATTCAAGGTATTTATTTTTAATGCCTCTTGGAAACCTGAATCAGTCATTTTACCACCCTATATATATATGTGTGTGTATACATTTTTTTTTAATTATTTTTTTTTAACTCTATCTTACTAGGTTTTTCAAATGTAAGCCTCCCACACAAAAAGTATAAGCTGGAGAAGGGAGAAAGCACAGCCATTGCCTGACTTTTAGAGCATTTAAAAACAGAAGTTCCAGATTCAGTTTGGTATGAAGGGATTTTCTTCCTTCTTCTTGTCCCACTATGTTAAAAGGAGTGCTAGCATGCTGCAGTCATTTAAACTATGGCACAGCAGCTTCTACCTCATTTAAAAGCAATGTGAGAACATTTAAGAGCTTACAAACTCCAAACCTAGAAGTTGTGTGATATATTCTGCCTCATCTTCAAGAAATGTACTTTATTGCATATAACTTTCTATGAAAACCTACTTGTGCTAAAGAATTACAGCTGGCACGTGAGCTGTGAAGAGCAGAATCAGCGCCCTCAAAATCTAACCTGTCTTGAAGCTTCAAACCGATTTCTTTTCTCCACTAGAGGGAGTACGCTGAAGGTAACCACGCAGGGATTGGTAGCAGCATGAAGCTGAGTGAATAGTTACTCCTCAAGAGCACTATTTTGTCTTGAGTCTCTGTGCAAGTACTTTCTCTGCTCTGCCTTATACTTAGAATAATGAAGCTTTTGTATCTGAAGTAATTAGTAATATGAGCTCTCCGTGTGAAAGGAACAGAAGTGGGAGGCAGCACTCTGTGTTTAAAGACAGAATTGGAAACACTAATGCATGTATATTTAAACATCTCTAGAGCATCAGTGCTTTAACAAAAACTTCTTGGTGTTGGAAAGTAGTCGAACTTTTTTCATAGCTAGAATGGGATTTAGGCAACAACAGTATGATCATTTTTAAAACATCACGTATTCTACAGAAGTTCAGGTTTTCATTTTGCCTCTATACCAAGATGGCAGGCACTTTCCTCCAGTGGCATCAGCTACCCGGAAAAGGCACTGGAATGTACTCTGGAACACAGAGGAAGCAATCTGAGTCTGCTTTTGAGAGAGCAGCCACAAACAGCTAACTTACATTTGAACGTCTCTGCTTCCAAAACTTGGCAGCTGGCTTGATGTTCAAACTGATCATCTTCACAGAGGAAATTGTGGCAAAAAGAGCAAGCAAACATTCTGCCTCCTGGAAGATGGATCAAAGCAAAAAAACCATAAACAGGCATAGGCACCAAGTTCTGCTCCACAAACAATTCAGGCAGTTGTGTTTTTGTTTTTTTTACTGAAGACCAGTTCTGCCCCCTGTCTAAGGCTCTAGCAGAAAGTTCTAAATTAGATACTAGCATCTGCTATTACACTGAAAAATACCATGTTCCCTAAATATAAAACTAGTTTTTTTTTGTTTTTTTTTTTCAAGTTGACTGTGGTATTTGAGTTTATTTAAATTACATCAGATTTTTTTCTCATCCGCTATCCTTCTTTCCCACCCCCTCACCTCTGATACACACTGAAATTACACTTGAAAGGATTCCACAAATGGTGATGAGTACGGTTTGCCAGATAACTGGGAACCCAAATACCAGTACTAGTGGAGATGAAAGGAGAGAGAATGACACGCTGACCATCAGATGCAGTACTTAATTATGAGAAGCATTCAGCTGATGGGACAATTAATGATAAATACATTCCTGAGTTAAGCAGGAATTTATATTATCATTAACGTATGTGTTCTTGGGCACGTTTACATTCCCCACGTCATAAGATCTGTTTTCAAAATGGGGAGAATGCCTTGCTTTGACCAAACCTACTAATCTAGAAGATCAAAAATGTTACGCTAGCATATAGGTACAATAATTTATATAACGTGAGAGGAAAAGCATAATTACGATTTTTTCTTTAACTGTGAGCAACCTACCATGATCCCAGACACTTCTTTCACACTCAATACATTCTGCATCTGCAAGAGGGCAGATACATGCATGTGTGCTGAGGCACTTCCTCCCGTGGCACACCCAAGCTTCACAGAAATCACAGATTGCACCCTACAATTACAGAAAGATAACATCTTGGGACTTGTACAACATCCAGAGAGACTTATTTTAAATCCCTGAATGCATCTGACTACCCTTTCTCTCAGTGGGTTTATTCCAGGTGAATGAGACGGTATGAAACAATCAGTACCCAATCAAGCCCACTCCAAGGTTTATCTTTTTTTTCTTTTAATTTGATGCTCATTTTTTTCAGGATGAAATAGGAAAAATAGGTTACTTTTAATTCTCCTTTTCTGTTTTTATCTTTTAAAATCTCTATCTTAAGTCTTATGAATGAAAATTGTCTTCTAGCTAAAACCTGAGCGTCATAAATGAAAGCAATTTCCTGGCAAAAATGCAATTTAAATTAAAAAAAAAAAAAGGCCATATGTATTCACAGCTGAAATCACTCATTCAGATGTTAAACCATGTTGTACTAGAGCATCAGATCCATGGACAGCAAAGATGAAATCACTCATAAGAAATATAAATAATACATTTTAGTTGAAGTGCAACATTGGAAGATCAGCTCTTATAGTGTTTAAGAAGCCTCCTCAGCCCATAGGTAACAAACTACCAGCCAGGGTTTGCAGGAGCTGAATCTAGAAAGGAAAAATTAAGTTTTTCAGTAATGTAATGGTAAGGTGAGAGAAAAATCCTAGCCTGGTATATGCTATCACTGTGTAAACCTGATTTACCTTGTTTTAGAAAGATTAGCATAGAGTAATATCAGACTTGGAAAACAGCTGTCATTCTGTGTACATACCACCATCGCCAATCCAGTACTGTACACACCGGCATGTTTGATGACGCAGTCTGAAGACTTCATCATGCATTTGGTTTTTCCTGAACAACAAAAAAAAGTAGAAAACAATCAGAAGAAAAATACAGAAAAACAGAGTGCCCGTATCAAAACAGAAATACGAGAAAACAGCTGTACTTACTTCTATATCCAGGTGAAAAATAACGCAAACAAATGTTTGCAACTTGTTAACCTCCCCGTGTATTTCTCTTAGACCAAATGAATTATGGTCTGTTTTCAGCACCAGCGCTGAGGTACTGGGTTGTTTTGCTGTATGTTTTGAGGCAGGCTGAATATACTGGCAAGAAGTTCAAATGTCAAAATGAGATAATTAATTCCTGTAAGTCAAGGAATAACACCTCAAAAAGTTGTATTTAACACTGCTGCTAGTCCCACCATAAATGTGGCATGGCTGAGGCTTTCCAAAAAAATACATTTCCCTGATGATTTAATTACTAAGATGCTTAAGCTTGTCATGCATTTTGTTTTTTAAAAGAAATAAGAGATGGCAAAATAATTTTCTTTAAATGCAGAGCTTGTACGGGAGTAAAAGCTACAGTCTGCACTTCAGTGTCATTCTGACACAGGCAAGCAATTAGAGAGATGGCTTTCCCCTAAAGTAAGTAGCTTTACCAGGAAGAAGCTCCTTTGGTATGTAGATATGTAGGCAAAAATACTTGTAGCTAGCCAAAGTCATTGTACTGGGATTTTATCACTGTTTTAAGTCGACCTGCCACAGACACCTTTGGTGCCTCTATTATTGCCTCCTCAGAGGAGGTATTCCCTGCAAACATACTTGAGAGTTCATAAAACTAAATTCTACTCTGCCAATCCCAGTCTGCAACATCAACAGGGGAGTTTTGATGTAATCATGTCTCAGATACCAAATGGCACTGAGGAATGACTGCTGGTGGTCTGAGCTGGGCAGTATAATGTGGCGGGGATATTACTGGGTCTGGAGCAGTGCAACACAGCCACTGTGCTCCCATCCTTCAGGGACTTCTCTAGGAAAGATGACATTGGTTTATGGGGCGTGTCATCAACACTTGATTAAGCACCGAAGAGTTCTAATGGCCTTTGTCTTGGCAGACCTTAGGGGACTCAGCATCATTTTGCGGTGATTAGGAATGCCTTTCCTTCAGAAACACGCTGCAGATTAAGATCAATTCAACACAGAGGAGTCAACTTCAGATTGTAAAATAGACAAAATGTTTTTAGTACTTCACAGCACGATGACAGAAGGAAGACTTATGAAGGATGACGCAGTGCCACTGCACGCACTCAGCCTGGCTTCCAGAAGTGCTCACTATCTGCAGGTCCCAATGAAGGCACTGCAAGCTGCAGATGTCAGCAGCTCTGAGTGTCAGAATACAAAATGGCCAAATTGTTTAATGAGGAATGGAAAATCTGTGAGGACACACTGAAACAGTAAAACAAAAAATGACCTCAAAGTACAAAATGATTATTAACCTCGCCTTCAAGTGAGCTGAATAAATGGGTGTTTTAGCCTGATTCAGAAACCCAGTTATATCACTAAGTGTCCTCCTCATCTGATTTCAAAGTGTCAGCCCTCTTGACACCATCAGCTTATTATGTCACAAAACTATGTTGTTTCAATCGATAGTAAAGTGATCAGCATTTATATCATCTCCAAAATGCAGGATTGATTGTGTCCTTCGGGCAGTCAGCTCTTTATAAGCTTTGTTCTCACTAGGAAACAGCACCCCTGTGTATACCTAGGGAAATATTCATACGTTCTCAGTCCCAAAAGGCAGAGAGTTCTTCTAAATATCAAATGTTGCAGACAAGCCTACAGCCCAGGCATGCAAACCCTGGATGGTAAGAGGTAGGTTCATTATTCTGTGTGACTGAGCAAATATCCTCTTAAGGAGGCTATTCAAAACATATTTAAAAGAACCTGCTCTAAAAATGACAAAAGTACTTGAAGACAAAGGAACCTCAACTGTAGAGAGTTTAAAGACACAGAAGAGTCTGAGAATAGCGTGTTTTCCTTCATCATATCCACTTACCACACTGTGCACAAATGGGTAGTTTTTGAACAGAGTTGCAGAAGTAGCAAAAAGCTCTGTTCTTCTGTCGTCTAGGCACGTGGAGGGGGGGAATAAACAAACAACACGTTAAAACAAGACCTGTAAAATGCTTGAAAGCAACTAATGTTAAACTGTTAGTCTTCAAAAGGGGAAAAATGCTTACCTTTGGCACTTATCACATTCCTAAAGAAAAGGAAAATACTGATAGTTATTTTTATTCTATGCAGAACATACACAACTCTGAATTAAGCTCTGATTAGGAACGAAACTTTCTATGCAAGTGCTTCTACCTCTGATGCAAACGTAATCTTAAGTGTTAAGGATGTTCTAGTGGTACTATACATAGTTAATGTACAATCACTCGTCTTACATCATTTAAAATCAAGCACTGTAATACAAAACATTTTAAATTATTTTACCATTGAAGCATTACAAGGATGTTTGGCTAAATCTATGTTGGCTCTTGAAGCCCTTATCTGCTTCTCACGTTCTCGCCGGTTCTCAGCTTTCTTACGAGCACCAGTCTTCTTTTTAGGCATTTTCCACTGTCTGTGGGACAGAAAAAGATATGTAACGAATGTATGCAAAAACTACACATGTAAATACACAGATGCACGACATGCCCAGCCCCAAAAATGGATCTTGGAGTTTCCATCTGTTGATCGTGTTTCATCTCCATTCATTTCCTTTCCTGAAAGATGCTCAAATGTAGAAAAAGGCTCCTTTGAAGGATCATGTGATGATCTGTGAATAATCTTGTGATCTGGAAAGGATTTTGCTGTCCTACACTCTGTGCTTAACTATCTTTGAAGTGTTTTGCCTTTGAAATAATGTGCTTTGTAGGGTTGTTTGTGATGGGCACCTCCTTTTAGATTGTTATTGCCTGTTTAATAAGGACAATACTGAGCTCATTTTCACATTTCTCAAACTCTCTACTTCAGTTAAAAAACATTCTTCAGGTAAGCGAGTCACGGTTTGCCACAAAACTGCGAGGGACACACTTTGTGGAAGCTCAGAAAGCAAAATGTAACTATTCTAGTTTGAAGAGCTATGACAAAGCTCTTAAACCACTTAAAGTCTCCACCACTAATTTATAATTCGAGCACAATAGTAATAATGAAAACACGAGCATTCATTTCTCTAAAGATGCCACTGCTTCCCAAGAAGGGCTCATGCTAATTTAATTCCTCTGGTTCACTGTGTGTCTATTTTAACAGTCCAGGAGGGAACCAACGCAAGGCAGTTGTGAGACTGCCAGTAAACTGAGCAGAGCACCGCGCTCTTGTCACCACCACAGTGAAGTCTGCAGTGCTCAGAAAGGCTTAGTTTACTATGTGCTCCTAATAAATGAGGCCAATATTATCCCGACCTCATGAAACGGGCAACTGACGGATTAAATGTGTAGTCTGACATTAGAACTTCTCTTGTCAGTGCAGGCACTCAAGTTAGGCATTCTTAGGCTCAATCTTCATCACTCCTGCTGATGCAACTGATGTGGGTGTCACATTCTAAACCAGATACAGGGTAAAAACAAAGTGAATTCAGAGAAAACATACGTTCCCCCAAAGTCAAGACTGGTACAACTGATGTGGCAAGGCGGTGAAAGGGGCAGCGGGGTATGTGCTTAGCAAGCATGGGAATAAAGTGGCAAGGCCCTGTCCACTGACGTACACACAAAGAAGAAAACAACACTGCCTTATTGTACGTATTTGCAAAAGACATTCCCAAGACTACGGCTTTGTGCTGTGGCTACCAGACCATCCATGCTTGCAGATGATGTAAAAACTCGGCCATCCTGAGCATTGAGCTCCAAGTTTCACTACAGCATCTGCGCTTTGGAAAACGGCCCTCCCCAGCAAGGTGCCCCAACGTGCCTTGTGCTGCACCACTGACCCACGATTCCTGCTCTTCCCCAGCTTCGTTCCTACCATCAGGCTAACGTGTAGGCACCGACAGGCAGTGAATCAAACTTGAAAGCAAAATGAGCAGCCCTTTTCAAAAGGCCTTTGCTTTTCCGGACAAAGAAACGCATCGCCCTGACCAAACATTAAAATCCGATTCTGACAGTACGCGTGTTATCACCCTGCTCGCTCCGCAGCGTTCTGCACCGCGTTTTAAGTGCGTGCACTGTCCAAACTGTATTGCTATGCTGCCTGCTGGCAGGTCTTGGACAGCACGACGCTTCTGACCTCGCTTCCGAAGCGCCGAGCCGAGCCGAGCCGAGCCGAGCCGAGCCGAGCCGAGCCGAGCCGAGCCGAGCCGAGCCGAGCCGAGCCCCGCGTCTCCCTCCCACCCCGCTCCGACGGCGGCGCGGAAGCCGGAAGCGGTGCGCTGCCCGGGCGGCCCGCGCGGCGAGGCGGCAAGGTTCCGTCCCGGCGGCCGCCTCCCTCCTTCGCTGCCTGTGTGGGTTTGCTGCCCGCCTTTTCCTGTGCTCAGTGAGCGTTATGAGGCGAAGGCAGCGATACGTAGGAACTCAACGGCGAAGTTTTGTTGCTTCTTTGTTAGGTATTTAGCGCTGGGGACGTTCCCGCTATTAACATAGATTCGTAGATTCATTAGGTTGGAAAGGACCTGCAAGATCATCTAGTCCAGCCATCCTCCCACCGCCGTCCCTACCCACCAAGCTACTAAATCCAATCCCTTAGCACCTCATCTAAACGCTTCTCGAACAGCGCTAGGGACGGTGCCTCAGCCACCTCCCTAGGCAGGCCATTCCAGTGCCTGACCACTCTTTCAGAGAAAAAATTTTCCCTCCAATCTAATCTAAATCTTCCCCGGCGCAACGTGTGGCCATTCCCTCTCGTCCTGTCATTAGTTTTCTGGGAGAAGAGGCCGACCCCCTCCTCACCACAGCCTCCCTTCAGGAAGTGGTAGAATGCAATGAGGTCTCCTCTGAGCCTCCTTTTCTCCAGACTAAACAATCCCAGCTCCCTCAGCCGCTCCTCGTAAGACTTGTGCTCCAGACCCCTCCCCAGTTTTGTTGCCCTTCTCTGAACATACTCCAGTGCCTCGATGTCTTTCTTGTAGTGAGGGGCCCAAAACTGAACACAGTACTTGAGGTGCGGCCGCACCAGAGCTGAGTACAAAGGGATGATCACCTCCCTGCTCCTGCTGGCCACACTATTCCTAATACAGGCCAGGATGCCATTGGCCTTCTTGGCCACCTGGGCACACTGCCGGCTCATGTTGAGCCGAGCATCAACCAACACCCCCAGGTCCTTTTCCTCTATACACTCCTCAAGCCATTCTGCCCCAAGCCTATAGCATTGCGTGGGGTTATTGTGGCCAAAGTGCAGGACCCGGCACTTGGCCTTACGAACCTCATCCCATTGACCTCAACCCAACTGTCCAGACTATCCAGATCCCGCTGAAGGGCCTCCCCACCCTCAGGCAGATCAACACATCCTCCCAACTTGGTGTCATCCGCAAACTTACTGAGGGTACACTCAACATACGCGCGCCTGTCTCAGGGAGTGATGTGTGAGGTTTTGTCTGTCGTTTTGTGAGCTCTTCTGCCGTCCTGCATCCTTTCAGCATCACGACAGGGCATCCGACGGCCTCTTACTTCATCCAGTGGTCTTCCTCGATCGCCCTCTGGGCAATGAACTTTCTTCGTCGACACATGCTCAGTAGAATGGCTATTCTGAGCAATCGATAGGCATCAAAATCATAACATTTGCTCACCTGGCCATAATTTCTGAACATCTGCTCCTCCTTGGATGGAGATAGGTTTGGCAACCTGTCTTTTAATGGTATATGCTGGGGTGGAGGGGGATAGGGGGCTGGAATAGGCTGCACAGAGGGGCTGTGGATGCCTTCATCTCTGGAGGTGTCGAAGTCCAGGTTGGATGGGGCCCTGGGCAACCTGGTATGGTACTAGATCTGGAAGCTGGCAGCCCTGCCTGTGATGGGGGAGCTGGAACTTGATGATCCTCGGGGTCCCTTCCAACCCAGACCACTCTGATAAAGAGAATAGGGAGGAGTATCTTGATGTCTGCCTGTTGCATCCCAAGCCTACTCCTGGTGTGAGACAATTTGGCCTTGCGTGGAGGCCCTGGCTCCTTTTGGTGTTCGATAAACCTAGTCCCTTTGTCTCACTGTTGTGTTTCTTTTGCTGAAGGTCTCTGCTTAAAACAGAATAGCCTTACAACATGCTTTCTAATCTACAATGCAACATCTGTAACTATTCAGAACATCTAAAAGCCGTTACAGTTTTGCTAGCAAGAACTAATCACATAGTAACACAATCCAACGGCTATATTTCTGAAAGTATGCTAGTAAAACACACTCCGTGTTTACTTCAAAACACTTAACTCCTCATCATATGTGGCAAATACCAGAATTAGAAATGAAGGTTGCAAGGATGTATTTGATTCCTTTAAATACTATGAGTTCTTTGAGCATTTTGCCTAGAAAACCCTATGTGGAAACCGTTAGATGAAGTATCAGTTATTTAAATGAAGATGAGTGGAAGGTTCACAGAGAAGTCACAATGCAATATGATTCACGGTCTTCTGCCTCGGATGAGAGCTTCAGGTGCTTGAAGACCACCAGAGGCCACTACCACACATGCACAGAGGGATGTGAGCATATATTAACAAGTTCTTGGAAACAAAGTGAGTTTGTATGCCGGTGTACCGTATACATATGTCTTAACTGTTGAAATGGAGAACTTGAACTCTGAGACTGAGCACTTGATTTGTCAAGTTGCTCAGTACATGCTATAAGGAATAAAGGAATGCAGCTTTCTAACCCCACACTGGAGTTAGAGAGGTTTTTTTCACGGATTTTGGGTGACAATTTCATGCACGTTTATTGTAGCACGCATTTTTCTTTCTAGTGTGCTTTAACCATTCATTCCAGTGTGCTGGTTGTGCCTTTCCTACTGAAAGGTGGTTGCTGGTTTTGTGTGTGATTTTGGCTTAAAGAGGGAGGCAGGGATTTAGTGGGCACCGCTGCTTTTCCAGCAAGGCTCTCATAATTTCAGTGAGTCAGGGCTGTGTCTCCCCCAGCTGTTTCTTTGCTTGTTGTTCTTTTCCTTCCAGATGTTATTTCACACGAGGTTATTGGGGTGCATGGGAAAATGCATGATTGCTTCAGATAAAAATTCATGACGATCACTTCACTGAACATTTCTCTTGCTAAGAAGGCATTTCATTATTCCGTAACTGTAGCTACACACTATTTAACCAACAACCAAAGAAAATGTGATCTTTTGCAGGACCTTAGAGCTTTTAGTGTCATTCTCACTTGTCTTAAGGAACGCCCTTTATCTATAATATTATTCTATTCTGGTTGTGACCATCTGTTTTAGGCATCCAGGAATGCAAGACCACAATGGGGATAACTGATATAGATTGGAGGGGGTGGGAAAGATAAACAGAAGGTTTTGATCTCTTTTAGAATAATTATCTTGGGCAGCTAACTTGCTTTCGTGAATAAATGGAGCTGCTAGAGAAATGACTTGCAGATACATCCATAGAAATTATCACTGTCTTCCCGTTTGAGTGCCATTTTTACATGAAAAGATGGAAAAAAAGGAAGTATGCTGCCACTAGAATCTAGAATTTCTGTGTTTAACCTCATGACTTAAATGGCGTGAAAGCAGGGCTTTTGATAATTTTGCGATACTCTTATCTCCTAGATGATGTTCCGCAGAGCACCCTCTAGATGGCAGGAGTCACTTTGCCCGTGAACGGCAAAACATGTTGAGTTCGGAACAGCCAGAGGCAGCCCAAGGCTGTAACACAAACGAAGAAAAGGAAAATTAGATGATAATAGCTAATTTAGAGCTTACACGATTTCCATTAGCAAGACCAGACGACTGTCTGGGACATTTGCATGTAATGAAATAATATGCAAGAATACTGCAGCCTACTGCTTTTTCAAAGACACTTGGAAAGCAGTGGGAGTCACCCCTGTCTTTAGAGGTCTTTGTAGTGACTTCTGTAAGAGAAGCTATGGAAGGAGGGCATGTGACTCTCCGAGCTGAGCATCATCATTCCTCATCACCTCGCAGAGTCGGAATATGTAGATTACAGCTGAATTTCATACAATCCCTCTCCATCTTGCTCCTTTTGCGGTTGTGTAGTGATGCAGTAGTACTACGGACTACATACTGCCTGTTGGTTGGACATAACTTGTTAGGCAATAAATTCATAAACAGCTTAAGCTGGAATAATTCAGAAAAAAAAAAGAAAAAATGTGCTGGGCATTGCTGTCTGAGTGAAGGTGGGAGTTGTTTTTCCAGTGACACCATTGAGTGGTATCAGTGCAGCACGTACCATCTTCAGCATCGCCCTTCTCAGCCCTGCACTGCTCATCCTGTAGGACTTCTTTCTTTCCAGTGACAGCTTTGGAGGATGGGCACTTATTTATTGGAGAAGCTACTCAAGTAATAACAAAAGGTTCATGCCATTTCACTTCTAGTATTGAAAATTATTAAGATCGGGTAGGAAAATGAGGACATTAAGTGCACGTACAGCCTGTGTCAGAGAGGCAATATTCTGGGAGAAATAGGACCTTTGTCTGCAGTGATGCTGTGCTGTGGATAGGTGAGTATAAAAGATTCTTACTTTCTTTTGCTGCAATTTCTTAGTCCCTTTAAACATACAATAAAGCATCTTAGCTATCAACTTGAAATAAATACTGAGCTGAGTTGCTGTAATATACTTTTACTTTAATGCACTGTGTTTTCTTTTACTGTAAATAACACACTTGTTCTGATCTAATTAAGCCTCTATTACCTAACAACCTATTACCATAATTATCTTCATTATTACAGTGTCTCCTCACAGCGTTCAATATGTTTACCTCCCTGGGGGTTACATTGTAAAATGGGCGCAGCGTATACCTTTCTAACTGACCTTTCAAGCATCATACATCACATTTAATTTGTTTTTAAATCCTGGCCTTGCAGCAACTGACCTTAAAAGTCATATCAATCTTTGTTTGATGTAAGATAATTTCATCCTTGCTGATTTCACTATATAAAGAAAAGGGAGACAAAGAAAAGAACTTTGGCAAGAATCTTTATTGATGAACGGGCAGGTCTGAATATAATATTTTAAAACAGGTCTTCTTTGGTGTTGGAAAGATTTTTTTTGTCTGTTCCAGTCCTCTTAGCCCTGCAAAATGATTCTCTGTGAGATTTTCTAAGAGGTTGTTTTGTCTGCTAAGTGTGAAATCTATTGCATGGGAACTGTTGAATCACGGCCTGAACCTCTGATTGATCACCTGAGCCGAGCACTGAGTCAGCCACGGGAGCACAGGTGAAGGCAATGCACCTGTGTGACTGGAAGGGGGTGGAGTCTGGCTCCACCTCTCCCAGACCCCATTTAAGGGCTGACTGCCCCTGAGAAGGATCTCTTTCTGGCGATTGCTCCTTTAGAGTTTCTTACTGCAAGCCTAGGGCGTGGGTGAGCATTTTCCTTTATTTTGATTGTTTCTTTTTCATCACGGTAATCTTTCAAACTATATCACTGTAAAACATCTCAACTTCAATGCTATTTGGCATTATTCATTCTGTTAACCATACTATATCAAAAAGGAAAAAAAATGGAGGAAATTTGCTGTTAAATGAGAAGAGTCTCAATTCAGGAGGCCCTCTCAGCTATCACTTGGTTATTAAAATCTGTTCATCTTATGGTAGACAGCTTGTGTCTCTTCACATTGCTCCAGTCACTTCAGCAAACAGCTGTATGTTTTATCACAGTGGTTCTTTGTTTGTTTGTTTGTTAAGGTGGGAGTCATGCCAAAAAGCTAAGTTGTTGGGATTTCTAGAAAGCATCTGATGTGTTAATGAACATATTAGTTATCATACCTTAAGATGGGGTTGGCGGGGGAGGGAGGGAGCAGTGCAGTACTGATAGGTTAATCACTTTTCTAACAGAAGTAATAAACAATAATCACTTGTGCTGGAATATGAACTTGTTGGCTTGTAGCAAGTTGTTACTAGTATAGCTTCTCCATGATGAGGTTGTGATGACATAAATAATCTTGTTTCTCTTCCATCTGACGCCATTGAGAGAGTAGCGTGTGATGATGATTTTTCTGCACACGTGAAACTGGGAGGCTTTGTGAGTGAAGAACAAGAGTGAAATACCTGTTGGCGGAGGTAAAAGAGGAGCACCTCTGTGATAGAAATGGGGGAGGTAAAAAAAAAAAAATCAAGGTCTGACCGGATGACTAACAAAAAGAATTTCTCTTACAGCGCTGGAGGCTTGTCAGATGGAAACGACAGAGGGGAATGAAAAATGTGAATGTTTTAATTGGTCACAGAAGATGAGATTAATTCACCTAACTTCAGCCTTGTAACGATGAGTTACTGGTCAATGGAGCGGGATGGGCACCCAAAGAAGGTCAGTCATTTCTCTTGGGACAGGATGATCTTTCTTTTCAGACAGCTGAAGCTGGGGTCCATGAAACCTTTCCGGGGTGCCTACGGGCTGTCACTGCTGAGGGAAGTATGTTCCTAGGGTGTACTGAAGGTAGTGTTTCTAATAGAGCTAGAGGAGAGTTAGCGGCATCAGAAAGGTCTTACAAGACATTATCAAGAATATTTATTACTGTTGTTTAACCCAAGACTTTCTGTGAGTCTTACGCTATGTGTGTGGAGTAGTTGGCATCAATTAATCCTTTTCCACGAAGAAAAATGAATACAGTCATGTGAAAGGAAACATTGCTAAGGTAATTGGGATACTAAGAAGCCCCTCAGCTAGGAGAAGGCTAAAAGTTGTCACGCACCTGGCAAAATGAAAGGACAGCTCAGGGATAGGGTGGTTTTCAATCAGTGTGTGAAGCGAGGGGGCAGGGAAAAAGCCTTTTCTGTCACAAAAGGAAACAGATATGGAACTTTACAGACCAAACAGTATGAGAGAGAGAGAATGACAGTGGGAGAGTGTTAAGATTCAAGGGCTGTAGTGTGTGGTGTATGACTAGAGGTGAGGTTGCTTAACCTGGGGAAGGCTGAAAAGATTTCACTGAGGTCTTAAAGGACTTGAGGAGGAATTATAGAGAAGATGGAGACTCTTCTCAAGGGTGAGCAGTGAAAGTATGAGAACCAACTGTCACAAGCATCAGTAAGTAGAACCACAAACAGTATATGGAGCAACATTTTTCAGTGTTGGTGGTTATGCAGTGGAAAATCTGTGCTGCAGCCTCATACACTGATGACAAGAAACTCTTCTAATTTAGGGAGAACATTAGTAAAGTAATGCAGTTAATTAGATTGAAAGGGACCTCTGGAGCTCACCCACTCAATTCTCCTGCTGAAAATTTCCACATCAAATAAGGTTGCCTTGTTTAGCTGAATCTCACATGTTGCCAAGGGTGGAGGTCGCACAACTGCTTTATCCAAGCTTTACACCCCTCCTTTGTAAGGACTCAGTGTCCACTGAAAAGGAGCGTCCAAGGGACTTCAAAGGCAGTTGGGCTGTGGCCTAGATGAGGCAGAATGTTATCTTTTTTTCTGAAACATCTATGGTAACTAATTCAGCATTTCAGCTGTTTCGTGTTTTATTTCAGTTATTGAGTTTGTGTGACATGTTCCCCTTTTGTATCACTTCTTATCCAGACAGTAATTTTTCTCCTTTAATTATGGCTTTTTCTTGTTCAGTAGCGTTCAGTTGTAGAAATCTTATGCAAATATGATCTGAATGGTTTTCCTGTCTAATTACAACTCCATTTAAAAGAGTAGTATCAGTGGTATTGAGGACTGGCTGAATTAAATACTGAATATATTCACCTAATGGAAGCTGAAGGACAGGTTGTTTGCTTTATGGGATATAATGTGGATGATTTAACTGTTGGTTCATGGGACTGAAAGAGATCTCTTGAATCACCAGTTCAATTCCTGATACTGTAGGGAGCTCCCGTCATTTTTTTTGCAGACTTCAAAAATCCCTTATTGTTTCTTCGCTGTGCTTTTCTAAAGCATTATGGATAAAGGTTTTCTCTCAGCATCATGCTGATTACAGCCTCATGCCTCAATTCATTACATAGTGAGCTTTATATTTTAGGTGATGTAATACCTGAATTATAAATAAAATGTCTGAATATAGGGAATTATGACATGGTTTAGAGCCTTTTCTAGACATGGACATCAGTCCTCAGTATTTTGACTGAGTTAAAACTGAAGCTGTTTGGTTATGATCCACTAATCTTGGCTGATGCTCTAACAGTAGTTTCTATTTATTCTCATTTATATTTATATGTTGTAATAATGGTTCTTTCACTTATCAACATAACATTTGAAGTTTTCAAGACGCCGCTATAGTCGTGCCACTGATGTTCACTACACTGCTTATTTATACTTATTATGAAGTAATGCATCTCCAGTTCTACCTGGAGCTAGAACCTATCAGCAGGTGATGTACTGTGAAATAAGTTTTCATTTTATAGTAAATATTCCAGGTGTGTGCAAGAGCCTTTTTGGTGGAGCATAAGGGGCAATTATTTTATGTATGTAGTATTGAAAACACTGGTGAAAAGCTGAAACAGTTATGTACCCAAGGTAAAACTACAGAAGAGGGGGATGTATGGTGTCTGGGAACTGCTGGATCATGGCCTGAACCACTGACTGAGCACCTGGAGGAAAGACCTGGTCAGCCCTGGAGACACAGGTGAAGGCAATTCCTCATTTAAGGGCTGACTGCCCCTGAAGAACGATCTATTGCTGGAGATTTCTCCTTTGTGGAGTTTTTTCTGTGAGCCTAGATCCTTGGAGACAGGTGAGTATTCCTCTTTTTTGTAACATCTTCTCATTGCACCAGTCCCACTGCTGTTACAAGGGACAAGAAAAATAAACAACGTTCTGGATAAGCATCTAATTTCTATACCAGTTTCTCCTAGGTTATTGTTCTGTTTGACAAGAGGAAGTTGTCTCTCTTTGCAGTGAGTGCATGTCTGATGTGCTGGTGGAAGTATCATCAAGGTGGCTGAGGGGTTGTTTATTTTCTATTTCTTGCTGCTCTCGCATCAGTGGTCAGTTTAGGAGTCTGAACAAGTAGCAAGTGATGATGTCTATGACAGGAGCAATTTTTAAAAGATTGTATTATGTTACTACTTATTCTGAAATTATCAAAGCATATATGAAAAGATTAGAGGTTTTCTTTGCACGTTGGCATGCAAATAAAATTAAGTTGATGCAATTCTGCATATATTAAGTTGGGGGAGTCTGTTTGGGGGTAGGAAGGTCCTTCAGAGGAACCTGGACTGCCTGGATCAATGGGCTGAGGCCAATGGGATGAAGCTCAACAAGAGCAGATGCTGGGTCCTGCACTTTGGCCATGACAACCCCAGGCAATGCTACAGGCTTGGGGCAGAATAACTTTCCGACTGTGTGAAGGAGAAGGATCCGGGGTGTTGGTTGACTGTCAGCTGAATGTAAGCCAGCAGTGTGCCCAGGTGGACTAGAAGGTGGATGGCATCCTGGCTTGTATCAGAAATAGCACAGACAGAAGGAGTTAGGGAGATGATCATCTTCCTCTACTTCTTGCTGGTGAGGCTGCACCTGAAGTACTGCGTTCAGATTTGGGCACCTTGTGACGTGAAAGACATGGAAGCCCTGGAGCATGTTCAGAGAAGGGCAGTGAAGCTTGTGAAGGATCTGGAGCGCAAGTCTCATGAAAAGTGGGGTGAGGAAGCTGGGATTCTTCAGTCTGGAGAAGAGGAGGCTTAGAGAGCTATAAAGCCTCTCCTACAACTGCCTGAAAGGAGGTTGTGGTGAGGTTGGGGTTGGCCTTGTCTCCTGGTTAACAGCAATAGGACGAGGGGTAATGGTCTCAAGCTGCACCAGGGATCTTCAGGCTGGATGGTAGGAAGAATTTCTTCTCAGAAAGAGTGGTGAAGTATTGGGACAGGCTGCCAGGGAGGTGGTGGAGTCAGGGTCTCAGGAGATGTTTAACAAAAGGATAGAGGTAGTATTTAGAGACATGGTTTCGTGAGCAATATTGATCACAGGTGGACAAGTGGACTAAATGATCCTAGAGGATCTTAGAGGTCTTTTCCAACCTTTAAAGATTTTATAAAAACAGTACAAGTTTATTGTAACTGTCTTTCTTTCTCGTTGTTCTTAATTCTTTATCTTATTGTTCCTTCTTTGTTTATTTCTCTAGAGAATTCCTATTTGTATTATTAGCCATCTGAAGTGAATTGTCGCTTCCATTTGTATGGTGGTGGTTTCTTTCAAGTGCCTGCTTGGTGAAATTTATTTGCATAGTGGTGGTCTTGTCACCAGTCAATTCATTTTAAATCTAATTAGTTTCAGAGAGCTCAGACCTTCTAAATGAGCACACTTTCTCTAATGTGAAATCCATCTAAACTAGCCTAGAATGAATTGGAGTGCTGGCCTAGAAAGGGAAGGCTTCACAGCCCATTACCGGTCCCCTGAGCCATCTCATCCCCTTGACTGCCATATAATGTTTGTTTAATATAAAATTTCCATATAAAACAAAACAGTATAAAACCCGAAAAGCAGAACAGCCGCTCCTTGACATCAAGGCATTAAAATGTGATAGTAGTGAAAATGAGATCTTTTTTCATAAGTGCATTAGTGACCTTAGGGGAGCCCTCAGCAGGGAAATGCCACAACGGTGAGAAAAAAGCTCTGCTGAGAGATGGGGGTGGGTGAGGGTTTGGCAGCAGGGGCTGGGGTTGCTGGGGAGTTTTGTTTTCAGCTTTGAGGCCTGATGGGGGCCTGAGAGGGTTTCTGAATTAAGTGCTCTGGGTGCACGTTGCCCAGTATGGCAGGGCAGGAGTGTGCCAGTGTGTTTCTGAGGATCTCTATGCGTAAGCAAGCTCATCATTCTGGGAGCTGCTGAGGATTTTTATGCATGAGTGGCTGTTTCTGTGCTTGTAGATGAATAAATAACATCCAGAGCCTCCAGTCATTCTGAAAAGGTTTAATCAAGGCTATCAAATAGCCGGACTGTCAAAGAAAACATGGCTTGCTGAATTTATTCATGAAGCCTTGGGGACCGGAGTAAATTCAGTGTTCCAGCAACTTCTCACAGATCTTCTAAAGTTCCAAGGGAGACAGCAACCCCTAGTTCAGACCCTTAAAAACATAAAATAGAAAGGTAGCAGCGATGTACTCTCTGTGTCCTGTGCACACACCACCTGTTGTGGGATGCTCTTAACTCCACAGGCATCTCCATGGCCAATGGTGGGCTTGTCTAGTTTCACCCTGCATCAGGTGTTGTGATGCCCAGCCACTCAGGGGTGGGGATTGCAATGCCTGGCAACGAGGACAGTGCATGTAAAATGTGAGTAGCAGCCTGCAAACGTTTGCTGAAGGGTGCGAGAGTTTCAGAGCTCACTAGCTGAGCGGATGCTAACATTATGCACCACCTAGCTGTGTTTTCACATAGCCCTGCCGAGTCTGACTCCTCCAGCGAGGTACTCTCTGTGTCTGCCCCAGCATCCCACTGCCCCTGCACTCACTGCAGTGTTTCCTTCCCTGTCTGGTACAGGCCTTCCCCAAAGGGGCTCCACAGTCTACTGCTGCTTCCAAGGAAGCAGATGCTTGTGCGGTGAGCTTGCTGCAGGCTGAGCTCTGAGTACATGGACCTCTGCTGGGAACTCACGGAAGATTTCCAGAAATGCTGTTTGTTTCACCATGGGTGTCACAAAGTTGAGGAATAAGTCCAAGTTTGACCCTCAGGAGGCAAGTTATGAGTTTTGAAGTTTGACTCATTAGAGAATAGCGTCATTTTTTTTTCCCCACTGATAATTAGGTAGCCACTTTTGAGCAATGGGAGAGTAGCCTGGAAGATTAAAAAAAATATATGTTAATAATGATAACTTCTTCCCTTGCAGTAACCTCAGCCTGTAATTACATCAGACTTCCTCAGATTCAACTATAACAGCCTGGTGCTGATCTCATCCAAATGTTTAGGGGCTAGCAGATGGCAGTGTTTGCATCAGAGGTGAAGCTGGTATAAAATTTGCAGTCATTTTCTTATTGCTGATATTTTATCCTTGCTAGGTATGAATGCACCCTAGAGGTTTACAGAGAACTCTGTGTGACAGAGCCCATCTATGAGCAAAGCTGGAGCCAAAGTACTGAAATGAAAGCAGTTAGTGAAAGCTGGTCTAATAATATTGGAAGAGAGCTTGCCACCCTGTCTTTGTTGTGCAGCCCTCTCTCTTGTGGAGCTGTTGTAGCTAACAAATAGCATGTGGGAATATTGCAGGCATCTTTGGGGAAAAAAAAAATGCAGAGATAAATGCAGATAAACATGAAATGCAATTATCCAGCTTGGAAATGAGTTACAACAGCTATTATTTTTTTTTTTTTGCCTTTCCTTTTGGGAGTGTTACAGAAACAGTCCTTCCACTTCCATTCTCTGATAGAAGGTGGGATTCCTAAGCCTGATATACATTAGCAGCACTCAAAAGCTTCTGCTGGTTATTATCTAAAGGGTAACACTACTGCCCACTCAGTCACTGACAGGGCTGTGAGGTCTGTTCCCTAGCAGGCTTGTTGGCAGATGATCAATGAGGAAAAGCTCTCAGGCAGTCCAGGGTAATGTGTGTGTTTGCACCCTGCTTTGACTGGCAGATGGGGATTTCTCCTCCTCTGGGGCATGTGGTAGAGGTCTGCCCCAGCTGGGCAGCAGGTGGATCTCGTGGTAGCTCTGCTCAGCTGTTGGCTTGAAGCATCCTGCATTCTGTCCTGAGCTCACAGGACTTGGCTGTTGTCTCGGTCCATTTCTGGTCGTGGTTCTGTGGAAATGTAACCATGCTCAGCCCTCAGATGTACCTAGTGGGCAAGGTTGCTTGCATGGCCGAAGACTGGCACTCCTATCCCGTTATCCCACAGAGTTATGGAACTGCAGACTTCCGGAGTTGCTAGGTTATCCTTTCTCTGTGTTTTCAGCTTTCTTAGCTGTGTTTTCTATTGATGCTTTCTGTGCCTATCTCAGATGATGCTTGCAAGCAGGAGGAAAAGTTGCAATTCTTACATGAGAAATTCCAGTTGCTATGTATGCCGTTGATTTAATTGCTTTCAAATATTAACTCAATAGATCTGAGTAAAGCAGGGCTGTGGAAGAGAGGGAGGAAAAGAAGGCCACTTAGCATGCCAGGCATGTGAGTGCTTCCATAAGGAAGAGCTATGTGAGAGAAGAGGGCAAGATATGCATTCCCCTGACATCTCAAGCAAGCAAATGTGCAGAGAGCTCATCTTCAGAGAGCTATTACGCAGAGAAGATGAAAGCAGGAAACATATCTTTCCCTTTGTTTTGGAACAGATTGGATTAAATCTTTGCCACGAAAGGATGGGGCTTCCAACCCTTCCTGTTGCAATGGCTCTATGGCACCATATTTCTGAGCAACATGTAGCTCAAGTAGAAGGTACACCATTCAGAGCAGAGCTGAAAGCTCTGTTAGCAGGGGAGGGGGATGAGCACCCTTCTCACTTCAGACTCTGTCACTTTTCCTGCGCCTGTAATATTTGATCATGCAAAGTTTGTGAGGACAGCTTTCAGAGCTAAGGAGTATAGCTGGATTTATCTAGCCATCCACAGTGAATCAGCAGACAGGCCAGAGAAGCTGAGAGATGAAACAACAAACCAAATGCAGCTACAAAAAATGCCATTCCTTTGGGTAGGACATGTTTGGTATCAGATGCTGAAGGAGGCCTGAAGCTATAGGCTGGCAAATGTGGAGGTGGAGGACAGTTCACCTGATACAAACTCATGTGATACAAATCATGCTTTCACACAGGACTTGTGAATAGAAAGGAGTCAAAATTCGATCAGTTTTTCCTAATGTCATGAAATGGATGGGGGATGTTGAGCTTTGAGCTACCTATGAGTGCCTGGTTTAGCTACTGATTGCAGAGCTGCACTGTAGTCATCAGTCTGGCCAGAACTGATTTAGCAGAGCAGTGGAAGTTAACGTAGCTTTGTGATGTTCAAGCAGTAATTAGCAGAATATCTGTGCACATGCATGAAATTGCTTTAGTCGTCAGTGTTCTCTTGATGGCAAGTGGAAGATATGAAACACTACGCTAGAGCTAATATTTGATCTAAGAATTAAGAGAACTTTGCCTTTTTGAAGCATGTTGAAATGTTCATGGGGAATATGCTTGCAAACAGTGATTTAGTTAAACTGCAGGAAATAGCTGTAATATGTTAGAGAGCTATAGATGCTATTTGTGTTACATTGAGAGAAATGTGATAAATTATTTTTTGAAGTAATAGATTCCAAGTAGTTGAGCAATAAACTATAATTCATTGGGTGTTTAAAAAAAAAAATTGAGCACCAAATTTCTACGTGAGGAGAAAAATCAACTATTTGATAGAGCCAGCGAGTGTATCACAGCTCTCATACATTGTTTGTATAGAAATCTGCTGGATATTTAATGCATTTTGTCTGTATTGCAAGTTAAGTGTGCAGCAGCAGTATGTATATTTCTCCACAGTAATCTCGTTTTGCAATGTCACTTAACAGCAATACTAGTTAGAAAAAATGAGATGAGGGCTATTGTGGATGAAATCTGAAAGAAACATTGATTTTTTTTTTTATTTTTTTTATTTAAAAATCTTAAAGTGCAATGACAAAAACAGCTGTAAATTTAGCAGGTAGTAATATATCCATGAAACTAATGAACTAGTTTTCTTCCTGTGTGGGGTATCTGTGTGGCAAGCTTTTAGTATCACAAGAAACTGTATATTTTTGTAGCTGCTCATGAGAGTAGCATGACACTTGTGCTAATTGAATGGTACTGGACTGATAGCTTTAATCTGTGATGAGGTTTCCATGGTAATATCACCAGATGAGAATATGGACACAGCAGCTATTTCTTTGTGCTGATGTGATTCTGAACAGTGTACTTAGCTGAGGATGAAATCCCAGCCTTATTGAAAATGAATGGGAGTTGAATGTTGATTTCAATGAATTTGACACAGTCTCCATCATGCTTGGATTTGGAAACAAACTCTGGACTCCAGAAGCAAAATAAAAAATCATTGGACTTTGCTGACAATGTAACCCATTCCCAAACTGACCGATTTCCCTCGTAGCTCAGACCCTTAATTTGTGCTTATTTGATTTCATTGCATAGGAGTCTATAGAATGGAGTTTTTTCCTCTTGCATAAAGGATCATAAAATATGGCAGATGGTTCCATCTCAAAGAGCTTACAGCTGGATGCACGAGACCTTCAGGGAAGGAGTGAGGTGAAACTAGGTAAGAAGTTGCGGTCAGTGGTAGTAGCATCTTGATTGATCTTGATCTTGCCACATCAGGTTTGGTGTTTTGCCATTTTAGTGATTGCCGTTGGGCTTAAGGAGAGTTTTGAAGAAAGGAAAAAATGATTTGTACCTGTGAAGCATGGGAGAAAGCATGGCAATGCTTTCTGAAAAAAGAGAGGGCAGCATGGGCATGGAGGTGGGTGAGGCTGCTGCAGTGGCAAACCTGAGAGTGAAGTTGGTAGCGACAGTTTGGTGTGACAGAAAATGGAGAGCTGGTAGAGAGATATAAAGAAGAGAGTGAAAAGGGTTATCTTATAACAGTACTCTCAATTGACCTAAGTGTGCTAAGATTGATTTTGCCAGGCCAAGAAAGCTGCTTAAAGAGAAAATGTACGTAGGCAGCCATCTCATGTCCTAACAGAAGCCTCACACAAGTTTTTAGGTGCAAGTGTGGGTAGGAGAGCCTGTAAGTCTCAAACTATTATGCAAGATACCATTGTGGAGATTTACACGTGATCAGAGCAATCTCTGGATTCTAAAGCAGTTTTCAAACTTTTCTTTACCTCTGTATGCTGGAGAGACAGGCAGATACCAGGTAACAAAGTAGAGTGAGAAGCTTTTCAGTAATATTTTAATGGCTGGACAAGGAGCATAGTTACTTGTAGAAGGTCAAGAGGTCTTAAGGAAGAGTATGAGCTGTGATCTTAAGAGTAGATCTTATGAGTATGATCCTAAGAGTCATTTATTTTGGAGCATTAAGTAGATGCTTCTGCTAGCAGGAAAAATATCCCATAAGGTCATCTTTTCTTTATCCTTAAGTGGAAGTTGAATGGCAAGTGTACGAAAGGATACAGGAATGAAATTTAAGGAAATTCAGTAAATATGTAGATAAAAGTATGTATTGTTTGTAATCGCTTGGGGCTTATTGCACAAGCTTGTTCATTAATATGACAAATAAAACGATCTGTTTTATGATTTGCTTTTTGTGTGAGTAAATCCAGTATATCCGTGTAGGCACCAATATTTTTAGTACTAAACTGCGCGGAAACCGTTCTCATGGAGTAATGATGCCCTCTTGTGGTCATATGGAGGAATTTCAAACTTTGAGTTTGCGCAAACCAAAAGTAAACAGAGTGCTGGCCTACAGGTACATGCTGTATTTTCACTCTTTATGCTGACTTTAAACACAGAGACTGAAAACTCTGCGTTAGATGGTTGACGGAAAGCACTGGTATTCCTAAGATACTTATGTAAATAACCTAACTTACATTCAAGTTGGCTTGTTTTTAATGATGCTTTGAGATCAGTGTGTTCCCTTGAAGTTACAGAATTATCATTAATCGTATAAAAAGCTTGTTATTTAAGTTCATGTTCAGGTATGGTCTGAAAGTTAAAGATCTTCTGACTCACTTGAAATGGGGATTAAGCCCTCAGTGGGTTTAAGGAAGGAAACTTTTGTAAAGCATTGAGGTCGTTGCTAGAATTCCTTTCTACCTCTCTATTCTGTGAACTGTGATGTGTGAGTAGTTCTCAGTGTCTGTGTACAGGCCTGAGTTAAATAGTTTCTGCTCTGTCATGTGTTGCCAACTTTAATGTAACATCTGTATCTTCAAGATTGAGAAGACAGTAGAAAAAGTTCTGATCTCGGTATACTGGTGAAGGAGCACATCTAAACCCTGGAATAATCATGGAAAAAAGTCTTTGTTCAAAACATGGATACAGGCTTTGTTGCCATTGGATTATTGTAACTGGGAGCTGAACTGAGGTATTTGAAGGCATGTATTTCTGGCTGATGTTAGCACAATGCAAGGATCTTAGCCTTCAGGATTTAAGGCAGTCACTTCTGGAAGGCAGTATAACATGAACTAAAGCAATGAAAAGAAGATAGATCACCTCACATTGACTTATTGTAGTGCTTTCCGTACCTTCCAGTGTGTTGCCTTCTTTTATACATAAAGAAGTTGGATGTTGTTCTGGATTGTATGGCTGCTAAATACATCCATTTTCAATGTCCTGTGAATAAATCACTGTGTTGAGTATCAGGAAAAAAAAAGAGAACACTGGAAGAGAACAATTTTCTTTCTGCACAAATCACTCTGATACACGTGAAGGGTGGGATAGAGAGCAGTGACATCTTCTCATCATTTAGGAACTATCTGGCATTGTAGTGTACCAAGTATGCAATTTATCTATTTTTCACCTGCAGTAGTGGTTTTGTCTCCAGGGCTAGTGGGCTCAGTGTTCTAGTGGCATTACTCAGCCTCTTGTCCAGGTCTAATCATGGTCCACAGAACCTCTGCAGTCAGTACCCCTCCAGTTCAGAAAAGCAGAGTAAAGCTCCAGTGATCCTACTTCTTGGAAGCTCACAGCTTACTTAAAAAGGCTGTGAGGGAACAGGTACTGGTCAAATCTCTGGCATTGGGTAGAGCAGCCTGAAGTAACTTATGTGAGCAAGCAGTTCCTCAGGGTAATGGCCCACAGATCAACTCTGAGGATGTCTGTGAAATACTTCTTTGCACAGAGGAACCACCAGGTACCACATAATTGCCCTAAAAGATTTAAATGTTTACAGAGGAAGTGAAGTATTTTTATGCTGTTGATTTTTTTTTTTTTCCTTCTGCTTTACAATAGTGAGGGAAGATAAAGACAATTTCTCCTCAAAAAGAAGACACTTATCCAGAAGACCTTTCAGTAATGCACAAGGTGTCAGTAAACAGAAGTTAAAGCAAGCAAACAAGATTAAGACATCAAAAAATGATCAAACATTGGCACAAAACTCACAAGTATAGGTGTCTCTGAAAACTTGCACACATACATACATCACCTGTGATCCTCCACCACTTTTAAGAGTGTTGAATAATTACTTTCAAGAATGTAGTTTCACGCCTCCAATGCAGAGCCCTAACTTCTCCCTGAGATGAGGAGAGGCTTTGAAGTTTCTCATTCCTCAGGTTGAAGAGGAGAGTGGTATTTTCTCTGGCTGTTTCGGAAGTCCTAACAGACTGATAGGTTGAGGGCTTCCTGATAAATCTTTCAAGACTCATGTCTCACAAAAACTTGCCTGAAGGCTGACTTATTTTTTCTATAAGCTGGGCTGTGAAAGGCTTGATGTTGGGTGAATGAAGTACTTCTCTTGGATCTCTCCAGACTATTTGGAAGCAAGCATTCAGGTAGAAAACTTTTTGGGCTTCTTGTTAGCTTATACGTGTTGGACTCATGAACTGGTAGCTGCATTCAATTACTAAACTGCGCACTCTGTTGATCACAAAAAGCATTTGAGGCAAAGAAACCAGAACAAGGCCATGCTACACCTATGAAGGATCTTGGGCCCTTCTATAAATGCATGTTTTGTGTTTTTATATATATATATATATAGTGTTTTGCAACATCAATGGAACAGCCTTACCACCTATTGAAGCATTTTGTTGTTTTTCTACTAGTAGATTGGATAGTAAGAGGAAAACAGTTTATAACAGAAGAAGCATTTGCCTGTGTTCATGAGTAGCTTCAGACTCCACCAGTGAAATAGCACAGTCTACTTTGAAAATCAAGTATTAGTTTCTGAAGTTTGAGGACTTTTCAAGTAACAAGTCGTATTTTTTTTTTCTTATAAGTCTTGTAAGACGTGGACCTAGGAGTGGTATTTAGTATTAAAATCAATATTAACAATTCAAATGTTAATAACATCATTAGTGTTGTAGAAAATTAGTGATCATAATGGATTCTCTTACAGGAATCCTAATTAGGCTTTGCAGTCTTCAACAAAAACAAACAAACCCGTGACTCAAGAAAAGCCTTTTCTTCTCCCAAGACAATGTTATAATGAACTGTTAAATTGACTTGTATTACAGCAAAACTTTTAGCCTCTTTGCAAAAAGAGGCTTTTAGGCAAGATACAGACTAATGCATGTGCCAAATAAAGGTGCAGCATCATAAAGGGATTTGAGCTTTAACTCTGTCAGATGAAAGGTAGCATTATTTCAAACAGCTGTGCTTGATTTTGTGTAACAAACAAACAAAAAAATTAGAACTAGAACTTGATGAGCAAACTTCCTTGAACTACTTATTTGCTAAAAGTGCTTATAAATCTTTCATCACTTCTTATCCTGCGTGGGCCAATTTCTCTGTCATTCTAATTGTACTGATAAACAACCAATAAATATACGAGATAAGAGGACATGACGCAACAGCTAGGGCTATTATCTAAAATCTAAATGCACTGTCTGAGCTGTTTGACTGTTGAATCCAGGACACTCAGTTTTCGAAGGCAAGTCTTATAGGAGGAAATGTGCAAAGGGAAAGAGAAGTGAACAGTCCAAAACTAATAAAACCTATCTCAGTTCTATCAAATTTTAAATGACTTCTATTTGTACTTGTTTCTTTAACTATGTGTGCGAAGTCTTTGTAGGAGAGATTGAATAAGGAGCGTCCTTTCATTAAATTTAAAGAAAGAAGCCATATAAAAAATGGGAAGAAGAAAAAAAAGAAAAGAGTAAAATTCTGGGTTTTCATCTTTTTTACATGCTTGGCATCCTTAGAATTCAATGGAATTTTTGTTCAAGTCAGTGACAAAAATAACATTTCAAGGAGTATTTTAGTGTCTATGTTTGAATATCTTTCCTTTAAGAAGCAACAGCGCTTCTAAGAACCTGCCCAGCCACAGATTTAAGTAGAAAACAAACCACTGGCCTAGGCAAGGACATGATAAAACATGCTAAATGCAGCACAGCTGTGCAGCCTTCCAACCATAGCTCGTAAAACTGGAAGTCTAGGCATATTGCATGTAGAAAACTGTGACAGCACCATCTGGTGTCTTCCAATAATATTAGTTAGGCCGTTTTTAGGGGAGGGATGTAGGGGAAAAAGGATCCTGTCAACTTTTAAGTGAAGTTTGGATAGCAAAAGGCATCTCCCGGATCATATTATCCGAGCTCTGCTATTGTATGCTGTCGTTCAGTAACTCCATCACGTCAGTTTATCACACTATCTTTAAGACCTCTGTTATAGGTTTAGTAATCAGTCAACAGAATTACTGTAGATCAGTACTTATTAAAAATAATCAGAAACTTTCCTCCTTCTTTGTGTGTATTTATTTACATGCTTGCAATCTTTTCCTTAAGTGCCAAACACTGGCCTTTATCCTTAATTGCTGCTTTGCATCCACTGTATCTAGCCCTCCAGATACAGTCGCTGTCCAGTGGTGCATCCCCTCTGGTTTTCCCCTTGTTGCCAAGTGTTTAACTTTCTCTTGAAAAAAAAAAAAAAAAAATTCTTCATTCCCTCACTCTCCTATTCATCTTTTCCTGCATATTCTCCAGCTGCAAAATTCCTTTTATGCGGAACTACACAAACAAACTCCAGGTGGGCTTTCTTGGGGCCACATGCAAGCAGATTTGTATCCCCCATCACTTGGTGACACTGTCTGCTAATGTATTTTAGGGTGGATATTTTTGTTTGTTTTTTTAAAGTGGCATCTTTGTGACACTGACATCCTAATGAACCAATATCCCAACCGATGGGCAGAAACAGGTATTTTTAGTCTATGAATTCATGACCTGGCATTACAATTTATTGAATTTCATCACATCTCCCTCTCAGCCCAATCAATATAGTTATTTGGTATTTCACATAGGCCTTTCTCTCCATTGCCAATGGCACCTTATTTTATGTCATCGATGTATTTCATTAGTATTTTCCCATTTAGTTTGTGTGTGCTGTGGCCATTAATGATAATATTAAAGGTGATCAATCTGAGAAGTCACCTTTGTGAAAACTCCATTTGTAACCCAGCACATCTTTTTCAGCACAACATATTGATATCTTCCGTTTAGACAAGTAACTGTATTTCCTCTAAATATCATTTTCCCCACCAGTGACCTGTGCAGCTCTGTATAAATGGTATAATAAGTTCAGCAGCAAGGAGTATTAGTAAAGGAAGATGCCCAGTTGATTCAAATATATGCCTCCTAGCTCTCATTTGAGACCAGGAATCTCTGCGTATGTTTGAACTGTGCCAGAAAAAACATCCCCACAATTATCCTGGGCCTGTCTGTTCTCTGTTATTTCATTCAGAGCCTTGTACGTGGGAGCCTTGACAAACAGTAGCAGCTCAGTGTCGCTGCCTGTACACAACAACGGCAATCTGAATCATAGCTACAACGTGCACACGTAGCCTGTGCTGGCAATTAATAGCTCCATTTCAGAAATGGCGGAAGAATTTTAGAAGTGTCCTTTCAAAAGCCGTGCTTCCCACTCAAAAGATCTTTTGGTGTGACTATGCCACTCCAGACACATGGAGGAAACTTTGGAGGATGGGGAGGATTGTTTTTGAAAGGATCCATATTATAAGTTACAGCTTTTTTAGGTTCTTCACATTATTTCCCTTGGAAAATTACAAAAGCATGAGGAATGGGCACTGTTTTGGAGCTCTCATTTGGGTGGGTGTTAAGAAATTCTGCATTTCACTCTGTATCTTCTGTCAGGAGTAGAGCATTTAGCACAGATGCAGAGGTACGGATATGAGTTCTATCCCAGACGAGCTGAAAGCCATCTCTGATCAATCTGGCTGACCATTCAAGAAAGATGAAGGTACCTGGATCTAATACTCGTCACAGTAAACCCTGTCCCTTTGCCTGCGCTCTAGCTTATGGAAGATGTTAAGTTCATAACTGTAGCTTATTATGTCCTGGAAAACCTTTTATCTATTTGGTTACCCGTGCTCTGCTGTCAAACAAAGAAAAGAAGCCATAGTGTAAGCAATTGAAATGAAGAGGTTGGTGGCATAGTGCAGGAGGAACCAGGCAGCTGGAAGCACCAGCTGAGGGCTAACGCCTGCGCTGTGCTGCAGAGCTGGGACTGGGTTTTTGTCAGTTTGCATTTTCTCTGAGTGAAGTATTTAAATGACACCCTTTGTAAGAGAGCAAGAAAAATAATCCAGTAGCTGGATAAAGCTGACTTCCAATAGTTTTACACTGCAAAGGAAAAGCCAATATTCTGAGGAAGGAGTAAACCTCTACATGAAATTAATGACAAGCAATAACAGTGTGGAAAGTTTAAGGGAGCTGAGTGAGCTATCATGGAAGAGAAAGAAATTGCACAAAGGAGACATGTTTCTTTCAAATGTTTTTATTTTTTAGAGGCTGTAACAGAAGAAGGAACAGGCAGAATGGCATTCATCAGCAGCAGTCTCCTGGGTTCTTGAAGTTTGCAAAAAAATATCTACAACAAAAGCAGACACTAAACAAATGTGATAAGACGTGGCAATTTTGCCTCTGGGACAGAAGGAGCACCATCTCACTATGAAAACTTAATAAGGATCAGACAAGATAAAGCTTGCTTCAACACTTTTCATAATTTTTAAATGAAAATGTCACTTTCCCCATAAATTCTACTAAACCTTTCCTATAGCAACAGTGAGATTATCTTGGCTGGAACACACACGCACACACACACACACACACATATATATATATATATATATTTTTTTTTTTTTTCTGGAACTTTACTCTGAGTGTTTCTTTAGAGCATTAGAATTTTATCAGAGACCAAACATTAAATTGACTGAGGTAAACGAAACCAGAACTACAGCAGCAACTACAGTAATTCCAACAATGTTACGGAAGAATGAAGCAGTACTCAAATCTAAGGCAAGATTCTGTAATAAGTTCAGTAGCAAGCAATGTAGCTATTAGCATATGAATTGGAAGATGGATGGAATGCTAACAGTGTCAATTAGGTCAGGAAAATACGTAGACTCAATTAACTCTCTTAATGAGCACGTGTGTTGTTTTCTTTTATTGGAAGCACAGTATTCGCAGCACATGGGTGAGGCAATGGTATCACTTTACCCTTTGTGTGGTTTCCCAGTGTTCACATCTCTTCTGTTCTCCAGGTGTAAGCAAGACTCAATTTCAGTTTCATAGCAAGGGAAGAAGAAAGAACTCATTTTCCTGAGCACCTGCAGGGAGATCATATTTCAGTCAACTTTTTCTGCTGTCCATCAGCGTTAAAAAAGCCTTCAGGCTGCCTTACAGTTAGCCCTTACCCCAAGTCATTCTGCACCCACACCTGCTGGGGACTCAGCCCTGTAAGGGGTCACAGTGCTGAAAGCAGGGGGAATGGAGCTGCCAACTGAAGCCTCCTAAGTGGAGTGAGAGGAAGAACTCGCCTGCACTGGAGTGTGTATTTTCTGTAGTTTTGCTTTTGCCGGTGTCCAGCTCAACATAGAATCATCAGCACCTGGGAGCATCTATGTCCTGTACTCAGTTTCCTCTCAAAAACACAAACCATGGCAGGCTACTTCCCATTTAAACCAACCAAACCATCAAACAAGCATCTACACCACTTAATTTTTCTGTTTCGTTTTCCTTGGGGTTGGTTGGGCTACCTGTCCTGGTCTACCTCACTACCTGTTCTCCCTAATTTGGTTTTCTGAATCTTTTCAAGAAAACTGAGCACTCGCTCTTTCAAGATGTTCCAGTTAGGCCAAGATTCTGGTCATTCTCTCCACTTCCCATCCACTCTTTTGGGATTCACAAGCGCTATTTTTCTGTTGTTGTTTTCTTGGAGTTTTATGTTCTTAGTTGGTTCTTCTTAATCTCTCTTTTACGAGTCAGTAATCTGGGGAACAAATCCTCCTTCTCTTTCCAGAAATAAACCTGATGTATTTATCAATCATTCGTATATTTTCTGCCTTCTCTTCTAATAATACTTTCCCAAACGTACAAATGCCTCATTGCCCCTAGCCCTGCCAACTGTGGATTCTCCTTGCCGGCTTAGCTCCCCTTCTGGAATCTCAACACTTTTTAATTAATGTTGATTGCCATCTACTTTCCTTTCTCAACATTAGTTTCACACGGTAATTTGTTTCTCCAGGCATTGGCTTTCAAGCAAAGATGTCCTTTTGCTTGTTGGAAGACATACAGCTAATACATTTCGTTATAAGTTTCTCTATTTTATTCTCACATTTGTATATTTTCCTCCCAAACTCAGTGTTGTCAACACTGGGGAAATCACCTTTTCACTGTCGAGGCCGTCAGCAGAAGAAGGCGGCAGTGAGATCTTTGTATAACTTCTCAGCCAAAGAGCATGGCCTTTCTCGTGTCGGGATTTAATAACGAGGTGGGTGGGGGAGGCGATATATGTTGAATCGTGCGAGATGTCCGTCTGCTGCGCTGAACATACGTATGGAAACGCAGAATTTTTGCTGTTTGCTTGCGCTAAGGTGGTCAGAGCCAGTCGCTGTTTGACCTCGTTTCACGCTGAGAGGCGCTTACGTCCTGGCGCAACTCTCCTTGTCAATTCTGTATGTTTTTCTGTATGTTTAAATCCACGCTTTCAGCGAGCCACGGTTAAGCTCTTCTTTTGTGGCCCCGTCCCCTCAAGCCCGGGTGTTTAGAAAGAGCCGCTCTGTCGCTTCTGCAGGCGTCCGTTGCTTTAGGTGCCGTCTTCATCCCAGAAGCACACCTGCCTGCGGCACAGCCGCTCGTCATCAGCACGCACAGCTGCGCGGCGAGAGAGAGCAGCTGGGTCTGGATGATAAAACTACGCACGGCCGCTTAAATCAGCGCAACTTCTGACGAGCCGCTCTCCCCGCGAGGGCTACGGTAACGCTCGGCAGGCGCTCGGGCAACGCCGCAGGCGGGGAGATTTCTCATTTTTGCCGACCGCCCTACAGCGGCCGGGGGAAGGGGAGCGCCCGGACGCGCTCTGCCCCCGCTGACGTCCGTCGGCGGCCGCCGCCTGCCGGCAGGTGCCGCTCCCGCTCCGCCGCTCCGCTCCCGCGGCCCCCGGTGCTCCGTAGCCCGGGGAGCGCGGCCGCAGCAGGGGCCGGGCCGGGCTCGGAGCGGGCGCGGCGCCGCGTGTGCGTGGAAATCCCCCCCCCCCCCATCCCCCGCGCCTTCCCCGCCCGGCGGGCGGCCGAGCTGCCAGCAGCGGGGGAGGCAGCCGCGCGGGCAGGGCGAGCGAGGGGAGGCGGGGGGGGGGGCAGGAGGAAGCGAGCCGGGAAGGAGAGAAGGAGGGACGGAAGGCAAGGGGGGCGGGGACGGGGCCAGCCCGAGGGAATCAAACGGGCCCGACATGAATTAGGCGGCGGGTCTATGAGGGGAGGGCCCCCCTCGCCCGCCCTTCCCGCACGGCGCCCGGCGGGAGCTGCGCCGCCCCGCACGGAGCCGGCGCGCGGGGCACACACGCGGCGCAGGCAGAGCGGGGGCGGGCCGGGCGGTCGTGCGGGGGGGGGTGGGGTGGGTGGGGGGGGGTGGGGGGAGAGCCGGCAGATGAAGATGGCAATGTCTGTGATCCAAGCGTGCCGCAGCCTGGCTCTCTCAACATGGCTGCTGTCCTTTTGTTTCGTGCATCTGCTGTGCCTGGACTTCACCGTGGCCGAGAAGGAGGAGTGGTACACGGCCTTCGTTAACATCACCTACGCCGACCCGGCGGGAGGCAGCGCCGAGCTCCGCAGCGAGAAGAGCGAGTGCGGGCGTTACGGCGATCAGTCGCCCAAACAGGACGCCCGAGGGCAGGTGGCCCTCTCGGCTTCGCCCGCCGACCGCGAAGCCTGCGATCCCGGCACCCGATTCAACGCTCCGGAGCCCGGCAAGAGCTGGGTGGCCCTCATCCCCGGGGGCAACTGCACCTACAAGGACAAGATCCGCCACGCCGCCGCCCAGAACGCCTCCGCCGTCGTCATTTACAACGTGGGCTCCAGCAACGCCAACGAGACCATCACCATGCCCTACGCAGGTGAGCTGCCTTGCCCCGCTCCTCGTGGGCTCAGCCCGAGCCCCGCTTCGCCCCTGCGTTGTGTGTGTAACGCTCCGGTGGCAAAAAAAAAAAAAAAAAAGTTTGGGAGATGCCAAGTTTGAGGTTGGAGGAGGAACGGATGGACCCGGAGTACGCTGCGGTGCAGCGGCGTTTGGTTGTGGCCAGAGTGAGGATCCTCTGTCAGGTGGCTGTGAGGAAGCAGGTGTGATTGAGACCTTCCAGGGAGAAGCAGAGCATCCGTGGGGGAACGCGGTGACCGCTGTCTTGTCTGTGATAGCGTAGAAGCCGAGGGATCAGGCAGAGAACGCTGAGTATCTGATTTGGTGAGAACGTGTGATGGTTTGTCCGTTTTTGATATCTGGGGGGGTTCGCTGTTTAGGAGAACCCTCAGATGCGGCAGCATCAGCACATGGGTGCTTGGATCCGGACGAGTTTGTCGCCTAACAGAGCAGAAATCCATTTGTCAGGAGCAGTGCAAACCTCTGCTTATTCCCGCAAATAAACTCGCTGTGTTTGAGAAGGTTGAGGTTTTTAAAACAGCTCAGCAGACTTCTATTTAGGGACGGTGTTTTCTGCCAGGAGTCGCTGCCCTTTTATACCACCAGCTTGTTCTGTGGGGACTGAAATGCCACCTATTATGAAATCTCTCTGTGTTTTGCATCCAGTAACTAATCGTGCCCAGCTGTTTTGTACTAGTTGAATCTTAGCGGAGTTGTGGGTCAACTGAAACACGGGAAGGCTGCAAAACAGGATATTATTCTAACGAGATTTTTTTCAAGTCCTCGTTAAAGTAGCTAGCACGAATGCACTGAAAAACAGTTTGCTGCCTTGTGAACATTATGATACTGCCGATAGAAAAGTGGTGCTTCGAACCCCTCGTGTGCCACCTCCTTGTGAGATTAGTTGGGCACGTCGTTGTTTCTTTGGAGTCTCATCCTCATTTTCCACTGGTTTTGCGAGCCAAGAAACTCCTCACCACCTGAGCGTCTTAAAACCGTGCTGTATAAACTGTGCATAGTTTAGTAGTGGTCCAGATTGTACTCCTTCATACTTGAAGCATGGCAGATTATTTGCTAAGCAGTGTAACGGAGCAGGACCTTGGCATGCTTATGCCCCCTTTAAGTTTTCAACCAGCCCGAGATGTACTTTAAGTGTATCGCCTGTGCATGTCCCGTAAGCTTTTCTGAAACTGCCAACATGCTGGATCAATTAATGGTTTGCCTGTTCTTAAAGTGTGCGCTAAGCTGTTTTTTCCCCACAAATGGTGTTGCAGTGGGAGTGAAAAAATGTCTAACCTTTTACAGTGGTAGAGCTTTGGCTTGTTTTAAAGCCTACAGTGAAGTAAGCAAGGGAACTTTCTCATTGGAAAGCGGCCTCTGCTTTCAAAAATCCAGCCACTGGATCACTTATCTTGGGGGCAGCTTCTTTGATATCATATGACCATTCACAGCATATCCTTTTTTGAGTATGAATCGATGCCCAGCAGTTGCATCCATCGTTGCAGAGGCTGAAGTGGGCATAGCAAATATGATCTAGACTTGTAGAACCTGACCAGACTCGAGGGCTTTGCTGGCTGTTTGTATGAGTCTGCCTTTGTTTTAGGGGTTGTTGTTCTCTGAAGTAGGAAAAGCGACTGTTGATTTTAACTTAGAGAAAACCTGCCCTCTGCCTACGGTAGATCTCATTGATTTCGGTGCTGAAGTCTACTGGAAAAGAAAGAAAAGTAGTTATTCTTAAATTAAATTGCACAAGCTAGCAGAGATTAAGCTGCTTTTGCCTTTCCTCTTCCTTTTGTGCCACCGTTAGGCTGGGGCAAAGTGAACGTGTAGAAGCTGTATACAATTCTCTTTCTGACTTGGCTGTCTCTGCTGTTTGCCTGGTCCTTGCCTAAATGATAGTGCAAGATTCTAGGGAAGAATGATTCAGATTCTTGGTTTCGGAGCTGAGCAGCATCTGCAGTGCTCTGCCCACGCCGAATTCTGGAGTGGGAAGAAGAAAATTTCATCCTGGAAAACATTTTGGGGGGGGGGAGGGGGACACGGGGTGTGTGCAAAATAGGACCTAAAAAGCAATTTAGAAGTTGAAATAAATGTTGTTTTTTTTTTCCTTTCCTCTCTTTTGTCCTGCAGATTTTTATGAGGTTTCTTGCAATAAACTCCTTCTATACAGAAAGTGCTATTCAATAACAGTGTGGCTTCTGCCTTCATGAAAGAGCTGCTGGTCCTTCTGAGACAGATACCTCTTTTCCCTTTTGTCCATCTTTTGTATGTTTTGCCTTCTTTCTTTCACTGTCATTTTGTTTTGTTTTGTTTCTGTTTCTCTCACTCCCACTCTTAAATCTTTAGATCTGCTCCTATGCTTCACTCCCTCTCTTGACCACGTTAACCTGTTACTATTCTGTATCTCCTGCCAAAGATTAACTTCACTGCTGTTTTCAGCTACGGTGAATCTTTCCTAAATGGTATTTCCTCATCTTAAAGTCTGTAGGAAACTGTGGCAAGATTGTTTTCAATTTGAAACATCCGTAGTTGTCCTTTCCCCTCTCCCACCCTTCAAATGGAAACTAAGGTGGTATTATTTGTAAGCCTGCTGTGCAAATCTTGAGGTGTAGCTTTCCAGGCTTTGTTCTGTGCACCAGATGGAACAAACCAAGTGTTCTGTTGGAACCAGTTTGTTCTGTGTTTAAAGCTTTTGCTTTCTTGGAGCCTCTTCTTAGGTCACCACTCGCACGTTCAGAAGAATGTGGTGAAGTTGTGACATTTGTGTTCCCAGGGACTGCAGAGCTCTGTGAATCTCATGCTAGGACACGCTTATCTTCTGCATCATAATCTATAGTCTTCGTGAATCAATATCTGTATTGTTATTGGCTTAATAGATGGTATAGGAGCTTTGAGTCCAGCTGTGCTTGCCTTTTGACTAATCAGGTTTTGACCAAAAGGGGCACAAAAACATCTAGCATTTCTGCTTCAGATGTTTGTGGGTTTTTTTTGTTTGTTTGTTTTGTTTTTTTTCCCCTCGTATATCTATTTCTCTGATAACAGAGAGGTGATGTTCCTTTTCCTCGAGGAGATTAATCCATAATGTCATCCAGGGCTCTGACTGGCATTTCTTGTTACTTGCAGCATATTAGCTGTTACATAGGTTTGAAAAGTCTCTAGCAACTGTGTCTACGTTTAATAACTTGCTATTAACTGGAAATATTCTCGCTACCTGTCCTAGCAGATGTCCTCTGTGCTTTACAGAGACACTAAGGGGAAGTTTCCAAAGATAATTCTAGATGGGAGCTTCCCTCTCTTCAGCTCTCATCTGCTATTGAGGGACCCTAGGTTGACTGTCCCTGACTTGGTGCTAGGGTGGAATGTTAGCTGTGTGACTGGCGCAGAATTTGTGTGTGGGTAGAAGTCAAATCTCTATTAATCAATACCATATGTAACATTCAGTTTGAATTCTGGAGTGCATCAGAGTCCCTCGCTAAATCGATATGGTTATTATTTGAGGCAAATTGTAGCCTAAGTACTCTGCACCACAAGCAGATGCAAGTTAGGCAGTCCTGCGTTCTCTCTATTCTGCTTTTCCAGTGCGTGCCATAGAAATTTTTAGTTGTATGCTGCATGTATGACAGGCTGTTTTCAATGAGAGCCAGATGCCTCACTGTTGTTTTTTATAATGGCATGTGCATACTGGCAGCTGTATCTTTGAGGCATGAATCTCCTGTGTGGTCTGAGATGATTCTGACTTCTTCCCTTCATCCTTGGGCCTAAAGTGCAGCATGTGTGCACCAGATGGCATGAAGAAGGCATGGCTATCCCACTGCAAAACCAGGTGAACCCCTCTACATATAACCATCCATGCCCATTCACTTCAGTAACGGCTTCCATGCTTGTACTCGGGAGTTTTGTTCCCTGATCAATGAGTAATCTTGCTTTTTACACATTTTGGGATGTGGTGTTGTACAGAGGAGTCTCAACCCAAAAGTACAACTTGTACAGATGCGCAAACTAAATGCTGAAGTTCAAGATTTCTCTATACAGACTTTATTCAATATCGTGAGTACCTCATTTGTTCCTTTACTAAAACAATTGTTTTCTAAAGTTTTGTTTTGGTCTAATAAGAAAAATGTGCTGCTAGTATTCGCACTGAATTTGTTTATGGGTAAGTATGAATAAGGGTTAGAGATTCCAGGCTTCCAGGCCCTACTGTAATTTTTTTCTGCTCAGGCACCCAGTATTTATCCCTAGTAGAACTGACCTAGTGGAGGAGGGAGTCAGAGATGTACTGATGTCTGTCAGTCATGAAATCAGGGCATGGCTGAGGTGTGCTGCCAGCTATAGGAACAAAGAGGAGCACCTGGATCTGTCATGTAAACCTGGCTTTCAGCAGCTCTTGTAAATCTGGTTCTTGATACTTATCAGAATTAGAGACTTGTAACACTGCCCACTGAGTTTTGCTAGTGAGTCTCACTTCTGCCTTCTAGTTCTACTGTGGTTCAGTGTTGGACCAGTGCTGAATTAGGAGGAGCTTTTGACACTCTTGAGAGTGGAGAGGCCTTACAAAGAGATGCTCTCAAATTAGAGGGCTGGGCAATCTCCAAGCACATGAAGTTTAACAAGAACACGTGCTGGATTCAGCACCTGGAATGGGGTAGCCATAGACCTGTGTCCAGACTGGAGGACGGGAGGCTTGAGAGCAGCCCTCTGGAAAGGGATCTGGGAGCTCTGAGTGTTGGCAAATTGGAACATGAGTCAACAGTGTGCCCCGGCAGCCAAAAGGTCCGATAGCAGTCTGGGATGTGTCATTTCTTCAAAAATGCCAAGTGCTGAGGGGCTTTGTGGTTACCTCTAGGTTCCGAAGGATAAATCTGAGGGGACTAGACAGAGACTGGAGCAATGAAATAATCTCAGTGTCTGTTACTGTGCGTGCTGAATCTTGCAGCTTCTCTGAACCTTACTGTTGGCTCGTATATCTCCTTCAGAGCCTGTGGCAGTTGCTGGAAAGACAGCAAGCCTGGCTCTGAGCTTTGGTCAAGTAAGATACAGCTTTCTCTCCGAAGTGCTGAACTATTGATTCACTGGAGATTACGTTGATCCTAAACACTTAATGATTGCGGAAGCAGTTAGATTTCTGCATGCCCTTTGGTTATCCGCTGCATTTGTTCACAGTGATTTTCATACAATTGGTGTCTTCAGCTCTCTGCAGTGAAGTGACACGGCAAGAAGCAAATCTTCCTTAGGAATGAATCTATATCAGCATTGATTATAACCATTCGTGTTAATCTGGAGCATCTCCTTTTCGTCTATCGTCCTTCATTTTGATCTTGATAAAGGGGTGATTTGTCATGTTCACTAGGCATTTTGAGTTTAAAATGGGACTCGTTAAGTTGGGTTACGAGGATATTGTGGCAGTCTGTGACTGGTGTATTACCTTCACTGAAGCTAATTCATGCCAGTACATTTCTGTGCTGCCATCCTCCATGATACTTCACAGGGCACATGGCCACTTGGTGCAAAAGGGGAGAGAAACCTATAGTTTGTTCAGTGTTACCTCTTTAAATGTGTCTTTTCCTGCTTAGAGAAGCAGTTTCTAACCTTCTCGTGTAAGCAAGGGACTGAAAGAACCCATTCTTTTGCCACAATTAATTGATGGAACTCATAGTGCATTGTCACGTGAGATCGCTGAGTTTCAAGTGACTTCTGTTGTCTTGCACCATGAGCCAAGCTGATGAAGATTCAGATCTTTATGAAGGGACAGCCCAGTGATATCTCTGCTTCCCAATAACTTCTGCACAGCAAACCTGCACAGAAACAGCATTCATTTCAAGACAAGCTCCACTTCTGCCCTTTCAGTTACACTTGAGTACTCGTTACTTGATGACCTCTTTTTGAAAAAGTGAGAAAACAATACAATCATTGACTCATAGAAATCAGATATGGATTGGTTTGAGTAGTCCATGTAATCAGTGATGTTACTGATGCAGGGCTGCTCCCTGCAGTATTTCCATCTAATGCTGCCACAGTGCTCTTTGGTTCTGATGCATTCCTTCGTTAGCAACAGAATAAGCAAAGGCAGCTTATGTGACCAGTTGTATAATGCTGAGATGAGAAGTAAAATATAGGAGGATATCAAGTAGCAAAACTGTATTTTGCAATAATATTTCATTCTCATTCCTCATACGACTTTTTGGAAGTTGAGGCATAGCAGCTTATAGGTCAAGGTATAGAGCCAACTTTAACTGTTATCTAGCACAGCTTTGGGTAAGTACATGGCAAATGCATGAGGACAGAGGAGGTGTTTTGTAATTGGCTATGTCCAGGCAGGCTTACTCTGCTGTGTCTTGATTGCACAGTGGGATGCAACTCAGAACTTCACTAGTGCTCAGTTATCTTCTCATTGCATAGAACCATAGAATCGTTTGAGTTGGAAGAGACCCTTAAAGGTCATCTAGTCTAACTCCCTGCAGTGATCAGCTACAGTTAGGTCAGACTGCTCAGGGCCATCTCTGGGGACGGGGCATCCACCATCCTTCTGGCCAACACATTCCAGTGCTTCACTACACCTAGTGTAATAAATAGATAAACCCACAACTTAGATTCAGTCTGAACCTCCCCTGTTTTAGTTTGAAACCCTTTTCCCTTGTTCTACCACAACAAACCCTGCCTAAGAGTCTGTCCCCCTCTTTCTTATAGTCCCCCTTTAGATACCACAGGCCACTATTGGGTCACCTTGGAGCCTTCTCTTCTTCCAGGCTGAACAGTCCCTGCTCTCAGCCTGTTTTCATAGAGGAAGGTGTTCCATCCCTTGGTTTGTCTTTGTGTCTCTCGTCTGGACACACTCCAACAGGTCCACATCTCTCCTGTACTGAAAGGTTGAAAATCACTGACTTGGGTGAACTTACCAGTAATAATGGCTTTCAGTTCAAAAGTGGGTATGTGGAAACGCCTCTTCTTACACCAGTTCCAGTACACTGAGAAAGGTTGTGAAGATTAGTTTGCCTGTGAAACAGTAACGCTGCGCAGCTGTGTATTTATTTATTTATTTACAAGAGAAGATTAACAAGGGCATTATTTGTATTTTGGCTCCTCTTCAGTAAATCATCTGGGATAAACCTTAAAAAAAATTGAACTGAGGAGAACGGAAGGAAAGGATGAAAAGACTAGCTTGTTAGTTTAACTCCTATTTCACGTGGAGATACAAAAAGCTAGCATCTCTGCTATTGAAAGATAAAATAGCTTCTTCAAATAATTGTTCCTTTTCCACTTCAAGAGTGACTAACAAATAACATCAATAAAATGAAGTGCCTGTTCATTTACTTCTGACACTGTAATCATAGTGATATTCTATTACACTGCTAGACCTAAAAGTCTGTCAGCATGCTTAGCTGTGTTTGCGTATGTGGTATTCCTTGTTGTAAATGAGAAAGGTAACCCATTTGTTTAAACTTCAAGTGTTTTCAGCTTGAGATGAAATTGAAGGAAAAATGTTTGTTCTTTAGTTCCCAAATCGCAGAAATAATAAATAATCAATCATGCCTTGAATCCTTCATCATGAGAGAGGACTCCTGGCATTGGGTAGCATGTCAATCTGAGATCATGTAATCAGTGAATTCAGGCTGAGGGTTGAGCAAAGAGGCAACGCTGCTTAGCAAGGTAGGCAGTGGTACCAGTGCCCTGTAACAGAGCAGTTCCCTGTGTCCTTTTCTACCAAATCACCTCCCTGCTACTGATTATTTGTCTGAGGACCGTCATCTTTTGTCTCCAAATCATGGCTTCGTGGTATGAGATATTATTTTTCCTCGTGATTCGTTTCATAGCTTTGATCTTCCTTCCTTTCAGTATGCTTACTGATTTGCCTTTTGCTGTTCACATCTCTTCTAAAAAAGAGTCTCGTTATTATTATTATTATTTTTTCCAAGTCATTATAATAACATCTGACCGTATAATGCTATATTCTAAAGAGAATTAGGTATCACATCAATCTGCTGCTTCCATCTTTTATAACTCACACATCATTAAACCGTGCTCTTCCATTTACTGCTTGATCTTTCAGCCTTAGTCAAAATATGCGTTTTCCAGCACAGTGACTGCTATATTGTATTCTGTGTTTGGCATTACACAGCAGCTTTAAGACTGGGCTCAAGAGCCTAGAAGACGGATTCATCTTCAGTTAACATACATGTCTCACCTCAAGATTACTGTAAAATGCATAGACATCAGTTTAATTGTTTGGGTTGCCGTACAATAAGATGCATTTGTTTATTCTTTCTTTTGAATTGGTATGTGGAGCTCTTCAGCTGTTGCACCTGTCGTACTAGCAGAGTGATTCCAGAGCCTCACGATCAAAGCTGTGTCTAACAAGCCTCTCTATAGAAGATGCTGTGGATTTTCCACTTATGCAAGAGTTCTGTATCAGTTCCTGATTAAGATCTCTGTTTTACATACAGATCTTACATAAAGATCTCCAGGTTTTACATCCTGCAGAGCTGGCTGAAATGCGAAGCGTTCCACTTCAGTCTTTTCTGTTAAAAGATAGAAATGTATTTCTGCCTTTCCTTTGGCCTTTCAGCAATTTCTGTCTTAGGGAACACTGAATCTTCCCCCATGTTTCTAGGGCCTTGTATGTGTTTGTACTCAAACGCTGAAACAGAACTGTCTGAAACTGTGGTCTCATTCATGGTTGCTTCTTCTACTTGTACAGGATGTGCTTTCCCCTCTTGTGCCTTTTTAAGCTCTTATAATGCGTTTGCTCTCTCCTAAATTTACCTGCCAGTATCGTGTTCTTTGAGTGAGGCAGCTTTTGCAAGATTGTGTAATCTCTCTGCCAGGTCTCTTATCTCTCTCTCTGTGTGTCCATGTGTTAGAAGCACCATCTGGCTGTCCCTGAAATCAGTACCTTTACTAAATACTACTTCAAGACTCTTCACTTGTGGAATCTGAGGAGCTGAGTAAAATCCCTTTTGTCTATATATCATATTGTCTTTTAAATCTTTCTCGCTTGCCTTATTTCCTCCTTCAATCCTCTTCATTTTCTACCTTTTTTATTTTTGTAGTATTTCTTTTAATTTCCCCAGTTCCAATGAATCTTTTATCCTTTGTCTACTCACTTATTTTTTCTAACTTTTTTTTTTCCTTATATATAAACCTTTTACCTTACCTTTTTGCATTCTCCCCCCTCACTCCCTAACACTGGGTTGATGCAAACAGCTGAAGGCTGTAAAGGAAAACAGAAAAGGATTATGTGCTTTCAAGTTGCTTCTGCTTTGCTGTCTGCGGCTCAGGGTCAGCTGGAGGAGTGGGACACCAGCAGTCAGAAGTGTGACGGTGCCTTTATTAATGGAAGGCTGCCAAGAAGACAGCACGTTTGCCATGCATGGAATGGCTTTGTGCTGAACACTCCTAAGTCTTTTTCATGAACTCTTACAAGACTGAATTACAGACCCTCTCCACGTAAGAAGCAGCTCTTGCTTTTGCAGAGAGCATTAAGTTTCTCTGCTGGCTGCTAGAAAAACTGACCAGGTGTTTGTTGTTTTTTTTTTTTTTTTTTTTTTTTTCCATCTAGATGTTTTTACTTTAGGAGTTAAATGGACTTTCAACAGAAAATGTTTAGGAAAATTTTTGCTGTCCTAAGATCTTAAAATTCTAAGTTTACTAAAATGAAATCTTTCTTTAAATGTTTAGATTTCTAGGATTTCAGGTTTGGAAACCTGAAACCCAAACCAGTTGGGTTTGGATACGTTACATTTTAATCAACCTCTATCATTTTAGACTCTAGATCCTCTCTGGAACACAGACTCACTTCTTCCCAACTCAAATATTACACTTCTTGGAGAATCAATGCGTGCATTTTATTAGAAGTATTTGAAGAAATTGAACTCACATTTGCAAAGGTGCGTTCTCTTCCATGTGACAGAATGCCAACAGCTTGGTCTTCCCACAGAGCAGTCCATTAGATATAATACCTTTGTCCCTTTCTCTCGGTGTATATTCTTAACAGCAGTCTAGGTGTAATTTTAACACTGTGTCTAGATACGCATGGGAACTTTACTTGGTACAAGGTAGAGCATGTCTTCTTAGACAAAAAAAAACATCCCAAGGATCAGTACTTGTCAGTGGAAGTTAGGTGGTTCCAGGCTTGTGGTTAAGGTGCAGTTTCTTAAGTGGTTATCCAGACAACCAAGTTCTGTTTGTTTGCTTTATAAAGACTCGATGTTGTTTGAGTGGGCTTGAATAGCTCTCTGTAAGTCATACAGTGAAAACTTTTGCCCATCTAGAGGGAAACTGAGGCAGTGTGTTTATAAGGAAGGTTAGAGAAGGTGATCGTGGTAGTTCTCTCAGCTTTTGGGATTGTACCTCTCTGGAACTGCCACCCAGCACTTCTCCATGTTTGGAGAGTGTCATGGCAAATGCTCTGTAGAAGTTCTGTGTGGGCAGAGATAAACCCTGTGGCCTGAAACACCTGTTCTTGAAGACATATTCTGTGTTCAGCATGTAATTTATCACCAGGAGGTAAATGAGTGGTACTGATGAACCAACGTCAGCTTGTTATATCTTTGTGATTGTACTTATAGAAGAAGAAACAGCAAGAAAAGACACTTGGAATTAAAAATATATTCTGAGCCACTTTTATTTTTCACGTCTGGGTACCCAACAAACGCCAAGAACTGCCTGTAAGCTTGCACAAAACAAGCATTTGCCAGAGAACCTATGGAAGATGTTGTCTCACATAGTAAAATAAGTTGAAAGCCTTTCCTTTCTAAAAGGTCTGTTTAAATGCTGAATGCCAGCACAAGGGAATATTGCAGTTAAATGCAATCAAGAGCAAGCTGGAGAAAGCTAGCAAACAACTTAACTGTATGGGAAAGTAAGAGGCTACATCAAAGCCAGGCATGATCCCCCAGTGCATATTGATTCTTCGGGGAACCCATGTTTCATTTTCGTTCCCTTGTCCTGTTAACTCCAGCTTAAGGAACCACATGAGAGAATAATTTTGTTTCTGTAGAGATGTTATCTTTCCTTTACCCATGCATGTCCTAGACAACCTTTTTGTTGCACTATTCTTTGGAGAAAAAAACATGACTGTATAATAATTTTTTTATGAATTCATAATTTCTAATGGATGGTAGCTCAAGGAAGCGTTTGGTAACAGAGAATTGCTATTATCTCATTTAAGCATGCGTGACCTTTCAGTTCTTTCCCCAATAATTAAGGGTTTCATTCCCATAAGGTGATTTATATAGCCATCTTTCTGTTATTAAGCTTACAAAAAAAAAAAAATCAGGAAACAAGCACTGCATTTTTTAGAATAGGGTTGTTTTTAGTTCTTATTTAACATGTAGAATCTTTGTTTTCAAGCTGTACTGTGCTGAGTCAGCACACTGGCTGCTGTTGGACTTCTCTGGTCAATTTATTTTATGTTCATAGCTCAGGAATATTTCTCGCCAATTCCAAGATTACCACTAGTTTTATTACAAAGCTGTTGGCTTTGGTGTTGACTAGCCAGCTTTATATTTGGATCAGCCTGCAGACCAGGAGCTATGGCCCATATGTAAAACAGTAGACCTTGGTAGTAATGTTAGCAGGGAGGAAGGTCTAACTGTGTCTCGCACTCTGCACAGACCAATGTGACACCTAGAATCTCTTAGTCACAAATTTGATTGATACTTAAAAGTCACTTTTCACTTTAAGATAGCAATTTTGTTGTCATGCCTACGTTACAATAAAGTAATTTGGAGAGTGCTTCATGTCCCAGTTGAGGACAAGGTTTGCGTAAATGCTCGTCACTAAGCTTGCATTTAGTTCTTGCTAAGAACAGACTGGAAATTGAGCACCTTGAATGAGCCTGGTTGAAAGTGGTTGTATGAGAAAATGTTGTCTATGGAAGAGGGGGAAAAAAGCCTGATGTAGGCTGGAGATTTATTACTGAGAATGTTACCATGGTAATTTTGTGGGATCTCAGGGCCTCCTGTTACACTGTGCACTGTGTACAGTCAACTTCCTTACAACAGCAAGATGTTTTTATCTATAATATGTACATGGGGTGCTCCAGAAGTAACACTTCTCATTTTATTATCTTGGTCCACAATGTCTGATGTGAAAGTACATACGCAGCAAAAGTGGGTAACTGCGTGTGGGGAAAATGGCACCCACTGGCATTCACTGACACTTGCTGAGCGTTGATGGAGACCAAACAGTGGATGTGAGTGTAATGAGGCGGTGAGCGGTGAGCTGCAGCAACGGGTCAGCTCCACTGGTGCAGATTTTTATGAGCATGGCGTGCAGGCTCTTGTTCATTGGTGGTGAAAATGCGTAGCTAATGGTGATGGCTGTGTTGAAAAATAGTGTTTCTGTAGCTGAGAATTTGATCTTACTGAAGTGTGTTGTGCTTTTTGTACCTGATGTAGTTTCCGTGGAATTAAGTGGGAAGCATTACTTTCAGAGTGCCTTATGTATATATGAAATATATACAAAGCAGGTGCTTTACAAATGCCTAATGAAACAGGGGTTTTAATTATTTTACAATTCTCCGCAATAATTGGCTGTTGTTCGCTGGGCTATCAGATGTGGCTGCATCACCGTGAGAAGCAAAGATGGCTGGCAGCTCTCAGTGATGCACTTCCATCCTGACTGAGGAAGAGCTGACCACCCAAACTTTAAAACTCAGACCCTGCCTCTTCTTACTTGTATTTTAAATGGTATTTGTTACCAGTGCATGTAGTTGTCAGAAGTGTGGACAGCTTGTTAGCTATTTGCAGATGGCTTAGAGATGGATATCAACCAATCAATTGCTTTGGCTAACTAGTAAGAGAAGTTCTCTTAATTTAGAATAGCCCCACAGTATTTCTTGCTAATCAGGGAGTTCCTAATTTGGAAATACATGTGTGTCTAAGGCTTTTCAGATGTACTGTGGCTCCATACCTTAAACTCATTCCAGTTAGGCAATAATTACTGTAATGTTTTGCAGATTTGTTTCCAGGAGATAAAAAATTTTTCATCCTCCCTTGTGGCCTTATCAGTTTGTCAGCTTTATTTTGTTTTGAGAAACTCAGGAGAGGTTTCCTCATGTTCCAGATGATACGTGCCAGTTTTGAACAGCACTTGCAGCCACTCAGACAATTGTTTGGGATATGCTGAGAGGATGGGAAACTATAACTGAGAAAAACTGAAGTGTTAAAGTTATTGGATATTCTTGCATGAGACGTTCTTAACAAATTAACTGTCATATTTAGTTACAGAGATCTGCCTGGAAATAACAAAATACTTAATAACCTTTAAGTAAGTGAGGATGCTCCAAGACAACCGTGTTAATGTCACAGTAAGACTTGGCAGACAGTCACGTATAGTGTGCAAATATTGAAGAATGCCAGAGGTGAGTCAGTAGTGTCTTCCATGCTCTGCAAATCTGTATTCATCACCACAAGCCTCAAAGATCCTCCGTTATCTCAAAGCACACAGACATCAGTGGGTTTGGAGGTGATTTGATCTGTCTGCAGGTTCTGTGCTTTTCATTAGCTTAGGCCTTGGTTTAACTTCTCATGCCTCTCCTTGTATAATACAACAGAATTGGAATCCATCCATCAAAGAACTATTGCAGGCTTGATTAATTTGAAAATAAGCTTGATGTTCGTACTCTTATCCAGCAGTCATACCCACCTTTTGGCACAGGCAGATTTTTCAGGATCTGAGTGCATTAGGTAGTCATTATTCAATACAGTATTCAGTTGGCTGCCAAAAAACAAAAGTGCCATCTTTAATAATGGTAGTGTCCCTACCACTAAAATGAATAACATACAGAGCATTTAAGCATACTCAGACCATAGCAATGAAGAGATGGTCCTTTTTGTTGTTTTTTTTTTCTTGTTTTTTTGGCAGAAAGACATTATGCTGTGCAGACTTGGTGTCACAGAAACTACAAGAGTGTAAGAAGTTTATAACTTTTTCTTTCACTATGTTGAAGATGGATGCTGGCAGCTTAGCTGCAAAATAGTTGCGGGAAGTTCGTAGGGAAAAAATGTTCTCCAACATCAATGTGATGGTCTCTGTAGATTTTAGTTGGGATATTGGGATTAGACTGGGCTTTAAACTGAATTTTCACAGGCCATATTTTCTGTATGCAAACTGCTTTGAGGCCAGCTCATATGTAATTTCTGAACTTGTAGGTTAACTACTGTCACTCTAAAAGTCTCCGAAGTCCTTGTTCCACATTATAAATTCTTTTTTTAATGCTGTAAGAGGAAAGTCAATAGCCATCCTGTAAAATTCCAACTCCTTTCCTTTTGAAAAAGTTACCTTATATTTGCTGATATACAGCAGTGTGTTTACCTATGCTGTTAACTTGTAACCTCTGCTTCTGAAATCCTAACCCTGCTGAAGTCAGTGCCAAAACTTGCTAAGGATTTCAATGCTTAGCAGTTAAAAGCAAGAAAATAAATACCTGAACTCATTACATATCTTCTGCTGCTCCCATAGTATCCAACGCATTGATGTCAAGCATGGAAAAGCTCCTATTCATCACAACCCGACTTAAATAATGTCAATCTTTCAGCAGCAGTCTGAGTTAGGCATAGGCATTCTGCATGTCATATGAACTGCACGTATCAATCAGATTCAAGTAACCAACAGACAATACTGGGGCTTCATTAAGGTTGCTTTGTAATTGAGTAAAGCTGTGGACCAGGCTGTGAGTGCCTTGAAGCTGTAAGTATTAACTTGCATGAGTTCTCCAGCTCATTTAATAAAAGATCTGCCTAGCCCCGAGTGATAATATAAATGTTCTAGCTGTTGCTGCGTTTATTTATTTTTGATATAGGCAGAAGTTAATTTTCTTTCTGAAATGCTTGAGAGTATCTTGCATCTATTTCTGACAGCGGGTTTCAAAAGGAATTTTTCTGAAACCTACTGACAGCTGAAATGGAGTTATTGCAGGACTTAACGACTTTTGCATGAAATTAAAGGAATCAAGGGAGGATGGGTACGTGTGTATGTTACAGCTGTGTTGCAGAAGGAAGCCGAGAGCCTTGGCTTGCAAGATTCAGATGCCTGCTAGTTGATCTCCAAGAGAAGGGATCAGCTGAGCTCGCAACAGCTGCAAGAGAAGTTACTGCCTGCCAAAAGTCATAGTTCACATTAAAGCTTCTGAGTCTCAGGCAGGTATTAGCTGGACTCACTGCAAAAAGATCTGTTCTATATTTGGAGGGTAAGCATATAGTTTTCACACCTTTCTTCACTGACTGGTATTCTCAGAAGGGATGGCAATGGTGACAGCCTTGTCATGGGAGGAATGCTTCAGTTATTGTTAGCTTGTTAGGAATCTGCTCAAAATTAGTATTTGCAATCTCCAAGGAAGGAGCAGAACCTACGGTTTTTTTTTTTTATACCAGCCATCCGTATGCCAAATAAACATGTGACACTTGTCATAGAAATTCAGGAACAGTGTATCCGTGTGAAGCCTAACAGAGATCATTCCTTACCTGTTTCCAGTCTGACCAAGTTAAGATGGCATTTAATGCAGGATTAACCTGTTCTGGAGAGAGAATCCACAGAATCACAGAATAGCTTGGGTTAAACAGGACCTTAAAGCCCACCCAGTTCCACCCCTGTGCCATGGCAGGGCTGTCCCCACCAGCTCAGCTGCCCAGGGCTCCATCCAACCCTTGTCCTATCGCTGTGCTCCCTGACAAGTGCTCCTCCTGCGCTTTCCTGTAGGCTGCCTTTGAGAACTGGATGAGTGCTTATAAGGTTTCCCTGGAGCCTTCTCCAGGGTGAACGAGCTCAGCTCCCTCAGCCTGTCTGTGGAGAGGAGGTGCTGCAGCCCTCTGGTCACCTTCATTGTCCTCCTTTGTCTGTGTCCATCGTACCAGGGGCCCCAGAGCTGAGGATGCTACTCCAGGGTACAGAATCACAGGTGTGGAGTAGAGTGGGAGAGAGAATCACCTCCCTCAACTCAACCTTTGTAGATTAGGATTAGATAAACTGTAAAATCTTGGAATATGTGGTTGGTTGATTGCTGACTTTTTTCTTCTTTATTTTCCTGGAAATACTGTTCAGTCAAAGAGACTACAATGCCCACATTGTGTGGCAGTATGGCAACTGCATGGCAATTTCAGTGCCTTTGTTCTAGTATGCAGACTGTGTTTTGAATGTTGCTGATCTGTTTTGAAAGCTTGTGGGATTTTCAAAACTACTGTTATGTTAATTTCATTTGGCTCCTATAATATGCTTCAGATTGCTTTCTTTTTCCGGGGTCTGATGACAAAATATTGAGTGGTGTGATTTGTACTGCAAATGGTTTATTTTCAGTCTTCTCTACATCTTCAGTTTGGAAATTTGTACTTGCTTAGCCCCTTTGCACGTTTTCAGTGTGCGTTATGGTGGACTTCTGCTAATACAGGTGAGAAATGAGAAATCTCTGTCTCTCAGTTCATGCAGACATTTTGCCTTTTGATCTCTTTGATCCCATAGCTGTAGGAGGCTGAATGCAGGCAGAGATATAAAATAGACAGCTGTGCCCAAGAGAAATGCTACAATTACATAAAAGTATTAGAAATAAAAGGAGAGATCCTGATAGGTGATTCAGCATAGAAATAACAGCACAGCTGAAGTTAACGATTTAAGCTGGTAGTTCTGATCAGCTGATACTTGAGCACTGAGTCATCCAAGGTATAGAAACTAAAAGAAGAGAGAAGTCGTCACGTAGGAACCAGGGTAAATGGTATTACTCTCCTTTCAAGTCCTTCTTGCAACTAAAATTGGCCAAAAATAAACCTCGGGCTCACCTGTAGGACTTAGATTTATCCCCTTCACATCTTCAAGTGAATCTGTAGAGTAATATTTTCAAAATTTGGTGCGAGATTTGGTTTTGGAACATTATGGACCTGAAGCGTTTCATTTCAAATTCTTGGTTCAAGTCATTTAAAGAGTTATGAAATTCACACTCAATCTAGAATTCTAAAGTGATTTTTTTTTTTTTTTTTGCTCTGCTTCATCTTCAGATAATCAGATTTCAGTAGAGGCATTTAGCTTATCTGTTATAGATAAATGCAGCGTGGAGAGCCCTTATGATCAGCAGGTACTGCAAAGAGATCTGCACTGGCATTTGAGAATTAAAAATAAGGGATCTAATTAGCAATGTACCGGGATATCAGCATTACGTTAAGTGCAGATGTTTTCTTCATCTTCAGAGCTCACCAAGATTTCACAGAGAAGTGGAAAGCATATAACGAGCCGTGTAAAGACATCAGTCACCGTTGTACGAAATGTAACGTGGGCAAAAATGTACTGTTCTGTAAATGTTGGGAGGTGGCTGACAAATGCTTTGTTATTAGAAATATGAGCACCTGCAACATGCTCTGAAGACAGCATTTCAGTAGAGTGTCATGAATTTGCCTGAGAAGTATTTGTTAGGAGGAATTTATTTCTGACTGAATAGTCAGAAGCAAAGTCTGTATTGCCACATTCCTATAAAAGGAACAGTACAGAGGAAGGGCTCTGCCTGCTTAAAACAGATCTGTACTCATTTGAGCACGCAGCTTCCATTTAAGCATCTAAAAATAAACTGGGAGGGAGTCAATAGTGCAAATCCTTTATCCATAGATGCAGATGTAAGTCTAGGTGTTCACACAGGCGTGTGAATGCCTCTTTGGGTGAGATTGATTACAATAGATGATGCTCAGTTGGTATCTGTTATTGAATTCACGGATGAACCAAGCTATTTAGACATCTGAAGTAGTTTAGTTTACCAGTGAATAATCTATGTAGATGGAGCAGACCCTCTTGCACGTCCACGTAGGACAGTGCTCTTGCTGTTTGCTTTGAGGTTCGTTTCAACTGCAGTTGTGTAAAACATGGGGATGGGGAAGGGCTGGGAATTATAGCTATTTTAATTGTATGGGAAGTTTTCTCAAAGATACTTTTCTGTGCTTTTTCTCTGCGCTTGAGGACAAGGAGAGGAGAGGGAAGAAAAAGAGCTTTAATCAGTTCTAGTACTTAACCTTTAAGATGTTAGAATTTAAATCAAATATGTTATACAGTCAACAATGCTACCCAGACTGGCATAGGTATGTAACAAGTGGGGACAGGAATTTGCCTTCTATTAGCATCTCAGAGTACTAGAAGCAAGAGACTCCATCTGGGGATGAGTATCTAATAGTTTCTATACAAAAATAGTACAAAAATGAAACAAATGTTGGTTCCTGTATTGTTCCAACTGCTTGATTAGAAATGAGTCAGAGCAGTCTCTGTGTTCTTCTCCATCTGGATATGTGTATTCCATGTGAAAGCTCAGGTCTAAAGTATAAAAATTCTGTTCAAATGTTTAATTTTTCAGCCCTGCAGAAGAGGTTTTTGGAAGGCTATAGAGCAGGCCTCTATGATCTTCTGCCCTCGTGCTGAAAATACTCGTGCAGGCAAGAATCTCATGCATGTAATGAACTTGCTTGATCTATTTGTACTTTAATTCAGTGTATGCTTGTACCCTGGTGGTGCTCCTTAAATTTCAGTGGACTGTGTCTATGAGTAGCACTTCACAAATCGCAATGTAGGACAAGAATCCAGGTGGCAAACAAATGAACTTAATTAAATACGTGTCCATAATTAGTTGATACAATACATATGATATCTCTTTTTTTTTAATTGGTGTCTGTCTGAAAGAGGGATCTGTAACTGATATAACTTGGAAAAAAATATATTTCATTTTTGAAATTCTGGTTATCTTCTTTAACAAGGAAAGAAAGATAGCATCAGATGTTAAGACTGGAGAAATGGACTAAAAGGGCAGAACAGCCATATTGTGCAGTGAAGTATCCAGCTTTACAGTTTCCCCTTCTCTCAGAAGCAATGGATCGTTCTTGTCCCTGCAGCACCTTGCTTCTCCAAGTCTTTTCTTTGCCAGTTTTGCCTCTCTCTGTTTCCTCTTTCCACATACACAAAGTTACACGAAGGCTGGTTTGGATTTTTTTTTTCCAAGCAAGGTTTTTCTGACATTTTCCTTGGTGCCTCACTGAAGCCCATCTGTATGATTTTTTTTTTCCATAAGCTATTCTTGTGATTCTGTTCTAATTTAAAATCACTTTAATGTATACTCTGTAATTCTATTAAAGATTAATTTCAATTTATCACCTCCTGTTTTTTTTTAATCTTAAAAAACATAGCTTGAAAGGGGAAACATAAGCAAGAATGCTTAGAATAAAATAGAGCTGCAGCAAATGCATTTCCTCGTGCACCTCCACACCTCTTGAAACAATAGATTACATGTTAAATATAAAATTTAAGTTATGCACTTTTTTTTTAGACAGCTTCAGGTATGAATGGCATTTTACCTGCTAATATTTGGTATCCCTAAACACACCTAGGACTGCTGATTTTAACACTTACATAGGCAGATATTATGACTTTAAGGATATTTGCAGCTGTCTTGGGAGGGTTACAAACCAAAGCCCTTTTTAATTCCGTAGTGATTGTGAATTATTTCCTGTGACTTTTATCCAGCTACTTGGGTGAGGATTACATCAAAGAAACTGTAAGATTTATGAGCGCTAAGATCTGCTTCTTGATCAGAAGCATTCAGCACATCAAGTTGAAGGTGGTGAGGTCAATATATTTGTCATGTTGATAAAAACAGCCTCAGGTTTTAATAGAGCCTCTTGGGTAAAACATATAACTTGGCATCTGGCTATTTACAGAGTCATTAGTTACCAGTTTTAAGCTAATAGTAACTTACGAGCTCTAGCTCGGGAGGTATCAGAAGGGATCACGGAGAAGCTGTGGAGAAGGGAATACTATTTCTTTAGTCATAGCACTCATACCAGTGGCCATGCCTTTACTATAATTCCTGTAAATTTGTCATAAATGATTTGTTTTTAAAACGTATGGTTTGGCATTGTTCTGAGAAGGCAATTGCAATGGAAAATGTCCTCTGAAAAAGTTCTGTGAGATCCTTTCAATGGACTTTTAAATTTTTCCAAGACCTTCAAGAGTGTTAGAAGTTTTGTATCAGTCAGCTTGGCTTTTCTTGCTCTTCTGCCCATGGTACTGTGTGCTTTATTGCCTTTGTGAACTTTACAGATAGGTGGTGTTCTGCAGATTGTCTGTGGAGGGCCTGGGAGAACAGGATAAATTAATTACCTAGTTTAAGTGTCTTCTTTCAGAAGCATAGAAGTCTTAGCAGTCTCTCCTTGTTCTCCCCTGCTTCTCCTCCTCCTTGCTTGTGTTTTTGTTCCCCACGCTCATATTGCAGTTTTCTTCCCTTTCAGCTATTTCAAAGTGACCATGACTTAAAAACCAAAGATGTTATTTTTAGGTCACGTTAGACCTTCATTCCCTTAGTGCGGTGTTGGCCCAGTTGAACATTAGGTGAATGGGATTGCTGCAGCAGGAACAGGCAGCTGTTGGTGAGGAGGGCCAGGAACTTCATAAAATGGCTTTGTTCCTGAAATGAATGCATAGTGGAACTGCATACGGATTACATCTTGATTTGAGCATCAAGTGCAGCTGTGTTTATTACACTGTCTACAAAACAGAGCAGTAATGTGCCGGCAAAGCTCAAAAGCCCCTTAGCTACTTCCTAATCTGAGGTCAGACGGGAAAGGATTCCCCTGTTTCTACATTCAACTTCCAGCTTAGAGGATGGGCCCAGTATGTAAATCTGCTGTGTATTCAGATGTCTGTTTGGAATGCTTTGGGCCATGGGAAAGACAGCTGATGGCTTTGTTAGAGGAACAAGGGAACAGAATTTGTGTAAATAACTTCCACGTCCCATATGGGTGTAGGACTGTCCATCTAGTGTGTGTATGCCCCAGCTTCCCAATCTCAGGCAGCTGGCATGTTCTTTCTCTACTATATATACGCATCCTTAGGCTGTGAACGTTGTTGTTGTCTGACAGCACTTCTGTCACACCAGCTGCAGCTTTCCTTCCCCAGATCTTGGCACACCCTGCAGTTTGGCTAGCTTGACAGTATTTCCTATTCTAGCACAGCTGTCTGTTCTCCAGAACATCTATTGTGGCTTTGGTGAACTCCCGTCCCATTACCAACTCATCCTCATTTTCAGTATCTTTCCTCTCTTTTCTGTCAGTTTGTCACACGCCATAGCCATACTGTTGTTGGGCATGTATTTGCTCTTTCTTAGCTTTGTGCATGCCTGATCACGTTCAATCAATACTTCTCCTAAGAGCGGTTTCTAATCTTCTTAAACAGTTTTAGGAGCTGCAGCTCATTGAAACGCCTGTAGTATTCTGCCATATCATAGAAGACTGAAATGTAAAATGTCTGCGTTTCTATCCAAAGCATGTTAAGGGAGGGAGGGAGAAGGGGAGAGAGAGGTTTTCAAAGAAAACTAGCTATGTTCAGGGAAAAGTGGTTGTGATGAAAAGTATAAGGTAAATCTGGGTGGTGGTGTGGATGTTAATAATTCCAAATAATGTCTAGACATTCACTGCTGACACATATTTCCATGTCATGGTTGTGTGGTTGTTCGTCTCCAATCCATGCCCCAGTCGGATACGAAGAAGCTCATGAGTTATCTGTGAAGTAGGTGTAACTCTCCCAGAATGAGGTTTTCTCATCAAGTCATGATGAAGATGCTCTCTAGGCATCTTTATTCAGTCCTTTATGACTTTGTTGAAGAAAACTTCCTAATTTTTCATTGTTTCTTTCATGTATGTAAAACCTTGCTTCCTCAGTGTAGCTTCAGGAAGCCATAATGTTCTTCTGCTCCAGCTCCTGTAGTCACCAGCTTCTATAAACCATTGGATGCTTTTCAGAACTAGCAGAAGTTCACTTAGCAGAAACTGACCTTCTGCAAATTGTGCCACAGTCATGAAAAGCTCCCTGAAATTCTGAGTCCAGGTCAGTGCTGGCCTGGCATTGATGTTACTCCTGAGCAGTCATGAGTATAGCACAGTCTGTCTTTGAAGTCAAGGTAGACCTTATTTTATGAAATTGCATCTGATCAGCCTAGTACATGAGTCCCTGACCGCACATCTCTTGCTAATGGCAATAAATAATCTGACTAAATTTGAGTTCATCATGCTGACTTGGCAGCAGACAGCTTCTCTCCTTTGTTCATAGCTCTATTCATTTATTTTTCTTGCGAGTTTACAGAACCGATATTAAATGCTTATAAACAAGAAAGCTAATTCTAAAGCAGCATCCTATTTTGAGCGAGGCTTAGTGGATAAACCTGTCTTTAAGATTCTGAACACACTTAAAATGTGCTTCAAATGACGAAAATGCTTTTATAGATTTTATCTTTAGTCCTGTGCCGTCTCCCTATTACAGGTGTACTACTGATTCATTAGCATGCTTTTCTCTGTAATTTTGTTAGCAAGCTTAGTGAAGGTGAATGTTTGTGGTGATTGAAAAGGGAAAGTAAAAAGTCAAGGTATTCACAGACCACAACAAACACTGTAAGCATTTTTATCAGCAAATGAGAAGAGGAGAGATGTAACGTGCTAAAAATGCAGCTTATTATGTTTCCATACCCCTTCTGAAGATCCGTCAAGCAAAGCATAAGATCTGTATACAGCATCAGTGTACTTGACCTCAGTACTGTGTAAACATGCGTTACTACTTTTTTTCTCTTTTGATCTCCCAGAGTCCAGAGAATATTTTACGTTTAAAATGTGCTCATGACTGCATTTTAGAAGATATCTTTGTTTTTTAGGAAAAAAAAAAAAAAAGAAAAAAGAGTCTTTGATAGCAGAGAACAGGAGCTGCCATCATTAAATATCGCTTTTAACACATCAAATACTGCAGATTACACACAGATTGGGAGAAAAATTACCTCTTAGATCTGTGAGGATGGATGAGGGGTTAAAAAGCTGGTACCGGACTTTCATGTCAGTATTGGCTTACTGTCAAGCTTGTCATCACCAGCTGGAAAGTGGTGCTAGTTAAAAATATCAGCTATCACAAAATCTCGTTATGAAGCACATACCCAGCATGCAATAATTACATCTTAATGCAAGGAAAATGCATTCCTTGTCTTTGAATCTAGAAGAAAAGAATGTTACCAAATGAAAAGGCAAGAGGCAAGCATAATTTAATGTTACTGTGATCCTGCTCCCCTTCTGCTTCCAGTATTAGTTTTCTAAGTGCGGTGTGTACCAAAGACATTATGTACAATGCCAGCAGTGCTGATAGCTGCTTGCAGGAGACTGGTGTAAGGTCTAAGGCAATTTGTTTCTTCTGTGTGTTTAAACTTAATCAGTAATACAGCTGAATGTCCAATGACATTCAGCGGTGAATGTTGTCCTCACTGTAGTACAGGCTACCTATGGAACAGCAGACTTTGAGCACTGAAGCAGTCCTATCTGAACTCACAGGAGACAATGTGTTCCTATAGTTGGGCATGCCATAGTCAAGTGCTCCGCTGTATCACAATGGGTCAGTGGCGAGGAGCTTTCTGAAAGTTTCCATGTTTCTTTATTGTGTCACACGTTGTCTCAAATTTACACGTGCTCCGCTCTCATTTTGCAAAGTTTCATTGACTCATCAGAGGCGGGTTGCCAACGCTGTGCTTCATCTGTTACTGCCAGGAGAACAGTCTTGTGAGAAGGCAGGCGTGCATGCTGCAGAGCTATTTGGAGCTCCGGATAGGAGGAGTGCTGAGAGAAAGAGAAATGACAAAAAGCTACGGATGTATGGAGAACCTGAAGGTTGATGCAGGAACTGACAAAGAAAGACCAGATAACAGCAGAAATAAGTGGAAGAGAAGTATGTGAGGGTATGCTGTAGTAGGAAATCCTTATGAAGGAGAAAGGAAGCTTTTTAATATTTGTCAAGATAGGAATCATCACCAGCCAGTGAGTAGATTAAGGCATTTCCTAAGGTCTTTTCTGTTCTACTGATGTTTGGTAATTTGATTCTACTTGAAAAGGTGATTTTTCTTCCTCTTAATACTCGTTTTCCCAGATAAATGCTTGCAAACTAGCAAATTTTCATGGGTTTATAGCCTTCTGTGGGACTGTCATTATGGTACTTTTGGTGACACTCAGTAGAAAAGTTCAGAGTGCTTGAAATGCAAAAAGCATTTTAAATGTTTGTTTTCATCAATATTTTGGAAAGAAGCCCTTATCAAATGAAGTCCTGTGAAGGCAAGACTAACACAGCGAATACGCAACAAGAAATTGCAGCCCGGCTTTGTTGCGCAGGCCAGATAAAGTGCTCCTCACCCAGACAGCAGAGGTGTGCCTGTGGTACTGGCAGTAGTGGTGGGCTCTCAGAGCATCAGGCACCTGTGCTGAAGTGCTGTGGCTTGTGCTCTGCCTCTCCTGTGCTGTTTGCTATTGGTCCTGTCTTTTTTTTCTTTCCATCCCGCCTGCGATTTCATGCCCTCTATTACTCTCTGGATCCTTCGTTCAGGTGCATGGTGCAGATGGGAGCGCAACACAGAGTCTTTGGAATGCAGGTGGTGTCCTCAGTGTTCAGTGCTGCAAGTTAGGTTTGTATCAGGCTGGTGCAGCATCCTAAGCAGCAGCCTCTGCATGTTAATTCCTATGTCCTGCACACTGTGCAGGCCAGTCACAGACTCCTTGCCCTCCTCATTTTGGTTGAACAAAAGCTCCAGTTATAACGTGCTACCATTCCTGTTGCTGGACTGGTGATGGATGTGGTTCAGAGCAATTTAATTTGTGGCACAAAAATAGTCCTTTGCTATTGGCTAGAGAGAGCTACAGAGCTAAATACAACATCACACTATCTGTACAAATAGGATAGACGAGCGTCTTCCATTAATCCCTTTTTGGTGTCGATAACTTTTTAAATGTGATTTTAGGCTTCAGTTTTGTTATTCTTAATCCCAAAGTTAATTCTTCATTGACAGTAGGTCAGTCCTGATCACTTCACAGCTCTCCTTGTTTTTAGAAATGGAGGTTTAACATTAGCTAAAGAAAAATAGTTACATTCCATGTTTTTAATGTGCTTAAAAGTGAGGGGATTGGAGCTCTTGAAATCATGATAAACTGATTGATATCTATGATTGTAAGCGTAAAACTTCATTTGGCATTTTTTTTTCATTTCTGAGGGCAATCGCTTTGCAGAAAATAGTGACTTAATTGGCAACAAAACTGGCAAGTTCCTGTACTGCTTGTCTGGAAAACACGTTGCTTTCTTGCGAGGTGGTCTAACTTAATGCATACAAATCTGTGCAGTTTTAAGGTACTGGGATTAGGCCGGTACTTCTCAAGGTACTTCTCAAGCTTTAAAAACAGAAGTAATTTCTGGAAATGTGCAGGTGTCTACAACAAGGTAGTAGGAAAAAAATATTCCATTCGACTATTTAAAGGGAGCCTCTTATCAGGAAAAGTAATTTTTGGTGTGGTATCTTTTAGTATTGAAGACATCTGTCTGTACACAAGTGAAAGTATTCATGGTTATGGTAGTTCTCTAGGATCTTTGAAAGATGAGGACAGCTGATGCTGTCTTTTGGTAGTAAATGTACTGGCAGCTGCAGCTATGCTTAGGCCCATCTCCATCACAGTAGTGGTTGGTGAATGGTTGTCCTTCAGAGCTTTGTAGGAAGACTGAAGAGTACTGGAGGTTTACCAGTAGTTAATGCTGAGAACAAAACTTGGCTCATAACATTTGCTAGGTACTGAGTGTGAGATGTAAGCTTTACTTGTTGATTAAGAACATTTAGTATGTGAGCTATAGAAAAGCAGTAGTTAAAATGTCATGTGTCTCTGTTCACTCAAACTCCATGCAGAATAAAACTATCTGTCTATCAAAAATAACCTGTTACTGTAGTCAAAAAAGGTTAGTATTGGCAGTATTACTTAATTCTGTTGTAACAGCAACAGAAAGCAATTTGTTTTAAAAAATCTATGTACGTACTATGGGTGCATCATTTGTGTAGCCTAACAGCCTTATGTGTCTGTGTTGGCCTGTGGTTTGCTTGCAGGTTTTTGTTGTTTAATTTTAAAAAGGTCAGTATTGTTTATTACACGTGTATCTATTTCATGATCTGTTATCTGTATAAAAATACATGAAATGCCATAGCTTTGAAGTGATGCACCTATAGCGTGACATCTATAGTAATGTAAGTAATGCACTTGATATTTTTAATCTATCAGACATTTCATCAAATTCAAACCTGAAAAAATAATCCATATCTGGGCTTTGGGATAAAAATAACAGTGGGATATATTTTGATCATGAACTAAGATGAAATTCAGCAGTCTGTCAACACTGATCTATTTCTGAATGCCATTTAATCTGGTAATGAAAGACACAGTATCTTTTTTTATTTTTCTCTTTCCCCGTGCTTAACTGGAACGGTTTTTCAGGTGCTAAGCACCTGTGGCTCCAAATCAGGCTGTAAGTGCCTTGTCTAGCATAAATTGAGAATTCTGCTTTAATCAGAAATGTTCTTCAACAAGTCCCTTTTATTGCAGAGATGACCGTCTGCCCTTGTAAGCTCTTGACAGTGCTATTTTGGGATAGTTTCACTAGTAAGCTCTGGAATGATTGGAACACGTCTTAACAGCAAGAGAAAAATACTGACCCAAACCAAGCGCAGCAACTCTAGCTCTGACATAGTGGTAGACAATCCAAAATCACATTCTATTTGCTTCAGAGGAAAATCTGAAGAGAAAATAATGTGGACAAACAGCGGAAGTGGCATTTACAGCACGCTTGCAGACTTTAATTCCAGATTAAGCTTTACCGGCTGAACCAGTGTGCTCTCTTCCTTACCATAAAAAGATCCTGTCTGTCTCTATGCTTTTGACTGCTGTAATGTAGGGAAAATGCTCACTGATGGAGTAAGATAGAAAATAAAGTGCTGCAGATTAGCTCAGTCAGAATTTGGAATGTGTAATGACGTCTGTCTCTGAGAAATTATTTCTTTATGCGTTAAAATGGGGCTTGGGGCACAGAGATTGTTTTGTGTTTAATGGCAATATTCTTTTTATCGATAGAGAATTACATCTGAGATCAAAACGAGTGCTTAACTCGTCCCACGGCAGCTAATGGCAACGTGAGTGCGTTGTGCTCACATCCAGGCCGAAATGATCTGATGGCAGAAACTTGGGTATATTTACCCTCTTCTTTCCACCCCAAGCTGGGGCTCACCGGTTATGGAATGAGCAGACACAGAAAACTTGAACAAGAAGCGATATTAAAAGTCAAGCGAACACAGTGCGTGTAACAGAGTAGGTTATGCTTAGGCTTGAAGCATGTGAGTTCATTAAGTTTGTTCTGTTGCCTGTCAGTGCTTCAGATTATGTTTCAGCTGTAATGAGATGATTTGGATTATTATATGTTTGAAAGTTCTGTCCTTTTCATTCATGATTTAGCGCTGGCTGTACACATGGCCTTTTAGCGCATTTTATTTTATTTTGAGAGAGTGCTTGTGATTCTTTTTTCTCCATTAAGTGGAAAAAGTGGATATTCAGGCCCACTGATAAGCAGTTCACAAATCTACTGGAAAAAACTGGTCCTCAGAAGCCCATTTCTTGTTGTAGTTCAGAACTATTAGCAAAGCAAAAGTGATTATCTCAGTGCAAATTCTCTAGTGTGCGATTAAGAGCATGATGGTTCTGGTTTTTTTGAGCAATCAGAGTGATTGTGGCCATGGAAAAACCCATAGCACGTCCCCAGGCTGCTTTCTCCCATAAAGCATCACCTTCTGTTTAGTAATATCAAACCTTGAGCAACAGAAACATTATGAATTGAAGAATTTTCTAGCTAGTCCTTTACAACATTTGGATTGAACGGCTCCTTTTTCCTATCCCTGAGTATGCTTTTCTTAGCACTGCTTATTTATAATGCTGTTCCCAGTGATTCAGGCCTATTAAGGAGATTATTGCAGCAATGGTATAGTTTTTATTTCAGCTTAGTCAGAGAATACATATACCTATAAATAAGCAAAATTTACTTTTCTCATATATCATTACAGAGGCACTTAAAAGCCAAAAATACAAACAAGAGTGGATGAGACGCAAACAAAAGATGCTTTTATTTACTTGAAGTCATGAGATTCTGCTCTACAGAACACGGGGCATTACAATATACATATATAGAGATAGACAGATAGGAAGGAATGCAGTTACCAGAAGGCTTAAGAGGAAATTGGAAGAGGAACATAACTACATGCATGTCATTGTCACATGTTACGAGCTCTCTTTGTCTTGAATTGTGCATTTCCTTTGATTTTAACATCAACCAAATGGCTTTTATCAGTTCCAGGGAATGAGTGATTCTTATTTCTGGCAGACCTGGTGGTTTTTTGGTTGGTTGGTTTTTTTGAGGTGCAACAAGGCTGGTTAGCATGAAGACTTAGATACCAAGAACACTTGTAACATCACAGCAGTGGTAGTTTACCTACATTCTCTTTGGGGTGAAGAGAACACCAGGAGCTTCCCAATATGTACTGATTTGTTTTTTGGAGTGTTTCCAGTGTGATAGCTTGGCAACAGAAAGGACTCCAAAAACTGGACATAACTGGGGATTTGAGTAACATTTGAAGTGCCTAAGTGACTGCAAGACCCAATAGGATAAAATTACAGCCCTGTAAGAATCCCTCATGAGATATCCCATACTTTGGAATGGCGAGTGGTGAACCTGATAAAGATTATCAGCAGGGCAATACGCAGGTAGGATCAGAACTTGTCCAATTTGAGTGACGTTTGCAATGTGGGAATTCTCATAGCAGACATCTGCTTACGTGCAGCAGCTCCTGGACTTCCACAGAGTTTTTGATAGAGTCAGGATGCTTTCCCAGCAGATTTTGTAACTGGGACAGCAGACTTCAATACTGGCTGTGGTTGGTTTCTGTGTCTGTGCCATAACTTCAGTGCGGTTTGAATGTCATTGTCGGTTCAGCAATTAAATAGTTGATTGAATGTTTCTTTAAACCACCTTTTACAAACGTTCTTTTCAGTGTTCCATTCACCTGCAGTAAAATCAGATACATGTATTTTTAAGCATGTTTGGCTTTCAAGTTCTTGTGAAGATGTATTTGGCCATAGAAGGTGCTGAGTTTCCCTCTGAAAGTCTTTTTTTTTTTTTTTAGATGAATGTTTAATCTGAGTTGATGGAACTAAGCAGAGATTATTTAGTGCCGCTTAATGAGCAAAGGTTGACTGGGCAGCTATAAAGGCACAGTAGTAGTGCTGTCTCTGAAATCCTATGTCAGATCAAACTTGTTTAGTTCTGTATTAAATACTGACTTGTAGTGAGTGGTAGCTAAATCGTACCTAGCAGGGCAGGGAGTTGTGTGATGGAAGCATCTGCATGTGAGAAGCAAGTGAGAGGAGAAGGAGGGAGGGAATCCAGCTTGTTTAAAAAATAAAATGCATCATTAATCTACATATGATAGCATAAACTGTGAGAACTGCCTTGCAAACAGCATGCCATGAGTCTGCTTTGTTTGCAGACTCTCTGCCAGCTGCAGTCACATTTTTGCCTAACTGGTTTGTTTCCTGGCACTCAAATGGACCAATTGCTGCCGCCACCAGAAAAAAACATTGCAGGGAAAGACTATCTAAAAAACATCCTCTGAAAGAATAATCTGCTCTGACGCTGTGTAGTGGGAACAGAGGAGCAGAGTTCATCACTGTTCCCAGCTACACCTCAACGCTGTGAGACTCTTTTCCCTCTGTCTTGGAAAGAGACATGCTGTATTGACGTGGCAAAGCTAGCAGAAGAAAAGGGCATGATAAGAAAAATCTGGCTGCTAACGCTGGTTCCATTTCATTTTTATACTTCTGAGGAATGAACTTCAGAACTGTCATCTCTCTTTTTTCCTTCCCTTCTTCAGAATCTAGGTATAAAGATAGTAACAGGAAAAGAAATAAGAATACCCAATAATTTTATGTGTTTGTCATTGCTCTGTTTTGCATACATGGCAATTTTCCTTCCTTCTGCAAGTAGATGTTTTTCCTGTAAACACTCCACATGTATTTTATTTTAAATAACAAACAGGTCATGGGCTGGAGAGTGTAAAAACTAAAAAAAGGTAAAGTAAACAACACGTAAGCATAAGGAATGCATGGAGTCGTATATATATATAGATAGATAGATGTACGAGCAGTTCTTAAATAAACTGAGTACAAATACAGTGAAAGCAGATGAGGGTGAACTGCTGCCAGCAGGTTGCTTATATAATTGATGTGCTTGTCTATGAGGCTGCTTTTTCTGTGGTTTGATATATAGCTCCACTAATGAGTTAGGTCTCAGTCCCAGAATTTGGTCTCCTGTTCCACGTGTAAGCTTTAGATAGGTAGCTCTATGAGGAATATGCCTTCAGCCTTTGGGAAACAAAGCAGCACTTCTGAGCAGTGTTCACTATGTCTTGCTGGTTTTTAGGCCACGCTATCTGCCACTTCCCATCTGGGGAAGGATGGCAGTGGTAGTTGGTACAAACAGAAAATCAGGGTCATATTGTGCATGCACTGATTCCTCTTCTCCCTCCCAGCAGAAGTCATTATGTTCATTTACAGTCATTTTCCTTGTTGCTTTTACAACCAAGCTCTCATAGTTCATCCTTAGCAAAGAAATTGTTCTCTTTGTCTCATGCTCAAGCAGAAGCTTGGGCCTTGATCTCAAAGTTGCATCAGTGTGAGTCCATGAAGGTCAGAAAAATCATGAAGTTCAGAAGTGTGTTACTGGAAGAACTGGGCCGTTTTGCAGTTTTGCCAAGCCCAAGTACTGGTGTTTGACTAAGCTGAATAAAACATTACATCGGCCTGGTGAGGTGACTGGCTGAAAACAGACAATTTGCAAACAAAACAGAAAAGTAAATCTGATAACTTTTTTCCTTGCTCTGTCTTTTGTTTTTCTGCTGTTTGATTTCTCTTTGAGTCTTCGTTCTTTCCTTGGAAGGTTATTTGCTCCTCTCACATTCATGCACGCATACGTGCTTATATACAGACGCTTTGCATATGAACGTTGTGAAACGTTTAAATTCTAGAATTCCATCACTTGTTTTCGGAGAGGCAGAAAAATGAGAGAATCCTTGGGGTTTTTGTTTCCTCCTTAGCCTCCATCTCCATTTCTTGTTTCAGACAAGAATCCCACAAAGCTGTATTTATCTGCTCGTGATCACTGCTACTTCAGAAGGCATTAGCATTGCAGCAGCCCACTGGTGAGGTAAAGTGTCTTGTCACATCCCCGTTCAATGGACATTTTGTCCTCATCACAGTCTCAGGTTATAACATGTGCTTTGATTTTTTTTTTTATGTACTTCTTAAGACAGTGATATCTAATGATAAATAATAGCAGAACTCCAATATGCTTCTGTTTTCTAGCAGTGTCTCTTGTACTCTTGTCTGTTCGCTAATTTTAAGTTCTTGATTGACAGCTGGGAGGTTTAGAAGCTGCTTTTAAAATAAGTTTAAAATAAGAGTAATACATACTTGAGAAAGATATCCCAGCAAGGTGAGACAACCTCTGTTCACTGAACCAACAGGACCTGTTTTTCTGCTCTGCCAGACTTCGCTTGTCACCCATATATCAAAGCTGACATTTAAGCCTTTACTTGAGGTCTGATTCCTTCGTTTTGAAAAGGCACAGATCTTGAAAATATTGGCAGCAAACCATTAAAAACACATGGCACTTTCAGAAAACATGGGTTACACGCGTGCCCTCTCAAATGCAGAGAATGTCAGTAAGGTGGCATAGGTGTTTGCCATCTGGAACAAAAACACACAACTTTTTGGAGCAGGATTCAGACCCTTACATGTAGGACCAGTACCACTTCAGGCATTGTGATGTATGCTGTTGCCCAGTGGTGCTCAGGGCTTCTGGAAGTCTGCATCAAGCTTTCAAGCCCTTTGTGGCTTTTTCGTATACCACAAGAAGTCTGCAGTGGCACAGGACACCTCTCACTGGGTCCTTGAATTTTGTGGCAAAAGAAAGTTGCTGAGAGGGCTTGTGGAAGAAATGTTGGGTAGCAATGAGAGTACAGCAAGGGTGTGTGGTAAGGGGAGTGTGCATGAGGCAAAGGGAGGAAATAGTGTGGGCGCTGAGGGACAGGAAGATAATTAAAGAAACTCAAAACACAGTAGCCTGATTTTTATAAATTGATGTGTTTTTTAACAGAATCACATTAACTGCTCCCTTCCTGGAGCAACAGAAAGGTAGTTCAGCCTGGATTTGTCTTTGAGTAGCTCTTTTCCTGTGTTTACTTTGTTTCATGCCTAAGGTTTGTTGACAGAATTGCAGTCTGCAAAGTCACGTATTTGTCAAGGCTGTATGTAGTATATGTGAATCAAACTGATGGTTCAGAAATGCTCTGAAGTAGAGAAAATATAAAGCCAAAAATAGAGAGAAAGAAGAGCGTGCAGCAGAGTCATGTCTGGGAAGTCATTAGCAATGATGTCACTAACTAGGCCAGGCTCAAAAAACCAAACTCCACATGGAAAGAAATTTAGTATACGTATGCTGCAGTGGGAAGCAAGATCTGCGTAAACTACTGAGACATGAGTGCAGTGTTAATGGATTTAAATACTAAGTTCATGCATTTAAGATGCTGGCTGCAGGCAGAACAGTCTGGGAGCAAACAGCTCAGTGGGCCAGAGCTGCGTGGGCCAAAGTTGCCCAGAAGCCAGGCTTAGGCTTGGACTTGTCTGTGCTGCTCTGTGGGCTGTGTCCCCCCAACCTGGCACGGTCTGTGGCACCTTCTTAGTGTGCTGAGAGTAGCTCCAAGTCACCAAGTTACTGTGATTGTTCATGAGTGGTCAAGCACTCAGCCCAAAACAGTCAGCATCATGTGGGTGGAACATCCGAGTTTGAGTATTTTGGTCATTGCTGTGTTGATTTCAAAATAACGTAATGAAGTATTGGGGTTTTCTATGCAAATATGATGATTTTCTTCACCAAGAGCTGCCACTGTAGTAGAAGACTTCTCCTGCTCCAGTCTCTGGCAGCGAAGAAGAAAACAGCCCCATTTTGTTTGGTGAGCAGCCCTTGGCTGTTGGCATCCAGGTGCTACAGGATGCCCAGAAGCAGGTGTCTGGGAAGGAGGGCACTGGGTGCTCCAGGTCTCTCCAAGTGTCCGTTGGAGTCTGGCCTTCTTCATCCAGCATCTTTGCTGTCTCTTAAAAAAAAAAAAAAAAAAAAAAAAAAAAGATCAATCATTCTGGCTGAAACTTGTATTGAATGTGCTTGCATGAGGCCCCAGGGTTATCTGTTTTCCAAACTCCTAATGGCAAAATGGACAGGATGTGCTTATATCTTTGAAGCAGGTGTTATAAAGGCTGGTATTTGCAGGGTATCATGGCTGAACAATAACTGCTGTGTTTGGTAGTTTTTGCTAGGACTTTGCCATGAGGAAGACTGATGAGTTAAAACCCTTGCAGTTATCAGCTCAGCTACTTAGCACTTGAAGTTAGTAGCCCGATAAAGATCTGTAAATAAGTGTCTGATTATTGTAGGAAAGTAAACGGATAACAGGGGGGAAAAAATGTCATTTTCTCTTGACAAAAAAGAAAAACAACCAGAAAGAAAGAAAGAAAGAAATATCTGTGTATTCTGCTCTTCCAGCTGGGAAGCTGGGATGGACTTTTTGAATTCATTTAACCTATTGTAAACACCTTGATATACATTACAGCAAAATTTGTACTGTTTCTTCAGTGCAAGGTGGAAGACTCTTCTTTCGTTTGTACTTGTGCAGTAACAATTAGGTGATTATGTAGAACTAAAACAATGAAACATTATTTTGACCATCGAGTATTATTGTTTCTTAACCAAGAGGTGTGTTAGGTCAGGTTTAATTTTTTGTGCATCAGTGACTTTACTAACCTTGTGATACCGTAAGAATTATATCACATTGTATGTACCTTTTATCCTAGACTTGCAGAGGATCACTGTGAGACTGATTTTGCAGTGTTGTATCTTCCTGCATTATCATTTAGGCTTACATCATTAATTTTAATGCTTATACCTTTTCTCCAACGTTCCTTACCCTCTTTGACAGGTTTTCAAGTTTGTTTTTTTTCTCCGATTATATATTGAGAAAAACCCTTAATATCCTTAGATTGCTGTGGATCTTTCACTGATATGATTTCTTGTCCTGTTTTCCCTTTTTCATCCTTAAACATGAACACTGTATTTAATGCATATCCCTTTCACTGCTTACCTTCAATTCCCCACTTTGAACACTTGCATAAGAGCTGCAGCCACCACCTCTCTGCTGTGTCATCTGTAAATTCCAGGTTCTTCTTCTTGGCTAATATTTCAGTCATGGAAAAATATCATTTACAAATTCTGTGTCTGTCCTTGACAAGGTGAAGGTATTAAGACTCATTTACAGCCTGTACGAGAAGATGTCTGGAGATGAAGTCTAGCACTACTATAACATTAGTGTACCTGTCTGCTTGCTGCTGATCATAGCTGTTGGGTGAGAAGGCACGTGATATATGTTCCTATCCCATCATTTAAGAATTTATTCAGAAGTCTTATGAGCATTAGTGTGAGCTGAAAAGAGAAGGTAGACAAAAAAAAAAAAAAAAAAAGGCATGCCTGAGAAGTTAATGTTGTAGTTAGGTGTATGGAAGAAGAGAACAAAAGATGAATTCTAATGATGGGGAGGTATGCAGATAAGTAAACTAAGCTTTCCTAAACCAAACTAAGTAGATGTTGCATAGTGGATGTTTTCCTTTTATTTTCCTTCTGTTTCTCTCGTTCTCTCTTTCTCTCTTCTCTCTCTCTCTTTCTCTCTTTCTCTCTTTCTCTCTTTCTCTCTTTCTCTCTTTCTCTCTCTCTTTCTCTCTCTTCTCTCTTTCTCTCTTTCTCTCTTTCTCTCTTTCTCTCTTTCTCTCTTTCTCTCTTTCTCTCTTTCTCTCTTTCTCTCTTTCTCTCTTTCTTTCTTATAAGCAGCTTCCCTGCTCTGTTCATATCAATTTTGAACTTTTCATTTCAGCAGTTTACAGAAGCCTTTTTTCATCCCCACTTCTGCTGAGGGGAAGCAGAATGATGCAACTCTTTTAGCGGGTAACATTTGTGTCACAGAGGACAAAATTGCTGGAATAGACAGTTTTCTGAATTTTCAGGGCTAAGAAATCCCACAAAATAAAAGTAGTAGTAGTGATACTACTTAATCCTCTTTAATATAAACATTAAGACTTCTGATTATGTAGTTACGTTTCTTTGAATAAAGAAAAAAAAATGGATAGAATTTTGTGTAAGTTTGAGTAAGAGTAGTAATCCTATTTGTCCGCATATTAATCTTTACGAAACATCACTTGTACTTGTGAGAAAGACTTCAGGAATGGCAGAAAGCAGAATGAGAAAAGGTGGATCTCTTCTATTTATTTATTTATTTTTTTAATTTTATTTTAGCGCTCTCTTTCCTGCCTACTGTCTTTCTATTCCGTGCTATGAATTTCACTGTAACCATCCCTTTTGAAATACTCTTTTGCCTACACTGACATTGATAAATATCATCTTCAGAAATTTGACTTCAAGCCTCCAGCCCTTTGAAAGCAGTGTTTTCAGCCATCAGCATTCAAATTCTGTCATTTACATTTCCCTTTCCCATCTCTAATATGAGAGAAATAAAAGTTCTTTAAGTTCCTTCTTCGCCATTTTCTTTTGCAAGACTTGAAATTGTATTTGGTTTATGCTTCCACATTTTTATTTTAAAGCTTCTGGTATCTTGTATCCAACACCATCAACCCTGTAAGGGGTTGCTGAAGCATCCCACATCAGAATGTTCCCACAGCTTCTTAGTGCTTAGTCATCCATCCCACAGGCACTACCTGCAGCTTCAACAAGGTGTGATAAAGTGCAGCTTCTGAGGCACGATGCTAAGCAGATGATGTTTTATTTCTGGAAAGACTTCCAGAGCTGTATGTCTTCCAGACGACTTTGTAGTGACGTTTGCAGGTGGGAGGCATGGGCACATCCAAAGTCACGAGTGTGAATTCAAAACCACCAACCTGTTAAATACTTGAGTGAGTTTTCCAACTCTCATCAGGCCTTCCATTCCAGTCAGTTTTCCAATTATGATTATGAGAAGTTAATCAAGCAGAGTATGTGGAAGTTGTGGATGCATTCAGATTTTTCATTATTTTTCCAAAATGTAATTCTAGTTCATAAGATTAACTATTCTTGATACAGTCTTAACAAAAAATTAAGACTGACGCTGTATCATATTGTTAGCTTTGTCATTTTCCTCAGTCATCTCATGTATTTCTTTGAAGATTTTCGTCTTTAAACAATTTTTTTACACTGTTGAACTGAAAGTTCCAAATTGAGTGTGAAATAATCTTTGTCAACAAATAAGTTATTACAGTTCTGCTGTGTTACAGATGTATGTGTTGTTTGAAAGGTGAGCTGTTGGCTTTGCTCTGAAGATATACTCTTTCACACTTCGTACTTGTTAGGAAAAGATCTTGTGTCTTTTCTCTTTCCTCCTTTTCTCCTCTAGTGGAGTATTAATGAGTTATTGATACAAAGCTCTCAGAAGACAACGCATAAAAAGGAAGAGTAGCTGAGTTCCCCAAGACTTTCATTTTGCACTGGTTTTCACAAAGGAAAGTCCTGAAGTGATGCATGCAATTCAGGCCTGTGAATAACCACTACTGAATATATAATGTGTGATCCTGGAAAGATTCATGCATGTGCTTTTAAGTGCAGAAGTCATTGATTCCAAAAACGTATTTTCATACTGCCTTAAAATGAGGAGGAGGGAAAGAAAAAAAAAGAAAAAAAACCCCAAACAACCAGCATTAAAGGTTTTTATTTTCTTGATTTAAGGTAGTATTTCTGGTTGTAACCTGACTTCTGTTAGCCTGAGGAGCAGTTGTAGAAGGAAGGTCATAACTGAAAATCAAGTAAATTGTGATTCAAGATTCAGGAGAAATCTTCTGCTATTAGAGCATGATGTGATAGGCCATTATGATATTTTTTTCTACTTCATGAGGTTCATGATATATCAGCTGTGAATAATGACTATGAGAAATACAATACAGTTCCAGAAAAAATGAAGATTATGGGATCCACTCTTTCCTTCTTTGTCCTTTTCTCTGAAATGCATGATCTAAGCTGACATTAAAAAGCCAAATTCTTCTGCATCTTCATTTGAAGGCTAAATTATTAAAGAAAGATGGGCTGATGTCCTTTTCATGTAGAAGGTGGCAGTCTGATTCAGAATTTTTAAATGAAAATGAGCATACATCAAATGTGGATTGATTTGGATAGGAAAATGCATGAAAATGGCAGAACATTTGGTAGAAGTTTCCACAGAAGGTTCTACCTTTCGTTCTCCAGCAGTGTCTTGTTAATATTTTTAATATAATTTATTCATATATATTCTGTGTTGTCACAAATGACTTTGTAAGAAACAAACTTTTGCTTGATGTGTCTGACATACTTCATCAGATCCAAGAATCCTTGTACCAGTTGTTTCTGCTCCTAGATTTCTACCGCCTTTTGGTTCAAGAAGAGTGCACAGATTACTGTTCGGAGCCAAGGACTGTAATGATTAATGATAAAAGTTATAACCAATTTTCTGAAATGGGCTGTAAGAAAGTTACTCGTGTCTAAATGCAGTATGCACATAAACATCAAGGAAAGCAAGATTACTAATACGTGAAACCTTAGAAAAATTGCTGGGTTTTCTTCAATATACCTGCATTTTCTGCTAATATGGAACATCGTTCTGATGAAGTGTAATGTTAATACAGTATAATTTATTTCAGTAGCTGAGTTAGGGGTTGCTTGTTCTCAGCTTGATGGTACAGTAATCCCCACAGAATGATGTTGGTTTCTTTTCCTCTCTCTTTTGTGGATGTAGTAAGCTGTAACTCTGCAAAACAACCTTTTGTTTTAAATGGACCGCAGGACTGTATGGTGCAGAAATGTTTGGTTTGTGCGTAGTCTCAACAGTAAACAGGATTATTATGTGCACCTTGCTAGTAACAGGATGGAGGAAAGAATGTAGGTGGAGAAACAGGAACTGCACAACTTCTGTTTCTTCGTTGTTTTACTGAAGGGGTAGAAAGCTGATTTTTGCCGTTCACGTAGTAAATCCAACGAAATAAATACATCAGAGCTAATATTCAACTACTTAGTTAACAGTAGTGTATCAAACTGAAAAGAACGAAGGTAGAATAAATTCTTTCTTATTTGTCATAAAATGTGACATCAACAGTTCCTTGTTCAGTCAGGATCCTCATAGAGTGAAGAAGTAGCAGGCTCAAGATTTGAATGAGAAATGTGTGCGCTGCTTAGCTGCAACACCATGATGGAAGTTGGTTATTTGGGTATTTTCATCCTACATCCAAAGCTTTTTCTAGTTAGTCTCTTTGTTCTGAGACTAACTAGTCTGCCTGCTTTAGTACAGGATTGCGGCTGAAAACCACGCCATATGCATGCCCAGTAGTGGAAGGACTTAACCATGCATAATGCTTTACCTTTTCATGCTACAGGGAAAGGCAGGCCTACTAAACACCAGATTCCCAAACAGCTCTGTAAGAAGCTTCAAAAAGTGAAACACAGAGTGCCATAGAATATTTTAAGTGACTGTTCGTAAAGAGCATAGTACAATACAGCGCAGTACAATGCGGTGAAAAATGTCACTGAGTGCATCTCTTGCATGTCCTTTGTAAAGAAGTAGCTTTTCTGTCTTAGAACTCTGGTCACCCTTCCATTTTCTGATTTTAACAGAACTTCTTTTGTTGACGCAAAACTCTTGAGATTTACTGGACACAAAAATAAAGGTAGAGGACATTTTCTATTAGCTGTGATCTAAATCCTTTAGTCCAGCTGCCTCTAGCTTAGGCAGGAGGAAGAAGCTAAAGAGTTAAGTTGAAAAGCTGAGGAGGCTGTTCTGAATTCTCTATTCTGTTGAGTTAGCGCCTTGAAAGTAAGGAACTTAAAACACTTTTCCCTGAGACCTCATTTACGGGGACGTGCTTCTTTGCTATCTGGTTCTACGTCCCCCATTGGTTTTCTCTACATACAAAGTGCCTCGGCATTGAAATGGTTTTTACAGTTTGCTGAAAAGGAAAAGTGACTTTATGTGGAGAATGAAGAATCGCATGCAGTAAATCTCTTTAGCTTAAAAGAAAGGCAATTTCTTTACCTGCGGTGGTGTTCCTTTCCTTGTTATGAGTGTTTTGGATAAATTATTATTTTATAAACAGGAAAAAAAATGTGGTTCCTTTATCAGATTTGAGGGATCCAAGAAGTTGTATGCTAATGTTTTGAAGAAAAACTACTCTGGGAAACCCTGAAGGCTACACACAGAAGTTGCAGATTCAAAGAGCAACGTGTATTTTTTGGCAGTGGCTATATGCACATACATCATAAAATACAGAATGCCTTAACATTTACGCTTGCAGCACGATATGTGACGTGTTAGATTTGCAATAGGGGTTCATCCATAATTTCTGCTCTTTCAGGCTGGAATTAACATAAAAAAAAATATCTTGACAAAAAAAGGTTGTATCAGGAACCAAGCTAATATTTTTGAGGGTCATCACGTCTGACGTGATTTAAGAATATTGAGTACATTAGACATCTGACCATAAGACTGTTTTGGACTTTTAGATTTCAAATCTGCTTAGGGTATCATTGAAATTTAGTCCTGCTGGGTATCAGTTTTCTGTTCTGTTCAGACATAGATAGTCCTCAGAGGTTGCCTGTGCGCAGATACAAGGATTTGGCTTTGGATTTTTGGTGTTAACAGTACAGAAGTGTCTGGATTTCTGAAGAGCCTCTGCAGCCAGGCACAACTGAAGTGTGTACTTACAGAGAAACCATCCAGGCTTCTGCTAGTTAAACTGTGGTGGAAAAAATTTGCACACGTGGCACTTGACTGTTTCCACTGAAGTAAATGTGTTTCCATTCCAAGAAAAAAATGGGTTCTGCTTTGCTTTTCCTTTGAAAATTAGAAATGAATCCCCCACAGGATTTGAATTGTGAAGCGTTGTTAGAGGTTTTTTCCATTTAGCCTGATCTCTGCTTCCACTTTCGGAGTATTTTTTGTTTATTTGCTTGAAGTGATAATTGATGTTGTTCCAAAAAATGTATGTGTGTTGAGGCTGTGGTAGTTTATTGATTTTACCAGAGTTAGTTAGTTGCCTGACTTAATTGCAAGAGTTCATTTCTAAATCAATAAAGGCAGCAAATAATTCACGCAACTTCAGCCAAAGAGAACGTTACTGTGATTTCAGTAGACTCATGGCTCCCCTGCAAAAATGATTCGTAACAGTATTGTTTCATTGAATGTCGCCTGTAATTTTTGCATGGCAAAGAACCAGAACATCCCTGGGAAGCTGTATGTTTGTTGTCTTTTTATTAACAAGCTGTTGGCTAAATAAATTTCCACTGCTGAATGACTAAGACAGTCAAATATTTATGGTGCAGACATATAGCAGTTCCTCTTAAAGGCTCTGTTAGAAACATCTGGACAAATGACTGAGCACTTGCTGTATCAAGGGCTCTCTAGGATTAATGGTCAAGGATTCTGACTAATTGCAGGCACTAACTCTTAATGAGTGCCAAATGTGCACCTGTTCACCTTCCTCTCTTAAGCTCTCCGTACATATGTTGCATGGATGATGTGCTGGTGAGCAAATGTTTTGTTCTGTAGTTTGGAGGTCATTTTTCCTTCAGCTTCTTTTTATCTTATTTCACCCATCTGGGCACATTGGGTACAGAACAGCATGACAGGGCTGTTATTCAGCTGTAATCCAGTGGCCCTACAGATGCACTATATCAGTCTTAGGCCGTACTTAAAAATTGCTCTTTTACTTAGTGCTCTGTACTAAACAGTGTTGTCTACTTTTGTCAGTATGTGTCATTTTTTGGTAATGTCAGTGATGCTGTTCGGAGATGCCTTCCATACCTTCCAGCACATAACATCACAGCCTAAACAAAAGAGTTTATGCTGACAATTTAAGTCTAGATCATTGCTCTTCTAGTTTTAAATGAATTTTATGCCACTGCGTGAAAGGAAGTAAGCTTGGGGAGATGGTGCAAAGAATAACCCTCAAATACCGCTTCTGCTCAGAACAAGTCTCGCTCCTTTAGCTTGTACTAATTGCTACGGTAGCTGTGCTAAGCTGTGTCTTTGTCTGCAAGGTGGTAAACAGGCTTACAGAGTGAAATTCCCTCACCTGCACAATCCCTGTGGGCCAATTTAGGGCCTTCCTAGTTGTTTGGGAAACTGAGCAAAGAAGCAGGTTTGTTAAATGGAGTACCCATGTCACATCACATACACAAGTGAGTGTGAGCGTCGCCATACGGAGAGACATGAGTGCCACCCTGCACGTGCGAGGTTGGCTTCAGTGCACCTGCATAGCAGTGTCTCCTGGATGTAGGGATCTTCAAGAGCTGGAGCCCCAGGATAAAGCCTATGAAGACATCTTTGCGCAGGTCCTCAGAACAGAGATAAGAAAGAGCAGTTTCCTGCTGACAGCTCTCTTTGGGTGTCTTGTGAAAATTTTTGGCTTTGATAAATGTAATGCGGATATTCCGCACAGAAGTGAGGTGAAACCAAACAAGACCTGGAAAAGAAGGCTTAGAGACAATTTACCTTCCAGTATTTTCCTTTCAGTATTTAAAAGGGGATTATAAAAAGGAGGGGAATCAACTTTTCACAAGGGTACACAGTGATAAGACAAGGGGGATTGGTTTTAAGCTCAAGGAGGGAAGGTTTAGATTGGATGTCAGGGGGAAGCTCTTCACGGAGAGAGTGGTGAGGTTCTGGAACAGAGGCTGAGGATGCTCTGTCCCTGGAGGTGTTCAAGGCCAGGTTGGACAGAGCCCTGAGCAACCTGGTCTGGTACCAGATCTGGAGGTTGGAGGGATCCTTGGGATCACTTCCAACCCAAGCCATTCTATGATACCTGCAGGCTAAGGATAAATGGAGTCTTTGGTGAACTAAAATTACCATCCCTTAACCTCACTTTAGGATTATTATAAACAAGTTGTTAAAAATCAGTGGAGTAAAACTTTAAAAATTCTCTTATTGCTGTTTAAATACGTAAACAACTTTCTCTATCTTGAAACCTGGCATAGGATAGTCTGGGGTATGACTTTTAGAATCAGGTATTTCCTGATATCTCTGTGCACATCTCCTTTACCTTTTTGCATTTAATAGCTTAAACACCTGTGTCTTTCACAATACTTATAAATCATGTAGGCACAAAAATATTGGTTTTGTTTCTGAAGCCCAGAAAAAAAATCAAGATTATCTGTGCCTGTGTAAGTGTGTAAAAGAACAAATTACAAAAAGCAAGCTTGTGTCCTTATTTTGAAGAGCCAGTGTAATGCTGTGATGTTTTCAGCTTGCTGCTGTCCAGCTGCTGTGGAAAAGGAGCAGCTGCTCTGCTCCATTCCTGTTTCTGTCATGGAAGCTGCTTTGTGATTTAAATCACTTCTTTGGATGGGGAAAAACATCTCTCTCTAATTCAGAAGCAGTCATTTTTGTTGACGTGACAACAAGAAGTAAAACCCATTGGAAAGGATCATTGCAAGGACAGAGGAAAGGCTTAACTAATAAAAAACTGCTAGAAGCAAAATGAAAACATGATGGCATACTGGGATCTAAATGTCTACTAAAGAGCATACATAAAGTTGTTTTCTGCATTTAGAAGGAAAGAGAAGTTAACTTTTTTTTTATAACTTGCAGTGCTTATCGTTCTAGAATAATCTTGTAAATCAGAGAGCAACATCCATGTGCTTTGTGGGTATTTCAGGCAAGGAGCTGACTGTCACCACATGAAATCCTTTTGCCTTTTTAGGCTGGGAAAGACATGCTTCCAAACTTGGTACAAGGTGATGGGAAGACCAGACTTTGCAGCCTAACATTAATGACTCTTGGTGCCATGTACTTCCAGGCGCGTGTGTGGCGTGGCTGCTGGGTAACATTTCTTTTTTTTCCTGTTTTTCCAACCCCTAAATCAGATTATCCAACAGTTAATCTGTTTTGTTGGTGCGTTCTGGGAGGGAGCTGAGCGACAGCAGCTCATTCAGGAACAGGCTCAGGGCAGGAGCACTTAAGAGAGCAAGCTGTTGGAAGCAAACATTTTCCTTTTACTGATTTGTGGGATTAAATTTCAGGCTGTTGTCTACGGAATTTGGCATTAACAGCCAACACATTCATCACATTAGCTTTTCTCCTCAACTTCCCTTCTGGAAAAAACAAGCCATGCTTTTTCACTACCAGACCCCCCTTGACCAGCTTATAACGCTGTGATTACTCTTTTTCATCACTTTTTAATGCTGAACACAACCTAAGTAGTTAAATTCACAATTCCCTCATCTTTCTGATACGCGTGTATTTTTCTCTGAAATGAGCTGGGATTGAGAGCTATGCTACTTTTCAACTCATTCCTTTTTCAATAAACGCTTACTGTTTCTCAGCGTATATAACCATGCTGATGGAATGTAGCAGGTCTGTTTGATCACAGCTTAGAGGAAAAGTGAAAATGGGTCTTGTTTTGACAACGTTTATTGCATCAGCTTTCTGTCAGTAAGGTCCATTGGTCTGCAGATCTTGATGATTCCTGAGGAGTAGTTTATTTAGTGCTTGATGTTTATATAGTGTCTGAAAACGGAAACCTCCTGTAGCTGCCTGTTTTTTTATACCATGATATAAAGGGGGGGGGGGGGGGGGGGCAGGGAAGACCGAAGTCTAATTAGTGTGAGTGATTCTGTGCCTTGTGTATGCTTCTCAGAGGCTTTGCTGTCTCTTAGCCATATTACTGCTGCAGCTGAGGAGCACATCACAAGGGCACCCTGGTGCAGACCCCGAGTGCATTAATAGATTAGCACAGCGTATTTGTGCAGTGAGTACAGGCTGCAGCTTCAGCTTTCAGAAAGTCTCTTCATAAGTGGAAAACAAATGATGTTAGCTAACACATAGCAACTGGCAGGAGGTAAAAGTCTAATGAAATTAAAACAACAGGCAGGTCTCACAGGTTGCAGCAAGTGCTATGGGGAAGCTGAGAAATAATCAGAGCCTGGTATTAAGTGTTAAAACTATACCTTTTTCAGAACTGCATTTAACTTTTATCTCTAGGTTAAGTGGTCATCTTCTGATATAACAGAGATGAGATTTCTGCCAGCAGTGACAGGGCTGAACTAATAACTGTGGGGATAAGCCATGGACTAGACAGTCATGCCAGAATAACAGGAAAACTCAGGATGGAGTCCCACAGTCATAAGTATGTGTATTTTATTTGGGGATGCTGTGTTTACTTAGCAGCCTTTCTCATATACCTGCCTTGCTTGTGTCTAGGTATTTCTGCCCATGGAGAGTTTGTGAATTGCATGATATTTGTCACTGCTGTGCTCAGAAAATCCTGAAGGCAATAGGTGGAGATATGCCGAGTAGTCTTTTGAAAGGCCTCAGCAGTGCAAGATGCTGAGAGCAGCTGTGGTTCTGGAGGGGATGGCAAATAGCTAGGAGGGTCACAACCAAGACTGTTCTGTCTGTGATCTAAAGTGGTGGTCTTCCATCTCCCCTGCACCTTATTTTCCCAAAAGACAGCAGATAGTGGGAGCTAGCTGGAGCAGTCCAGGTCCTTCCATCTTCTTTTTGTTTTCAGAGTTTACATTTTTCCTTTTATTTCTTTTTTTTTCCTAGTCTCTCCTCTTAACTCTTGCACCAACCCTTAGCCCTGTTGTAAGTGTAGCCCTTTTGCCCTTCTTTGATCCAACATCTGGAGGGGTTCGGTGTGGACGAGCCGATTTCCACAATGCCATGAAGCTTCTCGCCCCAGCCCCCATTCCCTCTGACTCAGCAAGCTGCTTTGAAAATCTGACAGAAACAGAGCACCTACTTGGCTGTATGCAGTTCAGGAAGTTTCATTTTCAAGCCCACCTTGGCCCAAGATACAGAACTGCAAAAGTCTCCGGTCTTAACAGTCTTAGCCTTTTTTGGGTCCAGTTTCTTCAGCTCCTTCAAGTTGCTCTTGTGTAACTTCAGAGAAACCAGGAAGATTTTGCCAGCAGAGCGTTTGACTAATGCTGTGCACTAAGAGAGTTATTTTGAAGATTAATCATGAGTATGTCATGAGTATGTAAATACTTTTTTGCTTATATAACAGTTTCTTAGAGTGGTGGCTTCCGACAGCTGCAGTTCAGTTTTCCAACTGCTCCTTTCTAAAAAATGAAGAAAATAGAGGACAGCAAGTATAAAAATGTTCGTTTCTAATGTAAACAAGTTGGTTTTAGAGGAGTTACTGCATTAAGCAACTACTGCAAGATGTAGATAGCATTGTGTTAGGGACTGAAGATGTTAAGAGTCATGCATAATTCAAGACCAAATCCCCCAGGAACAGTTCACATAACATACATAAGCTATTGAGGGTTTAATACAAGAAAATTGAAAAGGGCAGCATTTGCTGTAATCCAGGTGTCTTGTTATTGCATGCAGATATTTACAGCCAAGTGAAGAAGATGCCATTTAGTGTTGAAATACATTTGAGTGAGAAGCAAGACAGGAGAACTGATAATATCTCAGCAGTTAAGCACATCAGAGTAATACATCAGCCCTCTGTTCTTAAAACACAAGAAAACTTTATCAAACCTAGGAAGTCTTATGGGATTCTCTTTTCTGCTCAGGAGTAGTGATATGAGAATTTCGGAACTGAATATCTTAACTCACCACACTTCAGCTGAGTATTATGTATTAATAACTGCAGAAGGCATTGTCTATATCCAACTCAATAATGTTTGGCTGATTTTCAGCCAGTACTGCAGACCCCAACATAGAAGTGATAGGAGAATTTCAGTTGGTTCTTCTCGTGAGCTCTGAAAACTTTGCAGATTGGAATAAGCAACCTTGCAAAAGCTACTAGATGTAGATTTGCAGTGTGGCAGGTGAACTGCTTTCTTTTTTTTTGGAGAGTCCTCCTGCTCTGTAGCATTTAGGGTAGCATCCCCGGTCTGTGTTTACGCAGCAGCTATCATTGACTTAAATAGGCCACTGCTTCCAATTAGAAGCAGGACTCTGTATGTTTCGGGAGAACTCTTCCTCCCAGTTTCTCTGGGGTTAGCTGGAAGTCAGCTTTGTTTGTCTTTTCGTGCTCTGTTTTGTACTAGTCTGCCTGACGTGGGAGAACTGATTTAAAAGCTGCCCACAATGTGTTCTCCTAGAAAGAAGTCTGCACGGGAAATGAAAATATAATGGACTGACAGATTTCAAACCTCTCGGTCAACACATCTTACTGAGATAATTGCCTAGTGACCTCCCTTCTGGATCCTTGGCAAAGCCTGACTTCTTAAAAAACATGTACTTCTGCTATGACCTCTGATGAAGGAATAAAAAAAATAAAATAGTTTTGGGTTAAGAACAGCTTTTGGTGCGCGGAGATCAAGTTCTTCCATCTCCTGCACATTTAGGTTAGTCGTAGAATCATGGAGGGGTTTGGGTTGGAAGGGAGCTTTATAATCATTTAGTTTGAACTCCCCACTATAGGCAGGCACACCTCCCTCTACAGCAGGTTGCTCAAAGCCCCATCCAGCTTGGCCTTGTCAAAGTATATAAATTGCTTTGGAGGGAATTAATCCTTTCTTTTTTTCCCCAGTTCATCTAAAAGCGAGGCCACTAATCTGAATGAGTCAAATGAAATTCATTTGTTGTTGAAGAAGAGAGCAAGGTGGCTGCAGAGGGTGCACATTTAGTCTTTTTAAGCTGCAGGGAGAACTTCTTGATAGCGAGCTTGTTACCAGCTGGACTGAGGTGACCTTGATTCCATGATGAGGTTTTAAATGAGAGGACTCTTTAATTCCAGTCAGAGCACACCTGAGCACCCCTTTACTTCTGTTTTTGGGCATGGACTCATCCATCCTGAGGCATCCAACATTTACACTACTAGATTTAACTTATCTGTGTTTCTCTTGTCTTTCTTCTAAGATTTAACCTTCCATATTCAGATCTTGAGATAAAACTTACAAGCAACTGATCTGTAAAAGAATTTCTGGTAGAATATATTGTTTCTGTAGTTGTCTTTTTTTTCTTTTTCCATTTTTTTTTTTTTTCACAAGTACATACCAGCTGAATATTTTTAGGACCTACAATGATGCCTGTAAGTGCGACAATGCAGTAACTGAGAACCATGCAAAAATAGAATTGAAAGGGACCTCAAAAAGTCATTTAGGCCATCTCTCTACATTTTTAAGGCAAGGATGACTGTAATTGTTGCTCATACAGGATGCAGAGCTTGGTCTGTTTTTATTAAAGAGCGTTCTTCTTCACTGTTGCCCTTTCTGTACTGATTTAAATGCTTTTCGCTGTGCACTAGAATGTTCAAAAGGCACGATTCTTACTGAGCTAGGTTCATTTTGTTTGCAAGTGTGACTGCTGTCTGAAACAACTGCTCCATATCCATGCTCCTCCATCTTACGCAGTTAGTAACATGACAGTGCCATATACAACAAAACAGTCCTCCATCAGCAAGGAGGAAATTTGAATAACTTACTTACAAATATGAAGTCTTTATCAATGTACTTCTTTATTATTTCAGTCTTATGTTAAAAGAATATTAAAGAATTGATCATCAGAAATCTGGGTTGGTGAAGATTTGAATGAATTTGAGGTCTTTATTCTTTCTATTCCCACTTCTGGAAGTGACTGTCCAGATTTTAATGGTTGGAGTGTATTTTTGGAGTAGCTCATCTATCTCTACATGCTGACTGTTAATATGCCAATCCCAGAGACTGTCAAACTCATCTTCTTTAGGAAACTTTTATATAAATTGTAGTTTCATGTAAAGAGCATTGCTTATTGACTAAATTCCTTTTAATGCTTTGGTATTTCCCTCTTTTATTTCTGAACTTCCTTCGTGTGATAAATAGCATTGAATTTGCTGAACTGCTGTCCTTGAATTGCTTCAAGACTAGATGCACAGAAAGAAGAGAAGTGAGAGGGGACTTAGTCAAACTTGACTTGAACCTAAGTATGAGACACTGCCCTAAAAGAGCTCCAAAACATTGATAAGAATTAGGTAGCTGATGTGCTGCTTTAAAACCATCCTGAACATGGGCAGAGCAGAATCAGAAATCTTAGCAGGAAGGACCATGAGATAACAGTGCTCCTTACTCATGATGCAGATTTAAGCTCTACAGCATGAAGAGAGCTGCATTATTATTCAATGTGTGCATAATACCGTGATACCATCCTTTGGTACCATGGCCTCTCAGGAAATCATTTTTCCTTTCCATGAGCTCTGAGACCTGATGCAGATGCAGCCCTGGTGGAAAAATGCTGAATGCTTCTTGTCTTCTGCTGCCCTTATGTCTTTGCTTGCATCCAGGTTACCAGTTCTGCCTCCTTTGCATTCACGTTCTGGATGTCATAAAAGTCCCAGACCCCTATTTTTGAGCCTTCTACATTCAGTGTCAGAATAATGCTGATTTCTTTTTTTTTTTTTGCTAGGACCAGAGGATTACTGCAGAACTTTGTTTTACATTTCAAGATCAAGTACTGACTAAAGGTTTACGTTCTTTGAGGATCTTGGGTCTTTTCAAGTGTGATGTGAGATCTAGGCCTCCCATCTGTGACTCTTCTCTTGAATCCAGACTGCTCCCTGTAGAGTTGGTAGGGAGAATACAACAACTGCCTGATTAATGCAGAGTACCTCCCTGTGGTGCAGGTAATGCTGCTGTATTGTTATTTTGTCTTCAACCTTTCTGTAGTAAGTATCTAAAGAGAATAAATGAATAAATATGACTCCATGAAAAATAACACTAAAACTGTTGGCTACAAGACTGCTTGAAATAAAACTGTTGGCTGATATTTTCACAGGAGGAGATTACTCTGAACTACACTGATGTTATAAGTAGCAGTTTTAAGAAACACAAGATTTTCCTTGCCTAATGTAGCACACATCAACAGAAATATGCAGTTGTGTATATACCCTGCACAGCCACTGTAATGTGGCCAGAGATCTCTCTCAACCTGATTCAAACTGTATGTTTTCCTAAGTCTGTGATGGCAGTCCTTAAAAAGCTGCAAAGCACTCTGTGTAAGAATAATAGAAATTAATTTATCTGTATCATTCAGTTATGAAACGTACATCTCTATAGGACTTGGCAACAGTGGCATAAAGATAATGGCATCTGGAAAGAAAAGTAGAGATGTGAAGGCACATCAGAGCTATAGCCCTTTCCTTCTCATCATGCCCACGTGCATTTGACAGCAGAAAAAAGAACCACTGAACAGAAGAGGGATAACTTTGTTTACAGGGAGGACTGTTCTTCAATAATTGCTAATTCTTTTAAGTAACACTTAGGAAACATCATCTCTGAAATAAGCTTGTGGAGTTGTTTTAGCCAGGGCTAAACAGTGACAGTGCCTTTGGCTGCTGTTTGAAATGGCGTTTTGTGAAGACTGCAGTTCTACTTTGCTGACAGTGAGAAGCTGTAAAACTCTAAAAATGCTGTAGCAGGTTAAGAAAAAGTTTTCTCTTACACCTGCCAGGACATTTGGGGCCCTGTTCCCTTTCTCCAGGATGCCTGTAACTTCCATGCATAATCAATAGGAATTGCTCATATCCTGTGCTAGGAAAATAAGTCCTCTAAGGTTCTCTCTTGAAGCCTGATGTCTAAAAGGCATATGTATAAATAAAAACAGCCAGCTTTTTTTCAGTAGCAGTATGTTTTTCCTTCCCTTCAGTAGACCTGACATAATTAGCCTTATACACTAAGGCTCTGATCCTGCATCATTATAAACCAGTGGAAGATTTAACTTTGATTTCACTGTGGGGAGAACTGGATTTGTGGAGAAAAGGTCTGTGACTTCTGAGTGGTCTACGTGGTTGTAAAGTGGGAAAATAAGGTTCATAAGGCATTTGCTTTTCATGTAGTACAAGTGTGCTTTTGAGATGTTCATACTGCTGCCACAGCAAGGTGTGCGTTGTAACGATTTTTGAAAGAAGCTGTGTATCCAAGAGCCACGTAAATTTGGTAAGCATGAGGTTCCGATGTGTAATTGTTTCTCTGTGTTACATTAGAAAGCATTCGTGCACCTTCCTCTATGTGAGATCAGCAAAGAAACGTTCTGCCTCAATAGAAGCATAAATACTTTTTTCCAAGCCAGACTTTTGCATGCTATTAAGGGTTTTATTTATTTATTTATTTATTCATTCATTCATTCATTCATTCTTGCTCTGTAAAGACGTGCATATCCCATTTTCAGGCTTGTTGTGTAGTTTTAGCTAAAGGTGGGTGTATCTCGCAGAGCTTGAGGTTTTGTTATCACTGCCAACTATTCCTCAGTTCACACAGTTCATTGATCTAGTTCAGGCCTGAAAAAACATCTCTCCTGTATTTCAGTTGTGGAGTTTTTCCTCTTTTCTATTTGTTTTTGTTTGTTTTGTTTCTTGCTTCAACTATGCTCTGTGCTGGAGTTGGAACATCTCCATATGGAAGATGGTACATGTTTTTGTAGCACACTGCTTGTAGTGCCTCTCTGGTTTTGATCCTGGAGCCAAGGAGCCCAGCTCTACGAGGGAATTCTGTAGCGACACTGCTGTGTATGAATGGCGATGTGTGGTGATCTTGAACTTCCCATCTAACAGTCTCATTTCAGCACCTGGGTTACTTTGAGCGCTGGGAGTTACAGTTCTAATGGCAGATATTGACAACTGAACCGAAAGCAAATCCTCACTGAAGAGTTAATTGGACACGTGCCCACGTGGGAAGAAACTCAGTAATGTTCATATTGTCTCAAAGTTTGTTCATATGACAGCTGGACATGTTTGAAATCGGGCCTGATAAGTTTACCACCCTGAGGTTTCCAAGCGTCTGAGAAGTGGTGGCCCTGCCTGTGGTGGGGGGTTAGAACTAGATGATCCTTGGGCTCCCTTCCATCCCAGCCCATTCTGTGATTCTGTGAAGCTGGAGTGCCCGTTTTAAAAATCACAAAGGAATGTTTTGTTTTTTTCTAATCTAACCTGTTTCAGTCAATTCCTCCTGTAGTAGCTGAGTACGTAATTCATCCCAGAGGACGTGCTCAGTAGGTAAATAAATCCTGTTCCCCATTTAATCACACTCACAGTTGATTCTTATTTATTTATGAATTGAAAAGATTCATAAAAAAGATTCCAGCTGTTGATTCTAGCTGTACCTTTATTCCACATAGACATAGACTGTATTACTAACCATTGTTTTCCGAGGGCACGTAGATATGTAGAGATATGTTTGTGCATTTCCAGTAAACTGAGATCTGCATATGCTTTGGGCTTCCCTGAGACACTCTCCCCACAGCTCTGAACAGTTGTATTATTCTGATTTTACTCTCAGTGCCTCTGCTTCTGCTCACTGTTTCCTGTTTATAAATCCCAGGCTCATGCTTTTTTTTTTGCCATGAGGTTATCCTTGAACTCTGTCCCAACGTGGTGCTTTTTCGTTTGGTTGGCTGTCCAGTCTGGCTAACTGCTTTCCAGATTTTAGTCTCACTTTTTTTTCTTCTTTTTTTTTTTTTTTCTCATTTTTTTTTCCCCCCTCTCTTGTTGGTTTGCATAGCCTGGCTCGTGGTTCCTCAAAGCACCACCTTGCTAGTAGGTGAGTGCTGTGTATCACCTCAGGGGCCGAGGCCCAGGTGAGCTGTGGCACCTTTCCTCTGCAGCCAGTCTGCTTTGTTGTGCTGTTTCATACGAGAAGACAGGCTGTGCTGTGGTTTGAGGTTGGGCTGGGTTATCCTCAGGAGCATTACTAGGTATGTTTGGGGAGTTGTACTAAGTGCAAGAGCTAATGTATCAGAAAATGTTCCTTATTTTGCAGCACTAGTCATTGGTACTTTGGGATGCTCTTCCCTCGGCTTTAGTGGAGCCAGAAGGGGAGTTTGCAGACCTGAATGGGTGAGCTGGGAAAACAGAGTGGTTCCAGCTCTGCTATTGAGTTTCCCTGTGACTTAGACTCCTTGCCCCACTCTAAGCTTGCTGGTATTTACCTACTACATTACAGTGGAGAAGACCACAGTGTTACTGCTCCAGGCAGTAAGATCTGACCTCTCGGTGGAATCAGAAAATCGTTTCTAGACAGAGTCAAATTCAGAAAAGCAAATCTCTGACACTAGACAACTCAGTGAAACTCACCGGTGTGTAGCTAAAGACTGGCACAGACAGAGCTTGGCAGATGCAGTGGTACACAGAGAATCCAGCAGCTGCCACATGTTCTGCTGTGAGAGGCAGGGCTCAGGCTGCTTGTTGACTTAGACCGAACAGAAGCAGACATCAGACATGGCTAAATCAGCCCTAGGCCAAACTACAGAGCTGGCAGCTGAATCAGTCAGGAGGATATTAACAACACCAATACAGCTTAGTTGGGTAGGAAAAAGCAACCAAATTAAAAAAAAAAAAAGAAGAAAAAAAACACCAACAAAAACATAAAAATAAATCAGTCAATCTAGGAATTCATTGAAGCAAACATCCCCCCCCTCACCATCAGTGTTTTCTGGGTGACTTGTTCCGAATTTTATTTCAGTTGTTTTCAATTGCACCTCTATTTTTGTTATTCTTTTTGTCACATAAACCCAACCTCTTCCTTGAATTATGTCTTTCGAAACCCCAACATTGTAGTTAAAAATCAAGGTTTTCACCTGCCAGACGTTCTCCCTGATGTGTGAAGCATCCCTGGAAGTTTTATTGTACTCTTGCATTCTCTGGCATCGATATTCTTAAAAATGGTTTTAAACTGGTTTGCCCCAGCATAGAGAATTTAACTTTATTGATTCAAAATCCAATTTTGTTTGAGCTTATGCTTGTTATAATACAGGAAAGGCTTAAGACCTAACATTTCTCTCTCTTTTTTTTTTTTCCCCTCCTTTTTACATTAGACATTTTAAGTGTTGCTTACCAAAGAGATTGTATGGATGGCAGGACATATGCAAAATTAATGGTATTAGAGAGACTAATGACATAAGAATTGATTTTGTGAGAAAGGATTTGAGTTTTATTCAAGCTTAATAACACAATTTTCTGTGATTTTTGTCTTCTTTTCACTAGTTTTACCTTTCTGATCTCAGTATATGCTACAGGTCCCTTGTTGTAAGTGGCCTTTAACCACAGCACCTGAAATGGATGGACCAAAGGTTCTGCTGTCCTGCAGCTTCCTCAGGATGGAAGGTTTCCTTCACAAGATTCTTGAGCAAACAAGGCTTAAGCAAAAACATGACAGACTTGTTTATATCTGATGCAAAACAAAATAAGACACATCCCTCCCTATTTTGAGGTGCTTGCTTAATTCCAAAATTTGCAGACTTGATTTTTTTTCTTTTATTATTATTTTTTTTTACAGCTCATAAAGAGCCAGAGGTTACAAATGTTCCTTTCTAATTGGTTTATGCCTGTCCTGCCTCCCTTGGCTTGTTCTCAAAGAGAGCAAACGGGTCAAATGTGTGGCTCCTTGCGGGCTCCAAGGAGCGTATGTTTTTCCAAGGGTTGGGAAGCAGTACAAGGAAAGGTTACATGAACTGAGGAAACTTCAACGTTTCTTCATAGCTGAATGATTTGTTATCATTGATTAAGAACGAATGAAAGCTAATTCTACATGAAAGCTAGACTGCCGCCTTTGTGGAAGGTACAAAGACTTGTGGCATCGATCATCCCTGTGATGCTAATATGAGGTGACAAATATGAAGGCACAGGCTTGTGGCTGTGACTTACACTGAGCAGAATGACTGAAGACCTTTTCTTCAGTCTTTTTCTTTAAGATGGCAGCAACTAGAAACAGCATTGGCAAACATGCCACTGTTAATCAAACCTATCCAATCCCTATATGGAAAAGTATGTTCAAAGGTACAAGGGATGATAGAGCAAGACAGGACTCAAAGAGATGACTAAGGGCTCCTGTCACAGGGGTCTGCAAATCTCCCAGAAAAATCTAGTGACACTGAGGGGTGTACAGCTTTGACAACGTCAGCAGGACTTCTCCTCAGATTTAGCTTATTTCTCATTTCATTTTGCTCAGGTGCTCCTGGCCTCTTCCCTGAGATTAGGTTTATTGTTGTTTTGTTTCATGTTTGCCATTCATTTCCACCACTTTCTTCCTTTTGCTACACTTCCTTTCAGTGTTCTTGTCAGCCACTTCTACTTCCATCCCCACTGTGCAGAGCAATACAGGTAACTGATGCTTTCACACTCCTGGCCAAGTTTTTTTTCTGAATTAAGGAAGAGGAAACCCACTGTAGCAATTTCAGAGTTTCAGGATTGCTGCTCTGAGCCTTATTCTCACGCAGCTGATTAGAGCTCAGTTGCACTAGGACACACCCAACAGCATTGCTCAAAAGCACGCTTTATCTTTTGGTTTGGGGATTTTCTGTGTTGGATTAATAGGCAAAGGAGTCTGAGAGCCTCTTTCAGGAAGTTGTCTCTTCTCTGGAGAAAATCAGGTGTCCTGTAAAGCTTCTCCAAGTGTCAGGTTGATGGCACAACATAGTGCGTAGTTGTCCCTCTGCCAGCAGTAGTGTTGCCATATTGCCTTTTCTCCAGGCTGCAATGCTTGGTCCTTGGTTCAGTGTGAAAATGGGGCTGGGGAGGTCATGGGGAAACTACGGCTCTCTTGAGCTGTCCCTGCTTGCTAATTTGGGTGCAAAGGCAGATGAGCTCTGCTAACTGGTGTGTTAATCTGCTGCACCCAGGTACTGCAGTGAGAGGGGGAGAGGGTATCAGGGTGCTGCAAGACCCTGAAAGCCTTTGAAGATGTCTGGACTTCTATTGGGAATTGATGCTTGTCCCAGTCATAGGATCAGTGATGAGAACCAGTGATTAAAAAAACCTCTTCTGGTCCCCGTCTATTTTCTGTAATTAACAGTTCTCAGCTAGAGTTGCAGATGAAACCTCATGGGCTTGAGAGATATTTCCAGCTGTGCTAGAAATGCTTGAAACATGGTTTTAGAACATGGGTGTTTCAGCTGAAATGAGATTTTTTTTTTTTTTTTACACATTTCTCCCTGTTCCTCCCTCTTTCTTTTCTTCTTTTTAATTCCTCAGGAAGCTCCTAGCAATATTTTACTCTCCACAATCAAATGTTGCTTATTTTGCATATGGCACTAGTATTTGTTTATTTTTAATGACTTCTCTGATTTCATGAGTAAATGAGCAGGATTTGTTGCAACACCAAAAAATCACTGCTTTTGTCTCTAAATGTAGATGAAAAGCTGTTGATTAATATGCATGGTAATGACTACGTGGGGTTTTTTTCTGTGTATAATCTCATGGTTGTTTCCTAATTTCCTGCGTGTTTTCAATATTCTTTGCTCACCAACTTTGCAAAACACAAGCAGAACGTAACTCTGTTAGCAGGACATGATTCCATTATAGGTTAATCAATTATGCAAACAGCAGCCCCAGTTACTTCCAGCACCGTTTATTTGCTTCCTCTGATTTTATCTCTGAGTACTTCACTGCTCTTTGTGTACCTGTGTGTTTCATACATGTTCAGGTCTTGTCAAGGTACAGGGTTAAAGTTTGCAAGGAGGAATTCCAGCTGTGTGCTGCAGCTGGCTGTGGGCTGACTGTGTATTTGCAGTAGGAAGCCGTGCTTTGTGTAGGCTTTCACTGCTCCTGGCTGCTGGCACACGCCTGGGTAGAGAGTTGGGGGAGCCACTGCAAACCTCCCCACATCGTTTCAGTATTACCTACTGACCTCATTTTTCTCTTCCATTCAGTGCAAACGTCCTAATTACCCCAAGTACAGGTGTACCTGAGAAGGGATCTGCAGTTTGAAGGGAGGAGGGCTGAAGGCAAGGTGCTGTGACAAGCTGCGCGCTTATCTTCAGCGACCCCTTTGTCAAATCATTCAACATGTTTGCTAAGCTTCCCCATTTGTAAATGAAAACATATTTATACTGCTCTAGCAGTGCCAGGCACAGGAAGTGGCTTGTGTTTGGACTGCACTCTATCACAGCTACTTTAGATGGTATTTAAGACATATTTTCTTTTGGCATAATTCCACTGAAGATAGCGAGGCGGCTTCTGCTTAGGTAGTGGGTGTGTTTTGCCACAGCCCTGGAAAGGTTATCACTGTGGCATGTTTTGCTACGAGTTGGAGCCTAAGCCTATCCTCGCTGTAAGATCTGCCTGAAGGGTTCTCTTTGGTCACCGTGTACATGAAAAAAATGCAAAGCATTGCAAGGCAAGTTCCAGATCAGAGAACTTAGAGCAAGTGGCACATGTCATCAAATACTGTTTAGAAAACAAAGGGGATTTCCAGAGGTATCTTCAGTACAAATGATACAGGGTAATATTTAAGCACTTTCTTGGCTATGATAAGGAAGCCTTAAAGCTCATGCCATGGTTTGGGCTGGGGTCTATGGAAACCTCTCAGAGAACCACCCTTTTTCTTCTGTAATTAAGTGTGAATAAATAACAGCATGCTGATTCATTAGTGTTGGTTAGTTCAGCAGACTGATGAGCTGACATTATGGGAAGAAAGCCCAGGATGAATGCAGCTATCACACTGAGCTGGATTTTGTAAGTTTTATAGCTGTTTACTTCTTTCTCCTTTGCTGCAGTTTCTGCATAAAATTAGAGGAAGTCAATATGTTCTGAGCTCTTACAGCCTTGACACGATCAGCACTGATTACAAAAACATGAACAGAAATTTCTTTCTCCCTCAACAGTAATAAAAAGTGGCCGAGACTGCTTTTTGCTGAGAAGATCACAGCCAGAAGCATCTTGCCTCTCCTGGTTTCAGCATCAAAAGAAATGAACCGAGAATATCTCAGCTGGAGGTTATTGTTGTTCACCTCAGGACCAAAGAGAAAACTTCAGTATCAGTTATTTAAATACTGCAGCCAGTCATTAACATCAGTGGTTGTTTTTTTTTCTCTAACTGTCCTATTAGATATTTGTACTTCTGCAGAGAGAAATGATTTGTGACAATAAGATAGTCTAAGGGAAAAAAAAGAAAAAAAAAAAGAGTTTACATGGAACAGTTTCCTTCTTTTATAATATGGAAAAGGAATTGCTGGAGGGAAAAGGTGTCACTCCTCTTTGTAGCAGACGCTTCACTTGCCTTAAAAGGAGACCTGATTTACAGCTAAGTGCTTTGGAAGATGGGCAGGGGACCAAGGAGGGTGCTAGTGCCAAAGAGGAGCGGGAAATGAGGCAGAGGATAAGCTGAAGAAAATATCTCTCTGCTTATAAACAGTGATATAGGAAAGCAGAGTGGAAACGGGGATGGGAGGAGATAAAAGAACCCACGTCACTGCAAAGCAAGGGCTCTGGTATAATAAGGAGAAAAAAGCACACTATGAAAACTCAAGTGCCTGTGCCACCCATTGAAATGGATTTACGTGCTGCTACACTGTCCTTGTTTCTGGCCTTTCCCTGTGCATTTTTCTCCTCCGGCTGTGCTCCCTAGGAGGGACTTGGCTCTGCATTGTAGCAGCACTGAGGGTCGAGGGCTGTGCTTCTGCTCTCCTTTCCTGGCAGGCAGCAAGCAATGAGCAAAGTCTCATGCATCCCATGCTGCTCTGCAGCCTGCCCTCACTGCAAGGCGAGAACAGACCTTTTCTCCTGGCTCTGACCATAGCTTGGGCTTTGGGAGGCACCACCTGTCTCAGCCCAGGCCCTTCTCTTGTTTATCGTAGGCTGCAGAAGCAGGTGTGCCTTCCCCAGTGCAAAGGGGATTCTTGGCTTCATCATGCCTCTGATTTGGCCCTATAGTTTTGCTGTCAAGACCTGACTTAATCTTACTTCTGTCCTGGGCAGATGCAAATTTCGGTGCCCAGTTAACATAGAAGCAAGTCTACCGTCTAAGACTAAAGATCATCTAGCCTGTGGTCCACTGTTTGGTAAAATAAATAAATAAACAGCTAACGCAACAGAAACAGTACCTAACTGGGGAATAACGTAAGCAGGGTGGATGTTGAGTCCTGCTTTCCCATCCTCCAGCGATTTGTGGTTCCTGGGTATCTCTGCTACTTGGTCGCTTTCTGTTTTGCTGTGCAAAGGTCCTGCTTTAAACTCTTATTTTCTCTTGCAAGGCCATTCCCATTTTATTCAGAAATGGCTAGATGACTTTTACCTTTAAGAGTTTTTGGTGAGGAGCCATACTGAGTAACCTTGAAAGTACCTATATTCGCCTATATGTGTTATGAAACCTCATTAGAATTTGGTGTCCTTTCTAGTCCTCTGGCACTGAGATAGTTCTATGCAAGAGGTTGTGGATCTCAGCCTGTAGTCATTTCACCTAGGATATACAGTTTATCAACTGTGTATAACTGTTACCTACTTTATGTTGGCCTTCTCTTTGCCATTTTTTTTCCTCTGGTCTCCTTTACTGATGCTTCAATTTGAGACCAGTGCTGCAAATACCCCATGAAGGAGAGCTCCTGCAGGGTATTATCCTTTCACTCAGATAATTCTCCACAGTTGGCCTACGTAAAATTCCAAAACTCCATTTAAATGGTATTTACAGTGCTACTTCCCTGAAAACAGTGGAAACTCAGAAATGAGTTTTCCTAAAAATATTGCTTTGATTTCCAAAAGTAATTTTTGAGCTCGCAAAAATGTAATTTAAGCCTGTGCTTATTTCTAAAGGGAAAAGAAAATAGGTATAAACTGGTCAGTTTATAATTGTACCATAAAGAACAGAAGAACTGAGATCCAGCTCTCATCAGGTGAGACCGGGCTGCTGAGCTCATTGGAAGCAAGGTGTAAAGGAAGAGTTGCCTATTAGGTTCTTGCACCGTCCTGTGAGGTTTTTGGTCCTGTCCTCCAGCACAGACCAGGTTCACAGTGCAGTGATGGAGCACTGGCACAGGCTGCACAGAGAGGTGGTGGAGTTTCCTATGGAGACGTTCCAGACCCGCCTGGATGCCTACCTGTGCAGCCTGGGCTAGGGAGCTGTTTGGGCAGGGGGTTGGACTTGATGAGCTCCAGAGGTCCCCTCCAACCACTACAATTCTGTGATTCTGTGATTTACGAGCAATTTCACATTAGGGCAATTTCTGAACTCTAAAATTATATCTGAATTTTCTGTGACAGAGTCTGTGAAAGGAAATGCTTTAGTAGCTGATTTTGATGTACAACTTTAGAGAAACCCATACTGACATTTCGATAGGACATCTTGGAGAAGAGCTATATACCTCCCAAATTAGAATTCTATTCAAGTAATTCCATTAATTATTTCTCTGTCTTCAGGCAGTTGCCAAGCATGAAGAAGTAAACCTTCTGACAAGTGGTATGTTTCTGATACATCTTGGAGCCTCCATCAAAAACTGACAAAACATTAAAGAAGCAGCCCTCCCCTGCTGGTCCTGCTTGCTAATTAAGAGAACAGAGGACCATTTTCGATATCGCTCTGCAGCTCCCAAAGCAGAATCAAGGAACGTCATAGGATTGTTGCCAGAACCTGTCTACAAGGTGGAAGATGTTATGTACATCTTCTGCTCACAAAATCTCTTCATTTCTTGAGTTGTAAGAGCTACAAAAGCCACCTGTTACAGAGCCCCAAAGTCTTTATTTTCCTCTGTCACCTGTGAATAGATTGTTACACTTGAAAAAGTTTGCAGCTTGGCTTAAAGAGCATCCCAGCTGAAATGTATTTCACAGTCAGGGCTGTGGGGAGGAGGAAGGTTTGGAGAGGCTCTCCCAGGTATTTTTCTTAAGTGCGCATCTCATCATTGAAAATACTCTCTGACGTTCTTGCTGCTTTGCTGAGCACCACCTCGTGCAGGAGGCAGAGGAGAGCTGGATCTCGCTGCAGGCTCTTTGCATCCACCTCCTCCCCTCCCTCCCTCCCTCCCTCCCTCCACAGTTTCTCCTGTCCATGGACGATGGCAAAATGTTATTGCTTTTCCTGCAGGCTGGGGTGAGGGAGAGTTCAGGATGACCCATGCAGGATGGAATAGTGCCTAGGTGATTCAGAATTATTTCCAGAACAACTCTTTTTAAGTGAACAAAGCAGCCACAGCTTGGTAGGGCTGTTCTGCCACTGATGGATTCGCCACAAGGGTTATCCTGTGACTGGAAGCCAAGCTGAGCCAGTACAGAGCACTGCAGTATTGCTCCTCTGGAGCCAGCAAAGCTTGGCCCCGTTGGCAGTGCTACATAATAGGAGGGAATGCAGAGCACAGAAGCTGAACTGCTGCCTGCAGATCAGAAGCATGTACTCTCCACCCAGAAATATTTGGTGAGGTGGATGTGCTTCAGTAAACTGAAGGGAGTCTAAACATCCTGAATGCCTGCAAGTTCTACCTTACTTGTTTTGTTATTGGCATGTAAGGAGAGAACATTGATATGTTAAGTGTTTCCTAAGCTGAAGAAGAAGAAAATCCATTCACTGCAGCGTGAATACCTCTGATTTATGAGTCTCTGATTCATCCTGACAGCTATTTAAAAAATCATGTCAATGTCTGCATTAATCTTGGCCAGAAAAAGAAAAGAAACGTGTTAGGTAACAAGAGTGCCACAAAGTGCAGTTGCCATTGTGGTTGTAATGAAAGGCATTGTTAGCATCTAGCTCACAAGAGAAGCGTCAGTACGTATTACCAGATAGTTTTTCTGAAGTCTGTTGAACAAACGTGTACTTGAGCATAGAAATCATCTCTAGGATTGATGGCTCCTTGTATTGTTTATCTTTCAGAATGTGTGTAGTTTTCCTACAGGCTTTCCATCTGCCATTAGGTACTGAAACACTGATAATATAAAAATACTGTGATGTGAGGGAGGAAAGGAAAACGAACGATTGGTAATTTTTGTTTCTTCCCAATATTAGTTGTTCTAAACACAGTTTTGTTTAGCATTCATCCATGGCAATATATACTTAGTATCTTATTGTTATTATAGATATAGTAATCTCATAATGAATTGAATGTGATTCTTCAGCTGCAGTGTGTCACCTATGGCCACTGTCCACTATCAGAGCTCCGTTCAGATGAATTAGACGTAGTAAAGATGCTAAAAGCCTCTTTAAAAGACATTTTAGGTTAAAAAGCATTTAAAAGGCATTTTAGGTTAAGGATAACCAAACAGTTAAGACGCTACCTGTATTTTCTACTGAAAACATTTTTGCATCTCTCCCTCCCATTATCTTGGACTTTCAGGTAGTATCTTCCATACCGTGTCCTACATCACAGTGAAGATGTCTAGAAAGACCATCAGCGTCAAGGGAGAGGATCAGAGCAGTGGATTTTGAGAGAAGCTGATGAAATTGATCTTAGCATTTTGGCTGTGGGATTTTTTTTTTGCTGTGGGTACGCTGAAGCTGTTTGTAAGGCTGTTGCTTTGGTTTTCATGTGGAGTGAGTTGTAGTTTTTCTTTAAAAAAAGGAATTAAGTAAGGCATGTAAGCAGCTGTGAAAAACACAAGCAGTGCTCCAGATAATTTGTCTTACTGACCGTAGGGAAATTACTGACATGGTACATCATTGGTGCCCTTCTTGGCTGCTTTGAGACATGGCCAATTTTCCTTAGCCTTTAAGGGTAATGTCTGCATTAGTCTTTGATAATAAACAGGTATCTGATGTGTTGCAAAGATAAATTTATCCTGGCTGCAGAAGGTGGAGCCTTACTAGACAAGAGAAGGAAAATACCTGAAAATCATTACAATTTATGGACAAATATCAGCAGAAAGGCTTAATTGCCTGTCACAGATATTGAAAATTCTTTTGACCCAGCTAAACCACTGATTTCACCCCACTGATTGACTGGCCTATTCATAATCAGGGAAGTATTCCTTTTGTGAGGCTTTTTGTCATAAAAGTGGAGCAATTTGCACTTCAGCTCCAACACCTGAGAAAGGAGGGTAGCATATTTTGTCTGTGAGTAGCAGTAGTCTGTCATGGCTATTTCAGTAACTCCAAGCCATCCAGCAGAACTGAAAAAAGTTTCCACCACAGTTAAGATTTTCCATCGAATGCTACCCACCCATCCTCTTTAGTACATCTGAAATTTTGTTAAATTCCTCTTGAAATCTTTTGCTATCTAAGTGTCTTTGAAAACCTGGCTTATACTTCCCAGGGGTTTTTGGTGGAGTAACATCTAAGCTGGACCACGGGGACTAGGGCATGGTGCTGCCTGGGTTGGAAAGGGGATGCTGGCAGAAACACAGTCTCTGTTTGAAGGCAGGCGATCCTTTCCTGCCTCTGTGAATGTCCCGTGGTAGGTGGCTTTTTGTCCTCCTTCCACAGTCAAAATACAGATAGCAATGGAGTTTACAGCATGCCCTCTCCCATCCCTGGCCTTGGGCAAAAACAACAACGCTTTGGTGCATTCACCTTCCAGCCCTGTAGGAATCGGTGACTGGAAGCGCTTCTGGTCCAAGTGGGAATTTGGAGGGGCTTTTGTGGCTGTGCAGAATGGGCTGTGATAAGTGCATGGGGTGTTGGAGAGATTTATTCTAGCCCCAACACATCCCTCTTTCTGTGGTGATTACAGCACTGTTCCTCTAGATAAGCCTCAGCAGAAGTGGATGCCTGTGCTTGTCAAACCATGAAACGTGTTTTGTGTATCTTACAGCCATCGGTTTTATAGGAACAAACTGTGTAACTGGTTCCAGTTGAAAACTTCCACACCACATCCATCCAGCTTACCTCGGGATGAAAATCAGGAGGAGAAAGAGGAGCTCTTTTGTTACTGTCTTTGCTTTATTACCTTACCACATCCTCTTGTCATTTTCTTACATTGCATTCAGCTGTTCTAATTAAAGTTTCTTTTCCCTCTCCTCTGTGACAGGCCTAGATGATGTCGTAGCAATAATGATTCCTGAACCCAAAGGAAAAGAGATAGTGAACCTCCTGGAGAGGAACATCACTGTGATGATGTATATAACAATTGGAACGCGAAACCTGCAGAAGTACGTCAGCCGGACCTCCGTGGTGTTTGTCTCCATCTCCTTCATTGTGCTGATGATCATCTCGCTGGCATGGCTGGTCTTCTATTACATCCAGCGATTCCGCTACGCAAATGCCAGGGACAGGAATCAGGTGAGCTAGTGATGCAATGGGTCATGGTTTCCAAAAAAACAATCACCGTGGCATTCAATTTTAAAATAACCTTTAAGTAAAATTCGAGGAAAATAAATGTGTGGTTTGAAAACATAATAATAACGAGTAGTGAAAAGAATGAGGATATAAAAATACCTGTGTATGGAGAAAGCCAACTGTCAGTATAGATGGGATTAAGGGGGAAAAAAAAAAAAAGAATATAGTATATGTATTATGTGTTTTCTTTTCCTGTGCAAGACAGACATGGGATAGGCAGAAAGAATGATAATGTGTATTAGTGAAAAAACTAGCTTGTTACATACAGCTAAGCGACGTAGAAATGAATACAAATAAAAACCTTACGAGCAAAATGATAACTAAAATGTAGTGAGGTACGTGAAAGTATGTATGGGAAATAAGGCTTTGTAATACGTGAGGAGATTAAAAAGAACAGGAAGTGTTTTCATTTCCATGCCTCTTCAGAAGGGCCTTTAAAGGAAAAGATGTTCCTGTTCGTTTGACTGTGATCACTAAACATGTAAGTGGTGCAGTGAAAGCCACCCATATTATTAAGCTTTTGGTTTTGGCATTTTGTCTGTCCACTCCCTGAAAGTGACACAAAACCTACAGAGCTGGAGGGAAGCCAGCAGCATTGCGTGGGGATGGGTGTTTAGGTCCTGAGGCTCTCTGGGTTTATAAGGCACCCTGAATCTTTACAGTAGTTCAGCAATGAATATTAGTAGCAATGTTGGTAATAGATTTCATCTTTTCTTCACTGGGTCCAACTAATCTTGGCATCAGCAGAACCGTGAAACTGAGACTTCCACATTTCATTTTAATGGTGCAGTAGGAAATGTTATCAGTGTGTAAAATCTGAGGAGGAGACCATTTTACTACAGGAAAAATAATGCTTTGTGATTCAGAGATGGTTTTTGACCCTTAATAAACTCCTGTTCCAGCAAGAGGAGGGCTGCTTTGCTCTGCTGAAAATCTAAAAGTGGGATTGTTAATAATTGTCATGTCGAAGTACTGCTGCACTCAGACATAAGCTTAACATATAGGGCTACCTCACCGCTCCCATTGAAACTCAGGCATCCTCACAGATAGAGAGCAGCTGCTCTGTATTTACAGACAGAAAGAATATATTTTACTTTTAAATATAGACCGTGAAATTCTGAATAGTAAAAATGAGACTATCCCAGCTGGAATTTGAGCATCACTGGCAGCAGAATCACTGTGACTGTAGCGGCTGTGGTAATTTTCAGATGCTTTGGCTGCTGAAGCACATGTGTGCCTGATTTATGCATGTGAGTACCCTGAGTGTGCTTTCGATCAAGTAATTATACAGGCAGATTAGCAGTGTAAATAGACATACATAAACACGAAACCCAGCAAAACAAGAAGCACCCTTCAGGTTATACATCACAGTTTGGAATTACAAGTTTATGTGTTCAAGCAGTTTTCCTTTCCTGCCTTTTCTTTCCGAAGTTTTAATGAGACTAACACGCACACAAACAATTACCCTGCACAGAGATTTTGAGAACTTTGTTATTAACACTAATTCTGTTTTTGTGAAGAATAAGAAAACAGACCTCCTAAGAAATGATTAACTTTTTTTTTCTTTTTCCCAAAGCTGTAATAATTATACAGGACAAACTAGAATTTCTTTATATACTTTCTTCACTCAGTTTTGCCTGATCTCCTTACTGCTCTTTTCTTATGAATAATGGTACATGGTGACATATACGGATAAAATTCAACCATTTCTGTTAGTGACCTTTTTAGTACTGGCTACGGAGCATAGAAATGTAGGTAGCTGTCAGAAGAGCTCAATTTGCTCTTGCCTTTTTCACCGGGGTTCCTTCCTCTGATGATCTGTTGCTTTTCAGTTGTGTGTGTTTTCTTGTAATGTGAAGGTGGGAGCACAAAGTTCTTGGATATTCAGGTATTTTCAAGAGGAATGTGTTTTGCTGCTTTTTGGGATATAGTTTAAAACACGATTCTTTTGTAATTTATCTCCAAAGCTTTTGCCATTCTAGCTTGCACTTGTCCATCTTTATGAAGGTATTGTGCTTATTTGTTGTAAGCGCCTTTGTTGCTGGCCGACGTTAAGAAAGACGCACCGTAGTTAAAGTTGATCCAAATGGTAAGGTTGAGATGTTCATACAAAGAAAGCTTCAGATGAAGAGGGAGCCAGCTGACCTATTTAGAGAAAGTTGTGCCATCAGCTCCTACCGCAGGGTGCGTTAAGATCTAACTGCACACTGACTGCTTGTCTCTGTAAGTGCAAAGAGCCATGACTTGTTAATTAGGTTTCAGTTTTAAAAATAATAAAAAAGGAGGTTAAATTTGTTTTGACATCTGAATGATTTTAAATCACTCATTTTTTTTTAAAAACAAGGGCTTGTGAGAGTTGGTATTTTCTTAGTTGAAGGAGAACTTGTGCTTACCTCTTCGCTAACTTCCATCATGCATCCTCTTCCTAGCTCTGGCTGATAGCAAGGCTGCTACCAGGAGCAGCCCAGACTCTGGATTGGTAGCCTGTGTTGAGGGAGTGGGACAGGGTAGCCAGCTGCAAAATATGGTCAGCAGAAAAGAGTTGTGTTATATGAAAGCAAGGTTTCTGAACATCTTTCGTCGATTGCTTCAAGTATCCTTAAGTCAATTTTTCATTTTACCTCTTCCCAGCTGACTCACTGTAACTATGTCTTGGTTTCCTGCAAAACGTTTTTATCAAGCCTCATAACCACCTCTACCTCCTTGTTCGTTCATATATAGTGACTCTCCTTCCCAGGTCTGCTTCCCATCTTGCCTATAGCTGAAGATGCTGATCTATCAGTAATTCCAAGAAGAACTAACTTACAGCAACATCTGGCTAATGATACAGGCAGCTAGGAAGACCAAAGAATCTCCTGGATTCCTCCTGTTACTCCTTAGTGAGATGAAACCTGAGCATATACCATACACACACACATATGTATGTATTCAGCCATCACTCTCCTTCACCACTTACGCAAAATCCAGGTTCATGTACCGGAAGGGAGGACCAGTTGGGTGCATCATTTAGCTGAGTGGAGAACCAGAACTGCAAGGCTTCCCACTGCATGCCACAGCCACTCACGTAGATGTAAACTTAGTTGGGAATTTCTGTAGTGGAGCCTAATATTGTCTTTCATGGTGGGATTGTGCTTCTGCAGCTAGGGTGTCATCTACAGATTGAACTGTGCTTCCTACAGTTATAGAAAATACGGTTTCATTTCAAGTTTGGTTTTAATGTTTTGAGCTTTCAAGTGTGTCTTTAGCACAGATGACCGTATGATATGTGTGAAAGTAGAAGGTAGGTAGTAGTATTCACACGCATGAAAATCCCAAGTTTTTTTCAGCTTTTCCCACCTAAAAAAATGGCCAGGAAGTAGATTTGCTCAGTGATATGCGCTTTTGGTATCAAGCAAGTGACTTTAAGAAATAAAAGCATAATCAACCTGTTTCCTCAGCAGCTCGTTCCTGGAGCCCTCCTGAAAATGAGAATTCATGAAAGACTTTGGGACTGTGTTTGTATCAAACAACATCGGGTTGCAGAGCTAATTGAAAGCAGTCTGGAATTACATGACAAATAAATTCCTGGCGGTAATTCACCACAAGGTGATTTGCCAACTTAGTCTTCTAGTAGCCAGGACACAGGCTTTAAAAAACAAAATATCACATCAGTGTGTCACAGTACAAATTTCACCATTAATATCTCTTTCTGAGATCAGAGATCTCTTTCTGTTGTCTGTGAGCCATGAGACAGAAAGACATCAAGCAGGAGATATTTGAGTTCCACATCTGTTGGCAGGATTTCTTCTGTGTGGTTTCTTCCCGTTTCCTTCTTGTTAAGTTTTATGTAAAATTGTTTTGAAACCAGGTGTGCTCCTTGATTTTTGCAGGATGGCAAAAGCCAAATCAGGCACTTATTCCACCAGGACCTGCAAGCCCTGGTTTAAAATCCAGGGAAGGATCTAGTTTAGTATGTAACAGCATATGGATGGTCAGACAGTTCTCTGAGAAAGAAAACAGGTAGTCATGACTTTCTGTGACATTTTTGGGCTGTTGGAGAGAGACAGCATATCTGAAGCAGTCTTAGGAATATGTTTCCCACGATGAAAGTCTACAAATTTGATCCATAGTGTTGTGGCTGCTACTTCATCCTGATGGTGTACCTCACTCTCCTCAAGGCACGAGTGTCCCACTAAACTGTCCCAAAAGGTGACAGTTTAGTAAGCCCATTAAGAGTGGGCCACTCTTCATTTCTCTTCCAGAGCATCTTCTGTCATTTACTTCCTCAGGAGCAGACAAGTGATGCTTGCTGTGCTACTGTCCTTTCTTTTTAAACAGTATCATCATATCCACAAGACCACTGCATCTGATACGCTTAACTCCTTCCAGTCCGGTATTGAATGTTGCAGTCTTGCTAATGAGATTATGGGATTTATGATGATAAATCTCTAAGCTTCGTTTTAAACCCTTGAACTATTGTAATGCCTCTTATCTTCTAGGGACAGTGATTGGCTAGTGATAGCATGCCTTTTGTTCAAATAGAAGGATCCTTTGGAAGTACAGCTTTACTCCAAGATAATCCCGTTCTTTCAAAAATTAAATAATTCTTATTTGCATATAAGTCATGAACTTGACTACTTAAGATAGACAAGAGAAAGCAAACATGAAAACAAGCAGATCAAAGATGTACATGAGTCTTTAATCTTGTCCTATCCCCTTGAAGAATGTGGGGGAAAAAAAAAAAGAGTTGAGACATTTCATTAGTTTAAGTAATAATAATGATAAAAAGGAATCACAAGCAATTCCTGAAGCGTGGTGCAATGGCTCTTGTCTCGCTCTGTGTTATCAGTCTGCCTTTGATTTACAATAAAGAAACAAATAGCTGGCAAGAAATGCTTCCAGCTCTTGTCAGATCTGTTTATTGAAGGGAGACTGTGAGAAAAATATACCACAGGAAAGATATGTAACTACAAGGAACTCCCTCACATGTAATAATTAGCTGTGCTGGAAAGAACATATGTAAATCTTATATGATAGCCAAGATCATTTTCTCTTTTGCCAGGCCAGAAATTGCTCGCTGCTTTCAGCATTACACACATTCTATGCCTTTCCAAACAAACTCACCCTCTAAATTAAATACAGTGGTTTTAATTGAATCCAAAGAACAAAGCGGTAATTTATTAATCATATCTGTGTCATGATGAAGTCTCAATTTACAGGCAGCGTTCGGCTTCCTCCCATTTTTGGCTTTGCGCTCTCGTCCCTCCAGCTGGAAACCCTTCCCATTGACAGGCCTTCAGAATTCCAGCACAGGCGGTGTTCCCATCTCTGAAAGCTGAATATCTTCTGAGTCACCAGAGCTCCTAAATCTCCCACGTAACTAACAGCACATGGTTGGAAACTAGATGGGAAAAAGGGGGCGAGTAGAAGGGTTGAAGTCATTTACTGGTAGCAGCTTGGAATGCGCTGTATCGTAAACTGTCGTAAAACCAACAGGAGGTCATGGGAGTAGGTGTGCTGTGTGATCCTGTGCAAAACAGACAAGGAAAAACTGGAGAGAGCGCAGGGGAGGGTATCCAGCATGCTCTGGGGACAGAAGAGTGCAGCGAGTGGGGAGAGGTGCAGGGAACCTTGCTTAGTAAGCTGCGAGAGGAGGAGGCTGAGGGCTGTGCCTGCAGCCACCAGTAGCATGGTGCGTGCTTGGAGGGAAGGCAGTGTCAGACTCTTCTCAGAGATGCACAGAGAAAGGGCAAGGGTAATAGTCACAAATTGCAGCTAGGGAAATTCCCCTTGTGTAATAATGATATAAAAAAAGGCTGCGAGAGCAGTGAAGCGCTGGAACAAATTATCCACAGAGGTTGTGAAATCTCCCTTCCTGGAGATAGTCAAAACTTGACTGGACATAGCTCTGACTTTGAAGTTGACCCAGGCTTGAGGAGGGGGTGGGAGCTCATGACCTCCCTAAGACCTTTCCAGCCTGTGAATGTGTTTCCCAGTCTCCTTGTTGCGTTAGCACAGTGAGCAGCCAAGTCCTTGCAGTACTGATGCGGGCACAAGCTCAGAAGCCTGCAGAAGTAGCTCCACAGAGCTGCCAGCGTGGGAACTGCCCCATATCATTCTCAACCTCATCTCCAGCTCAGCTTTTTGAGACCAGTGTTTTGCATCAGGCTGTTATTACTTGCTTTCATCTTGAGTGACAGTGGCCCAGCCAGTGCAGTAGCAGCATTCTGGAAAAATGGGAGAGGAGCCAGAAATGTCACATGGTAAGCAATTTATAGCCTGCTAGAATGAAAAGAAAAAGCAAACTGTTAGGTATGAATGTGATGGGACTATATATTGTTTTACCCGTAAGAAACTGCAGATGCTTTTGCCTCATTTTTATACCTTATATTACTTCTATGAAGTAGAAAAGTAAAGAAGATGATTTGTGTTCATCGTGGCTAACAGATTATCACCTCAATTGCAACACTTATATTTTGCTGGGTATCGTGAATTGATCCTGGAATAAAGTCAGAATAAAAACCTCCTGAATCTTAAGTCCAGGTGTCATTATGCTTACCAGCCCAAGCCTGATTTAAAAAGGTACTTTTTGCAAGAGTAATTAAAAAAAGGAAAGAAGTGGGATACCAAAACAGTGGACTTGTTACCTACATTGCTATTCACTGAAATAGTATTGTTGCCATAGTGTAACATTGCAAGAGACTCATGAGCAGTCCTCTCTGAAACTGGATTAGCTTTGCCTCATCAGCCATGGGTTACCAGCGAGCCTAAAATACCTACTGTGCACTTATTCTGAATAACAGCATGACTGACCTCGCCTGTTCACACTTACACAGAACTGTCTGGTTTCATGTACAGTTACTTGAGATTATTAAGAAATCTAAAGAGGAAAAATGATGAATTCTGCGTGAAGAGCTACTCTTTACTTAAGAGCAAATTTTGTATTACAGCGCCGACTTGGAGATGCTGCAAAGAAAGCAATCAGCAAGCTGCAAGTCAGAACAATCAGGAAAGGCGATAAGGTAATTTTTCAGATTGCTCATTACTGAGTGAATCGCTGCACTGGGTATTCATTCAGACCACTGGGACAAAGAGACAGAACAGAAATGGCAATTGCTTACTAAGCTCGTATGCGTCCTCCAGGTGAAGGAGGAGTACTGGTAATTTACGGGACAAAAAGAGTAAGGAGAGGAGGAGGTGAAATTATGTGAAGGTGCAGAAAATCCTGAAAGTTCAAACGTGCTATTTAAATCTGCATGATTCCCAGGGAAAGTTTCCAACCGGATATGTGTTGAAAGTCTGACTTGCTTTTCTTGAAACGCATTGCTGAATATGCAGCATGCATCAGGGACTGTTTTATTTTGTCACACAGACTCTCCTTTGAAGAGATTAGCTGACAAAATCAAAAATGAAAATGATGTTCTCTTTCCTGTAGGAAACTGAACCAGACTTTGATAACTGTGCCGTATGTATTGAAGGCTACAAACCCAATGATGTTGTCAGAATTTTACCTTGCAGGTAAGTTGAAGGTTGAAGGAGCTTTTAACTCTGATAGTCTTTCTATTTCAAAAGTTATGCTCTGTTCTCAGAGTATCACTTTGGGACTGCCTGAGAGCTTGGGGGAGATGGGGAAGTTAATTGCTTTGATTTGTTCCTAATCTACTCTGTAAAGGTATCTGGAATGACTCTTTTTTTTTTTCTACTTGAAGTGAAAATAACATTAGTGGTGGCAAAAAACTGAATTTAACATGATACTCAGAAATTTTGTCTGATCTGGAAATATTAAAAAGTGTTCAGGATAATTTTGAACTAAAGGTTGTGTTTCCTCTATTTTTCTCACTGGTTTTATATTAGTATTATAACTCCCTTAGAAGAACCCATCTCTGACTTCAAGCTGAGTCCTAGGCACAGCAGCCAGTGATAGAGCAGACTAACTGCTCCCCATGGAAAGAAGTTAGCAATTCTTGTGCTGTCCTGTGCCAGGACCAGGTGCTGAGAGAGAGATGAATTAAAAAAAAAAATAAAGAAAGAAAAAGAAGTTGAGTAGAAGCAGTAAAGGGAAAAGAGAATGTGACAAAGACCATATTGTCTATTGCTGCCATGGAAATATTCCCATACATTTGGGATACGAAAGTGACAAAAGTAGCTTTTGAGGTTGTTCTTTTCTCTTCTTCCCTTCGTGTGAACATGCCCAGTGAAGTGTGCATGCTCACAGTGATGTGATGCAGGAGCGTGGCCTCTTGCCAGTGACAAGAGCTGTATTCGCCTCTCTGTACCATTGTATCATCTTCCATGGGATGTTAGCTAACAAAAAGGTATCTCGAAGGAAATCAGTTTCTTAAAAAATTTCCCATAAACAGTGGTTTCCTCAAGAGAAGATGATCAAGTGTTTGATTTCCCTAGAAACGGCGATCTCAATTGTGGTACATACAGAGCATAGATTTTTTTTTCAAGTTTCTTCTGCTGGAGACACATTTACAGGCTTGAAAAACTGAAATATTTGTTTTCCTGCTGTGTTTTTTCCCTAGTAGATATTTGAATGTAACAAGCTGTCCGTTTGTGTTCATTCATGTGACTCATTAATCTGTTTACTGCCATCACTAAATGGCAAACAAAAAGCAACAGATTAATCATAAATTTGACCTACTCCAAATCCCCCACAATGACAAATTGCATTATGAACTCTTTTTTTTTTTTTCCTGCAAATAATTCATGAAGCAGAAATACAAAAGAAGAGAAATTACAAAAAAAAAAATGTGGACCTTGACTTGTCATCAAGCTTGTTTTCATCAAGCGTAATCAAGTTTGGAAATTTAACTTGGTAGGGACGGGTAGTATTCAGAGCTAGTTACACAAGAGCAAAAAAATGTCTAAGCTCTAGCTTTCACTTGTGTCTTGCCTCATAATTCAATGAAGCTCCAGTCAGACTTTGTCATGCACAGTGCTGAGTCAAGCAGAGTGAATAGGAAACACATAGTTAACAGGTGATGTTCAGTTCTTGGCTGACATAAAAGGTCGCCTCGAAAATGACTCATGCTAAAAGGTTAGCAGCAGCAGATCTGTCTTGTAAAATGCTCATAGTTTGAGCCTAAGCAATTTTGAATTGTAAAAACTTAAAGATCTTGCTACTCATCAGACCCTGCTAAGGGACCGGGAGAATGATATTCTTTTATATCTTGATCAAGACCTACAGACACTGTAGGTTTCTTCTTCCAGCATCCTCAGTTAAACAGGAGTTTCACTTTAGTTCCAGGACAGTGTCCGCAATAGTCTGGTATTTGGTAAGAGGCTGGCATTTCACCACCAAGCCAGCTGACCTTGTTTCTATCCAGAAGCTGCACAAGATGCAAAGCTTTCTACTTGCATAGCCAAATGCACCCTGAGATTGGCTGCTTTGTCCTTCAGGCTGTACTGGGAAAACTGCAGCTAGCAGACATGCTCAGTATAGAGCTCTGTGTATCTTCAGATTTCTTTTAAGGTTTCTGGGTCCTGAACCTGTTTAGAAGCTGGTACCAGAAATCCACTGAACAATATTTCAGTAGATGGGGTCTGAAATGCTATCTACTAGTACTTGTGGCCAATTCCCCAAGTGTCCTCTTCCTGCTGGAGAGCTGGGAGGAGAATTCTTGTTAACTTGTGCTTCTTCCTCTCTTTCCTATTTAGAAGCCAGCTCCCACAACTGACAGTATTAATAAGCTTCACTCTACAGTGTATTAAATAAATTAATACTGACACTTGTTAGTGAAGAAAGTGTTGGCTAGCAGCTGGTTTTATGTTTAAATGGTAGCAAGCATCGCTGTGAGGGCACTGACACAACATCGAATATGAGCGAGTTCATTGTTCCCAGAGTCGCTCCTGTTGTCATAGCCCTACTTCCTTCTGCTTGTCTTTCCTCTCCAGCTTCAAGACTCCATCTTTTCTGCACATTCTTTGGAGAAATCACTGGTGGCTGCCGTTCCCTTTGTCTGCCTCTCACTAAACTTTTCCTAACTTCCTGAACTTTAACAGAGAGATGGGACAACTCTTTCAGCCTCGTCTCTACTGAGAACTTTGTATTTCTTCATCATTTCTTTTTCAGATTGTTCCATTTCTGTCACCAGCAGACACTGTTAGAGCTCACACGCCTCCTCCGAACCCCCAGTGAAGAACTGTGATTTCACAGACTGTTCCACTCCTTCCCTCTCTTTTCATTAGCCTCCTGTGAAAATCATTTCATCACAGCACGCCTTCCTTTTTTTATTCCATTTTCTCAGTTACGCTCATCGTGGTGTCCCTTTGTCCTTCCTTCTTCTGCCTTAAAAATAAACAAATAGTAGCTCGTATGCATCCCCAAAAGCTCAAACCTTCTTGTCAGCTACTCAGTGCTGCTCAGCCTCTCATCAAAACCCTTCTCAGTCCCCTGCTGCAGCCTGACATCTGATGTAGGGCTGAGCTACTGATGCTCTTTGTCCAGGTCTCTGGGAACGTACCTTTCTTTCTGCTTTTGTCTCACACTTTTATTCTGCAAAAAAAAAAAAACCACCAAAACCCAATCAACTCATGTGACTGCTAGGTTTGTTTGTGTGCGCTTCAGAAAGCTGGAACTAGAACAGGAAGGTGGGAGGAGAACAGTCCCCCTTAGCCTGGAATTATTTTTTTTTTTTAAATGGTTGGCAAGTTGAAAGTTTTATGAGAGTTTTACAGTAATAAAATTATTATTATAATTCTTGGACTGAGCCCAAAATAAATCTTGCTGTTGTTGTTGTGTGTTTAAAATTGCAGCTTTAAAGAAAATTTGAAATGTGTTTCAGATGTAAATAATCTCCGGTTAACAAATAAATCAAGTGCTAATTAGATAACAGTGTTGCGTGACTTCCGAGATTCCTTTTCTTGCTTTGGACGCTGTGAGCTGTGCACAGCCTTGTGCAGTCACTGAGTGGTGCAGGAGGGACCCTAGGAGCCACCCCCCCAGGGTGCAGGGACACTGGCCGTGCACGTGTCGTTCTTGGGAGTTATTTTTCCAACACGCTGCAGCCTCCAAGGATGAAGACTCTGCAGACTCGCCCTGTAATTTATTGCAGTGCTTTGCCACCCTGAGAGTGATGAAGCTTTTCCTATTGTGTAACCTGAATCTCACTTGCTGCAATTTAAACACATCATTGTGTCTCTTATCCCTAGGAGAGGTGAAGAACAGTTTGTTTCCTTTCTGCTTATGGAAACCTTTGTCTAGTGTGAGGATTTTTATGACATCTCTTGCCTTCCTCTCTCTCGACTAATCAATTACAGTCCTTCTGAGAAACTTCTCAACGCATCCAAACCAGCAATAGTTTTGCAATGCATGTGGTTGCACACTACAGAAAAAAGCCCACATATTTTCTGCAGCTATGACTTTCATTATCAAAGCCACGTTCCTTGCCTGTGTTTGAAACGTCTTTCTCACTGTCTCCCTGTGTGGGTCACTAATTCTGAACTCAGCCGTAATGCTTTTACCCTCTCCTTCCTTTTAAAATTTGAATCAGGCAGAAATGCAGTTGGTCTTTGCCTTAAGATGGCTGAAATATCATAGTTGCTCTCTCATCTTATTTTGTGCAGATCCTTATTTTACCACAGTTTAGATGGTAAACTCATCAGGACATTGATCAGTCAACAACATCTTGAAAGCCACGATGCATATATCTCTGCACACAAAAAGGTTCAAGTGTGCACTTACAGACAGTACGAGCTCTCAAATTGTATGATGTGGTACAAAACTTTAGAAAGGATTTTCAGAAGCAGTCCATTTTTGTGTAGATTTTGTCAGATAATCAAGATCCTTCTGTTGTGTACATGCTAAATCTGAAATTAATGGAGCCCTAATAACGTAGTATTGGGAGGTGCCAAATGACATGATCTGTCATGTGTTTAAATTGCTCAGCATTGGTAGGGTTTGCTTTACAATATCACTGTTGAAGCCAGCTACAAAAATGCTAAATTTCAGTTTGCGAAGTCTTTAAGGCATGAGAAGTCCAAGCGTTTGGTGATTAACAAGCATTATGAAATGTTGTAATACGAACCACAGCTTGCCTGAAGCTTGCAAAGCTTGAACCATAAAACAATAGAGGGCTTTCTAGACTATGGTAAAATGGCTTGAGAGAAGTGACGTGGTTGTTTTGTTCTTTTTCAATCCAGAATTATTGTTTTTTTCTTTTCAAGAGCATAAATATCTCAGGGTTTTTCCATTTGTATTTTGGCACATCCATGCAGTTAAGCATTTTTGTTTGTGGATGTGAGGATATAACTGAAGAGAACCAATCGCTATGAAGATTTGTGTAGCCTTTCAAATAGCTGAAAAACATATACTTTCAGTACTTTTCAGTACTTTCAGTATTCATGAAATAACACAGTTTCTGCAGGTTAGGCTTTTCAAAGTAAAATTACCCGTTCCTGTATCATTGCACTTTGACCTGTTGAGAATGCTTGCCTGACATCCACCTCCGGGGGTAATAAAAAAAATGAAAAGTCATGCAGGACAGAGTTGGGAATTCAGTGCGTTGTGTTTTTATCTGGTTGGGCAAGCCTTGTTTTGAAGGAGGGCTGTGAACTGCAGCAGCATTAGTAAAGTAGTGGCTTTAACTTCAAGTATCGTGATACTTCATTTGCGTTAATCATGTTGACGTGCAGGATCAGATGAGCTGTGACAAAGTTTTGTATCACAGCCAGGTGATAGAATTAGTCGGGTCGAACTGCCAAGAGCAGATCTGACCTTTCCCATTGCTGTGTGAAGTCAGACCAAGCACAGCAAAGCAACAATTTGCCACAAAGCTTTTCTTTCACAAAGGAGTTATCTCTCCTAGAAGCAGTGAGAAAAACACTGACAAGACAGAGATTCTGAGATTTCGCATAGCTGTGGCTTTGAACTTCTTGTGTTATTAGGACTGAAGTCAGCTAGTGCAGCAGACAGTATGTGGGCCGCCACACGTTACTATAAGCTGTGGTTGCAAATTGATATCAAGGAAAGTGCACCTCAGGGTCTTCCATCAGGCTGACAGACTGTGCGTGATCTTGTTATGCGAGAGAGTCTGTGACAGGATACAGCAGCCAACCCATTCAGCTGAATGGGTACCACTTAAATATTTAAAATTATTTGGGTGCACTTAGTGATTCTGGCTTTCTCAGAGATTGCATTTCTTGCTGGAGGCTTGTGTGTGCTGCTGAGCTCCAGGTGACATGCTGGGCAACTGTGACCTGTGCCCCACTGCCGATACGTGTTGGCTTGGATGGCAAGTGGTGCGACTGGATGGGACAGCAATCTCCAGCCTCTGCTTGCCTGTTCTCAAATGTGAAAGGTCAAACAGGCTGAAATGGGACTTCCAGGTTCTGCCAAGTAAGATGTGGGGCACCTGTTTACAGGCCTTTGGAAAGTTAGAGCTGATCTACACTGGAACAGGTTACCCAGAGAGGTTGTGGATGCACCATCCCTGGAGGCACACTAGGCAAGGCTGGATGTGGCTCTGGGAAGCCTGGTCTAGTGGTTGGTGGCTCTGCCTACAGCAGGGGGGTTGAAATGAGATGATCTTTGTGGTCCTCTTCAACACAGGCCATTCTATGATACATGTTATTTTAAAACAAGTCTTAGCATCCACCTTTTGGAGCAAGCCTGCACGTATTGATCTTTATATTACAAAATAAAATACTCTCAATTTTGCTTAGGCAATTCATCATTTAGAAAAGATTTTCCTACATGTCAGTGTAGTTTCTGAGGCCACGAATATGATAGGAAATTTTCCTCATCTTCTGCAGGAATGGGACCAGCCAAGAACAAACTATTCCAAGCCACAGAGCACTCCGGATAGATAGCAGTTGCACCGTATAAGCCAATGAAGCACTACTCTCAGCCCAGATACACCACCTGTGTATTAAGAGGAGAAAGGAGCAAGAGAGAGAAACTTCTCTGCCTTACACTGTGCCCCAACTGCTCTAATTGACCTCCTCACCAGCACTGCTTAAATCCTGAGCCCCATTTTCCTGCATTTTGTAACATTCATCCTCTATAACCATAAGATAACAAACTATTATCACAAGAGAAAATAAAGCTGTCAGTCATGTTCATGCACTAAATATCTCCATTTTCCATCTCGGTGTCTGTCAAGCTAAGTTAGATGGTAAAGTTAGAGCTCCTCTGCCTAGGTATCATATATATATGAAAAACATGCCCCTCAGCAGCCACAAGTCTCAAGTAGTTGCTTAGTGGTCTCTTCAGATGAAGCATGGGGCTAGGAACAATCCCTTCGGGGCTGGAATTGTTTAGGAGCTCACTCCGATGGGTAAATAGTGAAGAGCAGGGAAGTCAGGGAGCATACTTTAAAAGACATCGTCATGATTTTTCCATTTAAATGAAGATACACTTATTGATTTATATATTTCACTTCTTTTCCTTATGCCTGCATTCTTAAGAATAAAACCAGGACCCCAGTGGCTACATCTTTGTGTAATGTGTGATCAGATTTGCTTGTGGAACCATCAAGAAACCATAATGTGATTTCACCTGTAGTAGGTTTTGTTTACTCGACAGTGTTTAAAGAATATGTGTTTTGCTACTAACTTCCTGCATTTTTCCAGGTTCTCTAATGGTGTACATTTTCTTTCCAAACTCAGTTGAGAAATACTTTGCATGCATGCTTGACATGCTGCAGAAATCATTGTAAAGCCTTGTCTACAGAGGATATAGTTTGGCAGTCCTCGCAGAGGTCACAATTCAAAATGCTTACACTTAACTGAATTCAGAAAAAGCATCTGGTGCTAAGTGGTAAATTGTGCTGTCATGGATTTGAATTAAAATATCTTGTTTCTCATTGCAGGCATCTTTTTCACAAGTCCTGTGTAGACCCCTGGCTGCTAGACCATCGTACCTGCCCTATGTGTAAAATGAATATTTTAAAAGCTCTAGGGATCCCGGTAAGCACATCACAGGGGAGCTGTCTGGGGCAGAAAGGGGACACCAGCTACATGGGTGCATCCCGAGTCCTTTGCCTGTCTGCTCCCATCCTAATCTTCTGACCATGTTATTGATTTGTTAATTAATTTACTAAGGATAATACAAGCTGGTCTGGACAGCTACCTCTCTCCTTTGCCTCATTTATGTTACCAAGGAAGAGTCTTTGTTGGGTGTTGGGGTTCATGTGTCTGTTACCACCCAATTTGTGGAGCAGGGCATCATTTACTGGTGTTCAGGTGGATCTATATTCTTGCATGTTGCTTTTCTTTATATTTCAAATCAGGACTAGATTTATTTTTATAATCCCACACTGAATTTAAACCTCAATGCGGAATGCCTACGAATAAAATTTTCCTTGATCCACCAGTGGAGGACAGCTAAGTGCTTGTTCTAGGGAGCCACATCTCTTCTCTGTCTGATTTCCCTTAAAGTTGATCTGCAGCAAGCCAATTCCTATTAGAAAGATTTCTGCCTGTAACTAAGTATGGGGCACACCACACGCCGTGTAAGAAATGGTTAAGCTGTTCATTGTTTGGTACACTTAGATGTAGTTAGAATCTGTTAAAACAATTGATCTTCTTAGGTTGTATGTTTCCACTCAGATAGTGTATATCCTGTCTGCCATACAGTTTCCTAAATGCAGTTATCGGAGATCAGTGGCTTATCCAGGAAGAAGTGAGTCACTTTCTCACGGCGTGTGAGCCTTGCCACGTGTCAGTGAAGTTCACTTCTGAAGCACTGCTGTCCGTTAACAGGTGCTGTAAATACTCTCCCCAGTTACAGATGGTGGCATGCCAATTGACAAATGAAAGAGTTATATAAAGTAAAACAGATCATACAAACGTATTAGGGAAGCTGGTGCAGCCACTCCCCAAAAGATCCTTTTTGTGGAGACGAGGGACAGGTTGTTGCAGAAGCAGCTTCGCAGCGCATGATTGCAAGTTTGTTTTTACAGGAGGGGGCAAGTCTGCTAATCAACCTAACATAATCCAAGCTAAAAATGCAGAGGGAACATGACATAAAGCGCTGTAGTTAGAGTAACTCATCATTACAGTGGGGATGATATTTTTGCTATAAGTGTATATTAGCTTTGAAATAGTAACAAAAAAAAAAAAAAAGAAACAGCTGTTAAATCAGCCTTTCAAACCTCAGGAAAGGATTGGTGCCATTCAGCACTGCTGTGTGCAGGTTTAAGCATGGAATTCGTTCCCCAGGTTCCATATCACAGTTCACAGACCTGCCAGTGAGCAGTTACCCGGGATTCTGACACCTCCATACCTGGCATACGTCCCATGGCTTTCTTCCACACTGTGCAATGTCATGCAATTCCTGCTCTCAGGCCAGTCCGTTCCTCCTTTGGTATTTTTGCTTTATTACTGATACAAACAAATACAGACCTCCATTGAGCTGTGGTGAGATGTTATGGACTTTCCAGAAAGTTTAGTATCTTCTATCAGTATTTACATCCAGAAAGGGCTGTCAGAGAGCTCACTGACAGCTGCTGAAGGTCAAGCACATCAGCCACAGGTTATCTGAGGCTGGGTACGTGAGGGGAGGAAGAGCATGCCTACAGGCCATGTGCAAAAGATTTGGTTTTCATGACTGGCTTTACTGTACATAAACAGCTCTGTAGCAGCAGGTATGGATCTTAATTGCCAGTAATAATTTCAAGCACAATTCAGTTCTCAAGGCCTTTGTTTTAGTTCTCACAGCTCCCAGTCTTGTTCTTTCTACACTGTGTAGGAGAAGGGGGATCCATTCTGTTTCCCTCAATGAGAGCTTCCCACGTAGAGTTTCTGTGGAAATAACTACTGTTCTTGTAATTAAGGATACTGTTGTAACCCACATATACAACAGGATTGGATTAAAGTTTCGGTCAACTTCAGCACTAACAGCTGAAAATCAAGCACTTGGATGTTGATGTGCCAATAGCAAACTCTGCTATTAACTCAGAAGAATATATTTTCTTAATTTTAGGACCTTCTTCCAGCTGCACACAAACTGTATGTCCTCACCTTTCTCCTTACGTGGCAGCAGCTGAGGGTGACCCAGGGGGGTACTGGTTCTGTGTGGTGCTTTCTGGTGCCACGTGGAGCTTCCCAGCACTGAAGAAAGCCCTGTAGTTGTCAGTCCCAAGTAAGCCATCAGGTTCCATCAGTGTACATGAACCAATTCTTTCAGAGGCTCACAATTGATCTAGATGCCAGTAGGTTGTTGTTGGAAAAGACATTTCCCTGGAAAAAGCTGTAAAGCTCCAGGGCTTCTCAGCGAGAGGTGGCAAACATTTCTGTAGAGTGGATAAAGCAAAATGCCATTCCCTAACAATGTTCTTGAGTCTTGCTGAGCCATCTTAGCTGAAATTTCCACGCAGAGAAAAGAAGCCTTAGGCTTAGGCAGGCAGCAGGCTCTGTTGGGAGGCTGGAGCATAAATGGCCCAAATCCTTTGCAGACTTGTACAATGGGAGGAATGAGGAAATCTTACTGTAGGCAGGGCTCTTGCTGTTTTTTCCTGCCAACTGAATGTTTGTCCTATGGTGGTTAAAGAGCTGGCTTGTGTAACTGTGAATAGATTATGCTTCATTTAGCAGGAAGACCCGGGATATTCCAGGAAGTGATTAGTTAAAAAAAAAAAAAAAAAGTCTAAATACTTCAGTTCAGTTCACATCTAAACTCTCCATTTAGTTTGTAACAAAGACTTCAGATTGTCTGCCCTAAAACCAGGTTCTTCAGCTGCAATGAAGCACCAGAGTGGCTGTGCTGATTTTCATGGTAGCTGAGCACCCAGGCATCCCAGCTTTTCACTGAGGTACTCTGCAGTTCAAGAGGATAATTAACTAAATATCTCTCAGCAAACATTTGGTGTAACCTTTTCCAGTGTTTCTGCTGGTGAAGCCAGCTCACAGTCTTCACTTCTTCTGGCTGTAATATTTTAAGTTATCAATGGAAATGTCTTTCACTTTCAAAGACCTACATTGCTTTTGGGGTGATCGTATCACATAAAATAGTTTCCCTCTGCTTCTCCTTCCTTTCTGCAAATATCTGCTGGATGTGCAGACAGCTGCATTTTTGGCAGCAGATTGGATGACTTGAAGCTATTCACTAAGAGCCTTAGCCAAGTGCTCAGAAGTCAATACAAAGCCTACCCTTGACTGTAGTGGAATTGTGCCCTCAAAGCACTTACAAGCAGGGAATGAGTGAAACCAATATAATTAAACTTAGAAAATGTATCTGGGTCACTCTAACGGCAAAACCCGTAATGTGTTTTTTTCAATCAGTATTTTGTATCACTGATTTTATAGTATGCTGCTTGATTTGGGTTATTTTTCCAACAAGAATCATTTGGGAGTAAAGGGTTTAATTATACTGAGCAGTGTTATTTTAGGTTCTTTAATGTTTAGTTTGGCTTTCAATTATAATCCCCTGTTTTTAAAGGTTTAAAAGTTGGCGATAAAGCCCCATTCTAGGAATAGCTGGAATCAGAGCAAAGGACAGGCAACCGATCCCTTGAAAAAAAAATCGAAATAATATTTCTTGTAGTAGAAAAGAAAAATCAGGTCTTTTTTTCTTTAAGATACAGCACCCTCAAAGCTGAATCTCATTTAAAAATGAAATTCTGAAAGCATTTGTCATAACAGCTAAGAATGATGGAAAGAATGATAGATCTAATGAATAATTTTGAAACCAAGTCCTAGAGATAAATAAATTGGTATTTCACTTAGGAAAGTTCGGTGGGTTCCACTGAAGCTAGGTATATCTGAATGTGCCTTTATCCCTCTCCCTGCCTGTGGATTAGACCGGAGCCTAAACAAAGCAATTCTAGTTCTTTATCCCAAACTTCAAATTTCTGAAGATTGTGTAAAATTCCTGTGTTTTTTGTCAGGAGAATTTGTGAAAAAATAGTCGTGAGGTGGCAACAGGCAGACAGGGAGTGTATGGGAAAAGAGAAAACATGCTAAGTTCCTGGTTCTGCAAAAAAAGACGCCAGCATATGGTAACCCTGAGTTCAAAGGGATTACTCTTGTGCTTAAAGCTAAGCCTTTGTTTATGTTTTTGCTGTATTTTGCTTAGTTTCTAGATGCTTGCTGTTGGAGACAGGCAAGTAGTGAGATTTTCAGATGCCTTCACACGGGCACGTCCAACCCATAGCCACACACTGCCCTACACCCCCTAATATCCCATTCTGAGTTGTTGCTGTGTGACAGGTGGCAGTGGAGGGGCACTCTGTAAACGGCATCTGACTTGGAAGTGTGTATGAAGCAAAGGTGCTTCACTGAATTCCTCCATGTGGAAAAAATGGCACCCACTGACAGCCACTGGCTCTTAATGAACATTTACGGAGACCAAGGAGTGGATGTCAGCACAGTGAAGCTGTGGGTGATGTGTTTCAGCACTGGTGATACTGACAGTGGGTCACCTCTGCTGGTGCAGGTTTTGGGGAACGTGGCATGCAGTCTCCTGTTCATCACTGGCAAAAATGCATAGCTAATGGTGGTGACTGTGTTGGAAAACTGTTTTGTAGCAGAGAATTTGCTCTATTTAAGCAGCATTCTCATGTTTTTTGTATCTGTTGTCGTTTCCATGGAAATAAATAGGAGGCATTATTTTCAGAGCAACCTACGCATGCTACCCAAGACAGTTCCCTTTCACTCAGTGTGTCCCAGGCAAGCCTCTGTGTTTTCCATCACTGTTAACGGAGATCTCCCGAGTAGTTGTTGATATATGAATGGGAGCATAAGATTTTGAACAGACCAAGAGAAATCAAGGGTAGAAATTAGTCTGACTGTTTCAAGTGCCCAGCTTGGACGTAGTCTACTTGCTAGACAAACAGTTTTTCCTCCCTTCTCATCCTCACTTGAATTCTCAGTGTTCTTCCTGAACAGGTACTCTCATGCTAAGGATGCAGCACAAAATCTGCACAATACATTGCTTCCCTGTAAGCTCAGTGAAAATGCAGACACCTGGCTTGAAGTGCTTGGCTCATTCTGTATGAATAGTCATGCTCACTATAAAACTGCAGAAGAGAAAATATTACACAGAACTGGACTCCATCCCTGGTGTCTGAATCACAAACCGAGGAAGAATCTGAACCAAGTCTTCCATTTTCCATTATTGTTTGTTTGTTTATTTTCTCATCATTCTATTTATGTGGAAAACACAGCATTTTCAGAGGGGACAATCTTGTGATTTTAAAATACTTATCAACAGCTTTAGCTTCTATTTTTGCACCTCACATATAGATGCACCCACAGGCAGTTCCCGTGAATCCTATTCCTGGGAGCTCTGATATCCGCTCTATAAAATGTGTATTTAGGGAAACGGTGATCATCCCCCTTCAGCTACTGTCTGTTTACATTCTTAATCTGACTCAGCAGTCTGCCCGTGTTGAGCAGATCATATTGATAAGCGAACTGCTTTTTCAGTTTACATGTTCCCAAAAACCTCTCAGTTGAATTGAATATCGAAAGGAATATTTCTAATGCATGCTTTGGGTCTCTCTTCCAACAGATTGTGTCAAGCATGCAAACTGTATGTGTTCGTTCATCAGACGTTGCCATTTTCAGTACTTGTTCGTAAGCATTTCCGTGGGAGTTGAGGTAGTGACAGTAAGAGCGGTGGGCCTGAGTATGAGTGAAAAAGCCTAGAAAAGTGAGAATGGATGAATTAAAGATTTTTATGAAGTAAAAGCTCGATTTTCTTCTTTCCCTTCCCATTAGCCCAATGCAGATTGTATGGACGATATACCTCCAGACTTGGAAGCCTCCATAGGAGGACCACCAACTAACCAGATAACAGGAGCCAGTGATACAACAGTGAATGAGAGCTCCGTAGCCCTGGATCCCCCAGTGCGGACTGTGGGAGCACTACAAGTAATCCAAGACGCAGACTCCTTTCCCCAAGCTGGGGAGAGTAACTTCACAACAAGCAGTAAGTCCCTCTTTCTGTCTGAAAGAAATGGTTAGAAACCTGAATCAGAAACCAATATGAAATGGGGGAAAAGTGGCCTTTGAGAGCTATTATACCGGAGCTGTGGCCTTAGAGTATGCCCAGCAGAACTCCACGAGGTAAGTAGTTCAAGATATTGTGTCATTCTGCTGTACTGCAAACACTGTGTGTGTTTGCAGATCCGCGTATAGAATAACAAACTTGAGTTGGGGTCCCCTGCATGGAAAGAACAAGCTACTTCAGTCAACACAAAGAAATACAAACTTATGGTTGCTTTCAGATATCTTGTATGTCTCCTTTGGCCTGCCTTTCTTCACTGGACTACGTGCTACCACTGTATGGAAGTTGTTTGTACCTGCATAGCATGAAATAATTAGTAAATGCAACAATCACTTCCACTGCCCTTGATCAAGAAAAAAAAGAAAGACAAATTCTGATTTTTGCCTTTTGTTTGATCTTCTTATGTCAACTGGAGCTCATCTGGTTATTTATTCAATTTAGTTCTCTCATTTTGTAAGGCTTGATGGTCAGAGTCCCTGCATTTAAAAATTTGAGCACGGTGAAATAACACTGCCAATTCTTACTGAAAATGAAATTTTTGAGTATTTTCAGAGTTTAGTTTTCAGTACTTCAGGGGCTGCCATTTCAGCTGGTAACTCTCAAAATGTCTGCATGACTTTATTCCTAGAAATGATGTTCTTTGTTGAAAATCTACCGACAGGTTAAAAAGAATGATTGTCAGCTGTTTTGAATGAGGATTGTAGCAGACTGAAATTCTCATTCTGGGGTAAAATAGCAGATCAGTAGAAAGTACATATCTGCTTGATACCAGTTCTTGTATTAGTGTTGACAAGAATATTGTAGAAAATCATCATATATGCTTGAAGGGAGTTAGAAGAATACAAAAATAAAGGTTTGTGCATGGAGCTAACATAGGTCCTGGGAAAGGGAAAAAACGAAGCATTTTTACATATTAGTCTGGGCCTGAGTGCAAAGCTAAGCAATAAATGATGTGTAAAAGATGGGAGAGAGATGAGGGGACTAGGCTGAAATGCTCTTGTTTTCCCTCGTGTAACAGCCAGTGTCATGGCAGAGAAACACTTGTGACCTTAGCCATAAGGGACCCAGAAGTAGATTCTTAATTTTTCTCCTTGTGGGTTAAGTACTTGTTTCAGTTTTGGTCCTTTTATGGTCAAAATCCTGGATCTGTCAAGGTTATAGACCCAGCTGTGACTTTCTCAAGCCTCCTTTGGTGCTGGCAAGGGCTGTTCAAAATGGGATGTTATTATGTTCCTTCCAGTAATTGTTTTTAAATACGTTTTAGTCTGATTTAAACTGTGAAGGAGGAGTTTTACGTCACAGCATCTGAATACTGTCAATGGCTGGGCTATACTCTGGTTTCAGCTCTACCCCTGTAATGTTCCTGAAACCTGCAGCTCCCCTAGCAGGCAGTACTCCTTTCCTACTGTTCTTTACAAGTCCCAGTACTGAGGTAGGAAAGGAGGGACCTTTACACCAACAGCTGCACTACCCATGCTGAGAAGACCCAGAGTCTGTAGAAGGATAGTGTAAGTCCAAACACATTTGTTCTTTATTTTCCAAGTTGCCAGCTAAGTAACTGTTTGAAAAACTTGCTTGGAGCCAGAGAAGCACAATAGGCCTGTAGAGATGCTCTATTTTGTCTTCATGCCCTCCCTTTTTCCCATAAGCGTTGATGTCACTGGGCAACAGTCACTAACACTAGGCAATCCTGAGCGCTGACAGCAGAGTCTGTGGACAAGGAACTTACAGGAAAGCCAGTTGCCTGTCCAGGCACACAGCTGGCAGCAAACCACAGAGCTTACTCAACTGTCTTTAATACTTAGCCAGGAATCTTCATCTGGATTTCTTATGTGAGCGGAGTACAGTACTTGTATACTAGTCAGTTGTAGGTGTGCAAGTTTACATGCTGTTATCCCAAGCAGTGCAATCTGCAGTAGTTTCCAGAAACAGCCTTTTGGTCTTTTTTGTAGTGGAGCTCACAGCAAAGAAGGACTTTTCGGTTGGAAGCTGGAAGCTGATTCCAGCAGTGATGGGAATTTGTCTCTCTGACTTGCCTATGTGGCTTTATTGGTGTTCAGGCTCTCTGAAGTGTAGAGCTTAGCATCACAGGCAGAGGAAAGGGAACATCTAGGAGTGCTGTATAGTTGTGGTATGAGACCAAATGCTAACTAAGTCAGAGGGCAATTTTAGGCTAAATAACTGGGTCATAGCTGTCATATAGTTGGGGCTTTATAAGTGTTGTGTCAGTTTATTGTATTCAGGCATTATATTTCTCATTTCCAGAATCCTCATAGTTACACAACTTCAGTGTGCCCTTTCTGTGAACTATCCTGCCTGGGAATTTATAAGTGCTGACACTGACTGCTCCTAGGAATCTTTGCTGAAGTTACTATATTATGGCCTCTTTATATAGCACTGGTGACGGGAACTCACTGCAAGGCTGAATTTGTGCTAGAATTTTTTCTTCCTCTCGTTACTGAATCCCTGTTGACTGCCTCCAATGCAGTCTTGACGTGACATCCTTAAACCCAGCAGCATAAGCACCCATCCTTGCATCTCTTCTTTTTCCTGGCAGAATTCAGCAGTCCAGGAGGTAATGGACTTGCTGCCTAATTTCCATTCATTTCTGCAATACTTTTTGCTTAATTGTTGTTGTGTCCCTTTGGCTTGTTGATTAATAATCCTGGTATTGTCTTCTTGGTTTGGGTTTAATTTCCCTTTCCATGTTTCCAGTGAGCATTCAGAGCCAGAATAGCTCCCACAGTGTGTCTGGAGGGAGGATATTTGCAGAGTACTGTTCGCACTGGTTGAAATTCTGCCTCCATTGAAATCTGGTGGCAAAGCTCCCACCTTCTTCAGCGAGGCTAGTTTTTCATTTTTGAAACTCAGCCAGCACTTTTCATTTGTGTGTGTGTGCTCAGCAGACATTTCTCTCCCTCCCTTTTTTCTCCCCATGTTCTAGAATAGGTCATGTCTTCCGCAAGAATTTTGGCAACGTAGTGTGCTTGAACATCTGGATGGTCTTCATCTGGAGGCCTGTCCCTGTAGAGTTCCTTGCTAAACCAAGCATCTCTTATGTAGTGGCACTGAGCACTAAAATACGGACTGGCAGTTTTTCTCAGCTGGCTTCTACCAACATCCAAGCTTTCAGCAAGTTCTTTAGAAGTGTCTAGAGCCCAAATACTCTTCAGTATTTAGTCTTAGTGACTATTTGCTCTTCTTGCTGGGATTTTGTGCAAGATCTTGGGATAACATCTTGAAGCATGGAATTTCTGTTATCAGTTGCTGAAAACGGGAGGATGGAAACATTTTACAACTGGAATGAGGTAGAAAAAAAGGAGGATGAAAAAAGTGTGTGAAATGCGTAAAAGCTCATCTCAGCTGAGTTTTCTGTTTTGACCTAATAGATCAGGTCCAGAGGAGGGCTGCAAAGTCATCAGAAGGCTGGAACACCTCTCCTGTGAGGACAGGCTGAGAGGGTTGGGTTTGTTTAGCCTAGAGAAGAGAAGGCTCTGGGGAGACCTTATAGTGGCCTTTCATTAGCTAAAGAAGGCCTACAAGAAAGATAGGGATAGACACTTGAGACAGGTGTGTAGCGTAACAGCACTATGGTGATGGGAGAGCAGCATCTAGATGTTTTAAAAGTTGTACGTCTGACACTTGAAGGAGGAAAACTAACCACTCTTTTTTCTCATCTTTTATAGTACCCGTGGTCATTTGCTAATTACAATAGTAAATAACGTGCACTGTCTTAGTCTTAGCTGTATGTTGGTATTTCTTTGATTTAGATAAGCTTTTATGTTGTCTTCAGTGTGATGTCCAGTCATACTAAATAAGGCCTCAGAAATCACACCTATGCTGTCTTTGCAGATGGAGGAATATTCATAGATAGTTCTACTGCAAACACGGGAGGGGATTTAATATGAAAAAATACAACCTCTCCCCAACGGTAGCTTGTTGCCTGCAAAGTCCACTGAGTTTGGCAGGCTGTAGATGTGCATGTGCAGTCTAGGGAATACCAGCAGTTTCTTTTCTGCCTCTCATTTTGTTCCTTCCATAAAACCCTGGCAACATATAGCTCATCGTGACTGGTAGGACACCTTCAAGTCTCTTTGATAGCTCTTCATTATATCTATTAATATAGCTTCTCAAGTAATTATTTTGATCTGTGTGTATCTAAAATGTCTTTCTGAGGAATAATCAGTCTTTGGAAGACGATGAAAGCACATGGTAAGAATCTGATCTGCTGTTGTCTTGCAACCACTTGACTGTTCTTCATTGCTATTATTAGAGGGTTTTTTAAAGCAGACGTACAGGGGGAGGAAAAGGTGGAAAAATTCCCTAGCTACTAGTTAATACTGGAAGTTATTAACACTTGCATTAGCACTTAGCACAGTCCTTGAGACTGAATACTGATGGGACCTAGTTAAAGGCTGAGCAGATTGGGCCCTGTGTGCCTGGAGTATGACAGAAGTCCTGGTGGCTCTATTAAAAGCTTGTGCGGATGTTACACTAAATAGTTACCATGGACTGAAAATTCCAGTAAGCTGAGGTCCTAGATACGTTTTGAGACTCATTACCACTGCCAACATACCATTGGTGGTTTGGAAGGCCAGTGGTGGTTTGAAAGGGTCACCAACTAAAGCTTAACTGGCACTAGAAACGTGCCCTGGATTGTTACATACACCTCAGAAACCTGTGCCAGGCTACGTGCGTGAATAGTGAAGTTTTCCAGTTACAAAACTGCTCTTCTTTTCCATATGTTGAGATGCAAAGTGTTTCTGTAGAACAAGCAGCAGAAAGAGTCGTTCAAGGAATGCTGTGAAAAAGGAACTCATTTCAAGTCTGGGTTTTTCATGTTTGATTTCAGATCTCTTAACTACATTGGCATTGTAGGTAGAGATAAAACAAAACTGTTGGTTCCCAAATTGCTTTTCTTCCCTCCAGGCACACTAAGCTGTCCCTGTGGCACGATCAAGGTGCAGGGTAGGTACCTAAAGTTGTGCCCCCATCTCTGCCTCTTAGACTTGTGCTTCCCTCCTGCAGAAACCAAAGGCAAGTGGCAGAGGAAGGACCTGGCCCAGACTCTGATTCTGAAAGAGTCTGACAGTCTTGACCTGACATTTTAAATATAATTGTAAGAAAAACCAACATCCCATCAGGTCTATGGAATCCTGGGGTAACATGTTTTTAAACTGATGCAAAAACAGTTCAGTGGCATCTCTGCAGCTGAGGCTGGGGAGGAAATACTCTCCTTCAGTACGTCTGTCTCTGCATGCCAATGCTGTGGCAGTTACCACCTTGTCTCTCTGTCACAGATTACTTATTCCTGCCTCTTGAGTTGCCCTTCTGTTGTGCAGCTACACTGTGAGCCCAATCTAGCTGATTTTTTTCTGGGTTATTTTCCATCTGGATCAGTTCCTTGATGCAGAAGTAGTTGTGCCAGTAAACTGGAGGGAAAAAATTTGGAGAGCAAGAGAATAGCGAGCCATATAAATGCCAGTTTTTACAGCACTATTGCCAAAAGCAAGCATGCTATCTCAGAAGTGCAGCAAGACCCTGCACAGCGGTCTGTGTGCCCAAAAATCAGGATAAACAAATAGGCAAGGTAGGCATGGCGTTTCCATTTTCATTTGAAAGTTCACACTGGCAAATACAAGCACTTTGTTAATGGCTGCTGAATGTGAAAGACACAAGAGATTTACCAGGTTGTGTTGAAACTCAGTAAGGAAAAGTGTCATTGTAAAAGCTATGATGGCACATATAATTGTTCCTAAAAATACCAGTTCCAATTGCTGTGGCTGTGCATTGTATGTGAACAGGGGAAAAGCGGATCTGAGGGCTGGGATCGGGCTCAACATAGTTTATGTCTTCACCGTTTCAAGCATACGTAAAGCACTGAACAACAGTGTATTTAAAGCAAATGGTGTAGAGTACAAATCTGAGACCAGACTGCTTAATACTAACTGTTCTCTTTGAGATATACTTGGAGAATGAAAGCCTTGCTTTGCAAGGGGTGTTCAGCATCATGCGTGCAATCTGCTTGATTATTTAGAATTCAGTCTCACATCTCTAATGTCTGTGGAGTTTTTGTTCTCATTCGTTTTTACACAAAAGTCTCCACTGAAATCATCGGGAAGTGCTGTTTAAGATGCAGATATTCTGAATCTTTTCCTGACCGTTCCAGGAACAAAGATAAATAGGAGACACACGGAATGAGTTTGAATCAGCATCTGAAAGTGAGAGTTAAGAATTCAGACTAAGCAGCAGCCAGGCAGGCAGAGAAAAGACAGGATTCCAGAGCCAGTCCTGCTGGTTGCTGCTGTTATTTCAGGCAGATAAACAAAGCAAAATTAGTGCTCAACTGTGTTGTGCAGGCCTCAGAGACCCCTAGGGTCAGGGTCCACCATAGCAGTCATTATTATACATGACGAGAAATGGATGAAACCACTTATGAAACATACACAGTTAACAGAGAGCAAACAAATGTCATGAATTCAGTGCAAAAAGAAAGACAGTGAAAAGCCAACTGTGCCTATGGAAGAGTGAAAACTTGAGGCTGAGCTACTGGAGGTGCTGATAGAAAGGAGTGCCATATTTGCTGCAGTCATCATTAATTCTCTTGTTCTGGTTGCATTGCTTCCCGATGGAGCGTACATTTGCTTCAGTGCTCCCACAGTGTCTTGAGGAGTTGGAAGCTGACTCAAATGAAGAAGTAAGCCAGGCAAGAGTTCTACTGATGTGCTGTTTTCAGTCACTGGTGTTTTCTCCTTATTCCTCTAGGCTAGTCTGTGAACAAGTGGCAAGGACAGTATCCTGAGGAACATATTCAGGATGTACTTACTCAGTGTGGTGCACAGTGGCATCAGAGCTACATTAATGGGCTCCCAAAGTGGCCAGGGGATATATGATAGAATATCCTCCCAACTCGTCCTCCTTATTATGTTTCACAAGTGCCAATAACTTTGACTGTTCTTTTCCTGTTAATCCATTTCCGAGGCACTTGAGGAGCAGGCAAAAACATATGCTCTGTTCTGGCAATAATTAAGCCTTATGTTGACACGCATATTAATGTGCCAAACAGCTTACCTGGAGATCTCTGCAGTGAGTTTCTGCTGTATTTGCCACTGTCTAGACAGCCTCCAAGTGTAATGTCCTGTACATATGACTACTCTTGCTTCAGGTTTTGCTTTGCGCAGGGGATTTTGAAGATGAGATGTTACTGAACTTTATCACTTTATAATTGCTGTTGGAAAGATGATGGCACCAGCAAATGGTCTTTCTATGCATGAACAGCTCTCCATCTGCAAGGCCAAAATAGTCTCAGAGTAGGAGATTTTAGAAAAACATCCCTCTGCAACCTGTTCTGGGAGATGGAATATACACTCCCTTGAAAGGAAACAATCCTGAAGAAAAGCTGTCATAGATAGACTGTATTTCTGGTTGCTCACCCTCAAAAGCACTTTGTTAAAATGCTGTAATGGCTCCACGTTCCACAGGATGGAAACAATTTCATTTATTTGCAGCAGTTCTTTCTTCCCTTCTCTCTTTTTTTAATCAATCCTTCAGTTTCTTCCTGATTATGATTGAAACAAGCAAGTCGACTTTCCTTGGAGAAACAGAAAGTATAATTGAAAATTTAAATTTATATTCACCTTCTAAAAACCCTCCTAAGTAATATAACAGTATTTTAACTTCACTATTAAAAAACAAACAAATAACCTCCCAAGGCCTAAATATTCTTCTGGAACCATCCTCCTCGACAAGAAGTGTTGAAATAGAAGAACTGGAATGGAAAAGCGAAGGCAGAAGGGATTAAAATTGAAATTAAGGTCATGAAATGTTGCCTCTGACTTTTCTGTAGAGTTCCCAAGAATAATGATAATAAATCAGTGCAAAGGCACTTTCATTTTTCTGAGGTTTTGTGATTGGCTTCCATGCGCTGATACTTTATCTTTCTCAAGTACCTACCAGTGCATATCTCTTCTGTAGAGTGTAAACACCTGCAATTCACAAGGAGGTGGAATAGAATTATACATTCATCAATGAGATTGAAACAGACAGAATCTTTTAATGCAGAGGACAGTGCTTAAAAATGTACTTAAAAATTATCTACAAGTTTTACTT